>OX371010.1:2340000-4840000 GCA_947308005.1 Yponomeuta malinellus
AACTCACGAGCGAAGCGAGGGAGTTACAGAGTTAACTCCCGAGCGAAGCGAGGCTAGAATCCCGAGGCCGAGGGGTTCAAAAACGCCCGAGACAAATACACTGCTTTACCCCCAAAATGCATACTCTACTTTATATAAACACTGCGAGGCAATAAAACATAATACAATTAAAAAGAATTCTCCTTGATTTAGGGCTCTATGAAAAGTTTTCATTCTAATTTTGAATAAATTCTTCTTGGTGTAGGGCTCTATGAAAAGTTTATATTCTAATTTTGACGTTTGGTCATGGATTGCAAGGAGCTCCTATATTCAATGTTGATTGCATTCCAAATTCAAATGTCATAATTCCCTAGGGGATTATGAAATTCAGTACATTTATAATGACCCGGCTAGACCATAGGACACAAATAAATGACTTGCTTTAAGTTGAGTTTGCATGACACATAATATGCCATTGACGAGCAGGTGTTGTATAATAGTAGATTGTACAACAAGTGCATAAAACGCACCATTTTACTCGAGACGTTTATCCATCCGAGCGAGCTTGCGAGCGAGGATAGATATAAAGTCGAGTGTAAAATGGGTTTTATGGACGAGTTGTACACTCTACTTTTCACTTCGATTGCGAGGAAATGAAACAGCAACATGTAAAATAATTATGGTTCCCGCCAATTAACTTTTTTTTCTTTTTTTTTTCTGTAGGGACGTGACACCTGACTTAAGGTCGTTACATACTGCTCAGTTATAAAAACATTTTCTTTTTATAACTATGATAAGTTGTTGTTATGGCTTAAATACTATACTGATCTACTAAATTGAAAAATAAACAAATATAAAAAATAATAAATGAGACGAAATACAAATTATAAGTTTATTTCATGAAGTTTTATTGTGTACTTTGGCTGTTGGTATCTTTGCCTTGGTCTTAGAATACGAACGAAACGAAATAAAATAAAGAGGTTGTTGTATGAAGTTAAAGATGTTCGTGTGGCTGTTGCAGCGATTGCCTTGGTCTTCGACGAAGATTTTACTTTATGCTCTAGAGCATAAAAAGCGACTTTATGTCGCCTACGCACGACATAAAGACGAACTTTTAGAGCATGAGAAGTGAAAAAAGTATTTTTATCACACCTGCTCTGAAAATACATACTAATTATACCAATTAGAGGGAAGAAACGCCTTTATCCCGCCCTTCAAATCCTTTCATCCCAAGGTATGGAAGTTTGTATGAAAATCCTTCCGACCCAAGGGTGGGAAGTATGTATGAAATTCCATTACATACCCGGTTTTTTTTTTAATTTGTCAGCAGTCATACCGCAAAGAGACTTTAACTGTCTACTAATTAAATTTCAAGTAAATTGTTACTGGCCACATACAGTTTTTTTTTTACCAGTTACCAACCTCCTTGGTGCACACAGAAAATTAAAAACGAAATTATTTTTGTATATAAAACGCGCGGAATCACGGAAGAAGTGGCTGCATGACCTTATGATCTTAGCCTACTCCAGAAACGGGCGAATAAAAAAAGGAAAAGCCCGCGCATTTTCGCAAAAACTTCGATTGATTTAGCATTTATCTTTGTGTTTTTTGTAAACATTTCTATGCATTTATGTCTATAATTTTCCTCGTAGGTGTAATAAAAAGCACTATACATATCTCAGGATAAAGTACAGTTCCATACCTCAAATGGTTTGCGCCCCTCGCAAGCTCGTGGCGCAAATGCTATGGCTCGGTATGGAACTGTCACTTTCTTCCCTCTGAAGTAATGTACTATTATTGCCTCGTCAAAATACATTTATCTCTATCTCCAGTAACTTAATGCCTCAGGCTGACTCTCTCTCACCTTAGTGACATTACCAGGCAGAAAATTTCTTCTCTTCCTTTCTTTAAGTCATTTATTACTGAGCGTGGGTTCGTCAAGACGCATATTTTGTCTTACAAACTGAGAAATAATTGTTACTTTATAAAACAGGACCTTGGACACATCCACAATACCATCATCCCTTTGTATAAGTTGTTTGTATGATGATTGATGATAGTATTACAGGGACATCTGAGCCCTAATTTTTGTAGCTGCTCGTTGTGATGCGTGTTAAATTAGCTAGGAACGAAGGGTTTTCATGGTAATACTGGCTCGGTGGCCTAGCGGTATCACGTCTGATTACCATGGCGGAGGTCGTGCTTTCGATTCCCGTTGGGGGCCCCCGTACATGTGTACAAATGGCCTCAGCCTGGGTGTATTTTCATATTTGTGATGTCCTTGTTTGGTTACAATAGCACAGGTATCCTAGTTTAGGACCAGGATAAGTGATTGTGTTGTGTGGATGTAAAAAAAGTTACTAATTCAGAAAAGAAAAAGCAGATATTTTCTTTGCACAAATTGCATGTCCATTCAATTACCTAAGTCAATTCTTACTGAATTAATTTTTACTTAAGCTATGGAGAAATTATAATCAACTTTTTAATAATCCACGTAACATCCTAACGAGGTGTAAATCATCAAAGTTCATTAGTGATTTCTCTATCAAAATAAGTAAATAAATCTATTTATTAATTTAAACATGATCACTTTGACCAAACCCTTAAGGGGATCCAGTGGGCTAACTAGCGTCATCAATAGAAAAAAAAACTTTTACAGATCGTATTTGCAAAAAGTGTCTGTACAATCTCTCAATCATGGTAACAGTGATTTTTAGGACCCACGACAAAGTACCTAGGATCACGAACCTGGGACTAGGCAGCATTTGTGTAAAACGGCCGTTTTGGCCGTTACTGCTATCTAGTCTTAGGTTTTTGCCTTAGTTTCGTGGGCCCCTTAAGGCTGGTGTTTCGCTAATATTTTTGTAATTTTTAGGGTTCCGTACCCAAAGGGGTTAGGGACCCTGTTACTAAGACTGTCAAAGAAATGTGTCTAAGGGTGTAGTGTGTCGGAAGTGTGTCGGGGGGTTGATGTGTGTGTGTATGTGTAGGTGTTTTGTGTGTCAATAAAGTGTGAGTCCTCTCGTCTATCTATTTAATACGTTTATTTCCTTCACCAGACGAACTAACACACCAACTGGCGTCGGTGAACTGCAAATTCATAGTCACTACAAAGCTGAGCTACCCGAACATAGTTCAAGCACTGAACGAGTTGAAGGTCAAAATACCCATCATATTGACCGACCATGATGAGCTTCCGGAGGGAACTATCAAATTCGCGGAGCTGGCTGAGGACCTGAATACAGGTGAGGGGTGGGACCAATACAAACCCAACTACGGTTTTAATCCACAAACGAAATATCAGATTGCAATGGAAAATAGAAATGAAATGATTTTGTTTTCACAAAATATTCAATTCAATTATTTTTATTCATTATAAAAACAGAATGTTTACTTAATGAACGTCAAAGTTGTTAGTTTCACAATTAATGGATTGATGTAACTAGTGTTACAACTTACTTTTCTAAGTCTAGGGCGTCCCTGTATTGTAGACAACAAAACAATAATACTGGTTGTTGACATATGGGCGATGAAACTTTGATATTAGAGCCCTGCGAGAAGGCTATAAGAAAGCTTATAGTGTTCCAAAATATTTTTCTATCCATATGCACTTTAATAAAAAGTCTGGTCTTGTCACTCAGCGAAAAGTTCACTTCGTTCCCAGACGTCTCCTGCCTCAAGTCTGTGCACAGGAGCCCGGATGACGTGGCAGTGATCCCGTTCTCCAGCGGGACCACCGGGTTCCCGAAGGGCGTCGAGCTTACGCACGGCAGCATCGTAGCTCTCAACCAGATGATCTCCGACCCGGAGATTGTGGCCATCAAGGAGACCACGGGTAAGGGAACTCTTTCTGTCTCCAGTGATTCCGGCGCCACAGGCCGACCCCTTGAAACGTTTTATATCTGTAGGATGACTATCACTCCCTCTAGACATTCGAGTGCCGTACGCTGATTATTCTTACTTGGCCCGGAGATGCGGCCATTAACCTGGTCAGCCCTGACCTTAAAAATAACAATGGTTTTAACTTTTATTTTCAAGATCAGAAATGAGGAGGTTCAGGAGACCACGGGTAAGGGAACTCCTTTTGTCTTTTTCCCCTCTCTAGTTATTCCGGCGCCACACTCTTTCTAGAAACGTTATACAGCTGCAGGGTGACTCTCACGCCCTCTAGACATTCTATTGCTGTAGGCTGACTCTTCCTAGGTATATTATTTCTACAAGGTGGCGGAAAAGTAATGTCATAATTTGAATTAGCTGGCATTTTGTTATAAATAAAAAAAGAGCTGTTTTTTCATCAAAACTTAATTTAAATGTGTATAATTGGTTAAATGCCAGCTGATTTAAATTATGACATTATATTTGCGTCACCTCCACAGATATCTCGCTCTGAGGCCACCTCGTGTAAGCCGACTCTAAAAGATCTCGTGAAATCCACTGTCCACCAATTCTAGTTTTATTCTAGGTACGTACAATCACGGACATCTTGAAATTTCAATACTTACCTCGTTTGTCAGAAGTATAGGTACTCATTATTTAACAATCACAAAAAAATGCAGAATGTGCGTACGAGAGAAATGCCATGCCAGACACCCTTTAGATGAGATTAAAACTCTTTATTGCACACCGTAGGTACACAATAAAAGTACGTGAAATTTCTTAGTATCTAGGTTACATAGAATATAACTGGCGGTCTTATCGCTAAAAGCGACCTCTTCTAGACAATATTAGGATGTATAGAACTGAAAGATGAAGAGAGTAGGTAGGTAGGTGTACATAAATTATATAATAAAAAATAACTCCATGTCTTTTGGCATCCTTTGAAGCCAAGAACATGAATAGAACGGCGGAATTTAGAATCTTTCCGTCATATCCTCCACTTAGGTGATTGCTCACTTTTCCTAAACGGTCACTTCTGCCTTTGCTCCGCCACTTACGAACAATCATAAGGATTGCGGGCTAGAATTGAACTCTGTTTCCGAAACAATAAAGCATGCTATCGCTTAAATCATGTCGACAATCAAAAGGTGCACGAGAAGAGCCGGCACGTGCAAGAGCATTATCTTTACGCCTGGGTTAACCTAAGGCTAGTTATATTTGTCTATATTTACTAGGATACGAATATTTCGAATAATTCCAAACCCATACGAATGTAACGTTTTAAATGGAATTCCTGCTCTGCTTTTCATAAAACTGCAAATCCTAGTTTGTTGTAACAATTCTATGTACATTGCTTAATTAGTCTTTCTCCTTGTTAAACCACATTAATCGGCTATACGTACAAACTGTACAAACAAATTTCTTTAATCGTGAAACGGACAAACAAGTGATCCACTAGGATAATAGTATAAAGATGTCTTGTTATGTCAAAATTAACTACAGAAGATAATTACAATATTTACAATGTCATATGGAGTTCATGTTGTTATTTTTAAAATTAATTCTGAACACCACAGCAATATCACTCGCTGACGGTGAAGGAAAAACATCGTGAGGAACCCTGAGTGTCTGAGGTGTTCACATACCTCAGCGCTTGAAATTGCCAATCAGCGGTGGGCACGCGCGTTAATTAAGCCCATACTCTCTCTGAGAAAATGCCTATGCCTTGCAGTGGGACGTATATAGTCTACATAAAAAAAAAATGTTAACAACAAAATAATTATCTATTAGCCATTTGTGTAACTTCCTTTCGCATAGGGCTGAAGGTAGGTTTTTCAGTGACTCAGATAGAGAAGAGGCATCCCAACAGTAGGCTCTTGTTTTTGGGCTGATAAGATAGTAATATAATATCATTTTAATAGTAATATAATATAGTTATAATAAGCCTCTTTGGAATAAATATTTTCTACATTTACTTACACTTTTTTTTAAATAATACCAATCGGTACAATAGGGCTTGGACTTCTGGGTGTATTTCCATGTTTCTGATGTCCTTGGCTGGTTACCATAGCACACAGTATGCTAGTTTAGGACCAGGACAATGTGATTGTGTTGTGTGAAAGGTAATATTGTGATTAATTATTTAATTACCACGAACTGGCAAACGCAGCGCAGGGCGTACACCAGCTCGCTGGCCGACGATCTGAGGCAGATTGCTGGCAGCGGCTGGATGAGGATGGCAGAGGATAGAAGGAAGTGACGTGCCGTGGGGGAGGCCTATGTACAGCAGTGGACCAGTATGGGCTGATTGATTGATTGATTCGATCGATCACCCGTGGACGGGTGCTGTTCGTGTGTCTGGCTGCAGCATTTAAGGATTTTCTACTTTCGCAAGAAAATTACTTTATTTTCAATTACTTCAAGAAAATGAAGTAGTGGTTTGGCTTTGTCGTTGGGAGACTCACTGGCTAAAGTTATTGATGACAATCATGGAATCCTACTAATTCTACTAATATTATAAATGTGATAGTTTGTGAAGATGTCTGGATGTTTGGAGGTTTGTTTGTTACACTTTAGAGCACAATAAAAAAAGTTGACAAAAATAAAACTTAAATAACAGGCCTGTGTTAAAAAAAATCGTGCAATTTCTTCCAGCCAGCCAGCCAGGTTTGGATGTTTGGATGTTTGTTACTCAATCAAGCAATAACGTCTGAACGGATTTACATGAAACCTGCCATACAGATAGACAAAGACCTGAATTGAGACAGATATCCCGGCAATGCGTTCCCGTGGGATAATAATAGGGGTTAAAGTATGAAATTGCCGTTTTATTGCAATAGGTTCTTTGAATTGACATAGAATCTTCATGGTTTGAGGTTTTCGAATGAAACTTTTTTCAAATGGTTTCTATGATGTTCTTTTTTAAAAAAATGTGAAACATTTGAATATCGACTTTCAATTGTTTTTGTTATTCAATTTAGACAAGAAAGATGGATACTGCGAAAATTCGAGTGATTATGAGGCACCCATTTTTCGTATTTTTTATTTTACTGATTTGACGCAAGTGAGTCAATATTGTGGGTAAGGTAACGTTAAACCATGCCGCTGATTCCTGGGTAGTTTGACTAGGGTCGGCTTCCACTATCTCTCTTAATTCATCGTTATTCACCTGTGTGGGCGGTCTTCCTCGTGGCTCGTTCTTTAAGTCGAAATTTCCATCACGAAAGCGTTTAAACCAAAATCGCACGGTGCGTTCATTAGTAGACCCCTCTCCTAACGCAGCATTGATATTGCGGGCTGTTTCTGCCGCGTTAGTTCCGCGTCGGAACTCGTATTAAAAAATCACTCGAATTTTCGCAGTATCCATCTTTCTTGTCTAAATTGAATAACAAAAACAATTGAAAGTCGATATTCAAATGTTTCACATTTTTTAAAAAGTTTGAAACCATTTGAAAAAAGTTTCATTCGAAAACCTCAAACCATGAAGATTCTATGTCAATTCAAAGAACCTATTGCAATAAAACGGCAATTTCATACTTTAACCCCTAATATTTATTTTAAGTTTAAAATAGATGGCGTTGTGCGAGCGAACGTTGTGTTTTAAAAATACTTAGATGGCGTTGTTCAAGAATGATATAAACGGATTCTGTGGCTGTGCGAAGTTCGCCGGGACAGCTAGTCTTATAATATAGGCTACAACTGATGTATTAGGCTTGAGATGATTTGAAAAAACATGGTCAGAGTGGAGATTTTTTTCCCTGCTGCCTTTTTCTCTTCTACAAAAATGGCCCGAAGGCAGCTGCTGCTGACATAGTACATTGACATTCAGCAAACAGAATGTAAATTCTTTACGTTGAAATATTTTTTGGATTTCAGCAACCTATCAGACTGTGATGCCGGCTGTGCTTCCGTTCTTCCACATCTTCGGCTTCAACGTGGTGATGCTGAACCAAATGCATCTGGGCTGCAAGCTGGTCACCATGCCGTACTTCAAGGCTGACCTGTTCGTCCATACTATTGCTCACCACAAGGCCAATGTACTGTTCTTGGTGCCTCCCATGGGTGAGTTTAGTTCTCATTAATTAGTTCGATTGGCCGTTCATTCATACATTCATTCTTTCATACATTATGGGCCGGTTTCTGATTTGAGCATTTCACTAAATACATACTTAAGTAACGTTCTGTCACGCTCTTTTCTGAGAAATTCGAAGAGACAGCACTCCAGTTAACCATTTACTTAGCGAAATTCCCAATTCAGAAAGTGGCCATAATAGATTCATTCACTTATTCATACATTAATAGATTCATTCATCATCCAGCACTCATGAGTTAGATTGTTCGTTCATTCATGTTGTTCATTCACTTACTCACTCACTCTCTTACTCTATCATGCATGTTCTAGTTACGTTTTTCCTTTTCTATCATTCGTTCAGTAGACAATCAATAATTTAAAAAAATCCAATGAATACCGAACAACCTCACTATCTCCAAAGACACCTGCTATGCGCCATCCCACTCGGCGCAGTAAGAAAGACCGGGACAGACTTTAGCTTCAACGAGGTTATGGTATACCAGATGCATTTGGGCTGCAAGCTTGTCACCGTGCCGTACTTCAAAGCCGACCTGTTTGTCCATATTATTGCTCATCACAAGGCCAAAGCACTGTTCTTGGTGCCTCCCATCAATTGGTCGTTCATTCATTCATTCACTTACTCATTTATTAATTCTATCATTCTTTAACTTACTCACACACTCACACATTTACTCAAGCATACATCATCATCATCATCAGCTCAGCTCTGCCCACTGCTGGGTATAGGCCATTCCCCCATTACGCCATCTTTCGCGGTCTCTCACCATTCGCATCCAACGGACTTTTTGACGACTTGATCATATCGTCCGACCATCGGGCTTTCGGTCTACCCACTGAAATCAGTTATGGGCAGTACGATGACACGAGTCACGCGTGTTTTGGCGCTAAGATGTCATCATTTGACAGTTAGTGTACTGGAAAGTCGCGACTTTTGACATTTAAAACGCGCGACTAGCGTCGTCGTACCCAGGCTGTCCACCTGCCATCTTCCCGTCTCGCCAGGTGTCCTGCCTAACGCCACTTCAGACTGGACATTCGGTCACCAATATCGGATGACGACATTTGGTACACTGTCTACTAGTCTGAGGGCAAGCATGGCTCGCCCCACGCATTTACTATGTGCTTGTGGCGAGCACATGTCAACTCTGCGCGCGCACTATAAACTCCGATATTCCTGCATCGCGCAAGCAAAATGTTTCACATGACATACCATAAATATAACGTCCGACAAACATCAGTTGGACCGGCCGTCCCCAGGCATACGATCAGCCTGGCGGGAAATTTCCCTTTATAGTGGAAGAGCACGATCACCCGCTCTTCCCTATACGCTTCTATAAAATGTCCTTGGGAGACACACTGAACAAAGGCGAAGGGCAAGCGAATGTGTTCTGCGGAAATTAGAATTCCAGATGGATTCTCGCCTGTTCACACACTTCCGTCTTTTAATTCCAGTGCTATTCCTCGGCAAGCACCCGGCTGTGACTCCCAAACATCTCGAGACAGTCCACGCCATAATATGTGGTGCGGCGCCACTCTCCGAGGCTGATGCGGCCGCTGTCATCAGTAAAAACGTGAGTTTGCAGATTTTTCCACGATATTCTTATGTGGTACTAAGTACATAGATATTATTTGTAAGGACGGGATTTTTTACGACGATTTTATTTGTTCGATAGGTGAAATAGATAAAATCGTCGGCTTATTGCAAGAAGTCATTAACTGCAAAAACTCACTAACCGCTTTTTTTTAAAGGTATGGACATATAGATAGATGAATTGAACAATGATACAATAGTGGTGTTTTAGTATCAGGCATTATTTTAACGATGTTATAGGGAATAAGGAGGAGAAAACACAACCATTAAATAACAACGAACTAGAAAGTCCCTTTTCTCCCAATAGTGAATACCTATGTCGGTTAATGACTTCTTGCAATAAGCCGACGAAATATTGAGATCTGTCGTGTCTGCGTTTTGACCACCATCAATAATCGAATACGAGCTCGAAGTGTTCTGGTTTGGGGTATGCTATTCTCAGAAGGCTTTTCCAGCAAGGAAATCACAGTTGCACACAGCACAGTATGTGTAACATCGACCCCTCATAAAGAACATTAGTCTATAGCTATCGAACGTTTTCATAGGTAGATAGATGAATTATTTATTTGCACATACACACACACAACATACATACATACATAAAGTCGCGCCTGTATCCGAGAGGGGTAGGCAGAGACCAGGCACTGCCCCTCGCCACGATCCTGACAGATCACTTTGGCATCCTCGACATTCCTTAGTCGTTGCATGCACGCACGCCGGTTTCGACACATACAATAAAAAAAATATTAAGCAGATCATAGAAGTCGCAAGAAAAGAAACTCATGCAAAATACGATGAAACAATATTCCAAAGAAACATTAACATATTCAGAAACACAGCAGTGCAATATTCAACGTGAGTACTGTGGGTGTCACCCGGGGCGGATATTGTAGGTGTCACCCCAAAACTCAATCAAAACTGTTTAAATTAAAAGTTATAATAATTTATATTTTATTAAAATATTACAAATTATTGATATCATCATCATCAACCCATTATGTCCCCACCGAGGGGCACGGGTCTCTTCCCTGAGGAAGGTATAGGCCATACTCCACCACGGGGGCCAAGTCCGGATTGGTGGAGGCTTGTAGACTAGTGGCTCGTCTACTGTCAGAAGTTGTCAAGCCGCCCTAAGGCCTCTGACTTGGCTTAACGATTGATATACATTATTTTATTTTTAATTAACGATACGTGAAACAAATTTAATTTCAGCAGTTGTAAAAAATTAAAATTTCTTCCTTCTAGCTTTAACACTTGCAAACACCGAAATTACGTCATCAAAATTTATGTTTTGTATTGCTTCATGTTCTATATTGAAAATACCAAGATCGTTCGAGAGCAACTTGAGCTCACCGTAAAACAAAATAAACTTAACTTTGGCCTTTGCATCTACGTATTGAGATGATTTATAAGGCGTCCAGTGGCACCTTCACGCACACTAGTGCCTGAGACATTGTTTTTAGACGGAGTAGGCTTGCACGGCACGTATACTATCCTGACAGCTTACTCGACCTAGCCCACAGGAAAGACAACTCGATACAAAATAAACAGCTTACTCGACCTAGCCCACAGAAAAGACAACTCGATACAAAATAAACAGCTTACTCGACCTAGCCCACAGGAAAGACAACTCGATACAAAATAAACAGCTTACTCGACCTAGCCCACAGGAAAGACAACTCGATACAAAATAAACAGCTTACTCGACCTAGCCCACAGGAAAGACAACTCGATACAAAATAAACAGCTTACTCGACCTAGCCCACAGGAAAGACAACTCTATACAAAGTAAACAGCTTACTCGACCTAGCCCACAGGAAAGACAACTCGATACAAAATAAACAGCTTACTCGACCTAGCCCACAGGAAAGACAACTCGATACAAAATAAACAGCTTACTCGACCTAGCCCACAGGAAAGACAACTCGATACAAAATAAACAGCTTACTCGACCTAGCCCACAGGAAAGACAACTCGATACAAAATAAACAGCTTACTCGACCTAGCCCACAGGAAAGACAACTCGATACAAAATAAACAGCTTACTCGACCTAGCCCACAGGAAAGACAACTCGATACAAAATAAACAGCTTACTCGACCTAGCCCACAGGAAAGACAACTCGATACAAAATAAACAGCTTACTCGACCTAGCCCACAGGAAAGACAACTCGATACAAAATAAACAGCTTACTCGACCTAGCTCACAGGAAAGACAACTCGATACAAAGTAAAAAGCTTACTCGACCTAGCCCACAGGAATTCGATACAAAATAAAAAACCCCTACAATACAATGGTCATGAATGGAACTTTTCTTGTTCTCTTCTTTTCTTTTTAGGCAAGTAGGGATCTACATATTATTGTTATAACCTTTTTTTTTGTGGCGGATGATGCAATATGCCACAGTTCTATGAAAGTCTCAATTACGAAGTCACCCCCAAGTGGGTGACACCCGGTGCGGGCCGCCCCCGCCGCCCCCTCCCAGGTACGCCACAGGGTTTGGCAAATGCAATAGGACTCTGACCCAGCGTGAGCTGGAGAGTGATGGTCCGTTTCAGCATGTGTGGATATTATGTTAATTTTAAAGCTTTTTATAAGAACGATCCCCAGAGAGAATTTGGTCCTTAGTGAGACTAATGCAGCTTGTTGAACAATGTGCCCCGAGATACAATTTAATTTAGTTTGGGGCTCAGAGTTACTTTATATGTTGTAAATTTTTGTTCAGTTCCCTCGTATTATTTATTAAAATAGCGCAAAACCTACACCATATCGGATGCGCGCGGATACGCGCTTAGGCATTCTAGTACTGCCGCGCGTATTCGCGCTTCGGCGTTCCAAAGGTTAAACATTTGTTTGTTTGTTTGTTTGTTGCCAACAACGGAAAACAGAAATTCGTTAAAATTGGACATTGGCTGTTCTTGTAGAAAGCGCCTCGATTACAATCCAGCCTATTCCACTAACCTGACTGACAAACCCCCTCTCTCGCCTTTCCAGAAGAACATAAACTTCCGTCAAGGCAGCGGACTGACGGAGACCAACGGTTCTATAACCATTCCTCGCAACACTGACACCAACCACGCGACAGTTGGCTACACACTGGGTAGCACTCAGATCAAGATTGCTGACATCAAAACAGGCGAAGCTTTGGGCCCTGGACAGGTGAGAAACAACCGGTAACAACCTCCACACTGCCCGAGCCACTGCGATTCACATCCCAAATTTTGGCAGCCCCAAACCGCCGCGTCTATTTGAACCAAAGCGTCTAGGTTGAATTTGTACAAATATTTATTTGCTTATTTATAAATAAATATAAATCGACCAGCCACAAGTTGGACAGATGACCTCATCCCAGTGGCAGGAAAACGCTCGATGCAAGCCGCTTCCAACCGGTCTTTTTGGAAATCCATGGAAGAGGCCTATGTTCAGCAGTGGACTTCTTGTGGCTGAATGATGATGATGATGAAATAAATATTTGATATTGTAAGAAATAGCGTTTGGAATTGCTTGATTTGTAAACTGAATTTGTCAACCAACTATAAAAAATATTCATATTTTTTTCCAACTCATTAATCGATAAATCGTTCAACCATTTAAATCGGTCGTTCGACCAACCGATCAACTAATCGGTCCACAATCGTCCACAGCTGGACGTAGGCCTCCCCCAAAGCACGTTCTTTCTGTCCTCGGCCATCATCCAGCTGCTGCCAGCAATCTGCCGCCGGCAATCTGAGCTGGTGGGCGTCCAACGCTGCGTTTGTCAGATAGTCTTGAATCGAGAGCGTTTTTACGCCATCGGCTAGCTGGTACCTTTCCTGTTTGTAACTGCCCTGTCTGTTTGTTTTCTGTTGTACAATCCCACTGCTAGTTCTAGTTAGGCCTGAGATTTCCGCACTTAGCCTCATAATTGGGCCACTGTACGTAGCAAGTGCTAACCTATGTAAATACCTCAGACACTAGGGTTCGATCACGATGTTTTCCTTCACAGTTAGCGAAAAAATACATTAAAATTTCCACGTGAACGATTTCGCGGGCAACAGCTAGTATAATATATTGTTATCTTTACTCCCAAGACAAGTCAATACGTGCGGACTAAGCTTTCAGAATAGTATGGGTGCTGGGCAAGCCTACTCCATCTAGAAGCAATGGCCCAGGCACTGCAGCGTCCGTGTGGTCCCTTCACGCATCGAGTGTGAGTGAAGGTGCCACTGGACGCTGCATAAATCATCTCATTACGTAGATGCAAAGGCCAAATATGTATCTTCACTCCGTCTAAGAGAAGGCCTGATTTCCTGCAGTTCGTCTTACATAAGCTGGCTGCTTGAATGATGTAATTTTTATTGTACCCTTTCCAGGAAGGCGAGATCTGGTTCAGAGGGCCTAATCTGATGCGAGGCTACCACAAAAACGAAGCGGCGACGAAAGATGTGATGACTGAGGACGGCTGGTTCAAAACTGGTGACATAGGCCGGTACGACGAAGATAGCTACATCTACATCACCGATCGGATGAAGGAGCTTATAAAGGTGAGCTAAAAAAACTGAAATACCCGATATGCGGGCGAGACCAACCTAGGATCTGGGTCCCGCTGGCGTTTTTATTTTTGACTTTTATATGTATATATATATATATATATACAGGGCGTCCCAAAGTTATGGGCCATGAAGGGAAAGTACCTTAAATATCGTAGATAGGGTATTTTGCTGAAAGAAGACTTTATGTTATTTTTAAAAGTTAGTAATTCTGCATTCAAAGATTTTCTAAAAAATACTTGCCTTGTCTGGGAATCGAACCGACTTAAATGTAAAAAAAAACACCCCTAATTTGATGATGCCAATCGAAAGAATGGCCAAAAACTTCTTCTTCTTAAGTAACATAGTATTTTAAAAGTAAGGAACAACGTAAAATGTTTGAGTCAAATTTCCCGAAAACCATCTCAGATTTTTTGTTGGTGTTCATTGAGTCAGAAAGTGGTAATTTGAAATTCTTTCGTGTATTTCATCTATAAAAAGCAAATAAAAATTCACTTATAAAATAAGCTGCCAAAACGCTATCGTGGGATATATGGCGTCGAACAGGAATCAGTGACGTCACTGGTCAGTACGCAAACAAACGTCAACTCCACAGAACAATACTACTCGACTCCATAGAAAAAAGAGGGTTACTAAAATTGACTGTAACACCATCTAGTGTGTGCCCCCAGAGCGGGAACTTTTAAATATTTGGGCGCGGAAAAGGAAATAGGTGTAAAACCTATAGTAGAGGTTGAGAAATCTGAGAATTTTGGGGGTTCTAAACTTGATATAATATGCTGACAGATACTGACCTGTGACTTCATCATAGATTCGGCCAATCCAGGCCGTTTTCGATAAAATGGCTACAGATACAAAATTACCAACTTTTGTCCCGGTTTTTTCGATAAATAATAAAAAAAAATTAAACTCGTAATTTATACGGATATATATAATTAATACTTTTTTTACACTGTCAAATAGCCCATTCTGATATCCGCGCTCCATTTCATCAGGTCAAAGGCTTCCAAGTGCCGCCAGCCGAGTTGGAAGCCGTCATCCGCACCCACCCCAAAATAATGGACGTGGCGGTGATCGGTATACCCGATGCCATCAGTGGCGAGGCCCCGAAGGCGTTCCTAGTCAAGCATCCGGAGCAAAGCGTCTCCGAGGAAGAGATAAAGGAGTTTGTCAACAGCAAAGTCACCAACTACAAGCGACTGAAAGAGGTACAGTTCGTTGACGCGATACCTAAGAGTGCGGCCGGTAAGATACTCAGGAAGGATTTGAAGGCGAAGTATTGTTAGGAGTTAAGGCTGGGGCCTGTTTCATAGAGGTGCAATTTGTGGTTTCCTATGATAATTCGAGGTACGTTGCAAAGCAGAGTTATCAATGGGAGGTGTTCTCTTTGACTATTAAGAAAAAAAAGTAGTTCCTAAGAACTCTGTAGATGGCGCTGAACTGACTACGTTACTAGCCGTGTGTTCTGATTTGCGACCGTGAGCGATCATAGGGAAATCGGAGCGCACTACAGATTGCTCACACGTATTGGCATCTATGATAGCTGTTCCGAAATGGACGTCAATGACATAATAATATATAAGTTTCGTTTTATGATCTAAAAATCACATCCAAGTGAAATAATAAAAAAATTATGTGACGTTCCGTTCCTTGCAGTAAGTTACCAAGTTCAGCGCTATCTATGCAGCGACTAGTTAATTATTAAACAAATAAATAAATAGAAAATCGCTCATTGCTACGCAATGTACCTCGAATTGGCGTAATAAACTAAAACTCGGCCGGTGTTGCGTCGCTCGCAGGATCGATCAGTATATACTATTTTTTAACAATGAGTTAAAAATAGTATAATTTTGATAAATGTTATCCGAGGGTTTGATGGATAATAAAATAACGGGCGCGTTAAATACATTTTTGTTTTCCTATACAACTTAGTTTTTTTTAATAAAGAAAAGTGGTTTCCAAAATTTTTAATTTTAGTAACAAGTTTTCTCAATCAAAAACCAGGCTCAGGATAAGAAAAAAATGGTTATGTTTTGAATGTCCGTAATTTTATTGTCTATCAATACATCAGACCACATTTATCGAAAGTATACTCATTTTATTACAATCATTAAAAATGATGGTATTGAGCGAGCGAGACAGCATGGCAGGTGTAACAGCTATCTCAAACTTCCAACTTGTGTGATCTCAAGTGTTGGAAGATAGTTATTTCCTATGTCAAGTTGTTCCTCTTCCTCTATAGCAGTGTTTTTCAACCTGTGGGTGACTACTGTCGCAAAGCTTCTATAAGAGGGTCGCGAAGTAACAGTTTCTTTGTGATTCGGTCACCATCGTGACTGACTTTTCGTAACAGTAAATAATTTTGTTTTTCCTCCTCCATAACCATTGACGAGGGCGAGGGAAATGTTAGTCACGAGGCTGGCCGAAGGGAGTGAAAGAAATGGTAGATAATTCGCAAAGACTATTTTTTTTCTTGAGGGCTGAATCAAAAACCATTTCGAGATTAACATCTAAGTAACCATATTTTCTATATTTAAGATAAATATTACGGAAGATGAGCGTTATTTTTGCCAAAAAACAATAACCTTCATTTGACCTTCTGATGACGTCACATTTTAAAATAAACATAACATATGGCAACACTACGTTACTTAAAAAAAGGACTTGCTGTCATAACTGTCATATGCATATCATTTCCTTGTCTGTGAAAAAAACGTCTGTGACAGCAAATCACAGAAACAAAGTGTGACAGTTTGCGCGACGTTTCGGCGTGTGCACTCGAAAAATATGACGTCACCCTTTCAAATATTTTAAATAAATAATTTATAATAATAAACTTAACAAATCGCTGAAAAAATGAAATTAGTCTCTAGAAATAACTTCTGCTTTAAGAAAAAATATAAAATAAGATCAAAATAAAAAATATACTGCCCGAATTATATGATATTATGTAACATAAAAAAATATAAACTAGAAACAGCGGAGGGTACGGGGTCGCGACCTTTCTTTTATTTACTAAGGGGGCCGTGCCATGAAAAAGGTTGAAATACACTGCTCTTTAGCAGCGATTCCTTAAGTGAGTTCTGCGGAACCGAAGGGTTTCGGGGAAAAGTCACTAGGGTTCTGCGAATCACTTTTGTCATTGAATCGTTGGATTGTTTTGAGTATTTAATTTTGGATTAATGTTATAGAACAGTGGTGGTACTTTGAGATGATTATCAGTGTTATTTATAAAACACGATTCCTTTAACACACTTCATAGACGCGGTATAATTAGTCTTTGGTAAAGTCTATCCCTTGTAAAGTCTCTACCACAGACAATGATCTAATATATGAAAACTCGTGTCACGGTGTTTGTTTTTGTTATCATACTCTTCCGAAACGTGTTCACCGGTTTTTATGATTTTTTTTCTGTATATTTGGCAGGTGACGCCTAGGAAGTTTATTAGGCGGCGGCATCCAATTACATGGATAGCCTTTTAATTGTAATAAAGCACTGTGTAAAATGTTTGACTACTTGGCTGATCGAAAAGTAGCCTTTATTTAAAAGGCTAAATGAAAAGCCGCAGTTTAGTTTGAAGATGGCGTCAACGCAACAGCTGATTTGGTTCACCTAAGTCAGCTTCAGTAGGGTGACCAATATATTTGGTTGAAACTTAATTGAAAGTCGATGTTAAAAAGGCTATCTCTATTTTTATTTAAATTTATTTTAAATAACGTATTTAAAAAAACTTCTCGACTACAGAAATTTCGTTAATAAATTACTAAAAATTAACTTATTAAATAAAAATTTTCAATATTTTGCTGCAGTTGCGATAATTGAGATTACCTTCTGACCAATTATTGGTTATCTTGTATAGCTTAAGCAACTGTTATTATTTATTGGGTAAACAGAATTACCATAATTTCCGACCTTTCGGAGATGTTGCAGTTGTGGTGGTGGCAGGTAAACCGAAGTTAGCGAGTACTGTATCTTGGTCACCCTACGAAAATAGACGACGTCTACTACTAACCACTTGGCTAGTCAGGTAATAAAACGTTTCGTTCAATCACAAGGCTGAATGACCTTTAGCCCTTTTATTGGATGCCGCCGCCTAATGAACGTCCTAGGCACTTTATCCAATTTTACCAGTTGGCGGTGACATATGCATAGTAAAATTATATACACTATTATTACTATTATTTATAAGGTGTTCATGGAGATTTTTAATGAATCGTGTTTTTATAAATAACACCGTAGCTTTAAGTGAAGTCGAAAGTTGTATTTGATATTTTGATATGGTGCTTCGTAAAATAAAAGAGGATTGTTAGTGTTACAGGGCCTTCAAAGTTTAGGAACCGCTGCAACATTAGGGCTAAACCGCAGTGTTCACCATCTTAAAGACACTGCTTGAGATAAATATATCGGTGTGTAAGAATATCTGGTATTGACAGGGTCCACACAAAAATGTCACACCTTGAAACTTTGTATTTCGTAATTAAATTGAGCTGATTACGAAATACGAGCTGCCGAACACAATCCTTAGAGTATTTTTGTTGAAACGCTTTTAACTATATTGTGGACTACGGGTTGAGAGAACCTGGATTTTAGGTAATTTTTTTTTAGATAATGGGACCATTTATTGTTGTTAAGATAATTGAATACTTAATATACTAAAGTAAGGCTTAATATACTAATTTGACGACAATAAAAACTGTTTGAGAGAGTTAAAGGACGAACAAATTAATTAATACTTGAACTTGACAATAATGTAAGAAAGTATTTATAAAAATATTGACACAAAATGAATGAGCGGTGGTAGGTGATTCCCAGAGCGGGCATGTACTTGCATGACTTGGTTTTCTAAGTTATGTATGTTTGTGAAGTTAAAGTGTAGCAATACCACTCGCTAACCGTGAAGGAAAACATCGTGAGGAAACCTGAGTGTCTCAGCTATCCACATGCCTCCGCGCTTTATGCGCTGTCTGCCGCACCGCGCCGCCCCTTTTGGCGTTTATGCTGTCTAGTCCTAGGTTTTATGCCTTAGCATCACGGCCTAAAAATCGCTATTAACGTAATTGAGAGATTGGTCTGACACTCTTTGCAAAAGCCATCTGTAAAAAAGATGACTTTCCATTTCTGCTAGTGTTACTGCAAGGAGCCCCATGAACATAACTTGATAAAAATTTTTGCATTTACTCAATTTTTTATAAAACAAATTGTAATTATATGTTTATGTAAAGTATTCTAAAAGTAATCTAATGCAATGTAAAATTATTATAATCAATTTCTTCTATGTTGAAAACATTTTGCAAGAACTAGTCTAAAAATATTGACTAATGCAATTTATTGCGCAATGAAATTATTTGTAAAGTAACTTTAAGTATTATTGAATTGGAATAAAATCAGAGTTAGTTAATTTTAATATTGATTTTTATTTTAAACCTGAGTGTATGAACTTTCAGATACCGCTGTGGGCACACGTGGTAATTCAGCCCATATTATCTCTCTGAGAGAAGGCCGGTGCCCTGCATTGGGGCATATACCTAGGCTACATAAAAAAATATTTTTGTTTTTATTGGTATTTATAAACCTACTACTAAGCAGGCGGAACCAAACTAGGTTCCTCACAGTTACATCACAGTAAGGTAGACTTCCGTGCATCGCGGCCGCCGATCGCAGCCGCGCGCGACTGATCGTACGTGCGGCTGATGCGGCAATAGTCATTGTATGAAAATGTACGGCGCTGTTTCCAAAGTCTGCGACGGACGCGTGCTCCAGACGACAAAAACGGTGCCATACATTTTCATACGACAACTATTGTCGCATCAGTCGCGCGCGTCATTCGCACGCGATCTATCGCGCGCGGCTGCGATCGGCCGCGATGCACGGAAGTCTACCTTTACATTATTGAATGTGGGTCCCGCCCCTGCTTAGTATTTAATGCTCAGCAGTCTAGTTGTTGGTTATTTTTTTATTTTTGTCTTTTCTTTTTTTTTTGTGGGCTGTATATGCTGAATTCATATAAACTAAGACATTCGCGCACGTGTCTGCATTCACTCGGGGCTGCAAGTGATCTAAATTGCTTCGGCCAGATGTCGCTGCCTGTACGTAATACAGAGATGTTTGTAAAGAGGCTCGAAATTTCGCTGATGCCTTCACTTGCCCATTAGCTCAGTTGGGAGAGCGCTGGCACGGTTAGCCAGAGGTCGCGGGTTCAAGTCCCGGCATGGGTGGAATTTTTAGCCTCTAAATAGGTTTTTAAAGTTGTCCCCAGAACGGGTTAGTGCAACAAAAAGAATATATTTAAGAATATATACAGAGTGTAAAAAAAATCCCTATATCTATCCGAAAATGGGGCTCTACTCGTGAAACGAGAACTTTTACCATTGCATTGCTTTTACTAAGTATAAAACTGTCAATGGGAAACTGGGGCACAGTGGGTCAATCTGGAAATTCCTGTTTCGGCCGAAGTAAGGACAGCATGTGGAGTTGGGGGTTCGCGTACAGAAGTAACATGAACTGTCTGTGCGGTCATACTTCTCAGACGATGGACCACGTTTCATCGGACTCAGGAGGACCTAATGATTGGAAGTGATAACGCAGTCAGCGTCGCAAAGTTCTGGGCCGCAACTGTTTAATGGGGATTCTAATAGGATTTGTTTGACATTGGCACGCTAAGAAGAAGAATAGGGAACTTGCGTCTAAAGGTAAAAAGTTAGGAAAAATAAAAGAAATGGGCAAAATATTATTCAAAAAAACATATTTAGAGGCTAAAAATTCCATCCATAAAAATTGTCCTCAGCACGGGTTAGTGCAACATCATCATCATCATTCAGCCACAAGAAGTCCACTGCTGGACATAGGCCTCCTCCATGGATTTCCAAAAAGACCGGTTGGAAGCGGCCTGCATCCAGCGTCTTCCTGCCACTTGGATGAGGTCATCTGTCCATCTTGTGGCTGGTCGTCCTACGCTGCGCTTGCCGATATGTGGTCTCCATTCGAGAACTTTTCGGCCCCATCGGCCATCAGTTCTGCGTGCTATGTGCCCCGCCCACTGCCACTTCAACTTACTAATCCGCTGGGCTATGTCGACGACTTTCGTTCGTCTACGAATCTCATCATTTCTGATTCGATCTCGTAGAGAAATTCCGAGCATAGCCCTTTCCATAGCTCGTTGCGTGACCTTGAGTTTTCTTATGAGGCCCATAGTTAGAGACCACGTTTCAGTGCCATAAGTCATCACTGGTAACACACACTGGTTGTATAATTTTGTCTTGAGCGATTGAGGTATGTTAGACGAAAAGACTTTTCTAAGTTTCCCGAATGCTGCCCAGCCGAGTTGGATTCGACGATTGACCTCTTTCACGAAGTTGGACCGGCCTAGTTGGACTGTTTGTCCTAAGTAGACGTATTCGTCTACAACTTCGAGAGTCGTGTTCCCCAATGTTATTGGGGTGGGCACAACACGGGCGTTCGACATGACCTTCGTTTTGTCCATGTTCATTCTAAGGCCCACACGTTGGGAAACTCGACTGAGGTCTTCGAGCATTATGCCGAGGTCTTCCATCGTTTCTGCCATGACTACTATATCGTCGGCAAATCGAAGGTGCGTGATGTACTCGCCATTGATATTGATGCCGCGTCCCTGCCATTCCAGAAGCTTGAAGGCATCTTCCAGTGCGTTCGTGAACAGTTTCGGAGAGATAACGTCTCCCTGTCTCACGCCTCTTCTCAATGGAATTGCCTCCGAATTCTGCTCCTGTACTCGGACCGACATGGTGGCGCTGTTGTACAAGCACTTCAGCACCTCGATATACCGATAGTCAATCCGGCAACGCTGGAGAGACTCGAGCACTGCCCATGTCTCGATCGAATCGAAGGCTTTCTCATAGTCCACAAACGCTAAGCAGAATGGCAAATTATACTCCTCAGTCTTCTGTATAATTTGCCGCAGCGTATGGATGTGGTCTATGGTACTAAAGCCCTTTCGGAAACCGGCTTGTTCGGGAGGCTGGAAGTCATCAAACCTGCGTTTGCAGTGCAACAAAAAGAATGTAATTAAAATATTTTTCGTAAAAATGCGAAAAATAAAGTTAGTCTAATTATAAAAAAACTTATTAAGTATATTTTGTTTTGTCATTGAATTCTTAAGGTTTTCTTTATGAGGGCGTAGATGCATAAAAAGATTATTTTACGATATAACTGAAATATTAATAAACGTTTTATACATAAGGCGTTACGTGCAAGTTTGATAGTTTGAGTCCGATTTAAATTGACTTTTCGGCAGATTATATTATGAAAAGTACATATTAGTCGTAGAGAAAAAAACCGGCGAAGTGCGAGTTGGTTCCGTACCATTATCTATACAACATTTGAACATTTCAAGCGTCTACCTGTTGCCGCTATTAATATCGAGCAAACGCCAAAAAAAATCACGTTTGTTGTATGGGAGCCCCTCTTGAATATTTATTTTATTCTGATTTCATTATTTGTTTTTATAGCGGCAACAGAAATACATCATCTGTGAAAATTTCAACTGTCTAACTATCACGGTTCCTGAGATACAGCCTGGTGACAGACGGACGGACGGACGGACAGCGGAGTCACCCTTTGGGTACGGAACTGTAAAAATACCTCGTTTGAATGATAAATATTTTTGTAACATGCTCTCTTCGATTATATTAAAATATTTTTAGTGTAAGTTCTCCATTAAAGAAAGGAATTGGGCTCTCGCTTTTACAATAAAGTCCGTCCGCATGAGGGAGAGGCAAATAGATACTCAATAATAATTTTATAGTTATCCAGTCCCTCTCTAATAAAAACAGCGCTACATAGGGAAAGCATCAAAACAAAGAAAAAAATAATAATTGCTTCATCATCATCATCATCATAATTAGCCATTTGACGCCCACTGCAGGACATAGGCCTCCCTGATGGTTTTTCCAGCTTCCCGGTGTTGTGCCGCCCGCATCCAGCGACTCCCCTCCGCCGTAACCGTAACCATCATATTCTTTCATACTACATTTTAATACTGTGTGTAGGTGTATTTTTAGTATATAGAACAGTTGATATTATTTTTTGATTTTTCGAAGTTTAATTTCCCAGTATAATTTCCCATATTAAATGTGTCAGCGAGGGGCCAGATAAAAAGTAGACGTGGGGCGAAGGCGCGGTAAGATGTATAGAGTCACAGACCAAGAGCGACCGCAGGGCAAGGACTGTAGTCTGGGACTCTATACATCTTACTGCGCTCTCGCCCCACGTCCCATCTGTGTGTCTGGTGCCTCAGGATCGTGGCAATAGGCAAATCCTGATCTCTGCCTACCCCTCCGGGCTACATGCATGAGTTTGTATTGTAATTTCACGTAGTACCTACACAGTACAAATAGGAAGTAATCTTCGGCCGGCCGGGCGCATTAGACAACCCGTCTGAATACCTCCTGTACCGGTCGACATTCGCCTGTGTGTGCGTTTGGCGGCGTGTACAAACGTGGTGCGCTCGCTCGCGCCTTACTATGGAGATAACCTAGCGTGGTACCTATGTAGATCTGTAACCCTGAGAAACATTGGTCAGCTGTTGTCGCCTTGGCCCAGTAACCCCATTATCTAAACCTAGTCAGAGTTATAGGTTAACTGGTCGTTATCGGGTCTAGAAAATTGCTAGACTAAATGTATATCACGCTATAACTGGGAGGTACAGTCGTACGGTACGGAGGCCGCGTTTCATAAAACTAAGTTTAGCCGAATCTTCCTGCTTATTAATCTGTGTCATAATCGACTTTGCAATGTAGGTACCTACATAAAAATTGTCACCAACCAACAATTGTATTGAATTGTAAGGGGCCTGTGTCATAAACTTCAATTCATAGTTTATTATGAAAACTCGATGTCCCTACATAGCGCAGCAGAGTCTTCCTGCTTATTAAACTGTGGGATAAACGACTTTGCTTTGTTGGTTTATCAGATTGTCATACCTAGTTAACCAAGCATTGCATTTCTATGAAATACGGCTCGGGTCAGCATATACATGTTATTTATTGCAAATCATAAATTAGAAAATTAATTACATAGCATTGTTACAAAGGCGAACTTATCTCTAAGAGAGATCTCTTCCAGCCAACCTTAGTATAGGGTGTTTAAACTGAGATAACAGGAAGAAGGGAGAAATATTTATAACTACATAAATAAGTTATAATAAGATAATATACTCACATATAAATCGGCAGGGGCGGTGTCATGGGTTGAATTAAAAAAAATTGGACGAATGGCGTTACTGTTTGTTGGTGGTCAAAAGATCGCTGAAATATTACACCACACTGTTCGCATCTAGTGTAGGTAGGTAAGCCAAATGGAAGAATTACTTCGCAAAGTGGAGTGTGTCAGCCTAAATTTTGATTCATCGTGGCAAGACTAAGATTATGATTATCAAATATCTATTTAAGCGCATTGATCTCCAACAGCGGCGGCTGCGTAGACGAAGTGAAACATTGAATGGCAATTACAAGATCAGCAATGGAGAAGCTAAAGAAAATATGGAAGAACCGCAACATAACTAAAGCCAATAAGACCCGACTCGTTCGAACGCTAGTATTCCCGATATTTCTGAACGGTGCGGAGACTTGGACATTGCGGAAAGTTAAAAAGAAGAAAATAGACGCTCCAGGAATGTGGTGATGGAGAAATCTATTGAGCGTATCATGGTATATGGAAAGGTACTAGAACATGCGGTAGAACACCAATAAGTCCACTGTGGGCAGGCCGCTGCATGAATGTAGCAGAGCGGCATCTAGCCGAGAGGAATAGCGAGATATCTTGAGGCACGCAACATCAGCCCACAATAGAGCCTCTTCATGAGAACCACGACCGCTCTGTCAAGAGCGTGCTTACCAAGAAGAAGACATAGTACAAACTTATACTTATACAATTAAGTTCTACGAGAGGAGACAAGGAAAGACATACATACATTCAGAAAAGCAATAAAATTTAACTATTTAGTAAGTACTTAATTAGAGTGAAGAATATATATCGTGAACCCTGCTTTTAAAGATAGCTGGGAGAGAATAGTGCCTTGCTGAAACCGGCAGACCATTCCACAGCCGGGCGGCTAACACCAATAATATGCTTAACACGTTCACGCTAACATAACAATGTCGAAGTACTATGCGGTGAAGCACATTGATTTTTCATACAAAGGGAATGGTCGTCTAGTGACGTTGTGCAAATAGGTAGCAACATAAAAGCTATCATATATTGCACTGACGTCCTACGCCGTCGACGTATATGGACGCATGTGCTCTGTAGAGTAGATAAAAGTCTATGCGACCGCTAACAACGTATTATAACGTCGACGTATATAGACGCATGTGCTGTACAGCGTACACAAAGATATACACAACCCCCAACAACGTATTATAGCGTCGACGTATATAGACGCTTGTGCTGTATAAAGACACCTGTGATGTAGAAAAAAGACAAATACGTCTTCAACAGCTAACAACGCTTAATAGCGTTGACGTGTATAGGCGCCAGCGGCAAAAAGCATAAACGAATATACGTTTGATAATTAACAACGTCGTATCACGTTAGGATTATATGAAGGTTTTGTAGGGTATGAGGGCAAGGATTTAGGTTAGGGGCCTAGTTGGATTGATTAAAACGACAAATTAATTAGTTAAACGGGCATCAAAGTATTTATTTTTCTATTACTTAATTATATATTTTGTCTTAGATATGCAGTTCTTGGTACATAATAATAAACCAAATTTTTCACACTTTAATTTGTAGTAAACTCAAATTTAAAACTTAATGGTAACTCCTTAACCATTATTCAATAAGTGAAGGTAAGATTTGGTTACATTATTGTCAAATATTATATTATTATATTTTTAGTGGATGGTACAATAATCACATAGGTAGTCATTAAACGAATGCTTTTTATCCGTTACAGTCATCCTAAGAATCACTTTGTCTTAATAAAGTTTTTGGTTCGTTTGTATCTTATCAAGAAAAATATCTTGGGAACTTATAGACCCAATACTATACTTACGACTACAAATGACTCACAGGAGCATAAATGTTTAAAAAAAAATTACAACATAATATGTAATAACTACTCATAATCTAGCAAAACAGTTATTTAGATTAATCAAAACAAAAAAACAATCAACAATCAAATTTGAAAAAAAATCCTACCTGTAAAATAGATATCTAAATATTCAATACCTATGTACTCATAATCTAGCAAAACAATTATTTAGATTAATCAAAATAAACAACAATCAGTCTTGATAAGTATGTACCTAGCCATATAACCTGAAAATAATAGAGTAGGAACTATCATTTTATCAAGAAACACATTTTGGGAATTTATAGAGCCAGACTTTACTTAGGACAAATGACTCACAAAAACTAAAAATACCAAAAACTATAGTAACAATACGTAAATAGGCATCTAATAGCTATCTAATAAATAATTTAGCATAGCAATAAATCAGTCTTGATTATGCCAGTCTTCAAAGCAAATTGCACAAAGTGCTGGTTTACCTGGACAGCCCTTGCACCGAAGGCCTGTCTCCCTTCTAACCTTCTTTTTGGTACACATTTTACATTTCATGTAATTTTTGTTTTTCGTCGATCCAGGTTTCAATGGAATTTTTTCAGGCCAGTGGCCACTACCAGTATAATTTTCATTGTTGCTAGTAGATGGATTGCCATCGCTGCTCATTGCTGGAACATTGGTACCAGTCTGTGAAAGTGGATCATAATCGAAATCCGAGCCATGCTCGCCGTCATCTTCAAAAGGGTCAGGGGTCGTTTCTCTGGATGAAACAGGAGACTCGAAGACTTTCATGGAAGATTTCTGCTGCTTTTTCTTGGTATTATCCATCTACAAAAACGTAAAACACATAAAGATTATTTCCAAATACATTCACAGCAATAAGTATCATAATATAAACGTATATTATTCAAAATACTTACGATTTCATTTATTTGTATGATACAAATGCGTGACAATAGGAACAGCGCACGCGCTCTTCGTGCGCTGGGCACAGGTCAACTGAATCGAAGGACAACTTACCGGCGCATGGCGTACAATGACGTTGTGCGCAAACAAAGTGGGTACATCGTGCCAGGTTGGGTAGTTCTCAAATATAACAAAAAGTCGATGCAGTGTCGCACTACAGTTTTAATAATTTGATGTGTCGTAGCACAGCAACAGAACTCTTTGTTACTAATATGGCAAGGCGCCGTACTATAACGTTGTGTTTTAAAACAACGATCTTTGTCGGGCGTCATCATGCGTTGTGCCACAACGAATCTATCAATATATGACGTATAGCAACGTTGTTCGCATGAACGTGTTAAGAACCTTGTCGAACGACTTGGAATCTTCAGCAGCAGTTTTTGGTCAGTCTGATGTTCCCGGCTGTGGGAGTGACAGACGTAGATAAAGCGCTCTTTAAGATATAGGAGAGAGAGAGAGATTGACCCTCAAGCCGTGAGACGTACTCCACTCTAAACTACGATCTAGATCAGCATTGGTATTAGCAATATGCCAAATTGAAATCTTGTTTCGAGTTAAATAATGTTTTAAAAAAAATCCATTCTGTCTTTCAGAACAATGACCCGCGGATCCGCGACATGCACGCACCGGTTTGGCTGGCTACTAATTATAGAATAGATGGCACTCCCTGGCCTCTGCCTACCCCTCTGGGATACAGGCGTGAGTTTATGTATGTATTTTTGAAAAGTGACTATTCTAAAAACAAACTAGCGTATTCGGTAGCCATTGTCAAAGCATGTTCATTTTGCTATGGCATTCAAACCACCCAAAATTCATGGTGTATTTAATGGGGAATTTGTTACACCCTGTAGATGGTATCGAGTTAACTCGTACTTACAATGATTAGAGTCATTAGACTTGTCTCCTTCAAACGACCGTCCGATAGGTAGATAAAGGTAAACAATAGAACAATTTGATTAAACCAATGATAAGAAGACTATCACAGTTTGACCACCATTGCAATTTTTAGGGTGCCTTATGTAAAAGATTCCAATGGAACCCTATAGGTAACTTTATGTCTATGCTGTATGTCTGATTTGGCTTTAAAGCGCTCTATGACTTGCTTCAACCGCACCTAATAGGAAGCCCACTTAAACTTAAAATTTTCGCAGCAATTGTGTTATTGTGGCGGACTGTCCGACAAATAATAAAATGTATGAAAAGTATAAAAGGGGAATCCCCTTAGAAGAAACTTGATGTTAACGTTTTTAGGGTTCCATACAACAAAAGGAAGCCTTATGAGATCCCTTTGTGGTCCCTCTAGGTAAGTATTGAATTATTAGTAATTTGTTGTTACAGTTATTGTCTCTAAACACTGTGATAACCATTCATGGAGTGTAGTGTAGTTGGCTTCGTATGAAGTAGGTGTACTGTGCTAATTTAGATTAGAAAGAGCAATTCCACGGAGAAATTAAGGTAAAATTGTTACAACCGTACCAATTTTACCTTAATTTCTAATGAACGTTTGCTAATGAACGTTTAATGAAACGAAAGTGATCTGTCAGGGTCGTGGCAAATGGCATTCCCTGGCCTCTGCCTACCCCTCTGGGATACAGGCGTGAGTTTATGTATGTATTTTTGAAAAGTGACTATTTAAAAAAACAAACTAGCGTATTCGGTAGCCATTGTCAAAGCATGTTTATTTTGCTATGGCATTCAAACCACCCAAAATTCATGGTGTATTTAATGGAGCATTTGTTACACCCTGTAGATGGTATCGAGTTAACTCGTACTTACAATGACTAGAGTCATTAGACTTGTCTCCTTCAAACGACCGTCCGATAGGTAGATAAAGGTAAACAATAGAACAATTTGCTTAAACCAATGATAAGAAGACTATCACAGTTTGACCACCATTGCAATTTTTAGGGTGCCTTATGTAAAGGATTCCAATGGAACCCTATAGGTAACTTTATGTCTACGCTGTATGTCTGATTTGGCTTTAAAGCGCTCTATGACTTGCTTCAACCGCACCTAATAGAAAGCCCACTTAAACTTAAAATTTTCGCAGCAATTGTGTTATTGTGGCGGACTGTCCGACAAATAATAAAATGTATGAAAAGTATAAAAGGGGAATCCCCTTAGAAGAAACTTGATGTTAACGTTTTTAGGGTTCCATACAACAAAAAGAAGCCTTATGAGATCCCTTTGTGGTCCCTCTAGGTAAGTATTGAATTATTAGTAATTTGTTGTTACAGTTATTGTCTCTAAACACTGTGATAACCATCCATGGAGTGTAGTGTAGTTGGTTTCGTATGAAGTAGGTGTACTGTGCTAATTCAGATTAGAAAGAGCAATTCCACGGAGAAATTAAGGTACCTAAAATTGTTACAACCGTACCCAGTGTCCCCTACAGACGATTAGTTGTTAATCATATTGATTTCTAAAGTGCAAAAATTTCATCAGTTTCAAGTAAAACGTGAGTGTGAGTGTATGAATGTATATACGTGGATGTATGTACGTCAATGTCAAGTAGGTATATGAGGCAAAGAAAGAAAAGACAAAAAAACGCCTTAATATTCTCTACTTAAATGTGATATGAAATCAAACAACAATGAAATCGCAAACGCGAACACTGGTACGGTAATCATCATCGAATAAACCTCTTACGATATTCGCACTTATGCCCCGTATTTTACGAGCTGTCCGCGAAGAATCCACGAGGGAAGTTGTCAAGTCGACTTTACTATCGTTATCATAAATTAACAACCACTAAACTACCACGAAAACAGTTGACGGTAATATCTGAGTAAAGCTAGACGCTACCATGCATAGTGCTGCTGTGAAAAAAGTTTTATTTCAGCCAGTTATTATTAGAGAAATAAAACAATGCAGAAAATTTTCGGCCAGTGTTATTGCGCGGCAAAAGGAGGACTTTATAATTAGATCTAGTTTGAATGATATTGTCATTCCGGATTTGTCTTTTCATGAAAGACTTTTTCGCGGCGTTAATGGATACCGGAACCATGTTGCCATTGTAAGTACACATCCATTTTTTTTGGGGCCCAGACCCCGTTTCATAGAAATCCTAAGTAACATAATATGTCATATATAATTTCGGGGGCGGGTTACGTACAACCTTTAATAAGGAGACAACTACAAAATAGCAAAAAGAATAGCAGCTTGATTTTACTAAAATTTCAGTATCATTATATTATAGTGATTTCACAAAAAATTCAGTATTACTTAGTTCAAAGTTTGGTAAATCAAGCTGCTATTCTTTTTGCTATTTTGTAGTTGTCTCCTTATTAAAAGTTGTACGTAACCCGCCCCCGAAATAATCTAAGACTTCCACACACAATCACTTGTTTTGGTCCCAAACTAGGATACCCTGTGCTTTGGTAACCAAACAAGGACATCACAAATACGGAAACACACCCAGGCTGAGGCCATTTGTGCAAATGTGCGGCGGCCCCGAGTGAGAATCGAACCTACAATAAAACAATAGAATTTTTTCTTTACATTTATATTTTTTTTATTTGACAAAAATAATTGTAGCCGCTCTAGCACATGCTGAGACAGAAAGAACCTTTTTGACATTTGCCACACCCACAATGCACTGTTTGTTATTAATATTTACTTTAACGAGAGGCTTTCACACCACTAGAGGAAATTATTTCGTGAAACAAGACAACTTGCGCGACAACATGGTTACAGGTTCCCCCTGGAGACGAAATGGACACATCTACATCAGAAAAAGATTTAGTGATCGTTCAGCCGTGCCTGACAACAGCAATAGACAACTAGGTATAATAAAATTATAGTCTGTCATACAATTGTTGTACAGTGCAGACACTAAGTAAATGCATGCTTTATTGCAAGTTTATTTTTGTTATTTTTTTATTTTCATCTGTAGAATTAATAAATAACCCATTTGAATGAACTATTTGCAAAACGCACTTTGCCGGGGTTACAAATGAGCTCAAAAACTTTGACTGGCACGAAATCACAACCGAGGCAAACCCATCTATAGCAGCTAAAATATTCTTTACAATCATAAAAGCTATAACTGCTAAGCACACAGCTGAAAAAACTGTTTCCTGTAACAGCTTTGTCTTGAAACCATGGATTACCCCGGGTGTCATGCGCTGTGTAAGACACCGCGACGCTTTACATCTCAAACCTCGGAAGAAATCCAAGGACCCTACTGCAATACTAACTTACAATAGATATCGCAACTACTGCAATGAACTCGTTCACAGGCTAAAAAGGGAATACAATGCCAAAGAGCTTCTTAGTAGTTAACCTAACCCTAAAAACTCTCTCAAAGGGCTCTCACCCACGTGTCACTCTCAACCTGCCAATGTCATAATATCACGCGATCTCCTGAAATAAAATATCTAGGAATGAAAGACTCACATTCAAGTCGCAATATAGCTTTGATTTCGGATCGCGTTCGCAAGATAGCTCACGCTATGAAACGTTTACGAGGCTCTGCGAGTCGGGACCTGCTAAAGACCGTGTACTACGCATTGGGCCAGTCAGTTATCGAGTACCTACTATGTTTCCATATGAGGCGGGGTCTCAAAAACGGAGAGAGCTCAGCCTGCGTGGTTTTCTGCACACAGTTTTGAGGACAAAACTATGTGCAGAAAACCACGCAGGTTCTCGACCGAGATTTTCTACAATAAGCGTTTAAGCGTGAGGCCTCATCTCTAGCCCACAAAACCCTACTACTCCTAACTATGACTCCCTCGTAAACCGAAGTCTTCAAAATTGTGGTACACGTGGTCAAGACCAGCTTTGTGCAGCGTTTTTCTATACCCCTATATCTCCAACCAGATGTGCAACAAAAGCGATATTATACTATGCGGGATGAGTGTAGCGAGGGAGAATAAAAAGCGTACTCATTAATGAGAGCTAAGTATGACGAAACAGAAAAATTCCTTTCCATAAACTCCTCCTCCCCATCCCTATAAATCCACAAAATATGAGCTACACGCACGCACGCTCGCACGCACGCACGTACGCACGTACACACGCACGTAAATAAAAGAAAATGCTGTCAAAATGTCCATCGCAAAGTCATCCCGGCTGCGCGGATTTTTGTTCAAGTTATCTGTCTGCCAATATACTGCAAATGATTGGTGTAACCTTCAGAAAATTAGCATGACTATGCTTACTCGTAACTTCAGTGACCTTCAATACATTCAATTTTGTAGATGTTCTTGTCATTTGCTGGTCACTGAGCCTCTTAACTGGTTGCGGTCAATTTGTAGGAGAAATTACAAACATATTATAATTAATATTATAAAAACGATTAATACTGACATTGAAGAAACGATTTTAAAGCTAAATTTTTACGATATTAGCCGGACCGAGTGACCTACTTTAGCTAATAAGTAAGTCGTAGTACAAAATTGGTCGCTCACAGAATGCACCAAGATGACCAATTTACACGATACGAGTATCATAGTTGCTAAAATAGGTCATTTGGTCCGAGTTTACTAAGATCTTTGGAATGATTAGGGTTCCGTACCTGAAGGGTGCCAAACGGGACCCTATTACCTTAGACCCTCTGCCTCCGCTGTCTGTTTGTCCGTCCGTCCGCGCGTCTGTACGACCTTTAAAGGGCTCTATCTTTGGAACCGTAATAGATTTTTTATCATTTTACAGCATATGGATATGCCGTAATAGCACGGCGGATTACATAACAAATAAAAAAGTATAAAAACAACCGGTCAAGTGCGAGTCGGACTCGCGCATCGAGGGTTCCGTACAAATTTGTAGGTAGGTATTTACAATCATGAATAGTTCAGGAATCGAGTCTCGCAGTTTTTTCCGATCTTTTCACGAAATAATAATCTCTTCGGACGAGTGCCGAGGTTCATAAAACACAATTATATTGCTAGTTTACTATGGAAACTCAATGTCATTGCGCAGCAGGGTCATTCTACTAGCTTCCTACTTGTAGGTACCAACTAATGTATCATACTTGATTCTAATGATTTGAGGAAAGACGGTCAGATCAGAGTGATGTTTTCTCCACTGCAACCCGACCCGAAGACAGCGGATAGCATTGTACATGATGGTTGATGATGATGATGTGGGTTAATCGACTTTGCAAGGTACATCGAAAATTGTCATATGAAACAGGCCTTTTTGCGTACCTACCTTTCGCCTTATTAGCATTCACACGTTTTATGTTGGACTTCGAATCGCACGTCATTGTCTGTTATCATAACAACAAGGTAGGTACGTAGAAAAAACGAGTTAGCGCGTTTTGTATCTTATCAAGAAATGGGTGACGATATTTTTTTTCATAAAATTTTTGTTTTGGGAGTCAGTGTCAATGTTCAAATGTTGAGTCAAAGGTCGTTGACAAGGCTGCTTTCCGATTGTGGTAGGTATAGATAAAGTTCGCAAAACGTAGATACAGCTGTTGTAGCTAAGTATTGTTGTATAGCTGCTTTCTAAAGCCGGGTCTCCTGCTCGTGTTTTATCATGAAACATTACACAAAACCATCGGTTTTCAACGCTCCAAATTAACTTTTTTTTTTTGCTTCCCCTAGCAATGAAAATGTTTTGCGCGAAGAAAATGGAATGTTTTGTGTAATGTTTTTTAGCAGGAGACACGCCTTAACGAAGGAAATCACAAAAAAAACTGTAGCTTAACTGCTAACGCACTATGTTTTATCTCCAAAACGAATAATGCTAGAAACGTGGTACTTAGACCCATAGATAGGGAACGCAGAGTTTAGTAACACTAAATTAGAAAGTAAGAACCGGCCAAGTGCGTGTCGGGCCACGCACAATGTAGGGTTCCGTAGAAAGAGGGTTTTTTATATGCCTTACAGAACTAACAACTTCATCGAAGTCATTTTCAATGGATTTTGTATGAAATTTTACTTTTATAAGTTGGTTGCCTATTACTTGTTAACTAGTAAAGCCTACTTAGCCGTGATAATTTTCCTTCTACGTTTATTATAATTGTGCTACTACTCTGAAAATTTTCATGTTTCTACAATCAAAAATTTAGCCAGAAGAGGGGGGGCGGACGCCCTACTCGGACAAAAATTTGCGCCTCAAAGCTTGATATTTCGCAAACGGAACCCTAAATAAAAAATGGTCGTCCTACACCCACAATACTTTTCAACGACCAATCCAACGATGCCCCACATGATGGGGTAGACGAGAAAAAAAAACATCCACACTTACCATGTTAGGGGAGGTACGTACAAAATTTTTCCAAAATTTCATTCTTTAACTTTGTCGGCGTTATAAATATTATATGTATCATCATCATCAACCCATTATGTCCCCACCGAGGGGCACTCTTCCCTGAGGAAGGTATAGGCCATACTCCACCACGGGGGCCAAGTCCGGATTGGTGGAGGCTTGTAGACTAGTGGCTCGTCTACTGTCAGAAGTTGTCAAGCCGCCCTAAGGCCTCTGACTTGGCTTAACGACTGCCATCTATCGACGGCAGCCGGCACCAACAGCTTAACGTGCCTTGCGAAGCACGGAACCGCTCGGAAAAATGCCACTAGCGTTAGGCATAGACGGCGACCCATCCATGCACTGAACGCGCCCTGTGTTGCTTAACCTTCGTAATCGTTTAAGATCACTCAGGCAGCCGGGGCTACGAGCGATTACACACACCAAATTACAGCTTTCTTGTACCAGGCCAGTTTGCGCTAGGCCACGGATGGACAGACAGACAGACAAATAGACAGACAGACGGACATGGAGAAACTATAAGGGTTCCTAAAAAGGGCCTGGCTTAAGGAGTTACGAGACTCCGCCACATTCGGGTAATAAACAAGAGGGTGTGTCCTTATGACCACACGATGGAAGTGAGAAGTCACATGATTTTCTAAATTTCACCGGCCGACTGGAGCCGAGTATACCCGATACAGAGCCACCGACCCGAGCGTGTCGGTTCAGTTTCATCCAATGTTCAGAGGAAGTACGCTTAAAGAAGTTTTCACGTCAACTTTTGCAGGAATGCGCCGAGACAAAGAAGAGATACACTTACAAGCAGCTTCATGAAAACATGGCTGCCTTCGCTACATCCCTCCACAAGAAGCTCGGTCTAACTGCAGGTGAAATCGTCGCCGTGATGATGCCCAACTGCCCAGAGTTCCCAGTCGTGGCGTTGGGCACTTTGCAAGCCGGCTGCGTGCTGACGACTATCAACCCTATTTACAAAGAGTGTAAGGTGCCTCTTCGATTGCCCTCTTGTGGTAGTGTCAGCTTGCGTATCTTTGAATCTCGATTTCGCTATTTGAGTTTGTCACTATCATCATCAGCCATTTTTACGCCCACTGCAGGACATAGGCCTCCCTCATGGTTTTCCCTAACCAAACTTGGCAGGCGGGTTGGCGATCGCAATATGCGGTTGGAATCTCAGGAAGACGCTGCTGCCCGTCTCCTGGTAGTTTGTCGCTAAGTTAGTGTTTATCGATCTTAAATATAGAAACAGGATTCCTTAAAACACTCGATAAACGCCAACTAAAATAGTCCATGGTGGAGATTTTACAAAAAAAAAAAACAAGACGTAACCACAAATTAAATAAACTCCCTCGGAGGCTCTGAGGAGTATTTTAAGGAATCGTGCTTTTATAAATGAGACCGTTTAACTTCGTGTGTACGTCCTTGCTATGGAGTCATCACACCTTACAATTTCGCTGCAGCTCCAAACCCATAGTTTTCAGCTGTGAAATTGGAACTTCGACAAGAATCCTAGGCCTATTTGCACTACTTCTTAAATCTCATTTAAATTTACTTAATAATGGTTGCTAAGAGTCGCGGGCCACGAGCTTCGAGTGTCTTGGATCTTGAGTGTTATGTTACTTATCTGCTTATTTTCTTTCTGTGATGTATCTCGTTGGTATAATAAATTTAATGTCTTTCTTCTTCTTCTTCTTACGTAGTAAAACGCTGGGCTAGCGCTGATGGCGCGGACGGTAAGCGTCACTGTAAAACCACACTTAATAGTTTATTACTGGTATAAATACTATTATATAATTTTTTTCCGTGTGGCGCCGGATTAAGAATAGCGTCACTCCATTTCCTTCCGTGGATGTCGTAGAAGGCGACTAAGGAAATCAATTACCAGGAGATGGGCAGCAGCGTCTTCCTGAGATTCCAACCGCATACTGCGATCGCCAACCCGCCTGCCAAGCGTGGCGATTATGGCAAAACCCCTCATGGTTATGAAAACCACGAAGGAGGCCTATGTCCTGCAGTGGGCGTCGAATGGCTGATGATGATGTTGATAATTTTTTTATAACTTTATCTTCACTTCTGATTGTGGTGCAAAGAACTCTTGTCGTCAATGTATGTAGATACTTGTTGTTAAAATAGTAGATAAGTAGCGACATTAAATTACGTATTGTAGATTAGATATGTACCTATAAGTCTTTTGTCGCGGAGTGAACTTTGAATAATATAAGAGGTTGATGCTCGCAGTTCAAAAAAAGGGAAGCTCACTTCTCGGAAAATATCTCTGTCAAATTTGATATTGGATGTTCTTGGGGTAATAATGTTTTATAGTCTTTCATAAAGTATTTTCGGCATGTTATAAGGCTCCGATGACAGGGCGATATAAATGAAATGTCTCCAGATAAGGTGCAAAATACCTCAGTACCTAAGTGGGATTAAGTGGCCACTTGACTATGTAGAGTAAGGTGCACAAGCGCAACCCTTCAGAGGCCAATAAAAATCTGACGTCGACTTTGTACTTATCTAATTTAGACAAAATTATTTTAGTTTTTCTTTGTTCACATTAAAATATTAGGGGTTAAAGTATGAAATTGCCGTTTTATTGCAATAGGTTCTTTGAATTGACATAGAATCTTCATGGTTTGAGGTTCATAATCACTCGAATTTTCGCAGTATCCATCTTTCTTGTCTAAATTGAATAACAAAAACAATTGAAAGCCGATATTCAAATGTTTCACATTTTTTAAAAAAAGAACATCATAAAAACCATTTGAAAGAAGTTTCATTCGAAAACCTCAAACCATGAAGATTCTATGTCAATTCAAAGAACCTATTGCAATAAAACGGCAATTTCATACTTTAACCCCTATTATTACCTGTGATTGATTACCTACCAAAAAACATGACAATACGCTACAAAAATATTGAGTTACGGCCTCAGAATAATCCCTTACTGAGATAAGCCTGCCTTTGTACATCATGTTATGTCCTGTTAAATGTTTCGTGTGCAAGAAAGTATAGTTTAACAATTAACTTTATCATTAATCTGACCTTATTGCTTTAGATAGATATGCAGTGATAGAGAAGACTTTATTCGAAGAAAAAAGAAAATTACACAGATAATTTTTACAAAGCTGTCAGAAAAAACCTATGTTACGGTCACTGAGCGCTTTCTTGTGCACCTGTGTCACCTTTTCTCTGCACATTTGACTCGGTAACCACGCTTTATGTTTTATTCAAAATGGAAAGTGAAAATGTTTCTCTATGCATGAACGTATTAAGCTCTATACAAATCAATGATAATATGCCTAGAAAAAGAATGGATGGCGTTTTTTTTTTTAATTAGGACAGGTTGACACTTGACCACAGTCGCCTGATGGTGATGAAATTTCTGAATGACGACGTCAGTCGTAATCTTTTACGTAGCTTCTGGCATTAAATAGTGTCGATGGTATTTAAGCAGTAACGTATACAGTTAACATAAAACAATTTGAATTTATAAAAATAAATGTAGTTATAAAACAACAAAATTGATTTCGGTATCGTGAGTGACTGTACAATCATAGCTGTTTTGATAATGACACTAAAATGGGCTAGAATAGTGACTAAACTGCTAATGACTCAAAATAACATATCATAAAGTGTAAAATTTGCGACTAAATACGGAACGTTTAAAATTTTATATGTTACAACAAACGCAAGTTTTGCGAAAGTTTAAGAAATGCTAATAAATCGTTGATATGCTTGCTTCCCAGCATGGTGTATTGGTAAGGGACTGGCCACTCGGAGGGGTGGGCGTTAAAATCTCCCAATAATACAAGTTGCGCGGAGGGATACCGAATCGATGTTGAGCAACATCCGAAGTTCGACTTAAGTATTGAACAGGTCCGTTGTCTTTTGCAGGGCCGGATTTAGGGGAGGGCCGGCGGAGCTACTGCCCTGGGGCCTCCACAAAAGGCTAATATGTACTATCATTACTTATAAAGTCTGTTTTTTTTTCAAATAAAAAATTTAAAATTAAAATAACATTGTAGTTTTTGTTTCGTATTTATTATTTGGGAATAATTAAGGGCCTCCGCTCCTTCGTTGCCCTAGGGCCTCCAGACCTCAAAATTTGGCTCTGGTCTTTTGGTCACCACTATGCGACCGGTAGACACTGGCGAAGAGTGTCTGTTCATAGCCAGTATCAACCAGTACCCACAAGACCGAGATCCGTGGGTTCTCGAGGTTACAGAGACGCCAGCAACAGAGAACAGCGGGTACGTAGACACAGAGCTCCAAGCTGAAGCCCGGGTAGTCGAGTACGCTGCGTTAGCAGCACTCCGGATTTGCGTCTCCGCGGCCGCTCAGTCTCAAGGTGGTGGTGGACTGTAGAGAGATTGGAGTGCAGACCTCGAATATTGGTACAATTTAACTGGCAGGACGTACAGTAGTACCAGAGTGTGGTAATTTATTTTTACGGGAACATTGGATAATTTTTTTGTTTGTTGTATTTTTTTTGCGATCGGCGATATAAAGTCAGGTTTTGCGCTGTATATTAATTTATTAAATTTTTTCATTTATTTATTTAATTACTAATTTAATTTATATTAATTATTTACCTTACCTAATTTATAAAATTTATGATATCTATTATTAAATTTATAAAATTTATTACTTTTATTTAATTTATTTTATTTATTTAATTTATTTTATTTATGTAATTTATTTAATTTATTTGATTTATTTAATTTATTTTATTTGCTTAATTTATTTTATATATTTAATTTATTTTGGTTAATTTAATTTATTTCATTTATTTAATTTACTTTATATTTACTCTATGTACTTTATTTTCTTTATTTACATTATTTACTTTATTTATTTTTTTATTTTATTTATTTCATTTATTTAATTTACTTTATTTATATATTTTATTTCTTTTATTTTATGACACAAACAGTCATAAAGAAAAAAAAATATTTACTGTGTTCAACTTAATTTACTTGTATAGTAAATTTGATACAGTGATTGAACATTCGGGCTCCAGAAGCGCATTCTTTTTAAGCTTTTATTACGATATACGAAATACCTTCTGAAGTGAAAACTCGCTTGGATCTACTTTACAATCTTTCTGAACAGTGAACGAGACTGACCCGTCAATCTCGGGTCGGTCATGCTGAATCGGCTAGGTATACTCGGCATCAGTCGGTCGATGACGTTGAAGATTTCAGTTCTATCGTGTGTTTTCACACACCCTTTTGTATTGTTTTGTCTTATAAGCCGCTTAGTCAACCCGTTCGCATGCTGCTTTACTCTTTGTTTACTACACACATGCATACATAGAGTCACGCCTGTAGTCCAGAGTCATAGGCAGAGTTAGTTTACTTCAAGATCGATTTTTTTTGTACAGTTGGCGGCTAGTGATGGCTAATTTAGGGCCCTTGCCCACGGCGACTTTTTGTAGCGATGCAGTAGCGATGCTGTCGCGCGTTCGCATTGATACAGTCGCGATGCGGGCGCTAGTTGTGTGCCGTCGCCCACCGTAAACACGATTCAGTCGCGATGCAAACGCGATACCGTCGCGCTTCTGTCGCGATGCAAATGCGATTCAGTAACGGAACCAAAATGCCTGCTATCGCTACAATTGCAAGATGGACTCCGTTGGACCGATGGACAACAGCACTCTCGATCTCTCTGTGTTGCACTACTCATGCGCCACCCTTCCTCCGTTCTCCTCCCGTTGTCTTCCGATACGCTCGCGCGTTTGCATCGATACAGTCGCGATGCTGTAGCGCGTTGGCATCGCTTCTGCAGCGCGTTGCAAATGCGACTAAAGCGCGTTCGTAGCGATGCTGTTGCGCGTTTACGAAACGCGCGACAGCATTACTACAAAAAGTCGCCGTGGGCGAGGGGCCTTAGGTATCCTTCATTGAGTGGCGATAAAGCCGCGTTTTCATGGTCTTAGTACACTCGGACCGAGTGATCTATTTTACTCGGATCGGAAGCTAATCGTATCGTGTACACCCGCGATCTAAGTACAAAAATTCAGTGTTTTCATCAGTCTCTTCGAGTAGCATCTTAGTAGGTAAAGTAGGTCACTCGATCCTAGTATACTAAGATCGTGAAAACCTGGCTTGAAGCGAGAGATAGGTCTTTCAGTCTAGTAAAAGTCAAGTCAAGTCAGTCAAGTCAAAGTCAAGTCAAAGTCAAGTCAAAGTCAAGTCAAAGTCAAGTCAAAGTCAAGTCAAAGTCAAGTCAAAGTCAAGTCAAAGTCAAGCCAAAGTCAAGTCAAAGTCAAGTCAAAGTCAAGTCAAAGTCAAGTCAAAGTCAAGTCAAAGTCAAGTCAAAGTCAAGTCAAAGTCAAGTCAAAGTCAAGTCAAAGTCAAGTCAAAGTCAAGTCAAAGTCAAGTCAAAGTCAAGTCAAAGTCAAGTCAAAGTCAAGTCAAAGTCAAGTCAAAGTCAAGTCAAAGTCAAGTCAAAGTCAAGTCAAAGTCAAGTCAAAGTCAAGTCAAAGTCAAGTCAAAGTCAAGTCAAAGTCAAGTCAAAGTCAAGTCAAAGTCAAGTCAAAGTCAAGTCAAAGTCAAGTCAAAGTCAAGTCAAAGTCAAGTCAAAGTCAAGTCAAAGTCAAGTCAAAGTCAAGTCAAAGTCAAGTCAAAGTCAAGTCAAAGTCAAGTCAAAGTCAAGTCAAAGTCAAGTCAAAGTCAAGTCAAAGTCAAGTCAAAGTCAAGTCAAAGTCAAGTCAAAGTCAAGTCAAAGTCAAGTCAAAGTCAAGTCAAAGTCAAGTCAAAGTCAAGTCAAAGTCAAGTCAAAGTCAAGTCAAAGTCAAGTCAAAGTCAAGTCAAAGTCAAGTCAAAGTCAAGTCAAAGTCAAGTCAAAGTCAAGTCAAAGTCAAGTCAAAGTCAAGTCAAAGTCAAGTCAAAGTCAAGTCAAAGTCAAGTCAAAGTCAAGTCAAAGTCAAGTCAAAGTCAAGTCAAAGTCAAGTCAAAGTCAAGTCAAAGTCAAGTCAAAGTCAAGTCAAAGTCAAGTCAAAGTCAAGTCAAAGTCAAGTCAAAGTCAAGTCAAAGTCAAGTCAAAGTCAAGTCAAAGTCAAGTCAAAGTCAAGTCAAAGTCAAGTCAAAGTCAAGTCAAAGTCAAGTCAAAGTCAAGTCAAAGTCAAGTCAAAGTCAAGTCAAAGTCAAGTCAAAGTCAAGTCAAAGTCAAGTCAAAGTCAAGTCAAAGTCAAGTCAAAGTCAAGTCAAAGTCAAGTCAAGTCAAAGTCAAGTCAAAGTCAAGTCAAAGTCAAGTCAAAGTCAAGTCAAAGTCAAGTCAAAGTCAAAGAAAAATATTCAAAGTAACACAGAAACTGTGACTTATTGAACGTTACAAGTAAGACTAGGTGTCAGGTCCGTAGCAATTGACAAACCCTGGTCTCTGCCTACCCCTTTGGGATACAGGCGTGAGTTTATGTTTGTATGTTTATGTATGTAGAACGGCGAGTATAGAGGGATTTTGTAGCTAAGTTTCATTATAGGTATCGTTAATTTAAAGACAACCCTTTTTTTCTATTTTCAGTCGAAATCTGCCACCAGGCCACGACCACGCAACCGAAAGTCCTAGTGACAGTCCCAGAGTGTTACGACACAGCCCTAAAAGGATTTAAAGACGCAAAGGTGCGAGCAAAAATCATCATTATTGACAATCCACACGAGCCAGTTCCAGATGGCACGATCAGATACTCCGAGATCGCTGAAAAAGGGGAGGCGGATTTCAATCTTCTGTCGAAGATAATAAGGACTCACGACGACGTGGCGTTCATACCATTTTCAAGTGGAACGACGGGGTTGCCCAAGGGAGTGGAGATAACGAACAAGAGTTTGGTGGCCGGCCTGGAGATCCTGTCTCATGAGGATATCTGTTTCCCGCATGTAACTACAGGTTGGTAATAAATATTGTAGTCCAAATTGCAAAAAAAATTAATACCCTGGTAGTAGGCTAAGCTGCAAGATTGACAAAGGACCGCGCAGGATGGATACAGGTGGCTACTTCTTGTGTCGGGGGCCAAGCAAGACCTACTTCAGGTCGCTGAGCCATTGGAGTTGTAGTAGGCCTAGGCTGCAGTATTTTCGTAGATTTTTGTTTGAACACATGAGATCAAAGTGAGAATTGGGTGTAATACGCTTGACGCGGTGCAATTCCATCTGCTGCCAGATTAAGAATAGCGTCATTCAATTTCATTCTGTGGATGTTGTAGAAGGCGACTAAGGAAATAGATTACCAGGAGACGGGGCAGCAGCGTCCTTCCTGAGATTTCAACCGGATACTGCGATCGCCAACCCGCCTGCCAAGCGTGGCGAATCTGGCAAAACCCTTCATGGTTAGGAAGAACCATTAGGGAGGCCTATGTCCCGTAGTGGGCGTAACATGGCTGATGATGAAGCTTCAGCTAGCAGCCACCCGATGACATACTACGACGTAATGTCGATGCATCACCTAAAAGGAAGCGCGATAATGAAAATATTAATCTAATGCCTCGTTTTTACTTACTAGGTATTAGGGGAATTAAGCACAAATAAATGATTTATCTAGCTAAACAACAGCCAAAAGCAAGCCAGTTATTTGTAAAAAAAATACAGTTTCCAAAACTGCCAATTACCTGCTACATCTGCACATTTTGTCAACTATGAACAACTTTCAAAAGAAAAATCACTAGGAGATCAACTCCATAAGAGTCAGTCTCGCTATGGTCCACAGTGGTACACTGTGAAAATTGGTAGATAGATAAACTTCCGCCTGTTTCCTCGAGGGGTAGGCAGACACAAGGGTTTGCCACTTTCCACGTTCCTGACAAATCTCTTACGCTTCGTCAACATTCATGAGTCGCTGCATACACATACGCCGGTTTCGGGTACTTTTATCTTGACCTTCGCTAACATCCCCTGTTTGACCGAAGTATATCCACCTGGGACGTCCCTTACTGGCCATTGCACCCACCATTAGGTGGGCATTAGGCAATGGCTCAATAATACCTACAATTTTATTTTTCTTCTTGTGGTGCCATCTCCTCAGCTATCGTTCTGAGCCCTGTGACCTGTGATCTGGTGGCTCTGAACAAATCGATGGTGTCAGTATGAATCTATTCAGCCACGTTAACTTTATAATTTTCTCCTACTCCAGCTTATAGCCACTCAATGCTCAGTGAGCAACTCAACGTTTATTTTATGTCTCGCTTCTTGTGTGCAATAAAGAATATTCTTATCTTATCTTATGTTCTTATAGTGCAACGTCTAGTTATTTAACCTTCTCGTTCCTTCCACTCCAGATAAGTTCCAAGACGTGGTGCCGGCCATTCTCCCCTTCTTCCACGTGTACGGGTTTGTGCCTGTGTTGCTGGGCCACTTCGCCGTGGGCGCTAAATTGGTCACCATGAGTAAATTCTCGGCCTCGCTCTACTTCGATGTCCTGAAGAATTACAAGAGCACCCTGCTGTACGTGGTGCCGCCTATAGGTTGGTGTTATCTCCAAGTTTTGTTCATAAAAATATAAAGATACAAAAAAAAACTCACGCCTGTATCCCGGGTAGGCAAAGATCAGGATTTGCCACGATCCTGACAAACCAGTTAGCTTCATCAACATTCATAATAAAAAATAATATAATCCAATATATAAAATTTTGGAAGAAGCCTGGCTACCCATAGCACAGGGGATCCTAATTTGGGAGCCAGTAACCACTTTACGAACGATCTTTTATTAACCCTTTTCTAAATAAAGTTTTTTTCATTATCATTTTCATTTCAAAAATCTTGTGTCACAGTGTATGTTATCGAACTCCTCCGTAACGGCTTCACCGATTGTTACGAGGTCGTAGGCTAATCAATATGGCAAAACAACGTTTACCGGGTCAGCTAGTAACGAATAAAAATTTGCATGAACATTGTTACTAAAAATTCAACTTCATTTATAAGCCAGTCATTTTGGCACCTTTTGATAAATCTATCGATACCATCTTGGTTGATTTTGGATTCAAGGCTTATTCTCATTTACGAAAGAATGTGGTTCAGAATTATTTGTATCTACTACTGAGGCTAGGCTGTCAGTCATTCCATCCATCTGTGAACGGAACCGAACCGTCAAGCTGAATCGGGTATACTCGACTCGGTTGGCTCTATCAATCAATCAATAAGTCCGTACTCGTCCACTTCTGGTCATAGGCCTCCCTTAAGGCACGCCTCTTCTTTCTGTCTTCGGTCCTCAACCTCTTCTTCCTGAACCAGCTGCTGCCTCTTTGCCTCAGATCGGCGCGGCGGTGCAGCGTGGTGGGCAACTTACGCTGGTCGGCTCTAGTTGTCATGTGAATTTTGAATACCATATAAGATTTTACTTCAATCGTGTGATATAAAAGCACACTCTTTTGTTAAACTGTCCTTGTTATATTCGTCCAGTACTTCTCCTGGCTAAGCACCCGGACGTGGGCTGGGAGCACTTGAAACACGTGCGACACCTCAGCTCTGGCGCAGCCCCGCTCTCCGCTTCTGACGTAGAGCCTCTTCTGGAGAAGTGCAAGGTATAAACCTGCTTCTGTACTTATGACGCTAATTTAGCATACTTACATTACAATTGAGTGCATTCACTCTCGACCAGTCTCCAGCAAGCGCTTGTGCTGTACTAACACGACGATTCTTAACTTTTTTCCCCAGGAAAGGTCCACGGACTAATAAATATAGGAATAAGTTAGGTTCAATTCGGTATCAAGCTGTTGGGCACAGGCAGTTGGCAACTCGATATTGAGCCGTCCGGGCCTCAGATTCCGCTGCGGTCTAAAGTGGGAGCCAACAGCGGCCGGGCTACGCACATCTTTCTGATGCCGTTCGATGCTCCACCACACAACTAAATTGTTCACTAAGTTTCAAGTGTACATTAAAGAATATGTGTTCATAAGCAGCCTATACGTCCCACTGCAGGCCTTCTCTCAGAAAGATAGTATGGGCTTAATAACCACGCGTGCCCACCGCGAATTGGCGATTTCAAGCGCTGAGGTATGTGAATAGCTCCGACACTCAGGTTTTCTCACGATGTTTTCCTTCACCGTTAGCGAGTGGTATTGCTAAGAATATTGTTAAGAATCGTCATCATCAGCCATTTGATGCCCACTGCAGGACATAGGCCTCCTTCATGGTTTTCATAACCATGAGGGGTTTTGCCATAATTAAGAATATTCTTATCTATTATTTCCAGGGCCAAATCCAGATCTCTCAAGGCTATGGAGCTACGGAAACCACTTCCATTACTACGTGCACCCTGATCGGAAGCAAGCCAGACCTGTCCGCATCTGGGGTACCCATGTGCAGTATGGAGATGAAGTTCGTGGACACGGAGAGCGGAAAGCCGGTTCCTGTTGGTCAGGTGAGGAAACCCGTTAATTTTCATAGTATAATTTGTTCTTTCTTCTCCTAATCCAAGTTTGACATTAAATTTGATGGAGAATGTTTGCGTATGGATGTCAATGAACGTATTATATATGCTGAAATCTGGGTGGTTTGAAAGTCACGGTAACATAATTAGTAATTAAAAAAAAGCCGAAAAAGAGCCGGAGATCGGGCTCAGTGGCGTATGTTGGGAGAGGCCTGAGTCCAGCATTGGACTGACACCGGCTGATTATGATGATGACGAATTAAAAAAGACCGGCCAAGTGCGTGTCGGGCCACGTGCAGTGTAGGGTTCCGTAGAAGGAAGAGTTTTTTTTTTACATTTTACAAAAGTAACAACTTCATCAAAGTAATTCTCAATGGGATTAGTACGTTGCAGCACGTTATACGTGCAGTGTAGGGTTCCATAGAAAGAGGGGGTTTTCATGTGCTTTACAAAACTAACAACTTCAGCAAAGTTATTTTCAACTTCAACAAAAATTTGCGTTTAAAAGCTTCATATTTTGCAAACGGATCCCTATTTTCCTATACTAATAATATTTTTAAATGGCCAATCCAACGATACACCCACACTTTGGTGTAGGCGAGAAAAAAAATGCATCCCTTATTGAGTTATAGGAGAGGTACCGTTAATTTTTTTAAATATTTTGTTCTACCTTTTTGTCGGCGTGATTAATATTTAAATATATGCCAAATTTCAAATTTATAGTACCTACTCACGAACAGCACACGTTGACGAGTAATATAACGCAGAGGTCAGCCATCACGAGACTACAGCTCCATTTTAGGCATAAAGAACCCGACTTCAAAATACTACAGCAATAAAAAGTTACGCAGAGGTAATGAATTGAAAATAATACCTTTAAATTAGGTATCGTAGAAGTACAAGTTGGTACGGTTCCCAAAATATATGTGCTAGTCATGAAACTGGACTGCAAAACAGACTACAAATTATTTTTTATTGCTGTAGTGTTTTAAAGTCGGTTTTTATTTTTTATTTAAGAATTTTCATATTTCAATTTTTAGTGGGGAAGCAGGAGAAAAATAAACAAGTCCCTTATAATCGTAATTTTTATTTAATTTATTAAATATTTCTATTTCTAATTTTTTTGTGGGGCAGCGGGAGGATACAAAATCAAGTCCCTTATAACCATAATTTTTCCTATTTAATTCTTCGCTTTTCCAAGTTTTCAATTTTCATCTCTGAAAGTCTTCACCAAAACACCACCAAATTACCATGGGATTACTTTTACGCTATATTTTATGAAACATATGAATATTACTAAAAGCTGCGCCCCATTAGGCCTTATATACTGTTGTCCATTGAACAGTTCCGTTCTCCATCTGTGAAAGTCGTCATCAGATCTTCACCAAATTAAAATGGGACCAATGGGACGTTATGTCTATTCATTCATACAAAAAAAGAATTGTCGTAATCGGTTAAGATTTGACGGAGTTAGAGCCAAAAAAGATAAGAAGGAATATACGCGTCTAATGGAGGTTCTCAACCTCCTCCTTTTTTGAAGTCGTAAGCAGTCACGAGTTCCTTCAAGATGCTTTCCATAATTTAAAGACTTTTTCTCACAGCAAGGCGAGCTATACGTGCGGGGCCCAACGGTGATGAAAGGATACCACAAGAACGAAAAGGCGACTAGAGAAAGTCTGACTGAAGATGGCTTCTACATGACCGGAGACTTAGGATATTTCAAACCTGGAGATGGACTTTTCATCAGCGACAGGATTAAGGAACTTATTAAGGTGGGTTTGCTGATGTTTTCTTTGAGGTCACATACAAGCTTCGAGACGGTTATTCTCGGATGTTCAGTTAATATTCATTAGCAGCGTAATTTTATCGTGATTCCATTATAAAAAAAGCTGAAGACAAAGCACACCTGAATGTTGTTGCAATGAATGAACCATCTTCATAAAGCCACAAAAGTCACTAGCACATTATATACAGTACCTAATAGTATTCCTTTCATCCTTTCTGTCCTCCAAATTTCAAATAATGTACAGTGTATTTCTTTCGACAAAAAAAAGAACCGTTATTTCAAGAAAATACAAATTAAATCTATCTCTGGAAGTAGAATCTTCCATAGTTATGCGATTAAAGTGCTTCCAGAAGTTGCTCTATATAAATTATAGAGTTATATAAGAAAAAATACAGGTGTGCAGAAGAACACCGTATAAATGCAAGTGCTGTTCTTCTGCGTACCAGTATTTTTTACTTTTTATACCTACTTTGCTTACCAACTTTTTATTTTTTACACCTACTATGCCCTTCCAGGTCAAAGGAATGCAAGTGGCCCCAGCTGAGCTGGAGAGCTTACTCCGCAGCCACCCGGCCGTCGCCGACGCAGCCGTCATAGGCATACCCCACGATATGTACGGGGAAACCCCTAAAGCCTTCATCATCAAGAAGAACGGCGTCACAATCTCCGCAGAAGAGCTTCAGGAGTTTGTGGCTCAAAAAGTGGCGCCGTTTAAGAAGATAGGAGAGGTGCAATTTGTGAAGGACATACCGAAGACTTCGTCCGGGAAAATTCTGCGCAGAGAGCTGAACAAGATGTATGCGTAGTGTGTGATTCTCGTGAAAAAAATCACAGATTTCGTGCCTCACAGGACTATTGAGAATGAATTGACTTTGAAAATGAATCGAGTCATAAATGTCATGAGAAAAATGCCGTTCTGACTTTTTTCGAAAAGTTTAGGCTACAGGGCAAACCCTTAACCCAATCGTCTTTGTTTTAGGCTCAAATTGTAGCTGACTAAATTGTCCAGAGGATTTTTTCTCAAATTTTGGATATCATTCTTCGTTTCCGAATGATATCCAAAATTTGAGAAAAACTCCTCTCGAGCGCCAAATTCAAAAATTCGGAAAAAAGTGATTTTGTTTTGGCCGTAACGTTTTTCGTTTATGACTTTGTCGGATATTTCTTTTTGCACCTTACAGCTCTCGTGAATACGCGTCTTTTGTGTCTTTTTTGAATATCATATCTTTACAACTCTCCGAGATATAAGGGGATCGCACTTTTTCGTGAAATCGGAGCCTACACTGGAGCGAACGAAAAGGCATTTCCAAGGTTAAAAACATCCAAGTGCGAGTAGGACTCGTGAACAAAGGGTTCCGTACCATTATCTATATACAACATTTCAAAATTTCAAGCGTGTACCTGTGTGTAAGCGTGTAATATCGAGCAAAAAACGGAAAAATCACGTTTGTCGTATGGGAGCCCCCTTAAATATTTATTTTATTCTGTTATTATGCGACTGCGACAAAGCCCATAAGGAGGGTAATGTGTTTGGCTCGTATGTATGTATGTAAGTATTTCCGATTCTATGTTCTCTCATAACTCCTTAACCAATGGTCAGATTTTGACGAATAAGATCCCAATCGGCTCGTCATGTTTGCGCGTGTCATAGGCCTTATGAAATTAGCATAAATCAAACACAAAACAAAAAAATCACTAAAAGACAAAAATAAAAAACTAAACTAAAAAATAACCAACAATCAGACTGTTAAGCATTAACTACTAAGTAGGCAGCACCCACATTTAACGTTGTAAATCCTTGTGAATTGGTCTTTTTTTAACATAATTTTTATCTGTAAGTCCTGCAAAATATTGATTATGGGACACAAAATATGCCTGTACATTGTATCCTCTAGTACCACATACTACTATATTATTATGTCACTGACATTAGGTAGTTAGGTACGTACTGTACTTGGTACAGTCAACAGCACATCAAATTTTATTTATTACGTGGATTCCTCTAAGGCTTCTCGTGGCTTATCAAAAGAGGTTCACCAGGGCCTGTTTGACAGAACTGCAATTCGTGGTTTACCTATTATAACAATTCGATGTACATTGCAGAGTCTAGAGCTTTGCTGACTTTTGCTGACGAGGGGGGAGGGCGTGTAAATAATTTTAATATATCTGCTTACGTAACACTTGAACGGCTCCTATAGGCTTACTTGCGGATTGGCAATTTCATGCGCTGACACAGACACTCAGGTTTCCTCAGTTAACGAGTGGTATTGGTACAATAACTTCACAACGTAAATTCGAAAACAAAGTCATTGGTACTTGCCGGGATTCCGAACCGAACCACGGCCTACCGAATGAGAAGCTGGCGTTCTACGGCTCCGCTAGCACCGCTTTGGTGGTGAGCATCGGAGAACTATTTGCGGCTGTGGCAAATGAAAAGAAACTTTGTCTTAGCATGATCTGTTCTGGAGAAACCACTCCAGCGCTGGTCCTACGTCAGTACCCAGTACGGTAGGCTCGGTAGGTTACCTATTTGTAAGATCCTATAATATAAGAAGATTCTTTCTTCATCATCAGCCACTTAACGCCCACTGCAGGATATAAGCCTCCTTCGTGGTTTTCATAACCATGAGGGGTTTTGCCATAATCGCCACGCTTAGCAGGCGGCTTGGCGATCGCAGTATGCGGTTGTCATCTCAGGAAGACGCTGCTGCCCGTCTCTCGGTAGTTGATTTCCTTAGTCGCCTTCTACGACATCCACGGAAGGAAATGGAGTGACGCTATTCTTAATCCGGCGCCACACGGAACGATTCTTTCTTGTTCATCAGAAAAATAAAACAGTACATATGTGATGCCACTATATTTCTTAATAGAGTGGTAATATTAATTATTAATTCCTTGGTTTGTAAGAGCTGTGATGTTTATGTTCCATTTCTTATATGAATAAAAGGTTTTGTATTTGCGTTGCTGTCTTTTACCCCAATATTTTTACACATGATCTCTGCCACTTGCCATGATTCTGACAGATCTCACTTTAAAAACATTCATTAGTTGTTGCTTAGTCGTTGCATGCATTTAGATTTGATCAACATAAACGATACTCGAAACCGGCGAGCGTGCTGGGCAAGCCCTTTGCTAATACATAATACATTTTTCACTTCTCATTCTCTGAAAGTGCTTATTTGTGCAGGATATAGGCTCCACAAAATCGAATTTTGTGCACAAGTGCATTAACGTATCTACTCATAAATGTATCTGTATTAAGACAAAGAAAATTAGCCATACAGCCAAACACAATAAGAAGTTCATATATTATAGAATCTGTTATTATATAATATTTACTTTAATTTATTTGCTTTATGTGTTTTTTAAGACATAAAAGATATTAAAATTTAAATTCAAGTACGGTAGGTTATTTAATTAATTTAAGAAAATTATTATTAAAAAATTAATTTAATAGTAGGCTGTATAGGTCTGCAGCCCAAGCCTAATATCAATGTCGTAAGATTTAAAAAAATAAAGCGGCGGGAAACAGCTCCTGTTTTTTCGTGCCCGTTTTCTTGTGCCGCCCGCATCCAGCGACTCCCCGCCGCGGTAACCAGGTCGTCAGACCATCTGGTGGGGGGCCTTCCCACGCTGCGTCGCCCGGTCCGCGGTCGCCAGCTCAGAATTTTTTCACCAGCCCATAAACAGTGCCTATTGTTGAGCATAGGGCTCCTCCCTTCCACGCCAACGCATCCGGTCAGTTGCTAGTTTGTTTGTTACACTTTATTGCACAAAATACAAAATTTAGCACTTAAAAAAACATGAATGTAGACTATGAGCAAGGGCGGACTTATTTCAAGTCTAGTCCAATAGTCTCGTCCAATGTTGCCCAGGCGCAACAGGCCTGTGACTTGGCTATTAGCAAAACACAGAATGTTAACTGATTGCTTGTGTCAAAAAACTGCAATCAGTAGTTAATATATGTTGTGAGCAATCAAGCCGAATTGTTCAAGGCAAATAATTGTAATTTAATATTTTCAGAAGCGGTGATAGCCTAGTGGGTAGAACATTGGACTAGGAAGCGGGAGACCCAGGTTTTATTCCCAGTGCGGGCATGTACCTATGACTTTGTTTTCTAAGTTATGTACATTTGTGAAGTTATAGTACCAATACCACTCACTAACGGGGAAGGAAAACATCGTGAGGAAACCTGAGATCTGAGCTATTCACATACCTCAGCGCTTGAAATCGCCAATCCGCAGTGGGCACGCGTGGTGATTAAGCCTATACTATCTCTCTGAGAGAAGGCCTGTGCCCTACAGTGGGGCGTATGTAGGCTGCTTATATTATGTATTATTTTCAAGAATTTTTTACAAAATAAAATTGTATTCATTCATCAATAAAATTATCATTCGGGCCTTTTTCTGATTTGAAATGTGTCAATAAAGATTCAGTTCCGTTGAATGTTTCATTTAGAAATTAAGTGTACTTATTTAATCATTACAATGAAATTATTATTAAGTTAAATTCGAATTCGAAATCAACTTTATTTTTGTCAATTTCATTTGTGGTTATCGTATCTACAGTTTTGTTTGACCACGTGTCTGTCTGTCTTGGTTGGTTTTACGATGTTTTTTGACACCGTGGATGTCACTTCCGCGGTTTTCGGCGTCCCCCCCCACCGAGTCAAAACAGCTGATGTGGTTGCAGGTGTTTGCTTACATGTCGTCGACGTCGTTTTGTCGTAAGTTTGTAGGTGACGCCGCAGTATCGGTCACTCTTGGGGCAACTGGTATGCAGACCTCGGTCTCGGTCGCACGATGAACCTTGACCGGCTCACATTTCAAGCAAGTTATTTTTCTACTAGGTACGAGCGCCTACTACTTCTTTGGTAAATAAAGAAATTAGTTCACTTCTTTGCACTTTCAAAGCACTAATTTGTGTACCTACCATCCGAGATGCGCAACTATGGAACAAGCTTCCTAAATTTATTCAAGAGAGTCCTTCTATAGCATCACTCAAGAAGAGATTAAAAGAGCACTATCTTTCTAACCTGTCACAGATAATAGGTTTATGTAGATATGTAAGTATATTACCTTATTATTACTTATTTATGTAGTTATAAATATTTCTCCCTTCTTCCCATTATCTCAGTTTAAACACCCTATGCTAAGGTTGGCTGGAAGAGATCTCTCTTAGAGATAAGTTCGCCTTTGTAACAGTGCTATGTAATTAATCTTCTAATTTATGATTTGCGTAAAGAATATGTTATAACTTAGAAAACAAAGTCATAGGTACATGCCCGCACTGGGAATCGAACCTGGGTCTCTCGCTTCCGAGTCCAAAGTTCTACCCACTAGGCTACCATCGCACCGAAGACGGCATATTTTACCAAAATCCAATTAAATACACGAGGTAATTGCTAAAATGGTTTGATACAATCCAAATTTTATCTATTATTGCAATGATTATGATTATTATTACTTTTTGTGTCCTAAATAAAATGAAATAAAAATAATAAAAAATAAAATTAATAAAATAAAATGATTTTGTCTAAGGTAGTTTTTTTCATAAGACATAAATATGCATTATTGCTGTTATTGTACTATAAACTAAATTATTTGTTTATGTAGGAGATCTCCACGCAGCCGTTGGCTCTCGTTGCGTATCTAAATAGGTCCCGACTGAAAACCAGCGCTGCAGGCTATTGCTTCGCAATACCTGAAGCATATGCTGAGTTCGGGTACCTTTTATATTGCCATAGCACATAACACGCAGCTAATAACACAGCCAAATTGCAGGTGTGCATGTACCCACTTCCTTACAGGGCAAATCCCCTCCTTATTTGGATTTATCCTAAGTGTTGTTTTATTGTTATTTGCATAGACTGTAAGCATGCTTTGCCTGTAAATTGTAATATCTTTGTATGTTGTGGCAATTTAATAAATGATTATCTTATCTTATCTTATCTTATCTTATCTAATAAAATTGCGTGTAAGACACGCAACTTCTATCCGGTAGCCATGTGTAGAAATGTACGGCGGCACCCAGTGGAAATCGAGTCCACGATCTCCGGCATGCTAAGTGTGGCGCCGGATTAAGAATAGCTTCACTCCATTTCCTTCCGTGGATGTCGCAGAAGGCGACTAAGGAAATCGAATACCAGGAGACGGGCAGCAGCGTCTTCCTGAGAATCCAACCGCATACCTACTGCAATCGCCAACCCGCCTGCCAAGCGCGGTGATTATGGCAAAACCATTCATGGTTGTGAAAACAACGAAGGAGGCCTGTGTCCTGCAGTGGGCGTCGAATGGCTGATGATGATGATGATGATGAAAGAGGCAGTCTATTGGCTGTATGATTCTATAGAACAAAATATTCGTTTTAGAGACTCGCCCCCCTCCCCGTAGTTCCGACGACACTGTAGCTATCGTTATGTCATGGTAAGCATTATCAACAGAGCCTTATCGTGCCTTTATCGCTTAAAATTGTGAAGTTACAATTAGATAAACAACAGTAGGTACCTACTTCAAACTACACACAGGGATTTTATAACTAACTTTCGTGAGCACTACATAGTTTAATATCGGACCCAAAGTAAAAAAAATAATTAAAAGTTAAAATCAAGTGAATACAGGGTGAATATACAGGGTGTATGAAAATCCCCATATACATAAAAAATTGGGAGTTATACTCGTCAATACATACTAGGTACTTTTACAAGAGGAAAATCCTTCAAATCGGGAAAAAACATCAGCAGTTCCATAATAGAGTTACCATGCATTAAAATGTACACGCACTCTCACGTACTCTCACGCACTCTCACGTACTCTCACACAAACTCACGCACACTCACGCACACTCACGCGCACGCGCACGCACGCACGCACTCACGCACGCACGCACGCACGCACGCACGCACGCACGCACGCACGCACGCACGCGCACACGCACGCACGCACGCACGCACACACCCCCCCCAACCACACATTAATAATGTTACAAATCTATAAATTACTATAATTGAAATAAAATTAATTGAAAACGATTACTACTTAATTTTAATTTATTTCATAATGTAATTCATTTTGAATTTGTGTTTAAAATGTATTTTATTACGATTATGTTTTGTCTTTAATATCTTTTAATTTGCATGCTTAAAATAGCGTAGATAATCCTTTTATCATTCAATTTTAATAGCAACTGAGTATCAACTATGAACGTAACATTGTGCGTACCGAGCCCCTGCGGTACAGGGTGTCCAAGTGCAGGGATGTTTGTTAAGAAAATAAGAGTGTATTTTCGTAAAATAAATTAATTGAATTGTTGGTCTGATTCTGATTGTATTGAATGATGGGTAGAACCTCCTATTTTCACTTAAGGAGGTCCAGGGGGTAACAGTAAAGCCACCGGCACCGATGGAAAGAAATCATATATTTTTTTACAAAATAAAATTTTCAAAAGTGTCAGTACAATATCTCAATCATGTTAACAGTGATTTTTTGGACCCATTGCCCTGAAGCAAACAACCTAGGACTAGACAGCATTAACGCCAGAAACGACGTTTTTGGCTTAAATGCTATCATCTAGTTCCAGGTTCGTGATCCTAGGTTTCATTGTCGTAGGTCCTAAAATTCACTGTTAACATGATTGAGAGATTGTACTGACACTTTTTGCAGTAACAAATAATATGATTTTTTTTTCTCCGCTGGTGCTAGTGTTACTCCCTATGCCGCTGTGCTTTGTTTTGTATCTGCTTAATCTTGACTAAGACTTTTATAAACAGGGCAAAATTTGTACGTACCTAGGTCAGCAGGACCCCATTTCATAGGTTTACTATGAATAAAATAAAATAGACAATTAGATTAAGCTCACACTTAAAACAAAATCTTTATTTTGCGTAGGTTTAGATGTTCAACCTTTACAAGTTATGGAAGAGCTGGTTTCCCTGGCACAGGTACTTTATACTTAAAAGGGAATCCCAGCAAAAGTGTATGTTAGCAATAGAATTGGTTGGATGAATATAAAATTTTTTGTATTTTTTGTATTTTTGAATGAACATAGATTCATAGTAGGTACCCGATTAACCCAAAGATTAACGAGTAGGAAGACAAATTTATTCTACTAATCAGCTTCGCAGTGAACATCGAACTGTCATAATATAGACTGTGAATTGTAGTTCTATGAAATGTTCTATGAAAATGCTGAATTCTATACGGGTGAAGCACGGACGCACCTAGTAAACTTACAATTCACGTAAGACGTGATAAAGTCCACTGTATCTTGTAAATGATCTACGCCATTTGCACCTACCTGCGTTCCAAACAGTGTTGCCAACCCCATCATCGAGTAAAACTGTGTGCTTGAAAAAAACTGTGGAAAACTGTAAATACCTATATCCTTATTCTTACTAATATAATATCCTTAATAATAAAGATGGATGTTTGTTACTCTTTCACGCAAACGCGGGCTGAACGGATCCGGATGAAATTTTGCACAGAGATAGATTATAGTCTGGATTAGCACATAGGCTACTTTTTATCCCGGAAACATAGATAGATAGATAGATAGATAGAATATTCATACACATCAAAATTACCACGCGAACGAAGTCCCGGGCAACAGCTAGTAATAGATAAATTTATTCTACGTCACGTAAAATTATTATTATCTAAAAACTAGTGTTGCTATCTATACTAATCTTGCCTTGAAAGTAGCCCATTATTATGACAATAAAGGTACTTATGATGCATAACAATAAGATAGCAGCTAAAAATGATACATGATTATCATCAGCTGCTCCTATTCATTTTCAATTTGTAATTTTTTTATTTGTTAATTGATACATTTACTTATTTACTATTGTGTATTTGTCAGCTTATCTAATTTTAGTTGAAATAAATCGTTTTATCCGTCTATTTCACCTAGCAGTTAAGTTGTTGCGCCACCTGTGGTTGACTGGTAGAAAATGCTTTTAGCGTTAAGTCCGCCACATTGCCATGGTATTTTTTTACTTATGTGCAATAAATGTATTAATAATAATAAATCTTGATTTTCCGTTTCATCTTTATTTTTGTTGAAATCGTACACATTTAGGTACTACACAATTTACTACATAGCAAATAAAACAGTTCTTAAATAAAAAACCGGCCAATTACGAGTCGGACCCGCGCATGAAGGGGGTTCGTACCATTATCTATACAACATTTGCCATTATTAATATTGAGCAAAAACGGCAAAAAAAATACGTTTGTTGTATAGGGGCTCCCCTATTTTTTGTTATAGAGCGGCAACAGAAATACATCATCTGTGAAAATTTCAACTGTCTTACTGTCACGGTTCATGAGACACAGCCTGGTGACGAACGGACGGACGGACGGACGGACAGCGGAGTCTTAGTAATAGGGTGCCCTTTGGATACGATACCCTAAAAACTGTAGATTTCAAGGCCTAAACTAAAAACTGAGAGAATTTCGAAAAAAAACTGTTGAGTACAGCTAAAACTGTAGGGTTGGCAACTGGTAAACGACGTACCTGCTTAAGAGTTATTTGCGTAGCGTTATGTTGATACTCGTTATCCATTGTTTACTTGAACCGCTCAAATATGACTTGTGGCTCCTTTGAAATAAGAATCAATTACGTAACTGTAATTAAATTCACACAGTAATCAAATCACAATACCTAGAGGATCCTAAGCTTGACAACAAAATTGTCATACCTACCTAAGCAACTTAACCCATATTAATAGATGCATCTGGTGTGCTTCAATCTCGTACTATCAACGTTCTGCTCGGGACCACCAGAATCTTCATCCTTGGGCTATGTTACATTGATAACACTTATGACAGAGTTCGTACAGGCCGTTTTGCCGTGACATTATGGAAACAACAAAGCACATAGGGCCTTATGTCTTGCGCGATAATGCAGACTTGTTTATTTATAGTTGAGTGAGTGAGTTGAGTATCAACTTAGTAAGCAACCGCTGGTCTTTTAGACCGGTTGTGTACCAGCAGTACTCTTTATTTGGTCATAAATTAGTTTTTCTGCTATTGTTGTCTCACTCTTATGGTACTGAATAGTACTAGAGACTAGCTCGATCGTATTAGTGCCGTAATTCAAGTGATTGCCGACGTATTTTCGAGTTCCGAAGGTAGGTGATGCCGTGTTGATAACTTTCAATTTCATGTTGTTGACACCGGTCTTGTTTGGACGTTCGTTGCACTTCGACTTTGTATCTTACGTGTGAAGGCTTGTGGTCGGATTTGGCTCGTCGAACGTGTCGGTGAGTAAACATTGTTAACACAGTTTAGTGCACAGAACACATCTACAAGTTTAGTGTCGACTAAATACCGATAAGATTGTAAAATATGCGGAAAATTGAAGTGTGTTCTATCATTGCTTTGTCGGTTGTTGCCTGTTGCATTTTATTACACTGACAGTACATACATACAAATGCCGTGGACATAGTTGTACACAAATCCGCGTAACTAACTAGTCCGGAATGGTTCGGGGGGCTGAGTTTCGATAGAGTACTTTTTTTTTTGCTTATCTGACTAAAGTTTTAACATTTTTTGGTCACTTCTCGCGTCCCCGGCAATGAGACCCGAAATACACTCCAATACCGGTATTTAGTACTTGCCTTACACGTATTTATAGGCAAATGTTTACTTGGTTACAAAACTTACAACATCCAATGACGGGTTCAAAACAACAACTGCCGGCAACGGCACGGCATTGAAGTGAAACGACTGATGTGATGACGTCACTGGCTCCAGTAGCAGCTCCTTCGTCGCAGTAGGACAGACAAATTAATGATGAAATGCGTAATGTTGTCACGTGCGCATGGAGCGTAACAATGTTATCTCAATCTGGAAAAACTTATTTTCAAAACAAAATTATTGGCGCGTATGCCTTTACCTTCATAGGCCTTTTCTGACAGTGCCTCGTCATTTTCATCGTAAGTTGTAAAATGTACAAGTTACTTAAAATATATCGGTGTAGCAATAACTTATTCTGTCTTATTTCTTACCTATTCTGTTTGTTATTGATTGTTTGTTAACCTGTTTTACACACCAATAAAGTATAATAAATAAAATAAACTTGCGTACAATATTTACCCCCGGTTTCTCGTACACTAACGAGCTGTTAATCTACTGTTAACAGCTGTCAGTGGCTTTTTTGTATGCAGTTTGGTCAATTGGCAGCTGTTAGCAGTAGATTAACAGCGTGTTAGTGTACGAGCAACTGGGGGTTAGTCGGTGAAGATTTTTGATTAGACAAAAAGCATTTATCCATAATAATTGATTAAATTTAGCACAGAAGCTGCGACTTAATAAACGTTGGAAATTAAACTTAAGTGTTTTAAACAAGGTCTACGCAGACTAAGATCTTAAAATGAAAATGGACAAAAATGTCCAAATTTAAATAACGCACTCGTATTATTGAAATGCCGCAAGACCGGAAAATAAATTAATCAATATCTAGCTTTAAAATTTTTAATGGTATTTATTTCATTTTTAATTAAGTCATCCGCATTAAGGATTTTTGAAAAATAAATTGGGAGCTTTTTACTATTGTTATTGGAAGTGGCTGAATTTTGAGGCTGAAGAAAAAGTTCCAAGTTGCCAAAACAGTTATAAAAAAAATTGCACATAATTTCACGACATCACTTACCATTCCAGAATAGGTAACTCGGCACACTATGGCGGCAAAATCTCTGCAGAATATCCTGAGACCTCTGAGGAAGAATGTGAACCTTACGCCCTTCGGAATAAGGCACCAGAGCGTTTGGAGTCCGGAGAAGATTGTGAAGTCGCCTTACAAACCGATCGAGATACCAAACATGACGATTTATGACTACGTCTGGGAGAACTTGGATAGATGGCCTGAACGGACTTTGTGTGTAAGTATATTGTTATTCTTCTACCTATTTATTCAGTTTCACTGTATACTACAGTATACTCGTAACGAAGATATCGGAAATTAAGTATCTTGGATCGGTACTGACTGAGGATGCCAACATTTTAATGTACGAGTACGCTAGCCTTAATACCACATGTTTTCTTGCGACTCTAGATTACTTGTCAGGATCAAAGTCATTTTCCAAAATAGCTGTAAGACCCTTGATGCCATATGATGACGAGTGCTGAGCAAAACCGAAGGCGCGCGATGAAGAATTTGTAATAAAACAGGATAGCTGAATAATTAATTGAAAAGACAAACCAGAACAGAGAATACTGCAGCAAAAGAACGAGGAGAGCAGACACTTAACTAAACGACAAAAAAAAGGTTCGAGAAGCATGAAGTCAAATAAAAAGTCTGGGCTTGATGCACGTCTCATAGCAGGTCTCATGAAAGAGCGCTTACTCGTCCAATGCTGGATATAAGTCTCCCCACGGCAAGTCACTTCTGTAATTGATCAATGTTGTGCGAATAATTGAATAGGTATAAATTATCTTGCGTGAGTGAAGGTGCCACTGGAAGCTGTATAAATCATCTCATTACAATCGCAAAGGCTATAAATAATAAATTATCGAAAGCACAATTTTCTGAACGATAAATTAATTTTCTCGTTTGAGCCTGTTTATTATTAAGAAAATAGCAAAAAGTAAAATTATTTCTACGAAAAAAGAGAGAAAAACTAAATTAATTACTTGAGTGATGATATAATGATAAACGATTACGATTACGGTATGATAAACGATTCTAATAGTTGCATGATTTTATATCAATAATATCATTAAGATAGATCTTTATATCATCGCGGCAAAAAAATTACAAATGGAGCTACTGCGGCGCTACTGATATAAATACCTATTGTATCTACAGTCAATGTTACTTTACATGCATGTACTACGGATGATTTTCAAACCAAAAATTAAGGTTGATCCACCGCCGACCTGCTAATATACGAGATAAAATCGCGGATTAACGCAGCTTAAGGTACTTAGGGCAGCATCATAATACCACAAGTTGAAATTGAAAAAAAAACTTATTTATCACATCACATTACATTAACAAAAAAATCGTAATTATGTAAATAATTCTAAACTTGTCAGAACAAACTAGTTGTGTTAGACACAACGCAGATTTTCAGCAAGTCCCTGTTAAATGTTTGATATAATAAGAATTAAATACTAACAATTAGAGTTGGATGTGTCTATAAAATTGAATAAAGTACAAAATTATATAATTGAAGTGTTTGATTACGGTTCATTAATCGATAGCTAAAAAGGAAATACAGTTGACGGCCTACCAAGTCAACGCCTTCCGTTTGTTTTATTTTATTAAATTATATTATACAACAGATGTTACAAATCATTCAACGTGTGACGATAGTGTGCTAAAATATGGACGAGAACAGAAATATATCAATCCATCTAATACTGAAGTAGATAATAAGTTAAGTGCTTGTCACAACATACTGAACAGCTATAGGTGTAGTGCAACGCGAGTACTAAACATATATAAAATACATAAACTCACGCCTGTATCCCAGAGGGATAGGCAGAGACCAGGAACTGCCACTTGCCACGAAACTAAACTTATGTAATTAAATCCACATTTACATAACATATGTATTACTAAACAAATGTAATTAAATCCACATTTACGTAACATATGTATGTATTACTAAACGTATGTAATTGAATCCACATTTACATAACGTATGTATTACTAAACATATGTAATTAAATCCACATTTACTTAATGGTTATGGAACTCTTTTAAAAAACTCAGATTTTTTTTTAAGTTTACCAAAATTATGTACCTACAGAGTAATATTAGAAGTTAAGTATAGTAGTTTGCGAAACTATCTACACTTAAAGAGATGTCTTAAAATCTTCGCATCTATCGTCGCAGCAATATTCAACTGTAACAATTTAATCTAGTTCGGAATTTTTCCTTTCACCTGATAAACACTAATTAGTCAAATGTGCTCAATTATGTAGCAAGTTAACACAATTTACATAAATGCATAAGTAATTAACTATGAAATCTAGTTAACTTTGAATCCTATTGAATCATATCCGATTTTTTATGTGATTTGCTCTGGTGCACAACAAAGAATTATTCTTATCTTACTCACTAGGTTCTAACTGATGTAACAGAAGTCAATATAGGCAATTTAATCGTTATCATTATCATCAACTTCATCTTTCCAGGTGTGCGCAGTGACAGGCAGGGGGTACACATACGAGCAATCCTTCAAGTTATCCAACAACTTCGCTGCAAATCTCCGACGCAAGTTTAATATCCGGGACGGTGACACCGTGGCCGTCATGCTACCGAACGTTCCGGACTACCCGCTGGTCGTCATGGGCATTCTGGAGGCCGGTGGAGTGGTCACTACTGTCAATCCCATTTACACTGCTTGTAAGTTCTTCTATCACAATTCTTTGCATTACTGCATCATCATCATCAGCCATTTGACACCCACTGCAGGACATAGACCTCCTTCGTGGTTTTCATAACCATGAAGGGGTTTTGCCATAATCGCCACGCTTGGCAGGCGGATTGGCGATCGCAGTATGTGGTTGGAATCTCAGAAAGACGCTGCTGCCCGTCTCCTGGTAATTGATATCCTTAGTCGCCTTCTACGACATCCACAGAAGGAAATGGAGTGATGCTATTCATAATCCGGTGCATTACTGCATCGCGCAGGATAAAAAGTAACCTGAAACCGGCATGCGTGCATGCAACGACTAACGAGTGTTGATGAAGCGAAAGAGATTTGTAACGATCTTGGGATATCGGCGTTTATCTAATGCATCGGGCATTAGTGGTGTTCACGATGACAGAACCTTACATAAAATGGGTTTGTTCCTGATTGGTCACATTTCTGAATTGGCCATATACGTCAGGAAAGTGTCGAAAGGAATATGAGCAATTAGGAATATGCCGAATCAGGAACAAATCTTGAATAAGCCTATTATTAGGAAAATTCGTTTCTGAGGCATTTGAGCGGTCACTTCCAGTGTCTACACTACACGTATAATATACATAATAAAATATAATATGTTATAATAAATCGTTATACGAGTATTTGACTACATATTAGAAAAGCTAAAATTGTTTGCTGATCTTTGTTTACCTACCGTCCTTGATGTGTTTTTACATAAAAAAGTATGTAACCTAATTCAAATCCATTCAAAAGAGCTCTTGAAACAATTCAGCGCCTAGTTGTAATTCGAAATATTTTATCCCATATTTCAGACGAAGTCCACCGCCAACTGCTATTGAGCGAAGCAAAACTAATCGTCACTCTCCCAGAAGCAGTGAACATAATCAAGGAAGCTCTAAAACTCGCCAAAATAGACGTTCCAATAATCGCCATCAAAACCTCGGGAGAATCTTTACCAGAGGGCACTGTATGCTTCAACGAACTTTCCGAAGATGCCCTAATAGACAAATCTTGCTTGAAAGAGGTCAGAAGAGGCGTAAATGATATTTGCATTTTGCCATATTCTAGTGGTACGACAGGACTGCCTAAGGGCGTCGAGTTGTCCAATAGAAACATAGTGGCGAATTGTCAGCAAATAAATGAGTTCCATATCAAAACGCACAGTGAGACGACTGGTAAGTTGCCTAGAAGGTAATAACCTTAATCATCATCATCATCAGCCATTTGACGTCCACTGCCTCCTTCGCAGTTTTCATAACTATGAAGGGTTTTGCCATAATCGCCACGCTTGGTAGGCGGGTTGGCGATCGCAGTATGCGGTTGGAATCTCAGGAAGTCTCCTGGTAATTGATTTCCTTAGTCTCCTTCTACGATATCCACGGATATGTCCAGGTTGTGAGTTGATATATATACATTGGACTGAATTATTCTGCTTATTTTGTTTCTGTGATGTATCTAGTTGGTATAATAAATGTCTTTCTTCTTCTTCTTTCCAAATCACATAAATAGAGATTTCAATTTCACTGACAATTTCTTTTCAAAGAAAGCAATTTTATTGTAATTTTTTATTACTTTGTAATGAATAAATAATAAAATTAAAAAAAATTATGAACTCTAGGCAAACAAAAACAAACCACAATGGTTAAATCTGACATTAATTTCTATCCATATTCTTTCCAGCCTCCCATCAAGACTCTGTGATGACCGTCCTACCCTTCTTTCATATTTACGCGTTGTCCGTAATAATGTTCCACAAGATGTCGCAGGGTATCAAACTTGTGACCATTGGGAAGTTCCAGCCAGAGCCCTTTCTTCAGGCTATTGAGAAACACAGAACAAACACCATTTTTGTGGCACCGCCTCTGGGTAATATAACATCGTCAGTATATATATTCATTACACTGCATAAAAATACAGGTAGAGAGACAAAAAAGATAGAGTTTGATTAGAGAACGTTGTGGACTAAAAGAGGATGTAATGACTAGAATTGAGAAAGGAATGTTGCGTTGGTTTGGACATAATTGGAGAGGATAAGGAAGAAAGATTGACGAAACAAATATATCGAGCGAATATGGGTGGAAGGGCAAGTAAGGGATGTCCCAGGCGGACATACGTCGACCAAATAGGGGATGTATTAACAAAGGGCAAGCTAAAAAGTACCCGAAACCGGCGTGTGTGTAACGAATAATGAATGTTGAGGAAGCGTGAAGTAAGTGAACTGTCAGGATGGTGGCAAGGGGCAGTGTCTGGTCTCTGCCTACCCTTCTGGGATGCAGGCGTAAGTTTATGTCTGTATGTATGTAGAGACAGAAAAGAGTAAGAAACAAAAAAAGTATTGTCTTATCATCTTCGACGCCAGTGCGTGTGACGTAACTACTATAATGTCAAGCTTGTACAATATCTATTGGTACTATCTAGACTTGTATAAACTCCGCGCGTATTGCAATGTTATAAAATACCTAGTTGATGTGTGACATAGAAAGAATAAAATTTTATCAACTCTCGCTGTGTCACTCGCTCTCCGAAGCGGCAAACACAGCATAGAACGTTTTGAAGCAGATTGTGAGGTGAGGATGTCTGACGACACATACTACTGGCTTACTTTGGATAAGGCCAATACCATTTTCAGCAGCAGTGGTCAAACATTAGCTATTTGAAAACCTATTTAGAGGCTAAAAATTCCACCCATGCCGGGACTTGAACCGAAATTTCGAGCCTCTTCACAAACTTCTCTGTATTATGGGTGGAATTTTTAGCTTCTAAATAGGTTTTTAAAATTGTCCTCAGCACGGGTTACAACAAAAAGAATATAATTAGGTATTTGGTTCGTTAGCATTGGTGCCGTCCTTCCAAGTACCTTCCATAACATTATTACATTTTCACTTACAGTTCTCCTGATGGCAACCCATCCTCTAGCTACGCCAAAATCTTTGCAGTGCTTGGAGTGTGTTATCAATGGCGCTGCACCCTTGGCACCTTCTGATGCTGAAAGGCTTTTTGAAAGGGCTCAGGTAGGTTACTAAGTCTAGTTAGAATTGTGCCGTTTACTTCATTAAATTCAGTTGCTGACCAGCTGCTGTCGTGTGTACATAGTACTCTCATCACTTGTATCGAGTTTACTCTATTTCTTTTGTCATAATCATTATAAAATATTCATATGCCTGGTGGCCTGCCTTGACGACTCGCAATTTTTGGTCATACTTAGAACGAGCAATAAGTGTCAGAACAATCAGACAATCTCTGTAATTGTTATTATATTTTAATGATTCTAATCACTACTGGATTTAAGGTAAATTTGATTTCAACTTTTTCCTAACGCATTATTTTGCGATGGGCTAGTTTAGTGATTAAGCCCATATTATGCACTTTCTCTGAGAGATAACATGTGCCTTGCATTGGGACAGGTGGCAGCGATGCGTCAGCTAATGTTACGTGGAGTCATGACACTTTAAATGATTCACTTCGTGAAGCCCGCCAATTGTACAATGTTTTATAGTAAAATAAAGAATTTTAATAATAATAATTATAACTTACCGACACTGTGTTAATCACTTTTAAATAAGCTCTTTAACCATTTTCATAAAAATTTCCAGAGGAAGTTTGACTTCCGTCAAGGCTATGGACTCACAGAGACATCTCCGGTGGTGACAATGACGCCCAAGGGACTGGAGAACTATGGCTGCGTTGGCCACGCACTGCCGAGTACTGAGCTGAAGATTGTCGACGGGGACTTGAACACTCTGGGAAGCAATCAAGTAAGAAAATATGTGTAGAAAATATCTACATACTGATTGGATATTAAATTGGGTACTATATAGTCGATCCGTTCTTACTTGGCACAAGTAGTAAACAAACCTCTTCTATCACAAAACTCGATATTCCAAGAGCATCACTCAATGTAGATTACCACATTTAGTTGTAGACACTAGTTAAGACACATGGACATTGAATTTCACCGAAAACTGGCCTAAATTGTGGTTGCGAATAAGATTTTTTTGCGAAATTCAGATTTTCATACAATTCTGATCACAGGTTAGCAAAACTACACAGATTACTTTGACATTATGTTGCAGTGATAGGACGCGGTTGGATGAGCTGAATGAAAGAACGAATGAATGAAGTTGCGCAATGTGCTAAAATATTATTTTGTTCTTTAAAAATGGCAAAATATTTACCCGGTGGGTATTAGGTAAATATTACATTATTCACTAATACTGTATTATTCTATTAAAATGACGGAATACATGTGTTTTTATAATCAATTTATGGTTGTTACTTTTTCTGCTGTAGTATCAATTGTCAGAGAGCCAGTGAAATTAAATTGAGTCAAAAATTTTAGTACCGATCTTTATGCTAGTCTTTTTATGTCGCAGATAGATTGCGACGATATTATTTTAAAATATTTTATATCCCAATAAACTTAATTTCATTCATTTAAAAATTAAATCTATGAAACTGTAGCAGTTCATTCAAGTAATACCCAACCCTATGTAATGTGACATTTTGTTGGTCCGCCATATTTGTTTACTACTTGTGCCAAGTAAGAACGGATAGGGTATACATATATAAAGATTTTGTAGAAACTGTACTATTTTTCGAAGCAAGCTTCATGTCGGTCCAACTATATTTCGTGAGGCTTGCCAAACCAATAATAACAATTCTCTTGTCATCCATCGAATGCTTGTAAATCTTGTGTAACTTCCTTTTAGCACATTGGAATGTTTACAGATAATTATACATCATCTTCAACGCAAATAGTTTTTATGATGGCATTAATGTTGAAATGATAGAGAATACTTTATTGCACAATCAAGAAAAATAATTGACTTGAAATAATGGTGACATATTATTTATACAGGACCAAGTGGCACTTAGTTCACCCACACTAGGGAGGGATAGGTGCAATGATAATTCAATCCTAGTCATTCCTAGCAATGCTCGATACATGTTTTTAGATCGAGTACGTTTGATCGCTCTCAGCTGGTTTTATTAAAATCTGTTTTTTTTTACTATAGTACATTACTGCAGCGGCCAGCAAAGAGGCATTGATGGACGAACGTGGAAATGTGGGCCGAGGCGAAGTCGAGGCACACATACGTTAGTCCATGAATGCCTAGTTGTGACCAAGGCTTGTATATGATTTGGCTCAAATAATGCGCGGAAATTAAAACTAAGTAGTACTAAGGAAGAAATTTTATTTGAAAAATTCAATAAATTTTCAAAATCAGACGAACCACGAACGAAAAACAATAAGTTTTGCCGCGTTAGTGTTATTGTTTTTCAATAAATATATCCAGCTTTCTATCGCAAGCCAGTTTGAAATTTAAATAAAACCTCGGACAAGTTACATCCTTGGTTGTTATTGTTCGGAGTAAAAGATGTTCCATTTTTAAATAACACGACAGATATGAGTTTAGTAGGTATGTAATTTATTTGGCCGCAAAACACGACAGTTATGAATTTTCATAAAACTTTTTCCGGCCGCTGATCGCGTGTAATTGGCCAGTACAGCAATTTCGATTTATCTCGAAGAAGGTTGTCGAAATAGTGTTCAAATTTCCAAGCATGTTTGAGAAAACTTTTTTAATGAGATTGGTTTTCGATGAATTAGCTTTCTTCTTTCACTTTGACTCATTTCAATCTCTTATCTTCTAGAGCGGTGAACTCCTAGTTAGAGGCCCTCAGGTGATGAGGGGCTACAGAGACAATCCTCAGGCCAACATTGAGACCTTCACAGGTGACGGTTGGTTCAGGACCGGGGACCTAGCCATCATTGATGATGATGGCATCGTCAGTATCGCTGATAGACTCAAGGAACTAATCAAGGTAAGAACAGGAGTGTAACGGATAATGTGAAAAAGTATATGATATTGCATTAAGGTAAAGAGACGGACCGAAAGATAGCGACTAATATTTTAGGAATCGCTTGTAGCCCCGGCTGCCTGAGTGATCTTAAAACGATCACGAAGGTTAAGCAACACAGGGCGCGTTCAGTGCATGGAAGGGTCGCCGTCTATGCCTAACGCTAGTGGCATTTTTCCGAGCGGTTCCGTGCTTCGCAAGGCACGTTAAGCTGTTGGTGCCGGCTGCCGTCGATAGATGGCAGTCGTTAAGCCAAGTCAGAGGCCTTAGGGCGGCTTGACAACTTCTGACAGTAGACGAGCCACTAGTCTACAAGCCTCCACCAATCCGAACTTGGCCCCCGTGGTGGAGTATGGCCTATACCTTCCTCAGGGAAGAGACCCGTGCCCCTCAGTGGGGACATAATGGGTTAATAATGATGATTTTAGGAATTGAAAAACTCCATCAAGGTGAGGCCTAAGCTTGCAATATCCGTAGTTACTGTGTGAAAGAATACTCGTATATAGGATATGGCATAGGGAAAAAGAAAAATAAAGATATGGCAGAGGGAAAAAGAAAAATAAAGAAAAATAAAGAGGATGAAAGAGACAAAAAAACACAAAGAAATTGGTGATCCAGTGGGCTAACTAGCGCCATCAATGAAAAAAAACTGGACAAGTGCGAGTTGGACTCGCCCACCAAGGGCTCCGACGAATTTATAGGTACTTACATATTATAAATAGTTCAGGAATCGAGTCTCGCAGTTTTGTCCGAGATTTCCCGAACTTCAAAGACTATTTTTATATGATTAAATTTTCTTATTCTTCAGATTTTTCCGTGTAGTTGTAGTATAAGACAATATTATTTGACAAATTTCAAAGTTATCTAATAGATCCCTTTTGATTTTGGTTCCCGTTTGATTCCCTAGAGTGTCATTTTAGTTGTAATTTAATCTTGTTCACTACATATATCTGATGATATGGTTCATAATTAAAGTATTTCTTACTCTAACTCTTACTCTCTTAAAATATACGTTTTTTGGGGCATAAACGGCCGTATTTTTTTTAAACATTGACTTACAAGTTTGTTTTTTTTTTAATTTTAATTTTAACTCGATACCTTCACGCGCTCCCAATATAAAGGATCTTGACAGACAGACGGATGGACGGATGGACGGACGGATGAACGGATAACAAAGTGATCCTATAAGGGTTCCTTTTGAGGTACGGAACCCTAAAAATCATATCTTCTTTTACAGATCGTATTTGCAAAAAGTGTATGGACAATCTTTCAATAATGCCACTAACTCTCATTTATGCCAAAATATGGCCGTTTTTGGGGTAAATGACAGCCATGGGTCTTAAAAAACACTATTAACATGATTGAGAGATTGTAGAAGAAGAAGAAGAATAACATTTATTATACCAACAAGATACATCACAGAAACAAAATAAGCACATAAGTAACATAATAATGCACAACAACAGAAAGAAAACTAAATACACAACAGACAAAACGAATAAATAAAACAGGACCATAGATGTAGCCTGTGGTGTATCTACGTTGCCACAAAAGGCAGCTGACTCAGCGTTGTGCTGAGGAAGTGATCCCTCAGCGCTGATTTTCAGACATACTTTGCAAAATTGAATCTGTAAAAGAAGATATGATTTTTATTTCATTGTGGATCCCCTTAACGGGTTGTTGCGCATATGGCACGAGTCACTATAGTTTTGCCGCTCAAAATTTTCGTTTGCAATAACTAGCTAATATGTACCTGTATTTAACATAATAATATCTTCTCGTCTTCTGCGAGATATGCTTTCGAGTACCTAATTTATTGGAAACATTCCTCTTCCGAAACCTTTCTTCTTGTACCCGTTGCTCGTACACTAACAATATGTTAATCTACCGTTAAGGCTATTCTTACGTGAAATATGCTGTCTCGCTCTTAACATGTTAAATTATTATAAAAAAATGAGTGAACTTTTGATAATGTGGTGTGAGGGTTTGATGCTTGAATAAATTATGGACTTTTCAAATATATTTTTGTTTTCCTATACGTAGTTTTTAATAAAGAAAAGTTGTTGTTTCGACAATGATTAATTTTGGGCTCATGTTTTATCAATCAAAAACTTAGTACAGGATAAGAAAAATATGCCTTGAATAGTAATATTGTGGTTCAAGTATCAAATGTAATTCCTGGTGTACATCCAATAAAGAAGATTTTATCTATCCGCAATTTATTTATCCATCAAACCCTCAGACCACATTCGCCAAAAGAATAAGTATTTTGTTACAATCACAAAAAATAATATAAAAAATATATATTGTCCGAGCGAGACAGCATGCTTTACGTAAGAACAGCCTTAACAGTTGTCAGCTGTTTCTTGTATGCAGTTTGACCAACTGTCAGCTGTTCTTCTTAAGCATTGGTTTGTCCACTTTTGGTCTTTGCCTGTTCATAAATCCTCCATCGCGATCGATCTGCGAATTATAGTGATTGAAGTCCAGGTCGACCCTGTAGTAGCCCCGATGTCATAAGACCATCGTCTACTCCACGATTGGACAACTGTTAGCAGTAGAATAGCAGATTTATAGTGTACAAGGAACAGCGGCTTAGTATGTCATCTGTTAACGGAGGTTGAGAAGGGAACAGGTACTACTGGAAATCCTTTATCGTAAACGAGTGGAAATTCTCACATTCTAGGTAAAAGGGTACCAAGTGCCACCAGCAGAGTTGGAAGCCATCCTCCGCGAACATCCGTCAGTCTCCGACGCAGCTGTCATCGGCGTACCCCATCCAACCAACGGGGAAGCCCCGAAAGCATTCGTGGTGCTAAAGACGGGAGTAAACGTTGATGAACAAGGCTTGAAAGACTTCGTGAAAGAGAGGGTGGCGTCGTACAAGCGGATACATGATATTAAGTTCATTGAGAGCGTGCCCAAAAGTGCCGCCGGTAAGATTTTAAGAAGGGTTTTGAAAGAACAGTATTGCTAGTTAAGAATTTAGGGTGAACAAACTATTGTTTGCCAACCCGCCTGCCAAGCGTGGCGATTATGGCAAAACCCGTCATAGTTATAAAAACCACGAAGGAGGCCTATGCCCTGCAGTGGCCGTTAAATGGCTGATGATGATGATGATGAAATTGTCGTTGTGCCTTTTCTCTTAAGTTAAATGTAATGATGAAAGGAAATTGTCTTAACTTTCGCTAACTTTGTCCATCCAGTTGAAAACATATTGATTTTTAGTCTGAAAGTCTGAATTTGGCTCTAGACCTTTAAAATAAGGTTTAATTTAGCTGTCGGCTGTATGCAGTAATTTTGGCTCGCGTAATGTTTGGATAAGAAAAACATATATTGATTCAATAGCTTTAAATTTTCATCATTCATTATTAAAAATGAACGCAGTTTGTTACTAAGCGATGTTAAGCCCAATTAAGTGGCTCCATAGAGTAACACTAGAGCCACCAAGGGTAAAAAAATATATCCTTTTTTTATAGGTTGTTTTTGCAAAAAAGGTCTGAACAATCTCTCACTCATGTTAATAGTGATTGTTAGGACCTATGGCCGTGAATCTGAGGCAATAAACCTAGGACAAGGTAGCCTTAACGCTAAAAACGGTGATTTTTGGCATAAATGCGGTTCTCGGTCGTGAGTACTAAACATTTTTATTAATATGATTGAGAGACTATAAAGACTTTGCAAAAAAATTCTTTTTAAGGAGATAATTATGATTTTTCCCTTAAGTGATGCTAGTGAACCTCACGAAGCCCTTTAAGGTTTATGAGTGGGTCAAATGATCCACATGGCCAAATGGCCGTGTCACGTGCAGATACTCCGTCTTCCCCTTTGTCTTAGTCTATGAAGAAATAAGCTGCGTTCAGTTTCTATGAGGAATTTGGGCCTGAATAATTTTACGATCGCATGTTGGCTTCGGCAGTGTTCCCGGTGGTGTATGAGTCTTTTATGTTTACGTGTTCATCATCATCATCATTCAGCCACAAGAAGTCCACTGCTGGACATAGGGCTCCTCCATGGATTTCGTAAAAGACCGGTTGGAAGCGGCCTTCGTGTAATATTTATAAGCTACAAGTTAAATCAGTAAGAAGCTATTCTGGGTACTTAGTTTTTAAATTAATTTTGTCAAACGAGTATTTTACAAAAAGAACGTGGTTAGTAAAATATGGATTTCTGAAGAATGTTAAATATTGAACAAAATTTTGATTCATAATAATTATACCTAAGTACAAGGCTTTCCATGGCTTTACATATTAAGAATACTTAATTAACCTATTTCTTAATACTTTTTACCGATGTATAGTAAGAGAGTATCTTTATGTGTATATTACCGTATATTAACCTAACCTAACCCATGCTCACTAAATATTTTGTATATTTTACTTATTTCTACTGTTTCTACAGTAGAAAAATTGTTTGTATTTTCAATACTCGTATTTACACGGCGCGTGTTAAGAGCTAAATACTTTACTGCGTTATTAAAATAAAATAATGTTATGGTATTTTTTTTTAATATCAGACACAAATAACCCGAAACCGGCGACTAATTAAAGATAAGTGCAGCGACTGATTAAAGATAAATGGAGATAAAGATAAATATTTTTTTTTTAAAGTTCAGCATGTTTTGCCATTTGAGGCGCACAAATATTTAAAATTTAAAAACATTGGGTAAATTGCTCTCATGCCATAAGAGAGAAACATTTTATTATACAATATCACTTCAAAAACAATGTGTCAAATCAAAATAATAAATAATTGAATGTTACAAAAGGTATGACCAAAATACTAAAATCTCACTTTAAAATATAAAACAATTAATCACTTCCTCAGCACAATGCTGAGTCAGGTGATATAAAAGGATGTTCTTTATACATATAAGATCAATTGACATACATATATATTATATTAAACATATCATATATATTAACTGGTATGTATGTGAAACGGCTAGTCATTAAAACGACGTAGGTAGAACATGTGAACAGGGTTTTACTCAGACGTTCTCACAAGTTACGGTTATTATTTGTGGGCGTGTGGTTGTTAGCGCGAGCCAAGACAGTATGACGCGGCAAGTTTGAGTGCATCTGGATCAGGGATGTTACGAATGTCGTATTTTTCGCATTTGCGAAAGAGAATGCGAATGCGAATGTTAGGAATGCGAATGTGCGAATGCGAATGCGACTGCGAATGTTGAGTGAGAAATAGCAGTAATAAGGTGTTTTACTGCATATTCAACATATTTCATAGTTTTATTCGTTTATTACTCAGGGGTAATAATGATAATGATAGTATCATTATGATACAAAATGGAAACACTATTTAAATGGAAATATTATTTCTAATATTATATACTTTACCACGCATGCGCGAAAGGACCAACAAGAGACGCGCAGCCGTCGACCGGGCGGCGGCGCATCGCGGCGGGCGAGACATGACGCGACACGACTTGTACACATTCGCATTCGCAAAACATTCGCATCGATTTATGCGAATGCGAATGTCTATCCGAATGTTTAAAATGATGTGAATCATTCGCATAAGCCAATGCGAATGCGAATATTCGTAACAATCCTGATCTGGATTAGAGAAAATCGTCGCTAACACAAAATTGGAACTGTTACACTACACACAGATCAGTAGGTTGTGCTATAGGAAGCTAGCACAACTTAGGGTTTTTTATCTGGTAGGATCGGTGGGATTAACAAGCGGAAAAGAAAATCCTGTCAAATTGTTTATTGAAATTTGTCAAAATATTTGCTTCTAGTTATATGTAAATTCCTTTTTTTTTCTTTGTTATTTTTGTAAATCTAATTTTGGCAAATATGTTTGTATTTTATTGGGTCGCTAAGCTGTGTCATGTGCAGATAGATAGAATATTCTATATTCTACACTAGGAATATGAATATGAAAATGAATGAATGAACACCTCAGATACTGTATCTTGTCCCTGCTTATTTTGAGTCCTGCTTTTGTAACGTTAGATTACTTGCCATTTCTTTGACTTCTTCTTCACTGATCAGGGTGATCTCGGCCTGATTAGTGAACTACGGATCTGCGTTGTGTTGCTCACCAAGTGGAATATCTTTACAAGTGGATTCTTCAGATTTTGGTATACCATCATGTTGATATGTCATCATAAGCTGCGTACAGTTTCTATGAGGAATTTGTAGCTGAGTAAGTTACTCTGTTGGGTTAACTTACTCAGCTCCAAGTCGACTTGTTCGTCTGTTGGCTTCCGAAATATGCAAAGGAGTGTATCTGTACATTTTTTTTTTGTGTTTACGTGTAAATATTTTTTTTGTGATTGTATAATATTTGAAAGTCACAAGTTAAATTTCTTGGGAGCAATTTTGGGTACTTACTTTGGTTTTATTTTATACTAAACTTAATTTTGATTCTTAATCCTCATCCTGCTCCTGATAAACCTCTTCCGATCCATCAAAATTTAACAGTCGCTCGCTGCATCTTATTAGGCGGGTCCAAACAGAGCGAGCAGCCTCGCGAAGCATTTGCCGCCGAACGAACCGGCAGCCTCGTTATCATCGCGAGGCCGCGCAAGGCCGAGCCTGTTCGGACTTGTTCGTTCGTTCAGTTGAGAGTTAAGACATCACGTACGTGTTGCGGTGAGAGCTGTTGCTTTTGTCTTATAAATAAGATTATAAAAGGAGAAGTAAAAGGAAAACCATATTCTTTGTCAAAGCAGGAACCGGCATATAGTCAATATCAAAAATTTTTATTCACTATAAAAACAAAATGTTTATACTTAATGAACGTCAAAGCTGTTAGTTTCACAATTAATAGATTATGCTGAGAAGAAGCTAACAAAGAAACTCCACATTTATTCTTTTCAAAACAGGTTTGCTTAATTAACAGAGTTTTCAACTTTATATTCATCATAATATTCATCTCGCGGCTAATATTTAAGAAGGCATCTTCTCTAAGCCCTCTGTTTGTATAAGGTATTTGCACAATAGAGAGATATTAATTTAAAATACTTCTTCTTAGCGTGTCGATGGCAAACCATTTTTGTCAAAGTCTTTATTAAACAGTTGCGGCCCAGGACTTTGCGATGCTGACTGCGTTATCACTTGCAATCATTAGGTCCTGTTGAGTGCAAGTGTGAGATCCGGGCAGGATGAATGATGGCCCATCGTCTGGAAGGTACCGTACAAACAGTTCAAATTATCGCTGTCACACACTGCGACGTCATGTGCGTCCAAAAAACCCATAGAGACGAAACTCGGCTCCGGCCAAACATTCCTGCACTGACGCTTATCGCCGAGACCTGTCACCCGAAGCACGGTGTCGCAGTGTTTGTTACTCCCAGCGTAAGCACAAACTGTACCGAGTGTACGATTTCAAACACTGATCTTTGATATGATTGATATGTTTGAGCGAGACACGACACAATGCCGAAGTACAATGCCTCGCAAAAAATGTTATCCTCTGCGAGCCGATACCTTTGGAATGATACTTCTTTGTAGTCAGTACTTCTGTTACAATCCTTTTTATCATATCTTCAATTTGTAATTAATGTTGTTATTTATTAATGAACGCTTGTTATTTATAAATTAATAAACTATTTCAATTTCAATAATATGTCGTATTGACCTATTGAAGTACATTGTATGATAATGATGATTATTTACAATTTTAGTAAGTCTTTTTTATCAGTTTTTTTTTATCAGTTATTAACATTACCTAAAGTTATTGTTATCGCCTTAGTTATGCCTGGAGATAAAAATTACGGAACGAATGATAATGCTGATTGTTTAATTATGAAGAAAAGTAAAGTGGCTCGCACATCAAAATTTTATACATTCTCTATCCAGTTAGGTTAAGGCTGAATTTGAAATTAGAATAAAACTCGAGCTGGTACCAGCTATCGACTGTACTATAGACACTGACTATTATCTAGTACATGAATTGAAATGTCTGTTGTCCTGGCCAGGAATTGATAACGTTATAAAATACAGCGCAATATTCTCTTATAAAACGTTAGACGTTTTATAGCATAACTAGCTGGAAACACGGAATCAGTTTATACGAATATTTTTACCATGGCAACTAACCTACTAATATTATAAATTTGATAGTTTGTGAAGATGTTTGGATGTTTGTTACTCAATCACGCAACAACGGCTGAACGGAGTTACATGAATCTTCGCATACAGATAGACAAGTATCTGAATTGAGATATATAATACTTCATATCGCGGTAATGCGTTCCCATGGGATAATATATTATACCTAGTAACCTTAACCTTCTTTAAAGCCAAATTCTAAGATAAGAGAAAATTATTATAAATATATTATATTTATATACATACGTATATTTATGGAAAAACGGCCGTTTTTGGCGTTAGTGCTATCTAGTCCTAGGTTTGTCGCTTTAAGTTCACTGCCATGGTCCTAAACATCACTATTAACATGATTGAGAGATTGTATAGACATTTTTTGCAAATTCGATCTGTAAAAAAAGATACGAAAATTATTTTTCCTCGGTGGCGCTAGTGTGACTCCCTGGAGCCCCTTAACTGAACTAGATGTATTCGCACGTTTTATACTGTGGTATGACGTATGATCGCTTACCATCGGCCTCGTAAGAGGGCTGAAGGTCGCGCAACGAGAAGTTCTGACCTGGCGACCGCGGACCGGATGACGCAGCGTGGGCAGGTCCCGCACCAGATGGTCTGACGACCTGGTTAGGTAGCACGTAGGCACGAGTCACGCTAATGGCGCTAAATGTCAGAATTTGACAATTAATGTACTGGAAAGTCGCGACAATAAAACGGGCTACCCATGCTGGCAGGGAGCCCTGCAGTGGCGTCAAATGGCTGATGATGATGATACTGTGTTATATATTCTGCTTGGTGGATCACCCTGTATAATTTTTTGTTTACATGACTGTCAGTGTCGATCACTGATTAAACATGAGCATTGGATAGTATTTTTGTCGGCTCAAAAACGCCTCGAACAATATGATGTAGTATATAATCAACTGTCGTACTGTGTGGGTGGATATAAATATAATTAATATTTTATAAATGTATAATATATAACATATACATTTGTAGTAGCAATACCACTTGATAACGGTGAAGGAAAGACATCGTGTGGAAACCTGAGTGACGAAGGTGTTCACGTAGCTGAGCGCTTGAAATTGCCAATCCGCGGTGGGCACGCGTGGTGACTAAGCCCGCTCTCTCTCTGAGAGAAGGCCTATACTCTACAGTGGGACGTATATATGCTGCTTCTCTTGTGTTTCTGAAGCTTTTTGTATAGGTACGTCCAGTGAACTTGAGTGTTTAAGAGTTGACACACCGGTTGTGTTAGTTGGTCAAGTTTTTTTAAGTTATTTCTGCTTTAACTCCCGGTGACTGGCAAGCGTTATTTACTTGTCGAAAATTTGTGGAAAGTAAAATTTAAAATGTTGCTAAGGTTACGTGTGAGAGTCGTTTTAACCAACAAAAAGTTGTCAAGTGTTTGTGAAAGGCAAAAGCACATTTGGACCGCTGATAGAATAGTGAATTCTCCGTATAAAGATATCGAAATACCAAATACGACGTTGGTAAACTACGTTTGGAGGAACTTGGACCAATGGCCTTCAAAGACTGCTACGGTAAGTAACGAAAGAAAGGAAAGTTTTTTTTCTTTCGGTTTTTGGCAAAACGGGAATCATCATCATCATCAGCCATTTGACGCCCACTGCAGGACATAGGCCTCACTCATGGTTTTCATAACCATGAGGGGTTTTGCCATAATCGCCACGCTTGGCAGGCGGGTTGGCGATCGCAGTATGTGGTTGGAATCTCAGAAAGACGTTGCTGCCCGTCTCCAGGTTATTTATTTCCTTAGTCGCCTTCTACGACATCCACGGGAGGAAATGGAGTGACGCTATTGTTAATCCGGCGCCACACGGAATTTATTTAATTTAATATAAAACGGGAATAGTAATATATTAATAAATATGTGAGCATAGAAAAATTAAGGGTTTATACCTATTATTATTAGAATAAAACACTGCTAATTCCGTTAAGACGGAGAACTGCTATTTATCTATCTAATCAGTCTAATCTACCTAACAGGCTACCTAGGCAGGCTAGACGAGGCTAGTTTTTAGGGTTCCGTACTCGAAGGGTGCCAAACGGGACCCTATTACTAAGAATTCACTGTCCGTCTTAGATCTGTCTGTCTGTATGTCCGCTATGTGTCTTTCTGACTGACTGTCTGTCTGTCTGTCTGTCACCAGGCTATATTTCGCGAACCGTGATAGCTAGGCAGTTGAAATTTACACAGATGATGTATTTCTGTTGCCGCTATAACAACAAATACTAAAAATAGAATGAAATAAATATTTAAGGGGGGCTCCCATACAACAAACGTGATTTTTTGCCGTTTTTTCTCGATCTTTGTGTCTGATGTTGTATAGTTAATGGTACGGAATCCTTCGTTCGTGAGTCCGACTCGCACTTAGCTGGTTTTCTTAAACGTATGTTAAGTTGGGATTTAGTATTATCTGCCGTCTAGTTGGTGCTCAAAAGATTTTTTTTTGCTGACCGTAAATAGTTTGTTTCAGATCAAAACTGTAACTTTTAGCTAATCGATTGAAATTGAAATAACCTTTATTAATACACTACAGTACAATTTTGCTTTATTTTTATTCTATCTCAGATACCTATAAAATCGATTCAAAAGTCAACGAATACAACCTTGGCCTTTAAATAGTTTACACACATAATAATTATGTACGCGGGTGATTCCGCGGAAATCAAATAATGGCGAAAACACGCCAAGTTTAGCTTGTGCTGCTTAGTTAAAAAATTAAAATCTTAAACGTCATCACCATTGCTACCACTACGGTAAAAGAATATCTTAATAATTTGTATCAGAAAGAAAAGAAGAATAAAAAAAAACATAGAGGGTCATTTGAGAAAAATAAAAGACCAGCCATGAGCCAGAGCGGTTATGAAAGCAGAAATCGTAGATGGTGGATGCTGGTCCACTTTCTGTAGCTCCAGGGAATGCACGTGATGAACTATTTATTGACAAAACAACCCCAAGGGAATTGACGTATTGACGTAGCCCGGATGGTAGCGAAAAAGGAAATTCACTTCAAGATGTCTGACAGCGTCTATTATTTAGAGATGTTCCTGTGAATAAGTTCAATAAGTTCAGTACAAGAAGCGCTTACTAACTTGTTCGGGGCACTCTAGATATCGACTTCAAAATAAAACGACGATTCTGCCTCATCGAACGCCTGCATGATGGCGCAGACGCAGAATCTTCGTCCTAAACTACCGACAGTCCACGTCCAGGAACAGTAAACGAAACTAATCTAACTGCAAACAGGTGTCATATCTCAAAAACTGTTCACCAATGCATTGAAAGATGTCTTCAAAATAGTGGATTGGACTGGATGAGGCACAGCGACGATATAGTTGTAATGGCAGAATCGATGCACAAACTCAGTAGGACGCTCCATGTGAACATGTGAACCGAGAAGGCTTTCTCCAATTGGATTCTAGTGCTTTACATTTGCCACACCTACGTTGCGACTCTTTTCACCAATTGGTACATTACCGTACAATGTATTTAAAATCTAAACGCTTTTGCTCTTCATGTGTGCTTCTGCTTTGTAGGTACTTTGTTTTCTTTGTGCTGTTTCTTGTAATTAGATGTGTTTATGCTTTGTATACGTGTGTGTGACTTATGTCAATAAATTATTTATCTATATATCTATCTATCTTTCAGCAATCTTGTAAAGGGTATTGGATAACCTTTAAATAAAATACATTTGGCTGACTGATTGAATCCCGACAGCCTATAAATAGAGCCCAATGTTGGGCATAGGCCTTTTCTCTCTCACGCCAACTTTTCCGGTTCTTTGCTGTAATAAAAGTTAGTGATTAACATATTTTTGAGATTTTTTTGTAAATAAGTTGACCTTTAGATATTACATCTTTAATGTTTTCATGCAGATGATTATGAGTGATACTTAGCTACTATTTGAATGTACCTAGTTGTAGGTTTGAAAAAGGAAGACAATTTAGGTCTTGCTCTATCTGTATGCCAAGTTTCATGTAAATCCGTTCAGCCGTTATTGCGTGATTGAGTAACAAACATCCAAACATCTTCAAAAACTTTCACATTTATAATATTAAGTAGGATTTCATGTATTTCTATTATGTATGGTGTGCAATACAGACTTCGGACTTCTGATCTAATCCAGATCTGTGGCGTAACAAACCGCTCCTACACGTACGCGCAACTGTACGAGTCTAGCCAAACTTTCGGCGCGAATCTGCGGCTGTCACTGGGAATCCAAGATGGCGACGCTGTGGCTGTCATGTTGCCTAATCTGCCGGAGTACCCCATTGCCACCTTCGGCATCCTGGCCGCTGGCGGGGTGGCCACCACTATGAACCCTGTTTATACGTCTTGTAAGTACTTTTATCGAGCAACCGCCAATCAAAGAAAATTTTGGTTCTGGTGATCCATGGAATTTATCACGGGAGTTAAGTAGCCCTTCACAGTGACAGTCCAGCGAACCGACAGGAAATCCTGTGTTGCGTCTGATTGCTGATTTGTAGTCTCTACTAGAGAGCCTAGATAATAATAACTTCCACACATTACATTCACTTGTCCTGGTCCCAAACTAGGATACCCTGTGCTATGGTAACCAGGCAAGGACATCACAAACATGGAAACTAACTTTCATAACATTCCCACATGCGAGTGACCTCTGTAATTTTGAGAAGTGACGAGCAAGTTGTTTGAGATGTCATACAACGTAAATATAGCTTGATATAAATCAGTCGTAAAATCGAGCTTTCAGGGTATTAACTACATAGTTCACTCTTTGACATCGAATAACATTATTGAGCCGTCGAAAAAACCCGGAAAAAGAAAAAAACACCGTTGAACAGTCGATCACACTCAACTATAACCGAACAGTTACCCTTTATTTTTTTCTTGCAAAAACGTTCTTTAAACCCCACAGGCGCGTTATTATCGATCGATAATATTTTTCTGTCCCTGTTTTTAGTACATTATGTATTAGGACGGCTACGAAGTTATACACTGCTGTGATAATAACGACGCAATAGAAGTAGGACAGTCTTGCGTTCCTCCGTGTTGCGATATCACCTTCAGCAGTACAGGGGCACAACTCACAAAAAATTGTAAAATGAGTTAAGTACGCAGAAATGAGTTAAAGGCACTCCTCTATCTGGTGGGATAAAGACTCCCATTAAATTGAGTTAAAAAGTCGCTTTTTAACTAAATCTAATGGGAGTATTTATCCCAACAGATAGAGGAGTGTTTTTAAGGCATTTCTGCATACTTAACTTATTTTACCATTTTTTTGTGAGTTGTGCCCCTGTACTGCTGAAGGTGCGATATGTTCTTATAACATTTGTATTTAGAACGCATTCGATCACACACACAGCTGCGAGAACGAGTACGTCAAGGATCCAATTTGGTTTTACCGACGGTTACGAGTGTTCTAAAAATCTATAGTAATAATAATAATAATAACTTCCACACATAACAATAACTTGACCTCGTCCCAAACAAGGATACCCTGTGCTATGATAATTGAATCATGTGATTTTAAAACGACACATGTCCTTTCATTACAACTTTGCAGGAAATAGAAAAAACTGTTTTATTCAAATACTAATATCTACAACAGCAATATTTTAGCATATTATATTGATTTCTGTATGAACAAACTACAATTTTTTTTTCTAATGTAAATCAATAGGTAGGTGTAAATAATTTAATAAAAAGGGCAAGTGTTATTTTAAAAACACATGTGACTTGTGTCGTTTTAAAATCACACGATTCAATTAGGCAAGGACATTGAAAACATGGAAATACACCCAGACTGAGGCCATTTGTACAAATGTACGGCGGCCCCAGTGGGAATCGAACCCACGACTTCTGTCTTGGTAGTTAAGCGCCGTAACGGCTAGACCAACGAGGCAGTCAAATAATTATAATATTTAATATTATTAGACGAAGAATTTTTATCCCTAACAGTAGATATGGGAGATGACTGGCAAAGACGCCAAAAAACGAAAGTAAATAATTTAATATAAAACAAATTAAGGGGTACAGAGGCTCCTTGATAAAATGGAAACCTGCCCGACATTAGGAAAAAACCTGCCACAAACACGAATACCAAATGGAATTATCGGACGATAAAAGCCTGTGATAAAAACGCAGTTGTGTGCAAGGAATCGGAACGCGAAGGGGAGAGGCTAAATAGGGTAGAGTTACATTACATGGTTGCAAGTAACGTAAGATAAAAAGCGTAAAAACTCAATACTTATTCTACTTCCCAGACGAGGTTCAAAGGCAACTGCAGCTCTCCGAGGCGAAGGCCGTCATCACGACCCCAGAGATCTTCCCTACAGTCAGGCAAGCCCTAGCCAGCATAAACAAATCCATTCCCCTGGTAACTGTAACCGGATCAGCGCCGGAGGGCGCGTTCTCCTTCGAAGAACTGACGGGGGGCAAAAACGCTGACACGAAAGTGCTACAAGAGGTGCTAAGGGAGGCAAATGATGTTTGCTACCTGCCTTACTCCAGCGGGACCACCGGACTGCCTAAGGGCGTCGAATTGATGAATAGTAATATCGTCGCGAATTGCGAGCAGCAGAATGTGCTGGGCCACTATTTGCCTACGACCGGTGAGTGTTTGTTTTGTTTGCGGGAAGTGGCTGCGAAGGGAAACTGTTTAATGTTAGTCCGGGTACTCTATGCGTAGTAAAACGGGCCGGCAATAAGCCTTAAATATTTCACAATTAGTGCAAAAAAGTCCGCCGTTCGGACTCTTTGTTAATTAGGGTTTTATCTTGCGGTCTTATTTATAAAAAAAAACTGGCCAAGTGCGTGTCGCGCCACGCGCAGTGTAAGGTTCCGTAGAAAGAGGGGGTTTTACCTGCTTTACAGAAGTAACAACTTCATTAAAGTAAATATTCATGGATATTTCCCTTTATAAGTTGGTCACCTATTACTCGTTAACTTGTAAAGCCTACCTAGCCGTGATAGTTTTCTTTTTAAGCTCATCATAATGTGCTACTACCTTGAATTCGCGCCCTACTAGGATAAAAAAATTGCGCTTTAAAGCTTAGTATTTCGCAAATGGAACCCTAAATCGAAAAATGATTTTCATATACCCACAATATTTTTAAACGACCAATCCAACGATACTCTACACTATGGTGTGGGCGTAAAAGAAAAATTGCATCCCTAATTTAGGTATAGGAGGGATACTCTAAAAAAATGATTTTTTAAGATTTTATTCTACCGTTTTGTCGGCGTGATTAATATATACACAACATAAGCAGCCTATGTACGTCCCACTGTAAGGCATAGGCCTTCTCTCAGGGAGAGAGTATGGGCTTAATCACCATGCCCACTGCGGATTGGCGATGTCAAACGCTGAGGTATGTGAATAGCTCAGACACTCAGGTTTCCTCACGATGTTCTCCTACCCACTAGGCTACCACCGTTATCGGACTCGGAAGCGAGAGACCCAGGTTTGATTCCCAGTGTAGGCATATACCTATGACTTAATTTTCTAAGTTATAGTAGCAATACCACTTGATTAATATGTATGTCTGTGCCAAAATAATATGTATGTGTGCTGCGTAAGCTTTCTAGTACTGATCGTCTCTGAGCTAGGCCCCGAACAGACAGACGGTTGGACATAGCGAAACTATAAGGGCTCCTTGTCGGCTACGGAACCCTAAAAGCACGACACTTTTTGGTTACTTTTTACGCTTTACCACAGACTATATAAACTGACTCTGAGGAGTCACTCAAACCCGTGTGCGTGCGTGCAACGACTAATGAATGTTGAGAAAGCGAAAGTGATCTTAGCTGAAGCCTAGAGGCAAAATAACACTGAAATGGTTTCTCTATTTCCAGAAACGAACCAACATTCAATCATAGCCGTTCTGCCGTTATTCCACTCGTACGCCCTCTCCATGATAATGACGCACAAGCTATCAGCTGGTCTGCGGGTCGTGACTCTGCCGAGGTTCGAACCCCGGACCTTCCTGGACGCGATGGTGAACTATAAGATCAACGTGCTGTTTGCAGCACCTCCTTTGGGTGAGATATTCACACTTATAATGTGTTTTTTTGGATATTTACTTTTTGTCACCCATCCATGAGGCCCAACATACGAGGCGTGGGACACCCACTACTAGTTCGCTAGACTGACGATTTGAGACAGATTGATAGCAGCGGCTGGACAAGGATGGCCGAGGAGTAGCGTAGTGTAATGCGTAGTAGTGGGCGCGGTCGGGGTGTAAACTAATTAGCGTTAGCGCATTAGCTTCAGCTTTATTCATTGGTCGGAACCTTCCGACAAAGCATCGAGTGAGTGAAACCGGAATTAAAACATGACATACACTCACTCGGACAGGGAAGCGGGAGACCCAGGTTCGATTCCCAGTGCGGGCATGTACCTATGACTTTGTATTCTAAGTTATAGTAGCAACACCACTCGCTAACCGTGAAGGAAAACATCGAGAGGAAACCTGAGTATTCGAGCTATTCATATAACTCAGCGCTTGAAATCGCCAATCCGCGGTGGGCACGCGCCCATACTCTCTCCCTGAGAGAAGGCCTGTGCCCTTGTGAAGTATATAGGCTGCTTATGATAGCATATTCAGATAGACACTCAAGCCTGAATCCTGGAGGGGTAGACAGAAACCAGGGTCTGCCTCTTGCCACGATCCTGACAGATCTCCTTCGCTTCATCAACATTCATTCGTATCCATTCATTTCATTAACCTCCTAAGTGCTGACCCTCAAAAGAGCAATCGAAAGCCATTGTTATTTTGAAGGTCAACTTGAGGGGGTCAATCCGGAATTATGCTAGAAATATTTAAAGCTACTTATCGTCGTTCATATTGCAAAATGTCACATTAAAAAAAATGTGATATTTGTTTTTTCATCGATATAGTATGAAAATTAGTAAATTAGAAGAAAATTGAGTCGTTATATTATACACAGCTAATCAGACCGAGGATTAAGATGTCTTGCACCTGTGACAGAATATTTTTTTATACAATTTCGACGAAAAAACAAAAATCGAATTTTTTTGACTTGTGAGTGACATTTTTCAATATGAACAACGTTATCTTATTGTATAATTTCAGTGCTTTTCCTCGGAGCCAATGCAGAGGTCGGGCCGAAACACTTCGAGCATATTCACACAATAGTGAGTGGTGCTGCACCGTTACCTCATGCAGATATTGAGAGGTTGTTCCATAAGGCTGGGGTAAGTACTTCTTAGATACTTACTTACTTCCTTCCTAAGGCGCTGCCACCCGGTGTGGGTCTTGGTCCATTTCGATCGGTCGATTGCAGCTTTCTTCCATGCTGACACCTTCCGCATCTTAACCCTAGATCACTAACCTTCGTCGTTTCGACGAATACGCGACAGAAAAATTGTTGTATCTTTTTGGTGCGTGTGCGGATAAGCGTGGTGTCTCTTGTCGACTCGACGATCGTCACGGCTTGGCGAGAGGCAGTTAATTAAGGCAGCCATTTTTCGAAATTTTACTAACATACGTACAACATATCAATTTGTGGTGAACATAAAATTAATTTTCGTGCTAAATGGACGTGAAAAAGTAGAATTTTTATTTTCTTATGTCTACAGTTTCATTTTATTAATTATCTATGTAGACATTGGTTTATATTGTATGTATGTATGTAGATATTATTGTTTCATATTCACAAATAATGCAGCAATTAAGTAGTAATTATTTTTTGTTTATGCTTTACATGACCTTTTTCCGCGGTCTGTTTAATACTCTAAACATTATAGCTGACTGGAAGAAATTTCTCGTGATGTAAGTCCGCCCTTTGTGCTATAAAATGTAACAAACAATACAGGTGTTTAGGTTTGCCCTGAAAATGAAGATCTGTTTTAATTAATTTTTTGATAATAATGTCGATTATTTGTAGAAACGCGTATCATTTTAAACAGGAAGAAAAATAAATAATAGTATGTGATAAATAACAAGAAATTATTTTATTACAAGATATATAATATGCCGGAAACCTCAGTGCAATAAAGGTACAAAAAACAAAATGCTTTATTTAAAACTCAACACTTTAAAAAATGGTCGGCGAATTGACGAATGGCTGTGTATTATGGGGTATATGAGAAGGTTAGGTGTCTAGATCAAGATAAAAGATAAAAAAGATAAAGACAAAAAATATTTATTTGCAGTAACTTAATCCAAGTTTACATTTTCTGACTGTTAAGATCTTCCTCTATGCAGTCAAGCCACCTCTTTCTCGGCCTGCCCCAAGGTCTCCTCTACTTCTTAGATAAGGTTACATTTATTTTTAGGAAAAGAAGTTTGGCAGTTCGTTTAGAAGTTTTGACGTGAAACGTCTATCTGTCCAGCAAGGGGTAACTTGCTAAAACCGCATGCAACGAAAACATGTCGCCTGTGTAATACGTAGCGTGTGGATGGAATTAATTTATATACCGTCGAGTAGAGCAAAGTAGCCATTACTCAGATCTTCTTGAATCGTGCCGCTAGATGGCGCCAGTGCCGTCCGCTTTGAGTTAAAAAATAACGCTTACATAAGTAAGACGTAGACGTTAGACGTTTCACGTTAAACCAACTGTCGTGTAACCCCCAACCCGTTTTTTATGCGACTTAGTTTTAGGATGTCTAAAATTTCTGTAAACATTAGCCGACTTCAATAAAAGAACGAGTTCTAAGGATTATTTCTATAATACAACGTGTCAGTTAGAGTTTGTCATTTTCAACAATATGTCATTTTGTTTTAAAACTTTCGAGAATTTTTTGTGCTATTTAATTTTTTTTTAAATCAATAATTGGTGTTACGTCTAGCGGACTGTGCCCAGTGAACCACGAGTGAACCAATACCGGGCCCTATTAAATAGCACCAAGGCCTTGGTTCACTCAAAGCATCTATATAGATAGATAGATATATCTACTTACACAATCTGCGAGGTTCGATGGAATTGTACTGTACTATATTATTTATTGCTCAAGTCTGTTAAGTAATTCCTGGTACATACGATAAAGAACATTCTATCTGTCTATCTTATTCACTCTTGAATTTTTCTCAGCGGGAACTAAACTTCGTCCAAGCCTACGGTCTGACGGAGACCTCCCCTCTGTCCACAGTGGCTCCTAACGGCTGCAAAAAGTATTACACTGTGGGAGTAGCCATACCGAGCGTCGAGCTAAGAGTTGTCGATGAGGACTTCAACAATCTAGGGCCTAATGAGGTAAGTCAATACATTCATCGGTCACAACGTGGTGTCACAATATGGTGAGAGCGTGATGATACATCTACACGTTGGACAATCATAATAGCGGACTTCGTTAGTATGGCGGTTAACTTGACACGTTTGACCACAAAGGAAATAGAGCTCGGTCAATTCCCATCGGAGGCCGCCGTATTCGATTTGTATAAATGGCCTCAGTCCGGGTGTATTTCCATGTTTGTCCTTGCCTGGCACAGGCTCTAATAGTTTGGGACCAGGGGGCGAGTCTCTAAAATGCATAGTTCTTCAATAGTAATCAGCTGGTATGATCATGGTGTTCCGTGTGGCGCCGGATTAAGAATAGCGTCAGTCCATTTCCTTCCGTGGATGTCGTAGAAGGCGACTAAGGAAATCAATTACCAAGAGACGGGCAGCAGCGTCTTCCTGAGATTCCAACCGCATACTGCGATCGCCAATCCGCCTGCCAAGCGTGGCGATTATGGCAAAACCCCTCATGGTTATGAAAACCATGAAGAAGCATAGGCCTCCTTCATGAAATGTAAATTACTTATTTAAAAAAGCGTTATAACCTTGGGTCTGATATAAGTGATTGTAAATAAATAAATATATCAATTGTTTGTTTGGGGCCCTTTAGACAGTTGTTTATTAAAGTAATTAATATTTTAAAACTGAAAAAAGTCCCCAAGATACAGGCTCAGCCGAGTTTGGGGGCTGTCGTCGAATTCTAGATGTTAATGGAGTTTTCTTTTATGACTGTGTAATTTTAAATAAATATATTTTAACTTTACTTTACTTTATTTTCGCTAATAGAACTTAACATAAAATAAATTGCACTATGCGAAGGAGATTATTTTATTTTAGTACGCGAACGTGTAGATGCTGTACGTACAACGAGTGGCTGTTTGTTTAGCACGCAGGAGTTAAATAAACAGTTTTACTGCCACGTAAATGGATAGCCGCAATTAAAACCAGATAAAGCGAGACTTTAATGACCACTCAACATATCATTATGAAGTTATCGGTGATCAAGTAAATCCGTAAGCTTAAAGGGCTTGTGCTAATAAAACGCAAGGCGCGCTATGAAAATGACAGTCTAACGCAATCATCATAAGCAGCCTATATACGTCCCACTGTAGGGCACAGGCCTTCTCTCAGAGAGAGAGTATGGGTTTAATCACCACGCGTGCCCATCGCGGATTGGCGATTTCAAGCGCTGAGGTATGTGAATACTCAGACACCCAGGGTTCCTCACGATGTTTTCCTTCACGGTTAGCGAGTGGTGCGAAGCAGTGGTAGCCTAGTGGGTAGAACATTGGACTCGGAAGCGGGAGACCCTGGTTCGATTCCCAGTGCGGGCACGTACCTATGACTTTTCTTTCTAAGTTATGTACATTTGTGAAGTTATAGTAGCAATACTACTCGCTAACGGTGAAGGAAAACATCGTGAGGAAACCTGGGTCTAACGCAATCGCAATTAGATATCAAAGTTTTCTTTAATAAAAAACCGGCTAAGTGCATGACGGGCCACGCGCAGTGTAGGATTCCGTAGAAAGAGGGGGGTTGGTCTGCTTTACAGAAGTACAAACTTCATCAACGTAATTTTCAATGGATTTTGTACGAAGTTTTCCTTTTATAAGTTGGTCGCCTATTGCTCGTTGACTTGTGAACCCTACTTAGCCGTGATACATTGTTTTCCTTTTAGGGTCATTATAAATGTGTGACAATTCTGAATTTTTTGACGTTTGCACAATCACCGTTCAGCCAACAGAGGGGGACGGGGATGGGGACAAAATTTGCGCTTTAAACCTTTTTCGCAAACGGAACCCTCAATTAAAAAAATGGTCTTCCTACACGCACAAAATATTCCTAAATATTAACACCAAATCCTGTCGGAATGCTGATATTTGCTTTAGAAATTTGTATAGAATTTGACAGCTACAAGATTGGAATTGCTCAGGATTTGGTGCGCGTAACAGCAGACAGATTTTGACAAAAAAGGGACCTGTGGACCTTTCTGATAAAAAAGTCGGTTACAAATAGCAAAGAATGAAATATATTTATTCAATATCGGTGAGAGCGAGAGATGCCTATATTATTGTCATGGCGAGTTCTCGACGCATCAAATCCTGTCGGATTTTGAATTGGATTGGAATCGCTCAAGGATTCTGGCAGGATTTCGTGCGCATATTTAGGCCCCTGAACCACACGCTCATTTCTGGGAGGTTTTGTAATTAGTAATTAAAAACCGGCCAAGTGCGAGTTGGACTCGCTCACGAAGGGTTCCGTACCATTATCTATACAACATTTGAATAGTTCAAGCGTCTACAGGCAACAGCTTTATGAATATCAGGAACAAAGAAGATCAAATTTAAGAACAGCGCCATCTATAGAAACCAACAAGAAGTGTTTAACATTGACATTTAAAGACATGACATCGGTGCTGTGAAGGTTACATAGATGGCCGCTAGATGGCGAGCGCTGTCTTTAGTTTGTTGTATAAGAGCCCCCCATAAATACATTTTTATTCTGTGTTTAGTATTTGTTGTTATAGCGGCAACAGAAATACATCATCTGTGAAAATTTCAACTGCCTAGCTATCACGGATCATGAGATCACAGCCTGCTGACAGACAGACGGAGAGACAGACAGACAGACGGACAGTGGAGTCCTATTTATAGGGTCCCTTACTCTTTGGGCTGTGCTTTGGATACGGAACAAAAACGGCAAAAACAAACCGGCGTATTCGATAGCTATTGTCAGGCACGTTCATTTTGCTGTCTTTCAAACCACCCAAAATCATGATTGCAGTATTATATTTCAACAATTGGAATCTTTCAGGATTTTGTGCGCATAATATTAAAGCTGAACTACATATTGTTTTGCGTATTTTGGTGTGTACATAAAACATTATCTTATCTTATCTTACTGTCCATTGCTTGCATTGCTCGCTTGCCTGCAATGCGATGTATTAGGACGAACCACAGTGTAACGTCTATTTTGATCCCATGCTGTCATCGTCATTGATAAGAAAAACTTACGTTGCTACAGTAGCAAAAACTGCATTGCGAAGAAGAAATTCCTAGTCATGTATAGTTTTTGTTTAGTGGGTTATTACATTGATTTTTAATGTGAATCCCACCGCCCACTCATCATTCATAATAAAATTATAATCACGACAAGAACTGAGTTCCTTAACATAGCTGAGATGCCGTAATCTCTTAAATTTATTATCAAGCGGTGGCAACACGGTTCGGTAGAACGCGTGCCTCACATTCAGGAGGTCGTGGGTTCAACTCCGGCCCATGTACCAATGACTTTGTTTTGTAAGTTAGGTACATTTGTGAATTTGTAGTAGCAATACCACTCGCTAACCGTGAAGGAAAACATCGTGAGGAAATCTGAGTGCCTGAGGTGTTCATGCCTCAGTGCTTGAAGCCGCCAAGCCGCGGTGGACACGAGTGGAATTTAACCCTATAGTCTCTCTAAAAAAACAATTTTTGAAAAAGCAAAACATTCTTTCTGGTTGTCTGGAAGAGATCGTTCTAAGCGATAAGACCGCCAATTGTATACCACTCCTTAGATATAAGAAACTTTTTGTAATATATTTCACCTGGTTGTGCAAGAAAGTGTTCTCTATCTATCTCTATCCATCTATCTATCTTTCTTGCACATTTTTTTTTTCAAACTCAGGGCCGCCGTACATTTGTACAAATGGACTCAGTCTGGGTGTATTATTATGTTTTTGACGTCCTTGCTTGGTTACCAAACCACAGGGTCTAGGATACATTGGGACCAGGACAAGTGATTGTATTGTGTGGATGTTATTATTTTTATTACTGTAAGTACAAAGGCGAACTTAACGCTTACAGCATCATCTTTCATATACATACATAAACACACCTGTATCCCGCAGGCAAAGACGAGGGTTGGCCACTTGCCACCATCCTTGCACACCTCTTTCGCCTCAGTATTTTTCACTGACTCGCGATGCTCTTTCGCTTCATAAAGCACCTGTTGTTCACCTGCAGGTGGGGGAATTGCTCATCAAGGGTCCAAACGTGATGAAGGGGTACAAGAACAACCCTGACGCCAACAAGGAGGTATTCTTGGACGGAAGGTGGTTCCGGAGCGGCGACGTGGCCAGGATTGACGAAGAGGGCTCTGTCACCATCACTGACAGGCTAAAGGAGCTTATTAAGGTAGATAAACCGACACGCTATCAGGTCCTTCGAGGCAAAGAAGAAGAAGAAGAAGAAGAAGAACGACATTTATTATACCAACAAGATACATCACAGAAACAAAATAAGCAGATAGGTGACAATAATATGCACAACAGCGTTGGTAGCCTAGTGGATAGACAGCGTTGGTAGCGTAGTGGGTAGAACGTTGGACTCGGAAGCGAGAGACCCAGGTTCGAAACCTGAGTGTCTGAGCTATTAACATACCTCAGCGCTCGAAATCGCCAATTCGTGGTGGGCACGCGTGGTGATTAAGCCCACACTCTCTCCCTGAGAGAAGGCCTGTGCCCTACAGTGGGACGGTACGTATACAGGGCGTCCCAAAGTTATGGGCCATGAAGGGAAAGTACCTTAAATATCGTAGATAGGGTATTTTGGTGAAAGAAGACTTTATGTTATTTTTGAAAGTTAGTAATTCTGCATTCAAAGATTTTCTAAAAATTACTTGCCTTGTCTGGGAATCGAACCGACTTAAAAATAAAAAAAAACACCCCTAATTTTATGATGCCAATCGAAAGAATGGCCAAAAAATAATAACTCTTCTTAAATAACATAGTATTTTAAAAGAAAGGAACAGCGTGAAATTAATCATTTTAATCAAATTAAAAACATACTTACATGAAACTGCCGTAGTCAATTAAGTGGGTATTTTTTTGTAAATTAATTAATTAAATGCTCAAAATGTGATCCCTCTTGTCTTACGCAAATCGCCAATCTTTTAATGAGTCCGCTGCCTGTTGATTTTCTTATCTTTTTATGGTGAATACTCGATATGATATGGCACAATCCTGTTTGTAACTCGCCCACGTTCTCATATCGCTTTTGTATAGCATATCTTTCACGTATCCCCAAAAGAAGAAATCTAATGGTGTAAGGTCCGGGGATCTGGCCGGCCATCTAATCGGTCCATTCGTACCAATCCAAGTAGGAAAACATTCATTTAGAAAATCTGCTGCTCTTCGACTATTATGAGCCGGAGCTCCATCTTGTTGGAAAATTAAGTTTTCTTGCTCCGCAGCGGAAAGATTTCTTATCTCATCTCTTACAATTTGAAGTATTTCTAAATACTTTTCTGTGTTCAAGGTTCCATGGTAAAAATGGATTAAGAAAACCTGGTTTTTTAAAAGTCCGCACCAACAGTTGAATGAAAAACGCACTTGGTTATTCGTTTCAGTGATTCGTAGGGGATTTTCTTTAGACCAAATACGATTATTGTGGCGGTTATACATACCGTTATTGCTAAAGTTAGATTCGTCTGTCCAAATAATATTATCCAAAAAATTTGGATGGAAATGTTTTCTCCTTTCTGTATCGCCTGGAAGTAATTTTTGAACCAATCGTCCTTCAATATAACTCTTGAAACCGTGTTTTTTTAATACACGATATATTTTACTTTTTGAAACTCCAATTTCATTTTCTCCTTCTCTCACCGATGTTGTCGGAAAAGCCGAAAAGTAAATTAAAATATCAAGTTCTTCGTCGTTGATCGTATGGTTTTCTTGCTGTGGTTATCTTGAGCGTTTATCGAAACGTCCCAGAGTTTTCAAATTATTCACAAGCCTTTTCAAAACCTTACGAGACGGTGTTTGTCTGTCAGGATATTTTACGCTATACCAGCGCAAACTTCGAGAGATATCTTTATCGTTCAAAAAATATGCTTCCATTAGATCAAAACTTACTTGATATGCCATGTCCGCAATAAATTAACACAATAACACGTGTGTAAGTGAATTAAAACTAAACAGATAAATATCGGAGAAGCAAATTCTTGCATAGACTGTTCCATTTTCAATTTAAGAACAGCAAGCAAACAATTGCATAGACTGTTCCATTTTCAAATTTAAGAACAACATTTAAAAATTTGTCTTCTTTTTAAAATATCTTAAAAAGCATGCATTCAAACAAACGCTCTCATAAATTGTTACATTTTCAAACTTAACAAGAACATTATTTTTGTTTTAAATTTGGCTTGTGTCTAGCTTACCAAGGACGTATTGAAATACTAAATTTTATCATTTTATCTACACTTCCACTTATAATAAGGAAAACTATGCTATAAAGTATTTTATGAAGTGGGTACTTATTTACGAATAATCAATGCTATCTATGGAATGATAATATCGCTACTTTTCGAACGTCGTCGTCGGCAATAAAAAACTTTCTTGAAATTTGACTCAAACATTTTACGTTGTTCCTTTCTTTTAAAATACTATGTTACTTAAGAAGAGTTATTAGTTTTTAGCCATTATTTCGATTGTTGGGTGTTTTTTTTTAAGGCAAGTATTTTTTAGAAAATCTTTGAATGCAGAATTACTAACTTTTAAAAATAACATAAAGTCTTCTTTCAGCAAAATACCCTATCTACGATATTTAAGGTACTTTCCCTTCATGGCCCATAACTTTGGGACGCCCTGTATAGGCTGCTTATGTATGCACAACAACAGAAAGAAAACTAAATACACAACAGACAAAACTAATAAATAAAACAGGACCAAAGATGTAGCCTGTAGTGTATCTAAGTTGCCACAAAAGGCAGCTGACTCAGCGTTGTGCTGAGGAAGTGGTCCCTCAGCGCTGTGTGCAAGAAACCTATACACGCTGAAATCTGGGTGGTTTGAAAGCCGCGGTTATGCAATAAGTAATAACAAATGGCGTCTATTTAGAATTAGTTTTAAGTGTTTGACTGAGAAATCTTGTTTCAGCTCCTTAAAAAAAAAACAAACTAGCCTATCGTTAAGCCATGTTCCTTTTTGCTATGGCTTTTAAACCACCCAAATGCATGGTGTATAATTATGTGTAGCAAGTAAGTGAAGCTTTTTCAAATTGTCAAGTTTTATTCAAAATCTACATAGGTGTCACTGAAATCTTCCTTTACAAAAATATATATACAATGTCATATGACACGAATCTTGAAACTTTACTTACTACAGCCCATTTTTAGGGTTCCGTACCCGAAGGGACCCTATTACTAAGACTTCACTGTCCATCTGTCTGTCTGTCACCAGGCTGTATATCCCATGAATTCGCGATAGGAATCAACGGAAGTGTAATTTTATAATATATTTTATGTAAATAAACTGTCGTTATATGTCTTTAAAATATGTACGGAAATGATAATACCTAATAAAAACTGAATTTGCACTCAAATAAACGAGTGCATCAGTTTCATTTTATAATTTTCCGACGTTTCGATACTTTTGCAAGTGCCGTGGTCTCGGTATACTGTGGTGACAGGCGTTCTTTTCTGTGAATTTTCTGAAAATCTTTACTAATATTACAAAACGTGAAAGTTTGTATGGATGTATGTTTGTTGCTCTTTCACTCGAAAATGGCTAAACGGATCCGGATAAATTTTTGCACAGAGATAGATTATAGTCTGAATTAGCACATAGTCTATTTTTTACCCCGGAAAAATACACATCAAAATTACCAAGCGAACGAAGTCGAGGGCAACAGCTTGTGAAAAAATAAACGAGTAAATATCCGTGCACATTCAGTGTTTATTATGTCTAATGCTCGTGTTAACCTTAGAAAATACTATAATAATACTTTTATTTTTTTATTTCAAAATCAAAATCATTTTTTTTATTCAAAGTAGCACAGAAACTGCGACTTAATGAACGTTACAAGTTAAACTAGGTGTCCATTTCAAAATCTAGATCATTTTGGAGAAAAAATGGACAAAAAAACTCCAAACTTAGTCTTTTCAAGTCCTTAATTTACAGGATTTATATAAATGTTCTAAAACTCATGCATTGAACTGGCTTTAATTCCAGACATCATTGTCATCTAAATAATCTTTAATGTTATAGTAGCTTTTTTGGCACAAAGTGCGCTTCACACATTTTTTGAACCGCGTTTCTGGCAAGCTTATTATATCCTCAGGGATCTTATTGTAGAAACGTATACAATGCCCCATAAAGGATGTATTAACCTTTGCCAGCCTAAATTTTGGGAACGAAAGTTTATGTCTATTTCTAGTATTTACATTGTGTTGGCTACCTACAGTTTTAAAGTCACTGATATTTTTCCTAACATACATAATATTTTCATAGATATACTGACTAGCAACTGTTAGGATGTTGGTTTCTTTAAAGAAATCTCTTAACGAATCTCTATTGCCTAGCTTATATATGAATCTGATCGCTCTCTTCTGCAGGACGAAGATGGTCTCAATGTCTGCAGCCCGACCCCACAGTAGTATACCATAGGACATAATACTATGGAAGTAACTAAAATAAACAAGCCTAGCAGTTGCGACATCAGTTAGTTCCCGGATTCTTTTAACTGCGTATGCTGCAGAACTGAGCCTATTTGCCAATTTTCCTATATGAGGACCCCATTGAAGCTTTGCATCAATTGTGATACCCAGAAATACAGTTTCTTCTACAAGGTCTAGTTTATCATTCCCCAATATAACATTGCTGTCAACCATTTTGACATTTGGTAGTGTAAATTTTATACATTTTGTCTTTTTTGAATTTAATAATAAGTTATTAGAAGTAAACCAATATAGTACCTTAGAGAGAGCATTATTTGTACCCGCAAGGTCATTTTCTTGTCTCTTAATCTTAAAAATAAGTGACGTGTCATCTGCAAACAATACTATCTCTGACATATTTTGAACCATGAACGGCAAATCATTTACATATACGAGGAAAAGGAACGGCCCCAAAATAGATCCCTGTGGCACTCCCATCTTAACCTCCGACCCGGATGATTTAGTCCTATTTATGTCAGCTTTTTGAACCCTCCCTTCTAAATATGATCTCATAAGTTTTAAGCTCCTCCCATTCACTCCGTAGTGTTTTAATTTTAAGAGAAGTGTTTTATGGTCTACGCAGTCAAATGCCTTCGACAAGTCACAGAAAACACCTATAGCATCCTTCCGATCCTCCCATGCACTAAATATATGTTTAACTAATGTGACACCAGCATCCGTCGTAGACCGCCCTTGCGTGAAACCGAATTGCTCACTATGAAAAAGTTGATAATTATTAAAGTGTGTAAGTAGTTGACCTAGAACTATTTTCTCGAATATTTTACTCAAAACGGGTAGAACCGAGACTGGTCTGAAATTTGTGGGATCTTGCCTGTCGCCACTTTTAAATAAAGGAACGAGCCTACTATATTTCATTAGGTCAGGGAATGTACCCTCATCTAAACATTTGTTAAAGATTCTGGCCAAATGGGGTGCTAGGACATCGATAACTGAGCTAACTATTATTACTGACATACCCCACAGGTCTTCAGTTTTTTTAAGATTTAGCTTTTTAAACGCTTTATTCACGGTATGAGCTTCAATATAATCAAACGAAAAATCGTGATCGCAGGGAGGGACATTATCTTTCAAAATACTTTCTGCAAGATCAGGAGATGAATCTAAAGGAGCCGTAGTTATAATTGGAACATTTGTAAAGAATTGTTCAAAAGCCGCGGCAACGTCTTCATTTGACGTTATTAATTTATTATCTATCTTAAACGAAAATTCGGGGTCCGCTGATTTGGATTTACCGGTTTCCTTATTTATTATATTCCAAATGGTTTTAGATTTATTAGACGATTTAAGAATTTTTTAGGTTTAAGATTTTTTGAGCTTAATTAATAAAAGTGCTAATACTAACATACAATAAATAGGGCCAATAACAGATACTCACACTTAAACAATAAATAAAAGCGGGAAACCAAACGTAAAAGCTGAACATACAAAAAAAAAAAATCAATACCTATCAAATGGTTTGCTCTAGCCAGGTCATGCAATGATCCCATAAATTCAAGAAATATCAATTCTTATTATCAATACAATTATTATATGATACTATTCGTTTTTTTCTTATTTATTAGCATGACTACAGATTATCATACATTTTATGTGGTCTCACGTCTGATTACCATGCCGGAGGTCGTGGGTTCGATTTTCACTGGGAGCCACCGTACATTTCTACTTATGGCCTCAGTCTGGGTTTATTTCTATATTTGCGATATTCTTACCCGGTCACCATGGCACAGGGTATTCTAGTTTGAGTCCAGGATAAGTGATTCTGTTGGGTGGAAATTATTTTCGAGAACTTTCTTTAATCATATAGCGGCGTTTGCACGAAAACTAAAATGATAATACCATCACATCAGCAACTAGTGATAATAACATGGAAGTTTTTTTTTGCCAGGAAATCATCAAATTGATGAAGAGCCAGTAATTTCAAGTGTAGTTTCCGGGCCACCTTTTGTATTTCAAACATAAAACGACCTCCATGTTGCGGTTATTATAAGAATCTCATTAATCTTAGGAGGTACTTAGTGGTAGCTAACATGTGAAATTCTTCACTTATGATTAGTATATCGACATTTCAATACATGTTCCACAAGTGAAGAAGACCTTCACTCTCTGAGAGTGGGTGGTAGATAATTTGCCTCGGCCTCACATTCGGGAGCTACCAAGGACTTTGTTTTCTAAGTTACGTGCAATAAAATTGTGAAGTTAACAATAACACTCGCTAGCGGTGAAGGAAAACAACGTGAGGAAACCTGAGTATCTGAAGTGTTAACATACCTCAGCGCTTGAAATTGCCAATCCGCGGTGGGCACGTGTGGTAATTAACCCATACTCACTGTCTAAGATGTCTGTGCCCTGCAGTGGGACGTATATAGGCTACAGAAAAAAAAAATGCTAACCTTATGATACTCTGTCCGCAGGTTAAAGGCTTCCAGGTGCCTCCAGCAGAACTAGAGTTCGTCCTTAAGGAGCATCCAGGTGTTCTTGACGCAGCTGTGGTTGGCATTCCAGATCAAAAAACGGGTGAAAGGCCCAAAGCTTTCATCGTACCCAAAGATGGCATAAAAGTCACTGAAGAAAGCATTATAGAGTTTGTGAACGAGCGAGTGGCGCCGTATAAGAGAATTAACGATGTAATGTTACTAGATAGTATACCTAAAAATCCTTCTGGAAAGATCTTGAGAAGGGTTATTAAAGATAAATATTGTTAACAGCTATGTTTTTTCATTGAAAATTAACTTAAGTGGGTAATTACTTGTGAAGCTTGAATATTGTATGAGAAAGTCCGATAAAATTTACCACGCGTCAATGTCGTGTCGAAAGCGTCGACTGCCCCTCAGACATCTTGCTCCCAAAACCGCGCCACTGCAATTGCGCTGGGTGAAGCCTCCTGAGATCGTGGAGGCTGTGGTGGAGCTTCAGGGCAGACATAAAGATGCGATGTTGTTTGTGCAGACGAGATCCCTGCATCTTCACGCTGGTTCCTCCATCTGTTCAGGTTATCCCTGGATCGAGCAATACCACCTCAAGCCTATGCTAATTTGCTCAAAGATTTGAGAGCAACGAGGTCGTTGGTTTATTTAAACACCTTCGATCTTTACTCTCTAATGAATGTACGAAAAATGCCTATTTGTGTTACACAAAGTAAGATCCGTCCGACACCCTTGTAGGGAAGTGTAAAAGTATCTTAAACTCAAATAAAATCCATTTGTAAGTTCTGTGAGGTTAACTAACTCATTTAAACACCTTCGTGTACGGAAAATCCCTATTTGTGTTACTCGGATCCATCCAAAACCCTTGTAGGGAAGTGTATAGGTATCTTACACTCAAATAAAATCCATCTGTAAGTATTGTGAGGTTAACCAACTCATCAGCAGTATCGGTGACGCACGAAATAACAGCTTCCGGTTCATTACTACTCACAAATAGGCGACAGGCTGTCATCTTTAAAGGTCTTTTGCCGGTCGGGATAGTTTTCGCACAAATCACTTATGCTTGGACCGAAAACTTAAGAGGGCGCCTTACGAGGCGATTCTTCTACAAATATACTTTGGTTTACAAACAACGTACTACAACATACACACAGCCGGATCACAATATTATACTTCGCCAATATGTTAAGAGGATACCTACACATCGAAGTCCGATCGTGCTTGGAGTTGAGAATAAATGAATAAAAATGAAATTAAAGCCTTGTAAGTGCCTCCATAGAAACTTTTCACAAGGCTCAAGTTTCTTTTTGATTGACAGCAAATTTCTAAGCTCGATCAAACCTCGATTTGTATCCTCTAAACCTATTGGTAAAGTTTCTTTGAAATCCGGCATGTTGTTTATAAATTAAAACCAAACATGTTACGAAGTAAAAAGATAATTTTTTATTAAATCGTTATTGAGACTTCTAACCTAATAAAATAAGATCTTTGGCTAATCCAAAGCTCTCATATCGTACAAAACCTACATAATCTGTGCTTATACTGTTAATAGGGTCACCGTAGAGCCGTTCGTGTTAGCGACCTACAGCAATAAGGACGCAAAAGGCGATGAACCAAAATGGTAGGTGATAAAACCCACTGTCCATATTCCATCACATTTTGGGCTCGCGAAGTGATTAGACTGACTACCAACTTTTATTAAGGGCAACAAGAAAGCGGTTTCAGCACCCGTGGGTGGAGTTTAATTTCCAAAGTGATTCGATCTTAGGTGTGTATCAGTTAGGTACCTATTCAACGCACTTGCGGGTCTTGAGGGGCTCCAGGGAGTAACACTAGCGCCACCGATTTTATCACGATATTTTCCTTTACAGTTAGCAAGTGGTAAATTCACAAAGCTTAGAAGGGAAGTCGTAGGATTCGAACCCACGACCTCCCGAATGTGAGGCCAGCATTCTGCCCCTGCACTACCACCGCTTTAGTGACCGAACTAATATATTATAATAACAGATCTGACGTCTCAATGGCTGTAAGTCTCCAGTTTCGAACTATTTATCAGCCCTGCGCTAACACCTTGTTTATACTTCTTCTTTTAAGTCGGTTTCTCAATTCTGAGGATCGTGACCATATGTCGTAGTTCTCCACTCGTCACGGTCATAGGAGCGATGGGATGCGTGCTGGATGGATCACTCGGCTGCCTTTTTTATGGCATCAGATCAGCGTATTGGTGCTCTGCCTCTCGCCCATCTGCCTTTCAAATGGCCCAAAATGAGCTGCTTTTCCAAACTATGATGTGGTGACCGTATAATATGCCCATAAAAATCTGAGGGCCTTTTGGTGCCAGACTGTTGATAGTCGCTTCGTTATACTGAGCGCGTTCGGTATGGAAATATTGGTTCTGGAGGCTGTCTATGGGATTCTGAGCATTTTCGTCCGACACCACATCTCGAATGGATTAATCCTACTACAGTCACCATATCTCGGCACTGTATGTGAAAATGGAGAATACCAGTGATCAAACCAGCCGCACCTTGGTTTGCTGACGTTGCTCCAGATCTTGTCAAGATTCAATATGGCACTCTTGGCCATACCAGCTCTCCGGCCTATCGCTTCCTTGCAGCTGCCATCTTTATTTATACGGTGGATCATAAATACCCATAGAAAGGTTGTTGCCTGTGAATAACCCAAGCTATGCCCTAAATTCTTGGCCGGCAGTATTATTAAGTTTTTTAGGAAATCCCCGCGTCCTACCGCGCATCCTTGTGGCTGTAATCAACATACTATTTCGTTTGGCTACCAAATTACCATGAGATTACATATATGTAACAGAACAGAAGTACAGTGTAAGCCATTCGAGCGTCGGATGACGTCTTGAACACTTTTGCGATGGATCTAAGACGTTTGGAGACAAAAAGCGAAGCAATAATTGTCTGTTGAAATTTATTCTTCTATGTCGTTTTCTCATGACTCAGGATCGCGATATTGGGTCGCTCGTTTCCATGGCTGTCGTCGTCTGTAGAAAACGAAAATGTTTCTTGATCTTCACACTCAGAAACATTCCCACCCACAATTCAATCCATCTCAACTCAACTCAACTAAATTTAATTCCATTAAATTCAATTTAATTCAGTTTATTCAGTGTATAACATAGTGCAGGTATGTACAAACTTCGGTATTAAATATAAGTTCACTATGCTAAGGCCTTGGGCGTTCAAGATTGCATATTTTTTTTGGATGGTACTCAGCCTATATACGTCCCACTGCAGGGCAAAGGCCTTTTTTCAGAGAGAGAGAGAGAGAGTACGGGCTTAATCAACATTAGGTACATTAATCATTATCAGATTGCATAATACTCTATGATATCAATAATTACAGCATACATTAATGTGTTGAGACAATATGTTTATAAACAGAGCCACAATTCGTAACTTGCGAGTAAAACGCTTTTTTTCATGTATTAGATTGTTTGGATCATGTTTTTCTTCAGACGTTTCACATTTGTAATCACTATAACCTTAAACACGTCTGAACAAAAACTTTGCAACAAAACAATCACTACACACACTACAAAATAATAACAAAAATTTATTTGGTCATTTTCGACTTCCGTCGGGCAGTGTAATTGTACTTAATCCAACCTTCTGTTTGTGCATAGTTTTGTGTCCATTACGCTTTAATACCACACGACGCCGTCGTATCGTGGCAAAACTGGTTGTGGACCGCAAAAACACAGGCGCTTTCTAAAAATCTAGGAACGCCATTTTTGCAAAGTTTACCGTCCACTTCAAACTCCTTATGGATCTTGGAAAAGTAGGCTTTAGATTCCTAATAAAACATCTAGTTTGCATTCAGAAAGAGGTCGTACGTTTACCTCCTTGGACAAGTCAGGGAAAAACAAACGTCTTTTGTTTTTTGAAGGCATCAGGCCAGGTCATTTGAAAAAAAAACGTTAATTACACTCACACAGCAGTCAATAGACTTTTGTAAGAACTAAATTGTTATCGTTGCCCTAAAAATAACTTTATCTATCACATATAAATATGGCGGGCATCATAACCACTTCACATCACCACCACCTAGTTACACTTCCAAACTTTCAAGCAAAGCGGGGTGTCACGGCAGTATCGCAGTGATACTCTGCCTGGGTAGACGGCGTGTAGTAGTCAAAAGTCGCGACTTTCCAGTACATTAACTGTCAAATTCTGACATTTTAGCACCACAAAATGCGTGACTAGCGCCATCGTACTATCCGTGCAGCAGGAGTAGTACGATGGGACAACACGACAAAAAAATATGTTGCTGAAATAAAAAATACAGTTTCTAGATTAACCTCTATAGAGTACAGGAAAAATACTTTGTAAGTTTTTACTTCAATAATTATGGAGAAAAAAATAAAAATTGAAAAGCTATGTGTGACGTCACAGCTCGACCACAATAAGCAAGTTTCCTTAGCTCGCGTCGTCACCGCCAAAAAAAATGTCAGTGTCTGTTTGACAGATGATCTGTCAGGTCAGTCGTTCGGTTTTTTTTTTAACTTGGCAAAGTGCGGCATTGACACAATATTCATACAGGTCTCAGAGCTACGTCACTTCCGTTTAAATCATTTTTTTTTTTTAATCTTTATCTTATTAAATATGTATCCAGAAAGAAATCGAAAAGATACGGGTCTTTTCTTTTTTTCCCCTATACTAAAAAAATATTTTAAAAAAAGGCAACCACTTTTTTTGTCGCATTGTCCATTGTAGCTATTCCCATAATTGTATGAGTATTTTTATAGGACGAGTGATCTGTCAGGATCATGGCAAGTGGCAGTTCCTGGTCTCTGCCTACCCATCTGGGATACAGGCGTGTGTTTATGTACGTATGTAGGACGAGTCACAATGTTAAAATTTTCGGATAACTGTGTTCATCTCAAATTTTCACTTACGTGACCAATTCAGCTGTTTGTACCTACTATACGCACTTATTCGATAATTTATATTCAAATACGCAGTCACCACCTGCAAGGGGTATGGTGGAGGTACAATCGGTCGGCGACATTCTAAAATAAATATATTTGTTCGTCCAAGCGCCACAATTACGGAATGCCACATTCCATACGTCAGCTCTCACGGATGTTCCAAAAATTGGTAAAAGAAAAAAAAACAGTTTGTTTACATCTCCTCTTATAATGTATTGGTGATTCATATAGCACCATGTATAGCTATGAAATACCATCATCGCATTCCGCCTCCAACGACCTTCGTTAGGTGGAGCGCACACTTGGCACGAAGTATTGAAGCATTATTGAATCAGCAGTTTCCATAAAATACCTACAACTAATGGAGTATTTGAGTAGCTAGTACAACCGCGTATTAATCATCAGCCATTTGTCGCCGACTGCAAGACATAGGCCTCCCTCGTGGTTTTCCTAACCATGAAGGATTTTGCCATAATCGCCACGCTTGGCAGACGGGTTTTCGATCGCATTATGCGGTTGGAATCTCAGGAAGACGCTGCTGCCCGTCTCCTGGTAGTGTATTTCCTTAGTCGCCTTCTACAACATCCACGCAAGGAAATGGAGTGATGCTATTCTTAATCCGGCGCCACACGGAAGGAAAACAAAAGGCACCAAAGTAACGGTAGTAAACCAACGCAAGGTCAGCCCATTTACTGGATGAGTTAATTAACTAACTTACTAACATTCAGACAATACAATCACCAGGGCAGTGCTAAACTACGATACACTGTGCGATGATAACCGGGCAAAAACATCACAAACATAGAAAAAACCTGTGGAAAAAACACTCAGACTGGAACCGCCTTTAAGTTATTCTCCATATCCTGACCGTTTAAACGAGCCTGACTACACAGTTCGCGTAGGCATTTAGCGATACGAAAATAGAAGAATCTATTTCCAACTACAGACAGTCTTAAATCAATTAAAGAAATTAACAACGATTTAAATGCGGATCCTGACACGAGACCGGTCGGTTGACGCACGTGAAAAGAGTCGCCAATATGCGACAGGCCTTAGTCGGATAAATACATTTAAAGCGCTAAGTTCTTGGCCAGTGTCGTCTTGCCTCTCGCAGAGATAACTTAGTGACATTACCTTGACACAACCTTCAGATTTATCTGACTGTGTGCAACATAAATACGCGGACTTATATTAAATCGTTGTAAATCAACAAGCTCAGTTCAGAAAGAGATACTTGCTTCCGGAAAAGTTTACAATATTCTGGCAATTCCGAAAGTGTTTGTCGACGATTTATGCCTGAGAGTTTGTTTTGACGCAGTTGAATTGAAGAGAGTTTTAACATCGCAACCTAAGGACTATTATTGGACGAAGACAGTACAAAATGATGTTCAATATCGTACCCCTGTTTCTGACCATCGCCGTGGTATCTTCGGCGACGTGGAGAGGACGCTTACCGCCAAAACCTCTGGAATTCGGTAAGTCTCTAACACGTGCGGAAATTGTAACTCTCACCTATAATTTTCTTTTCTGGATGCTAATTATGCGCACTTAATCCTGTTGGCATCCTAACGTTTGCAATACCAATTCGTATGGAATTTGACAGTCAGACGATTGCAATCGTTCTGGATTTGGTGTGTATCCTATCCTAGTATCTTTAAATTACATACAAGATGTATATTCCTTATAAAGATTTCAACCTTTGACTATCTCCTCTCCTATCTAAATGGCGGCGTTTAGTAGCTCCGAAAGAGCATGAGTCGTATCGTGCGTCGTATTTACGCACTTGGGTATAATACCGACTGCTAATATTATGAACTTAATTCCGGATTCGGTTACTTGCTTCTCGTCGGAATAGTCCAACCGAATGCTAATTTGGAAAAATCTGAGAGATAAGCTACAATAATACACTACAGATTATTTTATGTGCCATCGTAAACAAATCGTTTTCTGTTCCGCGTGTGTTAGGTTTTGATTTGCAAAGTAAGAGCAAGCTAGAAAACGGTTTGATCCAATACCCACACATACATAAACTCACGCCTGTATCCCAGAAGGGTAGGCAGAGACCAGGGACTGCCACTTGTCATGATCCTGACAGATCACAATACTCTTTGTAATATATTTACTTTTGTTAACCCTCAAATACTAGAAGGTGATCTATGGATGCGTATATGATACCGTATATCCAAAATACACTGATTGAATTGAATACCTACTGGTCCGTTCGTGTGAAAACTGCATTGCTATCAATTTTCACAAATGTAGAGTGGCCTTTTTTTAGGGTTAGGGACCCAAATACTAAGACTCCGTCCGTCCGTCAGTATGTCACCAGTCTGCATGTCATGAACCGTGATAGTTGGACAGTTTAAATTTTCACAGATGATGTATTTCTGCAGGACATAGGCCTCCCTCATGGTTTTCCAAGCTTCTCGGTCTTGTGCCGCCCGCATCAAGCGACTCCCCGCCACCGTAACCAGGTCGTTAGACCACGCTGCGTCGACGTTGGCAAACCATGAGGAAGGCCTATGTCCTGCAGTGGGCGTCAAATGGCTGATGATGGTGATGATGATGATGTATTTCTGTTACCGCTATAACAACAAATACTAAAAAACAGAATAAAATACATATTTAAGGAGGGCTCCCAAATAACAAACGTGATTTTTCTGCCATTTTGTTCTTGATATTAATAAAGGCAACAGGTAGACGCTTGAACTATTCAAATGTTGTATAGATAATGGTACGGAACATTTTGTGAGCGAGTCCAACTCGCACTTGGTCGTTTTTTTAAGTTTCGGTTTATACTCTGGGCTTTGCTTTACATCAACATAATAGTAATATCATGCCGTATGGCTTTAAAATTGTACACCAATTTGACAAAACATTCAGATTCTTAATATGGACCTTATGTTAAAGAAACCTGAAGGTCCATATTCTGAAGACGATAAACTACGTAGGTACGATACCGAATCATAAATATGCAGCAAAAGGTGGTTCACAAAAACATAAACATGTTTTGAAAAATGTTTAGTTATGTATGAGGGACTTGTTTTGTGTATCGTATTTTTTTTTAATTCTAAAACCACGAGTAGAGTCAAGGTATTTTGTGGTAATCAAATTGACAAGGTTATTCTGTATTTTAATTCAGAATCATCTTTAATTTATCGTTCGTGTCTTTTTATTGCTGGAATTTGGCATTTAAGATGAAGCAAGTACCTACGTACACACGCAACGTCTCTAGAGATTGGGCCATAAAATAAAGTGAAAGTGGTACTGACATAAAAGTCAATATACTTTATGGATATACTTAAATTATTTAATCTCGTTTAGCTTTAGTGGGCTAATGTAGAGAGATAAATAATTCACCAGTAATATAAAGAGATAAGGTACTTACTTAATATCTAGTTCCTAACAGCATAAATTTCGCGTTCACATCGCTAAAAGCGATATATTCCAGATAACCTTAAGGTATACTTATACAGAGCAATTCTACGCCTATGACTCACCTTTCCGATTCCAGTAGCCTATCGTTTGTTTACTATGTGACTATGTGCAGGACACTGGCGCTTTCAATCAATAACAACTTTTCGGGAAAAGTGAATTAGGTATATTCAGTTTGGTACAGCTGTGGTAGCCTAGTGGATAGAATATTGGACTCGGAAGCGAGAGACCCAGGTTTGATTCCCAGTGCGGGCATGTACCTATGACTTTGTTTTCTAAGTTATGTGCATTTGTGAAGTTATAGTAGCAATACCACTCGCTAACGGTGAAGGAAAACATCGTGAGAAACCTGAGTGTCTGAGCTATTCACATACCTCAGCGCTTTAAATCGCCAATAAGCGGTGGGCACGCGTGGTGACTAAGCCCATACTCTCTCCCTGAGAGAAGGCCTGGTGCCTGTGCCCTATGGTAGGACGTAAATAGGTTTTTTAGGCATTCAGTTTTGGTGTAAACCAAAAAATGTTTGAAATCAAAGTCAAGAAATTAACAATGCGGTTGATGATATTTCCTATTGATAATATTTCGAAGCAAATAACTTTATAGACATTATGGCTTTCCATATTTTATCGATTTTTATCAACCTGAGTGAAACGAAATTAAACATAAGTAGTTTATTTTAAATATAATTTCTGGAAAGCCGTTGAACCGTGTATTATGCACCTCTTTTGTAAATTAATCAGGTACTTTATGTAACAACTGCTGCTGTAACGGAGTTATTTCAATAAATCTTACTTCACTTTAACCATCTAACTAAAATCACAGCTACAATATAGATATAGAATTGACATACTTTGATATTGTTCCAAAATTTCAGTTCCGATTGAAATGCCACATCAAAGATCAATATAAAATTTAGAATTTAAGCGTTTGTTACAAGTCGATATTCAAATGTTTCACATTTTTTAAAAAAAGAACATCATAGAAACCATTTGAAAAAAGTTTCATTCGAAAACCTCAAACCATGAAGATTCTATGTCAATTCAAAGAACCTATTGCAATAAAACGGCAATTTCATACTTTAACCCCTATTATTTTGGTGGGTTCGTACAGTCGAAAGCATATTAACTTTCACATGCGTGCGCTCTGCTCAGATACGTTAGGAGCGACTCTCCAAGAGAAATGTAAAGGTTTATGTTCTGTTGACAGTGCCTAGGCTAGGCAACGAATCAATCTACCGGGTGGCATTGTAGTAACTGCCAAACTTGAAAGGGGCTTTTTACTCATAAATATAAACAACTTTTACTATCGAGTCAAACAAGTCAGAGCAAAAAAGAAATGAGCTGTTCCATACATAAGATAGAAGCAGTACTGCACCAAATGTATGAAACAGCTGATATATTGTTTAGATATATATCTGTACCTACAGTAGACAGCAAGTCAACCTGTACAAAAGTGCAACGTTAAGGGCGACTTTGCAACAAAAACGTCGCCCTGCCATCGACCGTGCATTAAAACGCTCTTTTCAAAGCCGCGTGGCCGAAAATATATAATGAAGATGTTGTCCGAGATCGGGCATTAATTAGAGTCAAACACCTGTCTCGTTGATTAATTGCTTACTGGTTAATACAAAATTTTTGTTAACGAACCAGTATCGATAGTGCTTAATGATGTTCTTACAAATTGGTAGGGATCTATCTACTCTAAGCTACCATTAAAAAAAATTACTGTCGCAGCCAAAACAGTTTTATTTTTATTTTTTGCAAAACTTGATAAATATGTCGTGTTGACTAGATAAATAATACATTCTCTACAGTTCGACAGAAACGAATTTATTATGATCATAGTCAAATATAGGTTGCGGTTCTAAATGGCAAGGTCTCTATTATAATACTAATACATACGATTATCTTAAAAACTATTGTTACTACGCAGTTTTTTTACACAAAAAAAACTCAACTCTTTAGTAAGAATTCTCTACTGTAGATGGTATTAGTAAATTTTTCACGTTTTCCGAAGTTACCAGATGAGCTTTAGTTACGCTTATCTTTCATAGATGGCGTTAAGCGTTTCAAATCTTGAAGTGTACTCAGCTGTACTTCGGGCAAGACACAGTTTCACCGGAATAACGAATTAAATAACAAAATAGAGATAGGTATTTCTTGAATCATGTATACTATGAATCCGATTATTAAATAACTACCTACTAGATAGAAAAAATAACCGATTTCATGCCTCACATGACTATCGAGCTCATTGGAAATGAATCGAGTCATAAATGTCATGAATACGCGTGTTTTGAGCCTTTTTTTAATATCATGATCTCCCCAACTCTCCGAGATCTAAGGGATCGCACTTTTTCGTGAAAGTGGTGCCTACACTGGAGCGAACGAAAAGACATTTCTAATGTCAAAAGGCACAGTCGACAGGCCATCAACCCTTAATCGTGGACTCAGGGCCCTTATTATGAAGCAGCGATATGTTCGGAAGGGTCACAACGTCGCGCTTGAGCCCGACAATTCACTCGAATCTATCGACAAATACGGTTCTTTTTTTTTAATAGTTTTGATTAAAACTATTAACTCAATCAAACTATTCAAAAAAAGAACCGTATTTGTCGCTAGATTCGAATGAATTGTCGGGCTTAAGCGCGACGTTGCGACCGAACATATTGCTGCTTCATAATAAGGGCCCAGTAGTTTACGAGTGACGTTGCAATTCACGTACCTACACCTAAAGGTTGATGTACTGTCGACTGTAGAATCAGAAGCACATAATAACTTTTGTATGCACACGCACTTCTTAGTTACATATTACGGACGTCTTTGCAACGAAAATTTTGGTTGGCAATAAATTATACTTGAAACCTATTTTTTTTTAATTTATTTATTTTTTCTTTCTGGTGAAATCTATTCCTAGTAGTATGTAGGTATATTTTTCGTTCATCTCCTCCCTTCATATGATAATTTTTATTCATGTATGTTTATTCTATATTTATCTCTTATTTATGTACCGTTTATGTATGTGTATTAAATATATAAATATCTTTCTTAGTATTGTATAGTTGCACCGACTACCCGTCATTTAGCTTCTCATTTTTTTTTCCGTCAGTGGTTGTCTGGAAGAATTTACTTTGAGTGATAAGGCCGCTCTCATATGTAATTCCTGGTGTACATACAATAAAGAATATTCTATCTACCTATCCCAACTGTCGATGAATTTTCTGTGATTCCTCTGTCAATATTTTCACTGCCATTTTCTCCGCTACAAATCGACTCAAAGGCAGCGGATAACATTGTACATTGACATTGTAGGTACATTAGAATCGACATTCAACAAACCGTCGGCTTACTGCAAGAAGTCATTTGCTGCAAAAACTCACTAACCGCTTTTATTAAAGGTATGGACATATAGATGTATTGAACAATGATGCAATAGTGGTGTTTTAATATCAGGCATTATTTTAACGATGTTATAAGGAAGAGGAAATACAACCATTAACTAACACGAACTAAAAAGTCGTTTTTCTCCCAATAGTGAATATGTCGGTTAATGAGTTCTTGCAATAAGCCGACGAAACGGAATGTGAAGTTTACGTTAAAATAAATTTTTGTTTTCTAATTTCTGAATACTTAATGCCATTTGTAAATTATTATGCGTTTTTAAAGTTAGGTTTTTTTTTCTTTGCAGCTGATAGAGAAGGCTGCTACGTGCGTGAGCTGCGTGACGTCATACCGTACGGAGGAGAAGCTACGTTGCTCTCCTGCATCAGAGTGGACTGCGGAAGGCATCTAATCGAATATGCTTCGTAAGTGCTCCTACATAGACTCTAATCTAATATATAAAAATCTCATTTCACATAGTGTTTGTTACCGAACTCCTCCGAAACGGCTTCGTCGATTTTTATGATTTTTTTTTGTCGTCGTTTGCCGCGTCTGATAGTTTACTATAAATACCTTTTGTGGCTTTACTGGAATCAGTATTTTCTTTTTTCTTTGTTATTTCTAAATTACACATCGTGATGAAACGCCAGTAGCTGTCTGTAGTGCTCGTCGGTCCGTTGTGGGCTTGCGTGGTGAATAAGCACTTAACCTCTGCCTCTGAGAGAAGGCCTTTGCTCTACAGTGGGTCGTACCTAAGTCTACCGATGCCAAGTCTTTGTTTTGTTACCTGAGAAAATCAATATGCTTAAACAAAAGGGTACTTTTCTTACTTTTTGTTATTAAAATATCCTCTTCTACTTGTTGACATGTCCCAGTATGATTGAGAAAGAAGTCGAAAAGTTTGAGAGTAAAAAAGCTGAACATTAACTTTTTAAGACTCTATTCCATAAGTAAACTGTTAGCTCTATTTGTGGTCTAAACTTTCATGAAAAATATATGGTCCAGTTAGGATTGTTGGTTCTCGTATATTATCTATTTTAGAGTTTTATGAGAAAAGATTAGGTTGGTATGGTAACCAATTCGACTATCTGGCTTTTCGCGGCTGAGCAGCTGCGCTGGCTTTTGGATAAACGATTGAACTTATTAACTAACGCGTTACAAAACGGTGCCCCGGTAAGCCTAGATCCAACCCACATAAACAGCAAACATTTGACACACTAACGTCTAATACTAACGTTTTCTTTATGTCTTTTTTATCAGATGTCCCAAGATTTTCGTACCCCCGAACTGTTACATCGTGGGTGGCGAGCAAGGTGCTTCGTATCCTGACTGCTGTCCTTATGTCAAATGCGACGATGACAATACGATATCCAAAGTACACGACGAGGTAGACAGCTTTAGATTGTACTAACTGCACTCAGCATACTTGTATGGAACAAGGCGCACTCAGCGCACTTTTCTTTAGTAAGTAGCTCTATTCCAACGTAGTTACAATTCTTCTAGTGCTGTTACTGGAGTTGGAATGGAATTGATCTGATTCAGTGCGCGACAGCACTGTAAAGGACTGTCTACATCACAACGGGCCAGCCACGCGCGGGCGCAACGTTACAAACCAAAATGAACCTTAAATACTTTTAAGGTTAGAGCATACAATGCCAGCGCCAAAAAAGCCCGGCTACGTACAGCCTAAGAGCGGGTGACGGTCACGACACGGGAACGGGCTTTTATGCACTTGTATTGTAGTCTCTAACTTCGTAAGTATTTAAGGATTATTTTAGATTGAAATCGTGCCACCCCCACGTCACTGGCCCGTTGTAACATGGAATATACCTTTTATTAAGCATGGCTCTAATTCTAGCAGTGTAAAATGTAAAAGATTTTACTCGATTTAATGAATGTAATATTGAATAATTATGTAAACTTGGTTTGTGCCTCTTAAATGCCTTACTTAAAAAAAAACAGAAGTTTCATATAAGTATACAAGAATTTAGATTATATAAATACTCAAAAGTTTTTGATGTGCAATAAAGTGTTCTCGATCTTTATCTATCTATATTGTCACTGCTAGGATTGGATTATTTTAAGGATGAATGGAGTAACTTATTATAAAAAGACTTTTATTTATAAGTAAAGTGTTAAGTTTGAATGACCAAAGAAAGAAAGTTGCATTTACATTATGTAGCCACTCTTTTGGTAGATTCAGTGTATAAAATGGTGCATTTTTTTCATCGTAACATTAACATTTCAAAGCCTAATACTATAGTCCAAGTACAAAAAGAAAGTAGAATGTGCACTTAAGCATAATTACTTTTTTAAATAGAAAAAACCGACTTCAAGAAAAATACGCACTAAAAGAAGAGTTCGATGATTTTCTCTCATGAATCTCAACAAAAGATCTTAATAAAATTCATACTTTATCTTTTCCATATATATTACAAAAAAAAAAGAATTCCGTATAAAATTGGACAACGAGATAAAATGTATACTGATAAAATGTATACGAATCGAGGAGCACGTTCTCCTTTTTTTGAGGTCGGTTAATCAAAACTTTTGTCAAATCTTGATTCTAAACAAAAATGTTTTGACTTAATTTTTATTTAACAATTCTCAAAATATATGTTTAAGAGTAATTAAGTAAGTGATATTTGGATTAAGTCGTCAAGAGAAATAAAAAGGTAGTCTCTTTATATTGTAAAAGATAATTGAAAAAAAAATATTTATGTAAAAGTTCCTTTAAAAGTTCTCCGTCAATTGAGAAACTAATCTTGCCACCAAATTGTTAAGTTAATTTATTAAAAAAACTAATTAAAAAATAAATAAATTCAAAGTATTTTCGACATTTAATTTTTATTGATTTCTTTGGTACTCAAAAGTACGCAATTTCTGAAATATCCTTAGAGTTAGTATTTTCCGACCACTTCAAGTCTATGATTTTTTTCTGATTTTTCAATTATAATTCAATACCATTGTATGTGAAAATATGGTTTTAAGTATTATCTATCCAATTATAAAGTTACTATAAAGCAGAAAATCTGTTAACTACGTAAAATCAAAACAATAAACTTTCAAAATTCGTAGAACATACGTAGTTGTTAACGGCAAATAATAACTTCCGCACTACACAATCACTTCTTGACAAATTTATGACGTGATTAAGAAATTGCAAGTTTTTGTGGTAACCCCATTTATGTTAGGTACCTCCGTAAAGGTGGAATTCCTTTTACAGCATTCCTAGATCTAGTCGCTGCATAATATTGCTTCAGTACCTATACGACCAGTCGATTTCACCATTATATGAAGTTTGGGGTCTGGACAGACGGACTGCATTTCAAATACATTCCGACTGCAAAGTTGCAGTTCAGATGCAGTTTGAATGCAGTTGGCACTACTCCAAGACTCCAACGAGCAGTCCCACTGCAGTCGGTGTGCAGTTGGCATGCAGTATGTTTTTCTTCTACCTCTTCAGTTCGGTTGGTTGGCAGTTGTAGTGCAGTTGTACCGATGGCATTCAAACTGCATCTGAACTGCAATTTTGCAGTCTGAATGCAGTTGAAATGCAGTCCGTCTATCTAGACCCTTACTATCACGTTGCTCTGGAGTCGCGTCTGTCGTACAGTCGACAGCACAACAATCTGTACAACCGTGCACTTTACTCGGTTCCGTTAAAGGTGACTTTGCTGCAAAATGTTAATGGTACAGGATGACCTACTGTCGCCTGTACTAGGCTGAACAGGTGCGTACTACTAGGGTGGAAAAACTATAAACATAAATTATACCCAAATTTTTCTAAGTAAAATCATACGTGTGTTCCATAAATTTTTGCGCAAGTATGGTAGTCTTCTAACCTTCAATATTTAAGGTTTATTTTAGTATCGTTTGGCCCATCGCTGACCCGTTGTAATGCGGGTAGACCTTAATTGTCACTTGGCCCGATTTGGCATACGTCTGTCAGTCTCTTTATCAGAACTCTATCAATCTTTGGTTGAAGAGTCAACCAAACATTGATAAAGTGCCAATAACGAGTATTATGCACCTTTAGATTTACCTACATTGATACAAACCTTCGACAGCAAATCAGCACATCGAAGATTGACCTGCTATAGACTGTACCTACCAACGCTCTAAGGTTCATACCCGCGCCCAAGTAGAGTGATAAATTCACCCCGAGAAAGGATTACAGGACTGCCTTAGAACTTTTCAACTCCATCGCACTAGATCATTTTCCAAAAGTTATACAAACTATCTGGCGGGTGTTAGAAGTTTTGAGCTGTCTGAAAGATTAACATTATTATAACAATGTAAGACCTCGTCCAAAGAGAAAAGACGGCAAAAATTAAGAGTCTGTCCAATTTGCCAAATTCCGATAGGTACCGGGTACTGTTAAGGGAATCTAGTGTGCTAACTAGCGCCATAAATGAAAAAAAAATCATATATTCTTCTATCTACACTAATGTTGTAACATTCTACTTATGTTTTCAATACTTGACTTATAATTACTACTGTTATAGCGCAGACAACAAAACACTCAATTTAAGCAATTTCACATGATGGTATAATATTCACATCGATATCGTAAAATCTCATTATAACATCAATAAAACGCGACCAACTTGATTGCAGGGCCAATCAGGTTGGTCGCGTTTTATTGAAGCGCGCAGCTGCGCTCTCATTGGTTAAATTTTAACGGCGGCAAAATCACTGTGATTATACACGTACGCGTGATATTGTCAGCTTTTACTCTTGTTGTTTGATTAATTGCATTAGTGAAGATAAAGTAGTGTATGCAACTGCATATAACACGGGTATTAAAACACTCGTTACTATTATGAAACTCGCTGCGCTCGTTTCATAAACTCACACTCGTGTTTTAATACCCTTCATTATATGACAGTTGCATAAACTACTATTACAGATCGTATTTCCAAAAAGTGTCTCAATGAATGAATGAATAACCATTTACTGTCAATAAGAAAGATGTGTTACACTTCACTTACAGACTAACTAGAAACTGAATTGCTTAGATGTTGTTGGGGTTGTCTGTACAAGCTCTTTATCATGTTAACAGTGATATTTAGGACCCACGACAAAGAACCTAGGATCACATACCTGGGACTCTCATAAGCAGCCTATATACGTCCCACAGGGCACAGGCCTTCTCTCAGAGAGAGAGAGAGTACGGGCTTAATCACCAAGCGTGCCCACCGCGGATTGGCGATTTTAAGCGCTGAGGTATGTGAATAGCTCAGACACCCAGGTTTCCTCACGATGTTTTCCTTCACCGTTAGCGAGTGGTTTTGCTACTATAACTTCACAAATGTAAATAACTTAGAAAGAAAAGTCGTAGGTACATGCCCGCACTTGGGATCGAACCTGTGTCTCCCGCTTTCGAGTCCGATGTTCTACCCACTAGGCTACCAACGCTCCCTCAAAAGCTGGGTTTATGGAAACAAACAATATCTGTACCTATCTAGCTAGGCAGGAACAAGGGCGGGGACCTACCCCTCTGAATAGTATGTTAATTAACTAAGTGCATTTCTAACTATGCAAACAAAAGTGAACAGCTTGGTTATTTCCCAAAATTTACATTTTATTAAATGCATCGCAACTAGGAGCAGCCCCTAAAACAGTGTTTGCTTTGTGAATAACTCTTGTTCTGACATTTAATAAAGAACTTAAATAAAAATAACATAACACGTGAAAAAAAGACGGAAAAGAAGTTTCGGAAAAAAGGTCCCGCCTTCAGGTCAGCCATTTGACGCCCACTGCAAGACATAGGCCTCTCTCATGGTTTTCCTAACCATGGAGGGTTTTGCCATAATCGCCACGCTTGGTAGGCGGGTTGGCGATCGCAGTATGCGGTTGGGATCCCAGGAATTCGCTGCTGCCTGTCTCCTGATAATTGATTTCCTTAGTCGCCTTCTACGACATCCACGGAAGGAAATGGAGTGACGCTATTCTTAATCCGGCGGCACACGGAACTTCGGCCCTGACATGTTTCGGAGGACAGGAGGGTACCAAGATACAGCAACTAATAGCCGATGGCAGCTGGACGAGAGTGGACGAGAACAGAACACTTCTTTCTGTGAGGCATACGACGAGTAGTGGACACATGAGCGTGTCTGGTGGTGGACGATTGTGGGCTGATAGACAGGATTGGACTGATTTAAAGCTGGGTTTATGCATAATCAGCCCATATGCGTCCCACTGCAGGGCACAGGCCTTCTCTCAGGGAGAGAGTATGGGCTTAATCACCACGCGTGCCCACCGCGGATTGACGATTTCAAGCGCTGAGGTATGTGAATAGCTCAGACACCCAGGTTTCCTCACGATGTTTTCCTTCACCGTTAGCGATTGGTATTGCTACTATAACTTTACAAATGTAAATAACTTAGAAAACAAAGTCATAGGTACATGCCCGCACTGGGATCGAACCTGGGTCTCCCGTTTCCGAGTCCAATGTTCTACCCACTAGGCTACCACCGCGGTTTCTTTACCTAAATGGTATTAACTTTTTCAGCTGCATATATTTTTAATATATTTTTTCTAAATGACGCGTTTTTTTTTTTCTTTTACCGTAAGCTAAGGTACATTGATAATATTTTATTCATATTTATTTACAAAGATAAAGTTAAAAATTTCTAAACAAAACAGTTATGCTGAAAGGATCCACAGAAAAAGAATTCAGAGCTTTTTTATCAACCCTTGAAAAAATATGGATTGATATAATAAAATTTGTTTTAAAAATTCTGCATAACGCAACGGTACTGATAAAAACAATATGCGAGCTTGTTTGACATTTTTTCAATACGAGGCGGGGGTAGAGATGATTTAAATGCAAAATTTTATGCGCAAAAGGATATTCCTCTTTCATCCAAAACGTATGTCACAAATAAACACCCGGCCAAACACACAGCTATCCAAAGTGTCGGGCCACGCGCAGTGTTCCGTAGGAGGAGGGGTGTTTTACCTGCTTTACAGAACTAAAAACCTTCATCAAACTTTTTAGTCGAATTTGTACGAAGTTTGGAATTGGTACAGCTGTTAACAGCTAATCTACTTTTATCTTTTCTAGAGGTATAAATACTTCTCGAGAAAATAGGTTTACCTTCTAACCACCATAAATTTCATTACTCAATAAAAAAGAGAACTTATAGCAATTATTGACTAGAATGTGGTAATAACACATAATTTTGATTGCCTACTTTTCTCCGTATGTTAACAGAGAAATATTCATGAGAGTGAGGCGTACCTAATTACAATTTTCTAGTAGAGGGATCAATAGAAAACGGGCGAGAAGGGAAGAAACCCAAAATGCTTCATGGAAGCAAGGGCTAAACTTCTGCATATTTACACAGCGTCGATCCAGCTGCATTGATTTCCGTGGCGGAATATTAAATATTACATTTCGAAATCAGGAAAACAATAGTTCAGAGGGCGAGTCTCTTAATTGTATAGTTGTTTAATATAGTGATAAGATAATACTACGGTAACCGTGCTTTCATTGTCACTATGGGTGGTCTACTAACTAATCGCATTCCAGGATATAACTCGTGCAATTTAACTCGGTGCCTTTCGTGATTCGATCATCTTCGCGAGATTCCTATTGAAGTAACGCGGGTTGTACTATTGGAATGACATTATACTAGCATTGAAATGGGAAAATTACTTTGGTAAATTCCGCCAAAATCCCACAAGCACCATGCGGTTATTTAATGCACCGCCCTCCTTCCCACTTTTTCAAGCAGAAGCAAGACACAAACACACCACCACCGACACCAATACTTGTGTGAAAAAATGCGTTGCGACGCGTTTCGCCTCTAACACGAGGCGTCCTCAGGCTCCGGTGGTCGACGGACAACCTGACTGCTATTATGGATTTCCGCAAAGTAACGCCTGATTCCGTACAATATCTGAAAGAAAAATAACCAACAACCCGACTGCTGAGCATTAACGAGCATTAACACTCCGTATTTATAGGCTAGGCCGCCCCGCCCCCCGATGACATCATCAAACCATCAAACCGGTGACCGTTAAAGGGTCAACCACCTAACGGTCATTATTGTTTTGCGCAAAAATTGCGATTAATGGGGAAATAGAGGAGCTGCCCACCTGTTCATTCAACATTGTATATTATACTGTTATTGCTTGGTAGACTACAAAGGCAAATAGCGTCTATTGTCGTGCTAAAATAATTCTGCCGAACAAGTATGTGCGTATTAGACTCTATGCCCTTTTACCATTCTGCCCCTCTACTCTCAACGTTACTGCGTGCAAATTGCGTCACAATTAAACGTAATAAATAAGTTAGAAATACCGACTTGTTAAAGGCTATAGTTGTAAGAAATATCATTAACATTACCACTTGAGAGCATTTATTATAATAATATAAATGCACTCAATTGCAAATGCAAGTTGGCTAAATTAGCGTCGAGTAGAGGGGCGGATGAAACTTTTCTCTGACCTCCTTGGGCCTAAACAGAGGTATGTTGTTTTAAAGTTATTTCACGAGATACCGGCAGAAATTTTAACATTTGCTCTCTGCTCTCCTCTGCTCCCGTCAGAAGGCATCACCATTCACGTCCCTCAGTAGGTACATTTAAGTCCTGGCAAAGTCTTAAAATCCAAGTCTGCGAAAATAAAGTTCCCCTGAAAATCCGCTTACAAGTTTCGGAAATAAAAGCTTTTTAAAGTATTAGCCGAGTTAACGCCTGGACAAATACGTCAAATATAGATCTGGTGCGAAATTTGACGTTGAGCAATTCTTTAAGTCGGGCTTTGGCAAACCGGGGCTTGGAAAAATTTCTAGGTGCGCCTTGTTTTTCCCTTTTTTTTTTTATGTAGCCAATATGCGTCCCACTGCAGGGCACAGGCCTTCTCTCAGAGACAGTATGGGCTTAATTACTGCGCGTGCCCACCGCTGATTAGCATGCGAACACCTCAGACACTCAGGTTTCCTCACGATGTGTTCCTTCAAGGTTAGCGAGTGGTAATATATTACTACTACAGCTCCACAAATGTACGTAACTAAGAATACAAAGTCATGGTACATGCCGGGATTCGAACCCACGACCTCCCAAATGGGAGGCGTTCTATCGCTCCGCTGCCACCGGTTGTTTTTTTCTGTCAATTTCTTTTACCTAGAGGTTTTAGCAGGAATTCAAATCTCCCCTCTCTTACATACCCCGCCATATCTCATCATACCTCTGTCTCTCCGAGATGAACTTTTTTATATCTAACAGTTATCTTGCTGAGCTCCGTGTATCCTTTACAGATTAATAAATCGGTCGCTATAACAGAATTATTTCAATGAAGGAATTAAAAACCGCCAAGTGCGAGTTGGACATAATGGGTTGATGATGATGATGATGATAGAGGGTTATACAATAAGTCCCACAATCACGCCAAGTTTGTTGCCCGTATGAATTACCGTTATTGCGATATATATCGATGCCGACCGTGTTCAGCCACAGCGACTGGGATCTTACTATCGAGAGTTACGTTCATGTACTCTCAAGTGACTGATATAGCCAATTTTGGCAGAGAATGTGCGTCCACATTTGCTGCACGTTAGCACCCCTCCGACGTAGTTGTAGTGTATGCCCGCAGGTGGTCGTACCTTGAGCTCGTCTCGCTTAGCATCGAGCTCGTTTCGCTTCAAAATTGTGCACCTTAGTGCTCATGGTATGCCTCCACACTGCCCTGTCGGCTGCCAATGTCTCCCACTGTGCCGGATCCAGGTCTTTGTACAGCAAGAGTTGACCGCCTTGATTCCGCTTGCCAACCTGCAGCTCTAAGTAAAAGATGCGCTTTGCTACTCTGTCATCCGGCATACGGGAGACATGGCCGCACCGCGTAGCAGCCGCCGCGTTAGATAGGCCTCTATGCCGCTGACCTTCGCTCGCCGCAGAACTTGCGTGTTTCAAACACGGTCTGACCGATGAATGTTCATAATGTCGCGTAGGCATTTCAGGTGGAATCTATCTAATGTGCGGATATGCTTGCGGTACAGGCACCATGTCTCAGAAGCATATAGAAGATTGGACAAAACGATTGCCATGTACACAGCTACCTTTGTAGAGAGCTTCATACCGTGTGAGCGAAACACTTTAGGACGAAGTCCGCCAAAAGCTGCAGCTATTGTTCCAATTCTGCCATTGACTTCATCATCAAGGAGGTACCTCAATGTTATGGTGCTACCCAGATATTTAAATCTACTTACGTGCTTAAGACAGTCATCACCGAGTTTAATGTCGACTGGGGCACTGTTCAGTGTATTGAGACCCATCACTTCGGTCTTCTTAACACTGATCTTAAGGCCAAACCTACGACACGACTCATCAAGACTCGTCATAAGCCTTCTGGGGATTCCGCTACAAAACACAAATCATCCTCATACATCATGTCTGTGATAGTCGCGTGAGACACTTTAGTTTTAGAACAATTATATAAATCCTGTAAATTAAGGACTTGAAAAGACTAAGTTTGGAGTTTTTTTGTCCATTTTTTCTCCAAAATGATCTAAATTTTGAAATGGACACCTAGTTTAACTTGTAACGTTCATTAAGTCGCAGTTTCTGTGCTACTTTGAATTAAAAAAAATTTTATTTTGATTTTGATTTTAGTGTGAGCTTTTAGTCTAGCCAGGTTAAGGACTCCACCACCATCTGTACGAAAACGAATACGAATGCCTTCAGAGACAGTTTGTAAAACTTCCCGAACTACAACTGCGAAGTAGAGAGCGAAGAGAGTTGGAGCGAGTACGCAGCCGTGCTTCACGCCGCAGCTCACTGAAAAGAACTCTGAGTCTTCACCCTGCATACTGACACAGCACTGCAAATCTAGTTTTTTTAAAATACGTGTTATTACGATAGAGCATAAATAAACAAACAAACGGCAAAAATCACGTTTGTTGCATGGAGACCCCCCTTATCTTCTAATATATTTTTTTTATTTTATTACTTGTAATCCGCCGTAATAACGGATATTCTCTCAACTGGCTACCTATTATTGGCTACCCAAAGATAGAGCCCTTTAAAGGTCGGACGAACGGAAAGACAGACCGACAGCGGAGGCAGAGTAATAGGGTCCCGTTTGGCACCCTTCGGGTACGGAACCCTAAAAACTATTTGCATGAAGAGTACCTTAAACCCACGTGCGCAGCAACTAGTGAATGTTGATGAAGCAAAAGAAGTTTGTAAGAATCGTGGCAAGTGGCAAAATCTGGACTGCCTGCCCCACGGGGATATAGGCGTAAGTTTAAGTATGTTACATTTTGCTCAGACAAAGACGACAGTATTAGCTTAATTCCGGATTCACTAACTCGATTTTCGGCTCCGTCTATACGGACTCTTCGCCGACAAAAAAATCAAGTAAGTGAATCCGGCATTAAACTAATAATGTGTAGTGTATACAAAAGTTTTGTTTCAAAAATAGACGACGGCATCAGTCTGGGTGTATTTCCATGTCTGTGATGGCCTTGCCTGGTACCATAGCCCTGGGTATCCTACTTTGGGACGGACAAATGGTGTGGAGGTTATTATTATTACTAAAACCTCTTTTTACGATTGGAGTTTTCGTGATTTTACATTAAAATTTGGCACTCACATTTTTAGGGTTCTGCACCTAAAGGGTAAGGGGGTCCCTTACTAAGACCCCGTTGTCCGTCCGTCCGTCCGGCCGTGTGTCACCAGGCTGTATCTCATGAACCGTGATAGTTAGACAGTTGAAATTTTCACGAAACGATGTATATAATGTTGCCGCCATAACAACAAATACTAAAAACAGAATAAAATAAATATTTAAGGGGGACTCCATACAACAAACGTTATTTTTTTGCCGTTTTTTACTCGATATTAATAACGGTAACGGGACGGAACCCTTCGTGGGCGGGTCCGACTCGCACTTGGCCGGTTTTTCAATATCACCAGTGAGACGAATCTAATCTGGCTAAGCATGTTGAGGTATCCTAAAGTTGTACATCCGCAGTTGAACAGAACTAATCTGAACAATTTCAATTAGACAGCACTGCTGGCTGGTTAGCTTTGAGATGTAGCTCTTGCACCATAGACATGCCATGCAAAGACAGAGTATGTCGAACAAAATTCCGATCAAAGATGAGGCGACAAGCACACATTAACGTAACGTGTGTGTGCCTAAGCAGATTGTAGTAAGCGATGTTCGCAGAAAATAAAAATCTAAATTATTTTTAAATAGTTACACAGACACTGCAACTAAATAAATGTTACAAGGTGAACTATGTGACTATTTTAAAAATTAGACAATTTAAAAAAAAAATTGACAAAAAAAATCCATGTGCAACCCTGACAACCCGCTACGCTCAGCATGCCAATTTGACTATTTAGTTACCACACTAGAAGCTCGGACTACCGTTCTATACCTTATAATTCTATGTCTTGCACCCACTTAGAAGTGAACTCGAGGCAATGTGGTAACGTTATTAGAAATCCATCTTTGTTGCTGCAGAAACAAGGAGCATTATGTGTTGAGCAGGCAACTTTAGCCCTTTGAATAAAGGTTCGATAAGTCGACCAACAAACCTAACGTCCAACAAGTACTTTGGTAAATTTATGTCCTTAATATGAGATGATGGCTTAAGGTCACTGTATAGGAATATGTATTACATGGTGTAATCTGAATTTCTAAATGAACATACTAAAGTATGGTTCTGTCTCGTTATTTTTCGAGAAATAAGAAGGGACTGTCTGATAAACACATTATTACTGATACTTACTTCTTCTAATTTCTACTTACTAATTTCTAAATCTCTCTCTGAGAGAAGGCCTGTGCCCTACAGTGGGACGTATAAAGGCTGCTTATGAATTTCTAAATTTATTCTTATATATTTAGAAATTTATTATTATTATATTATTCAATTATTTTAGTTCTATTAATATCTATTGTGTGCGTCTTTCGTTTTTATTTATTTTACTTATTAGGTGCCGACAGAATACCAGCGTTACAGAGAAGGTAATGCTGAGTCCGGTCCTTTCACAAACGCAGTGCACTGGCATTCCTTGCAATTTCTTTTTAATTTAAAATTGTATTCTGTCATTGTACTGTGTTTTAAGTGAATAAATTAGGTATTTCAATTCAATTCAATTCAATTCTTCGGACGGAATCTTGAAATTGGAAAACGGACTTGAAATTTCATTGTTATGTTTACGCTTCATGCTTCATATAGCTAACATTTTTTATTTATTTTAGTTATCAAAAAATTTTATTAATTTCCCAGACATTTTTAATGGATAAACCAGTTTTTTTTTAATCTTGTAAGTTAGTTAGAGTATTCTTTATACCTGAATTAAACGCACAAACTTTTATAATACTACCAGCTGTTGCTCGCGTGCTTGATGTGCATTTTTCCGGCACAAAAAGTAGTGTGTGTGCAAACCAAACTTTAATCAATTTCTGTGCCAAGTAACATCAAATCCGTTCAGCATTCTGGATAGGTTTTTAAAACATCCATCTACTTGAAATTTCGCATTAGTAATAGTAGTAAGATAGTGGAATTATTTTGTGCGCCGCCGTTGTTTCGAAACAGCTGCAGGCTAAAATCGATAGCACGTACTTTCCGTAGCTCTTTCAGAATTCCACTTAGCTGTGGCGGATCATAACGCTGTTATTATCCAATCAATAAAGGCGAGCGATGCACCGTTGCCGATTATAATTGGATCGCAATTAATTCAGTTCCGCGGTGCATCCTGCATTGGTGGACTACTCCGGGTTACAGATTTGAAATCCTGTCCAAACCACTCCAGCGGGCCTCGTCCAATGCTGGAATTTTGGAAGCCTTTAATTCCTGGACATCACTGGACGAGGCGAATATATTTCACATCAACCCACTTCATCAGCTTATTACGAAAATAGTGTTTTTAGTGACTATACTCATGCGTAGCCATTAAATAATACTTCTGATTTGAAATCACCAATCCGCGGTGGGCACGCGTGGTATCAGCTCATACTCTCTCTCTTAGAGAAGGCCTGTTTCCTACAGTGGGACGTATATAGGCTGTGTTGTAAGTATTTTGTATCAATGATCATGAAATCTATTCGTGATCAGCGCTACAAATTCGATCGGTTGTTGATTGATAAGTCGCCAAAGTTGTACATATGTCCATGTATGTTTTATAAAATCCTTTCTTAAGTCAGGAGTTTTTGGTACACTCATCACCCGAAGTGGGTCTTGGCCTCCGGTGCAAGAAGCAGCCACTTGTCTCTGTCATGTCGATTGACGTATATAATCGTGCTAATATTATAAACGTGAAAGTTTGTGAAGATGTTTGGAGGTTCGGATGTTTGTTACTCAATCATGCAATAACGGCTGAACGGATTTACATGAAACTTGGCACACAGATAGACAAAGATCTGAGTTGAGACTGTCTGTTGTGTATTTAGTTTTCTTTCTGTTGTTGTGCAGATTATGTTACTTATCTGCTTATTTTATTTTTGTGATCTATCTTGTTGGAATACTAAATGTCTTTCTTCTTCTTCTTCTTCAAGTTAGCCGGGACAGCTAGTATGATGATAGAGGCATTTTGAATTATACTGTATATTATAACAGGTGTTCGAAGTACGACCCCTGATTTGTGCAACATGCACACTGCGGAGGTCGTCAGTCATATGGGACAATTAATTTTGGATTTGCTACTATTTTGATTAATTGTTCGATTAGCTTAAAGGTACCTACCTCTGCGGGGGGAGCATGAGATTTTTATCGTATCTAGATAGATAGGTTAAAATTTTAAAACATTACGATATTATATCCCACCCGCGAGCATGACTTCTCTTCGACATACATATCTTCCTTAGATAGGAGATAAGATTTTATCTACTTATTGGTATGACAACACTGAATCGGCAAATAGGGATGTGACGAAAATCACTATTTCATTCGTTCAATTTGCGTTTTTTGACAGATTGAAATCTGATCTGTGTGTGATCTTTCCTTTACTTAGTCTGTGCTAGGTATCAAATAAAATGTAAATAAACAAACAAATAACGGACAATAGATGCTTAGATGCCGAAAATGAAGTAAGTACAAACTTTATAGCCATTGCAGTTAATTTATACAATACTACAATAGTTGGAGATCCTTCCTACAAGCTCATACGGACATCACATCATATACAAGTCACTCATCGGCAAGAACTATAATATTTTTCTGTTTTAGAGGGCGCAGTAAACAAAATCAACTGGGGTTCGTTCGAGTATATGACGCTCCACAGTAATTTAGCCAACAATGAGTTTTCTGGCCCCATGTGAAGCGAAAGGTTGTTGAAAGTGTGGGGCGCATTGAGCCTTTTCGAAGGAGCATGGTCCCGACACGACTGGAGCAGTGGCGGAATGTAAGTGTTGATAGTACCTACTTATTATCTAGTGATATATTAAATTAAGTTCAATACTTGACTCACCATCACCAACCGAGTACAATAGGTAAATAATATGCTTGTCAAACTAATGCAAATGTGTACTTAGGCAATGCTCAGTGAATACCTACAGTATTTGGATAGATAGACCATAGAGGTCTATCCAGTATAGCGTCAATTTTTGCTCTTAGGGGCATCTAAAATCATTTTCGTAACATGTCTTACCTTTTTTCTTTTCGTCTTAAGCTATTACATCATATTGGAATGTTTTGGACTCCTTTTTAATTATGCTCTTTATTTGTTACAGGATATTTTGAACGCGCTGACTACAATAATATTTGGTCTATGCTACAATCAATCAAATCTTACAAATAAATCAAATATTAAAACGTAGGAATATGTATGTACGAATTGTATTTTTTCAAAATAGTAACTCAAAATTGGATGCTTAATTACCCAAGTTCCACTATAGTTTTTTTATATTACATGCACAGAAGCATTCATTCAAGGGTTAAATATAATTAGGGAATGTTCCATTGAGCTGGCCATTCCTCCTCTACTGGGTTTCAGGCTCCACAATGGCAATGTGTGTACCGAGCCTCGGGAGTCTACTCGGCCTCTCCTCTGATGGGCGTCATCAGCCAAGGCAGGCTCAAAGGCATATCCAGAGTCTCCTAGGAAATGCATTACATTTTTTTTACTTCTTATTTTTTTGTTACAGATTACATCAAAGGTGAAGAACATATTAATTTGTTTGGTAACAATTTCCCGTTTTCAGAAGAAAACATATCATGCTTCTTTTCTCCATTGGGTACCCAGTTATGTAGTAAACCACCTATTTCATTGTTTAAAGTTACAAAATAAATATTAGATTTACTTATAACCAAAAGCATTTTATTATTAACAGACTTCAAAAATGGAGGAGTCTGTGTCAAGCTTTTTCCAGAAAACTTCCTAGAAACCATACATTTGTAGTAAATACACCATACATACTTAGGTACTTAGTAGAAGTTAGGTATGATTTGTGGGGTGAGTAAATGGCTTGGGATGCAAGTTCATTAGAAAGAAATAATTTTTGCCCTTTTTAGTGTGTCGGTTTAAATCTTTGTTTTAGAAGTTTCTTATTTTAAAATTTTTTGGTGACTGGTACATTTTACCTAGTATTATTTTAATTGAGATAGGCACTGGACGACGGTCTGAGCAGGACGGCAGAGGGTGCTTGGTTGCGTGGAGTAGGGCTGAACGGAGGTCAGCGAGCGGGTCCTTAAATCCCTGGAGACGGCCACTGGACGTCGGTCAGTGAGCAGAAACAGAGGAAGGGCACGAATGGGATGCGTAGGTGGCGCGAAGAGGCACCAGTGGACAAATCATGACAAATGTGATGATTTTATTCGTAGAATGACTGACAGAAACGCTAGATATAAGTTTATATGCCCCTCTCAAAAGTGGGATAAATTTAAATGAAACATCTGTCAAAAGTCGATAATATATCTTTTTATGTTGTCATCATGCTCGCATTTGCGATAGGGTTTATCTTATAGTGACAGATGTTTTTTTATCTCACGGCACTGGTATAAAAACGATGCATTGTGCTCGCGACGATAAGTTAACCTACTATAGACGTCAAAACTCGTTAAAACGGCCATTTTTTGTAGTTAAACCGCCTCGATAAAATCTCATGCTCCCTCCGCTGATCGTTATGCAACAGTGTGCGATGTCTCTAGCTAATATAGTTATCTTCAGTTCAGACTCCAGATGTACATACACATACCTATTCTACAGCGTACTTTTGAAATCGGTAGCAATATTTTAAGGGAATATTCAATTTTCTTTTCATTATTATTATTATTCTACTAATATATAAAAATCTCGTGTCACAGTGTTTGTTATCAAACTCCTCCGAAATGGCTTCACCGATTTTCATCAAAAATTTTTTGTCCATATTTGGAACGTCTGAGAATAGGTCGTAGGCTAATTAATATGGCAAACCAGCGTTTGCTGAGTCAGCTAGTAAACTGTAAAAATATTATTATTTGAAATGTTTATGTTTCTATCATTCGATATGCGTAAACAAGTGAAAGAATTGAATTGGCCGGCACCGACCGGAAGATGCTCTATCTAAAGTCTGTTTTTTTAATTCGATGCAAAAAAAGGAATTCATCATCATCATCATACTCGCTAGATTTTTGTTTTACTGTAAAAAAGTAGACTCTTGTGAGCAAAAACCTTATTGCATCAAAGATATTAATATTAAACTACTTATAAAAGAAAAGTATGAAACAACCATTAACGTGCTCACACAATTTTTATTTGGAAGTAAGATGGGATTATTAGGTTTTTACGTGTTGGCAACACTTTGATATTGATGACTTGAGGTTTGAGGCTTGACGCATTTGTGAAGACGTGATTTATTTTTGAACATTCCGTTTTTTTCTTGATTACGCGAATGTTGTTTCCCGTGTTCTCATGTGATTTCGACAATTTTGGCTAGTTTCTCGAGTCCACAATTTTGGTACAAAACATTAAGTGTCACATTTGTAAGAAAATTCCTTGTGCTTTGCGCCACGGTCGGTACTAAATAACACAGTGCCTGGTTGTAAATCATTGACATATTGCAATGGTCAAATTAATTCGGGGACTAGAAATACTACAGAATGAATTCTAATTCGTTCGAAGTTTTTTATCCGAATTGAAGTGTTGATATCGCGACGAAAAAGAAGGCGCGTCAAAAAAAAATTTTTTTGCTTCCTTAAAGCACAAAAAACAATTTCAGGACCCAAATGAAAAAACATAAAAAAATACTGTGGTGCGTGTGTTTAATGGTCGGCGCCGGCCAACTCAATAAATCTTTCACTTGTTTCCGCATATCGGACGGTAACTTTGAATTTGTATTTACAGTTTTGAACCAAAGTTTGAAAATCACGAATAAAATTACAAATATATTTTACCACTATCTTACCCTTAGGTTAAGAAATATCTGTGCAATTTCCTTTTTTATATATAATACAGTATTTTCGATCTATCTATATGTCTAAATCATTAATAATACTGTTTATCATAAATGCACCAAGACACTCAGCTAGTTTCAACTTCTATTGCCTGATTTACCAATTTTACCAGACCATCATCATTCAGCCACAAGAAGTCCACTGCTGGACATAGGCCTCCTCCATGGATTTCCAAAAAGATCGGTTGGAAGCGGCTTGCATCCAGCGCCTTCCTGCCACTTGGATGAGGTCATCTATCCATCTTGTGGCTGGTCGTCCTACGCTGCGCTTTCCGATTTACCAGCATAAACGTTGATTATTGTGATAATCCGTGTGGCGCCAGATTAAGAATAGCGTCAATCCATTTCCTTCCGTGGATGTCGTAGAAGGCGACTAAGGAAATCAATTACCAGGAGACGGGCAGCAGCGTCTTCCTGAGATTCCAACAGCATACTGCGATCGCCAACCCGCCTGCCAAGCGTGGCGATTATGGCAAAACCCCTCATGGTTTTCACAACCATGAGGGGTTTTGCCATAATGTCGTAAATGGACAACTAGTTTTACTTGTAATCTTCAATAAATCACAGTTTCTACACAGAAACAGATTTTGAATAAAAATAGTGAATTTTGAATAGTATGGAGCATAGCAGACAGTGGTCAGTAATGTAGCACATAGTTTGCAGCTCTCCGCATCTGCAGGTGGGGTCTGTACCGAACTTCCACCTATGCATCAGGTCGGCGCGTGTACCCATAGGTTCTCCACTGAAAATTATGAAGTGGCAAGTTAAGTAATAACATTACACAGTAATAATATTATCACAATCATCATCATCATCAGCCATTTGACGCCCACTGCAGGACATAGGCCTCCTTCGCAGTTTTCACAACCATGAGGGGTTTGTCATAATCGCCACGCTTGGCAGGCGGGTTAGCGATCGCAGTATTCGGTTGGAGTCTCAGGAAGACGCTGTTGCCCGTCTCCTGGTAATTGATTTCCTTAGTCGCCTTCTATGACATCCACGGAAGGAAATGGAGTGACTTTATTCTTAATCCGGCGGCACACCGAACCCGCTGTATACCATACGCTAAAGAAATAATAATAATGTTCAGTGGCCAGGCGCGGGGCCTCGCAGTGACAGGTTAGTTGTTTTAGACTTTTTAGCTGCTGTTTAGTCATAATAGTCATTTTTAAAATACCAAGGCCGCGTATCATAAAACTACTGAAGAGGAAAGGGATTGGTTCAAACCCTTAAAATAAACTAAAAAGAAAATAGATTCACCGAGTTCAGGGGCGGAACGGCGGCGTTGGCAACAATGGGAGGTTGTCTCCCCGTATGCGCTGAATTATTTACTTGTTTCTAAATCGTCCCTAAGAATGGCTGTTCGATTCTTTTATATACTTATGTTAGATATGTAAGGCGTAATAAAAATATGTTGCTTTGTGTTCGGTCAATTTTAAGAGATTATAGGGAAGAGAAAATTAAAACTGGCACGAGTGTTGCCAGGCGAACAGTGTTGCCAGAGCAAAATGAGTAAGTTCAGTAAGAGCGCAGTGTTCTTTCAAGTATTTATCAAAATAATGTCACAATTTTTAAGAGCTCAAAAAAAAATTACTTACGTATTGTGGATTGGAATGTTTCTGCGTAACGCGGTCCCAAAATTTTCCCAAACATATAACATATTAAAAATTTTAAATTCAGAAAAAAATATGCAACATACAATATCGTCAAGAACACAGAACAATAATGTGCAAAAATAACTTGCTTTCAAATTGTTTTCACTATAAAATAACATCGAATTGATAACATCCCCTTTTTGTTCAAGTCGGATGAAAAGCGTGCCTTCTCAGCCATCAGTTGACTCGTCAAACAAAGTAGGTCCTTTCAATTACCATAATTTGCGAGCAGCTTCATCAATATTAAACACCAACCTTTGGTAGGTAACCGAATCTACCGGCGAAATAGAGGGGTAAATACAATACTACTTAAGTCTACATGCGGTGGTAGCCTAGTAGGTAGAACATTGGACTCGGAAGCGGGAGACCCAGGTTCGATTCCCAGTGCGGCCATGTACCTACCTATGACTTTTCTTTCTAAGTTATGTACATTTCTGAAGTTATAGTAGCAATACCATTCGCTAACCGTGAAGGAAAACATCGTGAGGAAACCTGGGTGTCTGAGCTATTCACATGCCTCAGCGCCTGAAATGAAGGCACGCGTGGTGGTTAAGCCCATACTCTCTCTCTGAGAGAAGGCCTGTGCACAACAGTGGGACGTACTCGTATATAGGCTGCTTATGAATGAATGAATTAATAAGTATACATGGAGAAATCTGGGTGGTTTGAAAGCCGCGGTTATATAATGGTCAATAACTAGCTGTCGTATTCGGTAGCTATTGTTAAGCACGTTCATTTTGCTATGGCTTTCAAACCCCCCATTTTGCTATTGGATTTCACCATCTGCGTGCTCGCTAGTTTCTCCACCTAAGAAATAGGTAGGAAAAGTATAAGGCATAGAGGTGTATATGAAAGTTGAGCAAAGCCACGGTGAGCAAAAAGCGAGGGTTTACACCCCTCCTCGGTGCAAAAAAGAATTTTCCTTGTGATGTTTTGTTATTAAGTAACTTTTAGTTACTTCCATAGTATTATGTCCTACGGTATACTACTATGGGGCCGGGCAGCAGACATTGAGACTATCTTCATCTTGCAGAAGAGAGCCATCCGATTTATTTACAAGTTAGGTAGTAGGGATTCGCTAAGAGATTTCTTCAAAGAAACCAACATCTTAACAGTTGCATGTCAATACATTTATGAAAATATTATGTACGTTAGAAAAAATATCAAAGACTTCGAAAATGTTGGTGGCCACCATAATGTTAATACTAGAAATAAACATAAATTGTCATTTCCACTATTTAGACTTGCAAAAGTTAACACATCCTTTATGGGGCACTGTATAAGGTTCTACAACAAAATTCCTCAAGATATATTAGAGTTACCTCCAACGCGATTTAAAAAATGTGTTAAGCACATTCTGTGCAAAAAGGCTTACTATAACATCAAGGATTATTTAGAAGACAAAGATGTTTGGCATTAAACAGTAGATTAATATTATTTAAAGGACGATTGTGACTAGTGTTCAACACATTCATGACTAATATTTTAAGTTGAAAACTCTGTTAATTAAGTTAAAACGTGTTTTGAAAAGAATAAATGTGGAGTTTCTTTGTTAGTTTCTTCTCCACATAATCCATTAATTGTGAAACTAACAACTTTGACGTTCATTAAGTAAACATTCTGTTTTTACAATGAATAAAAATATTTGAATTGAATTGAATTGAAGTGATCTCTACGCTCCTTTACAATTTCGGCATTATTGTCAGCCACCTAATAATTCACATTTAGATTCAACACGATAGCAATTTAAATGTTGATACAGATGCCGGCAAATATCTTGAACATTTGTGGGTCTCTGGCGGACTGAATGTAGCCGGGGCGGGAAAGGAACGCCGAACGTTTCGGCAACTCCATTGGCTTATAATTCGATCTCGGTAACGCGCGCTGTAGTTTATACGCTCCTTTGTGCAGTTTCACTCAAGATATTTGCCCCAAGTACCCATAATACATTAATGTTTTTGTCAACCCCTCATTCCGTTTTGACCGTAACTTGTGGGCCATTATGTAGAAGTTCTGTTTACTCGGGTGAGCAGCTAGAAGAGTCCTTTAGGTGATGAGGATATCTCTCGGTACTTGCTTAGAACAGGGCGGGTTTAGTGTTATGTGACGGGTTCATCATTTTAGAAATAGAATAATTATAATACAAATACATATGAGGCTCAACCAAGTCAACGCAGTGATATTGGCTGCGCTAATTTTCAGCCACTACCCATACAAATGCTAAAACTGAACTTACACTGTAGAGGAAAGGTAATAAACTTAAATAAATATTTGTATTAGGTACATGGCGGAACTCAGTAAAAAAAATACATCTAGCTTTGAAATGTATTTAAACAATAGTACCTTCTGAGGCGTTCGCTACGCTGATGACGGGCGATAGTTAGTAAACAATCGAATTATTTGAATATCGAAGAATCGAACAATCGATAGTATCGAGCCACTGCGTCCGATGTGTATGTATACTCACGCAGCATCCAGTATGCGCGATGCCAATACGGGCACGTTGGAATCGCACATTCTGGATGTTTTCGTGCACTTTGGCCAACTGATATCTGTTAATAGTAGATTAACAGGTGGTTTTTGTTCGATAAACCGGGAGCTACCCCCTGTTTCTCGTACACTGACAACCATTCGGCCAAAGTGCATACAAATAAAACTATTAACAGCTAGGTACTGACAACAGATTGACAGATTGTACCGTTATTAGTAGAATTCTACACAAACTATTTTCTAATAACAGTCAAAATACCTATCATTAATTTAAAAAAAATATATAGAAACGACATGTCTGAATACAGCATATGACTGAAACGGCTCTGGAAAACACTCCCGTGGCTATATTCTTAGCGAGCATTGTCGCACAAAGGGGAAACACCACAGAAAAAACTTTCCCCATAGACGAAGCGTCACGCGGAGGTACTGGCGGCACAATGGAGCAACTATTTTGTTCAAACTTCACCCTTTTGCAAGGTCTGAAAAAACTATTCTTTAAACTTATTCGATACAATGAACGAATGTTTTGCTACAAGTAATTCTAAGAACCTATTTAGAGGCTAAAAATTCCACCCATGCCGGAATTTGAACCCGCGACCTCCACATCGTACGTGAAAGGATTTAGAAGACAGTATCAGGAGACATTCCGTGTGGCGCCGGATTAAGAATAGCGTCACTCCATTTCCTTCCGTGGATGTCATAGAAGGCGACTAAGGAAATCAATTACCAGAAGACGGGCAGCAGCGTCTTCCTGAGATTCCAACCGCACACTGCGATCGGCAATCCGCCTGCCAAGCGTGGCGATTATGGCAAAACCCCTCATGGTTATGAAAACTACGAAGGAGGCCTATGTCCTGCAGTGGGTGTCAAATGGTTGATGATGATGATGACCAGGAGCTCGCTTATTGTTACCCATGGTGAGTAAGATGTACAGGGCTCAGTGTATAGCGAGACATATTTTGATACATGATTGAGTTTAGTTACATAAACTCACGCTTGTACCCCGGAGAGGTAGGCAAAGACCAGCCAACCAGACCGCGGAAAGTTTGCCGCTTGCCACAATCCTGATGAACCTCTTTCGCTTCGTCAACATTCACAAGTCACTGCGTGCGCGCCGGTTTCAGGTACTTTTTTATTGCTCTTTGCTAATACATCTTCTATAGCGGTGGTAGCCTAGTGGGTAGAACACTGGACTCGGAAGCGAGAGACCCAGGTTCGATTCCCAGTGCCGGAATGTACCTATTTCTAAGTTATGTACACTTGTGAAGTTATAGTAGCCAATACCGCTCGCTAACTGTGAAGGAAAACATATAATCATGTAGGTACAGCGATATCATTCGGATGTAAAAACCTAACTGCAAAGTGAGTTACTCGGGACTGCAAGTGATGTAAATTGCTTCGGCCAGATGTCGCTGCCTGTACGTAATACAGAGGAGTTTGTAAAGAGGCTCGAAATTTCTCTTGCCCATTAGCTCAGTTGGGAGAGCGCTGGCACGGTCAGCCAGAGATCGCGGGTTTTTTAGCCTCCAAATAGGTTTTTAAAATTGTCCTCGGCACGGGTTACTGCAACAAAAAGAATATAATGACTAGTAACTGACAGGATATGAGTTTCTATAAATGAAAATGCAGGTTGACTTGAGGTGAAGTGTAGCAGGAAGAGCGAATGAGTTTCGAGTGCTTATATCTCACTTTGTTTACGGCACAAGAATGGTTTCAGACATCGTCTGAAGTTAAAGAGAGTCTGCGGAATTGTTATTGTTTGGTTGACTTCCTTTTTTTGTAACTTGTGTAGTTTTATAACTACGTCAGTTATTCGGGTTGACGTGTGTTAAATTTGTAGGTATTACTTTGAATACGTTGTTCGCTAGACTAGATTTTAATGCTATGACTTTGGAATTAGTGTGTCATTCAAGTAGTTTTTCGTAATAGATTAGAGTAGAATACTTTATTGAGCACACAAGAAAAAAATATATAATTAAAAGCCTGTTCGCGACCAAATCATTCGCTATAGCGGTTTTCGATTCAATGTGTTTTCGAACGGTCGTACCTACTCTATATATTATAGTTATCAGATTTTTCCCTGTACTTGTAGTATAAGACGATATTACTTTCCAAATTTCATTTCGTGTTGAAATATACGTTTGTTTGAGCCATAAACGGCCGTATCTTTTTAATTTTTTCACAGCTGGTACACCTAACTTGATTTACTGAGATAAAGGGTCTTGACAGACAGACGGACGGACAAGGACAACAAAGTCCTATAAGGGTTCCGTTTTTCCATAATAATAATAATAATTTCAGGTACGGAACCCTGAAAACGGAACCCTTATAGAGGTAGGATCACTTGGTTGTCCGTCCGTCCATCCGTCCGGCCATCCATATGTCTGTCGAAACCTCTCATTTTGGGAACGCGCTCAAGGCAATCAAAATTTACAGCGTACTTTCCGTTGACCTAGAATTATGAAATTTGGCAAGCAAATATACTCTGATACTACAAGTACAGGAAAAAAACTGAAAACTGTATATTTGTAATTAAATCATACAAAATAATCTTTGAAGTTCGGGAAAGCTCGAAAAAATCTGCGAGACTAGATTCCTGAACTACAAATTTGTACGGAACCCGCGATGCGCGGATCCAACTTGCACTTGGCCGGTTTTTTTGCAAAGTCGCCCATATGTAACTGAATAGAGTGGGCAAGTATAAAAGTTGTTTTTTTAACACGCGCACTCAATCAAAAGTCGATCATCAACTTTTATACATACGCATAAAAGTTACCACCACTACTATAAAGTACCACCCGCAAAAAAAGTCGCGACGACGTTATTTCAAGCTACGTGTTAGTAAAATAATGAAAGAAAAAATATTAAGGAACTTCTTATAATAATTGATCAATTGCTCAGTGATTAGTAACAGACAAGATGAAACATTAACTAGTTTCGGAAAGTATGGTTGATGTTAACTCAACTAAAATCTCAAAATGTACAAGAAAATTGACATTTCGCAAAAACATTGTGAAAGAAAAGTAAGGGACAAATCTGGACAGTTTTTCCAATAAAGATTCAATTACGGGCTTTTAATTCCAATCAATTTCGAATAACGTGAAACTTTTAAATGGCCTCCAGCCGTATAGAGGAGACATCGGTCCAAGTCAGCATTGTACCTACGACGAGTTTCTCGATTGAAAACAAGGCACAAGCTATTGACTAAAACATTTTTAATATAATTCTGAATATCCGTCATCATCATCAGCCAATTTTACGCCCACTGCAAGACCAAGCCTCCCTCATGGTTTTCCCTAGCCATAAAGGGTCTTGCCATAATCACCACGCTTGGCAGGCGGGTTGGCGATCGCAGTATGCGGTTGGAATCTCAGGAAAACGCTGCTGCCCGTCGCCTGGTTGATTTCCTTAGTCGCCTTCTACGACATCCACGGAAGGGAATGAAGGGACGCTATTCTTAATCCGGTGCCACACGGATTTTGAATATTATTTTCTATAAAATAATGATCGTCTTTGTTTTAGGCTCAAATTGTAGCCGATTAAATTATCCAGAGGAATATTTCTCAAATTTTTGATATTATTCTTAGTTTCCAAAATATCGCGCGCCAAAATCAAGAATTGGAAAAAAAATTTTTTTTTTTACTATTTCGGGCATAACTTTTTGCGTCTTTGGTTTTCTTGAATAGTTCTTTTTGCACCTTATAGTTCTCGTAAATATGCGTCTTTTTTAATACCATATCTTTACAAGTCTCCGAGATATAAGGGGATCGCTTTTTTTCGTAAAATCGGAGCCGACACTGGAGCGAACGAAAAGACATTTCCAATGTAAAAAGTAGACCATATAGCTCAGTCTACAAACCAACAGCTGTTTTTTTGGAAAGTGATGGGCAGAAGGTCAAGTTTAGATGGCAAATACAGCTAAGGATCGTCCGCAAAGAAGAAAGAAGAGCAAAGAGAATGCAGCCTCCAGGGACACCAGCAGTGATGTCGCACCAGTTGGAGAACTTTTCGTCTTTGCGAATGCGCTGCTAGTGCCCACGAAGAAATGAATGAAAGTACATGGTTGCTGACCCCCAGAGGCGGATTTACAATCTAAGCCGACCTATGCCGTCTAGCCGCCCCTTTTAAGCTTATTAAATTTACTTTCTTGCCAACTCTTATTGAAATCGGTTCAGAAGTTGGGTCGTGAAGAAATAATAAACATGAAACCATACTACAGACGTACCTCCTGCATATAAACAGTTTTTTGTGCGGAAACGTAATACTGTATGCTTTAGTGTAAATACTGTGATTTTGAGTTATTTTTGCCACAATTAGAAGCCCCTGATTTCTGGCCGCCATAGGCCCGAGCCTAATTGGCCTTAAGGGAAATCCGCCTCTGCTGACTTCGATTGTTGAGGGTGAAGAGAATGGCTACAAGGCATATTTTTATCTAGTGATTTCGATTATGATGTATTTTGGATGTTTGCAGAGATTTTCTCAAAAATTATATTGTATTTTTACTACGATATCATCATCATCATCAACCCATTATGTCCCCACCGAGGGGCACGGGTCTTTTCCCTGAGGAAGGTATAGGCCATACTCCACACGGAGGCCAAGTCCGGATTGGTGGAGGCTTGTAGACTAGTGGCTCGTCTACTGTCAGAAGTTGTCAAGCCGCCCTAAGGCCTCTGACTTGGCTTAACGACTGCCATCTATCGACGGCAGCCGGCGATATACTGATATACGATATACTGACGTAAAAACCTATTATTACCGCTGCTAAGACATTCGTTAATCGATCCAGTCATTAACCTCAAAAATAAATTAACAAAGTCTATCGAAAATAATTTCCGAACATCCGTCGTATTGAATCGTTCATTTCGCGATAGACGGAAAGCCCAAATAGTAGGTACAGAAGCTTAGGGTCCAGTTGCATAAAACTAGAATTTGTTGTTTATTGTTACGATTCAAGGTACATTGGATAACGTAGTCTACTTGTCAATCTGTGAATAGTAATCTGAGAATTGCAGTTCTGTGAAACAGGCTCCAGGTGCCTAATTGTGCTGCTTGGTATTGGTATTGGTGGCAAATTAGGTTTCCACAACTCGACTGCTATTGAGACCATTTTGCGTAATGGCAGATAATGTCTAATATCTATTCCTACCACCCCAGTTCTTCCTGGAGTTCGCGAATGTTCCTGCTGGCTTCCCTTAGTGGCCCGGGCTTCCGAGGAGAGCCATCCGTTGTGTCTCCACCCCACACAACGGATGGAGCGGCTTATATTGCTGTCGTTGATTTTATTTTCAGGGTTGTGGTTCATTAAACTACAATTCATAGTTTATTATGATAATTCGATGTACAGTGCGTAGCCGACAAGTTTTCCTACTTGTTGATCTGTGGGTAAACCAGCTATGCGACGTACATCGAATTGCAATAGTAGACCATGAAATGTAGCTCTATGAAAGGCCCAAGTTTCATAAACTACAATTCGTAGTTTATACCTTTGTCATAGTAAATCATGAATCATAGTTCTATAAAACAGGCCCCTGGAACGGGTTTCATAAAGCTATAGTCGCCAATACGCGCTGGGAATGCATAGTAATTAATTAAGCCCATACTCTTTCTCTTTCACGCAACGAGCTATGGAAAGGGCTATGCTTGGAGTTTCTCTGCGAGATCGAATCAGGAGTGATGGGATCCGTAGACGAACAAAAGTGGCAGGTGGCGGGGCACATAGCACGCAGAACTGATGGCCGATGGGGCCGAAAAGTTCTCGAATGGTGGCCACATATCGGCAAGCGCAACGTCCGATGGCCAGCCACAAGATGGACAGATGACCTCATCCAAGTGGCAGGAAGACGCTGGATGCAAGCCGCTTCCAACCGGTCTTTTTGGAAATCCACGGAGGAGGCCTATGTCCAGCAGTGGTCTTCTTGTGGCTGAATGATGGTGATGATGATACTCTTTCTCTGAGAGAAGGCCTATGGCCTGCATTAAGACATTAAAAAAAAAGTAGAAAGAGAGCCGACTTTCTGTGGAATTTAGGTTTGCAACTGAAACCTTTAGTAACTTTCTATCAGTTGCTACCATTAATAGGGTCCTTTTGATTGGATCCATTTGAGTGTTTTAAAACTTCTCCAAAAGGGTTTTTAACTAATTAATTTGAATCGACGCGAATCGTTGCCTGCGGATTAGGAACGTTGTAATTTTCTTGTTAGAATTCTGTTAAAATTTCACCTTTACAAAACTTTTTCTTGCTACGTTTTTTATCAGAAAGAGTTCAAATAAAAGGTACGAGATTTGATACACCGTGAATTTTGGATGGTTAGAGCAAAATGAACGTGCCTTGACAATACGTATACGATAATTTTTAGGGTTCCGTACCTTAAAAGGATCCTATAAGGGTTCCGCCCTTATAGGATCGCTTTATTGTCCGTCCGTCCGTCTGTCTGTCTGTTAAGACCCATTTTGTCGGGAACGCTTAAAAGTATTGAGTTGGAAATTAAAACCATATACTCACGTCTACAGTCCCTTGAAGCTGTAAAAAAATCAAACTTCTAAGTTGACGTAAAATAAAGATACGGCCATATACTGCAAAAAACGTATATTTCAACACTCGAGGGAATCAAAATTTATAGGGTACTTTTCGTTGACGTAGAACTATAAAATTTGCCAAGTAATATCTTCTTACACGATAAACACATTGGCAAAACTATACATTTGTAGTTAAATCATAAAAAAACCGGCCAAGTGCGAGTCAGACTTGTGCACGAAGGGTTCCGTACTATTATCCATGCAACATTAGACAAAGATCGAGACAAGATAGATTAGGTACACTGAGAACAACGCCATCTTTAGAAACCAACAAGAAGTGTTTAACATTGATATTTAACGACATGATATCGGCACTGTAAAGGTAAATAAATGGCCGCTATTTGGCGAGCGCTGTCTTTAGACAACGTTTATTGTGTGGGAGACCCCCTTGAATATTTATTTTATTCTATTTTAGTATTTCTTGTTATAGCGGCAACAGAAATACATCATCTGTGAAAATTTCAACTGTCTAGCTATCACGGTTCATGAGGTACAGCTTGGTGACAGACAGCCAGACAGACGAACGGACAGTGGAGTCTTAGTAATAGGTTCTCGTACCCTTTTGAGTACGGAACTCTAATAGTGTGTAAAGTTCGGAAAAAGCTTGGAAAAAACTGCAAGACACGATTTTTGAACTATTTACAATATGGAAGAGCCTACAAATTTATACGGAACCCTCGATCACCGAGTCCAACTCTGACTTGCCCGGCTTTTTTAAGAGGCACTTTATTTGCATTTAAAAAAATATCTTGACAAATAAGTAGCCAGCCGAGCAGCGCGTGCGCGCTGTGGGTCCGCGGTGCATTGTTCTGAAAGAAGGAGAGGCCGTACAATTATCGTTCAAAACAAGTTTTCTTACCTAAAAGTGATAGTCTAAATAGATGGCATTTTTAATTACTAATTACATAGCCGCGGACTCCAACCACCCAGATTTCAGCGTGTATTACTTTTAGTCACGTGATGTCTTCATTATTTAACTTCCATCTTTCTATGGTAGGTAAGCGGCGATTTTTATTGCAGTTGCTGCAGGTTTATGAAGTGAAAATTACAAGTAGTAAACACAAAAGTATCAGCCTTTCTCTTCAGATTACTCAGAAAAGAATAAGTCTGAACAATATTTAAGAACGTTATTTTTGTGTAGCCTATATTTGTCCCACTGCAGGTACTTCGGTCAGAGAGGGAGTACGGGCTTGATCACCTCGCGTGCCCACCGCGGATTGGCAATTTCAAGCGCTGAGGTATGTTAACAACTCGTACACTCAGGTTTCCTCGCGATGCTTTCATTTAAGAATCTACTATCGAAATCCTCAATTCAGAGACTGGTGGTTAACCCACTAATGTTTTGAGTGTTGTCACGCAACCACACACAAATACGGTTAAATGCATTTGGATGAATTGTGGCATGTAAAGATACGTCGAGAAAGTATTGTATTTGTATCGTCAACAGCTGATCAAAGTTTACATTTTTGATGTGACGACGTGACGTACGTAACCAAGTAGAACGCACGAAGGTAGGTCGGCTGTCCCAAAAATGAACACAGTTAGGTATTTTTTTTCAATACTGAGAAATACCCCTATTCTTTATTAGTTGGTTCCAGTAACCAACAATGGAAATATCTCGGTTTTGAATAAAAATGTCCCTCACTGTGTTTATTTTTGGAACAGCTGAGATAAGATAAGAATATTATTTCGTGCCGTGTGGCGCCGGATTAAGAATATGTAGTGTCACTCCATTTCCCCCCGTGGATGTCGTAGAAGGCGACTAAGGAAATACGTTACCAAGAGACGGGCAGCAGCGTCTTCCTGAGATTCCAACCGCATACTGCGATCGCCAACCCGCCTGCCAAGCGTGGCGATTATGGGAAAAGCCCGTCATGGTTAGGAAAACCACGAGGGAGGTCTGTGTCCTGCAGTGGGCGTCGAGTGGCTGATAATGATGATGATGATTCTTTATTGTAACAGGAAAAACACAACATAAAATATTTATAAAGATACAGTACAATTGGCGGCCTTATTGCTAATAGCAATTAGCCGAGATGTGCTGACAGTAGCTATACAGGGTGCAAAAATCACATACGCATCCGAAATTGGGGGGTCGTACTCATCAATTGCACATTAATAACTATAGCACACATTTTATAGCTGACAAGGACTCAATCTGCAGGTTTGCTAAAGTTCATTCGAATGGTGACGTGGCCTGGTGGCCGGGTCACCTATCTCTCTCCAAAATGGTTGAGACTGGTGATGGCTGACCCCTGCGTTATGCTCGTGAACGGGTGCTGTTCGTGTGTCTGGCCGCAGCATTAACGTTTTTCCTACTTTTGTAAGAAGTGTTATTTTGGCTTTTAAAGTTATTGGTGGCTATCACGGAATCATATCATATAGGCTTTGAAGTATAAGTTTAAGATGATTTGAGAAAAGATGTTCAGAGTGGAGTTTTTTTCCCGCTGCCTTTTTCTCCTCTACAAATGCGGCCCGAAGGCAGCGGCTAACATAGTAACATAGTACATTGACATTCAGCAAACAGAATGTAAATTCTTTACGTTGAAATAAATTATTGATTTCTGATTGAATACGAACATAGAACTTTGCTACATCTGTATACAAATATAAAGCCTAATCACCATAATTTTTTTAAGGTAGAGGTTGTAGAGTTTTGTTTATAAGTTCAACTTGTGCGTGCCCACAACTTCATTTAACATTTTGTTTTGTTTAACCTGACATCATACGTCCCACCGTAGGGCACAGGCCTTTTCTCAGAGAGAGAGTATGGGATTAATCACCATACGTGCCCACCACGTTATTATTATGAGTATGAACTGGTAAATTATGTTTAGAAAAATCATTTCTCCCTTCCATAGGTTCCTACAATATTAGATTTTCCTTCGAAGCCTTCACAGAAGTTACTTTGAAAGGGCTTAATTGGCCCCGAACGATAAGCAGAGACTCAGAAACTCGGCAGTTCTACTGAATGTTTATGTTTAGATAACGAAGTATCCGAAATTTCCACACGGCCTTTCTACTTTCATAAATCGCTTAGGTGTTTATGCAGAGACAAGATAAGTTTGAATTTTAATACATCTTAGAAGTCTATGTACATTACAAAAGGCCGGTGACAAAGATACAAACTAATATGAACCTTAAACAGTTAAACGTTAGAGACTATAATACGTACTAGCGCAAAAAAGCCCGGGCCCGTGCAGCCGATGGGTCGTCACGGAAACGGGCTTTTTTGTATTGTGTTATAGTCTCTAATATCGCAAGTATTTAAGGATTATTTTAGACTGTATCGTTGCACCCGCACGTCGCCGGCCCGTGATAACGTGGCCTACAAAATTCACACTCAAAAACGGCCCCACTCCTCTCGATTAGTCTTTACCAATGAACTGAGCGCAAGATGTGCTGCAGAGTAAGTCACTCTGTAATTGGTTCATTGTGTGCGCCATGCGTGACGTAAACGTTGATAGGGCGGTAGTAAGTGACAGCGTAAATGATGGTTGGTTTTATACAAACACATCAAACCAGTGATATCATTGATGTATAACCTATCGAAATATCTAGGTACCCCGCAAGATGGCGGTCTGCCGGAGACAGGTGCATAGATATTTTGCCGGATTATACTGAACTCACTCCGTTTGATAACATAATTGACAAGCCCCGCCCGCCATCCCGCAATTGAACGTGGGTTTATTTTTTAGCGTTAGTAAGACTTCTATGTTTTTAATTATTTCTCGGATAGACCTTAGCTCTCAACTAGACCAGTCCCGGTTGCATGATTACTCGTTATATCGCGCCCCAGAATAGACAAAGACTCGCGTCTCATCCCGCTATTATTATTATTATTATTAAATCCTTTATTGCATATAAAACAGAAAGTTTTGCACATAGGCGAGCTTAATGCTACTTAGCATTATCTACCAGCTAACCTAAGTTTTGATGAGAAGATTATCAGGTATTGCAACTTAAATAAATAAAATAAATACATAAACCTACAGATTTAGGAAAGATATTGTGAAATACTTATAATATAATAAATCCGCGTGAGTAGGGATGGTCGGGGGAAAATGTTAGGATACCCTGATTGGGATGACCTAAAAGCCCGGAAGGGGGATACCGTGTGCTATGGTAACGAGGCAAAGTAATCACAAATATGAAAATACACCTAGACTGAGGCCAAATCCACTACGGCAGCCTCCAAAGGGAATCGAACCCACTACCCCTGTTTCGTTCGTCATGTTAACCGTAAGATCAACGAGGAAGTCGGATCACTTTGTTGTCGGTGTGTTTTTCAGTCTGTCCATGTGTCAAAACCCTATTTCTCAGGAATGAGATTTTTCCTTTACCTGTATTGTTTTTGTGGAAAAACGTTAGTTTGTAGTTTTTCCCTTAAAAATCTAGTACAAACTTGTCTTTACAGTTGGTTTATATGGGAGTACACACTTTTCAACTGCAACCGCTTAAGTTTGTAATCGTACCTTTGGATAAAATCAAAGTTAAAAATGTTATTAACTATAAAAACCAAAAAGCTGTTAGTTTCACAATCAATAGATTGAGCGGAGAAGAAGCTAACAAAGAAACTCCACATTTATTGTTTTCACAACTGGTTTGCTTAATTAACAGTTAATTAACATTATTTAAATACATCATCAAATACAAGACATCTTTGTTTTCCAAATAATCCTTAATGTTCTAATAGGCTTTTTTGCATGCTTAACACCTTTTTTAAACCGCGTCGGTGGTAACACTAATATATCTTGAGGATTTTATTTTAGAACGGTATACAGTGCCCCATAAAAGATGTATTAACTTTTGCAAGCCTAAAACGTGGAAATGATAATTTATGTTTATTCCTTGTATCAATTGTATGATTGTACTGGGTTGTAATATAGTACGTAATAATTATTGTACACTTTCCTCCCTTTTTTATAATGTTCGTATCACCACATCCAGGGTTGGCTGGAAGAGATTTCTGCTGAAATAAGCTCGCCATGTACACTTTTTAATTCTGTAAATGTTTTGTTTTATTCGTGTAATTTTATGTGTGCAATAAAGTATAAAGTACTGATATTATGATGGCTACCAACATTTTTTCTAACATACATTATATTTTTATAAATGTATTGACTTGCGATATTATTCGATTCATACTTGCACTTGTTTTTTTAAGTTATTTTTATTCCTTTTCTTTTTTAGCGCAGTACATACATTTTCTAGTGCCTAATCGTGATTCCGACGTCCTAGCTCATTACCAGTGTATTCCCAACACGCCCGGCTGGGCCAATAGCGGCTACATTCTGAAGCTCTAATAAATACTTGTGTCGTCGTTGAGTCGGCTTCAAGTAATTTTCCACTTGATCGGTCTAAACAGAGATTTTTTCGGGTTGTTCCCAAGTCGTCAGTTTTCGCTGTGGTACTGTTCGAGATAATCAATATAAAATTTGTGTCGCAGGCACTTCAGCGTTTAGTGTAGGTAGTCACTTGGTATACTTAAGAGCTACCAATGGTTAGAGAATTAGTTATTTGGTACCAAGCTATTCGTAAATGGCCTAAAAAAGTTACCAAAAGTTAAAAAGCAGATCGGGTGTAAACGATATGAGATAGAGATAAGAGCTTAACGGGGTACTTGCCTCAAAATTAGATTGGACTCACTTTGTATTTATACCAAAATATAAACTCAGAAAAACTAAAACTATAAACACATTTTTTTCGGAGTAGTACACATAAGTCTCATTAGTTTTTCTTAATAAAACTGACACATAAAAACATAATTGCCGTGATAACTCAAATATTGAAAAATGCTAAAGGCGTTACGACTGCGATTCTTACGGCGTGTTTTTTTACCACGTGAATAGAATATTTTTTTGACAGGTTATGAAAAGTATTAGTCGTAGAGAAAAGTCTTTATTATCATTGTCTTTATTTTAGCACAGCCTCTTCAGAAACATTAAAACACTTTTTTATAATAGTTCTCCTTAGCAACATAGATATCGCAATGTTAAGCGAAGAAAAACAAAATGGTTTTTCTGTTTTTAATTTAGGTGTTTTTAATTTAGACTTGATAATTGACTTTTCTTCAATTACTCAATACTGCGTGCTACGAGAAAAAGAATTCAATAGAACCATCTGCAATTAAAAGTTACCAAGGATCATTTAGGAACAAGCTATTTCTCTCCCTCGTCGGGACACGATCTGAAGTGGAGTGTGAGCCATTATGAGGCCCGGGAAGAATTCTAATAAAACCAGATACAACGAGTTGCTCGCTTCATTTCTCGGTTCGAGATAGCGGGAACCAATTAGAACAGCCAGTAATGCGAATAGATTTTACATTATTTTATCTACACTCATATCATAATCTTCAAATTAAGAATTCAAAGGTAAACACATATTGACAGGCTTTAAACAATACATAACTTTAAAGAAAATAAAAAAAAGTGTAATATAAAGTTACAGTAAAGGTCAGATTTTTCACTTTATGTTACAGTTATTTTTTTTAAAGTGTTGCTGTGATCACGGAACAAAACTTACGTTTTTTTTTAATGTCAAAAGTTGACTCTATAAAAAACCTAATTTCATTTTCGTGGTACCAAAAGTGCAACTAAAAATACCTAAAATTGCGCGCGCAAAACTGAGTGCAGACGATTGAATGTCAAGATACTTTTGTCGAAATTGCGCCATTTTGTTTAAAAAATTTCCTTTGATTCCTTACTTTGAAGATTATTTTAAAGATATGACATGAGTGTAGATAAAGTAGTGTATGAGACTGCACATAACTTGGTATTAAAACACTCGCAAATGCTATTAAAAAACTCGCCAAGGCTCGTTTTTTAAAATCTCGCTCGTGTTTTAATTACCCTCATTATGTGACAGTCACATAAACTACTATTTTTAAGTTTCTTGGGTAGTAAAAGCTTAAGATTAATAATAGTAGGTATAAGGTGTAGTGGGTAGGTAAGTCATTCGTATGGTCTGGAATAACGTAGCCTATATACGTCCCACTGCAGGGCACAGGCCTTCTCTCAGAGAGAGAGAGACTACGGGCTTAATCACCACGCGTGCCCACCGCGGATTGGCAATTTCAAGCGCTGAGGTGTGTAAATACCGTAAATTTCTTTCACCGTAATATACAGGGTGTAAAATCATTATGTGTAACTAAAAAAGGCAGGGTCTAATCCACTGATATTGGTCTGTGGTTGATGTGCTGAAATTGATCTTTGTTATATTAAATAATTATCTTTTGTTTCGACCTTTCTAGATTTATTGTTACCTGATAAAAAATACATAAATTTCATCCCTATTACAAAGAAATAGTCCCTCCGGCCGTTTTAGCAACTGCGGCTCGCAACCAGTTGAAAATTAGGATTTTTATTTTTTATTCTTTGTTCTCAGCCAGTTGCGAATCAAGGGAACTTTTTCCTTAACCGCAACTTCATTGTTAACAAAGAATAAGAACTTCCCAAACTAACATACCTAGTTGCGATGGGAGAAAAGCGTTGACTTTTTATGTTTTTATTAAGTACGATATGCGGATTGACATTGCGATTTTTGTTTTACTTGCATATGTTTTTATTCATTATCCTAGCTAATATAGTTGAGAATTAAGAAATGCTCTTCTCCCATCGCAATTATGTACGTAAGTTTGGGAAGTTCTTATTCTTTGTTCGCACCGAAGTTGCGGTTAAGGAAAAGTTCCCTTGATTCGCAACTGACTGCGAACAAAGAATAAACCTTCTTAATTCTATTCGTTTTGTTGCACTAACCCGTGCTGAGAAAGACAGAGAAAGTTTGAAAAGGGGCTCGAAATTACGCCGATGCCTGCACTTACCCATTAGCTCAGTTGGGAGAGCGCTGGCACGGTTAGCCAGAGGTTGCGGGTTCAAGTCCCGACATGGATGGAATTTTTAGCCTTTAAATAGGTTTTTAGATTCTTAACTTGCAACTTGTTGCAAACCACAGTTGCGAAAATGGCCGGAGGAGAAATAGTATGGACAAGGTAAGTTAGTAATTTGTTCATTAAATTTCATTCTTACAGAGGAACCAGTACACGTAGTAGGTGCAATTTAAGAAATCAAACTGTCCCTTAAGAGGCTTATTACCGGTATTTTTTAATGTGGCTTTACCAGATTGTGTGCGCTTTTTAATAACAAAAGTTTTTGTACACGACGAACTCGACGTTGTATATGTTACAATATGAAAAGATAAGTTAAAAATATTTTCTATTGTACCAGGAAAAACACAACATAAAATATTTACAAAGATACAGTACAATTGGCGGCCCTATTGCCAATAGCAATTTCTTCAAAAAAATTTGAAATTATAAATATGTTATATACCTAATTATATGGAAATGCGGATGGATTATTTCAGGGTGATTGATAGTGTTTTCGAAATAGATGATATATTTTTCGCGATGTCGATTTCAGAGCTGGGGCCTAATTATGCGCACACAAATCCTGAGCGATTCCAATCGTCTGTCAAATTCCATAGATACTAATTTGATAGTTAGATGATTGGAATTGCTCAGGATTTGGTGCGCGTAATATAGGGGCAGGGTCTCGTATCAGGTCAGGGTATCGACAGGGTCACGGTCTCGGATATTTAATGGAAAATTTGTATTGATGAGTTTGAGTTTGCATTCATTGTTTGATAACTGATATTTAATAGAAAGAACAACTTCTAAAATAAAAAATAAATTATTGCAAAAATTTTGGTCTTGTATGTGTTTTTGCAAATTAAGTTTTAGTGTAACTAAAAATATAGACTAAAGTTTAAAATTCAAATTGCAAAATAACTTCCTTCAGTTTTATAGAATGTTTTTGCAACAACGCGTTGATATTTTGTAAGCGAGAGAAAATTTATTTTTGTCACTTCTTTGCACAAAAACACTCTTGAAAGACGTTCTTTAAGCTCTGTAGTTTTCTAAAGTAAATTTCATTCGGCTTTGGTCTTCATGCAAAAATACCGTTGATAGTTATCGTTAAAATACGATAAGCAATAATTTCTATGAAGTTGTTTGCTCGTCCTAGGACATCCATTCAACTCATTTATTCAAGAAATATCAAACCATATTATCAAATTCTTGACTTACTTTGATAGTGTTTAAAAAATATATTATCAGTCTAATTTATAAAAAGACTCCCCAGATGCAGTTCAAATAGTCTGTGGTAAAGGGAAAGATGACTATTTGAAATACCTCTAAGGAGTGTTTCAGAGGAACCATGTTTTTATACCACCATGTGTCCGTGTGGCGCCGGATTAAGAATAGCGTCACTCCATTTCCTTCCGTGGATGTCGTAGATGGCGACTAAGGAAATCAATTACCAGGAGACGGGCAGCAGCGTCTTCCTGAGAGTCCAACCGCATACTGCGATCGCCAACCCGCCTGCCAACCACGGAGGAGGCCTATGTCCTGCAGTGGGCGTCAAATGGCTGATGATGATGTTTTAATAAATAGGACCGTAAATGTTTACACCCATATGACATTAAAACTGAATGAAACGAAATATAGGTTAATAAAAAAAATTCTGAACCATTCTAACGTAGAAGGTAATTACGCCGTCAAAAAGCATCCTTATAATTAAGTTTAAAGCTAATTACAAGGTGAACTATTCGCATTTACGTCACACACTTATATACCGCATGTGAGATATTATAAAAATTGTTGTCAAATTTTGAAATTTTGTTTGACAATAGATTTTGTAGTCACACAAAAAATGCAAAAAAAAAGATTTTTACCGAAACAATGTCAACTCTTTTGTCAAATTTTAATAATGTACTTTGTGGCAGAAAAATATCTAAATGGTATATACATATTTTTAAATCAAACCCCAAGAAGCCATTTGTACAAATCAAATACCTACGGCAGCCTCCATTGGTTATCGCACCCACGTCGTCTGTTTTGGTAGGCAAGCGTGCTAACCACCAAGGCCTGTTTCATAGACCTACAATAAAATTCATGGTGTGCATTGCCAAGTCGATTAACACACAGATTAGCGAGTAAGAAGACTGCTATGCAATGTACATCAAACAGTAATAATATGCTATGAATTAAAGGTTTTTGAAACGCCGCCAGGCCAATGAGGCAGCATACAATTTTAAGTTACATGAACACAAATAGGATTAGAGTAGAAGCTTAACTACCAGCTACATACTACTTAAGCCAGCAGTTTATCTGCACGTAACAAACATTAGCTGGAATTATTCAAAGCCAGTTAATCTCGCAGGATGTAACACGTCACCCAACAAGCACATTTGAGGCTTCGTCGAGATGTTGCGGTGCAGTTGAATTAACAGCCATTTTACATTTAGTAACAACATTAATTGAATTGCAACTTTATGATTTCTACATTTTCGACGATCCGCACAGGCAGAAGACGAATTGTTTTTGCTTATCATACTTTAGTTGATGTTTTAGGGTTCCGTACCCAAAGGATAAAGGGACCCTATTACTAAGACTCCGCTGTCCGTCTGTTCGTTCGTCCGTCTGTCACCAGGCTGTATCTTACGAACCGTGATAGTTAGACAGTTGACATTTTCACAGATGATGTATTTCTGTTTCCGCTATAACAAAAAATACTAAACACGGAATAAAATAGATATTTAAGGGGGGCTCCCATACAACAAACGTGATTTTTTGCCGTTTTTCTATTAATGAAAGCGACAGGTAGACGCTTGAAAAATTCAAACGTTGTATAGATGTGGTATGAAACCCTTCGTGCACGAGTCATACTCGCACTTTTTTCGCCGGTTTTTTAATATTGTAATAATATGAGTAAACTTTTGATAGATGTGATCTGAAGTTTTGATGTTTAAATTAAGTTACGGACGGTTTCATCATCATCAACCCATTATGTCCCCACCGAGGGGCACAGGTCTCTTCGCTGAGGAAGGTATAGGCCATACTCCACCACGGGGGCCAAGTCCGGATTGGTGGAGGCTTGTAGACTAGTGGCTCGTCTACTGTCAGAAGTTGTCAAGCCGCCCTAAGGCCTCTGACTTGGCTTAGCGACTGCCATCTATCGACGGCAGCCGGCACCAACAGCTTAACGTGCCTTGCGAAGCACGGAACCGCTCGGAAAAATGCCACTAGCGTTAGGCATAGACGGCGACCCATCCATGCACTGAAGGCGCCCTGTGTTGCTTAACCTTCGTGATCGTTTAAGATCACTCAGGCAGCCGGGGCTACGAGCGATTCGAGCGAGGACAGTTTAAATATATTTTATTCCCTTCGTAACATTACTCACGCACAGCAGGTTAAGTTCTCCCTGAGATGCAGTGATTACCCTCTATTGAGAGATTGTAAAGACACTTTTTGCCAATTCGATCTGTAAAAAAAGTATTTGTTTCTCGGTGGCGCTAGTGTTACCTCTGGAGCCTCTTAAACATAAAGACTGTTTTTAGGGCAGTTTATTATAAAGTTCTGAATATCGACGACCCCTATGCATAGGCTCGTATCTTAAAAACACAAATTTTACAGGAGAGCCGTTTAAAGTTCTTGTCGCACGAAAATGGTCATAACTCCGTCAACTTTAGGCGCACAATTATAATTTTTTGTGTGTTATTACAACATTTGGGGTTCATTTAGACATCAAAAAACATACTTTGTAAATATTGCCTTGTTTATTAGATATTTCAATTACGAAAATCGTATGTGGCAGTTACGGGCGGTCATGTGGGAATTTGAGGAATCTGAAAAGAGTAACTGCCATTTACGATATTTGACTTGGGAAAATTTGTAATTAATATCAAACGTATCTCCAAAGTAAAGGTGTATATCCATCTTATCTGTATAAAATATGTGTTTTTAACTTATTATATATAGGGCATTTAGTTAAAATAAAATTGTTAAGGTGAAAACTGAGGCGTAAAAAAGAGTAAAGGTCACTTTTGCCGGCTCCCCGCTCCCCACTCCCCACGTCCGGCGCATATTGCAACCTACATACAAATGATAAAAATATTTATCATCATCATTCAGCCACAAGAAGTCCACTGCTGGACATTGGCTTCCTCCTTGAATTTCCAAAAAGACCGGTTGGAAGCGGCCGGCATCCAGCGTCTTCCTGCCACTTGGATCAGGTCATCTGCCCATCTTGTGGCTGGTCGTCCTACGCTGCGCTTGCCGATATGTGGTCTCCATTCGAGAACTTTGCGGCCCCATCGGCCATCAGTTCTGCGTGCTATGTGCCCTGCCCACTGCCACTTCAACTTACTAATCCGCTGGGCTATGTCGACAACTTTCGTTCGTCTACGGATCTCATCATTTCTGATTCGATCTCGTAGACAAATTCCGAGCATAGCCCTTTCTATAGCTCGTTGCGTGAACTTGAGCTTTATTATGAGGCCCATAGTGAGAGACCACGTTTCAGTGCCATAAGTCATCACTGGTAACACACACTGGTTGTATAATTTTGTCTTGAGCGATTAAGGTATATTAGACGAAAAGACTTTTCTAAGTTTTCCGAATGCTGCCCAGCCGAGTTGGATACGACGATTGACCTCTTTCACGAAGTTGGACCGGCCTAGTGGGACTGTGTGTCCTAAGTAGACGTATTCGTCTACAACTTCGAGAATCAAGTTCCCAATGTTATTGGGGTGGGCACAACACCGGCGTTCGACATGACCTTCGTTTTGTCCATGTTCATTTTAAGGCCCACCCGTTGGGAAACTCGACTGAGGTCTTTGAGCATTATACCATTATGATCGTCGGCAAAAAATATTACCTACTTACATACATATAGCCTACTACTAAAACTACATAGATACGAGATCTCGTTGTAGCGAACGCTCTATTTTCCATTCCGCGAAACGACCTCCCAAAGATAAACGTCCATGTGCGCCCATTGGTCAATACGCGTGACTTTCAATGGCCACGGCATTAAGTAAACCTACCCTATGAAGCAGATCGTCTTCGCTTATTGTTTCGCTTATCTATAGCCGCTCGCATTGACCAATGTCATGAGAGTATTTTGTTCCCTAGGTGTTCGACTCGTGAATTCGAAGCTCGTTCGTGAGCACTGTCGCTTCGCTGGAATGCTCTCTAGAACATTCGCTAGAATGCCGACTAGAACGTTCGCTAGAATTATTGCTAAAACGCTCTGTTTTATTTTGTGAGCTTTTGCCTCTTCGCTAGAATCCTCATTAGAAGTGAATGCTCAAGTCTATTAGCAGCTTTAATGGTGACTTAAGTGACATTTAAGAAGTATAAAACTTGTGCGTGGCGACCGGATCAAAGTGAAGTTTTAATTAGTTGCAATAGTGGATTGGGAAGTGGCTGGATTTTAGACGAATTGCGACCGCATTTGAAATTGAAATGGACTTTTTTCCACCCTGGGGGGATTTTGAGAGTGGAAAAGCTTTTTTCACTGAATTGAACAGAAAAACGAAGTTCATTAAAGGATTACTCGAGTGATAATTGAAATTGAGAATTTTAAAAGGCTCTTGAAATAAGTTGCGATTTCGTTTTAGCCGACTGCGTAAGCAAATGAGGTCTTTTAGATAGAAAGACATATTTTTTTACGTAACACACACACCCACACACCCGTAGGCATACAAAGCACAACATCGAATTTCAAATCAACAAATTTAAAGTCATAGAACAAAGCATATATTGACAAAAAGCGAAGAATAATTTTTTTAATAAAAATTGTTGTTTGTGTATTTTGTCTGTGTTGCTATTTACCACTTCCTGCCCCATAAACATTGTATGATTACTTTCATACGTAGACAGGTACCTACAATATCGGTACGGATACAGCGTATAAAAAAATCTAATCTAATATCTTTAAAAAATCTGCACTAGAGACCACGAGTTTAGATTTTTTTCAACACGAAAAACCTTTGCACCCCATCCACCATCGGTTCTTCGGCATGTGTGACCAGCCCACTGCCACTTCAGCTGGCTTATCTTAAAGGCTATGTCAGTCACTATAGTTCTTAAAAAGATAATATCAGATTTAAAATACCCATCATCATATATTTGACGCCCACTGCAGGACATAGGCCTCCTCATGGTTTTCTAACCATGAAGGGGTTTGCCATAATCGCCACGCTTGACATGCGAATTGGCGATCGCAGTATGCGGTTGGAATCTCAGGAAGACGCTGCTGCCCATAAGCAACCTATATACGTCCCACTGTAGGGCACAGGCCTTCTCTTAGGGAGACAGTATGGGCTTAATCACCACGTGTGCCCACCGCGGATTGGCGATTTCAAGCGCTGAGCTACATGAATAGCTCAGACACTCAGGTTTCCTCACGATGTTTTTCCTTCACAGTTAGCGAGTGGTATTGCTACTATAACTTCACAAATATACATAACTTAGAAAACAAACTCATAGGTACATGCCCGCACTGGGAATCGAACCTGGGTCTCCCGCTTCCGAGTCCAATGTTCTACCCACTAGGCTACCACCGCTTTACGCTGCTGCCCGTCTTCTGGTAATTTATTTCCAATACCCATACATTGTATCATTTATGGACATTTTAAGAATACCGTATATGTTTTGTCAGTATTAAACTCGCCTTAATAAAAATATTTTTATTGTTCAAAAAGAATTTTTCAATTAAATTCAATCCTTCACCAGAATATTCATCTGAATTGGGTCACTTTCATTTACGTAGGTAGGTATTTGTTTTATGATATGTTTGTATCTTTTGTAGGTCAACCCGGTATCAGAGAATATCCAGCTTCAGTTAGTTTTAACGAGTATCGAAAACAATGGCGACGCGTCGTCGGGTAAAAGCTAATGGCGGTGCAGTTTAATAAACACAAACATAAACTCACGCTACATCCCGGAGTGGCAGGCAGAGACTAGGGTTAGCCACTTGCCATGGGACTGGCAAATCTCTTTAGCTTCATCAACATTCAAATTTAGGGATGCAATTTTTTTTTCCTTCACTGCAGTGTGGTCGTTGAGTTGGTCGTTTAAAAATATTGTAAATGTAGGAAGACTTATTGGATTTAAGGTTCCGTTGGCGAAATATTAAGCTTTAAAACATATAATGAACTGAAACCTGTTTGGCTTAGGAGGCTTTCCAAGTTAACGAGTAATAGGCGAACAACTTATACACGGAAAATTTCGTACAAAATCCGTTGAAATTTACTTTGATGAGATTGTTAGTTCTGAAAAGCAGATAAACTCCTTTTATCTGCGGAACCCTACACTGCGCGTGGCCCGACACGCACTTGGCCGGTTTTATTCAATTGATTTCCCTTCAGTCACTGCACCTTCTCTACGACTCACGCCGCGCGCCCAAGTTTTCATTGAGCCCTGGCCATACAGAAAGGACGTGGGGCGAGGGCGCGGAAGAGACGCGACGCGTCGTATACACGCTCATTTCTGGGTGGTTTGAAAGCCGCGGTTATGTAATTAGTAATTAAAAATGGCATCTATTTAGACTATTGCTTTTAGACGTAAATAAAAAGAAATTGTTGAGAAATTTTGTTTCTAGTTGCGAAATCTTGTTAAAAAAAAACACGCGGACAATAAGTAACGTCTCTCCATCTAACAGAACAAACGACGCACCGCTCTGGATGGCTACTAATAGTTCTAATAGATTCGAGTTTGTGTCGGGATATTTTTGAACAATGAGTTTTTTCCAAAAAATAAACTATCGCATTCGATAGCTATTGTCAGGCACGTTAATTTTGCTATGTCTTTCGAACCACCCAAAATTATTGCAGTAGAGTTCGCGTCTTCGCTCCGTCTCTTCTGTGTGGGCTTCGTCCCGTCCTTTCAGTACATTTTGTATGAAAGTGAATTCGAAAGACGTCGCTTCTTTTCGGCGCCATCGCCCCATGTCCTTTCGGTGTGTCTCAGGCCTTCAGTTTTTCGATAACGATATCGCTATCCAACTTTCAGTCGGATAATTTATAAAAGAATAGAGAGGAATGGATCCTGCCCAATTTCGCTACGAAACTAGCTCGAAACTAAAGGGTTTTGTCCGAAAATACTTTATTACTTTATTTACAAAGATGGTCCTCACTCGCTGTCCCATTTGGAATCCTTTGCACATTCGATATTTTTTATACATTTTAAGCCATTATTTACTCTCTTGCTGGAAAAATATCAATAATTGACATCAAACTGCCACTCTTCTCTCGACGTTATTATGTTAAAATTGCGTCACAATCAAATGCAATAAGTCAGAAATAACGACTCAGTAAACATTAACAAATAGCTATAAACTTATTGGAATTCCAAAGCGCATCGGAAACTAAAAGTATATTTTGGCCGAACTATTTAATAAATGTATTCCGTTGTAACGCAAGTTGGCTAAATTAGCGTCGAGAGTAGAGGGGATGTCTCGGGCAACTTACAAAAACTGTTTTTTCTTTCAATTAATTTACATTATTATTTAAGTGCTTACATTTGTACTTAATAGGTTTCAACTACATGGAAAGTAATATTCACAAATATTCTGCTGATTTCCCTGTGCTGAGACTGAGGCCATTTGAACAAAAGCAAGCCGGTCACCAGTGGGAATCGAACCCACTACCTCCGGCATCGTAATCAGACGTGATACCGCTAGATTAATGAGGCAGTCAAGAAACGTATTCATACAGTATCCTGAAAATATGTGAAAAAAAAATTCTCCGTTAACAGTTCCCCTTTTATTCCCCTTTAATAGTTCATCGTACAGACGGCTAGCGAAATTAATTAACGTTAAATTATCAATCATAAAACACACTTTTCTACGCTTCGCTTCTGTTTCTACTTAGGTCGACACTGTACTATTTCAGATTACTTTACCTAAAGTAAGTTTTTATAATAGGCAGGCGCCCCGTCTACTATTCTTAAGAGCAGCTGTTTGCACAAATTTTAGTATAGTTCGCTAGAGCCTGAGATTTCCGCACTTAGCCTCATAGGTCAGCCATTGTACGTAGCAAGCGCTGAGGTATGCGAGCACCTCAGACACTCAGGTTTCCTCACGATGTTTTCCTTAACAGTGAGCGACTGGTATTGATACCACAAATTTACAAATGTACGTAGCCTAGAAAATAAAGTCATTGGCACATGCTGGGATTCGATCCCAAGACCTTTCAAATGTGAGGCCAGCGTTCTACCGATGTGCTACCACCGCTCTCAGTATAACATAAAAGTTTCATTCTAACGTCATTCTATTAGTAGAGAGGTTCTTGGAAAAGTTATTTAATTAGTAATTTGAATGTTTATGATATCAAAAATGGCTAAAAACTTACTAGAAATCTCTCAGAATTAAGTGATCTCTGTGTTTCCTGCAAAAAAAGCCGAATTTGTAAACAAATTTCTTAAATAGCCTGCCACCTTCATACATCAATAAAAGTGCGCGATGAATTTCAATATTAACATTTTCGTGTGATTTTTATCAGAGTTTAAACACAAGTAGATTTTCCATTTTGTTTCAAATCGGCTCACTATTTGGTCACTTCATTAGGTTCACTAAAATTATTTAAATTCAGTAGTGCTTTAACACCGCGATAACGCTCTATGCTGCCTGACAACAGAACAGAAAATTACCGAAGAATCGCTATCGTAAAGAATTTACATTCTGTTTGTTGAATGTAGAACCCAACTAGTGGTTAGAACATAGGACTCGAAAGCGAGAGCCCCAGGTTCGATTCCCAGTGCGGGTACATTTGTGAAGTTATAGTAGCAATAACACTCGCTAATTGTGAAGGAAAACATCGTGAGGAAACCTGAGTGTCTGAGCTATTCACATACCTCAGCGCTTAAAATCGCCAATCCGCGGTGGGCACGCGTGGTGAATAAGCCCATACTAACTCCCTGAGAGAAGGCCTGTGCCCTACAGTGGGACGTATATAGGCTTCTTATGTTGTTGAACGTCGATGTACAACGTTAGCCGCTGCCTTGGGGCCGTATTTGTATTTGTATTTGTATTTATTTGTATTTGTATTTGTATTTGTATTTGTATTTGTATTTGTATTTGTATTTGTATTTGTATTTGTATTTGTATTTGTATTTGTATTTGTATTTGTATTTGTATTTGTATTTGTATTTGTATTTGTATTTGTATTTGTATTTGTATTTGTATTTGTATTTGTATTTGTATTTGTATTTGTATTTGTATTTGTATTTGTATTTGTATTTGTATTTGTATTTGTATTTGTATTTGTATTTGTATTTGAAGGAAGCGGGAAAAAACTCCACTCTGACCACCTTTTCTCAAGTCATCTTAAATCTAGTACATAAGTTTGTACGAGTACCTACCTAACAAGATCCCATGAGTGCAATCAACAACTTGCAATGCTAAAACATTAGTTACTATTCCTACAAAAGCAGGAAAGCCCTAATGGTGCGGCCAGACATACCATTTACCATTGAACGTACGCGTTCAGTACCCTTGCGGTGGTAGCCTAGTGGGTAGAACATTGGACTCGGAAGCGAGAGACTCAGGTTCGTTTCCCAGACTTTGTTTTCTAAGTTATTTAATGTACATTTATGAAGTTATAGTAGTAATACTACTCGCTAACTGTGAAGGAAAACATCGTGAGGAAACCTGAGTGTCTGAGCTATTCACCGGATTAAGAATAGCGCCACTTCATTTGCTTCCGTGGATGTCGTAGAAGGCGCCTAAGGAAATACATTACCAGGAGACGGGCAGCAGCGTCTTCCTGTGATTCTAACCGCATACTGCGATCGCCAACCCGCCTGCCAAGCGTGGCGATTATGGCAAAACCCTTCATGGTTAGAAAAAACAGGAAGGAGGCCTATGTCCTGCAGTGGGCGTCGGGTGGCTGATAATGATGAGTAAACTATTGATAAACGTGATCAGAGGGTTTAATGTATAATTACATTACTGACAGTTAAATATATTTTTGTTTTCCTTTGAGTAATTTTTAATAAAGAAAAGTGGTCTCCAAAAATATTAAATTTTGGAATCAAATTTTCTCAGTCAGGATAAGAGACATATGCCTTGAATATGTTCCCGGCTGTGGCAGAGCCTAAAAGGAGGGTAATGTGTTTAGCTCGTATGTTTGTATGCATGTCCGTTTCTACATTCCCTCATAACTCCTTAACCGCTGGTCGGATTTTGATAAATAAGATCTCATTCGATCCGTTGTGTATAATTTTAATGATAAGTATCACGCTGTGTAAACTGCTTTTGGGTTGCAGCCTTCAGTTCAAGACCGATTCTATTTTTTTTAATGCCTCTGTGGTTATTACCTGTAAGTTTACCTTTTAAGTAAACATATAAATGAATACATTTTCCCTCTTCAGTCTGGAAGACGCGTTCCGACGTCCACGCTTCAAGTTTTCTTGCTCTAGTTTAGTGAGAGCAATGGAAGAAACTCTCGGTCCAAGCTCCGCCGAGGAGAATAGAAACCGTCGGACAGATCGCATGAAACTGATGTTACAATTTCATACATGTGTAGTATGCACTGACCGCATGCAATCAGGTTGCTTCGGATACCGTGGACGCTTTAACTGCGGTTTTTCAACTCTCCGTCCGATGCGAACGGAGCGGTCCTGAGTAGACTTTAGCTTACAGTGGAAGCGGTCTTCATTATAGCCGGGTGCAGGAACAATATTGACGTCAAACGTCTTTCACTTCACTAGCAAGGGGTCTATTGCTAAAACCGCATGCAACGAAAACATGTCGTCTCGGTGAGGGCTATCACTCTGTAACTACGTGTCATGTACAATTCATTCATATATCGTAGAGTAGAATAAGGTAGCCATTACTCAGATCTCCATGACTCGTGCCGCGTAACACGTCGCGCAGTTCGCAATCGAACTGCCGTGTAACCCGCTTTTTTGTTTGACCTGAAACGTTAACTAAACTAAATATGCTTTTAGTCTTACGACCGGCGCGGTTCTTTCGGTGAATAATGGGACAAATTACCAATCATTTACTTACTATTTAATCTGGTTATTATTATAACTAAAAAGAAAAATTATTATGTACGCGATCTTTTTTGTTTGCAAGAGGTTCTCTGCATTGGCCATAGATGTCGCTATTTAAATTTTGCTACTGATCACTAGATGGCGTTGTTATTGCTAAAACAAAATCGAAACCAAATGTTTTTGTAATATTCAAACTCTGCTTTAACTGTTTCGCGCATTTTTGAATATAGACCTTCCTTATTCTATAACTGTGTTTGCGAAATGTTTAGACTTAAAATTATGCTTCTATACCTTATTTATCCATGTATTTGCAGTGAAATCGCCACAATTATACCTCGCTTAATTCCACGTTTATTTCTTTTATTATCTTCCGCATGCACAATTGTGATAATTTTGGAATAAATGCAGAAGTTGTCGAAACAGAATTAATTCTGCTTTTAGCAAAAATATGGTGGCTACAATACTTGTTAGGGTGTGGGCCAGCAGAGCTGTCGATGATACTTCATCGGCGATAATACACGGTATTGATATGGAAGTTTTGGATCCTACTTATCATATTGAATTTATTAAGTTTGCCTAATTCATGGAAAAAATCGACATGAAAACGTCGTCCATATTGCAAAATGTCACACGTCAAAAAAATACGATTTTGGTTTTCGAGATCGAAATACCTAGATTATGATGACATAATATTATACACAGCTAATCAGGCCGAGGATTACGATTATGTGTGACAAAATCAATTCCGAGTCCGATGTTCTACCCACGAGGCTACCACCACCATTTCTTATACAAATCGATGAAAAAAAAATCGTATTTTTTTGACATGTGACATTTTGCAATACGAACGACGAAATACAAAATTCCAGATGTTAAGAAATAAAAAATCAGCAGATACGTTTTGATTTTGTCGCGAATTAAGAAAACTGTAAAACAAAACTTGGTCCATATGAAGAGAGGAGTGAGCGTCAGTGGGTTTACATTTACAAATCAACTAAAACCTGGAACGTTATCAACAGTAAGGACGAATCCTAATAAAATTTTGTTTATAATCCATTTCAAATGCCAATTGTCGAAGGTCAATTCATCTAATCAAAAGTAATCTGGGTAAGCTTTTTATTAGTAAGCCGTTGACTAAAAGGTGTTTGTGTATAAGCACACAGGCTTAGGGTGGTAACCGAGATTTTTGTTTATTTTATCTATCGTATGGCGTTCAACTCTGGTCTTAATGAGTAGATACAATGATAATATTACTTACTTATATCCTGTAATCCCTCATCAAGGTGCCTCTATAAAATATCTCCACTTGCTGCGGTCTTGATGGGATGATCGGCGACTAGGCAAATTTTATGGGACAATAAAACCTTTCAAATGGCAGAAGAAATACGATAAGCAAATAGGTGCGTCGTGGATCGTGTATGAAAAATCGAGAATATGGCAATATTGAAGAAAAATAAAGATAACAGCGCTCGAGCAGCAGCGATTAATGCGGTGTACAATAAAGAATTATTATCTTATCTTATATACTACTAGCCGACCCGGCAAACGTTGTTTTGCCATATTAATTAGCCTCCGACCTATTCTCAGAGCTACCAAATACAAACAAAACATAAAAATCGGTGAATCCGTTTCGGAGGAGTTCGATAACATACACTGTGACACGAGAATTTTATAGATTAGTTTTAGAATTTCCCCTAAAACATGTTGAAGAATTCACCCTGTATTTTGTAAACGATTCATAAAACTTTTACTTTTTGCGTGCGAAAGAACTTTCGATACCTTTTTAGAGCTAAATTCCGCTTCGTCAAATCAAGTGAGGACTATTGTAATCCAATAGGATGTCTCTTTTGATCTCTGCCAAACCTAACAGCCCGGCACAGGAACAAAGTCGATTTTGTCCTAAATCATTTAAATTCGATAGATTGTGTAACATCATCTGAGCATATATAAGATTACCTAATCCATTACCAAGAGACGTGCAGCAGCGTCTTCCTGAGATTCCAACCGCATAAGTACAGCGATCGCCAACCCGCCTGCCAAGCGCGGGGATTATGGCAAGACCCCTCATGGTTATGAAAACCACGAAGGAGGCCTATGTCCTGCAGTTGGCGTCAAATGGCCGATGATAATGATGATGATGTCAGTTGCAGATCTACCCGCTCTTTTGACAACTGTTGTCAATTTTAGTTTGTGGTTGTAATTGTTTAAATAATAAAGCATATCATTGCGACCGGCGCTGGTCTTTTGTGAATATATTAAATTAAGCACCGAAAAAGTAAGTCCGCCGTGTTGTACATTTATTTTAAGTGCGATAAAAGTATAAATAAATAAATCTTTAGCAAAATTTATTGTAAGAAGAGCAAGATTCCAATCGCCTAACTGTCAAATTTAACACAAACTGCTATCGTGGGCGTCAGGATTCCGACGGATTTGCCGCGCTTAAGTTGGCCTCTGGTGTAGAATAGTCACATAAGTATTATCGTTACCGGTAAATGTCTCTTTATGATACCTATCTTGAAGTATTATGCAGTTGATGGGTGAGTGAGTGCACGGGCAGGGAGACGGGATGTAAATAAAAGGTCTCTGTTGTAGTAACAGTAGAGTCTCTCGTAGAGTCTGCGCCGTTTATCAGAGATGCGTGTATCTTTATACAAATCGATTAGTTGCTTACTCAGCGCTATGCGCTTCAGTTTGTCAATTACTTACGCTACCATACTACAATCTTTACAATCCACAGGTAAATAATTGAAAGGCAAGTACCTAAAATGTTAAGATTGGAAACACGAGACGATACCTACTTCGTTCCCCGTATTAACAGCCGAGCGCACAAAATGCCTTAAGCGTTTTTTCATCAAAAACGAAAAGGTGATATTTCAAAGGGCCGCTGATACAGCCCTTTGGATGTGATGCGGAGCGAAAAATGATGCCCGTAAGAGATTCTATATTGATTTTGTTTAGGTCTTGGTGAGTACACTGCAAGGAAAGGCGCACAGAATGGAAATTTCACGTCACAAAGCATATGTCCAGGTTTTAAATTATTTTAGCCTTTAACGCCTCGCTTTTCAAGAACAGCATTTTGGTGATATCGTGAGATTCGCTATGGACACTACAAGGTTGTTTTTAAAACAGACTGCTTCGTAAGTCTAGCGGGAATCACGTCTGATTACCGTGCCGGAGGGCGTGGGTTCAATTCCCACTAGGGGCCGCCGTACATTTGTACAGATAGCCTCAGTTCCGTGTTTGTGATGTCCTTGCCTGGTTACCACAGCACAGGGTATCCTAGTTTGGGACAAGGACAAGTAATTGTGTTATGTGGAAATTACTTATTTAAACTTGGAATTCATTACCGATGCGTTTCTTGGTGGAAGCGCATCGGTAAAACTCTAGCCTCATTTGCGGGAGGTTGTGGGTTCGAATCCCGGCACGTACCAATGACTTTTTTTTTCTAAGTTACTTTTGTGAATTTGTAGCAGTAACACTCGTACCACTTGCTAACGGTAAAGGAAAATATCGCAAGAAAACCCTCGCGTCTGAGGTATTTGCATGACCCAACGATGAGGCTAAGTGCGGAAATCTCAGGGCTAACTAACTAATTATGTAATAATATCATCATCATCATCAGCCACCTTTAAGCCCACTGCAAGACGTAGGCCTCCCATAAAGGGTTTTGCCATAATCACCACGCTTGGCAGGCGGGTTGGCGATCGCAGTATGCGGTTGGAATCTCAGGAAGACGCTGCTGCCCGTCTTCTGGTAATCTATTTACTTAGTCGCCTTCTACGACATCCACGGAAGGAAATGGAGTGACGCTATTCTTAATCGGGCACCACACGGATATGTAATAATATAATTAAATATAAATATTTTCGACCCAAAACTTTCGTAAGCACTACACATTATTAGCTTCATGTTTTTTTTGAGCTCGTAGCTTATGTACGTCCCACTGCAGGTCGCAGGCCTTCTCTCAGAGAGAGAGAGAGAGTTCTTAATCACCAAGCGTGCCCACCGCGGATTGACAATTTCAAGCGCTGAGGTATGTGAATACCTGAGCCACTTGAAACATTTGAAATCCTACTATAATATTATAAATGTGAAAGTTTGTGAAGATATTTGGAATGCTCGGATGTTTGTTACTCAATCACGCAATAACGGCTGAACAACATGAATAACATGAAAATTGGCGTACAGATAGACAAAGACCTGAATTGAGACGTAGCATCCTTGATAACAAGCATAGCATAGCATACAAACGTAGTGTGGGACGTCCTCAGACTCGGTGGAGCGATGATCTTCGCAGGGCGGCTGGCAAGAGCTCGATGAGAGTAGCCGAGGACCGTGCTCAGTGGCGTGCTATAGGAGAGGCCTATGTCCAGCAGTGGACAAGCATAGGCTGATGATGATGATGATGATACTTGATATCCCGGTAATGCGTTCCCCTGGCATAATGTTTCTTTTAAGGTTAAAATAGATGGAGTTGTGCGAGCAAATGTCGTGTTTGAAAAATAGATGGCGTTGTGCAAGAATCGTATAAACGGATTCGTGGCGGTATAAAGTTCGCCGGGACAGCTAGTAATTAATGCTTATTAAAAAACGTTGTAGTCCCCCAAAAACCACAAGCTACGACATTATGCTCGTATTTGCCTTCGCTCGAAGAGGAATTTCTTTAAGGCCTATCATGTCGAGTGTCTTTGAAGTGTTCCAGCGAAAATTAATATCTTTGCTCGTATTTGCTTTGGGTAAGGCGTCTATGGGAACGAAGAAATTTAACTTTAAAGATTTGTCTTTGCTGTGGGGCCAATTTTGTTCGTCATACCACATAGGAAAGTCATCCGTACAAGAATAAATAGTATCTACTAATGGATTTTTACGTAATGTACCTATGACTTTGTTTTCTAAGTTATGTACATATTTTGTGAAGTTATAGTGGCAATACCACTCGCTAACGGTGAAGGAAAACATCGTGAGGAAACCTGAGTGTCTGAGCTATTCATATACCTCAGCGCTTGAAATCGCCAATCCGCGGTGGGCACGCGTGGTGATTAAGCCCATACTCTCTCCCTGAGAGAAGGCCTGTGCCCTACAGTGGGACGTATATATAGGCTGCTTATGTAATGGATTTTTAATGTGCCTCTTGGATTAGGTATTCAATGAATCGATTCGCTTTTTATGTTGTTATCCTGTTTCTTTATGAATCTTCAAAAGCATCGAAACTCTATCAGTCCTAACTGTGGGATCCAGCTAGATACAAACGAATCCTACCTGTTGTCCGACAGGAAATAAGTGAATGGGCCAATATGCCCCGGCACGAATTAAGGTTTGGCAACAATAAATCCGAGATAGAGCGTTTTCCACACCTCTATGCCCTCCCTTGCGTCGTTCGGCTCTCGAAGCTTACACTGCCATTCCTAGACTCTGCAAATTGGCAAATCATTACAGAGCGGTAGGTACTTTAGATCTGTTGAATGACAAAATTTGGAAGCTAAAACAGAATACAATATTTTGCGACGTTCCATAACATATTTAGTTCTGACCTGGCGACCGCAGACCGGACGACGCAGCGTGGGAAGGCCCCCACCAGATGGTCTGACGACCTGGTTACGGTGGCGGGGAGTCGCTGGATGCGGGCGGCACAAGACCGGGGAAGCTTGGAAAACCATGAGGGAGGCCTATATCCTGCAGTGGGCGTCGAATGGATGATGATGATGATGATAACATTTTTAATGAAATATTTGCTCGGCTTTTTTGGCTTTTTTATAGTTTTATGCTTATACGTTATATAAAACTGATACTATATTTTATATTATATATACGATGATACCTTTAATAAGGTACCATCGTATATAGAGTATCAAATAGTCCCTACTTTTTCGGATGCCAGCAGTGCCTCATTTATTAAATCCTACTTTATTTTCCTTGGATGATAAATTTTTAAATTAGGTATGAACTTTTTCTTAACATAAAAATTTTAAATTTCATTTAAAAACTTTCAAAACTTAAGTCTTATTTCTAATGACAATGTTTCCTTACAACACTCCTCAGAAGCAGCTTAAATAGTCAGTGATAAAGAGAAAGACGTAACCACAGATGATTTAAACTCTCTCTGAGGAGTGTTTTAGGGTATAACTAAATCCCTATATACCTACATCTAAAAGAAGAAGTTTCTGTTCATTCGCCTTTACCACAATGGCAAATTTAGGAATCGCGAAAAAAATATCAGCGTTTCCATACATTTTAATGCTGAAGCACGGTGGTAACTTTTGTATGGAACACCCAATATTTTTTTCGCATGTTTAAAGTTTTCCCCATAACAGAATAGTTTCGCACTGACGAGCAGAACCTCCATTTTCTGATGTACATAGCCATGCGTGGTAATTAAGCACATACCCATTACCTCTAGCTCTCTATATCTCTATGATAAATGATATGAAGGCCTAAGCTCTACAGTACTACGTTTATGGGCTGTATTATTATACTACCCTGTATACTAGGGCATACAATACATCCGCGAAAAAAACCGGTCACATCAGCCTTACTTAGTCAAAATGTGCAACAATCTTTCGCCTCCAAAACTTGGATATAAGGTTCATATTTGGCTTACGCAAATATGACCATGTCTCCGAGTATCGCACTAAGCTCAAGTGGCTCCTCATCCGTTTCTGCAGGAATGCCCACATAATGTCTCTTCTCTACTGTTCAATCCAGCCACCCCTCTATATCTTAAAGATAACTACCTGTTTAACTACCTCAGTGACTCCCACAGTCGGGCCCTTCGGTCTGACCAGAATCTAATGCTAAAGATTCCAAGTCATTAGACGAGGTTCTTAAGCAACTCATTTGCTGTTAGGGCCGCCCGGCTGTGGAACGATCTGCCGGTTTCAGCAAGGCGCTCTTCTTCCCCAGCTATCTTTAAAAGCAGGGTTCACGATCAATATCTATCACTCTAATTTATTAAATAGTTCAACTATTATTGTTTTCCTGAATGTAGGTATGTCTTTTCTTTTGTCCTCTGGTAGAACTTTATTGTACTTATGTAACTTTATGTATGTTTATAATTGTTATACCTATAGTATGTAAAGGTTTATGTAAGTATATTATTACTAAGTATAGGTATGTAAATGAATATTCATATTTGCACCTACTACCCGTCTCACTTTACCTTGAGCAACTCCATCGTCGGTTGCCTGAAAGAAATTGCTATAAGCAATAAGGCCGCCAATGGTACCGCATTTTTGTCAATATTTCACGTTTGGGTTTTTCCTGGTACAATAAAGAATATTCTTATCTTATATTTTACTCAAGACCTTGAGCCAACTAATTTCAGTGTACGATAAAGATAGAGAACCCTTTATTGCACAAACAGGTGATCGATATTACAAATAGTTTCTTATATCTAAGTAGTGGTACACAATTAGCGGTCTTATCGATTAGAGCGGTCTCTTCCAGACAACCTTTGGATAGAGTGGATTGCAGGAAGAATAAAGTCGGTAGGTGGATGTACATAAATAAGCGAATCTGAAATACATATAATGGTATGTGAAGTAACAAATATGTATAGCGAAAGATTACAAGAATATAAAGTACATATTGCATAAGAAGCCTATATACGTCCCACTGTAGGGCACAGGCCTTCTCTCCGAGAGAGAGTATGGGCTTAATCACCACGCGTGCCCACCGCGGATTGGCGATTTCAAACGCTCAGCTATAGGAATAGCTCAGACCCTCAGGTTTCCTCACCATGTTTTCGTTCACCGTTAGCGAGTGGTATTGCTATTATAACTTCACAAATGTACATAACTTAGAAAACAAAGTCATAGGTACACGCCCGTACTGGGAATCGGACCTGGGTCTCCCGCTTCCGAGTCCAATGTTCTATTCACTAGGCTACCACCGCTACGTACATATTGTACAAATAATATACTTACATGAATACCTAAAAAATTAATACATAATCTAATACATATAAGCGGCAGTTTACGTGTACATAGTATACATGAATACCTACAAAGTAAATACATAATTAATAGTAGATTGTTCACCGAGGGCGCAAACAAAATTTTTGCGTCGAGGTTGTGAAATTGAATCCAGAGCGCACTGAGGCGATTCTTGCATTAAAGCCCGAGCGAAGCGGGGGTTTTAACTAAGAGTCGCTGAAGGAGCGAGGGATTCAACACTACCGAGACCAAAAATGATTTGCGCCCGTGTAGAATACTCTGCTTTTCACTACCATCTGAGAGGAAAGAAATAAAAGATAACACTTACATACCACTCAAATGTAACTTCTGGCAGGAGGTTTTGAATTGCTTGTGTTGCCTGTTTTTTTTATATATTATGGTGTTAAGAAGACACTATCATCATCACTTGACGACATTTTTCCAAGAAAATAAATAAAAATAGACAAAAAAAGCGCGTCAATGTTATTAATTTTTTGCAGAGAAAAAAAAACTTGCGTTCCAATTTCAAATATTTGACAATTATGTACTTAAAAGTTTTGCAGCAAAGAGTTTGGTAGTTCAGTAAGTAGTTCCAAACTCGGTTTTAAAACTTATTGCTTGGGTTGGAGCGAAGTAGATATAGGACGAATCCTCAAGAGTGAAAGAGAAGTCCGACTTCTTAGTAAATGAGTGCATTAGTGTAGAAATTCAAAATTGGATTTTGAGTCTATTTACTTAAAAGTACCTAAAGGTAAATTGATTCAAAACCCAATTTTGAGTCTATTTACTTTGATGCATCTTAGCTTGAAAAACAATAGCGTGTTTTAGGTCCTAAATTTGGGCATCAAAATGCATCATTTCGAGCAGAAGATGGAGTGAAAAAATAGTTCGTAGTCATCCTGCCAACGCTTCATTCCATTCCACCGCCACGGGTTTTAGAGCGAAGTCAATAAATAAAACGATTTCAAAACCACGCAAGCAAGAACGGGTTGGTCCTCTAATAATTTCATTCACACACAATAGATCGGGGAGACCACGTTCACTCTGCACACGCCCCTTTGGTGTCGGGATGAAGGTATAATAGTGACGTTGTGGTCATCTTTTGTTCTCGCCTTTTTGGATGGTTTTTTGTTGGATTCCTGGCCTCAAGCGTTTGGTCTGATTTTTACTTCAGCTTGTTTTTAAACAATGGGCGCGTTCTTTTGTTTGAGCGAGCAGAGAGCAATACACGAACTTGTTTTAGATAAAATTTGCTTTTCGCTGTTTCTGGGGCAGATTGCTGGCAGTGGCTGGATGAGGCCGGCCGAGGACAGAAGGGAGTGGCGTGCTTTGGGAGGCCTATTTCAGCAGTAGACGAATATGTGTTGATTGATTGTTTGATAGCTTTTAACAAATTTTATTTAAATCGGCACCTGAGGCGTTTGGAGACCGCGGTAGCTGGGCGCCATACATTACTGTATGGTACCCGGCTGCCTTCGACTCTATATGTCTCATATGTTCTCTTCACGGCTATTTTGTTTTTATTTTTGTTTTTTTGACTTTCATGTACCTTCGTGTTTACTGTGTTTCTGTGATAATTCAAAGTTCGTGTATTTTGTCTGTGTACCTTCGTGTTTACTTTGTGTTTCTGTGACAATTTAAATAAATGTCTTCTTTCTTTCTTCTTCTTTCTTTGTTTCAAATAATTTGTAATTAATAGCAATTTTATTTAATTCTCATTTGCCTTATGCCTCTCGATGAATAGCACAATTGAGCAATTAACAGTACGGGGTACCTACCCTAGTTTGGGACCAGGAGAAACGATTGTGTTGTGTGAAATTTGTTTGGCCGTTAAGGAGTAGGCAGAGACCAGGGACTGCCACTTGCTATGATCCCTGGTCTCTGCCTACCCCTCTGGGATACAGGCGTGAGTTTATGTTATGTTATGTTATGTTTGGCCGTTAACTCTCCTTAGTTAGTAACATTTGAGATTTCCGCACATAGTCTCACAGTTACGCCATTGTACGTACTTAGCAAGGCAGTAAAACTTAGTCAGCCAGGCTGTCTCTTACCAGAAAGTCAGCAGTCCTTTGCCCCTTTAGATTAGATAAGATTAATACTCTTTATTGCACACCATACATTATGAAGATACATGAAAAATCTTAAGTTAAATAGTATACAACTGGCGGTGTTATCGGTAAAAGCTGGTGTAAGAGAAAGAGAGTAGGTAGGTGTACATAAATTATATAAGAATATGGCAAATTATAAATAATAAGAGAAGATGACTCACATTAATATCATCATCATCAGCCATTTGATGCCCACTGTAGGACATAGGCCTCCCTTATGGTTTTCTCTAGCTTCCTGGTGTTGTCCCGCATCCAGCGGCTCCCCGCCACCATAACCAGGTCGTCAGACCATCTGGTGGGGGGCCTGCGTGCGGTCCGCGGTCACCAGATCAGAACTTTTTCGCCCCAACGGCCATCAGTTCTCCGAGCTATGTGCCCTTTGTGGGTTATGGGTTACCGTAGGCACTGACTGAAAATCAGCGCTGAGGAATCACTTCCTCAGCACAACGCTGAGTCAGCTGCCTTTTGTTGCAACGTACATACACCACAGGCTACATCTATGGTCCTGTTTTATTTATTCGTTTTGTCTGTTTTGTATTTAGTTTTCTTTCTGTTGTTGTGCATATTATGTTACTTATGTGCTTATTTTGTTTCTGTGATGTATCTTGTTGGTGTAATAAATGTCTTTTTTCTTCTTCTTCTCCCTGCCCACTGCCACTTCAGCTAAGCTGAGCCCACTGTAGGGCACAGGCCTTCTCTCAAGGATAATCACCACGTATGGGCTTAATCACCACGCGTGCCCATCGCGGATTGGCGATTTCAAGCGCTGAGGCATATGAATAGCTCAGACACTCAGGTTTCCTCATGATGTTTTCCTTCACCGTTAGCGAGTGGTATTGCTATTATAACTTCACAAATCTACATAACTTAGAAAACAAAGTCATAGGTACATGTCCGCACTGGGAATCGAACCTGGGTCTCCCGCTTCCGAGTCCGATGTTCTACCCACTAGGCTACCACCGCCTTGTATGTATAGATATACGTATATCAGCTCTCTAGTACTTATTGTCTCTGTGCTAAGCCGTGGACACACAGACAGACAGACAGACAAACAGACAAACAAACAGACAGACAGACAGACAGACAGACCGACAGACGGACAGAGGAACGGACATAACGAAACTACCTATAAGGGTTGACTGTGGAACTCTAAAAACGGCTACATTACATAACATGTAATCCATTAAGATTTTTCCCTGTGCCGATGACCTTGAGCGTTTGACACAGGTGTGCAGCACTTCCACATTTCACCGCTAGATGACACGACTGAATTAATTCCTAGTAGTAATCTCCATAGAAAGACGCTCGCGCTGCCGCACACACACAGTCTCATTCCCTTCGCGTAAGCACACGCCGCCAAAGGCACACATATATAGCCGAATTTCGAACGCGTCGAGCGAGCCGAGCGGTTTCTACTTTTCTAGCCGGCTCGCCAGCCCGCCCGCGTACGCGTAGATTGAATAGACTTCAATCTAATGCCTTCTTGTATAGCATGCGTCATTACAAACAAAAAAGATAAAGGTAGATACATCTCTTCAAAACTTATCTATGCTTTGTAGAAAGAATAGCTTTCAAACAAAAATCACATGTTTAGTAAGTACGTATTTATTTACCTACCTACTTATGAAATAGTACATGTTTTTGCACAACAACAGGTTTTTATGTCAAAAAGTGAAAAAAATCATCTTATCTTTTTTCAATAAAGTGAATTTGACTTTGATTTCACATGGATGTATTTCGGGACTCAGTGGCAGAATTGGAACGTAGGAAGCGACTTCCCCATATGAAATAAAAAAATATATTTCTAATGCCAATTCCATGGAAAGTAGAAATTACGACCATTTTAATTGTTATCCGGATTTTACGTCGTTAGGGTTGTCACGCTCTCAGATAGTAATTTATAATCCGGATCTGATTTGATTTTGAAAAAAATATGTAAATACCTGGTGCCGTTATTATTGATATTAATTAAAATAGTAACATGATATACATCGCATATAACAACTTTATGTACACGGTGTGACGTGAAGAATGTATATAGGTACATAAAGTTGATCAGCGAAAAACACCTAGATAAAATTGTTGTCCCATTTTGATGTTACTAACTTGAAATTTTCTATACGATTAGTTTTTTTGCTAAAACCGACGGAGAAAATCGAAAACTTGGAGAAGCTGGTCTCCATGAGTTTCTTTTTTTTTTCAACGGCTTGGGATAATGGTAACACTTAGGGGTGGTCTTTTAAAACAACATAAACTCGTTGCATAAACCCTAGATAGGACGGTGACGTAAATTAATTTTTATGGCAAATTTAATAGTGCCGATTGAAAAGTAAAATTGCTTAAATTTTCAACCAACACCTAATGCAGGTTTTGCCACCGGGCCCCGCTGGTCTAGCGGCTGGACTAATATGGTATCAACTTTATAGTCACACAGCGTTTGAATGCTAAAATAACTAGACGTGTGAAAATTCTTGAATTTTTGGTTGTTCTAATTTCGGTCTTATCAGGTGCTAAAAGATTTCCAAGTTCCACATATGGTGTAAACTTGGAATTTCTATCCTTACAGGGTGATCCCTCAAACCGATAAGAAAAATCTGACTTGGAAAATCCAGTCTCTACAGCTTTTTTGTCAAAGCCTGAGAAAACGGTAACATTACGGGGTAGTCTTGTCGAACAAATGTTGAATAAGACCTTGGGTTGGATGACAACGTTAACTTACTTTTTACAAAATGGCGTAAGTCAAATTTCAAGCTGGCTCCTAAAAATTTAAAAATTCTGATTTTTATCTCTGGCTCCGTTTTTCTATGAAAATTAGTATTGGAGGTTTTTGCGGTCGCTGATGACTACTCTGCGCCATGTATTGAACGCAGTTTTGATGACTTCCAGCCTCCCGAACAAGCCGGTTTCCGAAAGGGCTTTAGTACCATTAGACCACATCCACACGTTGCGGCAAATCATACAGAAGACTGAGGAGTATAATTTGCCATTATGCTTTGCGTTTGTGGACTTTGAGAAAGCCTTCGATTCGATCGAGTTATGGACAGTGCTCGAGTCTCTCCAGCGTTGCCGTATTGACTATCGGTATATCGAGGTGCTAAAATGCTTGTACAACAGTCCACTATGACCACAGAACCACTATGTCGGTCCGAGTACAGGAACAGAATTCGGAGGCAATTCCATTGAAAAAGGGCGTAAGACAGGGAGACGTTATCTCTCCAAAAATGTTCACAAACGGACTGGAAGATACCTTCAAGCTTCTGGAATGTCAGGGACGCGGCATCAATATCAATGGCGAGTACATCACTCACCTTCGATTTGCCGACGATATAGTAGTCATGGCAGAAACGATGGAAGACCTCGGCATAATGCTCGAAGACCTCAGTCGAGTTTCCCAACGGGTGGGCCTTGAAATGAACATGGACAAAACGAAGGTCATATCGAATGCTCGTTTTGTGCCCACCCCAATAACATTGGGGAACTCGACTCTCGAAGTTGTAGACGAATACGTCTACTCAGGACAAACAGTCCAACTAGGCCGGTCCAACTTTGTGAAAGAGGTCGAATCCAACTTGGCTGGGCAGCATTCGGGAAACTTAGAAAAGTCCTTTCGTCTAATATACCTCAATCGCTCAATACAAAATTATACAACCAGTGATGACTTAAGGCACTGAAACGTGGCCTCTCACTATGGGCCTCCTAAGAAAGCTCAAGGTCACGCAAATAGCTATGGAAAGGCCTATGCTTTCTCTACGGTATCGAATCAGAAATGATGAGATTCGTAGAGGAACGAAAGTCACCTTAGCCCAGCGGATTACTAAGTTGAAGTGACAGTGGGCGGGGCACATAGCAAGCAGAACTAATAACCGATGGGGCCGAAAAGTTCTCGAATGGAGACCACATATCGGCAAGCGCTGCGTAGGACGACCAGCCGACAGATGACCTCATCCAAGTGCCTGGAAGACGCTGGATGAAATCCGCTTCCAAGTCTTCCAACTGGTCTTTTTGGAAATGCATGGAGGAGGCCTATATCCAGCAGTGGACTTCTTGTGTTTCCATGACTCGAGAGGTTTCTTTACAAAAGCTGCTGAAAACTTAAAATATAGTGTAAAAATACAGAGGTTTTTATAAAAATTTTAAAAGAGTGGAAATTTTGATAAATTTGAAGCTTGGATTAAGATTTTGGCTCAAAATCTTTGAATTTAAATCATCGACTTTACGCATTTTTTTATTTTATTTTACACTACGCGCATTCACTAAAGCGGTTTCAAAAGGGTGAATATGTGTCATCGCTATCGTGCCTGTGTGGCCAATAGTCCATTGAGCAAATCTGACTGGATAATTTTTTTCTATGGTATAACACAAACAAAATTATAAAAAATTTAAGAACAAAAGCAAAATAATTAATTTTTTACAGAAGAAAAAAAAAACATTTCAAAATGGATATTGACCAAAGAAATAAAACAAAAATTATGAAAATGGAAAAAGACTTCGTTGCTAAGGATGTTGGCAAAAGAGCTACAAATGGATTTGAGTGCTTATTTGGCCTGCATCCTTGTTTCAGCACAAAGACTGATAAATATAATTATTAATCAACAGTGCCTCCTCGTCTTAACTTATATTGGTATATTATAACAGATTAATCTGTTGATAATTGTATTAATAGTGTAATTCATACCATTTCTATTATTTCATTCCAATAGCACAGGAAACATACAGCATTTAAGTGATTTTTGGCGTTAAAGCTGATAGTTAAAAACTATCTATACTATAGTGCAGGGAATTCTAGTTTGATTGCGTTGTGTGGACGTTATTATTATTATAATTTTGGAACTCCCCACCGACGAATATTTTCAAGATACATTAAACTATTCATTGTGACACTTAAATAAAAATATGTAATATCGGTAAACCAGGAACGCAGATTTTTGTTTAATCTACTGTGTGATACAGTACTTCTATTTCTATTTGGTTACTTTTTGTTACACTTTTCCTTTTTGTTAAGGTTTCAGTTGTTTTTTTTTGTTACGTGTACAAAAAACTTACCTACATTCTTTTGTTGTCATTATAATTATGGAACCCAAAAAATATTATGCGCGTTAAATTATATATTTAAATTACGTTGTACCTAAAAATGAGCACCGAATAAATCTTGAATAAAAAAAACCCGGATTTTGTGCCAACCCTAGCAAAAACAATTGAATAGGATCAACTTATACATGTCATGGAAGTGTGATTTATATTACATGTAGGGAAGGTAAAGAGCATAATTATTGCAGTGTGTATAACTTATCCCAATACAGCGGAATTTCGAGAAAATAAAAAAACTAAAAACAAGTACCTACACACGTAGTATATAAATTATAATTCCTACAAAATTTTTAGCATTACGCCATTGATTCTTCTAAAAATACTTCCGCATGTACAATAAAATGCGTGATAAAAATATACAGCGTTTTATTTTATTTAAAACAGAAAAACATGTCAGGCAGATAGAAAAAAAAATCAGAGTCGAAATCTACACAGATTCATTTTGTATGTTTAGAAAAGGTTCTAAACATAACATTATTGACACAATTCATATAACTATGTAAAATATTTTTCTATACATATATCCGGATGGGAACGACCGAGCCGAGTTCGATAGCGCTATCTTCTTCTGTCGCTACGGAAGTGAGCGGTGCGGAAATACTAAGTACTGTAATTCGGCTTGGTTCACTCAAAGGTTATGAATTCGTAACGCCCCAATCGAAATTATTATTTACCAACACATTATTTACCGCCTATGTACCCTACAATCTAACGAGGAGGCGAAGTGCGAGCGCAAGGAGTGAAACAAAACTCAATCAAACTAAAATGAACCTTAAATGCTAGTAATTAGAGACTACAAGGCTCGAGCAACAAGTCTGGCCGCGTGCGGCCGACCTAATCGCGACAATAAATGGATTATAATACATAGGTAGTTAGGTTTAATTTTTAATGAACCTCACTTTTACCGTGATTTAGGCACAAATACTAAAACGATGTTTCGCTTAGGTTGGTAATGTTACAATAGCTCGGATGGGAAGAGGCGTCCCTTGAACGGCAGAGAGCTCTTGGTTCGAATACTAGTAAATGATCGGTTTCCTTTTTACTTTTCTTTTTTAGTTATTTACTTAAATAAAAAAATACAAGAATTGGGATTTTATATTGTATGTTTTTCTAACGATTGAAGCTCGATCACTACTACAAAAATCAGTTGCCGTGCGTTGGTCTTGCAAACACTCGAAAATGTCTCCACCGATTGGACTAATAGCTATATAATATTTTTTTGTTTTGTTCGGACATGGGACGTGGGGCGAGGGCGCGGAAAAGACCCATCCCTTCAGGAGCCTGTTTCATAGAACTACAATTCATTGTGACTATGACAATTCGATGTACATTGCAAAGCCGATTAACCCACAGATTAAAAAATAGACTCTGCTGCGCAGTGTACTTCGAATTGTCATAATAAACTACGAAATTATAGTTTTATGAAACTTGACCCAGTACATTTTGTACGAAAGTGAATTGGAAAGATGCGGCGTCTTTTTCGGTCCCTCGCCCCACGTCCTTGGCCTACAATCGGTAATTTTGTATGAGAATTGCTACTAAAAATTAGTTATTTGTATATTTTTATCATTTATATATTAATTAAGTCTCTTATTTTATGTTTGAAATAATTAAAAGACTTTGAATTAATTTCACTATATGGCGCTCGAGGTGAACTTTGGAAGGTTGATTTATGATTGATAAATCGCTTATGAAAAGTTACAATGAAATCAATGGTGATGCGAAGAGCGCCTGTTCACAGACAACAGGCAACGAGTAGGCTGGGCTTACCTCGTAAGGCGTAATGTGATAAATTGATGAAAACGTTTTTTCTGAATGAGTAACTATGGTTCCTGTTAGTTTTAAACATTAACATACAAGATTTTGATATTGCCCGTAAGACTGTATAAGCTTAAACGTAATCCACTGCGCATTTAAAATGGTATATAAATTCTTAGCTTTTTTTTAAGCATTCTTACGGAATATATTTACTCATAGAAGGCGTAAGGTTATGACAGTTGTCAAACATCCAATAGGGAATCAAGGAGTTAAATTATATCATATATAAATTTCAACGGTCTGCCATGTTCCTAGAGGATGTCACAAGCGATTCAAAAACGTCTGCTAGCCAGTTCCAGCACACTGTAGCCCCTTAACATTAGTAACGCTCGTAGTGCTGTCCACACATAAAATTCGCGTTACTTTACTAATTACTTATGTTAATACTTACATGTTAAACCCGTCTGGACCCGGCTTGACTGTGAAGGAAAATGTCGTAACAAAACACGAGTTTCTGCAGTTTCTACGTACCTTAGCGCTTGCTATGTGCCTACAATAAAATTTCATGCATAACTAAACTATTGGCGAAGTATTTTTCTTTCATTTTGCTTTAGTTAGGCAGACGAGAGAAAATACCTATTGTATTTATCAGTAATCAATCAGTTAACTCAGACTAATATTCCAAGCAATACCTAAGTAACACGTACCGTTTCTCGCAAATGCCCGCACAGTAATCAATAATGCTAACGTAGGTAATCAAGCGATATGTCAAAAACAGTCTTGCTCTATGATTAAACTCAAACCTCGCTCAATCATGTGTGATTCCACTCATAATGTATTTATAGGTATAATAAGTCAGTCATTTTGAAATCGTTTGACGTATTATAGAGTAATTTTACGATGGCTTTACAATAAATTTGAAGATAAAGAGGCAAAAAAAAACTTTATTTCAAAGGCATACACCTCGTGAGCAAATCGCAAGATACTTTCATCAATGACCTTCTTTAATTGTCGCCTTTAATACATTTCCAATTTGCTCAAAGTATGTCCAACTGAAATGTCCTTTACCGTCTCTTTCACCCACATTAGCTCGATATATGTGGTTTGGCTTGACTTTCCTGGCTTTCTGGATACAGGCGTGAGTTTATGACATATAATTATATGTCGAAGCCATATCGTATAACACGCCGTTTCACATGTAGGCGCGCTGAATTGAAAAACGTCGCTGTTATGTACGGCTATTTTGCGTTCAGCCGGATTTAAAATAATTTTTATGCGGCTAAAATAAAGTACGCCGCATTGTAGATTGACTTTGACGAGCACTTTGCGTTTGTCAGAGCGGCTTAGTAACGTGACGCCCACAGCGACGTTTTTCAAATCCGGCGCGCCTACATGTAAAACGGCGTGTTATACGATATGGCTGCGACATATGCATATAACTTTAGCGGTGGTAGCGGAGCGGTAGAACACCGGCTTCTCATTTGGGAACCCACAAGGTTCAAATCCCGGCATGATTTTGTTTTCTAAATAACATAGATTCGTTAAGTTATAGTAGCAATACCACTCGCTAACGGTGAAGGAAAACATGCATCGTAAGGAAAATTAAGTGTGTATGAGGTGTTCACGTACCTCAGCGCTTGAAACTGCCAATCCGCGGTGGGCACGCGTGGTGATTAAGCCCATACGCTCGCTCTACAAAAAAGCCTGTTCCCTGCAGTGGGCCGAATATAGGCTACATAAAAAGATACCTTTAAATTCGGGGTCTAACCGTCCGGTTCTCGTCAGCCTTTCCATCACTACCCTAGGGCAAGCGTCTCTAAAGTACATACTTGTTCAATAGTATCATATTAGTATGATGATGCTTGTTTCATTGGCACTATTGGTAGTATAGTAACCAGCCACAGGTTTTGAGGTTTTGAAGTGGAGTCGATGGTACACGCACTGTGCGACTGTGAGGTCCTTTCCGGAAAAAGAATTAGTCTTACCTGAAACCAGAAGACTTAAGGCACCTTTCCCTAAAGGGCGTGACCGACCTCGTTGAGTACATCTTCGATTAGGCTCAGGTGTAAGGTCAAGGGGCAGACACAACAGATCCCACTGGGTCGAAGTGTCGCCGACTAAATGTCGGCCCCCGCACGACAACTATAAGATAAGTAAACCAATCGCATTCCAATGTTTTAACCCGTGAAAATGAACTTGGTGCTTCGCGCGATAATTTGCGTGGGTACACCATTAATTTGGCCATGCCACATTTTTTAATATGAACGTCAAATCTCAAAACCATTTCGAGAATATTGCTTTCCGTACAATTTCTATTTATCAGATTTGTAAATAAGTCTAGGTTTTTTTTTAAATATTAAATTACTTTTCTATGACATCAGCTAAGGCAGTTTGAGTATTAATCCTTTGCCTTCCAAAAAAGAAAAACGTGTTGAAGTGTCGGTTTCACAGAGTGTCGTTTTGTTTAGCCGACTAAATCAACTGATGTTAATGACAATTATTTTTTTATGTAGGATAATACTATCTCTTTAAAATCATGCTTCACACGCCACAAAATTTTAGAAAAATATTTAAAATAGAAATAATGAATAAAATTCAAAAATAACGAAATTGGTTTCCTAAAATGGTCCATATTTTCGAAATAAATTATAAAAAAACGTATGTCGAAAATAAGTTGCAGAGATAAATAACAGTTTTTGTCGTGCTTATATCATTCTATTGAAAAACGATGTGTGTATTAGACTCTAGGGCCTGGTCTGCGTGCCATCTTCCCTCCTCGCCAGGCGTCCCGGCTATCACCAGTTCAGGCTCGAGATTCGGTCACCAATATCGTCGACCTTCGTCCGACGGCGAATGGCGACATTTGGTACTCTATCCACTAGGGCCTAGCACTGATCGCTCCACAGCTCTTTATGGAACTTTGACTCGGTCGAGATGTGGTCAAGTCGTCCGAGGGCCGTGGATGTGAATTGCGGGAAACCGTATAAGATGACGTGATGAGGACAAGGCCTATAGGTACTCGGCAGTGGGCAGAGGTGGCCGATGATGAACCTTTTAAAGAACAATGGGTATGGTTGTATTTTCCCCGTACCCACCGTATTAGCATTATCGACTAGATGTCATTTAAAAGAGGTATATTCAAAGCACTTTAGTTTTTTTTTGTCCATTTTTGCTCCAAAATGGTCTAGATTTTGAAATGGATACCTAGTTTAACTTGTAACGTTCATTAAATCGCAGTTTCTGTGCTACTTTGAATAAAAAAAATTGATTTTGATTTTTGATTTTCACTCGAAAATTTCATTTTCTGGCAACGACACTATCAGCGGTACTTCTAGTATTTAAATTAATTCGATAAAAAATACCCGAAACCGGCGTGCGTGCATGCAACGATTAATGTATGTTGAGGAAGCGAAAGTGATCTGTCAGGATCGTGGCAAGTGGTAGTCCCTGGTCTCTGCCTACCCCTCTGGGATACAGGAGTGATTTTATGTATGTATGTCGAAAATTAACAAATGAATGAGTTTGAGAAAGAATTTACACACGCAAAGGACATTGGCATATGTTTAAATGTCAATCAACTCTTTTTTTTTCAGCGAGCTACAAAGTTGCCGTACCAAAAAAAAATGTATTTTCGAAGACATTTTAAAGGTCTAGGTCTCAAGTTCGTACAAGGGTAGGTACGTTATGATCATTCTTTATCACGATTAAAAGCGATTTTCCGCCCCGCTAACGCTCTTCACTAACCTCTTACCTGAAGTACAGGATAGCTGTCATTTGCAGAGTCCGTGGCTCCTGTGAATGGGAGTCCACGGAAGTAATTTACGTCGCATATTGACTGGGCTGGGTGTGTCTGGGACACCGTGGACATTGATTAGTGGTGGCTTTATTCATAATAAAGCAAGGAAAGAGATGTATTATCGTAGATAGATATTGTCTATATTAGTCAATAGTTCCAATGGGTCCCCAATTACTAACGTAAGGCTCGAGAGGGGGAGGCAGGGGTTCGCAAATACCACACGGGGCACAGAGGGGCACATCAGCTCTGCGTACAAAAAGAAGCCATAACTCAATTTGTTACACAACTAGTATTTCAGATAAAAAGCTAGTATTTAATATCCAACTAGTATTTCTGCTGTGAACTGGAATTTTGACATTGGAAATGCCTTTTCGTTCGCTCCAGTGTTGGCTCTGATTTCACGAAAAAGTGCCATCCCAAGTTATATCTCGGAGAGATTTTTTATGATGATATGATTTATTTGTGAGAACTGTAAGGTGCAAAAAGAATTATTGGAGAAAGTCAAAGAAGAAAAAACTTATGGAAGAAATAGTGAAAAAATATGCTAGAGGATTTTTCCGAATTGTTGATTCTGGCGCTCGATATTTTGGGAACGAAGAATTTTATCAAAAATTTGAGAGAAAAAACCTCTAGAAAATTTTGTCAGCTACAATTTGAGCCTAAAACAAAGACGATCGGGTTAAGGGTTTGCCCTGTAGCCTAACCTTTTTGAAAAAAGTCAAAAAGTCAGAACGACATTTTTTACATGACATTTATGACTCAATTAATCTCCAATGTGTGTGAGGCATGAAATCTGTGATTTTTTTTATAACAGCTGGTTTTAATGCGTGTTTTTTATATCTTGGTTGTTCCTTGGGAACCTTGGAAACCTGAGTGTCTGAGGCGTTCACATACCTCAGCGCTTGAAATTGCCGATCCGCGGTGGGCATGCGTGGTGATTGAGCCCATTCTCTCTCTCTGAGAGCAGGCCTATGCCCTGCAGTAGGACGTATATAGACTACATAAACATAAAAAATATTTATTTTAAAAACCTTTTTAGAAGCTAAAAATTACTCAGGGTTGCAAGTGATATAAATTGCTTCGGCCAGATGTCTCTGCCTGTACGTAATACAGAGAAGTATGTAAAGGTGCTCGAAATTTCGACGATGCCTGCACTTGCCCATTAGCTCAGTTGGGAGAGCGCTGGCACGGTTAGCCAGAGGTCGCGGGTTCAAGTCCCGGCATGGGTGGAATTTTTAGCCTCTAAATAGGTTTTTAAATTGACCTCAGCACGGGTTAGTGCAACAAAAAGAATATAAATATTTATTTATTTATTTAATACTTTTATTGCACTTAACTTAATGTACCTACAATACGGCGGACTTAATGCCATGAGCAAATATCTGATTAAATGACTATTTACACAATAAGTATTTTTTGTACAACTTGACCATCATTTACAGTTTTAGCAAAGTGCGGTGACGAAACAAAAACGTTTTGTACAAAAGAAATAACACACACCGACGCAACATAAACTTACAACTTTTGTTAAACGTGTGTTCGATGCAGTGCCGATTTTTGTAAATACATACATAAACTCACTCCTGTATGCCGAAGGAATAGGCAGTGACCAGGGTTTGCCATTTGCCACGATCCTGAAAAACAAACCAATTTCGCTTCATAGATAGATAGGTAGTCAAATAACACTTTATTGCACACCAGTAATTTACAGACATATAAGGCTTCGTCAACATTCATTAGTAGCTACATGCACGCAGGCCGGTTTTGGGTACTTTTTTCTTGTCCTTCGCTAAGACATCCTCTATTTGGTCAGGTATGTCCGCATGGGACGTCTCTCGCCACCCCGTCCACCCACGTTATTTATGTTATACTTACTAATATTATAAACGCGAAAGTTTGTATGTATGGATGGATGTTTGTTACTCTTTCACGCAAAAACGGCAGAACGGATCCAGATGAAATTTTGCACAGAGATAGATTATAGTCTGGATTATTTTTTATCCCGGAAAAATACACTTAAAAATTACCACGCGAACGAAGTCGCTGGCAACAGCCTATATTTCTTTACAGTATCACGTGTGGGAGAAACTTGTAAGAGAATACTGCAAACTAACGTTCCATAGGGCAAGGATAAAGGAATCTCTAATAGAGGGCTTGGGCGGATAATTAGGGCTCCCACATTTCCGTCCGGTCTAGGGTCAACATTACAATTTGCTTAAATAATTGAGCAATTTTAGAATTTAACTACAAAGTACAGCGGGCGTAGGAGGAAAATTGTCTGCTCTGGGCCTAAACTCGATGAGGAATTATTCAGGGGGGCGGGTCTCTAGAAAGCACAGTTGTTAATAATGTAACATAACATAAACTCATGCTGTATACTCATCATCTGTACCAGGAAATGAAACCGGCGTGCGTTCATGCAAAGACTATTATAATGAATGTTGGTGAAGCGAAAGAGATCTGTCAGGATCGTGGCAATTGGCGGACCCTCGTCTCTGCCTACCTCTTCGGGATAAGTTTATCATCGTTATGTTTATGTATCTATATCACTTGCTCGGTATGAAGGAAAACGTGCATCGTGAGGAATCCCGCGTATTTGTTGACTCCGGTTTGTCGGCTTAATATGCAAGCCTATACCATATAGTATACAAAAGTATCTACGGATCAAGTACATTTTTAACTATAAAAATATCCAATTAATACCTACCAAATCTATTCTTCCAGGCTGGCTTCCAACCTTAATTCCTATGTTTGAGTCAACAAGTTATCCCCATATTTTGTAAATTGAGGCCGTTTTTAAATTGATGATTTGATGTGTTTATATGCTCCAGGACTTACAGCATCTGAGTGATCACTTTACATAGCCTATTACCTAGTACATAGACTATTAAGTAGGTACCTCTTATCTAGTATAGAAGAGTTATAAGAGGCATTCTTATGATTCAATTATACAATGATTTTGTAATAAATACCCGATGAGATTATAAGTATTTTTAAATCCGCCAAGAACACAATAGGATTAAGTAAACCCTTTTTTCCTCTGTGATTAAACAGTGATATGAAAACTAAAACTAATTTTATTTTAAGGCATCAGGAGTCATTTTCTCAGCATCATTGTGGAAAAAAGTCCTTAGACGTGCGAAATAGAAGTCATAATACTCTACATACTGAAAAGCATACTTACAGCAGGAAAGGGTCGGACCATGCGAGCTTAAACTAGGGATGCTGGTGAAAGGGTTTAACAACATTGTACCAGAATGTAAGGGCTGTAAAATTTTAAAGGTACTCACCAACCACAGTGGTCGCGGCCGCAGTGGCGGTGGAGGTCATTTGCTGCGGTAGTATTTAAAGAATATTCTGTCTATTTATCTAGTATTTGTATGGATGCGATTAATTGGGCCGAAGAAATGATTGCTGCGTTCGCGATAAAAACGCGTCGGTATGTATACGTCCATACAAATACTACTGCAGTAAAATAATAATGCTGAGATTTTTCAATTTGCCGCGCCCACTATGCTCGGTTGTTTTGTTGTACTTTGTTTTTAATATGTATGTGTTTGTTATTGTTTTCTTTTTCTTTCTGAGCATTGTTTTGTCGTATTGGTGATATTTTTCATCTTTCTTAAATGCTGTACACTGTGCTTATGTGTTGTTTGTGTTGTTCTTTTACGGTATGTGTGCAAATGTGTTTTTTTGTCAAATAACTGCACTCAAATGCCAACAAAGAGAAAGCCACTCCATTAAAGGAACTCATAATCTAAAGCGGTCGCGGTTGCAGTGACGATGTCGGTCATGTAAAGATTATTTAACGTAATGTGAATATGTTGTAAATAACCGACTCCGCCATCGCAACTATGACCGCTTTAGTTTGTGAGTTCCTTTAATGCAGTGCCTTTCTCCATGTTGTTATTTGAGTTCAGTTATTTGGAAAAAAAATCACATTAAATAACCGAATCCGCCATCGCAACCATGACCGCTTTAGTTTGTGAGTTCCTTTAAGCAGTGCCTTTCTCCATGTTGTTATTTGACAAAAAAATCACATTAAATGACCGATACCGCCACCGCAACCGGACCGCTTTAGTTTGTAAGTTCCTTTAATGCAAAGCATTTGTCCTTGTTAACTGGATTAAACTGGACTTTGTACACCGTCTTTTCTTGAAGCTATTGGCTAAGTGCGAAGTGACTTTGTTTTCTGAGTTACGTACATTTGTGAAGTTGTAGTAGTAATACCACTCGCTAACCGTGGAGGAAAACATCGTGAGGAAACCCTAGTGGCCGAGGTATTTACATGCCTCAGCACTTGCTACGTAAAATGGCCCAACTATGAGGCTAAGCGCGGAAATCTCAGGTCGAACTAGAACTATGCGCGAAGTGACTGACGGGGACAGTCGGAACGATTGCAGCGAACGCTGTGGAAGAAATGGAAACGTTTCGGGAATAAAACCAATGTGTTTAAATTCTTTCGTCGAGAATTTAATTTAAAAATTCGTTATTGCACAACAGAAATATTCTGTACATAGGCGAGCTTAATACTAGTGAGGTGCTTCTTCCAGCTGACATTGGGTTATATAAACGCTGTTTTGCCGTATTAAATTAGCTTAGGACCTTAGACCAACCAAATATACACAAAATTTTTCATGAAAATCGATGAAGCCGTTTCGGAGGAGTTCGATAACAAACACTGCGACCCGAGATTTTGTTATTTTATTATTATTATTATTTATTAGTGCGGAATACATAGGTACCTACTTCCATTAAATTATTTATAAAATTAAAAGCACAATAACTATACAAACTTAAAATTCTACCACGCAACAAATAATAATCATACTTAATTAATTTAATTTATTTTTTAGATTTATTTTTAATTTAATTTAATTATTAGTTTTAGTTGAATTTAAGATTAGATTAACCTTCTCAGTTAATCAATAACGCTGGTTGGTTTTCAATGGTTATTTTCAAAGTCAGGACCGAGTAGGGTAAGTAGTACAACAACATATCAATAAACATAAACATACATATAATATATATATATATATATATATATATATATATATATATATATATATATATATATATATATATATATATATATATATATATATATAGGTAGACATAAACATAGACATAGGCATAGGCATAGGCATAGACATATACATAGACATATACATAGACATAGGCATAGATATAGATAGAGACAGACATAGATATAGACATTTCATAATGTGACCTGTCGAAGAGTCGTTCTAGTCACGTGGTACAAAAAAGCGCCATTCAAATCAGACTCAAACTATGACGTCACAACTTAAACGGTTACTCCTTTTCTCCGTTTTCTAAAAGGGGTACATCCCTTTTAGAAAACGTTCAGAATTCAATGAAAAAACGCAATGTAATAAGTGTTTATTATTAGAAAGTCTCCATTTTTTGGGACCCTAATCAGCCCGAATATTTTTTTTGGTCGTATTTTTAAAAATATCTTGAGGTTTTCTTTCTTTTCTGTGGTATAAAAACAATACCACTTCAATCTACGTTTGACGCAAGTTCCTCACCTCATTGACTGTGCTTTGTCTCGAAAACACTATTGTTTTCCTCATCCTTTACACATACATAGCTGTGGTAGCCTAGTGGATAGAACATTGGACTCAGAAGCGAGAGACCCAGGTTCGATTCCCAGTGCGGGCATGTACATATGACGTTGTTTTCTAAGTTATGTACATTTGTGAAGTTATAGTAGCAATAACAATAACTGTGAAGAAACCTGGTGTCTGAGCTATTCCCATACCTCAGCGCTTGAAATCGCCAATCCGCGGTGGGCACACGTGGTGATTAAGCCCATACTCTGTCCCTGAGACAAGGTCGATGTTACACACCCATCGACGTTTGGCCTGCTGTCGACTGTTCTGCGAACTGCAGGCACGCGTCAGGGTTTCCTTACGATAATTTCCTTCGTGAGGCGAGTGCTCTGTACCCGCACGACGTTATCGAATTGTTTATCCTTTCCAAGCGGATGCACCTCAAATAACAAGCGCTTCGAGCGCTCTATTGACGTAGGACCCACCTAATTGCCACCTTGTCGAGCCCCAGAGTCTAATACAAACATAGTTTTCAATAAAATGATATGAGCACAACAATAGCTGTTATTTGACTGTATTTGGTACCTAGTCTAATAAGAAACAGCGGCAGTTCAATGTCATTTCAATGGTATAACCCGCTTAACGAGGCATATCTCGCGAAGAAAATTGAAAAAACCGGCCTAGTGCGAGTCGGACTCGCGCACGAAGGGTTTCGTACCCTGTCTCCACTGTAAGACTCCAGTGTCTGTCTGTCTGTCTGTATGTCACCAGGCTGTATCTCATGAACCGTGACAGCTAGATGTTGAAATTTTCGCAGATGATGTATTTCTGTTGCCGCTATAACAACAATTACTAAGACCAGATTAAAATAAATATTTGAGGGGGCTCCCATACAACAAACGTGATTTTTTGCCTTTTACCATAGGACATCCTAGTGTAGGACCAGTAGGTACAAGTGATTGTGTTGCGTGGAAGTTACTATTATTTGCTTAATTTCCTGAGTGTTGAGCAATTGAAAAATTGTTATCTTCAAAAACAGGAGGAGGTAAACTATTATTTTTTTTAGCTTATATACGCAGTGTGGGAACTACAGGGCACAGGCCTTCTCTCAGAGAGAAAGAGTACGGGCTTAATTACCACGCTTGCCCACAGCGGATTGGCAATTTCAACCGCTGAGATATGTGAACACCTCAGACACTCAGGTTTCCGCGCGGTGTTTTCCTACACGGTTAAAGAGTGGTATTTCTCGCTAATTAATGCTGAAAGAAAATAGTGTCACAATCCGTGATTCCTCTAAAGCACTCCTAAGAGTCAGTTTATTTAATCTGTGGTTACTACTTTTCCTTGTAAAATCTACACCACAGATTATTATAATCGGCTTTTTAAGGAATCCTGATTTTTATAAATAAGACCGTTTGTTGTTATAACGAATAAAAATATTTGAATTGATTTAAAACTTGTTACGGTTTGAAGCCTTTTTGCCAAAAAAACGACAGTTCAGTAAATTTTCAGCGAAAATAGATTAAATTCCTAAGGTTAGGCTGGAGGGTTTAAAAGTAGCTATTACAGCTATTAAGGCTTAATACGTTTGTTCGTTTGTTTTCTGCTAAAACGCAATTTAAACATACACATAAACACATAAACATTTACATACAGGCACATACATTGCTTCTGGCCCCACACTAGGATACCCTGTGTTGTGGGAACCAGAAACAACGACATCACAAACATGTAAACATCCAAGACCTGGGGTTTTTTTTTGTCCCCAGCCGGGATTCGAACCCGGTACCTCTCGCATGGTATGCAGATGCACTGCCGCTGCGCCACGAGGTCGTGAAAAGACTAAAGACGATATAATTTTTTCCCCATTAATGGGGCCTTGTTACTTGCAAAAATTACTACCGAACTGAAAGTCGTTTCACGTCAAAAATAGTCGTACAATAATCCTTCTTCGCCCAGTTTCCGGAGGATTTATACACGAACCTCGTTTATGAAACCAACCGCAATACTGTACCTATTGTGAACATCTTACCTCTTTGTAGCCACTTTGTCTCGGAAGCCTGCGCTGTCTCAACGGAAACTACACCTTACTCCTCTCAACATTCAGTTTGCATTCGAAGGGCAGTCTGTATTGCCAAGAGGGTTGCCCCTTTTAGGTATCTGCTGTATGATTCAATGAGCACAGAATTTGTAAAGTGTATCAATAGTTAGGTTGAATCTTAGTTAAGTAGCTTTAGAGGCTTTCATGTGCGTTCCAAGCTAAAGGAAGATGGAAACTTTGAATTTCACGATAAATGTATGTTATGCCCACATGGGGGCCATAACATACCTGGGCCATGGCACCTGGGGCCCAGAGGCACGCCTGCTGTTCAAGAACCTAGCGGCGCATCTAGTAGATGCATCGGGTGACCAGAGGATAAGCATGGCCATCCAAAGGGGCAACGTCGCTAGCGTTCTGGGCTCATTAACAGTGACCTGGAGCAGGTGTTTTATTTGTAAATATGTATGGTGCATGTAAATTAATTAATTTATAATTTACTAAAAAAATACATATCCTACTAACATAGACTAAGCTCGTACTAACAACTGTATGAATTTTTGTTTACCTGAAATGAACGCATATAATAATAAAAATAATAATATAATTTTAGACATTTATATATTACTAGCCGACCGTTGTTTTGACATATTAATTAGCCTACGACCTATTCTCAGACCTACCAGTAATACACAAAAAAATAATAAAAATCGGTTAAGCCTTTTCGGAGGAGTTCGATAACAAATACTGTGGACACGAGATTTTTATATATTAGATTATAGTTTGGCTTAATCTAGTTTTTATTTCAATTTGCATTTTTTTTGTTCTCTTCGATTTCGAATAGATAAATACTGTTAAAAACAGAAACAAAAATCAGTACAATAATAAATAAATAATCTATATGTCGTAGCCATATCGTAGATTATGCTATATCATGATGTGGTTAGCCATATCACGAAATGTGTCCTTTTCATGAAAAGGCCAAGTCAAACTGGCCGTATCGTTAAAGCATCAACGTTTGACGATATGGCAATCTACGTTTTGCCATATCATAATGTAGGCCCCATGACTTTTCCTGATTTAAGTTTGACATATTTACTGCATTGAGCTGAAAAATAGATTGAAGATGCCTAACGTATTTAGTGTTTTGGTGCATTTGAACCTTATAGGTTGAATAAAATACCAATAAAAGAAGCAACAGTTTATATTTTATCACTCGTAAAATACAATGCGGTACAATGATTACAACAAAATGAGATTTCTGCCCTACTTTCCTCATTTTGCACAGTATTTACTAATATTTAGAAATATTTTCTGTCGCCTCCATGGTAGAAATACACAACAAACTAACATCAGCGCCTCTAACGGTGGATAATGGAAGTATTTTACGATATGGCCGCTAACGTTTGGCCGCATCATGAAATAGTCATGCATTTCGCTATTCAAATCGTCAAACGTCGGTCGCTCATTGATCTGGCTAAGCCATTTCATGATACGGCCCGTTTGACTTGGCCTTTTCATGAAAAGGATACATTTCGTGATATGCCTAACCACATCATGATATGGTCAATTCTATGATATGGCTACGACATATATAATATATGAGGCAAGGACATCACATCATCATCATCATCAGCCATTTGACGCGCACTGCAGGACATAGGCCTATGGTTATGAAAACCATGAGGGATTTGGCCATAATCTCCACGCTTGGCAGGCGGGTTGGCGATCGCAGTATGCGGTTGGAATCTCAGGAAGACGCTGCTGCCCATCTACTGGTAATTTATTTCCTTAGTCGCCTTCTACGACATCCACGGGAGGAATGGAGTGAAGCTATTCTTAATCCGGCGCCACACGGAACATACAGGACATCACAAACATTGAAATATACCCAGACTGGGGCCATTTGTACATAATAATATGTATGGCAGCCCTCGAGCGTTGGTAGCCTAGTGGGTGGAACATCGGACTCGGAAGCGAGAGACCCAGGTTCGATCCCAAGCGCGGGCATGTACCTATGACTTGGTTTTCTAAGTTATGTACATTGTGAAGTTATAGTAGCAATACCACACGCTAACTGAGCTATTCACCTTGACATCGCTTGAAATCGCCAATCCACGGTGGGCACGCGTGGTGATTAAGCCCATACTCTCTCCTTGAGAGAAGGCCTGTGCCCTACAGTGGGACGCATATAGGCTGATTATAGCGGCCCTCAGTGTTAATCGAACCCGTGACCTCCGGCATGGTATCCAGGCGTGATAGCACTAGGCATATGCTAAGGGACGTATAAATAGAGCGCTGTAATTACTCATACTCATGCTGCTTAGCAATAAAAAAAAATTGCGCGGGTTATCAGTCATTTTATTTATCTATTTAGGGACCATATAGCAACTAACACGAGTAACAAAGTCTATGTCAAAATTGCTGATACGCATACAAATTTTATTTATTTATTTAAAATTGTTCTATTGCACTTCAACTAATGTACAAAACGGTAGATTGTATATTAGTTTTGAGTGCAATTAACGTATTTTAAATAAATAAATAAAATTTGTATACAAGCAACAACTTGCATGCAATAAAGAGTATCAATCTATTCTTATCTTCTAATAATCTAATCTAACTGCCTAAAGCAATAAACCCCTACTCCTTTTGAAATTAACAACTGATTTAGTGTAATTGACTCACCCAGTCCATCAAAAATAGCATAGCATGCAAAATATTTTGTCCACGAAAACCCTGACTTACAGATTCGGAATAAGGACCTCTGGAAGTGTACCAATCAAACACCTGTCCATTTTGAAAACCTGAATGGAAAATGGCATTGGATAGGCCTCACTCTACGGGGCTGTGATTTTCAATATAAAAACTGGCGGTGTGTCTCCTAAAAATATCAAATAACCTACAGGTGATGTTTGCGTAAAAAAACTTTCCCGTGCCGGCTACAGAGCTTGAATAAAAACGTTTTTCAGTCAAAACCGTTAGCCCGAGAAGGGTAGAGTCAGCGTCATTTAAGCGTAAAGAAATTTAAAGATATAGTAAAATGAGCAATCCCACGAACAGGTAAATTGGAATTTGTCGTTTGAACTTTTGGAATGTTTTTTGTATAAATACATTTTTTACAGGATTTATGATCAGTTTCGGCCTCTGTTGGATAGATAATGTTTAAATCCACCTTGAGTGCGCTCAAATATAAAAGGGGTACCTGATGTACATTATCTATTCGACGAGCTACATTGCTTTTACCGACAATATTGATAGGTAATATTGCACATTATTGATTATATTTACAGCGATAATGTACTGTTCCGATCAACCAAATACTAAACCACTTAAACCTCATCATCATCAGCCCAGCTCTGCCCGCTGTTGGGTATAGGCCTTTTCCCCATCACGCCATTCTTCGCGGTCTCTCGCCATTCGCATCCACGGGCTACCTGCCGACCTGACCACACCGTCCGACCATCAGGCTATCAACTGACCGAAGTTAAACATACCAGAAAATTACTACTTATCTGACATTCTACGAACTCAAGCGAGCCAGAAGTTATTGTTGTAGATCCTTTAAAAAATCGATTACAAGTGAGTTCGAATCGAACGTTGATATTCACTGTAGAACAAGGCTCTTCTTATGCGTTCATCAGTAGCTCCTACTGTGCGCTGTTCTTTTCTGCTGCCGTGTCTATTTTGTCACATCACCGGCGGTTGGCCTACGCTTCTAAGGCGATTCTCCCACGCAGGTCTGCGTCGCCTAGCGGTTTGATCTGCTTCCTTCCCTGCGCGGGGTGGCAGTGTATGACGGCCCCGCGTCAAATATTCGCTTCGCAGTTGACCGTCATGGGGAATGGTCAATACCTAACTTATTCACGATGCTGCAGTTATGTTTTTCTACCCGAATTAACTGACGCCGTGTCATAGAACATTTCGGATACATCCCTATTTACGATCGAGATCTACAAATCGATCGTCCTTTATGCATAAAACACGCGAATTACGGCGGAGCCAGTATGTTACCCCGCGGTACGCCCCACGCTTCCGCGCAGTGTGTTATCCTTGCCCTAGGCGTGTTTTCAATTGAGATACTTGCAAACAATTAAAAAATCTGCGGCTCGCGCTACGCGATGGAGCGCGGTGCAGTATTATAATCGCCTTAGTCTGGTTCTTGGTTTTCGCTCTAGTAGCTTGCGACTCTGTCTTTCGTTCTCTTTAATACCCTGCCCATCTCCATCTCAGACGAGCAACTGTATTTCAATAATTTTTACCCTATCATCTACATGACCAATAAAATACCTAGCTCTTAATGTCGCGGACCGTACAGAACGGTGAGCGTAAAGAAAATTGGATGGCCGCGGTTGCATTGATGTGGAAATTTCACAGCACTGCGACAAATTGGTGGTATTTTTTTGGAGACTTTAGAAAACAACCCGCCGTATTTTGTTCAAAATTTCTGGAATCGTAATGCTTATAATAGGCAGCAAAGCGTTGCTTATGGTCGGTGCTGCTAGTTTTAATTTGACCTATCTAAGCCGAAAAGTATGGCACAGGTGCTTGGGTTTCGAAATCCGATCTCATCATCATCACGTTCACAAAACACAACCACTTTTCCTGGTTCCAAACTAGGATATGGTCATTAGACGTGGACAAATGAATCAGGAAAATACCAGCTTTGGCAATTTTTATAAATAATAACAACACAGAAATAATTTAAACGAATATTAAATACGATTTATGTATCGCAGCAGAATAGTTTAGAGCCGGTGGCGAGTTACATACATTTTCTCTTCCAAAATATATTTCTACAATACCTAAATCGAATTTAATTGGTCATATTCGTTTAAATACCTTCTGTATTTTTAGTGTTTTTTTTGACGTCGGTTTTTAGGGTTCCGTAGTTGAAAAGGAACCCTTATAGTTTCGCCAGGTCCTACATCTGTCTGTCTGTCCATCTGTCTGTCCGCGGCCTAGCTCAGAGACGATTAGTACTAGAAAGCTGAAATTTGGCAATGGCATGCATATTAATAACGCCGACAAAACCTCAGAACAAAATCTTTGAAAAAAAATATTTTTAGGGTACCGTTCAAATAAATAAATGAATAAAACGTTAGAATAAAGACTTCAAAAGAATTTTTTTTAGGGACGCAATTTCTTTTTCTCGCCTAGACCACAGTGTGGGGTATCCTTGGATTCGTCGTTTAAAAATACTGTGGCAGTACCAAGACCATTTTTCGATTTAGTGAACGATTACTTGTAGAAACGTGGAAATAATCAGGATAGTAGCACATTTTATAATAAACATTAAAGGAAAACTATCACAGCTAAGTAGGCTTAACAAGTTAACCAGTAATAGGCGACCAACTTACAAAAGGAAAACTTTGTTCACATCTTTGCTGAAGTTGTTAGTTCCGTAAAGCAGATAAAACCGCCTCTTTCTACGAAACCCTGCACTATGCGTGGCCCGATACGCACTTGGCTGGTTTCAATTTTTGTTTCACGATTTTTTTGTGAATATCACTATGACTCCGTCAAATTGTGTCATCAGAAAGCAAATGCACGAGTCACTATAAAAAAACCGGCCAAGTGCAAGTCAGAATCGTGCACGAAGGGTTTCGTACCATTATCTATACAACATAATATGTGATATGCGGCAAAACGATCGAGAAAAACGGCAAAAAATCACGTTTGTTGTATGAGAGTTTCCCTTAAATATATTTTTTTATTTTAATTTAATTATTTATTTTTGATGCGAGTATGCAACTAAATATTCTGTGAATATTTCAAGCGTTTTGGTGTTGCCGTTATTGATATCGTGCAAAAAAACGGCAAAAAAACACGTCTCTTGTATGGGAGCCCCCCTGAAATATTTATTTTATTCGGTTTTTAATATTTATTGTTATAGCGGCAACTGAAATACCTCATCTGTGACAAGATTAACTTACTAGCTATCACGGTTCATGAGATACAGCCTGGTAACCGACAGACCGACAGACAGACGGACAGACAGACAGAGAGATAGACGGACAGTGAATTCTTAGTAATAGGGTCCTGTTTGGCACCATTCGGGTACGGAACCCTAATAACACCCAAATCGCCTCGCGTGTTTTAAATTTGAAGAGCTCCCTCGATTTCTTCAGGATCATCAAGTCCTGACTTGATGACTATGATGAGACCACCTGTGAAGACTACCCTTTCAAACAAAAAAGAATTTTTCAAATCGGGCCACGCGTTTTCGTGTAATCGGGGAACATAAATAAAAGAAAAAAAAGATTCCGATGAATTGAGGCCTCCTTTTTTTACGTCGGTTAAAAATACAGCGCTTCCAACGGAATTTTCTTTTTCGGCTAAAATTGGCCCACAGCCAAAGTATACCTGGATGTTTGAATATATCTACTCTAATCCTACCAATATTATAAATGTGAAAGTTTGTGACGATGTTTCGATGTTTGTTACTCAATCATGCAATAACGGCTAAACGGATTTAGATGAATGAATGATTTGGTATGGAGATAGCTTGATCCCCGGGGAAGGAGATAGCATACTTTTCATCCCAGAAATTACTTATTCAATGCGAACGAAGTCGCGGGCAAAAGCTAGTATTATAAATGTGTAAGTTTGTGAAGATGTTTGGATGTTTGTTACTCAATCACGGCCTAAAGGATTTAGATGAAATTTGGTATGGAGATAGTTTAAGTCTGGGAAAAGAACATAGAATACTTTTATCTCGGAAATTACTCATTCCATGCGGACGAAGTCGCGGGCAAAAGCTAGTGTTCCATAAATTATAGTATAGTAAGTCAGTACATGCTTTGCTTATGCACATGTCCTTTCATAGTATTTTTAATAACTCACGATGCTCATACATAGTTATATATTAAATTTAACCTAATAAACAATCGAAAAAAAATCTTCTTTTTGCAAAAAGTATCCAATGTCTCAATGATGTTAACAGTGATTTTTAGGACCCATGACCGACCGAGGATCACAAACCTGGGCCCAGACAGCGTTAATGCTATCTAGTCCTAGGTTTTTTGCCTTAGGTTCATGGCCATGGCTCGTAAAAATCACTATTAACATGATTGAGAGATTGTACAGACACTTTTTGCAAATTCGATCTGTAAAATGAATGAGCCAAATCCGGTCAGGATCTTATTGTAACAGTTCCAAACAGCTTCGTGAAATTCTCAGCCTGGTTCGTTTTTGTTCGGCCGTTAGCATTCTAGGCACCCAACGCGCTGAGACGTTTTTCATTCCCAAATGGCCAAGTATTATATTATGAACACTCCCTATTGCAATCTTTAGTTCTTGAGCTATAAAACGAACAGTTACTACAAAATACATACTCGTAGATCCTCCAAAAAATTTATCACCATTTTTTTATCATTTCTTCAGTTACTGCAGTCGTAGGGTGCCCTGAGCGCGAGTCGTCATTAGTGGATGTTCTTCCTCTCTTAAACTTAGCGCAACAACTCGCAACCTTAGAATAAGGAGGAGCATGAAGCGCTAACGTATCTGATCTTGCAAGTCTTGATTTACTTGTTCCGTAGTAAACATTTTAAAATTTTAAATATTTAATTACCGCGCGAACTTAAATTTTCTCCATTTTTAATTACTGGTTGCGACAGAACACAAGTAAGAACCTTCTATGATTGAAAAAAAAACAAAGAATACTTATGAAACCTTTTTTATTTTATTATGTCGACAAATAAATGGGCTACGCCTGCCAGTATTTTGTTTTTCTCTATCTAAGGAGTTTATTACTACATTCGCACTACTTATTGAACACCTCTTGTGCTGTCAAAATCAATAAAATTGCAAGCAATGGTTAAATAAATCACATTTTCGATATGGGAAATTCCGAGTTCGCCTCATCTTTTAGCGTTGTTTTCAAAACTTAATGGTTTTAACTGACTTGGCTGTAAATTTCCAATTGCTATGCGCTTCCTACCTCCCTACTTTACATCATTTGGGTGGTGGCGCATTGAAAATGTTCCCGGGCTAAAATACAATTCATACGAGTGCAGTGGCGTGCACTCTACTAATCCCAAGATTTTAAGCTGCATGCTCGGAGTTTTTTGACGTAGGCTGTATAGTTATTTGTGTCTCACTTATATGTGCGTAGATTTCGAATGAATGCGTCAAATATCTCTCTAATCAGCCCAAAAACAGTGCCTGGCCTCTTTTCTTACCCGGCAACCCATCCGGTCCTTTGCTCGGCTAGTCTAATGTTTTCCTGCCACTTTCACAATGCCGTCGGCACACCTGGCTGGTGGCCCATCGACCGTCAACCCCTTCTTGGCCACCAATCAGTGGCTACTATAGTCCACCGGCTGTCTTCCTGTCTAACCAAGTTCCCCACCCGTCTCCATTTTAGCTCCATTTCATTTATTCACTTATTACCTGTTATAGTTATTGTTTTTTTTCTAAGGAGTTCACGCTCTAAATAAATATGCAACAGCATAATATACACTTATAATAGGATTATTTATCTGAAGTCCAAAACAGTGCCTATGAATTTCACACTTCAACGGTGACAGTGCCTCATGATCATGATCAGAAGGTGCCAATAGTTGAATTATTGATGTATCTGACTCATCATCATCAGCCATTTCACGCCCACTGCAGGACATAGACCTCCCTCGTGGTTTTCCTAACCATGAGGGGTTTTGCCTTAATCGCCACGCTTGGCAGGCGGGTTGGCGATCGCAGTATGCGGTTGGAATCTCAGGGAAACGCTGCTGCCCATCTCCTGGTAATGTATTTCCTTAGTCGCCTTCTACGACATCCACGGAAGGAAATGGAGTGACGCTTTTCTTAATCCGGCGCCACACGGTATCTGACTCACTGCTACTTATCATGTCAGGCTGGATGAGTGGCTTTCACTTTTACTGCCATCAAGATTTATATATTTTTTCTGTGTTCTACTTCTTTTCTGTTTTTTTCTATTTCTGTTTCAATAAGCCACATAATAGCGAATCTTCATTACGTAAACCGTACAGTCATGGTACCAACTCGTCGTGTTGACAACTAAATTAGTAATTTTAATTTTTTCCTTCGCGCTTATGAATATTTTTCCGCATTTGAACACCTAAAAAAATCACAAAAGCTTTAAAGTAGATGCTGACATTACTGGCTTCCGAAATCTTGATAGATTTGGCTGACTTGGACCTTCTTGAAGCACTTGTATAACCCAGCTAGATCCACAAACGATGAGCCTGAACAGTTAGGAGCTCCCCTACGAGTTAAAGGATCAAAGAAGATACCTGAGGACGGTTTTGAAAAAACCTCTCCTTAATCTATTATGAAGCCGTCGAGGAACTTTACCAGGAATACGTTTAAAAACTAGCCGATAATTTGACATTATTAATTGAAGTTTCAAGTTATATCGATAAAAGAAATAATTTCCTGTGATTTTCCGCAATATGGCGAGGTATTTTATCGTGTGCTCTAGTGTACAATAAAGAATGTTCTTATGTTACGAGATCTTATTTTATTTTCATGGTCGGACGTTAATTTTAATTAAATTTATTGGTAAAAGGACCGACTTCTCCGCACGCCAGCGTATACGACACTCTGCCGAAGCGTGGGCGGCAAGTGAATAGTAAATTGTACGGTGCACCGAACTGTATTTTCGTCCGACAGCTCAATTTGAGCCGGCCGATTGAATAAGCAAGCGATAGCTCCTAGAGATGAGCCTGAACGGCCACGTTTGTAACTTATACGAGTGCTTCAAACAGATCTAAATCAGCCTAGTCCATCAGGCTTGAATGGGTAGCTTGCCAGTCATATTGGCATCGTTTGATAGATGAAGAGGATAGTTTTTTTTTTTAAACTGCGAACAAATCGTGATTGAATAAGGAAGCGATAGCATCTAGAGATGAGCTTGAACAGGCTCGTTTGTGAAGTTGGCTGAATTATACGAGTGCTTTAAAAATGTTCCAGATAGCTAAAGCCATCAATCAGGCTTGTATTGTATAAGCTAGTCGTGTTGGCATTGTTTGATAGATTATCTTTTGCTTAAACGGCTTATGCATTTCTCGAAGGCTTTACAGTCGATGAACAGGATTTTTTTTAGAACCGCCCTCAGTGCGTCTATTTTTGATGAATACTGCGAACAAATTGCAATTAAATAAACAAGCGATAGCATCTACACTACCAGATGAGCCTGAACAGGCTTGTTCGGGATCTGGCTGGATTATACGAATGCTTCAAAAAGTTTGTACTCAGCCAAATCCATCAAGGTTTATGCATCATTTAATACATTATCTTATGTTAAATCGTCTAAAGCATTCCTCGACGGCCTTAAAATAGATTAAGATGTTTTTTTTTTAAACTGTCCGCAGCCTCAGCCTATTCAGGCTCATCGTTTGTGGATCTGGCTGAATTATTTGAGTGCTTCATAAAGGTCCAACTCAGCCAAATCAATCAGGATATTGTACGATTCATTGAAATATTTTATCACAGTTTCCACGAAATTTGACCGTATTAATATCTCATTTCGTTGCCTTCTTAAGATATTATTATCCATCTAGCTAGTCAGTATATCTATGAAAATATTAACTTTAAAACTTTAGGTTGCCTGAACACAATGTAAACACTAGAAATAAACATAAAGTTACGTTCAGTAGATTTAGGCTCGCAAAGGTTAATACATTATTTATGGGGCATTGTATCTTAATCATAAGCAGCCTATATACGTCCAACTGTTAACACGTATTGTGCAATCGGGGGGTTTCCATTGTACTACTGACCCTTAAAAGAGACAAAACAGAAAGGAAGTAACAAACAAATGAAAACAAACATCTTTAAAGTTCAAAACGTCACGGATGCCCAAGGGGGGAATTTAAAAAGAATATCTACTCTTTTCTTTGCCCCTTTATTACGCGAACGACGAAATCAGAAATAAAAAAATATTTCAACGCACGGAATATTTACATTCTGTTTATTGAGTGTCAAGATACAATGTTAGCGGCTGCCTTAGTTGTAGCGAAGAACAAGGCAGATAAAAAAACTCCGCTCTGACCAAATCATATTAAATAAGTTGGTACGAGTACCTATCTAACAAGAGTGCTCAATCAATATCGCAGCGGCATTTTTTCTTCTCCTGTGAGGCCTTTGACCGCTATTTTATATGCGAATGTGGTGTTCTACCAATTTTACCACCCGCTTTTCATTTCTTTAGGAGATAAGAACCCGTACGGCCCCCAGGGAGTACTCAAGGAGTATTCCTCCAAATTCAAATGTCTAAGCCTTTTGGTTTTGTCTATTTGTTGTCAGTGTGCAGTTACATTACTGTTTTATAGGTATGTGGTGATTTCTTCTACAAATTTTACCACCCCCTTTTCATCACTTTAGGAGAGAAGTTTCAAAAGGACCCTTGGGGTACTAAAGGAATATTCCCTCGAAATTCAAATCTCTAAGCCTACTGCTTACATATACAATGTTTGTTGTATGTCTGTAGTCACGTTACTGTTTTACATGTGGGTATGCATGGTCTTACTCGTCATTAGGTAGAACTTTTACTAGGTGGTAAAACTTTGAAGTTACGAAAAAAACATCAGCTTACGTTTTGGTAAGATACTGCTTAAGGTGGAACGTTTCCTATACAAATGATTATTTCCAAATATGTTAAAAAAATACATAATTATACACTGGATTTATGTCTGTCTGCATTAATTAAGATTTTTATTTGCGCCAATAGACAGTTTCTTAAAAAAAAAACACTGGTTTAATAGTAAGCTATTAAACCAAATGAGTGCGACAATTTAGTCCATACAAACATTATCGACCTATTAAACTACAAAATCTTAATTAATGCAGACAGACAGTCACAATTCCAGCGCATAATTATGTAATTTTTTTAATAAATATGAAAATAATAATTTGTATAGGAAACGTTCCACCTTAGGGGGCTCCATAGACTAACACTAGCGTCACCAATAAAAAAAATCTTTTTAAAGGATCGAATTTGCAAAACCTATCTGTAAATCCGTCCGAGAAAGAATCTTGTAAGTGCTAAAAATCCCTATTAACATGATTGAGAGATCGTCTCACGATCATGTTAATAGTGATTTTTATAGAATAGAACCTAGTGCAAAAAACCTCCTACTAGATAGCATTAACGCCGAAAACGGCCATTTGTGGCATAAACGCTATCTAGTCCCAGGTTCGTGATCCCAGGTCCTTAGCCGTAGGTCCTTGATTGTATTGTATACTAGACTCCTTAACTCGTAAAATCTTTCCAGTTTAAGATTAGCAGTTAAGACTGGCATGTTATTGTTCATCTTTATAAAATAAACAGCTTTTTTTTTTTTAAATCACTGTTAACATGATTGAGAGACTGTTCAGACACTTCTTGCAAATACGATTTGTAAAAAAATTATATGTTTTTTTTAATTGATGGTGCTAGTTAGCCTACTGCATCCCCTTAAGGGGCTCCATAGAATAATATTAGTGCCAGCAATCGAAAAAAAAAACATGTCTTTTTTACAAATCGTTTTTGCAAAGAATCAGATATAAAAAAAAATTCACTTGATAGCGCTAGTGTTACTCTATGAAACACACTCTTCTGCCGCGATACAGATCTGTGCCCGACTTACTATGGGCCCCCTATACTTTCCATTCCGCGAGGGCAGTTGAGGGGTTAATAGAGATAGTCTCAATGTATCCTTTGTGTGCGCGTAGTAGCACTTCTCCTGAAAACAAAAGAACGCGAGCCAAATCTCTGTGCCCCGCTTCCGTCGGTATCAGTTGCTTACCAAACGCTTCACTAGATCTTAAGAACCGTGTGCACGCAATATCGTTCTTTTAGACTTTATAACGCTGATTTCTGGGTGGCTTGAAAGCCGCGGAATTGAAAATGTCATCTTTTTAGACTATTACTTTTAAGTATAGACGTGAAATAAAAAAACAGAGCTGAGGCAAACAATTAGTACCACCTCTCCGTCTATCAGACCAATGAACAGCGAACCCGCAGCACGCAAGCATAAAATCAAAATTGTCGTCGGCCATAAAGCTCAAACCTGAAGCTCAACATAGGACAGACTAAGTCCCCAAGATTCTGCTGGCTTGGTCACGGAGAAAGAATGAGAGAAGATCGAGCTATAAAGAGAGTGTAACAAGAGGATCGTCCCGTTGAGCACCGGCAGGTTAGACGAGCAAGTATCCTCATCGTCAGCCATTTGACGCCCACTGCAGGATCGGTCTTGGACCCGGTCTTGTGCCTCCCTCATGGTTTTTCAAGTTTCCCGGTCTTGTGCCGCGCGCATCCAGCGACTCCCCGCCACTGTAACCAGGTGTCGTCAGACCATCTGGCGAGGGACCTTCCCACACTGCGTAGTCCGGTCCGCGGTCGCCAGGTCAGAACTTTTTCGCCCCAACAGCCATCAGTTTTTCGATGTGCCCCGCACACTGCCACTTCAACTAAGCGATTCTTCGAGCTATGTCAGTAACTCGGGTTCTTCTGCGGATCTCCTCATTCCTGATTGGATAAGGTGCTAAGCAGTGCTGGGTGTTAAGTGATAGCGAGTGCGTGAAGGAGTGTGTGAGGGTGTTTGTGTGTGTGTGTGTTTGTATGTGTGTGTGTGTGTATGTGTGTGTGTGTGTGTGTGCGCGCACGCGCGCGCCCGCATGCGTGCGTGCCTGCGTGCGTGTTTGTATAAGAGTGCATAATATATTATTACTTCCTATTTCAACACAGTTCTACTTGGCCTCCTATCTCCAAGGTACGTCACTTTTTCTATAAGACAGTCAACAATCAATCAGCAGTTGTTCCTTTAACTTGAATACCAAACCAGTCTACAGGTGACTTTACGCTTAGCCTGATTCCGAATGCAGCTCATTTGAAGGCATTACCATAACAAGCGTACTCGCTTACTAAGAATCCGATAGCTTGTCCCAAGGTCAAAGGAAGTCGGGGTTGCTTTGGTGAATTGCTCGGTTTCGATTTCTGTATTTTACACAAATAGTATTACCGCAAATTGCAGACAGGTCTGGCGGAAATTAATGGGGTTGTTTAACTCGATACGAACCATTTTTATTACGAAACCAAATCTAAAATTGCCAAGAAACATTAACTCCTGAACTGCCCTCGCGGAACGCAACGTATAGGTGGCCCATACTAAGTTGGACACAGATCTGTGTCGCGGCAGACGAGTGGTTAATGAGTAGGATAACTAACCTGTTTTCGCAGTAGCTTCCTGCAACACAGACAAAGCTGCTAAAAATAGAGTAGAGTAGAGAAGAATATTCTTTAGTGTACACGGTGGATACTACCTACTTTTTATCCGACCGCGGCGCCGGCGGAGCGCAAAAGGAGGGTAATGTCACGTAATATCTTTGGCTGGTATAAGTGTGTGTGTGTGTGTGTATGTGTGTTTGTGTGTGTGCATGTGTGTGTGTGTGTGTGTGTGTGTTTGTGTGTGTTTGTGTGTGTGTGTGTTTGTGTGTGTGTGTGTGTGTGTGTGTGTGTGTGTGTGTGTATGTGTGTGTTTGTATGTGTGTGTATATGTTTGAGTTTATATTTACGTAAACATAGACTTATAAATATAAGATTATGTTCTTTGATAACCTTTTCTTAGCCAAGAGGTAAAACGTAATATTTATTTTTTCATTATTATAACTCAACAGCAGGTCAATCATTACTTCTTTGTTGTAACATCGCCCTTAAGGTAACTGATTAGAGTGAACGTGTGTCAAGGTTGATGTGGTGTCGACTGTACAATCTGATGAAACGGTTCAACGGTCGCCGCTTGTGAAGCGCTATCAACAAGACAAACGTTTGAAGTATTTTGAATTGGTAATCCCTTATCCCGCCTTAGCGGCGAGTAAGCTGAATTTGTGTTTGAAAGAGATGTTAAGTGATTTTTTTAAGCACGCAACTGTGTTTCTTATAAAGAATGAAAAACTCTTTGTGGTCTGATCCCTTTCTCCGTGTAAATTACTTGAACTTACGCATAAATCCCGGAGCGGTAGGCGAACAGCAAGGGCTTGTTTCATAGAACTGCAGTTCCTGATTTACCGTGACAATTCGATGTACATCGTAAAGTCGATCAACTCACAGATTAACAAGTAGGAAGAGTCTGCTACGCATTGTACATCGAATTGTCATAATCTAATTATAATATAAATCTCGTATCACAGTGTTTGTTATCGAACTCCTCGGAAACGGCTTCACCGAATTTATGAATTTTTTTGTGTATGTTTGGTGGGTCTGAGAATAGGCCTTAGGCTAATTAGTATAGCAGAAAAACGTTTGCCAAGTCAGCTAGTAAATTATAAATTGTCTTGTTATGAAACAGGCCCCAGGGTTCGCTAGTTGCTAAGAAGCATGAAATAAATATACCTATAAATATAACGAACAGTGAAAACTTTGCATTCATTTTTAGGGTATCTAGTTGAAATTAATACCATATAGGTACTCGGGTCTACAGTGCCTTGAAGCTGCGAGAAAAACAAATTTCTAAGTTAACGTAAAATAAAGATACGCCCGTTTATGCCGCAAAAACGGATATTTCGACGCTCAAGGGAATCAACATATAACAAATAATACCGCTCAGGGGCATTTTTGATGCAAAGGATATCCCTCGCTGTGCAGCGCGGTAACGCTGCCAGTGTTATGGGTACCTTTGGGTCGGAAATGTCTCGGGGCGGTTTATTTAATTGACTGTACTTGTGTGTGTGTGTGTGTGTGTGTGTGTGTGTGTGGTTTTTTTTTTTTTTTATATAACAAATAATAGTACTGATAATTATACATTTATAATTAAATCACAAAAATAGTCTCGATTCCTGAACTATTTATAATATGAAGGTAGCTGACCAGTGGCCTAATTACGCTCACCAAATCCTGAGCGATTCCAATCGTCTAACTGTCAAATTCCATACTAATTTGACAGTTAAACGATTGGAATCGCTCTGGATTTGGTGAGCGTAATATAGGGGCTGGTGACCACGGACCGGATGACGCAGCGTGGTCTGGCGACTTGGTTACGGTGGCAGAAAGTCGCTGGATGCGAACGGCACAAGACCTTGGAAACCATGAGGGAGGCCTACGTCCTGCAGTGGGCGTCAAATGTACGGTACTCTCGGTGAGCGAGTCCGACTCGCAATTGTCAGTTTTTTTTTTAAATTTAATTCAATGCATCAGTGAAATTTTTGAGCAGTATAGCGTAGTTATAATGTAAATGACAATGCTTGAAAATTTTATTGTCACATTGTGTAGCATGCAAGAGATGAAATATTTGTGTAAAAATATTACATCTCTTAAAGTGCTTAGCAAGCAGAATATTTTACGTCAATTACGTCGAAAACCCACAAAGGACTAGTTAAAAAGTGTCACTTAAAATGAAAGTTTAAAACGTGCCATTTTTCCATTCACAATTTAGCTTTCAATATTTTTAATAAAATCTGTGAAGAACTTTGTTAACTCATTTTTGTGGTTCCGTAGGATACCGAATGTCCTTCTCCTTCTTCTTCAAAACGGGAATTTTACGTGCCATTTATAAACAACACGATTTCTTAAAACACTTGCAGTTTTAATAGCCTATGGTAAGAGGAAAGACGTAACCACAGATTATTTAAACTGCCTATGAGGGCTGTTATAGGGGAATGAGCCGTTTTCCGTACAAATTCACAAAGCAATTCATAGATGGCGCTTACAGGCGTGGCCATAGAAGAACCGGAATACGGCTGTCAAAATTAATCTGCGCTAAGCTAAATTTGACAGACGTATCCCTGTTCTTGTAGGTGCACGCCTATAAGCGCCATCTATGAAGTGCTTTGTGAATTTGTGCTGAAAACGGCTCACTGTGTTTTTATAATTAGGAAATAAGTTTTTATAAAAGAGTTTTTATTCCAAAGTGATGCGGTCTAGGTAGGTATACATTAAATAGAGTAACAAGAATTTAAAATTTTGAACTAATTCCCAAATGTCAAACGTGCTTGTCATTCAATAGATAGAAAACGCATTTTCTACATTATTTCGATCACGCAGTCAACATTGTTCGCTATGTCAGGCTGTTTTGTAAATGATAGCGCTATGACAGCGTTGGTCGAGCGGTAACTCGCTTGAATACAGTAGTTGTATGTTCGATTTCCGATGAGAGCTGCCTTTCTTTGATTCGAACAAATAGCGTCAGTCTGGGTGTTTCCCGTGTTTTTGATGTCCATAAATCTGGTTAGCCTTTTACATATTTTGCTAGTATTAAAATACAAAATAAACAATTTAGCCTCTACGTCCCTCTGTAGGAAGGCCACAGGGCGTAGGCCTTCTCCCAGAGAGAGAGAGAGAGAGAGAGAGAGAGAGAGATAGAGAATGGGATTATTCTGCATGCGTGCCCACCGCGGATTGGCAATTTCAAGCGTGAGGTGTATGTGAATACCGCAGATACTCAGGTTTCCTCACGATGTTTTCCTTCACAGTCAGGGATTGCTATAGCTACTACAAATTCCTAGTATTCAATTCCAAGGAAATAATTTTAAGCAAGTTTGCGTAAAAATAATGTGCCGCAATTCTTCCGTGAGGTAAAGTTATTTTATTTGAAATATAAACTAGCCAAGTAATATAAGGGTTCTTTATTTCACCGTGAAACCCTATAAATGTTGTCTTCAGCCCTCGTTTGCCGTATCGTCGCTCGATTGACACTAATTGCTGTCGATGCGCTAAAAACCTGCCCTTATTCTGCAGCAGATAAATGGTTCAATGACAAACTGTATGGGTCTTTTTCAAACAAGCTGCAAGTTCCTCGCATCCGTCGCAGAAGACGTGTCAAACCAGACACAGTCGAGCGAGTTACAGCATTTCTGCGCTTTGTGATAGGAGTGACTGACAAAATTGGGAGTATTTTGAAACGCGCTCCAATCAATACCACCTGCAAGATGCCAAGAAAGATATACCAATTGTCAAGCACAGGATTCCCTTACAAGAAGCCGGAGCATACAAGCTTGACTGTGAATGTGGTTCCTCATGTGGTGCTCTCCTGGCGCTGCATGCCGCTCCCACCGGGTACTGGCAGAATATCAGCGCTGAAGTTCTTCCTGGACTTTCAGCACATGCCGAGTCGGAGCCCATTCACATTTGCCACACCTACGTTGGTCACTTTTGTACCCCTGTCGTACCGTGTCTGGCTAATTTCCGGTGTGTTTTTGCTTTTTTTCTGCATGTTATTGTTTTGTTATATTCTTTCTTCCTATTGTGACTTTTGAATTGATTTGTATTACAATGCTTTATATACGTGTGTGTGTCTTATGTGAATAAATTATTTATCTATCTATCTATCTATCATACATTGGTCAAACTAAGCGTACCATAGGTGAGCGGGTGAAGTTTTATTAAAAAGAATATAATAATGTCGATGATACCAAGTCCAGTGGGTAGAACATTGGACTCGGAAGCGAGACACCCAGGTACGATGCCCAGTGCGGGCATGTACCTATGACTTTGTTTTCCAAGTTATGTATATTTGTTAAGTTTTAGTAGCAGTACCACTCGCTAACGGTGAAGGAAAACATCGTTAGGAAACGAGTGTCTGAGCTATTCACATACCTCAGCGCTTGAAATCGCCAATCCGCGGTGGGCACGCGTGGTGATTAAGTCCGTACTCTCACCCCGAGAGAAGGCCTGTGCCCTATAGTGGGACGTATATAGGCTGCTTATGTATGTCATTAACAATTCTGATTAATTATTATTATTAGGGCGGTGGTAGCGGTGCGGCAGAACGCCGGCCTCACATTCGGCAGGTCGTGGGTTTGAATTCTTGCATGTACTTACTTACTCCGTGTGGCGCCGGACTAAGAATAGCGTCACTCCATTTCCTCCCGTGGATGTCGTAGAAGGCGACTAAGGGAATAAATTACCAGGAGATGGGCAGCAGCGTCTTCCTGAGATTCCAACCGCATACTGCGATCTCCAACCCGCCTGCCAAGCGTGGCGTTTATGGCAAACCCCCTCATTGGTATGAAAACCACGAAGGAGGCCTATATCCTGCAGTGGGCGTCAAATGGCTGATGATGATGATGATGTACTTACGATGCAATGACTTTGATTCTAAGTTACGTACATATGTGAAGTTGTAGTAGAAATACCACTCGCTAATAAACACATCGTGAGGAAATCCTTTCCTTCACAGTTATAATTTATATTAGATACTTTGTATTATATGTATTTATGTTGAGAATTATAACTATGAATTTTATTGTATTATTAATACGTAATTTTTCGCAATAACTTTTTCCTGGCACTCCAGCTTCCACTATCCACATAACGCAAGGTAAGCTGAAAGTAAATACTCATTAATAATAAGCTCACCTTTGTACAAATAAGATTATTGTGCAATAAATAATTTTCTAATCTAATCTAATATTAAGTGCCCTGTCGCAAGATCGTGTTATTCGCTAAGAGTCAAAATTGAAGAATTTTACAGGATTTGGTGCGCATTTTAAATATGGCTTTTATGACAAAAACGATGATTCGATAAAAATCTTTGTGATCGCTCGCCGTTTTGCACACGCAGTTTTGTTTCTTTCCCGTAAAGGGTAAGCAAAAGTCTTCAAACGCAGAGTCCTCACCGCCACTGAGGTCCATTGAGGTAAGACATTTTCGTTCTTATGTCAATACGGACAAGGTCTTCTCCGTGGGATATCGTGAGTGATGGCACGTGCTCTCCCGCCTCATTCGACCTAAGCTTTTTTTAAACATAAGAAATAAAAAGACGTTAACTTTTAAATGTCAGAAATAAAAAGATGCCAACATAACAATATACTAATAAAATAAAAAAGTTCCGGTCACAGTTCCTAACCGTAAAAATATTAACCCTATTTGTCAGGTCCCAAAAAAAACGAAATTCTAAAAAAAACCGGTCAAGTGCGAGTCGCACTCACGCACGAAGCGTTCTGAACCATTTATCTATACAACCTTAGACAAAGATCGAGACGAGATAGATCAGGTACATTGAGAACAGCGCCATCAATAGAAACCAACAAGAAGCGTTTAACATTGAAATTTAACGACATGACATCGGCGCTGTAAAGGTTATATAGATGGCCGCTAGATGGCGAGCGCTGTTTTTAGACAACGTTTGTTGTATGGGAGCCCCCCTTAAATATTTCTTTTATTCTGTTTTTAGTATTTGCTGTTATAGAAACATAGATAGATAGATAGAATATTAACATAAATACATCATCTGTGAAAATTTCAACTGTCTAGTAGCTATCACCGTTCATGAGATACGGCCTGGTGATAGATAGCCAGACAAACAGACAGATGAGCAATGGAGTCTCAGTAAAGGGACCCTTCCTTACTCCTTTGGGTACGGAACCCTAAAAACAATGTTTTTATATTCTTTTTGTTGCACTAACCATTTTAAAAACCTATTTAGAGGCTAAAAATTCCACCTATGCCGGGACTTGAACCCGCGTTTACCGTGCCAGCGCTCTCCCAACTGAGCCAATGGGCAAGTGCAAGCATCGACATGGGTGGAAGAGACAGACATGTATCAGACAGAGACAAAATTTACATATTTATTATTTGTATAGATTGGTTAAGGTGTATTTATCCCATCTCGCTCTAATTACATCGCTATATTTTGCACTATATTCATGATTTATTATCATTAAATGCTAGGCTAATCTCTCTGCAAAACACCTCCGAGTAAGCACTGGCTGGCATTTGGACGGGTCAATGGAGTTTCCACTGCAAACAACCGTCTCAACTATTTTACACTGTGGTACAAGTAGAAACGAAAAGGTTTTACAAAACTCAAAATATTTTTTGTTTTTACCTGTATATAGCTTTTGAAAAATGCTATTGTTCTACACATCTGGCCCGAAATATTGTAGTAGCAGTAGACTGGACACGTCAGCCCTAGACAAAGCTGTGGGTTTAAGCAGTACTCGAGTGGAGAATACGGTCTGCGTTCATTACTGTTACCTAGTAATATATTATACGGGTCTAACCGCGATTATTTATTAGGAAAAATGTAAACTTTTGATGCCCGACGTTTCGGCAACGTTGCAGCTGCCGTGGTCACGGGTAGACTGAAGTGGCGAGTACGGTCAATTATCGTAGTGAGGGTAGGTGGTCTACCCCCAAGTCACTCTTAGTTTTTCGCAGCGGGCCGACACACAACACTCACTACGTCCGCGCACAGGTCCGGTCCGGTGAGGCGCGATATTTGTATTTGCTTACTATGTATGAGCAAGTCACTAAAAAATGCTTTTACTGTTACCACTGACAAAACTTAATATTCATTTACTAGTTGTTTTGCCATATTAATTACCCTACAACCTATTAGATCCCAACAACCAAAGCTAAACCAGCCATAGAGGTTTGGCTCCAAGATTGGGATTACCAAAAAACTGAAGAGATCCTTAATGCTTGTCTCTGAAGAAAAACTACTCTCATACATACTCATCTCATGTCATCATGCCGTGGGACCCTAGTGGGTAGAACATTGAACTCGGAAGCGAGATACCCAGGTACGACACAGACACACACACGCACGCACCCAGGCACGCACGCACGCACGCACGCACGCACCCACACACACACACACACACACACACACACACACACACACACACACACACACACACACACACATACACACACACATACACACACACACACTTATGCGTAACAGTCATACTTAACACATTTTTATGTTTTGATATTGTTGTTTAAAAACATAAATTAATAATTATAAGTAAAAAAAAATAAATAATAATACATCCACAATTGTTTCGTCCAAAGTAATTAATCAAGATGTCTAGAACGGGAAATATATATAAGTATACATATACACACACAAGAATACGAAAGAGAAATTAACTGTCAAACAAACCGCCCCGAGACATACTCGAGCCAAAGGTTCCCATAACGCCGGCAGCGTTACCCCGCTGCACAGCGAGAGAGATCCTCTGCATCAAGTATGCCCCACGGCGGTAGTCCATGCCGCGGTTCCTCAAGCGACGCCCTAACTCCTTTATAAAGGCTCTTCCCTGGACTCCCTACCCCCCAGTAGTCTCAATAGCTAAAGGCACAAAGAAGTAGCTACTCATTAACGAGCTGTACTTGGAACATTTGTGACTAGCAGCCGCTTCCGCAGCAGCCCCAGGAGAAATGGCCGTTGAGCCTAAGTGAGATGGAGTAAATGTACAGACACATGTGGCATCCCAGAGCAGGCACCGACCGAAGCAAAATTCTGATTTATCTTTAAATGATACCTAGTAGTCTAAGACAATTGTTTCCTAAGAACTTATATTTTTTATAGCGTTTACTTGTAGCGTTACCGAACCGGTCGACAATTACTTTGGTAAGTTTAACCAGGTCTCTGCAATACAGACTTAAAGTGTAGTGCAGAAAGTATTTAACTATGCAAATTTCTCTTTAGTAAATAAAAAAATCCTTATCTTTATTCTCAGACCTACCAAATATATACAAAAATTACATAAAAATCGGTAAACCCGTTTTGGAGGAGACATTTTTAAATATTAGATATGCTGTTTCCTAAAACTGGTGCTATTAAATATTTGTTTCTGGCTATTTTCAGGTTGAAAAATCGCTTGTTAATTACCTACTTCTCTTACAACATAGACCACGCCCCTGAAAGCGGGAACGGGTTACCCGAAACAATATTGGATTAATTAGACACACTGCGGTGGTCGGTAACTCTTATAATAAGCTAAGAATATGCTATTGGTACACAGTATACAGGGTTTTCGATTCTTAACACACGTCAACTAGTTTATGATTTATGCAACAACTTTTGTCGTGAGACTTGTGATTTTTTTTGTTGTTGTTCGTTTTTCAATCCGTTGTTTTATGTGTTTTTACGGTTTTATCTTTGATTTTCGGTACTGCTGTTTGACAAATGGACGTCTTACTTCGTAGGAAAATAATTTAACGTAGGCTGCGATATTGGTAGAGCAGCGCTATTAGCAATCGGCTTCTGAGGCCTTGAACTGACTTCATATAGGCTTACAGTCTAAAATATTCCTCAGAGGCAGTTTTAATAATCTGTGGTTACGTTTTTTCCTCTGCCACAGACTATTTAAAAGTTTTTTTACAAATATAATCGCAAGTCAATCGCCTTCACTTTCACCCTCAATTTGTTTTCTAATTTTGTATTTTTTTGGCACCTAAAGCTACTAATCGCTAGCTATGGCGATGTGATGAAACCGTTGAATTTGCGCCAATTTTGCAAATCCGGTTTGGTTCTTTAGTTCCACTATTTTCCTTTTAAAAAAGTGCGAAATGTTTTTTGTTCTCCAAACTAAGATTTTTGTCACTAATTGGGAAAGGAAAAGAAAGTCGGATCTTTTGAGTGGGTGGCGAAGTTTGGAGCTCTGCCATTTGAAGAAGACGAAGTTCGCGCCCAACTTTACGATTTTACAACACCCCATTCTGACGTTAAATATCACGTACAGAAGGTTTACCCAGGCCACGTTTCAAAATATTTGTATCCGTGATTTGTTATTTCAAAAAATATTTTGCAAGTGAAGTTCTTACATATATAATGTACCCCATAGGGGCAGGCAAATACCGGGGTCGAGTTTCATAAAACTACAATTTGTAGATTATTTTGACTATTCGAGTCAAAATAATCTACGAATTGACTAACGGAGTCCACTTGTTCTGAATCTGTGGGTTAATCTACATTACAATGTATATCGAATTTTCATAGTCAATCATGAATTGTAGTAGTACTCTTCAGGGCTTGCCACTTGCGACGACTCTGAGAAACCTTTTTTGTTTCATCAACAAAATGAAATAAGTCTCATCAAAGTACCAACCTGGTCGATCAGACTATTCAGGTCACAAACTCCAAAACACACTATTCCAGACATATTATGTAACGCATCAATTTTGTGTTTTATTTTGAAAGTTTTCGTCTTTGAGTGCTTATGTAATTTTGACTAAGTTTACTTTTAATATATTAGTACTAACCGAAAAGTGACTGTTCAGTGAAAAGTTCAATAGAGGAAAATATTTGATGAATTGTATATACTATATATCTATGGCAAATTTCTAAAAAGATATCAAATTATTTCGTTTAAATTTAAGATGATCTTCTGAAAAAATATATCTTCCAATTCATTGTCGGGTAGATAGAAGTTTTGATTTGGCGACTATTGGGGCAATACGCTTGAAATCAACCGTGGAATCAAGAAAAAATATACTGCTTGAGATATCATAGCATTTTCTTAAGAAAATAGTAATAATATTTTACATTGCTAAAGTTTTGACCTATTTTAACAACAATGGTTTACATTATCAAGAATGGATTGCTTCCAAATAGAAAATGAACCATCGGAACTCTTCGAAGCAGTTGAAACTGTTGTCCACTATAAATATTTCTCTTTCAAAACTCTCTTCAGAATTTTTCCAGAAGGATTCTTTAGTAACTCCTCCAAAAATATAACTTTGTGTATCCTTTTGTACTCAGCCACTCTCTCCGCAACAAAATTCTGTATATCTTTTTCTTGAGCTTGATGTCCTGTTTTGATAACTACGAACGCTTTCGGGACCTCTCCTAAACGTTGGTCAGGCGCTCCAACTACTGCTGCATCCAAAACATCTGGGTGTTCTTTGAGGACTCCTTCCAGTTCAGCTGGTGGGACCTGGAAGCCTTTGACCTGGTAGATAATTTAAAATACGTGAAAGTCTCGCAAAACATTTAGTAACGTGTACTTTAGATAATACTTTCTACTATTAAATAGGTACATTCATGACGTTTGTATTTGATCCCGTACCTATTAGCTAATGATAAAAAGTGAACGAGAGATATTCTATGAATAAAATATAAATTTTGACTTCTGTACCTTTATAAGTTCCTTCAATCGATCATGTATGATGACGGAACCGTCTTTGTTGATACTTGCTAGGTCACCAGTTTTGAACCAACTGTCATCGATTATGGCATTTCTTGTAGCTTCTTCATTATCCCTATAGCCTTTCATGACTTGAGGACCTTGAACCAAAAGTTCACCAACCTAAAATGACACTTATCTAGTTTACCGAATAGCGAGAATATGCGTAAATAGAATATTATTATTTTTTTCATCACAGTTTACCCTAACGACAAAAAGTCTGGCTGCTACAAAGTAATAAAACGTAATATTTTAATCCTTTGGCAGATTCATCATCATTATCAGCCTATGCTTTTCTACTGCTGGACATAGGCCTCTTCTATTGCACGCCACTAAGCACGATCCTCGACTACTCTCATCCAGCTCTTGCCAGCCGCCCGCCCTGTAGAGATCATCACTCCATCGAGTCTGAGAACGTCCTACACTACGTTTACCGATCCGCGGTCTCCACTCAAGAATTCGTCTACCCTATCGGTTATCAGTTCCTCGGATGATATAGCCGGCCCACTGCCACTTCAGCATGCTAATTTGGTGGGCTATGTCGGTGACAATGGTTCTCTGTCAGATTACTTCGTTTCGAATTCGATCTTTCAGAGAAACTCCGAGCATAGCCCTTTCCATAGCACGCTAAGGGACTTTAAATTTGTGAACCAGCTCCACCGTGAGTGTCCTCGTTTCGGCACCTTATGTCATGACGGGTAGGACGCACTGATTGAAAACTTTTGTCTTTAGACTCTGTGGGATTGGCGACTTTCTAGTCCTGTCCACACCTTATTTATATTTTTCTATGAATAAAGTACTGCACTACTGTAGCGTTATTTCTTTTACTGTCAAAATACGCTACTAAAATGTATATTTTTGTATAATTTCAAAGTTTAGTTATTTTTCTCAAGAAATTAATAGTTTTATTTTATTTTCCCACCTAAAATTAACTCATGGTTGGCCACTATTTTGGACGCTCTTTGAATGAGTGATTGCCCATGGCAATCGCTCATTCAATACGTTCATTCAATTATTCTTCCGTTCACTCATCTCGGCTCTCGCAAATCATTGAAATTTTGACCACGGAAGGAGTTGGGTGTGCGCTCTGCTCCGCCGCCTCTCTCCAACCGCCCTAGCGGCCATTTCTTTTTTCATATTTTTTAGTCTGCGACGATTGCCCCCGCTTTTGGGTGAGTGTGAACAATTATATGGTTGTGTTTATTACACTAAGTATCTATTTCCTGTAATTGACTGTGTAAATATCTATTGCTAAATGGCTTTGCATGTTTTACTATCTAGGTACCTAATTTTCCGCCGTTCTGCCTATTTTAGTGTACCGCCACCTTCAAACTCCCTTCTGGTGCTTTCCGGTTTGGGTGGCGATGCACAGGGGCGTTTTGATGTCCCTATTTTAATACTGGAAAACGATTCCAGGGTTCGAAGTCCAGCTTGTGAACTTCCGTATCCAGCTTAAGACCGGATCAACAACTTCCGGTCTCACATCATACGAAACACCTTTTGGACGAGATTCTACGGCTTCCCGGAGGGATCGCGCCTTTCTTCAGCGTCTCTAGTGAGGCAACACGGCGCGTCATCCCATCCAGGCTAGGGGAGTACCGTTCATCAACATTTCCGGGCTGAACCAATTGAACTGGTGTAGGGCACGACCCCATTGTTTTCCCTCAGTTTTTTCCTCTGTAAATAAATATTTGTAAATACTGTATTTGTCTCTCCTTAACATTTTCCTGCCCATCTTGTCGAAGCGCGACATTGGCGCCTTTCAACGTGTGTAATGTTCATTTGGTTCAGTTCGGTTTGTTGTGTAGTTTGTTTGGTGATGGTTTTTATGTGAAGACTTGCTTTTTTATGTTTTGCTCTGTGTGCTTAGTAGCTGACGTCTAGTGAGGTGACAGGTAATTTGAATTGTCGAATTTTTGTTTTGTTTTCTTTCTTTTGTTACTTTCTATACTAGATGCTAGTTACCTTTTTTGTGCCAGGTTGCTACTTAACTTTTTGCTGTCTGCCGCAGTAAAAAAGAGTCTATTGATTTAATGAGTTTGTAACAGAACGGTGAGTTGTCAATATTTATCTGTGTACCGTTTTTGTTCACACTACCCCAAAGAGGTTTCTTTAAATTTGACCGTAACTCTTTAGAGTTTGATCATGGCCTATGACATTAAATTCCTTTCGCTGCAAAAGAGTGAGCTGACCTATGAGGTTGAGATCCGTGGCGAGGTACCCGCTAGTAAACTTGATGATTTGCGTAAACAAATATCCAAACTCTGCCGCATTTTCCCCTCAGAGGACATTCTAGAATCGCATCTTGATCCTATTTCTGAGATTACTGATATCGAAATTAGTCTGGCTAAGCTTGAGAAAAATTACAAGGCTCTAAGATCGAAATATGAAAGCAATTTATTTGGCAGGTCTAAGGCGCTATGTAATCACCTCTATCATAGGTTTAATAGAATAGATTGCTCCCCGTGTCCTGAAGCGTTGGACAGACTTAGTCCCCTTCTTTTGAGGTTCCAGTCTCTTCAATCTTTTTTTTTGGAGTCTGGCCCCTCTGGTGCCAGTTCTACTAAAGCTGGCGCTCGCGATAGCGAAATTGATGTTGACAGTGCTAGACAAACCCAAGTGGTGGTTTCTTGCACAAAAAACTTTGGTGAACTTGCGACTCTGAAGTACAATGGCAAATCCTGCGCGCGTGCTTTCATCCAGCGTATGGACGAATTTGTGAGGGCGCGTGGCATATCGACAAGCAAGATTTTGGCTTTTGCTACTGAAATTTTTACTCATGAGGCTCTACACTGGTTCCGCGCTATTCAGGAACAAGTGACGTCATGGGAAGAGCTAAAAGACAGGCTGAAAGAAGATTTTGGTCACGCTGACTACGACTACCGATTCTTGTCAGAGATTAGGGCACGTACTCAGGGTGAAAGTGAAAATATCACCATCTACCTCTCTATTATGGCAGGAATGTTTTCACAACTCAGTAAGCCACTAGCCGAAGAGGAGAAGTTGGAAATCCTTCTACATAACATCCGTCCTTCTTACGCGTCAGTTCTTACATCGGTCACCGAAATTAAGACGATTGAGTCCTTACGACAGCTCTGCAGGAATTTTGAAAATGTGCAATCCCGTTTAGCACAGTTTCAGGAGCCGCCTAAGGCAAGTGGAAATACCTTGGCTCCAGAGTTTGCTTATTTACCCTATAGCTCTACGGATTCCACTAAACAGAATCCAAGATATGAGAATAATTCCAGCGGCTACAACAAAAATTTTCAAAGGACGCCTTTTAATCCTTCTAATCGGAATCAAAATTTTAATGTTCTGAAACCGGTTCACTCTGTTCAGGTGAAAAATAAATTCTGTCCTCGCTGCCGAGTTGACACTCATGGCTTGAGAAGTTGCAAGGCAGAACGGAAAATTGTCTGTTTTCGTTGTGGTCGTTCAGACGTTAAATTCCACGACTGTCCGGACTGTCAAAAACCTTCTACGTCTGTTCAAAAAAACTAAAAGTGCAGAATTGTGGACCGACTGTCAGTAATTTTGATGAGCAAGATTGGAAGGACTGGCTCAAGTTCATCAAAAATTATAGTTGTTTTTACAAGGTGTCTTCAATTCTGCAAAACAAACCCGACCATGATAGCAGACCTTTTGTCAACATCAGAATTAATGATGCGAATGCCTGTGGTTTACTTGATTCTGGTGCTGCAGTGTCAATTTTGGGCAAAGATTCCCATAAAGATCTTCCCTTTCCAGTCCTCTTTGATGACAGCATTTCTATAATGGCCGCGGGTGGTCATACTTATGCAAGTACCGGTTACGTCAATCTGCCCGTGTCTTTCGAAGGTCAGTTTCATATTATTAAAGCCTATGTGGTACCCAAGGTGGAAACTCCTCTAATACTAGGTATAGATTTTTGGAGGAAATTCGAGTTATGTCCAAAATATCTTGGTTCGGTAGACATAACTCATACTCCTCAACCACCTCTTGCTGTTTTGACTGCCGTTACTGATACGCACATTACACCTTACGAAAATCTTGACGATTCGCAACGACTCATAGTCGATAATATCGTGGACCAATTTCGTGACATTTCGATGGAGCACAAGGGTCTAGGTAGAACGTCCGTTGTCACTCACAGAATTGATACCGGTGATGCCACCCCTATTCGTCAGCGATATTACCGAATGTCGCCAGAGAAGCAGCGTATCCTGACTAAGGAAGTGGATGAAATGCTTTCTTTGGACGTAGTTGAGCCATGCGAGAGCTCTTGGTCCTCTCCTGTTCTTATTGTCTATAAGAAAAATGGCCAACCACGATTTTGCCTGGACAGTAGGAAGCTTAATTCTGTGACAAAGCGCGATGCGTACAGTCTTCCCTACATCTCGGAGATTTTGGACAACCTTCGTGACGCCAAATTCCTGTCGAGTATAGACTTGTCCAAAGCGTTTTGGCAGATACCAATCGCTGAAGAAGATCGTGACAAGACTGCCTTTTATGTCCCTGGTCGTGGGACATTGCATTTTAAAACCACTGCGTTTGGGTTAACGAATGCACCTGCGACCCAGCAGCGTCTGGTAGACAGCCTCTTTGGTGATTTTGACCTGAAGGCTTTCGCATACCTCGATGATATTATTATCATTAGCAGTTCTTTCGAGGAGCATGTGTCTTTACTTCTACGAGTTTTGAATAAGCTGAGATATGCTAATTTGACAGTCAACTTGGAGAAGTGCAAGTTCTTCCGAAGTCAGTTGAAATATTTGGGATACGTAGTTGACGCTCAGGGCTTGCGTACTGACCCCGAAAAGGTCGAGGCCATCCTTAACTATCCGACCCCTACTAGTCGGAAGGAGCTGAAACGATTCCTTGGCACGGCTACTTGGTACCGCCGTTTCGTGCCAAGTTTCAGCACAATCGCGGGTCCTCTAAATAAGTTGACCTCTAATAAAAAGAACTCGCCTCCCTTTGCCTGGTCTGCTGAAGCTGACGCTGCTTTCAATAAACTCAAGGAGTGCCTAATTTCTGCACCCGTTCTTGCGTGTCCTAATTACAACCTACCCTTTGAAGTCCACACAGATGCGAGTGATTATGGTGTCGGCGCTATGTTGACTCAAACGGTGGATGGCGTAGAAAGGCCTATAGCGTATATGAGTAAATCACTCACTGGATCAGAAAAGAACTACAGTATCACTGAACGAGAAACTTTAGCCGTATTAACAGCCTTAGAGCATTGGCGTTGTTACTTGGAGAATGGCAAAAGATTTACTGTGTACACGGATCATGCTGCATTGCAGTGGTTTCTATCAATGAGTAATCCTACTGGTCGTCTTGCTCGCTGGGGTGTCCGACTATCATCTTTTGATTTTGACACTAAACATCGCAGAGGTGTAGACAATGTTATTCCTGACGCGTTGTCGAGAGCTGTTCCCGTTTCCTCTATTTCAACTTCGAACGCCATTACTTCCACTGACGATTCTTGGTATAAAAAATTGTATAATACTTGCCTAAATAATCCGTCATCTCTTCAAAATTTTCAAATTAAAAATAATTCCCTTTTCCGATTGTCCAAAAACAAATGCTCGTTGACGGCTGAATTTGCTTGGAAAGAAGTAGTACCAAGTGAGTTGAGAGAAAAGGTAATTTCCGAAAACCATGCTACGCCTACAGCTGGTCACTTGGGAATCCATAAGACCTATCACCGCTTGGCTCTGCGCTATTTTTGGCCCGGCATGCACGGAGACGTAGTTAAGTTTGTTTCCTCCTGTTCTAGCTGCCTTTCGCATAAATTGCCAAATCACGCAACTCTGGGCGTGATGGGAAGACCTAAACAATGTTCTAGACCCTTCCAAATGATATCGATTGATTTTGTAGGCCCTTTACCCTCAAGTAGGAAGCAAAATGCATATTTGCTGGTCGTAGTTTGCTGCTTCTCTAAATATGTCATGATGTTCCCTATGAGGAGAGCCACCGCTGAAGGCACGATTAAATGTTTGGAAGACTCAGTTTTTCTAGTTCATGGTGTTCCTCAAACAATTTTCTTAGATAACGGAAGCCAATTTATTAGTAAAAATCTAGACAATTTTTTCAAAAAGTATAAAGTTCCCAATGTGTTTTTTTCCCCGAGATATACACCACAAGTCAACACCGTCGAGCGGTATAATAAAACGGTGATGACCTGTGTGTCCAGCTTTATTGACGATGACCATAGGGCGTGGGATGTCAATCTTCCAAAAATTCAGTTTGCCATGAACAGTTCTGTCAATGAGGCGACTGGTTATACTCCCACGTTTCTGGTTCATGGTAGAGAACTTGTTACCTGTGGATCCCACTACTTGGATTCAGAGTTGGGTGATGAGGTAGTTTTCTTGCCTCGTGACAAGTACTGTGACTATATTGGTCATCTAGCCAGTATTTTCAACAATGTTCAGGCTTCACTTTGGCACGCACATTTGAAAAACACGTCTCGCTATAACCTTCGACGTAAAACAGCCGAATTCCAAGTCAACGACATTGTTTGGAAAAGAACTTATTTTCAGAGTGACAAGGATACTCATTTTAGTAAGAAATTGGCCCCTAAGTTCACGAAATGTCGCGTCAGTGCTAAGAAATCCCCACTTGTTTACCAGCTGGAGGACATGACCGGTAAAGATCTCGGTGTCTGGCATATTAAAGACCTTAAATTAGTCAATTGTACATAAGTTATATTAAGTTTATTTTTTCCCTTATTTTGAAATTGTTGCATTTACCCTATTGTTGTCATTTCCATCATATATTACGACTGTGCTTTAAGTAGTCGGATTTTTACATCAGGCAACTTTATTTTGCGGAAGGGTGCCTTAAGGTTGTATTATGTCATCTTAAGGCTATTCAATGAGAGAAGAGTTATGGAAGTTGTATGCGTGGAAAGTATGTAAGAGTAGGGCACTGGTTGAAATTAGCTGCGGATTTTACCGTTTTATAGGGCAAAATCCTTGGGCAGCCAGCGGGGTATCTGTAGCGTTATTTCTTTTACTGTCAAAATACGCTACTAAAATGTATATTTTTGTATAATTTCAAAGTTTAGTTATTTTTCTCAAGAAATTAATAGTTTTATTTTATTTTCCCACCTAAAATTAACTCATGGTTGGCCACTATTTTGGACGCTCTTTGAATGAGTGATTGCCCATGGCAATCGCTCATTCAATACGTTCATTCAATTATTCTTCCGTTCACTCATCTCGGCTCTCGCAAATCATTGAAATTTTGACCACGGAAGGAGTTGGGTGTGCGCTCTGCTCCGCCGCCTCTCTCCAACCGCCCTAGCGGCCATTTCTTTTTTCATATTTTTTAGTCTGCGACGATTGCCCCCGCTTTTGGGTGAGTGTGAACAATTATATGGTTGTGTTTATTACACTAAGTATCTATTTCCTGTAATTGACTGTGTAAATATCTATTGCTAAATGGCTTTGCATGTTTTACTATCTAGGTACCTAATTTTCCGCCGTTCTGCCTATTTTAGTGTACCGCCACCTTCAAACTCCCTTCTGGTGCTTTCCGGTTTGGGTGGCGATGCACAGGGGCGTTTTGATGTCCCTATTTTAATACTGGAAAACGATTCCAGGGTTCGAAGTCCAGCTTGTGAACTTCCGTATCCAGCTTAAGACCGGATCAACAACTTCCGGTCTCACATCATACGAAACACCTTTTGGACGAGATTCTACGGCTTCCCGGAGGGATCGCGCCTTTCTTCAGCGTCTCTACTGAGGCAACACGGCGCGTCATCCCATCCAGGCTAGGGGAGTACCGTTCATCAACATTTCCGGGCTGAACCAATTGAACTGGTGTAGGGCACGACCCCATTGTTTTCCCTCAGTTTTTTCCTCTGTAAATAAATATTTGTAAATACTGTATTTGTCTCTCCTTAACATTTTCCTGCCCATCTTGTCGAAGCGCGACACTACGCATGATATATCACTAACCTGATTTGGTTCTGAGACTTTCATATCAGGGTCCACAATCCTGAGATTAGTATTTGGTATGCCAAAGCCCACTGAAGAATAGTTATGGGTATTTCGTGTCATCAAAGTCACCAACGGTGAGGTTTCTGTCAATCCGTAGCCTTGAAGGAAGTCCCACTTGCGCTTAAAAAGAGAAGAAAATATTTTGCAGTAATATTATGTTAATATGGTTTTAGCTTACATAACATTAATAGATTATATGTTAGCGGTAGGTACAACAATGGGCGATGAGAGATGATTATATAGTAGAGTAATGTCATCACGTAACCTTGTGTTTGTTAAACACAAATTTGTAATAACAGTCAACGGATACAACTCGACACATTAGAATATAATGAAAATCTGTTTATTCATTAATAGCATTTGCACCTTGTATGTACGGCAGTTGATCTTTTTTGGAATTTTGACCATTATTACGCAAAATCACAGAGTCTATTTCAGAATGTTAGTTCAAGACCTAATATACGTGCCCCCTCATGGTTATGGAAACCACGAGCGAAGCCTGTGCCCTGCAGTGGGCGTCAAGTGGCTGATGATGATGATGACACTTGCGTATGTATAACCAGTACAGAGATAAAAGAAGTTACATTTTCACGACTTCGTACAATACCTCAGCCTTAGCAAAGAGTTTGTCTACATCAGCTAGCGGTAAAGGAGCTGCCGCACACATGAACATATCCACATAGGCTAGATGTCTAGGTTTCACTTCAGGATGACTGCCCAGAAAAAGAACTGAAAGGTTAAAAACAGGCCGTTTAGAAAATAATACACAAAAATAAAATGGGGTTCCATTTCCATTAAATTAAATAATTTTACTCTATAAGTTTTTAGTTGCGTTGGTTTGGACATGTGGAGAGAATGAAGGAAGAAAGATTGACGAAACCAATATATCGAGTGAATGTGCGTGGAAGGGCCGGTAAGGGACGTCCCAGGTAGACACACTTCGACCAAATAGGGAATGTATTAGCAAAGGGCAAAATAAAAACTACCCGAAACCGGCGCGCGTGCATGCAACGACTAATGAATGTTGAGGAAGCGAAGGTGATTTGTCAGGATCGTGGCAGGCGGCAATCCCTGGTCTCTGCCTACCTCTCTGGGACACAGGCGTGAGTTTATATATGAAATTGTAAAGGATATAAAATATATCGAAATATAAGAAGCACCCCAAAGACGTAATTATAGTCTAGGTTATTTGTTGTTTCACGATTACTGGAACTAGCCATGATCGTGAAACAACAAATAACCTAGACTATAATTATTAAATACCATCTCACCGATTGGCGGTGCCGCGTAGAAGAGTGATATCTTATTTTTTTCGAGCACTCTGAGAAATGTTTGGCTCTGAAATCTCGGAACAGTCACTAGCTTGGCTCCAATTGACAGCTTATGCAGCATCGTGACGGAAAGCCCATAGATATGGAAGAGGGGCAGGGCTGCCAATGATCTGTCCTGATGAGTTTCTGAAAATTGAATACACAACACTTGGCTTTTAGTTCCTCATAAGCAGCCTATATACGTCCCACTGTAGGGCACAGGCCTTCTCTCAGAGAAAGAGAGTTGGGCTTAATCACCACGCGTGCCCACCGCAGATTGGCGATTTCATGCACTTAGGTTTCCTCACGATGTTTTCCTTCACCGTTAGCGAGTGGTATTGCTACTATTAATTCACAAATGTACATAACTTAGAAAACCAACTCATAGGTACATGCCCGCACTGGGAATCGAACTTGGGTCTCCCGCTTCCGAGTCCAATGTTCTACCCACTAGGCTACCATCTTTTAGTTCCTTTTAGTTCCGATCACTCAAAATTATCTTCAAACTTGGCTTTTGTATCAAGTGTTTTGATTAGCGTAGCTTGGAATTAATCCATGGTGGGCATGAATATGTTTATTTTTAAAAGTTACGTACATTTGTGAAATTATAGTAGCTCGCTAACTGTGAATGGAAATATCAAGAGGAAACCTACCTCACCGCTTGAAATTGCCAATCCGTGGTGGGCACGCGTGGCAATTAAGCCTATACTCTCTGAGAGAAGGCTTGTGCCGTACAGTGGGACGTACGAGTACATAGGCTACATAAAAAAAAAACATGTCAATTTGACTAAATACGTTTTCATCCCAGTGTAAAATAAAGTACAGTAAATTTTGTGATCACTATTATAACACTTATACAATGGAGAATTTGCTCTAAAATATGTTTTATCTACACTCATATCATAATCTTCAATTTAAGAATTCAAAGGTAAACACATATTGACAGGCTTTAAACAATACATAAAATTAAAAAAAAAGTGTAATATAAAGTTACAATAAAGGTCAGATTTTTCACTTTATGTTACAGTTATTTTTTTAAAGTGTTGCTGTGATCACGGAACAAAACGTAAGTTTTTTTTTTAATGTCAAAAGTTGACTATAAAAAACCTAATTTCATTTTCGTGGTACCAAAAGTGCAACTAAAATAAATTTATAATTGAAAATTTTGTTTCATTTCGATATGAGTTTAGTTAATAACCGTAGATTTATGTAAAGCTTGTCAAACGTGTTTTCCTTTGATTCCTTACTTTGAAGATTAAGACATGAGTGTAGATAAAGTAGTTTATGAGACTGCACATAACTTGGTATTAAAACACTCGCCAATGCTATTAAAAAACTCGCCAAGGCTCGTTTTTTAAAATCTCGCTCGTGTTTTAATAACCCTCATTATGTGACTATAATGTCTCACATAAACTACTATTTTTTATATAAAAGGAGAGGCCATATTGAAAGATAAATAAACGTGGTAATATTTCTTCTCTACGACTAATACTTTTCATAATCTTATAACCTATCGAAAAGTCACAATTGTCACGTGGTACGAAAACGCTCCATACAAATCGGGCTCAAACTATGACCTGAAAATTTGAGTTATCTTGTAAAATAATGTTTTTATGCATCTAAGCCTTTATAAGAAAACGTTTAAAATTCAATGAAAAAACTAAACCCAATCAGTTTTTTATTTATTTTACTAACTTTATTTTTCGCGACTTTTGTGATTCCAAAAACCCCGAAAAAATATTCTTATGGTTTTATTTTGTAATATTTCCTAAGTTTTTATATGTCTTCTATGGTATAAAAGCAATGTCTCTCCAATGTAACTTAGACGCAAGTTCCCCATTAACGGGTCTAATCGCGATTGTTTATTAGGTTCACTTAATTCGCGATGGTTTATTAGGTTCACTTCATCATCATCATCAGCCATTTGACGCCCACTGCAGGACATAAGCCTCCCTCATGGTTTTCCATGCTTCCCGGTCTTGTGCCGCCCGCATCCAACGACTCCCCGTCACCATATTATGGTGGTGGGCCTGACCACGCTGCATCCTCCGGTCCGTGGTCGCCAGGTCAGGTTCCACCCCAACGGCATTCAGTTCTCCGAGCTATGTTCCCCACCATAGGGTTATTGCCTTAAATTCCGACGAGTTATCGCTATCCATGAGCGGGCTTTGCGAAGCATTAAAAACTATTCTAATAACTGGACAATGTATGCTTTTCTAAAACAAAATACTCACTTGTAGTGTCGCTATATTGCTTGATTTTTTCTTCATCCTGCTGTACACAATTTGCTACAATATTTCTATTCGTGATCTCTACTCCTTTGGGCAACCCTGTTGTTCCACTAGAATATGGCAAGAAGCAAACATCCTCTGGCTTCGTTCTAACTTCCTTGAGAATACTCGTATCTACTAAGTCATCTTTCACTAGATCATTTAGATTTACAAGTCCAGAGGGTAATGGTTCACCCGGTTCCTTGATACATATTATTGGCATATCTTTGGCAGCAAATTGAAAAGCTTGCTTTATTACGCTGATATTCTCTGTAGACGATATTATTAATTTGGCTTTTGACAAGAGGAGCTGCCTCGATACTTCGTCTGAAATATTAAAGTTATTGATATGATATCAGACTGCAAAAGGCATGAAATTTTACTTTTGTATCTATCTTCACTCTTAAGTACAAAATACACCAAAAAATATGATAAATCAACAACGATCAATCTATCAACCAATTATTGATAAGTTTTTTAAAATCTTCTTTGAAGGGTTTGTTCCATTTGAAGGGTAATTTTGTCACATAGTGATCATGTTACGATAGTAGAACACGTTGTAATACTGATATATCAATAGAACTAACAAAACTATATGAAAGTAAATTATCTCTGCTTAATCTAAGGGCGACTTTAACTAAATCAGGTACAGGCTTAACCTCAGCTAAAATTGGAGAGGCCAAAGCGATATTACAGCGATATTAGATGTCTGCAACATGGCTGGCTCTCTGAGGTTCGTTCCACACACACTCCATCAGTACATGGTATATATCTTCGGGGACGTTGCAATTACTGCAGTTTGGTGTGTCTACCTTCCGCATCAAATGTCTAAACTTGTTCAATGGAATGTGTCCAGAACGTAGTTTAAACATTTATACTATATCACCTCTCCTGAGATCACCGTTATTGAACCAGGGGAAACGAAGAGGGCAACATTGAACAGTTTTATACCAGTTTCCCCTGATTCCAACGTGGGACGGAATCCACCGGAGCAGTAGCTTCTTATTATTAGCATTAAATTTCACTATAGAATCTACAATATCGTAAGCTATCGGGATACTTCGGTTCTTTGAAGTGCACCGAGCCAGGTGCTGTTTGAGTCAGAAAGAATAACAATTTTACTGCAGACAAGTGAGTTAGCATAGGAGATACTTATTATTCTGAAAGGCCAACAGTTCTAAATGAATAATCAAAATTTTCGAGTCTAGTTGGAATTGCATATCAATGTCTAATTGCGGATCATAAAACGCTGCAGCTACTCCATCTCTTTCTTTTGAGCCGTTTGTGTAGAGCTCGTAGTGATTTGGGTATTTTTCATCTAGCATGCTCTCTGCTTTTTCTATAAGGCACGAAGTTCCCAGTAATTTTTTGATCTGGCAACACCTTCACTATGTTTATCACAGAAACCATGTCAATGTTTCTAAGCCATGTGTCCAAACTGTACATTTCTAAAATTTGAGCAGACTGAATATCTTTCAAACAATCGTGTGTATAGTCCGAACAAATCTTATGCGTGGTAACGTGAAGATAGTCACAGATCATTTGCACATCGCTTACTATCTTTACAGTGTATGTGTGATTAATTGACTAATAGTAATTTACTACGCATCACACATAATTGAAACCATAATAATAATCAAACTTTTATACGATTTGTTACCTTTGCTTATTACTTCGGTGATATTAACGAACAAAAATGAACTTACGTGTGGTGTAAATAGGATTGATCGTTGTAACTACGACTCCGGCCTGCAAGCCTCCAAGAACAACGAGAGGGTACTCGGGCAAATTGGGCAACATCACACAGATGACGTCACCGTCGCTCAGTTTGAAATGATGACGAAGGCGCGTTGCTAGGTTACGCGAGTACTTGTAGAGTTGGTGGTATGTGTATTCGCGATTGGAGAAGCCGCAGGTCTGGAATTTAAATTTGGAAGTTTTTAAAATGGTAAAGTCATGCCTTTTGTATTTAGTCCCAGTACCCATAAGTGTAAGTTTTTTTTTTGTCTACATCGTCTAGAGGTTCTATTCGATAGATTTATAACAGAAAAACACAATATTTTGATCGGCATGCGTCTCGCATGCATCACATCAGAAATTAGGCGATTAATTAAATCTGGTTTTGATATCACGAAGAGAGAGGTATTTCTATTGAAACAATATTACCGTCTCTCATTCTCTTTTTTGTCAATTTCTTGGTAATATAATCAATATTGACATACTAAAACTTTTATATGGACGGTAGACGAATGAGATCTGGTTAAGAATTCTACCAACATTCTTCTTAGCCCAGTGTGATTACGCGCACCGAATCCAGAACAATTCCAATCGTCTAACTATTAGGATTAGCGCATAATTAAGCCCCAGAACTACATTGGGGAATCTAGTGTGCATCAGGTCCCTAGTGTTTTTTTTTATCCGTACTTCTCCAAAACTATCTAGATTTTGATATGAACGCCTAGTTTTACTTGTAACTTTCATTAAAAACATAACATAACATAAACTCACGCCTGTATCCCAGAGGGGTAGGCAGAGACCAGGGACTGCCACTTGCTACGATCCTGACAGATCACTTTCGCTTCCTCAACATTCATTAGTCGTTGCATGCACGCACGCCGGTTTCGGGTACTTTTTATCTTGCCCTTTGTTAATACATCCTCTATTTGGTCAAAGTATGTCCGTCTGGGTCGTCCCTTACCGGCCCTTCCATCATTAAGTCACAGTTTTTATGTTATTTTGAATAAAAATGTTTTTTTGGGATGGGTTCCATGACAGCGGTCTTATCAGCCCATCTCTCCAAATTCTGCCAAATGTATTCTGAGACACAGAAGTTTGGTATTTCGACATCCTTGAAGGGTGATTTTACTGTGAAATCCGGAGACCAAACACTGTTTTTTCTATAAAGGTCTTGGATTTGATTCCGCTTTGACAATAATCTCTTAGCGCTTCTCGTTATTGATGAAGAAGCCATATTATTAATTTGGACCCAAATCACCACCTATGAAGATAAGACAATAACATTCTTTAATTATTATTATAGATAGATAACTATTTATTGCACACCAGTAGTTATAATATTATTAGTATCTATCATCATATTTTAATTATTATACGTGCGGAGGCAACTAAGCCGCGGGTTTCCTCACGATTTTTTCCTTCACAGTTAGCTTGTCTTTCCTGTGGGCTAGGCCAATTGAGCTGTCAGGATGATTTAGGTGCTGGGCAAGCCTACGCCATCTAAAAAACAATGTCCCGAGTACTGCAGCGTCCGAGTGGTCCTTTCACCCATCCAGTGTGAGTGATGGTGCCACTGGATGATGTATCATCTCATTACGTAGATGCAGAGGCCAAAGTTTAATTATTATGATTATATTTTTTTTTATATTTTTTTATGTAGAGTAAACATATTTATTCTTTATTGTACCTATGTTTGACAGAAAACATGACATGAAATATTTTATAAAGACACAAAGTACTGTTAACAGCATATCATTCTTTACACGCATGCACTGTACTTCATTACATTACGGACGCCACATTGCAGAAAAAATGTAAAGTTCGACTTGTTTTTGACAGTAAAATGGAGAACTTGCACTAGAAAATATTTTAATAGAATAGGAGAGGACACGTTAAAAGATGAATAAACGTGGTATTTTTTTTTCTACGACTAATACTTTTTGTAATATAACCAGTCGAAATGTCAATATAGCCACGTAGTACTAAAACGCGCCGTACAAATCGACCTTAGACTATGACGTCACTCCCTAACGTAACGCCTTATATAATATGAAGCATTTATCAAAATTTTAGTTATCTCTTAAAACAATGTTTTTATGCATGTTGTACACTATTAGAAGAAAACGTTCAGAATTCAATCACAAAACGAAATCTAATAGGTTTTAAGTTATTAGAGTAACTTTATTTTACGCATATTTTGTGACCCCGAAAACCTCGAAAAAAATATTTTTATTGTTTTATTTTTTAATTTTTTTTTTTTATATGATTTCTAAGGTATAAAAGAAATGTCACTCCAATCTAAGTTAGACGCAAGTTCCCTATTGGCGGCCATATTGCATCATATACCAATTATTTCCAAGCAGCCATTTGATGGAAAGTTGCTGGTGCAAAAGAAAGTAAATTGTGGAACGTTTACCTACTTCTTTGTTACAACTCACGCATTTTTGCCGTCAACTCCAACAATTTATGTGAACACTGTCAACATGAATTTGCATTGTAAACTATTATGAGTGTAAAAAATGTTTAAAATACAGCAAAGGTACTCACTTGACCATCCAAATACCAACTAAGTTTAAACTCATTTATTCATCAAAAGGACGCCACTTTAGTCGTTTTAAAAATCTTATCCGAGCCATCTGGTATTTACAAGTTTCATTTATCGAGAATAACTTACTATCAGTTCAGATTTCATGTAATTTCGATTTATAGTTATTTTTTACGCAAAAAGTAACACTATTGTCTGGCGCACTCACTGAACATTTGGGTACATGTACTACCTATCTGAACCGGATTTTTCGATGACCGGTCTTCCATCACCAAGGAATACAAAACGACTGCGGCGGTTGGTTTATTTTTACACAGAAGAGGTCCGTCATTACAAACCAATCATTTTGTCGGTGAACTAAACGCAGAGTAGAAAAACTGCCTATAGCTGGCGGTAGTTTTGTGTCAGAGAAGTATTGGTAATCAGTTTTGCGTTGAGAAAAAAAAAAAAATATATATATATAATAATATATACATTACGATTTTCACAACCTACGACCGAGAACCTCAGACCTTAAGCACATATTGTTATTATGATTAATATTTTTATTGCATTTAAACTAATGTACAATACGGCGGACTTAATGCCCTAAGTATTTTTACCAGTCAACCGCAGAAGGTGGGAGAATGCATTTTCTTCAATTCTGGCACACCATGCAACGTAGTCGGCTTCAGAAAAGAGAAGCCTACAATCATAGTAAGTGCTATGACACACCTACATAAAGCACCTATGGCCCAACCTATTTTTATATATATATATAAGTCTCTTGATCCTACACACACACGCACACGCACGCGCACGCTCATGCGCGCACACACACGCACACACACACACACACACACACACACACACACACACACACACACACACACGTCAGGGCAGTATAGTATGGAAGTTACTTATTCTATTTATTGGTATAACGAGTAGAGCCCTCGTTACGATTCGACCCACGTAATACGACCAATATACTGTTTTAATATGATATGCTATATCGTTGGTTGGTTTGGACATGTGGAGAGGATGAAGGAAGAAAGATTGACGAAACAAATATATCTAGCAAATGTGGGTGGAAGGGCCGGTAAGGGACGTCCCAGGCGGACGTATTTCGACCAAACAGAGGCTGTATTAACAAAAGGGCAAGATAAAAAGCACGCGAAACCGGCGTGCGTGAATGCAACGACTAATGAATGTCGATGAAGCGAAAGTGACCTGCAAGGATCGTGGCAAGTGGCAGTCCCTGGTTTCTGCCTACCCTTCTGGGATGCAGGCGTGAGTTTGTGTTATGTTTCTGCAATATGATGGTCCACATTGCTGTACATCACGACGTCCGAGCTGCACATAGAGCCGTGGAGAGGGGCAAGCAAGGCAGATCACTTGATTGATGTGGTTGGTACGTGAATAACTACGTTAAAATGAAGATGGACAGGGCATGCGATCAGGCGGCAGGTTATTACTGCGTAGTGGCCAAGGTCGGGTAAGGTTTCAGTGACGGTGGGTTGGGTTGATAACGTTACTAAAGCCGTTGGAAAGCAATGGATATAAAATTGCAAAATGCTTGGGGACCGAATGGGATCAGCAGTGGGCTCTTTCGTACAATAGTGGATACGTGGATGGATAGATGATGAATAAAAACATTTAAAATAACTTTCATACAACACAATGACTTTTCCTCAGACTCGGTGGGGCGATGATCTCCGCAGGGCGGCTGGCGAGAGCTGGATGAGAGTAGCGGAGGGCCGCGCTCAGTGGCGTGCGATGGGAGAGGCCTATGTCCAGCAGTGGACAAGCGTAGGCTGATGATGATGATGTTGATGAATCACTTGTCCTGGTCCCAAACCAGGATGCCCTGTTCTATGGTAACTAGGCAAGGACATCATAAACTTGGAAATGCATTTGTTCAAATCCAGTACAGTGGTCTCCAGTGGGAATAGAACCCACGTCCTCTGTTTCGATAGTCAAGCGATAACCGCTTGGAAAACAAGGCAGCCAGTGACAGTACCTACGGAAGCCATTGGAGAGCAATGGATGATGTCATCCATTGGCATTCATCCATTCCCATGCCAGGGAACCTACAGGGTTGACGTGACAGAGGTATGAGACTATTCTCTATGCTCTATTCATGGACTAGTTATTACATAAGTTATAGTACCTGGATGACCGAGTTTTGCTCGGTTTTTTTTTTGGTTAATCGTGTTTGTTGGAAATTATATTTAGATAGGATGAAAAAAAAAAGGGGAAGCGAAGGAAAAATATTATTATCCGTGTGGCGCCGGATTAAGAATAGCGTCACTCTTTTTCCTTCCGTGGATGTCGTAGAAGGCGACTAAGGAAATAAATTACTAGGAGACGGGCAGCAGCGTCTTCCTGAGATTTCAATAGCATACTTCGATCGCCAACCCGCCTGCCAAGCGTGGCGATTATGGCAAAACCCCTCATGCTTATGATAACCATGAGGGAGGCCTGTGTCCTGCAGTGGGCGTCAAGTGGCTGATGATGAAGGAAAAATATAATCGGAATGGAGACAGGCTCAAACCGGCTTCTGGTTTCGGGACCGTCCGATTTCCCACCTGAACCCGATTACCTTGTAAATAATGGCGAATTTTCCTTCGTATTCTGATAACAATTTAGCAGTTTTTCATTGCCTAAAAACACCTATGAAACGACGTTTTCTAAAAATGAAACCTAGCTAGATCGATTTATCGTCCCCGAAAACCTCTGCATACTAAATTTCTTGAAAATCGTTGGAGCCGTTTCCGAGATTCAGATTATATATATACATGAATTGCTCGTTTAAATGTATTATATATTAGATAGATAGGTACATAGATAGATGATGATGAAGGTCGTAGCCCGACGAGGAGGGCGACCTCAAAGGAGGGTATTACTTCTGCGGTGATGGGCTCGGATTTGACTCGCGGAGCTGATGTAGAAGAATATAATATGAATCGAATACTTTCGACGAATATCCCGCATCTTACCTCCCTACCTGCGCTCAAGTAAAATCGATTATGCTCGAACTGTATCTGCGTATTTAGCTCACAGCTCACCGGCTCGATAAGTCGAACTCACTCCGCCCGCTCGCTACATTTAGCAATTCCAGGCGAACTGGTCGGCTAGGGATGGGCGTCGTCAGGAGCAGATGGTTGTAATAGCTGCTTCTAGGATTTGCGCCTAAAAGCAGCTATTACAAGTATTTGCATTGAATCTTTAGATTCAGTTGAAATTGAAATTGAATTACATTGCAAGTAGAACAACTATTTGGGCGTCATTTCGTCATAGATTAGTTGCCCGTAATAGATTATTTGACTTTCTAAAAACTTGTTGGCGTTTAGCTCAGTACAAGAACAAAACTGGCTTTTCCTAAATGCGTAGAGGTAATAAAATGGAAAATCGATTTTCTTAAGATATCTCTCTCAGGTACAAAGTAAGTTTTAACTAAGTATAAAATGACTTGTAATTGTTCGCGCTATTGAAGGAAGGGTCGCGGGTTTGAAAGAAGTCCTTTGCGTTTGCCTTAAAATGAACAGGAAGAAGAAGGAATACATTTATTTGCAACGACAGTCACACACAAGCGTACAATGGAATAAATATACAAAAACAAAAAGAAAATATACAGACATAGAATATAAAGAAAGTCATTAAATAAATAAAAAACAAAATGTACGCGGTGAGTCTGCTGCTGCAAAAGGTAGCTAGCTCAGCGGTGTGCTAAAGGTTCCCTCAGTGCTTTAAATACTTTAAATACTTTATTGCGCACATAAAATTACATGAATAAAACAAAACATTTACAGAATTAAAAACTGTACATGGCGAGCTTATTTCAGCAGAAATCTCTTCCAGCCAACCCTTAATGTGGTGATACGAACGAGTGCTGCTTACTAAAAGTCGACACAGTTACTAATAAATTCTTCTAGGTGATTAAAGATCATCTGTCAGATAGTCCTAAAATTACTACGCACGGTCGTAATGCAGCAATTAAGCAAAAACATCTGCTTAAAACAATGCCTCGACACTAGATTGTTGCAGTGACTGTATCCCACTATCTATGACTCAAACTAAAATATTTTATTAATCGTAACAGAAACATTATGAGCGAATGTCCAAGTCTCATACCTAACTTTATTAATTAGTTTTAACAAAGTAGATAATAATATGAAGACGACACTGACAAAGTTAGTACCTACACATTTACTCTTTACAGTACAGAAAATTGATACTCATCATAAGCCTTTTCAGACAAAGTGTGCGTAACACAATTTTAAACCTTGTTTCGTTGAAACACTCTGGAGAAATTAGTGACCCATTAAATAAATCCTTATTTTTCTTGAACAAAATTTTGGAAAGGCATGTTTTTATTTATTTTATTTTATTAGTGTATTAGATTAGATTAGAACACTTTATTGTACACACCAGAAAACCAAATACATGAAAAGGCTAGATTCAGTATTAAGCGGGTGGAGGCATCCAGGCTTTGTCTCGAAAACCTCGCTGACTGCGCGATTCGATCTGCATTCCACTTTTATAAAATTAAAATGTCAAAGCTCCAACGGCTGGACGGATATTAGTGAGACCTGATATTGACTGAGACCATTATGTAGGTGCGTAGCAAGGGCTGAGGAATGGAAATACCTCAGACTAGAGTTTCCTCACGACACTTTCCTTCACAGTTAGCTAGTGATACTGCCACTACAAATTCACAAATCTACGTAAATCACACGGTACATGCTGGGATTCGAACCCACGACTTACTGAACGTGAAGCCAGAGCGTTCTACCGTCGCGCTACCACCACTTTTTTTGTGCCTTTTAGTTTTACCTATAAACAGATTGCCTTGCGAGAGTGCTTTGCACACATAATATTTATATAAAAAAAATTAATTCAAGAAGATTGGTAGGGCAATCGATTGTTATCACAATTCAGATGCATGGTTCTTAGTGATAATTTACAACAAATAATTATTTATAATATGTGATTGTCATTGTCACGCGATAACAACGTAAGTGTTCTTTGACCTACCTCTGGAAATACTATTATGTCAACAAAAACTCGTGATTTTTAGACTACATCACTCTACATATGCATAGTGACTGCTGGATACCTTTTCGATTGAACACCGAATCTACTACAAAAATAAGAACGTATAGTAAGTAGGCCTGATTCATAAGACATTTATTTGTTGTCGGTGACTAAGCATGAATTATTTTAAACGTCCAACGAGAAATAGAAGATGATGAATAGTAGTTGTTTGGTCTAGCGAGATACTGCGTTGTTGTTAACTGATAGGTTTCTTTAAAATACTGCAATTTATAATTATTCTGTATATGTAAAATAACCTACCTACGGATGAAATTATTTTTATAGTAGCAATTTTTGTTTGTTAATAAATAAAAATACACTTTGGCTGGACGGATTTGGATGCAACTTTGTATAGGTACGTGTAGGCTTGATTCACCCGAATAGTGAAATTGGATAATTTTTATCTGAATAACGTGCCAATGTTACGGGCTCTGATAATTTTCAATAAGGGCTGATGCTTAGTTGAAAAACTGGCTAGGTTACGAAGTTATGACGCGACCCTAACTTAATTAAAACTTACAGAAACTTGTCAAGCCAAGCGATTATTACAAGACATTACACATCTGTGTAAATAACCCCTATTAGAACTCATTAGCTATTTCATATCGGTGTTGGGAAATACTGCCGTGGCGCATCCCTATTAAATCTTGAGAAAACAGTGATCGTCTCTTGTTTTTGGCAAGTTTAAGGTGGGGATTATGGGACATTGATTCCAGTTAAAGGGTGTGTCCCGGGCGATTGAATTATGTATTACTAAAATGGGTTGTAAATCCAAATAAGGTAATGGCAATAAATAAATAAAAAATAGCCAAGTGCGAGTCGAAGGGTTTCGTACCATAATAAATATAATGAGACTTAGCAAATTTTGTGTCAGACACCCGACTGTGCCAGAAGGAGTTATGGTATATTCATCATCATCAACCCATTATGTCCCCACCGAGGGGCACGGGTCTCTTCCCTGAGGAAGGTATAGGCCATACTCCACCACGGGGGCCAAGTCCGGATTGGTGGAGGCTTGTAGACTAGTGGCTCGTCTACTGTCAGAAGTTGTCAAGCCGCCCTAAGGCCTCTGACTTGGCTTAACGACTGCCATCCATCGACGGCAGCCGGCACCAACAGCTTAACGTGCCTTGCGAAGCACGGAACCGCTCGGAAAAATGCCACTAGCGTTAGGCATAGACGGCGACCCATCCATGCACTGAACGCGCCCTGTGTTGCTTAACCTTCGTGATCGTTTAAGATCACTCAGACAGCCGGGGCTACGAGCGATTACTACGAGGTATATTATTATTATATTATTATGTATGTATTTTTTTGTTACATTATTTCATATAATAAATATACTTATGAGGAAAACCGAGTGCCTCAGGTGTTCACATAACGCGCTTGAAATCGCCAATCCACGGACACACCCTAACTTCTTTCTAAGATAAGGCCTGTGCCCCGCAATGGGACTTATAAGCTTCTGTTTTGTTATGCAAGCAACATTAATTGCATTGCTGTGAGTATTTCTCCAGGCGCTTTAGAAAAAGTTTACTATGATGTACAGTAAAACAGTCGTACTAAATCGTATAATGATCCTATCCTATACTCATACGTAGTTATACATACGAACATGAAATAAACATCAATTCATAAGCAGTCTATATACATCGCACTGTAGAGAACAGGCCTTCTCTCAGTGAGAGAAGGCTCTCTCAGCGATTTCAAGCGCTGAGTATGTGAATAGCTCAGACACCCAGGTTTCCTCACAAAGTTTTCCTTTACAGTTAGCGAGTGGTATTGCTACTATAACTTCACAAATGTACATAACTTAGAAAACAAAGTCATAGGTACATGCCCGCAAAGGGAATCGAACCTGGGTCTCCCGTTTCCGACATCCCTTAGGGGTAGACCAAGACATTAATCAACATTCATCTTTCTGTATACACGTATTCGGGCTTATTGTTATAGATGTTCAGGAAGACCAGGAGAATTTTAACGTTTCCATATCTCAACATATACGAGGTAGCAGTATTTGTTAAAAGTTTTTTACTTTTAACAAATACTTTTTGAAAAATTGACGAGCAGACGAAACAATAGTCAAATTAAAGCAATACCACACAAAATCGTGGGCTAAGAAACTCTTACCCATGTACACGCGTTCATGGGAAAGAGTTTCTTTGAAATGGTCTCAAAAATTTTAAACAAATTGCCAAAAACTGTCCAAGATGTCGACAACCAGCCATCCTTTAAGCGCAAATTGTTTAGCTGGCTTGTAATAAAAAACTACTATAAGTTAGTATAATTCCTAACTGACAATGCATTTTGAGGTCCAATCGTATATTCGTACATAAGTACCTATTAATTTTCTATGTGTGATTTAAATGTATAAAATAATATGTGGGCGATCGTTTTATTGCCACGCCTAATCGGTAAAATTGCATTGAAACACATTGTATTATAATAACATCACTGTACACACATGTAATTTATGGCAATAAATATATTGATTGATTATTTAATAAACAATCGCAATTAGTACTTCCAAGAATAAATTTTAAAACAAATTGAGGAAACCGTGTCTGAGTTTGAGTCTGACTATGGGCCTTATAAGAAGGCTCAAGTTCCCCCAACGAGAGAGCTATGTTAGGAGTTTCACTGCGTGATCGAATCAGGAAAGAGGAGATCCGCAGAAGAACCCGAGTCACTGCTATAGTTTGAAGAATTGCTCAATTGAAGTGGCAGTGGGCGGGGCACATAGCTCGGAGAACTGATGGCCGTTGGGGCGTAAAAGTTCTGACCTGGCGACCGCGGACCGGACGACGCAGCGTGGGCAGGCCGCCCACAAGATGGTCTGACGACTGGTTACGGTATCGGGGAGTGGCTGAATGCGGGGGGCACGGGACCGCGAAGATTGGAAAACCATGAGGGAGGCCTATGTCCTGCAGTGGGCGTCAAATGGCTGATGATGATGATGATGTGTCTGAGTTGGTCACAAAATCTAAAAAAAAAAACAGATAAAAAAATCAGTTGCATGGACTATCACCATAATTATTGCATTGTATTTACAAGTAAATTCTACATAGTACTGTCTAAAATGTCATAGTTTTCGTACACTTAGATTCTTAAAATTCTGTGTTTACCTTCAATTCAACTGGCCTAATCGCTATCCCTAAGTCACATTTACTATAAGTTTTAACATGTTTGCGTACTTGCTATCGGTGTAGTTAATAAATAAAATAAAATAAATATTCACATTCAGCGCTTGAAATCCGCGGTGGATACTTATTTCTCTGACAGAAGGCCTAGCAGAAAAGCCTCCTTACTCGTATGTCATGTTATCTCAGATATTATTATTATTTAACATAATATTGTTACGTTCTAGGGGTGGGTTCGTGATCGGAAAACGCACTTTATACACCGATGAATAAGAGTAGGATTTATTTCCGCACTATTAACGTCACAACACTTTTCTCTAAACAAACACTTTTAATCACACTGCACTGATCCAATAATACTCGCATTCCTTCGCTTGTAGGTACTTCGTTTCACTTCCGCTTCCAAAATAAAACTGACTCGCGGCACGCGTCGTCCCCGCTTATATACCGTTTGAGATGTTCTCGAAAACTCCATCAAGTCGTGGAAGGTTCTGCCATCTCGCTCGATCGTGATGTCTCTGTCACACCTTTCCGGAATGTTCGGTCTATAGCTATCCCTCTCTAACAGTGCTATCTCTTTCACTCCTATTGAAAATTTCGTCGTATACTGAAATGTACTTCAAGGGCCCATAAGGGGTCCTGAAAATGCCTGAAAACGGGTTTTCAGGTTATGGCGTCATCGGATAGAGGGTGGCCTGAAACGGACTGAAAACATGTTTCAGGCGCCTGAAAACCATTGTAACTTGAGTGAAATTTTGATAAACTAGTATGTGATAGAGCACCCTCTGAAACGGTATTTCAGCCTGCTGAAAACGCCTCCAAGGCACGGAAAAACGCGTTCAAAGTTTTACCTCCTATCCACCGTCGTCACAATATGATGCTTATGCGAAGCTTGCTTATTTCCATCTTTTGTCTGGGTGTATTTCTATGTTTGTGATGTCCTTGCCTGGTTACCATAGCACAGGTTATCTTAATTTGGGACCAGGACAAGTCATTGTATTGTGTGGAAGTTACTATTATTATTATTATGTAGCCTATATACGTCCCACTGCAGGGCACAGCCTTTCTCTCGATTACCACGCGTGCCCACCGCGGATTGGCAAATTGAGGCGCTGAGGTATATGAACACCTCAGACGCTCAGATTTCCTCGCGAAGTTTTCCTTCAGTTATTATTATTTTATCTTAGATAGACAACGTAAGCATGCTTCTAATAAGCAAGTTGTCGACTGAGCGCTCCAACTGAACTTCTCCGCACTGGGGCACTTAATTGTAATTCCATATCTCCAAGGTAATTAGGCAGATAATCCCGTGCAAAGTTCTCGTCTATTTGTGTTTAACTACAAACAGGTTTGGCAGGCGAACATGGCTGAACTTCAGTTGTAAAGGACGGACGTGATCCGTAGACAGCGCTGCGCGCTGCTGCTCCGAGACAGAACGTAGTGGATACAAAAGTATTGAAAAAAGAAAACGTAAAAATAAAGATGACTGCCTGCTTGGTGTAGCGGGTAACACGCTTAATATCAAGACTGAGGGACTACAGTACATTGTGTTGAGTGAAAGTTACTATGGAAGTTACTTCAAATGACTCCAGATTAATATTTTACACAAGGTGTTGCAGAAAGGTTTGGTAGAACTTAACAGGGTTAATGCTAATCCATCCAACACTTATTACTAAAATGTTTTTTCTGAAAAAAAAAATCTTCCTTATTATTGTAAATTGTTATTAAAATACTTACAATAAGCAAAGATGTAAACTTTTTAGTTTTATTTTTTTATTTTTCACACAGACTTGTTTCATAGTGGTCAATATATACAAGTTGACCGCGATAACATTCAAGTCTGTATGAAAAATAAAATGAAAATTATACTTTTTTTTGTCTTATTGGAAGTGGTTTCATTATCGACACTTGTACAATAATAGTATAACACAGAAGAAATGTTTTCCGGGTTACGTATTTACATAACCTGGAAACCACTGTGTACAACTTCATATTTATGGAGTTGTACACATTCCACTGCAGCTAAAGATCTTCTTACAGAAAGAGCTTCTCACAGCCCCACAGGTCAGTTAAAGATCTCCATCTGATTAATTTCTTACACCGCTGCCTCACACACCCGAAGTGGGTCTTGACCTCCAACACAAGAAGTCGTCACACATGTCTCCATCACAAAGTTCGTATCAAATCGATCAACTCGACCAAACTCGACAGGTCTCATGTTGACCATTGAGGAGGACCAGTGCCTTCTCGTTCCACCGTCAGGACCTGACCGTCCTAATATACGAACACTTTGGCATTTACATCTACGTTATGAGATGATTTATACAGAGTCTAGTGGCACCGTCACTCACACTAGATGGGTGAAGGGACCAATCGGACGCTGCGGTGCCTGGGACATGGTTTTTTTAGATGGAGTAGGCTTGCCCAGCACCTATACCATCCTGACTGCTCAATATATAAAAGTACTCACTCATTCCTTGAATTATAATGAGTAAGTGCAGTATTGCAATATTGTGTCATATAGAAAAATTACAATCGTAATTACAGTATTTCGAGATCTTTCAATGGCATCAAAAATAATTTTACTGTTTGCACTGTTACCGACCGGTGGAGCGATGATCTTCGCAGGGCGGCTGGCAAGAGCTGGATGAGAGTAGCCGAGGAACGGTCCTCAGTGGCGTGCTATAGGAGAGGCCTATGTCCAGCAGTGGACAAGCATAGGCTGATGATGATGATGATGATGACTGTTACCAGAAATTGTGAAAATTGCTCGGATCGTTCGTGGATACAACTGTTCACAGAAACTGGACGACAAACGAAGCACATCAAGCTTGAAGGCATATATGACGTTGTTGTTGATTACAAATTAAAAAGCTTAAAAATCGGCCAAGTGTGAGTCGGACTCGCGCACAAAGGGTTCCGTATCTGTCCAACATTAGACAAAGATCGAATTTGAGGACAGCGCCATCTATGGAAACCAACAAGAAGCGTTTAATATTGACATTTAACAGTTACATAGATGGCGGCTAGATGGCGAGCGCTGTCATAAGTACGAGTATGGCCTCCGCCACGATTGGCAGGCGGGTTGGCGATCGCAGTGTGCGGTTGGAATCTCAGGAAGACGCTGCTGCCCGTCTCCTGGTAATTGATTTCCTTAGTCGCCTTCTACGACATCCGCGGAAGGAAATGTAGTGACGCTATTCTTAATCCGGCGCTATACGAAACTGAATAAAGCTTTATCGTTTTAGTTTTATTATCTTGTCCATTTTCATGGTTCTGGCCAGGAACAGAGCTTGTTACCGTTTTAACAACGTGCGGAGAATCCGTCCCGTCATTATATTTTTTATTTGATTGGGTTTTTACTGCGAAGTAGCTTTGATTTCAGTGGTAAATAAATGCATAAATAACTTCCACGCCACACAATCATTTGTCCTGGTCCAAGCTAGGATACCCTGTGCTACGGTAACCAATCAAGGATGTCCCAAACATGTAAATACACCCAGACTGAAGCCATTTGTGCGAATGAACGGCTTCCAGTGGGAATCGAACCCACGAGCTCCGGCATGGTAATCAGACGTGATACCGCTAGACGTGGCTAGACCAACGAAGCGGTCAAATAAATACTCAATAAAATCCATGCACTCCATGCAGTGGTAACGCATCGAGATAATGTTCACCTCAAATTCAAGAGGTTTAGGGTTCGATTTATTTGCTGTATCATCATCATCATCAGCCATTTGACGCCTACTGCAGGACATAGGCCTCCCTCGTGATTTTCATAACCATGAGGGGTTTTGCCATAATCACCACGCTTGGCAGGCGGGTTGGCGATCGCAGAATGCGGTTGAAATCTCAGGAAGACGCTGCTGCCCGTCTCCTGGTAATGTATTTCCTTAGTCGCCTTCTACGACATCCACGGAAGGAAATGGAATGACACTATTCTTAATCCGGCGCCATGAGCCTTCCGTGTGACGTTGTTTCATACTAAACTTTAATACTACGATATAAAATACAGTGAATACAGCAGCAATACGTCGCCATTTTTTAATTTGGCCTGTATTAAAAGTTGTTAGTATTGACGAATATGAATCCTGTTCTCAAGCAGATAAGGCCCATTTTGATATATGTACTATAAATAAACTATAGCTTAACTTTTTTATTTACCCGACTGCGGCGGAGCCCAAAAGGATGGCAATGTATTTGACTCGTATGTATGTATGTATGTATGTATATATGTATGTATGTTTTATGTATGTATGTATGTATGTATGTATGTATGTATGTATGTATGTATGTATGTATGTATGTATGTATGTATGTATGTATATATGTATGTATGTATGTATGTTTGTATGTATGTATGTATGTATGTTTGTTTGTATGTATGTATGTATGTATGTATGTATGTATGTGTGTATGTGTGTAAGTATGTCCTATTCTATGTTCCCTGGTAACTCCTTAACCATTAGTCAGATTTTGACAAATACGTAATATCTCAATCGATTCGTCGTGTTTGTGCGATTGTCATATGCTATGCAAAATTAGCATAAATCCAACAAATCATAATAAAAAAAATACTAAAATGACAAAAATAAAAAACTTAAATAAAAAACAACCAACAGCCCGACTGTCGAGAAATGCAAATTCAACAATGTTAATCCCTTCGAGGTACCCAAATTGGTCCCGCCTGCTTAGTAGCTAATGCGCAGCAGTCGGGTTGATTTTTTGTGAAGTGAGCATTATTGGATATTTAGTGTTCATGGAACGTGATAAAGAAACACATTTCGCTCATTTGCGACAAGAACGTGACAAAGTAAAAATCTCAATTTTTGATAAAACGCATTTGAAAGTTTAAAATTCCTGTAACTTTTTAATTATTATGTTTAGACTATTCAGCTCAATACAAAATAATTTCAAGGTTTTCGTGTTTTTGGATCAAATTGGATTCAGACCTTTAAGTCAGTTATTAAATTTATTATGATTATTAATTTAAAAAAGGGTCCTCCTTGTTGCGTTATTCTTGTAAAAAACTTGCAGTATTGCAAAACAAACAGATATGTACCGTTTTTCTTGAAAAAAATTTGAATAAAAATCTAAACCTTTACATGTTATGTCGTATTGTTACGTTTTTATTGATAATCTGTAATCTAAATGTATGGAACACTTTAATTAAGACACGTTACTGTCGTAGAAATCTCTTTATTTTTGTATTTTGTTTTACAAAATGAAAGATATTTTAGCGAAGTTATTGTATAACTTTCGCTGAAATACAAGTAATAATCACATTAAAAAAAATATTATAATTATAACCACACACTAATATCCGTAGTTTTACTTTTACTCACAACCGTAAGCAATTATAACGTTATTAAATATTTAGGAATGCCATATTAGCATAAACATCACAAGCCTCTGCTTATCTCAGTAATATTAGGAAACTAATCTTAATTAAGTCTCACATAAATTAAGTAAACAAATATTGTGCTCTTCAATCTTAAAACATTATTATTATTCCTTTTTAATGGCACAAAGTTTCAAGGCATTTCTGAATTCCCAGTTCACTTAACAATAATAAATAAAATTTTATTTATTATTGTTAAGTGAACTAATTTCATTTGTTTAGCTGTGTTATCTATTTCTTCATTTAAAATCGTATTTTGCATTATATTGGTTGTGTTCTCATTTTTTTGTTTGTCGTCAGTCTGTATAGTACGTATACTATATATAGATATAGTACATATCTTCATCTTCAACTTCACTAGAACTCTCAATTCTTCGTTGATATTGAACTAATTCGCAGTCAGGATTCTTCACTGAGTCGTCAGAGTCTGCAGCAAAAGTTTATTTTAAATTTTTATTATTACAATACTGGGGCATAGCATAGCGCTATCATTAAAATACAGAAACTAACATTATCATCATAGAGAGAGAGAGAACACTTTATTGTATACACCAGGAAATCATCATACATCATAAACGTTCTTAAATTTCATAAGTTTCCTATTGTTTTGATGCATTCCTAGTAAATAATAATATTGTTGCTCATTGTGATTCCCACAAACCTACTCTTTGAATAAAAATACTATACTTCGTGATTTATTAAATGAAACATATTTGTGTGCACTGTGAATAAAAATGCTGCTATATTGTTATTATAAGTGAACATACCTTCAATAATTGATGGTATTGATGATGAAGAAGTGCTGCTGCTCAAAGAACTAGACGAGTCGCAACGAGGCCGGTTACATTGCAGTTGTTGTTCTTCCGGTGCTGATTCATATGCTAAAAAATAAATTGATTATTTAATTAATTTGTATCTTTTCATTTTTCTAACTTACGTGAATGTTCATTAATTTCTCGGACAAGATTTACAATCTTCCTAAACCGTGATTCCATCTGAAAAATAAATTGTAATTAGACAAGGTTTTTATCATTTATAATGCAACATTGTAAAATATTCGTTGTAAAAATTTATCATTTTTTATCAAAAATGTGTTAACTTGAGATAACCAACATTAAGACCAAACATTTTGTACTTTTATTATCAACTGTAACGGAACATCTTAAATTAACCAACAAAAAACATTGTTTATTTCAGCAAAACCGGTACAATCCTATGTAAACCATAGTATGCAATTACTATTTTTGCTACAATAATGACCCACATACAGATGTCCCGTTATAGCTGCAAAAAAAAATCACTAAAAAAACAAAAATCTGTATTTACCTTTTCATTAAAACCGTGACACCATGAGCTGTTACGTTTTTGCCGCAATCGGGCAGCACTTTCCTCCTCAAGCGAGCGGCGACAACTGACGTGAACCGATCTTGCATTAAACTTAGGGGCGGAAAGAGATGGCGCTAAACCGGTAGTCGCCGACCTTTTCCCTCATTACTCGGTCATTTTCGGCGCTAGAAATATCGCGTTTTAGCAGCAAGTAGAGCGCGATACGCTGGATTCTACTGTATCATTATTCCATAACGATACATATTTGCGTTAACACGTTCTTGTCGCAAATGAGCGATTTGTAATTAATTACCTATTACTTATCGCGCGCACCAAAACATACTCGTGCTTACGATAAATCAGTTAAATTGCAATTTTTAATACTTCCACGAGAACCGAGCGTTTACTATAGTTAGGTACTTAATTTTACATATGTAATGTAGTCAGATATTACATAAGGTAAGGGACGTCCCAGGACACATACTTCGAGCAAATAGGGGATTGCATTAGCGGAGGGCAAGATAAGACAAGGACCCGTAGCCGGCGCGCGTGCATGCAACGAGTAATGTATTGACTTTTCACTACTCAAAAGGCACCTACTGGCCAGATTTTGTTAAAAACTCGTTTACGATACGATTTACTATTTGCTGTTATCACCGCTCCAACATAATAAGGAGCCTGTGACATAACTCTCGGATGCACAGGTGTCAAAGACGGTGCCGTGCCGTCATATTGAAAGTTTTTATTAAATCGCCCTGCAGCTAGGTTCGCCAATATAGCTTCGAGATAGCTATGTGGATATACCTACTGGTTATTCGGCTCACTATCCAAAGACCTAGACAAACCACTTTTGACAGCGGGAGGCGTACGCGGTTTCGTTCGTATTAGGAAGAAGAAGAAGAAGAATAGTATATACTATTGCATAATATTATGCAATTAGTGAATAAAGGACGAATTTAAAGATGTATCACGCGCAAGTGAAGGATTCTAACGACTGAATCACGACCGTGGGGAGTGAGTCAAATGTTAGAATCCTGAGCGACGCGAGTGATTTATGACCCTCAATGTAAATCCGTACTTTATTCAAGAGTTGCATACTACTTTATACCATGACTAGGAGAAAATATTTTTTTCACTTCTCATGCTCTAAAAGTTCGTCTTTATGTCGTGCGTAGGCGACATAAAGTCGCTTTTTATGCTCTAGAGCATAAAGTAAAATCTTCGTCGAAGACCAAGGCAATCGCTGCAACAGCCACACGCATCACAAATACAATCTAATACAACATTAAATATGCCAGGAAAAACGATTACTTTAAATATTTCTCATTGCTCTAATGTAACTTTCAATTTTAATTAAATTAGCATTTACTATATTTACATGTTGCTGTTTCATTTCCTCGCAATCGAAGTGAAAAGTAGAGTGTACAACTCGTCCATAAAACCCATTTTACACTCGACTTTATATCTATCCTCGCTCGCAAGCTCGCTCGGATGGATAAACGTCTCGAGTAAAATGGTGCGTTTTATGCACTTGTTGTACAATCTACTATTTTTGTTTCTGTAATGGCAGTAAAGAACACAAAATAGTTTTTATCTAATGCTAAACTCCTTGTCGCAAATATCGACCAATCAAATCTTGAGGAGTTATTTGCACAAAGAGTTTGTATGTCGAGTATTCTTTGGGCGAGGAGTTTGAATCGAGTATTTTTTACGGTATAAAGACACTTATTATACCAACAAGACACATCACAGAAACAAAATAAGCAGATAAGTAACATAATATGCACAACAACAGAAAGAAAACTAAATACACAACAGACAAAACGAATAAATAAAACAGGACAGGCCTGTGGTGTATCTAAGTTGCCACAAAAGGCAGCTGACTCAGCGTTGTGCTGAGGAAGTGATACCTCAGATTACATTCGTACCCGACCATGTTTGATATATTATATAATATTTCCGGGGACAGCACATAACTAACTGTTAAACTCTCCATGAGTAGCTTTTGTCTCCTTTGCGCACCAACCATCGGATGCGGCTGTTATTTATAAGGCTATTTACGGTCGATCAATCGATGATTAACGATAGAAGTTCTGATACAAAACTGGTGCATCATTAATCACTGATACGATAGCGTCAACTGTCTAAGGGACTGAACGCACTTTTTGGTTGGCGCGTATGGGGCTTGTCTCATAGCACATTGCTCAAAACAATTAAGGGAATAAGATATCAAAGTGAAGTAAAACTTTTTGCTTAGGTTTTTAATTATAACCTGGCCACTAAATATGAAAGTATCACCCTTACGAAAATTAAAAACTAAAGAACGTAGTTCTTAATAATGGTCGCCAAGAGTTTTTAATCACAGAAAACTCGCTCAGAAGACTTGAAAGTGACCTTTCTAGTCTTCTGAGTGTTGTTATTGATTGAGTATTTACTCTTGGGGGATACGTAGGTACTGAATAGAAATTCTATAAATATGTTATAGTTCGACCCTCTTGAAGCAGAGTGACAGCTCGGGAGTCGGGATACGTACTTGGCTTTCAGTCAGATCTGGCATAATGATCTTGTAACCGAAATTAACACTCACTTCAATCAATAACAACACTCAGAAGACTTGAAAGGCCACATAAAATGAGAAAAATTTTCTGTACTAAAAAAAAACCGGACAAGTGCGAGTCGGACTCACCCGTACAAATTTGTAGTCTCGTTTTTCCAAGCGTTTCCCGAACTTCACAGACAATCTCTTTTTATTTAATTACACATGTATAGATGTCACATTTTTCCCTGTATTTATAGTATACGAGGATATAATGCCAAATTTCTAGGTCAATGGAAAGTACCCTAAAATTTTGATTTCCTTGAGAGTGTCGAAAGACCTATACGTTTTTTGCGGCATAAACCGACGTAATTTTTTTTCCTTTAACTTAGAAGTTCGTTTTTTTCACAGCTTCAAGAAACTAAAGACTTATGTTTTCTGAGTTTCTTGAGGTTTCAAATGCAACTCGATACCTCAAAGCGTTCCCGAGGTGAAGGGTCTTGACAGATAGACAGACGGACGGACGGGCAACAAAGTGATCCTATAAGGGTTCCGTTTTTCATTTTGAGGTATTGATTTTCTTACTAGGGTTCCGCTAATAAGAAAGTCAATAATGCCACTTTGTTTTTAGGCGTAAATAGACTCTTGGCCACCATATTAAGAACTGGTAACAAAAACACTGATGTTCCTTTGTGTTTTATTTTCATGGACCGTGTGACTTTAATATTTCTTAGGCAGGTTTAATTAATAAACAAAGAACTTATATTATTTCACTTTGTAATCTTATGCCCCTAGTTGTATGCGCAAATGCATAAAACGGTTTATAGCATGATGCCCACTTTGTTACTTTTACTTCAGATCGTTACAATCTGTAGAACAATGAATTTTTTTTTATAAAATCTTTTCGTTTTTAAGGTTCCGTACCCAAAGGGGATCCTATTACTAAGACTCCACTGTCCGTCTGTCTGTCTGTCACCAGGCTGTATCTTATCAACCGTGATTGCTAGACAGTTGAAATTTTCACAGATGATGTATAAAATTTCTATTGCTGTTATAGCAACAAATATAAAAAATTGAACAAAATAAATATTTAAGGGGTGCTCCCATACAACAAACGTGTTTTTTGCCGTTTTTGGCTCGATGTTAATAATGGCAACAGGGAGACGCTTAAAAAATTAAAATGTTGTATAGATAATCGTACGGAACCCTTTGTGCGCGAGTCCGACTCGCAATTGGCTAATTTATTTGTTCTTCACTATGTAAAGTAGTGAAAATCCGGGCATTCGAACTATTGCAGACAGTAAAAGTGAGTTTTGTGTAACTAAACAAACCCTCCATGCAAATAGTTGGCTTTATGCTATTTTAGGTACAGTGCGTACGACAGGATACGCAATAGTTTGATTAGAGAAGTTTGTGGACTGAAATAGGATGAAGTGATGGGAATTGAGAAAGGAATGTGGCGTTTGATTGGACATGTAGAGAGGATGAAGGAAGAAAGATTGACGAAACAAATATATCGAGTGAATGTGGATAAAACGGCCGGTAAGGAACATCCCAGTCGGACATACTTCGACCAAGTAGGGGATGTATTAGCAAAGGGCAAGATAAAAAGTACCCGAAACCGTCGTGCGTGCATGCAACGACCAATTAATGTTGAGGAAGCGAAAGTGATCTGTCAGGATCGTGGCAAGTGGCAGTGCCTGGTCTCTGCCTACCCCTCTGTGATACAGGCGTGAGTTTATGTATGTTCTCGCTTACTGAGATTTGTAATAGTTGGCGTTGTACTTCTGATCTACTTAATCATTCAAAAAAGTTATTAAATAATGACTCATTGAAAATCGAAATCGCTTCGTCCACAATAAAATGGGTAACTTAAGTTACCGAATTACACTCAAAATAACACATACACAATTATAACGTGCATACATACATACATAAACTCACGGCAGTATTCCAGAGGAGTCAGAGACCAGGGACTGTCACTTGCCACGATCCTGACAGATCACTCAATTATAACACTAAAGAAAATAAGCCGCCCCGGGGCACATCCGACGCATCGCTGCACTGCAAGGGAGATTCTCTGCATAAGATAGGCCCCAGAGCGGCAGTCATAGCCAAGGTCCCTCGAGCGGCGACCTATCTCCCTAATAAAGGCCTACTCTACCCTATCCTCCCCAAACCCCAGTGGTTTCGATCGCGAGAGGCACAAAAATGTATTGACCCAACAGCGCCGAATACTTTTGGACCTTCAGTCTCGCAGGCTCTTCCGCGAGAATAAACAATCACGAATATTGTGAGCTTAGACATGGTTGACACATTTAGCAGTAACAATTGCCATTTAAAATAGAATCACCAAATCTTACCTTAACAAGTGCACTCACATTCATCCATTCTTCACACAATATTTTTTATATGTATGATGGAAAGAGTAACAACTCAGAATTATAATAACATTTTAAAATAAAAATCCTTAACTGTATGAGATCATCTGAGAAATTATTAGGTATGTAGCTATTTAAAAACTAAATAGCTACATATATAATAATTTCGACATCTGACATACTTACATAATAAAACTGTTCAGTATAATCTAGAAGCCACTTCTTTGTTAATCTTTTAAAAGGTATTAATATTTAATGTATCTTTTTTGTGAATATTTCGTTCGGAAAGTTCTTGTTGATATATCCTGATTACTTTGAAAAATACACCTGTTTTTGAATACAAATAAACATGTTTGAAATATATACAGACACGGCACTGGTGGGATCTGATACTTTTTGAAGTAAGGACGGCATAATTCAATCCGATTCCGAAAATGCCCCTCATACAGCGTTTTTGAATTAAAAATACGTTATGGACATCCACCGAATTTCCGCAAAGCACAATGCTGCAGCGCCCGGGGTGGACACGGTAGAATTATCTTCTAAGGGGCGAAGGGGCAAATTTACCGCAAGAGTGCAGTGGGAACCAATAACTGCATTGAAAAATAGTAAAAGTAAAGTAATAACTGGGACGTCACTCACATAAGATAACTGCACCATCCCTCTAGCTCATACTTATGTAAACTGAATTTAAGTAAATTTAGATTTCATAAAGATAGATAGATAGATAGATAGAATATTCTTTATTGTATGTACACCAGGAATTACATATGAGAATTTAACAAAGAATAACCCGAGTTACTAATATAGCTCGAAGAATTGCTCAGTGGGCGAGGCACATAGCTCGGAGAACTAATGGCCGTTGGTCCAAAAAAGTTCTGACCTAGCGACCGCGGGCCGGACAACGCAGCGGCAGGCCCCCCACCAGATGGTCTGACGACCTGGTTACGGTGGTGGGGAGTCGCTGGATACCGCAGAATAACACCGGGAAGCTTGAAAAACCTTGAGGGAGGCCTATGTCCTGCAGTGGGCGTCAAATGGCTAATGATGATGATGATTATTATTAAATAGAATTGTATCTTACTAACAGCGTGCAAGCGCTGCGTAGGACGACCAGCCACAAGATGGACAGATGACCTCATCCAAGTGGCAGGAAGACGCTGGATGCAGGCCGCTTCCAACCGGTCTTTTTGGAAATCCATGGAGGGGGCCAATGTCCAGCAGTGGACTTCTTGTGGCTGAATGATGATGATGATGATGAACAGCGTGCGGATTATTGTCAGTAATGTTATCTTACTAACAAACTTGAATTGTTTTATCTGAAATAAAGAATTACAATAAAATACAATAATGAAACCCATAAAACTAAACAATAGTACAGTAAATTGATAGCATATCCACCTCTACCTGAGTGCATCGTAAGCACTCACGTAACACGGGTGATTTTGCAACAGAACTTTATACGTTGACCAATTTGGTCGACTGTTTCTAAATTGAATTAATATTTCAATCATGTATACTAATTAGTTTTCACACGCATGGTAATAAAGGCTTATCGTGTATTTTCCTTGCACCCACTTTATTCATTTTCGGTCTTGCATCGATTTGACTTGTGCCTAGTTAAACTGTAAACATAGAAATGCACAATTGTACCATATTTTTGGTAGTTCTTTTAGCTGGTTCCGCTTTTGGTAGGGATTTTTACATGGGAATGTTTAAGAAAAATGACCTCCTTGTGGCTACCGACACTCTTTACAAGGAAAAGAAGCCATTTAGGCAACAGGTTGCCAAGTATGGACGATTGTTTCAATGTCGGGTAAGAGTTTTGAATCGGACATCATTTTAATGCTTGCTACAAGTCCAAAATTTTTATTCCACCCATGCCGGGACTTGAACCCGCGACCTCTGGCTAACCGTGTCAGCGCTCTCCCAACTGAGCTAATAGGCAGGTGCAGGAATCGGCGAAATTTCGAACCTCTTTGCAAACTTCTTTGTATTACGTACAGGCAGCGACATCTGGCTGAAGTTATTTGCATCACTTGCAACCCCGACGTTTATGCTTAGTAGCTTCTGTTTGAAAGTACCTACTAGCCGAGTATACTCTTTAACCGATGTAGAAACAAAGGCGACTTATAATGGCTCACGATGTTCATACATAGTAATATATTAAACGGGTCTAACCGCGACTATTTATTCATAAGCAGCCTAAATACGTCCCACTGTAGGGAACAGGCCTTCTCTCAGAGAGAGAGTATGGGCTTAATCACCACGCGTGCCCACCGCGGATTGGCGATTTCAAGCCCTGAGCTATAGCTATAGCTCAGACGCTCAGGTTTCCTCACGATGTTTTTCCTTCACCGTTAGCGAGTGGTATTGCTACTATAACTTCACAAATGTACATAACTTAGATAATAAATTATTTATGTTAATTACCTTTCGTTTCGGCAACGTTAAAAGCGATTTGTTCTAACCTACTTAGAGGTCCTAGGTATTCAATACATTTACATAAAATGAAAATAGTAAAACAGTACCTATTTATTTCGTGTCTTGCGACTGGCGCTTTTTGTGAATATTGCGATAAATCGAAAATGTTGCAACTGTACTCAAATCTAGTCATGATATCATGAACAGAGATGCATTTACGGTCTACGTTTCGAGTTTCCAATGTTTTTTTTTTTTCATCACTTCTCACAGTTAAGGGGGCTCCATGCAGTGACACTAGGGCCACCAATGGAAAAAAAATCATATCTTTACGGATCGCCTCGAATTTTTAGAACCCACGACTGAGAAGCTAGGATCACGGACCTGCGACTAGATAGCATTTAAACAACAAATGGCTGTCATAGTGCTGGGCTTTTTGATATCCGACTAATTTATTACATTTCCAATAGATATCCTACTTCCGTATCGTGGACCGCCTGAACGTGGGAGCAGGCCCCCGAGTCCAGATAATCCGCGGGGGGCTGAGACACAAGTTCATCGTCGCCAAAATCACAAGTGGATACAACCTTCCCATAGCTATAAACGTTTACGTCGGATGCCCAAATCGTATAACGTCGAAACTAACCACGCCCACAGGTAATGGACATAACGTAACCGAATGGTCAGAATAACAATTTGGCTAACTTTACCGCTCCAGAGTTATACAGTCTGCGTCAGATGAGGAGCTTTTAGCTGATGATAGTTCAACTAGAAAAGGAGTGCAGAAACTAATTTTCTGGATGCACTATACAATAGTTCGTATATATAAGCAGCATACATACGTCCCACTGTAGGGCACGAGCATTCTCTCAGGGAGAGGGTACGGGCTTAATCACCACGCGTGCCCACCGTGGATTGGCGATTTCAAGCGCTGACGTATGTGATTAGTTCAGACACTCAGGTTTCATCTATAAAATGGATGAATTAGCTCATTTTGATCTTAATAATTCTAATAAAACGTACCCTAAACTGGCATGCGTGCATGCAACAACTAACGAATGTTGATGAAGTGAAAGAGATCTGTCAGACCCTGGTCTCTGCCTACCTCTCTGAGATACGGGCGTGAGTTTATGTTGTATGTTATTCTGCATTCTTTACTATTATGTTTTCATGTAGTGCTAATAATGTTGCTTGTAATTCGTTAGAGATAAACCTCTGAAAATAATGAGGCTGCTGCGGGTGGGCAGAGTATAGTTAATAACATCGGGTGTAGAGGGCAGCGCTTATTTTGCGAGAAATACAAACTAAGAGGAAAAATACACTCGGCGTTTTGATTATCTACTGAACGATGCTTAAAACTGTACCTACCAAAGAAAAATACATCGTCGATTGAGAATCATCATCATCATCATCAGCCTATGCTATGTACTGGATTTGAACAAATGCATTTCCAAGTTTATGATGTCCTTGCCTAGTTACCATAGAACAGGGTATCCTGGTTTGGGACCAGGACAAGTGATTCATCAACATCATCATCATCAGCCTACGCTTGTCCACTGCTGGACATAGGCCTCTCCTATAGCACGCCACTGAGCACGGTCCTCGGCTACTCTCATCCAACTCTTGCCAGCCGCCCTGCGAAGATCATCGCTCCACCAAGTCTGAGGACGTCCCACACTACGTTTACCGATCCGCGGTCTCCACTCGAGAACTCGTCTACCCCATCGGTTATCAGTTCTTCGGATAATATGGCCGGCCCACTGCCACTTCAGCATGCTAATTCGGTGGGCTATGTCGGTGACTTTGGTTCTCTGTCGGATCACCTCGTTTCGAATTCGATCTTTCAGAGAAACCCCGAGCATAGCCCTTTCCATAGCACGCTGAGCGACTTTAAATTTGTGGACCAGCCCCACCGTGAGTGTCCACGTTTCGGCACCATATGTCATGACGGGTAGGACGCACTGATTGAAGACTTTCGTCTTGAGACTCTGTGGGATTGGCGATGTGAAGACTCGACGTAGTTTCCCATACGCTGCCCAGCCCAGCTGTATTCTTCTATTGGCCTCTTTCTCGAAGTTGTTTTTACCTAACTGCATGGTTTGCCCGAGGTAAACATACTCCTTAACAACTTCGAGAATACTGCCTTGAACTGCAATTGGCTCCGGACTTACATGTTCATTGAACATAACCTTGGTTTTATCTAAGTTCATCCGGAGACCAATGCGTTGGGAAGAATCAGCTAGACCACTCAGCATATGTTGCAGATCTTGCAGCGTTTCCGCCATGATGACAATGTCGTCTGCAAATCGCAAGTGTGAAAGGTACTCGCCGTTTATGTTAATGCCGTACCCCTTCCAGTTCAGTGTCTTGAACATATCCTCCAATGCATTTGAGAACAATTTCGGGGAAATAACATCCCCTTGTCTCACACCACGATGTATGGGGATAGGCTCAGACTGCCGGTTCTGGATTTGGACGGCCATAGAAGCGGCGTCGTACAGACCTCTCAACACTTGGATGTATCGCCAGTCGACTTGGCATCGCTGCAAAGATTCCAGCAAAGATTGAGAATCCATGGACAGAATTTTTGATATTATGATATTATACATTTCTTGTCTCACGTCCTGTGTGGCGCCGGATTAAGAATAACGTCGCTCCATTTCCTTCCGTGGATGTCGTAGAAGGCGACTTAGGAAATCAATTACCAGGAGACGGGCAGCAGCGTCTTCCTGAGATTCCAACCGCATACTGCGATCGCCGACCCGCTTGCCAAGCGTGGCGATTACGGCAAAACCCCTCATGGTTATTAAAACCACGAAGGAGGCCTATGTCCTGCAGTAAGCGTCTAATGGTTGATGATGATGATGATGATGATGATGATGATGATGATGTCTCACGTGATCATAAAACCCTAAAAACTACAGCATATGGTTTTTTTTCTTTAAGCTCCTGCAACACCTACAATAACAACGCATAAGACTACAAAAAATACTACAAACAATGCTTCGAAGAATACAACAAAAAATACTACAAGAAATTCTACAAAGAACACAACGGGAAACACTACAAAAAATACCACAACTACAACTACAAAAAAAAAATTTTAAGAATATTAGTAATTGTTATAGAAAGAAAGAAAGGCATTTATTGTAACAATTTAACACATCACAAGAAATAAGGGTGCCTTTTCTTTCTTGTGATGTGTTGAATTGTGACACTCGTAGTTGTTAGGTACAAATAAGGAAAAGACAATAAATTTACACAAATGCAAGATATGACAGGGCAAAGTCAGAGTACGTCCCTTGCTGTGTCAAAGTTGCCACAGTAATACTGATACTAAGAAAACTATTATAGTACTTTATGATACTGTTGCATAATAAGGGTTCTTATAACACGAGTGTTATAAGACCAAGTTATGTACAGTGTCATACATTACTTTATCTACTCTCATACATAAAATAATATTGCAAATAAAACGCTGAATATCAACAAATTTATTTTTACTTGTAATAATTATTGATAGCCGGACAGGAAGCGTTATTGGAGGTACTCGGAGAGGGTATGTTAGTGTTGACCTATGTTTGTTTAAATATTGAAAAGTTTTTTTAAATGTAAAATGTTGGCGCCAAGGCGCAAACATCGATTGCGCATGCGTGTTGCGTCGCCGCGGACTCGTTCATTGAAACATTTTTTTTTAAAAGTAGAGGTTCAACCTTCTTGGTCTAGCTGGAGGTTGTATAGGTGTATCGTTATGATTAAAAAGTTATATTATGATACAGGTATCCATACAAGACCTGTATCGTAATAAAACTTTTTTTTAAATTTTTGGCCTATGTTTGTCATAAGAGTTTTGTTTTCAGTTTTATAATCTTTGTATTATAGTATCAGAGTAGATAAAAGAGTATTAATAGTAAACTAATAAAAATTTATACTGCCTACTATCACGGCCTTGCTACTATTTTTGTTTTACATTTCACGAGTTTAATTGCAATTCATCTCACAGATAAACCTATACAGGTTTGAGTGTATTAAATACGAGTATGTACTTTGTGAAATTTCTTAAATAAATAATTTAAAAAAAAATATTTATCAGATAATGTACAACCATGTATGAGCGTAACAAAATACTACTGCAACTGTTACAAAATGACTTGCCTAATGGGGCTCTATGCAGTGATACTAACGCCACCCCACTAGAAAAAATCGTGCCTTTTTGCCATACGGGAAACTATTACCAAGACTTCACTGTCCGTCTGTATGTCGGTCTAGCTTTCTGTCACCAGGCTGTATCTCATGAACCGTGATAGCTAGGCGGTTGAAATTTTCACAGATCGTGTATCTATTTCTGTTGCCGGTATAACAAAAAATACTATAGACAGAATAAAATAAATATTTAAGGGGAGCCCCCAATACAACAAACGTAATTTTGTTGCCGTTTTTTTGCTCAATATTATTAAGGCAACAGGTAGACGCTTAAAATATTCACAGAATATTTCGTTCTACATTCGCTTCAAAAATAAATAATTAAATTAAAATAAAAACAAATATTTAAGGGGGGCTCCTAAACAAGGAACGTAATTTTATTGCCATTTTTTGTTCGATATTATTTACGGCAATAGGTAATAGGTAACGCTTAAAATATTCACAAAATATTTAGTTCTGTATTAGCTTCAAAAACGAATACTTAAATTAAAATAAAATAAATATTTAACCGGGGCGCCCGTGCAACAAACGTGATTTTTTGCCGTTCTTTCTCGATCTTGGTGTCTAATGTTGTATAGATAATGGTAACCCTTCGTGCGCAAGCGACTCGTACTTGGCCTGTTTTTGTACAGCTCGCGTGTTGGCAAAAAGTGTCAGATCCATATGGGTGAGCACAGAACCTGGCATCACGGATCTCCGCCGCGTTTCACAAAACTGCAGTTCGTAATTTATCACGACAATTCGAGGTAGGTATATTGCATAGCGGAGTCTACTAGTTAACCTGTGGGTTAATTGAGTCTGCGTTGAGCATCGAACAGTCATAGCAAACCATGAAATACAGTTCTATGAAACAGGCCCTGTGATTTAGTAGCATTTATGCCAATGACGGCCGTTTTTGACATCGGAAATGTCTTTTCGTTCGCTCCAGTGTAGGCTCCGATTTCGCGAAAAAGTGCGATCCCCGTATATCTCGGAGAGTTGTGAAGATATGATACTAAAAAAAAAACTCGAAAGACGCGTATTCACAAGAGCTGTAAGGTGAAAAAAGGATTATTCGAGAAAGTAAAAAAAAGTTATGGCCAAAATAGTGAAAAAAAATCAGATTTTTTTATTTTGGCCCTCGACATTTTGGAAACAAAGAATGATATCAAAAATTTTAGAAAAATACCTCTGGAAAACTTTGTCAGCTACAAATTGAGCCCAAAATAAAGACGATCAGGTTATACAGGGCAAACCTTCCACCAGGCCTAACCTTTTTGAAAAAAGTCAAAAGGTCAGAAAGACTCGATTAATTTCCACTGTGCTCAATAATCGGGTGAGGAACTACGAAATTGATATGCTAGATTAAGTGAAAAGAAGAAATAATTTGTTTTCTCCTGAGACTGAAAATCCGTTTCGGCTATCTCCACTTGATCGAATTATTGGGGAAATGGAAAAATATTATAACGATAGTTTAAGGAAAGCTATTTAAACAATGTCTTTGAAAATCTATATTTGTGGAGATAAGCTCTCTTTGTATACCACCGATTTGCCATTCCTATGTTATAAGTAATGTATATTTTACACATTCAGTTTTCATCTGTTAAAAAAAAGAGAGAATACGAGAAACCGGGGGTTTGTGCCACAGCATAACTATGAGACACAGCTGGACAAAAGTGAGCTCAAAAGAAGCGGCAAAACCTTGGTGTACTTTAATCCCTAACCAGGCTTGGGTATTAAGAATTTCATTTGTTTTATTTATTTCATGGTAATAAAGATAAATTTAAAGTAGCATCTATTTCACCATAACCAGGTTAAGGGTTAAATTGCTAATCTTATCGAGTATGTGAATCACCTTAGTTTTTTGGGGATTTATCTCATTTCTGTTGTGATCTATCGAAGAAATACCTAGCAAAGCTCGTTCCATAGCACGCGGAGCGACTTTGAATCGGTGGACTGTCAGTGTCCACCTTTCGGCAGTTATGACCTCCACTCGTGTCTCCTGAGACACACAGAAAGGACGTGGGGCGAGGGCGCGCAAAAAACGCGTCGTCTCTCCAATTTACTTTCATACAAAGTGTACTAAAGAGATGGGACGAAGTCCACACAGAAGAGACGGGCGAGGGCGCAAACTCTGTACAAGGCGTCGCGTCTTTTCCCCCCCACACCCCACGTTCCTCCTGTGTGGCCAGGGCCTTAAGACTCAGGTAAGATTTTGTGATTCTACTATAAATAGCAACTGCAATCTATGTTTAATCTTACAACATATCCTTGAGACTGTCTAAGATCAGGTTTCCTCACCATGTATTTCTTCACTGTTAGCGAGTGGTATTGGCAATACAAATTCAAAAATGTACTGGGATTCAAACTCATCTCAAATGGGAGGCAAGTGTTCTACCGACTAGCGACTGAGCCGCCGTATCAAGTTTTGCGTTTATTAAATTAAAGGTACAACCTTTGCAGAGATCGATTGAAGCACACATATCAACACAAGGAAGAGCAGCGATTTAAATGAAAATAATAATTGACCCTGTTTTTTTTAAAGCTAGATTTAAATGCTTAATACCAGAAGTTGGTTGTAATTGATACTTGTCGTAAAATATATTGTATTTATTGACATAGAAAAAAAATTGCCACTGACTGAGTTCCATGCGAGGGATATCGCAAACATGGCGGATCCAGGTGGAGATGGCGTACCTCACGACCTTTCTACCGGATTGGAAGAACTCAGTACTCCACTCCTCTCTGTGGCCACGAACAGAGAGGAGTGGAGTACTGAACGAGAGGCCTCTGCCTAGCAGTGAAACAGAATCGAGGCTCCATTAAATAAAAAATCAGCAAACGAAATAAGAATAAATATTTTAATAATAACGCTCAGCAATATGAAATTATTGGAAGGAAAAAAAAACACCTTTACTTTTGTGACCTAAAAGGTTTTAAATGCCGCACTAGTTTTGGCTTTAACGTGTGTATGTTTCGGGTTGAGGAAGGCATTGTCCTTGTAGCAGCTACTAGTTTTCGAGGACCACTTCCCGAATTGCCGAGGACAATCCTGCAGAACCGTGCAAGCGGTAGTCTCCTCGCACCAGCCGCAATCAAATTCATCGTGGACCTTCTTGCAATCAATGCAGTTGCTTGCGAGCCCTTCACACCTGTACACCACCACGAGCACATTATTAGAGACCGGATCAGCCCCACCCCACATCACTCGCAACTTCCCAACCATCACATCCCGCTTCATTTTAATTTCAGCCATGTCACAGTAGATAGTGCGGCCATGCATAGTGCCTGCTCCTTGAATGGTCTTATAATCAATGTCTAGTATACATACGATGCGGTTGTTTCCTATGTCCCAGTCATTCGTCGTTAGGTTTACTTTGATGATGTTTCTTATGTTAGCTGCGATGAAGACTGCGGAGCCAGCTTCGATTTTAGGGCAAATATTAGCGTCATTTTTTGAATGCAAGGACTGCAGGTACACCTTCGGGCAGTAGTGTTGAGCTGATCCAGTACATCCTGCATTGTGGCACCATTCACAAGGAAATTTAGCTCTCTTACAATCACGACATGTCTTGAAGCTGTTGCAGTATTTTTCAAGTTGCAGTTTTGGCGGTTCACTTCTTGAAATGCATTCTACAAAGGCAATCAGTAATACGCCTAGAAGACAGAAGGTCATTCCTGACATTTTGTTTGGTTTAAATACCCTGAAAAAAGTAGTTAGGAAATGTTAACCAAAACAAATCAAAACATTTGTTTCATTACAGGCCTAAAAATAAAATGGTTATTAAGTGAAAAAATGTATACGGATTCTTTTCTAGTTTCATATTAAAATTTTCTCACTTCAAATCATCAAAAGCAGGAGACCAATTAAAAGAAGAATCTTCAATTTATATGAAGACATTAAACTTAAGACAAACGAGAAGATTTCTGCTTTAGAATACCCCAAAAAACATAACCAACGCTACTGATATCAGAAAAATGGTCCACTCGTGAGACATGTCAAATCCTACTGAATAAAAAGCTCTATCATTATCTATTTATACTGCGAGAGTTGTACTACCACGCTACTACAATTGTATTTGTATGTCAAATATTTCTACCGTCACTACCTCAGTGAACGTAAACAACTGAAAGTGTTTATAACATATAATAATACCTATATCATTACCGTTTATAACCAATTGTACTTTTGTTTCTCGTTCCCTTTCTCTATTGTTATCAAACGACGTAACGTTTTACTATCATTTGCAATACTATCATTTGAATTGTGTCACTCAAGCAGTAAAATTCAGTTGGGTAGACATTTGAAATCGTATTTCGTCAGTAGATTTTCCTTGCGCGCATATGAAATAAAATTAACAGTTTCAATTGTACGTAATTCGAGATGTATAGGGTTTTGAAGATGGCCTTCCAGTTCCTACGAGAAATAATGAACAGGGTTTGGTCATGGCTTCTAGAACAATAAAAAGTGTGTTTGTGGTGAGTAAAATTAAAAAAGCCATAAAGATATAATGTGAAAAGAATAGTGCACGAAAGTGTATTCACGCATCAGCTTAAAGCTGCGTACCTATGTATTAATGAATACACACGTAGCATTAAGCTGATACGTGTATACACATAATAATAATACATAGTGACTGAGCAGAAAATGTAGTTTTTTTTCAGTAGCTTATCCGAAGGCTGAAATAGATAGATAGATAAATCATTTATTTGTGCTTAGAGAGATACACACACATAAAGCAATAAGTACATAAAAGTTAATGACATACAATAGTTTAGGTACAAGTACAGACTTATCTTACAAACTAAGATAAGATAAGAATATTCTTTATTGTATAACGGAAAAAATGTTACAGAAACAGCAAAAACAAAAGAAAAGATACAATTGGCGGCCTTATTGCTAATAGCAATTTCTTCCAGGCAACCTCGTACCGGAGAATTTTCCGAAGGAGAAATAGACACGGGTAGGCGGTGCAAATACGAATATGTATAACCATAAAGTTATATGAAATAACAACAGAAAATAAAATAACAAAATAAAATTACAGAAACGTACATATTTTTCTGTAGTGTACATAGTTTTAAAGACAGATAAACTAAACCACTTTATTGTTCTTCAAATTAGTTTTTGGTTATTGTAATACCGAATTTTTTTTAATTCGTTTCTATGTTACGGAGCTATCGCTAATACTTAGCGATAAGCTTGTCCGAGGTCATTACATCGATTCATCGCGCGTTAAATTCATCAAATTCGTTTTTCGAAACCTTTGAAAAGTTCAATAATGTTCATCATACATACATAAACTCACGCCTGTGAGGGGATACAGTGAGGTGAGGCGAGGTGAGGGGATTCAGTGAGGTGGCAGTCCCTGGTCTCTGCCTAATGTTCATCATCATTATCAGCTATTTGACGCCTACTGCAGAACTAGGCCTGCCTCATGGTTTTCCAAGTTTTCCGGTCTTGTGCCGCCCGCATCCAGCGACTCCCTGCCACCAATAATGTTCATTGGGAACAAATGTTCGGTATACGAAAATAGATTGGGAAAGTATCTCAACGCTCTAAAAAAAGAGCTGCTATTTATCTTAAACAAGACCATTCGTTAAATAACATAACATAAACTCACGCCTATATCGCGGAGGACTAAGCAGAGACCGGCGTCTGCCACTTGCTATGCATGCACGCATTTTGCATGCATGCACGTCGGTTTCAGGTATACAATATACATCCCCTATTTAAATTCGTCGAATTTTATGCTTTGAAAGATGACACACACCTCTCATTCATTTTTTTATTTCTTATTTTAGGTAAGTTAGTTTGGTTCCGCACCTTCTGAAGTTTAAGTTTCAACGGATACGTTGAGACCTTGTTTAGGTGAGATAATCACAGATCTTATTTTAAAATAAACTCAAAACGTGAGCTCAAGTAAGCAAGCCTCGGACGAGTAATCTAGCAGGAAATGTTTCCAATAAATGTCGGAGGTGGTGATAAGTGCTGTCACATGCTGCATTAATATTCTGTGCTACTAAGGATTCCATTCTCCAATTTCCGGTTCAATAATAAATTTATACGCACTTACGCCTCTCTCCCAGCGACCCGAAGATCGTCTTTGCCTCAGATATAAGAAGTCGCCACTTTTCTTCGTCCTGCGCGCTCTCTTGCCAGTCGTCTGCCTGGAGCTCACGCGGGTCCTTGGACACTTCATCCTTCTAGCGATATCTGAGGCAGCCAACCGGCCTTTGACCCAACATGTTGGATGAAACGAAATTCCACCGAATCCGTTGCCTCGGTCACTTAGAAAGGATAAGAGAAGATCGGGTGGTGAATAAAAATGTATTTATATAAAAATTATACCTACATAGCTAAATAAAGAGATAGTTACTGTGAATTACGTACAACAACGTATTTGTGCGGCAACGTACAAGTGCGATGTACGTTGGGACGAACTTTTGCTGTAGCGAATTAGCGAAAACGGATTACGATTTACAAGAGTCAAACTTAAAATGATTATAGTGCGATATTTATTTACGGCACGGGGATTTTTGGAAAAATGTTTCAGAAATTCTTCCCGGGAATCAGGAATCAGGAAAACGTGAGAATCGAGCGTCAAACCCTAGTAGGACTTCCCAACGCTTGGGTCCTTTATTGCATATTATAAAATGATGAGTATTTTTATACCGACCTACTTTTTAGGGTTCCGTTGGCTCTGAACAGTATGGTTTACACCTCCGTAGAGTGTTATGCAGACAAAGATGACGTTACTGATATATTTTTTAGGGTTTCGTACATCAAAAGAAAAAACGAGGCCCTTATAGGATCACTTTGATGTCCGTCCGTCTGTCCGTCCATCCGTCCGTCCGTCCGTCCGTCCATCCGTCCATCCGTCCATCCGTCCATCCGTCCATCCGTCCATCCGTCCATCCGTCCGTCCGTCCGTCTATCTGGTACTTTTAAGAACTTTTATCTTGGAAAGGCATGGAGGCTTCGAGATGAAATTAAAAACCATATACTCAAGCCTACAGTCCCTTAAAGTTGTGAAAAAATCAAACTTCTAAGGTAACGTAAAAAAAGATACGGCCGTTTATGCCGTACAAAACGAATATTTCGACCCTTATGGGAATCAAAATTTATATGGTACTTTCCGTTGAGCTAGAACTACGAAATTTGGAAAGTAATATCTTCATATACTCCGACTACCTACAGAAAAAAATCTTAAAACTATACATTATTAATTAAATCATAACAAAAATTGTCTTCAAATTTCGTTTAGAAAAAACTACGAGACTCGATTCCTGAACTATTTATAAATGTATATGTAAGTATGTACGCAAATTTGTACGGAATTCTCAGTGGACGAGTCCGACGCGCACTTGTCCGGTTTTTTTAAATATAAAATTCATATTTTTAAGACGGTCGTTTGCGTTATGACTATTGACTCAACTGCGAAATGGATGAAGCTGAATTTTAAATGGTTCTGATAAAAGTCTAAGGCTTTTCACATCTGTCCCTTACAAATTAAAAGCTGTTATTGAAATAACGCGGTAGTTCTTTATTAACCATCGCTTTGTTGATATCCTGGGATGTTAACTAACATCCGCATCCACATAAAATCCTACGATATAATTTTACATCAACTAGTGGCAGCTCCTAACCTACAACATCATCATTCAGCCACAAGAAGTCCACTGCTGGACATAGGCCTCCTCCATGGATTTAAAAAAGACCGGTTGAAAGCGGCCTGCATCCAGCGCCTTCCTGCCACTTGGATGAGGTTATTGAGGAACCTACAACATATTTGTTAACAAAACCTGTAGATTCTGTAGTGACTTAAATGTCTTTTTTAAATGGAGCAGGCTTGTCCAGTTTTACCGTATTGGGCTAGATTTCCATTGTATTCCTCTAATGTTTAATTATCACATCATTATCATCATCATCATCAGCCAACTGACGCCCACTGTAGGACATAGGCCTCCATCATGGTTTTTAAGCATGAAGGATATTGCCATAATCGCCACGCTTGGCAGGCGGGTTGGCGATCGCAGTATGCGGTTGGAATCTTAGGAAGACGCTGCTGCCCGTCTCCTGTTAATTGATTTCCTTAGTCGACTTCTACGACATCCACGGAAGGAAACAAAGGGTTTAGTGTATGTCGGTTCTTTTCTTATTTACATAACCAGACGCCTAAAACCAGTACAATAACATATTATGATTTAACCGATGGCCTGTCGAGACGTTTGTTTGAAAATTTCACCAACCGAACTACACAATATAAAAAACCGGCTACTGCGAGTCGGACTTGCGCACCGAGGGTTCCGCACAAGTTTGTAGGTGGGTATTTATACATTATAAATAGTTCAGGAATCAAGCATCGCAGTTTTTTTTGAGCTCTTCCCGAATTCCAAAGACATTTTTTATGATTTAATTACAAATGTATAGTTTTCAGATTTTTCCATGTATTTGTAGTATAACACTTTAAGTTTATATGGCAAATTTGCCAAATTCATAGTTCTAGATCAACGGACAGTACTCTATAAATTTTGATTCCCCGAGTGTCAAAATATACGTTTTTTTTTTTTGCAGAAGTTTGATTCTTTCACACATTCAAGGGAGTGTAGGTCTGAGATACAGTTCTTGACAGACAGAAGGACAAACTGACAGACGGACAAACTGACGGACGGACGGATGGACGGAAGGACGGACGAACGGACGGACAACAAAGTGATCCTATAAGGGATCCGTTTTCCTTTTGATGTACGGAACCCTAAAAATTATATCAGTAACGTCATCTTTGTCTGCATAACACTCTACGGAGGTGTAAACCATACTGTTCAGAGCCAACTGCACAAAATTTTGTTTAAGCAGCCTGCGGATGTGTAACGTGCAAAAATCGTATAGCACTCATAGAATTATCGGTCTTATTGTGATTATTTATTAGATAAACCAATAAATAATAATTATTATATTTGAAAACAATAATATTTATGACTTTTCACGAGTCTTCTGCTTTGCAGTAGCGCTATTTCATATATTAATACATTCTTCAAACAACGGTCAGTGGCCTAATTACGCTCACCAAATCCTGAGCGATTCCAATCGTCTAACTGTCAAATTCCATACTAATTTGACAGTTAAACGATTGGAATCGCTCAGGATTTGGTGAGCGTAATATAGGAGCTGTGGGCCGACCAGCAGTCCGGTGGTCGGACGATATCGTTGAGTCGGCGAAAGGTCCGTGGGGGGAGAGGCCTTTGCCCAGCAGTGGGTAGCGTTGGGCTAATAGTGATGATGAGAATATTCTATGTAGGATAATGAATTACTGAAGACTGCCACATCGGACAGTTGCACCCTGGATGATGTAAATGCACTTAACTTTTTCCATTCATTTTTTTTTTCAGTCTGCCAAGTCGTAGCAAATGTATTGAAATCGCAGGGTCAGGATCAAATAAGGGTTTCAGCAAATTGATAAAAAAATATTATATTTTTTACGGCGAAGGAAAACATCCTGGGTATTTGAGATGTACACATAACTCAGCGCTTGACTTTGCCAATCCGCTGTGGGTCCGCGTAAAAAAGCCTCTCTCTCTGAGAGAAGGCCTGTGCCCTGTAGTAGGACGTATATAAGCTACATACAAATAAAAAATAAAACTGTTAGGTAATTGTCTTTACTTTGCCACCTTCAAAGTAGATAAATGCAAATACCTATATACTTTTAAGGTGGCTGAAACTGAAAAAAAAAACTTAATTGTTTAGTTGAAGAGTGCTAAGTACTTTGCTACTTTTCTTTTAGTTTTTAATTAAGTGGCCAGATGGGAGCGGAATAAGATTTAAAAAATTAACGGCCAAGTAGCGTAACTTTCTATCACATTTGCATATTACAAAAATTAATTGCGAGCAATCTTGCGGTAGTTATTTCTTAAGGCACGGGCCTTCTCTCAAAAAGATATTATGGGCTTATTCACCATTCATGCCTAGCAAAGATTCGAGATTTCAAGCTCTGAGGTATGTGAACACCTCAGACTTTCGGGTTTTCTCACGGTGTTTTGCTTCACGGCTAGCGATTGGTACTGCTACTTAAAATTCACAAAACGTGTACTGTACGTACCTAACTGCCAGGTCTGGGAACATTTTTCACTCAACACAAATCACCTAGAGGGTTTAGTCGCACTCGATACATTATCGCGAAATAAACAATCAATGCCCGCGGTGATACCGTGTCGGTAGAACGCCCGGTTCACATTCGGGAGGTCGTGGGTTTGAATCCCGGCATGTACCAATGACTTTGCTGTTAAGTTACGTACATTTGTGTAGTTATAGTAGCAAAACCACTCGCTAACTGTGAAAGAAAACATCGTGAGAAAACCCGAAAGTCTGAGGTGTTCACATACCTCAGCGCTTGTTATGTACTTCTGTGAGGCTAGGTATAACTAACTATGGATAAGCTCGTGTCACTGCTTGTCGTGTTCTGCTTTGTTTGTTATTTTTTCTTTCTACTTTTCTACTGTACATAGGTAGAAAAATCTTAGTTAGGTTTCCGTGCAAAACTAACGGAATCCTTATAGGATCCGGCCGTCTGTCTGTCAAGACCTCATTTCTCGGGAACAGTAGAGGTATCGAGTTGAAATTAAGACTATATACCCAGATCTACAGTCGCTAGAAGCTGTGAAAAAATCAAACTTCTAAATTCAAAAAACGTTCAACGTTCAACGGAATCAAAATTTATAGGGGTACTTTACGTTGACCTATAGTTCATTTGCTTAGGTATTTAACTAAATGTAAACAATCTTGATACGTCTTTTTATTAAAATATACACTTTATAAATCTAAATATTTACGTTTTACTTAAATTTCAAGAAATTTTGTGTAATTTCACATTGAATTTTGTAAAGATTTAGATTTATAAACTGTATATTTCAATAAAAAGACGTATCAAGATTGTTTACATTTAGTTAAGTACCTAAACAAATGAACTATAGAGCTGTGAAATTTGGCAAGCAATATTATCTTACACTACAAGTACAGGGTAAAGTCTGTAATCTATACATTTGTAATTAAATCATAAAAAAATAGTTTTGAAGTTTGGGGAAAGCTCGGAAAAAACTGCGTGACTCGATTCCTGAACTATTTACAATATGTACGGAACCCTCGGTGGGCGAGTCCGACTCGCACTTGTCCTATTTTTTTCTTGTTCTTTAGTTTTGTGATCAGCGCTAGTTTTTACGTAATTGCTTATTTGCTACACAATAAAAATAAAAAAAATAATTAATAACTTAAATATCAGATAAGTGTAGATGTACAAAGGCGGATTTATTTTAAAATACCTAAATTCCTTCCAGCCACCCTGAGAGAGGTTGATCGAGACAACATAGATTAGATACATTGAGAACCACCACCACCGCCACCTATAGAAACCAACAAGAAGCGTTTAACATTGACATTTAACGACATGACATCGGCGCGGTGAAGGTTAATGGCCGCTAGATGGCGAGCGCTGTCTTTAGACATTGTATGGGAGTCCACCTTAAATATTTTTTTTTGTATTTGTTGTTATGCACCGGAATTACATCATCTGTGAAAATTTCAACTGTCTGGCTATCACGGTTCATGAAATACAGTCACGTGACAGACAGACAGACAGTCGGTCAGTGGAGTCTTAGTAATAGGGTCCCTTCCCCTTCGAAGATTTGGAAAACTCACAAATTTGTGCATTTCTTTTCCGGCCGTGAGTGTGTGTGTGTTTTGTCTGTGTTGTGCAAACTTGCAACCTGAAACAAATACATTTCAAACACTCACGTCTGTATCCCGAAAGGATAGGCAGGGACTTGCCGTGATCCTAACAGAACCCTTTCACTTCATCAACATTTATTAGTCGTCGCATGCACGCACGCCGGTTCCAGATACTTTTATCTTACCTTTTGCTAACATTTGGTCGAAATATGTATTATTGAAGTAAATATGGAGGTGGTATTGACAAAACTATATGATATTACGGGTTTAAGCAATGAGTTATAACCGCTTCTGAAAACAAGCGTAAGGAATAATTTGTAAGGGTCCCCGCGGATAAAAGTTTCCAATGTTCCCGAAACCCCAATTTCCGCACCGGAAGTTGGCAATCATGCCCGTTGGTGCTTTGTAATTGTGTCCACATTCATAATACTTTAACGTATGGGCAGAATTCTTGCCTTTACTGCCTCGTTGGTCTGCTAGTAACACTGTTAACTGAAAACAGGGGTCGTAGGATCGATTCCCGCTGAAGGCATGACTTGCTTTACGATAATCCAGGCTGGGTGTTTTTCCATATTTGTGATGGCCTTGCTTCGTTACCAGGACAATTGATCGAGTGAGTCGAAGATGTAGAAAGTTTGAAATTGGCTCATTGAGCTTGACCTTGAACTCTCGATTTTGACCGTAGACTTTGACCTGTGAACTTAATTTCTACTTTCGTTTTACTATTTTATACTATTTAATGGCGATCGGGGCAATTCTTGGCGGCGGGGCGTCGCTGGATGCGGGCGGCACAATACCGGGAAGCTTGGAAAACCACGAGGGAGGCTTATGTCCTGCAGTGGGCGTCAAATGGCTGATGATGATGACTATTACATTTCACTATAATTTTAGAATTGTATCTTACTAACAGCCTGTGGATTGTTGTTAGTAATGTTATCTTACTAATAACCTTGAATTGTTTTATCTGAAATAAAGAATTACGATACAATCCAATAATTAAACCCATAAAACTAAGCAATAGGTAATAGTACAGTAAATTGATAGCATATCTACCTCTACCTCTATGATGAATAATTCTCTATCTACATACAACGCGCGAATTAAGCATCTGTACGGTACGGGCTGTTTATCACAGATTTAATTACATTTTAAAACGGAACGAGTTACACTTTAGCTGTTAGCTGAAAACTATTTGAAAGTTCCGCACTGAATTGTATAAATTAACATTTTCATCGGGCAATTACAGCCGGAACTCTATTAGACCGGTTGCGTTAATTTCACCCTCGTTATTAAAGTTGCCCTTATCACAGTAGGTCGATGCAATTGTAAAGTCAACGTTAAAGCGAGAATGTTATACCATCGACTGTACAGTTGACAACACACTAAAGTTGCCACCTGCGGCATTAAATTGTATGGTTTTTTAGGGTTCCGTACTCGAAGGGTAACAAACGGGACCCTATTGCGAAGACTTCACTGTCCGTCTGTCTGTTTGGCTGTTTGTCTGTCAATTTTCACAGATGGTGTATTTCTGTTGCCGCTAACAAACACTAAAAGCAGAATAATACAAATGAAATTTTTTACCGTTTTCTGCTCGATATTAATAACGGCAACAGGAGAAGCTTTAACTTCACATAATATTTAGTTCTATATTTGATTTCAAAATAAATAATTAAATTAAAATAAATTAAATATTTAGGGGGGCACCCATACAATAAACGCGATTTTTTCACGTTTTTTCTCGATCTTTGTGTCTAATGTAATATTGATAATGGTACGGAACCCTCCGTGCAAGAGTCTGAATCGCACTTGGCCGGTTTTTTTATGTAACATATATACGTCCCACAGGCCTCCTCTAATAGAGAAAGAGAGAGTCTAATAGAGAAAGAGAGAGTATGGGCTTAATGACCAGGTGTGCGCGCCGCGGGTTAGCAATTTGAAGCCCTGAGGTATGTGAATGCCTCTAACACGGATGCTGTTTTGTGTTTTCACTGAAAAATGTAAGTCATTATAATATCGTGGTTATGACAATCATCATCATTATCAGCCATTTGACGCCCACTGCAGGACATGGCCCCCATCATGGTTTTTAACCATGAAGTGTTTTGCCATAATCGCCACGCTTGGCAGGCGGGTTGGCGATCGCAGTATACGGTTGGAATCTCAGGAAGACGCTGCTGCCCGTCTCCTGGTAATATAATTCCTTAGTCGCCGTCTACGACATCCACGGAAGGAAATGTAGTGACGCTATTCTAGGCGATTATGGCAAAACCCCTCATGGTTACGAAAACCACGAAGGAAGCCTATGTCCTGCAGTAGGTGTCAAATGGCTGATGATGATGATGATATTACATATAATATTATAAATGTGAAAGTTTGTGAAGATGTTGGATGTTTGTTACTCAATCACACAATAAAGGCTGACCGGATTTACGTGAAACTTGGCGTACAGATAGACAAAGACCTGAATTGAGACAGAGCATACTTGATATCCCGGTAATGCGTTCCCGTGGGATAATATTTACTTAAACTTTAAAATAGATGGCGTTGTGCGAGCGAACGTTGTGTGTTGTGATTCTGTGGCGGTACGAAGTTCATCGGTATTTTCATAATAGGCTTGATAATACACATCAAGCCTATTATGAAAATATTGAGTGTTCAATAAGTATTTTGATAATAGATCTAGTGCATAACGATCGCTGATTCGTTCTTTTATTATCTACTAGCACTAGCAGTGTCCGCGGCATCGTTCGCGTGGTAATCGATTGGCCTATGGCTCATGTCAATCCTGAAGGTCCATTCCAAATACTGGTAAAAGATTTTTTGAAATCAGATAAGTAGTTTTGGAGATTCCAAATATGACTGGAATGTCTTATCTATAAAAACACGACTCAGGGGCAGTTTAAATAATCTGCAGTTACCTTTTTGCCTTTATATTCTTTTTGTTGCAATAACCCGTGCTGAGAACAATTTTAAAAACCGCCGATCTAAAAAAACATCAGCGAAATTCAAACATTTACAAACTTCTCTGTTCGCCGATGCTTGCACTTGCCCATTAGCTCAGTTGGGAGAGCGCTGGCACGGTTAGCCAGAGGTCACGGGTTCCAGTCCCGGCATCGGTGGAATTTTCAGCCTCTAAATAGGTTTCTTCCTTTACCACAAACTATTTCAACTGCCTCTGAAGAGTGCTTTAAAGAATTGTGTTTTTATAAATAAGACCGTAACAATTTAAACTCAATTTTAAATAAATTTCAAAAGCCGAATTCAGAGTTCTTTGGTCAATTTTACCTCGGAAACGATCTAGATCATGCTTAAGCTGGAAGAAAAATTTCTATTTTTAACTTTCATTACTTTGGTATCCCCCCATAACTACAATTCAAATACAAATGTAGTTTCATCATCATCATCAGCCATTCGACGCCCACTGCCTCCCTCATGGTTTTCCAAGCTTCCCTTTCTTGTGCCGCCCGCATCTAGCGACTCCCCGCCACCGTAACCAGGTCGTCAGACCTTTTAGGAATAGAAATAGAAAATGTTTATTTGTCTTCAATATAGTAAGGCACAATAATCACTTATACTATAAAGCAATGATGACAGTTTAGTGAGTAATTTATTTAAAAGCATTTTAATTAGGTATGAAGACAAAAAGGTCTGTACCTCGGCTAGTAACTAATGTGCACCAGTGTGCAATTAGTTGCCGATTTTCAGGCAAGGCCTTTCCTTAAACTAAGTTATATAGTATATAGTACTGCTATTATGACGATAAAGAACACACGCGCAGAATGGTGATAAATCTTTGAATTGTGAAACTAACAGCTTTGGCGTTCATTTTGTTTTAGTTTAGTTTTAACAAATAACAAATGTTAACAACATTGACAGCATAATAAAACTTCACCAATACGCGGAGAGCATACAAATCGAGGTTTGATCATGCTTAGAAATGCAAATTAACGAATCAAAAATAAATTTGATCCTGGTGAAATGTTTCTATGAAAAAGTTTTAAGGCCTCTTATTATTTTTTTAATAATTTATTCTTAATTCTTAGCACATCCAATTTTTTATTTGTGTCCTCCTAATGTACTGGTTAAGTTTTATTGTGATCAGGCACGTCACAATAAAACTTAACCAGTAACCAAACTGCGAGTACGATTGGATTGGAATCGCCTCGTCAGGCGTTCTCTTAAGCGGTATTTTCAGCGCTACATTGACGAAGAAAATCAACCTCAACTAAGATAGACAGTCGTAAAAGACCTCAAGATCGACTCTAGACTCGCCGGAGAAGTAAAATGATTAAAAATTAAGACTGATATTATAGTTTCAACAGCTACTCATTGCGGGGGATTCTTTAATAACGCTTCTGTTACAATACGCCTAACTATATTTAACTCATAAAAGAAACAATGAAACGCATCGCCAGAATTAGGATTAAAACCTGTACGGACACAGAGTTTGTTCAACAGATTGTGAGGACATAAAATATAAAAGCCTGTGCTTTCAAATAGTTGCAAAATAACCGGTTTAGATGTATGTATGGGGTCACAGAAAGATACAAATTACAACCCTGGGGGAAGGTACGAGCCGCCATCTTTGTTTACATTTCTAAGCAGGTTTGATTTTGCTTAGAAATGCAAATAAACTAATCAAAAATTAATTTGATCCTGGTGAAGAGTTTCTATAAAAAAGTGTTAAGGCCTCTAAATATTTCTTTATTAATTAAATTATTAATTTATAATAGGTGCAAAATAATCGGTTTTGATGTATGTTCGTGGTTACAAAAAATACAAAATACAACCCTGGGGTGAAGATTCGAGCCTGTTACAATTTTAACACCTTCGATTCAAGATGGCGATCTTGAATCGAAGGTTTCAAAATTGTAACAGGCACTGGAACATACAGGTATGGGACTAAACAACATACATCAACACCATTTATTTTCCAAGAGGTAGGAAGTAGAAAATAGGTACATCCCTTTCCTACAACTAAACTTCACTCGTAGGGGTTTTTATAGTAATAATTCGATTTTTTATATCAAGGTGCTATGCAACAATTCCAAAATGCTTTGTACAGTTTGAGATACTATCTTCAGAGATGACTAGTCCAAATATCATCAGGTACGGGTAATTTTACTATACGGATAAAATTACCCGTACCTGATGATATTTGGACTAGTCATCTCTGTCCAAATATCATCAGGTACATACAGAACTTTTTTGCCCCAACGGCCATCAGTTAGCCATTAATTTTCCTTATACATTTATATTTCGTCTATATGCATCTCTCTCTAAGGTTAAGTGGCTACATGATGTTCACCAGCGACACCAATGGAAAAATATACAATCTTTTACATATTGATTTTGCAAAACTTATGTTTCTATTCTTGTAATGATGAACATAATGTGTTTTTAAGACCTTTGCCCACGACTTCCAAAAACGTAGGACTATTAGGAGCATTAACGATAAAAACAACATACATATATATATGGATCTTGAGCTGCAAAGGTGTTTGTGTATAATTTTACTACAACGAAAGTATAAATGCTATGAAAAATATACAAAATAGAATCAGAATAAAAACTTTTCACATAGTAAAAGTTATTTTGTATTAATGAGTTTCAGATGTCGTAGAAGGCGACTAAGGACATACATTACCAGGAGACGGGCAGCAGCGTATTCCTGAGATTCCAACCGCATACTGCGATCGCCAAACCGCCTGCCAAGCGTGGCGATTGCGGCAAAACCCTTCATGGTTATGAAAACCATGAGGGAGGCCTGTGTCCTGCAGTGAGCGTCAAATGGCTGATTATGATGATGATAATGATTGATGAATTTATAGGAATATATGGGGATCTTGTTACACCCTGTATATGTAGAAATTACACTGGGAGCCTTGATTATTGATATTAACATTTTGTTCGATCATAATTTTACAGGAACACAAACACATACACCTAAATACATATATACATACATACATCCATAGAAACATATTATTCTTATTAAAATTATTTAAGCTGTCAGGATAGTATAAGTGCTGGGCGAGCCTACTCCATCTAAAAGCAATGTCCCAGCCACTGCGGCGTCCGAGTGGTCCCTTCACTCGTCTAGTGTGAGTGAAGGTGCCACTAGACGTGTGTGAAGGTGCCACTAGACGCTGTATAAATTACGCTCATTACGTAGATGAGAAGGCCAAAGTCTTAGCTCTGCCATAGTCGGGCCAAAAGGTCGAAATTTAAAGGTCCTAAGCAGACTGTTACTCCACGCTCAATAAAGTTTCAACTGTTAGAAGCATTTTATTATTATTACGTGCGCTACTGCACTCTACAGTGTGAAATTATACAATTCGCTTTTATGGCACTACCCTCTCTAACTACGGGTAAAATCTTGGGCCCTTTTCAATTGCTACATTCTGGGCAGCCTTTCATAAAACTGATGCAAGCCAAGATAAAAGCAAAGGGAAAGACAAAAGGAGGAGTGCTGCACGCAACGACTAATGAATGTTGAGGTAGCGAAAGTGATCTGTCAGGATCGTGGCAAGTGGCAGGTCGCTGACTACCCCTCTGGGACATAGGCGTGAGTTTATGTATGTATGTAAGTATGTTTGAATTGTCATTGTAAACTATGAAATATTGTTGTTATATGAAATGGGACCCGGGTAACATTAGTTTCATTTATGATACTGACTCAGAGTTCACGAAATGCATTGATAATAATATGCTGCCAAAGCTGGATTATGCGGCTCTTGAAAACTACTCTTATGTTACATTTTATTGCACAAAATATAGCAAAATAAAGTATTTTCGTAGATTTTGATGTCGACAACGCTTAGACTATTGAGTATTGAGTATTTATTTGCTAAAGCATGGTAATTATAAATTATGTAGGTGGTAACTTAAAATTATGGAACAAGCATGCTCTACCCGTCAGGGTGCGCAAATATTATTTTTGTTTTAAAAAAAAAAAGTTTGTTGAGCTAAATTAGTAGGTAGGTACAAAAATATGTAACATAAATCTTTGCATAGTAATAACAATAAAAGAAAAAAAATATGCTTAAAATTAAACTGAGATCAATGGACCATTTAAGAAGTCCTTTAAACTATAATACATTTTGTCTATGAGAATTGTATATAATACAGTTTTAAATTTTGTGAGAGGTAGCTCCGAAATGTTTTGTGGCAAATGATTGAATAATTTTATTGCCTTACAATATGAGTTACGCGAGTGTAGAGCTAATGATTGTGCTGGCACATGTAGTTTATTTCCATTCCTGCCTCTTCCGTCATATATTATTCCTTTTAAAGATTTGTATCAAACAAACAGCGGGAAAAGGGCAAGTAAAGCACAAACCAAAGACAATTAATACTTAATTGCTAAATTAACTGTAAATACACACATACTCACATAAACTCACGCCTGTATCCCAGAGGGGTAAGCAGAGATCAGGGACTGCCACAATTCTGACATATCACTTTCGCTTCCTCAACATATATTACACGTTGCATGCACGCACGCCGGTTTTAGGTACTTTTTATCTTGCCCTTTGGTCGATGTATGTCCGCCCGGCACGTCCCTTACCGGCCCTTCCACTCGCATTGGCTCGATAAATTTGTAATTTATAATCGATATATTTAATTGTAAATATGGAACAATAATTACAACATACACAATGTCTACCGTAAAACGGGGTGAATAAGCCTGCTCCAGCATACGAGTATACCAGGTATGGATAAAATAATTTCATGCTGCGCAGTCTAAGTCTATATGGTCTATTTGGCCTATGCATAAATTATTGTGTGTGTTAAATAACTAAAATAAGAAATAGCCAACAACCCGACTGCTGGCGGGACCAACCTTACCTAGGTTGGTCCCGCCTAGGTCCCGCAACCTAAGTTACCTAATTTGTCGAATTTGGGTCCCGCGTGCTTAGTAGATAGATAGATAACACTTTATTCCAGTAATTTACAGAGATATAAAGTAATAAGTTAATGCTCAGCTGTCTGACTGTTGGTTATTTTTTATATTAGTTTTTTTTTATTTTTGACTTTTTAGTTTTTTTTTACCTTGTTTGGATTTATGCCGATTACACACAGCCTATGACACTCGCGCGGACATGACGAATCTTATATGTCAAAATCTGACCATTAGTTAAGGCGTTGTGAGGGAACACAGAATCGGACATACATACTTACATCCTACATACTATACGAGATAATGAACACATTGCCCTCCTTTTCGGCTCCGCCGCAGTCGGGTAAAAAGATACCTACACAAGAGTTGATGAAGCGAAGGAAGTTTCTCAGGGCCGACTAGCCACTGCAAAGCCTGGTCTCTGGCTCACTCACTCACTCACACGCCTGTATAGGCGTGAGTTTACGTATGTATATCTAGAGAGAATAAAGTCATAGCGACAGATAGTTTTTAATAAGAGTCAAATGTTTTAACATCATTTTATTTACACTAAAAAAAAATGTTATATTTATCTGCTAAAAAATTATTATGCACACACACACACTAACAATGATTTACTGAACACACGCGGGGCCGAAGCAAAGTTTAAACAAAATTTGGTTTAATTATGTCACCCTAGAGGTTGAGTGGTGTGAAAACTGCAAGCTGGTGGGAAAATAAAAACCTGCATTTATTACCCACTTGGTTGCTCCTGTTTCAGCTTTAAAGACTTTGGCTTTAAGGCATTAAACGGGCCGGCGACGTTACAAACTAAAATAGACCTTAAATAGTCTTGGGGTAGAGACTACAATACTAGAGTAAAGAAAGCTCGGCCACACACGTATAGCCGACGGGCGCCCGCCGCACCGGTGAGCTCGTCACATGGACGGGCTTTTTTGTAGTTGTATCGTGCAATCTCTAACTTCATGAGTATTCTAGGATTATTTTTAAATTGAAATTGTGCCGCCCGTTGTAACATGGATAAACCTTTACTCTTGGACATTTTCTAGGGACACCAGAAGGTTGACATTGTTTTGCTACGGATTAGACCGTAAGCTGAAAGGATATGAAGGGTGCTGGGTAGGTGCTGGGAGGCACTATCTTAGACATCGGGGCAGTTCAATTGCGTACAGGCCATATAACATTGAATTATATTTTTATGTAGCTGTATATTTATTGTATTATAGTGTGTATTACAGATATTTATGTCAACTATTTGGTATATTGTTAACTTGTCATGAGTATATAATTTTATTAGATTATGGTCTATGTATTTTTTCGCAATAAAACTTGCCTGGAACTACCCCTTCTGCAATCCACATATTCCAAGGTTAGCTAGAAGAAAATACTACATACCTACATATGTAAAAGCTCACGCCTGTATCCCAGAGAAGTAGGCAGAGACCAGGGGCTGCCACTTGCCACGATTCTGGCAGATCACTTTCGCTTCAAATAGATAAATAGAAGAAAATACTTATTAGTATTAAGCTCCCATAACATAAAATAACATAAATTTACGCCTGTATTCAAGAGGGGTAGGCAGAGACCAGGGACTGCCACTTGCTACAATCCTGACAGATCACTTTCGCTTCCTCAACATTCATTAGTCGTTGCATGCACGCACGCCGGTTTCGGGTACATTCTATCTTGCCCTTTGCTAATAATTAAGCTCCCTTTGTACAAATATTTATATTGAGCAATAAATAATTTTCTATTCTATTTTCTATAAAAAACAAATCGAACAAAACGGCATAATAGCGCATCCTCCGTGTGGCGCCGGATTAAGAATAGCGTCACTCCATTTCCATTCGTGGATGTCGTAGAAGGCGACTAACGAAATCAATTACCAGGAGACGGGCAGCAGCGTCTTCCTGAGATTCCAACCGCATACTGCGATCGCCAACCCGCCTGCCAAGCGTGGCGATTATGGCAAAACCCTTCATGGTTATGAAAACCACCAAGGAGGCCTATGTCTTGCAGTGGACGTCAAATGGCTAATGATGATAAAAAATCAATACACCTCTTACTCATTAATAGATAAAGCCCTTTAAAGGTCAGACAGACAGGCAAAGAGACAAATACCGTCCAAGTACCTATGAGTTAGAGTCAAATCAAATGCGAAGTTAGAATAAAGGAAGTTTCGCTATGGAACGAACTCATGGTCATTACGACCACAAAAGCGGATGACTCGGTGATTCCGCTCATGCTATCTTACTCTAAATAAGACGAATGAGCGAGACAAACAGAGCCGTTCGTAGGTCGTTCTAACTAAACCGGAAGTTGTTATTTTCATTAGTTAAGAGTTTGGAGGGATGATACCGAGGGCTTTTCCTAACCGACCCTATGTCGAATATGTCGCTCGTCCGGAATAACAGCGTCATGATTACGTTTTTGCTAATTTTACAGGAGAATCTGTACGTACCTAGATAATGCAATTAGGAACTTACGTAAAATTGGGATTGAAGTGGCATTGCTTTTATACCATAGAACAGATACAAACACTCAGGAAAAAATTAAAAATAAAACCATAAAAAATATATATTTTTTGGGGTTTTCGGGGTCCCAAAAAATGCAAAAAAATCAAGTTACTCTAAGAGACAAAAACATATCACATTTTGTTTTTTTATTATACCTAGGTACTCTAAACATTTTCTAAAACGCGTGTAGATGCATAAATAATTTTTTTACGAGATAACTCCAATATTGATAATCGCTTCATAGATTAGAATGTGTTGCATCCAGTTGTGACGTCATAGCTTGAGTCCGATTTGTATGGGGCGTTTTTCTGCCACGTGACTAGAATCACTTTTCGAGAGATCACATTATAAAAAGTATTAGTCCTACAGAAAAAATAACCACGTTTGTTGATCTCTTAACATAGGCCATGTTAAGAGATCAATAAACGTGGCCTCTTACAAAACATGGACGGCGTTATTTTAAATACGAAAAGCAAACATTTGTCCGGTCTCTTTGTTTAATTAACAGTAATATATCAATGTGCAAGCTACTAATGTAAGCAAAGACGGTGGTAGCTTGGTTGGTAGACATTCCAGACATTCAAGAGGTCGTGGGTTCAAAGGTCATGCACAAATTTGGTATCTGGTCGAACTCTTCCGACAATTAATCAAGTAAGTGAGTTCAGAATTAAGCTAAATTTCACTTGCATTTTTTCCAGTATACAATAAATAATATTTTTATCTTAAGCCAATAAATTTGGTACATTTGGAAAATTAACTTTGTTCTTTAAAACTGCGTATTTTGTGAAAGCAATACCACTCGCTGGCAGTGAAGTCAAACATCATCAAATTAGATATAATTATTATTATGTTGGTACATCTTAAGATTTACGTGTCCATAGGGACCCGGTCTTTCGAGGCATGCGTGGGGCCGATTATTTATTTATTTAGATTTGTAACTATTTCACCAGGGTTGGCCACTTGCCATAATCCTGGCAAACCTCTTTGGCTTCGTAAGATTAGTTACTGCATTGAAGATATTATGCAAATATTTTCGATTTTTTATTACATTCAACATTTAAAATAAGATCAGATAGGAATCCGCCTCGCCTGTACGCAGGCATTTTTTTTTGCCTGAAACATATAAAGGAATTTGAACGCTTTGATTTTTCACGGGTATTCTTTGAGACCAGCTTAGTAGGAAAACCTTGAGCTTTAACTCTGAGTGAAATAATTTGCTTACGCTTATTAAATTTGACGTCACGATACTTAAACATAAAATGACACAGCTAATAAAAAACAAAATATCAGCTAAAATGTGGTTAACGGTAAATATTATACATGAACTGTAGTTTTATGACTTACGGCTCTGTTGGTAGCTGGCAGGTAACTTTAGGTTACCTACCTTTATGGAGCAGATGATTTTTTTTTCGTCATTTTGATTTTTTTTTTATTTGCAACTGTTGCTCTTATATCTACAGCTAAAGAATACATATATTTCAAGAAGGTAAAAAGTGTTTTTTCATGACCCTATATAGAATATGTCATTATAACCGAACATAGAGAAACATTAAAATAAGAAGAATGATTAAAAGTATAGCTAAAGTTCAATGTTATTGCAATTGTAAGTGCTAGTAAAAATACATACATACATACAAAAACTCACGCCTGTATCCCATAGAGGTAGGCAGAGACCAGTGACAGCCACTTGCCACGATCCTGACAGATCACTTTCGCTTCCTCAACATTCATTAGTCGTTGCAAGCACGCACGCCGGTTTCGGGAACTTTTATCTTGCCCTTTGCTAATACAACACAGACAAATTGGTCGGAGTATGTCCGCGTGGGACGTCCCTTACCGGCCGTTCCACCAGCATTCGCTCAATATATTTGTTTCGTCAATCATTCTCTCCACTTGTCCAAACCAACGCAACATTCCTTTCTCATTTCTAGTCACTACATTCTCTGGTAGTAAAAATAGACGACATGTTAGCGAAGAGCAAGATAAAAAGTACCCGAAATAGGCGTGCGTGCATTCAGCGACTAATGAATGTTAATGAAACGAAAGTGGTATGTCAAGATCGTGGCAAACGGCAAACCCTGGTCTCTGCCTAACCTTTCGGGACCTGTATCCCTACGTGAGTTAAATGTCTACCACTTCGAGCATTGCAGAATGACATACATACGTTAACAAAAATGTTATACGAGTTTTTTTCTAAGATTTTTTTAAATATCAGAGTTACATAATTTGATCAAGTTCGGACTTTCCCACTAATGTCGTACTAGCAACGTCATATCTACTCAATATGTTCAAAAATAAACTATAAGGCAGCTTATAAATTATTTCACAGTTACACATCACACACACATAGATAAACTCACGCCTGTATCCCGAAGGGGTAGGCAGACACTAGGGCCTTCTACTTGCCACGATTATTTTAAAATTTGTAGCACAAAAATTGTTATGATAGACACGTTCTAAGTGAAGTTGTGCAATTTTAATATAAAGATACGCAGCCTCTATTTTGTACCGGATGTCTCTTGGGGAGAGAGTGATGGCAAAGGCTTTATTTCGAAGAGAACCATTAGCGGCTTGGCCGTTTTCAGTTTTGAGGTAATTTTGTAAAATATTGAGGCTTACGATGAAATTTAATCTTTATCGACCCCTATGAAAACGTAATTCCAAAATATACGGAAAGTAATTTTATCTGTATACTTACGGAGGAATTATTAAAAAGGTTTCCCATTTGGAAATGCCTAAGCGATGTCAAATTCTCGAGCAACATTTTCAACCCACCTAAAGACGAGATCTTCTCTAAATTAAACCTACGATAGGCCACATTTACACGCCGCCTCAGCAGCGCCCAAGCAAATATAGAAACCACAGAAGCTGTCTAAACGTCCCATTGCAAGGCACACGTTTTAAATTTACACGCGGTACATTTGACAAATGGTCTCAGTCTGGGTGTATTTCCATGTTTGTGATATCCTTGTCTGGTTACCATAGCACAGGATATCCTAGTTTGGGACCAGGTCAAGTGATTGTGTTGTGCAGAAGTTATTTATTATTAATTTATATTTATTTTAAGGTATCCTTTTATTATGGACAAGACTGTAAGTATTATCAGGATGGTTCTCTTCACGGTTAGCGAGTGGATTAATACTACTACGGATCGCAAATGTACCTACTGGCAGTAGTTATTTGAGACATTAACTCATCACAATGGGAGCCCTTGGCATGATGGATGACGGTCATGTCATCAAAACTGTCCAGCTGCAGGATAGATTGGCGTAATATTATAGTATTGTAAATGAAACACGTAGACACAGTTCAACGGTATATTGACAACTGGTTGTCGGGCGAATGTCGCACGCACACATAGAAGCAAACACTACATACCTCTACCCTTAATCATTAATATTTCTAAAATTAGCAAGTTACTAATCTTAACGTACACAAAAAAAAAAACAATTCACTTAACTAAATATTACACAATTACCCATTCGCGCTTTATGCAGCGTAAGTAACGACATACAAATGGGAATAGCAAACAAGAGTTACAATTTATATCGTGGCGGGTTAATTACTCTACAACGGCGTACAGGCCGGGGGGACTGGGGCACTTCATCGGTTGGTCTGGGCGGCGTTTGCAAAAGAGAACCGCTTCGCGGTGGTGGTGGCTCCGGGCAGTCTTGAAAGTCATCCAGTTCTAGGTCCTGGGTCACTTTCTCGACCTGTACCGGCTCTGTCTCGTAGCGCTCTGGGCTGGGCCCGCCACTACTCCGGCTAGTTTTCGTGGCAATCGGCTCCTGCGGACAGATTAACGAACTCCGTTTAGTTTGTTTGAGTTGATCGATATGTCTATGTGACGCCTTGCCTGACGTATCGACGACCCTATAATCAGTGACGCCTAACTTCTCTACTACACTCCCCGGCACCCATTTATTTCTACCGCTATAATCCCGCAACCACACATCGTCCCCGGGTTGTAACTCGCGGGTCCCACTGGAACTGCTCTGCTCCTGCTTCTTTTGGTTTTCATGGACTTTTGCGCTCCTATCCGGTCTGAGTGCATCTAATTTGGTACGTAACCGACGACCTAACATCAAGGTTGACGGTGTTTCTCCAGTAGTACAGTGTTCCGTGTTGCGATAGTGTAATAAAAAGGTATTTAAATATAAATCAATATCTGCTCCCTCTCTAATTGCCTTTTTAATGGCTCTTTTTATTGTCCTAACCGCATTTTCAGCCGCGCCATTTGAGGCTGGATGATACGGGGCTGAAAACACGTGTTCAATACCATTACTATTTAAAAAGTCTGCAAATTATCTGCTGGTAAAAGGTGGCCCATTATCCGTAACAATTTGTTTCGGTAAACCCCATCTTGCAAACAACTCGCTTATGTACAGGTTTATGCTTTCACCTACGTGTTGTCTCCTCTGTCTAAAACGATAACGTTCCGCCATAAATGAGGGCTTCGGCTGCAAGTGATTCTTCATCAACAACACCACATCGTCATAAGTTTTATCACTCGGTTTGCACGGGCTCGTTAAATTACTCAGTAGTTCGTAAGCTTCATCACCCATCGCCGCGATTAATGACGGTAGTCGTAATTCATCCGCCACCTTGTTTGCCTTATAGTACATTTCGGCACGTTCCACGTACAGACTCCAGTTCCCAGTCCTTATATTGAACTCCGATAACTTCCCCATCGACATTTTGGGCTAAACACTTGAGTTAGCACGCGAATATGCAACGGTTTTATTTCTCGTTCGCCAATATAGTATTGTAAATGAAACACGTAGACACAGTTCAACGGTATATTGACAACTGGTTGTCGGGCGAATGTCGCACGCACACATAGAAGCAAACACTACAAATATAACAGTAACTATTTGGCAAAAACGGGGGTATACAGGTTAACCTCATAATTGGGCAATTCTTAAAACTCTCCTGAAGCTATTTTGCAACAATTTTGGGTCTTTGAAATTTTTGTTAGGTGTATACTTTTTGAAATATCTTAATTTTATTCTATGTAACCGGGCCAACTAAAGAATGGGAGAAGATCGGGCGGTGAAGAGGGCATACCTAGGCCTGCCAAGCGGCCAAAGATCGGTTGGCCGCCCCAGATATCGCTGAAAGGATGAAGGGGCGACCAAAGAAGCAGACTTCTTTTACATCCTTGCTTACTTCTTTTGCAATGGGCGTGAAGTAAACGTGGCATAAAGGCCCTCGGAGTGCAGAGGGCCTTCAACATGTCGCGGACTCATAAAATATGGAATTTTATCTCATCATTCCGAAATGTAACAGCGAGTTAATACCGTATTACTAAGACTCAGGACGTAATATCAAACGCGGTAGAGCTATGAAACGTTAACCGGGCACGGCTGTTGCTTTTTGAGGTTAATATTTTAGGAGTTACGTATGTATATATTGCCGCGGTATGTATATATGTATATATAGAAGCGGTGGTAGCCTAATGGGTAGAACCTTGGACTCGCAAGTGGGAGACCCAGGTTCGATCCCCGGTGCGGGCATGTTGTTTGTTTGTTTGTTTGTTTGTTACAATACAAAATTTACCATATACCTATGCATGTACCTATGACTTGGTTTTAAATTCTAAGTTATGTACATTTGTGAAGTTATAGTAGCAATACCACTCGCTAACGGTGAAGGAAAACATAGTGAGGAAACCTGAGTATCTGAGCTATTCACATACCTCAGCGCTTGAAATCGCCAATCCGCGGTGGGCACGCGTGGTGATTAAGCCCATACTCTCTCCCTGAGAGAAGGCCTGTGCCCTACAGTGGGAGCTATTAACAGATTCTCGCCTATAGATACAACATAGCAAAAAGTGTATGGATTTCATGTTTCATCAAACACGAGAGTTACGGTATCTAAAGAATAACCACAATAATATGTCTAACATGTCTATGCCCTTTCTGGATCCTCTCTTTGTTAAGATTTTTCAATTCTGTACCTACACTACATTGTTTACAATAATTACAAAACATGTCGGAATCCGAAAGAAGCGTCTTAACTCTATGGCCGAAAATGGACTGTGACGGCGACACGTGCTCCCCCGGCCATTAGGGGGCGTATTTCTAACTACCTCCGAATGTGACAAGTTGCCGGACACGTACTATTGTGTAGTGCCATAATTACACGACTTTTACTTTAGTTCAGTATCTAGCTGTGCTGTACTGAGGAACTTTTAATGAGCGTCGAAATTATCGGGTACACTGTGTTTAGTTTGACGAACGATTGCATTGGGTATCCGAGGGACAGAGACGCTCTATCCCCTCATCAGCATTTTTTTGCCATGTTATTAAAGTACCCAAAACCGGCGTGCGTGCATGCAACGACTAATTAATGTTGAGGAAGCGAATGTGATCTGGCAGGATCGTGGCAAGGGGCAGTCCCTGGTAAAACAAAAGGTGGAACACACCAAAAGGTGAAAATGAATGACTAAGGTACTACTTACTACACCTTGATACTAGACATTAAAACTAGACTTGTGACAAGTTGTTAAAAAGCGTACCATAGTATAGTACCAGCTTTTCGTGTCAATTTCGCATTCCAAGCTTTTTAATGTTTGTAAAAGAATTGATATAAAAGTACATATACATACATATAGCGTTAGAATAGCGTCACTCCATTTCCTTCCGTGGATGTCGTAGAAGGCGACTAAGGAAATCAATTACCAGGAGACGGGCAGCAGCGTCTTCCTGAGATTCCAACCGCATACTGCGATCGCCAACCCGCCTGCCAAGCGTGGTGATTATGGCGAAACCCCTCATGGTTTAGGCCTATATCCTGCAGTGGGCGCCATATGGCTGATGATAATGATAAGATAAGATAAGAATATTCTTTATTGTACCAGAAAAAAACACAATATATAAATATGTGTTATTACACAATTATTAAAGATGATGATACATATATAAACTCACGCCTGTATCCCAGAGGGGTAGGTAGGCAGAGACCAGGGACTGCCACTTGCCACGATCCTGACAGATCACTTTCGCTTCCTCAACATTCATTAGTGGTTGCACGCACGCACACCGGTTTCGGGTAATTTTTATCTGTCCCTTTGCTAATACATCCCCAACAAAAGTGTGTTAATACAAATGTACACCTCAGGCACTCAGATTCTTCACGATTTTTTCCTGCACAGTTAGCGAGTGGTATTGCTACTACAACTTTACAAATGCACGTAACTTAGAAAAGCGAGTCATTGGTACCAGAATTACTGATTAACGAGGCAGAATTGATTGCCCCGTTGGTCCAGCCGTCAAGGCGCTTAGCTACCAAAACAGAGGTCGTATGTTCGATTCCCACTAGGGGCCGCCCTACATTTGTACAAATGGCCTCAGTCTGGGTGTACTTTCATGTTTGTAACGTCCTGGCCTGGTTACCATAATACATGGTATCCTAGTTTGGGACCAGGTCAAGTGCGTGTATTGTGTGGAAGTTATTATTATCATTATTAATTCATATACTTTTGACAAAAGAAGAAAAAGAACGACTTGCAGATTTATTTATAAAAAAATATTAATACGTGAAGCCAAGTCAGAGGCCTTAGGGCGGCTTGACAACTTCTGACAGTAGACGAGCCACTAGTCTACAAGCCTCCACCAATCCGGACTTGGCCCCCGTGGTGGAGTATGGCCTATACCTTCCTCAGGGAAGAGACCCGTGCCCCTCGGTGGGGACATAATGGGTTGATGATGATGATGATTAATACGTGTTTGAGTACTTCTTTGAGCGAACCGCTCTTTAAGCCCTGAAGAGCGGAATCTATTTTTGTAAAAAGACTGCTAATACTAATGTTTCTAAATAGGTCTTTATATTATTTTATATTTAACCTAAACACCTGCTCTAAATGTCACCCTATTAAGAGCTGGGGAGTGCTGGAAACCAGCGTTGATAACATGCCTGTATGCTCGCCTCAGTTCGATCGCAAAGTTATATTGCGTGTTACATGGAAATGATCTCACAAATCTTTTCCCAGAGAATTTCAATATCCGGCCCTGAAAGCCCACTTTAAAGCACATGACATTATTTTATTATAGGTCGGTCGTCGCGAAGTGACTCTTCGCGTAAGATAACTTTCATACAGCACTATCACACGTCCTGGTCCTATACCTTATGCTATGGTAACCAGGCAAGGTCATCACAAACATGGGAATACTATTTGTATAAAGGCACGTCAACCCTCAGCGGAAATCCACGACCTCCAGCATGGTGATCAGACCCGATACGACGAGGACCTGAACGAGGCAATCGTTGTTTTTAAAGCTGTTTTTAAAAGTTTTAATTTTATTTTGTTTGGTGTACAAAACAGAGCACAACCATTACGATATACTGCCTACCCTGTATGTATGTATGTATTTTTACATACACGCACGCACCCACACATCGCCCCATCCCAAATTACCAACCTGTGTAATACGCCTAATTACCCTGATAACAAGCAGCTTTTAGCTCGAAATCAATTCCAAGGTTCCAAAAACCACTTACAAGTAAAGCATTTAAGTAGAACAAAATCGTTCATTTTAAGCAATCTACGTAAACTGGGGCGCACATTTTGTCGACAACCTCAATTTCCCATTGCGTCTACCAAAAAACACTCTTACAGCCAACGTATTAAGGGCTCTGGCGTATGACGTAGGGTGTTGGAGCTACGTTGGCAAGGTTATACGTCCCGCGAGTGGAACCTCTTAGGGAGTTGGTGGCGTTCTCATACACAGCGGCATTACTTCATTGCACCTTTCATATTTCGACGTTAAGGTGGAGTTTGGGTTGCCTGGATGCATTGTGCATAGAGCTATTTTAAAAGCAGTGCGCGCGTTGACTTTATCGGTAAATGAAATCGATGCGTTCATGCAGTTGTCATTGTATTACAATGCATTAACAGAATGGCAGCCTAGATACCTCTCTACTACGTGTTTCTAGTGATTTTTGGGATGTCCCCGACCAGCCAACGCCCAACGAGACGTCCCTCATACGTTCTTTTTCCTGTCCGATTTTCTCTCATTCTTTCTAAGTAACCAACCCAGCGGTCTTGCAGATTCATTCTCTCCTATTATGTTGGGCTCGGCAATCAGGGTTTCGAGGTCCACGTTTTTACCGATCCTCCGCGACAGAAATGTACAATTTTGGCTTTATTAGCTACATTCTTTAGTTGTATTGTATTGCAATAAAAAAACCGGCCAAGTGCGAGTCGGAATCGCGCAGGAAGGGTTTCGTACCATTATCTATACCTATACAACATTAGACAAAGATCGAATTTGAGAACAGCGCCATATTATATAGAAACCAACAAGAAGCGTTTAACATTGAGATTTAATTGGCGCTGTGAAGGTTACATAGATGGCCGCTAGATGGCGAGCGCTGTCTTTAGATGACGTTTGTTGTATGGGAGCCCCCCTTAAATATTTATTTTGTTCTGTTTTTATTATTTTTTGTTATAGCGGCAACCGAAATACATCATCTGTGAAAATTTCATGAGATACAGCCTGGTGACAGACAGACAGACAGACAGACGGACAGTGAAGTCTTAGTAATAGGGTCCCGTTTGGGACTCTTCGGGTTTGGAACCGTAAAACCAAGTAAGTACAATGTCAGACACAATTGACAAACGCCGAAACTTTGAAATGACAAAGTAATTGGTACCTCTACCGGAATTGTACCCAGATGCTCCGGATATGAGGTCAACGGTCTACCGATACGCTCCCAGTACTCAGTAGGTAAGTATAGTTGACAACACATCAACCTTTCCATTTTTGTTACAAAGTAGCCCGTATCGTTACTGCATACACAGACGTAAAGGTTGCCGCCGGCTGTGCTAAAGGAAAAACGTGTGGGGACATTAAGCTGTCACCGCGAACAAAACCCCAGCTTAAGCCATCTAGGCGCGGCTGGCAACACTCGGCGTAAATAATAAGGCTTGGCGCAGCCACGGCGCGTCTTTCAATCTCGCTACGACGCTTGAAGGCTGTAGGGGTGTTTGTAGTCTACAACTACACTTACGTAAAACTGTAACAGAAGGGTCTTACCCCTTACAAAATGGGAAAAGTTTTCCCAATTTCTGACTATTCTAGTACTCGCCTAAGTGGGTTTTATAGAGATGTACATATACTCGTAACTACACAAAGAGAGTTGTTGCAATGGTTCGAGTAGTCCCACAATCAACCTTCTAGTAGTGGAGACTATCTCTCAGAAGGAGAATATAGGCTTAATTGCCACGCTCGCCCATTACAGATAGACGACTTCCAAAACTAAAGGTTTTCTCACGATGTTTTCCTTAACAGTTTGAGAGTATTAAACTGACCAGTAACAATACAAAAACCTAAAATACGATAATAAATCACAGCGCTGATAAATATGAGACCCATGCTGCCGAAATATTCACCCCTATATTGTCTCTATCAGCACACTAAGAGAAGACAGAAGGCCAACCCACAGTTTCGTAGAATATTTTCTTTACGATTATTTTTTATCAGACTACGGAGTCCAAAACTTAGGCAATGATTTGTGTAATTTGTAAATATACTCGAGAGCAATCAAAAAGGGTCACTGATGAAATTATGCCTATCTCAGTCAAATCGAAACAAAAAACTCTTTTTTTTGAAACTTGAAACTCTGAAACTTGACTTAACGATAAAAGCTATGAAGAAAAAATCAACAAAAAATCTCTATATAATAGAAAAAAAGGAAGAATGCTAGGTTGATGATGATGATAAATCTTTCCAACCGGGTTCGGTACCGCGACTTATATGGCTGAGGAGAGCGTCGGTCATGTGCTCTCATAATATATGAGTGATGTATCTATCTTGGCTTTAAAGATGCGGTTGCACCAACCACAAGCATACTAGGTAATGGGTGGATGGATTCAATTTCCACTAGGAGCCGCGTAAATTTGTGCAAATGGCCTTAGTCGGGGTATATTTTCATGTTTGTCATGTCCTTACCAGGGTACCATAGCACAGGATATCCTATTTTAAGACCAGCACAAGTGTGTGTGTTGGGTGGAAGTTCTTTTGTAATTAAAATAAATACCTGGCTTATTCCGTAGTGTGATTGAAAGTGAAAGTAAAAGTGAACATTTATTGCCAAAAACACACTTTATACATAAATATACAAAGCATAAGACATAAGCTTACGAAGATGAACTTTTTTTTATATTTTATAAAAAAATCGAAAAATTGAGCCAAACTTTTGGCAACAGCTAACGGATGTATTTTATTTATTTATTTATTTATTTCAATTTCTTACAACTATCTTTACAGGACAAGCCTAATACGACAGATGCGCAATTTAGATTGTAATCTTAAGCCTATTCAGATCTACTTTAATACATACTAATATCTATTTACTTAAACTAGAACCCAAAACGCATATCGAGGCTTTTGTGAACTCGTCCAGAGTGCATACAAATAAGTCCGTATGATCAGCAACCGCGTTGAGCGTGCGCAAGGCACGCGTGAGCGGCGCGTCACGGAGCAGGTTAGTACGCGCGCGCGGCACCACCAGCAGCCGCGGCCGCCGCCGCCGGCCGCAGTACTCGTCCGGCACGGACAGTTGGATCCATTGGAGGACAGCCGGGTTGTGCAGCTCACCACGTAATACTCTAAGTAAATACGTGGCGAGCGACACCTCCCTCCTCACCTCCAGTTGATTGTACCCAACCATACCGAGTAAAAACAGAGTAGGATATAGAAGCGGATATCCCGGATATACACCATACATCTTAAGGTAAAGGAACCTTATAAATTTATTTTGTATTTTTTCCATCATAGCTTTGTATTTAGCCTCCCTTGGAGACCAAATAGCCGCGTTACATTCAAAATGGCTTCTTACCAGTGCTTCAAACAAGACACGTAAGGCGCCAATGTTCGTGAACGCATTTGCCTGACGCATTAGGAACCCTAGATTACGGTACGCTTTTTTACATACATCAGTGACGTGCTGCTTGAAGTTCAAATCCGGGGTAAAGAGGACGCCTAAATCTTTTACTTGTGCGACGCGCTGCAGAAGCATCCCGTCTATCTGATAAGGATAGTGATGTGGGGCTCGTGCACGGCTGAATGTCATTACTGAGCACTTCGCTAAATTGAAATAGAGCTTATTCTCCTGGCTCCATTGGACAACCCTATGTATATCCTGCTGCAGTTTATCGTGATCTGCTATATCTTTTATCTCAAATATTAGTTTCACATCGTCAGCAAATAAGAGACAGGTTGAATTTAAAACTACATCTGGTAAATCATTGATCATTAAGACAAATTGCAGCGGTCCCAAATTACTACCTTGACTCACGCCTGATCTAGTATAGTAGGGCTTTGATTGGCATCCGCCACAGTCGACAAACTGGCGTCGATCTTTCAAATAACTAGCAAAGAAAGATAGGGTATGTGATGAGCATCCCGCGTCGGCTAACTTTATAAGAAGCACATCGTTATCGACTGTGTCGAATGCCTTTTTAAAGTCTAAATAGACGACATCAACTTGGACCCCGGTATCCACTGCTGGCAATAGGCGTGTCATTAAATGAAGAAGATTCCCTGCTGTCCCACGCGCAGGGCGAAAGCCGTGCTGCGCATCAGACAGCTGCGCACCCACTTGCGTGTACAAACACTGGTGTACAGCCGATTCGAAGACCTTCGCAGGAGTACATAAGACCGCCACAGGCCTATAGTCACTGGGTTCCGGACCACCGCGACCCTTCGGCACTGGCACGACTCTTGTAAGCTTCCAAATCTCTGGGAACTTGGCGGCCGCTAAGCAGACGTTAAAAATGTGCAGCAAGGGCTCTTCCAATACTCTGCGGCAGTCTTTGAACAGGAAGGGTGGTATACCGTCCGGTCCAACAGAACGCTTTGCGGGCAGACGAGCGAGCGCACGCCGCACGTCCTGCAGCTCCAGCGCCGCGACGTGCGCCCGCGTGCCACGAGCCGCTCGAGCCGCACTCGCCACTCGAGCATTCAGTTTAGGTGAATTTGAGTTATATACTGAATAAAAGTACTGTGCGAACTCTTCAGCGCATTCTTGAGCTGAGAGCGCTCTTCCATTCTTTATTAATCTATGCTGGTTCAGGTTACCCCTTTTTGACCGCATATAGCTCCAGAAAGCTTTAGGGTCCGATGCCAGGTGGTTTTGAACCCGCTCCCGATACCGGTCATGGGCAAGCGCCGTTTCCGCTTTCACTTTTGCTCTGCTCCTAGCGAATGCCTCATAATCACTACGTGATTTACTCGTCTTATACAACTTATGTAGTGTATATTTTTCTTTAATATTTCTTATTATGTCACCTGTATACCACACTGGATAAATATTTCTGTGATCCTTTGGTGATTGCTTTTTGAGAGGAACGCACGCATCGAAAACACTATTGAACTTACTATAGAAACTATTTAAAACCAAATCAGGATCACATAAACTGTAAGTTTCGCTCCAATCTATATTACTAAGACCGCTATATAGCAGTGGAAAGTTGGCTTTACTAAAATTCCACTGTTTAGATGTAGTTTCGGCTGGCAAGCGAGGTATGACAGAGGCCATCCTTAGCTCGAACCGTGGTGAGGCCACTATAAGTACGCCACCCTGTTTACGGCCATCGGCGCGATCGCATCGGAATACCTGGTAACTTGGAAGAGCAATCTCTGCATTTTGTATTGAATCATTGAGACCTGTTTCGGTAATAGCAAATATCTCATAACTCGACGATTCCAAGAGCGACACAAATTGGGACGTCTTTGTCCTCATACCTCTTACATTCTGGTAAAGTATGTCAATGTAATTATTCAATGGTGGAACCTCGCGTCTTTGCACGAAATGGCTGGGTCCATTTTTTTATGCATGCGTCTCTGGGCCATATATCGTTTGACAGCACCAAATAGGCTAAACTCGATGGGACTACCAATTTAAATGAAGCATAATCGCCACGGGAGCTTAATACTTGCACCTTACAGGCTTCACTCTTAGAAACATTGCGTAAATAAGCACTTACTTGGGCGGCTGTGGTGCCAACTTTTAAATAGTAAAGATGGAGATACTCCATTCTTTCAGACGCCTCGAGCCCAATAAGTGCGGGATCAGCTGTGCCGCGCAGCACGGGCGCCGCAGGAGCGGGGGGCACTCGGCTACGGCGGCCGCGGCGGCGGTGTACCTCCTCCCAGCCTTCCTGTTTGTCGGCGGGTACGGTTTCGGCTCCATCCGGGAGTGATGCTCCAGTAACTCCAGGCACTTGACTCAAGTCATCATTAGATATTGCCTTTTCCCCTCCATCGGATGCTGCCTCGGTGATGTTTGATGATGTCGCCTGTCCCCCTTCATTATTGGGTAACGTATTAGTGTTATTTTCCGTGACGTGTGTAAAAGACTTCTTTTTGGGTTTCCGTTTCTGAGCAGGGTGTTTTACTGTAGTATCAGCTTGTATCTCCCTGTCTTTAGTGAGACAATAGTGAGACCTGTCTTTAGTGAGGTATTTATGTCGGATGTATTTAATTTTATGTTTTGTGTATGAGCAGCCTGGTTTTCGTTTTTAAAATAAGGTTTTTGAGAACTATAAGTATGCACTACACATTATCAACACACCTTAAAATTTTGCTCTGCGAATCAGAGCGACGCCTGGTCATACTCTTCCGCCAAAAAAGCAACCAAGTGGATGCGAAATGAAGGTAATAATGTTTTTAAGCTTAAATTTAATATGTCATGACCTTCGGCGCATTCCCATTTTAGCAACCAACCCCTCACGTTATAAGTCCCATTGTGGAATTGTGTAACAACTCCATACTGTCGCATTGTGCCGTGTTATTTATTGCAAATCCATAATATTATCCCGTTAACAATGGCTAAATGCTGTTCCGATGGGATAAGGGGGTCATATTACTGCCCTGACTTTTTATGGGCTCGAAATTTTAATCAAATGGACGTTCGCTGATTGTGGTTTTACCGCGTAACAGTCAATGAATCAAAGCGTTACATTCTAAAATTTGAGCTGTGTTTATCGTAAAATGTATAGAGTTGAATTCGGACTATAAAGCAATTGCAAACCACCGGTCCTTTGCTAGTCTCGTCCGATGTTTCCCAGCCGCCATCATGATGTCGTCATCCCATTGGGCTGGTGGTGCCCATCGCCTGTCGACTCGTTCTTGGTCACCATGGTTAGATAAATGGTTTTGTTTACTATCACCATCATCATCATCAGCAGCCATTTGGCGCCCACTACAGGACACAGGCCTCCTTCGTGGTTTTCATAACCATGGGGGGTTTTGCCATAAACGCCACGCTTGGCAGGCGTATACTATATTATTTAAAAATATATATATTTACACCCAGATAAAAGCTGAATAAAATGAGCTGTCAGGACGATTAACCACGCTCAATTCAGTGTTGAGTATGCCGCGCAGCAATTTCATACAATCAATAGGTACAATCTTCATACTATACAAACTATTTTCAAGATTTTTATTAATTAAAAGTAAAAGTAAAGTAAAATTTTTGTTTATTTGTAACAACGATTGGCAGATGTCATTTCAGGTGGGCCCCACACTAGGCAAATCCTGTATCGTGGGATCCCGTTTGTGGATTACTAATATTAAAAGGTTCCTCTGTGGTAGAAAAACAAAACAAATTTAAAACATACGAGCAAAACAAATAAGTAATGTAACCTGTTAGATTATGACCTTGAAAAAACAACTATAAAACATTGCTATGGTGATCCGATTGGGTTATTTAGAATTAACAGAATATCATGAGCTTGCACTGAGCGTATGTTCTATTTTCGTTAGTTGAAAGTCAATGAATAAGGCAGAGACGAAATTACCTCGTGAATAGGAAGGCAATACACAGAACTGTGGAGACAAAGCGAGACAGTCTGGTCTGAAAATTGTCCGCAATATTCATGCGGCAAATAAGCTGCAAACTTAGTACATATGAATGTATAAATTGTACACTCGATGTTAACAAATAAAACTGGCTCCAAATGCAGCTTCTGGAATCAACGGGGTCCCTGCAATTCTATACCGAATTAGGTATTTGGAATTTCTTCGAAAATTCATGTTTGTAATGTCCTTGCATGGTTACCATAGCACAGGGTATATTAGTTTGGGACCAGGACATGTGATTGTGTTGTGTTGAAGTTATTATTATTATTATTAATCGTCAAATAATGTTTGCTTCGAATAATTCTCAATTTCATGACCGCATTTTGCTGAAAATATATTGCATGGTACTCTTAAATGTTTAATGAACGAGAAACACCTATATTATCTTCATGTTAGGAATTGTTCATATAAGGAGTTAAAAGGAATCGTAAAAATACGGTAAGTTATAACGTTTATTAGGTTGTTTGCTCGCTGGTCATTAATTCATCTCATCAATTCAGGAAATGTGAACCAGTATTGTCAACTTCTTAACTTTGATAATACTTAACCTGCCAGATTATGATGACCTTGAAAAGAACAATCAAAAACCATTGTTATGGTGGCCCAATCGGGTCATTTAAAGTTCTACAGATGAAATAAGAAAATTAACGCCCAGACAAAAACTAAATGAAAAGAAATATATTATACACATAGTGCTGCTGAGTCGTAGGAGTATAGAAAGTAGTGCAACTAATTACTTACTGGGTTTATTATTAATTCTTGAAATAAAATCAAATTATTTAATACTATGATGCCTACTATCGCACATTGTTTCTTATTTTTTACGTATAAAAAGTCTAAATTAGTTTAATTAGAAAATACATTAGGTTTTTGTATGCAAAAATCCGTTTACTCAAATTTTTATTTATGTTTCTATTCACCCATCCATCCGTCTGTTCGTCTAGTCATCTGTCCGCCCATCCGCCCCTCATTCCATCTGTTCATTCGTCTCTCCATCCATCCGTTCGTCCATCCGCCCATCCGTCCATCCACCCATCCGTCCATCCGTCCATCCGTCCATCCGTCTATCCGTCCATCCATCCGTCCGTCCGTCTATCCGTCCGTCTGTCCATCCGTCCATCCGTCCATCCGTCCATCCGTCCATCCGTCCGTCCGTCCGTCCGTCCGTCCATCCGTCCATCCGTCCAACCGTCCATCCGTCCATCCGTCCATCCGTCCATCCGTCCATCCGTCCATCCGTCTATCCGTCCATCCGTCCATCCGTCCATCCAACCGTCCGTCCATCCGTCTGTCCGTCCATCCATCCGTCCGTCCGTCCATCCGTCCGTCCGTCCGTCCATCCGCCCGGACTAGATCAATTAATTTTCCTCTTTCAGTATACTAAACGCGTCATATGAAAATTCTGTAACGAGCACAACCCCTCATATCGACAAACCCACTGTAGGTTTTAGGGTTCCCGAAACGTGCAAAAAATGTTATACAGGGTTACTCCGTTGTATATTTAGTTTTCTTTCTGTTGTGCATATTACGTTAGTTATCTGCTTATTTTGTTTCTGTTATGTATCTTGTTGGTGTAATAAATTTATTTCTTCTTCTTCATAAAATTCTATATTTCTTAAAGATTTCCACGTAAGTTAGAATACTCCGGAGAAAGTGAAGGATCCCGCACCGACAAAAGTCAAATTGATGATGAGCGGTGACCTTGTACTTGGTTGCAAATACAATTCATATTTAGGCTGTTAAAAATCTTATTTCTATGCCATCACCCAAAAATATAGTGGAAACAAATAAGAAGGTGCTATTAATTACCTAGTTGGTTGCTAATCTACGTAAAGTGATGGCACATACAGAAGATAAGAAATTTTAACCTAAGTACATACGATAGATGATCAATCTCAACATTTTCGACCGATCTCATCTAAAGATATTGAATTGATTTCACGTGTTAGTAGAAAGATTTATTTGAGCATTTACTACCCTACGTATAAGTAACAAGGCACACAATTTAAAAAATATATTTTTCTATGCAAAAATTATAAAACACAATTGCGAAAGGAATCTATAAAATCAAACGAAACTACATTAACTACGCCATTTACATCGCCACGTAAATGAAACTACAATTACAAAATGTAACTTACAAATTGTCAGTAATTTTCGTACAATCTAGCGTCACGATTGGTCGGTTAGATGAAATTTATTATTTATATCATAGAAAGCTATAAAAACTTATGATTTGCGAAACCCCTGCCGCGGGAGTCAGTCTCGCGCTCGGCCGCTGATCCACGTTCGCGCTGGCATGGCAGGCAAAACTTGTGCGTCGTATTTCGAGCAGCCTTCCCCTTAAATAAACCTAAATATTATAATTAAATTATGTGAAACGCAAACAAACTTTTGCCCGATATAAATCTTCGACCGTTCATGTTATTTGCTCCGGAGTTAGAGAGTGCAGAACGTGAGTGGGAAAAAATATTGTGCATTATTAGATTTTCGGGATACTTTAGGCAGGCTTTGATTTCGATATTGCAGTGGTGTATTTTATTAGGGCTCCACAAGTCTGCAGAAAAAAAATGGGACCTTATAGCTAGGGTCGGCAGACACCATTTTTGAGGAAACGAAAAAAACACCTAATAAATAAAAATCTCGTCGCACAGTGTTTGTTATCGAACTCCTCCGAAACTGCTTCGCCTATTTGTATCAACTTTTTTGTGTATAACCAACCATTTACATACAGGCACATACATTGCTTCTGGCCCCACACTAGGATACACTGTGTCGTGGGAACCAGAAACAGCGACATCACAAACATGTAAGATGTTTGATAGGTTTGAGTATCAGAATATCAGAATATGGCAAAATAACGTTTATCGATTATATTCCTTTTGTTGCACTAAACCGTGCTGAGGAGAATTTTAAAAACCTATTTAGAGGCTAAAAATTCCACCCGGCACGGTTAGCCAGAGATCGCGGGTTCAAGTCCCGGCATGGGTGGCATTTTTAGCCTCGAAATAGGTTTTTTAAAACGTTTATCGAGTCAGCTAGCATTATTATATTACTCTTACATTTTTACAAAAATTAAGGATATTGCCATTAATTTAATGACAATCATTTGACTTAAGTCACTTGACACTAGATTTAAAACAAACTTCAATTATCATAAACCTACCTGTTTAGCTTAAGATAAAAATAATCATAAATGCTATGTTTTAGTAAAATTAATAACTATTTACTTATTACTTTCCAGCGCCGTCATGGACCATTTTGTCAAAAACGAATGAAGATAGGAGGATGCCAGAAGTAAAGGTAAATAAGCAGTAAGCTATTAAGCAGCCTTAAAGTACTCGATGACGTTCACTAGCACCAATGAAAAAACCGCACAAATGTGAGTCGGACTCGCTCTCCGATGGCTTCGCACAAATTTTTAAGTTATTACATATTATGAATAGTTCAGAGTTTTTTCAGAGCTTTTCCCGAACTTCAAAGACTAATTGCTTTTTGATTTAATTAAAAATGTACAGTCTTCTGATTTTTCCCTGCACATGCAGTATAAGACAATATTACCAAAATTGCCCAATTTCATAGTTCTAAGTCAACGGAAAGTACCCCATAAATTTTGATTCCCTTGAGTGTCGAAATATACGTTTTTAATACCGTTGCTCAAAAAATGGCGTATTGCAGGGACGTATAGCGTTCGGGATGTGGGCTATTACATACTCGAGCTTTTTCTTTACCTTTTCCGAACTCGTGCGTTCTCTTTCCCAACTGTCAAAATAATGTCTATTAAAAAGAAAAAACCAACCACGAAGTTTTTACTAAAAAAAAATCATAAAAGTTTTTATGGTTCATGCAATAATTTCTAAAAAAAGCTACTAATTTGTTTCAATATCAGATTTAATAATTTGATTCAATGAGTTAGGTTACGTTTCATTTAATTTCATCTCATTAAATTTCGTTTTCATTTCATATCAATAAAAAAATAAAAGACTTGGCTGTATGGGCATACTTCCCTTTGCCTACCCAGAATTTTCTTTATTAAATTGCTTCATTTTTTCGCAACTGTATTAAAAATAGTTGTTCAGTACACGTGCGTAACCGTCATTGCAACTTGTTCTGACTGTCAACCCTCACCTTCGGCTGCGCCTCGGCTCGGGTAGACATTTGTTGGAACTCTTTGCAATGACAGGCTTTCCGCACTCGTAATGAAATATACTATTGTTAGATCCTACCACCCTGCCCAGTGGAGTGGGAGGGGCTACACTATAAAACTACCGCGAGCACCGGCGCGGGGCACATTTTTCGTCTGGACTCCGTTGCGTGCGGAAGCGCTGCCCGTCGGTCGGTGTAATCTGCTAAATCTGGTATCTCTATATTTCATTACTTAGTTATTGACTTCTTATTGGATTGGTGATGACTTTGTTCCTTTGAATTGTAATTTTGTTAAGTTGGTTAATTATTTTTCATGAATTGATGTAATTAGTTTCTAGGCTAATAAATAATTATTTTTTTATTGTAATTTCACTTCTGACCTAACAATAATTATTTTTTTATTGTAATTTCACTTCTGACCTAACATCAGAAGTGGGATTCCAATCCTTCACCCACATTTGAGCCGCTTGACTGGTGTAATTTGAAAACAGAGGAACTTTGTCATTACCCACGTGTGAGATTTTCTTTGTTTACGTAGAACTTGTTTTGGTAGTTGGACATGCCTAACATGCATAGTTCACGCAGTAGATCGCGTAGCAGATCGCACCGACGGCGTCGTAGGCACGATCGGTCGCGAGATAGCTCACGAAGATCACGGAATAAACCACGTAGCCGCCGCGAACGAACTCCCTCTCGGGTGCGATCACCTGTCATGACGCCGGCTGCGTCTTACCACACTAACCAGACCACACAGTCTATTCCGGTAGAATCGCGAACACTCTAAACTATTTTGTCCGCTTAGATATGATCGAAAACAAATTCACGCCTACCCCCATTCCGCAACCAGAAACATCGGCGCCGCCCGTGGCACCAGCTATAGTGGACGCGATCCACTCCATTAATCCGGGACGTTCATATTACTTCGTATCGAACTTTGACCCGTCTATTCACGACGTGGACTCCTGGTGCGATGAAGTGGACCGCGCACAGCTAACAAATCGTTGGGATGATCGAGAATGCTCGTTACGCGTGGTCTAAAGGGGTGACGCTAAGACGTGATTAAACGAGTGGATAACATCTGATAGATCTTGGAGCAGTTTTAAGCATGAGTTTAAACCCCCGGAAGTTGGACTACGCGACCATACTTTTCGAAACAATGAATATGACGTCTGACAAATTCGTATCATATGCTGAATACGCGCGACGCACCCTGCTCCGCTTGCGCATCATCAAGGGCCTTAGCGAGGAATTAATGACGCAGATTGTCATCCGTGGTACAGACGATGCACAAGTGCGGGCAGCGGTAGCAAATGCAGAGCTTACTTCGGAAAGTCTAGTATCCTTCTCGACTAGTTATACAAAACTGAGTCAGACAAAGGGTACTTCAATGAAAACTACGTCCTACCTACCATCGCGTAAACGTGGCGCTGAACATGCAGATTTGAACAGATCTAAGACTTGCTTTAACTGCAAAAATCAAGGTCATATATCCCACAATTGTCCTAAAAAAGTTAGACCATCAGGGTCTACAGTTCCAACCTGCACGTTCTGCAAAAAGATTGGTCACGCGGAGAACGTTTGCTTCGCCAAAGAAAGATCGTCCGGCCCACAGGGGCAGCAAAACAAACATAACGTGATTTTTTATCAGGATCAGCCGAGCAAATCATAAACATAACGCAGTATTCATCTGTTGATATGGCCTCCGGTTTTCACCAGATAAAAATTTGTGATGAGTCAGTCCATCGTACTGCATTTGTTACGTCTGAAGGGCATTACGAATATTTAAAAATACCCTACGGGTTGACAAATTCCCCCATTGTGTATTGTGTGTGATTTATCGACGCCGGTCAAGTTCTAGTTTACATTGATGACGTGCTTTTAATGAGTGCCACAGTAGACGAAGATATCAACCTGCTGCGGGAAGTACTTGTAACCTTGACCGAGGCGGGGCTTTCGATAAACTTAAGCAAAAAAAAAAAAAAAAAATACGAGTCGTTCAAGTGGGGTCCCGAACAAGAAAAGGTATGACTGGAAATTATCTCAATTTTAACTAACAAAACTAATTAAGCCCATACTCTCTCCCTGAGAGAAGGCCTGTGCTCTACAGTGGGACGTATATAGGCTGCTTATGTAACTGGCAAACCTGTACTAGCTATTTTGACCCCAAACTACCCACGGAAGTTCACACTGAGGCCAGTAGCATTGGCTATGGCGCAGTACTTCTACAGACCCACTCGGACAGTAGTAAGAAAGTCGTAGCTTACTTTAGTCGGACCATTCAAGGCGCAGAAAGTAGGTACCACTCGTATGAGTTGGAAACGTTGGCGGTTGTGAAAGCATTGCAGAACTTTCAACACTACTTAACCGGGCTTCAGTTTAAATTAATTACAGATTGCAATGCTCTCAAAGCCACCGAGCGTAAGAAGGACCTGCTACCGAGAGTGGCCCGCTGGTGGATCTACCCCCAGGATTTTACTTTCGAGATAAAATACTGAAAAGGGGGTAATGATGTCACACGCCGATTATCTGAGTAGAAACCCTCCTCGAAAGGTGCTTCAAACGCTCACTGGGGCAGAATTTTCAACCAACTTTAAGAATTGCTCCTTTTTAGATCTGAGGTCACAGTTGGTCAGGACAGACCGAGTCCGCGTAAAATAGAGGCTTTCTTAAATGCACCCGTGCCAAAATAAAATGTGCGAAAAGTTAAAGTGAAAGTGAAAGTGAAAGTGAAAGTGAAAATATTTATTTACCATAAAATCAATTTACATCATAAAAATCAGTGAGTATTTTTATTTTTATGGCAAAAGGGAAGGGGCTCAGCTTATTGCTATGACTGCATGCATAGTCAGTAGCGCTGGTTTTCAGCCCGTCCCCTTTATTCGCATTTTTTTTTAAAAATCTTTAAAAAAATAATAATTTAACAATGCTGAATACAGTCCAATGCACCAATCGTTTTATAAAAATTATGACATGATTTACAACATACAAACTTGTGATGTATAAATTTATTAAAATAATTTTTAAAAGAGCAATAGAAATGAAATTTGATTGGAACTAAAAGAAATTTAAATTGATTAGATTATTATTATGTGAATTATATAAATTAAATTGTACTTAATTAAATAAAGTTGAAAAAAAATTTTAATTGATATTAAGATTTAATACAAATTTATCAAAATTCAGCATTAGAATCGAAAATTATATCAAGTCAAAACCATTTATTTAGGCATAAATTAAATTTTAATAAATACAGTAAAATTTTTCGAAAATTTTAAGCAGGGTTCTTGAGCTTTTTCGACTCCAAATTAGCTACAGAGGTCCATATCGACGCGAGCAGCAGCGGATACGGTGCAGTGCTATTACACATACGAACAAGCGACAGGAAACAGTTCGTAGCTTACTTTAGTAAGATGACGCAGGGAGCTGAGAGGAGACTCATTCCACATGTTTGTGACAGTAAGTCATTCATTCATTCTTTCACTTGTATGAGTTGGCTAGCTGTGGTAAAGGCGCTTCAAGACTTCTGGTTTCCCGAGCTTCGACAGTTTATGGCTAAATATGCTTAGTATGCATCTCCCAAAGGCGTGTACCTCATGCCCCGCACCAAAACATCACACCCTGGGAAAAACCCGAAACTCTTTTTTTCACGGTGCACCTTGATGCACTGGACCCCCTTCCTCAATCAAATGGCTACAAACTCGTGCTTCTTCTTGTCGATGCTTTCACAAAGTTCTGCTTACTTTACCCGATCTATAGACAGCACGCAGAGGAGCCTCAGCGGGTTATGCGTAACCAAATCTCCCTGTTCAGTGCTATCAGGCTCCTTGTAGCAGACCAAGGACCACGCCCGTCATCCGGGCCTTAACACGAAACCTGGCTCTTGAAGACGGACGCCCCAAGCACGAAGCAGTGCGAGAGCTACATCGCACGAGAGCCAGTGAGCTGCTGAGGCGCAATCAGTTCTAGCAGGATGCTCATGTTAACAGACACCGTGTTTCACCTCGTGTGTTTCACCTCGTGTGTTTCACCTCGTGTGTTTCAGATTGGCGTACTCGTGTTCGTGATCAAGTTCTCACAAACCACTGGAAAGCTTGATCCGGGCATGCGCGGACCATACAAGGTCACCAAGGCTCTACCGAGTGGTCGGTACGAGATGAAGCTGCTGAGCGGGTCGTATGGCAAGACGAAACAGGCGGCAGCTGAGCGTATGGTGCTGTCGCGAGAAGAATGGTGTCCCGAGACGAGCGCCGCATTCTTCGAATGCGAGGGTCGATAGATTTTTGATCCGCATAGTACGGTGTCACAGTAAAATAGAAAAATACGTAATTACAACTTACATTTTTCCCCCTAATTTAAATCAGCCCTTTTGCGCGCACTTTAGCTTTCCCCATATTTATCTTACCTGTAGGTAACCACGGACTTACATACTGACAACTTATATGACAATGTGATAACTGTGCTATGTTTGTCAAAGTATCTAGGCGATGGTTGATGGACCATGGGATGCGAGGGCCGTGCAGGGTTGCACGAGCGCTACCAAATGGTGGTATGAGCTATGCCTGCATACTTTACGCAAGTGGCTGCTCAGTATATGGTGGTATGAGCTAAGCCTGCATACTTTACGCAAGTGGCTGCTCAGTATATGGTGCCCTGGAAAGGGGAGTGGTCTCCTGAGACCTGCGCTGCATTGTTTGAGCGCGAGTATGCTTGCATACAGTGATTGGTCTGCACGACCGGATGATCGTTCAGATCTCAGTGGGTCATGTAGAGGACGGACTTCGGGACGATCCTATCGGTGATAAACGCCCTACATGACAGCGAATGAACATGGATCCATGTGTGTGTTGTGTGATATTTGAGTGTTGATGTACGAATCATGATGTTAAATGGTGTGTGATGAATGGAACTTTATGAAGTATCAAGATAACGTCTTGGTACCCCATAAAACATCAAGCTAGTTAAGTTTGGCTGTTAGAGGAATGAAGGAGGCCTTGTAAGACGAGTTGAGTGAAAGTATGAGAATAGGCAGATGGATCTGCTTTAGAGGCATTAATGTTTCTTTGTTGGTTCCACAGAAGACGACCCGATCGAGGACACTGCCACTTCTGTTCACCAAGACACAGATGCAGCCGCTGGTCCTTCCCGCCCAGCCAATGAAACCTGCGAGGCTCCCATGCAAGGCCTGCTGGACCTGTCTGATGCTGTCGAGGACGACGCATGATCAGGATGGCCGTGTTAGATCCTACCACCCTGCCCAGTGGAGTGGGAGGGGCTACACTATAAAACTACCGCGAGCACCGGCGCGGGGCACATTTTTCGTCTGGACTCCGTTGCGTGCGGAAGCGCTGCCCGTCGGTCGGTGTAATCTGCTAAATCTGGTATCTCTATATTTCATTACTTAGTTATTGACTTCTTATTGGATTGGTGATGACTTTGTTCCTTTGAATTGTAATTTTGTTAAGTTGGTTAATTATTTTTCATGAATTGATGTAATTAGTTTCTAGGCTAATAAATAATTATTTTTTTATTGTAATTTCACTTCTGACCTAACAATAATTATTTTTTTATTGTAATTTCACTTCTGACCTAACACTATTTTAATACAGTTGCTCAAAAAGTGGCGTATTGCAGGGACGTATAGCGTTCGGGATGTGGGCTATTACATACTCATGCTTTTTTTTTACCTTTCCCGAACTCGTGCGTTCTCTTTCCCAACTGTCAAAATAATGTCTATTAAAAAGAAAAACCAACCATGAAGTTTTTACTAAAAAAATTCATAGAAGTTTTTATGATTCATGCAAATACGTATATTTCTAAAAAGAAGCTACTAATTTGTTTCAATATCAGATTTAATGATTTGATTGAATGAGTTTGGTTAGGTTTCATTTCATTTATTCATCTCATTAAATTTCATTTCATATCAATAAAAAACTTCTACTGAAGACTTGGCTGTATGGGCATAGATCCCTTTGTCTACCAGAATGGGTGAAGAAAAAAAAAACTGCTTATATTCTACGGTTGGCGCCATTTTTCAGAAATTTTCTTTGCGAGTTTAGTTGTTTGTTGCACAAAATGAGTAATTTCGACCCTAGTTTTTTTGAATTAACACCACCGGAACGCAGTATAATTGCACAAAATGCTTCGGAGAACATTTTACCGGAAAAGTCAAAAAGTCGGTACATATCTACACACGACGAATTTATTGCGTGGAGAGAAGAGAAAAAAGTAAATACCTAGTTTTTCATTTTTTCGCAACTGTATTAAAAATAGTCGTTCAGTACACGTGCGGAACCGTCATTGCAACTTGTTCCGACTGTCAACCCTCGCCTTCGGCTGCGCCTTGGCTCGGGTAGACATTTGTCGGAACTCTTTGCAATGACAGCCTTTCCACACTTGTAATGAAATATACTATTTTTGCGGCATAAACGGCCGTGTCTTTTTTACACCTTTGAAGTTTGATTTTCAACTTTGAAGTTTGATTTTTTTACAGCTTTAAGGAACTACGGACCTATGTACATGGTTTTAATTTCATCTCGATAACACCACGTGTTCACGTGATAAAAGGTCTTGGCACACGGACGAACGGACAGACAACAAAGTGATCCTATAAGGGTTCCAGTTTTATCATTTTGAGGTACATACGTGATTGAGACATTTAGACTGTGTTTCTCAGAAACGTTATGACACACAAAGGGTAATTTTAGGGAGAAACGCTTTTTAAGTTGAACATTGTTTTGTTCCATGTTTTTGTTCAGATGTTTTTAATACTATAGTGTATTTTATAAACATAAAACGTGTGAACAAAACCACGGAACAAGCCGATGTTAGACATAAAAATATTTTTCTCGAAAGCTAAATTTTGTTCATTTGTAAGCGACATTTTGCAAAATCAATCTGTAAAGAAAAACATTTTGTTTCATTGCTGGCCATAGAGAGCCCCTTGACGTTAACTACGTTGGCTATAAATTATTACAAAAATGTATTCGACCTATTGAGTTAGTAGGAATGTACTTAGACCAAGGATCATTATCAGTTAATTACTGTAGGTAGGAAGTATAACTGACTGAGGTAAGCTAATTATACCTTTGCTTCATTAAATTATTAATACGCCAGTTGCGGTGACACTTAGTTGTGGTACAAGTCTTGTGAAATCGATATAGTAAGCATCTCTTTCGAGTATGTTCGACTCTATTTGTAATTCTAGAAACTAATGCATAAGTAGACTATTTCACATGTTCATTCAGATTTTTTTGTGTAGTGTAAGTAACAAATAATATACAAATATGAAATGGCTCAATTTATGGGAATATGTGAATAAATAGGTATATATACCTATATAGGTCACAATAATAATTCTAAGTGGGTTTAATAATTTTTTCACTTCTCATGCTCTAAAAGTTCGTCTTTATGTCGTGCGTAGGCGACATAAAGTCGCTTTATATGCTCTAGAGCATAAAGTAAAATCTTCGTCGAAGACCAAGTGATTTGAATTTAGAATGTCAAAATTCGCATGAAAACTATGGAGAAGCCCCGCATTGCAATTCGAAATTCGAATTGTTGTTCGAAACTCACCTCTTTTTTTTTCTTTTTTTTCTGAAATACTGTGTCCTGTGACCGCGCGAAACACCAACAAAAAAAAGAAAAAAAGGCGCGAATTGCAAATACGATTTACATGTTGCTGTTTCATTTCCTCGCAATCGAAGTGAAAAGTAGAGTGTACAACTCGTCCATAAAACCCATTTTACACTCGACTTTATATCTATCCTCGCTCGCAAGCTCGCTCGGATGGATAAACGTCTCGAGTAAAATGGTGCGTTTTATGCACTTGTTGTACAATCTACTATTACATATCTCTTGCTCTGTAAGTAGTCACTTACTTCCCTGAATGCCGGGGTGTATGGATATCATTACAGCATAGGTTTCAAAACATACCATGTAAAGTTAACATTACAGCATAGGTTTTGGAATTTGAAAAAAGAACTGTCATACTCATACTGCAAGAAGAATATTTTTTAAAAGTTAATATTTTTTTCTCGGTTTCGATTATTCAATTTATATTAGAATTTATGAAGATTTTATTTTAAATATCGAACTATTTGTTTCGCAGTCACATCGAATGTTAATTGAAATCGATATAAAAATCAAACTGGCCAGCATGAATTGACGCGCTTGCGTGCCATAAAATCGTGAAGAGTAAAAAAGTCAGTCGACTAGCTAGGCGCGAAAGTAAATTGTTTTCGTGTTTTGGAGTTCTTTCTCAAAAGTCCTGCTTTCTTGTTTTTTTACTTACCTCACAATCGATAATGTAAAGCAGAGTGTTTACCTCGGGTGTAAGCATCAATTGCATACTCGGGCTAATTAGCGCCCTCGCTACGCTCGGGCGCCAAAAACCTCGTATGCAGTTGATATCATACAGCCCTTGGTTAACAATCTACTATTATAATCTCTATATCAATTTACGCGGTGGTAGCCTAGTGGGTAGAACATTGGACTCGGAAACGGGAGACCCAGGTTCGATCCCAGTGCAGGCATGTACCTATGACTTTGTTTTGTAAGTTATGTATATTTGTAAAGTTATAGTGGCAATACCACTCGCCAACGGTGAAGGAAAACATCGTAAGGAATCCTGGGTGTCTGAGCTATTCACATACCTCAGCGCTTGAAATCGCCAATCCGCGGTGTGCACGCGTGGTGATTAAGTCCATACTCTCTCTCTGAGAGAAGGCCTGTGCCCTATAGTGGGACGTATATAGGCCGCTTATGATATCAATTTACGCAGCATGTTAAAATGTATCTTTTTCTTTCAATGATCAATTCAACGATACGATCGGATCCTTGTTTTGCATATGCAAATAAATATGGTCGCTCAGGAAACCAAACCGCTCAAGTTTAAATTTGACGGTTTTGATGAATCAATCCATAAGATTCAGACTAATAAAAACGTAACATCGCGCAAATATTTTTTCTACGGAAGCCCGCAGAAAGTGTTTACGAAATTAAAAAGTTTTATACCTTTCCTGTCAAATAGGGAAAAATGACTAGAGCGGCGTATTTTGCTAAAGGACGATATTTAATTAACGCAAAAACTGAAAACAGTTTTTTTAGTTACGATAATTAAAGTACTTCTAGCAAAAGTTACATTTTTCGACATTTTCATATATGAAATAAAGTATGAGGTCAAAACAAAAATATTTAAATTAAGAATTTTTAACTTTTAGCTTATTAAACTTGATTTAATTTATTGATATTGAGGAAACAGTTGTCAGGTTTTACATTATTTCAATTCCATATCAAGTCACAAGCCGTTTTTCCCTACTTTACAGGAGAGACAAAAACCTTTTTAATTTCATAAACAGTTTTTGCGGTGTTCCATTTTTTGACGCACCGCAGTTTTAATTTAAAGGTTATTAAATGTGAACAAACAATAAAAAAAAGTATAACGGCCGCTGATTAGCCCTTAAGCTTGAATAGCCCTTAAGGTGGATCGGGTCGCGCTTAAAATCTGCTCCGAATGGCATTACATAAGTATAAGCAGCCTATATACGTCCGACTGTAGGGCACAGGCCTTCTCTCAGGGAGAGAGTATGGGCTTAATCACCACGCGTGCCCACCGCGGATTGGCGATTTCAAGCGCTGAGTTATGTGAATAGCTCAGACACTCAGGTTTCCTCACGATGTTTTCCTTCACGGTTAGCGAGTCGTATTGCTACTATAACTTCACAAATATGCATTAAAATGTCCAAAACGTCAAATTTTAATATGAGCTGTGTTTTTTAATTAGGTATGAAACGGTTTTAATTGCGATTATTTAACAAACTGCACCGCAGCTTTGGCGGCATTTGTAAAAAAACGTAAAGGTTATAATGTGAACAAAATTAACAAAAAAAAAATAGGTAAAATTCGGGGTTTAGGGTTAAATTTTGCCTAATAAATAATTATGATTAGACCTCATTCAAATATACTAAACAGTTAATAGTTACATAACTATGTATGAGCGGTGTTGTTTGCTGAGCGAAAATAATGTAAATTGACTTCCTATTCCCATCTCTAGTCATTCTCGTTCACAACTTGGACTGTCGATAAGTCTAATCGGCTTTAAAATTACAGTTTATAATTGACCATTCTACATAGCAATCATATTGCAGCTGCAAATTTTGCTATTAATCAGACTTTACTTGTCTTGTCCCAGCAGAGAAGAAAAAACAGAAGCTGCGTTTTGTTTCGTTAATGATACCTGTGATTTACTACTTTTCCGCACTTTCATAACGTTTTATTAAATTTTGCTCTATTTACTTTATTACAAATAATGAAAGATTTGGTTTTACATAAAACAGTAATTTTTGGAGTTTTAGATCTCGTACGTCAGATATACGTTCCATTGCAGGGCACTGGTCTTCTCTCAGAGAGAGAGTATGGGCTTAATTACCGCGCGTGCCCACCGCGGAGTGGCATTTTCAATCGCTGACATATGTGAACACTTCAGATATTCAGGTTTCCTCATGATGTTTTCCTTCATAGTCAGCGAGTGGTATTGCTACTATAATTTCACAAAATACGTAACTTAGAAAACAAAGTCATTGGTACATGCCGGGATTTGCCTGAGCGGTGGTAGCGGAGCAGTAGAACGCCCTCACAATCGGGAGGTTGTGGGTTCGAATCACGGCATTCTGTCCTACTCATGGCTTATTTTAATATTTGTACAGGGTGTAACAAAATTCGCTTTTCTTCCTGAAAAAGAGAGGTTCTATTCAGCAATACGAAAATCCTCATCGTGGGGGCCACTTCATTATCTCTCTTTTATAAAAACAAAATGTTTACAGTCAAGTTGGGTAACATTGAATTTCCTTGCAACTTTGAATAAATATTGTCTTTGGAAAATTGCACACATAAAAACTTCTAAGGTAATAGAAAGACTAACGGTAAAAACCTTAGAAGTTTTTATGTGTGCAATTTTCCAAAGACAATATTTATTCAAAGTTGCAAGGAAATTCAATGTAACCCAACTTGACTGTACTTAATAAACGTCAAAGCTGTTAGTTTAACTATTAATAAATTTTAAGATTACGCGGAGAAGAAGCTCCACACGTATTTGTTTTCAAAACAGGTTTGCTTAATTAACAGAGTTTTCAACTTAAAGTTACACTACACTAGATACAATTGTTCCTGATAACATTATTTAAATACCAGACATCCTTGTCTTCCAAATAATCCTTAATGTCATAATAGGCTTTTTTTTGCACAGAGTACCTATGCTTAATATATTTTTTAAACCACGTCGGTGGTAACTCTAATATATCTTGAGGAATCTTATTGTAGAACCGTATATACAGTGCCCCATAAAGGATGTATTAGCTTTTCATAATCATCATAACCAGCCAGTGTCAGGCGCTGCCGGACATAAACCTCTCCCAAGAAACGCTACTGAGACCATTTATACAGCGTCCAGTGGCACCTTCATACACTCCGGATGGGTTAAAGAACCACTCGGACGCAGCAGTGCCTGGGACATTGTATTTTAGATGGAGTAGGCTGGCAGCACCTACACCATCCTGACAGCTTAGTCGGCCTAGCCCACAGGTAAGACAAGTCAACACGTGCAGAGCCCACCAAGCCGCGGGTTTCCTCACGATGTTTTCCTTCACATTTATCCTTAATAATATTATAAATGCGAAAGTTGGATGGATGGATGTTTGTTACCCTTTCACGCAAAAACGGCTGAACGGATCCGGATGAAATTTTGCACAGAGATGGATTATAGTTTGGATTAGCACATAGGCTATTTTTTATCCCGGAAAAATGCACATCAAAATTACCACGCGAACGAAGTCGCGGGCAACAGCTAGTTTGTAATAATTGTGATAATATTGAATGGGCCTACTGTGCGTTACATGATCACATTCAAACTAGTAACAAAGTATATTCAGTACCTGCATAAGTTTCAATAGAACATTCTAATAATAGAGTTCATGAATTGCATCGCAAACTGGGAATGGAATTGTTTAATTTTGGAACTTCAATTAGCAAGTTAAACAGATGGGTAATTTAGCGTTTCTGTCAGAAAATTTTCATGTAGGTACATTAAATTGTCTGCAGTTATAAGATTTACACAGACTGGTTTGACTGCCTGGTTGGACTAGCCGTTAAGGCGCTTACTACTAAGACAGAGATCGTGGGTTCGATTCCCACAGGGGGCCGCCGTACATTGGTACAAATGACTTCAGTCTAGGTGTATTTCCATGTTTGTGATGTCCTTGCCTGGTTACCATAGCACATGGTATACAAGTTTGGGATCAGGTATCAAGTGATTGTGTTGCGTGGAAGTTATTTATTTATCTATTTTGTACAAAAAAACGTGTATATATCTACGCAGCCCATGAAGGACACCCACTGTGGGGCATAGGACTCTTCACCGTCACGCCAACCTTGCCGGTCCCCGGCCAATCTCGTCCATCGATTCCTGCTGGAAGCTGCCGTGCTTCGATTTGTAAAAATACCCTCAGTCTACCCTCTTTTTCATGATTAAGATGTCCTTGTCTGAGTACCATAGCATAAATTGTGACAAGTGATCATGCGGTTTAGGCGCTATATCTAATTCAGCCGGCCCTCTTGTATGATTCGCTAGGGCCAGTTTCTTAATTGAGAATTTCATTAAGTATATAATTGACTGTAGTGCTGTCTCTTCCAATTTCTTAGAAAAGAGCGTGACAGAACGTTACTTAAGTATTTACTTAGTTAATTTGTCAATTCAAAAACCGGCGCTACGTGATGCTAGTTAGCTGCATGTGGCTATTAAAAAGCGTGTTCTATCTACGGATGTTTGTTTTTATTATTTGTTAATAAATTCGCCATAATGATAAGTTATTGTCATCTGAAATTTAATTATTATAGTTCAAGAGATAAAACCTTAGAAATACCCTGAAATCTGGATGGTTTCAAAGCCGCGGTACGTAATAAGTAATTAAAAATGCAATGTGTTTAAACTATTCATCATCATCATCATCAACCCATTATGTCCCCACCGAGGGGCACGGGTCTCTTCCCTGAGGAAGGTATAGGCCATACTCCACCACGGGGGCCAAGTCCGGATTGGTGGAGGCTTGTAGACTAGTGGCTCGTCTACTGTTTAAACTATTACTTTTAAGTATATACACGTAGTACGCGGTCGGAGTCCCAGGAAAACGCTGCTGCCCATCTCCTGGTAATGTATTTCCTTAGTAGCCTTCTAAGACATCCATGGAGGGAAATGGAGAGACTACGATCGCCAACCCGCCTGCCAAGCGTGCCGATTATGACAAAACCCCTCATGGTTAGGAAAACCATGAGCCAGGCCTATGTCTTGCAGTGGGCGTCAAATGGCTGATAATGATGATATAGACGTAAAATAAAAATAAATTAAGTTGAGATATCTTGTTACGAGTCGAGAAATGTTGTTTCGAAAAATTCGCGAACAAATAGTACCGCCTCTCTGTCTATCAGAACAATACGGTATTTGACACGATCAACAATAAGTTATTTCATATGCTCGATTAAAACAAAAATTACAAAATATCTCGGAAAATGTATCTCTTTTAGTCAATTACTAGTTATTAGAATTTTTAAATAGTAATCTATTTAAAAATTGTAATAACTAGTAATTGACATAAAAAGAGTGCTCTCAAATGTGACTTCATAAGCAAGTATTTTCATACAAAATTCCGTTTTAAAAGTAACTCATTTGATATTTTGTCAAATACCCAATTACCCGCGGACCTGTGGCGCGCACGCGCCGCTCTGGCTAGCTACTGATGGTTCTCACAGGAATTTGTGCCGAGACATGTTGTTTCTGGTTCCCACGACACAGGGTATCCTAGTGTGGGGCCAGAAGCAATGTATGTGCCTGTATGTAAATGTTTATGTTTATGTTATAAGCGTAAGCAGCCTACATACGTCCCACTGCAGGTCCTATGCCCTATGCCTTCTCTCAGAGAGAGAGAGAGAGAGAGAGTATGGGTTTAATTACCACGCGCTGAGGTATATGAATAGCTCAAACACTCAGGTTTCCTCACGATATTTTCCTTCACCGTTGGAGAGTGGTATCGCTACTACAACGTCACAAATGTAATAACGTAGAAAACCTGGAACAAGCGCCGGATTAAGAATAGTGTCACTCCATTTCCTTCCGTGGATGTCGTAGAAGGCGACTAAGGTAATACGTTACCAGGAGACGGGCAGCAGCGTCTTTCTGAGATTCCAACCGCATACTGCGATCGCCGACCCGCCTGCCAAGCGTGGCGATTATGGAAAAACCCGTCATGGTTAGGAAAACCATGAAGGAGGCCTATGTCCTGCAGTGGGCGTCAAATGGCTGATGATGACCCACTTTCCTCGCTAATGGTATAAAATTTAATAAAGCGAAGCTCATCAGGCGTGCATTGCTTAACAAAAGATATAGGGTGAAAATTTCCATTTCCACCTTTAAATCATTAAAGAAATAGCCCAGAAGACGAGGCTGCTCAAAACATAGTTACAAAGATTGTAATGGACCACTTAAATCTTCTTAAATTCTTTAAGAATCTTAAAATTTTGGCATAGAATGCCCACCAGCTCGCTGGACCGACGATCTGAGAGAAACAGTAACTTAGAGACAAATTATTTTGTATATGCCGGGATTCAAACCCATGACCTCCCGAATGTAAGGCATGCGTTCTAGCGACCACCAACACCTTCACCACTGCCACAGCTGTTGTAGTTTCTTCCGAAGGCCTAATTTTGTAAATACGGTATTTGACACGATCAACAATAAATTATTTCATATGCACGATTAAAACAAAAATTACAAAATATCTCGGAAAATGTATCCCTTTTAGTCAATTACTAGTTATTACAATTTTTAAATAGATTAAAAATAAAAAGAGTGCTCTGAAATGTGACGTCATAAGCCAGTATTTTCATACAAAATTCCGTTTTAAAAGTAACTCATTTGATATTTTGTCAAGTACCCAAATAGGGAAGCATCGAAAAATTTTATAGCTTAATTACAATAGCCAGCTTATAAACCTTTTTTTATAAAATATACATATGGCGGACACACGTCGACCAAATAGGGAAGGTATTAGCAAAGGGCAAGATAAAAAGTACCCGAAACCGGCGTGCGTGCATTCAACGACTAATGAATGTTGAGGAAGCGAAAGTGATCTGTCAGGACCGTGGCAAGTGGCAGCCTGGTCTCTGCCCACCCCTCTGGGCTACAGGCGTGAGTTTATGTATGTATATATGTGTGTTATAAAATTGCCCATAACATAATAGAGAGCAGTGCATGCGTGTGAAGGTTGGTGTCGTCATATTGTACCGCATTCTTCTGTTTTACTTACTTGATGGTTAAATCAGGCAAATGACGTGATTCCGACCAATGGTTAATGCTTGCTGAGGTGTCCTACTGGCGTATTACATGTTTTTTAGGGGTCTCGCGGACAGAAATGAGGAGTCATGAGTGGTCATTTCCAAAAAAGTTCTTGAGACATATAGGTTAGAGTTTGTCATTTACATCAATTTGTGTTCAAAGACTATTGAATTGTCTTGTTCAATATCGCATTTAATAAAATAATAATTATGAAACTGCTGTTTCCTGCTATGGAGTGGCGCTGTTTGATAGATGATGCTTCAAACATATTTGTTATATAGAATGAACATTCTTCCATGTAGGACAATTATTAACTGTAGGCTGCGAATTTAGTAGGGCGCATAAAGCGCGAATTTTATACAATTTTATAAACCCTGACATTTGAAATTACTGAAATATGATAATGATACTTTGAAATGTAAAAGTGGGTGGGGCTGTGACTGGTTACACGGCCGTTTGTTTAACGTGAAACGTCGTTAAGTAAGCTTTAATTTTTAGCTCAAACGGTGCGTGGCACTGGCGCCATCTAGCGGCACGAATCAAAAGGATCTGAGTAATGGTAACTTCGCTCTACTCAATATATATGAATTCCACACAACACAGATAGTTAGAGAGTTACCTGACAGCCCTTATCTAGGCGACATGTTTTCGTTGCATGCGGTTTTAGCAAGTGACCCTCCTACTACCGAACTGAAAGACGTTTGGCGGAAAAATGCAATAAATCACAATCAATTTTGTATCAACTTATTTTAGGGTTGATACTGATGATATTTTTTACGATTTCAAGGTTATTCATGTTAATGACTATAATCGTCAAATTTTCTGACGTATATGGCGTGATTTTGACGACTTTGGTACAGATAGATCAGTTTTAATAATAATAAAAATGAAGATGAAGATGATGAAGCGCTCTCTCCTCTGAGATCGCTCTTGCGTGTGACAGAATATCGATCACATCACTGATTTATTTATGATTTCCGACTATAAAACTTACTTTAATTTAAAATGTATGCATTATTTGTGTTAATATTATTTACATTTGAGAACCCACAGTTTAATTTGTAATTGAAGTTTAATTTATTAATCAATACCAATTGATACCAGAGCTTCTTTATTTCTGATATTAAATAAAAAGTGTTAATTTTGTGATTTTTAGAGTTACTTAGGAAATAAGTTATTCAGAAGTATCTTTATCGGTAACACTAAATAACAATATTAAAGATAACTAATATAAATAATAAGATTACTTAATAATATTTTTAGAAAGACTTCTGTTTGAAAGGATGTATTTTGTGATTGGCTATGATGCCGTATCGTTTTGAGCTATGTAGTAGGGGTCTCAGGCAGGGTATATAGGCAGTATAACGTTCAGTATCTAGCCTGTTGATTTAGCTTTGTAAAGTTGGCAAGTCTATTTGAGTGGACCAACCATGATGATTTTAACTTTGTAATGTGTTCTCGTAAGCGGAAGCTCTCCAGAGCTTACGAGAAACGGCATTTTTATTCTGATTCTCATTTTAATTGTAAGTCTTAAAAAGAGTAGTCAGCTTCGTTTCAAACTTACGGCGTTTCCAAGTGCTTACATAGTAAATATCGAGTGTAACTAAAATAATGACTATTTGATAACATTTGCAGTGCTTAAGAAGTGTCTGTATTAATTTCTGAAAGATCAAAAGAGTGAGAAGTCCGCAAGGAGTTTTTTGCTGCTTTCTTCTCCTTGGAGAGTATGTTTCCAAAGCAGTATAGTTTAAAAAAGATTTAAAACGAAGATGAACTAACTAGTAGGTAAGTAGTTTTTTCTGTACTATTTTGAACACTGCCCCAACCCATCATTAACGTCTCTGACACGTGCGTTGACATTAAAACAAATTGCTGTTTTATTTTAAACTGCACTCAATTATAGTTATTGCAACTACAAATGAGCACTCAAGAGCTATCTCAGAGGTAATAGCACTCTATTAATAGGCTTCTAGAGTAACATTTCATATGCGCTGCATGTTGAAAAAAGGCTTATATCATCCACGGAAAGGAAATGTTCTTCTACATACTACGGAGCCCTTCCTGAAATTATATAATTAGGAAATTTTTATATAAAAACATCACTTTTCCTCCCTCTGGCTTTCACATACATCTGATATACCCATTGTCAGTAAAAATGAGCTCTGAATTGAGTTGCGTTTGCATTTCATTTTTGACGAACGTATGAGCTTATTTTGACGAGATATTTATACAGATGTCTCCGTATTCTTAGGCTTTTTGAACGTCATCAATTTCAAACTTCCATTGATAAAAAAATCTGGCACTCAACGTCAGCTGAACAGAATGACTTACAGTCTTATTCATAAAGAATCACGATTCCTTAAAACACTCCTCGGAGTCAGTTTAAATGGTCTGTGATAAAGGGAAAATAAGCCTCTGAGGAGTGTTTTAGCGTAATGTGTTTTTAAATAAGAACCTTAAGTTCACCTTTAAGTTTCTGTTTTTTTTTAAGTGCAATCTCAGCGCTTGAAATTGCCAATCCACGGTGGGTACGCGTAGCAATTAAGCCCATAATCTATTTCTGAGACGAGCCTTGTGCCCTGCAATAGAACGTATATAAGCTACATAAAAACACAAAGAAGTGCAATAAAGAATATTCATGATAATATTGACCTACACTAGTGCTAATAGCTTTCAAATGGCTGAAGTGTCTACAAAAAACAACTGACAGATGTTAACAGTATACACGCTCATTTCTGGGTGGTATGAAAGGCGCGATTAAGTAATTAGTAATTAAAAATGGTGTCTATTTAGACCAGGGATTCTCAAACTTTTAGCTTCGCGTACCCCTGTCAAAATTTGTGAAACGATCGCGAACCCGTTATTAAAAGGCGAAAAATTCGTGAAAAAAGTGTGTAATGATACGCATGATAATGTTATGCGACATTTATTCCAATCTGGCTTAAATCTTATCCCGAACCCCCTACGATCAACTAACGAATCCTGAGGAGTACACGTACCCCACTTTGAGGATCCCTGATTTAGACTATCACTTTTAAGAATAGACGTAAATTAAAAAAAAAAGTTGACATATCTTGTATCGAGATGAGAAATCTTGCTTAGAAAAATGCGCCAACAATGACCCGCGGACCCGCGGCAGGCACGCACCGCTCTGGATGGCTACTAATGCTTCTAATAGATTCGAGATTGTGTCGAGATATTTTTGAAAAGTGCGTTTAGCTATGGTCAGGCACGTTCATTTTGCTGTGTCTTTCAAACCAACCAAAATTATTGCAATATTAATTACAGTCGGTTAGTGTACGAGAAACCGGGTATTAGTACACGTTGAGTTATGTACACACCTCACCCCCAGTTTCTCGTACACTAACATGCTGTTAATCTACTGTTAACAGTTATCAATTGACCAAAGTACATACCAAAAAACGACTGACAGTAGATTAACAGCTTGTTAGTGTACAAAAAACCGGAGGTCAGACACTCAGGTTTCTTCAGTACGTCTTCCATTTCCGGAAAACGATTGACCCTGTATGCAAGTGTGATGGGAAAGATTTTTATTGTCCGAGTACCAGATTCTATTTCCATGGTAATAAAATTAGTAAAACGGCAAATATGCAGAGTGCGATGTATGTTTTACTTACATGCAATAGATGGCACATGTACTTACTTACTTATATCCTGTTATCCCTCATCAGGGACATAGGGCCTTTATGTAAGATCTCCACTTGCTGCGATCTTGAGCTGCGATTTCGAGGTCATCCCTTCTTTGGACAACCCTTACTTGTTCGTCCCGGAGGTTACCACAAGAGGCTCTGCCTGGTTTGATGTTGGTCTGACCCACGGAACGCGTGGCCAAGCCACCCCCACTTTCTAGCCAGAACTTCTGTTGGGCCTCTGCTTCGTCACTCTCTAAAATTCTACGTTTGAGTCAGTAAAGGCCAGAAATGATGACTTTACACCACCCAAAATTCGTGGTACAAAATACTAATAATTACTTAAGATGCCTTTGCAACACGTCTCCGCGAAACTTGGCAATCCGTCCCTTGAGCTATGGAAACTCCATTATGTTTGGTGTCACTCGTGAACTTCGCAAATTATCCGAAAATTGTTAGAATACCTACGCCCTGGGACGCAGGGGTCGTTAGGCAAACTTGGTAAAAGAAGGTTTTATTCAATGTGACTTTTAAAAAAATAGGCATAATTAGCCGTATAGGTTAGGTGGCTTAGATTCTGGATTGGCCTAGACTGGGAGCCACTGAACATTTGTACAATTGGCCTCAGTCTGGGTGAATTTCCATGTTTGTGATTTTCTTACCTGGTAACCATAGCATAGGGTATCCTAAGCTTGGGATCAGGACAAGTTATAGTGTTGTGTGGAAGTTATTAGGTATTAATATTATTAGGTATTATGAATTCTCGACAAATAAATTGACCAAATGACTTTGACTTCCCATCGCTCGTAGCCCCGGCTGCCTGAGTGATCTTAAACGATCACGAAGGTTAAGCAACACAGGGCGCGTTCAGTGCATGGATGGGTCGCCGTCTATGCCTAACGCTAGTGGCATTTTTCCGAGCGGTTCCGTGCTTCGCAAGGCACGTTAAGCTGTTGGTGCCGGCTGCCATCGATAGATGGCAGTCGTTAAGCCAAGTCAGAGGCCTTAGGGCGGCTTGACAACTTCTGACAGTAGACGAGCCACTAGTCTACAAGCCTCCACCAATCCGGACTTGGCCCCCGTGGTGGAGTATGGCCTATACCTTCCTCAGGGAAGAGACTCGTGCCCCTCGGTGGGGACATAATGGGTTGATGATGATGATGAGCGTGTCTTTCGGCTCTTATTGGCTACAGCTAAGCACATTGTGAAGTTATAGCAGCAATACCACTCGCTGACTGTAGTTTACTGACTATTGCTATTCTTGTCTCACTGCAGTGTATTTGTGGCGTGCGTATTTGTGTAAATATAATAAAATATTAGAATGTAGGTACAAACAGACACGCTATGCTCAAACATTGTTATTAGTATATATCTAGACGCCACAGAATACTTAGAGCTGTTTAGTGACGATCTCTCGGATACCTACTCTGTGACATGACTTGTTAGATCAATAATTTTAATTCGATATTTTGGTTTTGTGTTTATTTCATTTCTTTTGGCTTTTGTGAACTGTAAATATAATATATTTGGACATTGACCTTCGACGCTATTAATTTGGTAAGAAGCTGAAAGCATCCTACTTTCCTCACTTCCATATTGGTGACTCCCAAGAATACGCGCGATGGCCACGAACAAAGATGAATTTCACGATAGCAGCAGCAACCAACCAATGGACGGCCCACCACAACCACAACTACCGTCGCAAGTCACAGGTAACCCCGGTATAGAGCTACACAAAGTCTCAGTAAAGGTGCCTCCTTTCTACCCTGAGAAACCTGCGCTATGGTTCGCGCAGCTAGAGAGCCAGTTCAGCCTAGCTGATATTACAAGGGACACAACAAAGTACCACCTGACGTTGTCCCAGCTTGATCCAATTTACGCAGCTGAAGTCGAAGATATAATCACCGCTCCACCCGCCGTAGACAAGTACGAGCGCCTCAAAAGGGAGCTGATTAAGCGGCTGTCGGCATCACGCGAGAAGAAGGTTAAGCAGCTTCTCACGCATGAAGAACTCGGCGACAGGAAGCCCTCCCAGTTCTTGCGTCATCTCAACCAGTTAGCAGGCCCAGGCGTCCCGGAGGAGTTCGTGCGGACCATCTGGACTAGCAGGCTACCCCGAAGTACTCAGTCGATCATCGCCGCGCAGACGAAGTCTAACCTGGAGGAAGTCGCAGAGCTGGCGGATCGAATTCACGACGTCGTGTCGCCGAGCTTTCAAGTAGCAGCAGCCCAGGCAGGACCCAGCCACAGCCCCACCACAGAATCCAACCAAATTGCGGAGCTGACAAGGCAGGTAGCGATGTTAGCGGACAAACTGGAACAAATGTCCCGGTCTCGACCACAGTCACGGCAAAGGTCCAACTCATTTACACGCAACAGAGGGCGATCTCCATCTACCCGGTCGGATTCAAACTACCGCCGATACCCGCTATGCTGGTACCATTCAAGACACGGCGAGAAGGCAAAGAAGTGCGTCAAACCCTGTGACTTCAAGGGAAACGGTCAGGGCAATCAGTAATGGCGGCCAGCAGCGATTGCCCAAGTCCCGGTCGCCTATTTGTAACCGACAGACGATCTAAAGTACAGTTTTTAATAGACACTGGTAGCGATTTGTGTGTAGTACCTAAATCAGTTTTAAAACAAATAAGACCAAAAACTAACTATGATTTGTATGCGGCTAACGGTAGTGTTATTAGTACATACGGTTATTACAATTTAGTGTTGGATATAGGTTTACGGCGCGACTTCACCTGGCAATTTATTGTCGCAGACGTCACAAAGGCGATAATAGGCGTGGATTTCTTATCTTTCTACGATCTCGCGGTCGACATTCGAAATAAATGTCTAATAGATAAACAGACTAGCCTTTCCGCCGCGGCTTCACTTGCCAAAAATGTAAATAATATTTTTTCTGTTAAGATTGCCACAGGGGATTCTGTGTATCACAACATGCTAGTCAATGACTATCCTGAGATTACACGACCCCCTGGCATCCACCGAAATGTCAAACATAGCACCGTGCATTATATTAAAACCACACCCGGTCATCCAGTTTCTTCTGCACCCCGTAGGCTCGCACCGGACAAGTTGAAGATCGCTCGTTCGGAATTCGAAGCCATGCTTCAAAATGGTACTTGCCGTCCGTCAAAGTCAGCATGGGCGTCGCCGCTTCACCTCGTACCCAAGAAGGATAACGGATGGAGACCTTGTGGAGATTACCGCATGCTTAACGCACGTACGGTACCCGACAGGTACCCCATCCGCCATATCCACGATTTTGCACACAGCCTCTCTGGTTGCAGTGTGTTCTCCACAATAGACCTTATAAAAGCTTACAACCAGATCCCGTTAAACCCAGACGATATCGACAAAACCGCAATAACGACGCCCTTCGGATTATACGAATTTCCGTTTATGACGTTCGGACTTCGTAACGCCGGCCAAACGTTTCAGCGGTTCGTCGATGAGATGCTACGAGGGCTGGATTTTGTATACGCTTACTTGGACGATTTCTTGGTGTTCTCCAGAGACCTGGAGACCCATAAAGAACACCTGCACCAGATCTTCAGCAGGCTACGTGACTTTGGCATGGTTCTTAACGTCTCCAAATGCATTTTCGGGGTCTCTGAGGTTACGTTCTTAGGCTACAGGATAACGGCTGATGGCACTAAACCACTTGCATCTAAAGTGGATGCCATCAACCAATTTCCAGCACCTAAAACGGTCAAAGAGCTCCGGAGATTTTTGGGGATGGTCAATTTCTACCGCAGATTTATTCCCAATGCTGCCACATGCCAAGCGCCACTTCACGCCTTGCTTACCGGATCGGTAAAAGGTTCACACCCCGTAAATCTTTCAGGCGATACCTTGGATGCATTTAACCGCTGCAAGGAAAGCTTAAGTCAAGCTGCATTGTTGGCGCATCCTGATTGCGACGCGAAACTTGCCCTGGTTACAGACGCATCCGACAAAGCCCTAGGCGGCGTTTTGCAGCAACGCAAAGGTGCTGACTGGGAACCATTAGCGTTCTTTTCAAAGAAGCTAAGCCCAGCTCAGCAGAAGTACTCCCCGTACGACCGCGAACTTCTAGCCATCTACGAGAGCATCAAGTACTTCCGGCATATGATCGAGGCCCGCGATTTTACGATCTATACAGATCACAAGCCTCTCACTTTCGGTTTCCAAACCAATAAGGAAAAATGCTCTCCGAGGCAATTTCGACACTTCGACTTAATATCGCAGTTCACCACGGATATCCGTCACTTACCTGGCAAGGATAACGTGGTGGCCGATACGTTGTCGCGAGTCGAAGAAGTTTCGCAGCCGGTCACCCTGGAACAGATAGCTGAGTCGCAAAAACGCGATACTGAGCTGCAACAGCTGATCAACGGCACCACTTCGCTGAATTTGAAGGTGATGAAACTACCCGGTTGCAATATTGACATTTACTGTGACATTCAAGGCAACACACTAAGACCCTTTGTCCCCAGAGAGCTACGTAGCAAAGTTGTTGATAACATGCACTCTTTTAGCCACTCTGGGACAAATGCCACAGCAAAGCTTGTTTCTTCCCGCTATGTATGGCCTGGTGTTAGTAAATTTTGCCGAGAGCATGTCCGCAGTTGCTTCCAATGTCAACGGTCAAAAATAACCCGTCATGTGTCTTCCCCGCTATCTACTTACCAGTTACCGCCAGCTAGATTTAGATTTATCCATATAGACTTGATAGGACCACTTCCGATCTCCCAAGGTATGAGATATTGTCTCACAGCCATCGATCGTTTCACACGATGGCCTGAGGCAATACCATTGCCGAATATCACAGCGGAAACTGTTGCTAAGGCGTTAGTAAGCGGCTGGATAGCTAGGTACGGCTGTCCGGAGGACATAGTTACTGACAGGGGCGCTCAGTTTGAGTCAGCACTATTTAAGCATCTTTCTCAGCTCGTAGGATTTCATCATCGGCGGACTACCGCCTATCATCCCGCATGTAACGGCCTGGTCGAAAGATTTCATCGACACCTAAAAAGCGCCATCACATGTCACGCTAGCGAGAGTTGGGTCGAGTCTCTTCCTCTAGTTTTGTTAGGAGTACGCTGTGCTTACAAAGAAGACTTGGGTACATCCTCGGCAGAGCTCCTTTATGGTGAACCACTTCGCTTGCCAGAGCAATTTTTAGACCCAAAACCAGTCGATATAATGGACCATACTTCCTACTTATCCAAACTACATACGTTTGTTAGGAATTTACGACCCAAACCAGCATCCCGCCATATAAATAATAGAAATACTTTCGTGTTTGAAAATCTTGCCACTTGCTCACATGTTTTCTTGCGCGACAGTATGGTTGGCGGCAGTTTCAAGCCAGCTTACACTGGACCTCATGAGGTCATTAAGCGTGGCGAGAAAGTTTTTAGGATAAGGGTGAAAGGTAACGAGGTTACGGTATCCATAGACCGCATTAAGCCGGCCTATATACTTTCTGACCCAACACCAACTCAAACTGCACCTAAAAACACTATCGCTAGGCCACCAGACAGCGGTACCGTTTCGGAACCCCTTAAAGATGACGAAGTCATTAAAACTACGCGTTCGGGGCGTAGGGTAAGATTTCTCGACTATTATCGCCCGTAGGACGGTCTCTGGAGGGGGGTGATGTGGCGTGCGTATTTGTGTAAATATAATAAAATATTAGAATGTAGGTACAAACAGACACGCTATGCTCAAACATTGTTATTAGTATATATCTAGACGCCACAGAATACTTAGAGCTGTTTAGTGACGATCTCTCGGATACCTACTCTGTGACATGACTTGTTAGATCAATAATTTTAATTCGATATTTTGGTTTTGTGTTTATTTCATTTCTTTTGGCTTTTGTGAACTGTAAATATAATATATTTGGACATTGACCTTCGACGCTATTAATTTGGTAAGAAGCTGAAAGCATCCTACTTTCCTCACTTCCATATATTCACTATTGCTATCCTGGTCTCGTGCGCACGCGTCGCACTCGACGGGGTTTTGACAGATGTCATAAGAGCATCGAGGTGAGAGAGATAATGGTGGTGGTGCGTTGTTGAGCCAAGCCATCCGTCTTGCAGTGCTAATACAGAGGATATTACACAGTCTGTGAATTAAAACGTACCTATTTACATACCTTAGCGCTTGCTACATACCATGGCCCAACTATGAGGCTAACCCCCAGTTTCTCGTACACTAAAACGCTGTTAATCTACTGTTAACAGCTGTCAAATGACCAAAGTGCATATGAAAAAAACCACTGACAGCTGTTAACAGTAGATTAACAGCTTGTTAGTGTACGAGAAACCGGGGCTAAGTGCGGAAATCTCAGGTCTAACTAGAACTAGAACCAACTAAACTAACCTATTGCCTTTGAAGATGCGTAGGCCTCTTTTCTTTCATGCCAACCCTTCCGGTCCCTTGCCGGTCTCGTCCAATGTTTGACCAATGTGGTCTGCCACCGACCGTCTACATGTACTTGGACACCACTCAGTGGCTATCTTAGTCAACCCGCCGCCTTCCTGTCTAACCAAATACCCTTCGTATCTCCATTTTAGCCTTATGATTCGTGTGCTTAAATCTTCGACTTAAAAGGTTATAAAAGAAACCAAAGAGTCAAGGTACGCTATTTGAAATTTAATCCATTTCAATGTCACAATATTTACAACTTACAGTTTTATCATGTACCACCTATATTTTTACAACGTACTTATGACTAAGTTTTACACAAAATTAAGCTGTATTTATGTACTCTAGTGCTTTACGTAGTAATTTTAATTCAGTAACTCCAAAAACAATTGAAGCCAATGGGTATTGTCCTAAATATTGACAATAGTTAATGCTACAATCATAGATAAAAATAAAAATTATGAAAACAGCACTTTATTTTTTTAGGACAGTGCCCATTATTATGTCCACGGAGCCAAGAAAATAAATTTCACTTCCTAGTGTTTTAATACTGAGCTTATCTAACATTCAATCTTTAAATAAAGTCCAACTGAAAGTTTGGCCAACAATCTCGCCTTTTTAGGATTCCGTAACGAAAAGGTAAGGGACCATATTACTAAAACTTCACTGTCCGTCCGTCCGTCCGTCTGACACCAGGTCCGTTTGTCCGTCCGTCTGTCACCAGGCTGTAATCTCATGAACCGTTATTAGTTGAAATTTTCACAGATGATGTATTTCTGTTCCCGCTATAACAACAAATACTAAAACAGATTAAAATAAACATTTAAGGGGGGTTTACATACAACAAACATAATTTTTTTCCAGTTTTTTGCTCGATATTAATAACGGCAACAGGTAGACGCTTGAAATATTCAAATGTTGTATACATATTGGTACGGACCCCATCGTGCACGAGTCCGACTCGCACTTGACCTTTTTTTTACTTTCTCGTAGGCTTATAACACTTCATTATTTAGGATACAAAGAACAGTATAACCTCCAAATAATATGAGACTATCTAAATTCATTTAGAAAAATATTGCTGGAAATATTCAGCAGTGGACGAGTTCGAGCTGATGCATTCATTGAATGATACATAAAAAATTGAGAACAGTATTGCCAAAATACTACAGGAAAATCTACATTAATGAGAAGCGTACGAAATTCCTATTTCTTCATACTTAACTTCGGTCGAGCGAAAATCCTGACGTCAGAGGAGGTTTGGTTGGGCCTTATTTTCAGTAGCACAAAGGCTTAGAATTAAATAAATCGAAAGAATACAAGATAGATATTTTGCATTTCCGATTGCGTAAAGATTGATTAGCGTTAATCTAAGGTTCGTATTAATAATGCGCTCTTACTTCTGACATCGTCATTGAATGACCTATCAAGTTACAGTTTTCTTTCGAACAAAATCTCGAAATGGACACTCTGCAGGATGACTTTGAAATTAGTTCACCGTATTTTATGGGGGCATTCTAACCACGACTTAGGAACAAATTATGTTGCTAGTTTATATAAAAACAAACATACAATATCAAGAGGAAAAGTTAATAAAAAAAAACTATGTCTTGAGCGTTTTATGGTCGGCGCCGGCCAACTCAATTGTTTTTTTAGGGTTCTGTACCCGAATGGTGCCAAACGGGACCCTATTACTAAGACTTCACTGTCCATCTGTCTGTCTGTCTGGCTGTCTGTCACCAGGCTGTATCTCATGAACCGTAATAGCTAGGCAATTGAAATTTTCACGGATGATGTATTTCTGTTGCCGCAATTACAAAAAATACTAAAAACAGAATAAAGTAAATATTTAAGCGGGGTTCCCATACAACAAACGCATTTTTTTGACCTTTTTTGCTCGATATTAATAAAGGCAATAGGCAGACGCTTGAAATATTCACAAAAAATTTATTTCTATATGTATTCCCTTAAAAAACTAATAATTAAATTAAAATAAAATAAATATTTAAGGGGGCTCCCATACAACAAACGTGATTTTTTGCCGTTTTTTCTCCATCTTTGTGTCTAATATAGTATAGATAATAGTACGGAACCCTTCGTGCCCGAGTCCGACTCGCATTTGGCCCGTTTTTAATTGTTGACGCATATTTGACGTCAAAATTTTAAGCATATTATGAGAAAAAAAAATCAACGTTACGGTACTTCCTACCACTTTGAATTGGGATTCACGATTTATATTTGGTCGGAAATCACGAATATTTACAAATAATTATGTTGTACCATTACTGATAAATAATTAATAATACTAATACGCCGTGGGGTGCCGGCTCTAGAATAGTACCCCCCCATCCCTTCCCGCGGGTGCCGTAAAAACCGGCTAAGGGACACATTACCAGAAGGTGGGCAGCAGCGCCTTCTGCGAAAATGCGATATACTGCGCTCGCCAACCCGCATGCCAAGCGTGGCGAGTAAGGCAAATACCCTCATGGCAATACACAAAAAAACCAGGCCCCCAGTCCCCGGCGGCTCCGCTATTCCCGGCTACGGTAGCGGCCACGGTAACGGCGGAGCAGGGGGTGCTAAGAATCTCCGGCAGAGATCTGGCTACCACCCCCAAAAACGAAAACGACTGGCCCTGGTAACACACAACATTCGCACATTGAGGACAGACGAAAAGCTAATTGAGCTGGAAGAGGAAATGGGTAGGTTACACTGGGATATCCTAGGGTTATCTGAAGTCCGTCGAGAGGGCGAGGACACGATAACCCTGAAATCCGGTAACCTGCTCTACTACCGGGAGGGCGAGCAACAGTCCCAGGGTGGTGTCGGGTTTCTCGTCCACAAGTCCCTCGTAAATAACATTTTGGCCATCAACAGTGTGTCGAGCAGGGTGGTGTACCTAATACTCAGAATATCTAAGAGATATTCGCTGAAGGTCATTCAGGTATACGCACCGACCTCGTCACACTCCGATGAGGAGGTAGAGGCGATGTATGAGGACATTAGTAGGGCCATACATACCTCGGAGACCTATTTTAATGTGGTTATGGGGGACTTCAATGCGAAGCTGGGCACAAGAAGCGAGGGTGAGATGAGAGTGGGGCAATTTGGTTATGGGCAACGGAACCCGAGAGGACAAAGGTTGGCAGACTTCCTGGAGAAAGAGGGACTCTTTATGATGAACTCTTTCTTTCAGAAGCCACCTCACAGGAAATGGACCTGGTTGAGTCCCGATGGTTCCACGAGAAACGAGATAGACTTCATCCTGACCTCCAAGAGACAAATATTCAATGACGTCTCTGTGATCAACATGGTGAAAACCGGAAGCGATCACCGAATAGTAAGAGGCACATTGAATATTAATGTCAAACTTGAGAGGTCTCGTCTCATGAAGTCCACGCTCCGACCTACTCGTGCCCATATCCAGAACCCCGAGAACTTTCAACTCGAATTGTCAAATCGCTTTGAGTGCCTGGAGAGCGCCGCATCGGTGGACGAGATCAATAACAGGTTTGTAGAAACTGTCCGTTCAGTGGGCTCGAGGTTCTATAGACCCAACCGTACGAGTAGACCACAAAAGCTCTCAAACTATACTCTCGACCTCATGGCTAAACGTCGCGCGTTGCAACTGCAGTCCTCCGAGGATGCTAAGTCATATAGGCAGCTCAATAGACATATCTCAAAGTCTATGCGGCACGATATTCGGTCCTTTAATACCGAACGTATTAAAGAGACTATAGAGCGGAACAAGGGCTCCAAAGTGTTCGCAAAAGACTTGTCTATTGGGCAAAGCCAGCTGACGAAGCTGAAGAGAGAGGACGGCAGTATAGCGTCGACCAGGTCAGAGGTGCTGAGGGAGATTGAGAGTTTCTACGGACAGCTATACACCTCAGTCGCAAAACCTGTTAGCAGTTTGAACAAAGATCCGAGAGCCAAACTGACCCGACATTATACCGAAGACATCCCGGACATCAGCCTGTACGAGATTAGGATGGCCCTGAAACAGCTCAAGAATAACAAGGCACCAGGAGAGGACGGAATCACATCAGAGCTCCTGAAAGCGGGTGGAACACCAGTACTTAAAGTCCTTCAGAAGCTCTTCAATTCCGTCGTGGTCGAAGGAAAAACGCCAGAAGCATGGAACAGAAGCGTGGTGACGCTGTTCTTCAAGAAAGGGGATAACTCTCTATTGAAGAACTACCGACCCATCTCGCTTCTGAGCCATGTTTATAAGCTGTTTTCGAGGGTCCTCACGAATCGTCTCGAACGCAGGTTTGATGACTTCCAGCCTCCCGAACAAGCCGGTTTCCGAAAGGGCTTTAGTACCATAGACCACATCCATACGCTGCGGCAAATTATACAGAAGACTGAGGAGTATAATTTGCCATTCTGCTTAGCGTTTGTGGACTATGAGAAAGCCTTCGATTCGATCGAGACATGGGCAGTGCTCGAGTCTCTCCAGCGTTGCCGGATTGACTATCGGTATATCGAGGTGCTGAAGTGCTTGTACAACAGCGCCACCATGTCGGTCCGAGTACAGGAGCAGAATTCGGAGGCAATTCCATTGAGAAGAGGCGTGAGACAGGGAGACGTTATCTCTCCGAAACTGTTCACGAACGCACTGGAAGATGCCTTCAAGCTTCTGGAATGGCAGGGACGCGGCATCAATATCAATGGCGAGTACATCACGCACCTTCGATTTGCCGACGATATAGTAGTCATGGCAGAAACGATGGAAGACCTCGGCATAATGCTCGAAGACCTCAGTCGAGTTTCCCAACGTGTGGGCCTTAAAATGAACATGGACAAAACGAAGGTCATGTCGAACGCCCGTGTTGTGCCCACCCCAATAACATTGGGGAACACGACTCTCGAAGTTGTAGACGAATACGTCTACTTAGGACAAACAGTCCAACTAGGCCGGTCCAACTTCGTGAAAGAGGTCAATCGCCGAATCCAACTCGGCTGGGCAGCATTCGGGAAACTTAGAAAAGTCTTTTCGTCTAACATACCTCAATCGCTCAAGACAAAATTATACAACCAGTGTGTGTTACCAGTGATGACTTATGGCACTGAAACGTGGTCTCTAACTATGGGCCTCATAAGAAAGCTCAAGGTCACGCAACGAGCTATGGAAAGGGCTATGCTCGGAATTTCTCTACGAGATCGAATCAGAAATGATGAGATTCGTAGACGAACGAAAGTCGTCGACATAGCCCAGCGGATTAGTAAGTTGAAGTGGCAGTGGGCGGGGCACATAGCACGCAGAACTGATGGCCGATGGGGCCGAAGGGTTCTCGAATGGAGACCGCATATCGGCAAGCGCAGCGTAGGACGACCAGCCACAAGATGGACAGATGACCTCATCCAAGTGGCAGGAAGACGCTGGATGCAGGCCGCTTCCAACCGGTCTTTTTGGAAATCCATGGAGGAGGCCTATGTCCAGCAGTGGACTTCTTGTGGCTGAATGATGATGAATTAATAATACTGTTTTTCGCTATAAAGAGAACATTCCCTCAAAAGATCTGAGATATCTATACAATCAGCCTATTTTATTTTGTGGTTGTAATTTGTTTGTTTCAATAATAAAAAGTATAATTATAATGATAAACAGAGGCCACTGTTGGGCTATAAGACATAAGACTCTTCTCTTTCACGCCAACCCATCCAGTACTTTTTTAGTCTCGTCCAATTTTATCTCAGATATAAAAGCGCTTTTTATTATGGCTCCATAAGTAATTAGAAATTCTCATTAAGTCATTTTCATTGCAAGCTTTGAATATGATATTAATGCCCTTACTTACAACTATCTTAACCAGTCTTTGAAGTTACAAAACGGAACTAAAATCTAGTGACTCGCTCTCGAATTCTGATTGGATGATCTGAAACATTTTTATAAGTGAAATTCTGAAATCAGAAACTAGATATTACAAGTGAATCATCATCAGCCATTCGACGCCCACTGCAGGACCTAGGCCTCCTTCGTGGTTTTCATAACCATGAAGGGTTTTGCCATAATCGCCACGCTTGGCAGGCGGGTTGGCGATCGCAGTATGCGGTTGGAATCTCAGGAAGACGCTGCTGCCCGTCTCCTGGTAATTGATTTCCTTAGTCGCCTTCTACGACATCCACGGGAGCAAATGGAGTGACGCTGTTCTTAATCCGGCGCCACACGGATAAGTGAAAGTTAGTGGCTAAAAAATCCGTTTAATGAATTCCGTTCCGCTCCGTAAATTAATCCAACATTTTTTTTTTGTTAAAACTTACAAAAAAGAGTCGGTTCAACTAACGGAGTTAATGATTAAAAAATATGCAGTACATATTCATAACAGCTGGTTAAAAACTTATCGAAATCTAAAAAAAAGTTTTACTATTTAAGGCTGGGTTCTCCGAGCGCCCGGATTTGTATGGGACTTATTGGTCTGCGCGAGCGAATAGTTGGGGAAAAAGTAAGGCACTCTTGAAATTACGTAAATAGGTACCTCCTATTAATAGAATTTCGACGACCGCCGTCACTAACACGTTATTTTGGTATATTTTTTATTATCCGAAACTCAATACAGCTCAAATAAAACCATATCTAGTGATAATTTACTCTCATGTTCGTGATTTTTTTTATGCTATAAAGTTAAAAAAATCATAAAAGTAATGGCCGACAGCCCTAGAGAGGAAATTAAAAAGTAATATATACTTTTTTCACATTTGAAATACCAAGCATTAGAGAGTAATATTTATTTTAAAACACCTGATTTAGGTGTAATGTCGGAGAACCCAGCCTTAAGTTACATTCTAGGTGATAATTCAGGTAACTATTTCATTTGCCAGATAAAACTAAGGTCCATAATATAAATAAAATTATTTTACAACTTAGATCAGCTTAGATGTTATATTCTATACAACTGGTTTGTAATACTGGTATTATCACTCTGGATTTAGAATTTCACTAAGTAAATACGTATCTGTGTATAAGTTCAGATTTCTTACAAATAACAAGACCGCATGATAATTTAGTATTAACTGAGTGAATTTCTCAATTCAGAAACTGAAATATAATTATAAATCAGTCCTTACTTATATGGTGTCTGTTGTGACACTTCCGTAAAAGGACAATTGAATAGAAAAGTTACTAAAACTGGGACATTTTCAACAACCCTATTCCTTTAATAACACAATGCCAAGACTCTTAGTAAACAATCACATTCACCAAAGCATCACATTGACGCTCAAAATCAGCAACAAACTTGAGATCAACCTTGAACTTGAGTTTGAGTCCCAAAACGACTTGTCATTGGACGAAAGCATCATCGATCCTTCTCCATTTTGGATCAACTCCCTTTGACATGGCAACGACTCAGCTGGTATGTCCACGAGATCTAGTTGATTGGCAATCATCGACTGAGCTGACGGACTTGGATTGTCATCGTATTCGTCATTGCTATCGCGCTGTTGGATGATATCAGCTGTTTCTTCGTTTTCTTCTTCTTCGGTAATTTTTTTGACCTCTTTGATGATGGGATCTTCGATATGCTTAGTAGGTTCTGTAGCAGGTATGCATGTGATGTCCTCTAGGGCGTACTTCAGGGGTTCGCTTTTGGTCTCGTTTCGTAGAGTATTGACCCAGGCGAGACGGCAGTCGCAGGTCAGTTTGTTACCTGTTAACAATGTGTAATGTCTGTTAGATTATTTAAGACTAAGATCCGATTTCACCATTCTCTGTTAGTCAGTCAACACCCATGTTAGGTCATTTAACGGACTGTTAAGGCTAGTGAGGGTCCTACCGTGCTAAAACGAATGTTAAATTTCCATAATCAGTTGGTAAATTAAAAAAAAACTGCTGTAGAGGTCCGCTAAAAAGGTAAACAGACGATTCGTTCACACAGTCAAGATGCACCGAGCATATAATTTTATTTTTTAAAATGGGGATCTTTTGGAAAATCTAGAAAATTTAGACACAGTACGACGTTCCAGAGTTTTCAAAGAACGGCGGCATTATTTTGAAGAGTACATCATCAGATGTCGATTTTTGCAAAAGATTTAGTTTATCGAAAGCATCTGTTTTGGATGTGAAGTCTATTCTTTTCTTTTTGACTACATCTTTATAATTCGTTATTAGATGAACTAACATTTCTTTCTCGTTCGAAGAAAAATTTGGACCGCGTGTTCTCTTCGACATCATTACGAAAATTTACAACACGGCTCAAACTGAAACTATTAAAAGAACAAATAACCACAACCATCAACTGACAAGCAAAAATCAACCTCAAAATGTGAAAATATTTGACGTATGAACCAGCAAAACGAAATGAAACCCGACTTCTATTAAATTCAACACTAACAAAGGTATTTTAAATCGGTCGCCTGAGCAGCGTGAGTGAAGGATTCAAAAGTCGTTCACATAACGTTCCGTTTACTAATGGCCTGTTACATTTTCGTCATGGGACACAAATAACGGGGATGTTAGTATCCCTGTTAACTTTAGTCATTCGTTAGCTAATGCCTCTGTTAGGATATGTCAAATAGAGTATGGTAAAATCGCGTCTTAATAGAGTCAGCCCTTTTAAGACCCGATTATTAGACCCGAAGTTAACAATTATTTATCTATGAGGGTTAGATGATATTGGAAGACTCATCCGTAATTCTTAATATGCCTGCCTTGTACTTAATCTGCCTGCCTTGAAGTTTTGGTAGCTAAATAACTTCCTTTTTAATTTTTGTATCAATAAAAACCGTCCTTATTTAAAATTCAACTCAACGTTAATTTTATTTTATTAGATCTGTACAAAAGTAAAAAAATGGCTGCATTGCAAGTAATCTCAATTTTTCTAACATTAAGTCAATAAAATTAAATCAATATTATAATACCTAAAGCTTATTTAAAATTTTTCAGACAGAATTATAAATTTTCCCTAATTAGTTTTCAATAAAGATATTTTATTATCAAAATCACTTCTTTGAGGATTATTATTTCGCCAATTTTGTTATATAAAATAATCTTTTGGTTCTGAGAAGGAAAGAAGCTCAAATATGATTTTGAGTGAATACTGCGCTTACATTGATAAAAAGCACCTTTCCTAATTAAATTGTATTTTACAATATTTTATTCTTAGGTACGTAACTACCAGATGCAGGGAATTGTAGTTAAAACTTTTGAACAGATAGTTATAATATTTTCTGAGGTTAACACGAGCACTAGACATAATAAAACTGAATGTTAACGGATATTTACTCGTTTGCTTTTCCATTTTACAATTTTCCGACGTTTCGGTACTTTTGCAAGTGCCGTGGTCTCGGTAGACTGAGGTGACAGGCGTCTTTTTGAAAGCATTACCTGTTAGTTTACTACCATCGGCAAAAGTACCGAAACGTCGGAAAATTGTAAAATAGAAAAATAAACGAGTAGGTAAATATCCGTTAAAATTCAGTTTTATTACAGATAGTTATGTTATGTGTGAGCTACTTTGGAAAAAAAAAATTGTAAAATTCCATTAACTTTGAGTGAAGCCTCAGTTATTTAAAACCAAAAGTAATTTCAAAACTTAAAATTGAGCGGATTTTTATAGAGTAATGCGCGGAATCTGAAGCACTGAGTTCACCTGAGGTTCGTGGGATAGTGGTGTATGGGAAAATCCACTTTTAACATACAATATGCATTCTAATATCGGAAAAAACTCAGCTTTACATAAAAAATACTCTACGATAATTTAATATTCCCAGTAAAGTTTACCCCTGCCATAATTTAGACTATAATTATACAAAAAAAAAAATAAAGAACATACTATTACAATGTGAACAAGAGTCAAGTTTGTTTATTTTTAATAATACGCCTTTCATTGGAGGGTAAATCGAGTTATAATGCCATTGTCGATCCGCCAAAGGGAGCTGTTACACTCATTAATTGTCTCTAATGTTAGGGGGCGCCTGTGAGGGGTCCCTGGTCTATGGGGACTATGTTTTTGTTTGCACAAAATTTAGTTATTTATCTTCCCATGTATGTACGCTCTTTTGTGTTTCGACGTACTTTTTAAGAAGTTATCTACATTAATTTACTATGCAGAAGTGGTCAAAGTGAAGTGCTGACAGGACTCTTATTGCCGGAAAACTATCGAAATGGTCCGAAAACTTTGTAATTGAAGGGTAATTTGGTTTCATTTAATCATTCTGTTTGCTCTTTGACCACTTTTCCTGAAGTAACTACAACTCAAGCTTAAAATATAATTTCCAAATTTGAAGAATTTAAATTAATCACTCAGGCTAATTTAATCACTTACCACTTAGGTACAGCACAGACGACTTCACTTTGAGATTCTCCAAAATAGGCTTTATCGTGTCGTAAGTAAAGTACACCAGCTCGTTGTTCCTTAAATCCAATAACTCCAACCCACGGACTCCCTCCAAAAGTCCCTCATTGATGGATTTCAATCTATTACCAGTCATAGACAGTTTCTGTAGAAGCGACAGCCCGTCAAACGCCCTCTCAGACAGATATCTCAGCTCATTATTATCCAATAGGAGCTCATTCAAATTCCACAATTCGGAAAACGTCAGGTCCCCAATCATTGTCAATTTGTTGGACCTTAAATCCAGGCGTGTCAAGTTCGCTAAGCCTCTAAATGTCTCGCGGGTCAGCACCGAAATGGAATTAGACTCGAGTAACAGATCGTTCAGCAGCGGCAGATGTTCAAAACAGCCGTCGTGGGTGAGGCTAATGTTATTAAACGTCAAATCAAGGTACTTTAGGGACGGCAGATCGACAAAAACATCCCGCTGAATCTCGGTGATTCGGTTCTCTTTGATAGTCAGATTGACTAGGCTCGGCAAATTTGCAAACGCCGAAAAATCCAGCTCCATTATTTCACTTTTCATCAGCTTTATCTCTTTCATCAGTGTCAGATTGGAAAAGGTTCTTTTCTCTATTTTTGCCAGCGTAGCGTAAGTAATGCCTAGCTTTTGCAAGCGCTTCAGTTTGTGTATTACGTGGAGGGGGACGAAATTCAGCGCTCCGCTGAACCTAACATTGAATGTTAGTCTTTCTATGTTAGATTGTTTTGTGAAAAGTGACCACAGCGGATCGTTTTTGCTAAGTCCGCCACTGAAGACCCAGCAATCAGCTTTGTTGGCTTGCTGTACTTCGTTGTTATCGCAGTAACAATGTACTTTCGATTCCCGGTCGCCAATCTCACATATGTTTTCTTCGATGTAATCTCTAGGGTGGTAGCGTCTCTCCGTCTTATCCCGACGTTTTTCATTTAGACGGCTCTCCGTGAATGATATTTGCACTGTGGCCAGTGCGAGAGCCAAGAGCAAATATTGGACGATGGTCTCCATGACGATAAACCTTTTAAATCTGGAACAAGATATAAAAACACTGTTATTTTAGACGAAAGAAAATACAGAGAGAAAGGTCATTCAGCTTAGTAGATTATTCTAGTTAAAAGATTTTTAAAGTCCAGCGCAAAGGTGAATTAAATTCTACAGAGTAATGCAGTAATGCAGAGTAAAGCAGGCGTGAGTTTATGTATGTATGTATGTAGAATTCTAAAGGGACCTGATTGTGTCACCATAGAAATGGTTTTTAATTGTTCATAATCTAACACGTTAAATAAATAAATAACTTTCACACAACACAATCACTTGCCCTAGTCCCAAACTAAGATTGTTGTGTTATAATAACCAGGAAAGGACATCACAAACATAAAAATACACTCAGACCTGCAAATGTGGCTTTAACTAAAATTATTGGTTCGAAATATTATTTAAATGGCTGCCGAAGTGACGTTTGAGTTGTGGTGCAAGTCAGCCTAAATGCAGTTTCATTTCCCATTACAGAGTAGTTTATCACCATTCATTAATTTCCTTCACCATTGAGTCAGCGTACGTTCAGTATAAATTGCACTCAGCCTAATTTGTGGGGTGGATAGGCTAATGTATGCTATCAAGCTCCCCCTAAATCCCTATCCCAAAACACTAAGCACCAAATTCGCTTGTCAACGGGAAGGAAATTTATCTTTAGTGCAACGTACTAGCCATCACGTGACCATGAGTCATCGAAGCGGGAATATCGGCCCTTTTAAGCCGAAAAGGCCCCTTGACTCTTTTGTCGCTTCATTTGTATTTAAATTGCAACGTTATGTAGGCTTTTTCGCTATGGGAACTTTTTTGAGCGTTTTGATTTCGATTAAAATAAAAAAAGGTCGATATTTTGTGCAGATCTTGCGTTTTTTTTTAATTTTGAAATTGAAATTTCCCTTACATTTTGCGAAAGAGACATTATGCGAAGTGGTCATTTTGCAAAGTGGACATTCTGCGAAGGGGCATTTTGCGAAAGAGGCATTCTGAGAAGTGACCATCTTGCGAATAATGGACATTTTGCGACGTGGACGTGGCGAGCAATGAAGACTGCAAAACTTCGATTTTCAAAGTGACCCCCTCGGGTCGAAACCATTACCTCTCAGCAAACAAAGAAAGATAAATAAACAGTGTCGTTCAGAGAGCTCCTGAATTAAAAATGAGCAACGGTCACTCCTGTCATTTGCTGCCAAATGAGAGCCCCAATCAAGGGAATAAAGACAAACAAAAACAAGAAGACAATAAGGGTGCCGCCGCATTAATCCACAGTTAACTGACGTTAAGCATATGGCTGATTTTATGTAACGTACGCTGGGAGCGCCAGCAAAAAACTGGATAATCGTGTCCTGTTAGTCCTAACACCTACCTAAATACTCTGACGCTAAATTTATCAACTTGCGTTAAAATTCAGCATGTGATTTAGTTTGCAATGGGCTCTAAAGCTTTAATAAGTATTAAACTGTTTTTTAAGACTAAAATGTTAACTTAGTAACTATGTCCCATATAATTGATTTAATTATGGCACAATTTAGAACGTGATAATGTCCAATATAGAGGAGCTGCATGCAGGAAGACTTGATGACTGCACGTATGAACATAACTAACGCTTCACAAAATCTAGGTTTGCACAGAGGATAGTCACTTTTATTTTGCTGTCGCAAGGACAATTCCCGTCTTCTATGGTTGCGTTCTTCTTCAATAAACCCATTCTACAAAAAGTAATCATAAAAATAAATATTGATTAAATTATTCGAAAAGCGTAGATCAAAGTTATTGTTAATGTTAGACTCACATAGTTTTTGCATATAACAGACTCAAAAGTTGTTGTAAATGAATGACAGATTGTAAATCAGATATTACATATTTTAGATCCTTGAATAGACGTCTAGAAACTAGAATCCTTGTACGGGCCAGCACAGTGTGAAAGCGCCCTTAGTATCAACGGCCTACGCCTTTGTTGTCCTAAATGATAATTAAGGATTGAATTTTTCCTTCCAAACAAGGCCCGTATCCCCCAAAGCATATAATTCTTTGTCTCACTTTAATTAAAAACAGGGGCGAGATCTTTGCTTTTATCGACACATTGAAGCCTTAGGCGCAATGTTCTTGAACAAAAAAAAAAGAAGAACAGCATGATGCTATAGCAGAAAATAATTGAACAAATATTTGCCTTTCACTCACACAGTCTAGCCGTTTATGTTTTACGAGCGAGAGACGAGCTTTCATTTGTTTGTTTATGTTATGGTGTTATTAAAGTCTTTCGTGTCGAAGCTCTTTTTTCACCGTTTTCCTATCAATCTTTGTACTAACTGTTAACATAATAATATGTCATTTGGCCAAAATACATACACAAAAACTGACAACTGCAATTATACAAACACTATTTAATAATTTATCTCTACTTAGTTCCTGCATGCGGTGCTAATTTTGGTGAGTCACTCTAACGTAAGATGTGACTAAGTAATTACTAAGTTAAGATGTCAAAGATCACAATAGAAAAACGAAAGGTCATGCGCACTTTACAGTTTGTACCAAGATGAATCGTCTAAGCCCAAAACACATCCACCCGTTGCGTGCCGCAATGCCAAATTCCGCGTTCTGCTCCGGCGCAGATATCAGCGTTGCACAACGCAATACGTTGCGATTTGAATTTTTATTAACCTACAACCATCAATAAATATGAATAGGTACTACCCACGCTGTTACAATTCGAAGTGAATTTACTAATTACTTTAGTAGTATATTGGAACACTTCGTTGGCAGTTACTAAGTACAGAAAATATAATCTAAATGTTGCTTTGTAGTTTTGTACGATAAACTTTTAATTATTGTTGCATAAGGTGTTTGCAGAAGAAAAAAAATGCAAGAATACACACTGTTTTTTCTTTATTATCTTTTTGTTTGAAATCGGGAAACAAAATTCCACAAATCTCGAATCAAAATCTCGGACTCTTAAATCCGAGACCCTCCATGTCTCGGATTTAAGAGTCCTACTTTTAAAATCTTCTCTAGTTTTATCCCATAAATTGGGACGTTGCTCTATAATGATATAAAATAATCGACATCTACTGAATCGACCATTTTCCTCGAACGAACGTTTGTGCAAAAAACAAGCGTCCGACCTACAGAACGTGTGGACATCAAATGAGCCGCCGCAACGCGGATCTGAGTGTTGCGCGCCGCATGCGGCGTACGCGCCGCGCAACGCTGTTTCCGCTGTGCGGCACAACGCAGCGTTGAGTGCGCCGCTGATTTCAGCGTTGCGGTGGCTCACCGCTCTGTTGAGGTTTAGCCTTAAAGCACAGCTAAAACGCAGCTAAAATAAGCCTTGGGTAACAGGAAAGATCATAGTAATTACATCTTAGGAGTGTCTTAAGGAATCATGATCTTATAAATAACTTTGTTTAGTATTTTGATACATTGTTTCTGCCTTTCCTTGTTATCATTGTTGCTTCTGCCCTTTTTTATACTCTATTTTCAAGCGTTTCTTATGTTTTCTCTGTAGAACAAAAAAGGACCAAATGTTATTATTTTGGTAAAAACTGCCAGTTTAAATAAGTAGACGATAGCTTTAACTTGATCCAAAACAAAACTTGTTATTCTTTTTTTTCAAATTTAATTACACGGCCTTTTTTTGAATTGGGAATTGTCACCTTTATGGAAACAGTTACATAAAAGAGGTTTTAACTTTTATTAGACCTTTTTTTTTAAGTACTACGAAATTCAAATGAAACCGACCATTGTAGCTTGTGAATTGAAGTGCACAATCTTTGTACAAAAAGGCCTTTGAAATTCGTAGAGACTATTTGCAAACGACCACGCTTGTAGTTTTTGCTAGAGCTTTTATTGGGAGATTAAATCCCATACTTTGTTCACCCAAGCCCGCAATTATCGGATTACCGCTAGCCAATACTTATCCTTGAATATTTACAGAGCTTGTCTTCTCAGAAAAAAAAAAGTTTTCTTGCCAGTTTTTAGGGTCCCGTAAAAATATTGCGGAATATTAATGTTGAGGAAGCGAAAGTGATCTGTCAGGATCGTAGCAAGTGGCAGTACCTGGTCTCGGCCTACCCCTCTGGGATACAGGCGTGAGTTTATGTATGTATGTATGTAAAAATATTGTGGGCGTAGGAAGTAATTTTTTTGATTTAGGTTCCGTTTGCGAAATATTAGGCTTTAAAGTTAATAAGTAATTATAATCAGATTACGCTGTTGTTGTTCCTAATAAAGTAAAATAAATAAATAAATCGCAAATTTTAAATTTTTGTCCGAGTAGGGCGCCCCACCCCCCTCTGGCTAAACGGTTGATTGTAGAAACGTAAAATAATTCAGGACATATAATGAACTTAAAAGGAAAACTATCACGGCTAGGTAGGCTTTACAAGTTAACGAGTAATAGACGACCAACTTATAAAAGAAAAACTTCGCACAAAATCCATTGAAAATGACGTTGATGAAGTTGTTAGTTCTGTGAAGCAGATAGAACCCCCTCTTTCACTTCGTACTCAAGTCAACGACACTTTTCCACCGTGTTTTAATTTCTCCCCTCAAAATTCGCCAGGGCCATCCGGGGATAGATTCGCAAACTTCCGACAACTTCTTAACAAGCACTCTGACGTTATTGTCACGTAGACAGGAGGGGCGTGACGGTATGAGACATTTAAAGCACGTCTGACACGCCACCTATCTGGCACGTAGGTGCCACTGTATCATAACTTCACTTGTATAAGTTAAATTGTACAATTGGATGGAAAGGTGTGCTTGGGGAAAAAGTGTGGCGCGAGGCTCAGCTTTAATATAATAGAAGGCGTTAATATATTCGTAGCTATAATCGGCGATAGAAAACGATAGTAGAGACAAAGATGAAAAAAAAAAAAGTTGAATTGAGTGAAATTAAAAAAAAATTTAATGCAATGAAAAAAAATTAAGAGCTCTATCACACTAGCGATTTGTGAGCGACGCGATTGCGCAGCGTTGTCGCCAAGACGACACCCTGACGACGTCGCGCAATCGTGGCGATATCGCTGCGATTGTCACCATCGACGCCATTTTGTACATTCGCGTTAATTAATTAATTAATTAATACTAATACATACTTTATTAATTTATTTGCTTCTTACTAAGTAAGTTACAGAGTGACCCTAAATGACATGACTCATATAAATGAGGTGATATAAATCACCTATTATTTTCTTTGATTTCAAAATTAGTGGCCTACTGAGTTCGACAGTCCGACCTACCCCACTTGAGTCATATCAAAAATACGCATGTAAGCGGACGTAGCATCATTTAGAGAACCGTCGTTGATACAATGGATGCAAAGTTACTTATAACTAAAATTCAAAATCGTCCTATCACATGGGATACAGTTGCTCCCAGTCGATTACTTGATAATGAATCCTCCCAGATTCGTCATTGACTTGTATCTGCTTTTGTTTTCTGCGTCTCCGAAGAAACAAAGCCAGCCTTAGTGTTTCCTCGTCAGATCAATCCATTTTGCTACTGAGTGTCCAAAACGCGGTGTGCCTGCTGCGCAATCGCTACGCAATCGCGGCGAGCTCGCTGCGCCAATCGCCAGCGACAGAGCTGTAAGTCCGCTACATTGGCATTGTATTTTTTTACTTATGTGCAATAAACGTATTATTAATAACTTTCCTTACGTATTATTAATCCTTGCCTGCTAACCATAGCACAAAGTATTCGGATCGAAGAGCGTATTGAGGCGAAACCTGGTTGGAGCGATATTATTACCTACATGTTAGTGAATCCGGAATTGCAGTTATGATTGACAGTGATGACTTAAAAGGGGGATTTGGCTTGTAAAGTATATTGACTTTCAACAAGAGACTGTATTTTTAACCGACTTCAAAAAAGGAGGAGGTTCTCAGTTCGACACGTATGTTTTTTTTTACTGTGTGTGAGTCTTACAGAACTATCTGTGATTTTTAGTACTCCCTAACTGAAGGGCCAATGGTACCCTTTTAGTACAATCGACAGCCAGTTACCAGCCAACCTTTACATTTTTGTTGCAAAGTCGTCTTTAACGCAAAAACGCGGTTGTTAACGGACTTTTTTTATTTTGGTCTATCGTATAAATGGCTTACACATAAGTACCAACTTGGTGTAATAATTGTGTAGTCTTTATAGTAAAATACATATATAATAAACTCACGCCTGTAAGCCAGAGGGTTAGGCAGAGACCAGGGAATGCCACTTGCCACTATTCTGACACATCACTTTCGCTTCTTTAACGTTCATTAGTCGTTGCATGCACGCACGCACGTTTCGAGTACATTTTATCTTGCTCTTTGCTAATACATCCCCTATTTGGTCGAACTATGTCCGCCCACATTCCCTCGATATATTTGTTTTGTCAATCTTTCTTCCTTCATCCTCTCCACATGTCGAAACCAACATACTGGCTACTTCATCATCAACCCTTTAACGCCCACTGCAGGACATAGGCCTCCCTCGTGGTTTTCATAACCCTATAACCATGAGGGGTTTTGCCATAATCGCCACGCTTGGCAGGCGGGTTGGCGATCGCAGTATGCGGTTGGAATCTCAGGAAGACGCTGCTGCCCGTCTCCTGGTAATTGATTTCCTTAGTCGCCTTCTACGACATCCACGGAAGCAAATGGAGTGATGCTATTCTTAATCCGGCGCCACACGGCTATTTGTTATTATTTTATAGTATAATAACAAGTAATAAAATAAGACACGCACTTAGCCGGTGGTGGAAGTGGGTAGAACATTGGACTCGGAAGCGAGAGACCCAGGCTCGATTCCCAGTGCGGGCGCAGTACATATGACTTTGTTTTCAAAGTAATATACGTAATATAATATAGCAATACCACTCGTTAACGGTGAAGGAAAATATCGTGAGGAAACCTGAGTGTCTGAGCTATTCACTATTCGAGTGGTGATTAAGCCCATACTCTCTTTCTTAGAGAAGGTCTGTGCCCTAGAGTGGGAGGTATATAAGCTGTTTATGTACTTTGCCCATTTCTCTTACAACATTTACTTCAGTTTCTCACTCAGATACTTCTGTAACAAAAAAAAAACAAAAGTACACTCCACTGGTGAAAATTTTATTTACGTTAAATCCCAAATCTTCATCTTTTAATACAAACCCTACCTGTATTTCGTCACGTCAACTGAATACTAACGCTTTTCGTGAGTACCAAAGGGAATCCGAGGAGCCACGCTCCCTTAACTGTCAACGTATTAAGCACAACCCATTTAACAGAAAATAATCTCATCTACATTGTACCAACTCAAGAGATTTCAAAAAGGCTTACACTACTTAGCGTAGAGACGAACAGTATTCTCTGGAGTTTTCGGAAAAGACTAACAAACAACTGAGATTACGCTAGATGATCTTAATAGAACCCATCTAACTTGACGTTTAACACACTTGACTACTAAACCAGAGGTCGTAGGTTCGATTCCCACTGGAAGTAGCCGTCCTTCATCATCAGCCATTTGACGCCCACTGCAGGACATAGGCCTCCTTCGTGGTTTTCATAACCATGAGGGGTTTTGCCATAATCGCCACGCTTGGCAGGCGGGTTGGCGATCGCAGCATGTGGTTGGAATCTCAGGAAGACGCTGCTGCTCGTCTCCTGGTAATTGATTTGCTTAGTCGCCTTCTACGACATCCACGGAAGGAAATGGAGTGATGTTATTCTTAATCCGGCGCCATACGGAAGTTGCCGTCCTTAATTTGTACGAATGGCCTCAGTCTGTCTGGGTGTATTTCCATGTTTGTGATGTCCTTGCCTGGTTACCATATCATAGGGTATCCTAGCTTGGGACGAGGAAGTGATTGTGTTTTGTGGATTTATTTAAATTGCTTTTGACAATGTGGCCGCTAGAATGTGCTCGGTATTTTTGCATATTTATAAAGAATATTCTTATCCTACCTCATTTATTTTATTTATTTACTTGTCTGTGACTGCCTCGCTGGAATCCGGTTACGATTACGATTCGTTTGCAATTCTTGTTATTCGTAACATTTCCTTTTCGTTGCATAACATTCCTTTGAATCATGCTATTACATAAATTTAAGGTTAAGTACTTGATCAAAGTGATATTTTTATCTTTAACATTGTACTTTAAAAATCAGTCATACATACCACGCCATACATACCGCGACAAAGTTTATATAGTGTTTATAATTTTTTATTGAGCCATGTTTTTGTTTTGATTTATGTGTGTGTTAAGCTGTAACTGTTATCGCAATATATGTGTTTCTTTCTGTATCTGTCTTATTTTGCCCTTCGCTAATCGACACATAATAACTAGCTTTGCGAGAATAACAGCCACTTATTTTAACAGGTATTAAAAGCGATTATTCTCTGATAAAGAGGACTTTGCTACCTAATAATATTAATGATGTAGAAATGAGGTTCTGAAATTATAGAAATTAGGTAGAAATGAGGTTTTACATTGACAAGATTCACAATACTTATTACGATTAAAAAACGTTGAAGGAGGACCTAGTGACGAGAATTGAAACAGGACTGTTGCGTTGGTTTTAACATATGTGGAAGATGAAGGAAGAAAGATTGACAAAATAAATATATCGAGCAAATGTGGATGGAAAGGCCGACAAGTAGCGGACACATCGCACATTCGGTAGTACAAGGGCACAACTTACAAAAAGCGACTTTTTAACTGAATCTAATGTGAGTCTTTATCCTACCAGATAAAGGAGTGTTTTCAAAGCATTTCTGCATACTTAACTCATTTTACCATTTTTTGTGTTCTGTGGTTAATACTGTTAGGTAACTCAGTCCTATTTATCAGAAAATAATCGCTTTTAATACCTGTTAAAGTAACTGGCTGTTATTCTCATAAAGTTAGTTTATTGTGCAATGTGAATAAGCATAAGCTCTCGCTACAGATAACATCTAAGTTTATATAGTATTTATTTACGTTAGTAACATCGGGAACGGACGGCAACATTATTATACGACCGCGTAAATAGTTTTGAAACGCGTTCCGTTCATCTCTTTCTAACATTCGGCTCTGATACAAGTTAGAGTGAGAAACTGTTGATGCGAGTATAATTAGAATAAGTCAATCTCTTTTTCAAATTTTATTCTACTATAGAGCGTGGCAATATTTATATAGGTATGCAGTATGCATATAATAAATCTATTATATGACGAAGAGTATTTTGATAAAAGGTAAACTGATAACTGGTACGTTCTGTTATAATTTAATATTGCTTTGAAATAATCTCAGTATGAAATACGCCTCATTTCTTCGCTTTTCTTCAAAATTTTTTCTAATCTTGAAACGTAAAAAATACGTAATTTCTAAATAATTTACAGTAGAGCCTCGTGAGGCGGAGGATTAATCAGTTGAGTATTTTGTTCTCAAGGAGCTTAGGAGTTAAGCCCGTATTGTAAGAGCAATAAAGTCACAATTTATTTGTGTTAAGAGATCACCCTGATTTAAATTCACTGCGCATGTTGCTTAAGCTGGTAGGTACTTAATTTGCCCTCATTTCCATACTTGTTTCAAAATTGTTTTTAACTCCCCTAATTTTCTACAGAGTGATGCTCTTTTCTCGATGCTATACAAATTTTAATCTATTCGTATAAGTGCAAAGTTACCTCTATAACACGGGTGACAAGGAACCGCGAGAGACGGTATTTGGGGGAATGGTCCTTTAAGGGCAGAGGGCACCGATGGGCTGATGATAACGAAGTGCCGGTCGTTATATTTACCTATCTAGCTACATTTAACAAGTATGTATCATCATCATCATCAGCCATTTGACGCCCACAGCAGGACATAGGCCTCCTTCGTGGTTTTCATAACCATGAGGGGGTTTTGCCATAATCGCCACGCTTGGCAGGCGGGTTGGCGATCGCAGTATGCGGTTGGAATCTCAGGAAGACGCTGCTGCCCGTCTCCTGGTAACTGATTTCCTTAGTCGCCTTCTACGACATCCATGGAGGGAAACGGACGAAGTATAACAAAGTATAGTCAGGTAAAAAGTAGTGTTACGTTCACAAACACGAAACGCCCGACTCGCCAACTCTCCTAGACGGTTGATAATGAAACTGAGACCGAAGGTGCGGCCCTCATTTACCTGCTCGGGGAACGCTTACGTGACGCCTTTTTGCAACCACCCACGGACCCCGGGATTAAGAGATCCGTAGGAAAAGGGACCAACCGCTCTTTGACTGGAAGTTGTTCAGGGGGCGAGAAATGCATTGTTGTTGAATCAATCAACCTCGTCCACTGCTGGACATGGGCCTCCGACAAGGCACGTCACTATCTTTTGTCCTCAGCCATCTTCATCTAGCCGCTGCCAGCAATCTACCTCAAATTGCTTTTCATAAGCAGCATATATATTACGTCTTACTGTAGGGCACAGGCGTTCTCTCAGAGAGAGAGTATGGGCTTCACACACGACACGTGCCCACCGCGGATTGGTGATTTCAAGCGCTGGGGTATGCGAATAGCTAAGACACTCAGGTTTCATCACGATGTTTTCCTTCACAGTTAGCGAATGGTATTGCTACTATTACTTCGCAAATGTACAAAGCTTAGCAAACTCTTGCTTCCGAGTCCAATGTTCTACCCACCAGGCTCCCATCGATTGCTGTTCCATAGAGTTTAATTCGAACAGCAGTGATGGTTTCGTTGACACTATCAAGTTTGGCCTTTGAATTTACGTAATGAGTTGATTTATACAGCGTCCAGTGGCACCTTCACTCACTCTAGATGGGTGAAGGGACTACTCGGACGCTGCAGTGCCTGGGACATTGTTTTTTTTATATGGAGTAGGCTTGCCCAGCACCTCTACCATCCTGACAGCTTAGTTGGCCTGGCCCACAGGAAAGATAACTCGATACGTGCGGAGCCATTGAAGCCGCGGGCATGCTCGTGCAAATTAATTTGGCGCCTCGCGCGATTCGATCTTGTTCGCGAGAGATGCCTATTTAATTTGCTCAGGTTATATACCATTGGAAGGACATTGTACTGTTATTGTTTAGTAGGTTACCGAATGGAGGAAAATAACAGCTATTTTCGTGCTTATATCAATCTATTGAAAACCTTTGTGCGCATTAGACATTAGGGCCAGGCTTGCGGCAAAAACCACTGAACTCGTAAACACGACGCATAAATAGAGAGGAATCCAATTTGGAGAAGAGTTCGGGAGAGTTTAATTAGTTAGCGAAATTTTAACATTCTAACGACAATTTACAGATCTGTAAGATAAGATAAAATTTATTTGGAAAATCAATGAATGGAAAACGGCTCAGACGTGCATAGTGTTTCCATCGCGTTGTATTATCAATTCTTTTTAGTAAGACAAGTCAAAACAATCAGTAGAGCAAGCATAATAAAACAATCGAAATACATAACATTGCATAAACTCACACCTGCACCCCGGAAAGTTAGGCAGAGACCACAGTATGCCACGATCCTGACAGACCTCTTTTGCTTCATCAACATTCATTGGTCGTTGCATGCGCACGCGCCGGTTTCGAATAAAAAACTTAGTAATTACATGTTTTTTTATGTAGCCTATTTACGTCCTACTGCAGGGCACAGGCCTCCTCTCAGAGAGAGAGATAGAGAGAGAGAGAGAGAGAGAGAGAGAGAGAAAATATGTATTTAATCACAACGCGTGCTCACCGAGGATTGGCAATTTGAAGCGCTGAGGCGTGTGGACACCCCAGACACTCAGGTTACCTCAAAATATTTTTCAATTAGTATGTGATCTACATACTAATTGACCCCGAAAATATCGTAACCTATTTTATTAGACTTTATACAAATATTAAGCGGGGTTTTCACGATCTTAGTGCACTCGGACCGAGTGATCTATTTTAGTTACAAATATGCTACTCGTATCGTGTATATCGACGTTCTCAGTAGACTTTGGTGAAAACAGGCATTTACTCGTATTGTGAACACGATACGAGTGGCGTCATCACTACGACATACTCGTTGCCACTGCGAAAACGGGTCACTACGGATCCCTTCATTTATCGAGTCACTTTTTTTTTTGCACTCAACCAATACGAAGAAACTCAACCCTCACGTCTTCTACCTGCCTTTTGTGCTTGACATAATCTTCGAGTTATTTTCTCAAATTCCCGCCTTCGTTTGTTACTAACAATGGAACTGAGGTGGCATTGTACTATTCCTGTCCCCTGCCGAACTCTGTGTAGCTCAATGTTAGCTAACCCCCAGTTTCTCGTACACTAACATGCTATTAATCTGCTGTTAGCAGCTGTTAATTGACCAAAGTGCTTACAAAAAAAAACCACTGACAGCTGTTAACAGTAGATTAACAGCTTGTTAGTATACGAGAAATCGAGGGTAACACACCTACCACCGGTTTCTCGTACGCTAACGGTCTGTTAATCCGCCGTAAACAGTTGTCAGTTTTTTTATGCATTTTGGCCCACTGGCATCTGTTAGTAGATTAAGGCGGACTTGTATGGGACTTATTGCGCCGTATTATAGTAGGTATTTTTGAAATTACAGAAATACAATTACTGTTAATAGAATTTCGACGACCGACGTCACTAACACATTCAGTGATGGTAATTTTGGTATGTTTTTTATTATCCAAAACTCAGTACAGCTTAAATGAAACCATAAGCATAAGCAGCCTATATACGTCCCGCCGTAGGGCACAGGCCTTCTCTCAGGGAGAGAGCATGGCCTTAATGACCACGCGTGCCCACCGCGGATTGGCGATATCAAGCGCTGAGGTATATGAATAGCTCAGACACTCAGGTTTCCTCACGATGTTTTCCTTCACCGTTAGCGAGTGGTATTGCTACTATAACTTCACAAATGTACATAACTTAGAAAACAAAGTCATAGGTCACGGGCATATCCGCACTGGGAATCGAACCTGGGTCTCCCGCTTCCGAGTTGAATGCGGTGGTAGCCTAGTAGGTAGAACAAATGAATGAACAATATTAGGCTATGGGCTAATATTGAGTAAATTTATTTTAAAACACCTGATTTAGGGATAATGTCGGCAAACCCAGCCTTAACATATTTTCTTGAGTACGAGAGTACGTCTTACTTAAGGATGACACACACCAACGTGGTGGTGGTGGCGGTCCATACGTACATAATTTACGGCAGCAGTATTTTGTATGGACCGCCACCGCCACCGCCACCACCACCACGTTGGTGTGTTTTATCCCTTATTGCTTCAACCAATCCACCAGGCCTCCCCCAAGACAGGCCACTCCCTTCTGTCCTCGGCCATCCTCATCCAGCCGTTGTCAGCAATCTGCTTGCGTCTTAGTAACTTAGTATGGGCCGCCTATACGTTCCATTCCGCGAGGGCAGTTCAGGAGTTAAAATAAAAGTAAACGCCTGGGCCGGCAACGCTGGTTCTGTGGGCGGACCCATTTCTACATTGTTTTTAATCTTGGGCCAGATTTTTCGCTTGCCAATGAAGTGGAATTTTGGGTTGGTTTGTTATTACTCTCGCGGCGAGAAACATTGGTAAAAACCGACCTAGGGCGAGTCAGACTCGCGCACGAAGGGTTCCGTACCATTATCTATACAACATTTTAATATTTCAAGCATCTACGTGTTGCCTTTATTGGTATCGAGCATAAAACGGCAAACAAATCACTTTTGTTGATTAGAGCCCCCCTTTAATATTAATTTTATTCTGTTTTAGTATTTTTTGTTATAGCGGCAACAGAAATACATCATCTGTAAAAATTTCAACTGTCTAACTATCACGGTTCATGAGATACAGCCTGGTGACAGACGGACGGACGGACAGCGGAGTCTTAGTAATAGTATCCCTTACCCTTTGGGTACGGAACCCTAACACTCGGAGGATTCCCAGTAATTTTGCATAAAGAAGTGCAATTAGTAGACTGATTGCTAAATTTTTATTGGTGAAAAGGTGAAGTTTAATTCCGTCAAACGTAATCTTCAGCCACGCGGGTCGTGACAAAGAAAATCTGCACTTGCAAGTTGCTTCCGTGGAAAGAGCGCTCTTGGGGTAGTCCGGGGAAGACTAGGGCATTTAACTACAAGTGCACACCTGCCGCGAGGCGCCGGCTGCCACTCCATTGTCGACTGTCGTCTACCAAGACAATGGGCCTTGGACCCTTACATAAATGTAAGTGTTTCAAATGATATCAGTTTCTAAGACTTACTCTTAATTTACACTTTCTTGGAGCAGGGCGTGATTATCCCTGTCCCCAACATCTTTTGGCAGCAGCATAAGCAGCCTGTATACGTCCCACTGTAGGGCACAGGCCTTCGCTCCAGGAGAGAGTGTGGGCTTAATCACAACGCGTGCCCGCCGCGGATTGGCGATTTCTAGCGCTGAGGTATGTGAATAGCTCAGACACTCAGGTTTCCTCGCAATGTTTTCCTTCCCAGTTAGAGAGTGGTATTGCTACTATAACTTCACAAATGTACATAGCTTAGAAAACGAGGTCATAGTTAGATGCCTGCACTGGGAATCGAAGCTGGGTCTCTCGTTTCCGAGTCCAATGTTCTACCCACTAGGCTATTACCGGCAGCAGAGCATGGTTTAATCCCGTAACCTCGTGGTTGATTCCGCATTCTAATGAATATCCCGCGTTCTCGTAGATGATCCCCCACTCTTGTAGATTAACCTAATTCATTCCTAGCTAAGCCTTTTGTTTTAAAGGTAACGTTTATTCGTTAGTATAGTTGACTGGCTAGGTAAGTTAAGAAGTAAGAAACTATTTGTAATTCTTTCTCCTGGTTGTGCAATAAAGTGTTCTCTATGTATCTATATACCTTCACCTTTATAGACGTCAGACAGTATGGATGATGAATGATGATGGAGTGATATTGTGACTAAAATTGAGAAATGTTGAATGTTGCCTTGGTGAGGACATAATATGGCGATGATGAAAAAGTAGATATTAACGACAGAAATATATACAGGGAATGTGGGTGAAAGGGCCGGTAAGGGAAGTCCTTGGTCCTAAAAAGTATCCGAAACCGGCGTGAGTGCATGCAGCGAATAACGAATGTTGATGAAGCGAAAGAGGTCTATTACGATCATGTGAAGTGGCGAATCCTGGTCTCTACCTACCCTTCCAGGATTCAGGTGTGAAGTAATGTACGTACGTGTGAATAATATTATTATTTGCCTAAAAACTTTGTTCCAAGAAACTATAGAGACGTTCTACTAACAAAAGAGCAAATTATAGAGAATCTACTATTTTCTCTTTTGTTAGTAGAACAAAGTGGAACCCGCTCTCCGTGTTACGTCTGCCACAACAAAAGAAAGCGAGGGCTACGTTTTCCAGTTTATTTAATATTTTGTTGCCCGGCCATCAGACCAGGAATCTAATCTGATAAAAGTGTTTCTTAAAAAAAAGTAACTAAACGATAAAAACAACAAACCTATTTTATGTTTCCCGAAACCTGCTATTTCGTTACCCGTTTCGCAGGCCATTGCTCGCACTCGCCACTAACCAAAATTGAGATAAAAAACAGTGACCCATTTATATTAGCATTTTTACCGCAAAATTTTGACGTAAATATTTTCTAAAACATTTCTTACTTTAAAAAGTATAGGTACTGCCCGTTAATTTTACTATAAATCGGAGTATCAATTTTATTGAGAACGGCGTCGACTTTTTGTTGTAGTGACTAAGATAAAGTTTGTCTGAAAGAAAAGTTTTTGAAAAATCGCTTTGTAATAGAAATTGAAATGACAATATTTTTTATATCGTCCCTCTGCAAGGCACAGGCCTTCTCTTAGAGAGAGTAAGGGCTTAATTACCACGCGTGCCCACCACGGATAGGCATTTTCAAGCGCTGCATGAGGTATGTAGTTCACGATGTTTTCCTTCACTTTAAGTTAGTGGAATTGCTACTTCAACTTCACAACTGTATGTAACTTAGAAAACAAAGTCATTGGTACATGCCGTTATTCGAACCCACGACCTCCCGGATGTGAGGCTGGCATTCTACCGCATCGCTACCACCCTTTTATGACAATGTCTGTCAGAAATCAGCAAGCCTATACAAAATTACCTCTAAAATGCGTAATTCCTGCGAGTCTTACATGACCAATCATCCGCACAATATTTCATCTTCGGACGAACGGTCGCCCTTTCGATATTATTAGGCGTCAATTTCCTTTCTTACCCACAGCACAACCGCGTGACACCACTATTAGTGCCTTGGGGAACTGCTATTCCTTTCAGCACTACCAGTTGGTACCATAGGGACATTTATAATCCCTATGAAACAACCCAGTGGGTGGGTGGCCTAGTGGGTAGAACATTGGACTCGGAAGCGGGAGACCCAGGTTCGATTCCCAGTGCGGGCATGTACATATGACGTCGTTTTCTAAGTTATGTACATTTGTGAAGTTACAGTAGCAATACTACTCGCTAACGGTGAAGGAAAACATCGTGAGGAAACCTGAGTGTCTGAGCTATTCACATACCTCAGCGCTTGAAATCGCCAATCCGCGGTGGGCACGCGTGGTGATTAAGCCCATACTCTCTCCCTGAGAGAAGGCCTGTGCCCTACAGTGGGACGTATATAGGCTGCTTATGTTATGTATGTTATGTAAATATCCGTTAAAATTCAGTTTTATTGTGTCTAGTGCTCTTGTTAACCTTAGAAAATACTATCCTTACGAGGTATCTAGGTTGTTCCCGCCTGCTTAGTAGTTAATGCTCAGCAGTCGGGTTGCTGGTTATTTTTCTTTCAGATATTGTACGGAATCAGGCGTTACTTTGCGGAAATCCATAATAGCAGACAGGTTGTCAGTCGACCACCGGCGCCTGAGGATGCCTCTAGTTAGAGGCGCAACGCGTCGCAACGCATTTTTTCACACAAGTATTGGTGTCGGTGGTGGTGTGTTTGTGTCTTGCTTCTGCTTGAAAAAGTGGGAGGGACGGCGGTGTATTAACTAACCGCATGGTGCTTGTGGGATTTTGTCGGAATTTAGCAAAGTAATTTTGACATTTAATGCTATAATTTTATTTCAGTTATTTATGTAGGAATTGTTGCCAACTGTCAGCTTTTCACAGTTGATTAGCATATTGTTAGTGTACGAGCAACCGAGGGACAGTTCGTGTGCATCTTAAAGTGGTCAAGAAATCATGAGAGAACAATAGAAAAAGTCCATTGCATTCGCATCTTAACTTTTTAATGGTAGTCCTGACTGGTTGTTTCCAGTTCCCTCCGTTAATTTTTTATTGAGATTGTTTTCTCTAGCTCCTGAGTGAAAATCTCGATCCTTGTTTGCTTTGAATGGATTTTTTCACTTCATTATCCTTATTTTACGGTCTTAGCCACGGAAAGTCTGCTAACATGCAGGGTGTAATAAAATCTCCGTAACGTCGGTGCGAAACACATTTACAAAGGGAAAATGTTGAAACTGTTATACATTTGAATGTTAGGTGGAAACTTTAGTAAGGAAAAACTGTATTTTTTCTGATTTCTTAGCTTTAAAAAAAATGTACTCCAATGGGTACAATACGGGTAGAGCCCGCCATTTTTGGAAGGATGGTGACACAACTTGTAACATGTTCTAACTCGATTACAAAGGTTTTTTTCTTGAATCCACGGATGGAAAATCTTACAGTAAGATTCACTATGAATCTTATTGTAGTCTAGTTCTAGTTAGACCTGAGATACCGGCACTAAGCCTCATAGCTGGGCCATTGTACATAGCAAGCGCTAAGGTATGTAAATATCTCAGACACTAGGGTTTCCTTACGATGTTTTCCTTCACAGTTAGCGTGTGGTATTGCTACTATTACTTCACAAATGTAGAAAGCTTAGAAAACAAAATCATAGGTACATGCTCGAACTGGGAATCGAACCTGGGTCTCTCGCTTCCTTGAATAGAGTTTAATTAGAACGGCAGTGGTGGTTTCGTTGACAAGTGTACGTAACTTAGAAAACAAAGTCATTGGTACGTGTCAGGATTCGAACCCACGACCTCCCGAATGAGAAGCCGGCGTTCTACCGCTCCGCTGCCACCGCGAATCTTACTATAGTAAGCAAACTACTATTTATCTCTGGAAAAACCTCGCAAGATAAATAGACTTATCCAGTGGCTCCACCCGACTGTGAAATACAACATACTGAAGTTATAATAGGTTTCAACTTTTGGTCCAGTTTAACTTGTCCCGGAGAAAATTCGTCCCTGTTACGGGCGACTTTCCATTTAATATGAACATAACTAAAAACTTATTTAGAGGCTAAAAAGAGGCATAGGTGGAATTTTTAGTCTCTAAATAGGTATTTAAATTGTCCTCAGCACGGGTTAGTGCAACAAAAAGAATATAATCATGTAGGTACAGCGATATCATTCCGATGTAAAAACCTAACTCCAAAGTAGGTTATTCAGGGCTGCAAGTGATGTAAATCGCTTCGGTCAGATGTCGCTGCCTGTACGTAATACAGAAAAGTTTGTAAGGAGGCTCGAAATTTCATCGATGCTTGCACTTGCCCAGTAGCTCAGTTAGGAGAGCGCTGAAACGGTGAGCCAGAGGTTGCGGGTTTAAGTCCCGGCATAGGTGTAATTTTTAGCCTCTAAATAGGTTTTTAAATTGTCCTCAGCACGGGTTAGTGCAACAAAAAGAATATAATTATAAGGAACTTTCCTATTAACAAATGAGTAAAAATAAATTTACGGTTTGGTTGTTTTAATAATAGTATTCACACGACATAATTATTTGTCCCGGTTCCCAACTACGGTACTTTATTCTATGGTAATCAGGCAAGCTAAGATGACAGGCATGGGCTCATCTTTTGTCTACGTAAACTGTTTTGAATCTCTTTCTAGCCTAAGTAACTTTAAAATTAACGTCTCGCTTACAAGTCAAGTCAAGTCAAGCCTGGCATGTTACTAGGATAGAATGGGTTGCTTTATTGAACAGCTACAAGTGGGACGAGTGGAGATTGGGCCAAGTTAGACACAACTTCGTCATATTAAAGTTTCGGTTATTATTCTTGATACGAGGGAGTGTATGCTCCAGTTTCAACGGAAACCTAGTTATCAGTTGACACTGTACAAAAAACAAAGTTTGAAGTGGTCTCGCTAGTCGCTCTTCCGTGGGACCGAAACGTAGGGTGCTGCAGATCACCAAGTAGGGAACCTAATACTCTGAAGCTTTCTTCAAATCAACCTCGTTTATTAGAATCGATTTTTGAAGAAATAAACTATATTAATATTATTGTGTATCTCGGTACAGATATAACCTATGAAGCTGTGACTGATAATAAATATTTTTGGGAATTCTCGGTATAAAACTTATTGCGCTTTGAAGCTATGACCAGCTTTATTGCATCAACTAAAAGCCATCGAAAAACAATGGACGAGATTGACAGGGGACCGAAAGGATTACCCTCCGGCCGCGATGGCAACTGACATTGGCAACCAGTTACCAAAAAGTATTAGATATTCTTGCCAAAGACGAATGTCAATTCTTGAAACACAACTACCTATTATAATTTACCTCTGCAGTTTCGCAACCAGTTGCCGAAAAACTAAAAACTTTCTTGTTACTCAACAAGTTAACCTTTTTTTCAGACTAAACGTGTTTGTTGCAAATGGAGAATCTACGTGTTAATTTTAAGTGATTATTTGATTTAAATTTTGTTGCAAGTGGAGAACTTGCGTGTTAATTTTAAGTGATTTTACTTTGAAGCTACAAACGTAATTACATAAGCATACATAAGCAGCCTATATACGTTCCACTGTAGGGCACAGGCCTTCTCTCAGGGAGAGAGTATGGGCTTAATCACCACGCGTGCCCACCGCGGATTGGCGATTTCAAGCGCTGAGGTATGTGAATAGCTCAGACTGATACTCAGGTTTCCTCACGATGTTTTCCTTCACAGTTAGCGAGTGGTATTGCTACTATAACTTCACAAATGGTAAATTATAACTTCACAAATGTACATAACTTAGAAAACCAAGTCATAGGTACATGCCCGCACCGGGGATCTAATCTGGGTCTCCCACTTCCGAGTCCGAGGTTCTACCCACTAGGCTACCACCATGTAATTAATTACAAACGTAATTAATTACCAACATGGAATAAAGGCATACACATATAATATGTTGTTTTCACGATAGAAGTATTCGAAACACACTATACCTACCTACCCTTGCGATGCTTCACTTCTAACGTAATTTCGTATCTATACGAAACCACGACGATAGCCCGAAAGTCTAGTCTGGTTGCGTATTAAGAATGAAAAACATTTTGTCACAACTGTACATAAGTACAACTGTACATAAGTATCAAGAACTGACATTCGTCTTTGGAAACTGGTCGAGTGACAAGAATATCCAATACTTTTTAGCAATTGGTTGCCGAACTCGGTTGCCATCGAGGCCGGAGGGAAGGATTATCGCGACAGAGAAGTGGCTGTTGTAGAGTCCATCGGAGTCGCGCAGTGGAAATAAACGCACGCCTTCAATGGCAGCCTCTTTATTCCTCAGAAATACGATTCTGGACACATACATATTGACATACCTACATATATACAGTAATTAATTTGAAATGTAATATAATTTGATCTGTTTTTTAAATGAATGGTTGTTTAGAATAGAAGTGCGTGACAGAACGCACCGATAATGTAGGCGGCATTTCTTTTGGTTGTCTGTTAATATTATTACTCTGTGGAAGTTTGCTGTCGTGGTGGCCCGCGGGCAACATGTGATTTGGTTTAAAATGGTGAGGCAATTGGATTGCCGGCTTTATATCTTCGCGTGGAGTGAATTATAATATAAGAAAGGAGGGAAGGTTCCCGAGTCATTCCTGACGATTTGTGGTGAGGCGAAAGGATTCCCCTTGTGAAAGTGAGACGAACAGTTTTCCTCTTTAGCCGCGAGGTCGTGCTGTCAAGAACCTGCACTGAGACGCAGTTTTCTGGGGAAGAGCGCTCTTGGGATAGTCTGGGGAAGACTAGAGCTCCCAATAGCGATCCGGTGCAGGCATCCCGGGAGGCGCCGGCTACCTATTCGACGAGGAACGTCGACAAAGCATTGGATATTCTGTAAGTGTTTTACTAGTGTTTAAATGTTTATTTGTGTTTAATTTGGGAACAGGAGGCAGGCGGCCCTGTCTCCTTAGTCTCTGGTAGCAGAGCGGGTCCTATACCCAACAATGGCAGGTATTAATTTTCTTCCGAATAAATGTACCCCTACATTATAATTTGACTTTTAATTACTAACTTATTGTGCTCAGTGTTGTTTTTTAGGGTTCAGTTCGTTGCAAATAAATGGAAAACTCCCAAGGGCGTCAGAGCTACAATAAGTTTGGGAACCCCTGGGTCCTGTTTCACAGAGCTACAATTCGTAATGAACTTACCATTGTCACTCATATTCGCCTTACCTATGTTTTATATAACTAATATTCATCACTTTATTCACAATTGTATGTAAATCACCTCTCGAAAGACTTGTCACTACAATTACCTCAAAATGCAATCACAAATCTACTTCTTTGTTTGTTTTACGTTTCACTAATACATCTTGTGTCTACTGTCACAAGATTCTTTAACAAAATTGCAAGGATTCAATAAATGTATCAAACTTTTTAGTTATATTCTGTACACCTAGCGCCATCTATTGACAATAAGTAAAACTATAGCACTTCCGTGTGGCGCCGGATTAAGAATAGCGTCACTCCATTTCCTTCCGTGGATGTCGTAGAAGGCGACTAAGGAAATCAATTACCAGGAGACGGGCAGCAGCGTCTTCCTGAGATTCGAACCGCATCCTGCGATCGCCAATCCGCCTTCCAAGCTTGGCGATTATGGCAAAACCCCTCATGGTTATGAAAACCACGAGGGAGGCCTATGTCCTGCAGTGGTCGTCAAAGGGCTGATGATGATGATGATGATGATAGCACGGTTAACCAATAGCACAGAGGAAAAAAGGAAGAGAGCGAGAGAAGCACGGGCACCGGCCGACACGCGTCGAACTCTTGGATCACAGAATACTTCAGCTTGGATGCTTAGATTGCAGGATGGTTGCGGTCATTTTTATTGTTGTTTTAAAAGTAGCTACGTCTTAAGTAGTCAAATGTCTTTTAATGTCTCGTTTAAACGTAACTCAAATCCACTAAAATATAAATTTTATTGAAACGCAAAACAAAGAAAATAAATTTTAAACACAATTTTCTTTGCGTCAGTGATTTAGTCTGAGTGTCAGTGAAATGTCAATATTCTGTGTAACAGGCACTCGCGCGCCGGTCAATATTTACATTGAATTTCTGCTAATCGTGGAAATTTTACATTTACTGCCGTTTCATAAACGAAAAATCGTGACATTTTGCTTTACAATTGTGAGTTTACTGCCGGTCACCACAATTGCTTTATGAAACACGTTGTGCGACATTTTAATATCGTGGATTGTGACATTTCGTAGTACTTTATGTGACTGCCTGTCAAAACTGCTGTCTTATGAAATACATTACGCGACATTTAAAACGTGTTTTGAAAAGAATAAATGTGGAGTTTCTTTGTTAGTTTCTTCTCCACATAATCCATTAATTGTGAAACTAACAACTTTGACGTTCATTAAGTAAACATTCTGTTTTTACAATGAATAAAAATATTTGAATTTGAATTTGAATTTGAACATTTGTAACTTCTTTTTGAAACATATTATTTACTATGACTGTGAATTGTTTACTGACAAATGTCTGTCAAGTTAAGTTATATGAAACTGAGCACTGATCTAAGCGACACCTACAATTGTGGGCGATTCAGGTAAAATATAGAATATGTTAATCTATGTGCATTTTTTTTATTTATGTAGCCTAAATACGTACTGCAGGGCGCAGGCCTTCTCTCAGAGACAGAGTGTAGGCTTAATTACCACGCGTGCCTCCCCGCGTGCTGAGATATGTGAATCCCTCAGGCACTCAGGTTTCCTCACATACCGGGATTGGAACCCACGACTTCCGGAATGAGAAGCCGGCGTTCTACCGCTCCGCTATCACCAAAATTTGTAGGTATTAATTATTAGCTGACTCAGCAAACGTTGTTTTGCCATATTCATTTTTATTAGCCTATGACCTATTCTCAGACCTTTGATAGGTCTAGTATAGACAAAAAAAAAATCATAAAAATCGGTGAAGCCGTTTCGGAGGAGTTCGATTACCAACACTGTGACACGAGATTTTTATATATTAGATAGGTATTCATGTTTCATAATTCAAAACTACCAAAAACAAACTCAAGTAAAAATAAGACTTATCTTACTTTAAGAACACAAAAAAATGGGAACAAATTGAGATATTCAACTCTAATACATCTAATACAATAATTGACGAAATAATCTACCTCCAAACTCATTTATTTTGTGAAGTGTATCAAGCCTGACTTTTATATTAAAAAGAAATATTATCAATGTTCTTTCATTCACGTTCTTAGGTACTTCTTATTACGTTCCCTTTTCACTAATGCAACACTGGAAAGTATGGTGAGAGGCTGCCATCCATCATAACAAGTTTACCAAAGACGTATCGAGACAATAGACCTGAGGTAAGGCTCTACATTACACGCTTATAGCGGTTGAAGAAGACTAAGATTGGAACCAAAATTAAACATTTAATAAAATAAAATTATTGATGTACAATTCTCAGATTTTATCAAAGAGCAACTTATTGCATATAGTTTTTGATACTTTTTTTTCTTCAATATTTCTTCATCCTCTCAATTCTAGTCACTAAATCCCTTTTACAGTCCACAACGTTCCCTGAACTAACTATTGCGTATCCTGTCATTCAAAGTGACACCACACATACTTCTCGAGGGCCTCATTTCTTCTGCATAAATCCAACTTTCTTGATTCTTGTGTCATACCCAAGTCTCTTTTTTTTCTATTAAGATTGCTAATTTCTGATATATTTAAGATTTTGTTAGTAACCCGTAACCCTCATTCAATGCTATCCAATGTATACTTACAAATATTATACTTAGAGGATAGTTTTACTTTTGTCCAAGAGCCAATATTTTTGCAAAAGTTCAATCAGTGCTACGTAGCAGCATGGGATAAATCAGGCGATTTGAGACAGAATTTAACAATTAATGTACGGGAAAATCGGGACTTTAGACATTTAAAACGCGCTACTAGCGTCATCGTATCAGCTGCTGGATGTTTTTTTCATTCAAAATCTTTGGCGAATTTTGAAAGCTTATAAAATATCAATTGATCGACTATTCAATGAATGTACGGCCTCGAAGAATATTTCACATTGTTCTACGTGGACCTTAGCCAAAGCAGTGTGATGAAGAGTGCGTCAAAGAAACAATGAAAGTAAAAAAAAAGGATTGTTATTTCAAAAATAGAAACTCTGTTGGAAGCGACGTCTAAATATTTACCTATTTGAAGTTGTGACCTGAGTCATCACCCCTTAATAAAAACGAGTTTTTGGTCTGATACTCCTTAACACAGATTAATTACTAATCTAGCCAAGATGCTCGTCTCCCTACTTAAATGACGTACTGTGCCAAATCTTCAATTTCGTAACAGCGCCATACTTAGGTATATTATTAAGTGAGCACGTATGTTTCCTTTCTTTGAAATAAATGAAATTTCATATTTGATTATTTAAAATTGAAAATTCATATTTGATTAAAAAAAATTACATACCTCAGAACATCAGCGATTACGTTAGTGTACTCTAATCAGTTGCATTTCGGATGAATTTGCAATAAGAGCGTAGATGTTGATCAGCCTTTCGCTGCATCAGCTATCGCGTCCGCTTTTAACTCATGCCAAGAGACTTGAAAACGGAATACATCTGGAGCATTCCCATAAAACAAACTCGACACCTTGCCAGAACAAGCGAGTATAGACGATCAATCACTCACGGACTAACTTTTTCATACGAATATCATACAATAGGTAATATCATCATCATCATTCACCCACAAGAAGTCCACTGCTGGACATAGGCCTCCTCCATGGATCAGTAAGTTGAAGTGGCAGTAGGCGGGGCTATGTGCCCCAGAACTGATGGCCGATGGGGCCGAAAAGTTCTCGAATGGAGACCACATATCGGCAAGCGCAGCGTAAGACAACCAGCCACAAGATGGACAGATGACCTCATCCAAGTGGCAGGAAGACGCTGGACGCCGCTCCCAACCGGTCTTTTTGGAATAGGTAATAAATATGCTCAATATAGAGCGATGATAGGTACTGCATCAGTATAACGCTGGACCTAGGACCCCTCAGATTCGAGGGGTCCTGGGTTGGATTCCCGGCGTGTACCAATTACTTTATTTTCTAAGTTACGTTTTTTATGAACTTGTTGTAGCAATACCACTCTCTAGCTATGAAGAAAAACATCTTGACCTAACCCGAGTGCCAGCCATTAATCACCAAACGTAATCAACGCGGATTGGCAAATTCAAGCGCTGAGCCAGCTACGGAACACCTCAGGCGCTAAGGTTTCCTCGCGGAGTGTTCTTTGTCGTGTAGTTTCTGCTTGATTTCCTTTTTTGAGAATTGTAAAGTGTTCTCTATATCATCATCAGCCACTTGATGCCCACTGCAGAGCACAGGCCTCCCTCGTGGTTTTCATAATGAGGGGATTTGCCATAATCGCCACGCTTGGCAGACGGGTTGGCGAACGCAGTATGCAGTTGGAATCTCAGGAAGACGCTGCTGCCCATCACCTGGTAATTTATTTCCTTAGTCGCCTTCTACGACATCTACGGAAGGAAATGGAGTGACGCTATGCCTAATCCGGCGCCACACGGTTCTCTATATGTAACTTAGAAAACAGAGTCATTGGTACATCGGAGGTTCGCACCCACTATCCTCTGAATGTGAGGTAAGCGTTCTACCGACCGCGCTAAAACCACTTCCAGTTTCTTAGATACTGTATTGTTAATATTTCATTCCTCAGAGACTATTGTTTGCCTTTTCTTTGGTCTAAGTGAAATATGGAATGGTTCAAGAGGTTTCAGCTTTTTTCCGCCTGGCTGATACTTTCAGATATTCCGGGAATAACTTAGACAATTGAATTACGCAGGCACCGACGTTTGAGTTTTGAAGTAAAAATACAATGTTATTTTCTTCGCTTTTTCATAACTGGGCTGCTGCGGTGAAATGGTTTTACGCAAAACGAAATTTAGGCACTTGCTAACCGTGAAGGAAAACCATAGCGAGGTAACCTGGGCCTCGATTCTGTTAGTGTATTGTAGTACAATGACAGATACACTGTCGGGTCACGTGACGTGTTTTTTCATACCATTGACGCCTAGAAGGTTTGATACGCGTGCCCGCGTAGACTTAAAGCAGCCATGAAATGAAATCGCCATGTTCATGCAGTTGTCATGATATGCATTAACAGAATCTAGGCCCTGAGCGCTAGAAATTGCCAATCCGCGGTGGGCACGCGTAGTAACTAAGCCTATACTATATCTCTGAGAGAAGGGCTGTGCCCTGCAGTGGGATGCATATAGGGTACTAAAAGAAAGGAAATATACCGGACGAGAGGAGAGTGGCGTTATGTACATATTTTTTGTGTACCTATGTAAGTATTTATGTTTACGCAGAGACCCTTCAGATGACTGTCATAACAGGCAGTGTGTGTAAAAGCACTATGCAAGAAACAATGAATATTGATTGACATAACGAAAAGATCTGCAAAAAAAGAAGAGATCTGTCAGGATTGTGGCAAGTGACAGACCCTGGTCCCTGCTTACCGCTCCGGGATACAAGCGTTAGTTTATGTTATGTTGACTCAGCGAATTTTTCTGCCAGTATGATATAAGAACTGATTAAAAATGTATAAGCTGAAAACTTTTTCTTCAGTACATACATACATAAACTCACGCCTGTATCCCAGAGGGGTAGGCAGAGACCAGGGACTGCCACTTGCTACGATCCTGACGGATCACTTTCGCTTCCTCAAAATTCATTAGTCGTTGCATGCACGCACGCCGGTTTCGGGTACTTTTTGTCTTGCCCTTTGCTAATACATCCCCTATTTGGTCGAAGTATGTCCGGCTGCGTCGTCCCTTACCGGCCCTTCTACCCACATTCGCTCGATATATTTGTTTCGTCAATTTTTCTTCCTTCGTCCTGTTTCTTCAGTATCAATAATTAAACCATTTCCAATAAGCAGAAATTTGAAATTATAACACATTTTATTTTTCTAAACTTTTCCAACGTCTCACAATATTCTGGCCAATTGACAGCTGTAAGCAGTGTAATATCGATACTCAAATTCAGATTTTGAGTTCTAGCAATATTCAATTCAATTTAATTTAATCCAAATATTTTTATTCATTATAAAAACAGAAGCACGTTGTTGTTGAAGGAAATTCATAAACTGTTACAGCGAGTACACCTCTAATATCAAACACGTCCAATATTGTTACAGTCTCAAAACTCGAACCTATTAGAACTGTAAGGTAAGAGGAGTTACGGGATGAAATGTTTCGACAATGAAATTAAGTTTCACCCAATTGTTGTGAAGAAAGAATTCAAAAAATATTTTATTCAAAATAGTACAGAAACTGCGCCTCAATGAACGTTACAAGTTAAACTAGGTGTAAATATCAAAATCTTGATCATATTCGAGATCTGGTGTTTTGTGCGTTATATCTCTTTCAGCTGTGCTAATTGCCATAATATTATTAAAATATCAGCTATCAGTGAAAAAATTTTGTAAGCTTTCTTTATGTATGTGTGTAAATTTAATGTGTTAGTGATAAGCTGTTAGTTTTACTAATAAAATAAAATAATGCACAAAAAAAACTCCACACTCAGTTTTTTCAAAGTCCTTAATTAACAGAGTTTGTATAATTATTCTGAAACCTGGAACTCATGCATTGTACTGGCTTTAACTCCAGACATCTTTGTCATCTAAATAATCTTTAATGTTATAGTAGCCCTTTGGGCACAAAGTGTGCTTTACACATTTTTTTAATCGCGTTTCTGGCAAGCTTATTATAATATCTTCAGGGATCTTATTGTAGAAACGCATACAATGCCCCATAAATAATTTATTAACCTTTGCGAGCCTAAATCTACTGAACGTAACTTTATGTTTATTTCTAGTATTTACATTGTGTTCGGGCAACCTACAGTTTTAAAGTTAATATTTTCACAGATATACTGACTAGCAACTGTCAGGATTTTAGTTTATTTAAGGAAGATTTCTTGACGAATCTCTACTGCCTAGCTTATCTGATCTGATCGCTCTCTTCTGCAAGACGAAGATGGTCTTAATGTCTGCTGCCCGACTCCACAGCAGTATGTCTGCCATTGTATGAATGCGCTTCTATAATGTTCGAAGCGAAGCGCACTATCAAATTACATAATTTGCATTACCAAAGGAAAATATGCATTGAAAACACATAAAACCTACAAACAGAATCCTTTAAAATCAGAACATAAAAATTACCCGAAACCGGCGTGCGTGCATGCAACGACTAATGAATGTTGAAGAAGCCAAAGTGATCTGTCAGGATCGTGGCAAGTGGCAGTCCCTGGTCTCTGTCTACCCGTCTGGGATACAGTCGTGAGTTTATGTATTTATGTGGAATCCTTTTGAAAATGCACACTCCGCTTGTTATAATATAATATGTACTGTTGAAATATCTTTGCACTTTGAACTTCAAAAAGTTTTACGGTCGCCGCGACACAGGTTCGCCTAGTGCTAAGCCCTCTGGAAAGCGTACATTGTAAGTGGTATTAATTGTGTTGTGCCCTCATGAGATTAAGTATTAGTATTGAAATATGCATCCAAAACGCATAAAACTCACAAACAGACTCCCTTGAAAAGTATCGAAAAGCTTGTTATAATAATATTATGCTACGTACAGTTGAAATAGCTCTGCACGCTTTGAAATCAACAGAAAGAAAAATTAGTTCTCGAAGTAAAAGTAGCTCCCTTTTCTTGACACTGCCTTCCCTTATCACAAACCAAATGCAACAAAATAATAGCATAAATAATAGCTCGAGCACGAATCTGTATTTTTTGCATGCTGACAATATAACGTAAAGTTTCCACAGAATCAATAAGAAGAAATAAGAAATGCGGAGAAAACGTCGACCGTTGGGGTCAACACGGTCTGTCATGCCAGCGTAGTGCCGGCAGGCTTCCACGCCATGCGTCGATCAACGATATCATCCGGAGAGCTCTTGCCACAATCAACGTCCCGGCCATTTTAGAGCCAAACGGTGTAGCCCGGGACGATGGCAAGAGACCAGATGGGATGTCGTTGATCCCATGGAAAAATGGAAAAACCCTGGTGTCGGACGCAACATGCGCGGACACTTTAGCACCGTCCCACATCCAGGCCACCTCAACAAGAGCCGGCGCTGCAGCATCAAGTGCAGAAGGCATCAAGCGGCGCAAGTACGGGACTCTAACACAGAGTCACGTATTTGTACCGTTTGGTGTCGAGACACTAGGACCATGGGGGCCCGAGGCGCGACTGCTCTTCAAAGAACTATCGTCGCGCCTCATCGATACGACCAGGGACCCCAGGGCTGGCTATTACCTCGGGCAGAGGATAAGTCTCGCTATCCAACGAGGTAACGTAGCCAGCATACTGGGTACCCTTCCCAGAGGCGGCGATCTGGGCGCAGTTTTCTATATTTAGTTAAATTTATTGTGTTACGAACGTCTGTAGAACAAAAAAATATATGTCTTGTATACATTGAACTTAGTAGGTAGGCGTGTAATTGTATTATTATGTTTTCACATCGAAAACCATACTAGACGAGCCTGTATCATGGATTTCGACCAATAAAGGTTTATGCACAAAAACAGCATGTGGTCAGGTGGCAGGATGGACGGTGGACTAAAGCGGTCACAGAGTGGTGTTCGAGGTTGCCATCGACCCGAAGCCATCGGAAAGTAATGGACGAGATTGACACGGAATCGAGGAGGTTGGCGTAACAGAAAGTTGCTCAGCAGTAGGCTCTATTCATGGGCAGGATAGCTAGATATATTCTAGCTTTGGAGTTAGGTCTATTGATGTACCATACCCGCATATACTGCTCATATGCCTGGGAACGTATGTAACCATAAAAGCGCGGTAGCGCTATTTTATCTGACAATACGCGGTAGCGCTATTTTATCTGACAATACGCGGAAGGCGTCCACTAAGCAAAAGCGGCGAGTGCATTTATTTGGGTTATATTCGCGGCTGGGCATATTGGCAACATTCCCGTGCACGGAATACTAAATATTCAGGGCTAATATGGTGCCTAAATTAGTGCCCAATTTCTTCAAAAATGGGTTTGGGGATGTACCACAGAAGTCAGTTTTCGGAACATGTTAGACAGAACTTAAACTGCTTTAATTGCTTTGATAATGTACTGAAATATATGATATTAGTCCGATTACAATCAAATCAGTTCTTCTGTTACAATTATTTTGTGTCCACGAGCTGCCAGACTAATAAACGACTGACACTAATTGGTGTAGAAGCTTCCGACGTCTGCGGCGGCCCACTCACAATGAAATTTAAAAAAAGTGTATTAAAAATTTTCCCGCCATATTTTCGTGCCGCCATTTTTACTACGGAGAGTCACCCTTAACGTCTTTGAGATGCTCTTTCAGCTTTTAAGTAAAATTGTAGTAATGAATTTTTGCGTAAGTTATTTTTTGAAGAGCCGACGGGAAATGTGATTTTCGGAGGGTTGGGTTTTGGGTTGTAATAACAGAACTTGATTTCAATTTTCAGGCTCTATTAAAGGCAGAAGATAAAATAAACAGCTCTAAAATAATATCATGACAGTAGTAAATCAATAGTAATTAAGTACATTCTTAGATTTAAAAATATGTGCCTACAATGTTGGTCCATATTTTATTTCCAAACTTTGACCCCTATAAAAACACGAAAAAACTGAATAAATACGTTAGGCACGTATTATATCCACTGAAAGCTAATAAAATCCTTACAAATATATATAAAAAAAATTAAAATAGGTACATACCTTAATCCGCAGCCAGAGTCAAAGAAAAACCTCAGTCCCAAAACTCCTTGCACTTTCAGAGGGCCGAAAAAAGTAAAAAAAAATATGTTTAAAACAAAAAACGATCGCGTCGCCGACGCGCGGCGGAGAATCCCGAATTTCCTCGAACTTTAGCGACGCGTCCTATCCCAACAGCGTCTACTGTGGACTGAGGATAAACTAGTATTCTACCCTTGCCCGCGTCTGTTGCATTGCATTCGTGTGTTTTTGGGGGAGGGGTAGCGGTTACCGGCCGTCTAATGTAGCTTTCGGTCCTGTTTCCTGGATGGCTGGGATAATTTAATTATTAGGTGTTGTCTACTGTCTAGGTAACATTTTGAGTGTAGTTAAGTCTGTTATGGAATTTAATCTAGTGACCCAAATTGCATTTCTGGATCTTCTTACTTACTTAGCCTTACCTACCCCCTAAATCGTTAATACGCGATGGATCTGCGTCTTGATTAAGCACATACTCTTCTTCTCTAAGATAAGATCTGGGCCTTGATGACAAAGAGCTTTGGTGCCCGTGTCTTATGAATTATAAGAAAATAAACCCACTACAAACGCAAATGCGCAGTGAAACAAAACAGAAAATTGATAAAACATTAAGCAATTTCGCCCCAAACAGGTCCCTACTCACAATGCACTTAGCGGGATTAAAAGTCAATTTAATCAAAAGACGCGGCAAACAGGAAAATGAAATAACCATCGCAACTAAGTGGAGAGACACAGAATACACACTGACCTTTTCTACGCTTATTATGGCCTTGAAAAGAACAATTAAAACTATTGTTATGGTGGTCCGATCGGGCCATTTAGAATTCTACAGATTACAGGGCTGCCCGCTGCTAACCAAGAGCCACCAATGGAAAAAGACATTCGTTTTAATAGCGAGTTCTTGCAAAAAGTTACACTATAACGCTCAATAATGGTGATTTGAATACGCAATAGTTTGATTAGAGAACGTTGTGGACTGAAAGAGGATGTAGTGACGAGAATTGAGACAGGAATGTTGCGTTGGTTTGGACACGTGGAGAGGATGAAGGAAGAAAGATTGACGAAACAAATATCTTGAGCGAATGTGGGTGGAAGGGCTGGTAAGGGATGACCCATGTGTCGACCAAATAGGGCATGCATTAGCAAATTGCAAGATAAAAAGTACCCAAAACCGGCGTGCGTGCATGCAACGACGAATGAATGTTAAGGAAGCGAAAGTGATCTGTCAGGATCGTGGCAAGTGGCAGTCCATGGTCTCTGCTTACCCCTCTGGGATACAGGCGTGAGTTTATGTATGTATGTATATAATGGTGATAGCTATTTTATAGCCTAGCCTAGCAATTAGTTCTAAGCACCTAGAAACTTCAAAGAAATTTTGCCAAAAACGGTGGTTTTTAGTAAAGATCGATTAAATTCCTAGTTTCTTTCACTGTAGTTTGTAGGTTCTAAAACAGCTAAGAGTATTACCATTCTTTATGTTTATGATATCAAGTTTTCGCAAGCAACGCTTTGTAAGAGAAGACATGTTTTTCTTTGTGGAAATGACCTCTGTCTGGGCGTATTTCCATGTTTCTGACAGCACAGGGTGTCCTAGTTTTGGACCCGAGTAAGTGATTGTGTTGTGTGAAATTTAATTTTTATGGCATTTTAAATTTTATCAGTTCATGTTAGTTTTTATTTTACGCCAGAAAAATCACTCCCAAGTAAGTGAAATATACACTTTTGTTTAATTCTACTCTGTGGCTTCATGATTATAGTTAACAAAAACGCGAAGACATGAAATTGAATTAGTTTAATAACATTAGGAGCAGGTGCTACTTGGGAACGTCATAAAAATGCACTTAATTTAAATGAATGCATATCGGTAATGTAATGTGACTGTAATAAAGTAGAGCAATAAAAAGCTTGAATAGACAGGGAATGACAACCTTTTATTTGACAGCTTGTATCACAAAAAAAAACTTAAGAAAAATTTCCTTTTTTTAACTTACTTATGTTTAACATTCAAAAATACAATTTTTCTATAAAAACTCAAATATTTTTAATCTTTTTAGAAAACTAGGCCACGGTCAATCGCCACGTGTGGTGATTAAGCCCCTCTCTCTCTTAGAGAAGGCGCCCTCGCCGCACGCCCTTTCTATGTGTCCAACGCCATATATGTTAGGCAGAATCCCTAGGTAGTCTGTGATGTGATGGTAGTCCAAAAAGTGGTCGTGAAAAGGTTGACCCGTGTCCATAGTTGGCGACTCGCTATCATCATTCAAATTGAGGTTTCCACGAACCGGTCATGTGTTTCTATTTGCCTTCGAACCCATGGATTAAAAAGGTACGCCTGATAACGTATGGGATAGGCCATTATACCAGGAGCAGTGGTAGATTAGTGGGTAGAACATTGGACTCTGAAGCGAGAGGCCCAGGTTCGATTCCCAGTGCGGGCATGTACCTATGACTTTGTTTTCTAATTTATGTACATTTGTGAAGTTATAGCAGCAATACCACTCGCTAGCGGTGAAGGAAAACATCGTGAGGAAACCTGAGTAGTTGCGCTATTCACATACCTCAGCGCTTGAAATCGCCAATCCGCGGTGGGCACGCGTGGTCATTAAGCCCATACTGTCTCTCTTAGAGAAGGCCTGGGCCCTACAGTGGGACGTATATAGGCTGCTTATGCTATGCTTGTACTAGGCCATCATAGTGATATACCCATTTGAAACAGGTATCTACCAAGGATAAAAGAAAATGTAAAGGTAGCACTTAAACTGTCTTTGGTTCTCGAGTGCTAAGAAAAAATAGAACAGCATCCCGATAAGCTCTTCTCTCTGTAGGAGGTAATAAAGGTAAGGAATAAACAACAGTTTTGCCTGAGAAAAGCTTTGTCTAGGCGAGTACCTGTTCAAAATTTCTATAGACGTGGTGTGAACAAAGAAGATTGTCCTTTTTTGACTTACAGGTAGTTCCACAGCTTATTCACGATCACAATTTTACCTTGGCGTTAATTCTGTGAAGTAGGTGTCTAAATACTTACTGTTTAACACTGTTAGACAGTTAGGTTTATTACGTCGACTCCTCAAAGAAATTTAAATTCGTGCGTGTGGACTCACATTATGATATCATGATGATAATGTGGATATATGTATACCTATATTGAAGGAAATTAAAATACCTTTCCAAAACTTTTGTTGAGGTAAAGCAATGAAGACCACGTGATGTTGATGAATCGCTCGTAGCCCCGGCTGCCTGAGTAATCTTAAATGATCACGAGGGTTAAGCAACACTGGGCGCGTTCAGTGCATGGATGGGTCGCCGTCTATGCCTAACGCTAGTGGCATTTTTCCGAGCGGTTCCGTGCTTCGCAAGGCACGTTAAGCTGTTGGTGCCGGCTGCCGTCTATAGATGGCAGTCGTTAAGCCAAGTCAGAGGCCTTAGGGCGGCTTGACAACTTCTGACAGTAGACGAGCCACTAGTCTACAAGCCTCCACCAATCCGGACTTGGCCCCCGTGGTGGAGTATGGCCTATACCTTCCTCAGGGAAGAGACCCGTGCCCCTCGGTGGGGACATAATGGGTTGATGATGATGTTGATGATTTATTCAAAAGTGGTATCACACAATTCACAAAAATCTAAGACATTCATATACTAAGAGTGTTGTACAAAATTGTAAGGTTATTGTTTTCTTCGGTCCTAGTGTAAAAGAAACATAATTATGCCATTTTTACAAATGACCTCAGGCTGGATTTCCATGTTTGTGATGTCCTTTCCTGGTTACCATAGCACAGGGTATCCTAGTTTGGGACCAGGACAAGTGACTGTGTTGTGTAGAATAAATTTTTTATTCATGCCACAAGTGGTGGTGGTAGCCTAGTGGGTAGAACATTAGACTCGGACGCGGGAGACCCGGGTTCGATTCCCAGTGCGGACATGTACCTATGACTTTGTTTTCTAATTTATGTACATTTGTGAAGATATAGTAGCAATACCATTCGCTAACTGTGAAGGAAAACATCGTGAGGAAACCTGAGTAGTTGCGCTATTCACATACCTCAGCGCTTGAAATCGCCAATCCGCGGTGGGCACGCGTGGTGATTAAGCCCATACTCTCTCCCTGAGACAAGGCCTGTGCCCTACAGTGGGACATATATAGGCTGCTTATAGTATGCCACAAGTTACAAAAGGCAAAAAGTATACAGTAATAACACACTCACAAAAATTACGACTCAAAAAATTGCTTCAAGTTCCAAATAAAGACGAACTGGTAGTTTATGGGTTTCTTTGTTATAAAGTATAAAAATATTTAAATTAAGACACTTTATAGTGAATACTTTAGGTTTCCAGAAACAGAAGACAATAAACCAGGAAAATCATGTTTCGGAAACCCGGAAACACCAAATTGTATTTAATCCAGGAGGAACGTTTTGGAAAGCCAGTTATCGTCAGAAACATTGCATTTCTTTATTTTTTCTGATCTATATGTATGTATTTCGTGTGTCGCCGGATTAAGAATAGCGTCGCTTCATTTCCTTCCGTGGATGTCGTAGAAGGCGACTAAGGAAATCAATTACCAGGAGACGGGCAGCAGCGTCTTCCTGAGATTCCAACCGCATACTGCGATCGCCAACCCACGTGGCGATTATGGCAAAACCCCTTATGATTATGAAAACCACGAAGGAGGCCTATGTCCTGCAGTGGGCGTCAAATGGCTGATGATGATGATATGTATGTGAAACATTCCCATTGGTTGTCGAATTTGGCTGAATTATAAATAAAGATTACTTTTACTAAAAGAAAACAATGCAAAGGTGGAACCTGTACTAGACTTAAATGGTATTATTTATAAAAGCACGACTCCTTAAAACACTCCATAAATGCCGATTAAACAGTCCGTGGTAGAGACTTTACAAGGATCCTCAGACTTTTTATACTGTGTTTATGAAATGTTTTAACGTAATTGTGTATTTCGCTGCCTGTACGTAATACAGAGAAGTTTGTAAAGAGGCTCGAAATTTCACTGATGCCTGCACATGCCCATTAGCTCTGTTGGGAGAGCGCTGGCACGGTTAGCCAGAGGTCGTGGGTTCAAGTCCCGGCATGGGTGGAAGTTTTAGCTTCTAAATAGGTTTTTAAAATTGTTATGCAACAAAAAGAATATAGTTAATGTACTGCAAAGTCGCGACTTTTGACATTCAAAACGCGCGACTAGCGTCGTCGCACTAACGGCCGATTCGATCACGCGGTGAAACTCCTAACAGAGCTCTCGCTATTGCTCGTTGGGCGACCTTGAGCCTTCTTATGAGGCCCATTGTCAGCGACCAGGGCCTCGATTCTGTTAGTGCATTGTAGTATAATGACAGGTACACTGTCGGGTCACGTGACGTGTTTTTTCGTACCATTGACGCCTAGAAGGTTTGATGGGTGTGCCCGCGTAGACTTAAAGCAGCCATGAAATGAAAACCGCCATGTTCATGCAGTTGTCATGTTACTACAATGCATTAACAGAATCTAGGCCCTGGTCTCACGTCCGCTCAACGATATATAATAACAATCAATGATAAGGGCAAAAAAGGAGAGGATGAAGGAAGAAAGATTTACGAAACAAATATATCGAGTGAATGTGGGTGGAAGCGCCGGTAAGGGACGCCCCAGGCGGATATACTTCGACCAAATGGGAGATTTATTAGCAAATGGCAAGATAAAACGTAAACGAAACCGGCGTGCGTGCATGCAACGACAAATGAATCTCGAGGAAGCGAAATTGATCTGTCAGGATCGTGGCAAGTGGCAGTCCCTGGTCTCTGTCCTCTGGGATACAGGCGTGAGTTTGTTACAATATTATAATAGAATAAAAACCGTTTATTTGGTACCAACCCAATCAAAATAAAAACAATCATAGTTTAGCGTGTAAATTGATATAGGTATAAATAGCACCAAAATGGCCGAATTAAATACATCATCATCATCAACCATTCGACGCCCACTGCATGACACAGGCCTCCATCATGGTTTTTAACAATAAAGGGTTTTTGCTATAATCGCCTCGGGCGGGTTGGCGATCGCAGTATACGGTTGGAATCTCAGGAAGACGCTGCTGCCCGTCTCCTGGTAATTTATTTCCTTAGTCGCCGTCTACGACATCCACGGGAGGAAATGGAGAATTATTTAATACTCTATTTTAGTTCACTATACTAAATATTAGTCACCGTGGAATCTGTAGATGTGCAGTTCACAGATGATTTAAACAACTTGATGCAGTATACACAGATGCGTGTTTTTATTCAGAACTACCTTTATAATATTTACAAGGCCGGCTTAAATAATATGCAAAATTATTATTTGCTTTGAATTTAATTTTACTTATTACACCAAATTCACTGCAATATTATTACGTAGTGCGCGCACCCAAGTTTCATCTCGTCGGTTTTGTTTGCAGTTATTATTAACGGAATCAAAAGCACAATATCAAGTTCCCCCCTTTCATCAATGAATAGGATTGTTGGATGAAAAAATATCTACTCGGTTTTACATTTTTCTATCATCCTCTTTATGAATACCATGGTGGATTTAATATGGAAATACTCTATTTGCTTTTTGCAGTCAGGCTATACGGATTGATTTCTCATTTCAGACGACGATATTACGACCGAAATAAAACTGCTATGACATTGGAAAAGTCTAATAAGCCATTAAAAAATAAAAGGGAATACTTCAAGCGAACTATAAAGGAAACCATCGTGAGGAAACCTGAATGTTCGTACTAATCCGTGGTGGGCACACGTGGTGACAAGCCGATACTCTCTCACTCTGAGAGAGACGGCCAGATCCCTACAGCTGGACGTATACCTACGGGCTACTTATGTATAAGATAAGATAAGATAATATGAATGTAGGCAAGTATTTAAGGTATGTAACGTATGTGTGTTATTTGTTTATTTTGAATACTTCATTTTAAGGATCCGTATGGCACCGGATTAAGAATAGCGTCACTCCATTTCCTTCCGTGGATGTTGTAGAAGGCGACTAAGGAAATAAATTACCAGGAGACGGGCAGCAGCGTCTTCCTGAGATTCCAACTGCATACTGCGATTGCCAACTCGCCTGCCAAGAGCGGCGATTATGGCAAAACCCCTCATAGTTATGAAAACCACGAGGGAGGCCTGTGCCCTGCAGTGGGCGTCAAGTGGCTGATGATGATGATTATAAGGAGATGGAGGTTTCTCGTATGCTAACTATCTGTTAATGTACTGTTAACCGGGATGTCATTTGTTTTATTTTTTGTATGCACTTTGATAGACAGCTGTTAACAATGGACTGACAGATCGTTAGTGTGTCGAAAACAAAAAAAAAACGTAATAAAATTTCTGATACAAGTAGTACAGTCAACAGCATACAGTCACCCCACAGAATTTTAGACTGATTTCGTCCTACGAATAAAAAAATCATAAAAGTACTTCTTCCCACAAAACTCACACTCAAAAACGGCCCTAGGTCTCTCGATTAGTCTTTACTTTTTATTAATTAAATGGGCGCAAGATGTACTGTAGAGTAAATTACTCTGTGATTGGTTAATTCTTTGCACCATGCGTGACGTGAACGTTGATTGGGCGATAGTAAGTGACAGCGTAACTGATGGTTGGTTTTAAACAACGCCAGACCAATGAATTTATTGTTGTATAACCCTTCAAAATATCTAGGTACCTCGCAAGATGACAGTCTGACGGAGGCAGGTGCAAAGACATATTTTGCCGGGTAATACTGAACTCGCTCCGATTGGTAGGTAACACAATTGACGAGCCCCGCCAGCCTTCCCACAATTGAATGTGGTGTCAATTTTTAGCGTCAGTTAGACATCTATGTAAATTCGCAGCCTATACACGTCCCACTGTAGGGCACAGACCTTCTCTCAGGGAGAGATTATGGGCTTAATCACCACGCGTGCCCACCGCGGATTGGTGATTTCAAGCGCTGAGGTATGTGAACACCTCAGACACTCAGGTTGCCTTACGATGTTTACCTTCACAGTTAGCGAGTTGCTATTATAACTTCACAAATGTACATAACTTAGAAATCAAAGTCATAGGTACATGCCCGCACTGGGAGTCGAACCTGGGTCTCTCGCTTCCGAGTCCAATGTTCTGCCCACTAGGCTACCACCGCTGATTTTGTGTTCATGTGCACTATAGCGTCACCAATGAACACAAAATCATACCATAATTTGTATAGGTTTTTGGAAGCAGTCTCTATCCTTGAGAGAAGGCCTGTGCCCGACAGTGGGACGCATATAGCTTGGAAGCAGTGAATCTCGTAAATTTTAATAATGGTTATAGCTGTTTTAAAACCAACAGCCTTTTTAGGGTTCCGTACCCGAAGGGTAAAAGTCTCTCTGTCACCAGGCTGTATCTCATGAACCGTGATAGCTAGACAGTTAAAATTTTCACAGATAGTGTATTACTGTTGCCGCTACATATAACAACTGATACTAAAAATAATTTAAAATAATTACTTAAATGGGGCCCCCATACAACAAACGTGATTTTTTGCCGTTTTTTGTTCGATATTCACAACGGCAACAGGTAGACGCTTGAAATATTCAAATGCTGTACAGATAACGGTACAAAACCCTTCGTGCGCGAGTCTGACTCGCACTTGGCCGTTTTTTTTTTATTTATTTTACCAGATAGCATTTCCAAAACGGCCAGATTTTAATGTTCACCGGTGGCGCTCTCCCACTGTCTCAGGCGCAGGCAACAAATTAAAAAAGCCCGTGAGCTGTACAGGTTGCATGTTTTATATGTCCACGTTTATGGAATTAAATGCCTCTTTGCCTTACTAGCTGTACACCATACGATGTTAGACCTCCAAAAATACCATGAACCTCAACTGGAGTAAGCCCAATCTATGGCTTGAAAAGGACCGTCGAATGCAGTTTGATTGATTGATAATTCTACATTGCACAAAGAAAAATAGAACACAGGCGAGCTTAATACTAATAAATATATTCAGTTCAGTTCACAGTACATTCTTTTCAAGCTATGAGAGATTGAAATTAATCTATTTGAGCTTTAAGGGGGTCCAGGGAGTAACACTAGATCTTTTTTTAAAGATTAAATTTAATGCAGTAGAAATGAGGTCCTTGAGAAGTATGTCTGGTGTTACATTGAATGACAGGATACGCAATAGTGTGATTAGAGAACGTTGTGGACTGAAAGAGGATGTAGTGACTAGAATTGAGAAAGGAATGTTGCGAAAGATTGACGTGATATCGAGCGAATGTGTGTGGAAGGGCTAGTAAGGGAGGTACTTCGACCAAATAGGGGATGAATTAGCAAAGGACAAGATAAAAAGTACCCGAAACCGGCGTGCGTGCATGCAGCGACTAATGAATGTTGAGGAAGCGAAAGTGATCTGTCAGGATCGCAGCAAGTGGCAGTCCCTGGTCTCTGCCTACCCCTCTACATACAGATACAGGCGTGAGTTTATGTTATGTCATTAAATTTGCATAAAGTATCAGTATCTGCTTAGCGTTTGTGGACTATGAGAAAGCCTTCGATTCGATCGAGACATGGGCAGTGCTCGAGTCTCCCCAGCGTTGCCGTATTGACTATCGGTATATCGAGGTGCTGAAGTGCTTGTACAACAGCGCCACCATGTCGGTCCGAGTACAGGAGCAGAATTCGGAGGCAATTCCATTGAGAAGAGGCGTGAGACAGGGAGACGTTATCTCTCCGAAACTGTTCACGAACGCACTGGAAGATGCCTTCAAGCTTCTGGAATGGCAGGGACGCGGCATCAATATCAATGGCGAGTACATCACGCACCTTCGATTTGCCGACGATATAGTAGTCATGGCAGAAACTATGGAAGACCTCGGCATAATGCTCGACGACCTCAGTCGAGTTTCCCAACGTGTGGGCCTTAAAATGAACATGGAAAAAACGAAGGTCATGTCGAACGCCCGTGTTGTGCCCACCCCAATAACATTGGGGAACACGACTCTCGAAGTTCTAGACGAATACGTCTACTTAGGACAAACAGTCCAACTAGGCCGGTCCAACTTCGTGAAAGAGGTCAATCGTCGAATCCAACTCGGCTGGGCAGCTTTCGGGAAACTTAGAAAAGTCTTTTCGTCTAATATACCTCAATCGCTCAAGACAAAATTATACAACCAGTGTGTGTTACCAGTGATGACTTATGGCACTGAAACGTGGTCTCTCACTATGGGCCTCATAAGAAGGCTCAAGGTCACGCAACGAGCTATGGAAAGGGCTATGCTCGGAATTTCTCTACGAGATCGAATCAGAAATGATGAGATCCGTAGACGAACGAAAGTCGTCGACATAGCCCAGCGGATTAGTAAGTTGAAGTGGCAGTGGGCGGGGCACATAGCACGCAGAACTGATGGCCGATGGGGCCGAAAAGTTCTCGAATGGAGACCACATATCGGCAAGCGCAGCGTGGGACGACCAGCCACAAGATGGACAGATGACGTCATTCAAGTGGCAGGAAGACGCTGGATGCAGGCCGCTTCCAACCGGTCTTTTTGGAAATCCATGGAGGAGGCCTATGTCCAGCAGTGGACTTCTTGTGGCTGAATGATGATGATGATGATGAAAGTATCAGTACAATCTCTCAATCATGTTAACAGCGATTTTTGGGACCCGTGGCCCTGAACCTAAGGCAGAAAACCTAGTACTGGGCTTAATCCAGTTGAGGTTCATGGTATTTTTGAAGGTCCAACATCGTATGGTGTACAGCTAGTAAGGTAAAAAGGTGTTACTCCCTGGACCTCCTGAAGGTAGTTCTGCAAGTCTAAAATCGTTCATCATCTGGAAAGGGATCTACAGCCTTTCAATAGCCTTACCTAGAACAAGGCTCTGAATTTGTTTCGCAACATAACTCTCTGAACATAAAGGAACTTTATTTCTGTCCGAAATGACCCATCCTTTGCGGACAACGTAAAACGGAAGGGGATCTCTTAAAAGCAATACAGTCATAAAAATACACTAAAATGAAGCACAAACCAGAGTACCTTTCATATTTTATTAGAACTCTTTATACACGAATAGCTTTCGCTCGCGCCTTGGCCGATACAGGGTGAAATTTCGAAATCCCCAAAAAAAAAAAATTTCAGCTGTTCAGCAGGTACTAAAGTTACCAACAGCGGCCTTATTGGCTCCAGGGCCGAGTATCGTAAAACTACAATTCGTAGTTTATTATGACAATTCGATGTACATTGCCATAGCCAAATGAAGGTGCCTTAATAATAAGCTATCGAATACGCTAGTTTGCCTTTTTAAAAAAAGACACAAAAAATATATGCAAAAATATCTCGACACAAACTTGAATCTATGACAACCCATAGTACTAACTAAGTCCGTGGGTCAGATAGACGGAAGGGCTATGCTCATTTTTCGCGAATTCTTTGAAATAAGATTAGATTAGATTAGATTAGAACACTTTATTGTACACACAAATTTCATAACTCGAAATTAGATATGCAGTCACAGCGTCTGTACAAATGTAAGGAAAAAAGCTATAAAAGTCGTAAAATATAATTATCTATCTAATAACAATAACTTATTCGTTGAGGAATTGGTAACTTATCGGGATAACTTTTTTTACGTGGCTTCTTTTACGTTCCACTGTTGGGCAAAGGCCTCCCCCAGCTCGGACTCAAAATCAAAATCAAAATATTTTTTTTTTATTCAAAGTAGCACAGAAACTGCGACTTAATGAACGTTACAAGTTAAACTAGGTGTCCATTTCAAAATCTAGATCATTTTGGAGAAAAGACGGACAAAAAAACTCCAAACTTAGTCTTTTCAAGTCCTTAATTTACAGGATTTATATAAATGTTCTAAAACTCATGCATTGAACTGGCTTTAATTCCAGACATCATTGTCATCTACATCTTACTGTCCTACATCGTACTACATGACTACATCTTTCTGTCCTGGGCCATCTCAATCCACTCCGGCCTACGTCGAAAACTAGTCATGCATCACGTAATTATTAAGGTGCATTGCATTTTACCTTATAAATAATCGCGATTAGACCCATTTCATAACTAACTAGATACATGTCCACGGCTCCTGATACGTTTTTCATTCTTTTGCCGAGTTATTCAATATATCGCCCTTTGATACATAACCCTTCGGGAAATAAAGGGTAAGAGAAGATAGTATCGATTATCAGATTAGTGTGATATAAAAATACAGTACTTCCTCTCAGCCACACGACGGACGGTGAGCCGCAGTGGACAGAACTAATTTAAAATGGCAGACGATTCGCCATTTATAATTCTACGATAAAAGCTGGAGTCATTGATGTTCTTCAAATCCTTTATCGATGCCACGTACTTTGAAATATAATGGCAAAAAGTATGTAGTAAAAGGACTTAATAATTTTGGAAACAACTTTTCTTTATCAAAAACTAAGGCAGAACTGCACCACTTTCTTAAATGTACTTTAATCAACAATCAATCAGCGTCACTCCATGTCCTTCCGTGGATGTCGTAGAAGGCGACTAAGGAAATCATTTACCAGGAGACGGGCAGCAGCGTCTTTCTGAGATTCCAACCGCATACTGCAATCGCCACCCCGCCTGCCAAGCATGGCGATTATGGTGAAACCCCTCATGAAAACCACGAAGGAGGTCTATGTCCTGTGGGCTTCAAATGACTGATGACGAATCAACATGTAACTAAACGACATCCACAGAAGGAAAAAGAGTGAAAGTTAGACGATTGGAATTGTTTAGGATTTGGTGCGCGTAATATGGGAGAAAGGAAGAAAGAAGGACATTTATTGGGGCAAATGTGCCTTTTCTTTAACAAGAAAGAAAAGGCATAACAAGTAACATTATTAAAAAGGAAAAACAAGTCACAAGACAGGACAGGGCAAAGTCAGAGCAGGACATGTGATTATGTTGTGTGGAAGCTATTTAAAAATCGCTATCAAAATCGCCAGTCGCCGGGATCAGTCCGTAGCCCCCCACTAGGCAGACGGGCGACGCGCACAACACGGAATAAACTCCCACTAATCCCCATAAATCGAAATAACCGAATCGGCCTTCGGCTGCCGAATTGATAAGCCATATTTATTCGGCATAAACCGCGCGATTCCGCCTATCGATTCGTCAGGGATTGGGCTGGCTACGCGGTACTACGGACGCTGCGAGCATGAGCTTGGACAAGTAATTAGGTATTTTAAAGAGACGTGAAGTGGCAGTCGGCTCATGCCCTTAGAGCAAAAACTTAACTTCAAATTCTATGCCCCTAATTATAAGGTTGAAATATAAATAATTTGTATCTACCACTATTAGCAATCAGTCCCCAACGTTAATCGTATCTTTGTTAACATTTTTATAACAGGTTTTATATTCTTTAGCTGAGGACAATCCTAAAAATCTATTTAGAGGCTGAAAATTCCACCCATGCCGGGACTTGAACCCGCGACCTCTGGCTAACCGTGCCAGCGCTCTCCCAACTGCGCTAATGGGCAAATGCAGGCATCAGCGAAATTTCGAACCTGTTTACAAACAGCGACACCTGGCTGAAGTTATTTACATTACTTGCAGCCCCGAGGACCCACTATTAGGCAGTTAAGTTTTACACCAAAATGATATCATTGTACCTACATGATTATATTCTTTTTTTTTCGTCCCGCCATCTGTGGAATTTTTAGCCTCCAAAATCGACTTTTAACATTTGGTTGGTTTTTTGTTTAATATTTTCACGTTCTCCAATTTTGGCAGCATGAAAGTCTCATAATAATATCACTGAAATAACGTTCTTACATAGAAGACGCTGCACTGACAAAAGTTAAAAACTAACTCACTAACTAACCTTTAGAGACGATGTTACTCCGGGTCAAAGTGCAATGTTATTTTGTCCTGAGTCTGTCCAAAATAAACCCTCTACGTCGATGTGTTAACGAGATTTGTGTTAGGCCCGACTATTGTTTGTGACACGCTGAATAGAAATGCGTTTACGCACTGAGTTTGGTTAGGGTAGTCAGAAACAGAAACTTCGTTGCAAAAATAGTTTGTGTGAATTTGTCTGGATGAAGGAAAAAATAAATATACCGAGCTAATGAGCATATCGATAATAATAATAAATGAACGGCGGCCTCCAGTGGAAATCGAACCCACGACCTCTTTTCTTTCTTCTAAGAAGTACGGATTTTAGTCCATTTCAGGTTTGATTTTTATGGTTTAATTTCTTTGTTGAAACTAATAAGAAATTAGTTTTAATAACTTAGTAGTAATTTCAGAAGTTTCTCTCTCTGAAGCCTTTATCTTCTTTTTCTCCAATTCGTGCTAAGCGTTGTTGGTTGTAAAATTACTTAAGATACTAATACCACTCATTGTACAATTGTTTGTTTACCCTAATAAAATAAAATAAAATAATATGGCCAAAAGGACCGGTAAAGGAAGCTCAAGGCTCAAGGCCAAATAGGGATGTAAAGGAAACAAAGAGAATCAGAGTGAAACAGTACAGTTTTTGAGAGAAATGTGTGATTTTAAACAGAAAATACATATTGTGGGTTATCAGAAATAACTAAATCCTAAAATTGAGCAGTAAAGAATCGCGGATAGGACAAAAATTGTTTGAGGTCACCGGTAACGGCATATACATTAAAGATGCCCATGGAAACCTGTGTTCCTCGGACTACCGTCAAACCTTTAGAAAAATTATGGTTTTAGGTCCAAAATGCTCATACTTTTTAGTATTGCGAAGTGTAATTTGTTATGGAGGCTGGACTGGCAAAATTTTACCTAATTTAATATAAAAAACATACAAAATTGATTAAATTGGCGATTCAAGAAATTTGACTCGTAAATTAGGGATCGAGACTTGGAAAAATCTGTGTAAGTATTAAGTAAGACTAGACTAATACCCGGTCAAAAAACCACTGACAGCTAGTAACAGTAGATTAATAGAATGTAACACACGAGAAACCGGGATACTCTTGAGAAAAATATTCTCAAGAGATCAATATGTTTATATTAGTTTTCATAAAAAAAATCCAGTTTTCCACATTCGAAGTTCTGGATTCGAAGGACCAAAACATATTTTTAGTGAATGAATTCGAATAAACACTCCCAATAAATGTTGGTCCTTCGAGCTTTAAAAATACACTTATATAACGATTAACTGACCCGGCAAACGTTGTTTTGCCATATTAATAATTAGTCTATTACTTATTCTCAGACCTACCAAGTATACACAAAAAAATTCATAACAATCTTTGAAGCCGTTACAGAGGAGCTCAAAAACAAACACTATGACACTAGATTTTTATATAATTAGGTGTTTGGCCGTTATTTACCCCAAAATGACTCTTAATTGCTTGAACTGATTGAAAGTAGGTACGTGGTATTGTTATAATTCTTACATCATCTCGGGCGACATGGAGTAGCCTAAGTTGTATCACCTCACCAGCAACACAATGGTTCTAGTACCATTTTATCATCAAGTCAATCTTATTGCAACCATAATTCGGCTCGAATATAATTTCGTTCCCCTATCATTTCAAATCGATCAAAGTACCCGATAGTAAGGGACTAGCAATCAACGCCCCATTATGTATCCGAAAAACTGTCCAAAAATAACTGCAAGCCATCCGTCCTTGCAGTAATTTATCATTCCGATTCGTCCCCTAGCCGCTCTTCAGTCCAAGCGCGAAATAAGGGAACATTGTTACAAGGGATCCTCACACAAACTCACTCATCTGGAAGCAAAAATCCTTTGTGAAAACTTTAATAAGCCCCGTAAAAAATAACAAAAACAAAGATTTGAGTTGTGTGCAATAAAGATTGTGTTATTACAGGGGCTCTTTGAACTATGGGCATTGAATCAAATGATGAAATTTGAATGCACCCATTTAGAAAAACATCTGTCAGTAATTTTGGTTGGCATGGCAACTAAATAAGTATAGCTAGTAAAGAGTTCCACTGACCTGTAATCTAAAGATTGCATACTAAGGAGTATTTACTCCTATAAGGAGTATAAACTCACGCCTATATCCCAGAGGGGTAGGCAGAGAACAGGGTCTGCCACTTGCCATGATACCGACAGATCTCTTTCGCTTTATCAACATTCCTAATTCGTTGCCTGAATGCACCCCGGTTTCGAGTACTTTTTATCTTGACCTTTGCTTATGCTAATGCATGAGGATAAAAAGAAGAAGAAGATAACCTGATAACCATTTTACAAAATGAAAAATTTTAGTTCGCAGTACATTCACGAGCCGCGTTTCAAATTAACTTAAACCATAGCTGAAATTTTACAGCCTGACGACTCGTGTCCGGTATACAAGTTGTTGGCGACAGATCTGGCAACCCCGTTGCTGTGTGAGAATGTTATAACACTTACATAGCAACGGGGTAATTGCCTGGATCGATTTCTATTTTATTGTCCTTTTTATTATTTAATTTGTTATAAATATAAGTAATATCTATAATTCGGGCTTTCCATTTTCGGCGCTAACACAAGTACTATTGCATATCACTGGCTATACTCAAAAACCCTACCTATTCTCTGACCCAGTCTAGAATTCTCGAGAAGTAAGCAAACCGTTTAAATCTGTAAAAATATAGCAATCGACCACATTGTATTAAGAAATAGCTATCCGTATTTTAGCTTCCGTAACTTAAATCGTGTTTTGGAGAACACTGTAAGTTATTACTTTCAATAACTACAAAGCATGACTCACGCCGCCATCACAAGGATCGGCAGAGACCTTTGCCAGTTGCCACGATCTTAACAAACCGCTTCATCAACATTCGTTAGTCGCTCAAGAGCAAATGAAGTCATGATACAGTCCTTAATGACGAGTCCATTAATCAGCCAGTGTTAGTTCCAGTTTAAAGCGTGAACATTTCAATGACGATATACGGGTAGTAATGGGTTCATCGTCACTTTTACTTACTTAAATACACCATGACAATCAATTAGCACTACTGACCGTAGAGCTTTGACCTCTATGCCCTTGGCCTCCAATGCCTTTGAAATTTAAAATTGATATTGAAAAACGTTTACGTTACCACTGGTTAAACAGTAAGTATTAATTTAACTGGGTATTTGACAAAATATCAAATGAGTTACTTTTAAAACGGAATTTTGTATGAAAATACTTGCTTATGACGTCACATTTCAGTGCAATCTTTTTATGTTTAATCTATTTAAAAATTGTAATAACTAGTAATTGACTAAAAGAGATACATTTACCGAGATATTTTGTAATCTTCGTTTTAATCGAGTATATGAAATAATTTATTGTTGATCGTGTCTAATACCGTATTAGAAAAAAGCGAGGGAATTTCAAGGGAATTTCTAAAGAGACTTGAGCTTTGATGTCATGAAATGTAGATGTTTGATGAAATAGCTTGATGATGATATGCGTATTTGTTAGATGATGTATACTACAACTCTTATTTTATTTTGTGGGTATGCAAAACAGGTAATAATCTTAAGAAAACATAAGATAAGATAAGAATGTTACATGTTACAATATCAACCCCTATTATTAATCTTTACAGAAATAAGTAATTTATCTATCTTGACATTAATCATAAGCAGCCTATATAAATCCCACTGCGGGGCATAGGCCTTTTCTCAGAGAGAGAGTATGGGCTTAACCACCACGCGTGCCCACCGTGGTTTGGTGATTTCAAGCGCTGAGGTATGTGAATAGCTCAGACAGTTAGTTAGCGAGTGGTATTGCTACTTTAATTTCACAAATGTAACTAACTTAGAAAACCAATTCATAGGTACATGCCCGCACTGGGACTCGAACCTGGGTCTCTCGCTTCATAGTCCAATGTTCTACCGACTACGCTACCGCCGCTCGTCCAATGTTCTACCCACTAGGCTACCACAGCTCGGTACCAATCTTGACATTGGTAGATATTAAAAAGAAATTGCTTACACCCCGACTAAAGCTGAACGAAACACAATATACGTAAACAATCTGAGTCTTTGGATCATGCCGGGATTCGAACCAGTTACCTCTCGAATCTGAGGTGTGAAAAGCCTACCGATACGCAGTAGCGTATCTCACGGCTGAGGGTTGCGCTGTAGTAGCCGAGATATCAATTATTAAAACGGGTCCTTGTGAAATTGCTGTCACTGTGGTCTTTATCGAGGTCTCGTATAGAATATTTAGGCAAATTACGCTCTACTCAGTGAAATTGTAAACAGACTTAGCAGGCAGTCTGATGCTAAACAGTAGCAAGCCAATTAGATCAATTTAACTGAATGCTTTGCATTGACGAAAATACCTTATTTATGCTGTGTCGAAATGTTCTAAATGTTTTCAAATTAATTGATTCGTGAATTTCGTGATAAATTCTTACACACGTAAACTCACGACTGTATCTCTAAGGGGCAGGCAGAGATTGGGGTTTGGCACGTTTGATAAGTGCTTCATATTGTACTAGCTAGATTTTGCTCATGACGTTGTCTACATGGGAGATGAATTGTTATTTTTATGCAGGGTGATGGTTTATGTGGTATAATAATTTCTTCAATTTATTCGGAACAATTTTTACCTCATAATCAAAACAGTTCAATATTTACTGTTGGCCAGCTAATCCTGATATCTGGAGGACGTGCGAAAAAAACCCTGTGTTACCCTTAGATCAATTTTATTGTGGCGATTTTTTATTCATAAGCAGCCTATGTACGTCCCACTGTAGGGCACAGGCCTTCTCTCAGGGAGAGAGTATGGGCTTAATCACCACGCGTGCCTACCGCGGATTGGCGATTTCAAGCGCTGAGGTATGTAAATAGCTCAGACACCCAGGTTTCCTCACGATGTTTTCCTTCACAGTTAGCGAGGCGTAGGCGATTTTTAATACCGAAGAGGAATTGCTTTTGTTAGGTTCTATTTAATTTTTTAATGCTTTTATTGTACTTACAATCAAGATACTTATCGCATGTATCGTGTCGTGTCATATCGTTATGGTAGCAGGTCCATAACGATACGATAATTTCAATTAAAAAATAAATAATAATATTTATTATCTGTATAGAGTTTTGAGCTAATCTAATCTGAATAAAAATTTATTTTTTAATTTATTTATTTATTATTAGGAAGACTAACAGCACAAAACAATGAATAACAGAAACTTTAGACATACAGAAGGCCAGTTATAAGTCTCCACTTATAGAGCATACTAAACTACCTTAATAATATAATTTATTCTAACCATTGAAGAAATCTGCACTAAGTATTTCCCTCAAGCTTTGGACTAATGAATTAAACATATCAAGATCACTTATCTTCGCCAGTTTATTAAATTGGTTACAAACCCTCCATAGATATGAGTTTTGCCTATACCTTGATGACACTTTTTCCAGATGAAATACTGGATTTACTCGCCTTGATCTATTTGGAACATACAGATTCAGTTGACTAAGCAGCTGTAGACAGTCGATTTGACCAGACGTAATACGGTGCAGTAGGGTTATATCGGCTGTTTCGCCAGAAATCAGAAAAATCAATCTCTATGATAAATTCGACAGCAGATATAAGTTGTACAGGAGTTCAACTTATAACTAAGTGAAGCATAACTAAGTAAGTATTAAAAGGTGCTTATGCTGTGCACAGTGCACACTATCTTGTAGGTCTCAAACGTTATTTCACAATTGAATGGCGTACTATTCAATTTTAACATAACGTTTGAGACCCCATAGAGTTGTGTTCTGTAAATCACAACGGTTTTTAAACTTATAAGTAAGGGTGACCTTGGTGTAAGGGTGCACGATCAAACAAAGTTATTTGTTCGCATTTTTTCAGTGTCACTGAAGTGTAGAAAACGTACACACATACATAAACTCACGCCTGTGCCCCAGAGGGGTAGGCAGATCAGGGACTGCCACTTGCCACGATCCTGACAGATCACTTTCGCTTCCTCGACATTCATTAGTCGTTGCACGCACGCCGGTCTCGGGTACTTTTTATCTTGCCCTTTGCTAATACATCCCCTATTTGGTCGAAGCAAGTCCGCCTGTGACGTCCGTTACTGGCCGTTCCACCCACATTCGCTAGTTTAATTTTTTTCGTCACTCTTTCTTACTTCATCCTCTCCACATGTCCAGACCAACGCAATCTTAAAAATGACAAAAAATTTAATAGTAAATAACCCTGTTTTCCTACTTCACGTAACTGCTCAAAATAAAATGAGCGTTTCAAAATCTAACATGTAATAATAACAGTACTGGTATCCGTGTTACTCCGGCCAGTAACTCAGGCAGTTACTGGAGTGCACTGGACTGAAATAATTGATTCCTTTGTGAAGAAAGATGGTTGTAACACTCATTGAGAACGTCCAGAAAGGCTGATTACAGAGAGAGTAACAAAATGTATTGTAAGGTGCATATAGCACCCAACAAACTTTACCATAAAATATACGCGTCGAACTGACAACCTCCTCCTTTTTTGAAGTCGGTTAAAAAATTCGGAGCATTGGGCACCAAATAGGGGATGTATTAGCAAAGGGCAAGATAAAAAGTACCCGAAACCGGTGTGCGTGCACGCAACGACTAATGAATATTGAGGAAGCGAAAGTGATCTGTCAGGATCGTGGCAAGTGGCAGTCCCTGGTCTCGACCTACCCCTCTGGGATGTTTGTATGTATGTATGTAAGTCGGAGCATTTTACTGCAATAATTAGGATTTTCCTACTTATAAAGATATTGACCGATTCTAAAATGTTATGATCCTAACTTTAAAACTTACAGGGAAGGATCAAAACCGGGCTATTCTATCACAAGTTATGACGATTTAAGCGAAAACGGGAATATTTTAATTCAATTTAAGTGCCATTACATATCAACATCATCATCAGCCATTTGACGGCCACTGCAGGATATAGGCCTCCCTCATAGTTTTCCAAGCTTCCCGGCCTTGTGCCGCCCGCATCCAGCGACTCCCAGCCCTCGTAACCAGGTCGTCAGACCATCTGGTGGGGTGCCCGCCCACGCTGCGTCGTCCGGTCCGCCAGGTCAGAGCTTTTTCGCCCCGCCGGCCATCAGTTCTCCGAGCCACTACATACCTATATTTGCATTAAATATCACAGCAATTATTTGTAACGTGTGAAATTAATTGCTAGATGATTTGACGCTTGAGTCACTTGTCATTGAAACATAATAATCGTGGAAAGAATCGGGAATACCATTAAAAGAAGAAGAAGAAAAAAGAAAAACATTTATTATAAAAACAGTGCACACGCCACAATAACAAAACAAAAAAACAACCAATAAAATATTACAACATAAATTTTATAAAAATGAAAGGAAAAAGAAAGGTCACGGCGTGTCCCTGTTATTGTAAATGGCAACTGAGTCAGCAGTATGCTGAGGGTCAAGCCTTCAGCGCTGATTTTCAGTCAATGCCAGCGCCATTAGCATTAAGTCCACCTTTTCTTCACTGTCTCTCGTGCAAGAAAGAATAATTATAATTAATCGGGTATATAAATGAACCAAACATCGTGTGCCGTTGTGAATCTTCTGTATCATCTGTTGTTACCTGGAACTATTACGAAGTCGATGTTAAAAGGAGATAAGGAGAAATTTGATACTTACGCGATTTATTTGTATTAAATATTTGTCGTTCATTCACGTATAAGTATTTTGGGATGCTGCAGGGAAGTTTCGTTACAACAAAATATTATCCAACTATTAATATGAAAATGAAAGACGATATTTGGCAATGATGACATAAATAAATAACTAAATAATAGTTTCTACCTCAGTCCTTAGAGCCAAATAAAATTAATTTACTGGATATAAATAAATTTCCACGAAAATACCTACAAAGTACCTAAAACAGAATACATTTATTTAGATGATCGCCAAAATGGATAGATCTTTAGTGAAAAACATAAATGCTTGAGATAATAAACATTAATACTACCCAAAACACGGTGATTTCTGGGTGGTTTGAAAGCCGCGGTTATTTAATTAGTGTGAGGGGACCAGGTATTATTTACTACACCTTTATTTATTTATTTATTTTATTTATTTATGACAATAAAGTTTTTGTTATTCTATTGTATTAAAAATGGAATCTGTTTCGACCATTACTTTTAAGTTACAAGTAAATAAAATTTAAACATCGGACCAGTGCGAGTCGGACTAGCCTACTCAGGGTTCCGTAGAAGCTTTTCTCGAACTTTAAAGGAATTTTTTTTTAATGATTTAATTACAGATGTGTAATTTTCTGATTTTTCCCTATATTTATAGTATAAGACTGTATTACTTGCCAAATCCGTGTGGCGCCGGATTAAGAATAGCGTCACTCCATTTCCTTCCGTGGATGTTGTAGAAGGCGACAAGGAAATAAATTACCAGGAAACGGGCAGCAGCGTCTTCCAGAGATTCCAACCGCATACTGCGATCGCCAACCCGCCTGTCAAGCGTGGCGAATATGGCAAATTCCCTTCATGGTTAGAAAACCATGAGGGAGGCCTATGTCCTGCAGTGGGCGTCAAATGGCTGATGATGATGACGACTTGCCAAAATTCGTAGTTCTAGGTCGACGGAAAGTACCCTATAAACTTTGATTCTTTTGAGAATGTCGAAGTATACGTCTTTTGCGGCATTAACGGCTGTAAATTTTGTTTTCGTCTACTTCGAAGTTAGATTTTATCACAGCAGCTTCAAGAGGCTGTTGACCTGAATATACGTACAGTTTTCATTTCAACTCGATACCTTCGCGCGTTCCCGAGATAAATGGTCTTGACAGACAGACGGATGGACGGACGGAAAACAAAGTGATCCTATGCGGGTTCCAGTTTCCTTTTGAGCAATGGAACCCCAAAAAATATTTGAGAAATCTTGCGCAAAAAGTGCGCGAACAAATTAGTACCGCCTCTCCGTCTAACAGAACAATGACCCGCGGACCCGCGGCACGCACGCACCGCTCTGGGTGGCTACTAATGGTTCTGATAGGTTCGAGTTTGTAACGACATAATTATGAAAAAAGCAAACTAACGTATTCGATAGGTCTTATCAGCAGTGATCGTATAATCGGATGCATATTTACCTAAAGTTGAGGTGTTGGCTGTTATGGAATGCACTTTTGTATCGAAAAAATCCCGGGATTCCGGAATCGACGAATACAGTGTTTTGGTTATAGAATTAAGTCGGGTGAATACAGATACTTGCGTTCAGGTGTTTGCTAATATGGAATGCACTTTTGTATCGATCGTAAAAAATCAAGCGATTTCAGAATTATCGTTTAGTGCTTTCCGACTATAGATCGGGTGCTGGCTAATGTTATAAAGTTAATTGCCAAACTGTCATTGCAAACGTCAAGATAAGTAATTTTCTTTCTTCACTCTACATAGCGACAAACAACTCGATGCCTTGAATTTCTATAAAAAAAAATCTCATTTTTTATTACATTAACACGGCGAAAGTAAGTAGCATCCGTAAGAGGGCTGGTAAACATTTCATAAATATATAATATAATATAACATAACGTATGCGATTAGTTTTGCATTCCCGTATTTTCTGAAATCCCGGGATTTATATTTAAAAAATATGTTTTAAGAAGCCGCTTCCATAATTTCTGAGCCAAAAAATAACTTTAGGTAAATATGCATCCGATTATTCGATCACTGCTTATCAGGCACGGTCACGTTGTTAGCAACAAGCCCTAGCCAAAATATATATATTCCTATACTGCTCGGTACTGCGAACAACTTCAACTATGAAAAAAAATCCAAAGCGCTAAAAACATATCGACTGTTTCATCTTGAAACACCACAGGATGCACTCTGACGCTCTGATTTTGCCTTTTGTTTTAAATGTTACTTGTCATACCTTTTTTTTCTTGTTATGTGTTAATTTGTCCCAACATATGTATTTCTTTCTTTCTTTTCTTTAGTTTTTTTATGTGGCCTACATACGTCCCACTGCAGGGCACAGGCCTTCTTAGAGAGAGGGCTTAATAACCCCGCGTGCCCACGGCCGTTTGGAAATTTGTATGTGAACTCCTTAGATACTCAGGTTTCCTCACAATTTTCTCTTTATAGTGGAAGAGAACGATCACACGCTCTTCTCTATATATGTATGCAGTCAGCTATGTACTCAATTTTTATTAAATTATTTTCCAAACTGAGAAGATCTTAGCTCGACAGACACTTCCCACGTCTACGATATTACTTGCGTCTGATCCAACAGAGGGAGAGCGGCAAAACAAAATGGATCCTCCATTCCGTTTGTAAATTTCATTTATTTTCAAGAACTATTACACTTAAGCCTTTTCCCCGGCAGTATGGCGACGTAAACGTCTTAACTTCGCTGCTGTACTACAAAATGTCGTAACTGAAAAGTGAGATTGCTTAAACTGTGAACCTTAACGTTAATGCAGTGTGTTTAGGTCGTTTTCGGACGTGTTCTTATTTATTACAACGAAGTGAAAAATCGGCCAAATGCGAGTCGGACTCGTGCATATGATTCCGTACGAATACTTATTGTCATACTAGCTGTGCCCACGACTTCGTTCGCGTTGGATTAAAATATGAAGTACCCTTACCCTTTACTCCAGGTCGTGGTCAATTTCCGTTCTTTATTTCATCCCTCAAGACGTTTTTGCAGTTCAAATTCAGTATTCTATGATTCTACCTCACCACACCGTTCCTTGTTGGCGCAGCTTGTCGTCCGCTCAATCTAACTTTGGATGGGATAGAATGCTCAATATAATACAGAGATTTGTTATTTGGATCTGTTTGCGGAATATTGCCGAACGCAGCGTAGGCCAAACCCACCCGTTCACTTGACTTAAGGTCTAAGGCAGATTGCTAGATTTGTAGCGGCTGGACGAGGATGGCCGAGAACAGAAAGATGTGGCGCGCTTTGGGAAGGCTTAAGCCGAACATGAATAACCCATTATGTCCCCACCGAGGGGCACGGATCTCTTCCCTGAGGAAGGTATAGGCCATACTCCACCAAGGGGGCCAAGTCCGGATTGGTGGAGGCTTGTAGACTAGTGGCTCGTCTACTGTCAGAAGTCGTCAAGCCGCCCTAAGGCCTCTGACTTGGCTTAACGACTGCCATCTATCGACGGCAGCCGGCACCAACAGCTTGACGTGCCTTGCGAAGCCATGCACTGAACGCGCCCTGTGTTGCTTAACCTTCGTGATCGTTTAAGATCACTCAGGCAGCCGGGGCTACGAGCGATTCTGAATTTCTGAGCGATTATTAATATTTGTGCTGGACTAATTCTTTCAACGCAAAATATATTTATATATCAACCAGAGAAAATCTTATGCCTCTCACTGTAATTCCCTTAACAGATTCATTTACAATTAAATTCAATTTGCTATGTAACTCGCGTTAATTGCAAGGCCAAGCGCTAATTCATTTTTAACGGAAACCATGCAATAGAATCTCTATGCAATTTTGGTCAAGCAAATTGAAAATGAAAGTGAAAAAAGTTTTATTTGCCACGAATAATTTCAATGAAATGGTACAAGTGAAATTGAAAGGGAAAAAAGTTTTATTTAATACAAATCATTATAAAAAACCGTACCGGTCCTGTACCGAGCTAATAGAAGAATGTCCATTCTATTTAATGCGTAAAGTTTTAGCATTATCTATTTTACTATTAACAGGACTTTATAGTGGGTAGATTTTTTATTGATGCCTACTTTTATTGCACTTACATTAAAAAAATCGTATAAATATATTGAATATATTAAAAATAATTCTATTCAAATGTTTTGTCGGCAAGTTCACAGTTTCGTTACCCAAAAGATGGAAAACATGTTAGTTTCCTCAGAGAATACTCCGCTCCGACTAGTACTGTCAATAACAAGATTCCACATCCTATTCCATTCGATTGTGACCACTATCTCTACAACATTAAAGGTCGGATTATTAGTATACCTGTTGGGCAGAGACTACCAAGAATAAACGACAATTTCTCAATAATGTATCGGGCAAATAAGTTTATTGGAGAATTTGTTTCAACGGTTTCCCTTCTGCTGTTTTGCGGTTCTACTGTGAAGTATTACGCAACTTCCGCTTGTGAAATTTACATTTTGTCAATACTTCGAGAATTGGGGTTGCAAAATCTTTAAAAATGACTTGTCATTTTTATGATAAGTAAATGGAATGTATGCAAGTCATCATCAATATTCAGTCACGAGAAGTCCACTGCTGGGCATACGTATAGTTAAAGTAAATCGTCTTATCCGTTTATTGCGTATGCCTACCAGTTAATTTCTTGCACCACCTGTGGTTGACTGGTAGAAAATGCTAATAGCATTAAGTCCGCCACATTGCTATTGTATTTTTTTTACTTATGTTCAATACACGTGTTAATAATAATAATAATAATAGGCCTCCTCCATGGATTTCCATAAAGACCGGTTCAAGCGGCTTGCATCCAGCGTCTTTCTGCCACTTGGATGAGGTCTTCTGTCCATCTTGTGGCTGGTTATCCTACGCTGCGCTTGCCGATATGTGATGTACATGTCGCAGCCATGTGGTATAACACGCCGTATGACAAGTAGGCGCACCGGGTTGAAAAACGTTGCTGTCATGTAATGCGGCTACCTCACGTTAAGCCGGATTTCAATTGAACTGAAATAAACTTAGGCCGCATTATATGAGCACTTCGCGTTCGTCAAAGCGGCTTAGTAACGTAAATCCCACATACAAACAGGCGTATTATACGATATGGCTGCGAAATCCATTCGAGAATTTTTCAGCCCCATCGGCCATCAGCTCTGCGTGCTATGTGCCCCGCCCACTGCCACTTCAACTTACTAATCCGCTGGCCTATATCAACGACTATCGTTCCTCTACGGATCTCATCATTTCTGGTTCGATCTTGTAGAGAAATTCCGAGCAAAGTCCTTTCAATAGCTCGAAAAATTGCAGCTATACAAGGAAATTTTCGAAATCTGTGTTATTACATAGCTTAACTCCGAAGAGCTATTAACTAACTACCCACTTACTTTTAATATCTAGTGCTTGGGCTCTCCTCACCAGCCGCTGGTAGAAATCTGCCTCAGATCGTTGGTTCACCGATCTGGTAGGCGTCTGAGAACAGAAGGAAGTGGTGTGCCTTAATTGGGCCTATATCTTGCAGTGGACGAATACGAGATGATTGATTGATCTAGTGCTTACGAAGGTTTTAGTTCACGACTTGGTGCTTGGATAACTAAATGGCTTCCCAATCCAATCTGCAGTATGTACTGTATCTCCTGATACGTAACTCGCCTACTATCATGGATTTTTTCGCTGCTAGCACATTTTCTTTCGTTACAGCCGTCAAAGAGGGACCACTTCTTTCTTCATCCTCGAAAGTTAGTCGATCGCACTTGCATTCATTATACCAACGATACACGGTTGCCTTGGAAGGGCTTTTATCTATGAATGCCGTTTGAAGTCTAACGTACGATTCGTCCGGTTTCAGGTAAAAAATCATCCATTTTTGAATGAGACTCGATAATTTAAATCGGGTTGCGAAAAATTTGAAATTGGAACGTACCTGTTATTACTTATAAATAATCATATTTTCAAAATAGGTTGTTATCTAGCCAGTGTCTCATGCACGAAATTTTTTTTCGCAGTTCTAATTGTAGCCTGGAATAGGCTACATAAAAAATCTATCAGCTAATAAATTTACTCTTAAACGAATTTATCCATGAAGTGCATACACTACACGTGTGGAACAGCAAATGTAACTATGTATCTCTTCAGACGATACACTGTATTCTTAATTTTGGAGTATTTGAAGTATTTAACATTCATTAGTACGACTAATGAATGTTTAGGTAGCGAAAGTGATCTGTCAGGATAGTGACAAGTGGCAGTCCCTGGGTTCTACCTACCCTATGTTGAAGTATTTAGTGCTTTTATTTTCTTTACAAGTATTCTTATTTTCTTCATTTTATGTTCTTTTGTAAGTTCCGTTTCTTCTAAAATTGGGTCAATTATTTCTCGATTTCGAAGTAAAAGTTGTCTATATTGACGTGTAGATCCCCTTGTTTTCGGAAATTTATGAAAATAATGCCTGTATGAGCTAATTATATGTATTGGTGCTACTATAATAATTGTCCACGAAGCTAGCGTGCGTTCATGCAGCGACCAGTTAATATCGATGAAAGATGTCAGCACTATGCTGAGTCAGTTGCCATTTACAGCAGGAGACACACCGCGACAATTTCTGAAAAGTGTTCCTATTATTTTTTGTTGTCCATATTTTGTTTGGTTTTAAGTTTTAATTAATGTACGTTGTTTGTTGCTGCAATAAATGTTTCTCTTTCTTTCTTATGTTTGTCTGTACGAAAGTGGTAAACCATGATATCTGACTAGCCCTTTGGGATACAGATGTGAGTATGTTATATATTACTGTAAACTGAGTATCAATCTAAGCTTCCACCATGAATAAAGAACTAAATAAACTACTCAAACAAACTACCCATCGCTCACAATATACGGCAATAGGCTTAGGCCCATTCTATCAACAATCGAGATCTCTTTACCTAAACACCCATCGGGTTTCAACCTTCCTTTGTGCATTTGAATTATTCCCAACCGAAATGAGACGATCAGTCCTACAGGGTGACAACGAATTCGTTTGCAAAATTGGGCTGTGATATTTTTTTAGACCTTTTTCATCTCATAGTAATTACAAATATAAAAAGTCTGAACAAAAACGATTATTAATTCTTTATTACACAAACACAGTGTAAAAAAAGGCGGACTTAATGCTAAGGGCATTTTCTACCAGTCAACCTGCAGGAGGTACGAGAGAGGCAAAAATTGCAAAAAAAATACCGAATAAAACAATCTAAAACATAAAACAGCGTTACGTATTGTGCGTCAAAATGTTTCCGCGTAAAACAGTCCAATTTTATAGGGACATTCTGACCATGATTTAGAACCTAAAGCACTAGTTTCAAATAGCAAATACCTATATTTTTTTTACGAAAAACTACTTTACATTTTTATAAATGAACCATACTAATACACAAACCTGTAAAAAGAAAATATATCTTGTTCGAGCGTGTCATGATCAGCGCCGACCAATTCAGTTGTTATTTTGCTTGTTTATGAATGTTGGTCGATATTCTACAAAATAAATATGAAAGAAAACATTTTACAATGCCACGGGATTTCGTAACGCCTTCGTTTGTGATAACGGTTTCGAACCAAACACAAATCTTAAAAATCGTGATCATCTTCAAAAATGTTAAGTATATCATTACTTTGAAATATATTAATAATACGAGTATAATAATCTTTACCATCAAAATATTTATTAGTACATTTGAATAAATCTTATACATTACATTAATGTGTAGTAAATAATAAGAATTTACTGAGAATTTAGATAGAAAATAGAGGCCAAATCGCTGCCATCGGCCGGTAATAACTGTTTATCAAGACAAAAAGATTTCCTTAAGATATTCCGAGCTATTTTAAAATCACCCTGTATAGGCCACAGCAGTGTGCACAGAACTATAGCTTTCAGAACAGGTCCTAAGAAATTTGAAGTAATCGAGCCCTTATCAAAATCGAAATAAAAAACTTTCACTATAACAGCATAGAAAGATAGGAAGGATAGGATTTGTGATGTCCTTGCCTGGTTACCATAGCAAAGGGTATCCTAGTTTGAGACCTTGACAAGTGATTGTGTTGTGTGGAAGTTATTATAATTATAGAAATTCAGAAACAATCACAAAACTTTGCAAAATCGAGGACGAGGAAGGAAGAAGCTTTTTATTTGATTAATAAAAAGCATTTTATTAATTTTAACACAGAAACTATGACTTAAAGAACGTTACAAATTAGTTTATTACGAACATCTTTTGCACTATATATACATGGCAATTAATTTACATAATACGAGAAAAAGAAACGTCCCCACAATAGTTCTACGTTTGTATGAAAAAATCCAACCCGATCTTCTGCTTATGTTTACTTAAAGCTCGTGGCATCTTCACGCTGAGTAAACAAGGGGGTGGACACAGACGGCTGTTTAATTTAGCCATTGATTGGTCTTCGTATCGCGATTTATACGTTGGGGTGCATTGTGAATGGGGTACTTCGGCGCTTAGGACCGGTTCACATTGCTGGAAATCGTACCTCAGAATAAAAATAGAATGAAATTGTTTTTTACATTGGAAAGGTCTTTTCGTTCGCTCCAGTGTATTCTCCGATTTCAGGGAAAAGTGCGATCCTCTTATATCTTGGAAAGTTGTGAAGAAATGATATTAAAAAAAATGCTCAAAAGACGTGTATTCACGAGAGCTATAAGGCGCATGTAGGTGTACATTGAAATATTGAAAGTCAAAATTGTGAAATGAAAAACTTAGAAAATACCAAAATAAAATAAATAATTTTAAATATAGTTTTTTTAATAACAAGATAAGATAAGGATATTCTTTATTGTACCAGGAAAAACAAAAACATGAAATATTAACAAAAATGCAGTATAATTGGCGGCCTTATTGCTTATAGCAATTTCTGCCAGGCAACCGACGATAGAGAGCTGCCGAAGGAAAAGTGAGACGGGTAGTAGGTGCAAATATGAATATTCATTTACATACTTATAATAATAATATACTTACATAAACCTAACAAGCATACGATGGTTGACAGATGGATAGATAGATGGATAGATAGATGTGTGTACACAATCATTTATCTTTTAAACATTGTTGCTTTAGACTAAATAGATAAATTATTCTGTACAAACATCGTATGTATGTATTTGAAAACAATATAAGGAAAATAATTTACTTTACTTTGCTATCAGACTTATTTGATACAACTTTAGGTCAGACTTTTCCCGCTTGCGTCGTTTCCTATCACGGCAAATTGTAGAAAGTGACTTTTTCCTTTTAAAATAAATAAATACGCGTATTTTGCTCGATAGAACGCACACGGGGCTGAATTGTCACCCGGAGTGACAGAACGACACTGTCAAAGTGACTCTGCACGAGTCATTCTAATGTTTTTCCATTTTTCCTCCTTTTTGCTCCAAAAGTGCCAGGCAGCGTTGTAAAAATATACCGACTCTTTATAGAACAAAAATAAAGGAAGTGAAGCAATTTAAACTTAATAAAAATCTATTGCATTGGACGACATGATTTGTATGCCTATTTCAACAGAGCATATAGCAATTAACTTTTTAAATTTATACATCTTTATGTACTTACAGATCAATAAATGAATTATTAATTATGAAGGGGATGAAAACAGCTTGTATTTCTACACGAAATTTTGGTTTATTGAATTCAGATAATTGAAAACCTATTTAGAGGCTAAAAATTCCACCCATGCCGAGACTTGAACCCGCGACCTCTGGCTGACCGTGCCAAAAAAAATTCAATAAAAAAAATTGTCCTCAGCACGGGTTAGTGCAACAAAAAGAATATATTCAGATATTTGTTTAAAATTTGCGAAATATTTATTGCTCCGCACGTACTGGCTAGTCTTTCCTGTGGGCTAGGCCGACTAAGCTGTCAGGATGGTATATGTGCTGACCAAGCGTAATCTATCTAAAACAACAATGTCCCAGGCACTGCAGTGGCCGATTCGTTTCTTCACCCATCTAGTGTGAGCGAAGGTGCCACTGAACGCTGCATAAACCACCTCATTACGTTGATTAAACGTTTGTTCCGTGAGTTATTTCCCAGATTGATATTTTGCGTATGTCAGGGTGCGTGGTAATGTTACTAAGCTGGACTATGTCAATTAACTTAGTTTTTTGACATATTTCTGATGTGATCCATCAAAAAGTTTCCAAGCATAGCTCGTTTTGCAGCACGCTCATCGACTTCAAATCGGTGTCCTAGTCCTACCGTCAGTGTCCACGTTTCGGGTCCGTAGATCATAACTAGCAAAACGTACTATTTCTCTATACTAGGTAAATTACTTATTTAGGCTGCAGGTTGGATACATTAAACCTCATTTTTTTGTTGGCGAAATTAGCTTGGCAAAAAGTGTCATTGTCAAAAGTTATATAATATTGATAAGGATTTTTAGAAACCATACATACGTTCACACGTGCATTGCATGCGTACATTTGGGAAGTTGTTGTAGCAATAACACTGCCTAATTGTGAAGGAAAACATCGTGAGGAAACCTGAGTGACTGAGGTGTTCACATACCTCATTGCCAATCCACGGTGTGACGACTCAAGAGAGAAATATCTCTTAAAAACCGGCCAAGTGTATGTCGGGCCACGCACGTTCCGTAGAAAAAGTGGGTTTTGTCTACTTTATAATCATAATCATAATCATAAAGCATTTATTTGTGGATCATAGGTACATTTACATTTGGTGTTCAGTCAGTTTTCGGATCGCTATGTCCTGCCTTAAAGGCGTACAAATATATTTTTTGTCAGAGTAGATAATAACCAATCAATGTCACATGCATTTGAATTATTTGGAAATAAAAAAATGTCACAATCTAGGTATATCAATATTGAAATTAAAATTAAGCAAAATAATAAGTACATGTCAAATAGGTATTTTTTTTTTTTTAAAGTATGTCAAACTATAAAATAAGTTGAAGAAACATTAAGTTACATCTGTAATACCTACTTCGATATAGTTATAACTGAGAAATATAATGTAACATAATTAAAAATATTAAGGTACATGTCAATTCGACTTTAAAGTAGGTATAAAGACCAATCCAAAGCAAAATAACATAAAAATACTTATTAATTATTTTTTATCCTCCATGAATTCATTAACAGAGTAATAGGATTTCTCAACAAGGTATGTGAAAAGGAGCCTTTTAAGTTTTCTCAGTGTCGCGTTTTTTATTTCCTGTGGTATATTATTATATATTTTCGGTGCCATACAGTAAATACTTTTACGTAAAAGTGCAGTTTTAGACGGTGGCACGCGTAATTTATCAGTATCACGCAGACCCCTATGCTGTATGTTATTCCTGGCTACCTCAAAAAGATGCATATTATTCCTAACAAATATTACAGTTTCATAAATATATAACGACGGTACTGTTAATATTTTCAATTTCCTAAAGTAAGGCCTACAGCTATCAATGGGTTTTAATCCACAGAGTGCTCTAATGCAACGTTTCTGAGCTCTAAGTACTAGTTCTTTATTTGTGGAATTTCCCCAGAAAATTATTCCGTATCGTAAGGCCGATGCCGCATACCCGTGATATGCAGTTAATGTAGTGCCCATATTAACTACTTTGGCCAGTCTGTAGAGGGCATATGAAAAAGTTGTCAACTTTTTGCAAATCTCCTCTGTATGTGTTTTCCATGATAAGTTGTAGTCAATATGTATACCTAGAAACTTAGCATTTTTAACTTCCTCAATTTTCATACTTTTATAATTTATGTTTAGGGACGGTTCACTTGTTCTTTGTCTGAAATACATTATTTTAGTCTTGTTTATATTTATTTGTAAATTATTGTCATCTAGCCATCTAACCATTGTCTCTAATGCTGAGTTAATTTTTTACAGAACTTTACAGAAGTAACTAATTCATCGGCGTAATTTTCAAAGCAATGTGTACGAAGTTTTCCTTTTATAAGTTGGTCGCCTATTACACGTTAACTTGTAAAGCATTTTTAGCAGTGACAGTTTTCCTTTCATATTTATTATTATATGCTACTACCTAGTTTTTTTTAAGTTTCTATAAATAACGGCTTACCCAGGAGAGGGGACGCCCTACTCGTACAAAATTTGCGCTTCAAAACTTAATATTTCTCAAGCGGAACCCTAAATCAAAAAATGGTTTTCTTACACCCACAATATTTTTAACGACCAGTCCCACGATACCTCGTACTATGGTAGAGGCGAGAAAAAAATACTGCATCCCTAATTTAGGTGTAGGGGGTGCGCTGACAAATTTTGTTTTAAAGATTTTATTTTACCGTTTTGTCGGCGTTCGTAATATGTAAGTCTATGCCAAATTTCAACTTTCTTGTAATCATCGTCTCTGAGCTAGGCCGCGGACAGACAGACGGACGGACATGGCGAAACTACAAGGGTTACCTAAGGAACCCACAAAAGGCCTGTGCCTTCCAGCGGGACAAAAATAAGGGGATTTTTTACTGTAACACAACAATCATCATCATCATCAGCCATTTGACGCCCACTGCAGGACATAGGCCTCCCTCATGGTTTTTCGTAACCATGAAGGGTTTTGCCATAATCGCCACGCTTGGCAGGCGGGTTGGCGATCGCATTGTGCGGTTGGAATCTCAGGAAGACGCTGCTGCCCGTCTCCTGGTTAACACAACAATACCCCAGGAAAATTCAGAATAGAAAAATTTTAAACTTCCCAACCCCCCCCCCCCCCCCCCCCCCAACCCCCAGCCCTTCCTACCTACGTATACCGTTGCCACTAATGTCACTAAAGCGACATAATCCAACTGTGAGCGAGTAACAATGCAGTACCATTCATTACATAGGCTGCTTGTATTCAGAAAGTCACTGCGCCGTGAAATTATACCGTGGGGTGTAACACCCTCTATATTACGTGCGATGACGGATAATTCCATTGTGTTAACTTTTCCGTTGACAGAATGATAAAGGGCAGGTTGAGGTTAGGATTCTGAATATGAAGCGGAGAAAAATGTGAATAGTTTATGGGAAGTAACTGAGCGAGTAGGAAGAGTATGTCTTTGCATCCGACGGCTAAATAAAATAAGTTTATGATTTTCAAGAATTTGTTTGCATGTAAGTGAGTCTAACAGGTCTGGATAACTACTGATGGTATGTACTTGGTATTTTATTCTTCCTTTCTAGTGTCAAACTATAGGTATTTATGATGCCAGTGTAAAAAACGTTTACTAAAACGTTTCCGAAAATATTATAAAGCGTGAGGAAAAAACCCAGTAGATAAAGAGTCTTATCTCAGGCTACGGGACCCTCGGTTTCTTGTATATTAACTGTCTGTTAACAGCTGTCAGTTGGTCAAAGTAAGTAAAAAAAAAAAAGGCAAACACTTGTTAACAGTAAATTAAGTTTGTTAGCTTATTTAGAAACCGTAGGTTTGTCTGTTGCAGGCTTCAAACTAAATGGGATCAAACCGACCCATCTACAAAATTCCTATAAGAAGTTTTTGGTGCTAAAGGCCAAGTCTTGTTTATAAAAACACGATTCCTTAAAACACTCCTCAGCTTAAAGAGTATGTGGTAAAGGGTAAAATGTTACTACAGATTATTTAAACTGCCTATAAGGAGGGTTTTAGTGGAAATAAGATTGACAAGAAACAAGACGAATACGTCTACTTAGGACAAACAGTCCAACTAGGCCGGTCCAACTTCGTGAAAGAGGTCAATCGTCGAATCCAGCTCGGCTGGGCAGCATTCAGGAAACTTAGAAAAGTCTTTTCGTCTAATATACCTCAATCGGTCAAGACAAAATTATACAACCAGTGTGTGTTACCAGTGATGACTTATGGCACTGAAACGTGGTCTCTCACTATGGGCCTCATAAGAAGGCTCAAGTTCACACAACGAGCTATGGAAAGGGCTATGCTCAGAATTTCTCTACGAGATCGAATCAAAAATGATGAGATCCGTGAAAGTCGTCGACATAGCCCAGCGGATTAGTAAGTTGAAGTGGCAGTGGGCGGGGCACATAGCACGCAGAACTGATGGCCGATGGGGCCGAAAAGTTCTCGAATGGAGACCACATATCGGCAAGCGCAGCGTAGAACGACCAGCCACAAGATGGACAGATGACCTCATCCAAGTGGCAGGAAGGCGCTGGATGCAGGCCGCTTCCAACCGGTCTTTTTAGAAATACATGGAGGAGGCCTATGTCTAGCTGTGGACTTCTTGTGGCTGAATGATGAGGATTGCAAAAGTCTTACATTGTACGATTTGTTTTTTAGCGGTCGAGGTTTTTGTTTTTACGATTAGTTTTGCTGACATGATTTACACAATGTTTAGCGACAACTTTTCCGGACACTGGATAACTTCAACGTTCTACTTGTGTTTTTTGGGTGGAATATTCTTGCCACTGTAATTCACAGGAAATGAAATACTGTAATATTATTATTTAAGTTATCTGTGAAGTTCTTCATTTGTTTGGAAGTTCTTGCGTCATCCATCAATTTGGCCGGCATCAAGTCCGTATCATCCAAACATTGAATTTATCTTCCCTACCCCACCAACTAAATATTGAGAATATTTTGGGTTTGGCCATAGAAAAATCTCTCCCTCTATATTTTCTTCCCTCCTTCACGCTTTCAGCGAAAATCTTTCTGATTCAACACATTTAGTTAATGTCTTCATTTCCTTTGAGATTGTTATCGAGAGTTCTTTGTTACTTCACTTGTTACGTTTGATAGACATCTTCAATTGATTATATCGAAAGAATTGGGTAGTTCAAATCAAAAAGGGAATGATGATTGAATGTTTCTACTTATATTTATATTGTACAGTATGTACACGAATGTTTAATATATGAATAATATCTTCCACATAATACAATCACTTGTCTTGGTCCCAAAGTAGGAAACCATGTGCTATAGCAACCTGGCAAGGACATCATAAACATGGAAATCCGTGCGACTCAGCAGCGTACACATGTGTACGCGCGACCTTCAAACCCCGCTGGCTCAGCAGCGTACACATGTGTACGTCTAACTAACTCTCCAAACAACGGGCCATTGTATAAAAACGCTCATTCATTCGTGTGTAGTGTGGATGGGGCAAATATTCATAGACAAACCACCTTCTTTTCTCTATAACTCATTTTACTCTGTCAAAGAAAAAAAATTAAAAATATAGTAGTTGAACTGACGTGAAATTTGCGGTGAAAATTTGTTGCGCAGAAGACGTTTTTTTTGGGATTTCAAGAGAATTTGTTTGAAAACGGTAAGTAAATCAGTGCGATATTTATTATAGTTCACTATTAGGTGATGTAAATAATAAAAACTTCAGTAGTATCGTGATTTCGAAACTCCAAAACAAAAGTGATCAGTCTTTCGAAGTTAGAAATCTTCCGTAATTTGCTGGGAAACTGTACAAATGGATTATGATTGTTAGCATTTGTTGGGAAATTGTTTTATTTTCATTTATAATTATAAAATTTATGTAATAGCCATCTTATGTTTGCAAAATATGCCAGAAATGCAAATTCAATTCAAATCGTAACCGTCTTTGCTTTCGCCATTGTTATTCATTTTTGTGACATGCTGGGGTAAGAGTCGATAAATTTTTCGATGTATCGATACTTTCATAATGTAATGCAATGAAACGCAAGCTTAGCCTTTTAGTAATAATTTGAGATGCTTGTGTTTTTTTATGAAACATTACAATATATGTGTGAAACATTGTAGTTATTTTAGGTACTTCCATTAGTAAGGAAAATATTTTCTTTATGGGACAGATTGTTTGGCGTTGTTTTTTTGGTTCTGAGTATATGTATGAACTAACTAACATTTTAAACTTTTCAGATGTCGGAGGCATATCCCGAGTTTTTTGAGGAGCTCCTCAATGATGAGGTAGAGGAGGTGGATGATGAAGACGAAGGATTGTGGGAGGGTGAAAATGTGGAGGACTTCTTCGTAGAGGTATTTTATTTTTAATTATATTTGAAACGCGATTTTTTTGGCAATAGACGCTAGAAATATTTACAGAATACTTAGTTATATATTGACTTTAAAAATAAATAATGAAATAAAAATAAAATTAATATTTAAGGGGGGCTCCCATACAAAAAACGTGATTTTTTGCCGTTTTTTGCTCTATATTAATAACGGCAACACGTAGACGCTTGAAATATTCAAATGTTGTATAGGTAATGGTAAGGAACTCTTCGTGCGCGACTGCAGCTCGCACTTGGCCGGTTTTTTAACACTAGTGTTTATTGTTGTAGGATGACGGGACGTTAGCGCCTGCACCAGCTGCATCTGACGTACATGGCGAAGCTGGAACCGTTTCGTGAGTATTAATAATATCACCTAAATCGACTGTAATTATTCAAATCATAAATCGGGCGTGCATGCAACGACTCATGAATGTTGAGGAAGTGAAAGTGATCTGTCAGGATCGTGGCAAGTGGCAGTCCCTGGTCTCTGCCTACCCCTTTGGGATACAGGCGTGAGTTTATGTATGTATGTATGCAGAAATCGGGCGTAAGGGTCAAAATAGGATTTGCGTAGTAATTGGTACTAGATAAATAATTCACTTTATTATTATGTATAGGTCCAGTGATGATGATGCAGACTGGCAGCAGGCGCATGATGAAGTCATGAGAGCAGTGAGTCCTATGTAAGTAAAATATTTTTTTAGTAAAAATTTTATCTGATTTAGCTAACTTTGGGTAAGAAATGTAGTAAAAGCCATTTTACGAATTTTACAGGAGAGCGAAAACAACAAATTAAAATAATGAAAATGCTTTATATTTGCATTTAACTTTACATTCAATATCTTTGTCAGTTTAGAAGTTAGCATGGCTTATACTAGAAAAAAAACCTGCATCCAATGGTACTAATAAGTTGGATTGCAACCAATAAAATAATAGCAGTATAAGCCATAACAAAATTCACTACATACTATAAAAATTATGTAGCACCAGTGTCTTTTATAGCATATTTTATTAAAAAAAACTGTGAAGCCTGTTAAAAATCAAGGTACTAAAAGCATTTTTTTGCGAATTTGAGGAAACAAAATATACGGATTGAAAAAGCTTAAAAAGCTTAGTAAGACTGCATTCAAAGTACATTTTTACCAAAAATGGCTTTTTTTACGATATTTTCTACTCTACGGGTCGAATATTAGCTTGCTGTACACGTACCACAGTGAGCCACAGAAGACTAAATATATTTTGTATTCTAGAAAACCTATTTAGATACTAAAAATTCCACCCATGCCGGGAGATCGCCACCGCGACCTCTGGCTAACCATGCCAGCGCTCTCCCAACTGAGCTAATGGGCAAGTGTAAGCATCGGCGAAATTTCGATCCTCTTTACAAATTTCTCTGTATTACGTACATTTAGCCTCTAAATATGTTTTATATAATAATATGTATTCTTTTTTCAGATCGCCTACGCCAAGGTTTGTTATCAACGTTTCGCCGACTTCCGTGCTGGGGCGCGGAGGCGTATCAACCCGGGGACGAGGTCGAGGGTCAAGGGGTGGGAGAGGATCTAGGGGTGGAAGAGGAAGAGGTGGATGGACGCGCGGGGAGCCATTGGTGGCGCGTTTTGTGACCGACGATGAGCTCCCTGTCAGCTTGCAAGAGAGTATACGGCAGACGTTGGCTGGAAGAGATAGGAGAGTAAGGAGAGAAGCCCGTGGACAAGCTATGATAGAGGAGGTTGTGAGTGGTGAAGAGAGCGAGGGACATGAGGAGGCGGAAGAATTCCATGACTGCGAAGCATTTGAGTGGAAGTCGATGGATGATTGGAATGGTGTGAAAGAAACATTCGTGCCGCAATCCTCTGGGCCTACCGAGGTTTTTAATTCCGCCTACGAGGCGTTCCGTTTTTATTGGGATGATAATATATTGTCCCATATAGCAGCGGAAACTAATCGGTATGCCGAGGGGATACGAAGCGAGAGTTTTCGTCGGAGTTGGTATGCCACCAACGTCGACGAAATACTCATGTTGTTTTGTTTCTGGATGATGCTCGGCATCATCAAAATGCCGTCTATAAAATCGTGCTTTTGTAAATTGCCGATTTTGAAGACTGGCATCTTCCGCCACCTCATGACTGAAAGTAGATACTGGAACCTTAATAGAGCCTTCCATTTAGCCAATGGGTCCAGAGATTTGGCCAATCCGGACAACGTTTTGTATCCGATGGGCCCGATAATTGATCACTTGAACTTCAGGTTCAAGCATGCTTATCGCTTGGAGCAAGAAATCTCGATCGACGAATCATTGACTTTGTGGAAAGGCGCTCTTAAGTTCATGCAGTACATAAAGACGAAGGCTGCAAGGTGGGGCATAAAGACGTATGAGCTGTGCGAGTCGTCCACGGGTTATTTGTGGTCGTTTTTTGTGTATGTAGGTCGTGAGAGGGGTGCTAGGTCCATGCCGTCGAGTGTTTCGACAGTCCTCCGACTGCTGCGACCTATCTTAAACTTGGGCCACGTTGTCTTTATGGACAACTGGTTTAACTCCCCTGCCCTGGCGAGGTACCTGAAGAGAAAGCGCACGGATTGTGTGGGCACTGTGAGGTCTAGCAGAAAACATATGCCGCTTGAACTCCAAAAGGCCCCGCTGGTGGAAGGGGAGTACATAGCCCGACATTCGGGAGACGTCGCTGTAGTTTCCCTCCAGGATAGAAGGCGGCTGTCGTGCATCTCGACATTCCACGATATGTCACAAGTGCAATCTGCTGCTAAGCCTGGGAGACCATCCCAGTTCAGGTTGCAGCTTATTGCCGACTACAATCGTGGGATGGGCGGCGTGGATCGGCTTGATCAAATGTTAGAGCCGTATCTGGTTGAGCGAAAGCAGTGTAAGAAGTGGACGAAGAAGTTGTTTAAGAGACTGCTGAATATCTCAATACAAAACTCACGGATATTAGTAGAGAGATCTACTAATGCCAGAGTCAGCGTATTGAGTTTTCGGCTGTCTCTGGTGCAAGATATGATGGATAAACATTTGAAGAATGTGCCGGTACGATCGCATGAACGTAGGGAGCAACCTGCTGCCCCATTGAATGAACGATTCACAGGGCGCCACTTTATAAGCCGAATACCCATCACTGTCGACATGAACAGTCAACACCGCACCAACCAAGGGCGCCGACAGTGCGTGTTCTGTTCGCAGCAAGGTAGGCGCAACAGTAGGACAGTGTATGAGTGTCCGGACTGTAACGTGGCGCTTTGTTTGGACCGTGGGTGCTTTAAAATGTACCACACGGTCCAACAGTGAATGAGTGAAAGTAGGATTGATAGGTTTGTGTGTGTGTGTGTGTGTGTGTGTGTGCACGTAAGATGAAAGCAAGAGGATATGAGAGAGCCTTCCTTGGCCCCAGCCTCGTTCCAAGGGTGTTGTTTATTTTTTGGTGTCTGTATTTCATACTCGTAACTGTTTTTATTTTGTGCTGTCTGTATTTCATACCCTTGATGCTTGTTTTATCACCTCTGGTTTGACTGTCGTATTTTTCCTATTGTATGAGAGCTTACCTTAGCCCCAGCCTCATTTCAAGGGTGGTCTTTTATTTTCTGGTGTCTGTATTTCATACCCTTAATGCTTATTTTATAACCTCTGTTTTTATTTTGTTGTGTATGTATTTCTAACCCTTGATGCTTGTTTTATCACCTCTATGTTACGGTTGTGGCATCCTTGATGCTTGTTTTATCACCTCTATGTTACGGTTGTGGTATTGTGTTTGCAACTGTTGTGAATTATTCATTTTTCAATGTGGTCTCTGGTAGTATCTAATAATGTGTTGTTTATTTTAAACTATTCAGCAAGACTTATGTTTGGTCATAGCGTTTTTTTGCTATGCAGTATTTCTGCAGTGTTTTTTGCTATGATTTATTATAAGTGACGGACGGTCCTCTTTACAACCTTCGGGAACGGAACCACCACCACCTTGTTTGACACTTTGTTTCTAGCATGAAGTTGTGATCGTATCATAAAAACAATTATTCATAAGTTTTTTTATGTAGCAAATAAACGTACTACTGCAGCAAACCTCCTGTCGGAGAGAGAGAGAGATATATTAGAAACACAATCGTTGCATAATGCTATAAATGAAAACAGGGAATCTCCGTTAGACAGTTTTCCAATAAATTCATAGTTTCAGCTAGTTCTCCTTATTGCCAGAACTCAAAATTACTACCTTGTAAATTTTATAGCTATCGTGACGGTGGATACACCTAGGTAGTAATTTGTTGTTTAGCTATATTTATATGTAAACTAAATAAATGACTTGGTATAAAATAACATACATGGTAATTTATCGACAAAAAAAAAATCGATAAAAAAAAGTGGTACAACACTAGGTTGAGCACCTTTGTTCTATGAAAATATTCGAAGTTTTTTATTGTGTTTTACTTTAGATTATTATATGATTTGCATTGAAAATGGCATCGGGAGTAAAATAATAAACCCTTACTGAACTATTTACCTTCTTTTATTTCACCCCTTTAGTATTTATATTAGGAGAAAAACAATACTTCGGCCCGATGTGGCAATATTTTATATTTATTTATTTTTATCACATCATCGTGCGTATTTCAGTAATTGATTATAAATTACGGTAAGGTAAGTATATTTCTTCCATAGTTAGCCAGTTTTCATTCTAAAATATACGATGATTGCATATTTATTCCGACCACAAACTCGCACTCGCTTGGTAACTGATAGAAAATTACTATGATATTTGAATTACGTTTTTCAATAAATCTTATATGGAACCTAAAAAACTAACTATGTAGGGTTATCGGGTATATACACAAGATTATAACTACAATTACTTTCTATTCCAAAGTAACCTTTTGTCATAAAAAGTATGCGATTATTTTACTCTTATTTTCTTTTTTTCTTTTAGATAGCAATATCAATGTGATAAAATATGTATCCTTCCAAATGTCGTAATAAAACAAAGGATGCATTATCGCTCATTCATTCACTTTTTATTTCAAGCCAATTCAATCTGTCATTGTTGAGTAATCGCAATTTCTTTGACCATCGGCAAATTTTCACCTTTGTCGCCATATTGGGGGGTGAATCAAAGACATTTACACTTGACATCTGTCATCGCATCAAGGGGATAACCAGTCTGAAGACATTTGTACACATGAAGCTCAGCGACCTTCAGTGGAAATCAAACTCACGACCTCTGTTTAGACCAACGTCTCAATCGAGGCACCTACATTATGCAATCGAATTAGGAATAAATAAAACTGGCGGAATAAATTACCAAAACCGCAGAAGAAAACAATTGGAAGGTTTACTAATGTATTGCCAAAAATCGTTTCCCAAAGTATTACTTCCCAAACTATTTTCCGCAAATTATCACTTGGCAAAAAAACATTTCTCAAAACAACTTAAAGCAAATAAACAGTTAGCAAAAGTTATTATGGCAAGTTATTGTTTACCAAATAAATACTTGGTCAAAATTCATTTTACCAAGTATCATTTCTTAAGTACTTTTCTGGTAACAATTCGTGTCTGTGGGGGGTCGCAGTTCTAACCTAACACACTTTTCTGGTAACAGTTCGTGTCTGTGGAGGTCGCAGTTCTAACCTAACCTAACCCACTTTTCTGGTAACAGTTCGTGTCTGTAGGGGGTCGCAGTTCTAACTTAACCTAACACACTTTTCTGGTAACAGTTCGTGTCTGTTGGGGTCGCATGTCAAAATAAAACGTTAGCATAATAAACGTTTGTCTTAATAAAACTTGACGCAGTAAAATTATGCGAAATGATAATTTGACAAAATGAATAAAATGCGAAATTAAAACTTGCTAAAGTTTCATTTGGGAAATGAAACTGATGCCATAAGTTTATTGGGAAGTAAAATTTGGCGAAAAATACTTTGGCTAAACGGCGGTATCCCCAATTGGAAACTTTTTAAGTAAATTACACAGTTTAAAGAAATGGATCGCACCTAAAATGTGAACTGATTTTTGCGGACCAGTTTTGTTTTAAAAGTTTTGTATTTGATTTCATTACAGAACTCTAGAGGATTACAATGTGAGGTAATTTAACAATACCGATGGTAAGGATAAACTTCTAATTAGGGCTGATTTGTTTTTAATTACCTACTGAACACGGAGTTTTGTGTTACGGATATAAATTGAGCAGATTGCAAATAATTTTTCACGTAAAGCTTGTCAGATCTACTTTTAGAATTGATGTAAGGTTTATTAAAATTGGAATGTCATAATTATATTATTCAACATTACCTCAAACTTTTTATATATTTAAAAAGAATAAAGAGTAATTATATTTGTTTTGTTGCGCTAACCCGTGCTGAGGACAATTTGAAAAACCTATTTAGAGGCTAAACATTTACGTAATACAGAGAAGTTTGTAAAGAGGCTCGAAATTTTGCCGATTGCACTTGCCCATTTGCTTAGTTGGGAGAGCGCTGGCACGGTTAGCCAGAGGTCACGGGTTCAAGTCCCTTCATGGTTGGAATTTTTAGCCTCTAAATAGGTTTTTAAAGTATAGAGTCAGCTTGCAGAACAATCATCAATTTTACAGGATATTAATGCAACTTAGTAGACAATTTTTTGTCGCCTGAGTAATATTTGGTTTTTGCTTTTACTTTACTCTTAAGCAAAGTATAAAAATAGAAACTTATCTATAAAAATAGAAACTTATACATACATACATAAACTCACGCCTGTATTCCTCTAGGATACAGGCGTGAGTTTATGTATGTATGTATAAGTTTCTATTTTTTAAAACAAAACTTACGACTTTTACGACAGGAATAAATGTGGAGCAAGGGCCTCAAAACCAAAAGCCAATACCAGTGTTTACACCACAATATTATGCATTTAACAGGATGAATATACACATCTAGACGAGAGCGGGGGCCGCCAACGGCGGGGAGAGGCGGCAGGGAGGGGTTATTGAATGACAAATGACGTCGATCGTTAATCTCCGGAACTGACGGCGTCACCTCTTCCATAAATCAAATAAATATAAAGGGACAGTTTTGTTCCTTTAGTTTTAACTAGTTATCAGCTTGTTTCAATAACTTGCCTGTATGCCGGAGGGGTTTGCTACTTGCCACGTTGAGTAAAATAAATAAATAACTTTTACACTACATAATCACTTGTCCTCCACCCAAACTAGGATACCTATCTTGTGCCATCGTAACCAGGCAAGGAAATGACAAACATGGCAATACCTCCAGATTGAGGCCAATTCTAACAAACCTATTTCGTTTTCCATAAAAATCTGTGTTAAAGTACAGATATGTTTTGACAGCTCAGGACTATAAAAAAATGACATAAAAAATAACCAACAACCCGACCGCTGAGTACTAACTACAAAGCAGTCGGTACCAATCTAGGCAATGAGTTACATTATTGAATTTGGATCCGGCCTGCTTAGTAGTTAATGCTCAGCAGTTCAGAAACAAAAATAAACAACTGAAATAAAAAATAACCAACTATTTTTTGTTTCAGTTGTTTATTTTTGTTTTTTTATTGGTTTTTTCATATTTTTGTTGGTTTTATGTTGAATTCATATTGCCTGTAACACTCGCGATAGATCGATTGAGATATTTCTTTTCGGTCCATTGGTTCAGGAGTTACGAGGGAACATAGACTCGGACTTACTTAAATATATGCATACGAGCTAAACACATTACTCTCCTTTTGGGCTTCGCCATAGTTGGGTAATACAACTGTCCTTAAATATTGATTTTTATGGAAAGCGAAAAAGGTTTGTCAGAATTGTGGTGAATGGCAAAACCTGGTCTCTGGCGGTACGAAGTTTGACATTTTATTGGCTAATTTTCTTTATTGAAAGCTAAGTTAATTATTTCTAAAATGTCTCTAGGTTTAGGTCTAGGATACCACATTTATTCAAACTGTGTCACGGTGACTGCGATTCGTCTGTGGAATAGTCTGCCGTTTGACATTGCCGAGCCACATCTTTGTCTGTTTTCAAGACCAAAGTTCTTAACTATTTCCTTAATTCGCAGAACGGTAACTTATCGTACTTATGTATGTATTGTGGTTTATCTTTCATAATCTTCTGTGGCACACCTACATATGGCCCAAAAGTGCCATATAACTTTATGTTTATACTTATAAGGTAGTTTGTAGGATAAGTCTGTACTTGTACCTAAACTATTGTATGTCATCAACTTTTCTTTATGTACTTATTGCTTTATGTCTCTAAGCACAAATGTGTATCCCTAAGCACAAGGTTTACAAGCAATACCCCTATTAAAATCTCCGCAAAACCAACGTTAACTGGAAAATAATGCTTTTAGCATTAAGGTCACCGTTATATTTTTATTTTTATAAGTGCAATAAAGAATTTCAATAATCATACTCATTATTATATTATAATTTAAAGCAAGCGAGAGAATGTTGTAGAATCTGACCTTCTGTGTAGTTTTTAGCAAGCAGCGCCACCTCATTGATGTACAGAGTATTTTGTTGGCTAAGGTGCGCGTAGATTGGGGACGGTTACCTACCGAAGGTTTTAATTAGATTTTGGGGTCACTGTTAAACTTGAATATGGTCCGTATTATCAGAGCCAAAACAATGGTTTGGTTAGGAAGTGACAATACGGCCCGAAACGCACTAGCGGTTAGTTAGCATGCGGTTACATACCCCCATTGATAGAATGATTAGAAATGGACTGAAGGTCGAAAGGAAGCGAAAGTGTTCTGTCAGGATCGTGGCAAGTGGCAGTCCCTGGTCTCTGCCTACCCCTCTGGGATACAGGCGTGAATTTATGTATGTGTATGTATGTCGGTGGACTGAAGGTCGCGGAACATTTTTTTTTCATTTCGTTCACCTGCAAGGCTGCACCCGATGTTGCGGGCAAGTGCCCGCATGTGCGTTCTGTCGATTACCTACTCTATTCCTGTCTCCATTTCTATCTTTTTCCCAATCTCTCTCTCGTTTTTGAATTCTGAATTTTTCTATGTAAATAAACGATTTTCTCAGTATCTTCTGATTTCTCAAACTACGAGACAAAAGATTTTTTTTATGTTGCCTATATACGTCCCAGTGCAGGGCACAGGCCTTCTCTCAGAGATAACAATAAAAAAACCGGCCAAGTGCGTGTCGGGCCACGTGCAGTGTATGGTTCCGCAGAAAGAGGGGGTTTTATCTGCTTTTAGAACTAATAAATTCATCAACGTAATTTTCAATGGATTTTGTATGAAGTTTTCCTTTTATAAGTTGGTCACCTATTACTTTGCCGTGATAGTTTTCCTTTTAAGTTCACCATATGTGCCACTACCCCGATTTTTTCCTCGTTTTTACAATTAACTTTTCGGCCAGGAGAGGGGGGGACGCCCTACTCGGACAAAACAATGTGCTTAAAAGCTTAATGTTTCGCAAACGGAAACGTAAATGGAAAAAATCTCTTCCTTTACCCACAGTATTTTTAAACGACTACCCAACGATTCCTTACACAATATTGCATCCCTAATTTAGGTGTAGGCGGGGAACCCTAAAATATTTTTCTTAACATGTTATTTTACTTGATTAATGTGTAAGCCTACGCCAAATTTCAGCTTTCTCGTACTAAAGATTGAAACTAAAAAGATATTAATCTTGTTAGTCTTAATACTTAGTTCTAATAAGTCAGAAGTTACCTCTCTCTGAGGCCTTTGTTTTCTGTATTTATTTTCTCTTTCTCCAATTCGTGTTGAGCGTTGCTGGTTGTACAATTACTCTAAATACTTAATTGTTACCTAAGTTGCTGTTACCACTAATTTTATAAAAGTTTGTTTACCCTAATAAAATATAATAATAATAATGGTCTTAGAGCTAGGACGCGAACGGACGGATGGACATGGCGAAAACATAAGAGCGACTACCTTGTCGACTAAGGAGCCCTAAAAAAGACAAGATAACAAGGGCACAGCAATTACTAATGAGAAGATAGAAAAATATATTTTTAAATAAACGGCTAGGGCGGCGTCTTTTTAGCGGCTACTATTGTACATGGACACGTCGTAAAGTTATGTACCTTGAAATACAGTTTTGATTAATGATTTCGGAGATACCTTCCTCAGGGAAGAGACCCGTGCCCCTTTGTGGGGACATAATGGGTTGATGATGATGATTTCGGAGTTCTGGGCACAGATCTGTGACAAGGCGAGCGTGAGCGGAATTCTGACTCAGAAGCTGAAGGTTTATTGGTCTATAGGTAGTATATCTATGTTTTTAAACTGACATTTTTTTTTATCTATCAGTCCAAATATTTTGTGACTCAACTAAGTATCTGTCACATTGTACCAATGTTACATGTATAGAAAACATATGACCACGATTCCATTATCACTTTATGTCGCTTAAACGTCCATAGTATACGATTTGATGGCCTCGGATTGCGTGTTTCAGTCTCATTATGATGTACCAGCTGCCGGAAGATATAATTTCAACGCTTTACCTTAAAAGCAGCGTTGTAAAGGATAATTTCGGTTGTACGTGTGGATTTGTGTAAACTAAACGGAACAAACCAGTGATTTTATTGACATTTTTATGTTCATAAGTTTCATAAGAGAACGAGTTAACGTCTACTCATCTTGAGTTACGATGTACGTTAGCAAAAAGCATCTTTAAATTTAGGAGTTTCTGAACAGATAACAATATTACATACTCTCAAGAATTTAGAGCTTACTACATCACCCAGCTCATCATTTTTAGGGTTTCGTAGTCAACAAGGAACCCCTATAGTATCGCCATGCGAGTCAGAGGTCAGAAACGAGTAGTACTAGAAAGCTGAAATTTAGCATTAATGTATGTATACTATTTAACTACGCCGACAAAACGGTAGATTTTTTTTTATAAAAAATCGTTACGGTACCTCTCCTACTTAGGATATTTTAGGATATTTATTTATTTAGGATGTTATAACTATAAAATATATAGTTAGATGGTTACGGTGGCGGAGAGTCGCTGGATGCAAGCGGCACAAGACCGGGAAGCTTGGAAAACCCTGAGGGAGGCCTATGTCCTGCAGTGGGCTTCAAATGGCTGATGATGATGATGATGAACTATAAAATATATATTTAGGATATTCACTAATTTAGGATATTTTTCTTTCTCGTCTAGTGTGTAGTGCGGGGTATTGTTGGATTGGTCGTTAAAAATATTGTGAGTGTAGGAAAAATTATTTTTCGGTTCAGGAAACCGTTTGCGAAACATTAAACGTTTTGTTTGTAGAGACGTTAAAAAAATCAACACATTAGCATATATAATGAAATTTGAAGGAAAACTATCACAGCTCAGCAGGCTTTACAAGTTAACGAGCAATAGGCGACAAACTTAGAAAAGGAAAGCGCTTTGGTTTGTAACATTGACATTATTGGTAACCAAATAAATATTGCAACTCTTATATTTTATTAACAAGCACACACGTATATGCTCAATGTCTATAATATTAAAAAAAACTTAGGGCTTTGCATCTACGTAATGAGATGATTTATACAGCGTCCAGTGGCACCTTCACTCACACTAGATGGGTGAAGGGACTACTCGGATGCTGTAGCGCCTGGGACATTGTTTTTTAGAAAGTGAAAATGAAAGTGAACTAAGTACATTTATTGCCAAAACACACATTTTATCCATAAATATAGACATAAGCTTACATAATTATCGTTATCTTTAATGTTTTATAGAAAATTACAACATAAAGGTGCTATTTTCTGGTGTGTACAACCAGGAATATTCTTAGGCTATTTTCTTATCTTAAAGTTTTTGGCAAATGGTCCCATGCTCAGCACAATGCCGCCCGGAGATGCATGCAACACCGGTCAGCTCTGATTTTCAGCTTGAGCCATTAAGACAAAAATAGGTTGACAAAAACTCAATTACAATCGGCGTCGTAACGCTGGAGTGTTACAAAAGTATTTTCATCCCCCCATCTCGCAGAGTATTTTTGCTCTTCGATATCTGAGTACAAAAGCCGTTTTTATCCGGTAAAGGATAAAGTCAATTGAATTTAGAACATCGACTGCACTAAGCTTGTAAATTCAAAACATCATTAAACCTATTTACTTCTACCTCCATGGTGCCGAATATATACTACTTTTTTAAATTTGTTATAAACTCGGAACCTCCTTTGCGTTTTTTTTTTGCATTTAGTCATTTCCTCGCTGAGGCGGGATGAAAAGTTACGTGTTGCACTCGAGTGCAAAGATTTTTCACCTCGTGCTCTTTTGATTCCATCGCTAAGGCTCAGGAGTCTAATTTTTTAGAATCCTTCGCTTGCTCTGTTATCAAAATTGAGCACGCGGTTAAAAAGCAACTTTGCACTCTTGTATAACAAATAACTATTATATGTAGGTAGATTATTTACCAATATAAATTAGATCAGATATAAAAAGTACAGAAAAAAAAATCTTAATGGCAATGGATTACAAATACAGGAAAGAGCCCAACCAGTTTGATTGAACAGTCGACAGCAGGTCGACATTTGGAACATTACTTTGGTGCAAGGACACGTGTAATGCAATGGAGCAGAGCGCACACATGTAGGTACTTGTCGATGTGCTGTGGTAGGTACTCGTACAAAATTCATGCGAACGCGACTTAGTTCGTCTATGCATTAGGTACATCGATTTTAAAGGATAATTATATGATTATGGATTATATGAATTGTGTATCGGGTGGGGTTGATTATTTACGAAGTATTATTCAATTATTTCCTACCGCTTTGTATATTTAGTTTATAACAAAATTAAATTATTATCCACGATCTAAAAAGTGTTAACTTTTAACTTTTCCTTTAACTGACTGGTATGGGACATTAAATATTATTAACTCACAAAGGAAGGCTGAAGCTAAAGAGCCTTAAGATTTTTCTTTCCCCACTTAACAGCGTTTTGTTCGTGTATTTGTTTGTGTACCTTCGTGTCTACTTTGTATTTCTGTGATAATTTAAATAAATGTCTTCCTTCCTTCTTTCTTTCTTTCCTCCAGTACTCATATTCAGAAAACCTTTGTAATACGTATGTATGTACACATTCACATGTACACAAAAACATACACACACATACATTACACTTACACTATTTAGATTTAGTAGGCTTGCCCAGCACCTATACCCTCCTGACAGTTTAGTCAGCCTAGCCCACAGGAAAGAACAAACGTGCGGAGCCAACCAAAGAGCGGGTTTAACTTCACCGTCAGCACGTTGCATTGCTACTACAAATTCGCAGATGTACGTAACTTTGAAAATAAACAAAGTTTTAACTACATGCCCACACTGGGAATCGAATCTGGGTCTCCCGCTTCATAGTTCTACCCACGTCGGTACCCACGGTTTAAGTAATACCTATGAAATTGAGTAGCTGATTCAGTTTAGCCCTTTATTATTATTATTGTTAATACGTTTATTGCACATAACTAAAAAATACAATGACAATGTGGCGGACTTAATGCTATAAGCATTTTCTACCAGTCAACCACAGGTGGTGCAAGAAATTAACTCAACTCTTTTCTGTTTTTGTTTTGCCTGACATCCCGGTAAATTGCTTGAAAATGAAATTTGAGCACATAACATAAGCAGCCTATATACTTCCCACTGTAGGGCACAGGCCTTCTCTCAGGGAGAGAGTATGGGCTTAATCACCACGCGTGCCCACCGCGGATTGGCGATTTCAAGCGCTGAGGTATGTGAGTAGCTCAGACACTGAGGTTTCCTCAGGTTTGAGCACATAACTCTGGTTATCTCTTTTTTTGTTACTTCCACATATTCGAATAATATTCCTCGAAAAGCAAATTGCGAAAGGTTTTTCGTATATTGTTTTATGAGGGCTCATTGTCTTTTAATTTCACTGCCGTGACACCTACGCTTTCTTCAATTTAATTTATAGTGAAACAGGAAACTTGTTTGCTTTTAGTCTCAGTGAAATGAGAAACGGAAATAAAGAAAAAATACAGCTAAGTGCGAGTTGGACTCTCGCGACGAGGGTTACGAGGGTCGACGTATTTAGCAAGAATCAAGAATGTATTCTGTTCCATACGGTTCCCGCCCTTAGGAGTCCGACTCACCTTTGGTCAGTTTTTAGGGTTCCGTACCCAAATGGTAAGGGACCCTATTACTAAGACTGTTAAAATTTTCAAAGATGATGTATTTCTGTTGTCTCTATAACAACAAATACTAAAAACAGAATAAAATTATTTTGTAACAATAAATTCAATTTTTTTATTATTTAATAATAATAACTTCTGCACAAAACCACAACTTGTCCTGGTCCCAAACCTGGACACCCTGTGCTATAGTATAACCAGGCAAGAACGTCACAAACATGTAAATACACCCAGACTGAGGCCATTTGGCCCCCATCGAAAATCGAACCCATGACCTCTGGCATCGTAATCAGACGTCATACCCTAGACCAACGATGCAATCGATTATTTGCCCTCCATAGTGATAGTTTGTGAAAATTTAAACTAGTTATTTCAAGTAGTGTTCGTGAAATTAGCTTTCAACGGGTATTTCATGGTGAGACCAACTGCCAGACCGACAGAAGGAAAGATAGATGTAGACTGATAGACAGACATTATCCGTGTGGCGCCGGATTAAGAATAGCGTCATTTCCTCCCGTGGATGTCGTAGAAGGCGACTAAGGAAATAAATTGCCAGGAGACGGGCAGCAGCGTCTTCCTGAGATTCCAACCCCATACTGCGATCGCCAACCCGCCTGCCAAGCGTGGCGATTATTGCAAGACCCCTCATGGTTATGAAAACCGTGAGGGAGGCCTGTGTCCTGCAGTGGACGTCAAGGGGCTGATGATGATGATGATGATCATAGACAGACCGACTGACAGACGGACGGACGTAATAGGGTCCCGTTTCCACGCGTCGGGTTCGGAACCCCAATGGGAGAAACTACAGCAATAGAGAACAGATAATGAGTAGAAAAGTTGTATTCGACGAGAAAAGAATGCTTTTCTTCGTAATTTTTTTGCTTTAGAAGAAAATCGCAGGTAATTTAGTTTCTATCTGGATTTTCTGAGAGTGGAATTCCTATCCATCTAAAATAGGGAATATTTTTTTTCTACCGAGGGCTTTGAAAGTACGTTTTGTTCTGGAGAAAGTATCAGAAAATCACTTAATTGCTTTCTTTGAAATCGATGAACCCACGCGGGGCTCGTTAACGTGCGCCATTTTGAATTTGGCTATTTTGACAAATAATTCAGCTCTGCTGGAACTAGTTCTACACAACTTTGGTTTCAATATCATCATCATCAGCCATCTGCCGCATAGGCCATAGACCTCATGGTTTTCCAAGCTTCCCGGTCTTCCCGCCCGCATCCAGCTACTCCCCGCCACCGTAACCAGGTCGTCAGATCATCTGGTGGGGGGCCTGCCCACGCTGCGTTGTCCGTTCCGCGGTCACCAGGTTAGAACTTTTTTTCCCCAACGGCCATCAGTTGTCCGAGCTGTGTGCCCCGCCCACTGCTACTTCAAATGAGGAAGAGTTATATTCATTCCTGATTCTATCACGCAGTGAAAATCCCTATGCAAAGCATTCTGAACGGCTCAAAAACGCGCTGTTGTGTGCCTTTCCAGTTATTACATAAATAAAAAGGATATTTTAAAATATTGCTCTATTACTATTATTATTAAAGTTATTTATTGCACAAAACACATATTTGGTACATAGGCGTACCTAATGCTAGAGCAAAATACTAAAAGTAGAGGGGGGGTGTTGTCTCAAACGTTTACAAAAGTGGTAAAAAAGATCGTCAAAAACCAATAAATCTCCACTAGAAGGGCAATCGTCGAATGAATTGCGTTTAGCAGTAAATAAACGGCTCACATTGAAAATATTGTGCTTTAGTCTTATCATTTCGACATTACGTTCAGTGAAGATAGAAGGGCGTGTGTAGAAACGATTCTTTGAGATACAAATAAGAAAACGGGCGTTTCAGTTTTAAATGTCAAGATTTTGTTTCAAATCAAGAAAAATCATTTGATCTGACAATTAGTTTGGTCAGCAGAGAAAGTAAATGACCAGAAATTCGTGGTAAACATATGAAATCAGATATGGTCAGCAACCTTATTCATTTTGATCAGCGTGATAATTATGTGTTAGTACGAAATGATCCGATCAATACAATATACAATTTTCTTTTATGTCGCATATACGTCGCACTGCAGGGCACAGGCTTTCTCCCAGAGATACTAATTATTAAATGAAAACAATAATTATTTGGTCAGCGAAATTAATATGTAATAGAACAATAAAATTATTACGCTATGAGCAGCGCATGACTGATCAGTATTTATATGGCTCTTTGGTATACTCTTCTTTTCTGTCTAAATTCAAAATTAATAAATATTGTATCCTAAACAAAAGAACCCACCTTGTTGTGCTGACCTATCCGTTTATGTGCTGACGAATTTGTAATAGTTTCCTGATAAAATTCTAATTTTCTGATGCTCAAATTCATTATTTTACTGCTCAATTGAGTATTCTATGGCACTGAATGCTGTTTAAAAGCCTTATTGCGGTTACTGACTAAAAAAGTATTCCACTAATGCTACTTTAAACGATACTCGTATTTTCACAATAAGCATAAGCAGCCTATATACGTCCCACTGTAGGGCACAGGCCTTCTCTCAGGGAGAGAGTGTGGGCTTAATCACCAGGCGTGCCCACCGCGGATTGGCGATTTCAAGTGCTGAGGTGTGTGAATAGCTCAGAGACTCGGGTTTCCTCACGATGTTTTACCTTCACCGTTCGCGAGTGGTATTGCTACTATAACTTCACAAATGTACATAACTTAGAAAACCAAGTCTCTCCATGAGAGAAGGCCTGTACCCTACAGTGGGACGTATATAGGCTGCTTATGTGTTTCATGATTTGTCATTCTATAACGCAGAAAGCTACAAACACAGTGTATTCTTTTGCCATGTAGACTTTTAACATTTCGGCACATGTAAGTTTAATTTTATTTCAGCTCAAGTCATATTGAATAACATAACGAATCAAGTAAATGAAATAACTGAAATAACTGCACGTTTATTTACCTGCCCGTTTGTGTCTGCCCACAGAGAGTAGCGTATATTTGAATATATATCGTACTTATAGTCCTGTTTCATGCAATAAAGTCTTGTAAAATGGCGTCTTCAATGCACGCCGTGGAACAAAGATTTTACTTGCTTTGGATGTGGCATTAATACTGAGCATTGAGCTGCGTACCCACCGCGGATTGGTGATTTCAAGCTCTGAGGTTTGTGAACACTCGGGTGAGGTAGGCACTCAGGTTTCCTCACGGTTTTTTCGTTTATAGTTTCCTAATTCACAAATGTGTGTAAGGTAGATAACAAAGTAAAATGATACAAGCAGACATGCGTCTCCTTAATATGGGGCAAGCGTGCTACCGCTAAGCGCTAACACCGCTATTCTGTTTATCCAATAATACGAGTATGCCGTATCTACAACCCCTAAACTTTTCCGAATCTTTGCGTTGGCGTATCAACCCGCAGCATCGGAGGAGTCGGTTGCTTCAAGTCCATTATTTACGGATCAAACGGGCTATATTCACCCCAGATGTCCCGCGACAACATTAAACAGTTTTATTTGGTGTCTTTAAAAAGTTGTCAAGTGCGAGTTTGAGTTTTACGTAAAAGGGTTCACGGAGGGTTTTATTTCGTGTGATATTTTACTACTTTGGAACAAAATTCCCATATTCATCCAAAAAAGGGACTCCACTCGTCAATGCGAGGGTCATTCTTGAATGACCCCGATAAAGTAAAAACAAAAAGGTTTATTTTCCAAAAAAAAATTATAAAAGTTAACAAAGCGGTGGATTCCACACTAGGCGGACCTGTACTGTGGGATCCTAATCTATTATTTTACCATTCCTAATGGGTGTATCCTTTCATTTAGAAAAAAGTAAGAAAATAAAACTTATTTATACTAAATTACTAACACTGAAACTTCAGTAAATTAATTACACGAAACTAAATCTAAAATAAACTAAATGTGATATTTAACAATTTAAGTAATTATAACTAGAAGAAATTCCGTCTCAGAGTAATTCAGTGAATCTAGCCATTTGGAGACACATTTTCCCAGATTAGAAAGATAGAAAATAACTGCATGGTGGTCGTAATTGCTTTAGTTAATGTAGATTATCCTTTATCACGACTCATTTCTACAAATAAAAAAAAGTAGTAAATTGTAAAATCACCTATTCCAAATCTAATTTGGGAATTCCTCGTATATCACACGCTGCGCTCGCTGAGAACAATTGCTTACATATTCATAGTGCGTATACCCACACGTGTCTATAATAAAGTTATAGAATGATATTGAATTAATATTCATCAAATTGCTAAACTACTGCAGTTTTTCAAATAAGTCCAGCAATGCGTATTGGTCGGGCAGACAGAGACAAGATCAGTACGAGCGGAGATCTAGCAACGAGCAAAAACATGGGCTAGCAACTACGACCTGGTCCAGGATAGGGAGGAATGGAAGAACACTTTTTTTAACCCAGGCTAGTAGGAGGAGGTATGAGGATGAGCGGTGGTAGCCTAGTGGGAAGAACATGGGACTCGGAAGCGGGAGACCCAGGTTCGATTCCCAGTGCGGACATGTACCTATGACTTTTCTTTCTAAGTTATGTACATTTGTGTAGTTATAGTAGCAGTACCACTCGCTAACGGTGAAGGAAAACATCGTGAGGAAACCTGGGTGTCTAGCTATTTACATACCTCAGCGCTTGTAATCGCCAATCCGCGGTGGGCACGCGTGGTGATTAAGCCCATACTCTCTCTCTGAGAGAAGGCCTGTGCCCTACAGTGGGACGTATATAGGCTGCTTATATTCTAGGAGGAGCAATAGAATTGAAGAACAAGAAGAATTTCGCACGAAAAAAAGTTTCCTGAAAGTAGAAATGAATTTGTCTGAAACCCTAACAAGTTGTGTCGCAAGGTGGGTTGTAAAATGTGAAATTACATCGGATGAAACTGTATTATTGTCGTTCCCTTTATGGACTGAGATCTTGGTTAGAATGATATTGTTAATTGGGTATTTGACAAAATATCAAATGAGTTACTTTTAAAACGGAATTTTGTATCAAAATACTGGTTTATGACGTCACATATCAGAGCACTCTTTTTATGTTTATTCTTTTTAAAAATTGTAATAACTAGTAATTGACTAAATAAAAGAGATACATTTTCCCAGATATTTTATGATTTTGGTTTTAATCGAGCACATGAAATAATTTATTTTTGATCGTGTCAAATACCGTATTGAATTAGTAATGATTGATACAAAATATTATAGAAGAAAGCGTTTATAGGTTTTTTTGTCGTACAATTTAAATAAGTCATAGGAATCTATTGGAAATTAAACTTATGAATTCTTCTACAGACTGTCTGAAGACAGCCCTCGCCATCTAGCGGCCATGTATGTAAGTTTCATAGCGCCGATGTCATGTTAATAATGTCAATGTTAAACGCTTCTTATTGATTGCTATAGATGGTACTATTTTCAATGTACCTAATTGTCTTGTCTATGGTCTGTATCTTTCTCTTTGCTGAAAAATGGCTGACGAATAAACTTGTGCTATCGAAGTTAGATCCTCTCTAAATTATTACGATGCATCCCTGGGCTCCTGAAGCGCTTTTTCCTACACAGTCATTAAGGTCCACTTGCGTCCGTCATGATTATCTAATCAACTTAGAGTTAGTCAAGTAAATCAATGGTAAATTAATTATTCAACTCATTGTTAGTGAGTTAAATAATTAACTAAAGTAACTCGAAGTTTAATGAGCTAACCCTGGCTGACGCAGGTAAAATAAAAAAGTAAAAACGTTTATTTGCAATGAATGTGTAGTACAGCTGTGAACAAGATGCATGTTTATCTTTGAAACACATTCTTAGGTGACCCAAAGAATGACCAAAAGAGTTTTTGTTATAATAGTCTAACATAATCTTTAAAAACGTAAATTGTTAAGCACCACTTAGGCTAACGCATCAGTTGTAGAGTTTAAAATGTACTTATACATATAAAATGTACCTACCCCAACAATTAAAAAAAGAGTTTTAATCTAACCTAAAAGGTAAATACATAAAAAGTTACCCTCCCGCTATCTTTTCTTCAGGATGCACTCTGATGCTCTGACTTTGCCTTGTGCTATCTTGTATTTATGTGACTTATTTTTCCTTCGTATTTATATTAATCGTTATGCCTTTTCTTTGTTGTGATGCGTTAATTTGTTCCAATAAATGTCTTTCTCTCTTCTGTTTTTCAAAACCAATACACGTGGAAAACAGTCCACGACGTTTCAAATACTATTCAACTGAAACTTATAAACTCGGCCACCTAGACTCTGCAGGAAATTCTATGAGCTCTGAGACTACCGAAGTGGTTCTGGCATTGAGGCTTTTACCTCAATTCATGTCTTATTTTATTTGACACCTAAACCTTGTGCGGTCGAGACTCCCACGAGAGCGTTTACCGGCGTAGCGTGGCGTGCTACGCGCTACAAGCCGCTACTGCGTAGCTCGTAGCATGCTCAGACTGTGCTACGAATTGTAGGGACTGTTTTGTTTAGATACACCTCCATCCTTTCTTTTGTAGTTTTTCTGTTAAAATGTTTTAATTCTAATACGTTATATAGTACCTTTTTTCTTTTCGAAAAGTATTCAAGGCTGCGGTCAAAATGTTCAGAAAGCCGAGACCAAAATGCAAAAAAAAAAATCAATCAATCAACCCTTATGCATGTGACTTATTTCTGTCGTTGGCCACCCTCATCCAGCCGCTGCTAGCAATCTCACTTAGATCGAAGGTACAGCGAGCTGGTAAGCTTTTGCCAGTTCGTAGTCTCCAGTTGAGAAGCTTTGCCCCCGTCGACCAGCGGTACTTTAGCTTACGTGACCACTGCTATTGCATCTTGGTAATCTTATAGACTGTCACTTTTGTACTTTGGTAAATTTATTTATTTATTTGCATCACCACTTGACATCTATCATTACAGGTGTAGCACCTAATGCGATAGAGTGAGATAAAATTAAAGTAAACTTGAACAAAAAGAAATAACACTTAATTTTACCCGTATCGTCTTTGCCCTGCAGTGGGACACTCATATTATGAAGGCTACACAAAAATTACACATTTATGTATGTACATTATAAAATAAGTCCTTAACTTAAAATCCGAATTATGGCCCTCTTGAACTCGCTCAGACTACAGTAAAATATATCTACAAATTAAATTGTCAATATAAATTGTCTCATTTCTGCTATGATCCGTTAAAGAGACTCGAAGCTTAGCCCGTTCCATAGCACGCTGAGCATTTTTGAGTAGGTGGACTAGTCCTACCTAGTGTTGACGTCTTGGCACCGTAAAAAAAATATAAATGTATAAAATATTTTAAAAAAATTATTATGTATTGGTTTCTATAATAAAACAACGAGTCAATCAAAATAAACTTTTTTATTTATCGTTGTTGGTGTTATGCAGATTTCATATAGCCTATGACACTCGCGCAAACACGAAGAATCGATTGAGATCTTATTTCTCAAAATCTGACCAATGTTTAAGGAGTTATGGGGTAACATAGAATTGGACAAACTTACATACAGACGAACTAAGGACATTACGCTCCTTTTGGGCTCCAACGCAATCGGGTAAATAATTTCAATCTGGGGCCTAATTATACGCACCAAATCTTGAACGATTCCAATCGTCTAACTATCAAATTCCATACTAATTTGGCAGTTAGACGATTGGAATTGTTCAGAATTTTGTATATGATCTAGCTGAATATCTGATCATCTTTTCTCCAATAACTTTATTTAAATTTTTCTAGGTTGAATCTGTTTATTAATTCAATTCAATTCAATTCAATTCAATTCAAATATTTTTATTCATTGTAAAAACAGAATGTTTACTTAATGAACGTCAAAGTTGTTAGTTTCACAATTAATGGATTATGTGGAGAAGAAACTAACAAAGAAACTCCACATTTATTCTTTTCAAAACACGTTTTAACTTAATTAACAGAGTTTTCAACTTAAAATATTAGTCATGAATGTGTTGAACACTAGTCACAATCGTCCTTTAAATAATATTAATCTACTGTTTAATGCCAAACATCTTTGTCTTCTAAGTAATCCTTGATGTTATAGTAAGCCTTTTTGCACAGAATGTGCTTAACACATTTTTTAAATCGCGTTGGAGGTAACTCTAATATATCTTGAGGAATTTTGTTGTAGAACCTTATACAGTGCCCCATAAAGGATGTGTTAACTTTTGCAAGTCTAAATAGTGGAAATGACAATTTATGTTTATTTCTAGTATTAAAATTATGGTGGCCACCAACATTTTCGAAGTCTTTGATTAATAAGTCAATATCTATTTAAAGGCCTAACGTTTCCGACTCCCAGTTTGAACACCGGTACTGTTACGCCAATGTCTTTGCCTACGGCGACTGCCTGCTTAATATTTCACTGTACACCGACCGCAGGGTAAGTGGTCTTGTCAATTATGTGAAAAATTAAAGAATGCACCCCTAGGCTCGGTGCCACGGTCACGGCGATATTGTGTCAGGGAATATTATATTTTCACACGAAAACCTCTTGTTAACTGTGAAGGAAAATAGGGTGGGGAAACCTGAGTGTCTGAGGTGCTCACATATTTTAGCGCTTGAAATTGCCAATCTGCGGTAGGCACGCGTGGTGATTGATACAGCTGATATTAGCGTTACTATTTTGAAACCTCCAAGAGGTTTCAAGGACTTTTCAACTTCAAATTATCTTAAGCCACTAAGTCTTGAACAGTCGACAGCACTTTAGTTGCAAAACCACCCGTTACGTAACTGAGTAGAGTGCATGGTTGCAAAATCGAGTACATGGAGGGTCCTTTAGATAGACCTGTGGTTTTATATCGATAATAAAGAGAAAAACAGATTGAAAGATAATTTGCAAGTAGTTAAATTTGTCAGGAATTACGTCTCGTCAGTAATGAAAATTCAAAAGAAATCTAGAGTGGGTGACGTAATTATAAATTTTCATTTAAAATGATAGAAAGATATATAAAAAAAAGTGTAAAGAGGCTTACACCGTTACAAGTTGATGTGCGGTCGTCTGTACCTATATTCTAGCGGAAATAGTACATTGTACACCGAGGGGAGAAATAGAACTACTCCCGAGTGATAACTAGTGGTTTGTACTACATCTACGCGGAAAATAAAATTATTTAGGATAATTAAAAGCATACTGTTAAATTATCAATTTAGTAAAAAACAAAGTTTGACAAAATGAAACAAATTGCCGCGCTTGTTTTTTTTTCGTAGTGCAGAAAAAGGTTGCTAGCCTCATGTCATTGAAAATCAAGCATGAAAAAAAATCTCACCTCTTTTTTTCTAATTATTTGATGTAAAACCTTTTTGAGATTTTGGGATTTGACGTTTGTATTTTTTTTATGTTGACTGCTAAAAAAAAATAACGCTACCAGGAATGAAATTCCATATAACTTTTCGCACTTTTGTAAGAGAGAAATGACGAACTTTGTAACCCGTTTATGAACGAGCAATGAGACACTTTCTGAGTGGGTGTGGTGTAAACATTTTTTCATTACTCATACTCTGAAAGGGGGTCATTGTTCATCCAGGCACCGTGCTGAAAGTGGTACATGCCTGCTCTAAAGCAGAAAAGTATTAAAAAAATATATATTTAAGACACAGATAAAACCACCAAATACGCAAATTCAAAATGACCGTCTTTCGCGGTCGCGCGCCATCTTGCGAATTGTGATGTACGGCTAGCACAAGTTGGCGCGTGAGCTATCTCGCCGCGAGCTAGACCATCCGTCTGTTTCGGCGTGATTTCCTTAAGTTTTATATTTTAAACTTGTTTTTATCTTTTAGTGATTAACAAATTAAAAAATTAAATTTTTGAGCAGTCGTTTAAAAGGGCGGATAGTTTATCTCTCGGCGAGGTAGCTCACGCGCCGACTTGTGCTAGCCGTGCAGGGTGTGCTTTGGAATTAAAAAAGTAAACTGGCGGGAAACCTTAAATAACAAAGTGCAATTTTTTCTATGGAAGTTTCATTAGACTGTGTTTGTGATATTCGAAATTGAGTTTAATATAACAAAATGAGTTTTAGCGGTTCTGAAATTGAATTAACACCTGATTTTATAAGAGAAAAGGCTCAAGCTGTCGTAGAAAACCTTTTGCAAACGATATATAAGGAACGATATATGAAATCGTATAATGATTTCATAAAGTGGCGGGCCAAGAAAAGGGTGAAATCTCTATCGGAAAGTGTTTTGATTTTAACTGGCTTGTGTTTACTTTCCTCGTATTCGCAATGAAAAGTAGAGTGTTTTACTCGGGTGATAGCACCCATGTCTGCCTCGAACTATTGGCGCTCTCACTTCGTTCGAGCGCCAAAACATCTCGTCAGGAATGGGTGCCTTTCAGCCCTCGGTTAACAATCTACTATTACTTCTTTTTTTTTCAGTTTCTGATCATGTTTTCGTGGCACCCACTCCAGCGATAGAGCCGGTTATCTTGGAAAACAAATCATCTTTTATTTGTGTGCCCGAGGCGCTCCTCGTTTTCATTCGCTTAGGCAAAACATGCGCGGGGCTTTTAAGACAAACCTTTTAATAATTAAATCCTCGAAAAATACAAGTATTCCTTCTTTTCGGACTAAGAATATTGGCTTAGGATTCGGTTGCTCTTCTGAGGCATGGGGCACATAGGAAGGTCGTGGGACCTCAATATAATCTAGAATACCATTTTTCATACGTTGGGTGTTCTAGGGACACTCTGAAACTTTACTGTGCAGTTTCGTTAGAAACTCAGCCAGTTAGTCAGTTTTGACGTGCCATTGAAATGATTGTTATTTGAAAGTCAAATTTAAATAGTTGCTTAAGGGGCTCATGCAGTGCCACTAGCGACACCGATGGATCAGATCAGTCTCTTAATCAAGTTAACAATTGGGTATCGAAATAGGTTCGAAAAATGTGTAAAGCACACTTTGTGCCAAAACGGTTACTATAACATTAAATATTATTCCGATGACAAAGATGTCTGAAATTAAAGCACTGGCTTTGATTCGAGATATCTTCGTCATCGGAATAATGATAACAAAGAGGTCTGAAACTGTCCAGACATCTTTGTCAACGAAATAATATTTAACGTTATGCATTAGTAAATACTAGGTTTTATAGTAATATGTAAACTCTGTTACAAAGGAACAATTTGAAAAGACTTATTTTTGGGCGTTTTTTTGTCCATTTTTTTTTTCTAAAATAATCTAGATTTTGAAATGGATACCTAGTTTTAATTATAACGTTAAATAAGTCACAGTTTATGTGTTATTTTGAATAAAAATCTTTGATTTTATTTGATTCGATTTAGAATACTTTTACAATTATCAACATGTTTTGTTTTTAAAATCATTCTAATTTGCATGCTTAGAATAAACAAAGAAAGGAAGAAAGACATTTATTGGGACAAATTAACACATCACAAGAAAGAAAAGGCATAACAAGTAACATACACAAGTACAAAGGAAAAACAAGTCACATAAATACAATATAATACAAGACAAAGTCAAAGCATCAGAGTGCATCCTGTGGTGTGTCAAAGTTGCCACAAAGGGCATCTGACTCAGCTTAATACTGCGTAGGTAAATTATTTTGTCCTTGTTGAGTAGCAACTGAGTTTCAACTATTAAACGTAACAGTACTGTACAGCGTTCCCGAGCTTACAGCTCACAGCATTCCCAGTGCAGTGCTCATTACTAATAAAATGAGGTTATTTATCTATAAAGTAAACCATTTAGTCAAGCAAAAAAAGTAAAATGTATTCCTCCGTTAGCAACAAGTTTTTTTTCTCTGAAGTCATAATGGCTTTCCAATAAACTTCACAGTAAACAAGTTGTACTGAGAATGGAAGGATGATTAAAAATTGAACTGGGTACCTATAACGACGTTGGTAGGTAATTGGCTAGGAAAATGCTTTATATTGCTAGTGTTTTGCTTGGTCAGCAATATATTAAACGGGTCTAACCGCGATTATTTATTAGGTAGAATTTTATTATATTACTATGTTTGAGCATCGCGAGTCATTGAAAAATACTTTTGCTTGGTTATTCGTACCCTATAAACGTCCCACAGCAAGGCAGCCCTTTTCTCAGAGGGAGAGTATGGTCTTAATTACCACGCGTTCACATCGCGAACAGGCAATATCAAGCGCTGACGTATACGAACACTTGAAACGGATGGTTAATACCCCTATGTGCCAATACGCAAATATGATTGGCCAAGTCAGGCCCCGACTTAAAGGATTCTAGGGAGTAACATGAGAGTAACACAGAGGTAAAAATCATATCTTTTTTTAAAGATCGAATTTGCAAAAAGTGTCTATACAATCTCTCAATCATGTTAATAGTGATTTGTAGGACTTAAAGCAAAAACCTAAGACTAGCTCATGCTAATGGACGCCAAAAACGGCCGTGGGTCGTAAAATTACTGTTAACATGATTGAGATATTTTTTACAGACATTTTTTGCAAATACGATCTTTAAAAGAAGATAGTGCCTCTCCACTAGTGCCTCTCCAGTAGTGAAACAAGAAAAAAAGAAGACATGTCTTTTTATTTTCATTGATGGCGCTAGTTAGCTCATTGCATCCCCTTGAGGTGTAATGCTCGACAGATAGGGAATATTCCCGACTGTTATCGTTTTGTTATCTGGTGTGCGGCTCTTAAGGTTGGTTACGAGATTAGCTATTGTCTTGTAACCTGGTAGCTAAGTGGAGTAGCTAGTACCTAAGGGTAGTAACTGGTATGAATAAAAGCACTTATTTCACTCATCACATGAAATCGGAAATATTCGTTAAGCACGCGTGCAAAGGAAGGGTTGCACTTAAAAATATTTTAATATAATCAGAGAGACCAAGCTTAAAGATAAATAAACGTGGTTATTTTTTTTTGGCTCGCTCGTAGCCCCGGCTGCCTGAGTGATCTTAAACGATCACGAAGGTTAAGCAACACAGGGCGCGTTCAGTGCATGGATGGGTCGCCGTCTATGCCTAACGCTAGTGGCATTTTTCCGAGCGGTTCCGTGCTTCGCAAGGCACGTTAAGCTGTTGGTGCCGGCTGCCGTCGATAGATGGCAGTCGTTAAGCCAAGTCAGAGGCCTTAGGGCGGCTTGACAACTTCTGACAGTAGACGAGCCACTAGTCTACAAGCCTCCACCAATCCGGACTTGGCCCCCGTGGTGGAGTATGGCCTATACCTTCCTCAGGGAAGAGACCCGTGCCCCTCGGTGGGGACATAATGGGTTGATGATGATGATGATTTTTTTTTCTGTATGACTAATAAATACATTTCATAATGTTACCTGTCAAAAACACATTCTAGTCACATGGTACAAAAAACGCGCCATACAAATCGGACTCAAGCGATAACGTCACAACTAGCACTTCATCATCATCATCATCAGCCATTCGACGCCCACTGCAGGACATAGGCCTCCTTCGTGGTTTTCATAACCATGAGGGGTTTTGCCATAATCGCCACGCTTGGCAGGCGGGTTGGCGATCGCAATATGCGGTTGGAATCTCAGGAACTAGCACTTAATACTTTATAATGTACGAAGCTATTATCAATATTCGAGTTATCTAATAAAATAATATTTTATGCATGGATACCTTTTTGGAAAACGTTTGGAATTCTATGAAAAAACGAAATCTAATAAGTTTTTTATTATTAGAGTAACTTAGGTTAGCGGAAATGTGAAGAGGCCTATGCCCAACAGTGGGTGTCTTTCATGGGCTGTATAGACAGATAGTAATACATTAAACGGCTCTAACCGCGATTATTTAAAAAACCTAAGAATTTCAACAGAGAGGGTGGTTTCAAGCTTTCAAGCACGTGGAATCCAGTGTTAAGCAAATACAAATCTCGCGCCTTATCACCAGACCTGTCCGCGGACGTAGTGAGAGTTGTGTGTGGGCCCGCTGCGAAAAACTAAGAGTGACTTGAGGGTAGACCACCTACCCTCACTACAATAATCGACTGTACTTGCCACTTCAGTCTACCCGTGGTCACGGCAGCTGCAACGTTGCCGAAACGTCTGAAATCAAAGGTAATCAAATTTTACCTAATAAATAATCGCGGTTAGACCCGTTTAATATACTAATATCTATGAACTTCGCGAGTCATTAAAAAATACTATACATGTAGATAGATAGTTAGATAGACCCCTTCACCTTCCGTAACCTTTTATTTACTTTTTCTGTGTCTTCTATGGTATAAAAGCGATATCACTTCAATTTAAGTTTGACGCAAGTTCCCCATTAAAGTCACGCTCTGAAAGAAATTCTCTGCTATTCAATAAGATGTTTAGAAGCGATGTGATTGTGATGTAGCCAATAATTGTTATGAAGAAGCTTTCGATAATAATATCGTAATAGACTCTTAAAGGCTGCAGACATTTAGGTCACGATGTAAACATGTTTGTGCTGTGATGTTTCTAGCCCAAACTGGTTTCAGCTCATCACAAATAACCTGAGAGCAGGATTCGATCCCGTCAACTCACGAATAACAACTTTCTACAGGGTAACATACCAATATAATCACGATTGAAAGCTGGAGTCGTAAGATCTCCAAATGTAAAGATAAAATAAATTTCAAGCGCTGAGGTATCCTAAATTTTGCTGGAAGAAATCTCTTACAGAGATAAGCTCGCCTTTGTACATGTTATTTCTTATGTAATGTCCTGTTAAATGCTTTATGTGCAATAAGGTATAATATTAGTAGTAATAGGTATGTGAACACCTCAGACACTCAGGTTACTCACGGTTAGTCAGTGGTATTGCTACTACAACTTCATTGGTGCATGCCGGGATTCGAACCATGACCTCCCTAATGAGAAGCCCGCGTCCTACCGCTCTGCTACCACCGCTCTATCAATAAATAAAATGAAATAAAAACCGGCCAAGTGCGTGTCGGGCCACGCGAAATGTTGGGTTCCATAGAAAGAGTTGTTTTTTCTGCTCTCCAGAACTAACAACTTGTACGAAATTAACTAGTAAACCTAACTTAGCCGTGATACTTTTGCTTTTAATTTCAATATATTATTATGTGCTACAACCCTGAACTTTTTCACGTTTCTATAATCAACCGTTTAGCCAGGAGAGGGGGGATGCCCTATTCGGATAAAAATTTGAGCTTTAAAGCTTAATATTTCGAAAACGGAACCCTAAATCAAAAATGGTCTTACTACACCTACAATATTTTTCAACAATAAATCCAACGATATCCCACATGATGGGATAGACGAGAAAAAGAAATCATCCTCACTTTTCATGTTAGGGGAGGTACAGCAAAAAAAAAACAACATTTTATTGTTTAAAATTGTCGGCGTGATAAAAATGTATACATACACCAAATTAAAGCTTTCTAGTACCAACAGTCTTTGCACTAGGCCGCGGACGGACAGACAGACAGTCAGACAGACGGAGATGGCGAAACTATAAGGGTTCCTTGCCGGACTACGGAACCCTAAAAAATGTGCAGGCGGACATGCCTCGACCAAACAGGGGATATCAATATCGCCAATGCGAGAGGAAATATTAAAAGGACCTGTCTGCTAATAACTACACAATTTTGATGAGGCCAAAGAGGTTCTTCGAATCATGGAAAGTAGCAAGCTCTGGCCTCTAAAGACACAGGCGTGAGTTAATCTAAATGTGTATATAATATTAAGACCTTCCCTTACAGTGTTATTTAGAGAGTTATGTAAACACTGTTAATTAAGGACCAAATTTGAAAAGACTAAGCTTGTAGTTTTTTTTCTCCATTGCTAGTTTTTCCGATTTTGATTTCGATTTTGATGCTAACGATTTCAAATTCGCGCTGAAGATAACCGTCAACGTAACGATATCTACTTACCTCCCCGTCACGCGTGTTTGAAATTATTAGAAACTAGGCACACAATTACTTTAACGCGGCTCATATCAGTGAAAAAAATTAGTTCTTTATAAACTGTTAATTCTCTCCTTTTCACTCTTACGACAAAAAAATTATATTTTTATAAGTTTTATTAAATTATATTATTTTTAAATGTATTGATTTGTTTATCTAGAATAATAAGTTTCTCAAGTGTGAGCGGAGTCTGCAATGTTGGTTTCTTTTTGATTATCATGTTGGCACCTCTGCGTGTCTCTGCTTATGTTGGTAATAGCTGTGTTTCTTGTTTTAATGTTGGTGCGTGCTTTTCATTACGGATCCAAAATAATATCTTGAATTATGAAATTAAGCCTTGGTTTGCTTCTTTATTACGGATGCAGGCAAAAACGGCAAGGTAAAAACGAATGGGGTATTTAATCCGGCCGTTTATCTTATTCTATGTCGAACAGTTTTGATGGCCCCTGCCTCTGTAGGCCTATTCACAGTACATACGCGGCGCGACACGCCACGCGTCCGCTCCGGCTTGAAAATTTCTATCCACGTTAAAAAGGGCGGCCGGGCTGTTTTGCGCTAGTCTCTAACATTTTAATTATTAAGGTTTTTTTTTGTGTATAATATTGCGCCTGCTCGTCGCCTTTGTAATGTGGATAATGCTTAAGGCTAAACTCAGAAAGTGATAAGAGAATGCGCGGCTGACCGAAACTCACGTTTCGCTACTGCTCGTTGGTCTATCGGTAACGTGCTAGAGTACTAAAACAAAGGTCGTGGGTTCGATTCCCGCCAAAGGCCGCCGTACTTCATTTGTGACAGTAACCTCAGTCTGGGTATATAAAAAAAAACTTATGGAAATACTTGTAGTAATATACCGATCAAGATATCATAAGGTAGCCTAGTTCTAGTCAACCTACCAAGTATTGAGTGGAAGTTATTATTATGATTACTATCGCTTCTGATCGTATCACCAATTCTTTTTAAACCAGTGCTTCGTAACCTTAAAATACATTACATAACAACATAAGCAGCCTATATACGTCCCACTGTAGGGCACAGACCTTCTCTCAGGGAGAGAGTATGGGCTTATTCACCACGCGAGCCCATCGCGGATTGGCGATTTCAATCGCTGAGATATGTAAATAACTCAGACACTCAGGTTACCTCAAGATGTTTTCCGTCACCGATAGCGCGTGGTATTGCTACTATAACTTCACAAATGCACATAACATAGAAAACAAATTCATAGGTACATGTGTCTCGTACTGGGAAACGAACCTGGGTCTCTAGCTTCTACTCACAAAAATACATTGCTTGCTATTAATATGTATCGGTTTCTATTAATAATAACTAACACTTAACGCTGAATCAAGTTCTTAGAGAACACCCACACCTTTTTTTGTTCTATTGCAAAAAAGTCCATTACCTCACTGGTTTAATTGCGAAAGTAGCGTCTAAGGACCTATAGTTTAACAATGGTCTAAAATGTTCATTCTAACCATATTTCGTTTCCATCGCCTGATGACCAATTCTACTCAACTTACAGGCATAGTACATCTGCCAGATTTAAACTCCAAAATTCTTCCTTAAGGTCTATTTACATTAGAACGTGCAGCAGACGGGCTGGCAGCGTAAGGATTTAAATATAAAGATAATCAGCGTCTGCAACTGCGGGTACGGGACACCACACGGTCGTTGGTCACATGTTTAGTTTCAAATCTCTAAGATTAGCAATATGGTATAGTAGTGAGTTGGTCGCATTTGCCGATGAACAGCGAGCGGAACTGGTAAAAGGATTCTCGAATGGAGATTACGAACAGACAAATGCTGCGTAGGACACCCACCAGCTCACTGGACCGTATTTCCTTATCTGAAGAAGGTTGCTGGCAGCGGCTGGAGGAGGACGGCCGATAATACCGACCGGCCGACAGAAATAGGCGGTAGTGGACGGACTATGTCCATCAGCAGACCACGGACTGATTGATTGAAGTATAAGGACAATTTGAAATTGAAATCGTAACACACGGTCGTCCAGCGCAGGTGCTGATGTGTGTTCTTAATGGCGCAGAGACAGTGCGGACGCTCCACGCCTGTAGTATGAACAGGCCTCAGCTAGGACGCAGACAGACCGATAACAGGAAATTGAAATGGGCGGTGCAAAGAATTTCGCCGATGACAGGGGCGGGCAATAATCCGACGGGATGTTGTTCCGTGTCCGGGAAACTGTTTTATGAATAGCTGAGAACGTATAAAAGCTAGTATATATGGTACAAACAGGTTTATCAGTATTCAGAATCTTCCGTGTGGCGCCGGATTAAAAATAGTGTCACTCCATTTCCTCCCGTGGATGTCGTGGAAGGCGACTAAGGAAATAAATTACCAGGAGACGGGCAGCAGCGTCTTCCTGAGATTCCAACCGCATATTGCGATCGCCAACCCGCCTGCCAAGCATGGCGATTATGGCAAAACCCTTCGTGGTTATAAAAACCATGAGGGAGGCCAATGTCCTACAGTGGGCGTCAAATGGCTGACGATGAGGATGACTCAGAATCTTTATCACACTGTATGCGGTGAGATCTGGAATGACATATCGAGTTACCTTTTACCTTTTATAGTTGGAAGCATTATTTTAAGCATCAAAATAGTTTTAAATATATATTTTTACTGACTGCTAATGTGTTTCTTTATGTTGATGTTTTTTACGACTACGCAGAGACCGTTTGTTCTGAAGTAAACTGATTTTGAGTGGACTGGAGTGATTTTGAAAAATTTGGTGTTAATTGAAAGATTTTAATAATGAAGCGAGTGTCACCGGCTACTAGCTATAATTATGACGTCACGAAATTTACAAAATGGCGAACGTCAGCTATCGTCCGCCATTTTGTGTTGTTCGTTTAAGAACGCCGCTAGGAATTGGCAATTTAATGACGTAAATATTTACTAATAATATTTATTTATTTATTAATATTTATCTACCTGTCTTTCTGAGAAGTCTTTTTGAGACAAAGCGATACTTAAGTCTTTAGGTACTTACGGGAATTCTGAATTGAGAAACCGGCGCTAAATGCACTAGTAAATTATGCAAGCCTACTTCTTCCTTCCTGTATTGTTACCTCCAACTCGGTACCCTAAATATATATTCATTCAGTCATGTCTATCCTAAAGGCCCTCAAATAAGTACTACAGGGTTTTCATTAACAAAAACCCCACTTTGAACCCCAGCAGGATTGATAAACGTCCTCTTTTCAAGGGTCCCTGAGAACGCCTAATCCTTTGGACCTCAAGCCTCGCTAGATTAGCTTCCATTCAAAGTGTCCCTAACGGGGTGTAGCAGAAGAAGATTATAATATGCGACGGGTAGGGCCGCGGTCGGATTTCCAAAGATAATTTGAGTTGCGAGAGAAAAAAATCAGAAGTTTATTCCATCGTACATTGTTTGTTTGTTACACTTTATTGCACAAAATACAAAATTTAGCACTTAAAAAAACATGAATGTCTTAGATTATGAGCAAGGGCGGACTTATTTCAAGAGAAATTTCTTCCAGCCAGCCTTGACGTTTAGGTTGTTAGACAGACAGCGGGGAGAGGGCATGTAAAGCACAAACAAAAAATTATTACTACTTAAATGCTACATTATTTTTTGATATGACACTATAATATCTACATAATTATATACATACAATATAAACCAATAGATACAAAATTAATAAAATAAGGAAAATAAATATCAAACTATATAAATAAAAAAAAAACATACTTATAGGTATAGTAGGTACTTATACTACAAAAATATAGTTACATAAAATAATAATATTACAGTTTAGAAAGGAAGTGCTCTTTCAAATTCATACGGAATAGTGATACCGACGAGCTATCCCTAATTGTCTTTGGTAGAGAGTTCCACTGGCGAGCAGCGCGCACAGAGAACGAGTTGAAATAGAACTCAGTGTTGCAGACTGGGACTTGCAATGTTCTAGTATCGCAAGCTCTCTGTGGTCTGGCTCGCGGTCGCAGAGTCAGGAATCTCTCTCTAAGATACGAGGGCGCACATGGGTTTTTGAGTACATTGTAGAGGAGCGTAAGCATGTGCAGGTTACGACGCATCCTGATAGGAAGCCAATTCAGTTGCCTACGGAAGTCGGAAACGTGGTCAAACTTCCTAAGGCCAAAGATATACCTGATAGCAAGGTTTTGTAGGCGCTCGAGCTTATTAACTAGGACCTCAGAAGCATCCATGTAGCAAATATCGGCATAATCTAAGAGGGGTAAGAGGAGGGATTGCGCGAGCATCACTTTTGTTTTAAGAGGTAAAAAATTTTGAAGACGTTTTAGGGAGTGGAAAGAAAAATGGATCCGCCTGCTGATTTCATTTACTTGAGCCTGCCAGGATAAATTCCCATCAATAATGAGACCAAGATTTTTAACTCTATCTGTGAAGGGGATTGCGATATGATCGTAAATTAACGAGGGTAGCTGATGCCGCAGGAAGCCATCACGTAACCGCTTGCTACCAATAACGATTGCCTGTGACTTCAGCGGGTTGACTAGTAGGCCAAAGTCGCGTGCCCAGTTCCTAATTGCCAACAAGTCACCGTTCATAGCAGCAAAGGCTCGACCAGCATTTTCATACAGCGCACAGGGATTAGTGGGATCCGCACCGGCGTCAAAGTGCAGGTAGAGCTGGAGATCATCAGCATATAGATGAAAGTGCGAGGAGAGCGAGTGCGTAATCTCATTTATAAAAATAGAAAATAGTAATGGCGAGAGAACCCCACCTTGGGGCACACCCGCCCTTAACTCGCTCCAGCTTGAGGTTGCCTCATCCACACGCACTCTTTGAACTCGACCGCGAAGGTATGAATCAAACCACTCCACCGCAGGTGCGGATATGTTGCACGAACGAAGAATTCCTAGTAAGATGTCAAAGTCAACGGAGTTAAAAGCACTGCTAAAGTCAAGTAATGTCAATAAGGTCAGTTGTTTGTTGTCCATGGCAAAACGAATATCGTCTGTAACTTTTAGCAAAGCACTCGTGGTACTGTGAAAGGGGCGGAAACCAGACTGGAAGGAACTAAGTAGGGAATTTTTGTTAAGGAAAGAATAAAGTTGAATCTGCACCTCATGTTCGATAACTTTCGAAAGGATGGGTAGGATAGAAATAGGGCGAAATTGAGAGACGGAGACGGGAGTCGATATCTTGGGTAGGGGAATCACGTGAGCTTTTTTCCAAGCTGATGGAAATGTTTTACTGGAAATGGAGAAGTTGCAGATATGTGTGACTATAGGGAGGATGTCATCTAAAATCATCAACAACATATCTCGACTTAGACCGTCCCCACCAACAGCCTTGGTAGTAATGGAGCGCAAGGTTTTTTTCACACTTCCTTCGGTGATGTCACGGAAAACAAACGGGTCACAGTTGGGCAAGTCTTTCAGAGAGAGTCTGTCGAGAGAGGATTTTTTTATCATTGAGTTAAGTAACACGGGCGGAGTGGAAAAGTGATAGTTCAGTGCGTCAATGTCAATATTGTTAGGCAATGGTTCGGAGGTCTTCCCAATGCCCAGTGATCTCAAGAACTTCCACACCTGCGGGGGCGGGAGCTGTTCAATTGAAGAGTGAATGTGCTGTCGCTTCGCATCCCTACACAGGCGATTGCAACGATTCCGGAGGGACTTGTAGGCTATCTTACTTACCTCAGAACCACACTTTTTGAGAATTTGCTTTGCTCGGTCTCGTTTTGCCATCAGATTTTTGATTTGTGGGGTCAGCCAAGGAGCTGGGAAGTGTTTAACCCGTACTTGTCGCAAGGGAGCATGTTTGTCGTAGATATTTGTAAGAAAGGTAATAAACAGCTCAACCTTTTCATCAACTGTAACCGCGCTAAGAATGACTTCCCAGTCCAGGCGCCTCAAATCTTCCTTAAGGCGATCCACGTTCACATCCTTGAAATTGCGCTGAACAATGACTTTGCTGCGCCGTTTAGGTGGCTTACATTTGTATGACAAGTAAAGCAAGTCGTGGTACGAGAATGGCGCAGATGTTTGTCCATGTGAGCACACAAAATTAGGCTTTGAAATAATCATCAAATCAAGCAGGGTGGGAGAGCTATTTGGCGGATGATGAGTAGCAGCGAGTGGTAGAATGTGTAGGTCGAGAGAAGAAAGAATCGATTTAAGTGTTTTGCTACGGCAATCGCCCTTTATCAGACACGTATTAAAATCGCCCATGATAATAATTTGATCATAGTGAGGCCTTAAGTCTGTTAGCAAGGTTTCAAAATCATTGAAGTAGCTCACATTCGAAGACGGACTATAGGCTACACCTAGCAGAATTTTTGAATGGTGTAAAGTTATTTCTAAAAATATATATTCCAAACTGCTTTTGTAGGGGGCAGGACATACACTCTGGCACAGGATTTTACATGAAATGTTACTACGTAAATAGAGACAAACTCCACCGCCCGAGATGCCAGTCCTGTCATTTCTGTACAGCCTGAAGCCATGAAGTGGGTAGAGCGTAGAGGGAAGAGAAGGACTAAGCCACGACTCCGACACAAAGATGCCGTCTATCTCCTGACTGTTAAAAGAGGTGAGGAAGTCTGAATAATGAGCATGAATGCTTTGCGCATTAATATGCACAAGGTTCAGGTTAGGAGATTTGGAGGGAAAAATAGACTTCAGCTTCGCGTGCAGCGGAGCGCCGTCGCCGTGAATCAAGGAATCGTCATCGCTATGTGCACTTTCGAAATCATCTGAGGAGGAGCATGAGAAGAAATCAAAATCAAGTGGTATAAAGTCGGACATAATAATAATATAAACTACTTATAAAATAAAATATACTTAAATATAAACAACGAAAAAAAAAAAAAAAATAAATAAATAAATAAAAATAACAAAAATTATTGTATAAAGTACACCGATTGGCTGACATTATTGATTTTATAAGAAAAAAAAGTAAAACTACAATGAAATTAGACATTGTTGAAAACTAAGCACCAACGACTTGCGTCCGCGCAACCTTCTGTAGTGTGAGTGGACCCTTCGAGCGAACACAACTAGGTAGTCTGTGATACTTGTCAAAGTAACAATGTTGTATTTTATACTATGGACATAGGTAGAAACTATGGATGACAAAAGTTGAGAGAAAAGAAAAAAAAAGTAATTGTTCATGCAACATGTAAACAACAGAAAACAAAATTAGTTTTTAGTCTACCTGAGAGAAGAAACTGGCCTAGAGACAATTATGTTACTTTCTTACTGGTTGCACGAGTAGCACGCTTTTTGGGTGCAGGCACCGAGGTTGTCTTCTCCTTCTTTTGGGCCTCAGCGACCGCGGGAAGAGGAAACTTATCGATGAGTGCCTGCATGTCTGCCATGGTCGTAATCGTGTGACGGCTCTTGTTTGGACAAATCACCATTACCACGCCATCCATGGACCAACAGCGCGCCATCCCAAAATGCTGCCTGCCAGCGGAGAATGCTTCGTATCTCTGCCTCGTTAGGAATTCCGAAACAGATATGTTGGAGCCCTTAAGCGACGCCTTAGTATTCCATACTACCTTCTTTGTGGCAAGTGACGTAAAACGCACAAGAATAGGCCGGCATCCACCTGACCGTCTAGCTCCGAGACGGTGACATGACTCGAGTATGGATGGTTCAGCAACTGTCAACTTGATATGGTCTCTCAGAACAGATAGAACCTTTTGGGCCACATCTTCGTTATTATCTTCGGGAATTCCATGGATAAGAAGAGTCTTTCTCCGGGAATGTGTCTCTTGACGGTCCTGTTCTGACCTTAGGACATCCAGCTGTAGTTTAAGAGTTGAGAGAGTTCCAGTAACAAAGTCTTTAAATGCAGCGTAGTCCTCCGATAGCTTTGGCAGGCTGGGTGTTGCATGTGATGACTGGTCGACTGCTTGGTTCTTCTCAAAGTGAAGCATCCTAGTCTCAAACACTGCTGCAAGATCACCCAGTTTCCTGCTGAGTTCGGTGAAAGAATCCATAGTGCAGTGTCAAAGGGTCGAAGTCCAATATTTCACTGAAGTTAATAATCTTGTGAAGAGATAACAATGTCAGCTATAGGTGAGTGCTATATCATAACAATGAGCTCACCAGACAAGTAAATTAATAAGTTTGGTAATTATTAAGTAAAAAAAATAAGTAGCACACCAAACTTTAAGTGTTGCTTATTTCCCTGGCTACCCGCAAAAAAAAAGTACATTCTGTTTGTTGAATAAATAAATGAAAAATTTATGCACGTGTGGACTTGGCATGTCCTTAGGGTTTCGAAACTTAAAAAATAAATTGTGTTAAACACATTCTGCGGAAAAAAGGCTGCTGTAACATTAAGGTTTGTTTAAAAGATGAACATTTTATGGTATTAAACAATGGAGTAGGTACATGCAACGGCTGATTAATATTGATAAAGCACAAAATAGGTTGGTCGAGATCATGATAAGTGGCAAACTCTGGTATCTGTCTACACCTCTGGGATACTTTTCTAAGCCATGTTTGATATTGCAGCCAACAGAACAAAAAAAAAAACAAAAACCTCTAAATATTACAATATCACCCAAGCTAATGTTGAGTCAACTTCCACATCCTTTTTCCGCTTAAAGCGCCTCTCCATCATTAGAAGTTCGGTGCAACTCTGAACTTCTAGAGCTCATTTTTTCATTTTATTTTATTTTAAATATTGAAAAGTTTCAGCGAAGCTTACACGTACTGTAAATAAGAAAGCGTCACGATGTAGCCTAGCTACCTACGTTATACGAATTTAGTACTTACTTGCGGTAGGAAATTAATTAGCTTCCATTCGACCCTTGTCGCCTGCGTCGGACAAAATGCTCGACGGGTGCCACGCAGTCACCTTTTTCCCCTTTAATTTCCCGATAGTGTAGGATCTTAATTTGTAACGGGGCGGTTACAGTCTGATGGCTTTACGGCTATAAGTCGACTGCCTCGTTGGTCTAGCGGTATCACGCCTGATTACCATGCTGGAGGTCGGGGGTTCGATTTCCACGGGGGGCTGTCGTAGAAATGGGCTCATTCTGGATGTACGTTCATGTTTGTGATTAAGAATAGCGTCACTCCATTTCCCTCCGTGGATGTCGTAGAAGGCGACTAAGGAAATCAATTACCAGGAGACGGGCAGTAGCGTCTTTCTGAGATTCCGACCGCATACTGCGATCGCCAACCCGCCTGCCAAGCGTGGCGATTATGGCAGAACCCCTCATGGTTATGAAAACCACGAAGGAGGCCTGTGTCCTGCAGTGGGCGTCAAATGGCTGATGATGATGATTTGCTTTCGTAGTCGGGTAAAAAAGAAAATTTGGATTTAATAAAAAAAAATATTCTTCTTTTTGTGTCAAATTAAAAAACTATTTGCCGATTTTAATTTGAGGACTTCGAATCACAAACTAGAAGTTACAATGTGAACACATTATTTATTGTAAAAAAAAAACGCTTTTGAGATAACCTTTTATGCGTTATTTGATGCATTGAATCTGGATTATTGGGTACATTGAATAGGAAGGGACTTTTGGATTGTGCTGAACGTAATAATGATTAGAACGGGATCGCTGGTACAATCTTTAGGTGATCAACTTTTATATATGTCGTAGCCATATCATAGAATTGACCATATCATGATGTGGTTAGCCATATCACGAAATGTGTCCTTTTCATGAAAAGGCCAAGTCAAACTGGCCGTATCATGAAATGGCCTAGCCAGATCAATGAGCGACCGACGTTTGACGATTTGAATAGCGAAATGCATGACTATTTCATGATGCGGCGAAACGTTAGCAGCCATATCGTAAAATACTCCACCGTTATCCACAAATTATCCACCGTTAGAGGCGCTGATGTTAGTTTGTTGTGTATTTCTACCATGGAGGCGACAGAAAATATTCCTAGTGACGGCAATGGGAATATTGCTGTGAAAAATGAGGAAAGTAGGGCAGCAATCTCATTTTGTTGTAATCATTGTACCGGGTTGTATTTTACGAGTGATAAAATATAAACTGTTGCTTCTTTTATTGGTATTTTATTCAACCTGTAAGGTTCAAATGCACCAAAACACTAAATACGTTAGGCATCTTCAATCTATTTTTCAGCTCAATGCAGTAAATATGTCAAACTTAAATAAGGTTGATGCATGGAAAAGTCATAGGTACCCTACATTATGATATGGCAAAACGTAGAATGCCATATCGTCAAACGGTGATGCTTAAACGATACGGCCAGTTTGACTTGGCCTTTTCATGAAAAGGACACATTTCGTGATATGGCTAACCACATCACGATATGGCACAATCTACGATATGGCTACGACATATACATCGCGTTACATAAGCTCACGCCTGTTTCCCGGAAGGGTATGCCGAGACGAGGGATTGCCACTTGCCACGATCCTGAGAGACCTCTTTCGCTTCTTCAACATTCATTATACGCTGCACGCAGACACGCTGGTTTCGGATAATTTTTATCTCGCCCTTTGCTAATACATCTCCCATCTCGTCAAAGTATGTCAGCCTGGGACGTCCCTAACCGGTCCTACCACCCACATTCGCTCGATGTGTTTCTTTAGTCAATCTTTCTTCCTTCGTTTTCTCTACATTTCCAAACCAACGCAATATTCCTTTCTCAATTCTAGTCACTACATCCTCTTTCAGTTCACAGCGTTCTTTAATCACACTATTGAGTATCCGGTCATTCAAAGTGCACATACAAGGACATTATTGCTACTACATTACATTGTTGTAGAAAACTCATCCGTAACGTAACTGGGTTAAATAAATTGCAACCTAAGAGAAACATCATTTTATTTATTTATGATTAATCCGCTTAGTAAAAAAACTCCAAGATGCATTAACAAAGTGGAGTTTCTTTTCCCGCTGCCTTTTCCCCCACTAAAAATACGGGCCGTATTAGCTTTGGTAGCAGCCAAAGTAGTACATTGACATTCAGCAAACATAATGTAAATTATTTACTTTAAAATAAATTATTGATTTCTGATTTCATTATATATCTTTATAGGTTTATGCCTAATGCCATAGAGAAATTAACCAAATGAAAACGTAAATTATATTTTGCTCAATAATAAATTAGTAGGTATATATTGGCTGATTGCTGGGTGATTTGAAAGCCGCGGTTATGTAATAAGTAATTAAAGATGACATCTATTTAGACTATTACTTTTAACTATAGACGTAAAAAAAAAATAAAGTTGAGTTTTGATTACAAAAATGCGCGAACGATTAGTTCCGTGTGGCGCCGGATTAAGAATAGCGTTACTCCATTTCCTTCCTTGGATGTCGTAGAAGGTGACTAATGAAATCAATTAACAGGAGATGGGCAGCAGCGTCTTCCTAAGATTCCCACCGCATACTGCGATCGCCAACACGCCTGCCAAGCGTGGCAATTATGACAAAACCCCTCATGATCATTAAAACCACTAAGGAGGCCTATGACCTGCAGTGGGTGTCAAATGGCTGATGATGATGATGAATTAGTACCGCCTCTCTGTCTAACAGAACAATGACCCGTGGACCCGCGGCACGCACGCACCGCTCCGGGTGGCTAATAATAGTTCTAATAGATTCGAGTTTGTGTCGAGATATTTTTGAAGAAGGTGTTTTTTTAAAAAACAAACTAGCGTATTCGATAGCTATTGTCAGGCACTTTCTTTTTGCTATGGCTTTCAAACTACCCAAAAATAATAGTGTATTAAACGGGTCTCGTGATTATTTATTAGATAAAACACCCGGTACGATCATCGCGAGTCATTCTAAAGACTAATAAATTAGTTTTTAAATGTATTTTAATATTTATTAAACTGTGACTTAAAATTAGAAATAATCCGCTTTATTTGTTAACAACAAATTAAGTACTATTGCAATGTGTGCCGTGAAACCTTGCTTCTTACCCAATTTCTACTAGAATAACTTCGAAATCGCGAAAAATTAATGCATTGAATAAACTTTGGCCTTTGCATCTACGAAATGAGATGATTTATGCATCCAGTGGTGCCTTCACACACACTAGGTGGGTGAAAGGGCCTCGGACGCTGCAGTGCATGTGACATTTTTTTTTTAAGATGGAGTAGGCTTGCCCAGCAACTATAAGATACTCACAGCTTAGGGCCAGCTTCTGAATTGAGAATTTCGCTAGGTAAATAGTTAACTGTATTGCTGTCTCTTCGAATTTCTCAGAAAAGAGCGTGACAGAACGTTACTCAAATATTTGCTCAGTGAAATTCTCAATGATTCAGATCCATAGACGAACAAAAGTCGTTGACATAGCCCAGCGGATTAGTAAGTTGAAGTGGCAGTGGGCGGGGCACATAGCACGCAGAACTGATGGCCGATGGGGCCGAAAAGTTCTCGAATGGAGACCACATATCGGCAAGCGCAGCGTAGGACGACCAGCCACAAGATGGACAGATGACCTCATCCAAGTGGCAGGAAGGCGCTGGATGCAGGCCGCTTCCAACCGGTCTTTTTGGAAATCCATGGAGGAGGCCTATGTCCAGCAGTGGACTTCTTGTGGCTGAATGATAATGATGATGAAATTCTCAATACGGTATTTGACACGATCAGCAATAAATTATTTCATATGCTCGATTAAAACAAAAATTACAAAATATCTCGGCAAATGTAGGTATCTCTTTTAGTCAATTACTAGTTATTACAAGTTTTAAATAGATTAAACATAAAAAGAGTGCTCTGAAATGTGACGTCATAAGCCAGTATTTTGATAAAAAATTCCGTTTTAAAAGTAGCTCATTTGATATTTTGTCAAATACCCAATTCAGAAACCGACCCTTAGTCGGCCTAGCCCACAGGAAAGACAAGTCAAGACGGGCGGAGCCAACTAAGCCGCAATTAATTGCATTCGTTAACTCGTTAAAATTCATGAAGCAATGATGTCTATGGAGCCGTTTGCTTGTCCTAGGTCATTAATCCATTTATTAACCAAAGCTGAATGAAACGAAATAATAGGGGTTAAAGTATGAAATTGCCGTTTTATTGCATAGGTTCTTTGAATTGACATAGAATCTTCATGGTTTGAGGTTTTCGAATGAAACTTTTTTCAAATGGTTTCTATGATGTTCTTTTTTAAAAAAATGTGAAACATTTGAATATCGACTTTCAATTGTTTTTGTTATTCAATTTAGACAAGAAAGATGGATACTGCGAAAATTCGAGTGATTTTTGAATACGACTTCCGACGCGGAACTAACGCGGCAGAAACAGCCCGCAATATCAATGCTGCGTTTGGAGAGGGGTCTACTAATGAACGCACCGTGCGATTTTGGTTTAAACGCTTTCGTGATGGAAATTTCGACTTAAAGAACGAGCCACGAGGAAGACCGCCCACACAGGTGAATAACGATGAATTAAGAGAGATAGTGGAAGCAGACCCTAGTCAAACTACCCAGGAATTAGCGGCATGGTTTAACGTTACCTTACCCACAATATTGACTCACTTGCGTCAAATCAATAAAATAAAAAAATACGAAAAATGGGTGCCTCATAATCACTCGAATTTTCGCAGTATCCATCTTTCTTGTCTAAATTGAATAACAAAAACAATTGAAAGTCGATATTCAAATGTTTCACATTTTTTAAAAAAAGAACATCATAGAAACCATATGAAAAAAGTTTCATTCGAAAACCTCAAACCATGAAGATTCTATGTCAATTCAAAGAACCTATTGCAATAAAACGGCAATTTCATACTTTAACCCCTAATATTTACTTGCTTGAAACTTAGCGTCACTTGCGCCATCCCACTAAACCGGGGTTAACCCGTTAAACGGTTAAACCAGTATCAAATTGTACTGATACCCATGGTAAAACATAACATAAACATAACATAAACTCACGCCTGTATCCCAGAGGGGTAGGCTGGGCCAGGGACTGCCACTTGCTACGATCCTGACAGATCACTTTGGCTTCCTCATGTGGAGAGGTTGAAGGAAGAAAGATTGACAAGACAAATATATCGAGCGAATGTGGATGGAAGGGCCGGTAAGGGACGACCCAGACGGACATACTTCGACCAAATAGGGGATGTATTAGCAAAGGGCAAGATACAAAGTACCCGAAACCGGCGTGCGTGCATGCAACGACTAATGAATGTTGAGGAAGCGACCCATGGTAACTGCAGGTTTAACCGGTTAGCCCCGGAATCGTTGGATGGGGCAAGTGGCGCTTATTAAGAGTTTTGTCACACTGTAAAAACTCTGCAAGAGCTCAATAGATAGACCTCGCTGCTTAACATCCATGGGGTTGTGGGTTCGAATTCCAGCATGTACCAATGACAGTGTTTTCAAAGTTAGGTACTTACGAGTAAAAGGATGTTTGTGAAATTTATTTATTTTGTTATTCATTTTGTCTGTTGTGTATTTAGTTTTCTTTCTGTTGTTGTGCATTTTATTTTATATTTTACTCACTGGTTTCTGTGATGTATCTTGTTGGTATAATAAAATGTCTTTCTTCTTCTTCTTCTTCTTAAATTACGAGTAGAATACAACACGATAATGGTAAAGACTTTGAGTGTCTGTAGTGTTCACAAAACATCAGGGTTTGAAATTGCCAATCCACGGTGGGCACGCGTGGTGATTAAGCCCACACTCTTTCTCGCTCTTTGAGAGAAGGCCTGTGCCCTACTGTGGGACGTTTGCATTCTATTTACGTTTATAATTATTCTCACATGATTAATATAAATTTTCGTTAAATAAACTCTCCGTAATTTCAATTCGCTTATTAATTTTCTGCCTCCGTAACTCAATTCTCAAAATATGCATAACCGAGCGTGCCTGTACAATGATATAATTATCCCCAAATGAGAATCCACCTACGATACCAACGAAGAGCGCTTTGATATGAGAATGATATGCGTACAAGGTACCTGCAGAATTCTTGTCTCTTTATGAAGGTCATTTACCTGTATGTGTTTAAAAAAAACGATCTCACTAAAATAACCCCCAGTGAGACTTATGTCGGTCTTATGATAGATAGATCTTATGACACTAGCTTGTCCCTCCGCAACTAAAGTCTCGTAAAATTTCCCTTAAACCTACTTTAAGCAGAGTCTTTAATCCGTGGTTACACTGTGCACCACATGAGTGAATGAACTATTTTTACGTGCTGACATGACATTCATCTATTTGCATCTTATTCAGTTTATAAAAGTTGTAGAATTTAACATTAATTAATAATTAATGTGACTTTGATTAATTATTAGTGAATGAATGTCAAACACAAAAAGCTGTTTCTGTCAGTGTTACGAGATGAGGTAATTCTGGCGGCCAAAACTTGTGTTTAACTTAGATTGGAGTGACATTGCTTTTTTACTCGTTAAAAATAAAAACAAAATTAAATAATAAAAATATTTTTTCGTGGTTTTCGGGGTCACAAAAAATGTGAAAAATAAAGTTAATCTAATAACAAAAACGTTATAACCTAGATTTGTTTTTTTTATTGAATTCTGAACGCTTTCTTATGAAGATGTACTTACACCACAGAACACACACATAAAAACAATATTTTACGAGATAACTCAAATTTTTATAAACGCTTCATATATTATAAGGCGTTACGTGCAAGTCGTGAAGTCATAGTTTGAGCCCAATTTGTGTGGCGCGTGACTACAATGGATTTTCGACAGGTGCAAATGCCATTAATACATAACTTGTAAAAAAAAGTCTCGCAACTCAGTCTTTTTCCGTACAACGTTGTGAGATCCATGTAATACCAAGTCGGTCAATTTATTCAGTCCCTACTTAAGGGTCCTTCTGTCTTAAGTTATTACGTAATTAGCTAACTTAACCACATCTTATAGTTACCATATCAATATTAAAAATATTTTATGTTTTAAGTAATTAGATTGACTTGGCCATCGCATGAAAACACAACATAACTTACATGTAATACGTATTATATTAAATTAGATTGTTTAGTGCGATTGCCAAGTCAATCTATTTATTTAAAACATAAAAATAAAGCTTGTATGTCTGCTCGAAGTCCCTTATAGTTTTTATTTATTTATTTATTATTGCAAGAAAAATGATTATATTACAGTTAAAACTATTGCGTAATTAAATAATTAATTAATTAATTGATGATCGATCCGTCAGTCAGTCAGTGTGTGAGTGAGTGACAAAATTAAGAAACTTTGTTATAACTCTTAAACTACTAGTTCAAATTGAATGAAATTTAAAACGTACCATGTTTATACAATGCCTGTTTGGTTACTGAAAATTCAGTTTGTATCCACAACGAAGTTATAGGCGGTTGAAAATGGCCTGAACTGCTTCGAGAAAACGGTGGTACGGCCGTGCCGCTTTTTTGCTCGACTTGGCGGGGGCACTGCCGTACCCCAAGATACCATGTTTATTTATCTGTCTCCAATTATATAGAAATTAAAATTGGTTAATTGATATTAAAATAATACAAAATCAGATCATAATATCATAACATAAATTACAGTATTACATTTAATTGACTTAAAAATTCAATAAATAATTAATATATTTAATTATAGTGAGCTTACATCACTTGAGTAGACACTGAGGCCTGTGGTACATAAAAATATGTGATACAGGCGTCAGTGCCCTACATTGATGTTCGCTGAGGGATCACTTCCTCAGCACAACGCTGAGTCAGCTGCCTTTTGTGGCAATGTAGATACACCACAGGCTACATCTATAGTCCTGTTTTATTTATTCGTTTTGTCTGTTGTGTATTTAGTTTTCCTTCTGTGTTGTGCATATTATGTTACTTATGTGCTTATTTTGTTTCTGTGATGTATCTTGTTGGTATAATAAATGTCTTTCTTCTTCTTTCTTCTACATAATTAATCCATAGTTACAATCGATAGAAAACTGACTGGGTAGAAAATGCCATTAGTATTAAGTCCACCTTTTGTACACTGTCTTGTGCAATAAAGAATTAATAATAATAATAATAAACATTGGCTTTGGTTGATGAATATAATTGAATGAAATGTTGCATTATTACAGCGACATTTGCTGCATAAAGGTTACTGGAGAAATAATAACCGAGAGAATAAAATATTGAAACATTTTTAGTGCAAGTTGTCTATTAATCGGGTCTCTTTAGCTATCCCCTAATTGCCAGCCGGCCAACCCGCATTATACATTTTATATGACACTTCACGAAGTAACAGTTGTTAAGGAGCGTCAAACCCATTTAAAGACAGCTCATAGAGTATTCAATACTTTTGTAGGGGCCCCTACTGAATTTCGCTCGAAGTTGTCACGGAAACCGTCTTTTATTGAATTTTGTAGTTTATGTGCAGTTTGTAACTTTTACATACGATGGTAAGTCTGATATCTCGACAATTAACTACGCATATACACCTCTGCAGTTTATCAATGAATAATACATAAATTAACGGTTATGTCCCGAAAGGGTAGGCAGAGACCGGGGATTGCTACTTGCGACGATCCTCACAGAGCCCTATAGCGATGTGTACCAGAAACACACTTTAGTAATAAATACTTAATTCAGGAGCTAAGCTAAATGAATAATATACTAGACAACACAGAATGAATAATATACTATACAACACAGTTGCGTTAAAAAGTACATAAAATGAGGCCACGGAATCCGTGTGGCGCCGGATTAAGAATAGCGTCACTCCATTTCCTTCCGTGGATGTCGTAAAAGGAAATAAAGGAGACGGGCAGCAGCGTCTTCCTGAGATTTCAATAGCATACTGCGATTGCCAACCCGCCTGCCAAGCGTGGCGATTACGGCAAAATCCCTCATGCTTATGATAACCAAGAGGGAGGCCTATGTCCTGCAGTGGGCGTCAAGTGGCTGATGATGATGAAATGGAACCATAAATCGGAAAAAGGTTTTCCGACACCCACAATACTTTTAACGACTAATTCAATTATAACCCACACTTTAACGTACCAAGACGAGTAAAAAAAAATTACAAAATTAGGTGAAGGGACCTCCCGTGCACCTAAATTTGAAATGATTTTTTTTTACCCTTAAAAACATTTTTTTATTAGTTTATTCTACTGTTCTGTCCGCGTGATTATTATGTATATCCATGCCAAATTTCAGCTTTCTAGTACTTATCGTCCCTGTGCCAAGACGGACAGACGGACAGACGGATGGACTTGGCGAAAGTACCACGGATCCCTAAAAGCACAGTAAAAACTAAATAAAGCGAAGGACCCAACGTAATAGAACTATGAAAATTGACTGCAAAAAAATCTGTAAACAACAGCGAGTAGGCCCAAAACCTACTGTCATGAAACTAAATTCCAACTTCGGACAAACAGTTCCTGTCATTCAAAATTAGGGACTGTCACTTATTTTAGTTGAGATTATTTGAGCCGAATTACATTTTGATGGAAACTGTGATGGAGTTGGCTGTGGGTACGGAATTGCAAATTGGCTTCATTGTAGGTAGATTGAGTTGAAAAATTCTTTATTGCACAACTAATAATAAAAATAATGACTAATAATTTTTGTTTTTTGTAACTTTTTTATTTCCTTCTCACATATAGTAGGTACAATTTGAGTAATCAGGATTTATTCGTTTGTGATATAGGAATCATCATCATCATCAGCCATTTGACGTCCACTACACGGCCTACCTCGCGGTTTGCATAACCATGAGGAGTTTTGCCATAATCGCCACGATTGGCAGGCGGGTTGGCGATCGCAGTATGCGGTTGGAGTCTCAGGAAGACGCTGCGGCCCGTCTCCTGGTAATTGATTTTCTTAATCGCCTTCTATGACGTCCACGGAAGGAAGTGGAGTGACGCTATTCTTAATCCGGCGCCACACGGAGTATACAGGATATAGGAATAAGTCCTGATAACTTGATCCCTACAAAGTGGAAGAATTATTAAAGAATTATTGCAAAAATGACATAGAGTAATTTATGATAAAATTACATATTTATAACACGTTATATAACAAATAGGCTGTTAATATTGTATCAATGTCGGTTTTTATAGTTGCAAATTATTATTTTTTCTCTGTTTGTTTTTGAACGGTACGTTAACCTCTTCATTCTTGCACTTAAGAGTTGAATGTGGAGGTCGGTCTGGTGTCTATTAGCACATTTTTTATCATTATTGGATGTTTTCCAGATATTATCAAGATTGTGATTACTGAAACGTAAGTAAAGTGTGTACCATGTGCCTATTTTATAGCTATAATTTTATATATGCTAACTGTAGAAAGTGCTGCTAGTTGAACATTTTTCTATTACATTTTAACTACATTTAATTCATCTTAATACTATTGATGTATATATTTTATTTTATTTTACACACCAGAAAACAAAATACATTAAACACTACAACAATAAAAGCCAAAGGAAACATAAATATTATCAAAATGTCAACCTATTAAAATCAAATTAAATTCATTCGCAAAAAGCTTCGTCAAATACAAAAATGTGAAATATAAACAACTGAAAACACAAAATCATTACGAGAATAAGCCGCCCCGGGACACATCCGACCCAAAGGTTCCCAATACGCTGGCAGCGTTACCTCGCTGCACTGCATACTATTGATAGGTTTCACAAATATTTGCTTACAACTTATAGCCAAAAATATGACTTATCTGGGACAAACAGTAGTGGTCATATTGTATAGACAATTTTTTAAGATTTCAGGATACATTTGAGATATATTATCTTACTTTCATTGATGTCGGGATAGCCGACTGGTTTGGACATAATAAGTGAAACCGTTACACCAAATATATAAAATGTGCAGTGCTTACGAAAGTTTACGTTATGAAATGCAATATTTGATAAATTTATAACTTGACAATTGAACTGTCTTTGTTTATCTAAAATAATAATAATCATAACTTCCACACAACACAATCACTTGACCTGGTCCCAAACTAGGATACCCTGTACTATGGTAACCAGGCAAGGACGTCATAAACATGAAAATACATCCAGACTGAGGCTGTTTGCACCTTCAAATGTACGGCGGCCCCATTGGAAATCGAACTCACTACCTCTGCTTTGTTAGCTAAGCGACTTAACGGCTAGACCAACGAGGCAGTCTAAAACTGACATGATTTTTATTTAATTTATGTATGGCTTTCAAATCTAATAGTTCTAAATTTCTCTCCTGTCATTAAAATTGATTTCCATAGACAGATTAATAAGTAAAAAAATATATTTTGTTTTATTACTGACGGCTACTAGTGATCAAGTAGTCCTGAAATAAAAATAAAATTACGGTATGGTGTTTCTATCCTACCCTTTTTCAAATTGCTCATGTGACACGCAAAGGTACGTAAAGATGAAAGGACAAAGAGAACCAAAAAGGTATTGCAAGTTACAATAACGCAAACTTTATGCATGCCACAACAAGCTCGAAAAAAGAAAGAGAAAAGAATTCCAAATTCAAAATCCCTTCACTGGCGCCGGCCCTATTTTTCCGCTGAGTTTTCACTAAGGTGTTTTACAAAGTGTTTTTTTTTTCCCCTCGCTAAACAATAAGCTTGTTATAAAGACGTCACGTTCCTCAGCTACGTGTGTCTCACACGGAGTAATGCGTTTGGTGGCGACGAACCTGCCGGGACTGTGTTAGAACCTCTTTAAGGCTGGTATCTCGCTCGCACAACATAAAATTTTTAGTAACTGTAATGAGCAGGTATACTTTTGATAAATGTGGTCTGAGGGTTTGATAGGTAATTAAATTACGGACATTTAAAAAACATTTTAATAAATAAAGGTTGCTTCCAAAATTAACCTTCTCAATCAAAAACTGGATACAGAATAAAAAAACTATGTCTCGAATGGCCGTAAATTTATTATTGAACCCTCAGTTCACTTTTATCAAAAGTATACTCATTGTATTACAATAAATAGAAACGTTAATTGTGCGAGCGAGATAGCGTGCTCCACATAACAACAGTCTTAAGGAAAGACACTCGCACACACACTCACACTTACATTCACAAACATAAAGGGAGGACAAATAACTTATTAACACCTAACACTTTTTTTTCTTAATCTACCCATATTTTAATGGTAATAAAACATTTGATTAAATAACCTGGGTTTGAATTTTATAGTAGATTTTTAAACGGAAGAGGTCGATGTTGTCTGCTGTAACACAGGTGATATTAATGGCATGCATAAGCAGCTTATATACGCCCCACTGTAGGGCACAGGCCTTCTCTCAGAGAGAGAGAGTATGGGATTAATCACCACACGTGTCCACCGCGGATTAGCGATTTCAAGCGCTGAGTAATGTGAATAGCTAAGACACTCAGGTTTCTGATGATGTTTTCCTCCACCGTTAGCGGTATTGCTACGATAACTTCACAAATGTACATAACTTAGAAAACAAAGTCATAGGTACATGCCCGCACTGGGAATCGAATCTGGGTCTCTCGCTTCCGAATCCAATGTTCTGCCCACTAGGCTATCATAGCTTACTTAGTTATTATTCAGAGAAAGAGCTAATTAGGTCTACTTAGTTACTTTTTGTTAAAAGGAGGTTAGACGTTATGATCACCTTGTTTTCGATAGACCACATAATGTTAAAAAAACATATAGTTTCGACAGCGTAAAAAACCTGCCACGTTAGAGGCTCCGAATCAAAACTAAACCCTTCTTTTTTCAACTAGTTCCGTGGAGACTAGAAAAAACTCGTCTAAAAACTCGGGAAAAACCGCAATAAAGCCATGCCAGGCTAAGCGACGCGTTTGACGAGTCCACCGGCCGCCACGCCAGTTTGTTTGCCGGGTAAAATACCTGGCGCGGGCTGTAATATTTACACAACCGCACGCGCGCCCCCCTCGCAGGCGAAAGGAGACGACCGTGAAAAAGTACCATGGAGTTAGTACCAAAGTTCCAAGGAATTGACGTAAAAGCATTGGACCACCATAATGGGGCTTGTCCTATTTCCCGACCGCAGCTTGAAAACAACAAGCAATTTTCAAGGTATAGGGTCACTAAATTAAATGCTATATTTTTTATGTAAACATAAACATTTATATACAGGCACATACATTGCTTCTGGCCCCACACTAGGATACCCTGTGTCGTGGGAACCAGAAACAACGACATCACAAACATGTAAACATCCAAGACCAGGGGTTTTTTTGTCCCCAGCCGGGATTCGAACCCGGGACCTCTCGCATGGTATGCAGATGCACTACCGCTGCGCCACGAGGTCGTCAATGTAGCCAATATTCGTCCCACTGCAGGGCACAGGCCTTCTCTCAGATATAATGGGCTTAGATACCACGCGTGCCCACCACGTATCGGCAATTTTAAGCGCTGACGCTTAGGTTTCCTCGGACATTTAGGTTTCCTCACGATGTTTTCCTTAACGGTTAGCGAGTGGATTCTTCTCCTTATTTAATTCTATAATCATTAATAAAAAATTATTTAATCAATGACTACTTCTATTTTTGCGCTTAAATATGTGACTTTTGTTTGACCTTCTAACCTTTTTGTTCGCATGCGGTTTGCTTTGAAATGAAGAAGGTTTATTATTTTTTATTAAAATCTATGGCTTTGTTTTGTCACATTCTGATCAAATCCAATCTCTCTGTCATAGTCCACATTTTGCAACCGTTACCAACCGTACCGATAGGTAATTCCTGCATCAAACCAAAAACAACAATTGTGTGGCCATGCAGAACCGAGTTTTTTAACAGCTCCGGACTAAAATAGAAATACGAGATTCCCGTGCAACTTTACAAAAACCACCAATGATTTGCGTAAAGGAAAAGTCACATTACTTTGTTATGGCAAATATTCGAATATGTTTAAATGACGAAGGTCACTTATAACTCTAGTTTATACTGACTCACACAGCTTATAGGGGTCTTTCTTTTTCCTGTACGTCTTCACTAATGAAGATTGGCCGTCTGCTCTCCATATTCTTCTTCTACTCTTGCCAAGCACAATAGGTCTTTAACGCAGGCTGCAGCCGTCTGTGGGCTGTCTATCTATATATTATATTACACTTATCGATCTATTTGTCAACATAATTTATTTAATCAGTCCATCACCTACACGGTATCTATTAGTTTATTTATAAAGTTTTGTACCCACGCCTATCCTCAGCCTATTTCAGCCATGATGCGCTCTGGCCGCGCAAGATCGGTTCCCATTGTCCTTCCGTGCTGATTACCATTCCTGCGCTGGCAGTCAGCCAGTCGCCGCATATACGTTTTGCGTGTACTGCGTGTCGCCCGCGCTCCAAATGACTACTGGTATTCACTAAAGTATCGCTTGTGCTTACTACTTTCTCCTTCTTTCTCTCATGGTTTCTCACTGTTTCTGTCCTGAAGGCTTACCACAAGCACTATTAGAAGTTATTTTTAAGCCTTATTAAAAACTGCCCTGCTTAATGGTACCATGAGCCATACAATCGCGGCGCTGTTAACTATAAGACGTTCACCGTCTAATCAACGCTGCTACCGTACTATAAGGTCAGTTTCGCGCGCTCGCAGCGCTGCTGAACTGTCATTCTTAGCAGTTATTTATACGTTACTCTTGAGCAGCTTTTAAAACCCTGCTAAGCGAATTATTGTTTAATTTACGTATTAAAATGAGTGATGAAGAAATTTTATGGTTTTGGAGGATGATACGTTTTTCGCAATAGGGAGGAAAAAGCGTGGCGTAAAATTGTACGACTGCAGATTAATCCATTCGAAGTTTACGACGAATTGTATTATGTTCGGAGGTATCGACTTTTTAAGGTTTTAGTGGAAAATCTGTGCGTAGACATTAGAGCTTTGTTACCGATGCCAACGAAATCCACAGATTTATCCGTGGAGACGAAGATGAGCCTATTCCTCTACGTATTTTGTGGACAGAAAATAAACAAATATGTTATCTTATCTTATTTATAATAAAAGATTAGTTATATTTCATCATAATTCAGTCAGTCCAACTCTGCCCATTGCTGGGTATATGATCCTATATCAAGTCATAGAAACTTCTTTTTGGCTCGAACTTTAGTCGCATTTCAAATATTTGTTTTAGGTATTAAAACTCTTTCATCATAATCATCATCATCAGCCTTTTGACGCCCACTGCAAGACATAGGCCTTCCTCATGGTTATGAAAACCATGAGGGGTTTTGCAATAATCGCCACGCTTAGCAGACGGGTTGGCGATCGCAGTATGCAGTTGGAATCTCAGGAAGACGCTGCTGCCCGTCTCCTAGTAATTTATAACCTCGTAGGTAACTCTTTAGGATTGCTGAAAGTAGTCTGAACCGACACACCGCGACACCACTTCATTTCCTTCAAAATCGTAGTTTAGCAAAAACCTTTTTTATCAATTCAAAAACTTCTTCAAACATATTTTGACGTAAACATAAATAACTTTCGAGACACGTTAAAAAACGTAATTTTTAAGTAATGTAGAACTTAAGACAAAATTTTTATTCCGCAGCAGTTTATTTTATTTTTCCATAACTTGTTTTCAACTTTTATCCGCACAGTGGGCAGTGCTGCTACAATTTTTTTTTTATTACATTTATCACAATCAATATTATTTCGTAATAAAAACGGTATTTACCGGCAAATTATCATATTTGGTTTTCGAACGCACGCAACATTTAAGGCAAACAGGCCAGAGACAACCTTTTTTTTTTAGCAGGTTTATTGCAGGCCTACTGGCTTCGGCTCATGGTACACTATAGCAGCAGTTTATTTTGAACATTGAAAATAAACTGCCCTGCTTTTGTCCTGCTAACTTCGAGATTGTGGTAAGCCTCCTGTGCTGCTCGTGTAAGCGTTGACAGTAAAATACTATCTTCTACCTATAAAGACTTTGTTCATTTCTTACCGCCGCTACGCACTTACAAGACCGGCAACCTAGCTATGCGTCTATTCCCTGATGTTTCTGAGCCACGATTTTCTTCCTCGCCCAACTTATCTGCTCCCCTCAATCTTGTGCATCATAATACTCGTAACTTGAAGAAGTCGGTACCTATCGTATCGCAGCGCATACCTGGATAACTAATTATGTTATTTTTTTTTTTGGTAAATATTTTTTGTAAGAGTTAAAGAAGTAAAAAGAAATGGCGAAGTTTAGAAATGTTTTCAAGCAAAAGCGAATGAAAGTAAATTAAAAACGCAGTTAAGAACTCAGTAATGTTTCCACTTTAAAAGCACTTCAGATTAAAAACAAAGGATATAACTGGTCCAAGCAATATTTTTATTTTAGGTACTTTTGAGCGCACCGATTCGTGAGGATACCTCAAAATTCAGAAAAATAAATTTTACTTCTAACTAGGTGACTACATACGTTAATGCGTCCAAACAAATTCTTAGTTTGTGACCGTTTTGGGAAATTCCATTGAAAAAATATTTCCAGTTTTCGTGAAACATTTCCAGTATTCACTTTTCCAATTTTACTTTTCCAAATAAAATCGTTATAAAACCAGACTATTATGAAAATTTAAAACAGCATTGTACTCAAGTGATGCCCTTGCCAACGAATAGCATTTATTTTTTATTTAAACAACCAGGGCGTAGCTCAAAAAATAAATAACCTGAAAACAGTTTCTAATCACCGATAATATAATTATCGTTTAATTATTTCCACTAGTGAAAGTACCAAATTTTACGCTTTTTTAATGTTTCTCATAAGTACTGTCCTGTGAATTGACGCGGAGAATCTAATTGAAAGTAGCCAAATTAAAGATGCTGAAGAAACGGTTATAATTTTGTATGCCACACCATCTATTTAGATCGAGAAATTGACCCTCGACTTTTCCTTAATTTTATTCATTCAACCAATTTAATTTTGCGGCATCTAGGTATTAATTTTATATTCTAGAGACTGCGGAGAAACAGCTTAACAATACATCCCGAGTCAAGGATCATCAATTATTGAAACTGTGCCATTTGACTCCGTAGCAAGAGCCCCATTAAGTACTGATCCTTATTAAGTCATAATGAAACGAAGCTATTATACTAGATGGGTTTCATGATCTCTTAGAAGGCTGCTTGATATACCCACTGAGCTTCGGATCATATCGATTTCAGGTAGTCTTTGATATATAATTGATGGGGTGGATACATGCGCAGGTAGTACCATAGATAGGACGGTGCGAGCGACGCGTTTTGTCGCGCTAAAATGTCACAATTTGACTATTAATGTACTGAAAGGCTTTTGACATTTTTTTTTTTATTTATTGACTTACTTTGGTATCGCAGAGTTTAAAATTTTATAAATTTTTCGGCAAACTGCGTGGCAGTTTGTTGGCGAATTAATCGCACTCTTTTAACATTTTTTTTTGAAATAGTATTAGGTAACAAAAAAATAAATTTAAAACGCGCGACTAGCGTCATCGCGCTACCTATGATGGTATGTACTGTCGACAGCTGGTCAAGCTCTACATTTTTGTTGCAGTCATCCTTAGCGTAACTGATTAGAGTACAGGAATGTCAAGGTTGATGTCCTGTCGACTGTACTTAGCTCTTATTAGCAAAAACTAGCTGTTTCTATTCTATTCGGATGACGGAAATATACCTACAAAAATCACTTGCTATGTATTCGGTAAGGTCCGCTAAAACTTAAGATGGTTATTTTACTAGTCGATACATACAACGTAACTGATTAAAGTGCACGTATGTTAAGGCATGTGAATCACTCGTAGCCCCGGCTGTCTGAGTGATCTTAAACGATCACGAAGGTTAAGCACACAGGGCGCGTTCAGTGCATGGATGGGTCGCCGTCTATGCCTAACGCTAGTGGCATTTTTCCGAGCGGTTCCGTGCTTCGCAAGGCACGTTAAGCTGTTGGTGCCGGCTGCCGTCGATAGATGGCAGTCGTTAAGCCAAGTCAGAGGCCTTAGGGCGGCTTGACAACTTCTGACAGTAGACGAGCCACTAGTCTACGAGCCTCCACCAATCCGGACTTGGCCCCCGTGGTGGAGTATGGCCTATACCTTCCTCAGGGAAGAGATCCGTGCCCCTCGGTGGGGACATAATGGATTGATGATGATGATGTTAAGGTCTATGTGCTGTCGACTGTACTTAGCTCTCATTAGGAAAACTAGCTCTTTCTGTTCTATTCAGATGACGGAAATATACTTAAAAATATCACTTGCTAAGTATTCAATAGTTGCAACTGTTGGAACGTGGTTAAGTTTCAAACGCAGTTTGTTATGATTTTTTACAACGGAACATTGTTATTGGCAGTTGCATGATAGACTGTTCAATGTCTCTTGATTTATAGCATCTTACGCTGCCTACTGCTTTCTTAAATGCGGCTTAAACAGGATTTAACTAAAACTCTTCATAGAAAAGTGACATTTAAGAAGTGGTGCAAGTTGGCCTTGAATTTTATCTAATTAAAATCCCTTGTTAAATTAACAATTTTAGTTTTTTCATCAGCTGTAAGATATTACAAAAGTAGGCAAATACAGTAGATGACGCAGTTGCTGAGAAAATCATCTCTTTTTTATGTTGGCTATATTATTATTTTCTTCATCCCATAATAGTTTAAATTTATCGAAAATATCTATCAATTTAGAATAACTGTTTCATACACTTTAATGCCGCGATTGCTAACTTCAGTTTAGGACCGGTGATATTTTTTCGTGACTTCGAAGTATTCCCTATAGTAAATGTAGTTCGTATTGACGAAGAACCGTCAATTTTCTTATGTATTTTCGACGTATACATTTTGTTACACCCTGTATAAAATTAACACACTCGTGGACGTTCGTATGTGATCTATTGTTATTTTATTTTCTTCGGATGCACTGTCTCTTGAATCTGGGAATTTGGGTGGAAGGGCCGGAAAAGGACGTCGATATTTCGATCCCCAATCCCATTATTCCAGATGATAAAATTAAATGTTTAATAAAAAGAAATCAATCAAAGTAAAAGTATGTGTTTTACTTGTAACGTTTCAAAATCTATATAATTTTGGAGAAAAAACGGACAAGATAGAAAAGTACCCGTAAGCGAAAGAGATCTGTCGGCATCGTGGCAAGTGACAGACCCTGGTCTCTGCCTACCCCTGCGGGATACAGGCGTGAGCTTATGTTATGTGTTTGTCCTGGAATCAACTTAACAGTTGATATAATGCCCGATAGATAACTTGGACAAAAATCCGTCGCAGTCGGCATGAGTTTGGATGGACGCATAAGTGCAATCTTCTTAATGAACAAGCTTTTTAATAATTTGTTAATTTGACAAAACTAAAGTCCGAATAATTCCGCCAATGGAAGCCGAAATAGGCCCATGCGAAGTCAAAGTTATTTATTCAAGTTATTTGTCAGGCATTACACTTCACATTTTCTAGTGAAATGCCACCTAAGCCAAGTTTAATCAACTTTGTGTTGAAGTGATACGATTACAAGCATATTACGTTCACCTCCTAAATTCCTTAACCCTTTTATACACTCGGGGAAGGCATGCGACACAATTAAAGTACGTGCCCGAAATGAGGGTTGGATTTAGAAAAATATCCCAACAATGCCTGTGGGGTTTTGCGCCGTGCTCAGCTTTACGTGTTAATCCACAGTATGAGTGCCTACGTGAAGTACGTCTTATCCAAGGGCGTCGCCAAGGGGGGGCAGGGAGGGGCAGTTGCCCCCCCCTAGAGATTCTAAAAAAGTTGCCAAATATAATGCAACCAAAGTCTTAAGTCTTTGAGTTAATTTGCTTGAAGTTCAAGCCTTGAACAATCATTCCCGTACGTCGAAACTCGAATGAATTTACCAATTCCACTCCTAATATTCCGTACGCTCAATTACGCTCTGCTCTACTCTGTCTTTGAAGCGGGAGAGGGGGAGTGGGGAAGCAACATGTATAATATTAAAATCTGGTAATTTAAAAAAAATACGCCGTACACTTATTCAAATTCAAACTCCTATTTATTCTATTTTTCTAATAAATGTTATTATAACTTACAAGTTAAATGTTATTACAAGTTTTTTATTGCATAGTCAAGAGCTCGTGCTCGTGTAGCTTTACACATTGGACTCTGTACTGTCACAGAATATATATGTATATAGTACTAAGATACTGTTGTAATTACAATCGCTGTAGATGTTAGGCTCGTAGTACAAGTGAAAAGCTTCCTGTGCTGTCGACTTTACCTACAATTCATACTTACTTTTCTCATTCATAGAGAATGAGAAAAGTATGAATTGTAGTAGGTAAAGTCAACTTGCCCCCCCCTGCGCCATCGGCTGGCGACGCCCTTGGTCTTATCGATATAGATAGACGGATAATACTTTATTGTACTTTATTGTAGCAGTGTCCTGGCCTTCGCTCGCCTGGAATTCAGTTTGTGTGATTGTAAGAGTATTACTTCGCCCATCTAGTGTGGGTGATGGTGGCACTGGGCGCTGTATATATCTCATTCATAAGCAGCCTATATACGTCACACTGTAGGGCACAGGCCTTCTCTCAGAGAGAGAGTATGGGCTTAATCACCACGCGTGCCCACCGCGGATTGGCGACTTCAAGCGCTGAGGTATGTGAATAGCTCAGACACCCAGGTTTCCTCACGATGTTTTCCTTCTTCGTTAGTGCGTTGTATTGCTAGTATAACCTCACAAATGTACATAACTTAGAAAGAAAAGTCATAGGTACATGCCCGCACTGGGAATCGAACCTGGGTCTCCCGCTTCCGAGTCCAATGTTCTACCCACTGGGCTACCACAGCACTTATCAATATATCGCATTACGGAGATGCAAAGGGCTATGTTTTTAAGAGTATCGGGAAAAAAACTATTGGTACCTACCAAGTTTGTTGTACAATAAAGTGTTCTCTATTTATTTTGAAACTGAAAATTAACGTAAATTATAATTTTCATTGTTGTATGGAATCAGGCGTGACTTTGCGGAAACCCATAATAGAATTAAAATGTGAAATGTGTGTGTGTTGGAGTGACGGTCACGACCACCGGAGCCTGAGGACGCCTCGTGTTAGAGGCGAAACTTTGCGAATTTGGCAAAGTAATTTTCACATTTTAATTGTACAAAAAAGTAATAGTTAGTTAAGTAGAGAACATAAAACACACATAAAAAAGGATATTAGACAGAGATTATCCAAAATATTGTCCTTTGAGAAGATTCCATATCCATATTCCAATCCCAATACCATAAGTATATAAGTAAAACATAAATAAAACATAACTACAACAGTACTGAAATGTCACAGTTAAAAGAAATAGGTATCTCTATTTCTTTTAAAATAAATTTCAGAATAAATTTCCATAGCGTAAAACAGAAACTACTAGTCCATGGTAAGCTGTAAGTACTGTCTGCATTTCTGCTATTTTTCCTAATTTAAAGAGAACAAATTTCTGATTTGCCCAATTCATCATCATCATCAGCCATTTGATGCCCACTGCAGGACTTAGGCCTCCTTCGTGGTTTTCATGACCATGAGGGGTTTTGCCGTAATCGCTACGCTTGGCAGGCGGGTTGGCGATCGCAGTATGCGGTTGGAATCTCAGGAAAACGTTGCTGCCCGTCTCCTGGTAATTGATATCCTTAATCGCCTTCTACGACATCCACGGAACGAAATGGAGTGACGCTATTGTTAATCCGGAGACACACGGAATTTGCCCAGTTGTGTACTGTAATTTATACTGTTTTTCCAATTTGAAGTTCTCGTCACCAAAATTATTTATTGCACAATAAGCATATTTTTTAAGGGCGGGCTTAATACTAATGAGTATTTTCTTCCAGCTAACCTTGGGTTATGTGGATAGTGGAAGGGGTTAGTGCCATTCGCATAATGGAGAACATTCGCCCGCGTCCATGACAAATTACCACTAGGACATTCTATGCCTAAACTGAAACGGGTTCACCGTGCATTGATTTGTCAAATGAACTTAGTCTGAGTGGGCTTCGTGTTTGAGTTGTGCTTAACCGTCTATCTTCATTTTGAAACAGAACATGTAGCTATTTGGTACATAATTTGGATTCACACGAAATTACCATACATATTTATTTATATATATATATATATATATATATATATATATATATACACATGAATAAACTCGCGCCTGTATCCCGGAAGGGTAGGCAGAGACCAGGTTGTGCCTCCCAAAATTAACATGCCAAGTCCCAAACTAAGTTTAAATGTTGTTTTTAGGGTTCCATACCCAAAGAGCAAGGGACCCTATTACTAAGACTCCGCTTTCCGTCCGTCTGTCCGTCCGTCCGTCTGTCACCAGGCTGTATCTCATGAACCGCTAGAGCAGGTATAAAAAACTGACCAAGTGCGAGTCGGACTCGCGCATGAAGAGTTCCGTTATATCTATACCACATTTGAATATTTCAAGCGTCTACGGCAAAAAAATCACGTTTCTTGCATGGGAGCCCAACAAATATTGATTTTATTCTATTTTTAGTATTTCTTGATAAAGCGGCAACAGAAAATCACCTGTGAAAATTTCAACTGCTTAGCTAACACGGTTCATGAGATACAACCTGGTGACAGACAAACAGTGAAGTCTTAGTAATAGGGTCCCGTTTGGTACCCTTCGCGTACAGAACTCTAAAAATGAGGAATAGATAATATGTTTTTTTTTTGTTTTTATGGATGAGTGAAATAATCCTCCCAAGTTTTACTGGACTTGTCCTCAAGGCAAACTCAAAAGTTTGTTCACTATAGAAACAAACGCCCTTATTTATTTTCATTAATATATTTATCATAGACTATTTTAATCGACATTCATTGATTTCTTTAAGAAATCGTCAAAGCTATTAGTTCCAGAAGTAAAGGATTATCTGGAGGCGAAGCTAACAAAAAAAGTCCACATTTACTTATAAAACTAAACTAACAGAATTTAAGTTGCATTACACTAAACACAATCGTCTCCGTTAACATTATTTTAATACCAAGCATCTTTGTGTTCTAAATAATCCTTGTTATAGGACGCTTTTTTGCAAGGAGTGTGCTTAACATAGTTTTAACACAAAGCGCTGTACGGTTGTACCTTCAAATTCAGGTCAAAATATTTCACAAAAAAGATCTCCCGAAACTGGCGTGCGTTCATACGACTAATGAATGTTGAGGAAGCGAAATTGATTTATCAGAATCGGGGCAAGTGACAGTCCATGGTCTCTGCCTACCTCTCTGGGATACAGGCGTGAGTTTATGCATGTATGTATGTATGTAGATTTTAACTTACATGTCTCATTATGATTTTCCAAATGCTTAATAACTTTGAAATGCGGTCTAATCAGCAAAAGTACATAACAGAACAGTGCGAAAACGCGTTCAATCCGAATAATGCCCTCCTAATATTACTCCTGCACTACACGTTTGGGAGAAGTGAGTGGCTGAAACCAAGCCCGGAACAGTCCCTGGTCAGCACCAGCTGAGCCTCTTCCTTTTGGCTTCTCATATCAGAACCTTACTTTAAGCCGTAATTTGTTTCCAGTTGTGTTTCGTTAAGGCAATAAATACTCTAATCTTAAATTTTTATCCTTCACTGGCGACCGGCGAGAGATGGCAAAATATTATATATGGCGCGATTTTCCTTAACCGACGATAGAGTCAATATAATAACTCTACTCCAATTTAAAAATTCGAGGTATGCCTTGACTTATTTAATTGTAGTAGCTGTTAGGCAACACATTGACAGTACCTATTTTAATGCAGAGGTAAGTTAATAAAGAGAATTGAAATTCATAATGTACCTACTTTAGAACCTACAGCCCAGATTAAGGCACGTTTTCCAAAAAAACGGTCTCCTGGGTTATTGATCATAAGGTCTGCGATATTGGTGCTGCAATGGCTATCACAATTAACTTTTTTAATACAGTTGCTCAAAAAGTGGCGTATTGCAGGGACGTATAGCGTTCGGGATGGGCCCGGGACGGGCTATTACATACTCGTGCTTTTTTTTTACCTTTCCCGCACTCGTGCGTTCTCTTTCCCAACTGTCAAAATAATGTCTATTAAAAAGAATAAACAACCATGAAGTTTTTACTAAAAAAAATCACAGAAGTTTTTATGATTCATGCAAATACGTATATTTGTAAAAAGAAGCTACTAATTTGTTTCAATATCAGATTTAATTATTTGATTGAATGAGTTTGGTTAGGTTTCATTTCATTTCATCTCATTAAATTTCATTTTCATTTCATATCAATAAAAAACTTCTACTGAAGACTTGGCTGTATGGGCATAGTTTCCTTTGCCTACCAGAATGGGTGAAGAAGAAAAAAAAACTGCTTATATTCTACGGTTGGCGCCATTTTTCAGAAATTTTCTTTGAGAGTTTAGTTGTTTGTTGCACAAAATGAGTAATTTCGACCCTAGTTTTTTTGAATTAACACCACCGGAACTCAGTATAATTGCACAAAATGCTTCGGAGAACATTTTACCGGAAAAGTCAAAAAGTCGCTACATATCTACATACGACGAATTTATTGCGCGGAGAGAAGAGAAAAAAGCAAATAGTTTTTCATTTTTTCGCAACTGTATTAAAAATAGTCGTTCAGTACACGTGCGGAACCGTCATTGCAACTTGTTCCGACTGTCAACCCTCGCCTTCGGCTGCGCCTCGGGTACACATTTGTAGGAACTCTTTGCAATGACAGCCTTTCCACACTTGTAATGAAATATACTAGGGTAACACATCTAGTAACTGGCCATGCACCAGTAACTGGTCACTAAAATATTAAAGTAATTAAATAAGGCTTCCAGGCAAGTAACTCCATCTAGTTTCAAATTTTTAAATCAGATAGTTCATCGGAAGTTGATTTTCGCCAAGAGTTGCCACTTTTTGACATTAGATGGACTTTGATCGATACATCGAGTTCAGTTGCCGGAAGCGATTCGTGCGACGCACTTGTGTGTTACTGAAAGCTTAAGGTGAGTGTTCTTTTAATTTCTTGTTTTTGCATGAAAACTGGTTGTTTTTGCTCAAGTAATGTGTTCATTTGGTTTGTTACGTAATGGCTAATACTATGTTTTGTTTGATTTATCAGCTATTACGTTATTTGTGATTATATAAAGGGTGGCTAGTTACTGGACGGCAAATTGTAAAATTTCCAAAAACTGACCACCCATGTCAGTTACTAGTAAAATCGTACAACACGTTTTTCAGTGATAAAATCGATTTTATGGCCTAGCTATTAAAACATAGTTTCATGTGGCAAAAATCCTTTTGTTTATTATTAATGTTTCCAATAACTGACATGGGTGGTCTGTAACTGGAATAACTAGTGGTCAGTTATAGGTGATCAAATTCTGTACATTTTCGCAGGTTTTGGAAAGATGAAAAAGCGACAGTACTCGAAGCAAAGCATCGATAACGCTATAGCGTTTGTGCAAAATAAACAAGGATCCATTCGTCTAGCAGCCAAAACATTTGGGGTACCTAGGAGTAGTATTATATTTAAATTAGTTAACCCGAAAACAAAATTCAAATCCGGCCCGGATATAATTTTAATAACTTAAGAAGAAGAAGTTCTGACTGAGTGCAAGATAAGGATTAGAGGTGAAAGGGTGGAACAAGTAAAAGAATTTGTCTATTTGGGGAGCCTCTTTACCAGGGATGGCAAGTGTGAAGGTGATATAGAAAGAAGAGTAAAAGCAGGAAATTGTGTAAACGGTGCATTGCACTCCTTTGTGAGCGGCCAAAACATCTCCAAAAGAGCTAGATTGGCTATCCATAATGGAGTGCTAGTCCCAACACTTATGTATGCTAGCGAGACTTGGGTATGGCAAAAGAAGCAAGAAAGTAGGATTAATGCAGTAGAAATGAGGTCCTTGAGAAGTATGTCTGGCGTTACTTTGAATGACAGGATACGCAATAGTGTGATTAGAGAACGTTGTGGACTGAAAGAGGATGTAGTGACAAGAATTGAGAAAGGAATGTTGCGTTGGTTTGGACATGTGGAGAGGATGAAGGAAGAAAGATTGACAAAACAAATATATCGAGCGAATGTGGATGGAAGGGCCGGTAAGGGACGACCCAGACGGACATACTTTGACCAAATAGAGGATGTATTAACAAAGGGCAAGATAAAAAGTACCCGAAACCGGCGTGCGTGCATGCAACGACTAATGAGTGTTGAGGAAGCGAAAGTGATCTGTCAGGATCGTAGCAAGTGGCAGTCCCTGGTCTCTGCCTACCCCTCTGGGATACAGGCGTGAGTTTATGTTATGTTATGTTATGTAAGAAGTTCTCGTTAACTATATCATAGGTTTAAGCCACCGTGGATTACTATCTTGATGAAGCAACTGGTGAATTACGCAAAGAAGGAAATAATATTGAACCCCTACCATAAACATCAAGCTGTGATCCTAATAAAAAAATCACTGTTTTATCCGCCGAGTCGTTTTCTGATTATCTGTAAAGAAAGATGTGGCCTGCTTCTTCCAAGTGGAAAGGTATTAGAAAAACTGAACGAATCCCTTACGCTCTTACATCTGATACTTACCTAAAAATTATGAAAGAAAGAGAAGATAAAAAGAAAGAGTTGCAGTTAGAGAAGAAAAATAAGACGAAAATCAGAGAACAGAAGAAAGCCTTATCTGAAAAAAAGAAGAACAAAGGGATAGGTAAAAGAACTCGATTACAGCAAACGGAACCAGAAACCAAATCAGATAAAAATATCAGGAGTGATACTTGTTTAGACGAGAAGATGACCGATGTAAATATTAATAAATACAGACTATGTTCCGGTTGCTCCCGTACTATATACGGTGTGCATGCCTTAGAACGTGTCATGTGTGATAGACAATTTTATGATAGGTAATTGCTTACGAAATCATCATAAAATTGACATACCTTTCGATGAAGATGATTATGTCTGCCATATCTGTTACCAACTCAACAAATCTGGGTCTTCAATAGATGAATGCTTTGAAATATTCGAAAAAAAGGAGAAGCCAAAAAAATGGCTTATATCTTTTAAGATAAAAAAATATTACGTATGTTTTGAAAACGAAAGTTCCTATGTGATTCTCAAAATAAATAAGGAAAAGACTGTTTTGTTATACCTAGTATAGAATGCTTATTTTGTTGTTTATTTTAATATATTTTTGTGTTAAAAGAATGCCTTTGTTTTCATTTTCAACAGGTAGAAGTATTTAAAGGTCTTTTGACGGTTATTTAGTGAGATTGGGGTGTTAATTTTACTTTTGATTGAGGCGGTCAGTTATTGGATTAAACATGGCCAGTTTTTAGAAAATAGAGGTCAGTTATTGGTAAAATACTACTTTTTATTTACCGTTGATTTTACTTTATAAAATTACTTGGTGAACCATTCCTTGACAGCAAAATATGAAAGCCTCATTCTTCCTTAAATACAATCAGAAACATTTTTTTAAATATATTAAGTATTGTAGAACTTATGGACATATTTCTGGAAAACGATCGTTAAGTGGCCAGTTACTGGATGTTTTACCCTATTTTGTAAAAAGCGTACAACAAAAAAAATTGTTTTTTTTTTTCCATTAGTGTCGCTTAAGTCTTGCTACTGTCTTACTTTTGCGAGTGTTATCTCCCATATGGCATGAGGCAAAAGTGGAACATTTCTCCGTACATTATAATATAAGGCTTCGAGCGGAGTATTATTCAGTACGACTATCATACCCACAATAGGAATCTGTACAAATGTAGTAACATTTTGATATGAATCGTAGATTAGTTCAGCATTTCGGTCGACAATATCGTAGAATCCGTTTAATATTGTAAATATGAAAGCTCATTGAAATGTTCTGGTGTTTGAATATTTGTTACTTTACACACTGATTTTTAAACGGATTTGGATATTTTGCACACAGAGAAACCATACATCAATATTTAAGAGGTCGTTTTCCATGGGAGGGATGGAAAGTGTGAAGGCGATACAGAAAGAAGAGTAAAAGCGGGAAATTGTGTAAACGGTGCCTAAGGCACTCTTTAGTGAGTGGCCAGAACATCTCCAAAAGAGCTAGATTCTCTATACATATTGGAGTGCTGGTCTCAACACCATATTTATTATGGTAGTGAGACTTGGATATGGCGAAAGAAGCAAGAAAGTAAGATTAATGCAGTATTTTATGTATTCTTTATGTGTGTCACTATATAAGACACACATAAAGAATACATTAAAACTAGCCAGATAAGCCGACCAAGACACAACAATTATAAAATACATAACATACATACAAACACAAACTCACGCCTGGATTCCAGAGGGGTAGACAGAGACCAGGGACTGCCACTTGGAACGATCCTGACAGATCGCTTTCGCTTCATCAACATTCAATAGTCGTTGCATGCACGCACGCCGGTTTCGGGTACTATACATCCCCTATATATGGTCGAAGAATGTCTGCCTGGGACGTCCTTTATCGGCCCACATTCATTCGATATATTTGTTTCATCAATAATTCTTCCTTCATCCTCTGCACATGTCCAAACCAAAGCAATATTTACAACACTAAGCAAATAAGCCATCCCGGACCGTAACACTAAGCATATAAGCCGCCCGGGACACAACAATGATAAAATACGTAACACTAATCATATAAGCCGCCCAGAACGCAACAATTATAAAAGACATATAACACTAAGCAAATAAGCCGCCCGGGACACAACAATTATAAAATACGTAACACTAATCATATAAGCCGACCAGAACGCAACAATTATAAAAGACATATAACACTAAGCAAATAAGCCGCCCGGGACACAACAATTATAAAATACGTAACACTAATCATATAAGCCGCCCAGAACGCAACAATTATAAAAGACATATAACACTAAGCAAATAAGCCGCCCGGGACACAACAATTATAAAATACGTAACACTAATCATATAAGCCGCCCAGAACGCAACAATTATAAAAGACATATAACACTAAGCAAATAAGCCGCCCGGGACACAACAATTATAAAATACATAACACTAAGCAAATTAGCCGCCCGGGACACAACAATTATAAAATATATAACACTAAGCAAATAAGCCATCCCGGACGGTAACATTAAGCATATAAGCCGCCCGGGACACAACAATTATTATAAAATACGTAACACTAATCATATAAGCCGCCCAGAACGCAACAATTATAAAATACATATAACACTAAGCAAATAAGCCGCCCGGGACACAACAATTATAAAATACATAACACTAAGCAAATAAGCCGCCCGGGATGGAATCGGGAAACTTAGTTACCCGACTGCGGCAGGACCCAAAAGGAGAGTAATGTGTTTTGCTCGTCTGTATGTGTGTCCGATTCTATTTTCTATGTAACTCATTAACGAATGTTCAGATTTTGACAAATAATATCTCAATCGATTCGTTGTGTTTTCGCTAGTGTCATAGGGTATATGAAATCAGAACAAATGTAACAAAAAAACAAAATTCCATAAAAAGACAAAAATAAAAAAAAACTGTCATAAAAATAACCACTGCTGAGCCGGACCCAAATTCACCAATGTAACTCCTTAGGTTCGTCCCGCCTGCTCAGTAGTTAATGCTCAACAGTTGGGTTGTTGGTTTATTTTTATTAGTAAATTTGTGGTTTGAGGTGGCGAGAAATTGGCTTTTTACCTTTGTCGTCTTTTGGCGAATCATTTGTTCTAATCCCATGAAGGAATTAAGATCCCTCTTGTGGTTAATTTCTATTTATTTTTTTATTGTAACTGATTGTGTTGGTATTGGTGACGTTTGGGGTTCCGCAACTTGACTGCAAATGAGCCTATTTTGTGTAAAGTAACGGATCCCAATACCAATACCAAAATAAAAATATCTGATCCCATCGATCCCACGTGATCATTTTGGTACACTTACACACAAAATGTGATCATTTTGGTACAGTTACACACAAAATCCGTTTACGATCCTTGTACGCAAGTATTTTAATTCATTACCCGACCTAGACAAAATTAATAGGAGGGTTGTCCAAAGAATCTTGATGAGGGGAAATAGTTTCGTCTGTATCGTGGCAACTGGCAGACCCTGATATTTGCCTACGCTTCTCAGAAACAGGCGTGAGGGCTCGGTAACCAAAGGGCTGCTTTGGTTACCGAACGCTGTATGTATTGAACTGTACAAGATAGCTCTTTGAAATTTTCGCAAAATGTTGTGAATTTTTTTTTGAGGAAAACATCGTGAGGATACCTGAGTGTCCAAGCTATTCATGTGCCTTGGCGCTTGAAATCGCCAATCCGCGGTGGGCACGCGTGGTGATTAAGCCCAAACACTTTATTTATTTTTTTTACTTTATTGCACCACGGCACGCACTCCGTAGTACAATTATGGGTTACCGTAGGCACTGACTGAAAATCAGCGCTGAGGGATCACTTCCTCAGCACAACGCTGAGTCAGCTGCCTTTTGTGGCAATGTAGATACACCACAGGCTACATCTATAGTCCTGTTTTATTTATTCGTTTTGTCTGTTGTGTATTTAGTTTTCCTTCTGTGTTGTGCATATTATGTTACTTATGTGCTTATTTTGTTTCTGTGATGTATCTTGTTGGTATAATAAATGTCTTTCTTCTTCTTCTTCTTCTTCTTCTTCTTCTTCTTCTTCTTCTTCTATCTGAGAGAAGGCCTGTGCCAAACAGTGGAACGTATATAGGCTGCTTATAGTGAAAAATAATAAAGAAAATATACCAATTAAGAGGATCCAAAAAGGATTAAAGTAGTAAACATAGATTCAGGTAAAAAGTCAAAAATAGTATTTATATTTTTGCTCTATCGTAGAATCAGGGTCAAATTTAGTGCAAACATAAATAATAGCAGCTTTTATCGTAAGTCGGGCTTGCACTAAAAACCCAAACCGAATGAAAGAAAATCTTATTTATTTTATATATACTTACATAACAACGCACTTGACCGGTCTATTTTGATGAAAGCTTTTCTTTTCAAAAAATAAAAAAATGGTATTTTCCTTCACATTGACAATAGTTACAAATGACACGGCAAGTTTTACCGACTTAAAAAAGGAAGAGGTTATTAAGTCGACGCGTGTGTTTTGAAGCTATAAGTTCAGTCTAATATAACGCATTTTTTATATATCCTATAAAAGTCCCACTGCATCGGCTTAATTACCATGCATGCCCACCGCGGATTAACAATTTCAAAGGCAAAGGTATGTGAACATCTCAGACACTCAGGTTTCCTCACAATGTTTTCCTTCACAGTCAGCGATTGTTATTGCTACTTCACAAACTTTATATACCTAGTTTAGAAAACACAGTCATTGGTAAATGCGGGGATTCGAACCCACGACCTCTCACCGGTTCCTAGTAGTCATGCACGTCTTAAGGCGGGTTTCTCCAAGCGCACGGATCTGTATGGGACCTATTGCGCTGCGCGAGCTGCTCGAACTGCTCTTTTTGATATTATAGAAATACAAATCCTATTAATCCTCCCAGCTTGGGACCAGGGTATGTGATTGTGTTATGTGGATGTTATTATTATTATTAATAGTCACTAACACGTTCAGTGATAGTAATATTGGTATATTTATTATTATCCAAAACTCAGTACAGCTCAAACGAAACCATATTTAGTGATCATAGGTATATTTGTGATTTTTATTGCTTTAGAATTTAAAAAAATATAAAAATAAGGACCATCAGCCCTAGATATGACATTGAAAATAATTATATGTTATTTACAGATTTTATACTAAGCATTAGAGAGTAAAATTTATTTAAAAATGTGATGTCGGACAACCACGCCTTAAATAAAATTACGTGTCAAATCACTTTTTTTTCTGTAGCCGATATACGTATCACCGCAGGGCACAAGACTTCTCTCAGAGAGAGAGAGAGAGAGAGAGAGAGAGAGAGAGTATGATTCAAATCTTAGCGTAGCAAAATCGCTATTTCCGAGGCCCCGGTACCCGCTCAGTCAGTGGCTCTCGCGAATAATTAGCGCATGGCATTTTGTCCTAATTGTGGGAGGTAATTCCGCCATTTAATGCGGGGTTAATATAATTTATTAGGCGGACACACGGAAACTGGGCGACCCGGCGCAGCGAAAAAAATATAATGTCATATATTACAACCAGCCGAGTGCGAGTTGGACTTTTTAATTGCAGGGGTTTGGTGAAGTTCTCAGAAGTCACTGGCCACTCAAGGACTTAGGCCGTGACTTCTTCGACATAGATTTAAAGATTGACTGATTGGGAAGGTGTTACTTTACTGGACGACGTCGACGAGATGGTGACAGTTTAACGATACGCAACGTACAGTTGAATCAGTTGAAACATTCATATTATAGTGTAGTTCTTACGAAATTTTTTGTGATCCACAGTTAGATTTTTGTCTATTCAATATCTATATTTGGCTAGCACATATTTATTTCATCAGTAAAACCCTATTTTAAATTGATGGGATTTAATAACATAACTCCTCCACCATTCCAGGGTCCCGTCCGCATGCCAACCAAGATCCTGCGCATCACAACCCGCAAGACCCCTTGCGGTGAAGGTTCCAAAACCTGGGACCGCTTCCAGATGAGGATCCACAAGCGAGTCATTGACCTGCACTCGCCCTCTGAGATTGTAAAGCAAATCACTAGCATCAACATTGAGCCCGGTGTAGAGGTTGAGGTCACCATCGCCGACGCGTAGGCACAGCCGCCTCAATAAATGAGATCTTAAATTAATTCCTTGAGGTTTTATTTAGGTTCTTTTGTGCCAAACGAACAGCATTAAAAATGTCTTATTCAAATGTACAGTTATAATGGGGCACTAGCGTCTAACTTAGATTGGAGTGTTGGGAACATTTTTAGTGCAAGTTCTCCATTGTCAGTTTTAATGATGATGAAGCAAGTGAGGTACATCCATTGTCAGTTTTAATGATGATGAAGCAAGTGAAGTTTTCGCCTAGCAAACAACACTGTTTGTGTCGAAATTTGACGGTTCTGACGTTTGAGTGCCATTTTGAGAGTAGAGTGCGGATTTTAACAGCGGTCAGTCCACCTAAATGACTCTTGCGTTCAGTCTCGACATCACCATCAGCAGCCGATATTTAAAAAAAATTAACACAGTACAAATATTGTTTCTGTGCAACACCGCATAACCTGTAAATAATTTCTCCTGAAGTATTTTAACTGTTTATGAAATTAAAAAGTTTTTTGTGTCTCCTGTAAAGTAGGGAAATTATGCGTGCAAATCAAAAAATTACTTGTGCGGTGTTGCTATGCTAAGCAAACTGATCTTTGGCACTGGCTTAGTACTTTTTAACCGAATTGAAAGAAGGAGGTGGTTCTCAATTTGTCGTAATCTCCTTTTAATTTTACTCGATTACTCGAAGACGCGTGGACCGATTTAGAAAATATTTTTTTTTTTTGAAAGGGTAGACTTCCTTTAGTCAGGATATGATGGTGGAATCGTGGGGAAATCGAGGGTACTCTTCAACTTTTAAAGGCACACTTGAATGAATGAATGAAGCGATTTGAATATTTTTTTATAGTGACTCGCGCATTTTCTTTCTGAAAACACAATTTGGCGGAGTCGTATTGGGATTGACAAAAAATCGTGACATAAAATTAATTAAATAAAGAATAATAACCGACTCCAAAACACTACAGCACTAAAACACAGAAGTAAATGTCACAGAAATATGAACTTTAAATTCGGTGTAGGTATTGTAGAAATATATTTTGGAGTCGGTGCCCAAAATGTGTGAGTGCTGGTCTTGTAACTTGGCACTGGCTCTAAACAAATTTTCTACAACATTTACATCGAATTTAAAGGCTATATTCGTTTCAATTATTTCTATGTTTAATGCTGTAGTGTTTTGAAGTCGGTTTTTATTTTCTATACAAAATTTTTTTCGTAAGAAATTTTCTGGAAAATTATTAATGGCTTTGTGTTACCCTTTTTTAGGGAATCCTAATAGAGACGGCTTTATGAACTGTTTGTCCTAGTTACCGGTTTTAATTGAGATTTCTGTTTTTTTTTGTTCCAGAATATTTTCGTGCTGTTGACAAAATAAAAATAACGCAAACTGCAAATTACTTCTTTTTTAGGTCATTCGGAAAGAAGCCAGTACGGATGTACAACTATGAATTAGTAAACGAATGAATGAAATAATTAATACATTTTATTATTTTTATGAACGAATAAATGAAATAATTAAAACGTACGATTATTTTAATAATGAAAAGGTAATAGAGTGGTGGTAGCGCAGCGGTAGAACGCCGGCGTCACATTCGGCCTGAAAACCCAGCCTGTAACAAGGACTTTGTTTTCTAAGTTACGTACCTACATTCGGCCTGAAAACCCAGCCTGTAACAAGGACTTTGTTTTCTAAGTTACGTACCTACATTCGGCCTGAAAACCCAGCCTGTAACAAGGACTTTGTTTTCTAAGTTACGTACCTACATTTTTCTGAAATCGTATTAGCAATACCACTCGCTAACTGTGAAGGAAAACATCGTGAGGACACCTGAGTGTCCGAGGTGTTCACAAACCTCAACGGTTGAAATTGACAATCCGGAGTGGATGGCGACTAAGCAAAGAAAGATACGTAAAATGTTTTTTTTTTTTTATTGAGGTTTATAATACACTTATACACCAATTTTTATTTATAAAACAGATAGAGAACACTTTATTGTACATAAACAAGGAAATTACACAGATATTTCTTAACCAAAGAGCACAGAAGGCGGCCTTATCAACAAAAGTTATCTCTTCCAGACAACCTTTGAATGGAATGGAGCAATATATTGCAGAATGAAGTAGATGTACATACAAAGAAAATATAAACACACTAGCTATTTCCCGTGACTTCTTCCGCGTACACTTTAGTTGATGGGTTGGTTCTAAATAAGTTACGGATACTTTTGGCACATGTGAAATAACAAAACCTCGTAATCACCTCATAAAACCTCACAAGGGAAATTATGACATTCGTAGACGAACGAAAGTCGTCGACATAGCCCAGCGGATTAGTAAGTTGAAGTGGCAATGGGCGGGGCACATAACACGCAGAACTGATGGCCGATGGGGCCGAAAAGTTCTCGAATGGAGACCACATATTGACAAGCGCAGCGTAGGACGACCAGCCAAGTGTTGGACAGATGACCTCATCCAAGTTGCAGGAAGACGCTGGATGCAAGCGGCTTCTAACCTGTCTTTTTGGAAATCCATGAAGGAGGCCTATCTCCAACAGTGGACTTCTTGTTGCTGAATGATAATGATGATTATGTGAAATAAATATTATAATAAATGAAAAATAAAAACCGACTTCGAAACACTACAGCATTAAAAAGTTTGAAAAAATTAAAATAATTAGAAGTATTTATACATGTAGGTATTGTAGAAGTATAATTTGGAGCAGGTGCCCAAAATATATGTTTTAAATTATTTCTATTTTTATTAGTGCTGTTTCGAAGTCGGTTTTTATTTTTTATTTAAAAATTTAATTTTTCTATTTTTAGTGGGGAGCGGGAGAAAAAAAAATAAGTCCCTTATAACCATAATTTACCCTAACTACTTAATACGTTGCTTTAAAATTTTATGTTCTAAATTTCCATCTCCGAAAGTCTTCACCAGAACATCACCAAATTAACTTTTACGCTATTTTATGAAACATACGGATATTACTAAAGGATGGGCCCTATTAGGGCTTATTTACTGCTGTCCATTGAAGAGTTCCGTTCTCCATCTCTGAAAGTCTCCATCAGATCTTCGCCAAATTAAAATGGGACCAATTGGATGTTATACCTGTTCCAACAAAAAAAGAATTGTCGAAATCAGTTAAGATTTGATGGAGTTATGGAGGAACATAGCAAAAAAATATATATACGCCTCGAATTGATAACCTCCTCCTTTTTTAAAGTCGGTTAAAAAAATGTATATTCATTTACATGTTGCCCAGCTTTCGTCGAGTTTTAACTTTTTTAAACGACTGCATTGACACATTGCAAACGATTGCAAACGACTGCACTATTAACGTACTGTAAGATCTGAAAACTGGCGCTATAACGATACGTTTTGCCATCACTTTATGTTCAAAATACAATATCTTCGGTTACGTTTATTGTACAATCTCTTTACATATTACGTTACACGTTGTTCCCTTAGGTACTATCAGGGCCAGGCTTGTAGAAGAGCTCACTCTAGAGCTGGCAACTTAAAACTTGGCGTGCAAAAATCAGTTCTGCGTAAGACGAATTCCTGCTGTTTAAATCCTTAGGAGACCATCTCGGGTGACATAGAAGAGGGTAGGGACCTAAAATGAGACAACAGAATGTTTACTTCTGATATCTCTATTACATCCTTATAGGGGTTGACCTTTTAAAAACTATGAAATGCGTGTTTCATGCGTTTCTTGAAATACATTTGTATTAAGTTTCAAGAAAATCTTGCCTAGCCTCGACCCTTTGTCGTAATATGACAATAAATGCTTTCTATTTCTATTTCTATTTCTTTCTATTTCTAAATTTTGTATGTAAATTCTCAGTTTATCAAAATTCACCCTATTTAGGGTTGAATTTTGATAAACTGAGAAAAACGCCTTTCATAAATTTTGTTAAAGTACATTTGTACTAAGTTTCAAGTAGATCCGAACACAAATATTTTACTCCCTGTACACACTTTGACACTCCCTCACACCCACTGAAATCCAAGTGTTTGAATTTCAAAAAATCGTGTAATATGGGTTTAATCCATTAAGTAAATGTACATGTGTACCAAGCTTAGCATAAATTTGTTAGTATATATTTTAATTTCCTTACAAATACCGACATCCTTTTCACCTCTCAGGGGTTAAATTGTGAAAAAGTAAGAAAAACACGTTTCTTCGTTTCTTTAAGTACATTTATACTAAGTTTCAAGTAAATCCGACCACAAATAATTTACTTCTCATACAAATTTGACACCTTTCTTCATCCTCATAAGAGTTAAGTTTTGGGAAAATGAGAAAAAAGTGTTTCGTTCATTATATTAAAGTACATTATTATTATATTAATAATGAATGAAAAGTACATTATTTGTTTTGTGAGAATCCGATCACAAATTCGTATGGAAAGTACAAACTTCCCATACAACCTTTAACACCCCCTTTAACCCTCTTAAAGGTTGAATTTTGAGAAACTGACAAACACATGTTTGATTAATTTTATTTAAGTATTATCGTTATCATAATCAGCCCTTTGACGCCCACTGCAGGACCTAGGCCTCCCTCATGGTTTTCATAACCATGAGGGGTTTTTCCATTATCGCCACGCTTGGCAGGCGGGTTGGAATCTCAGGAAGACGCTGCTGCCCGTCTCCTGGTAATTTATTTCCTTAGTCGCTTTCTACGACATCCACGGGAGGAAATTGAGTGACGACGCTATTCTTAATCCGGCGCCACACGGAGTATACTTCTTCTGAATTTGAAGAAAATCACGTAACAAAAATTTTACTCCCCGTACAAACCTTGGCACCCTTTTTCACCTTCTTAGGGATAGAATTAAGCAAATTTTGCATTTTATAAGTTATGTAGACGTATGTACGTTATGTACCACGTTTTGTATAAATCTGACCACAAACAAATTTGGACACACCCTTTCACCCGATTAGGGGTTGAATTATTTTAAATTCATTCTTATCTCATATGTCCATTGCAAAATTTCAGCTTTCTAAGTCCAACGGCTTGGGCTGGGCGTTGATAGGTGAGTGTGTCGGATGCTCGCCTTTTATAAAGAAGATTAGTTAATTTATATTAAAATATTAATGCATTGTTATTGACATCATAAATAGAAAATTGTATTTAAATATAGAACAAACTGGTTAGTACTATACTAAAATTGAATAGATACATTGTGTTCTTTAGAAAATATTTTAACCCTGTACAAAATGCATTTTTATTGATTATTCCATTACTACAAAATAAAACTCAGTCGCCATGTTTGAAAGTCACTGTATTAAGCTATTTAAATACAGTGTGACTTGAACCAAAATAATATTAGTTTAAAACTTCTTTTAGTTTCAATACTGCGTGCTATTTTTATGTTGTGCTCGAAGTGGGTACGAAATAAAGCCTAAATCGAACAACTACATGTTTGTCCTCAGCACAATGCTGAGTCAGCTGCATTTTGTGGCAAGTTAGACATACCACAGGCTACATCTATGGTCCTGTTTTATTTATTTGTTTTGTCTGTTGTGTGTTCAGTTTTCTCTCTGTTGTTGTGCATATTATGTTACTTATCTGTTTATTTTGATTCTGTGATGTGTCTTTGTTGGTATAATAAATGTATTTCTTCTTCTTCTAAATGTAACATGTGAACAATCACGTCATCAAACCCTCGCCTTAACTCAACCTACCCCTTCGGAACACACACGTGAGTGTATGCACGAAAGTTTATTTCAGAGATTTAAGATTTTCTATTTCAGAAATTTTACTACATTTTTTCCCCTTTCAAAGGCACTGAGTTCGACAAATGTTTTTGAAGAAATTCTTGACACTTTCTCAGTTTATTTTATTCTATGAAACTACCCTTGAACGTTTCTGTAGCCAACAAATATAAAACTTCATTTAGTGGGTAGGTACTCCACTAGGCAAAAAAGCTTGTTTCACAAAACCAAACAATTGACTATTTTGTTTACCTTTGTACGTGTCATTTGAGGCACAATATAGATACAGTCCCCGGCACATCAACTTTGACACGTGTATACTCTGTCTAGTTACGTTACAGACAAATTTAGGGATTACGCTACTAAAATTGTTGATCTTGCTGCCGACTGTACGTTGCGTGACTTCAGTTGTAAATAAATGATATTTTCATCTATCATCTAAAGCGATGCGTCAATCAACAACGAATATTGACACGTCACTAGAGTATCAGTGATGGGTCAAAGTAGGTTTAAAACTGAGGCTGACTTGTACAAAGCTATTACACTTTGGCCAACTGACATCTGTTAAAAGTTTTGTTAAAGCATTTCTTTACGTTTATTTCTCAGACTATACTTTTTTTTAATCTTAGACCAGTTATGTTTAATTGGGCTTTTGTTTTGTATGCTTGTTTACATTTTCCTAATCACACATATGTGTGTACGCTTTAAGTGCCATTCTAGGTCTACATTGTTAAGCCTACTACGCGTGTTATTGACTGTTTGTTACGTGTTCTATATGCCAATAAAGTAAAATAAAATAAGTAGATTAACAGATTATACTAGCGTACGAGAAGCCGGCGACAAATAATGATGTACCGCACAGTTTTGATGTGGTTTTTTTTCTGCCACGAAAGTTAAAGAGACAAGTGAACTTTTGTAAACGTTTTTGTCCTTTCGCTTAATGGTCAGTAAGTGATTGATAATAGTTCAAACGCGCACGCAAGTTTATCGCTGTTCTATGTTAAAAAAATCTATTGTGAGTAGTGTTATTTTCTGTACAGGTTGTAAGTATACTTTCGTTCAACCAGAAAGCTACTGTAGGTACCTGTAATAGAGATCACAACCAACTAATCCACATATCCACATCCACAGAATTTTGTTGGGAATTAAATTAAAACTTCTTTAGAATGCTACAGTTATAAAACAGTGACGCGCAATGGACGTGTAACTTTCACGTTCCTATGGCGCGGAATGTAGAAAAAACCAGCGCTACGCCCCGATGCTTTGAACACAATGCGCGTTGTAATTTCAAATTCCGTTAACGAGAGGCTTGCAAATTTCTATACGACTCCGTGGAAATAAATGTCTACTTCCTATTACGTGCATTTCTGCAAATGTATGGAAAAAAGTACAACTTTGAACCTCAATGTCTTTTAATCGCCGTCGATTTCTTGGGCATGGTTTGGCAAGGCCCTCTTCGCTCTCTCGCCAATTCTCTGGGTCCCCTGCCAATCAAGTCCAATGTTTTCCAACTTCCTATTTCATATCTGTTCAATAACTTAATAATCTAGTAAATAGATTATTCTAGCTACAATTTTTTAAAGTAAGTTTGTTACCTTTCTCCTACATGCAAGTTTAGTTTTAGTTTTTTTTGGTTAGTGACTGAACATCAGCGCTGCCAAGATCACTGCTTTAAGTTGGTTGCGTAATGCTGAGCTTCGACCCTTTGTCTTAATATGCCATTAAATGTTTTCTATTTCTTTATTTCTAGCAGGAGGTAGCCTCAGAGCATCGAATAGTATATTTATGGAGGCAGTAGTAGCAGGTCGACGATTTTTGCACTTAGCTTCATATTTGGGCCAACATACATAGCATGGCTGTGAGATCAATTCAGCCAGTATATCTCTTTCCAGAATGCCAGCAGTGCCCCAATATCACTGCTGATCTCCCGGTGGGATCTCAGCTTCGCGGTGAAGGTGGTTTAATACATAGGTGGCTATTTCCGCTTCCATGAAGTATCCCCGGCATAACGGGCTATCGGTCAGTCCTGTGGTATGAAAGTGATTATTGACTGACAGAAGTGTCACTGCTTTCCGCTGATTTCATCTCCTTGAACGCAGCAGGCTCCGTGTGAGGCGTTTCGAGATTGGATGCAGAACCTCCCTGGCTTGTCTACAATCAACAGACCTATGTTAAGTTGGTAAGTGTAGCATAAATCAAAGTCCGGAAGGAAACAAAACTTTGCGGAAGACAAAATATTCACCGCCCCGTAAAATTAATTACCATAAAAAAATCTGACGCAGACACGAAATGCGTAGAAGGATTGCTTTGTATCAGTATTTCAGAAGATACATACATCGTAAACTCACGCCTGTGTCCCGGAGGAGTGGGCAGAGTTCCTGACAAACCTCGTTCGCGACATTTCTTGACAAAATACTGAAGATGTTAGCGAATAGCAAATGAAAATCCTACTTCCTACTATTATTAGACTAAATATTAGATAAATAGATAGAAAACACTTTATTGTACATAAAAAAGGAAATATACATACATACATTCATAAAGTTATGCCTTTATCCCAGAGGGACAGGCAGAGACCAGGGACTGCCACTTGCCACGATCCTGACAGATCACTTTCGCTTCCTCCACATTCATTAGTCGTTGCATGCTTGCACGCCGGTCTCGGGTGCTTTTTATCTTGTCCTTTGCTAACACACCCCCTATTTGGTCGAAGTGGACATACTTAATATTATAAATGTGAAAGTTTGTAGAGATGTTTGGATGTTTGTTACTCAATCACGCAATAACGGCTGAACGGAGTTACATGAAACTTGACATACAGATAGAAAAAGATCAGAATTGATATCCCGGTAATGCATTGCCGTGTGGTGATATTTTTTGTTACGGTAACCTTTTTTTCAAGTTAAACTCTAAGATATTTATTTATTGTGTTGCCATGGCAACAAGAATCGTATAAACGGATTCTGTGGCGGTACTAAATTCGCCGGGACGGCTAGTAATAGGCACAACTATGAGGCTAAGGGCCAGTTTCTGAATTGAGAATTTCGCTAAGTAAATAGTTAATTGTATTTTTGTCTCTTCGAATTCCTCAGAAAAGAGCGCGACAGAACGTTACTTAAGTGTTTACTTAGTGTACTTCTCAGTTCAGAAACTGGGCCTAAGTGTGGAAATCTCAGGTCTACAGGTCTAACTAAAAGTCTACTATACCTCAAGGCTTAAAATTGCCGGTCCGAGGTGAGCACGCGTGGTAATTAAGGCCATACTCTCTCTCTCTCTCTAAGAGAATGCCTGTGCCCTGCAGTGGGACGTATATAGAGCGCATTATTATTATCCGTGTGGCGCCGGATTAAGAATAGCGTCACTCCATTTTCTTCAGTGGATGTCGTAGAAGGCAACTAAGGAAATACATATTACCAGGAGACGGGCAGCAGCGTCTTCCTGAGATTCCAACCGCATGCTGCGATCGCTAACCCGCCTGCCAAGGGTGGCGATTATGGCAAACCCCTTCATGGTTAGAAAACCATGAGGGAGGCCTATGTCCTGCAGTGGACGTCAAATCGGCTGATGATGATGATGATGATGATTATTATTATTATTAATAATAATATTTTTATACGTTTCTACTGTACCGACTCTGTTCTTAGAAATTCAGAAGATAAACATTCCCCACTGACAGTTATGATAAACGACCTTCCCGTTCTGAATAAAAACTAAATCCACGACTTAATCAAGATTAATTTATTTACAAGTAGAGAACTAACGAGGCAGTTACCTACGATAGTTTTAAATATTAACGAGTGTTTGAGGGGAGTTTTCGAAAGCAGTTTGAAAGTGGTCGCAACTTTTACCACAACTGTAGAGAAGTTTCAGTAACTGCCGACTGACGAAAGCAAAAACCGGCTAAGTGAGAGTTGACCTTGCGTACCGATGTGCTCTGTATCGCAACATAGTAATGCATGTAGGTTTCTTTGTTCTTTCTAATGATCCGTTAAAACAATATTTTTAATGACTTGCGAAGCTCACATTCTCATAACGGTTGTAGCGCGATCTAGTCTGTTAAAACGGAGCCAAAAGTTTATTGGTATTAAAATAGAATTAATTTAAATACAATCTCTTCCTGCTTTCTTCTTGCGGTATTACTTCCAAATTCCACCCAATTTATGTGATTTTTTACATTACTTTTGCAATTATTCCTATGTTTTGCACAACTATATTATATAAATAATTAATGAAATTAGTACACACGAACATATTATTGCGCCTGTATTCTGGAAGGGTAGGTAGAAATCACGATTTTCCTTTTGACACGATGTCATAATCGCTTTCGCTTCGTCAACACTCATTAATGTAAGACAAATGGTTTATCACAGTGAAGATCTCATTGTTTTTCCTTGAATTTACATTCGCACTACTAGCATAAGTAATTTCATTGTCTTCATTTTATAGATACAAAATTACTGAATTATTTGCTGCAAGCACATGACGAAATATGACTGTCTTCGTTTTAATGAATAAAACATTACTGAATTAGTTACTGCATTCGACTACTGCTGGGATTTGAGTAGACTTCCTAAAGATACCGTGGGGGAAGTATTGCCTACTTACTTGGCTTGGGAACGCGCGTCATCATCTACTTCAGTTTTTTTCTTTGGTTTTCATATAGATTGGACTCGACTAGCAAGGGATCGGATGATTTGTCGTGAAAGAGAAGATGCATATGCCCATAAGCTGTTAGAGAAATGCTGATTAGAGAAGTAGATAGATTAGAGCTATTAGAGTTTAAGAATGGAGGCCTAAACGTGGAGGCTCTACGACGACTTCACCTTGCCACACTGATTTTTGGTGTAGCCCCGTCCGTTCTAAATCCCCGGAACATCTTTACAAAAAGCTCGAGTGGGCGTCCCAGCAGCCATCCGTGCATAAAAATAAAAAATAATATCTGTGTCCCCGCGCACCGAATATAATTATCTTCGTTTTAATGAATAAAACATTTCTGAATTAATTACTGCATTCACAGTCGCCGTCCATACGGATGAGTGTGAATGGGAATTCTGTAGCTACTGCGCCTTCGCTACAGGATGGTTTTAAGTGCAGTTTTCTCCCGTCAATTGTTTACCCAGCTACTGCTGGGGCTCGAGTAGACTTTATAAAGACACTGCTTGGGGAAGGATTACCTACTTACTTCGCTTGGGAGCGCGCGTCATCATGTACTTTAGATTTTTTCATTGGACATTGGAGGAGAATAGCAGAGGACCGGATGGGTTGGCGGGAAAGAGAAGAGGCCTATGCCGTTGGACATAGGCCTCTTCTCTTTCGTCTCATTTTGTTAGTGTGCTGTGTTCATTAACTAATTAGATAGATAAATATATTTAATGATATTGGAGTTTAAAAGGCAAAGAGCAAGATAAAAAGTATCCGAAACCGGCGTGCGTGCATGTGACGACTAATGAATGTTGAGGAAGTGAAAGTGTCAGAATCGTGGCAGGTGGCAGTCCCTGGTTCTGCCCACCCCTCTGGGATACAGGCCTGAGTTTATTTATGTATTTAGAGTTTAAACGAAAACTATTACTAGGTATCACTAAGTATATTAGAGGCCGTAAAACGAATTATATATCGCGTTTTTTGTGATCTGTATTTTGTATGTTGCTTCCGTGATACAAGGTGTCCCGCTGCAGAGCAAAGGCGTCCCCCTTTGTTATGCTTTTTTTTCTTGTGATGTGTTAATTTGTTGGGAAATAAGCGTCTTTCTTTCTTTCTTTTAGGCTTACATTTTCGGTCATTGGCCACCTATGACCACTGCGGTAATAACCAGCCATCGTCGTCGCAACCGCACGGTACCCACATGGCGGCATGTCTCGTCCTATAATGGTGCATGCGGCTTTTGTGACCGGCCCAATTCCGCTTCGGTGTAGTTTGAATACTCATACTCATCATCACATCCGCTATGCGCGCTTTTATTTTGAGCGCCGGGTGATTCCGGGCGTGATCTATCCTCCGGACGCCCTATACATTGCCCAATGCCTAATCCTTAAAACCGGCCAAGTGCGAGTCGGACGGGTACCATTATCTATACATTTGAATATTGCTAGCGTCTACGTGCTGCTGTTATTAATATCTAGCAAAATAACGGTAAAAAAATCACGTTCTTTGTATAGGAGCCCCCTTAAATATTTATTTTATTCTATTTTTAGTATTTTTTGTCATAAGGGCAACAGAAATAGGTCATCTGTGAAAATTTCAAGTGTCTAACTATCACGATAGTTCACGATGTACAGCCTGGTGACAAACGGACAGCGGAGGCTTAGTAACAACCCTTACCATTTGGATACGGAACCCTGAAAATTATCTTAATGGTTTTAATTTTCTCCTTTTTAGAGTTCCGTAGTCCGACAAGGAACCCTTATAATTTCACCATGTCCGTCTGTATGTCTGTCTGTTCGTCCGCGGCCTAGCGCAAAGACCGGTGGTACTAGAAAGCTGTAATTTAATATGTCTATACATATTTATCACGCCGACCAAGTTAAACAATAAGATGGTGGGTTTTTTTTTTTACTGCAGCTCCCCTAACATGAAAAGTGGGGATGATTTGTTTTTCTCGTCTACCCCATCATGGGAATATTGGTCGTTGAAAAATATTGTGGGTGTAGCAAGACCATTTTTTGGTTAAGAGTTCCGTTTGCGAAATATTAAGCTTTAAACCGCAAATTTTTGTCCGAGTAGGGCGCCCCCCCGCAACCCCTCTCTTGGCTAAAAGGTTGATTGTAGAGACGTGAAAAAAATTGAGGGTAAAAGCACATATAATGAACTTAAACGGAAAACTATCGTAACCAACTTATAAAAGTAAAATTTCTCGTGGCCCGACACGCACTTGGCCAGTTTTTGTCCTTTTTTGGTATAAACACAATGTAATTCTAATGTTATTTTGAGCTATCTTCCCCATTAGACACTTCTCAACTTTGTTATTTTGTGAACAGTTAAATGCTGCCGATGTCAACCAATATTTTCAAAAGCTGTACCGTAATAATTACATGTCAAAATAATCACAGTCCATTAACCAATAATTAAATTTGACTGTCCATAAATTATGCTACAGGAGTCGCAAATTATTACTGAAAATAATTTGCACATTATTAATCTCCTCAGTGTCACGCACTTTCACACGAAATTAATTAACTATAAATTTGAACACTTGTTTGCTGTTATAAACAATTATTCAACCTGTATCTTTTCATTCAAGAGCGAGGGATTGTAACTTACATAATATGTAACATACAATCCCTAAATATAAATATTATTATTATTTATATTCTTTTTGTTGTACTCACCCGTGCTGGGGACACATGTTACATATGAACATGTGAACGTTTATATCAAAATCAAAATGGTTTAATTCGAAGTAATACAGAACCTGTGACTTAATGAACGTTACAAGTTAAACTAAGTGTCTATCGCAAAATTTAGATCATTTTGAAGAAAAAATGGACGAAAAAAACTCCAAACAAACAGTCTTATTTAATATTAAAGAACTAGAGTTCTTTCTTTGTTAGCTTCTTCTCCATATAATCTATTAATTTTGAAACTAACAACTTTCACGTTCATTAAGTAATCATTTTGTTTTTATAGGTAATGAATAAAAATATTTGAATTGAATTGAATTGAAAAGTACTTTATTTATGAAAACACTCCGCAGATTCTAAATTATTTTTTTCCTATACTCAGAACTGCTTCAAGCTGCATTTTTCATAATGTAGTCTCAAAACGAGCTAAAAACCTATCCAATTTGTGCCAGTTCTCAAACAAACATGCTGAAACAAAAGGCAACATTTTATCGGACGTCCGAAACGGCCGGCTGTTTTGTTCTTATTGCACAGATTCACCTTTAAAGGTCCGTAAAAATACCTCCGCTAAGCACTAGGAAAGAATACTGTCGAAAAAACAGTTCACATAGTATAGGATCCAGTGGGCTAACTAGCGCTACCAATAAAAAAAATATAAGTACTTTTACACATCGTATTTGCAAAAAGTGTCAATAAAATCAATCTTCTCAATCATGTTAACAGTGATTTTTTTGGACCCACGACAGAGAACCTAGGATTACGAACCTGGGACTAGACAGCATTTATGCCAAAAAACGGCCGTTTTTGGCGTTAATGCTATCTAGTCCTAGGTTCGTGATCTTATAAATCATTATTCAAATGACTGACAGATTGTACTGACACTTTTTGCAAATTCGATCTGTAAAAAAAGATACGATTTTCTTCCTCGACCTGTGTTCTGTGGTGGCGCTAGTGTTACTCCCTGCAGCTCCTTAATGACTCGTGATGCTCGCTCATAGTTATAATATATTAAGGATGCGTCATTTACGACAGTAGAATTTTGTATGGATCGCCACTGCCACCGCCACCGCCACCGCCCTTGGTGGTGGTAGCAGGTAAGATTGTTCCCCATACTTGTAGTATAAGACGATTTTAATTCCCTTGAGTGTCGAAACATACATTTTTTGAAGAAGAAGAAAGACATTTATTATACCAACAAGATACATAAGTATTGCGGCATAAGTGGCCGTGTCTTTTTTTACGTTAAGATTTTCTCACATCCTCAAGGGGTTGTTGACCTTAGTATACGGTTTTAATTTCAACTCGATACCTCCATGTGTTAACGAGATAAACGGTCTTGACAAATAGGTGGATGGCTGGACGGACGGACAACAAAGTGATCCCATAAGGGTTCCGTTTTTTTTCTGTTGAGGTACGGGACCCTTAGGACCCTTATTATTACTTTCAGAGTTACAGTTCGAGGTCACATTTTCCAATTTTCCTCTTGTAATTCTTTGATGTTTTTCGGTTCTAGAGTGGCACTATATGTATGATAATGCTAAAAACCATATTAATTAAATATAATGGAGATTATTTTAGTAGGGCAATGAGTTACTGAAGGCTGCGACACAAAATTATACCATTTTTTTTTCATAACTTTCACGCAATACAATCACTTCACCTGGTCCCAAAATAGGACATCCTGTGCTATGGTAACCAGGCAAGGACATCACAAACATGAAAATACACCCCGACTGAGGCCATTTGTGCAAATGTACGGCGGATGCCAGTGGAAGTCGACGTTTCAGGAACCGCCCACTTTACAAATAATCCTGTGTATTACGTGAATTTTAAAAATATTTTCCATCTGCACAACTGTACCTCCGAGCCAATTGGACTCCAGTGGATCGCAGACTATAGTAGTTGAATAATGGCGTTGTATTTCCCTAGGTTTGAAATGGGAAAGCGCCGCCATTTGTTCAGCAAATAAGAAGTAAAGTTGTTTACTCCGCTCTTGAAACGTACACCTCTGAAGTTTTTACCGGTTTCGTCCTCTTGCAACCGAATTTCGCTCGAAGTTACGGTACCCTTTTTTATGTAACCTATATATTATACGACTCAATGATGCAGGCCTTCTCTCAAAAAGAGAGTATGGGCTTAATTACCACGCGTGCCCGCCGCATTGGCAATTTCATGTGCTGAGGTATGTGAACACCTCAAACACTCAGGTTTCCTTAGAATGTTTTCCTTCACAGTTAGTGAGTTGCTACTACAAAGTCGGTAACCTTAGACTTTACTTACTTAATTCCAATAAAAATTTAAGGAAGTAATTCCAGAATAAAGTTGATAATGTGTAGCCTCACACTAATCTGAATGGGGTACTGGCACAAAAATGTTTTAATCTTATTGGAGAGACCATGTTAAAAGACAAATAAGCGTGGTATTTTTTTACTCTATGATTAATTATTTACATAATATAACCTTTTTTCGGTTTCGTCTCCTTGCAACCGAATTTCCCTCGAAGTTAGGATAGCACTACCACTTAATTAAACTAATTTCATTTAAAATTTAATTCATTCTGTAACAGAGCTAAGAATATTACTAAGACTCTACTATCCGTCTGTCTGTCTGGCTGTCTGTCACCAGGCTGTATCTCATGAACCGTGATGGCTAGACAGTTGAAAAGTTCACAGATGATGTACTCTGTTGCCGCTATAACAACAAATACTAAGATCAGATTAAAATTAATATTTGAGGGGGCTCTCATTCAAGGAAGGTTGTTAAACGGTTCTTGTTTGTTTTTCACGGATGGCGCTGTTCTCAATGTACCTAATCTATCTTGTCTCGATCTTTGTCTAATGTTGTATAGATAATGGTATGGAACCCTTCGTGTGCTCAGTACAAAAACCAATAATAAACCGGCTAAGCGCGAGTTGGACGCCCGCAAAGAGTCTCGAACTGATTGAAAGAACAGTTTTGTTAATTAAGAAAAATATACTGGGAGTAAAAAAAGTTCCGTAAATACTCGAAAATGGGGGTGTTCCATTCGTCAGTACGAAGAACGTTCTCTGTGAGGAAAACCTTGAAATCGCGAAAATTATACCTGTTCCATACAATTTAATACTGCAGTTTAATACAATAATACGTACATAACCGCATAATAATAAATATTAACTTTCACACAACACAATCACTTGTTTTGGTCTCAAACTAGGATACCCTGTGCTATGTTTAGCAGGCAAGCTGATCACAAACATGGAAATAGACCCAGCCTGCGACCATGTGTACGGCGCGGCCTCCAGTAGTGATCGAACCCACGACCTCCGGCATGGTAACCAGACGTGACCAACGAGGCAGTAAATATGATTTATTTATTCATATTTATTTAAGTCAATGCGAATAAATTTACGGTAAAACTTTCGGATGTAAATGGCAATTATGTTACACCTTGCATTTATGTACGACAATCTGACTCGCACTTGGCTGGTATTTATGTTCCACGTGTATATTCCAGTTTCAGGTGAAACAGGAACGGACCTTGTCTCGCTTCTCGTTTTGTCGCGATGCATCATAGATGTCGTTTTTATCTCTAGTCTCGTATCGTGAAATATATCTTGCGATCGAGTTATTTCAAGCAGTCAATTGCCCCAATAATTAAATTCCTCCGTCCTTTCACGTTTACATAAGCAGCCTTTATACGTCCCACTGTAGGGCACAGGCCTTCTCTCAGGGAGAGAGTATGGGCTAAATCACCGCGCGTGCCCACCGCGGATTGGCGATTTCAAGCGCTGAGGTATGTGAATAGCTCAAACACTGAGGTTTCCTCACGATGTTTTCCTTCACCGTAAGCGAGTGGTATTGCTACTGTAGAAAACATAGTCATAGGTATATGCACGCACTTCCGAGTCCAAAGTTCTACCCACAAGGCTATCACGGCGCTTTCACGTTTTAAAAGTGTATTTTTACATCACTCAGTTGTAATTCAGTGGTAAATTAAATTCTTTATTTAAAGTAGCTTTGGTAGCGGAGTGGTAGAACGCCGGCTTCTCATTCGGGAGCTACCAAAAGCTTTGTTTTCTACGTTGCGTACATTTGTGAAATTATTGTAGCAATACCACTCGCTAACTGAGAAGGAAAACATCATGAGGAAACCTAAGGGTTTGAGGTGAACACAGAAATCAGCGCTTGAAATTGTCAATCCACGGTGGGCACGCGTGGTGATTAAGCCCATACTCTCTCTCTGAGAGAAGGCCAATGCCCTGCAGTGCGACGTATTTAAGCAATATAAGAAAAAATAAACTTAGTCTTCAAAAATTATTGTAAAGAGAGAGAAAGAGAATAGAAATAGATAAAAAGAAGAAAAGTCAAGTAAAAGATCACAGAAAAATAGATATTTTTTTAAGTTTATTCAATACTAGCAGTGTCCGTGACTATGTTTGCGTAGTAAACGAGTTAGCTCTAGCTTATGCCCACCCTGAAGGTACGAGTACATTCTAAGAACTGGTGAAAGAATTTTTTAAATCGGATAAGTAATAAAACCGGCTAAGTCCAAGTCGGACTCGCGCATGCAGGATTCCGTACGATACAACATTAGACACAAAGATCGGGAAAAAAACGGCAAAAAATTACGTTTGTTGTACGGGAGTACCCCTAAAGTATTTATTCTATTTTCATGTAATTGTTTGTTTTGGAAGCAAACGTCGAACTAAATATTCTGTAAATATTTCAAGCGTCTACCTGTTTTCGTTATTAATATCGAGCAATAAACGACAAAAAAATACGTTTGTTGCATGGGAGCCTTAATGGGGCTTGATATATTTATTTTATTCAGTTTTTAGGATTTCTTGTTACAGCGGCAACAGAAATACATCATCTGTGAACGTTTCAACTGTCTAGCTATCACGGTTCATGAGATACAGCCCGGTGACAGACATACAGACGGACAGTGAAGTCTTAGTAATAGCTTAGTCCTGTTTGGTACCTTTCAGGTACGGAGCCCTAAAAACTGAATCGGTAGACCAAGACCGAGAGCACGGGACTTGAAATAATACCGAAACGTCGGAAAATTGTAAAATGAAAACCAAAGAAAAAATATCCGTGTAAATTCAGTTTTTATTATGTCTACTGCTCGTGTTAAACTTAGAAAATACTATCGGATGAGTACTTTTGGAGATTACCCTCTACATACTAATTCACAAACATATAAACTTATAAACTCTTCCTCTTTACAATATTATTATGAAAAATAGAGACATAGCATGCGCGCTCAGCGCTTCAAATCGCCATTGATCCGCGGTGGTCACGCGTTGTGATTAAGCCCATACTCTCTCTCTGAGAGAAGGCCTGTGCTTTACAGTGGGACGTATATAGGCTGCTTATAAAGTCATAGTAATGTTACACTATTGCTAAAATCTTACTATTTGTACAGATTTCTTCAAAACCTCCAACAGTATCTACCGCACCTTAATTTATCTAAATAATTAAAATATCAGAACGAAAGGACTACTACGGATGTATGTAAACCAGATACACACATAACATATCATTTATAATACACACTAAAAGGATAAAATTTTCAGTATTTTAAAAGGATTTTATTATTTTACTATTTTATAGAGGTACAGCTATAAATATCATTTGGAACTAGTAATAAAGTTATTAGCTGCATTTTCAATGAGTGATTGGAAAACTAATAATTTTTCAGTGCAATATTGGTCAGTTGCATTGTTGAAGGACTTTTTACAATTTTTATGGTTTTCAGCCATGCGAGAACCACTGCACTGCTATGAAAGTACTAGAAGAAACACTGGTATTATTTCAAAAATAAGGACTATTGCGAGATTTCGAAATCGTTAGTTAGAAAAGAATTTTCCCTCGAAATATTATATTAAGAGTTTTGATAATAAATAACAGTAATTGTACAACATATTTCTATTCGTTATTCACGTTTGAAATTCAAAGTGGCAGGAAACGTTGAAAAATGTTTTCTATCATGTTGAATGTCTAAGTATCTGTCGTTAGATATGCGTACACAAGTGAAAGAACGACTGGCCGGCGTCGAATATAAGACGCCCGACCCCTTTTTTTGATTTCAATTACTTTTCGTCCTGATATTGTTTGTTTATGCTTAAGTGAAGTAATTTTGGGTAACAAGAATTTTTTTATTTTGTAGTGCCATTTTTCCCAAACTAGTATGTTTACGTATAAATTTCTTAATCGTGGTTAGAATGTCACCTTAAAAAAGAATTCTAAGTCACATAGATTACTGTGTGACGCTTCCAAAATGCAGGTTTGCTCATTTCCTTAACCTGACATGCTTCAGGAACTGTGTTGAGTCAGATCCATATACAACGTAAAAAAATAATATCAAGACCAAAAGTGCTCTAACACGGGCTTTCGTTTTTACAACTGGCCGAGTTTGAGCAGGGAAACGACATCGCACTGTGCCCGTAAACTTTTTAACTGTTATTGCTTACCATAAATAAGAATTTACGATGCCTAATTCTGGCCCTAGCGAGGCAATTAGCACATGTCCATATTGTCCATACCTAATAACAACCGCTGTGGTAGTGAATAAGGGTTAGTCTTTCAGAAAGCTGTTGCTTTCTGTTAGACAATTTCGTTGTGACACTTAACGACCGAGCTCAATGAACAGAGTATTCACCTGAAACAGAAATCAAGCAATCGTCGTTTCTAAATTCGTCGAACTGAACAACGAACATAGCCAAACATCGCTGCGAACATTTTTACGATCATTCTAGCGAACGCGATTCTAGTAAATGCTCGTCATAATATAAGGGGTTAAAGTATGAAATTGCCGTTTTATTGCAATAGGTTTTTTAGGATTTTTAAAAAATGTGAAACATTTGAATTTCGACTTTCAATTGTTTTTGTTATTAAATTTAGACAAGAAAGATGGATACTGCGAAAATTCGAGTGATTTTTGAATACGAGTTCCGACGCGGAACTAACGCGACTTTCGACTTTCAATTGTTTTTGTTATTCAATTTAGAATAACAAAAACAATTGAAAGTCGATATTCAAATGTTTCACATTTTTTAAAAAAAGAACATCATAGAAACCATTTGAAAAAAGTTTCATTCGAAAACCTCAAACCATGAAGATTCTATGTCAATTCAAAGAACATATTGCAATAAAACGGCAATTTCATACTTTAATCCCTATTAATATGCTTTATGTATTATTAAAAACGTCAGAAGGCGGAATAATGACAAAATTTCTCTGCTCGGCAAAAAGCTCGACGCAAATCGAGGTACAGTTATTTCGCTGGTATGATCCCTAGAAAGTTTGCCAAAATGTTGCCGTTTATTATGTGACACTTTACATGTAATGAACATTCGCTGGAATGCTCATTACAAGTGAATGCTCAAGTCTTTCAGCAGCTTTAGACAGGCTGAAATGTCTTGTCATTGACTTTCTTGTTAAGTCGACTAATCTTCTGTTTCTCGTATACTAACAAGCCGTTAATCTAGTGTTATCAGTTGTTAGTTGGCCAAAATGTATGCCAACAGCTGCTGTAAACATAAGACCACAGACATATAGACTAGACTTAGATATATAAGGTTTCTAACGTATTTTGAATTCTGGTGTGTACAATAAAGAATTCTAATATAATCTAATCTAACATAAGTTTAACATATTTTTATACTGATATACTATAATAAAAAAATACACCAGGCAATCACCAACAAACATCACCAAGAGGAAACCCCTCTTGGTGATGTTTCTTCATTATCAGCGGGAGGAATCCTTATTTCACTCAATGTAGAGACTGGATAATGGTTCCGGTAATTCCGTGATTTTTAAGATTAAGAGGACATTTCGCGAGACACAATATTGCTCACACACGTGAAGTGTGTCAGTCTGTTTATTTCATTCCAGGAAAGTCGGCTCCAACGAAAGATTTTTCCAGACGTCTCTATTCTGGGGCACGAATTTTACGATAGTTTCCAATTGCGATTCTGTCAAATACTTGTCAAAACATACATATGATTTTTCAGCGTCGCGACGCAGTTGGTGCTGAAACTGATAATCAAATTTCGCTCGCCGTTGTCAGGCCAGTCCCCTTACTCCGTAAAGTAAAGGAACTCCCAAAACAAAGCGGGCGCGGTCGCGTTGGCGGTGGTGGTAATTTATTATCGCGTTCTACTGTTCTGACCGCGAATGGTTGATTAACCGCTAAACTAATAATTGTTGCGTTTGTGGTCAGAACGCGTTGGTTTGAATACGTTCGTATAAATACTACGGCGTAGTGGCCAGCCCAGGTAGCACGACAACGCAAGTCGCGCGTTTTAACGTTAAAATTCGCGACTTTCCAGTACAAGCATACAGAAGTCACCGGAAAAGCTTACCAAATGTTCGAGTCGTACCTGACAAACAGACAACAAAAAGTTAAGATAGGAAAAATTGAAAGTGATTCTCAAGACATTATTTGTGGTGTCCCTCAGAGGTCAATACTAGGGCCGCTCCTCTTCCTAATCTATGTTAACAAAATCTCTGAGGTGGATCTCCATGGCTCGATCACATTCTGATAATAACTGTTTAGGGAAACACAAGCTGATCTAAATAAACTATCAAAATGGTCTAAAAGCACTCTTCTGACAATTAACACATCCAAAACCTCCTATATGATTTTTTCAGCCAAAAACAAGAAAATTCCCGATCACTAACCGTTGCTGATAAATGGTGTCTTAGGCAAATCGAATCAAGAGAAATATCTTGGTCTGCTTCTCGGCTCGGTAAACCTTCCATGTGAGTTTACACTTGGTAAACTCACATGGAAGGCACAGATCGAGCAAATTATATTAAAACTCAAATCACTCACTGGCTTGCTGCGTTGTGTAACTGGTTGCTTACCAAGTCGCGTCCGCTATACCATCTATAATTCCCTTGTGAAACTCCATATTGAGTATCTAATAGAGATATGGGGCTCAGCGGCAGGCATATGTATAAATGATTTACAAATAGAATAGAATAGAATAGAAATCGTTTATTACCAAAACACAAACAATTTAAAAAAGCAATAATAGCAGAGATTTATATATTTTTTTAGACCACGTCTAACCATTATGGTAATTGGAGAGAGCTCAGTTAACATGTCGGCTACCACAGGGTAGTTACCTACGCTGGTTTTCAGCACTCCCCAGCTCTTAGGTTGACATTTAGAGCAGGAGTTTAATAGCTCAAATAATCTTACTAAAGTAATTTTCTGTTACGATTTTCTTACATCCACACGAACGATATACCAAGACACAAAATTAAATTAAATTAAACTAATACTTTGTTATTCCTTAAACATTTATTAAAATGATTTATTGTTCTTTTGAAATGTTTAACTCAAGTTTTTTTATGTTTGCTATATACATTTGTTTAGCATTCAATTGTAACACTTAATTAATGAAAGACACTTGCTTCTGACGCGCAGGTTTTTATAGTTCAAGAGCAAGGGCTTCAATTTTCACTGTGGCAAATTGCATTTCTCTGTGAAGATATTTGTGTTTGTACATTCATTGTCAAATTCTGACATAAAACATGTGCTTTGGTCGCCATCTCCCTGTAATATGACTGGCGGTGGCTGACCCCTACGTTATGCTCGTGAATGGATGCTGTCCATATGTCTGGTCGCGGTATTGGGGTTTTCCTTCTTTTGTAAGAATGCTGATGTTTAATATTGCACGTTGTTGATCACACTCGTATTACTTAAGATGATTTGAGAAATCATGGTCAGAGTGGAATTGTTTTTCGCGGTCTATTTCTCCACTACTACTCAACCCGAAAACAGCGCATAACATTGACATTCAACAAGCAGAAAGTAAACTCTTTACTTAATTTTTTTTTTTATTTCTGATGTTTCCACCGCGTCCACCACCGCGCCCGCCACCGCGCCTGCCACCGCGTCCGCCACCGCGACCGCTGCCGCGAAGGTGACCGCTTTGGTCTGTGAGTTCCTTAAGAGCTGGCAGTCCATTGCAAAGTCGATACATTTAGGTATTTCAGCTCTGAGTCTCATGGAGAAGTATTGATTGAGTAGCTACAAGCACTGACGTACGCCCGGTTTCTCGTATAGTAACAATTCTCGTACACTAAAAATTACTTAACCTACTATTAGGCTGTCAGTTATTTTTGCTGTCAGCGAGTGGAATTTCTACTACAAATTTACGTAACTTACCGTGGTTTCTCGTAACTAACAATTATTTATTTATTCTACTGGCCAGAATGTTATTATTGGCTGACCAAATAATATTTTTCCCTTCATTGTTATTGCTGACCACTTAATTAATTCTCTCTATTAATACGGTCCTTACCTCCGGTTTCTTGCACACTAACGATCTACTATTAATGGATGACAGTTGTTTTTTTTGTATGTATTTTGGCTAACTGACAGCTGTTACTAAGGAAATCAATTACCAGGAGACGGGCAGCAGCGTCTTTCTGAGATTCCAACCGCATACTGCGATCGCCAACCCGCCTGCCAAGCGTGGCGATTATGGCAAAACCCCTCCTAGTGGTGAAATCCACGAAGGAGGCCTATGTCCTGCAATGGGCGTCAAATGGCTGACGATGAAGATGATGATGACAGCTATTAACAGTATATTAACAGCTTGTTAGTGAACGGGAAACCAGGGGTAGTTAGTTAGACCTGAGATTTCCGCACTTAGCCTCATAAATGTGCCATTGTACATAGCAAGGGCTGAGGTATGTTAACACCTCAGACACAGGGGTTTCTTCAAGACATTTTCCGTCACAGTTTGCGAGTGGCATTACTACATCATCACAAATGTCTTATACCTCCAGTTTCTCGTATACTAACACTCAGTTAATCTGCTGTTAACAGCTGTCAATTGAACAAAGTGCATACAAAAAAAACCACTGGCAGCTGTTAACAGTAGATTAACAGCTTGTTAGTGTACGAGAAACCGGGAGATAGAAAACAAAGTAAGCATAATCCGTACCAGGATTCGAACCCATAACCTCCGAATTTGGGACGAAACGGGGTAAGTGTCACGCCAGGAAGATAACACTGCACCGGCTTATCCCACGTCCATACTGATACAATCGGGCTTCGTATCGATTAGTAATTGTAACATAATTTATAGGGTAATTACACATTTTCTCGGCTATGGAAAACTGACCAGCTGCTTCAAACACTGTCGGGTTATTAAATTTTATCAGCAGTAATTATTGGTAGGAAGGCACGGTCAGCCAGTTAGTAGTCATTACTGCCAGTTCTTGTCTCGTGCAGAATAAATGAAAGCATCACAATCGTACACTGCTGGGCATAGGCCTTTTGTACACTGTCTTTGTGCAATAAAGAATTCATCATAAGCAGCCTATAAACGTTCCTCTCAGAGAGAGTATGGGCTTAATCACCACGAGTGCCCACCACGGATTGGCGATTTTAAGCGTTGAGGTATGTGAATAGCTTAGACACTCAGATTTCCTCACAATGTTTTCCTTCACAGTTAGCGAGTGGTATAATAAAGAATTAATGAAAATAATAATAGGCCTTCCCAAGGCTCGCCAATTCTTTCTGTTCTCTGCCATCCTCATCCAGTTTCAGATTATCAAGCCAGACAGCTGGTGGACGATCTACGTTGCGTTTCTAACGTAAAAAATATTTTTAAACTAAATCTTTCCTAAGGACTTCATCATCATCATCAGCCATTTGACGCCCACTGCAGGACATAGGCCTCTTTCGTGTAAGTTGGCTAAATAAAAAAAAATAACCAAGTGCAAGTCGGACTCGCGCACGAAGGGTTCCTTACCATTATCTATAGAACATTTGAATATTTCAAGCGTCTACCTGTTGCCGTTATTAATATCGAGCAAAACACGGCAAAAAAAATAACGTTTGTTGTATGGGGCGGGGCTCCTCTTGCATATTTATTTTATTCTATTTTTAGTTTTTTTTTTTGTTAAAGCGGCAACAGAACATCATCTGTGAAAATTTCAACTGTCTAACTATCACGATTCATGAGATACATCCTGGTGACAGACGGACGGACGGACGGACGGATGGACAGCGGACCCTTACCCTTTAGGTACGGGGGCCTTCAAAACGGAATCATTGGTGCGTAAGCCCGAATTGCACTCGGACTGTTTTTGGAATGTTTTGAAGCTATTAATCTGCTAATCTTCAAAACACATTAGTACGCTTTCTTAGAGGTGAAATTATCCTTACAATGGACACAAAGGTCTAGCGTAAGTCCCGCACTGTATAATGTTCTTAGGAAACCCTTTTAAGGTGCATTATAGTGGTGTGTAATTATGTAAGGAACGCTTCGGGCAAAGGCAAAGTTTTGTGATGTTACCTATTAAGTTAATTTGGATCGGTAGAACGCTTGCCTCACATTGGAAAGATCAAAACACCCTGAAATTGAATGAAGTTGTCACAGCAAAGTACAGGTACCCTTACAGGCCATTAGCCATTTGCTACACCTTCAGTCATTATTAGAAACATTTTCTTACAAAAACTGTCACAGACAATGCATTGATCTTAAAGAAACACTGCACACATGCTGGGCCTAGTGTCTGTTAAACTTGAGATAGTTCAATAGAATCACATTCACACGACTATATTCACATGTTATTCGCCTCTATTTCGTATTCTACTAAGCTAATGCCATTGTTTTATTGTGTGTGTTTTTGTATAGCAAATAAACTTTTTATCTATCTATCTATCCATTCTAATGGTATAATCCGCGCAAATTAAATAGGCATCACTCGTAGAGAAGATCAAATTGCGCGAGGTGCCGAGTTAAATTGTAGGGGTTATACCATTGGAATCTGATTGGTTAGTAGACTACCAATAGTGTCAGTCAAACAACCATTTCCGTATAGAATAGCTATGCATTTGAGAGACTCGTCCCCTGGTTAAATGTGCAGGTGTGACCCGACGAGCAACTCCCTTCGAGATTTCGGAGAGTCCCTACTCTTCTAGCTGCTGCCTTTCTTGAAGGAGCTGGAATGGCAGAAATGGATTCAACCTTTTTACATATGCAACAAAATAGGCTCTTGAAGTCCGGTTGCGGAAACCTTTATAAACGATAATACTAAGACGTCAGGCACCTCAGAAACTGAAATTTCCATCGCTCAAGTCCATCAGATACTCAAATTTTAAGCACTAACGTACATCAGACACCACAAAGAATAAAATTTAAAGCTCTGAGGGACGTCACACATCCCAAAAACTCAAATTTTAGGCGCTAAAGTACGTTCGATGCTTAAATTTTAAGCACCAGAGCAAGACAGACATGACAAAGACTCAAATACTAAGCTCTGAGGTACGTCAGACATGTCAAACACTAAATTTTAAGCGCTGGAGTACATCCGACTCACAAATTCCAAGCGCTGAGGTACGTCTCAAATTTTCTCAAATCACCCGTCAATAAGGTTGAATTTGCTTAAGCAAGTAATCGCAGATGTTCTTTCAGGAGGCCTCTGAAAATTCACTTTACCAGAATTACAATCGTCCATTATACAACTTTATTCATAACACAACAAAAAGAAAACTAATTAAAATAAGAAACTGGACTTAACTAATATATAAATGATAAAAATATATATAAATTACATAAATTCTATATTTACAAATAAAACACCTGCCCTAGGTCACTGTCCCGCGGTAATTTTATCATAAAAGATTCCGTTTCCCCAAACAAACGATACAATGGAAACTAACCCATAAAAACCCTCCGCACTACCAAACGCAGAACTTCAATGGATTAAGGAAGGTAGTCCTTCCATTTGTCACTAAGGAGTCCTCGAAAGCCTCATTGTATCCAAACAGTGGAGCCTCCTAATAATGGAAACTAGTGCGGGTGCCTTCCGGCCTTAGTAAGGAAATGGTTAAATTAAATCAACCACTCATTGTCCTAGTTGCCAAAGTACGGTCGGATAAGAAAGGTTGGGATTTCCGTAAGGATTATTGTCGCTTGAAGTGACGCCTCTTTGTCTTCTGCTTAGCACCCAAAACTAGACGAAATGTAACGAGTCTCGTAAATAGATAGATATAGAATACGTTATCCTACTAATATTATAAATGTCAAAGTTTGTGAAGGTGTCTGGATATTTGTTACTCAATCACGCAATAACGGCTGAACGGATTTAGATGAAATTTGGTACGGAGATAGTTTGAGTCCCGGGTACTTTTCATCCCGGAAATGACTCATTCCACGCAGAAGAAGTCGCGGGCAAAAGCTAGTTGTACATAAAAAAAGAAATTACACCTCATCATCTCATCTTGATGTTACATTAACGATCATCACCACGTGGAACTATCTCTGGATGGTTACTAGATGGTTAGATTCTTTACGTACAGTACAATTCTCCGATATGAGGTTGCCTGCAAGAAATTGCTATTAGCAATAAGGCCGCCAAATGTATCTTTTCTTTTGCCATTGCTGTTTCTGTAACATTTTTTTCGGTACACAATAAAGAATATTCTTATCTTATCTTATCTGACAGATATACAGCAGTACATTTTTGGCAGTTTTTGGTAGACTAGATGGCGCGAGCAGCAGAGGAACGTTTCAGCCAGGCGATTGGTTGCTTGGTCGGTTTCTGCAGCCCGTGCTACATTTGCTCTCTCTTTTGCGCATGTTGCCGCTCAAGATAGTTGCCGGCATCTGCAACCTCACTGTTATAAGATATTTTTAAACTTATTAAGGAGACACTAAGCCTTGTATGTTGGACGTCGAAGTGTAACTCTCGGGAAATCGATCTACGATGTTTATAGTATCCAACAAGATACGTCGCAAAATACGACTCTGCAAATCGAAACAATACATTTTAATCGTGTTTGGACTGAATCTAGTAATTAAAATAATTTTCACACAACACTATCACTTCCATGTGGCGCCGGATTAAGAATAGCGTCACTCCATTTCCTGGATGTCGCAGAAGGCGACTAAGAAAATCAATTACCAGGTGACGGGCAGCGTCTTCCTGAGATTCCAACAGCATACTGCGATCGCCAACCCGCCTGCCAACCGTGGCGATTATGGCAAAACCCCTCATGGTTATGAAAACCACAAAGAAGAACCTATGTCCTGCAGAGGGCATTAAATGGCTGATGATGGCAATCACTTGCTCTGGTCCCAAACTAGTGGGAACCTGTGTTATGAATAAAAAAAAATGAATGAATGAATAAGCATTTATAAATGAATTGCAAATAAGAATGATGTGTTACACTTAACTTACAGCCTAATTAGAAACTTAACCACTTTTGTTGCTATGGTGACAAAGCATAGATATCATAAACATGGAAAAACACCCAGACTGAAGCCGTTAATTGAGTACGACGATCTCGAGCGGTAATGGAACCCACGACACGAGTATTGAAACAACATTAAAATATGTTTTGCCACTTGTTCTATGGCAATTCAATTTTTTGTACCACCGTACTTTTATTTATAAACGGAAGGTTTCGGTAGTATTATTGTTACTTGATAATACCATTAAATACAAGAGTAGCCACTTAGAACCGCCTTTGCCTTCGCACTAAAAATTAAAGTGAAAAGGGAACAGTTTGGGAAAGTTTCCCTTTGTCTTGTAAGGAAAATAAGGAAAATAATTATGATTGTCAACAATATTCTAAGTGTAACCCGACGAAATGAGATTAGAAATGTCAGTATTTTATTAGATTTTGATAATGATTTAGAGTCAATGGTTCTTAACCTTTTTTGGCCAATTTCATTAAATTTTATTGTAATACCTACATCGAAATAGAATCATTTTGATCGTTCTGTTGGTATATTTTTTGTTATTATTGATCACATAGGGTGACATTCGCATATTAAAATACAAAACTTGTGAGAGTTATTTGAAGCATTATGGAATGATTTTTTTTATTCACATCAAATGATAGCCAACGGTACGGATGTATTCACTTCATCTCTTTCAAAAAAACATTGCTTTCTATTTTTTATGTAGCTTAAATACGTGCCATTGCAGGGCACAGACTTGCTCTCCGAGACAGAGTATGGGCTTAATTACGTTTCGGGTACTGTAAAACTACAATTCAAATTTGGGTTGATCAACTTTGCAATGTACATTGAACTGTCATAGTAAACCATGAATTGTAGTTCTATGAAACAGGCCCCTGGAAGCGTAGCTGAGGCTACGCTTTGCCAGTTTCCACGTTACTGACTAGCCTCTTTTTATGCCTCTGACGCTCGCCGAGTCTTAAACAGTTGCTGCAAAAAACGTAAGACGCGAAGCCCACTGATCTGGCGCCTGGCGGGGACATGGCGCGGACATCATTATCACAATCATTATGTTTCATTCAAAGTAGCCCGCGCCCGATTGCAGTCAGTTCGCAATCAGCCGTAGGTATGTCTTCTGGGAAAGGAATTAAGAAAATTCGCTTCGCTCCACGCCTTTTATTGTCATGAATGATCCGCGCCAGGTCCGTGCCATGCCCGTGCCAGACGCTGGATCAGTGGGCTCCGCGCCTAACGGCAAAATATCAGACGAAACATTAAGAAATTATCTCCCAGTCAAGTACCGCCCCGGCGTCTTTCTTAAATTCATAAGCGCGGCAGTAAACTCCGGAAAAGACGTTTCGTTTCACGTAAAAATGCAATTTCACTATGTCACCGGCACTGCGAGACTTAAAATTCCTTCAAAACGGCTCGAGGGTAAAATGGGGCATGTAGATTTTTATAAAATGAAACTGAGATGTTCTTTAGGTTATTTAGCCTCGTAGCGTTGCAGCCTAAATTGAAGAATTTTTGCTGTGGTGCTGTAATGCTGTGGGAATTCGAATGAAATTAGTGAATTACACGGACAAGTACTATCCCGTAAGCGTCCCACCACGGGGCGAATGTATGGGCAGGAGAGAATGTATGGGCTTATGCAAGATGTGTTCCCAACGTGGATTGGAGGTTACGAGCGCTGACCAAAAGTAGAATATCAATAAATTATCAAAATAGCTAGGAAACTAGAGAAAATCTTTATGAAAGCGCTCTTTTTGAAAAAGATGACATGTAATCGTAAATTCAGGCCAGTTATTCACTTAAATTCTCAAGGAATAAAGTCGTGAGCAAAAGTATGTCAAAAAGAAGTTGCTGACGGATTTAGAAAAAAAAGTAAAAAGTTCTTTAGTAGTAAAAATCGAAAGAAAGAATGAAAGACATTTATTGTAATAAATTAACACATCGCAACAAATAAAAGGCATGCGCACATCCTTTGGTGTGTCAAAGTTGCCACAAAGGGCATCTGACTCAGCATTATTGTTACATACAGCGGACAGTTTACTGTGGTCGCCACGCTAGGTCAACCAAGCCTGTGTTGTGATGACCTCCTATATGTTCACAATAAAGAATGGCGCACTTAGGTATTGAACATAGGACTTAGTTCAAGTCGCAGTTTCTGTGCAATTTTGAATAAAAAAATAAATTGGGTTGAATTTAATCCTTTTCATGGATATTATCAAAACTCATAAAGAAGTAGCTTGTTTTACTTTGCAGACAAACCTACATTTTTCTCGTATTCACGAATATTTTAGGAGCTTCTTTATGTTTTCAGCAAATTGGTTTTTGGTGAAGGAAGAGTGACTGCGGTACCTACCTAACTCGGTTTTATGCATTTTTTCTGTCACGGGAGCAATTTTCCATTTTAAGTTTGTCTAAAGTACCCATCATACTTAAGTTACTCTGCAACTAGCTGCGCCTTTAAATACCCAGCCTTTTATTTTAGTCACCAGCCAAATTTTCTATTAAAATTGGTCGTGAAAGCTTAGTACAAAAATAATTAAATAAATTAAAGGTGGAACACAATAACAGTTTTCACTTAAATCTAACATATAAAATCTCGTGTCACGGTGTTTGTTATCAAATTGTTATTTTATGATTTTTTTGTGTATATTTGGTAGGTCTGAGAATAGGTCATAGGCTAATTAATATTTCAAAACAACGTTATGCCAAGTCAGCTAGTAAACTATAAAATACACATACAGTTGCATACACCAACTCACGCCTGTATCCCAGAGGGGTAGGCAGAGAGCAGGGACTGCCACTTGCCACGAAAAATTATAAAATAAAAATAGAAAAACACAAAATTACGAAGCCTAGTTCTCGCATCTAATTGATAAATGCGCAAAAAGGGGTTTTCAGGCCTTAAACCTCTTTTACCAGCAGAGGCTTGCTGCCTACACGTCTAGTACGTCCTCTTCCGAACCGGACTTTTTAGTCACGAGCGTAAATGCTCAAAAACCATTGCGTAAATTATGTTTTTATTTTTAATTTATTTCAAACAGGTTACAGACAATATATTAAATCACTGTACAGCGGTAGTAGCCTAGTGGGTAGAACATAGTACTTGGAAGCGAGAGACCCGGGTTCGATTCCCAGTGCGGGCATGTACCTAGGACTTTGTATTCCAAATTAAATAAATCAAATAAAATAAATAAATTAAAAATATAAATTAAACATCGTGAGGAAACCTGAGTATCTGAGGTGTTCACATACCTCAGCACTCGTAATCGCCAATCCGCGGTGTTCGGTGTGGTGATTAACTCCTGAACTGCCCTCGCGGAACGCAACGTATAGGTGGCCCATACTAAGTTGGACACAGATCTGTGTCGCGGCAGACGAGTGGTTAAGCCCATACTCTCTCCCTGAGAGAAGACCTTGCCTTGCAGTAGGACGTATATAGACTGCTTATGCATACAGACAATCCATAACCTTGCAATTAATCTAGCATGCAGGAACAACATAGAAACTAAGGTAAGTAAATTTAATAATTATGATAATGATGATGATGGATGCAAAAGTAATTTATAATGATGATAACAAATGACCGTATGTAAATCAACATCATAATGATTCAGCCACAAGAAGTCCACTGCTGAACATCCTAAATGGATTTCCAAAAAGGCTGGTTGGAAGCGGCTGGCATCCAGCATCCGTATGAAAATATAAATAAATAAAGTATCGCTCTGTCTCTAAACCATTAATTTTGGATGGTTTTAAAGACATAGCAAAATGAACGTGCCTGACAATAACTATCGAATACGCTAGTTAAGTATTTTTAAATCGCACTTTCCAAAAATATCTCGTCACAAACTTGATTCTATTAGAACCATTCGTAGCCCTCCAGAGCGGTGCGTGCGCGCCGCGGGTCCGCGGGTCATTGTTCTGTTAACGGAGAGGCGGTACTAATTGTTCACGCATTTTTTTATACATGATTTCTCAACTGCCTATTTTTTTTTTCATTTACGTCTCTGGCCCTTAGACTATTATTGTGGAGTAAGTATAGATACTTACTCCAAAGTAATAGTCTAAGGGCCAGTTTCTGAATTGAGAATTTCGCTAAGTAAATAGTTAACTATAGTGTTGTCTTTCGAATTTCTCAGAAAAGAGCGTGACAGAACGTTACTTAAGTATTTACGAGTACTTACTGAAATTCTCAATTCAGAAACCGGCCCTTAATGAATGCCATTTTAACTGCTAATTACATGACCGCGGCATTCTAACCACTTAGATTTAAGCCAGTATATCATCATCAACCCATTATGTCCCCACCGAGGGGCACGGGCCTGAGGAAGGTATAGGCCATACTCCACCACAGGGGCCAAGTCCGGATTGGCCCGGACTTGGCTCTAAAAGATCTAAAATATAGATGTCTAAGCATTTACTTAGCCAAATTCTCCATTCGAAAAGCGGGCTACTATCGTTTTTCTCTGCGACTCTTTATATTTTTTCGTCAAGAAAACCCGATAGCCCGATAGCAAGTTCGGCAGTTAATCGTCGGATAGTTCTCCCAAGTGATTATCGGCGCAAATTTACGCGATGGAGTTTCAGTGGCGGCAATCGAACGTTTATGGCTGGTACAATCAGAGGAGAAAACTGAAAAAAAAACGTACGGAAATAAAAAAAGTGGGTGGGGCTGTGTCGCATTACACGAACGTTGGTTTGACGTGAAACGTCTATAAGTAAGCGGTAAATTTTAGCCCAATGTGTTACACGTCACTGGCGCCATCTAGCGGCACGAGTAATGGCTACTTTGCCCTACTCAACGATATATAAATAAATTGCTGTAGATTATTTCATACAAGCAAACGTTCTCACGTTTCCAGTTAGGCAAGTAACGTTCATAAGGTCGCAGTTTCTGTGTTATTTTGAATACAAACACTTTGATTTTGATTTTACTAAAATAAACGAAACAAGGGATTTTGATTACAAAATTGTGACATTCAGAGGTAAAAGGCGCTCAGAAAGCTATTGCCGCTTCCGCACATTCCGCTCAGCAACAAAAAAAACACATAAGAAAAGTAAAAAAGTGTAAAACTAACATAACAATAGTAATATATTAAACGGGTCTAACCACGATTTTTTATTATTTAGATGACAATGATGTCTGGAATTAAAGCCAGTTCAATGCATGAGTTTTAGAACATTTATATAAATCCTGTAAATTAAATGTAAATCGAGATTTTGAAATGGACACCTAGTTTAACTTGTAAAGTTCATTAAGTCGCAGTTTCTGTGCTACTTTGAATAAAAAATTATGTTTTTGATTTTTGATTTTATTAGGTAAAATGTAACATTTTACCTAATAAATAATCACGGTTAGACCCGTTTAATATATTGCTATGTATGAAAATCGCGAGTCACTAAAAAATATTAACATAACATTACACGCCTATATCTAATCACGCCTGTATCTCGGAGGGGCAGGCAGAGACCAGGGTCTGCCATTTGCCATGACCCTGACAGATAAAAGACAAAAAGATAATACTAAGAAATTATGTACGCATTATTTAGTAGTGCCGCCGGTGTGGTCTAAGTTGGCCAAGGACTAAAAACTGTGGACTAAAGTGGAGGAGGCTTTTGCCCAGCAGTAGGACACAAACATGGGGTCAAAGTAGAACAAAGTAAAAACAAAATATATTTTTTGCTTCAGAAAAATATCCTTCTAATGTTTCCAACATATATACATAAACCCACGTCTGTATCCCAGAGGGGTGGGCAGAGACCAGGGACTGCCACTTGCCACGATCCTGATAGATCAGTTTCGCTTCCTCAACATTTATTAGTCGTTGCATGCACGCACGCTGGTTTCGGAACCTTTTTATCTTGCCCTTTGCTAATACATCCCCTATTTGGTCGAAGTTGGTCCGCCTGGGGCGTTCCTTACCAGCCCTTCCACCCACATTCGCTCGATATATTTGTTTCGTCAATCTTTCTTCCTTCATCCGCTCCACATGTCCAAACTAACGCAACATTCTTTTCTCAATTCTAGTCACAAAAAATAGTAAAAGAATGGTCAAGCCAAAAGGATACAGACACTTTTGACGCCATCCTTACTCTTTGCACACACAAAAGCTGACCTCTGTAAGGGTATACCTACACCGTACACCCGACAGCAGTCCAATCTTTACATTTTTGTAGCGTCGTCCTCAACGTAACTGATTAGAGTGCACGTAAGTAAACGTCGATGTACTGTAGACTGTATTAAGTACATAACATTCACATTTTTTACGCACCGCTGCGTAATTTATTCATATTAGCTGAGTAAATAGGTGTCTGTACACACGCACGCGTTTTGTTGCCCTTATCACGCAAATGCACGCCGTGTGACGAAAGAGTTTTGGGGGTTCGTTCATACATACCAACCAGAGGCGGTGGTAGCCTACTTGGTAGAACATTGGACTCGGAAGCGAGAGACCCAGGTTCGATTCCCAGTGCGGGCATGTACCTATGACTTTGTTTACTAAGTTATTTACATTTGTGAAGTTATCGTAGCAACACCACTCGCTAACGGTGAAGGAAAAAATCGTGAGGGAACCTGAGTGTCTGACCCCCAATTTCTCGTACACTAACACGCTGTTAATCTACTGTTAGCAGCTGTCAATTGACCGAAGTGCTTACAAAAAAAATCACTGACAGCTGTTAACAGTAGATTAACAGCTTGTTAGTGCACGAGAAACCGAGGGTGAGATACTCACATACCTTAGCGCTTCAAATCGCCAATCCGCGGTGGGCACGCGTGGTGATTAAGCCCATACTCTCTCTCTCTCTGAGAGAAGGCGTGTGCTCTACAGTGCGACGTATAAAGGCTGCTTATGTGTACTTACGAATAACATTAAACTCACGCCTGTATCCCAGAAGGGTAGGCAAGGTGGCTTAAACAGCCTTTGTACAACCCTCTGCGAGGTACAGGCTTTCTCTCATTGAGAGAGTATGAGCGCCCGCAGCGGACTGGAAGTTTCAAGCGCGGAATGCGCGTATAAAGGTAAAGTTGACAACTGATCCACCCTTTGTTTCGCTGCAAAGTCGCCCGTAACGTCACTGAATAGGGTGCATGGATGTAAAGATACATAGATGTGCAGTCGATTGTACCACGGAACTAAAGTTTTCTTCCCAGGTGTTCCTTACGAATGAAAAAGAGCATAAGTACCACTACTTAGATATAAGAAACTATTTGTAATATCTTTTACCTGGTTGTGCAATAGTGTTCTCTATCTCTATCTCTATAGTGTAGAAAAATTAGGCTGGTAATGGCACTAGTAAAGAAGTATACAGAATATAATAAACATACTGTTAATAAAAACAAAACTTTTATAATATTGAAGTTTAATTACTTTTGAAATAAAGATACAGGTAAGTTGGTAGGTACAAAAACTATGACGTGCGTCTCCCGAGCCGTGGTCGATGGCGGAGTGTCGGGCGCGGGCGCGCCTGCATAACGGTCCCACGAGTTCCCCCTCCTCGCCGCGCTGCCTCCTCTCTTCTATGTGTGCGCGTGCACACAGGCGTAGACACATACATACATACATAAACTCACGCCTGTATCCCAGAGGGATAGGCAGAGATCAGAGACTACCACAAAATAAAATACAAGTATGAGTATAATAAAATACCATAAATATCCGAGACTGGAGGTTCTTATCGCCAATAGTTCAGGATTTTTTTTGTATTGTTAAAAAACCGCTGTTGCATACATTTTAAAGCTGCAGGTGGTAACAGTGCCAAAGTGACAAATGAACGCACGCAATGTGTCTCATAAGGCTACCAAAGAGTTCCTGAATGTATTTATTTTATTTTATTGTTAAAAGATGTACAAAACAGCATTATAGACACACCATTACAATAAAATTATGATAGGGTATTTGTCAAACTATAACGCCAGATAGGCCTGCAGCATCGCAGACTTTGAAGCAACTAAAATACTTAAAATAACAAAAATTCCTAAAACAAAAATGTTAGATAATTCATCAATTATATTTCATCATCAGCCATTTGTCGCCCACTGCAGGACATAGGCCTCCCTCGTGGTTTTCATAACCATGAGGGGTTTTGCCGTAATCGCCACGCTTGGCAGGCGGGTTGGCGATCGCAGTATGCGGTTAGGATCTCCGGAAGACGCTGCTGCCCGTCTCCTGGCAATGTATTTTCTTAGTCGCCTTCTACGACATCCACGGGAGGAGATGGATGAACATATTTAAAGCTACATATTAATTGGGACTATATGTTAAAAATCGATAAATTTGTAATTTTTTTATTGGCATCCCTACTATCTGGCTAGTTCCAAAAAAATCGGTGTGACTCTTTTATATTAGATTTATTTATTGGTATCGTTTCTAGCTGGCCAGTTTTACAAACCTTCAATGCGACTTTTGGTAGGTACTGGACGATTTTTTTTTTCACAAATAAAAAAAAATTAATTTAATTAGCCGTAAAACGCTTGACAGTCCATCGTAACAGCAACAAAGCACTCTTATTATTCAAGTAAATTATAATTGTCCTGTCGCAGCAAAACCAATTACAGTGAGAGGCCTAGTTAATGAGACGTTACAATTAATGGGCTGCAGTTAAGGACACCACGGCTGGCTTAAAAAATAACAACAGAGGTACTCTTTTTTAATGGTCCAACAGAAGAACCTCTTTACAATGTACTTAAAGAGTGTCTATTAGTGGAAAATCATTGAAAATCCTTCTAATATTACAAGAAATTAAAGATTGTAATATTTTTTCTGTGTAGAATAGTTTGTAGGCGTATCTCTTGCAGCCTAAGATCAATATAATTGTTCTAGACTAGTTATACCTCTGGTTTCTCTTTCACTAACAATCTGTAAATCTATTGTTAACAGTGGTCAGTTGCTTTTTCTTTCAGTTACGCTTACGGATGTTTGCAGTCGGTTAATAGATTCGAAAGGACTGCTTTGTGTTGTATGAAAACAGGACGCCTTTAAAAAAATATGACCAGCAATCGGAATAGGAGTACAAAATATATTTGAATAATATACTTGTATTTTTTTTAATACAGAAACCCCTGAAACCTTTTTTATTGCACAACTAGTATTTCTTTTCTCAACTCAATCGTGCTAGTCAAATACCTATGCATTTCACTGAAAATCCAAGCGGACGTTAGTGGATGACGCTTATAAGGGTTGTAGCAAGTGGCAAACCCTATCTCTCCTTCGGGATATAGGCGTGAGTTTACGGCGGAGTTTGAGAAAGCGAAAGTGATCTGTCAGGATCGTGGCAAGTGGCAGTCCCTGGTCTCTGTCTACCCCTCTGGGATACAGGCGTGAGTTTATGTATGTTTTTTTGTTTATGTATGTTTTCTCGCCAACTTCAGGCAATTTATAATCCACGTACCCATTTGGCCGAAGAAATTGTGAAAGCGGCTGGGAAACACTGGTGGAAATTGACAAAGGACCGGATGAGTTGGCGTGAAAGAAAAGAGGCCCGTGCCCAACAGTGGGCTCTTTTTATGGGCTGATTAGATAGCATCGTGGGCAGGCCCCCCACCGTTGGTCGTGGCGGGGAGTCGTTGAATGTGGGCGGCACAACACCGGAAAGCTTGGAAAACCGTGAGGGAGGCCCATGTCCTGCAGTGGGCGTAAAATCATCATCATCATCATCAGCCATTTGATGCCCACTGCAGGACATAGGCCTCCTTCGTAGTTTTCAGAACCATCATGGTTATTTTATCATCATCATCATCAGCCATTTGACGCCCACTGCAGGACATAGCCTCCCTCATGGTTTTCCTAACCATGAAGGGTTTTGCCATAATCGCCACGCTTGGCAGGCGGGTTGGCGATCGCAGTATGCGGTTGGAATCTCAGGAAGACGCTGCTGCCCGTCTCCTGGTAATTGATTTCCTTAGTCGCCTTCTACGACATCCACGGAAGGAAATAGAGTGACGCTATTCTTAATCCGGCGCCACACGGAACAATCCGGCGCCACACGGGCGTCAAATGGCTGATGATTATGATAGATAAATAGACAAACACTGCTTATGACTCACGAACTGCGCGCACCTCTGGCCCATAAGTTACTAAAATATGGCATTCGGCATCGACGGTTTATCTGTGCATTCTATTTAAGTTTGGTTCCTTTTTTTATTATATCGAAGTTTCTGCAGCATCTGCTGCTGGCAACACCGACGTCCAGCTAAATAATGTGAATACGGCCGCGAAAACCTGCTACAAAGAAAATTATGAGTGAAATATTGTAATTTATATAGGGTTATTATTTCTTAAATGCGCAATTATTGAGGCACGCCCGTTATAAATTGTCATTTAGGTACAACTTTTGCTCCGCGACTTTTCGAATTCTTCTGTCTCATTTCCCAATTTCAGTGTTCCGTAGTCGACAAGGAACCCTTATATTTTGGTCATGTCCGTCCGTCTGTCTGTCCGTCTATCTGACCGCGGCTTAGGTCAGCGAAATAGGCATAGACATATCAAGAATATATCACGGCTTTACAAGCTACGGACTAAGAGGCGACCAACCCATAAAAGGAAAACTTCGTACAAATTCCTCTGAAAATGACTTCGATGAAGTTGCTAGTTCTTTAAAGCTGGTAAAAACCCCTCCTTCTTCTGAACCCTAAACTGCGCGTGGCACGACGTGCACTTGGCCGGTTTTTCACAAAAAAGTGAACGGTTTGGAGTGAAACCGTTTGATAGGTAATATTTAAAACCATAAACATTGTGAAGTCACGCGTGGTGATTAAGCCTGAAGTGAGAAGGCCTGTGCCCTACAGTGAGACGTATATAGGCTGCTTATGTAAGCGAAGATCCTTAGTCCTAAAGATCCCACGCCAACCGGAATAATATGCTAGCCTCTTCTCGGGAGTCTAACTCGCTCTTGACAAATAAAATAAAATAAAATAAAAATTAGCAATCATCATGGTACAAGGAGTTCTCAAGAGTTTACAAGTGGTTCATACAATATATCAGCGCCAGACTCTGGCATACAAATGTTGGTGGATGGCCTATGGATATTAAATTTCAAATCAGTGATTACATACAGTCACTAGTTATGTTTAAGTTTGATGATTCGAAATTTCATTCTTTTATAATGTTCTTGATAGTAAAAAGTAGTTTTTTCTCCCGCCGCACCTTTAATTTTGCATAGCAAGTGTGTAGATTGGCGTAAATGCATCACAGCATCGCCCTTTACAAAAGCTTTCCGTTGCTTACCTACTTCATACACAACGTTATTCCAGGCACATCCATGTGGTACAGTCTGACGTCAGTAAAGTTATTGCAATTTCTTTAAGCTGAAAGAGGCACGCTTGCCGTGTGTGTTGTCACATACAGTGACTTGTGTGTCAAAGAAGTGGAAGTCGTTTGTCAGGATTGTGGCCAGTGGCAACCCTTGGTATCTGCCTATCCTTCCGGGATTAGCATCGGTTTATATAGTGTAACGGTGTTAACCTTTTTACACAATTTTTGTATTTCCTTCATTCCGTCCTATCATTTTAAATTTACAATGTACGTCACTCATTTTTAGATTTTTAGAGAGACATATGTCGTGCAGTGAGCGGTAAATGGCTGATGTTGATGATGATGATGATGATGATGATGTATGGCGCTAGTTTTGAAAAAATAAGAGCCGCCATTTTTTTTCGTTACTCATAATTTAATTTACTTAAGCATAAACAAACAATATCGGGGCGAAAAGTGATAAAAATATGTTTGAAAAGTATGGTTGAAGCGTCTTATCACCTTTTGTGGTCGGCGCCGGCCAACTCAATTTTTCTTTCACGAATATGGGATGACGGAATCTTAAATATTTAAGATAATAGAACACATTCCTCCAAAACGTGTATTGTTAACGATTTCAAAATGGCGCTGTAGTGAGCACAGAACATTTTCTCTGTTTTGTGGTAGTGAGGGTAGCGCGCGGCGTAGGCGAAGTCAGTAGGGGAATGGTTGATTCAGAAGTAAGTACTTTACACTTTGTTGCACACATAAAAGTCATACATAAAACACAATATTTACAAAAAAATAAAAAGAGTACATGTCGAGCTTATTTCAGCAGAAATCTCTTCCAGCCAACCATCGATGTGGTGATACGAACATTATAAACGAGGGGGGGGGTGAACAATAATTATTAAGTATTATATATTAAGTCAATACAAACATACATATCATGGACTATGCATATACCTACTTAAATATTTATTAAATATTGTAAATAAGTGCATATTTGAAAATGTTTACGTCATGTGCGCCAGTGTACAATAAAGAATAATTCTTATCTCATCTTACCATAAGTGTTAATCGAAGTATGGTTGTATATTGAATTGAATACCCTAATTTATATTATAACAAAACCGGCCAAGTGCGAGTCAGACTCGCGCAAGAAGGGTTCCGTACCATTATCTATACAACATTACACAAAGATCTAATTTAAGAACAACGCCATCTACAGAAACCAACAAGATGCGTTTAACACTTACATTTAACGACAAATGACGACATGAAGGTTATGTAGATGGCCGCTAGATGGCGAGCCCTGTCTTTAGACAACGTTTCTTGTATGGGAGCCCCCCTTAAATATTTATTTTATTCGGTTTTTAGTATTTGTTGTTATAGCGGTGACAAAAATACAGCATCCGTGAAACTTTTAATTGCATAGCTATCACGGTTCATGAGATACAGCCTAGTGACAGACAGCTAGACAGACAGACGGACGGTGAAGTCTTAGTAATTGCGTCCCGTTGGCACCCTTCGGGTAAGGGTCCCATTCGGCACCCTTCGGTTACGGAACCCTAAGAAGGCTTAAGCTCTAGTTTACCGACTAAGCGTTTCAACAACGACATATACCTAATATTTCACAATACGACACTAGACGCTCAATTGAACTCCAGCAACTGTAACAAGATCATGATAATAATTATTGTTTTTTTATCCGAAAATTACACTTTCTGTACACCTTCTCTTAAAGTACGATCATAGAGTACCCGAGATTTGAACTATGGGAAAATATACCGAGTGCATTTTTGCCTCAATTAGGTATACCACTTCAATATAGACCTTATTGCTGCAAAACTTTAAGTTTACTTTAGAACGTGAAGAGGGAAATTTTCCAATAAAAGCAGCGTCGCTTGCGGTTCACGGCCATGGAGGTTGGATTTTAGGTAATTTGCGAGTGTTCGAATACGCTTCCTTTCTGTCCTTTTTCCTCTGCCTCTGTCTATCTCTTACGAAAAGAAGATTGGTGCCCTGCATTAGAATTTACAACTCACGGGAAAGCACTCTTACCGCTGAAATTGGTCTTGACCTGCAGTAACTTGACCTGCAAAATATTTGCAGTTATATTATTATGTTTTTTTACTTGTGTGCAATAAAGGATAGTCTAATTTTATCTTATTTTGTAATAATCGATATTTGAGTACGACAATTAGAAGCCAGTGTAGATAACAGACACATATGTAATTCCATAAGTAATTCGCAATGTAAAGTTTGGTTAAGGGTTTTTTTTATTTTTTACGAAAGTAGACATAAGTTGTTAGGACTAATTTAACTTTTGTTGTTTTAAGTTATTGTTAAGCACCTTAAAAAATTAAAAATAAAGTTCACTCCTCGTGACGTCATTTGCGAGGGCTTTTTCCCAACTGATGCATGACTTTGTTTCTAAAATTTTTGTAGTAGATGCAAGAGATTGAGTTGAAAATAATGCATCGGATGAGAATACCTGTCATACTTGTCAGACTGACGTTCGTTTTGGTTGTTTGTTTGAACTGTTAGTTTGGGTAATCTGTGGGTGAAAAGATCGACAGTCGGCCCGAATTTTTTTGTGTTGACCGGTCATAGCGCGATGGAATAAGGTTCACACTGATTTCTATGTTGATTTGGCTGCCAAATATACTATGCTGCAAATGACGTCACAGTCGGTCACAGTGAAAAGCAAATATATCGTGATTTTTTTATTCAAAATGCCAATATTGATAATATTTCCTAGCTTTAACAAGGGCATTATTGTTATTTGAACTATATTGGCTGCATTGGTTGTTAATTCAGCCCTACAAAAAAAAAAACTTTACATTGCGAATTCCTAGTGTAAATGCAATTCAATTCAATTCAAATATTTTTATTCATTGTAAAAACAGAATGTTTACTTAATGAACGTCAAAGTTGTTAGTTTCACAATTAATGGATTATGTGGAGAAGAAGCTAACAAAGAAACTCCACATTTATTCTTTTCAAAACACGTTTTAACTTAATTAACAGAGTTTTCAACTTAAAATATTAGTCATGAATGTGTTGAACACTAGTCACAATCGTCCTTTAAATAATATTAATCTACTGTTTAATGCCAAACATCTTTGTCTTCTAAATAATCCTTGATGTTATAGTAAGCCTTTTTGCACAGAATGTGCTTAACACATTTTTTTAATCGCGTTGGAGGTAACTCTAATATATCTTGAGGAATTTTGTTGTAGAACCTTATACAGTGCCCCATAAAGGATGTGTTAACTTTTGCAAGTCTAAATAGTGGAAATGACAATTTATGTTTATTTCTAGTATTAACATTATGGTGGCCACCAACATTTTCGAAGTCTTTGATATTTTTTCTAACGTACATAATATTTTCATAAATGTATTGACATGCAACTGTTAAGATGTTGGTTTCTTTGAAGAAATCTCTTAGCGAATCCCTACTACCTAACTTGTAAATAAATCGGATGGCTCTCTTCTGTAAGATGAAGATCGTCTCAATATCTGCTGCCCGACCCCACAGTAGTATGCCGTAGGACATAATACTATGGAAGTAACTAAAATAAACAAGCCTAGCAGTTGCAACGTCAGTGAGCTCTCTAATTTTTTTGACTGCATATGCTGCAGAACTAAGCCTGTGTGCTAGTTTTACAATATGAGGACCCCATTGCAATTTTGAATCGATTGTGATGCCTAGAAAAACGGTATCTTCTACAAATTCTAGTTTTTCTTTTCCGAGTACAATGTTGTTTTCAACTAATCTTACGTTTGGTAAGGTAAACTTTATACATTTTGTCTTTTTGGAATTTAGAAGCAGATTATTTGCCGTGAACCAATCCAACACACGCGAGAGAGCATCATTTGCATCGTCAAGATTATTTTCTTGTCTCTTAATTTTAAAAATAAGTGACGTGTCATCTGCAAATAATACTATCTCGGACATGTTTTGTACCATAAACGGCAAATCATTTACGTATACAAGGAAAAGGAACGGCCCCAAAATTGATCCCTGTGGTACTCCCATTTTTATTTGTGAACCTGTGGATTTTATACGATTTATGTCCGCTTTTTGAACCCTTCCTTTTAGATAAGATCTCATCAGTTCTAAACCTTTCCCCTTTACTCCGTAATGCTCTAGTTTTAGCAAAAGTGCAATAAAGTATATTCTATTTATCGATGCGTACTCGTATTTCACACAGATTCCCACACTTTATTATTAACGGGCTGCTGTTACGTGGAGCATGCTGTCCCGCTCGCACAATTTAACGTTTTTTTTTTATATTGTAATAATATGAGTAAACTTTTGATAAATGTGGTCTGAGGGTTTGATGGATAATTAAATTGCGGATATTCAGGTCATATATTTCTTATCCTGTACTAGATTATTCATTAAGAAAATTTGATTCCAAAACTCCTTTTTTACAACTTTTCTTTATTAAAAATCGGAAACAAAAATATATTTGAAATGTCCTTAATTTACTTATGCATCAAAACCTCAGACCACATTTATGAAAAGTTTACTCATTTTATTATAATAATGAAAAGGTTAAATTGTGCGAGCGAGACAACATGCTGCACGTCAGAACAGTCTTAAGGGCTGCAATGAATTTGTATACTGCTAAGACTACCATGTCACATAATAACAAAAAAACAAAGCCCGCTAAGACTACAATGGGTGACAGACAACACACCGGGTTGCGAGTATAACTCAGGACCGGCGCTCGCGCACCAGTGCCCGCTTGTTCGAGGTTAAGAGAATACACGAAATCTCAATACGCTGCGTTAAAAACGAAAAACCGGCCAAGTACGAGTCAAAAACACTTGACTTTGGCTTTGTACGGAACCCCCTCCACGCGATTTCAATTAGCACTTGGCCGGTTTTTTTTTTAAGTTCTTGCAACTCTCTGGGCTCCGTACACAAAACTGCAAATATTCCTCTCTTGTGCCTTTTTCCTACGTCCATGGAAAAGCATCAATTTGGTTGATTTTATTCAAGATGCATGCCTGGCGACGGTATTTCCGCATAACCTATTAAAAGTGGCTGTGTCCTTCGAGAAATGAGTGACATTGATTTTATACCATAGAAGATACAGAAAAACACTGGAAAATTTTAAAAATTATACTAGAAAAATTATTTTTTTCGGCGTTTTTGGGCTACCAAACGATGCGAAAAATCAAGTTACACTAATAATAAAAACATGATAAAATGATAAAAAATTTATTTAAACCACTTGCTAATAAATAAACATTTCCTCAATTACTTAAAAGTATGATTATCTTATTATTGGTATAGTAAATGGTTGCCATTGACAATAGAGAGGTTACCGTTGGACCTCACACTAGACGGAAATCTGTATAGTGAGGACCTGGTTATAATAAGTTGACAGTGTTCAAAGTTGGCGACGGGTACAGAATCATATTTTTACTTAGGTACTAAACAAAGACCGACAGTGGTATACAAATGTTTAAGAGTTACATGGTGAGATTAACTAGTTGATTTAAAATTAATCAATACTAAAAAATAATAATAAATTAAAAATAACACAATATAAATATTTACATACAGGCACATACATTACTTCTGGCCCCACACTAGGATACCCTGTGTCGTGGGAACCAGAAACAACGACATCACATACATGTAAACATCCAAGACCTGGGGCGTTTTTTTGTCCCCAGCCGGGATCCGATCCCGGGACCTCTGGCATGGTATGCAGATGCACGACCGCTGCGCCACGAGGTCGTCAAAAAACTTATGAAATTTAGTTTTTTAATAAAATTCTAAACATTTTTTAATAAAGGTGTAGGAGCATAAAACATTATTTTAGGAGATAACTCAAATGTTTATAAACCCTACATACGAGTACTACCTATACATTCTAAGGCGTCACGTGCAAGGTGTGATGTCATAGTTTGAGCCCGTTTTGTATGGCGTCTTTTTGTACCATGTGACTGGAATGAGTTGGCAAAAGTTCCTTCGACAAATAGAGGTACTTCCACTGCAAGACAAGAACAGTTAGAATGATAGAGAGAGAGAGAGAGAGAGAGAGAAAAGACGGAGAAATCCGATGTAAACATATTTTTGATTCATCTGTTCAACGTTTGAAAAGTTTGTTGTATCCTAGCTAAGAACTTCTTACCACCGTTGTAATTTCATCAAATTAATAGTATATTATGCAATTAGTCAATAAAGTATCATCAAATAAAATAATCACGAGCAAGTCAAGGATTCTAACGACTAAATCAATAACGAAAGGAGTGATTCATGATCATTGAATCCCGATTGAATTCAAGTGTTAATACCATTAGAATAAAACAATTTTTATTCTAATGCTAAGCTCCTTGTCGAAATATCGACCAATCAAATTTCAAGGTGTTATTTGCATAAAGAGTTTGTTTGTCGAGTATTTTTTTGCGCAAGGAGTTTGTATCGAGTATTTTTTGCGCATGGAGGTTGCATAAGCATTGAGGTGGAGGTCGAATATATTGGTGTGTTCTAAATTCAAACACCAAAATAGTGATTAAAAGGCCTTTTTTCACTCCATATGCTCGAAATGATGCATTTTGATGCCCAAATTTAGGACTCAAAACACGCTATTATTGTTCAAGCTAAGATGCATCAAAGTAAATAGACTCAAAATTGGGTTTTGAATCTATTTACCTTTAGGGACCTTTATCTAAATAGACTCAAAATCCAATTTTGAATTTATATACGAATGCACTCATTTACTAAGAAGTCGGACTTCTTTTTCACTCGTTCTACATCTATTTCGCTCCAACCCAAATAAGTTTTAAAACCGAGTTTGGAACTACTTACTGAACTACCAAACTCTTTGCTGTAAAACTTTGAAGTACCTAATTAATTGTCATATATTTGAAATTGGATAGTGTCTTCTTAGCACCAGAATCAGGGAACACAAGCAATTCAAAACCTCCTGCCAGAAGTTTTTTTTTTTTTTTTAATAAAAATAGCAGACCACCACTATTTATATGTGGCGCCCTTTCTTACAGTTATAAAATCTATATAAGTCGTATGATAAAAATTCCTAAAACTAACTAAGGTCCAATTTTAAAAGTAAGATGATAAAAGTTATGTACAGTAAAATTTCCTAATGCTAGTCTAAAATTAAAATTGTATAAAAAGAAAATGTCTTAAAATTAAAGCTGTTTAAAATTGAAATATTAAGATCGGTCAGATACAAAAAGTGTGTTGAATTATAAAGTAAAATAAAAATAAAATGTAAAAAGATAAAATGAGAATAGAATTCTCTATATGCGCCCCGACGCCTTGTCTCTGACTACTCCTAAGAGTAGTGACAAGCAAGGCGCCGGGGTTACAAATAAAAGCTAAAACATAAAAAATAAAAGAAGAAAAAAATAAAAATTCAGTCAAAAAATTTAAAATTGTACAAAGTCCAATGAAGTAAAATGTAAGATAAAAATATAAAATGTAAAAGTATTAAAATCTCTTTCAGTATTTCAATCGCCCTCCTTTGAGTGGTATGTAAGTGTTATCTTTTATTTCATTCCTTTCAGGTGGTAGTGAAAAGCAGTTTGTTCTACACGGGCGCAAATCATTTTTGGTCTCGGTAGTGTTGAATCCCTCGCTCCTTCAGCGATTATCAGTTCGCTCAATCGCTCTGGATTCAATTTCACAACCTCGACGCAAAATTTTGTTTGCGCCCTCGGTGAACAATCTACTATTAGTCACTGTTTTCAGTGAAAAAATGATCTTTTTAGAGCGGGAATGGTATAAACAACGTTATTCATCCTAAGACAAAATTGTTACCCAGTGAACGTCAAAATCTTACAGAAAAAAACACAAAATCTTTATTTTCGTTAAAATCGTCAAAATATAAGAAGCCCGTTTTGACAGCTACAAAAACCATAGAATCTTACCTATTTTGAGATCAAAAACATTAAAAATTTTAATTATGAGATTTAAAATCTAAAAAAAAATCTGTTTTTTCTTTCGAGCATTAAATAATATGCCAGAGTAGGTCGGTCATTCTCAGCTGACTTCATTTTCTAGCGTCCACGCAAATATCTTCTTAGATTGTAATATTTCGGGGTTGTTTTTTTTTCGTGTATTTCTCGTAATTTTTTACTAAGTAATAGAGTATATTTATTTAATTTGTTAAAAATCCATAATACGGTGCAAGCTCTCACCGAAAATGATATAGCTATCATTGGTGAACCAGTAGAAAGGGTGGTAGAAGCCAAAAACCTTGGTGTGCTGATGGACGGGGAGCTACGTTTCGAAAACCATATTAGGAACGTTGTCAGCAACTGCTTCTATCGCCTGAAAATTCTATATAATATACGCGATTACCTTAGCACTGATTTGCGTGTCAGGCTGAGTGAATCGTTGATATTATCTAGACTAAACTACTGTGATACTGTCTATGGTGGCTGTATACTTGGCCGGACAAAGAGACTAATACAGCGAGTGCAAAACGCATGTGCTCGGTTCTGTTTTAAAGTCCCACCTAGATCCCATGTCACTCCGTACTTGAACGCTGCAAAGCTCCTGAATATGGAGTCCCGACGACGCCTGCACCTAGCCACGCTGTTGTTTGGTGTAATTCGCAACAAAACTCCTAGTTACCTACATAAGAAACTAGAATGGTCATCTCGGGAGCGACAGGTGCACAAAGACAGGATTCGTATCCCCGCGCATCGTACCGAGACGTTCCGTGGCAGCTTTAGGTATGCGGCGTCCAAGTGCTGGAACGACATTCCTCCCCCAGTCCGTGAAGCGTCCAGTAGATGTGCCTTTGGGCGCAAGCTCAAGGCATATCTGCTTGAACAGCAGAGACTTCCTTATCCCGAACTTTCACGCCGCAGACTTCACGCTACAAATGACTTAGTGACGTAACGAGGTGATCGCATCAAGGATACTTAACTCGATTGCGTATTTATTCTACCATTCATTTGTTATATATGTACTTAATATTTCATATTGTACGTATATGTATGTGTATATATGTCTTTATATATGTATTTACGTGTATATCGCTGTTAATGTAAATTTATTGATGTTTATTATGTTACCTATATGTTTTTATTTATTTGTTAGCGGCAGGCCACGCTCCGCTCTGGAGCACTTGGGGCTATCGGCACTGACTGAAAATCAGCGCTGAGGGTTCACACCCTCAGCACTATGCTGAGTCAGTTGCCATTTGCAGCAGCAGAGACACACCGCGACAATGTCTGAAAAGTGTACCTATTATTTTTTATTACTATTTTTTGCTGTACATGTTTTGTTTTGTTTTAAGTTTTAATTACCGTGTGTTGTTTGTTGCTGCAATAAATGTTTCTCTTTCTTTCTTTCTTTCTTTCAAAAATACATTCTAAATTATTTTTTCTAAATTGTTCTCCTAATTTACGTTCGCTGTCCACAACCCAGAATCAAACTTTCTACCTTCATTATTTCTAAAATAAGCTATGATTTTATTCATTTCAGTTTGTACATTTGGAGAGTTATTCAATAAATGTTACAATTTAGAAAATATCGTAATTTTATCAAGTGCATTTATTTAGATATAGCGTAAAATGTGATTGTCCTTTCATTATAAATAATTTTCGTCACGGGTTAGAAACCAGTGTATACGTCACTAGCCGAGTAAATTTTACCCATCCCTATCGCGTCCTCGGCATACGTCAGTAGCGCCGCGACAGGCAACCGAAGCGGTCCTGTGTCATTCGATCTGTTGTCGCTCTACGAACGTAAGTACCTAATTTTCGTTTGCATGGTTTAATATTCCTCTAATTTTCGTTCGCACATTTAATACGTATGTTTACAGTAATTTACTCTTCAGTTTAATTATAATAACGTAGAAGTGTGTCATTGAACTCATGCTTAAAGCCTTATTCAGTATTAATTACCTATTCTTAAAAAAAATTAAACAAAGCATTTGTTCCTCATTTTCATCACGCAGTTTCGTCACGCTGAACGTGACGAAAATTAGATAAAACGAAATAACTATTGTTTGTTTCGATTTAAGTGTACCTTGCCATTTAATTATTAAATGCTTTCTGAAGGCTTTAAAGCAATTTCTAATAAAAATATCCCCATATAATTTAAATGAATTTTATGAAAATTGTGATAATAATAATTTTTGTGAGTGAGATAAAATTTATATAGAAATGGAAATATTTTTGTCAAATGCTATTGACTCGAAATGATTCTGAATTGACATAAGTATTTTATTTTTAATAAAAATATTATTATGATATTGCCATGCCGTGCCCGGTAAAATTACACTTGTACTTGTATGAATAATACCTACTTAAGACCTATTTACTGTAATTTATCGCAATAAATTGAATTGAATTGAATTGAATTGAATTGAAATAAAAGAATTTTTTACAGAATAAATACCTATTTCATCATTCTTATTTTTATCAACAGCATGGGTAAGCAAAAACGAAGCCGAGAGGAGATTTTGGAGCAACAAAAGCTTAGACAGCAAAGAAGAAGAGATTTTTTTGATTTTTTACTGTTATTTTTTTTTGTAAAATAATAAACAAAAATTTAATAATGACCAATTTTCTAATTTTCGTCACCGCGAATCTAATTTTTGTCACGCTCAAAAATTTATCACTGCATTAATTCAAAAGTAAAAATGTGATTTCAGTGCCTAATATATAAATGTGAATATTTTAACATGTTTTTCATGTTTTATTGCTCATATGGAAAAAAACTTGAAAAATTAAAATCGTGACGAAAATTATACGAAGAACACCTTGCCGTGAGAATGACCGAGGTGTCTTCTTATGTATTTGTTCGAGTAAATCCAAAGTAAAATGCATTTTTGTGTAGCTGTCAAAACGGGCTTCTTACATTTCGACGACTATTAGCCCCCTTATTTTACTATTTACATAGTCACTGGAGTCACCTTTTAAGCATGTAATGCGTATACTAGTTGACACAGCTCGTCTAAAGCATCAACACAGTTTAATTTGAGCCAAACAACATTACGTTAGTATAAAAATAATTTTGATAAACTTAGCCAAATATGTTTTTCTTCGTACGTGTGTGTGTGTATGTATGTGTACGTGTGTGTGTGTGTGTGTGTAAAATTAATATCCGTTAATAGTATTTGTTACAGCATCGTAGCTGAAAATAAATTTTTGTTTGTATAAATACCTATTGTATACTAGGATTTTCTAACGTTTATACTACCGAAGCTTTCAATGTCTAGTAACGTTAAGCGAGATCAGTGGATTTTTTGCCATGTTTTCTCTATAGGTACTTTACGTGGAGATTGGAAATGTTGTAATATAAGACCCCTCCTTAGACTTTAATAGGTTGGAAGCCTTTCAACAGTCTATTTGAGACTTCGCTGTATTACGTTATTACTGAAGCAGCTTATTAAACGCAAATGCAAACATCGCAAGTAACAGAGAAATTGCTTGTCTAAGAAAAGTGAGTTTGAAATAGCACCAATCACAAATAGCAATAAAATTCATATTTTTAATTTTATAGCAATGCGCGTTTTCTATTTTAATAATAATAATAACAATTTCCAGACAATACAATCACTTGACCTAGTCCCAAACTAGGATACACTGTGCTATGGTAACCTGGCAAGGACGTCACAAACATGAAAATACACCCAGACTGAGGCCATTTGTACAAATGTATGGCGGGCCCCAGTGGGAATCGAACCCACGACCTCTGTTCTGGTAGCTAAGCACCTTGACGGCTAGACCAACGAGGCAGCCACGACTAACTTCTCTTTTTAGAATTATATCTTGCGTTTTCATAAGAAAAGAGGTACAAAAGTACCTACAAATGTATGGTTAAGCTAAGTTGTACCACTTTCTAAAAGGTGGCTTATGTAACATTTAAGTTACATTTATCTTTTAAAATTCAATGTAAATTACTATTTAAGAGACAAATATAAAGAGAGGTGCAAGTCAACCATAAAAAGTTTTGCTTAAAGGTGAATTTAGTTCAGGAACTACTGAACAGGGACAGTACATAAAACATATGATTTTAAGTGCCTATCGCTCATTTGTTTAGTAAATATATAACAATGTCTACCTGTTTTCCTTTTTTATACTCACTTTAAACATTTTTCAGTACGGTGGCCTCATAAGAATCACCATAAATCAAAGTTCCGGAGTGATTTCAGGTAAAAACATACCGTAATACCTTCATTATACATTCAGTAAGGGTTCCCTGCTAGTCGTTTCAGTTGGAAGACTCTTTTAATGACTCATTGAAGGTGGAAGCCATTGAAGGATACCTTTAAGAGGTTAAAATGATATATAAAGTTTTTGGTTTAGATTCAGGACTGCTACTATGAAAATTTCAAGTTACAGAAGAGATTTTCTTGGATCTGGGGTCGAAGTAGTATAACATAGTATGTATTCCAACAAAACTTAAAAGTAGAAAAAACTGGCCGACTTCTAGGCCCAAAAAATACATGACTTATGTAAGAATCTGCCAAGAAATTGACAGAGTTTTGATAGTCAAGGCAAAAATTTTTAAATTTGCAGACAAGCTTGGCAAGTTTTTAGAGTATACAATGAAAACCTACCAATTAGTAAGAAGTAATCTTACAAGAAAAAATATTTTGTCATTTTTTCATGCAATTAATCTTGTTACCTCCCACTAGGCCACTATATTACTATATAGATATCCTCTGATTTTCCTATCATCAGAATTGTTATGTCTTTAGCCTAGCCTATTATCCAAAAACCATATTCAACTAGGCCTCTGACTGGTCAGTTTACTACCAGGCTCCATAGAAGTGTCGATATGACTTTCCCTTGTGGTCTGACCACTATTCCTTTGTGGTATTTAGTTTTAGCGTTGTATGTTGTCTATTCACCCCGTGTTGGTATGCTGCACTCCTCGGTCCACCAGTGCTTGGTTGATACTGCTGAAAGTGGTTTTATCGAAAACACATTCCATATTAATGAAAGCTGGACCATGTGCTTAATTGATGAGCCCTTTTCTATTTTTCTAACCGCAGTATGAAATGCCGAACCTATTGATTTACAATCTTCTTTTTGTGTTCTGAGTTTACAATAGTATTTTGACATTGGAAATGTCTTTTCGTTCGCTCCAGTGTAGGCTCCGATTTCACGAAAAAGTGCGATCCCCTTATATCTCGGAGAGTTGTGAAGTGCCGATTTAGTGAAAAAAAAAAAAAAAAAAAAAAAAAAAAAAAAAAAAAAAAAAAAAAAAAAAAAAATTTTGGTCGATTTTTTTATTTTAGCGCTTGATATTTTGAAAACGAAGAATAAAATCAAAATTGTAAAAAAATCTCCTGTGGACAATTTAGTCAGCTACAATTTGAGCTTAAAACAAAGACGATCGGGTTAAGGGTTTGCCTAGTAGCCTAGCCTATTTGAAAAAGTCAAAAAGTCAGAAGGACATTTTTCAAATGGCATTTATGGCTTGATTCGTTTCCAATGTGCTCGATAGTCGTGTGAAGTACGAAATCTGTGATTTTTTTAATAACTAGCGATGCTCATTTATGACTCGATTCATTTTCAATGTGCTCGATAGTCGTGCGAGGCACGAAATCTGTAATTTTTTTAATGACTCGCGAGCATAGCCATAAATAATCGCGGTTAGACCCATTTAACATATTACTATTGATCTAGAATTTTAGGCATGATGTTGAATATTGAAGACCACCGATATTCGCCACGATATTGCAAATCTTGCCGTTAAAACTGGAACTTTCCATCCCATAGACTCAAAAAAAGTTCAACAAAATTACATGTTAAAAAAATACTTTACCTAAACAGCACAATTTAGGCACTATGCAAGGTTACAAAAAATAGCAAATCACCTTTACAAAAGTCTTTGCTATAATTTATTCGCGTAACTTTTCGCGTCGACCGTCGCCTTATCTCGGTGCAAAATTTAAAATGCCACGTCCAGCTTGTATGTATGGGAAACAGTCTTGGTTTGGTGACCTGCAGCTCTCTTCAGTAAGCACAGTGAGCGGACAACCAATTCCCTCCGTTCGTCGGAAGTCTACCATAGAATATTCACAGAAAGGACCACTTAGAAGAGAAATCGTGACATGAAATCAATCCCACATATCATGTTGATTTATAATAAATTCCTAAATTATTGTAATAGGTTCTAAAATTACCTATCACCGTTATTGAGATCTATGATATAACAGGTTTGCGAAAACCTATTATAAAGTTTTTTTTTCCTTTATTGGCGTTAATAAGCAGGGGGTAGCCGCTTAATACAAAAATATAAGAAACTTTTCTCAAACCAGTACCTATTGTTGGAAAATATTTTTACTCTATTCCAGGGTTTCTCAAACTTATGGCTTCACGTACCCCTGTTGAAGTTTCTAAATGACAGCGAACCACTAACCCCCCCACAATGCGTAAGTAACTGTTGCCAACTCTTGTTTTAGTATAGTAGTAGATGAACTATAAAAATTGGTAGAAATTAGAAGATTTGAAAAATGAAAATCGGTCTATCCTATAAATATAGTTCAGAAGATTTGTAAGAATTTGTACGAAAAATCCCTTTGTAAAAATCCATTACGTAAATCTTGTCGCGAACCCCCTACCGTCGGATGGCGAACCCCACTTTGAGAAACTCTGCTCTATTCCATTCCTTACTAAAAGTTTGCATATATAAATGTATAAATCAATATTTGAGGAAATGTACTCGTACTCCTTACATAAAAATCCGTCGAAGTCAGTGATGTAATGGATACTAATTACAATCGTATAAGGTGTTCCTCCTCCTACCAAACATTACAAAACAATCCCTGAGCAAAGCATGTTGGTCACAAGAAGAAGCAAAATAAAAACAATGAAAGGTTGTCCTATAACATTTTTTCTGCCAACAGGAGGACCTTGTACCAAAATTGTAAAAAGTCACCGACTTTGACAGTCTCATTTTATGAAAATCAGGGGAAGGAGACCTAGCTTAGGAAGACGCTTTAGACACTTAAACATTCCATTCAAAGTTTATTGTGACGATTCGGTGTTCTTCGCGTAGGCGTCGACTCTTCCTACTTGTTAATCTGTGCACTAATTGACTTTGCAATGTACAATGAACTGTAATTCTATGAAACAGGCCCCTGATGGCCGGTTTCACATTGGATGGTGATGTATTGTGACAGTTATCGTGAAACCGATCTTCTGCCCGCTCTTTTCACGGGCGCAGGAACAATTTTATTGTAGTTCCCCCACAACGGACTCTGCCGAGGAACATATTGTGTGACGGGCCTTTTTATGCTTTTGCTAGCGGCTGTACGTAAAGTTTAGGGATCAGCCGGTGCTGTCACGAAACCGACAACTCGCGGATCGCTGGCGATCATAGACAAATTGATCGGACTGCAAGTGATTAGGCCCTCTACAGGATCGTGCCCGCGGGTAATCGCCGGTCATCGGCTTGGTTGTCTGGAAGAAATAGAGTTGTCTGGAAGAAATTACTTTTAGTAATAAGGCCGCCATTGGTACGGGTACTATATTACTGCCTGGTGTACATACAATAAAACATATTCTATATATCTATCGGCGACTAAGTAGAGGCACCTTTACGCTAATTATTTATTGAAGAGACATGGCGCGGCAGCGTAAGATGGACGAATGAAAATTAAGTAGAGGCTTTGCTAGTGTCTATGTATACTAAGTGTTTTAGAAATGTCGATAATTTTACCGTTTGCTTCTCAAAAAAATAAAAATTAAACAAGAATGGTTCACGATGTTGTGATTTCGACTCCCAGAGCCAATAGGTAAAAGCTGCAAATAATAAATTGAAGGGTAACGTCATCTTTGATGGCAACATTCCCTCACAAGCGGTCTATTCCGACGTCCACAAATCGAACTAGAGAGGATCTCCTGAGACGTTCCCAGCCCATGAATACACGAAGCTGAAGGTACAAACGTTACGCTTCAGCTCATTATCACCTGTGGGAATAGCAAGGGGAATGAGTTACTTTTATTTCGCGTATAAGGATCTGCGAAGGAGAATAATGTAGGTACATGTTTCAGTAATAGTAGAAACTAGAGGTGTTCTATTTATAAGTACATTTGGCCTGTGTCTCACTTGGTTGGGCCTAAAGTCTACTAAAATGGGAAACTTGCCTGACAGTTACATTGGAGTGACATAATTTTAATACCAAAGAAGACAGAAAAGCTTAGAAAATAAAAACAATAATAATATATTTTTTCGTGGTTTTACACTTAAAAAAATATATGAAAAATTAAGTACATCATTTAAATTTAACCTTTTAAACTTGTACCATGTACTTACATCATTTAAATTTAACCTTTTAACGCTTTTCGCTTCGGGTCAAAAACCATCGATTTCAAAGCATTTTTGCCAAAACAAGCCATTTTTAGCGATTCAATCGATTTAATTCGGTTCTAGGCGTTATGTTCTAAAAATAGCTGTAAGAAAATTGAGATTGCTGATGTTCACTCTTTGCGAAACGTGAATTATAAAAAAGATATGATTTTTCCATTGGTGGCGCTAGTTAGCAAAGGTGGCCTACCGTAAAGGTTTTTTTCGTGAGTAAATGCGCTTTGACGGAACCCTCCAATAAAGTTCCGGCCCAACATGTGCCCACTCTCGAGCGCGTGTTGTGGTCTCGCTAAAAGTTTTGCCTGCTTTGTGTAGAGTTGTTCAAATTATAATATTTCTACAAAACGCTTTTTGTAACGCAACTGGCCAGCTTTTTAGAAAGGGACCTCGCGGGATGCAGTTTTGTAAAATAAAACGTCCAGTGAAAACGACTGCTTTAGAAATTAAAATGCGTGAAAATATCTGAGCGAAGCGAGAGTACCTGTTACAAGCGTCTTAACCATGCAAGAATTTCACGTTGGAGCCGTTAGTCTCTCGCTGTACTACACAATTACAAATATCTTTATTGAGAAAAGCAATTAGCCACGGTGAATTTTGAAGTCCTTGCCACCCTTTGCTTTTGAACTAGGAAAACCTGTGCGTCAAGAGCAAGTGCCTACTAAGTGTTACAATTAAATGCAAATGAGTGCTAAACAGTGTACCAGACAAAAAAAGTACGTACTAAAGACAGCAAAAATAGAAAAGCTTGAGTTGAGCCAATTCAAAAGAACAGTAAATCGTTGTGTTTTAAGAATAACGTATTATTAGTTTAATTATTACTGTGTACAGCTTACTCACAGAGCTCTACAGTAAATTTAGACAAATATTGTGCTTACCTATATAATTATGGTTCTACTTTTAACCCTATTTCACCATGTTTTGTATGTATTCTGTTGGTGTGCTGAAAGGTGGCCAAATATAGTCACCAACTAACTGTGTGCCGTGCGATGGCCACCGGCGACGTAGCAGACCGAAGCGAAGATGGTGTGACGACTTGACCAAATATTCACTTGGTTGTCAAGAGTTGGCCAAGGACAAGGAAAAGTGCATGAAAAAACCAGCTAAGTGCGTGTCAGGCCACACGCTGTATAGTGCTCGGTAGAAGGCAGGGTTTCTTGATTGCTTTACACAACTAGCAACATTGACAAAAACTCATCAATATAATATATATATCATCATCATCATCATTCAGCCACAAGAAGTCCACTGCTGGACATAGGCCTCCTCCATGTATTTCCAAAAAGACTGGTTGGAAGCGGCTTGCATCCAGCGTCTTTCTGCCACTTGGATGAGGTCATCCTTTACGCTGCACTTGCCGATATGTGGTCTCCATTCGAGGACTTTTCGGCCCCATCGGCCATCAGTACTGCGTGCTATGTGCCCCGCCCACTGCCACTTCGACTTAATAATCCGCTGGGCTATGTCGACGACTTTCGTCCGTCTACGGATCTCATCATTTCTGATTCGATCTCGTAGAGAAATTCCGAGCATAGCCCTTTCCATAGCTCGTTGCGTGACCTTGAGCTTTCTTATACCTAAGGCCCATAGTGAGAGACCACGTTTTAGTGCCATAAGTCATCACTGGTAACACACACTGGTTGTATAATTTTGTCTGAGCGATTGAGGTATATTAGACGAAAAGACTTTTCTAAGTTTCCCAAATGCTTCCCAGCCGAATCGGATTCGACGATTGACCTCTTTCACGAAGTTGGACCGGCCTAGTTGGACTGTTTGTCCTAAGTAGAAGTATTCGTCTACAACTTTGAGAGTCGAGTTCGCCAATGTTATAATTGGGGTGGGCACAACACGGGCGTTCGACATGACCTTCGTTTTGTCCATGTTTATTTTAAGGCCCACACGTTGGGAAACTCGACTGAGGTCTTCGAGCATTACGCCGAGGTCTTCCATCGTTTCTGCCATGACTTCTATATCGTCGGGATATGTATAACATATATCCATATATACTAGAAATGTGAGATTTGGCATATATATATATATATATATATATATATATATATATACATTTCTAGTACCAACAAATCCTCTCTGAGCTAAGCTGCCGACGGATGGACGGACGTGGCGAAACTATAAGGGTTCCTTGTCGACTACGGAACCTAAAAAAACAGATTTTTCCCCGTAAGATTAATTTAGTTCCCTCATTCCGGGAATAAAAAGTGTAGAGAGAAAGTACGCTCGGGTCGCCGTGGAGGTGGGGAGGCAAGCGGAGTTCGCCTCAATACAAATAAATCAGATAGCGTGCGGGAAATCAACTCTGATCTAACGCGGCTTGTTAACGCAAAGTAAACTTGTTCCACGACGACTGCCTCCAGCATGGATGCTCACTCGATTGAAGTGCGTTCAACTAATGCTCCTCCGGTCTTTGTCTAAGGACCAATATCAAGTCAGTCCTGGTGAACACCAGGACTGAGTTGAAGATACGAAAAGTGCTTCACCAGGAAAGATCTGGCGAGAAAGTTGCCGGTGCTTATAAATAAATGACTAAAGTATGGTTTATACGAATCCAGTGCGCTGCCGCCAGTTCTGCAGACAAGCCACCGCTGGCTTGGCTCGTGTTGTTTAGATGAAGCCAGTCAGCCTGAATCTAGTCGCAGAAATAAAACAAAAACAAGCGGACAACGTTGAGGGGTCAGAGGGTGGAGGTCACTTAAAATAGACGGGCGCTCTATTCTCGCCAGCGCTGGCTTGGCATGAAAAACTGTTACACGGAGCCATCGGTGGCAGTCAGTACTAATGGCAGCCAGCGATGGCTCCGTATAAACGAGGCTTTAGACCGATTCTACGAATTTTCTGAGCCCATACCATCTCAAACGCAGAATTGTGGCTAGAAAGTGGGGACGGCTCAGTCTCGTGTTACGTAGGTAAGACCAACCAGGCAGAGCCTCTTGTGGCAACTTCCAAGAAGGAGAAAAAAATGGCGTACTAAAACTACCTGGCGCTGATCAGTTAGTGACTAGCAGGTGATTTTTTGCAGGCTAGTAGTCGCCAGGCTTTAAGTCTAACACTTTACAACGGACCGGCGCCTTGCGGATGGCACGATTTCAATCCAAAATCATCCTTAAATACTTACAAAGTTAGAAAGTACAATTCAAGTGCAAAGAAAGCCCTTTACTGTAATGTGTCCGTCGGCCACACGTTGGACGCACACGTGACGGGGCTTTCTTGCGCCAGAGGATAGTTTTTTTTAGGGTTCCGTACCCAAAAGGTAAAAACGGGACCCTATAACTAAGACTTCGCTGTCTGTCTGTCCATCCGTCCGTCCGTCCGTCTGTCTGTCACCAGGCTGTATCTCAAGAACCGTGATAGCTATAGAGTTGAAATTTTTACAGATTATGTATTTCTGTTGCCGCTATAACAACAAATACTCAAAAACAAATAAAATAATTATTTAAGGGGGGCTCCCATACAACAAACGTGATTTTTTTATCTTTGTGTCTAATGTTGTATAGGTAATGGTACGGAACCCTTCGTGCGTGAGTCCGACTTGCACTTGGCCGTTTTTTTTTATTTATTTTGTTTATTGACAAAACCCACAGCACAAGATTCTCGTCCGGACAACTTCATAATCGTACAAACAGATACTCGAATTGCTGACTGTAAATGTTGGTAATCGAGTTTGAGACTCTGCTGAGAAAACTACTAGGTAAAATTACAACATACATACATTAACTCACGCCTGTATCCAAGAGGGGTAAGCAGAGACCAGGGACTGCCACTTGCCACGATCCTGAGAGATCACTTTCGCTTCCTCAACATTCATTAGTCGTTGCATGCACGCACGCCGGTTTCGAGCACTTTTGACCTTGCCCTTTGCTAACATCTTCTATTTCCTCTTTCTATGTCCGCCTGGGACGTCTCTTGCCAGCCCTTCCACACACATTCGCTCGATATATTTGTTTAATCAATCTTTTTTCCTTCATACTCTCCACATGTCCAAACCAACGCAAAATTCCTTTCTCAATTCTAGTCACTACGTCCTCTTTCAGTCTACAACGTTCTCTAATCAAACTATTGCGTATCCTGTCATTCAAAGTAATATCAGACCTACTTCTCAAGGACGTCATTTATATTGCATTAATCCTACTTTCTTGCTTCTTTTGACATACCCAAGTCTCGCTACCATACATACGAGTAAGTGTTGTGTTGGGACCGTCACTCCATCATAAGCAGCCTATATACGTCCCACTATAGGGCACAGGCCTTCTCTCAGAGAGAGAGTATGGGCTTAATCACCACGCGTGCCCACCGCGGATTGGCGATTTCAAGCGCTGAGGTGTGTGAATAACTCAGACACCTAGGTTTCCTCACGATGTTTTCCTTCACCGTTAGCGAGTGGTATTGCTGCTATAACTTTACAAATGTACATAACTTAGAAAACAAAGTCATAGGTACATGCCCGCACTGGGATCAAACCTGGGTCTCCCGTTTCCGAGTCCAATGTTCTACTCACTAGGCTACCACCGCTTCAGCACTCCATACTGGAGTAAAATTACTCAACCGAGTAAATAGGCATGAACTGAGAATCGCACGTGTATTCAGAGAAGGGGCTCGCACCCACTGAGTAGTTTTAATCGGATAACTCTGTTTATGTTGTGATTACGTGTTCAAAAAATTCTAGCTCGTAGCGACCTCTTCTGCATCTGATGTTCAAAATGCGGTGAAACATATTTTTTGTTAATTGTTCCTTTCTGCTTATTAATTGGCCCGGTCAGGGCTTAATTGCTTGGCCTATATTTGGCAACTGCAGTGGAATTTTATGGGCTCGTAGAGTCGTGCAACGCTAACTTCGCTGTGGCCTGAAGCCGGTCCCTAAACGTTTAAGCTAATGGAATACTCAACAAATCTCTTATATTTAATGGAACCCACATGAAGTAATAAAATTGATTTCGTACTGTAGTCAACTCAACAGCACATTGACTTTTACATACATGCACACTACTCCGTTACAATACGAGCCACTTGAAAAAAATAAGTAAATTTAAAAACTTACGCACTACACAATCACTTGATCTGGTCGCAAACTTTTTTTTTATTGACTTACGTTTGTATCGCAGAGTTTATAATTTCATAAATTGTTCGCCAAACTGCGTGACAGTTTGTAGGTGAATTAATCGGACGTTTTTTTTTAACAAGTACTAGCTAACAAGAATATTAATGTTGAAGTGCAATCGACAGCTGATCAACCCCTACATGCGTTTTCTGTATTCGGTCACATTACGAGTGACTACGCAACACAATGCAAAGGCCGATTCGCTGTCCACTGTGCCTCATTTAATAAACTTTTATCTTTATTTTGTTTAATGCCAAAACCCACAGCACAAGTTAATTACATATAAACATAGTAACAAAGAAATTTGCCATTGGCCATTTAAGGGCTTACTTTACTTAACTAAGAGACAGGCGTTTTCATTTTAAAAGTCTTAAAAAAACTAGCTACTTTGATGATCATTAAATAAATATATTGTTTTTATTTTTATGACAATTTTTTTTTAATTTGGGCTCACTGTTCCGAATCGAACTTATCCAGCAAGATTTTTTTCACCTAGTTATACCCTGTGCTATGGTAACCATCCAAGGACATCACAAACATGGAAATTTTTACCAATGTACGGCGGCCCCCGGTGAAAATTGAACCCAAGACCTCCGGCGTGGTAATCAGACCGGCAGGCCGTGTAAGTGTAATTAATAAAGTATGCGTTTTGTTCTGAATCACCATGAATCGAATACCTGACAAACAACCGTCAGCATCATCATCAACCTATTATGTCCCCACCGAGGGGCACGGGTCTTTTCCTTGAGGAAGGTATAGGCCATCCTCCACCGTCAGCATATCCGTTAAATATAAACTAATTAAATGTAATAGCTGAAATGTACTTTTAAGTGTCAAAAATTGCTGTCACAATACTAACTTTGTAATGCAGAGTAGGCGAACTAATACACCATTTTTGTAAACTTCGTATCGATGAATTTTGGTCCCGTTTTCCGGGTCCAATTGGACGCTTGAAATAAACTTCAAGGTGTAATTATTATTTTATAATAATTATTATTGTTTTTATTATTATTATTATTTCTGTGTTTTCGTACTCTCCGTAACTTTGTTTTATTTTTGTGTTATGGTCATTTGTGTTACAATGGAGATAAACGTTTTTCACTTTCACTTAATTTTTGTAATAGTTTTGACGTACAGTCGAAAGCACAAATGAACTTTTAGATTCGTGCACTCTAATCAGTTACATTTACATTGCGTTAATATTAGCGTCCTGTCGATAGTCCTTGCCTGGTTACCATAGCATAGGGCATCCTAGTTTGGGACCAAGTCAAGTGATTGTATTGTGTTACTATTGTTACTATAAAAATACAAGCTGACTCGGCAAAAGTTGTTTTGCCATAATAATTAGCCTACGACCTATTCTCTGACCTACCAAATATACCCAAAAAAATCATAAAAATCGGTGAAGCCGTTTCGGAGGATAACAAACACTGTGGTACCCACGAAATTTTTATATATTAGAAATGAGTCAAATGTATATGAGAATATTACATGACAAGAGGCGCCCCCTCAACTGAACAGCTATGGTAGACTATAATACTGTTTTTTTTTGTACTGCCAATTTATCCTGTTGCAGAGTTAGCTTATAGCATACAGATATAGCTTAGCTTGCTTGACCCTATCATGCTTTGTGTTTAAAGTCAATTAGAAGGAAAAGCGGATGATTTGTTTTTATCCGTTTTTAGCCTCGCCTACTACCGGTAACAGTGATGGAACCGTTCACAGCTCGACCACTTCACTGGTGCACTCTACTCGGTTACTTTACGGGTGACTTTGCAACAAAAATGTAAAGGTTTATGTGCTGTCGACTGTAAGAGACTTGCCTCACATCCGTATTGCCCTTGGTTCGATTCCGGCGTCTACCGGTGACTTTGTTTTCTAACCCCCAGATTTTCGCACACAAACCATATGTTAATCTATTATTAACAGCTGTCAGTTGACATCAAAGCGTGCAAAAAAGTGACAGCTGTTGACAGTATATTAGCAGATAGTATATGAAAAACCGGGGGTAAGTTATTTACATATCATCATCAGCCATTTGACGCCCACTGTAGGACATAGGCCTCCCTCATGGTTTTCCAAGCTTCCCGGTCTTGCGCCGCCCGCATCCAGTGACCCCCCGCCACCATACCCAGGTCGTCAGACCATCTGGTGGGGGGGCCTTCCCACACTATTTACAGTTGCGAACTAGCAACACAAAACCTCCTGAGAAAAGTGTATGAGGGTACGAGTACTGAATATATAGTCTCTCTCTCTCTCTCTGAGAGAAGATCTGTGCCTCATAGTGTGACGAGAGTACCTATGCTGCAGCACACGGCTGCTTGTGTTTCGTATGTATAGGGAAATTCCTTATGTTTGTAAATCACATGTCTGCATGTAAGATAATATTATAGGTAAGTAGTTAACAGCTGCTCATGGAACTAAATATTTTCTTTATTTTATCGTTAGTACAATTTATACTGTTATCTCGCACTCCATAAGACCTAAAATCGTTTGGATGTGGTAGACGTACCTTTTCACGGATACCTATTCGGAAAATTGAGTTATTGTCCAATACTCTTAATATTAAAAGTAATAAATAACAAATTCTGCGAGTTGGGGAGAGGAATAATTAATTTCCAAACAAAAACAGAAATTTGTTGCTTTATGAAGCTACAATTTACAGCTGTAACACAAAGATCTTTATGACTATCTGTAGATATTGTCTACTGGGTGCTTAAAAAATCTCATATATATCTAAAAGTTGGGGATTCTACTATCAATTATACAGGGTGGCGTAAAAGTAATTTCATAATTTGAATTAGCCGGCATTTTGTTATAAATGAAAAAAAGAGGTATGTTTTCAGCAAAACTTTATTTGAAAGTGTATAATTGGTTACATTACCTGGAAAAAATTATATCGCTCAATTGGCCAATGGAGAATTAGAGACCAATTTCCAGGTCGATTGATCTCCCGTTTTGGAGGTTTGAACTGGCCGTCCAGGTCTATATACAAGAATGGCGTGGGTAATAACTTTGGTATGGAACATGTTTTTTTCAGTATTTTGAAGTTTTGACCAGAGTAACAGCTGTTTGTATTGATGGTTGATTGAGCGGGCCGTGGTAATAAGGATACTTACTTGATCCGAAATAAGGAAAACTCCGAGCGGCGTCATTCCAATAGTGCCAACTTGAAGCACCTTTGGTGCTGCTGAGAAGTGTTCAAGTTCAAATAGAGCACTCTTAATCCAATACATTGTCCAGGTACATTACCGTACCGTATATGGCATTTTTTTGTATTTTAGTTTATTTATTAAAGGGTTATAAATAAACTGACTTAACGTTGCTACTATTTTAGATTTCAATTCTGCTTTATGGAGTCACTGCACTGATTATCCAGTACAATTTCGCCAATTTCACGTGTTAGACAAGACTATTACCCCCAGTTTCTCGTACACTAACACGCTGTTAATCTACTGTTAACAGCTGTCAATTGACCAAAGTGCATAGAAAAGAAGCCACTGACAGCTGTTAACAGTAGATTAACAGCTTGTTAGTGTACTAGAAACCGGGAGTTAGCCAATCACAATCGAATGAGGCTCGGTCTGAATTTTGAAGTAATCAGTTTTGTTCTGATTTTAGATGAGAATAAGGCTTAGATGAGAATTTTAAAGCAATCAGCTTCAAAATTCAGACCGAGCCTGTTATGATTTGGAGTTCGATTTTAGAGATTTAACTTTTATCTTTCTAATTTAACTTATTTTGAACGTCATTTATTTATCCCATAATGGGTGGCAAAGGTCTTTGACTGAACAGCTCATTCCGATATAAAACGTCTTATAGCTATGTCTTATTATTTTCAAGCGAAAAGAAAACTGCTGAAATAGAGCCTCTTTTTGTATGACTGTTAAATTGTCTTGCTTACAACAATTACAAAAATAAACTGCGAAGACATTATAAGTAAAATTAGTATAGAACATAAATAAAACAAGAAAACAAAAATGCGTTCCGAAACTTAGTAACATTCTACGACTAAAAAAAATCGCTGCACCATCTCTTGAAACTTTAACACTAACAACCACACATAGTTTATATTTGTATTTTTAAATTGTTTTTTTGACATCAAATAAACGGGAGGTCAAATTTTTACATTTCGGAAAGTATTGTTATGTTGGTATGTTCAACTTTTATTTCTGATATATTTCTGACACTTAAAAAAGTTTACGTCGAATGAGGCGGTACGTTTGAAGAACTCTCTGAGTACCCTATACGGAAAAGAAACCAACCTGTCCTTGCTATATTTTTATCGAATCATCGTCTTAGTCATACATAAGCAACACAAAAACGTCAAATTTCTTAAATTTGACTGTTAGAGAATATCACAATTCTTGCGACGATGTCGCGCCGGGCGCGATATCACGTCATGAGTAGAAAAATGATATTTCGATTGAAGTTTTAACAAACCCCACGTCTTTCTGGTCTCAACCATCCTCATTCAGCCGCTACCAGCAAGTTGTCTTAGAGAGCTGATCGGCGTCCTATGCTGCGTTTGTTAATATTTCGCAAACATGTTTAAATTTACTACGGAAGGAAAGTGTATAGGTGATATAGAAAGAAAAGTAAAAGCGGGAAGTTGTGTAAACGGTGCCTTGCACTCCTTTCTGAGTAGCCAAAAGATCTCCAAAAAAGCAAGATTGGCTATAATGGAGTGCTGGTCCCAACACTGACTTGAGTATGGCAAAAGAAGCAAGAAAGTAGGATTAATGCAGTAGAAATGAGGTCCGTGAGAAGTGTTACTTTGAATTGACAGGATACGCAATAGTTTGATTAGAGAACATTGTGGACTGAAAGAGAATGTAGTAACTAGAATTGAGAAAAGAATGTTGCGTTGGCAGAAAGACTGACGAAACAAATATACTGAGCGAATGTGGGTGGTGGGACCTGTAAGGGACGTCCCGGGTGGACATACTTCGACCAAATAGGGGATGTATTAGCAAAGGTCAAGATAAAAAGTAATGAAATAACGACTAATTAATGTTGAGGAAGCGAAAGTGATCTGTCAGGATTGTGGCAAGTGGCAGTCCCTGCTTACCCCTCTGGGACACAGGCGTGAGTTTATGTATGTATGTATGTAAATTTAAATGGCAAGTCACTGTGTTACGTACTCAATGGAGTACCTATTCCATTCGAATTAGGTTGAGGAAACGATAACATGCATCGACGGGAGACCACGTGGTGAGGTAGAGTAAAAATTAATAGTAAATTTCATACAATCGCGAAAAGGTTTAAAGGGGTAAGGGCATTTTATGTTCTAATCCAAGACGAACGAAATCGCAGGCACAGCCTAGTGATAAAATAAAAACGTGACTGCAAATCAAGGCTTTAAGTCTTTTGTGAAATAATTATTGCTTTTGGCCGTAATTAGTGTCTCTCTCACGAGCGGCTATTTGCAGATAACCTCATAAATTCTGACCTTGAAAATAAACAATGGTTTTTAAATGTTATTTTCAAGGTCAAGCTTAGGAGGCCAATCTTAGGTGCTACTATTGTAAATGTCAAAGTATAGATGGAATGATAATACTTACTCAGTCACGCCAAAGCCATCCGAAACGGGTGAACAGATCTAGATTAAATTTGGCACAGAGACAGATTTTAGTCTGGAATAGTACCGTAGGCTACTTTTTATCCCGGAAAAATACTCATAAAAATTTCCACGCGAACGAAGTCGCAGGCAACAGCTACTAAGTATTTAAAAAGCTCATCATGATCATCATCATCAGCGCACCTCTGCCTATTGGTGGGAATAGGCCTTTTCCCCAACACGCCATCTTTCGTGGTCTCTCGCCATTCGCATCCACGATTTGTGGTACATCTACATGAAGTGACCAAAAACCCGTTATAACTATAAAGACGAGAGCTCATCAAGCTGACACGATTTCCCCAAGCTCTTCACCAACGTACAATTAGCTCATAGATTCTATTATTATTATAAATGTGAAAGTTTGTGAAGATGTTTGGATGTTTGGGATTTGGATGTTTGTTACTCAATCACGCAATAACGTCTGAACGGATTCACACAAAACTTGTGGGATGGTGGGATAATATTTATTTTATCTTTAAAATAGATGGCGTTGTGCGAGCGAACGTTGTGTTTTAAACATAGATGGCGTTGTGCAAGAATCGTATAAACGGATTCTGTGGCGGTACGAAGTTCGCCGGGATAGCTAGTATTAAATACATAATTGTTTACTTATGTATAAATTAAAACAAAACCAACATTCGAAATGAAATACGCTGCCTGAGTTGACGAAGGTCCCAGAAGGTATCAAAAGTATTTTGTTTGTATTTGAGATTAATATACGAGTTTTATTCGCAAGGGGTTGAGTCTGATATTTTCACTGATCCTCCAAAATTGCATCGCGGTTTTCTTTGATGTTGAGAGAACACATGTTGATATGTCCCTTGTGTATATAAAATTGTGGGCGAGGAATGGAAAATATTTATTACTACGACGTAATGTTAGTGAATAACACAGAAATTCAGCTTAAATATATCTTGATAAAAAACCTTACAAGTGCAAGTCGAACTCGCGCACCAAGGATTTCGTACAACTAAATTACGGACCGACGGATGGACATACAGACAGATGTACAAAGACCAAAAAAAATAGTGCAGCTTAAATATACGTCCCATTGCACAGGCCTACTCTCAGAGAAAAAGTATGGGCTTAATCACTACGCGTGCCCGCCGTGGATTGGCGATTTCAAGCGCTGAGATATTTGAACACCTCAGCCACTCAGGTTTGCTTAGGATGTTTTCCTTCATATTTAACGAGTATGTGAGTAAACATAACATAACCAATTTTCAAAAGTTATAAATTCTTGTCTGACTGGCTGGCTTCAAGGACAAACTCTGAATGGCATGTTTTAGTAATTGTAATTTATATAAGAAGTTTTAAAGAAGTTATAAGTAGGTAGTTTTAACAAGTACTTTTAAAAATAACCCCAAATTTCTGTGATCAAGAGTGCCACAATGTTTAACGCTTGGAATTCAAAGATAATTGATGGCCTATGAGCCGGCTTCTGAATTGAGAATATCACTAACCAAATACTTAAGTAACGTTTTGTCACGCTCTTTTCTGAGAAATTCGAAGAGACAGCACTACAGTCAACTATTTACTTAGCGAAATTCTCAATTTAGAAACTGGCCCTCAGTCCATCCCTGAGGCCGCTTATAACATTCGTGAAACAACTTTTAAAATCATATGAGTAGTTTCGGATATTACGAGTACATACAAACTGTACTACATACTAACTTTACCTCTTTATTATTGTTATGTTTATTTTAATTTAAGTATCGATTTATTATTTTTGTTATTTGAAACAAATGATTCAACAAATTCATTGATACTGGCAGGCAACACTGAGAATGAGCTGTCACTCAAAGGATATATATAAAACTGCTGTCAAACTGTTTGTCGGGCCTATTTTGTTGGAGCACGCACTGACTACGGACGTCTTTACGTACTTTGTAATAAGAGTGTGATTCCGGTCACATTGTACCATCCTGCGTTTCATTGGTTCTACGTAGGCTGATCCTGGGGTTCGCCACATTATATTAGTGTAGATTATGATATTGTAGTACCCCTGCGTGCGCGCATGCAACGACTAATGAATGTTTATGAAGCGAAAGAGATCTGTCAGTGGCAATCATCGTGGCAGGTGGCAGACCAAGGTCTCTGCCTGCCCCCCTGGAATACAGGCGCGAGTGTACTTTATGTAGATATGATTACGTAAGCATAACACACACACGGCAAATTTATTCTGCTTGACGAAATTCAAAATAAAATATACAAAATAGGTATTACCGCGACGCATAAAAAGCAGAGACCGTCCGAGGAATGTACTTCAGACAACAATGAGGCGATGGTCGGGAAAAACGTTTTTAAAATTGTCATTAATCAGTTTCTACACACAATAGGCAGTTGGACCCGGATGAGCCATTCAGCGCTTCCCGGGGAAGTCCCGGGTGCTGGCAACAGCAGGTCTTGTTTCGTTACTCAGGATATTAATCTTTTTTAGAAGTTGTTTACTATATCCTACTCAAATTATAAGTTTATTATTGTTGTTATTATACGATTATTTAGGCAAGTATAATAACTCTGAAACTACTTGTACATCTACTTTCTTCTTCGATGTATTGGTCCAATCCATCCAAAGGTTGCTTGGAAGAGATCACTTTTTGTGATAAGGCCGCCATCTGTACTCTTAGATTAAGACAATATGTGTGTAATTTTCATTTTTATGTACAATAAAGTGTTCTCTATCCATCTATCTATCTATTATAAATGTGAAAGTTTGGATGACTTAGCCCTGACTGCCTCGTTAGTCTAGCGGTATCACGTCTGCTTACCATGCCGGAGGTCGTTAGTTCGATTCCCACTGAGGGCTACCATACATTTGGCGTACAGTCTGGGTGAATTTCCTTGTTTTTGGTGTCCTTGACGGGCTACATCCACTCGTCAAGGCACGCCAGCATAAGTGGTATGAACGCGCGAGCAATTACTGTGTGACTGAGTACTGAGCAATACCTAATTAGTTAATCCACAGATTAACAAGTAGGAAGACTAAACTGCACCAACCGGCTACGCAATGTACATGGAATTATCATACTGCACTGTTTAGTTTTATAAATCGCAGCGTGGGAAGGCACCCCACCAGATGGTCAGATGACCTGGTTACGGTGGCTTGGAGTCGCTGGATGCGGGCGGCACAACACCGAGAAGTATAGATGTAAATAAAAAAATTAGTTGAGAACACTTGTTTAAAAAATGCGCGAAAAATTAGTACCGCCTCTTCGTCTACCGGAACAAATGGCTACTAATAGTTCTAATAGATTCGAGTTTGTGTCGAGATATTTTTAAAGTGCGTCTATCGTTTTCGATAGCTGTTGTCTGGCGCGTTTATTTTGCTACGTCTGTCAAACTACCCAAAATTAAAGGTGTATATAAAGTTATATTGATCCATAAGGTTCCTCGGCGCCACCAATGAAAAACAAATCTTTGCAACATTTTTGCAAAAAAGTCTCTAAATAAAGGCTAAATGCCACAAGATGGACAAATGACCTCATCCAAGTGACAGGAAGACGCTGGATGCAAGCCGCTTCCAACCGGTCTTCATGGAAATCCATGGAGAAGGCCTATGTCCAGCAGTGGACTTCTTGTGGCTGAATGATGATGATGAAATGCTAAATGCTCGTGTCGCTAATCTCGGTCGTGAGTCCTAAAAATCACTACCACCATAATCATATTAAGATTGGTGGCACTTTTCGTCACATGAACATTTTCGGATCTCATAGGCCTTGGAAATTTTAGGAATTTTGTTTAACCAATTAAACTAATACTAAAAAAACAGTTGCTCTTACATGACAATTACCTACAAACGAATTCCGTCAACTTTGCGGATTTTTGTTCAGATTATCTGCCGGCATTCCATTTACTATGGTTTATTCTTCAATGTAGCACTGCAACAGTTTATTTCGAGTGCGGAATAGGTTTTACAGTAAGTGAGGAAACAGAGCATTTATCATAGCAGTGTATTTTGTTAGTGGAGAGGCGACGAGGACTGAAAACCCATTTACTAGATTCGTTGAATCACATTTTCATTATTTCGTATCTGTTAACGTCACTCCGGTAGACATCATATCAAATAGAGTTTATAATTTAAGTGAGACTTGTAAGAACATTAAACTCCCATCTCCTGCAGATTCCTGTCCACAATACTGGAGCCTACGGGGATTCCTTCTCGATTCATTCGGTCAGACTGCGGAATACACTGCTGCAGAGTATTCGCACTAACCCGTCACTCAGTATTTTTAGGAAACGGTCGAAAGAACATTATCTGTCAACATCCTAACTCCTTGATATTTTATATAAGTAGTTCCTTACAATGTATGTATGTATATTTCTTTGATGGTTTACGTAGTTTATCCTTTTCCTTATTAGCATACATAATATATTTTTTTGGTAGATATTTATATTAGTACTATTTTGTTATCTGTGTAAGTGTATATTATTTAGTGTATTTTGTGCCTATTATGGGGTAACCTATAGACCCATTTTACACCTCCACTCCGACTCCCCAATGTTTGCTAGAAGAAATCTCTCACAGTGATAAGCTCGCCTTTGTAGATGTAATTTCGTATTGTCATATTTCCTGTACTGTTTTTCGTGTGCAATAAAGTATAAGTACCTGGATACCGATCGCTCGGTTTTTTTTGGTTAATCGTGTTTTTTGGAAATTATTTTTAGACACGATGAAAAAAGCGAAAAAAAGGAAAAAGTAATCGAACTGGAGACAGGCTCGAACCGGCGTCTTCTGGTTTTGGGACCGCCCAATTTCCTACCCGAGCTATTACAACCTTGTAGATAGTGGCGAAATTTTCCTTCGTATAATAATGCCATTTTAGCAGTTTTTCATTGCCTAAAAACACGGATAAAACGACGTTTTCTAAAAATGAAACATAGCTAGATCGATTAATCGTCCCCAAAAACCTCTGCATAGTAAATTTCGTGAAAATCTTTGGAGCCGTTCTCGAGGTTCAGATTAAATATACAAGAATTGCTCGTTTAAAATATAATATATACATACTCAGTTGCCTTATAACCTACGTGTTAAATGGAAATATTTTGTTTTCACAGAATGGCGCGACGCGAACGTTCTCGGAGGCATTGTTTAGTATTTTTTTTATAAAGAAAATACACTCGTAATTCAGTGTTAAGAAAATACACAAGCCTTGAAGTGTTTGTATTTTAAAATTTTTATTTAATAATAATAACTTTTACACAACACAATCACTACTGGGCCCTTATTATGAAGCAGCGACATGTTCGGAAGGGTCGCCACGTCGCGCTTGAGCCCGATAATTCACTCGAATCTAGCGACAAATTCGCGGTGACCCAGGTTCGATCCCCAGTGCGGGCATGTACCTATGACTTGGTTTTCTAAGTTATGTACATTTGTGAAGTTATAGTAGCAATACTACTCGCTAACGGTGAAGGAAAACATTGTGAGGAAACCTGAGTGTCTGAGCTATTCACATACCTCAGCCCTTGAAATCGCCAATCCGCGGTGGGCACGCGTGGTGATTAAGCCCATACTCTCTCCCTGAGAGAAGGCCTGTGCCCTACAGTGGGACGTATATAGGCTGCTTATGTAGCGACAAATACGGTTCTTTTTTTGAATAGTTTAGACCCTTCCGAAAATGTCGCTGCTTCATAATAAGGGCCACGGTCCCAAACTTGGATACCCTGTGCTATGGTAACCACGCAAGGACACCACAAACATTGAAATACACGCGGGCTCGAGCCATTCGTACGTAGAAATCAAGAACAATGGTGTCCAGTAATAATCAAACCCAGGACCTCGATTTTGTTAATCTAACGTGTTCACCGCTAGACCAACGAGGGCAGTCTTTGAGGGTCATTTTTTATGTAGCCTTTATACGGCCCACTTCAGGGCACAGGCCTTCTCTCAGAGAAAGAGAGAGAGTACGGGCCTTATCACCACGCGTGCCCACCGCGGATTGGCAATTTCAAACGCTGAGGCGCGGGAACACCTAAGACACTAAGGTTTCCTCACCATGTTTTCCTTCACCGTTGGCGAGTGGTATTGCTATTATAACTTCACAAATGTAGGTACGTATCTAAGAAAACAAAGTCATTGGTACCTAAATGCCGGGATTTGAACCCACGACCTCCCGAATGGGAAGCCGGCGTTCACTCGCTCCGCTACCACAGCTAGATTTTTATTTATCGAAACAAATTCGCATAGACCTACATAGAAAAAAGCCCATTGGGTTAAGATTTAATGTATTTATCAGTCAGACATCTGATAGAGAGGACGAAGGAAGAAAGATTGACGAAACAAATATTTCGAGCGAATGTGGGTGGAAAGGCCGGTAAGGAACGTCCCAGGCGGACATACTTCGACCAAACAGGGGATGTATTAGCAAAGGGCAAGATTAAAAGTACCCGAAATCGGCGTGCGTAATGAACGTTGATGGAGCGAAAGTATTTCCGCCTCTGCCTACCTCTCTGGGATGCAGGCGTGAGCGTAGGTACAGCTGATAGATAGATACCGTCTATTATTGTTTATAGATATTATTTTATTATTTATTTTTAGAAGTGACTAAAAAGCAGAAAAGCAGACAAATAGCATTTAAAAAAATTCAATACTTCTAGCGCGAGAACCTGTTAAAACTTACAAATAATTTATTGACTGTTTCACTGTTGCACAATTTATAATATTTAACCCAGTAAAACCGAGTAGAGTGCAAGCGCACAAGGGTTGTTACGCGGCCGACTGTACCTACTCCCAGGTGCCATGTTCCATCATTCTCGTCTCACGAAATCGCTGACACGCCAAAACACCTTCGGGCGAGTTGAGGCAAGAACCGCTCCCGGTAACCGTGTCCGGGAAAGTTTTGAGGAACGCGCGGCAAGTTCGGGAACTTTTCCTGTTGCCCCGCCGCGCGCTAATCAATGAACTCCAGTTAACTGCCGCGTGTTAGTTGCGCGATACATTCGGTGGCGTCGTCGGCGTGAGCCCCCACTCTAGGACGAATTTTTAGAACGTCTAAAGCTAGCCGCAGTATCAAACTACAGTTTAAAAGACGGCCAAGTGTGAGTCCGACTCGCGCACGAAAGGTTCCGTACCATTATCTATACAACACTAAACAAAGATTGAAGTTGAGACCAGCGCCATCTATAGAAACCAACAAGAAGCGTTTAACATTGACATTTAACGACATGACATTGGCGCTGTGAAGGTTATATAGATTGCCGCTAGATAGCAAGTGCTGTCTTTAGACAACGTTTGTTGTATGGGAGCCCCCCTAAAATATTTCTTATATTATCTCTGTTATAGCGGCAACAGAAATACATCATCTGTGAAAATTTCAACTGCTCAGCTATCACGGTTCATGAGATATGGCCTGGTGACAGACAGACGGACAGTGGAGTCTTAGTTAAGGTCCCTTTCCTCTTGGGTACGGAACCCTGAAATCGAACTGCTGTCGACTGTACAGACACGTAACTGAGTACATGCATATTGATGGGCTGTCGACTGTACACAGCTCGTGACTATGGACAGAGGTCAAATCTCAAGAAAGGCGAAAAACTTGATGTCTTTGTACTGACAATTGATTTGACAACATCCTATCCTACTAATATCATAAGAAATGTGAAAGTTTGTTAAGATGTTTTGATGTTTGTTATTCAATCACGCAATAACGGCTGAACGGACTTAGATGAAATTTGGTATGGAGCTAGTTTGAGTCCCCGGGAAGGCAATGGTTACTTTTCATCCCGGAAATTACTTATTCCATGCAAACGAAGTCGTGGGCAAAAGCTGGTTGGTCTATAAATCAGGACACTTAACATTCTGCAATATACAAAGAGTCGACTGATGTATGAAATACTATAGAGAAAAACGAAATTTAACGATAATGAGATTTTGGGATTGTTTTTATCTTACACCTCAAGTAGACGCTCTTAAAACTGAACATTTTAGAGTTGAAACTTTTATTTTCGGAACACGCTTAGAGACAGGAGAAGTTTGAACGAAAACTCTGTTTTTAGTGAACGTGGAATTTATTGCTCTACGTTATTGTGCGGTTTGCACGTGAATAAGGAACATGCAAAAGGTTGAGTTTAATTAGAAAGTTAGGGTGTTGTTAATAAAACAGGATTCCATTAAAACACACCGCTTCAAATGCAGTGTAAAATATTGGTCTTTGCCTTTACCACAGACTACATTTGAAGAGTGTTGCAAGAAATTGTGTTTTTATTTATGAGGTTGTTAACATTCGGCAGTAATTAGTTATTTGTTTTGTTTGTCTGTTCATTTCTTTTGAGCACCTTGCATCCAGCGTCTTCCTGCCACTTGGATGAGGTCATCTGTCCATCTTGTGGCTGGTCGTCCTGCGCTGCGCTTGCCGAGGCTTGTCTCCATTCGAGAACTTCTCGACCCCATCGGCCATCAGTTCTGCGTGCTATGTGCCCCGCCCACTGCCACTTCAACTTGCCGGTTTTGTCTTGGGCGATAAATGTAACTTGCCATTGTTGGGCTAGTATTTATACAACGTTCCCACAACGGCCTCCCAGTCAGAGGTGAACTTTACTGAACGCCAACTAGGCCCAGGCCTAGGGAGGTCAACTGCGGGAAAAACACTCACTTGGGATGATTCAAATTATATAAGAGCGAAAAAGAAGAAGATGAGCCAGATAGCGTGATAATGTACAGAAAACTCTTACTAACTTAAAACCAACTTTGAAAAAGTAGGTAGTTGGCTCTCGCTTATAAAAAATGCTTTTTTCGTGTGAGCGTGCGAGGAGAAAGTAGGTTTTACTATCAAGTCTTACACAATACGCGCGAGGCACAATCTAGTTTGCATCGTTTCACGTGATCAGATTCTGGGAGTTTCCTCACGATATTTTTCTTCACAGCTTGCGACTGCTACTCCCACTGGAAATCATTGTATTAATAGATAAATAAGTTATTTTTTCTCTCCCCGTCGCCAATATTCGAGTCTGAATTTGTAAATATTGAGCTTTAAATAGAATAGCATTCATTATTGTTGTTTCCTAACCATGAAGGGTTTTGCCATAATCACCACGCTTGGCAGGCGGGTTCGCGATCACAGTATGCGGTAGGAAAACCATGAGGGAGTATATCGCAGTATATAAATATTTTGCAAAGCAAATAAAACAAAACTTATCCTTTTTGCGTTCGAACTTCTATCTCTTCCCACATTGTGGAATCTGAATTAAACAGTAAAACTTAGTTGGGATGTAACATGCTAATGTGATTAGTTAGCGTGTCGCATCTGCTCTCAGCTCGCAAATACAACTTAGTATTAATTAAGTAGCTAGTTTTTGTCTGTCTACGAAAACCGGGAAAAGTTTCTAAGTTTGTTCGTGGATTTGTGTGGCGCTCTTAAACTGAGATCACTCTCGAGCGCCCATTTCAAGATACTGTCGAAATCCAAGCTAGCCCGCATACTGTCCGACATCGATGTCACCCAACAAAAAATTTGATTGTGAACTATTTATAATGTTTTACATACATACATAAACTCACGCCTGTAGAGTGGCAAATTAGATTTTGTTGCAATATTAGAGTGCACGTATGTAAAGGTTGATGTGCCGGCGACTGTTTGCCTGTAATTGAGTTTTAGGTCAGATAATAAGCTTCTTAAGTAATGTTTTCATAATATTGTTGAAACTCATCTCACTTTCTGCTGAGATACAGAGCGAGAGATTCACACAATCACAATCTCTTCGTGCGTCAATAATTTCTTGTCTCAACGGAGTTCAAGTTGGATGTCATGTCTAGCTGATAAGGTGATCAACCGTTGATCAGAACATTAGGAGAAAGAGAAAAGGTTTCCTTGTTATTGTAGAGAAACGATGTTTTTGGGTTATGCCGGTTTATTATTGCTGTTTAAATAATAATGGAATTGCCCGCAAACGTGATTATTGTTCCGTCTTTTCCTTATATACAACGATGTTCTTTCTGTTGTTGTGCATATTATGTTACTTATGTGCTTATTTTGTTTCTGTGATGTATCTTGTTGGTATAATAAATGTCTTTCTTCTTCTTCTTCTTCTTCTTCTATGTTGATGTATATCATAGTACCATAGAAGGTAGGTATGATAATATAGAAAGAGAAATAGACAGAAAACCAATTCTTTGTGTATGAATAGGTAAGTTAGGAGTAAATATGAACTTTAAAAAAATGCTTTCGTACCGAATGATTTTAAACTTTCAGAACCATTCTAATCTGCGGTTTCTCGTAAATTGATAATTAATACTGCTAACAGTGGTCAGTGGTTTTTTTTTTGTGTACTTATGAACTTTGACCAACTGACAACTGAGTAAGAGTCGTATTGATAAAGCGCTCGTGTCACTGAGAACGCTTTTGAATAGCTTTCAAGTAGCTATATTGTTTGAATAACAATTTTGAAATGTGCCCTCAAGAGCTATATCAGATCAGGATCATGGCAAGTGGTAAACCCTGGTCTCTGTCTACCTCTCCGGGATACAGGTGTGAGTTATGTACGTATTGTTATCCAGAAACTGCCACTTCATCCAACCGAATAAAATTGAGACGGTTGTAAGTGGCATAAATAAAATTACTCTGACATAATTTTATCGCTTTTTTTTCTCTTCAAGGAAAAATGTTCAATACGTTGTAAGTAATTCGAGTGAACCAATTTGTTATATTTTATTGGTCATTAGATAGATAAGGTAACAATAAAAGAGACGTTCATAAAATATTAAATAACGGGAAAAGCGCCTTAACATCACAGTTTTACCTTTATAATATTCATGAGTTATTAGATTTCCAGATTTTGTAGACAGATAAAAGAAAACAATACAAATTATCGATGATAAATTGTAGGTATCGTTCGGCTTAACATATTATTTTCGTGTTGATTCGTCAATTTATTCATTATTATTTTGAAAAGACGGAGTAAGGCCTGCCACAAACTAGCGTGGTCACGCCACACAAAACATCAAACGTCTGGGGGTGCGAGTTGTTGGTCCACTTTCTTTGCAACAGTCGCAAAGGCATCCCCACTAGTCGCAGGCTTTGACTGCATCGAGATATTCCTGCAAATAGGAACAACTTCAGACTAATACAGAAATAACTTCCAGTCAACAGAGTGGCTTGTCTTATGCTTCGGTCACACGCAGCGATTGCGAATAATAGTCACAGCGATAATTTGCTGCCTGCCTGTCACACACAGCGAGTTCTAAGCGAGAATTTCGACTGTCAGTGTCCATGTGAAGTGAGTAAAATTGAACGTAGTCAATTCTAGTCGCGGCGACTTCAATTCGCAGCGAGTTGTTAAGTCTTAGTAATAGGGACCCGTTTGGCACCCTTCGGGTACGGAACCCTAAAGAGCAATAACGGCAATAATAATTAGTGGACTAATTACTCAAGTGGGGTTCAGCATTGGGCCCAAGTTGTGTATGTGACTTAACATAACCTCCAGCCACGCGGCATGAAGACTAATTGCACTTGTAAGTACCTTTCGTGGAAAGAGCGCTCTTGGGGCAGTCTTTGGGGAAGACTAGGGCCTTGAACTACAAGTGCACATCAGCCGGGAGGCGGCAGATACTTTCATATACGGACGTCTGGACGAAGTTCGGTCTGTGGACCTTTATGTAAGTAGTATATAGATATTCTTTATTGTATGTACAGCAGGAATTACATAAATGAATTTAACAATATTATATTTTAGTAGCTTATTATATATTTAGTATATTATATTTTAGTAGTTTTTAGTACTTTAAGTTTCTATTGTAAGCACAGTGGGTCCACCCATCCCGCTCGTTTATGGGTCCCAGGCGATGAACCTTGGGCTCCCTATAGCTAATCATCGTCAGCCATTTAACGCCCACTGCAGGACATTTCACAACCATGAGGGGTTTTGCCTAAATCGCCACGCTTGACAGGCGGGTTGACGATCGCAGTGTGCAGTTGGAATATCAGGAAAACGCTGCTGCCCGTCTCCTGGTAATTGGTTTCCTTAGTCGCCTTCTATGACATTCACAGAAGGAAATGGAGTGACGCTATTCTTGATCCGGTGCCACACGGAATATAGCCAATAGACTGTAAAATATAGTGTACAGTCTGTAGCAGACTCCGAATCAATCTGCAGAATACTCAGGACCTCGAGACATGTGAAGCAGCTGGAGTATCAACTAAGCTGCCACGGCTCCCTCGATCGATTCAAACTTAGTCTCTACAGACCAACCCTTAGTTCCGCTCAGCCCTAACTTGTTTCGGACAAGCAATAATGTGCGTTCCGCAAGCAATAAAAGTGCGGAAGAGAATGTGTTTATTCACTAAACTTTCAGACGTGGGCGCAATAAAACACTTCCGCTGAGGCCGCGTATTCACTTCCCGGCTATGTTGCGTAACTTGATCAACAATAAAGCTCAGCTAGACAAAACTTAATGCTCAAGGCCTTGATTCTGTTAGGGCGTAATGTTACGATGAAAGATGTACAGTCAGTCCCTATATTACGCGCACCAAATCCTGAACGATTCCAATTGTCTGACTGTCAACTTCCATACAAATTGTTATAGTAAACGTCAGGATTTCGCAGGTGTCAGTTCAAGCATAATTAGGCCCCAGGTCAGATGTTCGCAGACGACTTTTTCGATTTTCCGTGAAACGTTTCAAGCTTATTCGATCCTACATTTAATATCGACACTGTGTTCAAGGCGCACTGAGTTCGCCAGGTCAAGTCCTCGGCCGGCCCGCACTGTACACATATTTAGACGAACCCATTCGAGCTCTTTGAAGCCAGCTATGCCACAAGGCTAACAATTTGGAGGGGGATTAAGGGTTGCCAAATTGAAACATTACCTACTCCAAATTTCATGCACCCAGCCAGGGCTGCTACCTCTCCGTGTTTGACACGGAGTCTATGGGTTTGAATGGTGCATTTCCGGATTTCGGGTTTACGGATAAAATATCCGGTTCAGACTGGGCGGTGAACGATGAGGTGGTCATGCAGAGACGGAGTGTCAGAAAAAATGTAATATTCTATAATTCTAATCCAAAATTGTAATGGTACTAATAGATTCGAGTTTGTGTCGAGATATTTTTGGAGAGTACGTTTTTAAAAAAAAACGTAATCGCATGTTCGATAGCTATTGTTAAGAACGTTCATTTTGCTATGTCTTTCAAACCACCCAAAATTAATGCAGTATATTCATCATCATCATCATCATCGGCCTGCAATTGTCCACTGCTGGACATAGGCCTCTCCTATAGCACGCCACAATTGCACATGCCTCTCCTATGCAGTATATTTATTATTTTAAATTCATGTTCATAAGTAATATTTGTTTACAATCATTAATTAATAATATTCACTTTTTTTATTTATAATTCAAAATAACTAAATAAAGAAAATTGTGCCCAGATCGCCGCCTCTGGGAGGGGTACCGAGTGAGACGGCTACGTTACCTCGTTGGATGGCGAGACTTATCATTATTTCAAAATCATTGAATATTAACAAAATATGCGAGCAAGAAAGAAGTAAAATAATAACTTCCACACAACAAAATCACATGCCCTGGTCCCAAACTAGGACACGTAGTGCTATGGTAACCAGGCAAGGACATCACATACATGGAGATACATCCAGACTGAGGCCATGACAGTACAAATGTACGCCGACCCCTAGTGGGATCGAACCCACGGCCTGCGGCGTGGTAATCAGACATGATACCGGTAGACCAATGAGACAGACGAAAAGATAAGTACGATCTTAACAAACACAACAAGACACACTTTCACGTGCAAGGCGAGGTGCGTAAACACAGGCCTAATAGTCAGTTCTCGTTATCACGGAACAAACTGCCGATAGAGCGCCCTCACTTCGCCCGGTAGTTTCACCCGACTGCGTAAGCAAAGAAGGGTGTTGTTTTTGGCACGTTTATGTATATTTATTACCACCGAGTGGCCTAAATGAACAGTGGCGTTTCAAGTGAAAGGCGTCTGTGGCGTGAATGTAACTGACGATATTAGTTATAAGACACTGACATAAAAATATTAACATATTATACAAAAAACAAAACAGACTGCTCCACATTCTTAAGGGGATCCATAAAATTCAATTGCGCCGCCAATAAAAAAACGATCTTCTAAATAATAGGTTTTTGAAAAAAAAATAGTCACTATTTTCTCGGTCATGTTAAAAGTGATTTTTAGGACCCATGACTGAGAACCTAATCTCTGTATAGAATAAAGAATTTTCTATATATCCATCTATCTAAAACCTAGGACTAGGTAGAATTAACGCCAAAACAGCCATTTTTGGCATAATAGTTACTATCCAATCCTTCTTCCGTAATCATAGGTGCTCGGTTGTGGGTCCTAAAAAGTACTATTAACATGATTGAGAGATTAGTCAGACACTTTTTACAAAAATTATCTAAAAAAAACGACTATCTTTTCACCATTGGAAGCGCTAGTGAACCTCATCATCATCATCATCATCATCAGCCATTTGAAGCCCACTGCAGGGTAGAGGCCTCCCTCGTGGTTTTCAAAACCATGAGGGGTTTTGCCATAATCGCCACGCTTGGCAGGTGGGTTGGCGATCGCAGTATGTGGTTGGATTCTCAGAAAGACGCTGCTGCCCGTCTCCTGGTAATTTATTTCCTTAGTAGCCTTCTACGACATCCACGGAAGGAGATGGAGTGACGCTATTCTTAATCCGGTGCCACACGGTAATTAACCTCTAGTGAACCTCACGGGGCCCTTAATTAAAATGTTCGGGCTCAACACGCGTGACCAGACTTACCTACAAGAAATCAAAGGGAGCTTACAATCAATGAATCAATCAATCCATCAGCCCGTACCCGTCCACTGCTGGATATAGGCCTCCCTCAAGGCACGCCACTTCCTTCTGTCCTCGGCCATCCTCATCCAGCCGCTGCCAGCAGTCTGCCTCAGATGATCAGTCCAGAGGGCTGGTGGGCCTCTTAGGCTGCGTTTGCTAGTTAAAATAAAAAAAAAATATTAAAATTTAATCTGTTTATTTCAAAAAAAGAACTACATATAAATCCATCTCTGGAAGTTGAATCTTCCACATGAGATTATATAGTTCGTGGTCTTCACTCGAGAACCTTTTAGACCTCACTACAGTCTGTTCATCCTTACTTGTCCAATTTAGTAAACAATATTCTAACCTCAAAATTGACATTTGATGCTGAAACTAGATATTTTCTTGCAAGTTCGTGCACTTTGTTTATAAACATAGCAGCGTGTTATACAAAATGGTGTCCCAGGTTACTTCATTTATGGGAATACGGCGGTTTTCGACTAAAAAGTCATACTTTGCGGGTAGAATCTTGTTTACTAAATTGGACATGTAAGGATGAATAGACTATAAGCAAAAACTCAATCGGGATTTTTGTTTTTACTACCAGTTTTATCGCGAGTAGTTAAGTAGTTTCTACCGGGAAAGTAGTAACTTTTAATTGTAAATGTCTGTTTAGTTGTAGGCGATATCTGGTTACCTGTGCCGTTAATGCGAGGCAGTTTAAAAACTTGGAACTTTAAGCTGGATAATAAATTTACAAGGGGACTGGGTTACATCTACCCAATTGAAAATAAAGGGTTTCTAAACACTTTAACACTTTAATGCGGTTTTTTTTTAATCGCACTGCTTAATATTAAAGCATGACAAAGTAATTTATTTATAGATGGACTTGGAGTTTTTTTCCATTTTTCCTACAATATGATCTAGATTTTGTAATGGACACCTAGTTTAACTTGTAACGTTCACCGATGACATATTATGTAATTGTTATCCTCCTAGCTTGATATCGTGATTGAAAAGAAAGGCTAAAACACAAAATGTTTAAAAGTAAGAACATGCATTATTCGGGGTTAATCAAGATTAAAAAAACGCCACCGATCAATTTCGACCGCACATAATTTTCCACAAAATCATTTCAATAACCAGTTTTAGCTTTCATTCTGGCCTGTAGTCCAAGCGCCATAAGGATGCGTCCGAGCTCCGGGTTATTCGTTAACATAAGCCTTGTTAATTGAAAATCCCTCGCACCACACACCCGATGGGTATTGTTTGTTCTCGGGCGAGTTCCTAGGAGGGAACCCGATTGAATTTCAGTTTTCGAATATTCCAATTTAACAAAATTATCACTCAGCAGTCTGTCGATGGAGAGTTTGCTAAATTGTGATTGAAAAAGCAGGTGTAACAGAAGACGTAAAAGTTAAATAACAGCTTTGGAATTTTAGGGTCCATCCTCATTCTATCCTAAATAAGCAAGGTTATTTGTAATTAATTAAAATTTCTAAACATATTTATAGTCAATTTCTGCACATATTCATAGTTATCTTAATTTGAGTAGTTATTTAGGTCCTACGGTATTTGACACAATCAACAATAAATTATTTCATAAAACAAAAATTACAAAATATCTCGGAAAATGTGCCTCTTTTAGTCAATTACTAGTTATTACAAATTTTAAATAGATTAAACATTAAAGGATGCTCTGAAATGTGACGTCAAAAGCAAGTATTTTCATACAAAATTCCGTTTTAAAAGTAACTCATTTGATATTTTGTCTAATACCCAATTGAATGACGCAAGCTATAACTTGAGGGTTGACAGAATAAAAAAAGGCTGTGAATTCGCCTTCTTTGCTGTTAGTGTTATCTCTGTATTTTTTCAGGTGTACGTACCTAAATACTAGTCTTTTATTTTATAATTAGAAGAGCACTCTTGGTTCTCAGGCCTTCTGCAGGGTCCTGTAGCAACCAATCGTCCCGTGCATTCTGTGGACAGAATTCACACGCAAGACCACAAATCCCAATATCTGCCCAGACTGCTCACGTTTACCTACTCTTCAGTCATCGTCCGCATTGGAGATCTCGCTTTAAGGCCCTCGTTTACAGCAACTTTTCGACGCGATGCTGCGGCGCGTTTATCCGTGTTCGGATTATTGAACGAAAGGGAAAGTATCACATACCGTGTTCATGTTTTTATTTTAATGTTACCAATCGGCACTTACCGTACCGTGTACTAGGTCAAGTGGTTATGTTTCCATCATTTATGTATACATCTACCTTGTCTATATTTGCTTTGTAACTTAATATGTAATGCTTTGTATACGTGTGTGTGTGTGTGTGTGTGTGTGTGTGTGTGTCTTGTGGAAATAAATAAGTTATCTATCTATCTATCAGTGCACCAACGTGCGAATGTATGAATGGAAATAAACATAAACATTTACATACAGGCACATACATTTCTTCTGGCCCCACACCAGGATACCCTGTGTCGTGGGAACCAGAAACAAAGACATCACAATCATGTAAACATCCAAGACTTGGGGTTTGTTTTTTTGCCCCAGCCGGGATTCGAACCCGCTACCTCTCGCATGGTATGCAGATGCACTACCGCTACGCCACGAGGTCGTCAAATGGTCATCTGGTCATTATGGCATTTGGTCATCTTCAGTAATTAAGATGATTGTATCATATTATATTCCTTTAAGCACGAGCACCTTATTGGCATTTTTTTACTTTATTTACTTCTTAGATTTCACAAAAGTTAATAGTACTAATAAATACATCAAACTTAAAGTAGTGATAATTGATTAAGGTACCTTAACTAATTTTTAAATTTTCTGTAAATGTGTTCTTTATGTCTTTTTACGTGTGCAATAAATTATAAAGTGAAGTACCTAATTATACCTAGTGAAACACAGCATGCATTATTATACAAATACAAATACTTTATTTGTGAAACATTGTCAGGTACATGGGTAGGTGCAGAAAAAAAAGTGATAGTACAAATATAAAAACAAAACTATGTACAGTTGTTACTATATTATACTACAGATGTTAGGTGCTTAGGTATGAAGACAAGTAATTTTACGTGCTTACCTAAATACTTAACACATAAATCATGTTACTGATGCGTCATTGTGACGTCGCCTTCAAGGCATGTTAACCGCTAAACCAACTAGTCAGTCATGGTTTTAAAATTACCATATAGAAGAAACGGCCTTCAAACTTAATTTCTTACGGCTTATAAAATAAAAGTTATTTCCATAGTACATTTCATTTCAGTTGGGACGCCATCTTTTGCAGTCCAGGCATACTGTCCAGTATTTAATGAGCTTCAGCTCCGCAAAGACAACGTCTGTTGCCATTGATTTATGAAATTGCCGAACGCCACTCATTCTATTATTAGCTTTGCAACTGCCGATATTCGGCTGGCAATGGACACTGAAGCAGACTCCGGTTTCAAGCAGCTTTCGTCTTTAGTGAAAACATTTATCTGCAACAACAACATAAACTCATGCCTGTATCCTGGCGGGGTGGGCAGGGACCAGGGTTTGCCACTTGCCACTAAAAGCGCAGTAACTCTGACTGCTTATTCTCAACATTTCCTCCATACAGGTACATTTGCACCTACTACCCGTCTCACTTTTCCTTCGGCAACTCTCGAAATTGCTATAAGCAATAAGGCCGCCAATTGTACTGTATTTTTGTAAATATTTCAAGTTTGTGTTTTTCCTGGTACAATAAAGAATATTCTTATCTTATCTTATCTTACATTTATTACTATAGTTATATTTAAAATTTCTCTATCGATCGGTCAAATAGGTCAACTTTGTTAAGGTGATGATAGACCTGCAACAAAACATCGAGCATTCACCGTTTCTAAATTTGTCCAACTGACCAACGAACAGAGCCAAGCATAGAGCCAAACACCGCAACGAACATTTTCACCATCATTCTAGCGAACGCTCTAGTAAATGGTCGTCATACTCATATTATGGTAAGATGTCAGACGGCAAACCATGACGAAATGGCTCGACTAGGCAAATAGCTCGAAGAAAATTTACTGTCGTTTCGCTAGAATAATCGCTGGAAAGTTCACTAGAATGCTCAAAAAACGCTCCGTTTAAAATGCTTGCTAGAACGTTCACTAGAATGCTCGCTAAAACACTCCCGTTTGAAATGCTCGCTAGAATGCTCGCTAAAATGCTTCCGTTTATTTTGTGAGCTTTCACCTGTAGTTAACATACGCTAGAAAAGCAGCTTTAAAAAAAGAATAAAACCGCTCGTTACTACATGCCACTGTGTGCCACTGCATATTCCGGGATAAAACTTAGTCAACTCCCGGAATGTCCGTGAGTAAAACTATGTTTTTCAATTTGTCCTATCATTTAAACCTCATTTACCCTTAGCTGCTTTCACGATAACGCAGTTTTTCCAGAACATGCCGCCTCTAATATTAAAAACGTAGAATTAGGTGCGACGTTACAAGTTTAGGGCGGAGCTGAACGGTGAATGTGCAGTTAACAGCACGTCTACTTTTATATTTTAGTTGCAAAAGCAGCCGTAATGTAACTGAGCACAGTGTTTGAATATCAACGCTTGACTGTACAGTTAGTAAATCTAAATACATATTTTTTGGTGAAATAATCGCACTTTTATGTAGTTCAATAAGGGCTCACTTGTAAAATCTATAAATATGAATCTGTATAGACTGCACATCAACCTTCATATCCGTGCACTGTACTTGTTACTTTGCGGGCCATTTCGCAATTCAAATTTAAAGTTTGACATGCTGTTGTATGTAGAAACGTCTGCTTACTCTACATTTTTACGTGAACCAATTGTTCCCTATTTGCTCCAGGTACTAATAAGTCACATAATATGGCAAATTCAAACGAACACAATGTTAGCAAATAACCTACTCTTTTTTACTGTGAAATATGGGTAATAATTTAACTTTATCACATCAAGTTACCAACCGTCGCTGTAATATTGTAAATGAAGAAGATCACCACTTTTTCTCCACAGAAAACAGACCCGTTTGAAGCTGGCTAAATGATATTATTAGTTATCTACATCGTACCTATTACAGGGTGTAACGAAATGCTCGCATACACTATGAATTTACGGTGGTTTAAGAGCCTCAGCAAAATGAAAGTGTCTTAACAATGGCTACCAAATATGCCAGTTTTTTTAAAGGCATTTTCCAAAAATATCTCGACACAAACTAGAATCTATGGGAACCATTAGTAGCCAGCCAGAAGGGTGCGCGCCGCACGTCCGCGGGTCATTGTTCTGATAGACGACGAGGCGGTACTAATTGTTCACAAATTTTTCGAAACAAGATTTCTCAACTCGAGCAATGAGGTGCCTGTGGGCAAACACTATAGTGTTAACTATTTCGGAGGGGTGGACGAACATTCTCTGACCAAATTGGCTATATCAGTTACTTGAGACCACATGAAGAAGAGTGACGACTCTTGATAGTCAGATCCCAGTTGCTATGGCCGAATACGGTCAGGATCGATAATACTATAGTTACCACTTGCACCATTATGATGTATGGAACAGCTGATAATATTTTTCGTGATATCCGTTTTCCCCACCGTTTCTATTGATGATTGGAATACATACCCCATTTTCGGACGCATATTATGACGATTTTTTTAATTACACCGGCTTAATGGATATTTAATGAGGAGCAAGACATATCTAATAGATATATAAAAGTCTCGTGTCACAGTGTTTGTTATCGAATTCCTTCGAGACGGCTTCAACGATTTTTGTGAGATTTTTTGTGTATATAGGTAGATCTACTAATCTGAGAATAGGTCGTGGGCTAATTAATAGGGCAAAATAACGTTTGCCCGGCCAGCTAGTGTATGTATAAAATGCTTTATAGATTAGTAGTAAGGGCCAGAGCCCTATTTCACAGAACTACCATTGAAGAAGAAGAAGAAGAAAGACATTTATTATACCAACAAGATACATCACAGAAACAAAATAAGCACATAAGTAACATAATATGAAGGTTTACTGTGACAGTTTGATGTACATTTCACAGCCGATTAACAAAACAATTAATAATTAGGAAGGCTAACTCCCAGTTTCTCGTACACAATAGACAAGCTGTTACCGTTAACAGCTGTCAGTGGTTTTTTTGTATGCACTTCGATCAATTGACTGTTAACAGTAGATTAACAGCGTGTTAGTGTACGAGAAACTGGGGGTAACTGTAGGACTTCTCTGGCGCTGCAGCGGGGGAACGCTGCTAGCTTAATAGGATCTCTTGGGTCGGGTGTGTCCCGGGGCGTTATTTTACTTTTGTGTTCTGTATTTGTTGTGCCCATTTTTGTGAATTTGGATTTTGTTTTGCCTTTTTCTTTGCTCTAAATATATGTATTATACACGTACATAGTTATTGTTTCTGTCTGTAGAATAAAGAGTTCTCTGTCTATTTATTTGTTTCTCCTAGTAGACTCTAGCCTTTTACCCAGTAATTAAATTAGATTGCTGAGACGGTACAGTATGTATCGGCCGCCAATTGTATCTTTTCTTTTGTCATTGTAAAGTAAAGATTTATTCAATTACCAAAATGAGGATAATACATATTTGTTACAGTTATTAAATAACATCACAAAGACTTAATAACAGGTAACTGAATAGGAACCTAACTCAGCTGTGAGTCAACAAGTTAACCGTCGCTGATTTTCAGTTAGGGCCTGTTGATTCAAACAGTTATATACTTATGCGATGCCGTATTATAGATAGCTTAAATAAATAAACAAAGAGAGTGTGCTTAAACAAATAACATAAAGTTTTACTTAACCTACACAGAAATAATTTAAAAATGTTTTTTCTTATAAAAGTTCTAATTACATGCAATGAAAGAAGAAGATGCCGCATAGTTAAATTTTGTAAACTAATCATAACAATTAACTCCAAATAAACATAAATATTATTAAGATGAGTTTTTTTGAACAATTAAAAGATATTTTCTGAGATTTTTCTTAAAGGTTATTTTAGTCTGCGAGTTTCGTATCGGTGGTGGAATGTGATTCCAAATTTTGCTTGCGGCAAATTTGAAGGAGCCTTGGGATGCAGCTGTCTTATGCGAGGACATTTTAATTAGACGAGCTGATGATTTAGTAACTAACCTACTCTGCGCATTCATCCATTTTACTTTGTTATAGAGATATATTGGTTGTTGATTATTTGCAATATCGAACAGCATACAAGCAAAGTGTAATTTCTGACGTGCTTGTATTTTTAACATTATTTAAACGAAGCCATCGTTTAGGTATGGTGTGATATGACTCCGTGGTGGTACATCAAAACAGAACCGGATACAAGAATTTTGAATACGCTGTAATAACCGCTGACTCCTAGCTAGCTGTTTCTGTAACATTTTTTCCAGTATACAATAAAGAATATTCTTAACTTATCTCTCATTTTATGACCAACGCGTCGGTTTCTGTCTCAAAAATACTATTTAACTAAGAAATGTATGGGGATTCCGTTACGCTCTGTATCGAATAAAAATATTTTACTTACTTCACAATACACAGTCTAATTGAAAGAAAACATTGGGCCTATTAAAGCTAGGCTTATTTTAGGAGAGGGGTAGTCTTTCAGAACTCTATTGTATTTATATTAACTTTCCGTATTTCTTGCCTGCGAAATAACATTTCTAATAAAAAATTGCTATATTTTTTATACCTCCCTAAGTTTTATGTACCTACAGCTGTGACCTTTCGGACGCCTAGGTAACTGGTGCTTCCTAACCAGTTGCGATCGGATATTTTTTCATCCTTGTTTCGTGCAAGAAACCAGTTGCGAAAGAATCATTTTTGTCCTTGTCATTCGAAAGCTAACACAACGTAACATAGTACATTGACATTCAGCAAACAGAATGTAAATTCTTTACGTTGAAATAAATTATTGATTTCTGATTTCTTAACTCTAAGCCAGAAAACCAAGTTTCGAGATATGAAGGACAACGCGGGAGTTCTTTTTTAATGATGTTATTCAACTGTTATTAGTCGTATAACAAACTTTCAATTATCAAAAGATAGCTCGTTTCATTTAGTGTTTAATACGAATATCTCGCTTTAAAAATACTAGCATTAAAAGGAGAAAAGTGTGTTTAAGAGTTTTAGCTATGGAATGTTGAGTTATTTTACTAATAAATACTTTACAAAAATATCATCATCAGCCATTTGACCCCCACTGCAGGATACAGGTCTCCTTCGTGGTTTTCATAACCATGAGGGGTTTTGCCATAATCGCCACGCTTGGCAGGCGGGTTGGCGATCGCAGTATGCGGTTGGAATCTCAGGAAGACGCTCCTGCCAGTCTCCTGGTAATTGATTTCTTTAGTCGCCTTCTATGACATCCACGGAAAGAAATGGAGTGACGCTATTCTTAATCCGGCGCCACGCGGAGTATACCCGTGCGATATTTTAGCGTAGAACTTAAACGTGAATTGTGATTCGTTTTTTTATGTAGTAAAATTTTGTGCTTTTCCTACACTAAAAAGTCGCTAAGCGCATTTCACGTTATTATACTTTAGTATTTATTTGAGTTTAGCGATGTTTTAGCTAAGTATTGTGGCTAAGCGTTCTTGTAGCGTACGATTCGGACAAAGTTTATTAATCACCAAAATCTTTAAAGGCGAACAGAGTTTTCGAGAAAAGTAAAATGTTTATTTTTATGCCTGCAATCCTATGCTAAATAGCACTAAGAGAATTTAACATGTTTATAGTGATAGTATTGTTATATAATGGCCTCTTAGCTTAGATTGACGTCTTTTTCTGGCTAGCTGAACCATGACTTGAAGATCGCAAAAGTATCATAACGACTACCTAGTCTTGTAAAATTAAATAAAGTTATTTTAGCTAAGCAAAGAACGGAATAATTTTAAAAGTTGACAACGTTAAAGGCTACAAATTACTATTTAGCCAAGTATTGATGGTTAACGTAGTTTAAGTGGTATAAAATAAATATTGTACCGTAGTTAACGCCTCTTTGCTAGCGCTATCTCCTGAACTTTTTTTAAAAATTATTTATTCAAGAAATTTCACAAAGTACATATTTAATACAAAAGGCCCTCACTCAAACCTGTATAGGTTTATCTGTGAGGTGAGTACTATAAAATGACCAAAAAAGCTACAAGAATGATTCTAAAACAGATCGATAGAGAATTCTTTTCTATGTAGAATGGCATCAAAAACTCAAAATCGACCCCCTGTGGTTTAGCGATGTTGTAACTATTCACAGACATACATCGGCTAAATAGGAAGATGCAGACCTCCTGTGAGAGAGAGAGAGAGAGAGAGAGGATGGGCTCAATAACCACGCATGCCCACCTTCAACACTTAGGTTTCCTCACAATGTTTTGCTTCACCGTCGGCGAATGATATTGCTCCTACACATAAATCACATATACGGAACAAACCATGGCTTCGTAATTACAGTTTTTGCAATGGTTAATGGTTAAATATGACAAATGGTTAAGTGTGATACAATATTCTTTCAGTAATTGGTATTAAATTGACAATTGTATACAATTATGGCTGACCCAGCAAACGTTGTTTTACCGTATTAATTAGCCTACGACCTATTATTAGACGTACCAAATATACACAAAAAATATACATAAAAATCGGTTTCGGAGGAGTTCAATAACAAACACGAGATTTTTATATATTAGATATCTTTACTGCAATTCTTGCAATTCCAATCGTCCGTGTGGCACCGGATTAAGAATAGCATCACTCCATTTCCTTCCGTGGATGTCGTAGAAGGCGACTAAAGAAATCAATTACCAGGAGACGGGCAGCAGCGTTTTCCTGAGATTCCAACCGCATACTGTGATCGCCAACCCGCCTGCCAAGCGTGGCGATTCTGACAAAACCTCTCATGGTTATGAAAACCACGAAAGAGGCCTATGTCCTGCAGTGGGCGTCAAATGGCTGATGGTGATGATGATGATTGCAATTACCACATCATTTTCCTTTAAGTACAGTTTTTCGGCCTCTTTTACGCTTGCTGTCGTCAATACAAACTAACTATTATAACCTCAAAATAGCAAAAAGCTTTTGTAGCCCCTTTTCTAGATCTCCGAAGTTTTGTCTGTTGTGTATTTAGTTTTCTTTCTGTTGTTGTGCATATTATGTTACTTATGTGCTTATTTTGTTTCTGTGATGTATCTTGTTGGTATAATAAATGTCTTTCTTCTTCTTCTTCTATATACTTAAACAGAAATATGTATATCGCTAAGCGACCAAATGGCAATCTTAAGGTGATAGTTGGCGAGACCCTCGTTACCAGAAATAGGGGAACTCATGCCTCCACCAATCCGGACTTGGCCCCCGTGGTGGAGTATGGCCTATACCTTCCTCAGGGAAGAGACCCGTGCCCCTCGGTGGGGACATAATGGGTTGATGATGATACCTCAATCAATCAATCAATCAACCAGCCACTCGTCCACCGCTGGACATCCTCCCACAAGACACGCCACTTCATTCTGTCCTTGGCCGTCCTCATTCAAGTCTCTGCCAGCAATCTGCCCCAGACATAGTCCAATCATTTTCAGTCCACCGTGACGTAATAAGAGACCGATTACGTCATAGTTAACTAGGTATACTTTGCACATGAAACCTAGTAGGTACATGTATAAAACCGAAGGGGCTTCGAACATATCGCAGGCTTCTCGCATATGTTAACGATCTACTCAATATCGGGTCTGTGTAGTGGCAATATAATTTTCACATAAAAATGGGAGTGTTGACGCAAACTGAAAAGAAAATTAGGTTCGATTCAAAGACTGAATTTAATTTAAAAAAAAAGAAACGTCTGTTTTCACAAAGCGATAACTTTGTTTTGATCGTCTCTGTTGTATGTCTACCTCTATAACAATTATTATTATTATTAAATTCTTTATTGTAAGTAAAAATTGTACAATTGGTGGGCTTAACAATAAATCAATAGGTATCGTTGTTTATTTAGATAACAATTATCCAAACCCGTGTGACTACTTTTTATTTATTGGAATTATCAAATTCAACAATATAGGCAAAAAAATACATGAATTTATGTACCAATTAATTATTATCGAATTGCTTGAGATATTACATAGGTTTTAATTTAACTTAATCTAATCAAATTTTATAGATCTGTAATTTAATCTTTTTTATTATTGACACTGTAGAGTTTTTTAATATTTTATTTTATTTTCTACTAAATCAATTTCAATCCACTAGCTATGTATGAAATTCACTCTGTTGCTTGAAAATTGCTGTGCCTTAAGTGGGTATAATGTATGAGACAAACCCTAAATGTAACAACTAAACAACTAAATGGTCGCTTATTGCGATTATGTTGTGAATGAGTTATGAATTATGAATCATGAATTAATAATGTAATTTGTACTCTATGGAGCCCCTAAGAAGCTATTTCTGAGCGTTCTGAGTATTTTTTAAACTTTATTTTTTACTGCTTCCTACATTTTACCCCCTTTGTCAGTTCAATCACTAATTAATTTGTTCCTTGCTTCAGTGAGATAATAGAGTAGTAGTTATTCTTTTTAATAATTTTAATAATTATAATTTTTTCCAACGCCTCAAAGAAAAAGAGCGAGATAGACGTCAACAGAATCATAGTGGGCGGCATAAAGAATAAGAAAATTTCAGCTCATTGTCACCCTACAAAATAATGTTTGACATAACATGAGAGGTCGAACGGAGCGCGGGTATTAAATTGTACTAATTTCGGACAAAATGGCCCAAGTTCCCGAGGTGGTTCAGTGACCCTTCTGGCTATAATCAATTTTAAACAACGGGACTAGAGGGTTAATCACATCGTTAAAACTTATTTTTAGACTTCTATGAACTGGAATTATGCAGTATGGGGTTAAACAACAGAGAATATGCTCACCACATGTGACTGCCTTAGTTTGGTTATTTTACGTGCTTACTTACCTGTGTAGATATTTGTCACACTTTTGTTTTCAATTTTTTCACAATTATTTCGCAATTATTTGGGTATAAAAACCTGTTTAGAGGCTAAAAATTCCTCCTATACCGGGCAAGTCCTGGCAAACCGGCGACCTCTGGCTAACCGCGCCAGTGCTCTCCCAACTGAGCTAATGGGCAAGTGCAGGCATCGGCAAAATTTCGAACCTCTTTACAAACTTCTTTGTATTACGCTTTAGGCAGCATCTTAATAGGGTTTAAAAATTTTCCTCGGCACGCATTAGTGCAGCAAAAAGAATATAATTATTTGGTTGTACAATTACATAAAATAATATTAGCGCACCCTGACGGGTAGAGCATGATTGTGCCATATTTTAAGTTACCTACATAATTTGTAATTACCATGTTTTAGCCAATAAATATTCTTATTCATATACATTTTTCTGTCTTGTAAGAATATTGTACAATTGTTTGTTTTGTTTTTTAAATAAAAATAGAATAAAATAATTTCCTTGACTTTCTTCACATATAAGTTTCTAAGTAGTTTTTTTGAAAATGAGTAGAGATTTGGCTTCTTTTATATCTTTCGACAGTTTTTTGTACATAGTGGCACCCTCAGATATTAAGCTTCTCGGTCCATATTTTGTTCTATAACGTTGTATAAAAATATTATTAGCTTGTCTTGTAAAACGTTTATGAAAATGTATCTTTTTTGTAAAAGTTATTTGGGTATGAATATCTTTTGTTAAAATTTTTCTTATAAGTATGCAAGTCTTATATTTGTATGTTTGGGATACGTTAAGTAAACTTCTTTCTGCATATAATTTTGTCGTGCTCGTCAGATAGTCATAACCAAATAGTTTTTTTTAAGTTTATTTTGTGCAATTTGTATTTGTGATTAATTTTTGCTGCTGATCCCCACAACTTGATCAAGTATTCTATGTGCGGTTTTACAAGAGAATTATAAGATCGTATATCGGACTTGTCTAGGAAGACATCGAGTGATGCCGCGCAGTGCTCCCAGTAATTCATGAAAGTAATTAATGTTTTCATGTTTCAGCTTAATTAATTTTTTTTTTATGTAACAGCTGTAATATGCCTATAACACAACTTACATGGTTACGGTTACGGATATTTAGCCACGTATAGTTCATATACCTTTGAAATTATCATTTTGTATGTTTTTACATCTACTTCCTTCTCCAATGTCCAGTCCATTCAAAGGTTGTCTGGAAGAGATCACTTTTAGTGATGAGGCTGCTGTCTGTACTCTAGGTTAAGACATATTTGTGTAATTCCATTTTTATGTCCAATGAAGTGTTCATAAGCAGCCTACGTCCCACTGTAGGGCACAGGCCTTCCCTCAGGGAGAGAGTATGAGCTTTTAACACCACGCGTGCCCACCGCAGATTGACGATTTGAGGCGCTGAGGTATGCGAATATCTCAGACACTCAGGTTTCCTCACGACGTTTTCCTTCACAGTTATCGAGTAGTCATAGCGTATCCGCACTGGGAGTCGAACCTGTGTCTCTCGCTTCCGAGTCCAATGTTCTACCTCCTAGGCTACCACCGCTCTCTAATGTAATTTTCCTTTATTTTAATTTTCAATTGCATGCTACAGTACAATTCTACTAGGGCACCCACTCGTCTAACATTCTTTAACCGTACTGTGTAATAAGCCGTATTATGCACTATTAGCCTGTTGATCAATAATGCTTACTCACGGTTGTAAAAAAATCATTCGCTTTGGTAGTGAAGCTCATAGCTCATAGCGAAGCTTTGAATACGAATAGTTGGCGGAGAGTGTTCAGCTTGATTGATAACAATACAACAAAAACCAAATGTGAATCACAATAACTCTTATTTCAGACACTTTTTTGATCAAGTTTGCATTTAAAAACTAGAAACGTGATTTTACCATTTTTCTGCTTTGTAGTAAAATTATACGTGTTAAAAATTATTTATATTATTCTTTATAATACAATGATTTATCGCAGAATGCGAAATTAGTAGAGTAAGATTAAATTGAATGAAGTGCGTTAAGTATGAACGTAATCAAATCATGTGAGCTATTTCAAAAAATATTTTTATTTTAATTTTAAACCAATCACTATCACAAATCTAAGAATCAACTAAATTTTTCACGCTAACACTTTCTAAATGCTTACCCATCTTACCTTAAGCAATGTCAACCAGGCTAAAATTAAATAATAGGTACTTAACAAACGAGGGTATTTTCTCTAGACAACGTAGGAGAACATTTTTTTTAGGAAAAACCTAAAAACTATTTCATTAATACCTCGGCCACTTCCATTCTTCAGGCTATGCAAATGTTGGTCTATGGCACAAAGTGGCCTTGCGATAGTTGCCGTGAAGTGTAATTTGCCGACGCCCACGGCTACACTAATAGTTTTCTGTGACATAAAATCTTAGATCGTGAGCGAAATTACCGCTTGTTCAAATCGGTGGCCGCCATTTTGTTTTCAGGTTTCTTTTTCTTTTTTGGCGTATTACAGTGCAGCAGTAATTTTTATTATGAACCTGCCAGTATTTTAGCTACGTTTTTTTTTTACGCAAAACATCTTTCAGTTCAGTAGTAGGGGGCTAAGACACAGGCCTTCTCAAAGAGAGAGAGAGTATGGGCTTAATCACCACGCGTGCCCACCGCGGATTGGCGATTTCAAGCGCTGCGGTATGTAAATAGTGTCTGAGCACTCAGGTTTCCTCACGATGTTTTCCTTCACAGTTAGCGAGTGGTATTGCTACTAAAACTTCACAAAACAAAGTCACTTCTTAGAAAACAAAGTCAAAGGTAAATGCCCGCACTGGGAATCGAACCTGGGTCTCCCGCTTCCGAGTCCAATGTTCTACCCACTAGGCTACCACCGCTTACGCTGCGATACAAATTTAATATAATATCATCGGCAGCCGACATCAATATAAATAAATGGACGATGATTAGATAAACATCTTGTTAGGTAAACAACTAGAGAGAATTAACAGTGTTGATATAGAGGTCATTAAATAAATTCCTGACCAATCGCAAATGGACTCAGAGAGATAAAAATGTTTATTATACAGGTACCTAGTGCTAGTCAAAACAAAATAGGGACCATTAATTTGCGATGTCGTTAATCAGAGAAAACTTATTATGTGTTATTTATGATGACTCCTCTAACCTCTTGTACAATTATCAGAATCAAGTAGTGTATTTAATTTAGTTTGGCGCACTGATGATCGCGTTGTGAAATTAAAATATAGATAATTTTTATACGAATCTAACGAAAACAAGGTCACCGGTACAGCCTTTGTGGTAATAACTATGCACAACTACAGTTATACACAGTGTTATTTTTGGGGTTCTGTAGTCAACAAGGAACCCGTATAGTTTCTTAGATAGATAGAGAACACTTTATTGCACAACATTTAGCTAGTTATTCAAAATCTAATTTTCGATTTAGGGATCCCTTTACAAAATATTAAGCTTTGAAGCGCTATGTTTAGGGTTCCGTACCCAAAGACTATGACTCCGCTGTCCCTCCGTCCGTCCGTCCGTCCGTCTGTCACCAGGCTGTATCTTTTGAACCATGACAATTAGATAGTTGAAATTTTTACAGATGATGTGTTGTGCTTATAACAACAGATACTAAAAACAGAATAAATAAAATATTAAGGGGGCCCCCATAAAACAAACGTGATGTTTTTTGCGCGATAGTTAGTCTTATTGAAGTTCTGAGCAGCCGCGAGCAGATTGTCACGTAGACGTGGTGATGTTAGTGTAATCAAGATATTCCTTGGTCGACTAGAAGACACATTTACTCTTGAGACACGGCGACAACTCTTGATCGTACTTTCGGGGATAAGAGTATCGAGACAATCACATAAGTTCTTGAAGAGTGTCATGACATTTTCATTACGATTCTCTGGCACCATTTGTATCTCGAGATTGCAATCACGCGAGATTTTCTCCATTGTCAACAAGCGGCTATTTAGGTTTTTAATTTCAATTGTTCTTTTTCCATGGATTGGATAGTCTTGTCTCTGTTCTCTATATCCCTTTTCATATCCTTCTGCTCATCGACGATGAAGTCTGTGGTTTTTGTGATTTCATCCTGGACTTTCTGCATTGCCGAGTTAACTTCGGCAGTTACCATATTCTTAATATGTTCCCTTAGAGATGCTCGCAAACTCATCATCCAAGGTGACATGGGTGATAATTTTTGGTCCAGGAGCTTACCAATGCTCTCCAATGTAACTTCATCTTTTTGCTTCGGTTTTGCTTGTGTGGTGGCTTGCAGGCAAGGATCATATAAGTAGGTCTTTTCGGGATTGTGTCTTCCTTCGAACGGTTACATTGAGATTTTCCGAGTCTAGTGCGCGTACTGGAGTAGCACAGTTTGGCCCAGACCGTCTTGTGTTGCATCTACATTTCGGGCATACCCATTTGTCTAAGTCCTCATTAGAGACGGCCCCACCCATGCAGACATCAGTATGGTATTGCTTTCTGCAATTTTCGAATGTGCATGTCAGGTATTCGCCGTCAGATATGTTCATAAGGCATCCTGCGCACTTTTGAACCGAATCACTCGCCAAAGACATGTTTTTAGCGTGGTGCAACAAAAAAAAAGATCACAAAAAGAAATTTATCTCAATAGCGAATTAGGTGTTTCGAACCCACGATCAGCACTGATGTAATAGACGTACCACACTGTAACCGCTGGGCCACGACAGCTATAGAGGTTCCAGCGAAAAGAGTGAACACATTGGCTAGTTCTGCCCTTACAATATTGACACAGCTGATGATGTCAGTGGAGTTCACTATTTTGTGCACACGAATTTTATCAATAATTAGATGTGTAAAGACGGTAGTGAAGTAGAATAAAATCAGATTTAGATCAGAAGTAGATTTTAACGACCAACTACGGAACCCTACAATGCACGTGACCCGACACGCATTTGGCCTTTTTTTAATTAATAATTCCTGAACCAGGTCAATTCCAGTTTGTGTTTTATACATACTACTTTCTTTTCATAATCTTTTTACAGATTGATATATAAGAATTTCGAGACTTACGTAATTACATCCAATTAGCGCTTATAGTATACAACTACATTAATACCTAAATGGGCCTCTTGTGTACAATTCATGGTTTACTGTAACAATTCGATGCACATTGCAAAGTCGATTAAGTCACAGATTAATAAGCAGACTTTGCTATGCAATGTACCTCTAATTGTCATAGTCCACCGTATTGTACATTAGGTTAAGTGGAATAAAAGTATTAAATAAATAAATAAACTGCAAATAGTAGATTTATAAAACTCGGCCCAGGTATGTATTTTGTAATTGAAAAAACTGGCAATGATCAATCAGTTGTCAAAGAGTTTTAAAAATTGCCCGCTTGAAAAATGACAATTAAAAATAGGTATACATCAAACATCACCGGCGCGTAAGCCTAAACTGCAAAATCCTGTCACGTGAAATAACAACTCTACCGCCTACATTGTTGGCCTGAAACCCGAAAACAAAACTAAACAATGTTTTTTTTTCATGATCCACGTATAGTCCGGGTGGGCGATGTAAAAAAAAGCGCGCGCGCTCACGGCAAAACTTTTTCTATTAAAATGTGACGGGTGATGGAAGAATTTCATTTTATGCACTGTCGGGCGTCACCCGATAGTTACCTACTTGTAGAGCGTCTACTGTGACTGGGAACTTATTGCCTTATTTTATGTCATCACTATAGTCGTCGAAATGTAAGAAGCCCGTTTGGACAGCTACACAAAAATGCATTTTACTTTGTATTTACTCGAACAAATACATAAAAAGACACATAGTCCGGCATGTTATTTAGTGCTTGAAAGAAAAAACAGATTTTGTAGCCCGAAAAGTTACTCATAGTTTAGATTTTTAATGTTTTAGATCTAAAACTAGGTTAGATTCTATGGTTTTTGTAGCTGTCAAAACGGGCTTCTTATATTTTGACGACTTTAGTTAAGCCTTACTTTGTTTTAAGTTTTTTTTCTGATGAGGCAATAAATACTTTTTTATCTTTATCTATCTTTATCTAATCGACATCTACTGTTTAGTTTACAATAAACGGTTTCTATCCAAACGAGAAAGATTTTAATTTTTAAAATATTACTTTTAAAATAATAATAAGAGAGCGGTGGTAGCGGACGGGTGGAACGCCGGCTTCCCATTCGGGAGGTCGTGGGTTCGAATTCCGGCATGTACCAGTTTTTTTAAGTTATGTACATTTGTAAAGTTGTAGTAGCTATACCACTCATTGCATGGACGCGGACGAAACAGCCGCCCACATGCTGGTGGAGTGCACTGGGAAGGTAAAAGAACGAGCGACTCTCCTCAGAAACCCAGAGATACTTCGAGAGGCCTGCGGTGGCCTTAGAAAGCTGCTGGCATTCCTGGAGGAGTTGGGGTGGCAGGAATAGACGAAACCTTTCTAATACGCAAAATAGACTTACCAGTAGTCGAGTTGCGGAAACTAATACGCCACCAATACCAATACCACTCGCTAAGGGTGAAGAAAGACATCGTGAGGAAACCAGAGTGTCTGAGGTGTTCACATACCTCAGCGCTTAAAATTGCCAATCCGCGGTGAGCGCGCGTTTTGATTAAGATATCATGTTGATATCTTGAGATATTTGTGAGAAAATCATCGTACTCTTCTTTTTGGTGCGTGTTTTTCTGGAAGTCGTTTTTTGGGGCTGACGATATTGTAAAAGCGGGCCGGAAATACTAGACAAGACTCGCAAAATATACGCAACATTAATAAATAAGGGCTGCCGACGATATCCTCGATATCTGCTAAGTATGCCTACTTTAATGGAAATAAATACTTTTCACTTTCACTTTAATATTACTTGAGTGACATAAACAATTATGTTACAAAAATGGTCTTCGTTTTGCTTTTTTACTTTACTTAGCTAGCATCCTAACTTGTTGAGAATGAGCAATATCGTCAGTGACCCCTAGTCATTGCACTCGAGTGTAACTTCCTAATACGAGTGTTCTAGCAGACCTTCTGATGTGCCATTCTAAGTATTCCTCAACATCCGCGCTGACACTAATTATTCACGTGAGCCACCAGCGCCGATGTGACAAGCCCTCTTTGTTGAGTACGCTTCAAGAGTAGTAGGCCGTGGGCCACCCGTCGGCTGACCAACGCCATAGGGTAACAAGATAAGACGAATTACGCACTCACAAGCTCCGAAAAAAAAACTGAAGAAGGATGGGATATCTGGTTTGATGCGAAGACGAAGGCGACGACAGTGGATTAAGGCGCTCACAGAGTGGTGGCCAAGAACTGGTCGTCATTCGGTGTCGTAGCCTGCCTAACCGATGGGTGTATGACATTTAAAAAAAAAAAGGCAGGAAGGCGTCGCATTGACAGTTTGGTATTTTCAATTTTTAATTTCAGGGATCAGCGAAATGTAAAGCAATGGCGCGATTTTTTTTTATAGTGAGACATTCTTTATGAACGACCCTTTCAAAAGTTCTTTCTGTTCCTGGATCAAAAGGGTCAAACAAACGGACAGAACAATTTGGTTTGATTTTAAACGTTACCGTTTTTCCTTTTGAGTTGCGGAATCCTACAAACCTTAGAAAAAACCTAAGCATATAAATTTGATTTTTAGCCGAGTTTTATGTCCTAACGTAACTCGCCGAAAACAATTGCTCTAAACTTACGAGTGGTATCCTGTTACCCTACGCCTTAGGATTAGCGACGACCGACCTATAGCCTACAAAGTTGTCGAAGCAATACCGTCATATTATTTCTCGGAAAACGGTTATGAAGAAGACACACAAAGTATGTGGAGTTCTTGTTTGACATGTTGTCTCACAGAAAACTAAGGGAGAAAATATTTCCGAGAGTATGTATCCCATCAAAACATAAATATGAAAATTGCGTCAATTAATTAAAATAATACTCTTTTTTGTAAGTCGATTCAGTATCCTACTGCTGGGCAAAGGCCTCCTATTTCACCTTCCATTTCTCCCTGTCACCGGCTACCTCCGGGCTGAATGTAGCCACCTTATGCCTCCGCCTCCTACCCTAATTTTTTTATGTTTTAAATAAATATATTGATTTGAAAATCGCACTAAACAATCTTACTTAATGTAATATGTATTACTTGTGAGATACATTGTGTTCTCATGCGATGGCCAAATCAATCTTTTTATTTAAAACATCATCATAATCATAAGCAGCCTGTATACATACCACAGCAGGGCATAGGCCTTCTCTCAGAGAGAGTATGGGCTTAATCATCACGCGTGCCCACCGCGGATTGACGATTTCAAGCGCTGAGACATGTGACTAGTTCAGACACTCAGGTTTCCTCACGATGTTTTTCTTCACAGTTAGCGTGTGGTATTGCTACTATAACTCCACAAATGTCATAAGTACATGTCCACACTGGGAATCGATCCTGAGTTTCTAGCTTCCAAGTCCAATGTTCTACCCACTAGGCTACCACCGCTTCATTTAAAACGTAAAATACTTTTAATATTGATATGGTCACTATAAGATGTTGTTAGGTTAGGTAATTACGTAATAACTTAAGATATAAGGACGCTTAAGTAGGGACTGAACAAATTAACCGACTTTGTATTACCTGGGAGGTCACTGACGTAAGATAAGATAACTGCACCATCCCTCTAGCTCATACTTATGAAACTTAATCTTAAGTACCTAAATTTTAATTTCAAAAATTTTGTTCTCACTAACATATTTACTTTTATTATTTAATGTAATTTTACTATCAACCTATGGATTCTTTTATCCGAAATAAATACGTACATACATCAATTGCATCTCACAACTTTTTACGGTAGAAGAACTGAGTTGTGAGACTTGGCTTTTTTACATGTTTTTGAGGGCTAATACGTTCATGTGTACAGGAACTTTCTCTAGGTATCTACTCCACGTACAGCAACAAGCAACCTCCTTGCAGCTCCCCCTCGCATTTGCGCGCCCACCCGTGGCTAAAGCTTCGATCACACACAGCGACTAATCGCTGCGAGTGCATTCGCCGCGAATAATAGTCGCGGTGACCATTCACTGCCTGCCTGTCACACACAACGAGTTCTACACGAGAATTTCGACTGTCAGTGCGCATTCGCGGCGGGTAAAATTGAACATGCTCAATTCTAGTCGCAGCGACTTCAACTCGCGGCGAGTGAATCTACTCGCAGGGAATAGCCTGTCACACAGAGCAAATACTTAGTCGAAGTGACCCAAGCTTAAGCGACAGCCCTCGCCATTTGGCCTAGCATAAGCTATTATATTTCGCGCAGGTCTGAAGATTACTTACTGTATTTAAATGTACTACGATATGTATGTCACTTATATGCTGGAGATAAATTGATGACTTGACCTTACAACAATGTATATTGCCTACTGGCTTAGTAACTACAGACGTAGCACTTATCAATGCAGTAGACACTATCGAAAATTTATTAATTGAATACTTAAAGTACTCGCACGGTGGGCACGCGTGATAATTAAGTCGCTCTCTGAGAGAAGGCCCATGCCCTACAGTGGAACGTATATATAGGCTGCATAAAAGTAAAGCTGACCTGGATACCAAACGCGACCAGTTAAAGGCTCGCCCACCTGCTGCCATAATATATAATTACGAGAACGGCATTCTCACGTGCCCTCAGTGTGCACGGAGTTTCGCCGTGAAGATAGGCTACATAAGCCATCTTCGAGCGCACCAGCGCCTCATCACTGATTAGGGGTCAAAGTGGTCGCCATGGCCGAAACCGGTCGGAACAATCATCATCAAAAATACCAGAAAAATGTTTCTTTGTGTGAGGGCATCATACTATCAAATCATTGTATACAGGGTGGTAAAAGACCCGACACTTATGCAAAATCGACACCAAAACAATCTTTAAACTGAACTTTACTGGGAAATTAAAATTACAAGTATATTACATATTATGAACACACCCCGATTAATGTATAACACATTGATCGGGTCAAATCACACGCTAGTAAAAAAAACTAGTTAAAATCACTATTTTGCGTTACTTTTTTGGTTGGTATGTAACACAGTACACGCAGTGCACACTTAAATACTAAATTATGTAAGAACAGTGCCCCTAGTCTTTGAGAAGTGGAAGCCAGGAGATCCATAGCAAGGGGTAAACCTATTTTGGACTACATAATGGAACTTGTTAATTTTTAAGAGTTTCACTAATTTTTAAGTGCGTTATGTGGGTACTGGACAAAAAATAAAGTATATATTTGTATTTGTAATTCTTTTTTCTGGTTATACAATAACTCTGTCGTGAAAGGACCTGATATCGTGAAAGGATATATTTTGTGAAAGATCCGACTCAGCATTTGTTACAAAAGAAATGCGTTCTGTAACGCTGACGCCTACTGTCTCAATTTATCCTTTTGATGTAGACAACCCTAAAAACAAATAAGTTCGCCCCGCAGGCACAAACCCACCGCCCCATTCCCACTTTCATGCAATATCGCACGAAAAACTCCCAGGCATGACTAATCAGAAATTAATTTAGCATTTTAAAAAGGTGCTTAATTATAAGCGATTACGGCGATGGGCGTAATTAGAGCCCGCCTGAGCTCCCGCCTTCGCTCAAGAGGCCACCTCGATGTGAGAAATCCACAGCGAGTTAAAATGCTAGCCACTTATGAATATGGCAAATAGGTCGGTACATAAACATTTTTCATTCGTACCAATTTCCTAGAGGTTCGATAGATTTAGTATAACAAAGAAATTATCATTTTATTTATTATCTCTTTTCAAGCCCGCCGACCTTGTGTGAATAATGCGATAAAACGAAAACTATTTCAGTGTCATTTAACATAACGAGGGAAAGTTAATACAAAACACGCACAAAAAACACACACAAACACACGCACAAAGAAAATTATGAAAATAAATAATGGTCCCCACTACTCTGGCGGAATGTAGCAGAATGCAATGCATAGCAATGCATTGCATTACATTCTGGTGCATTGCATAGCATAGCATTGCATTGCATTGCATTTCATTGCATTGCATAGCATAGCATAGCATAGCATAGCATAGCATAGCATAGCATAGCATAGCATAGCATAGCATAGCATAGCATAGCATAGCATAGCATAGCATAGCATAGCATAGCATAGCATAGCATAGCATAGCATAGCATAGCATAGCATAGCATAGCATAGCATAGCATAGCATAGCATAGCATAGCATAGCATAGCATAGCATAGCATAGCATAGCATAGCATAGCATAGCATAGCATAGCATAGCATAGCATAGCATAGCATAGCATAGCATAGCATAGCATAGCATAGCATAGCATAGCATAGCATAGCATAGCATAGCATAGCATAGCATAGCATAGCATAGCATAGCATAGCATAGCATAGCATAGCATAGCATAGCATAGCATAGCATAGCATAGCATAGCATAGCATAGCATAGCATAGCATAGCATAGCATAGCATAGCATAGCATAGCATAGCATAGCATAGCATTGTATTGCATTGTATTACCTTGCATTGTATTGCTTAGCATAGCATAGCATTGCATTGCATTGCATTGCACTGCGTTACGTTACGTTACATTACAAAAACTCACGCCCGTAAATCGGAAGGGTAGGCTGGTTGGGTTTGCCACTTGCCACGATCCTGACAGACCTCTTTCGTTTCATCAACATTCCTTAGTTGTTGCATGCACGCACACTGGTCTCCGATTGTTTTTGTCTTTTTATAGATATTATTCAATTTGAACTATGTAAGGCCTAGTTTTGGGTACCCAGGGGAGACAGTCTATGCCGCATCCAGCATCTCAGCGTCACCTTTCTCGCATCCGCGGCCTCTTGAACCGCTCTCCCAATAACAGCTACTTACGATCCCAGTGCTATAATTAAATTGGCCTCCGCTGAATTATTCCGTAAGGCCCGAAACCGATACGAAGAACGTAACATTCAAATAGAGGGTGTTGAAGAAGGGTCCGGTAGAAATTAACACACATACATAAACTCACGCCTGTATCCCAGAGGGTCAGGCAGAGACTAGGGACTGCCACGTGCCATGATCCTGACAGATAACTTTCGCTTCGTCAACATAAATTAGTCGTAGCATGTACGCACGCCGGTTTCGGGTAATTTTTATCTTGCCCTTTGCTATTTTATTTTTTAACGTAACATAATACATTCGATACAGTACATTAAAACTCGCCAAACTGTTACGTTTGATGACGAGAGATCGCTTGTTTGTTACATTCGTATCTATTCGTATTATAAGTTTAATGTAAGTACATACTTAATACTATTGGCAAAACAAAAACATCAAGATGCAAAAAAAAGAAAAAATGCTGAATTTTCTTACTGGAGCTCTTGTTGCCCTCTAGTAAAAAATCTCTTAGTTTTATCTTTAACCTCCTGACGCACACAGTACTTTTGTAAGTACTGAACAAATGAAGCCGTTACTGCCCAACCTATAAACAAATAAAACTGTACTAAATGCCCAGGGTCCTTCCCCGAGTACGGAAACTTTGCGTTCATCCACTTTTGAATTTAGCGCCAATTTTTTTGACGGAACCTGTCAATGGGTCTGACATTTAATCTGTGACATCTGTCACGAGTGATATCTGATACAATTAATCCATCATTCGTCAAACGTCAAAAATGGGAACCATGGAGCGACCACGTCAAGAAAGTAAGTTATAATCTCTTTTTACTTTGGTAATATTATCATTTTATTTGATGAATTGTAAAAACTTGTTATTGAATATGTCAGCAAATGGAAAAAACACATATTTTAACAATTACGTTTGTAAATAAAATTCTATGAGCTTCGATTTATATTGGTGACTGACGGAGTACCCTGGGCTTTAATTAAATAAAATGCTCCATTTGCTTAGTCCTCACTTGCGGACTCTGGACCATTCTACTGTAACTTTAAATAAACTTACATGTGTTCTTTTCTGTAAACACGTGTAACGTGTTCTTTTTACAGAATTTCTCAAAACGCATAAATACATTGAAGAGGAACTAGGCCGGTCCGACATAGATCTCTCGGAGGACGATGACGACGATGTGGTAGACCCAACCTATGAACCCATAGAAATTGTCGAGCCAATATTCGCAGAGTTGGAATCTGACGGAGATGGTGAAACTCAGGACCAGTCATTTGTCAGTTCGGAAATACATTTAGCCGAAACACCGACGAATAACCGTAGACCTTCTTCTATGAAAATGCCTCTTAGCTCAGACTCCGTCACAAGGCCAAATATAGACATTCTACTACAGGAGGAGTGTCGCAACCCTGAAGTACCTTCAACACCTGTCCATGGTCGAAGTATGCATCGTGGTTCAAATATGAAGAAGAAGAAGAAGAAGAAAGACATTTTTTTTTTAGATGTAGCCTCTGCGATACTTACTTAAGTTTAACTACAGTAAGAATTTGCTATTGAGCTTTTCATAACTAATTTAAACTTTGAGAAAGTTATGGGTAGAGGTTTGGAAGTTTAGGATTTTATTCTTTATAATAAAGATTTTTTTAAAGACTGCAAGCTACACAAACTATGTACAATGTTGATCTCAATAGTGATCATTGTTAAGTATAAGCGATTTACCAAGTGTTTATTAAAGTTTTAAGCAAACTAAGTACGTCTGATTTATATCATAAGAGTACCAATTTAGTATACCAAGGTATGTTACCTTGTAGTTCCTTAATTTTGAATTTTGAATAATTTTGTTCCTTTATTTTACCAATGTAGTTCCTTAATTTTGAAAGTGCTGTGATTGTAACCAATTATTTAGCTAGGTACAGTATTTAGTAAAACTACAAGTTATCTGTTCATAATTATAACTTTACTAAGTAAAGGAAGACATAAAATATTGATTATTTGTAATAATGTGAACTAATTTAACTCATAAATATGTTTTTTTATAAAAATAAATGAGCTCTTTTATTTTAAAGTCCTGCCCACGGTCTTCACATGAGGACTTTTATGTATGTCTTATTTATGAAATATGTACCCACGGTCCTCACAAGAGAACCATTTATTTTCGCTTTTATAGTTATAGTTACTTTTTCATTACATTACCTGCATATGTTATTGCGACCACTATATATGATAGTTTTTGCGACATTTATCCAAATTTAAGTTTTTGGGCAGTAACGGGCTCATAATTAGGTGCTGACAAAAATTGTATTGTAGAACCAAATTTGAAATAACGAAAAAATATCAAAACTAAAACACTGATAAAACCTGTATCACTACAGTTTTAATTTTCCAAGAACGCAATTCCGTACAGGGATTTTAAAAGGGCCGAGTACAAGGTTATTCCAGTCATCAGTACAAATAAGTTTTATTAAAGGATCAACTCGAATATCACGAAAAAAATGAGCTGTTCCATATAAAATTCTGATACTAGCAAAAATATGAAAAAGATTAGATTAGATTAATACTCTTTATTGCACACCATACATTGTAAAGATACATGAAAATTCTTAAATATCTAAGTTACATAGTATACAACTGGTGGTCTTATCGCTAAAATCGATCTTTTCCAGGCAACCTTAGCTATTTTTGCAATTTCAGACATTGCATTTTCAGTACCATAATAAATATTTGACGTTTGATAGCTAGAATGACCCCCTAATTTCGACAGGAGCTTTCTGGAACACCCCGTATAATTTCAAGTTAATAATTGCTGTATTTGCTGCTTAATTACTGAGCATACTAAATAGAGAATTGGGTATCGATGCATACCTACATGAGGAGTTTAGTCTAAATTAAATCTCGTAAATATTGTGAGCGTCAATGAAAACAAAAACAAAACACAAACTAAAAAGTATAGAGGCAAATTATACAGAGCGTCTTTTATTTTTGTTCGTGTAATCACAGAACAAAAAATAAAGGTCCCAAAAAAAAGACCGTAAAAAACAGAGGACAAACAAACAAAGATCAATTGAAAGAACGGTTTAACCAATGAATTAAGTTTACTTTTGGTATTTCACAATAAAAAGAGATAAATCAGAGCGGTTGTCAGATTAGAGAGAGAGAGCGGATATGGAAATCTGAGTAAACCAGCAGCCACGTTGGACAGGAACCGCGCCCTCGCCCCGTCTCTTTGTGTGGGCTGCGTCCAGTCCCTTCAGTACAATTTGTATTAAAGTGAATTGGATTAACGACGCGTCTTTTCCACGCCCTCGCCCCACGTCCCTTCTGTGTGGCCGCTGGCTATAAGCGACATTTTGACAGCTAATTTGACAAATGTAAACCAATGACCAATAAGATAAGCCAAAATCAGAACATATTGTAAAGTTTTACTTGCTTAGTCTTTGCAAGAAACCCATTTTAGAACAGTTTTAAAATTTAAATAGCATGTACAATATTGTCTTTTAACCTTCTCAGTCCTGCGCTTATATTACGCGCACCAAATCCTGAGCGATTCCAATCGTCTAACTGTCAAATCAGTATGGCACACCAAGCGCGTAAATAGGCCACTGGCCTTGAACATAACAGAGGTTTCCAATTGTTATTTTTAAGAACTTAGGAGGTTCATAAATAAATAAAACTTCACACTCTTTTAATTACAAAAATATAAAAAATATATACCTCTAGAATAAAATCGGCAGCTGGATGCGGGCGGCACAAGACCGGAAAGCTTGGAAAACCGTGAGGGAGGCCTATGTCCTGCAGTGGGCATAACTAAGCCCGTTAACCGATAATTAATTAACGAGAGGCTTATACTCTTCTAAGTGATCAAACTTTACTCTGGGATAAACTAAGAACCGCAAAAAATACCAAACTAATAACTCAAACTCAACAATTTTATTCACTATAGAAACAAAATATTTATCTGGAGAAGAGAAGAGCAGCGCAACAGTATATAATTGGATATCGACGGGCTGAAGATGATGATGTGGAGAAGAAGTTAACAATGAAACCCCACGTGTATTCTTTTCAAAACACTTTTTAACTTCATTAAGGTTGGGTTCTCCGACATTACCGTTAAATCAGGTTTTTTAAAATACATTTTATTCTCTAATGGTTAGTGTTTAAAATCTGGGAAAAAAATATTTTCAATGTCCTATCTAGGGTCGTTGGTTTTTAAAGTTTATAGCATAAAAAGAAATCGTGAACATGAGTCTAAAAACTAGATATGGTTTTGTTTGAGGTGTACTGAGTTTTGGATAGAAAAAAATGTATGAAAATGAATACCACTGAATGTATTTCTGTGATTTCAAAAATGCTTAATTACAACTAATTAAAATAAGAAACAGTATTTGATAAGTAGGCGACAGAAAAAATAAAAAATCACTAAAAATATACAGGGTGACCGTGTTATGGGTCGTAATTTGAGCGCAACTACCTAATCCATTGCAGATGGAGAAAAATTTTGTCTTTTAGACCTCTCCTTACTATTAAAGATAAACGGTTTTATTTATGAAAACACGATTGCTCTAAAACCAATCTAAAACTCTGCTTATTTAATCTGTGGCTACATCTTTTCTTTGTAAAATCTCCACCACAGACTATTTCAATCGGCGTTTTCGAAGTGTTTTAAGGAATCGATTTCTTATGAATAAGACCGTCAATCGTTAATAATAATGAGAGGTCTAAAAGACAAACTTTTGTGTTTTAATATTAACAAATTTGAAAATATTGTACTGTTGGCAAAAAAAAAATCAAAGTTTCACATTTTACTTTTGATAACAAGAACCGATCATATCGAACCGAGCACTTCATTGGGCATATAAAGAACAAGTAAAAAATCTAAAATAGTTGAAAATTATACAGGCCAGGTTATAGGGTCACTCTTTGAGACGGGGTATTAAGGGTAGGTAACCTAATCCCTTATGTTTATAGAAGAACTTTATTAAAGTTATACTAAAAAATAAAAGTACTGTCAGCAAAACAAATTACGCTTTTAGTTTCTAAACGACAGTTTAACATTATTCTCGTCACTTAACACATATTAGGACTTTGACGTACGAAAAATTATAAATTATATCTACAGGGTGACCGGATTATACAGGGCCGTAATTTGAGACAGCGTATTAAGCGCAACTACATTATCTGTTACAGATGGAGGAACGCTTTGTTAGCAGGCGTAATTTTATAACTTTAATTTTTTTTAATGTACTGCATTACTGCGTTTTTAAAAAACAATTTTCTTGCTTTAATGGTGACTGTTAATGATTTTGCTCATTTCTAAGCTTCTATTTAATTCATCGGACCAACATTCTTAACAAAAAGTCATGAAATCCCTTTTAAAATATAAATGTAAAAAACTGGCCAACTTCTCGTCTCAATAAAATACATCATAATTATGTGAGAACTTGCCAAGTTCCTTGTCTTTACGAAATTAACAGAGTTTATCAATAAACAGGGAAAAATGAGTGATTTTTTTTCCATTTAAACTCACTTTAGGTTCCCATTGGCTGCCTTATTGGTCTAGCAGTATCACGTCTTATTACCGTGCCGGAGGTCGTGGGTTTGATTTCCACTGTGGGCTGCCGCATATTTGTACAAATAGTCTGGGTGTGATTCGGTGTTTTTGGCGTCATCGCCTGGTTACCGTAGCACAGGGTGTCTTAGTTTGGGACCAAGACGAGTGATTTTGTTGTGTGGAAGTTATTATTGCTTAAGGGGATCGAGTGGGTTAACGAGCGCCAAGAATCAAAAAATAATCATATCTTCTTTCTCAGGTCGTATTTGCAAAATGTGTCTGTACAATGTCACCATCACGTTTTACAGTGATTTTTAGTGTAGGGAGAGTGTTGTCTGTGGTCGTGGAATGACAGCTGATTTTGTAAAAAACTACTCTGTGTCTTGCCGCTAAATATACGCATTATCCGAACTAAACTAAATCTATCAATAAATTAGATTTCCCTAATATCGCCCAATTAACGAGATATAACATATGGGACCTGCGACAAAGAACCTAGGATCAGAAACCTGGGACTAGACAGCATTTATGCCAAAAACGGCCGTTTCTGGCGCTAATGCTATCTAGTCTTAGGTTTTTTGCCTTAGGATCACGGCCATGGGTCCTAAAAAACACTATTAACATAACGAGACTGTACAGGCAGGCTTTTGCAAATACAATGTGTAAAAAACCGGCCAAGTGCGTATCGGGCCACGCGCAATGTAGGGTTCCGTAGAAAGAGGGTTTTTTCTGCTTTACAGAACTAACAACTTCATCGAAGTAATTTTCAATGGATTTTGTGCGAAATTTTACTTTTATAAGTTGATTGCCTATTAACCCTTTACCAGTCTATAGCACAATTGCTGCCACCGAAAATTGAACTTTATCACTTTGAGATAAAGTCCAAACCTAAATGAAGAATTTTTGCTAGCTCTGCCCGTTAAAGGGTTAATCGTTAACTAGTAAAACCTACTTAGCCGTGATACTTTTCAAGTTCAAGGGACATCCTACTCGGATAAAAATTTGCGCTTTAAAGCTTAATATTTTGCAAACGAAACCCTAAATCGAAACATGTTTTTTTTTTTAAACCCACAATATTTTTCAACGACCAATTCAACGATACCCCACATGATGGGGTAGACGAGAAAAAAAAATCATCCCCACTTTTCATGTTAGGGGAGGTACAGTAAAACAAAAAAAAACCAACATTTTATTGTTTAAATTTATTGGCGTGATAAATACGTATACACGCACCAAATTACAGCTTTCTAGTACCACCGGCCTTGGCGCTAGGCCGCGGACGGACAGACATACGGACATGGCGAAACCGTACAGGCAGGCTTTTGCAAGGCTTTGTCGGACTACGGAACCCTAAAAAAGATGTGATTTTATTTCTAAGGTGGCGCTAGTGCTACTCCCTGGAGCCCCTTAATTATAAAATTTGGCAAGCTTGTCTCACAGAACAAGTAAAAATAAAAATCCGAAAATTCTTGAATTTGTAGTAACCTACATCGCACAAATTATTACAAACTTATATTTGCAGTTGAGTTTTGTAAGTTAACTTTTCATGGCAAAGTTAAATTTTTAATGGTTTGTTTGGAGGCCTGAGGAAAACCCATATGTAACAAAAGTTGGTTTTAGCCCCGACTCTAATTAACGTGTTTCAGAATAATAGCATTTTTAGGGTTTCGTGCCCAAAGAATAAGGGACCCTATTATTAAGTCTCCGCTGTTCGTTCGTCCGTCTGTCACCAGGCTGTATCTCATGTACCTTGATAATTGAAATTTTCATAGATAATGTATTTCAGTTGCCGCTATAACAAACAATACTAAAGACGGAATAAAATAAATATTTTAGGGGGCCTCCCATACAACAAACGTGATATTTTGCCGTTATTTATTAATAATATTTATTAATAAAGAAACAAACAAAATGTTTAATGAGCTGAACAAAAATTAACAACATATAAAGTAACTCTGAGCCCCAAACTAAATTAAATTGTATCTTGGGGCACAGTTGTGTAATAATATTATAGATAATGTAGTACAGACCCTTCGTTCGTGAGACCGACTCCCATTTGCCCGTTTTTTTCTTTAATTTAATTTTTAATTACCTATGAAAAACCAACAGCTAACAAGCAGTACATGCGACTTATATAACTTTCAAACAAAATAATCGCTGGTCTTTGTCCCAAACTAGGACACCTCGTGATCTGGCAACCAGGCAAGGACATCACAAACATGGAAATACATCCAGACAGAGACGATTTTGTATATATCAGGTAAGTCAGCCTCCAGAAGAAATCGAACCAATATTGCAAAATGTCACATGTCAAAAAAATATGATTTTTGTTTTTTCAACGAAATTGTACAAAAAAATTGTTCTGTCACACGTACAAGACATCGTAATCCTCGGTCTGATTAGCTGTGTATACTATTACGACTTTATTTTCTTCTAATTTAATAATTTTCATACTATTTCGATGTAAAAATAAAAATCGTATTTTTTTGACATGTGACATTTTGCAATATGAACGACGATATATAAAAAAATCGAACATCATACTTGACCCAGTGCCTAGTACAAATCTAATACAGAACCTAAGCTATCTCTTAGTAACCTCTGCATCTATTTAATCAATCTGAAGGAGCCATTAGACGCTGCATAAATCATCAATCATAATGAAAAAAAAAATGAAAAAATGAAAAATTCTTTATTTAACCGCCACATAAAATTTTACTTTGCTAGATCGGGTTTTTCAATAGTCAGATAAAACCCGCCGGAGAATAAAACCGATGCCGTCACATCGACAGCATGCAGTTTACTTCCAAGTTAAGCTTCATCCGACCATTCAAAAATTAACCAAACAAGACAAAAAAGGCAATAGTAACTGACATAATGATTGTTTGGTTACAAAAGGTGGGTAGGCAGCAAAAGTTTAATTTGTGAGTTGACAGCGACTCCACACTAGGCGTACCTGTGTTGTGGACGACGCTCACAATTTGATTGCCAAGTACGAAGCGGGCGCATGAGCGATAGCGATTCGGTTCTTACATGCAGTAACTTGTGTATTAAAAATTAAGCAAGGTAAAGTAATGTGGTTGTATTGAGGCGAGTTTCGTGTTAAGGGTATGTTAGTTAATAGATAGACAGTATAATATATATATATATACAACATATAATACATATAATAATACATGTATATATATGTGTGTGTATGCGTGTGTGTATTAAGTGTGTATAATATAAATTAAAATAGTAATAGGTACTTGAATAACTTGTGTGCCAGAATAATATTAATTTAATTGAAAAATGAATGAAAATGAAAATGAAAAAATATTTATTTCAAGGAATGTTAGAATGATTTACATTTTGTGCTTATATTATTCCTACAGAAAAACATAACAAAAACGTAATTTTATGTGACTACTACCATAACTAGACTATCGCGTAGCCTGTATTTATGGTTAGTAGGCCCGTGCCTCTTGCAAAAGGCGGAAGACAGTAGGTGGTGAGGTCATGTTTATCAAACAAAAATAATAAAAAACAAAAATTCATAAAATAATAATGAATCTAGTACATAGTAATGTTATGTTATTGCTTATTTAACATGCGGCATGCGTTTTGTGTGTGTGTGTGTGTGTGTGTGTGTGTGTGTGTGTGTGTGTGTGTGTGTTTGTGTCTTGTGTGTGTGTGTGTTTTTGTTTTATGTGTGTGTTATCGTGTGTATGAAGGAGGACGTGTGTGTTGTTTTTAACAGGTTAAGAAATTTTCTGTATCATCATATGTTAATGATTTTAGACGTTCTAGCACTTTCTTTTACATTCGTGAATCGGTAGGTTGAATACATAACACATTTTATTGAATTTATTATACAAGGTTGGTCCTAAATATAACTGCTGCCTTTTTGTGAAACTTAAGGTCGGCGTGGGAGTACTGCAAATTTTGTCTTTGCGACGTTTTGTGATCTCATAGTAAGGTGTATTTTTATGTTGACGGATCAGGGTATTGTATATGAAAAGCTGTCTAACAGTGAGGACGTCGCAATCTTTATATAATTTAGAAGTAGGGAATAGGATGGGGCGCTTAGTAGCCACCTTTAGTACTCCACGCTGGGCGACTTCTAGTGGCTTAAGGTTAGTTTTAGCTGCACCACCCCAACAAGGTATGCAGTAGGTAATGATGGATTCTGCTAACGCATGATACATTGTTTTAACCACACGTGGGGGGGCAGCGTGGCGTATTGATTTAAAGACATACATTAATTTTCTTAGCCTAGTTGAAAGTTGATCAATATGAAATTTGAAATTTAGGTGTTTATCTATGAGAATTCCTAAGTATTTAATTGTATCTGTATGGTCTATAAGGGGACAATTGCAGAGTAGGGGATCCGAGCAGTAGTGAGCTCTGAGAATAATAGGGGTCTTTGGTTGGTTAGCGGAAGTGGAAGAAAATGGTATAAATTTAGTTTTAGATGTATTTAAAGTTAGAGAGTTAGAAGAGAGCCAGTTTAGAACGGTGTTAAAACCAGATTGAGTAGTATTTTGGAGATCAGACCATGTATTTGCAGTAAACAGGAGAACAGTGTCATCGGCGTATGTAGTAATAGTCCCATTTTTTAGATAAAGGTTACACATATCATTTATGAACACGAGAAAAAGGGTGGGACCTAAAATGCTACCCTGTGGTACACCGTGGCAGATTTCCAGCTCATCACTCATATGAGGACCTATTTTGACAACCTGTGATCGACCCTTGAGGTATGATTTAAGTAGTTCGTGTTGAGTGCCTCTAATACCAATAGAGTGAAGTTTATAAAGAAGAGACGGGACATGCACGGTGTCAAAAGCCTTTGCTAGATCGAGGAAGACAGCCAGAGTTTTCTTGTTGCTGTTTATATTTTTAACAATGTTATTTGTAAGCTTTAGGACGGCGTCAACGGTGGAGATACATTTACGAAATCCATATTGTTGCGGGGAGATTATTTTATTTTGTTCAATGTATTTTGTAAGCCGATTATTGATAATGCGCTCTAGAAGTTTCGAAAGGGAAGTGAGGACAGCAATGGGACGGTAATTTGTTGCGTTTGACCTATCTCCACTTTTAAATATGGGATGGATAATGGCCTTTTTAAAGGCAGAGGGGAAGAGTCCGTTTTGGAAGCAGAGATTAAAGATATGGCTTAAAATAGGGGCTAAGGTTATAGAGTATCTTTTAAGGATTTTTGGAGAAATACCATCCCATCCAGTAGCAGCGAGGGGCCTTAAAGAGACTATGGTGCTTAGAATTTCATCTACATCTGTGTTAAGTAAGACAAAAGAATAGGGGAAATTAGTGAGCTGAGTGCATTGATGAGGGTCATTCCAAGTAGAAGAGGAAGGGCACTGAAAGTTATTCGCTAAACTCTTACCGATGTTAACGAAAAATTGATTGACATTGTTACAGGAATTTGTAGGTGAAAGTACTGAAGAAATAAGCTCATTAGGTACAGATTTAGATTTCTTAGTGTTCGAAATTCTTTTTATTATATCCCACAAACGTTTGCTATTATTACCAGCCTTTTGTATTTCTGTTGCATCAAACTGCCGTTTAATTTTCTTCAATAATTTTGTGCAGAAATTTCTGTACCGGACATAGGTTACTTTTAGAATATCATTACTTTTGTTAGCTTTATATTGTTTATGAAGGCGATCGCGGTTACGTACGCATCTTAAGAGACCGGGCGTAATCCAAGGTTTTAATATTTTTTTCTTTTTTGGGAGGGTTTTTACTATTGTGTTTTTGTGAATTATTGTGGAGAGACAGGTTATTAAATTATTAGTAGCAGATTCAGGATCAGCAGAGGTAAGAATAGGGTAAAAATCTAATTGGTTAAAATCTCTATCCAAGCTATCGTAGTTGATAATAGAGGTTGTCGTTAGAGCTCTATCTCGCATAGGTTTTAAGTCAAGCATGAAAAAGATAGGGCGATGATCGGTTATAAAAGAGTCAACGATAAGTGTGATTGAAGGAGATTGAGTTCTAAGCATCAGATGGTCCAAACAGCTATTGTCTCTAGTAGGTATGTCATGTGCAGGAAGTAAACCGTGGAAAGAGAGGCGATTTAAGTAGTTATGTGAGCGTGAATCTAGGGAGGATGGAGTAATATCTATGTTTATGTCGCCAGTTAAAATTATGGATTTGAAAGAGGATAGAGTTGGAATTATTTGATCTAAAATTTGTAAGAATGAATCGACATTGTGATTAGAGGGAGAACGATAGATACATACAATAGCTATTTCAGATTTTAATTTTAATAGGATCCCAGATGCCGTTCCATTAAAATCGAGCTCTTCTGATGTATGAGAGAGATTGGACTTTACATATACCACTACGCCATCACTTTGGTTTTGGTGTTTAGTTGTTTGAATAGGGTTATAGTTAGCTAGTGTAGGTAGGTAGGTGTTGGAGAGGCAGGATAGCCAGCACTCAGTCAGAACCAAGATATCGCATTCTATGTTTAATGCAGTAAGAAGCGTTTGTAAACTATCGAAGTTCCGGTTAATTGATCTAATGTTAAGTGTCAATAATTTAAGTTTATTTTTAGGTACCGTTACGTGCGTATGGACTTGTTCTGGTGAACAAGATACGACAGTTGATAGGGAAAAAAAGTCTAAATCTTCGATAAGGGTTTCAGTGTTTCTCTCCATGGTAAAAAATAATAATTTTATAATGCATTGTTAAGTGGGCATAGAAAATGGTAAGCTTGTAGCTAGGACAAAGCTGGCTGTATTTGGAATAATAATAGTTTTGCGTTAAAATACTGTTAGGAAAAACGGTTTGATAGTGGGATATTTTTGTCTGTAATGTAATCAATTTCAACCGTATAATTATGAGATGATATGTAAGTAGTGTTGTGTACTTTGTTTGTATAAATTGTGTAGTGTGTTTTGTCTTAATACTTCTAAAGTAGAAAAGTTTGTAAAGAAACATAAAAAACGTAGGTTGTAGTACTAAATAACTATAGGCTAGTCAAGTAGAATTTGAATTTTCGAGTGCCAAAAGTTGTGACTCGTTTTTAATCTGAAAATAAGGACTATCACTATTTTCTTTTATGAAGATTTTCCCGTCCGTGGTCCAGCAGAAATTGTAGTGGCTCTGTTTTACAAATTTTCTTGTCAGGTAGAACAGTTTCTTTGCGGCTGGCGTCAGTAACTCAGCTAAGTAGATCGGTGATGTTGGCTCTGATAGTCCCAGATGTGTGTTGTTTAACTTGTTGTCTCTGTTATGTTTGTTGTAGTCTTTGGCCCTGCTGAGAAACTGTGATTTGCTCAACGTGTTTGTGAATTCTACTACAAGTGTAGAAAATTTATTCTCTCTCTTGGAAGGAGATCTCGTGACATCTCGAATGTCGCTGCGATTTATCTGGAGATTTAGGGATTTGGACAGCTGGAAAATCAACTCATATAGAGCGTCTTTAGTCTCGTTGTTCCGTTTCGGTACGTTTCGTATCTCGATTGATGTTTTAGAGACGTATCGTTCAATAGATTGAATTTTATCCTGGATATTGACAAAGTCGGCAGCCAGAGACTTTTGTTCATTTTCCAACTTAGAAATTTGGGCTTCAATATTCGACATTTGCTCTGAAATGCAGTTCATAGTCTTTTCCATGTCTGAGTTGGAAGCCTCAATTTTTGTCGTTTGTCCTTTAATGTCCAGAATATGCTTTTCTAATGTGTCCATTCGTTCCGACTGGCTGGACATCAAACGAAGTATCATATCCTTGAGGTCGGAAAAATCGAGAGGATTGGAGTCGGTGCAATCTCTCGGGCGCTTAGCTCTTTGTGTAATAAACGTCTCAGGAGTACGCAGTTGACTTGGTAATTCGTTCTCTAAATTTACCAGATCACTCTCTGATTTTGAAGGAGCATTTTGCTGCGATGAATTCGGTGAATGAAACATTGTAGCTCGATCCGACGGCGGCGCGCAAAGCAGTGAAGTAGGCCTATTTATACGGCAAATTAGTCCGGCGGAAGCGATATGCGTTAGCTACCGGGTAAGCAAAGCGGCTGGTTTAGAAAACTGGTTTGCAAAAAATTTATAAAAATGGTCCTTCCAGTGCGGGAACGCCTTAAGTGGGCGTGGCTTCGTGCGGCGATTTGTCAATTTTTGTCAATGAGAGTGATGGTGGTGTAGTGGTGTACGCGCTGGTTGGTCCTTCCGCTTTCTAGTAATCTGTGAGATGCACTTTCGGGCGAATTTCGCGTGAGCGTGGGAATGTCTCACCTCTGTAGCTCCTTGTTGTTGATGGGCGCCTAGTACAATGCTGCGTGAATTTTTGTGATTCTATTTTCGATGTATCGATTTAAATTGCAAAAATAACCACCACAGAAAACACGTCCACCGCAATTCGCGTCCGAGGGGGAAGGGGGAATTGATGTAGGTATTAATTATTTAATTTACAATGCCTTCAGATTGATCGTAACTGAGCCCTAACAGTAATGTAGTGATGTCAATTTTTACCTCTCTAAGTGATCTATTTTGCAAGTTACACCTTTTCACTACTTTGTTATAGACGTGTGGGTGCAGAAATGGACCTTGTCTTTTTGCGAATGCGGTGTTCACGTGGACGGTAGGTGCTCTATAAACACGTCTTTTAAGAAACAGATCATAATCGTGATAATTTAGCAGTTTTTTATGTACAATTAAAGTTGCTTTTAATATGAATATTTTGCGGATGCTCAGTATATTCCAGTCATCGTATAATTGTGCTGTAGGGTATCGACGTTTAACTTTCAACATAACTTTGAGTATAGACCGTTGGGCTCTTTCCGCCTCTATTAAGACTGTTTTTGCAGCGCCCCCCCAAATCGAGACACAGTATTGTATAACAGACTGACATATAGTTATGTATACATTTTTCAAGAGTTTCTTACCGGCGCATTCTCGTAGCGGTTTCATAATACTTATAAGTTTTTAAATGTCTAAGTATAAGCGATAAACTAGTAAGGAGCATGTATATCTTTAAGGAAAATGTGAACAAAAACAATCCCTACTGGTTTCCTCAACGGTTGAGGAAACCAGTGTGATAATGTGCAACCTGTTTGTTGGGAATTCTTCCTCTACAAATTGTAGATAAAATTTAGTGCTGATTATTTATCATTGTATGCAAGAGTGTGTGGGACTATTCTGGAGAAAACCAAATCTGCTCGCAATGACCAAGTTTCATAGGCAATTTAAAAAAATATACTGTGAGCTTTTGAACTAAAACAATAATAGAAACATATTATTAACTTGATTCCGGAGTCTCGTCGGACTTTTCCAAAAGTATTCAGCGATTTAGCGTAAATCCAAACATTACCTATGTATTTCACTCTGGCGAAGCCTAATTTAATTAATTATATTACATTATTACATACAAAACATGGAACAGAACATTACATAAGAAATAGCACGTATAAAGGCGAGCTTATCTCTGCAAGAGATTTCCTCCAGCAAACCTTGGAGCTGGAGAGAAGCCGTAGTCAAAGCTAGTTGCAAGTAAAACGATAAAAGATCTAACTCAGAGAATCACCCCTGTTGATGACCGGTTTAATCTTAATACCTAATTGCCTTCTGATATTTTTATCGAACTCTGGGTGATAACTTTATGAGGTTGAATAACAACGATTAATTTATAAACCGGCTCAGCAATAACAATAACAAACTGGGCTAGCTTCAGCGTATAAATACCGCGCGCAACTCAGACACATCACACAACAAATCCGCATCTCTACGAAATCACATCTCAGCACTCAACTTACTACAAATCTACAATGGCCGCTTTCAAGACCACTTTCGTGCTGCTGCTCATTGCCTTCGCAATGATGATCGTCACTGAGGCGGCAGTCCGCGTCGGTCCCTGTGACCAGGTCTGCTCCCGTATCGACAACGAGAAGAACGACTGCTGCAGGGCTCATGGCTACACCGGCTGGAGCAGCTGTTCTGGTGGGAGTATGTATTGTTACTGATCCTGAAGCTCAAACGCAGCATTGACGCCGATTGCAGACGGTGCGCAGTAGCCTGCGCACTTTGCTCGCAAAAAATGCTCACGTGATGACATCTTTTGCGCGGTATTGGAGTAAGTTACTGCTCATCGTCTGCTAGCGGCGTGGCGTGGGGCTTCGAGGGTTCCTATCGAAACCATCCGAAGTCTCCAATTTTTAAAGTGTAAAGATTTAATGATGACTAAAATGTGCTTTATTTGTAAAAAACAATACTGTTGTTATGTGACTTCATTGTGCACGAAATTATTTCTTTTTCATTTTCTTTTATTTGCAATAAAAAATTATAAAAATTTTTTGTTGTTACATTTTGTTTCTCTATGAGAAATTATAATCTAAAGACAGGTTGTCATTTCCCGCCAAAGCATAAAACATTATAACAATAAAAACAAACTTTTTCACGTATTGTGTTATACCTAGTAGGTGTTTCGGCAATACGGATGTATTTTTTTTTATTTAAATATTTTTGGTATCTCATCTATCATGCTGGCCAGCGTTTGGGTGGCTGCACTGGCCACACATAAAAAAAAGACTTGATTCGGTCGGATGTGAGAGAAAAAACTGCGCTCATGTCGGCTGTATAGCTAAAGTGTTTCGGATTTGTTATGTGAATGGACTTAATTAACAAGAAAATGATTAAATTCACTGCGGAGCAGTTATTGGTTGGCAAGTGGGAGGTGCCTTCAACATTCGTCAGCGTGTAGGGACGCGCTGTTCGGCAGAACTGGGTGAGTACCTACCAGATTTATGTTCGGTGGATGTATGCCGGAATCACAGATATAATATCTGCAAGCCCTAGCAAGCCTTGCCTTGTGTGAAACGGTAGCCTAGTGGGTAGAACATTGGACTTGGAAGCGAGAGACCCAGGTTCGATTCCCAGTGCGGGCATGTACCTATGACTTTGTTTTCTAAGTTATGTACATTTGTGAAGTTATAGTAGCGATACCGCTCGTTAACTGTGAAGGAAAACAATCACCCAATTTAGGTGATTTTGGGGTTACCCTAAAAAAATGTTTTTTAAACATTTAATGTAAGTACCTACTGTTTTGTCGGCGTGATTCATATGTATGTCTATGCCAAATTTAAGCTTTCTAGTACCTAATGGTCTCTGCGCTAGGCCGCGGACAGACAGACAGACAGACGGACATCGCGAAACTATAAGGGCTCCTTGTCGACTACGGAACCCTAAGAATTGGACTATACCACTGAGTCGAGATATGTTAATAAACTGTCGCCTTCAATACATAATTAATCGCGACGAGGCAGTGTCCGGTCCGCCGCACCGATTGAGCCCGTAAAACTATGACCAATTAAGTAATGCCATTATCTTCGTCAGCTGAATTTTCATTATTTCACCGCAGCAGCATATAATTTATTCACACAGTGTGAGCCGAATTTAAATCGGCGGGGCCGTGATGGAGGAATTTTAATTTCGCGCCGCTGCTATTACAAATTAACCGTCGCATCGCTTTGACGTAGATGCGGCGTGTAAACAATATCTATATTTATACGGATTATAATGAAGCTGTAAGTTTTGTTTCTGTCTGTTATATGTCTGCCTCTCTCTCTGTCTCTCTCTCTCTTTGCTCGCTCTCTGTCTTTGCTTTCTATCATGCAAAAATCATTGAGAGGAATTGAATAAGACTTACCGTGATTATACTAAGGCGTGGGGTATATAGGACCGCTTTTATAGAGTTTGCGTCCTCGCCTTTTCTTTATGCCCCACGCCTAGATTTCCCGGTAACATCAAAGCTATACATGTAAAGGGACACACCTGTATTTTCCTATGGATGACTATGGAAATAGTGGCAGAGGTCCCTATGTGAAATAAAATACTTAAAGACATACTCACATTTATATTTATACTTGTCACATCGTCAATTAGTTAGCATTATTACAATGAATAATCTGCAGAAGATAACAAGATTATTAGGTACTCGAGTAATTTTCTTTACAAAATTACAATTACGTCCTTCGCGCCAGAAAAACGATAAGCCAAGGTGGCGCCTCCCTTATTTTTTTTTTACAGTGACGTCATCACATGAAGGTTTCATACCTTCATGTTTATCTAGATGGCCAAGCAACTTTCCGTACTAGCAAATTAGTCAAATTAAATACTCTTAAGTTGTTATGAATACAATAAAGTTCCACTATTAACAGGTACCTAGTTATTTAAGTCCTAAAGCGTCGCTGACATACATAACATCACGTATGCTTAGATTGTAGTAACTTATTATTAAGTTCTAGCTGTAGGTACTTAACTACGTTTGTTATGCATACTGTGTTTATCTAGAATTAGTTATACATCTATTTCAACACAACTCATATATGCTGCTATCGCGTAAAGATAGATATACTGTTGATATTAGGTGTATAAAATAAATAACTTTCTATGGCGCGGGTAAAAAAAAAACCTAAATATCTGCAGAAAGTGGTTATTCGTTTCCTCGCTGTGGTAAAACTATTATTCGATGACCTCGGCGCTCTTAAGTAAGGGGTCATCGAATAATAAGGACCCAACGCGGACGAAGTCGCGGGCATAGCTAGTAACTCAATAAAGTCCAACTTCATATGACCGTTTGGCTTCTGGTGTAATTGCCTGTGCTATAACTAAAAGGCACGCATGTATGATTAAAGGTTTCCATATGAAGATAGAGTACATTTACTCACACAAAAAAAATGTGTGTGTGTGTGTGTGTGTGTGTGTGTGTGTGTGTGTGTGTGTGTGTGTGTGTGTGTCCATGCATGCGTGCGTGCTTGCGTGTGAGTATGTGTGTGCATTTTGTGTCTGTATTTGTGTTTGTGTGTTTTTGAGGGTGCGTGTATAATCATTTTACGTAGTAACATTAACCCACACTCTTAAGAAAATCCTCCAAATACAATGATGACAAATCATATATTGTATGCCATCGAATTCTCTATCAAAACCTTCGGAATACCTTTGGCAAGAAGCAATTTCTTACAGCACAAGTAAAATAATCAAAAGCTGTTAACTTAAGTTACATTACAGAAAACAATGTTTTTTTGGGAATACAAACAACATTGTTTTCTGTCTCTAATTTTCTGTAATAACATTTGCAGTTGGGATTTTAGGAAGAGCATTATTTTCCACCGCGAAGTGAAGTTTTAAAACGGTTGTCCTACTCGTTTTGTTTATTATGGGATATAACAATAATAATTAAAAAAAAAAATTGTAATCCCACATTCATATCGTTTTCCACAACCAACATTTCGAAACAAAACGTCAATCTTACACGCCGACGCCGAAAAGAAAAACACAAAATCGGGCTTAAAATAAAATACGTGTCAAAGCAAATTTAATGACGGGACCTCGTTCCTCGTACAATTGTGTTGAAAACGATTATTTTGACACCAAACAAATCGATACTCGTTTCTTGTATTGTCAAGGCGTTTTTCAGGGGCTAGACCCGCTTGGACACTTACCAGTATACAATAAAATATAAAAACTGCCAGAAATATAACGAAAAAAAAACAGTTCTTCTCTCAGAGACAGATAAAATACTTACGTTGTTATTTATAAGAAAAACATGATTTCTCTGAAACACTCCACAGAGCCGGTTCAATTAATCTGTGGTTGCGTCTTTACCTTTGCCGCGAAAATAAAAAAAGAAAATCATGTACCAATGATCTAAGCTCACGTCTCTAAAGCAAGCTGTTGAAAATGAATCGGTTGTATTCATGTCGACGAAAATTAAAAAAAATCAAAAATCAAAAAAATCAAATTTTTTTATTCAAAGTAGCACAGAAACTGCGACTTAATGAACGTTACAAGTTAAACTAGGTGTCCATTTCAAAATCTAGATCATTTTGCAGAAAAAATGAACAAAAAAACACCAAACTTAGTCTTTTCAAGTCCTTAATTTACAGGATTTATATAAATGTTCTAAAACTCATGCATTGAACTGGCTTTAATTCCAGACATCATTGTCATCTAAATAATCTTTAATGTTATAGTAGCTTTTTTGGCACAAAGTGCGCTTCACACATTTTTTGAACCGCATTTCTGGCAAGCTTATTATATCCTCAGGGATCTTATTGTAGAAACGTATACAATGCCCCATAAAGGATGTATTAACCTTTGCCAGCCTAAATTTTGGGAACGAAAGTTTATGTCTATTTCTAGTATTTACATTGTGTTGGCTACCTACAGTTTTAAAGTCACTGATATTTTTCCTAACATACATAATATTTTCATAGATATACTGACTAGCAACTGTTAGGATGTTGGTTTCTTTAAAGAAATCTCTTAACGAATCTCTATTGCCTAGCTTATATATGAATCTGATCGCTCTCTTCTGCAGGACGAAGATGGTCTCAATGTCTGCAGCCCGACCCCACAGTAGTATACCATAGGACATAATACTATGGAAGTAACTAAAATAAACAAGCCTAGCAGTTGCGACATCAGTTAGTTCCCGGATTCTTTTAACTGCGTATGCTGCAGAACTGAGCCTATTTGCCAATTTTCCTATATGAGGACCCCATTGAAGCTTTGCATCAATTGTGATACCCAGAAATACAGTTTCTTCTACAAGGTCTAGTTTATCATTCCCCAATATAACATTGCTGTCAACCATTTTGACATTTGGTAGTGTAAATTTTATACATTTTGTCTTTTTTGAATTTAATAATAAGTTATTAGAAGTAAACCAATATACCTAGTACCTTAGAGAGAGCATTATTTGTACCCGCAAGGTCATTTTCTTGTCTCTTAATCTTAAAAATAAGTGACGTGTCATCTGCAAACAATACTATCTCTGACATATTTTGAACCATGAACGGCAAATCATTTACATATACGAGGAAAAGGAACGGCCCCAAAATAGATCCCTGTGGCACTCCCATCTTAACCTCCGACCCGGATGATTTAGTCCTATTTATGTCAGCTTTTTGAACCCTCCCTTCTAAATATGATCTCATAAGTTTTAAGCTCCTCCCATTCACTCCGTAGTGTTTTAATTTTAAGAGAAGTGTTTTATGGTCTACGCAGTCAAATGCCTTCGACAAGTCACAGAAAACACCTATAGCATCCTTCCGATCCTCCCATGCACTAAATATATGTTTAACTAATGTGACACCAGCATCCGTCGTAGACCGCCCTTGCGTGAAACCGAATTGCTCACTATGAAAAAGTTGATAATTATTAAAGTGTGTAAGTAGTTGACCTAGAACTATTTTCTCGAATATTTTACTCAAAACGGGTAGAACCGAGACTGGTCTGAAATTTGTGGGATCTTGCCTGTCACCACTTTTAAATAAAGGAACGAGCCTACTATATTTCATTAGGTCAGGGAATGTACCCTCATCTAAACATTTGTTAAAGATTCTGGCCAAATGGGGTGCTAGGACATCGATAACTGAGCTAACTATTATTACTGACATACCCCACAGGTCTTCAGTTTTTTTAAGATTTAGCTTTTTAAACGCTTTATTCACGGTATGAGCTTCAATATAATCAAACGAAAAATCGTGATCGCAGGGAGGGACATTATCTTTCAAAATACTTTCTGCAAGATCAGGAGATGAATCTAAAGGAGCCGTAGTTATAATTGGAACATTTGTAAAGAATTAATCAAAAGCCGCGGCAACGTCTTCATTTGACGTTATTAATTTATTATCTATCTTAAGCGAAAATTCGGGGTCCGCTGATTTGGATTTACCGGTTTCCTTATTTATTATGTTCCAAATGGTTTTAGATTTATTAGACGATTTAAGAATTTTGGCTTTTATATGCTCGCATTTAGCTTTGTGGCAGACGGCCCTAAATAATTTTGAATATAATTTAACATACTGTAGAAAGCTAGGGTCATATGTGTATGTCTTTTTCTCATATAGTGAATAAAGTGTGTCCCTACTTTTCCGGATGCCGGCAGTGGCCCATTCACTAAATTCTACCTTATTTCCTTTCGAAGATAGCTTTTTCAATTTAAAAACTTTTTCAAAACTATCTGAAACGACCTTAAAGAAATCTCCATAATGGGCATTAGCATTGATGGTTTTATTTTTTTCGGTATGTAAACTACTTTGTAAATCAGTTTTAAATAATTCTAATTTTTTTGTTGTCAAACCGACCAAGTGCGAGTCGGAGTCACGCACGAAGGGTTCCGTACGATTATTTTTCATCATCATCATCATCGGCCTACGCTTGTCCACTGCCGGACATAGGCCTCTCCTATTGCACGCCACTGAGTACGGTCCTCTATTATCTATCGGTAGATTATCTATACAACATTTGAATGTTTCAAGCATCTACCTGTTGCCGATATCAATATCGAGCAAAAAAACGGCAAAAAAGTCACATTTGTTGTGTAGGAGCCCCACTTAAATATTTATTTTATTCTATTTTTAGTATTTGTTGTTATAGCGGCAACAGAAATGCATCATCTGTGAAAATTTCAACTGTCTAGCTATCACGGTTCATGAGATACAGCCTGGTGGTGACAGACAGAGGAAAGAGGAGTCTTAGTAATAGGGTAAGCCTTTGGGTACGGAACCCTAAAAACAAAGCGAATAAACCACAGTTCGTGCTAAATAGTTAAGCTATTAGCTACCACGGATCTCGATGATGTGGAGATTAACGAAACTATTGTAATATTCGTACCTTAGTAATGTAAACGAAACTTTTTTATATATATTCTAATACCACGTAGACAATTAAAATAATGCATAAATTTTAATTTCAAGGCTTTCATTCTAATTTGGGATTGTGTCCAATCAAGTTCTATCACAAAGAAGCACTAACAAAATGCCCGCGTGTTAACAATACGGAAGTTTAATTAATCACGGAGTCATTTGTAGCGCTCTACTGTACACTACCATGGAGTCCACTTTACACTGGCCACGTACAGACAGCTGTCGAAAAACCACAAATGTTTGATCCCCCATCGAATGGACTTGATTGCGTACATGAATCGCATAGCTTTACTGATTTTGGTGTTTTGTTTGACGTTTTAAAATACTATTATTCAATGGCCTGCTCTGATATCCGCTGGTCACTACCTTTGTGTAAACCTTAAGTATGAGTTTGCTTAAGTATGAGAATTTTCCTATTCTCAAATACAATCCAAACCCTGGTCTCTGCCTACCTCTCAAAGATGCAGGTGTGTGTTTATGTAATGTGTGAATAGAGACTGATGAATAGACAGACAGCGTAGGATTAACACCTTTTGGGTCTGAACCCTAAAAAACTTGTAACGGTGCCAACCTCCTAACACCATTTCTGTTATTTTCTTTCACTCTGTCCATCATCTCAAACTCAAAATTTAAAATTACGTCACCCATTTTTCTATTTATTTTGAATTTTCATCATTACTGCTTTATCTTTTGACGAAACACCACTACTGACAAAATTACTTGTGAATTATCTATTTTCCTGTTTTTATTATGTATTTCATCGACGTTCTCTGCTAAGGTAAAATAAAACCACAATTCCTGGAAGTCCTTTACATTTTTATTAATTCTACATCAAGAACCCTTCATCTTATATCATCCTCGCTTGAAACTTACAAAGAATCCTTTGTTAGGCATTATTAAATAAGCTTGAAACATTTTTCAAAGCGAAATGACCAGTTTTTCAGTGCTGAAAATATAATCCTCTCAGTGTAAATGAAGTGGCAAATGCAAACAAAGTCGGACTTTTAGGCTTTTGCTGCTCAAATATTGGTGCAACTGGCGCAAACATTTGTTGGTTTGGACAAACCAATACGGGCAAAAGGCCTGCCCGTACTTTCGATTTCAAATCGGCTGACTTATTTTTTTTTCGGGATTTCACAGGTCTCAAAAAAAAGAGGGATTTATTGATATCTGTGTAATCCCAAAAAAAAAATTAAGAAAACTTATTAGGTTTCGATTTTTCATTGCAACTGAAAAGATCGATTGCCATAGAATATGTTTTTAATTGATTATGGTTTATTCTGCTTGATTAAATATATTTGTATTGTGTTAATACTATAACACTATACAAATAAATAAAGGGACCTCCATGCGTTCCCGTCGTGGATGTCCCTGTATTATAAAAGGTCTTGACAGACAGACTGATGGACGGACGGGCGGGTGGATGGACGGACGGACGGACGGATAACAAAGCGATCCTATAAGGATTCCATTTTTTTTCTTCTTCGTTTTTACGGAACCGTAAAAACGTGAAAACTGTTTCAGAATTAATTTGTAACAGATTATGTAGTGAAGAAGCTAACAAATTAACTCCACGTTAATTCTTTTTAAACACGTTCTAACTGAATTAACAAAGTTTTTAACTGATGCAGTAAACTGAATACAGCAGTGTCTGTTAACAGTATTATAATACCAGACATCTTTATCTTCTAATAATCCTTAATAAGCTTTTTTTCACAGAATATGCTTTGCACAATTTTTTAAGCCACGTCGGTGATAAATCCAATAGTTCTTGAGGAATCTTCTTGTTATTGATAAGTGTACGGGAAATCTGAGGTTAATTTCTTGTCTTTAGTGGAATCTCTATCGATGTTTAGTCTGTGACAGACCCTGTAAATATTTGATCGTAGCGCTTGCTATATTGGCTATGGACTCTACCGGTTATAAATGATAGGTTTATTTGCTCCATATAAAGGAAAATAAATGTGATAGCTATGTTTTTTTTAATTGCTCGCGGTCGCTGTAATGTTCTTGCTTCCACTTACAACGCTTTCAGAATAAAGGTTGTTTGAATATTTATTTATATTAGGTATTATTGTAAACTATAAGTGACGATTTCAATCCCATCATTTCTTATACCACATACTGCTAATCTATATTACTAAATACTAAGAATTACAAAGAACCGGTCAAGTGCGACTTAGATGTAACTAATTACAGGTAAATATTGCATGTATAAAAATAAGTAACATTATCTTTAACAACACTATAACAACATAAAAGTCACTAAAATACTAATTATAGTATGATGTGTTTGGCATCTTTGGCTCAGTTTCTTTTTTCTGGTAAGTATGTCAAGTCGGAGTCTTCAGCCGTTTGTTTATCCTTTGTTTAACTTTATGTCAGCGTTGCACCCCCAACCACCGCTGATATACAGTAATAATAATAATGCAACCTATATTCGTTTCACTGTAGGGCACAGGTCTTTTCTCAGTATGACCTTAATCACCACGCGTGCCCATCGCGGATTGGCAATTCCAAGCGCTGAGGTATGGGAACACCTCAGACACTGAGGTGTTTCCTTACGTTGTTTTCCTTCACAGTTAGCAAGTGGAACGTTAGCTGATACACAAACGTCAGTCAACACAATCAAAGCCACGCAATAAACACAAAATATTGTATAAAATGTCGCCAAAATCGAATCTGCACAGCCAGCATCTCTCCCGACCAAAGAAGATATAAATAACCTTTTTCTTCTTTCACTTGACTCGAAGCGAGCGAAGTGTGAAATTCACGTAAAGCCTCGGACATACGTCGCGTCTGGTGGCTCGAGGTAAGGGACTCCGAAAGGTTCAGGAGCGCCACTAATAAAAAAAAATCATATCTTTTTATAGGTCGTTTTTGCAAAAAAGTGTCAGGTTCAACCATGTTAGAAAAAAACTGGTTAAGTCTGAGTCAGACTAGCGCACGAAGTTCCGTACCATTATCTATATAACATTTGAAAATTTCAAGCGTCTACATGTTGCCATTATTAATGTCGAGCAAAAAACGGCAAGAAAATCACGTATATTGTATGGGAGCCCCCTTATTTTTTTTTAAATTCAATCATGATATATTTAGTGAATATATAACTAAACATTCTGTGAATATTTTAAGCGTGTACCTGTTGCCGTTATTAATGTCGAGCAAAATACAGCAAAAAAATCACGGTTGTTGTATGGGAGCCCACATAAATATTTATTTTATTCTTTTTTTGTTTTTGTTATTATAGCGGTAACAGAAATACATAATTTGTGAAAATTTCTGGCTATCACGGTTCATGAGATACAGCCTGGTGATAGAAAGACGGACATTGGCGTCTTAGTAATAGGCTCCCTTACCCTTTGGGTAAGGAACCCTAAAATGAACTTTAAAAGAAGATGAAAGTTTTTTTTTCATTGGTATCGCTAGTTAGCCCCATGGATTCTCTAAAGGTGTTTGTCAAAGTATAATTTTATTAAATAAAATTCAAAACTGTGACTTAGTACACGCGTAGTACTGTGATTTAGTACAAAAAACCGAGCAAAGCTTGGTCATCCAGGTACTAAGAAGACGTGTGACAGTGATGCTAATTCAACGTTGGCTGCTTCTATTCTAAACAAGTGGGACACCTCTTTCAAACAAGATATCTGTAAAGTTTTAAATTTGGTTCTTAATATCCAGATTTAAAATTACTACCTTACTCGTAAATCTGGATTCACTTACTTGCTTTTTTGTTGGAAGAGTCCAAGTTTAATAATAATGTGTAGTGCGTACGAAAGTTTTAGTGCTAAGTATAGAACTAGTTTTAATTTCATCTTTTTAATTTAAATAAGTGACTTGCAGAGGCAAATAATACCAACTTTTACATTTTTTGCACTATGAATTGAAAATAATTAACAAATACGAGGAAAGAGAAAGGCCCCAAAACAGATACTTGCGTAACGTATCTAAGGTAACGTTGAATATCCAATTGAAAAAAAGATGAACTTCTTATTGCATTTCTACGGTTCTCTCTTTTCACACTTACACTTGTCCATGTAACGAGGCCTTTAGATCGGGCGTCGACGTAGCTAGCACGGGCCGATTCACGCACGTACGGCGAGAAAAATGTCCCGGACCCTTTTTTCACAAAGTCCGCTTCGGAGCGTGTGTGTGACTCATGCGCGCAGCGTACAGAATTAGTTTGTGTAAGGAGGCCCTAGCGTACTACGGTATATTTTCCGTACGGTTGTTTGACGCATAAGAAAATATATACAAAAACGCTTATGAATCTTGGCGGAACCCAAGAGTTCAGGATCGTGATAAGTGGTAAACAGCTCTATTCTTCGGCATACAGGCTTGAGTTTATTTATGAAACATGTTTGATTATTTTTGAAGGATGCTGCAAAAACGTCGTCAGAACGTAGATTCGCACATAGTTTCAGCAAAACATTCGGTCGGAAATTAACTGCAGTGCGCAGAAGCACTAACAGAATGAGACTGGAGATTTAACGGATAAGAAACAATGGTTAGAATATTTATAGAAATCTTGACACTATTAACAGTGCACAAATGTGGAGAAATTCCAAGTTGCACTGAAAACGATATCTCTTGTCAATCGTATGCATAACGTCAACAGATAAAGGTTGAAGGTGTAGACAAACAAAGACGAATGGTATACTAGGAAGATCAGAGAGGTAGTTGTAGAGGACGATCTGTCCATAGAGTAAACCACTGAACCACTAAACGCCCGGTGGGTCAAGATATTAAAACAAATTAAATAAAAAATTACCAACAACTTGACAGTTGAGCATTCTCTACTAAGCAGGCGGTACCAATCTAGGCAATGAGTTACATTGTTGAATTTGGACTCAGCCTGCTTAGTAGTTAATGCTCAGCAGTCGGGTTGTTTTCTTGTAGTTGTCTTCTTAGTGAGTTTTGCGATGCTATCTAGTATTAAGCTCGCCCTTGTACCAAGTTGTCTTAGTGCAATAAATATTTTTTCATTATTTTTTTTTCTGTGTTAGATTTATACTGATTTCATATAGCCTATGGTACTTGCACAAATACGACGAATCGATTGAGATATTATTTGTCAAGATCTGACTATTGGTTAAGGAGTGCACCAAACGTATTACCCTCCTTTTGGGCTCCACTGCAGTTGGTTAAAAAGGTTGAAGGGCAGTGGACGAGATTGGCTAAGTACCTGGGGTATACGTGTGATAGGGTAGAGATGCGTAACAGTGAAGTGAGTTCTGAACTCTGATTCTGATTTTTTTTCCTCAACTCCAACAGGTCTTGACTTTGATTCCGGCGTGTACTTTGTTTTCTAAATTACGCATGCTTTTGAATTTGTAGTAACAATTATCATCATCATCAGCCCCTGAACGCCCACTGCAGGACATAGGCCTTCCTCATGGTTTTCATAACCATGAGGGGTTTTGCCATAATCGCCACGCTTGGCAGGCGGGTTGGCGATCGCAGTATGCGGTTGGAATGTCAGGAAGACGCTGCTGCCCGTCTCCTGGGAATTTATTTCCTTAGTCGCCTTCTACGACATCCACGGGAGGAAATTAAGTGACGCTATTCTTAATCCGGCGCCACACGGCACGGTAGTAACAATACGACCAACTATTTAGGAAACACCCGCCCTTGAAATAGGTATCCGATCCACGTTGGGCAGGCGTGGTGGTTAACCAGTAACGCTCTTTCTGAGAGAAGGCCGCTAAAAACACATATAGATCATTTAAAATACAGGTTGTGAAATATTTGTAAGAGTATCCATTTTGTTAGACTTGATCGTTCTCATTATGGTATATTATAGAGTCGAATTCATACTGACCGATATTACTCTTTATAAATTGCCGACTAATATGAGCTGAATTATGAAGTATTAGGAAATTAACTATATGATTGGTATATTTTCAGTAAAAAGTCGATGTATACGTGTATAGGGAAGAGCGGGTGATCGTGTTCTTCCACTATAAAGGGAAATTTCCCGCCAGGCAGATCGTATGCCTGGGGACGGCCGGTCCAACTGATGTTTGTCGGATGTTATATTTATGATAAGTCATGTGAAACATTTTGCTTGCGCGATGCAGGAATGTTGGAGTTTTTAGTGCGCGCGCAGAGTTGACATGTGCTCGCCACATCACTCCCCTTCAAGACCGTAGCTACGCATAGCTAGGTCTGATAGGAATCGAAGTCTGTGCTCTAAAGCCTGCAAGTGCCAAGAGGCGCTGAGTCAGTGAGTCGACTAGCGGTTGAGGGTGTTCGGCGGCTAACAGTCACTTCACCGGCGACAGTACCATGAGGTCCGCGCATGTGGTAGGAACCGGTGAAGGCTGCTGTACCACTGGCAACGTGGCGCTGTTGCTGTGTGGCTGCCGTGCCGAGGGGTTGGGGGAGATCACCATCAGTACCAGTAGTCGGTGCGTTGACTGTAGTGGAACTGATGAGGTGAGAAGGAAGAGGATGCTGGCCTTGCTTTGAGACTGATTGTATGTGGGGTGCTGCGAGAGCGAAGGAAGGTTGACATTGTTCTGTCGAGGGTCACCACTATAGGAAAGAGCGGGTGATCGTGCTCTTCCACTATAATGGGAAATTTCCCGCCAGGCAGATCGTATGCCTGGGGACGGCTGGTCCAACTGATGTTTGTCGGACGTTATATTTATGATAAGTCATGTGAAACATTTTGCTTGCGCGATGCAGGAATGTTGGAGTTTTTAGTGCGCGCGCAGAGTTGACATGTGCTCGCCACACGTGTATTCTGCATATGAAGGATAAAGCTGGTACTCCGGTTGTACAAGGGGTATTTATGCAATCGAAACGCTCACTGTGACTCTCTACATCCGCATTCGGATTGTGCAACTGTGGTCGCTATGAAAGCAGGTGTCCACAGCTTTTCACAAAGTAAAAAAGTGAATCGATAAGCTAATAATTTTTGGCACTGTTTGTAAAATTATTTGGTATAAAAAAAACTACAGCAGTTTTTCGGTGAATTCATGATAGTTAAAGACAAACAAAAAGGAATAAATGCATATATTCATCATCATCATCATCAGCTATATGGCGCCCACTGCAGGACATAGGCCTCCCTCATGGTTTTCATAACCATGAGGGGTTTTGCCGTAATCGCCACGCTTGGCAGGCGGGTTAGCGATCGCAGTATGCGTTTGGAATCTCAGAAAGACGCTGCTGCCCGTCTCCTGGTAATTGATTTCCTTAGTCGCCTTCTACGACATCCGCGGAAGGAAATGGAGTGACGCTATTCTTAATCCGGCGCCACGCGGAATAAATGCATATATTGACAAGTTGATACTTGTCAAGTAGAAGTGATTATGTGGTGTGGAAGTTATAAGTTATTATTATTATTGTTTTAAAATCCGATTTTAGTCCACTCGACGCAAATAAATTACAAGTTTTAAAATGTCGATAGCAGCATTTATTATCTACATTGTCTGTTTCAAAAGGATTACTTCACAATGAACTTAGAAACATCAAAAATATTATACGAAACTTTTTAGTACTACGTAGCCAAAGTTATAATTTTTCATAATTCTCAGTTGATTTTTAACGAATTATTTCACACTTATAATGAAGACAGTAGAAGCCTCTCGTGCTTTATCGCAATATTTATAAAAAAAAAAACTGAAATAAAAAACAACCGAAAACCCGACTACTGAGCATTAACTACTAAGCATTCGGGACAAACCTAGGTTTGTCGCAATGAGTTACTTTGTTGAATTTGGGTCCCGCCTGCTTAGCGATCGAGTTCTTGGTTTTTTTTAATGTCTTTTTAGTATTTCTTTGTTGGCTTTATGATGAATTCATATAGCTTGTGACACTCGCGCAAATACGACGAATCGATTGAGATTTATGTTTTAAAATCTGTCCATTAGTTAAGGAGATATAAGAGGACATAGAATCGGGCATACTTACATACATACCATCATACGAGCTAAGCACATTACTCTCCTTTCAGGCTTCGCCACAGGGAAAAGGCTAGCACAGATCGCTAAATGAAAAACAAATTTCTTTGCTATGTTAGTCATCATAAATGTATAAAATAGCTGCAGAAATAACCACAGGAATGTGCATGCAACTAACTGACGAATATCGATCAAGTGAAATAGATGAGTCCGGATCGTGGCAATTGGCAGACTCCGGTCTCTACCTAACCCTCCGGGATACAAGCGTGAGTTTGTGTTATGTTACGTAGGTAGTAATAATGTTTGTTATCGCATATTTCCTCCCTTATCCTCATCACCATTACCATTATATTCATACATTCGCGCCCCCTGAACCATAAATCGATTATCTAACGCTCTCAGCGGTCAGACGCTTCGCCACAATGTTCAGTTATCGAATGTTACCCTGTTACTCAGTGTATGACTGGACCACAGGCTTTTGTGAGCTGTCATTTGCACAATACCGCGTAGGAATGATTTGTGATTTCGATTCCACGTCGGGCCTGAACCCTATTGGGTTAGTATCGATTCATCTCATTGATGACGCGCCACGGCACCATGCACTGCCAAGCGCCAATTTCTGATTTAAGATTGTCACTACTAAATATTTAAGTATCATTTTGTCTCTAAATTTCTCCAATAAGAACTGGACAAACACTGTTTGTTAGTGTCAGTTTGTTTACAAACGGTCACTTATTTTTTATGTGCCGTCTCCTATGGGAGCTTAGCAACCAATCTTGCTTTTCGAGGCTGCAAATACAAAAAAAGAACTGGGACTCTGTTCGAACCAATGTCTTAAGTTGTATAGCCATATACTTGGTCTTCTAGGTCTCCTTCTTCCTGGAATCTTGTTTTGCATGTTAAATTGAAGGAGGCTGTACTTGGTGTTACGCTTTGCATGTCCGAAATACTCTAGCTTCGTTTCTTAATAGTGTTAAGTACCTATGTCTTCTTCTTCTTTATTCTATGCAAAACGGTACAGTTTCGGACCTTTGGAACCCAAGAAATTCTGATTACTAAAAAACTACATACATGATAGTTGGCAATCACTGGCGCTAAACACACAGATACATAAACATTATGAAATAAGTACTCAATTGATCAATTGAGATACCGGCTGGCTCAATATCATATATCTGGTTCAATATCAAGCGCATAAAAGGTGCTGATCATGGGGTTACTCCGCTTCTGCAATGCATCTGGCATGTTTGTAAAGGCCGGAATAAGTCATAGAGTATATAAATATAGTCTATATTATCTTATTATAAAATGTTTCGCGCATCAAACTGTAAATCAAAAATAAAACCCTCATAGCTCCTGTTATTATTAATCATACCCTCTCTGTCTCTAAGAGAAGGTATGTGCCCAGCAGCGGGAGAAACAATAATATCCTCGTGCCTATCAGGCGCGCAGGAGTTTGTCGGTAGATTTATGTCCCGCTAAGTGTCAGTGTCAATGGCGACCCGACGGCGCGGCAAATAACCGGGCGATTTATTTCGAGAATTTTCGGGCGTTTTCTGTGCACCTGCCCGGACCATTCCTGGTGCGTCCGGAATAGGATTTGTTTTATTCTTATTTTTTTTCTCTTGGTTTAATTTTTTACATTATTAACGCTGAAGGCAAACATTGTGAGGAAAACTGAGTGACTGAGGTGTTGAAATACCTCAGCGCTTGAAATTGCCAATCCGTGGTGAGCACGCGTGATAATTAAACAATAAACATTTACATACAGGCACATACATTGCTTCTGGCCCCACACTAGGATACCTTGTGTCGTGGGAACCAGAAACAACGACATCACAAACATGTAAACATCCAAGACCTGGGTTTTTTTTTGTCCCCAGCCAGGATTCGAACCCGGGACCTCTCGCATGGTATGCAGATGCACTACCGCTGCGCCACGAGCCCATACTCTCTCTGATAGAAGGCCTGTACTCTGCAATGAGACGTGTATCGTACAGGCTACATAGAATAAATATTCGTATTTCTAACTTCCAGTAGGCAAAATTAAAGTACAGGTGGGCTGGCCATGATGATGGGCGAGACTTGAGACCAAATAGGTACCACAAAATGGTCATCGGAGTCAAGGCCGGTCTAGAAGATGGTGAAAAGATGACCCCGACCCACATCTGCTGGAATGGTCTTAGGCAGCCCAGGACCAAAAACTCTGTGTTAACGTGAGCCAGCAGTGAGACACAAACGTTAAGGCCACGTAATCATTCAGAAAAAATAGCGTTGCCAAACTTATGTGTCATTTTGTTAGCTTAATATACAGCCGTTATTCCGTGCGGTGCCGGATTAAGAATAGCGTCACTCCATTTCCTTCCGTGGATGTCGTAGAAGGCAACTAAGGAAATCAATTACCAGGAGACGGGCAGCAGCGTCTTCCTGAGATTCCAACCGCATACTGCGATCGCTAACCCGCCTGCCGAGCGTGGCGATTTAGGCAAAACCCCTCATGGTTGTGAAAACCATGGAGGTGGCCTATGTCCTGCAGTGGGCGTCAAATGGCTGATGATGAATATACAGACCGAACTGCTACTCCCTACTTACTACTAGCATTTTACTGAAACCTTACCCTATTACCATTACTAGCACTTTGCGGAAATTAGTAGTAAATAGTTAATACAGATCTAAGCAGCATGTTACCTAGGATATTTGAATGTGCTTCGACGGGAACAACCTCTTTTTGTTCTCAGTATCTGGGGGGTTGAGGTGAAAAGATTATTTTGTCCTGTTCAGTTTGACTTAAGCGTGAAGTTTAATTAGTGCGGTGATTTATTGCTTTCTTTGGCCTTCAGTAATATGCGTTTTGTTGGAAATTCACTGTAAGTTTGGCTTTAACCCCCAAATATTTGTCATCGATGTTTTGAAGAAGTTTAGCTTCTTGAATTTATATATCTAAGTGAAGTTTTTTACTTACACAGTATAATAGAATGAGCGACTTTATAATGAACACGAATTTTTTATTAATTTGATAACAAGCAATAGTTAAAAAACTACACATATACATATTGACACAAACTCGAATCTATGAGAACAATTAGTAGCCAGCCAGAGCGGTGTGTCCTTGTTCTGATGGACGGAGAGGCGGTTCTAGTTATTCGCGAATATTTGAAACAAGATATCTCAACTCGATTCAACATTACTCAACTCAATATTTTTCTTATTTTACGCCTACACTTAAAAGTAATAAATAGTCTAAGTAGATGTCATTTTTAATTACTTATTACATAACCGCGGCTATACATTTTCTCAAGGACTTTTAAGAACTTTCTTTTAAAAAAAACATTAAACTAACTATAAGTCTACCGGACGACGCAGCGCGAGAAGGCCCCCCCACCAGATGGTCTGACGACCTGGTTACGGTGGCGGGGAGTCGCTGGATGCGGGCGGCACAACACCGGGAAGCTAGGAAAACCATGAGGGAGGCCTATGTCCTGCAGTGTGCGTCAAATAGCTGATGATGATGATATATCTATCAGCCGACGGGTAGAGCTCACGGATTGGCAAAGGGCTTATTCCTGTCGTGCCAACGAGCACTGAACTGACTAAAATAGAATAATAATAATAATAACATCCATAAACCTAAATCATTTGTCCTAGTCCCAAAGGAGTAAACGGTCATGAAATGGTTGTAGCATTTTTAGTGACTCGCGATGTTCATAAATAGCAACACATTTAACGGGTCTAACCGCGATTGTTTATTAGGTAAAATGGTTACCCAAGGATATCACAACCACCCACACCGAGGACAGTTGTACAAATCGGGGTGCGGGGTGCCCCCAGTGGGAATCGAATCGCCAACTACTATTTTGGTAATCAAACATGGTACGCTGGACAAACGAGGCCGTCATTAGATGAGGATAGCACGTAAAAGAACATCAATATTTCATTCTATAGTACTTCACTTCAATACGGTGAGAAACTAGGTTGCGTAGTATTGTGTTTTGCGTACAAAAACGTGACGGATTGTTTTCTATTGACTACAAAAACGTCCCGGTATATGTCTGTACGGCAAATTGAATAAAATAGCCGACCCTCAACCACATTTCTTATTTTACACTGAGATACTGAATTCAACCTTAGATCTTTGTGACAAGAATAATCCAAAGTGTGTACTCTGCTGAAATTGATACGGCTCTTCAAAATTGTTTTTGTCGCATAGTATGTATTAGTGTGTTATTGAAATAAAGAACAACCTGGAGACAGTTTCTTCAGTATTTATAATTAAACCACTTCCAATACAAAAGCAAAAGACTTTTTTTCTATTTTTCATATAAATTGACAAGTCAAGATTACGGACTATATAAAAGAAAATTGAGACATTAAAGCAATAAAGTTTAACAATAAGAGGAATAAAAAACTTTGTTTTTTAAATAATCTTTTCGTAATATATATATATTTTTAAATAAACGTAGTATTATCTGTAGAAAAATTTATTTCTCACACGACTCTCGGAATTCGTTTCTCAGATTCGCGTAGTTTTCTTGAACTTTCACTACCATTGCCCCAGACATAAAACTGCGAAGTTGCTCTCTCGTTAATCAACCGTTTAATCGGGGTTTAAAAGATAGTTTCAGCTCCGAGCAGACGCTTAGGAGATGTGCAATCGGGCTCCCAGTTGCGATAATTATTATTCATTAAATAGACGTCCCTTTGTGGAGATTAATTCGCTTTAAGTATCTTAAAGCCTTGAGCACTCTTTCTCTAATTGAAATAGGGATCATGAAGAGGGTATTAAAATTCTATTCCTTATGTAAACTTCAACGAAGTTTTAAAAGATGTTTGCTTTTGTATTTTGATTAAAATTAGAGTCAAAGTAGACAGTTTTTAAATTTGGATTTTGAGATGCTAAAATCATTGGATTTTTCGTCACGCCGGTAAGACGGCCGGTGGACTACGGTGGCCACTGAATGGTGTCCAACTGTTCGGTGGGCAGGCCACCAGAGGTATGTTACGCGAAAATACAATTCATGGTTTACTATAACAATTCGATGTACACTGCATAGTCAATTAAAAAACGAAGTAGACTCTCCTTCGAATTCAATAAACTACAAATTGTAGTTTTACAAAACTTGGCCCAGCCCGACAGCGACCTGTGGCGACATTGTGGGTAACCTGGGAGACATTGAACGAGACTAGCAAAGGAATGGTACCTATTTCCATTCCTAGCAAAGGAATGGAAATATATTTCACTACATGAAATTTACTCGATATTTAGGCATTAAATTAATGGCACTTTTGCCTTCTACACTATGAAGCATACTTTTATCTTTTTTTATTTCAGGATCGTGGCAAGTGACAAACTTTAGTCTCTACCTACCTTTCCAGGATAATGGCGTGCGATTATGTATGTATTATACTTTTTATCCAAACGAAGTCGCGGATTTCTGAACAAAGACAGCCCCATATTTTACATACGAACGAATGTACACATGATTTAAGTTATCATCATCATCATCATTCAGCCACAAGAAGTCCACTGCTGGACATAGGCCTCCTCCATGGATTTCCAAAAATACCGGTTGGAAGCGGCCTGCATCCAGCGTCTTCCTGCCACTTGGATGACATCATCTGTCCATCTTGTGGCTGGTCGTCCTACGCTGCGCTTGCCGATATGTGGTCTCCATTCGAGAACTTTTCGGTGCCATCGGCCATCAGTTCTGCGTGCTATGTGCCCCGCCCACTGCCACTTCAACTTACTAATCCGCTGGGCTATGTCGACGACTTTCGTTCATCTACGGATCTCATCATTTCTGATTCGGTTTAAGTTAACAAGGGCTAAATTAATTCGGTTACCTGTATTCAAACTAGATTTCATAATTATATAAGCCAATCATTTTAGCACTATGTGACAGATTACTAAATCTCTCCGTGAGAGAAGGCCTGTGCCCTACGGTGGGACGTATATTATAGGCTGCTTATGAGATCAGGTAGAGCAATTTTACGGTTGTTTTATTATCATATCAAATTAAATGAGATATAATATTTTCGTTATCGCTCCTGACATACCGTGCGCTGGCCATAGAATGTCTTGAAATAGAACTGTGACTTTTCTCAAATGTTGATTAGTATTTTTATGTTATTATCGCCAAAACCATTTCAATGCAAAATATGCACGGTTTAAATGCAACGTCTAAAAGTCACAAGAATTATTAAGTTCTCTGTTTTTTTTTCCTAATTAATTTATTTGTGGTTGACGGCGCCGGTGTTACAATTATGTAATAATTTAAAAAATTATGGTAAGTTTGATTGTGCAACTGTTTTTTATTCCTTAATAAATAAAATTTAAAAAAAACGGCCAAGTGTTAGTCGGACTCACGCACGAAGGGTTTCGTATCATGATCTATACAACATTTGAATATTTTAAGCGTCCAACTGTTGCCGTTATTATTATCAAGCAAAAAACGGCAAAAAAAAAAACACGTTTATTGTATGAAAATTTTATTCTGTTTTTAGTATTGTTTGTATGGATAGCGGCAAAAGAAAAACATCATCTGTGAAAATTTCAATTGTCTAACTATCACGGTTCATGAGATACAGCCTGATGACAGACGGACGGACGGACAGCGGAGTGTTAGTAATATGGTCCCTTACCCTTTGGCTACGGAGCCCTAAAGATCATCATCAATTCCTGATTAGAGACATAGGGCTCTCAAAAGAGACTTATAGCGCCCGATTTTGCGCCTTCGGTTCAAGCTCTTCCATATTTGCCCCGATACTGGTGGCTTCCTGCTGGACTGAGCGTCTCCAGGTTTTAGAACGTTCTCTGGCTCGCTTTATTATGGGCAGTCAAATATTTTTCATCAAAACTGCGACCGGCGCTAAGTTATTCAGGACGACGCAAATAAAACGCAATTTATCGTAAGTAGTTTATTTTATTTTTTTTTATTTTTATTTAATTAGGACCACCAACAAGATACACACCAATACATTCACAACAGACAACAAAACCAAAAATAAGCTAAGTGTTATCTCACTTACAGGCAGCCACAACATGCGCATTAAAACTTATTATGCCGTGAAAAGAGAGACATTTTTACTACGCTGTGAGTTTCAAAAGGATCATTTTTAATTTTTAAAAACATTTTTATGAAGTATCTTTCGTATTGTTGGTAATTTCATAGATTTTTTTTTATTCATCATCAGCCATTTGACGGCCAATCCGCGGTGGGCACGCGTGGTGATTAAGCCCATACTCTCTCCTTGAGAGAAGGCCTGTGCCCTACAGTGGGACGCATATAGGCTGATTATGCATTTGACGCTCACTGCAGGACACAGGCCTCCCTCATGGTTTTCATAACCATGAGGGGTTTTGCCATAAACGCCAAGCTTAGCAGGCGGGTTGGCGATCTCAGTATGTGGTTGGAATCTCAGAAAGACGCTGCTGCCCGTCTCCTGGTAATTTATTTCTTTAGTCGCCTTCTACGACATCCACGGGAGGAAATGGAGTGACGCTATTCTTAATCCAGCGGCACACGTTTTTTTTATTATTGTGTTACTGTTGCTGTATTCTCAGTCATTTGTTAACTAATCCATTAAATGTGTGATACTGTTATTAGATTTAATTATAATTTAACTATTATTGATTTATGAATTTCACGCCGGGCGCTAGAAATTCTTTAATTCATATCGTATTACGTAAATATATTGATTATAACCTATAAATCATTTCAGACAAGTCTGCCTTCTTAGAATACATAATGTCATACAAACTAAATTGTCAGTCACAAAGTGGCTACCTATAGAAACATATTTTTTAATGACCTAGCAAATAAAACAAGGTAAATCCGCTTCCGGCCTTTTAATATCATTATTTTATTAGCCAGAGAGCGTTTAATGAGTCAAAGTTGATTGTCAACACGCTAACCGGCAATTAGGCTCTGCACTTATTGTGAATTTGCACTTACTCCAGTATCAAGATCGCGTGACTCGATGGAGCTTTCTGTTGGGTTATTCGCGGCGAGCTGCAGAGCATTTGTGCTAACTTATATCTAAACTCACAATAAATATTAAATTATATGAGAATTCTTTATTTTACACACCAAGATACATTAAAAAGCAAAATACATTAAATACATAAATATTCTTGATTCATTATTATGGTTTGATGGGGCTTTGGCTCAGGCATTAGGTTTTGCTGGTTCTCCGTGTTTTCTCTCGTCTCCCATTGGTTGGCTACAGTAAAATTCTAGTATTAAGCCCGCCTATTAGACAACATAATATATATTACCGGTGGCCAACTAGGATAGGTTTATAAAATATATTTTTTATTTTTTTTACTTCTTATATTGATTTTATAAACCTATTCTAAGTTATGAAAATAAATAAAAAGAATAATAATAGTACTAGGTCCTGCAAAATGGACAACTATGACGCAGCAAACCAAAATTAAGATGGTGGGACGAAGTGTACACCTTAGAAAAGTACGACGTGGCTATGTTTAAATAAAGAAGTAAAATTCTAACTAGTATTAAGCCCGCCTATTAGACAACATAATATTATATTTTGTGCAATAAAGAGTTTTAATAATAATAATAATAGAACTAGGTCCTGCAAAATGGACAACTATGACGCAGCAAACCAAAATTAAGATGTTGGGACGAAGTGTACACCTTAGAATAGTACGACGTGGCTACGTTTAAATAAAGAAGTAAAATTCTAACTAGTATTAAGCCCGCCTATTAGACAACATAATATTATATTTTGTGCAATAAAGAGTTTTAATAATAATAATAATAGAACTAGGTCCTGCAAAATGGACAACTATGACGCAGCAAACCAAAATTAAGATGTTGGGACGAAGTGTACACCTTAGAATAGTACGACTTGGCTACGTTTAAATAAAGAAGTAAAATTCTAACTAGTATTAAGCCCGCCTATTAGACAACATAATATTATATTTTGTGCAATAAAGAGTTTCAATACTAGTAATAACAGTACTAGGTCCTGTAAAATGGACAACTATGACGCAGCAAACCAAAATTAAGATGGTGGGACGAAGTGTACACCTTAGAATAGTACGTCGTGGCTACGTTTAAATAAAGAAGTAAAATTCTAACTAGTATTAAGCCCGCCTATTAGATAACATAATATTATATTTTATGCAATAAAGAGTTTCAATACTAGTAATAATAGTACTAGGTCCTGCAAGATGGACAACTATGACGCAGCAAACCAAAATTAAGATGGTGGGACGAAGTGTACACCTTAGAATAGTACGTCGTGGCTACGTTGAAATAAAGAAGTAAAATTCTAACTAGTATTAAGCCCGCCTATTAGACAACATAATATTATATTTTGTGCAATAAAGAGTTTCAATACTAGTAATAACAGTAATAAGTCCTGCAAAATGGACAACTATGACGCAGCAAACCAAAATTAAGATGGTGGGACGAAGTGTACACCTTAGAATAGTACGACGTGGCTGAAAAGCAGGAGCGAAGTCCTTTGCCCAGAAGTAGGACGAAAAAAACCGTAAACTCAACTAAACTACCTAGTCAGTGAATTCATATCAATAGTGTTGGCACCCGAAAAATACAAATCAACGTAGCACATACAAGATTTTTCTAGTGAATACACTCACATACGCTCTAAAACAAAATGCAAGCTTAATGCATCTTATTACCAAACGTATTAGGTCGGTAATTGAATAGAAGTGGTAGTTAGTCAATGCAGTAGCGACTTAAAACTCACCGGAGCATGCCACCGAATTCCTTGCATTAATTTCGTAAAATTATAATGTGTTTTAAAAATTGCTGCGACTTATTTAAATGCTGTGAGTCACGTGGATTGACTTATGCATTTGTTTTAAAAAATTACACAAAAGAATTCTTAATTTAGAACTTACTAGATACAGCGTGTTAGTATACTTTGTACCTATATGAAAACAAATAAAAAGTCTATAAACACAGAAACAGTGATTGGCACTTATAATAATAACTTCCACACAACACAATCACTTGTCCTGATCCCAAACTAGAGCACTCTGAGCTATGGTAACCAGGCAAGGACACCACAAATATAGAAATGCGCACAGATAAGATAAGATAAAAAAGTATTTATTACCTCATCAGAAAAAAAAAGCTTAAAACAAAGACTGAGGCCATTTGCACAAAGCTATAACGGCCTGCAGTAAGAATCGAAATCCACCAACCACAGAGGCGGTCGAACTATTGCACAAGTTATTCGACACTCAGATATTAATAGGAGCTGACAAAGAGATAAGAATTAGCGGCGGTAGCGCGATTGGTAGAACACTTGCATTGCATTCAAGAGGTAGTAGGATCGAACCAATGAATTTTTTTTTCGAAGTTAAGTACATTTGTGAACTTTTAGAAACAACACCAGTCGATACCTGTAAAGGAAAATGTAGTGAGTAAACCTGAGTACCTGAGATGTTCACATACCTCAGTGCTTGAAATTGCCAATGCGCTAGGGGCACGCGTGGTGTTTAGGTTCATATTCTCTTTTCGAGAGAAGGTATGTACCCTACAATGGGACGAAAATAGCTTGCATTATTTATAATGAGATGTATTGTTAAACAACTAAATTTAAACTAAGTAGAATATTTTACTAGGCAAGTTAAAACTCGACGCGTTCGGAAAGTTCCCTAAACCACTCTGTCGAAAAACGATAGCGACCTATCATAGGCTGGTAAGAGATATTCGTTTCCCGGATTCAATTTTTAAATTCTTTTCCTTGTACGGTTGCTACAAACACAGCAATTCCATAGAAATTCTATTGGGTGCCCCACAACTATGCCACATGAATGGAATGCACTTTAATTTGGGGGTTAAAGTATGAAATTGCCGTTTTATTGCAATAGGTTCTTTGAATTGACATAGAATCTTCATGGTTTGAGGTTTTCGAATGAAACTTTTTTCAAATGGTGTCTATGATGTTCTTTTTTAAAAAAATGTGAAACATTTGAATATCGACTTTCAATTGTTTTTGTTATTCAATTTAGACAAGAAAGATGGATACTGCGAAAATTCGAGTGATTATGAGGCACCCATTTTTCGTATTTTTTTATTTTATTGATTTGACGCAAGTGAGTTAATATTGTAGGTAAGGTAACGTTAAACCATGCCGCTAATTCCTGGGTAGTTTGACTAGGGTCGGCTTCCACTATCTCTCTTAATTCATCGTTATTCACCTGTGTGAGCGGTCTTCCTCGTGGCTCGTTCTTTAAGTCGAAATTTCCATCACGAAAGCGTTTAAACCAAAATCGCACGGTGCGTTCATTAGTAGACCCCTCTCCAAACGCAGCATTGATATTGCGGGCTGTTTCTGCCGCGTTAGTTCCGCGTCGGAACTCGTATTCAAAAATCACTCGAATTTTCGCAGTATCCACCTTTTTTGTCTAAATTGAATAACAAAAACAATTGAAAGTCGATATTCAAATGTTTCACATTTTTTAAAAAAAGAACATCATAGAAACCATTTGAAAAAAGTTTTATTCGAAAACCTCAAACCATGAAGATTCTATGTCAATTCAAAGAACCTATTGCAATAAAACGGCAATTTCATACTTTAACCCCTATTATTTAAGATGGGATAAATATCTAGTACAACATAATTAAGAGATGATCATGTTTCATTGCAAATAATAATTGAAACTGCATTCAAAGGTTTTTGCTCGCCTGAGTCGGAAATGAAACCCACTGAATGTATTATCATTAAATAAAAAATATTTTAAATAAATATTTTTAGTATCGTAATCTAAAGGGTTAATTACGTTTTAAATGTAAAAATATCTTGCTTAGTATTCTTTATATCCTTTTTGTTGCACTAACCCGTGCTGAGGACAATTTATTAGTGAGGCATCTAAATAGGTTTTTAGTATTCTTTAGTTGCATCGAGTAACCGTTATTTAAGTTTTAATTATGTTTTGAAGAAATTATTTTTTGGAAAAAGGCCGCCAATTGTAATGTACTACATTATTGTTCAATTATGTAATTCCTGGTGTACATACAATAAAGGATATTCTATCATATATCTATCTATCTATGTTTTATTATATAACTTTTATAAAATAGGGTAATCAATCAAAAGGCGTAATTCCTTGTGATATCATACACTTCTAAATATATATATTTTAATAAAATTTTATCTAATTTTATCACGTCAATTAATGTTCTATCATAAATATATTAAGTCAATCAATCACGTAGTCCGGCACTCGGCACACAATTCTTTTTGTCCTCAGCTATCGTCATCCACTCACATTTTAACTACCTCGGCTCACGTATCTGCAACGATGGCAACTGGGACAAAGAAATCCTCCGCGGGATACGGGTCTTGAAGGGAGCAATGAGTCTCCCAAAATAAGTATGAAAGGATCGGTCTATCCAGAGGATGATCTTCATCTTCCTGTCTGGCTCAGAAACCTGGACCATCTACGCAAAAATGCAGAGCAAAACTGATGCATTAATGCAATGCAATGATGCAGAAACTTGCTTGTTTCTTCTCTTAACGGAATTAACACGTCCTATTCACGATTGTTTTGTCTTTATTTTCGTTTTGTTGACGTTCGTGTATTTTGTTTGTGTACCTTCGTGTTGACTTTGTGTTTCTGTGACAACTTAAATAAATGTCGTCTTTTTGTGTTTCCTTCTTCTTTAATAAGATAAACACAAAAAAAATTTTTTGATAAACACAAAAAAAAATGTGTGACTTTTAAATGTACGTACCAAACTCTACAAGTTTTTAAAGGACGTCGAAGGGCTTTAAAAAAATACAAATTAAAACTTACCAATCATGATCTGTTATTTAAAAACCACGCATTATTATTAAGACAAGCTTCTTGGAAAGTATTACATTATTACGTATTTATTCGAATTGCGGAATCCAAAAGGAACACGAATGTGCCTATGTGTCCAGCCTTAGCCCAACCACCCACCTTGTACAATACCCTACACAGCTGGCTACACATTTCTGTTCAATAATCACGTCTATACCGTTCGCAGTAAGAGCTACAAGGGCGCAGTCGATGAGTTCTCCTGTTCTACTTTGCCCCTAAACGTAGCGTCTACGGACGGACACTGATATTGAATAAACAAATAGCTGTGTTGACTTAAGGTGTATTGTTTGTACTAGAGCACACAATAGTGTTAGTACGGAGCCAAATGTTGAATACGGGACGGAGCTACAAATTGGGTGAATGGATGTGCTACTTCCAAACATCCCTTTTTTGGTGTCACGAAGGCACCTGGGGGGTTTGGGGTCCGAGGTGGCCGGGTGCCATACATTACTGTATGGTACCCAGCTGCCTTTGACTCTATATGCCTCGCATGTTCTCTTCACGATTGTTTTGTTTTATTTTTGTTTTGTTGACGTTCGTGTCTTTTGTTTGTGTTTACTTACCTTTATGTTTACTTTGTGTTTCTGTGACCATTTAAATAAATATCCTCTTTCCTTCTTTCTTTCCTTCTATATTACACGGAATACCCGTTAAGAATGTTCTTATGTGCAGCATGGTGTCTCGCTCGCACAATTTAATTATTATATCAATTGTAATAAAATGAGTATACTTTAAATTGGGTCAGAGAGTTTAATCTAATATATAAAAATCGTGTTTCACAGGGTTTGTTATGGGACTGCTCCGAAACGGTTTCACCGATTTTTATGATTTTTTTTTGTGTATATTTGGCAGGTCTGAGAATAGGTCATAGGCTAATTAATACAGCAAAACAACGTTTGCCGAGTCAGTTAGTAGACTATAAAATTGCGACCATTCAAGGCATGTGTTTCTTACCCTGAACTAAATTTTTGAATGAGAAAATTTGATTCCAAATTATTAATTTGGGAAACAACTTCGGAAGATTAAATACAAATATAAAAATAACTATGAAAATCTATTCAATTATTGTAAAGTGATGAACGTATTTGATAAGTTGGATTTGGAAATTGTTATCCAGTATAATGAAAATATACCCCTTTTAAAAAAAAAGAAAAGACCCGTCAATCTACGTAACCTACCTTATCTTTCAAACTTCGAGATACCAACAAGTAAAAACGAATATGGCCAGAGAGTTTGGCAGTCAATTCTGCCTAGAGTATTGAATAGATTTCCAATAGAATTAGTTAGTAGAATAGAAAACAAAACTTGTCAGCAAACAAAAAATATTATTAAGCGGCACTTGTTTAAACCTACCTCAATAAATGTAAAAATATAATGTATATGTAAATTTATGAATAAGCAGCTCCTTAACTCAAAAATCTTTAAATATTAAGATTAGAAGTTAAGTTCATGCCATGTAATATATATAATTTTTTTTTTAAATAAACAGCTTAAATTTTAATTTTTTTTTTTTTATTAAAAACTACGTATAGAAAAAAACATATATTTAAAATGTCCGTAATTTATTTATGCCTCGACGACATTTATCAAAAGTTTACTCATATTATAACAATATAAAGAAATGTGTGAGCGAGACAGCATGCTTCACGTAAGAACAGCCTTAAGAGGTTGCAAGGCCAGTTTCATATAAACGGTTTCTATACATAAACATGTCAGGGTTGGTGGTAGCGTGCGCATGAGTAAAGCGCTGACTTCACATTGGAGCGGTCCTGGGTTCGAAGTTTAGCTTGTACCAAATTAAAATGTTTTCGAAGTTATGCACATTTATCAATTCGCAGTTGTAATATGATTAGAGGAACAAAAAACCGAGTTTTAATAATTAGCGAATTGAAGAACCTAAAATTTTGATTAATTTAATCACAATTCTTCAGCTGTTATCCTTACTAATTATTTTCGTTGTTGCTCGGTATTTTTCAATATAATAATAATTATATAATACAGCGATTGCGATACACCTTTAGCACAGTACAAATAAAGATGTTAAGTAATCTTCGGGCACGCGCGAAGCTAGGACTAGATAGCATTAACGCCAAAGGCATAAAGCTATTTTGTCCCACGTTCGTGATCCTAGGTTCATTGTCGTGGGTCCTAAAAATCACTGTTGACATGATTGAGAGATTGTACAGACACTTTTTGCAAATATGATCTATAAAAGCTATGTTTTTTGTTATTGGTGGCGCTCGGGCAACGAGTTGGTCATTCGGTTCCTGTTGCAGTCAGTTTCACTGAAATCGCTGGTAGTGGCAATTCGACCGTTAATCTTTTCAAGGCAGTTTCAAATGGTGTCAATGAAGTTACTTTGCAATTTGGCGAAATTGTTTACTGAATATTAAGGTTTTTTTTATTTGAATAAATAAACGTAAAAAACATAAAGTTATTGATATTAATTGTAAAACAGGTAAATAAAATAAATAAGTCTCAATTAAATTAACGTCATCCATCCAACCAGTGGAGTTTTAAGTAATAGGAAAATGTTGAGTAAAAAAAAGGCGTGAGGCCTAAAGCAACAAAATAAGTTGTAAAGTAGACTGACCTAAATTGACTCGTCAATAGATATAACTTTATTTGTAAGGACTACAAACACACACAAACATTAAATTATGCATAAATATGTACTGAAACCGTTTAGAAAAAAATTGTTGAGAATCAATTGGACCAATGACGTCCCAGCTGTGTATATTGAGTGCATTTATATTCATACATATACAAATTATGGCAAAACCGTTCATGGTTATGAAAACCACGAAGGAGGCCTATGTCTTGCAGTAGGCGTCAAATGGCTGATGATGATGAAGATGATTTACAAAACCAATGTCATCTTTCAACGAACGAGCTTATGCATTTATATAGGAATAATGCCTTGCGGTGTGTCATAATCTCTTTATCTAAGTTTAAAGATCCATGCTTTAAAGTTAGATAAAGAGATTATGAGACACCGCATCCATACAACAATTCCCTATGCGTTCCTACTTCCAGCGTTCTCGTTGAACAACAGTGCTCAGCCTTCTGAATTATTAATAAGAGCATTAGAGCGTCAGAGTGGAGCGGCTTCCCGACTTGCTGATCAGACGATCATGCCCGAACGATGACCGATGATAGCCGAACAATGACCGGAACGCCTCAAACGCTTAATTTGAGATTAACGACTCAAGATACGGTAAGGTAAGGTCGTTTTTAGAGTTTCGTACCCAAAGGGTAAGGGATTACTAAGACTCCGCTGTCCATCCGTCCGTCCGTTCGTCTGTCTCCAGGCGGTATCTCATGAACCGTGATAGGTAGATAGCTGAAATTGTCACAAATGATGTATTTCTGTTGCGGCTCTAACAGTAAATAGTAAAAACCGAATATAATAACTATTTAAGGGGGCTCCCATACAACAAACATGTTTTTTTTTGCCGTTTTTTGCTCTAATATATTATATATAATATATTAATGACGGCAACAGGTAGACGATTGAAATATTTAAATGTTGTATAGATAATAGTAGGGAACTCTTCGTGTGCGAGTCCGACTCGCACTTAGCCGGTTTTTTTACAGTAGGCATTTAAAAAACTTCTTTTACGTGATAGTTAATATGGTGACAAGGTGACCATCGTAATAACTAAAATTGTTACCCATCATTAACGATTTGCAATCCTAATTATTTTTCGAAGTTAGGATTCGTATGCCATCTATACAATACCAGATTATGTTAAAGGGGCTACTCGGAGCTAACTAGCACCAACAATGCAAAAACTAACTTAATAGGTCATAAATCTCAATAACGGCGATAGCCTAAAGACGGGGAGCCTAGGGAGTCTAAGGACAAGAACCTAGGAATTTTAAGTATTTTTGTCAAAAACTGTCGATACCAGAAATCGATAAGAGTCCTTATTGACTCTGTCACCATTACTGAGATTTACGATGTAATTATTAGGTATGAAGTGTCGCTAGTTAGCTCCGGTCGCCTCTTAATGCATATGTCATCATTTAGGAAGACACCATACTGATACGCCCAGAAAAACCAGACAAATGGATCTACAACAAGTTTTCTACAACAGTAGAGACCCAAAGCATTCGTTATACAACTTAATACTACATTTTGTAGTGATATGCTACGACATAGCCGGTGACTACGGCGTAGCAATTCGCTACGAACTACAAAGTATCATCTATACGTTCAAAAGCATTTTGTCTCTTTTTTTTTGGGATTGTTAGTTTATGTCAGAACTCTTTATTATTCTTTACTAGATAATAATATACATTGTAATTAGGGAATGCAATCCCGCACTAAAATTTCAATTGCTGGATCCCGCGGGATTGAGAGGTTCAATCCCGCGGGATCCAGGTATTTGCGGGATCCCGCGTGTTTTTTTAAAGTAATTGAAAAAAGAGAGGAATCCTGTATCATAAACGAGACTATAGAACTTAAAATGAAAGTAAAAAATAATATTAAAACTATTTATTAAGTAATCAAATCACTATTCAGAAATAACAATTACAAACAAAGATCAAAAACTATTACAAACAAACAAAAAGCAACTATCCATTATTTTGGAAGTAACTGCGCAAATGCGCATAAAACATAGCCTCTCAATAGTTTTGTGAAACTATTTATTAAGTTATCAAATCAATCAGTCACTAATTAGAAATAAAATAACTATTACAAGCAAACAAAAAACAATTATTCATTATTTTGGAAGTTGCTGCGCATAAAACACAGCGTGTCAATGGTTTTGTCAGCTAAACGGCTTCTTACTTTGCATGCTAGGTATCCGGCAGCAGAAAATGCCCTTTCCGCTTCCACGCTGGTGGGCACAACTGTTAACAACGCATTGTAGACGAACTGAAGATGTTCGCCTTTAAGCCCACCAGACTGCAACAAATTCATTTCTTTCCTGATTATACCTTCAAGAGAATGAAGCCCTGAAGAAGATCGACCAGCGGTTTTAGAACGCGATAGTGTTTGTTCCAGTTCATCTCTAAGAGATATTGCTTCAGGCTCCGTGCTTTCTGTTCGCATCATTCCGGCCACTATAGAAAGAGGTAAATCATCCTGTGATTCCTGAGTAGAGATAGAAGATGTTGAAGCCTCTGATGAGACTAACGTTAATGGTAATGCTGCGTCTCTCTTATTAAATTGTAGTCTTTCAATAACATTTATAATTTATTTTCGGATTACACTCTTTGCAGGTAACTTAAAAGTTTCGTCTTGCATGAATTCAATTCTATCTTCTTCGTACTTTGCAGGGTCTTGTAAGTACAATAAAACCGCAGTCATATTGGTCCGTCGCTCTGTAATTCGTTTTCTTAATGAAGTAGCAAGTTTCTTGGCTAAAACTGAAACTTGTACTTCCAACTTGCTGATCACGAATCTATAACCACCTGCTTTAAAAAGCTCGCGCAAATCTGACGAAGTGCAGAAAACACTGAACGGTAAGCCATCCTTCGCCACCATTCGTGACACTTTATGTTCGACGGTATTATCTTTTCTATGGAAATGATCAGTTATTTTCCGTTTTTTTGATGACGAAGCTGAAGAAGTATGGGCGTCTTGTGAATACTCGTCCCGTGTAGGTTGGTGACTTCGGGGAGTAGGTGGTGGTGCCGAAGAATTAGAGTTAGAGGCCGACGACGTCGCAATATTTGAATCTGGTCGTAATGCCTCTTCTGGCGCTGAAGAGTCATTTTGTTTGCTGCTGTCGATCTGATGTTTTGATTTTAAATGCACATGTTAGCCTTTAGTTGATCGACCTGTAGTTTTAATGATTGATTTACACATTTAGCCGACTGGGAATCTTCAGCCTTCAAGAAGTACTTCCACACAATAACTGGACTGACAAAGTCTTTATAAACAATGTTCGAATTGTTCGACATAACTGAAAAATCTTCTTTCTGTTTATAGATCAAATAAAACCAAGTATTAGGTTATTTCAAAACGTCCTGATTAGTTCACTCAAATAAATAGAAATACAAACGTTATTAGATTATGTTCATTATGTCAAATCGTCCTAATTCAATCACTATAACAATTAAAACTATGCACGTTATTAGATCGCGTTACGTCACGGAACAATTGCAAATTACAAATTTACAACTGAAAAAAAAAACTAACAAAAACAAACGTCGTCGCCCCCGGCGCCCCATTCCCCCGCCCGTCACTCGGCGACATCTTTCACGAGCCGGCCGGCTCAGTCTCCGCGCGCTTCCGCGTGCCGAACAACACATGTTGTATGTCGCTGCGCAGTCCCGCAAATCCCGCGGGATCCCGCACGATTTAGGCGCGGGACTGGTCCCGCAAAATTGGTGCGGGATCCCGGTATTTCGGGATCCCGGTATCCCGGTATTGCATTCCCTAATTGTAATTTACTAACGTACATGCATTCTTAAACACTGATACGTCGCGCGATATGTTATCGTGATTTCTTAAACGAGATTAAATTGAATTGCTAAGTGTGAAGTATAAAATTTTGAAGAAACCGCTAATCTATGTTACATATACTGGTAATTAAGCCCCTAATAACCGTAAATAAAACCGGCCAAGTGCGAGTCGGACTCGCACACAAAGGGTTCCGTACCATTATCTACACAACATTTGAATATTTCAAGCGTCGACCTGTTGCCGTTATTAATATCGAGCAAAAATCGACAAAATATCACGATTTTTGTACGGGAGCCCCCCGTAAATATTTATTTTGTTATGTTTTTAGTATTTTTACTTATAGCGGCAACAGAAATACATCACCTGTGAAAATTTCAACTGTCTAACTAGCACGGTTCATGAGGTACAGTCTGGTGACAGGCGGATGAACGGAGGGACGGACGGATGGACGGACGGACGGACAGCGGATTCTTAGTAATAGGGTCGCTTACGCTTTGGGTACGGAATAAATCAAAATTACTATTGTTTTCAGTCATTAGAAAAAGGTATTTCTCACAACAACTTCCAATGCTTATACTAGTGAAAGGACTGAAATGAGTCAATGACTCAACAGTCTTGCATTTTTAAAGCTTAGTAATAATGAAGCGTGGGAAAGCAACATATTCCTAACGATACGTGGATGTCGCCCTATAAAGTGGATTTTAATTGTTACTAGCTGCCAAAACACGTTGTTATCTGTCAGTAATATTTATAAAGGAGAATGATCAAAAACAGTCTATATTGCGCTTTAAGCATTTATACCTCAAAATGTTTCTTTTGAAAAATGATTTCATAGTTCTATTTGATAAATTAAAAGAATCAGGGGTTCAAAAGTAATAATTAAAAAATATCTGTATTGATTGTATAACTAAAAAACTTCAATCAGTCAATACAGATTACAGACACAGATTAGATTACATTATTGCAAAAATCGCAAATCGTGTACATACATAAAATACGAAAGTGCAAACTGCAAACGGAGAGTTTTTGACGGGAATTCAAACGAGCGGTTTTATTACGCTTTTATATTTGCAAATTGATTCCAGTGGATTTTATACTGTTTAATTAGTGTAGTTTATTGTTAAAATGACCATGTGTATGAACAATCCAACCGGCTCTTCTGGAAATCGTTGGCTGAAATGATGATGATGATGATCATGAACAATATGTTGAATAAATAACAAAAATAAACCGCCATTGTGGGCTTAGGATAGTCTTGTCTCAATTGACCTATAACTGTTTGTGCTTATTTATCAGAAATTATCTCTTTGTCCCCCATTAGGCTCCTTAAACACTGCGACTTTTTGCAGTGATATATTCATATATATTTTGTATTTTATACAGAATTATTATTTAGCACTAACTAACCATACCTACGTAATAATGACCTATGTTTTTAATTCAAACTGACTAGGTGCCAATGCCAACCCAAAATAACACTAAACCACCAAAGTTGTCATAACCTCAAAACATGGGCTCAAAATTAAGATTTCTCGAAACTCCCATCTAATATTTTCATAATATTTTTCGTGCATAACCCAGAGCTAATTTCTTATAGTTTACCGTTGGTTTCATCAATGCGCAAGAAGACGCAAAAATAGACTAACTCCTATAGTAAATTGATCATTCTCCTTTGTAGTACTGAGGTTGCATGGTGGTGATAGACCTGTCATTCACCTAAAACCAAGATTCATCTAGATTTATCTGAATTGGTCAACTGAACCAGGAATAGAGTCCCAGCGTAGAGCTAAACATCGCTACTATCACTATCACTATAATTCTAGCGAACGCTCTAGTAAATGCTCGTCATACTCATAATGCAAGATGTCTGACGGCAAACAATGACAAAATTGCTCGGCTCGGCAAAAAGCTCGAAGCTCTACTGACGTTTCGCTAGAATGCTCGCTAAAACGCTCGTTCGTTTAGTGAGCTTTTACTTTTAATGAATATTTGCAAGATTGCTCATTGCACATGAATGCTTAAGTCTATCTAGAGCTGAGCTTTAGACAAGCTTATTTAAAGCACTGTCCAAACGGACCATGATCTCGTTTCAAATAGATACAGATTTAACAATTGAATAAGGCAGTGAAAGTTTGGGTAGGTCCACCCTGTTTTTGCGCAGTACTTTCATTTCATTTCATTTCATTTATTTATTGCATGTCATGGTTATAAAACAGGTGGTAATAATAATTTCAAAAATAATTCATGCTCTACATGACACCCTGTTAGGGCACTACAATTTCTTAAATCTAATTATCATGCTACTATACTAATACTTATGAAACTACTTATTTACAAAAATATTTACAATTTATCTATAATTTAAATTTAATCATCTAACATTTACAGTTACTTACATTCCAGATGATTTTCAATTAGAACTGAGATTTTTTTCACGTAGCCATGATTGCACCTCACTCTTGCACAAAGGCCTCCCCTTTAGACTTCCACGTGTCCTTCGCCAATTCCTGCCACCGTGGTAAGAATTTTGTGACGTCATCACACCATCTCCGCCTCGGTGGCGCTACTAAAAAACGACCAAGTGCGAGTCGACATTGTATACGTTTCTACAATAAGATCCCTGAGGATATAATAAGCTTGCCAGAAACGCGGTTCAGAAAATGTGTGAAGCGCACTTTGTGCCAAAAAAGCTACTATAACATTAAAGATTATTTAGATGACAATGATGTCTGGAATTAAAGCCAGTTCAATGCATGAGTTTTAGAACATTTATATAAATCCTGTAAATTAAGGACTTGAAAAGACTAAGTTTGGAGTTTTTTTGTCCATTTTTTCTCCAAAATGATCTAGATTTTGAAATGGACACCTAGTTTAACTTGTAAAGTTCATTAAGTCGCAGTTTCTGTGCTACTTTGAATAAAAAAAATTGATTTTGATTTTGATTTTTTTTTATTCGAACTCGCGCACCGAAGGTTCCGTACTCGCGCTTGGCGGTTTCTTTTATCATTTATCGTTGGAATATATAATAAGTCCCACAATCACGCCAAGTTTGATGACTGTAGGTATTACCGTTTTTACTATATCTGCCCTATGGAACATTTCTCACTTATAGTTTAAGGGAGGCGCTTACTATTGTCTAACATAAAAAAAAACAACTTATTAAATATCTGTAGGCCTCGTTATATACTTTTCCCTATATTTTTAGTATAAGACGGTATTACTTGCCAAATTTCATAGTTGTAGGTCAACAGAAAATACCCTATAAATTTTGATTCCTGTGAGAGCGTCGAAAAAAATTTTGTTTGCGGCATAAACTGCCGTAACTTTTTTTACGTTAACTTACAAATTTGATTTTTTCACAGCGTTAAGAGACTGGAAACCTGAGAATAATGGTTTAATTTCAATTCGATACCACCACGTGTTCCCGAGATAAATTGTCTTGACAAACAGACGGACGGACAAAAAAGTGATCCTATGAGGGTTCCGTTTTTCTTTTTGAGGTACGGAACCCTAAAAACAACGAGAAGCTACAAAAACTACTAGAAAGAAACAAAAGAAATAATAAAGATGACCATATGATGATGATGATGATGATGAATGGGGTTTAGGGCCCCTTCAGGAGAAGTTATAGTTAGTTGGTTGCAATAGTCGTTGTCTGGAGTTCAAGTTAAAGATGAATGACGTATTTATTTGTTTATTAACACTTTCACAATGATACGTGTTGGCTACTCTAAGTTTATTTCGTCACTGAGTGAATACAGGTAAAATACGTATGTTAATGTGTAAAGCGCTAGCGCAGCAAAATACAACGTGTGCGGTGATAGACCGTACAAGTACCTGCACGGCTTTCCTTACTACCTTTTGTAGTAGGAGTTATGAATCAAATTTGATTGACGCTTAATAAAGATCGAAAAATTATTAATTGCACTAAAATATTATTTTTTTATGAGCTAAGTACGATATTTTTCTCCAGAACTCACGCTGATGTGGAGAGTGGCAGAGGTGTAATTTATGAAGACTGTATATGTTCTCAACCCTAAATCGGACAGCCGCATTTGCCGAAGGATACACCTTACAGTCAAGTTTGTCATTAATTGTAGACCGTCCACTGGCCAAAAGAAGCATTGCAAAAATAGTCCAGAATAGACAACACATTTTTGTAGTCTAGAATAGACAGGTAAACAAGTCGGCTACAGCTAAACACTAGCTGGAGGCCGGAACGAACCACTGAATCGACCTACATAAATAATTCTCACAACCAATCGACATTACTAACGAAGAACAGTTCGGAAGCCAGTAAAAATAGAAGAAGTACACATTAAGAATGGGATGTGCTGAAAATCAGCGCTGCGCTGATGTTCGCATACGCAGCATTAAGCTGAGCGTATCCTTATTATCACATAGCGTTAATTGACTTAATTTATATTGTTATCTTTGTATTTTTTTGTGATAGTTGATACTAAAAAATAAAATAATTTAACTAACTAAACCGTTTTAAATTTATTACAGCAACAGTTTCACAAAACATTAGACATACTGACAACTTAATGCACAGTGACTTCAACAGAGACGATGGCTTTAAGCTTTCAAGCACGTAGAACTCAGTGGAATATAAATCATCAGACCTATCCGCGAACGGACCAGTATTGTGTACCGGCCCGCTGCAAAAAATTCAAGTGACTACAATAATTGTCTATACCCGCCACTTAGGTCTACCCGTGACCACGGCAACTGCAACGTTGTCAAAACGTCACAAATTAGGTAAATATAAACTTTGCCTTAGAAACTAATCTCGATTAAAGCTGTTAAATGTACAACAATCTTACCCGTTATTTCTGTAAACTAAAATCTAGTATAAATATACCGTGTCAGTATTTAACTTCTTTGAAGTAAATTTTGTTCTTATTCTTCCTATTTTGCCTTCTTCATTAACGAATCCACGGATAATTGTATTGTCTTCCCCTAATTATCATTGGGATACAGGAAAACATTTGCGACCAGTCGTAATGTAATGGCGACTGAAGCGTAGTAATTAGGGCGTCTAATTCGCTGCATGGTGACGGCGTATTAATCGGGCTAGCAGCTCCTATGTTCGGAATTAACTCGGGTCGCCGCCGGTGACTTGTCCGACTGCCCAGAATAGAGAAAGAATAGCTCCTTACCTCGTACATCACGGCATGCGTGATAATTAAGCCCACTCTCTCTCTCTCTCTCTCTGAGAGAAGCCATGTGCCCTGCAGAGGGACGTATATTACGTACAAGACGATTTAAGAAGAATGGTCAGATTGGAGTTTTTTTTTGCTATCTTTTTCTCCGCTACAACTCGACCCGTGTGGTGCCGGATTAAGAATACCGACACTCCATTTCCTTCCGTGGATGTCGTAGAAGGTGACTAAGGAAATAAATTACCAAGAGACGGGTAGCAGCGTCTTCCTGAGATTCCAACCGCATACTGCGATCGCCAACCCGCCTGCCAAGCGTGGCGATTATGGCAAAATTCCTCATGGTTATAAAACCATATGGGAGGCCTATGTCCTGCAGTGGGCGTCAAATGGCTGATGATGAACTCGAACTCAACCCGAAGACAGCGGATAACATTTTACAACTGTTATTTACATTCTTTGAAATATTATTTTGATTTCTGATTGCAAAACGAGCAAATTCGCAATTAAAAATGTTAATTAACGTCGATCGGCAGTGTACTGCACCTCCGCTACCTCCATGGCTCTGTCAGGGTCCTCCGTTGCGGTTTTATGAGCTGAAGCAACATTTTAGAAATTAGGCCCGGGAACCTTTGAACCGGCTCGGCTGGAGGGCCCTGCCTGGCGTAAGAGATGGGTATTGCGTATTATTTACTTGCGAGGCGGACCGTGGGTCACTCGAGAAGCGATAAATCTTTAAGCAAAGGCTTTTCGGCTTAAAGACATTGACATGATACAATATGACCTACAACGTATCTTCACAACAAGGCTATGTCTATAAAGTGCTCTCTATTTATCTATCTACCAACATATCTATGTCTTTAAGCCTAAAAGCCTTTTGTTTTAAGTGCACAAGCCTTTGTCTTAAGTACAGTAGTACGTAATCTCATATTACATCTAGTCCATGTCTTTAAGCCAAAAAGACTCAGTTTTAAACGGTTCAATAACTGAGTGATAACTGACTGCTTTAACTACAACACTTTCATCTTTTTTTATTGCTTGATCACTTCATGTACTTTTGACGTACATTTTTGACGTACATACATTAGAGCGTTGGTAGCCTAGTGGGTAGAACATCGGACTCGGAAGCGAGAGACCCAGGTACGATCCCAAGCGCGGGCATGTACCAATGACTTGGTTTTCTAAGTTATGTACATTGTGAAGTTATAATAGCAATACCCCACGCTAAAGGTGAAGGAAAACATCGTGAGGAAACCTGAGTGTCCGAGTTATTCACATACCTCAGCGCTTGAAATCGCCAATCCGCGGTGGGCACGTGTGGTGATTAAGCCCATACTCTCTCCTTGAGAGAAGGCCTGTGCCCTACAGTGGGACGCATATAGGCTGATTATGCTATTAGCAATTTACATCCTTCTATGCTGCAATTTACATTAGTATTGCTACATTGGTAATTCTACATAATCACATTCAGACTATTATTTTAGATCATTATCATTATCCGTTCGACGCCCACTGCAGGACATAGGCCTCCCTCATGGTTTTCCTAACCATGAAGGGTTTTGCCATAATCGCCACGCTTGTCAGGCGGGTGGGCGATCGCAGTATGCGGTTGAAATCTCAGGAGGACGCTGCTGCCCGTCTCCTGGTAATGTATTTCCTTAGTCGCCTTCTACGTCATCCACGGGAGGAAATAGAGTGACGCTATTCTTAATCCGGGGCAACACGGAAAGCAAATGTGTGAATAGCAAAATTTTAGATATAACATTTTAATTGGCTTACGATCTCCTAAGCCGCGTCGTCTTCTCCAACAGCTATTTATTTTTAACGCATGAATTTCCTTTCATAGGGGTAAGTCATGTTCAAAAACAATTCTTTTGGGGCGTTATTTTTAGCGTCTGTTGCAAAAATAATTGCGTCATTCGAGTAGGAAATGGAAATGACCAGGGCGAATTTTTTTTTGGACTACAAATTCATGAAAAAGTATGCACTTTTGACTTCGAAATTTGTACTCTTAGAGACAGTGAATTCTAACATAGTGATTGTGGTCTTATTATGTCATATTAAAGGCATATTCTGTGTGGCCCCGGATTAAAAATAGCGTCACTCTATTTCCTCCCGTGGATGACGTAGAAGGCGACTAAGGAAATACATTACCAGGAGACGGGCAGCAGCGTCTTCCTGAGATTCCAACCGCATTTATGGCAAAACCCCTCATGGTTATGAAAACCACGTAGGAGGTCTATGTCCTGCAGTGGGCGTCAAAGGGCTGATGATGATGAAAGGCATATTAAAAGTGCACTAATCGCATGTGAAATATTATTAAATTTAGAGTATATTTTATTTTGAATAATTGACGAAATTGAAAGATTGACGAAACAAATATATCGAGCAAATGTAGGTGGAAGGGCCGGTAAGAGACGTCGCAGGCATCGACCCAATAGGGGATGTATTAGCAAAGCGCAAGATAAAAAGTACCCGAAACTGGCGTGCATGCATGCAACGACTAATGTATCTTGAGGAAGCGAAAGTAGACAAGACAAACACATACAAATTTCGAAATCAAAAGCACATTATGTAAATGCTTTTTCATGAATTTGTACGTAAATAATACAAATGCGCCGTGGTCGTGCTTTAAAGTATGACACAAGTAATTTGCGTGACTAAGGTCTCAAACCAAAATCAAACTGGAATCAACTTAGCGCTAAGACCTCAGTTTTGACACATCAGTTTGAGTAACAGGATAGAAAAAATATTAGCAACTGAAGTCCTGCAAGATAATATGCACGCATGGATCACTTCGTTGCAAGCAAGTTTAATAAAGTGTTATATAAATTTATTAAGTGTAACAATATATAACAAGAGAATATATTCGTGATCAAATATTTCGTTACTGTTTCATAAATTTACACCCCATTGGGGGAAAAAAAAACACTTGCTTTAATCACAAGCCCGACAAAGGACACACCTGTTCAGCACCACCCCCGGGATATAGATTGATAGATAATAAATAATGGTATAAATAAATAAATAAATAATTTGTTAAGGTCGTTAATTTTTTTTAGGTAGCCTACGAGTATATACGTCCTACTGTAGGGCACAGGCCTTCTCTACGTGAGAGAGAGGCTTAATTGCCACACGTGCTGTCCGTATTAACAACTTAGCAATAAAATTTACTGAAAGCACAAAGGCTATTTCAAACTATATTTAAAATGTATTACGAGCAGTGATTTTACTGCAAAAGAACAAACATTCATCAAGTTCGGGCAAACGTTTCATACCTACAAAGTAAGAATAAAACAAAAGAAAAGGTTTTGCGGATCCTGAAAGGGCTCGTAAATATTTCTTCTTATCTTAATTAAAAATCATAAAACCGTCCCACAAAAAGGTCCATTATTATGCTTTGAATATTTGTGAGATATTAAAATACATGGTGACCCAAGTATGCTTCGATTAGTGGGTCGATTATGCGCCGCGTTCTGTATTCTATTAGGTAACATACATAAATAACATACCTTTGTTATTTACACATTTGCTTTCTGTAATAAAGATGCTTTCTGAAAAATATGTTTAAGAATATTAGCAATATTATTTGTTTTGTCTGTTGTGTAGATAGATAGATAGATATATAGAGAACACTTTATTGCACAACCAGGTGAAAGATATTACAAATAGTTTCTTATATTAAGTAGTGGTATACAATTGGCGGTCTTATCGCTTAGAGCGATCTCTTCCAGTGTATTTAGTTTTATTTCTGTTGTTGTGCATATTCTGTTACTTATCTGTTTATTTTTGTTTCAGTGATGTGTCTTGTTTGTATAATAGATGTCTTTCTTCTTCTTCAACATTATACATTTTTATATAAGTAAATAGCGGTGGTAGCCTAGTGGGTAGAACATTGGACTCGAAAGCGAGAGACCCATGTTCGATTAATAGTGCGGGCATTTACCTATGACTTTGTTTACTAAGTTATGCACATTCGTGAAGTTTTAGTAGTAATACCACCCGCTAACGGTGAAGGAAAACATCGTGAGAAAACCTGAGTGTCTGAGGTATTCATATAACTCAGTGTTCGAATTCGCCAATCCGCGGTGGGCATGCGTGGTGATTAAGCCCGTACTCTCTCCCTGAGAGAAGGCCTGTGCCTGTATGAACATATAACATAACTGTAGAACAGTATATAAATAGGTGAAGGCATTAAATGTAACAAAGATCTAGGAGTTTGTGAATTTTGGGCCCAAGTAGGTAGACCCCACTACAGATCATAGTTACTTTTACTACCCCATTTCGAGCGCAATAAAAAATCCAGACAACAGCCATAATTTGAGGTCGCCTATCTTTCAGTAGAATTACAGTCCATATATTTTAATTTGTTAAAAACCGAAATCACCAAACACTACACACATAAACTCACGCCTATATCCCAAAGGGGCAGGCAGAGACCAGGGACATTAGCAAGATGTTTTTTCATAAGTGTGGCCAAAATACAGCTTTGCAGCTTTGAACAAATTTTCATAATATGATATACTACAAAACATTATTTTGTTCACACGGTACCGTAGGAGTATTATGAAAAATATGAAGTCACCCTGTGTGATTAAATTGATATTTTATTCATCCACTTTAGAAATGACTAATAAAAATTCCCTATTGAGACAGATGACTGTTTACTACCCATATATTTTATTTTACAGAGGATTACGTTGAGTCGCAAAAATGGTTTATGCTAATAAGACTTTTGAATTCATTATTGGTTCTATTCCAACATTACTGGGCATTAACTGTATGGCTCTATGCATCTGGTTGCCTTGTGGTAAATTAAGTCAAATTTTAAATTCTCTACTTTGGAAGACAACGTATGATTTACGGTGATCCGTTCAAATATTAGCAACTAGAGCAGTCTAGCTATTTCCCGCGACCTTTATAACTAAAACTCAGAGGCTCACCTAAGAGATAATGCGAAATATTTTTATCAAATACAAGATATAAGTTTTGCTTGAGAAATACAAGCATTAATTCCATGCTCAGTTCTGGAACAGTTCAAAGCAAAGCTTTAATGGACTTTCATAATTCAATGAAAGGTTGGTAGGCTACACCGATAATGAAATTCAATTGATATGTTGCATAAAAATTATGGACTGTTAGTTCATAAGTTTAAACTACAGTCTGAAAGGATGTTCTGCAGAAATATGAAGAGGCCGAATGAGAAGTCGGCGTTCTACCGCTGCGCTACCTCACATTCGGGAGCTCGTGGGTTCGAATCCCGGCATGTAATAACTTTGTTTTTTAAGTTACGTACATTTGTGAAATTGTAGTAGCAGTACCACTGTCCACATGCCGTAGTGCTCGAAATTGCCAATCCTCGGTGGGCACGCGTGCTAATTAATTAATTAATTAAGCCCATACGTGTCTTGACAGTTTTCTGGAAGAGATCGTTCTAAGCGATAAAACCGTCGATTGCATACTAATACTTAGATGTAAGAAATCATTTGTAATTCTTTCTTCTAGTTGTGCAATAAGCGGGGGTAGCCCAGTGGGTAGAACAATGGACTCGGAAGCGAGAGACCCAGGTTTGATTGACGGTGCGGGCATGTACTTATGACTTTGTTTATTTTCAAAGTTACGTACAACTGCGAATTTGTAGTAGCAATACTACACACTAACAAAACATCGTGAGAAAACCCGCGACTTGTCTTTCCTGCGGACAAGGCCTACTAAGCTGTCAGGATGGTATAGATGCCAGGTAAGCCTACTCCATTTAAAACAATGTCCCAGTGGTCTCTTCACTCATCTAGTGTAAATGAAGGTGCCACTGGACGTTGTATAAATCATCTCTAGATGCAAAGGCAATAAGGTGTTATCTATTTTATTTTGCACACAGTTTGCAAGATATCAAGTGCACAGATATTGTGACGGCGTTACACAAGCAAATATGCAAACTGTAACTAGTCTACTGAAGCTCGAAGTTCTCAACAAAGTCAGTCCAGCATGCAGAGCTAGTTAAGTGACGGGACAAATTCCCAAAATAGAATCTTAATGCTTGCCCGGTGGAGTAGAAAATTGAATTACGTAGAGTTCTTTATGCAAAGCTTTTAGCTAAAATCGTGACGCAATCACCTATTACGAGTATGTTCTATTTACAAAATATTTCCATAGAAATGTGCTAACTACCAGACAAAAATAGGGTTTTTGATACTTTTTTGGTAAAAGCCGATACCGGCGTCAATGCAGGCGTGCTAATGAATGTTGATGAAGCGAAAGATATCTATCAGGATCGTGGCAAGTGGTGTCTGCCTGCCCCTCCGGGAAACAGCCGTGAGTTTATGTTACGTTCGTTTGGTAAAAGCGTGTTGTACTTTGTCCCGTGAGGCCGCCGTCTGAGCTCTTAGGTTAAGAAATATCTGTGTAATTTCCTTTTCTATGTACAATAAAGTGTTCTCTATCTGTCTATCTGTACCGTGGTTTTACTTACACCCAGCTCTTTTTATCGAAGCGTTATCGTTAATAGGAGTACGTATATTTCACTGCATTCAGCTTTGGTCTACATCTAAAGAAACCGTAGATGTCAATTTTATATTTTATTTCATACAAAGAAATAAATATTGACACAAGATAAGCGAGTAGGCGTAACATAAACGAAAAGGCGAGCTTATTTAATTTTATTTGATTTTATTTTACATTGACTGTCTCGTTAAGGTGCTTACTACCACGATAGAGGTCGTGGGTTCGTATTCCAATAGCTGCTCTACTTTTTGAGATATCCATGGTAGGAAACTTAAAAAAAAATGTCATACATTTCGAAATGAAATCTTTTATTAAGCTAAAAGCCTGTCTCTTAGTAAAGTTAGTGTAAAGTATAAGCCCTTAATTGAGCTATGGTAAATTTCTTTGTTACTACTTTTATATGTAATAAGCGCATTAGGGGGGTAATTGTTTTTTTCAAAAACTAGAGCTGCTGTATAAAGAATGAGAGCAGTTCTGAGATCAGCGATGTCAAATTAGTAAAAAACGGGTCATTGTGTAATGATAAAACAAAAAAAAGTTCAATTTTGAATAACAGCATCGTTTTTGTTTTATATTAGTATTTGATCATTGAACTAATAATTACACAAGATTGTGAAAGATTGTGAAAGCATTCTCAGTGTTATTCCATTAAAAAGGCCTGTATATTTATTTATTTTATTTATTTAATAGACTTGGCCAACAATGTCAGCTTAACACCACTCTTGACTGTCTGGCATATAAACTTAAGTAAGATACGTGACCGAATTTTCTCATTTTCGTAAGTTAAAATAGGAAAAAACAGCATTTCAAAAATACAACAAGTATAGTCTGTATGTATGGTCTGCCCTACATTTAGGATAATTAGAATCTGCTTATACACAGCTGATTCCAATACAAACTGGCTTTACTAACATCCCAGCACTAATTAGGTTAATTATGTACATCACTAAGAATAAATACCAGATAAGTTTAGTGCGCACACAATTACACACGTGGCGCCGGATTAAGAATAGCGTCACTCCATTTCCTTCCGTGGATGTCGTACTAGGTGACTAAGGAAATCAATTACCAGGAGACGGGCAGCAGCGTCTTTCTGAGATTCCAACCGCATACTGCGATCGCCAACCCGCCTACCAAGCGTGGCGATTACTGCAAAATCCCTCATGGTTATGAAAACCATGAGGGAGGCCTATGTCCTGCAGTGGGCGCCATATGGCTGATGATGATGATGATGAATTACACACTTAAGTTTGGAGTCGAAATTACCAAACAATTCGACTGAAAATTGTATTTATGTTTTAATAAATATTTAATCACATGCTAAGTTAAGTTCGTAATGGTTTATTCGGAATACTTAATTTATTTTTGCACAAAAACCTACAGATCCCGTTAACCTAGAATCATGGACGTTGGCGGTGGTAGCCTAGTGGGTAGAACATTGGACTCGGAAGCGAGAGACCCAGATTCGATTACCAGTGCGGCATGTACCTATGACTTGGTTCTCTAAGTTATATACATTTGTGAAGTTATAGTACCAATACCACACATTTCTTTCTTGTGTATAAAAAAGTATAACATAACATAACACTCGCTATCAGTGAAGGAAAACATCGTGAGGAGTGTCTGAGCTATTAACATACCTCAGCGCTTGGAATCGCCAATCCGCGGTGGGCACGCGTGGTGATAAGCCCACACTCTCTCCCTGAGAGAAGGCCTGTGCCCTACAGTGGGACGTATATAGGCTGCTTATGTATTTCGGACTATATATCGATACAGGCAGGCGGTACAAAACATTAAAAAAAAGTTTTTAAAACTACTTGTACAACACAGTAGGATCAGTGAAACGCATGCACGTAAATATTTAAGAAAACGCGAGAGTAACTTTTAGGAATCTTTTTTATTTATTTATTTATTTATTTATTTATTTATTAGAAAACCAACAGACACGATAAAACATAAAAAATACATAATAAAGGTTAAATATAAGGCCCAATTATAGGTTAACATTAAAAGACTTTATAAAAGTCTGACACGCAAAAAGAATGAAAAAAAAAGATAGTATACATATAGGTGATCATGCTTTTATCTCTTTGTAGACGTGATGCCTAAAAGATTCCTTACTTAAATAAAATAAATCAATATCATTAAAGTACTTATTGTACGTGCTCATGATTCGATGAATTACGCTATTTTGCCCATAATTGCTGCGGCTGAATGGAACTTGAAAAAGTAACTTTATTCTGGTTGACGCTCTTGGGACCCTGAATGATAACAACGATAGTAACCTAGGGCAATCAATCAGTCCATTCACTAGTCCGTAAAGAAACATAACATCTGTGATTGTACGTCTGTTACTCAGAGAAACCATGCCAAACCGTTTAATGGTACTGTCATAATTGTTATCGACAACTCTTTGGCGATAGTTTAAATGGCGTGAGAATTTTTTTTGAATGCTTTCAATCCTAGACGAATGAATACTGTAGATAGGATTCCAGATCAAGGAACAATACTCAAGTTGGCTTCGCACGTAAGCATAAAACAACATTTTTAGGGTTGACAAATTTTTGAACTCTTTTGAAAGACGTAAAATAAATCCTAGCATTTTAAAAGCTTTTTGTACAATATTATCAATGTGCGGTATGTAAGAAAGTTCTGTATCAAGAATCACCCCGAGATCTCTTATAATGCTTACCTCTTCAACAATCGTACCCCCTATATTGTAATCAAAATAAATTTTGTTTTTTTTTCTGGTGAAAGTAATTTTTCGGCATTTCTTTCCATTGAGCGAAAGTTTATTTTTAGAGCAGTAAATTGACAATTCGTCTAAATCATTTTGCAACTGTAATGTATCATTATTAGTATAAATTTTCTTGAATAATTTCATGTCGTCAGCGTAGATAATGCAGTCTGAATTCCTAAAACAATGCTCAATGTCATTTATAAAAAGGATAAAAAATAGGGGTCCTAAATGGGATCCTTGAGGAACTCCTGAGGGAACAAGAATATCCTCAGATCGACAGCCATTCACTACAACTGTTTGGTGCCGGTTCTTGATGTAGGAACAGATCCATCGGTGTAAATCACCGATCACTCCTATACTCCACAATTTTCTTGCAAGAACATTATGATCTACTCGATCGAAGGCCTTGGAGTAATCGGTGTATATAACATCGACTTGGTATCCACTCTCCATATGCTCATGAATTTTGCTAGTAAATGTGGCTAAATTGGACATAACTGAACGTCCCGCCAAAAAGCCGTGTTGACTTTCCGACAGAGTGTGTTTGATGGCAAAAGAAATCTGGTCGAAAATAATCTTTTCGAAAACTTTGCCAAATATGGGAAGCTTACTGATTGGCCTATAATTTTGCACGTCATTTTTATTGCCAGACTTAAAAATTGGAGAGATCAATGCGTTTTTCCAGGTAGTTGGAAAAACTCCTTCCCGAATAGAGTTATTGAATATATGGAATAAAGGCGTCGCTAGGGGCAAGGCACATATTTTGATAAAATATGCAGGAATATGATCGCTACCGGCTCCCTTCGACTCATCTACCCGCTTGAGGTATTCTGCTACCAGGTTGACACTAAGGTGGATTTTGTGAATTTTTCCACTATCAAACTCATTATTGTCATTATTACTGTCGTATTGATAGCCTGACTGAGTGCTGCTCGAAATGTCAGATTCATACACAGACGCAAAAAATGTTTTGAAAAGATTACAAACTTCTTGGGAGCCCTCACTTTTTTTATCTCCAAAAAACATGGTTTTAGGTATAGCGGAATGACCTCCTTTTTTGGTTTTAACATAACTCCAAATTGCTTTCGGATCCTTGCAGATGCTACTCTCAATTTTCTCTATATAACCATTGTAATTAGACGCTTGCATGTGTTTTGCTTTGTCACGGAGCCTCGAAAACATTTGGTAATCCAGAGGGTTCCTATATTTTTTATACTTTTTAAAATATTTAAATTTTTCTTGTAGCAATTTTTTTAATGGGTTAGAATACCACTTAGGATATCTATCGAAAGATTTTTTGCAAATCCTAGGAACAAAATTGTCAATAATATTGTTTAAAATTTCATAAAACCTGTCGACTGCTAGATCAGTCTCGACATTCTTTAGTTTGTCTTTCCAGTCCACCTTAGTAATCCCAGAGCAGATTTTTTCGTACTCTGCTTTACGAAATGCCAACATTTCTCTAGAAGTTGGTGGCAAAGTGCCTTGCGCACTAACCTCAAATTCCAAACAAAGAGCCTTATGATGTACACTTTCTGGAACTAATCCACTATCGGCTTTAAAAACGTGTACGTCAAAAGTCGCTAGTACTAAATCTAATGTGTTTCCAAAATCATTTATTATTGAGCTGTACTGTTTAAGGTTACAAAAGTTAAGATTATCAATAAAATCCGTACTAACTCTGCTTTTAAAATCCTGTGGTAAAAGATATGGTGAATCACTAGCCACCCACTTGATTTCCGGGAGATTTAAATCACCAACTATTAGAAAAGTATCATTAGGGTTATCATTAGTAGAAAGGGATAGTCTATCCATAAAAATGTCCAGATTGGCATTGTGAATGGTGTCGGGGGGGATGTACACACTACATATGTTGAGCCTTGATGACAGACCCTGTTTTGGTCTTTTTACGGGTATTGATATCCAGATATCCTCAATTTTGCTACATAAGTCGCTCCTAAACACCGCATTAAATGATCGTTTTACTAAGATAAGAACACCCCCGCCCAATTTTTGACCTGTTGAGTTATAATCCCTATCTCTTCTGTAAATATCGTACCTATCGTCAGAGATTTCTCCGTCATGTATCCCAGGTAGAAGCCAAGTTTCCGTCACTACAACTATGTCGTAGTCCATGAGCATCAAATTATGCAAGAAAACCAGTGTCTTAGAGCGTAAACCAGTTACATTTTGGTAGAATAATTTAATCATCTATAAAAATTATTATCGCCAATATTTTTATTACAATATTTGTCTGGTGCAGCATAAGGGGCAGGACACATAAATTTGTGAGCTTGGTGTTGATCAATATAATGCTTTGAAAGATAAATAGTTACTGAATTTTTGACAAATCTCGATCCGAAACAATGGGGATGGCATATGATGTTTCCGTTTTTTTTACAAATATTTTTCCGTTTTTTGACCAGCAGTAGAGAAATTTTGCTTCCCTCGACTGCCTGCGCGCTTTCAGATAAAGGGACTTATTTAGGGTGGTGAGATGCTCGTTAAAGAAAACATTCTTTGCCGTGCCGGGTAAGTCTAAGTCCTTAGTAGTTAACCCTCGTCTAGCTTTGACTGCTGCCATAAACTGGTCTCTCTGGTAGCGCCTACTAAATCTCACAACTACCGGTGTGATGAACTCCTCCGGCTTCTGTGGCTTTTCTCGGAGCCGAATTCGCGTAGCAAACTCGATATCTTGCCTTTCCAATGGAATTCCAACCTTCAAGCCGATAGTCTGCACTATCGAAAGAAGGTTCTCCCCTTTACTTTCCGGTAAACCCATTACCTCAATATTGGATAGGCGATTCAGTTGGTCGCGGTTGTTATTGTCAGCCTGAAGCACGGAAATCGTTTCCCGGAGACTTTTGACTTCATTTTCGAGTGACTCTATTCCAAGACACTTCGTCTCAAGAACCGATACTTTATCCTCAACATCGCCAAGTCTCCGGAAATATTCATCAAACTTCGAGTTTAGGCCTTGTATCTCTAGCTTGAGAGCAGAGCCGAGATTTTTAAACTCGCCCGTCAATGACTGCTTAACATCATTCAAAGCTGTGGCCCAATCAGATAGTGCCGTTGTAGTAGGCTGGTTAGATTGTGAGGGTACTGGAGGGTCAACTGCGGGTTTTCTGCTGCCTCCCACTCCAACACAGCATATCGAACAGTACCATGCCTCCCTTTTCGCGCTGCCCATTCTCGCGTATATTTCCTTAGAGAAACTTTCACAAAAGTAATGGAAGTTCTTTTTGCATACCGAACAGCGAAGCAAGACCTCATCGTTCACGCTCTTCTTGCACTTGAAACAATTCATCTCAGCTCAACTCAGGAACAAAAAGTAAAATAAAAGACAATTACAAGTATTGTCGATGTGGTGGATCGAACTCCCGTTCGTTGTAACAGGTCGTTCCAAGCCGACTGTTTAGCCACCAAGCCACGGAGAGCTGTAGTAACTACGACGAAAAATCTCTTCTGTTGTAAAATGTTGCTTAAAAGATCGCAGGTAGATGATTGTATTTTCTGGTTGTACTTTTATGAACACCCACAAACAGACATTAAAATACTTCGTTTTCTTTCCAAATATGCACTGCTAATGGTTGTAATTATATGCACTACACTTGTAAACACTTTACTAATCCGCCGAAAGTACTTATAAGCTGAAACTTTGAAAGTTTTCGATGAAATTTAATTAAATTGCCGGCAGCTAGTAGTAACACGACTTCACTCGTAGGTGTCAAACGAAGAAAAAAAAGTATTTTTTAAGTATTTTTTTAGTATTTTTTAAGTTTATTCGTCTTTTTCCTTGACAAGTCCTTTTTAAATTTTTAAAATATTCGACATATAGAAAAAGTATAAAAGAAGTAACAACATAATCAGAGTGTTCTTGATTAGAGTGTACATTAGATTGTGTCGTGTGGGGTGATTACTATTATGAGCAAAGGAAAGCTCCAATCTTGACAGAAGATCTACACAAACGCGCCATTCAGCGTGTATCGTGACAATAGTGGCCCAATATTCATTCCCAGCGGCCGAGATTACAAGCTAACTTGATTACTTATCTCGCTGAATCAACGATCATCCGAAATTTAGCGGAGGGCCATATATGGCCCATTATTTTGGACCCAATTCACACGTTCAAACATTCAGGGCTGAAACGCACCAGCAGTGACTTAGCATGCAGTCAAACGAAGCGGTGGTATCGCAGCGATAGAACATTCCAGAGGTCGTGGGTTCGAATCCCAGCATTTACCAGTGTTATGATTTGTGAAGTTGCTATAGCAAAATCGATCGCTAAACTGAAGGAAAACATCGCGGGGAAACCTGAGTGTCTGAGCTTCACATACTCCAGCGCTTGAAATTGCCAATCGGAAGTGCTTGAAAGTGATCACGCGTGGTAATAGAGCCCATACGCTTCTCTTTCTGAGAGAAGGTCTGTGCCCTGCGGTGAGACGAACCTAATTAAAAATTAAAATGTACTGAAGCTTACGCAATCGCGATCTTTTATCTTGTGTTCTTTACGACACGTATCAAAATCTAGCGTGAAGGCCAACGGATAATCCTAATAACCACGTACCAGTACCATTAACGGCTTTGTTTGTAACACTTTATTGCACAAAATACAAAATTTAGCACGTAAAAAAACATGAATGTCTTAGACTATGAGCAAGGGCGGACTTATTTCAAGAGAAACTTCTTCCAGCCAGCCTTGACGTTTAGAGTGTTAAACAGACAAAGGCATGTAAAGCACAAACAAAAAATTATTACTGCTTAATTGCTACATTATTTTTGAATATGAAACTATACTATCTACATACTAATATACATACAATATAAGCCAATATCTGTATAGGTACAAAATTAATAAAATAAGGAAAATAAATATCAAACTATATCTAAATAAAAAAAAATAATAAACATACTTATAAGTATAGTAGGTACTTATACTACTAAAAACATAGTTACATAAATAATAATATTACAGTTTAGAAAGGAAGTGCTCTTTCAGATTCATACAGAATAGTGACACCGACGAGCTATCCCTAATTGTCTTTGGTAGAGAGTTCCACTGGCGAGCAGCGTGCACAGAGAATGAGTTGAAATAAAACTCAGTGTTGCAGACTGGGACTTGCAATGTTCTAGTATTGCAAGCTCTCTGTGATCTGGCTAGCGTTGGCAGAGTTAGGAATCTCTTTCTAAGACACGACGGCGCACATGGGTTTTCCGTACATCAAAAGGAAAAATTGGAACCCTCATAGGATTACTTTGTTGTCCGTCCGACCGTCTGTCTGTCTGTCAAGACCTTTTATCTCGGGAACGCGCTAAAGTATCGCGTTGAAATTAAAACCATTTACTCATGTCTACAGTTCCTTGAAGCTTTGAAACAATCAAACTTCTAAGTTAACGTAAAAAGATACACGGCATGCCGCAAAAAACCTATATTTCGAAACTCAAGGGAATCAAAATGTATAAGGTACTTTCCGTTGACCTAGCAGGGCAAGTAAGATTTTCTTATACTACAAATACAGGGAAAAATCTGAAAAATATACATTTGTAATTAAATCATACAAAATAGTATATTTCATTACGAGTGCGGAAAGCCTGTCATTGCAAAGAGTTCCGACAAATGTGTACCCGAGCCGAGGCGCAGCCGAAGGTGAGGGTTGACAGTCGAAACAAGTTGCAATGACGGTTCCGCACGTGTACTGAACAACTATTTAATACAATTGCGAAAAAATTAAGCTATACGAAATTTTGTTTTATGACTTTTGGGGTCTGAGTTTGAGGCGAGTTCCCCATTTAACCCCTTCTGACACACTTGCTACAAGTATTTACGATAAAATTGCCATGATTAAATAATGAAACCTAATCTGACAGAATTAAGCGATAAAGAAGAGTAGAGACACACCAGTACATGCAACAATCAATAATTACACACCAAATATAAAAATTTTAAAATTACATTCATTCGCAAAAAGCTTCGCCAAACAAAGTTAATAATATCGATCTTTTAACTTTTTGTCAATCCCTATTGCTTTGCTTGTACGTACAGGCGCACGCACACATCAAAAGTTGCGTTGGTGTGAACTGCATTGGCCAATTGCAACGCTTGCTTTCGCGGCCTCCGACTCACGCACACATGTATAAGCCTGCGTGCGTATTGCTTACATTAGTAGTAGTAAAGAACGGTGGGGGTGAAGCAGCGACAGCGGTTCCCGTACAAAATACGCGCTAGGGCAATTCTAACTTATTTTCTATGTTCTGTGGTATATAGGCTGCTTATGTTTATGTTAAACAAAATCAATTTCATTTTAGTATTTAACTACTCTTTTTCTTTTAAGGAAATGTAAATTGACGCATAAATTAATAAAGAAAATTTTTGGAAAATGGCGCCAACCGTAAAAGAATATAAATAAGCAGAGATTTTTTTTTTCTTCACCCATTCTGGGTAGGCAATAGTAGATTGTACAACAAGTGCATAAAACGCACCATTTTACTCGAGACGTTTATCCATCCGAGCGAGCTTGCGAGCGAGGATAGATATAAAGTCGAGTGTAAAATGGGTTTTATGGACGAGTTGTACACTCTACTTTTCACTTCGATTGCGAGGAAATGAAACAGCAACATGTAAATATAGTAAATGCTAATTTAATTAAAATTGAAAGTTACATTAGAGCAATGAGAAATATTTAAAGTAATCGTTTTTCCTGGCATATTTAATGTTGTATTAGATTGTATTGTATCTTTGCCTTGGTCTTAGAATACGAACGAAACGAAATAAAATAAAGAGGTTGTTGTATGAAGTTAAAGATGTTCGTGTGGCTGTTGCAGCGATTGCCTTGGTCTTCGACGAAGATTTTACTTTATGCTCTAGAGCATAAAAAGCGACTTTATGTCGCCTACGCACGACATAAAGACGAACTTTTAGAGCATGAGAAGTGAAAAGTGAACTATGCCCATACAGCCAAGTCTTCAGTAGATTTTTTTTATTGATATGAAATGAAAATGAAATTTACTGAGATGAAATGAAATGAAACCTAACCTAACTCATTGAATCAAATCATTAAATCTGATATTGAAACAAATTAGTAGCTTCTTTTTAGAAATATTTTCAACTTCTATGAATTTTTTTTAGTAAAAACTTCGTGGTTGGTTTGTCTTTTTAATAGACATTATTTTGACAGTTGGGAAAGAGAACGCACGAGTTCGGAAAAGGTAAAGAAAAAGCTCGAGTATGTAATAGCCCGCATCCCGAACGCTATACGTCACTGCAATACGCTACTTTTTTAGCAACTGTATTAAAACATCTGTTTCAAGTTCGGGATAAGCTCGGAAAAAACTGCAAGACTCGTACCTACAAATTTGTACGGAGCCATCGGTGGGCGAGTCCGACTCGAACTCGTCTGGTTTTCTTATCTCTCGAAAAATTTGGTAAGAGAGTCGAAGAGAAAATCTAGGGCCCGACGGGAACAGTGACCGAAAACGGGGATTTCATCAAATGAACTAAAGCCAATGGCGGTATTGTTATCTCGAGACAGATCGGGACACAAATTAAATTACTGGGCCCAAGTAATTGGTTAGGTCTCACATTTGTGCTCGTTTCTGATACCGAGTGCTCAAAGCCCTATGTCAACTCGTTGGCTTTCTTCCAAGCATGATGCCAAATTCAGGAACTACCACACTACCATCATTTTTTTTTATGTTGTCTGTATACGCCCCACTGCGGGGCAGAGGCCATCTCTCAGGGAGAGAGTATGGACTTAATCATTACGCGTGCCCACCGCGAGTTGGCGATTTCAAGCACTGAGGTATGTGAATAGCTCAGATACACAGGTTTCTTCACGATGTACCTATATGCACTCAGGTTTTTCTTCACGGCTAGCGAGTGGTATTGCTACTATAACTTCACAAATGTACTGTAATACGCTACTTATTTAAAATACGGATTACGGGCAATATATATTTTTATTATAGTCTTTTTCATCGATTCCCTAGCCCAGCTGGGGATCGACTGACATCTAAAACAAAACGTAACGATTCCCTTCAAAATATTCAAAATAAGACGAGAAGGCTCTGCCAGCCAGCTACTATAAAGAGGAATCGTTACATTTCCCCCCCGGTTATCATAACATTTTAATTACAATTAAAATTTACCCTAGCTAACACATTTCGGTAACCTAACTTCAGTCATCTGTCCTACAGTATCGGGGAAATTGTACAATCCCGGCAAACGCATGACGCTCCGTTACTAATTCGGTCAGTGTGCCAGAACAAATCAAAGACCAATCAAGACAATCTAGTCAACATTGATAAAACCTCCAAGTTATTTACAATTAAAACGCAAAAGAAAATTGGTCTATGACTGAATGGACAGACCCCCTCTCGGCAAAACCCAACAAAAAACCGAGAAGACACCATCGAACGCCGCTACAAGTTTCACAATTATAAGTCCCACCTACCCCATGAACTTAAATAAACTAGCTAGACATTCTACAATCTTAAAAACATAAATAAATTATCGCACTTCACTTTAACCGAACGACACTGTAGCTGGCTGGCAGAGCCTTCTCGTCTGGCGACTCGCCTGCCTGCAAGAAATCTCTTCTTCCCTATGCGATCGCGATGCACCAACTCGTGCACACTTCGGGCGCGAACTAAATTTTTTAATGGGGACTTTAGGCGCCTCCACCAAATGTAATACGCTACTTATTTAAAACGCGGATTACGGGCAATATATATTTTTATTATAGTCTTTTTCATCGATTCCCTAGCCTAACTGGGGATCGACTGACATCTAAAACAAAACGTAACGATTCCCTTCAAAATATTCAAAATAAGACGAGAAGGCTCTGCCAGCCAGCTACTATAAAGAGGAATCGTTACAGTACATAACTTAGAAAACAAAGTCATAGGTACATGCCCGCACTGGAAATCGAACCTGGGTCTCTCGCTTCCGAGTCCAATGTTCTACCCACTAGGCTACCACTGATGTTGTTTGAAACCAGCAGGTTGTTTGAAATTACACAATGAGTCTATTGTTCGGTTGCATCTTAAACTCGACGTTGCAAAGCTTACAGATCGGTCATATAAATTTTCCCAATGAGCAGTAAGCCGCGTACTCTTTTTTTAACATTTCCGAAATTTTCATATATTTTTGTTAATAAATATAAAATATATTAAAAGAAATATTTCAAGACGGTATGAAGACAAAATCACGGTATGAAGTCATCCTCTTAGTTGACATTCATAGGCTGAATGACAGTGACGCCGTACAACTTTCTAACAGTTCACCTACGATCAGTTGGCTGACAGTGAACGACTGCGGCATGAGGAAACTAATGAATTCAGAAGCAAATAGAGCTAAAACTCAAACAAACTAAAAAGATAGGAGCGACAGTGATTGCTATGACGCACGCCAACTGATTGTGGATGAACTGTAGTTCACCATGCCAAATTACCCTCATTCATGATTTTCCCATTTCGTGTCGAGAGGGGACTTTGGAAGAATTTGTCGACATCAGCTGGTTGCTAAGTAATTGCATGAAAGCCAATTTAAGCTCATAGATTTTACAACTTCCTTCTCACAAGTTGGATAATGTTTTGCTTTAAAGGTTGCCTCTTTCTCAAATTGATTAAAACTTTTTTCCAGTGTCTCTTGAGATTCTGAAGAGTTTTGCTACACATATTTTCTTCTTGTAAATTCTTTTTATCATCATCATCATCATCAGCCATTTGACGCCATCTGCAGGACACAGGCCTCCCTCATGGTTTTCCAAGCTTCAAACATAACCATGAGGGGTTTTGCCATAATCGCCACGCTTGGCAGGCGGGTTGGCGATCGCAGTATGCGGTTGGAATCTCAGGAAGACGCTGCTGCCCGTCTCCTGGTAATTGATTTCCTTAGTCGCCTTCTACGACATCCATGGAGGGAAATGGTGTGACGCTATTCTTAATCCGGCGCCACACGGAATTCTTCTTTTTGAAAAGCTAAATATGTGTGAATATGTAATTACATCTGAAATGTCCTTAATTTATTTTGTTTTCCAGCGCCGGTTTAGACCACTTTCAACCACAAAAGATGGCTCATAGTTTTTCAATAAGTAAGAATGTGCGAGCACGCAGACAGAACGCCAAAAAAAGCAACCTTCGATATTGCGAAAGAGTTTTTGTTTGTTTCTCCTTCTTTCACGTAACAAAGAGCAAACGGAGTTACGTCATTTTTGCGTAAAGTTATTCATGGACCGGAGAGTGAATTATTTTAGCGGAATCCCACGCGTACGAAGACAAAGGCACAGCTGGCTTATAATGCAACAGGATGTAATAAAATTCCCTAAGCCATGATTGTGTCCCACTGCCACTTTGACAATGTATGAATCAACTGTTTTTAGACGTGAAACGTCTTTCAGTTCGGTATTAGGGGGTCACTTGCTAAAACCACATGGAACGAAAACACGTCGCCTCAGCAAGGGCTGTAACTCTGTAACTACGTGTCTTGTGCAACTCGTTTGTACATTGTTGAGTAGAACAAAGTAGCCATTACTCAGATCCTTTTGATTCGTGCCGTTAGATGGCGCCAGTGCCGCGTAACAGATTGTGCAGTTTGAGCTGAAAATTAACGCTTACTTATAGACGTTTTACGTTAAACTAACGACCGTGGGATCCGACACAGTCCCACCTGATTTTCTTTCGCTATTTCATAGTTTTTATTATAATAAAACATATTCGTTTTGGCGAGTAAAACTCCCCATAATGGAGATTGCACAATTAACGTGTACCAACTTTGCCTATATAACAGCCATATCGACCCGATAAATGGCTTGCATGTGTAATGTATTGCTATTGCGGGTGATCCAATATTAATTATAAAACGTGTCTACCTGCAAGCGACAATAAAGTCTTTAGTCTCGAATGAACTGTCTTTGTCTTGATACCCTTCAGTGGCGACAGGATTGAAAAACCATTATTTCGTGAATATGCCGTTCGGAAAACTACATGAGTTCGATCTAGACGGACGTGGGAGTTGGCCCGCGTATGTGCGACTTGTGGAACAGTTTGTGCTACTAAATGCAATCAAAGAGGAGTTGCGCGTAGCCACGTTGGTTACTCATGTCGGTGCGCAGACGTATGCGCTGATGTGTGACTTGTGTGCACCTAAACATCCCGAGGATGTAACGTTTATACAACTGGTGGAGTTGGTGAAAAACCATTTGGAGCCAAAAAGGTCAGAGATCGCCGAGCGACACACATTCCGTCAAAGACGTCAAGGAGAAGGCGAGTCTATCGTTGTGTTCCTTCAGAATTTAAAACATTTGGCCACCCATTGCAATTTCGGGAATCAGCTTGAAGTGAACCTCCGGGATCAATTCGTATCTGGACTACGTAGCGAGGAGATGCGTTCGCGGCTATTCGCGGAGACCACCCTCGACTACAAAAGGGCAGTGGAGCTGGCATTGGCGCTGGAGGCGGCCGAGCGACACGCGGTGGAAGCCGCGGGTCGCAGCGGGCACGCGCCGTGGGCAGCAGCCGGCAGCTCGGGACTCGAGGAGCGCGTGCACCGCGTAGGTATGGCCGCGGGCGCGGGCGCGGGGCCGAGGCTCTCGCGCGCCAGCGCCGCTCCAGCAGCGGGCGGCACTCGCAGCAGGCAGTCATGCTGGCGCTGTGGCAAGGACGGCCACGCGCCAAACAGGTGCCGATATAAGTCATATGTGTGTGATAAGTGCAAAGTGAAAGGCCACTTATCGGCCACATGCAATAAAAGTGCCGGCAGTTCCCGGTATCAAAATTTCATAGATGGTGAATCATCGGACTCCGACAGCGATGGGTATGAAGGACTTTATAATATTAAAGGTATTTCGATACAAAATGTAAAAGATGGCCCCTATTATTGCGAGTTAACAATTGAAGATAGAAAGTTTTTGTTTGAGATTGATACGGGTAGCAAAATATCGGCGGTATCAAAAGAATTCTACGATAAATATTTGTCTCATTTGCCAATAATAAAAGATAAGACTAGATTACAATCGTACACGGGTGACGCAATAGTCCCGTTAGGACAGGTTTCCGCGCGAGTCAGCTGTGGCGGGGAGGCGAGCGCCTTGCCATTGTTTGTTATCGAACACGGAGGGCCGCCGCTCCTTGGCCGCCGCTGGATGCGTGAACTAAATTTAAAAGGGATTAACTTATTTCATATGAAAGAGGACTTAGACCCGGTCGTTTTACAGTTGAAGAATGACTATCCGGAAGTATTTACGGATAAAATTGGCACTTTTAAACATAAAATACAGTTATATTTGACCGATAAAACGCCGATATTTTGCAAAGCCCGTCCGCTGCCGCTAGCCATGCGCGCGCCCGTTGAACAAGAGTTAGACAGGTTGCAGCGTGAGCAAATAATCTTCAAAGTGGAGAGATCAGACTATGGCACGCCTATTGTTCCGGTTATCAAACCGGACGGGGCGTTGCGTTTATGTGGTGACTACAAAGTTACCATTAATAAAGTGTTAAAAGATTTCCATTATCCACTGCCACGGATTGAAGAATTGTTTGCAGCGCTAAGCGGGGGGGAACAATACACAAAATTAGATTTAAAAAACGCGTATTTACAGTTGTTATTGGTGGAAGATTCACAGCCACTGACAGCGATTACAACCCATGTTGGGGTTTTTGTATATCGCCGAGCGCCCTTTGGGTTAAAATGTTTGCCAGAAGTATTTCAGCGTATGGGAAACTACGTCGAGTCTTCACATCGCCAATCCCACAGAGTCTCAAGACGAAAGTCTTCAATCAGTGCGTCCTACCCGTCATGACATATGGTGCCGAAACGTGGACACTCACGGTGGGGCTGGTCCACAAATTTAAAGTCGCTCAGCGTGCTATGGAAAGGGCTATGCTCGGGGTTTCTCTGAAAGATCGAATTCGAAACGAGGTGATCCGACAGAGAACCAAAGTCACCGACATAGCCCACCGAATTAGCATGCTGAAGTGGCAGTGGGCCGGCCATATTATCCGAAGAACTGATAACCGATGGGGTAGACGAGTTCTCGAGTGGAGACCGCGGATCGGTAAACGTAGTGTGGGACGTCCTCAGACTCGGTGGAGCGATGATCTTCGCAGGGCGGCTGGCAAGAGTTGGATGAGAGTAGCCGAGGACCGTGCTCAGTGGCGTGCTATAGGAGAGGCCTATGTCCAGCAGTGGACAAGCATAGGCTGATGATGATGATGATGATGATGATGATTTCAAAAACTTATATCGGAAACATTAAATGGTCTTAAGTCGGTAGTGGCTTTCATCGATGATATTTGTATCACGGGGAGTAATAAAATGGAACACATGCAAAATTTAAGGGCTGTATTAAATCGACTAAAGGAGGCGGGCTTGACGATAAAATTTTCTAAGTGCGAATTTTTCAGAGATGAAGTCTGCTATCTGGGTTATAAGTATAATAAATAAACACGGGTTGCATACAGACAAGAGCAAGGTTGACGCGATCACTAAAATGCCAGCTCCCGAAAATGTTTCTCAATTAAGAGCCGTATTGGGTTTGATTAATTATTACGCTCGTTTTATACCTAATATAAGTTCAGTACTACAACCGCTATATACATTATTAAAAAAGGGAGCGAAATGGGAGTGGTCCGAGGCTTGTGAAGGTGCGTTTCGACAGATAAAAGAGAAACTTTCCAGTGATCCGGTGCTGGCGCACTACGAGCCGCAGCTCCCGCTGGTGCTGGCCGTGGACAGCAGCGCGTACGGGCTGGGCGCCATGCTGGCGCAGCGCTACCCCGACGGCAGCGAGCGCCTCGTGTGCTGCGCCTCGCGCACGCTCAACGAGGCCGAGCGCCGCTACAGCCAGGTGGACAAGGAGGCGCTTGCCATACTGTACGGAGTCACGCGTCATCATCAGTACCTATTCGGTAGGCACTTCACGCTGCGGAGTGATCACAAGGCCTTAAGTTATATTTTTGGCCCCAAAAAGGGCATACCACAGACGGCAGCCAGTAGACTTCAACGATACGCAGTACGGTTGGCAGCTTACGATTTTGATATCGTGTTTGTCGCAACAGAAAAGAACGGAAATGCAGATGGTTTATCACGCTTGCCGTTACCCAAGCAGATGGAGAATGAACCGGATGATGCGGCTTATTTGCACTTCGTGGAAGACAGTTTTCCAATGAGTCACAAAGAGGTGGCAAAAGAAACGGCTAAGGATAGCGTTTTACGTAAAGTGTACGGTTATATAATGAGCGGTTGGCCGCTAGGAGTGACAATGGAGGAAGAAAATGCCTACTTCCATCGACGTGAAAATTTATACATAGATCATGGCTGCATCGTATGGGGATACAGGGTCGTCATTCCAGCAAGTTTAAGAGCACAGATATTAGAGGAAGTGCACGTGGGTCATGTGGGCATCGTGCGCATGAAGCAGATCGCGCGCAACTATGTGTGGTGGCCGCGCCTGGACGCCGACATCGAAGCGCGCGCGCAGGCGTGCGCAGCCTGCCGCGAGCAGCGAGACGCGCCACCACACCACGCACCGCAGCCTTACGTGTGGCCCGCTCACCCATGGACTAGACTACACGTCGATTTCCTACAATATCAAGGGAAATATTATTTCCTAATCCTAGATGCCCATTCAAAATGGATCGAGGTTTTTGTCATGAACAAAGGAATATCAGCCAATGCCGTAAAGTCTAAACTAAGAGAGACGTTTGCACGGTTTGGCCTGCCCATACAGATAGTATCTGATGGGGGGCCGCCATTTAGATCGGTGGAGCTAGAAAAATTCTTAAGTTGTAACGGCATAAAACACATTCTCATTGCGCCATATCATCCATCCAGCAACGGAGCTGCTGAAAATTCAGTAAAGACCGTCAAAAAGGTTATTAAAAAGGCAGTCATGGAAGGAGAGAATGTCGACAGAGCTTTACAAAACTTTTTATTGGTATATAGAAATAGCACTCATACCACAACACAACGAGAGCCGGCGGTAGCCATGCTTGGCCGAAGACTACGAATGCGATTGGACCTATTACGGCCCAACACGGCGGACACAGTCGGAGCGGTGCAGCAAAAACAAGTAGACAATTCTAGAGGTACAATAAGAGAGGTGAATCCTGGTGATAGTGTTCTTTTCAGGGACTACGGCAGAAATACTCCAAAATGGAGTGAAGGTTCGATAATCGAACGGAACGGAACAGTAACATACAAAGTAAAAACAAACCAAGGCGCACAACGCAAACACATAGATCAGCTAATACCACGAAAAGCTGTGCGATTTTCTTGGCCAATACAGGATGAAACGCCCGCAGAGGTGACTGCAGCCAACGTCGAGCCGGGCTGGGCCTCCGCCCCCAGCAGCCCCGCGCCCTCGCCGGGCTCCCCGCCCGCCGCAGCCGCCGCCGCTCACGCACACCCTGCCCATCCCTCCACATCTGGCGAGTGGGTAAATACCCGGCCACGCCATATTCAAACCCAGTCGGCTCCTTCGCCATAGTATGTGGTATTTTTTGCGTAAACTTCTGCTATGTGTGTGTGCATACCGTCAACAGATATGTACGTAACCTACTTTACAATTAAAAAAAATAAATAAAAAAAATACTATACTTAATATTATATTGTAGCTCTAGTGTAGTGCTAAGGGAGAAGTGAGGTGTGTAAGTTGTACACTATGTTTATTAGTATAAGAAAATCAGAAATTTCATAAATACTGTTTTTGTTAGTATAAGAAACACTTAGCAATTAATTAAATTAAGAAGGCATAGATTAGCGTTAAGAACATTATTGTAATAGCTCTGGGGGGATAGTTGCGTCAGTTATTGTCAGCTGTCATTTTCATATTAGGAGTTTGAATTTAAAAAGGGGAAAATTGTAATGTATTGCTATTGCGGGTGATCCAATATTAATTATAAAACGTGTCTACCTGCAAGCGACAATAAAGTCTTTAGTCTCGAATGAACTGTCTTTGTCTTGATACCCTTCAGCATGCTAACAATGCATGTTGGCATTAGCTTAACGTTATTACAAGACAATCATGTCATCCACAGGCGATCCAGCTGAGACCATAATCCTAATTGTCATAGAAGCCGATATGCTGAGCCAAATAGTGGTTTGACATGAAAATGTTCTGGTTCTATTCCCGTTTATGCTTCATTTCGCTTTAGATGTTACACTTTACAAAACTTGCGGATTACATTCGTGTTTATATGATATACAATGTAACCTATATTCATAAGCAGCCTATATACGTCCCACTGTAGGGCACAGGCCTTCTCTCAGAGAGAACCATTGCGCATTGTAACCTATACAATGCGCAATTCCACACGTAACGTAAACTTAAAATACAAATAAGATATCTTTATTTGTAAATATACGCAAGATGGATAAAAAATGTAACTAAACTAGGACGAACCTACTGTGCTATGGTTACTTGAAAAAAAAACAGAAGTCATATTGAGTTACAATTGGCGTAACGGCTTAGTATGAAAAGATATTAATTAATGAATAATATCTAAGTTATTTAAAATCTAAATCTAAATCAATTTTTTTTTATTCAAAGTAGCACAGAAACTGCGACTTAATGAACGTTACAAGTTAAACTAGGTGTCCATTTCAAAATCTAGATCATTTTGGAGAAAAAATGGACAAAAATACACCAAACTTAGTCTTTTCAAGTCCTTAATTTACAGAATTTATGTATAAATATTCTAAAACCTCGAACTCATGCATTGAACTGGCTTTAATTCCAGACATCATTGTCTTCTAAATAATCTTTAATGTTATAGTAGCTTTTTTTGCATAAAGTGCGCTTCACACATTTTTTGAAGCGCGTTTCTGGCAAGCTTATTATATCCTCAGGGATCTTATTGTAGAAACGTATACAATGCTAACCATAAAGCATTGTATAGTAACCATAATACATAAAGGTATTAACATAAAGTATTAACCTTTGCCAGCCTAAATTTTAGGAACGAAAGTTTATGTCTATTTCTCGTATTTACATTGTGTTGGAATAAAATTTAAACAACATGTTATTTAAATTTTATTTATTTATTTAAATTGGAATTCATGGGGTTTTATGGTTTTGGTAATAGCGTTTTTTGGTAGTTAAGCAGAATGACAATTCTTCTATGAAGGACAATGATTTACTTAAGGCTGCGACACTGGTAGAGCTAATTGCATATCAGTCAGGAGTCTAATAGTAGTATTATGTATAGTAGTATATATATAGTCGCTTCCAACCGGTCTTTTTGGAAATTCATGGAAGAGGCCTAGCATATTATTATGTATATACCGGGTGGCGTTTTAGTCAACTGCCAAACATTAGAGGAGCTTTTTAGTCATAAATATAAACGACTTTTACTATGGGGCCAAACAGATCAGAGCAAAAAATAAATGAGCTGCTCCATACATAAGATAGAAGCAGTACTGCACCAACTGTATGAAACAGCTGATTTATTTTTTGCTCTGATTTGTTTGGCCCCATAGTATTTTTTTTTATATTGACGAGTAGAAAGATCCCTCAAAGTTTGTCAGGTGACTAAAATGCCGCCTGATATTGTCAATAACTCGCACCCATAAATAGTGACAGTCCAGAATCTGCATGGCTTTTCTAAAGAACAATTTATACGTTTAAAATAAATTTTAATGACGCTTTTATGCTTATTGGCTAATAAGATCTACTTCTTAATGAAACAGAATATCTTAACAAGCAGCTAACATGTTCTGCTAAATTAAACAAGGAAACAAACACAGGATTGAATCATCAAATTAAGCACGGGACAAACAAAGAGAGTATCTTCTTCCTGTACAAAGGACAATTTTGCGAACTAAAACTTTTGTAAGCGCTACACATTATTAACATAATTCCGGATTCACTGAATTGCAGAGCATTGTTGATTGGTGCAATAGCATAGAGTCATAATAATGGCAGGCTCAAAATAATTACAGTCCCTTGGTATTAGTCGACAACTTATCAAGTTACGTGACTGACAATCACTTGAATTTTGTACTTATACGTTGTAATCAAAATTATTTAACTAGGAACTGACACTTTCTAAGGAGCATACCCAGTATCGTGATACCATGAAATTACCAAAGCGTGAGTAAAGGAACGTATACAAATGCTTCCACTCTGCTACTCCGAATCCTAGGCCAAGATTAATTTCTAGCTCAGTCTAAAGCGCTCCCAAGAGGATCTACAGCTCTACGCAGCAATGTTGCCATGTTAAAATAAAAAACAATACGTGCAATAAAATGAGAAGTTCCGAAATTGTCGCGATGGTCTTTATTCATTTTTGAAAAAAGTATATTAATAATCACACATAACATAACATAACATAACATAAACTCACGCCTGTATCCCAGAGGGGTAGGCAGAGACCAGGGACTGCCACTTGCTACGATCCTGACAGATCACTTTCGCTTCCTCAACACTCATTAGTCGTTGCATGCACGCACGCCGGTTTCGGTTTCACACATAAAATATAAAAATTCATAAATTCGCTTCCTAGCTTCGCTAGCCTCCTAAAAAATATTTTTCTTTGACTGCCTCATTGCTCTAGCGCTTAACACGCTTCGCTAATAAAACACAGGTCTTGGGTTCGGTTCCCACTGAGGGAAGTTATTATTATTGTAATATTTGGCCTTTTTGAGGGTCGACTCCTGACTCGATTAAATAATCATTTCTGTTTATTATATTCTCAATAATAAATAGAGAAACGGGTAAAACAAAATTAGGAGACCGAGATATTTCGCTTAAGATTGACGACAAAATAATAACGACAAATGAAGATATCGCTGCAGCATTTGAACAGTTCTTCACTAATGTTCCAATCGTGACTACAGCTCCGTTAGACTCGTCACCTGATCGTGCAACAACATTACTAAAAGACCATGTCTCCTCGTGCGAACACGATTTCTCATTTAATTACATTGAGCCCCATAACGTTCTTAAAAAATTTAAATTATTGAATCTTAAAAAAACCGAGGACTTGTGGGGTATGTCGGTAAAAATTGTTAGTTCAGTGATCCATGTCCTAGCTTTACCGTTAGCAAAAATTTTCAATAAATGTGTAGATGAGGGAGTATTTCCGGACCTCATGAAATGTAGTAGACTAGTACCCTTATTTAAAAGCGGTGATAAACACGATCCAACCAATTTTAGGCCCGTCTCAGTACTACCAGTATTAAGTAAAATATTTGAGAAGATCATCTTAGATCAATTACTTACGCATTTCAATAATTACCAACTCTTTCATAGCCAGCAATTTGGTTTTACTAAAGGGCGGAATACAACAGACGCCGGAGTTATGTTACTTAAACATATTTTCAGCGCGTGGGAGGATCGCAAGGATGCAGTAGGCATATTTTGTGATTTATCAAAAGCATTTGATTGTGTAGACCAGGAAACGCTACTCCTAAAGTTAAAACACTACGGAATAAAGGGTGCAGGTTTAGATCTTTTAAGATCGTATTTAGAAGAAAGGGTCCAAAAAGCAGACGTAAATCGTATTAAATCCTCGGGTTCACTTGTAAAAATAGGAGTCCCGCAGAGATCTATTTTAGGGCCGCTCCTTTTCCTAGTCTATATAAATGATTTACCGTTTATGGTACAAAAAATGTCTGAGATAGTGTTATTTGCTGATGACACGTCACTTATTTTTAAAATAAGGAGACAAGAAAATAATCTTGACGATGCAAATAATGCTCTCTCGCAAGTACTAGATTGGTTCACAGCAAATAATCTGCTGCTAAATTCTAAAAAGACAAAATGTATAAAGTTTTCCTTACCTAACGTACGAGTAGTTGAGAACAACATAGTAATTGGACATGAAAAATTAGAATTTGTAGATGATACTGTATTTCTGGGCATCACAATCGATGCAAAACTACAATGGGGTCCACATATTGTAAAATTAGCACACAGACTTAGCTCTGCAGCATATGCAGTGAAAAGAATAAGGGAACTCACTGACGTTGCAACTGCTAGGCTTGTTTATTTTAGTTACTTCCATAGTATTATGTCCTACGGTATACTACTATGGGGCCGGGCAGCAGACATTGAGACTATCTTCATCTTGCAGAAGAGAGCCATCCGATTTATTTACAAGTTAGGTAGTAGGGATTCGCTAAGAGATTTCTTCAAAGAAACCAACATCTTAACAGTTGCATGTCAATACATTTATGAAAATATTATGTACGTTAGAAAAAATATCAAAGACTTCGAAAATGTTGGTGGCCACCATAATGTTAATACTAGAAATAAACATAAATTGTCATTTCCACTATTTAGACTTGCAAAAGTTAACACATCCTTTATGGGGCACTGTATAAGGTTCTACAACAAAATTCCTCAAGATATATTAGAGTTACCTCCAACGCGATTTAAAAAATGTGTTAAGCACATTCTGTGCAAAAAGGCTTACTATAACATCAAGGATTATTTAGAAGACAAAGATGTTTGGCATTAAACAGTAGATTAATATTATTTAAAGGACGATTGTGACTAGTGTTCAACACATTCATGACTAATATTTTAAGTTGAAAACTCTAAGATATCCATTCTTTATAAGTATCAAGTGTTTTATAATGACATAAATTATTATATAATTTAAATAATTACCTAAGAATTCGGTAAGTGTAACGAGAAGATTTTCTGCAACGCATGAATTTTAATTCCAATTTCAAGATTCAATACTCGTTTTCACTCTCTGTGCTCAAGTTACAGCTGATTTGTGAGTGGAATAGATCGATTTTTAAAGGTCTGCATTGTGGAAATCACCTTGCTGCTGATAATAGATCTAAATTGTAGCCTCTAAATAGGTTTTTAGGATCTATTCCAGTCACGAAAAGTGCTCCTGGAGGCACCACAAACGGAGTACACGTTTAGAAACTATTCCGATATGTGTAAACGATGTTTCACTGTAAGTGCTCCTGATGTAGTGCACATATTCAACATCAATGGATAAAAAGGTAAGGGCTAACCAGTATTATTTGTTTTATTCTCTAAGAAAAGGTTAGCAAACTGCAGTAAGTCGTACAGAAAGTGTCATTAAATTAAGGCAAAACCTAAAAACCGTTTCTTGAAACGATTCTAATTAAACAAGTTCCAAAGTTAAAACGTGTTTTGAAAAGAATAAATGTGGAGTTTCTTTGTTAGTTTCTTCTCCACATAATCCATTAATTGTGAAACTAGCAACTTTGACGTTCATTAAGTAAACATTCTGTTTTTACAATGAATAAAAATATTTGAATTGAATTGAATTGAATATTTTACCTCATTTTTAGGGTTAAGGGTTAAGGGACCCTATTACTAAGACTCCGCTTTTCGTCCATCCATCCATCCGTCCATCCGTCCGTCCGTCCGTCCGTCCGTCCGTCCGTCCGTCCGGCCGTCCATCTGTCACCAGGCTGTATCTCATGAGCCGTGATAGTTAGACAGTTCAAATTTTCACAGATGATGTATTTCTGTGGCAAATGAACGAAAAGAACAAGTACTAAAAACAGAATAAAATAAATATTCAAGGGGGGCTCCCATACAACAAACGTGATTTTTCGCCGGTTTTTGCTCCATATTAATAACAACAACAGGCAGACGCTTGAAGTATTCAACTTTTAGCGCACTTTTTCTAAATACTGAACGAAACTGAACCGTCATGCTCGGGTCGTTGATGCCAAATCGCGTATACTCGGCTCCAGTCGATTGGTGACGCTGAATCGAGTATACTTGGCTCCAGTCGGTTGGTGACGCTGAATCGCGTATACTCGGCTCCAGTCGTCGTCTAAATTTAGAAAATCATGCTAATTTTAACTTCTGTTCATAAGCTCACATTCTCTTTTTTTACCTAAACAATTAACATTTAAATAAGTAAGTCGTACGTATGTTAGACTTTTGCGGTCTTATTTATAAACTCGATTGCTTAAAACACTTCAAAAACGCCGATTAACATAGTCTGTGGAGGAGATTTTACAAGGAAAAGATGTAGCCACAGATAAGTCTCTTGGTATCTACCTAAATTAGACCCATTAATGACATACGGTCTTATTTATAAAAACACGATTCCTCTAAAACACTCCTCAGAGGCAATTTAAATAATCTGTGGTTGCATTTTTCCTTTTACCACAGACTGTTTCAACTGCCTCTGAGAAGTGTTTTAAGGAATTGTGTTTTTATAAATAAGACCCTAATACTTTTAATTCAGTCTTATAGTTTCCTTTGAATCCCACTCTCTTACAAAGCTCCTCGTAATACATTTACACGCAGTGCAGATGCAGTTGAAACAAACGAAAATAACACTTAACTTCTCTTGACATAAAGTAAATATTAACTGCAAGGCTAAAGGCTACTTTGATTGCTAAATCAAACTGCTGAAGGTGGTGTATTGGTGACCCCATGATTGTTTTAATTAGTTTGATGATTAGGGTCTTCACGAGATTCAGTCTAAGAGCTAGTGTGAAAATATTACACGAGAGCTGAATTGTCACTCAGCCCAGTTGGTTAGTTAGTGTTTAAGTAAAGTTTGAATTGGTCCCAGAAGATCTTTGAGCCTGATGTATGTGTGGGGATTAAGATTTATGCAGTGTTAGAATGGTTGGACGTAGATAGCGTCGAAGACTGGGTCTAGATTCTGATGCCTTTTTGTCTTCAACTATATTAAAGTTAGTGAAAACTTGCTCTAAGTAGGATATTTAATCATTCAACCAAAATAAGAACAGTGCTCTCGGTTTTTGAGAAGTGGAAGCCAGCAGGAGATCCATAGCACGGGGTGAACCTATTTTGGACTCCTGTCTCCATAATGGAACTTGTTAATTTTTTGAGTTTCACTAATTTTATGTGCATTATGTACTGGAGAAAATAAAGTATATTTGTATTTGTATTTTTAAACTTTAGTCAATAATTTAGCCATAACTAGCCCTACTTTCAGATGCGCTGCAAAGTTTCAAGTATAAGTATCAATATTGTTTTTTGTCTGAGACCGGATTTTTCAATAGTCAGATAAAACTTAACTGGAGAATAAAACCAATCTTGTCACTGTCTTGCCTTATTTAGACGCTTAGACAGTGATAGCACGCAATTTATTCTCCAGTGAAGTTTTATCTGACTATTGAAAAATTTGCCCTAAATCTATTAACAAGTTGCTGTTTCTGACTTATTGCAATTTATTAAGGCACAACTCGGAACACAGTAACGACGAGATTAAAAGGGCTCGCATGTGCTGGTAATGACGTCGACATGTGACGCCTTATTTTTTACGCTTTATTGACATGAATTAAAACGGAAAAAATAAAAAACATGCAATTCGATTCGCTGGATGCGGGCGGCAAAAGACCGCCTAGAAGTCTGTGGCGAGCACATGTCAACTCTGCGCGCGCACTATAAACTCCAACATTCCTGCATCGCGCAAGCAAAATGTTTCACATGACATACCATAAATATAACATCCGACGAACATCAGTCGGACCGGCCGTCTCCAGGCATACAATCTGCCTGGCGGGAAATTTCCCTATATAGTGGAAGAGCACGATCACCCGCTCTTCCCTATAAGTCTTGCGCCGCCCGCATCTAGCGAATCGACCGCAAGAAGCTTGGAAAACCATGAGGGAGGCCCGTCGTGGCCTATGTCCTGCAGTGGACGGCAAATGGCTGATGATGATGATGATAATTCGAAATAATGATTTTAATCAAACTGAAGACTAACAAAAACGTTCAGTCTTTAGTGCAGCAATGACAACCGACAGTAGGTACATTTAATGTACTATCGGTTGCTTAGTCTGTGTTTAAATTCCCGCATTTATAGAATATATGAAAATGTACTGTAGCTCACGCACTTTCGTTTCCGATTTTTTCCCAGAATGCTTCATAAGACTCTCGGACACTGACCTCCATAGTACCTAGTGGTAAAAGGTCGGTGCTCGAATTTATAGGGTCTTGCGGGTATTCGCCCTCCGATGGACCACTAGGTACCATGGAGCTCAGTGTTTTCGAAAGTTTGCGTCCAGTCCCTAAGGGCACCTAGCATATTTTGTACGCACCAACAATTGTTAATTAATTAATGCCTCGATCTTTGGACAAATATACGATGTGTCCCGTGGGTAGTATGAAAAACCTAAAGATAAACCTGAACATAAACTGCAGGTCAAACTAAAAAAAAAATATGTCAGGGTTGTGTAAAATAATTCTTTAAATTGTTATTGAGAATTTATGTTTAATTTATGGTGTATTCTTAAGGCTGAGCTCTCTGGCATTACCCCTAAATCATGTGTTTTAAAATACATTATTTTATTCTCTAATGGTTGGTATTTAAAATCTGAAAAAAATTACCTTTCAATGTCCTATCTAGGGCTGTCAGTCATTATTTTTATGATTTTTTTAACTATATAGCATCAAAAAAAGTTGCGAACATGAGTCTTAAATTATCACTACATATTATGGTTTTATTTGAGCTGTACGGAGTTTTGGATAATAAAAAATATACCAAAATGGCTATCACTGAATGTGTTAGTGACGTCGGTTGTCAAAACTAATTTCAAAAATGCCTACCTTTGCCCTAACTATTCGCTCGCGCAGCACAAGTCCCATACAAATCAGTGCGCTCGGAGAACTCAGCGAATAATATCTTATGCAGTTATGCAGCCAATGATTGTTGCGTAAGATACATATAGAAAACGAAGTAAATAGAACCATTTTCATAAATTTAGGGTCCTACACCCATTAAAATGTATCACGAGTCTTAAAAAACCAACCACTTCCTGCTTTTGTTCGGTTTCGTTAAAAAAATGGTAACTTCCCATCCACAGTCTATGAAATAGCTGACTTTTACGAGCATCAGAGTTTCTTTTTTTTATTTACATACAGGCACATACATTGCTTCTGGCCCCACACTAGGATACCCTGTGTCGTGGGAACCAGAAACAACGACATCACAAACATGTAAACATCCAAGACCTAAGTATTTTTTTTTGTCCCCAGCCGGGATTCGAACCCGGGACTTCTCGAATGGTATGCAGATGCACTACCGCTGCGCCACGAGGTCAAGTTGGCATGATCACTTAAACATTAAAAATAATTTGTTGATACGACTTCGTAAAAAAAGTTGTCGACATCGATTAGGATTTGACTTAGTTATGTGATTGTTTGAAAATAAAAAATTAAAATATAGCAAAAAATAAATAAAACAAACACCTAATTACGCGTTGAATTGAGAACCTCCTCCTTTTTTGAAGTCGGTTAAAAAGAGGTGTCTTTGCTAGGTTATTGTAAGCCCATCAATATCCTTTCTCTAGTCTCATTAATTTAGCGGCTAGCCGTGAACCGTAATAAGCTGTGCCATACGCCCGCAGCTCACCCTCGTCCAATTAGTCACGTTCAGATACAAACGGTTATTGAACGGTTAATTAAAGGGTCTGAATAAATATTTAACGATAAAAATTTGCCATTTCAATGTTTATCAAAACTGGATTACGCAGAAACCGAAAAGTCAATACTTTTAAATAAATTAAAACATAAATATTTATTATTGAGCTCAAGTTAAAATATACAGGTATGTTGCCTAGCATTGGCATCTAAAACGTAATAATTTATTATCATATTAATATTTCTGTCTCTGAGAGATACTCTCTTTCTCTCTCTCTCTCTCTCTCTCTGAGAGAAGGCCTGAGCCCTGCAGTGGGACGAATATAGGCTACATCATCGTCATCATCATCAGCCATTTGACGCCCACTGCAGGACATAGGCCTCCCTCATGGTTTTTTACCATCGCAGTATACGGCGGGTTGGCGATCGCAGTATACGGTTGGAATCGCTCTTTTATATATATCTTTTATATAATGCTGTTCGTTTGTCTCGCTAAAACTCGAAAACGGCTTGTTTGGATAATTTTTCTTTTTTTATATTTCTGGAAGTACAGGGGAGGCTTTTAAGCCTTCACCGTTTACGGTGAGAAAAAAAGATTGATGTAGGTGATACGAAGTTCACGAGGTCATCTAGTATTTAAATATAAAAATAAAATTATCTTATCGATTAGCCCCTTGAGTACGCGCACCAAATCCTGAACAATTCCAATCGTCGAACTGTCAAATTCGATACTAATTTGACAGTTAGACTATTGGAATTACTCAGGATTTGGTGCGCGTAATTAGTCCACTGATGCGTGCGATGCGGATATGGTACTTTAACATCTGGGCCCTTATTATGAAGCAGCAATATGTCCGGATATGTACGGTCGTCAATGCCACGCGTGAACCCGACAATTCACTCGAATCTAGCGACAAATACGGTTCTTTTTTTGAATAGTATTCATAGTTCAATAATCATAGCTATTAAAAAAAAAACCATATTTGTCGCTAGATTCGAGTGAATTTTAGAGCTCAAGCGCGACCTTGACGACCCTTACGAGAGTGTCGCATTTTTCATAATAAGGGCCCTGTGTCTGAACGCTACTATACGGACTGTAAAAGATAATTGCTAATTATTGCCCCTTCCTTAGAATCCTTTATTAGTGAACACTGGCTTATGTCACTGGGCTCGAGCACCCCTGTTATTGGGAGGTATTTAGCCGAGTTAACGATAATTGCGTGGGCTTCCAAAACTGCTATCGGCTGGAATAGCTTGAGAAATTGCCCTGGGGATACATTTACAATGCTAATATTCGTAAGTACTCGAGTAAAATCCAGTACAATTTCGTGTCACTTACGCTTATGACACAATAAGAGTACCAAACGTAACTTTTGTGTTCTATAACACAAAACAAAGCGCCTGGATAGAATTACATAACATAACATAACATAACATAAACTCACGCCTGTATCCCAGAGGGGTAGGCAGAGACCAGGGACTGCCACTTGCTACGATCCTGACAGATCACTTTCGCTTCCTCAACACTCATTAGTCGTTGCATGCACGCACGCCGGTTTCGGGTACTTTTTATCTTGCCCTTTGTTAATACATCCTCTATTTGGTCAAAGTATGTCCGTCTGGGTCGTCCCTTACCGGCCCTTCCATCCACATTCGCTCGATATATTTGTTTTGTCAATCTTTCTTCCTTCATCCTCTCCACATGTCCAAACCAACGCAACATTCCTTTCTCAATTCTTGTCACTACATCCTCTTTCAGTCCACAACGTTCTCTAATCACACTATTGCGTATCCTGTCATTCAAAGTAACGCCAGACATACTTCTCAAGGACCTCATTTCTACTGCATTAATCCTACTTTCTTGCTTCTTTTGCCATACCCAAGTCTCGCTAGCATACATAAGTGTTGGGACTAGCACTCCATTATGGATAGCCAATCTAGCTCTTTTGGAGATGTTTTGGCCGCTCACAAAGGAGTGCAATGCACCGTTTACACAATTTCCTGCTTTTACTCTTCTTTCTATATCACCTTCACACTTGCCATCCCTGGTAAAGAGGCTCCCCAAATAGACAAATTCTTTCACTTGTTCCACCCTTTCACCTCTAATCCTTATCTTGCACTCAGTCATTTCATCATCTTTTTCGAACACCATTACTTTTGTCTTACTCACATTAATGTTCATTCCTTTCCTTTTAAACGCCTCATCCATTACTGCTACTTGTGTCTGCAGGTCTTCCACCGACGATGCGAACAAAACCTGATCGTCGGCGTATAACAAGCATTTGACCAGTAGCTCACCCATCCTTATCCCAAAGTCATTCTCTTTCAAATCAGTCAGGCAACTGTCCATGAATAAGTTGAACAACCATGGGGAGGCGACACATCCTTGTCTTACACCCCTGCGAATGCTAAACCAGTCAGTATACGCCCCATTAATTCTAACGCAAGCACTGGAGTCTTCATAGAGAGACTTCAGAGCTCGCAGCAAGACGCTGTCCACCCCATACACGGACAGTACCGACCACAGGTCATTCCTCACCACTCTATCATAAGCCTTCTCCAAGTCGACGAACGCACAGAAAACCCTCTGACTTTTGGCCAGAAGTTTCTCCACCATCCGCCTCAAGGAGAAGATTTGGTCCACACATCCCATTCCCTTTCTAAAACCCGCTTGCACATCCCATATCTTTTCTTCAGTCACATCTAGTACTCTTTCAATCAAAACCTTTGCATACAGTTTGCCGACAATGCTGAGAAGGCTGATACCGCGGTAGTTTTTGCACACCTGCTGGGACCCTTTGCCTTTATAAAGCGGCACTATGACGGCCATACCCCAGTCCTTAGGTACTTTGCCACTCCTCCAGCACTTGTTGAAAAGCAGGTATAGCTTGCTAGCTACAATGCCTTCACCAGCCCTCAGCATTTCTAACGACACTCTATCATATCCCGCAGCCTTACCTAGTTTCATTCTTTTCATTGCCTTGACAATCTCTTCCATACTTATAACGCTAGCAACACTAGGTTCCGCCTCACGGTCGGAATCGCCTTCCATGAGCAGCTCCTCTCTTTCAAACAGACTTTCAAAATATCCTTTCCAACGTTCCATTACTTTAAATTCCTCTTTCAGCATGGAGCCATCCTCATCCCTAATAACACTCAACTTAGATTGCTCAGATCTACCTCGGGCCAATTTCACCGTTTTCCAAAACAGTTTTACATTGGCCTTGAAGTTTCGTGAGAATCTTCTATCATACTTTTCTTTCTCTTCATTCTTTCTTCTCTCCACTACATCCTTCACCTTCTTTTTTATCATACTATACTTCTCTTTCAGTCTTACTACATCTTCATCCTCACTACTAATTCCTTGCATTCTTTTGATGGACTTGATAGCTAACAAGTCCAACCACGCCTTTTTCTTTTCATTCACTACTTCTTTAATACTTTCATCCCACCAAGTAGCTTTCGCTTTTCTTCCATTCAGTCTCTTTCTGACTCCACATACTTCGGCAGCAGTCTCTACTATATTAGTTTTTAACTGAGCCCATAACTCTTCCACTCCCCATTCATACTCTTCATTGACATGAATGAGTTTGTCCTTGAGTTTCCTCCTATACTCTCCGCTCACATCTTCATCTTGCAATCTGTCAACTTTTATGCGCTCTAGAGCTGTTGTAGCCACCTGCACTCGATGGCGCCAACGCTTGAACAGACCTCTTACCCGGCTAATTACCAGGAAGTGGTCCGTCCCGACATTAGTTCCTCGGTAGACTCTTGTGTCTACAACTTTACTCCTTAGTCTTTCATCCACTACCACAAAATCAATCATAGACCTGTCATTCTGTCTCTGCCATGTGTACATGTGGATCTTCTTGTGACTAAACATAGTGTTAGTCACTTGAAGATTCCACTCCAAGCATATATCTAGCAAACTTACCCCATTTTCATTCACTCGTCTGTCACCGAATCGCCCTAATACCCTTTCATATCCATCACGCTTTACTCCTACCCATCCATTAAAATCTCCTAATAATACCACCCTTTCATTTCCTTCACACTTGAGCAGAGAATCCCTTACGTTCTGCCAGAACTCCTCTCGGTCGCTTTGAGGTTTTGACATATCTGGGGCATATACGCCCAGAACGAATATTTTCGTCAATCCAACTTTAAAACGAGCCCAGAGGAGTCTGGAACTTACACATTCATGCTCAATCAAGCATTCGGCCATTCGCCCGGAAAGGATAAGTCCCACTCCTTGACAGCCTCGTTGCGCTTCTGGTACACCTGACCACAAAGCTGTCAATCCACCATAAGTGGTCGTACCACTTCCTTTCCGCTTTGTCTCATTCACACATAACACATCTAAACATTTGTCATGAATCATATCGTACACTTCATCCAATTTCTGCTCCATTCCTCCACACACATTTATCGTAGCAAAGCGGGTGTCCAAAGTCCGCTTTCCGCCCGCTCGTGTGATCCGGCGTGAGGCGCGGCGACCAACCTCGCCACCTTCGATACGTTTTTTAATAAACTTCATCTTGTTCCCACGAGCAGCTAGGGAAAGATTGTCCATCCCGGCAGAGCCCCGCATGCCGAGACAAGGCTTTTAGTGCCTGAAGAGCGCCTAACTCCAGGACGTACGCTTTAGACTAGGCTCGCCCCTAGCCACGCATCCGTCGGCACGTTGACCTTAGATTGGCATTAGGAAGTGGCCCAGGAATCAAGGAAAGGGAAGGTGTAGGGACTGTTGATGAGGAGCAGGTTCGGATAGGAATAAGGTACTAAAGGACAACTATTACTACGAAAAGGATACTTTGTGAGTGTAGCAATAGAGGCTCGAGGAGGTCGGGGTCGCATACCCGAATAGCCAAGACACAATGACCGGACAAGTTACTGTGATGACCACCCTCTGACCCAATAATAACTATATTTTATTACTTTTCTCACCAATTTGGCCAATTTTCTGTGCTTTTATTTTCTATGTATGCACTGTTTTCTTCTTTTGTTTTGTTCGTGTTATTCCTTGTGATAAGATTTGTATCATCATCATCATCAGCCATTCGACGCCCACTGTAGGACATAGGCCTCCTTCATGGTTTTCATAACCATGAGGGGTTTTGCCATAATCGCCACGCTTGGCAGGCGGGTTGGCGATCGCAGTATGCGGTTGGAATCTCAGGAAGACGCTGCTGCCCGTCTCCTGGTAATTGATTTCCTTAGTCGCCCTGGTAATTGATTTCCTTAGACGTCCTGCAGTGGGCGTCAAATGGCTGATGATGATGATGAAGTAAGTTACAGAGTGAGCCTCAAAATAACAGGTGACATAAAAGGATGTTCTTTGATTTTAAACATTAGTGGCCTACTGAGTGCGACCCGTAACGTGCATAAGTGCAAGTGTAACCCTGGTCTCCTCGCTAGGTTACCCTGTGTGGAGGAAACCAGTGAAACGGACTTAATAATTTTGGTTGAGAATTTAGGGTTCATCGTTCGACTACCTCGTTGTTCTTGCTGTACCGCGCTTGACTACAAAACCAGAGGTCGCGGGTTCGATTCCCGCTGGAAGCTGCCGTACTTGGTTTAGACAAATAGCCTCAGACTGGACGAATATCCATGGAAATACACCCAGACTGAGGCAATTTGTAAAAATGTACGGCGGCCCCAAGAGGGAATCGAACCAATGACCTCCGCCATGGCAATCAGAAGTGATAGCTATGATAGATAATCAGTCGTACATTTTTCATAATATTTCGTGACAAACGCGGAGATCCTGCTTTAAATGCATCTATGAGAGGAAACCAATTCGCGGTTGGCCCCATTTCCGGTACCTATTTGCCGTTGGGTTAAACCTCTCTAGTCAAACTTTAATTAATATTCCATTTCTTGTTGCACTGCAGAGTTGTACTCTTACTGCGAATAGAGCAATGACTCAGGAAATGTTCGTACAGAGGGTTCAAGTGCAAAGTGTATTTACTTGCATAATGCCGAAATAGATACTTGTTTACAAGAAAAGGTTGTATACAAGTGACTTCAATCTTTTGCTTATTCGATTTATCGACACCTACTGAAGAAACGATTTCAGGTTTTGCTTTATTTCAATGAGCCCGGACGTCATCGTTGGTGAGTTGAGTAAATGTCCATCCACGTTTAAACGCGCCGGCGACGCGCGGACTAAAATAATACTTAAATACTTTCGAAGTTAGATACTTATGGCAATAATAATACAAGTGAAAAAAAGCCCGTTCCCTCGCATTGTACGATTGTATGTGTAGTATTAGTTTGAACGACAGGTTACGCTATAGTTTAATAAAAGCGCGTTGTGGACAAAAAGCGGATTTAGTGACTACCATTGAGAAACAATGTTGCGTTGGTTTGGACATATGAAGAGCATGAAGGAAAAAAAATTGACGAAAGAAATATACCGAGCTAATGTAGATGGAAGGGCCGGTAGGGTACATCCCAGGCCTACATACCTCGACCAAGCAGGGGATGTCTTAGCAAAAGGCAAGATAAACACCGGCGAGCGTGCATGCAACGACAAATGAATGTTGATAAAGCGAAGGATTTCTGTCAGGATCGTGGCAGGTGGCAAACCCTGGTCTCCGCCTGTCAGACCCCTCCGGCAGGCGTGAGTTTATAGAATGTATTTTAGTCCCTAATGCTACACATTTCTAAGGTTTATTTAGTTGGTAGGTATCGTTACGCCCACACGTCGCCAGCCCTTTGTAATGCGGATAGACCTTTACTCAACTCACCGACGATGACATCCGGCCTTATAGCAGCATGACACGGTAGCCACGTGTTACTGAAATAAAGCAAAACCTGAATTTTTTTTCTTCAATGGCATTACTACTAAGCATACGAGACCCGAGTTCAACATTGACTCACTGTACAGTCGACAGCAGAATAACGTTTACATTTTAGTTAAATCACCCGTAACGTAACCGGGTAGAGTACACGGATGTAAAGATTGACGTGCTATCGACTATATCTGATTGGTACCGCATCATCATCATCATCAGCCACTCGACGCCCACTGCAAGGCACAGGCCTCCCTCGTGGTACCGCATGGTTGGTAATTAATGTTCAAACGCCGGGTTTATTTTTAAGCAGGAAGATAGACGAATCACGCAATATGTATATTGTGTTTTCTTTTACATTCAAAAATTTTTTAGAAGGTTCTAATTTTAAAATGCACCAGTGCTTAACTGCGGTGGTAGCACAGCGGTAGAACGCCGGCCGTACATTCGGGAGGACGTCGGTTCAAATCCCGGCATGTACCATTTGTAAGTTACGTACATTTGTGAAGTTGTATTAGCAATACCACTCGCTAACAGTAAAGGAAAAACATCGTGAGGAAACCTGAGTGTCTGACGCGCAACTGCCAGTCGGTGGTTTAGCTAATTGCAGAAAAGTTTGGTGAAAATAAACATGTTAAAAACCTATTTAGAGGCTAAAAATTCCACCCATGCCGGTACTTGAACCTGCAACCTCTGGCTGGCATGGATTGAATTTTTAGCCACTAAGGAGGTTTTTAAAAATTTTCTCAGCACGGGTTAGTGCAACAAAAAGAATATAGTGAAAATAAAGATGGTTATCAGAGCTATCAAAATATAGTAAAAAAAAAATCCGAGTTGGTTTCATAATAATATTGTTCGTATTCGTATTGACAAGTAGAGCCCCACTTATCTCTCATTGTACTCTTTTGCAACACTGCGTTTATGTCCAACTCGATCTGAAAGAAGTCATTCTGTCTCTTGCTATTTATTGAGGTCGCTGCAGCAAATTGCATGAATTCATAGTGTTTTCGAGCTAGAAACCAATAGAACTCACGAAGTTATCGTTTATGTAAATGTTAACAACCGTAAGGCAACTTGACCGACATTTGAACTCGTACTTTGTTGTTAGACTAATTAATGTTTAAGCCTCTAGAATCTATCTTGTCGGTCGAACAATAGCTTAGACCTTAACTTCTGAATGGTCATTTTTACAATGCGTAACTCCTGATACAAAGAGAAAGATTCCAGGTGCTTAAACATTATGTTTATGTTTTACAACTATGTATTTTCTATTTAAGTATGAATTTTATCTGAAATTAAGATTATTCAGAATATCATAGGTAGTTCATATATTTTTACCACATTCGCGTTTTACGCACTCTACCAATCTCGCAGCTACAGATGTCCTACATAGAAGAATTCCGTTATTTTTATCACATAAATATTGTTTTAAGCATTTATTTATCAAATAATACCACTACACTAAGCGCAATTGACCTACGTAGAGGAAAAGTTTTTGTAAATATTTTTTTTTTAATTACGTATTGCATATTTTAGGAGTAAATTAATTTGGTCCCTTACCTTACTAGGCCTTGTTTAAGGTTTTTTACCTGTCATATATTTTTTTATTTGATACTTTTTAGTGTCTCCTTACATAAGCAGCCGATATACGCCCCACTGTAGGGCACAGGCCTTCTCTCAGGGAAAGAGTATGGGCTTAATCACCACGCGTGCCCACCGCGGATTGGCGATTTCAAGCGCTGAGGTATGTGAATAGCTCAGACACACAGGTTTCCTCACGATGTTTTCCTTCACAGTTAGTTAGTGGTATTGCTAGTATAACTTCACAAATGTACATAACTTAGAAAACAAAGTCATAGGTACAAGCCCGCACTGGGAATCGAACCTGTGTCTCTCACTTCCAAATGTTCTACCCACTAAGCTACCAACTTAGTGTCTCCTTACCATTCCAATTATTTTTCCTTTCCTAAAAGTGACATTCACGTCGTCAAAAACTTCGACATATTGATAAAAAAATACATACATACGCGCGCAAAACATCAGTCTTTGCTTTCGGAAAAAATGAACCCAATTAGTTGAGTAATTGCTGCGAAGTTGCGTAATGGTGGCAAAATATAAAAGTCAAAACCGTCTCGCATTTAATAAGCTACGTTGAAATATATACGCGTAGAGGGCGGTCGGCAATAAAGTATAAAGTATGAGTGTTAATCTCAAGCACACTGTGTATAACTGTGTACAGAAATATCAGACCATGACAAAACTTGCACCTAACACAATCACTTGTTCTGGTCCCAAACTAGGAAACCTTGTGCCGTGGTACCCGTTCAAGGACATCACAGACATGGAAATATACCCAGACTATTTGTAGAAATTTGTAGAAATTTGTAGAAGTTCAGTGCATGGATGGGTCGCCGTCTATGCCTAACGCTAGTGGCATTTTTCCGAGCGGTTCCGTGCTTCGCAAGGCACGTTAAGCTGTTGGTGCCGGCTGCCGTCGATAGATGGCAGTCGTTAAGCCAAAGTCAGAGGCCTTAGGGCGGCTTGACAACTTCTGACAGTAGACGAGCCACTAGTCTACAAGCCTCCACCAATCCGGACTTGGCCCCCGTGGTGGAGTATGGCCTATACCTTCCTCAGGGAAGAGACCCGTGCCCCTCGGTGGGGACATAATGGGTTGATGATGATGAAGCAAAGCAGTCCTTGTTTCGATTATACCTCTCACTGGTGAATTGAACCCACGATCTCTGCTTAAGTAGTTAAGCATGTTAACCGTTTTCCAAAAAGAGGGCGGTATTGATGGCGACTGACAATAACATAAATAAAAGCAAAATTGTAGAACAAGTGCTGAACAAGAAAAAATGCTGGTACGCGCTAAAAAAACACGGCCTTAGGATGCGGTCGAATGTCCGCATTTATGAAATGTATTGTTTAGGGTTCCGTACCTCAAAAGGAAATACGGAACCTTATAGGATCACTTTGTTGGTCGTCCGTCCGTCTGTCTGTCAAGACCCTTTATCTCGAGAACGCGTAGAGGTATCGAGTTGAAATTAAAACCTTAAACTCAGGTCTACATTTTCTTGAATAAGTGAAAAAAAAAAACAAAATTTGTAATTGAACAACAAAAAAAGTTCCGGAAAAGCTCGGTACCTATAAATTTGTTCGGAACCCTTGGTGTGGGAGTCCGACTCGCACTTATCCGATTTTTTTTGTCCACCCGCACCTACTTAAGGTTACGGGTAACTACCTGCAAGTATGTTCAGTTAAGGGTCAACATTAGTAGCGGAGTGGATTTTTTATTTTATTTTACACATAACCTGAGCTATAAGTATTTGTTTGGTTATATCGTGGTCAATATAAAGATACTAACCACTATATTTAAACTTCATTCTTTTCATTAATATTAACAACTAAATATAAACAATCAGCAGATCTGCTGATTATGCTTGAAAAATTACTTATTGGACAATTCCGAAATTTTTTCGAGGTAAAAGTATCTAACTACCTGTATTAACTAAGTTTTTGTTAGTATATGAGAGTAAAAAACTTAAATAAAAAATAACCAACATTGCTGAACATTAACCACTGAGCAGCCGAGACTTATTGGACTTATTCTGATTTCATATAGCCTACACTTGCACACACGACGAATCGATTGACATTTTCTTTGTCAAAATCTGATCTTTGGTTAAGGAGTTATAAGGAAACATACATAAAGATGAAGATGAAGAAGAATTGGACATACTTACATACAAACATACATACATACGTACGAGACAAATACATTACCCTCCATTTGGGCTCCACCGGAGTCGGGTAATGAAAAGAATCCCGTTCTATCGTATAAACGTTAAACAAATAAAGCTAAATTTAGCCCATCCGGTTGATTAGTTCGGAATTACAAGATTAAAAAGTTATATCAAAAATACAATTTTTCATCAGAACTCAGAAATCAATAATTTATTTCAACGTAAAGAATTTACATTCTGTTTGCTGAATGTCAATGTACTATGTTACTATGTTAGCCGCTGCCTTCGGGCCGTATTTGTAGTGGAGAAAAAGGCAGCGGGAAAAAAAACTCCACTCTGACCATCTTTAACCAAAACTTAGGTTAGCTGGTAGATAATGCTAAGTAGCATTAAGCTCGCCTATGTGCAAAACTTTCTGTTTTATATGCAATAAAGGATTTAATAATAATAATAATAATCTTTTCTCAAATCGTCTTTATCACTGTAATAATATTGAACTTTAAAAGCCACAAGTACGGATTCTCATAAACCATCTGACACATCCTAGTTTGCACTCCAAACATCTGTTGTCGCCTGGCCGCCCCCTACTTTCTATGGCGCGATGTTATTAATGTTGCAAAACTAATAGGTTAAGCATTCTTTGCACGTTTGTTAAATCTGCTTCAATTTGCTTTGTGCTGTTAAGGGGGAGCCTAATGGCTATGTACAGTGTAGAATAGAAGGCCGGTCAATGTCGTAGGATCTTTGGATGAAGAGGATATTTGCCAATATCCTAGGAGTTTTGCGAAGAGACGGATTTTAGAGAATTACAGAGTTTACGTGCCCTCCGTGAATTGAACATTCCTAGCGTTGAGGTATACGAACAATGGAACACCTGGTTACTGTGTGATCTTATCAATATTGTAGGATCTCTATACATAGCAAATATTTAAAGTTATCCTAGGATGTTCGCGAAGATATTAATAATAAGGAATTCAGAGTTATGTCTCTAGCACTTGATCTTTACGCGTGCCCTACTGATTTGGATATTTCAACCCAAAGGATAGAGCGAATATTTGCGAATATCTTAGGATTATAGCGAAGAAACGGATAATAAGGAACTACAGAGTTATATCTGTCATCCCGGGAGAGAGTATGGATTGTTTGTAATGTAATTGCCGAGTTACCATAGCACAAGGCATCCTAGTTTGGGACCAGGACAAATTATTGTCTTGTGCGGAAGTAATTTATTTATTTGATCTTCACGCACGCCCACCGCTAATTGGCAATTCCAAGCGCTGATGTGAACACCCCAGACACGCAAGTTTAGTCTCTTTAAAACATGAAATAATTCTAAGGTTCGTCTCTTTAAAACATGAAATAATTCTAAAATAATTAAGGTTCAGATAGCGGAATAACAAGACGTAAAGAACACGTTCATTCGATAACAGGCCCTAATCCACGCGCAGTAAAAGCTTTAGAAGCTCAGCCAGAATTTCACTGAATAATAAACATTAAAATAGGACTTTGTTCGAAAGATTGAATTATTTATTGTAGGTGACTACGACAAGCAATTCATCACAATAAACGTCAACTACCATGTTGAAAGTTGGAATTACTTAGTCTGATAATTTATGTTTTGTAAAGACTAGTTTGATTGGCACAAAACTGATTTAGAACCACCAAGATCGTTAATGATTTAGATTTATTTATGCTTAAGTACTACAAACCAAAATAAACCAGAATCATGATGCTGTATTTTATCTATGTATCATCCACGTTTTTTTAATTACCAGATGGTCCGACGACCTGGTTGTGGTGGTGGGGAGTCGCTGGATGCGGGCGGGACAAGACCGGGAAGCTTGGAAAATCATAAGGGAGGCCTATGTTCTGCAGTGGGCGTCAATTGGCTGATGGTGATGATGATGATGTTTTTTAAAATTGGTTTTCTTTTCAAACTATGTTTATTAGTTGCACCGCCTACCCGTCTTTCAGCTCCTTCGGCTTTTCCGTCAACGTTTGTCTGAAATAATTGCTGTACAATAAAGAGTATTCTATCTATCAGGTTGAGCATATAAACATCATGGAGATTGGGCGCCTACATTTATTGGCGGATTGATGGGTTGAGAAGACTAGCCAATTCAAAAAATGTGAGCCTACGTAATGAGATCATTTATGCAGCGCCCAGTGGCACCTTCACTTACACTAGATAGGTGAAGGGACCACTCGGACGCTGCAGTGCCTGGGACATTGGTTTTGCGATGGAGTAGGCTTGCGCTGCACCTATACCCTCCTCACAGTTTAGTCGACCTAGCTCACAGGAAAGACAAGTCAATACATTCGGAGCCAACCAAGGCGCGCGTTTCCTTACGATCTTTTCCTTCACGGGTACATGGATGAATTAGAAAATTTTCAATTAAATTAGAAACGGGTATTTTAGTTTTTATTGAAAATCTTTCGTCTAGGGAATCTACTTTATCTGGAAAATAAAAGGAAAAGAAAGGAAAAAATTCTTAATTGTTCTTTTTTACTCAATTTCCCTTTAGCCACTCGGGGCTCACTAGCATCTGAAAAGGAAAGATTCATAATAAATTGTCTTCTTTTCAAATATGTTCCTTTTTGCAAAAAAGTAATCAGTAATGCGGCTCCTCCGTGACAGAAATGTAAGGCAATAATATATAAATAGCTAATCGTATTATTTTTTTCTACATAGAATAATGGCCATGCTTTGTCTCACAAATTATTTTGAGCATTGTGTATCAAACAACAAATAACGCTACTAACTTTTTATTAACTTTTTTTACATTTAAATAAATTATATTAACATTAATTTAAGTAGTTTTAAGTTAAGTAAGTACTCTGTCTTTGAGAAAAGGCCTGTGTCCTACAGTGGGACGTATATAGGCTCCTTATGGTATCAAAAAAAATATTTATTGCAAACGACAAACTCCAACTGACATGTTTCAAGTATTGCTCGTTTTTAAAATAACGCTCGTTTTTTAAATATTTAATGAAAATTTATAACACTATCATTTACAAGCAGTCTCAGAAATAATGTTTCTTAATAAAAACTCAACTATTTTCTAGTGTTCGAAGGGCTGCGAGTCAAGCCCCAAGATTCTGGGAACAATTTATTACAGCAAAACTCCTACAGATACTGCCTTTGTTTCGTTAGGAGCCGAGGAATACATGTATGTTTCCGAGAGCGGCTATATAGCTATAAAAAAAAACCGGCCAAGTTCGACTCGGACTCGCGCACGAAGGGTTCCGTTCCATTATCTTATACAACATTAGACAAAAATCGACACAATATAGATTAGGTACATTGTGAACAACGCCACCTATACAAACCAACAAGAAGCGTTGAACATTGAAATTTAATGACATAACATCGGTGCTGTGAAGGTTACTTAGATGGCTGCTAGATGGCGAGCACTATTTTTAGGCAACGTTTGTTGTATGGGAGCCCCCATTAAATATTTATTTTATTCGGTTTTTAGTATTTATTGTCATAGCGGCAACAAAAATACATCATCTTTGAAAATTTCAACAGTCTAGCTATCACGGTTCATGAGATACAGCCTGGTGACAGACAGCTAGACAGACAGATGGACAGTGGAGTCTTAGTATTAGTATTACTAAGACTCCACTGTCCATCTGTCTGTCTAGCCGTCTGCCACCTTGTTATCCCTTATCCCTATGGGTACGGAACTCTAAAAATGTAAATTGATTATTTTCAAAATTAAAATTTAAAAATACTACTTTTAAATTAAAAGCAGAACCTCCTAAAAGACTTCTTTTATCTCTAACATTCCTCTCGCTCCTACAATTTGACGTTTAAGATGATTTCATTGAATATTCTTTTCATATTTCAAATAACAGGTAATATTTTGCCAGATTGTAGACACTGCAAACACATTTGAAGATAGATACAGAAAATTCGGATTTTGCTACAGAAAATGTACTTTACAGGACAATAGGCCGTGTGTGACTTTTTTACATTCATTATATTCTTTTTGGAACTAATCCTTGCTGAGAAGAATTTTAAATACCTTTTTTTTTGTTTTTTTGGTACATTCAGTGAGATTTACATAAAATTATGTAAACTGCGGTATTTTGAAAAATATCAATCTGAGAACTTACAGAATAAAAATAGTTCTAAAACACAAACCCCAAGTGATGCATCTCAAGTATCGCGTATTTTTAAAATAACTCTCTATACCTACACCGGACTTAGATAATGTGACACGGGCAACTTCTTCAAAAAAGGTTGACCTACCCCCATAGCCTGCTAATAGCCATCTCGCTCTACGCAGTCAATGAGAGCGAGACAGCGTTAATCTTAATCGCCTCATCGAACGCTCAGCTGCTGCCTTTTGTCTGTAACTAGGTTACCTAAATCCTACAGTCGCATGAAGTTTCAAAGACTACCCTACCAGTGAAGTTGCTGTTACACGCGAAAAAAAAAACCAATATCCTAAACTTGTAACGAATGAGAAAAATGGATTTTCATACGAAACAATAACGTTCCTACTGTTTTCCAAAAAACTCAATTTGCCAATCGTTTGCCTGCGATAAATAAACCAAGACAGCACAGAATAACGGCTCAATAAAACTTGACAGTGTTGAGTGCCCCGTTGATCTAGCGGTGTCACGTCTGATTACCAAGCCGGAGGTCGTGGTTTCGATTCCGACAAGGGCTGCCGTACATTTGTACAAATGGTCTCAGTCCGGGTGTATTTCCATGTTTGTGATGTCCTTGCCTGGTTACCATAGCACAGGGTAACCTAAGTAGTAAGTAGTTTGGGACCAGGTCAAGTAATTGTGTTGTGTGTTGTTATTATTCATCATAATCATAAGCAGCCTATATACGTCCTACTGTAGGGCACAGATCTTCTCTCAGGGAGAGAGTATGGGCTTTTTCTTATTATATAAATATAAAACTGACAATTTTCAAATTTTCTTAGAAAGTTGTTCAATTAATTATCCCTACTGAAGAAACTGTTTGCAGGTTATGCGTCATTTTAATGACACTTTGTATTTTAAAAAATTCCATCAGCATGAATGCATACCGTAAAATCACACAAGTTTGACCTTTTGTTGTGTTTTTTTTTTGCGGCGCGAGCCGCCAAACTTTCTGGCGGCAAAAATGTATAACACCAGAAATTTTGCCGAAAACGCAAATTGAAAACATTCCGGCATTAAGCCTCTCATTATGATTTTCATCAATTAAGCGGAAAGGCGAGCGATATAAAGGGTTAAATATATCCCGAATATTTTTTATTTTTTTTCACACACCCTACCCTACCCTAATTTCAATTTATTGCCTCCCGATTTGTAGGCCTTTTTAATTGCCAGATATGGATACCTAAATAAATATTTGTTTAATTTATTGCAGTTTCCTAATCTTTCCAGTATAGTCAAATGATTTATGTGGCACAATACAAATCAATTATTACATGAGAACAAATAAAAGATTATATTTAGGTATAGACCGTTTATTTATAGATAGTGCTTTAATGAACAGTAGAATCACCCGGTATCATTCGTCATCATCATCAGACATTTGACGCCCACTCCAGGACGTAGGCCTCCTTGGTAGTTTTCATAACCATGAGGGGTTTTGCCACAATCGCCACGCTTGGCAGGCGGGTTGGCGATCGCAGTATGCGGTTATGAACTCAGAAAGACGCTGCTGCTCGTCTCCTGGTAATTTATTTCCTTAGTCGCCTTGTACGACATCCACGGAAGGAAATTGAGTGACGCTATTCTTAATCCGGAGCCACACGGACGTATCATTCATTTCATTTATTAGAAAACAACATGCATTGTGTATGAAATCTTAAACACTAACAATAAATAATAAAATACAGAAATAATACAATTTTGAACGTGTGAATGTCAGCAAATAAATTATATTAAACCTTATTACTAGTTTTATAGAGTATGTTAAACTATATTCTAAATTATTCAGGGCCGTCTGCCACAAAGCTAAATGCGAACATATAAAGAAACAAATCCTCCAGTCTTCAAATAAATCTAAAACAATCTGGACTATTATAAATAGGGAAATCTTAAACACTAACAATAAATAATAAAATACAGAAATAATACAATTTTGAACGTGTGAATGTCAGCAAATAAATTATATTAAACCTTATTACTAGTTTTATAGAGTATGTTAAACTATATTCTAAATTATTCAGGGCCGTCTGCCACAAAGCTAAATGCGAACATATAAAGAAACAAATCCTCCAGTCTTCAAATAAATCTAAAACAATCTGGACTATTATAAATAGGGAAACTGGTAAAGCCAAATCAGGAGATCGCGAATTTTCTCTAAAGATAGATGATAAAGTAATAACTTCAAATGAGGACATTGCTGCGGCCTTTGAACAATTCTTTACAAATGTTCCAATTGAAACTACGGCTCCTTTAGATTCGTCTCCTGATCTTGCTGCAAGTTTATTAAAAGACAATGTCCCCCCGTGCGGTTACGAGTTTTCGTTCGACTTCATTAATCCCCATAGCGTAATTAAAGCGTTAAAACTATTAAATCTTAAAAAAACGGAAGATTTGTGGGGAATGTCAGTAATCATAGTTAGTTCAGTAATAGATGTCCTCGCTTCTCATTTAGCAAAAATTTTTAACAAATGTGTAGGTGAGGGTTCATTCCCTGACCTAATGAAATACAGTAGGCTCGTTCCGTTGTTTAAAAGTGGCGATAGGCATGATCCCACAAATTTCAGACCAGTCTCGATCCTACCCGTATTGAGCAAAATATTCGAAAAGATTGTTTTAGTTCAACTACTTACGCACTTTAATAATTATCAACTTCTCCATAACCAGCAGTTCGGCTTCACGCAGGGACGGTCGACGACGGACGCTGGTGTCTTGCTAGTTAAACATATTTATAGTGCATGGGAGGATCGTAGGGATGCTATAGGTGTTTTTTGTGACTTGTCAAAGGCATTTGATTGCGTGGACCACGAGACACTTTTGGTAAAACTAGAGCATTACGGAGTAAAGGGGAAAGGTTTAGAACTGATGAGATCTTATCTAAAAGGAAGGGTTCAAAAAGCGGACATAAATCGTATAAAATCCACAGGTTCACAAATAAAAATGGGAGTACCACAGGGATCAATTTTGGGGCCGTTCCTTTTCCTTGTATACGTAAATGATTTGCCGTTTATGGTACAAAACATGTCCGAGATAGTATTATTTGCAGATGACACGTCACTTATTTTTAAAATTAAGAGACAAGAAAATAATCTTGACGATGCAAATGATGCTCTCTCGCGTGTGTTGGATTGGTTCACGGCAAATAATCTGCTTCTAAATTCCAAAAAGACAAAATGTATAAAGTTTACCTTACCAAACGTAAGATTAGTTGAAAACAACATTGTACTCGGAAAAGAAAAACTAGAATTTGTAGAAGATACCGTTTTTCTAGGCATCACAATCGATTCAAAATTGCAATGGGGTCCTCATATTGTAAAACTAGCACACAGGCTTAGTTCTGCAGCATATGCAGTCAAAAGAATTAGAGAGCTCACTGACGTTGCAACTGCTAGGCTTGTTTATTTTAGTTACTTCCACAGTATTATGTCCTACGGCATACTACTGTGGGGTCGGGCAGCAGACATTGAGACGATCTTCATCTTACAGAAGAGAGCCATCCGATTTATTTACAAGTTAGGTAGTAGGGATTCGCTAAGAGATTTCTTCAAAGAAACCAACATCTTAACAGTTGCATGTCAATACATTTATGAAAATATTATGTACGTTAGAAAAAATATCAAAGACTTCGAAAATGTTGGTGGCCACCATAATTTTAATACTAGAAATAAACATAAATTGTCATTTCCACTATTTAGACTTGCAAAAGTTAACACATCCTTTATGGGGCACTGTATAAGGTTCTACAACAAAATTCCTCAAGATATATTAGAGTTACCTCCAACGCGATTTAAAAAATGTGTTAAGCACATTCTGTGCAAAAAGGCTTACTATAACATCAAGGATTACTTAGAAGACAAAGATGTTTGGCATTAAACAGTAGATTAATATTATTTAAAGGACGATTGTGACTAGTGTTCAACACATTCATGACTAATATTTTAAGTTGAAAACTCTGTTAATTAAGTTAAAACGTGTTTTGAAAAGAATAAATGTGGAGTTTCTTTGTTAGTTTCTTCTCCACATAATCCATTAATTGTGAAACTAACAACTTTGACGTTCATTAAGTAAACATTCTGTTTTTACAATGAATAAAAATATTTGAATTGAATTGAATTGAATTACTAGCTATAATAATTATATAGGGAAGTAAGTGACACTGCAAATAATAAAATGTCAAAGATATATGGGCGGAATAATAATGTCACAGCAAGTTTGTTACCTCCTATTAACATCATTTAAAATTCTTAACGTCTGATTAAATTAACGTCTAATTACCATGCCGGAGATCGTGGGTTCAGTTCCTACTGGGGGGCACTGTAGACTTGTATAAATGGCACCAGTCTGGGTGTATTTCCATGTTTGTGATGTCCTTTCCTGCTTACCATAGCACGCGGTATCCTGTCAATTTCGAACCAGGAAAGGATTGTGTTGCGTGGAAGTATTTTTTTTTGTATCCTTTTAGTTAACGGTTCAATAAAGGGTTCTGACTTTTGTAATTTAAAGAAGTTGTTAAATTAATACTACGCTACTATCCTCTTATCGTATATCGAAGACGAAAAAAACTTTTCTTCAATCGTGCACTTACGAGATCGTGAGCCGTAGTAGGTAGGAGACCCTGGTTTCTGCCTACCCCTTCGGGATACAGGCGCGAGTTTAATTAATGTAACTTACGAAACTTTTTTGACTAAACAGTGTTTATTTTATTTTTTATTTAATATCCATTTATTGAGACAACAAAGGTCCGTTTATGTTAGTAACAATAGAACTTATAGGCTAGGGTTAGTATTTAATAACTAAACATGATTTTGTTATACACATCAAATTCCACAGCAGTGGGCTATCAGGACGTGACGCAAACACATTCAGGATACCATTGCGACTATGGCGTACCCGGGTTAGCAATGAGGCACACTTTTTGCGTACGAGGGCATGGAACCCGTCCACACGAGCCTCCGCAAACATGGCCGACGCGCTACACCAACGCGGTAGCCGCAAGAGTGCCCTGAATGTGTTATTGTATTGGACCCGCATTTATAAAACACTTAATTTTATTGTAACCTTAATTGTAATATTAATTTGAGAATGTTTCCTAACCGTCGCCTAATGTTAAAATGTACAACCTACTTGACAGTTCCCCACTATACAGACTGTAGTCTAGTGTGGGGGTCGCCGGTAAACATTGTCGTTTTATTCTTAACATAAACCAATTAATTTTCAACCTTCTCATACTTTGTCCCTTTGTAACTTTGTGTAAAGTTGTTTTTAAATAAATATTTTTATGTTATTTTTATGTTTTTTCAGCCACTTACTTTTACTGTCTGTAGGGAGTGAGTGCCTGCTTTAAAATAGAAGAAACACGACCCACGTTTTTGCTGAAAACTCTTTTTGCAAAATTATTATTCTGAAAGAAAGTTGTGTCAAAATACCTTCACTTATTAGAGTTGTGGCACCGGATTAAGAATAGCGTCACTCCATTTCCTTCCGTGGATGTCGTAGAAGGCAACTAAGGAAATCAATTATCAGGAGACGGGCAGCAGCGTCTGCCTGAGATTCCAACCGTATACTGCGATCGCTAACCCGCCTGCCAAGCGTGGCGATTATGGCAAAACCCTTCATGGTTAAAAACCATGATGGAGGCCTATGTCCTGCAGTGGGCGTCAAATGGCTGATGCTGATGATTATGAAGATGATTAGAGTTGTTAAAATTTCTAGTCTAGTAAGTCACATCTTTAGCTAAAACTTTCCTTTGTTTAGCTATCCGAAACCGGGCACCCTGTGTATACGAGGTTATTTTTTATTCGTGATTCCTTTAACACGTAAATTAGAGTTTGTTGTACAGAACAATTTTTTATACTGTAATTTTTGTTTGTTTCTAGGAATTGCAATTCTTATTGCTACTTTACCCCGGTTAGTTTGCTTTTAATTAGTTTTACTTTGCTACTGAACTTTTTTGGTTTATCTCTTTATCCGTTGTACAAACTTATAAATATAAGTCTTTTAATGTATTTTGTTTGATTGTGTATACAATAAAGAGTTCTAATCTAATCGAAACCGAAAAAGCAACATATTAAAAGCAAACTAACCGGAGTAGAACTTGGGCAGCGTCTCTACGGCGCCTAACGAACAAAGATTTAAATTATATTCTTTTAGTTGCACTAACCCGCGCTGATGAAATTTTAAAAACCTATTTAGAGGCTAAAAATTCCACCCATGCCAGGACTTGAACCCGCGAATTTCACTTACCCATTAGCTCAGTTGGGAGAGCGCTGGCACGGTAAGCCAGAGGTCGCGGGTTCAAGTTTCGGGTTTTTAAAGATTTAAATGTTACATGGGAGGATGATTTACTCGGAGGATAGAGAGTCCCAGCCAGGTATAGAGAGAAGTGGAAAGCCCTAGAGGAGGCCTATGTCGGAAGACAACCTGACTTTGAAGTCGTTGCAAAAAAAAAACAACGAAATGCATGTTATATTGAATTCGAGTTCAACTAATCTATAATTAAAAAAATTATTCAATTGTAATTTAATATAATTTAATTCATTCAATTAATGTCAGCGAAATAAAGGCTACTTTTATTTATTTTATTTTATTAAATGTTACATCAGATATGTGTTAAATAGGATCGATATTTAGGGGGCTCCATGAAGCAACACTAGCGCTGCCGAGGGAAAAAAAATTTCTTTATTATCTGATTCAGGGTTCCCTTTACAAAATATTAAGCTTTAAAACGCAAAAATTTTGTCCGAGTAGGGCGTCCCCCCCCCCTAAACGGTTGATTGTAGAAACGTGAAAAAATTCAGAAGAAAAAAAAGCTAACTATCACGGCTAAGTAGGCTGTGCAAGTTAACGAGAAATAGGCGACCGACAGGGTATCTTAGTGTGGGGCCAGAAGCAACGTATGTGCCTGTATATAAATGTTTATTATTATTATTAAGTGCAATAAAAGTATTATTATTAATAATAAAGCTCATAGAAACGCCCCACCTTCTACGGAACGCTACACTACGCGTGGCCCGATACGCACTTGGCCGGCTTTTTAAAGGCTTTATCTAGTAGTGGGTGGCGATAGCTTAGTTATCTTTCTTTTAAGAGCTAGGTGACACGTCCTCACGGCAGTTAGATGAGTCTTGAATTGTTACAAGTTTGCTTGAAGCTGGGTAGCCAGAAATAGTTGCGGTTACTCGAGGCGACAAAATAGAGAGAGTAGTCATAAGCACACTCTTCATACCGTCGAATCTAAAAACGTAGAATCAATCCTTTGGGTTCAGTGTAGGTTTAGTTTTACTTGATCCGAATCGCGTAGGTGTCTGATCATTTCGCCCTTGGGTATTTTGGGTTCAGTGTAAGTTTCATTGCTTGATCCGGATGGCTCCTAGTCTAAACCGGCTCAGAAACATTCAAAGAATAATTGTGCCAAGCGCTTCCTTTAATGAGGTTTCCCATACAGAAGGTGCCACTATTTCTCGTACTATACGATAACTTGGGACAGGAGAGAAAAAAATGTCGGGTCAGCAATAAAACAATCGAATTCCTTTATTACAAAAGTATCAATTTATTATAGTCACGCCTCATTTTAAAAACATCATAATATTAAGAGAACAAATGAAGTAATTACGTATGTAATATAATACAGTAAATCTATAGAGCTTCAAAGTTTTGGTAGGTGTTCAGACGTGCATTGAAAAAAACCGGCCAAGTGCGAGTCGGACTCAACAACAACAACAACAACAGTAGACTGATCTGAGAAAGATCGAGAAAAAACGGCAACAAATCACATTCGTTTTTTGCCCACTTTAAATATTTATTTTATTTTAATTTAATTATCTATTTTTGAAGCGAATATAGAACTAAATATTCTGTGAATATTTGAAACGTCTACCTGTTGCCATTATTAATATCGAGCAAAAAACGGCAAAATAATTACGTTTCTTGTATGGGAGCCCCCCTTAAATATTTTTTGTTCTATTTTTAGTATACGCGTGAGACCGGCATGCGCGCATGCAACGAGTAAATTTTGATGTAGCGAAAGAGATCTGTCAGGGTCGTGGCAAGTAACAGACCCTGGTCTCTGGCTACCCTTCCGGGGTGTATGATATGTAATTTTTTTAAAGATACTTTGTATCAAAAAATATACGTGATTTTGAGTGTCGGTGGGAAGGGTAATCTAAAACTCACCATGTATCAAGAGGGGTTTTAAGAGTTGCCAGATAACATCACGTGATTAATGGATAACCTCTAAGCCGCAGTGAAGTGTTACGAAGATTATGAAAAATAGGCACTTTCTAACGCCACGCCTGAACAATCATACGGAAGCTAAGATAAACTAGACGCTACAAGAAATGTAAATGAACATAGATAAGCTTGCTAAAGATAAACATAAATATATGCCTCGTTATCCTGCCATACTTGCCTGTTCCAATATAAAATAATAAAAGTTGTTTGTAAACCTAAATGAAAGCTTCTAGAATCATTTTGGTGAAATAACAAGTCAGATATTAAATAATTTTATTTCGACCTACATTTACAACTGTCTTCACCGTCCAGAAAATATAACTCCGCCTAGAAATAATTCTTCTGTGAAATTACTATTATTGTACGAATAAATTAATTTAAACTGTAGATATAAACTTGAAACTTCGTTTTGAGTCTTGAGATAAATTGCCATGAAATGAGATTCTAAATCATTCTTAAAAAGTAATCTTGTCTATCATAGAAAGCAAGCATTTACAGTATGCAATTTTGGGCCCATTTTTACAACACCAGTATTAGATCTAACTACCTTAAGACATTCATACTAAAAAACTTATTTACACTATTTCAAACTTATTTACACCAACTTCATACAGGTCTACACGAATTAAATAAGTACAATGAGATTATTATTTCAATATTGAGTATTCATTTGCTGACGCCCAGGAAGGGTATCTCTGCATCATTAGAATCATTTTTTCGTGAATATATTATAAAATGGAACAATTACCGAGAACCTCAAAACAAAATATAGCTTTTCAAATGTGTACTTTTCATTGCATTGCATTTCTTTTTATTTGCATCTAATTAATAGTACACCAAACTTTTCTTATCGTAATTTTTAAGCTTTCTTATGGAAATCTAATTTTAAATTTCAACACGCAATATATATTGAACGGCTTCTTAACAACATAAAACTCAATCTTCATACTTATGATCCGTACTATAAGAGAAAGTTACGTGATGGTCATGATATTAACATGTATTTTTTTTTATATTTTAGTATGTCGGGTTACTATTTATAACAAAAATACTAGCATATTTTAGAAAACTATTTTATAAATATCAAAGATTAAAGGACTCTGTGTGCAAAATTTCATTTTTCTAAGTCGGTTTCGGTTTGGGCTGGGCGTTGATAAGTGAGCGTCTCGGATGCTCGCCTTTTATATATCAGACAAATTTTATGCGTGACTTCCGTGTTAGACGTAAGTATTTTACGACCCGGTGTTATGTATAAAAATACTATTCCTCTAAAACACTCCTCAGAGGTAGTTTTAATAATCTGTGGTTACGTCTTTCCCTTTACCACAGACTAATATTTATACTGCATCTGAGGATTGTATTACGGTATCGTGTATTTTTATAAATAAAACCGTACCTATGTTTGTAACAAACAGCTTGATTTTAAAAACCATATTAATATCTGAGGTTTCGAAGACATACATTAAGTTCTAACCATCGATTTATTACGTACCTATTTTAACCTAAATGACAATTATGAAAATATATTAAATACATAAACACACTGAGTTTACTATTAAAAAGACTTTTTTTTTCAATATTTTACACTTAATCACCATTTTGTGTCGAAATCCTAATATTGTAATGTAAGATCTAGTGCTACAATACCAAAGCCGCTGAACTTACAGTTGTAACAATAATGGAAACGGCTAAATTATTACTAGATGACGTTTTGATTGACCTAACTTCATCTTGAGTTGGTGCCGAAAAAGATTCTTCAGAATGTTTCTGTCTATGAGGGCACGGTAGTGTCTCGTTAGGAATTTCCATCAGTTTCCTTTTGAAGTCAGCTTTAGCTTTACCGAAATCCGTTTCTTGATCTTGCATAGCTTCGTCGTAAACTCTATCTTCAGCGAAATCCTCGTCATTTTCATCATACAGTTTTTCTTCTTGTTTATTCATCACTTGTTTAACGACATTGTTGTTTACGACTCTTAAGTCATTGGCAACTTTAGAGTTTTGATCGACGTTGTTGTTCTGGTTACCAGAGTCCATGATGCAGCTCAGTCGGTTAAGAGCTGCTTTGAAGCGCTTGCTTCGGGTCTCGTTGCGCATTTTGTAAAGCCAGGAAAGGCGGCAATCGCAGGTCAGTTTATTACCTGTGAAGGAAAACAATGTTAACAATGTTATCATGCAAATTTATCAAGATTTTCATGGTTGTTTATTTTTATGTTAACGGATATAATCAAAAAATGATACCGTTAATAAGCTAAATGAAATTAAATACGGTCCCAATATATTGACACGTTGTTTAACTCCTGAACGGCCCTCGCGGAACGCAACGTATAGGTGGCCCATACTAAGTTGGACACAGATCTGTGTCGCGGCAGACGAGTGGTTAATAAAAATGTTAGTAAAATCCTGGTTTCCTACAATTATTTTGTTTCAAATATGTGTTCAAATATCGTTTTGGTTGCGCCGACTACCAATACGCCGCTATTTAAAGTTGCGTCAATGGTTGTCTGGAAGAAATTACGCCTAATAAGGCCGCCGATTGTACTGATCTTTATGACTTTGCATGTTTTACATGTAATTCCTGTTCTGTATATTATGTCTAGCAGATATAAAGCGCCTTTAATATACCAAGCATTGCAATTCAAAGTAGGTAACTTCAATATTTGAAACTTTATTGGATGTCAAAATATCCATTATCTTTTCATACACTACAATTTTAGTACAGAATGAACTGTCAAATGATTGTAACTTGAATAGTGTGTTAGGTAAAAAATTCTTACTACATTTTTTTTACTAGCAAGGCGTTAACGAGGTTAACCTCTAGAATCACGAAATTGCTTTGGTCATATTTATCGCCTGAACTAAAGTATACCCTTGCCAGTTGGGAATATTTTAGACTTGGTATTTTCAGGGCTACGTTTAGTGGCGATATAATCGCTAGATTCGAATCTCAGTCGTGATTTAGAGACATTTACTTTTGAATATTAATGTTATACATCGGTATTTGATATTACTTTAGTGCTATAGATTTAGGCTGCTTTCGAGGCCTGAAACATAAATCCAATAGGTCACGTCAAGATATGATGCACAGTTTCATGCACCCTTGGGTAACGTATTTTCTTCTTGTGGCCTCATCTCCTGTCAGCGGAGGTCGGCTATCATTGTGGCCACGGTGACCGCTTTATGTTATTTATGTGCTTATTTTGTTTCTGTGATGTATCTTGTTGGTATAATAAATGTCTTTCTTCTTCTTCTTCTTCTTTAAGTGAGGGCTGGGATCAAATCTATGGTGGCTATTGGAAACCATCGTATGTCTGGCCGCAATATTGGCATCTCGAAGATTACAATTATTTTTAGAGCTCCATACCCAAAGGGCAAGAATGGCAAGGCAAGAAGGGCAAGGCAATTTCTAAGACTGCTGTCCGTCCCTCCATCCGTCCGTCTGTCACCAGGCTGTATCTCATGAACCGTGATAGTTAGACAGTTGACATTTCACAGATGATGTATTTCTGTTGCCGCTATAATAAAAAATACTAAAAACAGAATAAAATAAATATTTAATGGGGGCTCTTATACAACAAACGTGATTTTATTGCCGTTTTTTGGTCGATATTAATAACGGCAACAGGTAGATGCTTCAAACATTTAAATGGTTCAGAACCTCTCGTGCGCGAGTCCGACTCGCACTTGGCTGGTTTTTGTTTTGTATTTATAGAAGTGTTAATCTGTGGTTGTGGCTCTATCGTCCCCTAAGAGTTGAAAGACTGAAGAAGAAGAAGATATGGTCGACTACCCTGTGCTATGATAACCAGTCAAGGAAATCACAAATATTGAAATACACCCAGACTGAGGCCATTTGTAAAAATGTACAGCGGCCCCCAGTGGGAATCGAACCCGTGACCTCCGGCATAGTAATCGGGCGTGATACCGCAAGACCAACGAAGCAGTCATTGGAAGTCGTTTGATTGTTTAATTATACTGAGGAAATTCTTTTCATTTTCAGCTTTATTTCATTAACACAAAAGTTTAACTATTCCATGTGTCTGTTTTATCCCCTTATCATAAGAATTAATAACATTTTATCCTTACTATTGATGTAGCTATTTCGATAATAATTCTCCAATGCAAGATCTACTCCGACGAAAGAAAATAGGATAAAGAAACTAATTGCCTTCCGCTGAACCAACAGTTGCGTATAACTGTAATGAATCATTCAGCACCAATAACGTATGTCTACTATCATAATACGTTTTGTATAGTCAACAATCCCAAGGAGTCGCGTTGGCGGTGGCGATTACTTACAGTTTTCGTTTGGACGCGATTAGTCGATTGACCGCTTAACAAATTATTGATGCGTTCGCAGTTAGAACGCGTCCATACAAATATTACTGCAGTCATCATCATCATTAGCCATTTCACGCCCACTACAGGACATAAGCCTCCCTCGTGGTTTTCCAAGCTTCCCGGCCTTGTGCCGCCCGCATCCAGCGACACCCCGCCACCGTAACCAGGTCGTCAGACCATCTGCTAAAGGTCATTCGAACCTATCTCCCTCTAAAATGGTTGAGACTGGAGATGGCTGACCCCTGCGTTATGCTCGTGAACGGGTGCTGTTCGTGTGTCTGGCCGCAGCATTAATGTTTTTCCTACTTTTGTAAGAAGTGTTATTTTGGCTTTTAAAGTTATTGGTGGCTGTCACGGAATCATATCATATAGGCTTTGATGTATAACTTTAAGATGATTTGAGAAAAGATGGTCAGAGAATGTAAATTCTTTACGTTGAAATAAATTATTGATTTCTGATTTCTGATTTCCGGTGGGGGGACTGTCCACGCTGCGTCGTCCGGTCCGCGGTCGCCGGCTCAGAACTTTTTCGCCCCACCGGCCATCAGTTCTCCGAGCTATGTGCCCCGCCCACTGCCACTTCAACTGAGCAATTCTTCGACTACTGCAGTAGAAAATGCTTATGGCATTAAGTCCGCCGCATAGTACGATTTTTTTAAGTGCAATAAAAGTATCAATAAATAAATAAATAAATGAATGAATGAATGAATGAATGAATGAATGAATGAATGAATGAATGAATGAATGAATGAATGAATGAATGAATGAATGAATGAATGAATGAATGAATGAATGAATGAATGAATGAATGAATGAATGAATGAATGAATGAATGAATGAATGAATGAATGAATGAATGAATGAATGAATGAATGAATGAATAAATAAATAAATAAATAAATAAATAAATAATGCAAAATACTACCGCAGTTAATAACCGCTACCGCGACCGCGACTGCTTTTGTTCGTGTGTTCTTTAAAAGCAGAATGCATCTTGACGTAGGGCTATTTAACGTTTAAGAGTTTAAGATTTTCGTCAGAAATGTAAACATTGATTCTGCTGTCGACTTTGCAGTCGAATGTAAATCAACCTTTACATCCATGCGCTCTATTTAGTTACTTTACGGGCGTCTTTGCAGGTAAAACGTAAATGTTGATATGCTGTCGATTATTATATTCCTTTTAATTTGATACCCGCCCTTATGATGCCACTATAAGTTTTATTAAATGAAAAAGTTCACTGCAGCGATGCTATCCTAATAATATCATAACAGAACTGACTAAGAATTAATAAAAAGTTTTATTCTCATTTCCTTCATTCTGCACTGCTACTTGAAGCTTCAAGTAAAAAGTAGTTTTCTCAGAAATAAAAACGTGATTCAACCCACTTTTCACTCAGTTAATGAACACTCAGCATTCAATGAATACTTTTAAAGTTTTATACTTTCTATCATCGACTGGATAAGTACACATACATACTTCCAATATTTTGAAAAAATCACATTTAAAATTATTGGCGAAGATATTGATAACGCATCGGTAAAATCTGGCCTCACGATCGCAATGTCCTAAGTTACATTTCGTCCACTTGCGACGACAGTGTGACATCTCGAGTTATTCGATTTTTCGTTTTGCCGAAATTCTGAATCGCTATCACGCGTTCTCTTATCTACAAAAACAGGGTATTTTTTTGACCAAAAACAAGAACACTACGAGAAAAAAAGACAAAATATAACTTTATAGCGCTATCTCGTTTGGCAATCTAGTTGGCTTCGATACCGTGACAGTTCAGTTGCCACCTGTGCTGCGAGATGAGAGTTGCTCTTCCTTTCCTTCAAAAACGTGACATCTCGAGGTTACCACGGTATTGGAGACAAAGGTAAGTCTTTTACACATTTTCATTAAATTCGACAATGGGGCAAGTTAAACTTATCACCCAGTTCTTGTAAATCATAAAGCAAAGTTGATGAGATATATTTTTAATGTCACGTTGTTCTTGAAAGATAATCAAAGTAATTGCGCGACATCTTAAATAGTATCATTGTAGATGATGAATATTTTTCTTACATTACAAATATGTTGTGAGTCAACTGTTGATGTCTTGTTTTTGCAGAAAACATTTAAATAAAATTGAATGGTATGTCCGCTTGTCACGTTGTAAGCGCTAAACAGTAATATTAAACTCAGTTATTTTTACAGATGGGCACTTGGTCTAAACTAATATTGCAATTAGCGCAAAGCAAAATGGATAATAATTTGCCCAGCAGCAGCAATCTTGTCGCTCCTAACAACCCGGACTTACAAACTGTGAATCACGATAAAATAGGACCGAAGCAAAATATGGATAGTTAATTTCTCAGTGGCAACCTAATCACTCCCAATAACCCGGATTTACAAACAGTGAATGACGATGACATTGTTGCTAAGTTATTTTAATGTCATATTTATACATATAGTACCTACCTAAACTAAAGACAAAAATTGTAAACAATAATTGTTAGAAACCTATTTAGAGGCTAACAATTCCACCCATGCCGGGACTTGAACCCGCGTTACTGGCTAACCGTGCCAGCGCTCTCCCAACTGAGCTAATGGGCATGTGAAGGCATCAGTGAAATTTCGAGCCTCTAGGCAGCGACATCTGGCCGAAGCAATTTACAGTACTTGCAGCCCCGAGTAACCCACTTTGCAGTTAGGTTTTAACATCGGAACTGATATTGGAACTGTTGACAAATGAATTTTACAATTCACAAGGATGAAGACCAGAAAGTCATAAAAACGTCTGAAATTAAAGGAGTTCGAGTGCAAAAAGATGATCCTCATGCGATCTACTATCGCATTTCTTACGCGGATCAAATGAAGAGATATGTGGTTATAAAAAAGAAGGCCGTCAATGAAGGCTTTGAATGGAAAACCTGGATTGGCAGAAAATAAGAAAAAATATCTTTATCACTATTAAATGGTAACCACATTCCTGGCTATTACAGGTCATTTGTAAAGTTTTAGCTACAAAACATAGATATTAGGAGTATAAATCTTAGAATTTGATACTAATATAATATATTTTTTAGAAATAAATAAAAAAACCAATGAGAGAATGTAGAGGCGAAGCCAAAAATGTAATAAGACTGATTTTAAGGATGGATGAATCTCTATAGTGTTCCTATGTTTGTAATTGTCTGATAGTGAGCTATAACGACAAGGTTACAAAAATAGAGCCTATTTTCCTACTAGGTAGGTATCATCATCATCATCATCAGCCTTTTGATGCCCACTGCAGGACATAAGCCTCCCTCATGGTTTTCATAACCATGAGGGGTTTTGCCGTAGGTATACAATTTACCTATAGATCTGTTTATTTTATTGTTTGACTGTGCTTAGGGTAAAGCTATAAAAGCTAGAATTTCCATAATGTTGTTATGTTTTCAATTTGTGCGTTAATAATTTGAGCACCTAATTTGTGATTTTTGATAACTAGTAATTTGTGATAGCCTATTTTGTCCTACTTAAGAGTACTTGATACTAGAACCAATATTTCTCTTTAGTGTAAAGGTCTTAAGTTGTTTGTTTTTATAACTGTTTACCAAAATTGTTTGTTTTTGAGAGATTTAGTTTATTTCGATAAAGTTTAAATTTTAGAACACAAGGAAGGAAAACTGTTCACATGCATAAATAGGTATGTACAGTGTACACTATACTTTAAAAAGTGCCTAATTAGATATTTTTGATAAGTTTAAGTGTATTTAAACGTTCGAGAGCAAAACGAAAGCCTTCGAAAGTAATTATTACTTTTTCGACTGATTATTTTGTTCGTTAAATAAAAAACATATTTCCAGGATCAATGTTTCATTTTAATAAAACCTATACAAAAATCATTTTTTACATCATCTTCAACGTGACATCTCAACTTGCCACCATGCATAATATAAATTTTACTACAAAAACGTGATATCTTTTCCCATTTTTTTTAATCGCTTTTAATTACTTTATTAAGACAAAAATTATTATTTTAAAATGTATATTTGAATTCATTAATAGTTGACCTTTAATCGTTCCATATACAATAAGACTATTCTGCCAATACCTTCAGAGTTTTGCTCATTCAAAAGTTATAAAGTCGTTTCCTGAAAAATTGCTGTTTTTGAAATATCACACTGTCGTCGCAAGTGGACGATTTGTGAATTTATGCAGGTGATTGTGAAATATTTGCTTTATTAAATTTTAAGACAATGTTATTATTGACTAGCTGTCTCGGCGAACTTAGATACACCACATGCTACATCTATGGTCCTGTTTTATTTATTCGTTTTGTCTGCTGCGTTATTTATTAGTGTTCTTTCTGTTGTTGTGCTTATCTACTTATTTTGTTTCTGGGAGGTATCTTGTTGGTATAATAAATTAATGTCCTTCTTCTTTTTTTTTTAACTTCGTACCACCACACCACTTCGTACGATTATTGTTACCATGGCAACGCAATGAATAAAATAAGAGTTTGGCTTCAAAAAAGGTTACAGTACCAATAAAATATTATCCCACGGGAACGCATTAACGACATATCAAGTATCCTATGTCTCGATTCAGATCTTTGTCTATCTGTATGCCAAGTTTCATGTAACTCCGTTCAGCCGTTATTACGACATAGAGTAACAAACATCCAAACATCTTCACAAACTTTCACATTTATATTAGTAGTAGGATGAATCGGTACGCTAACAATAAAATATTATCCCACGGGAACGTATTACCGGGATAACAAGTATTCTATATCTTAATTTAGATCTTTGTCTATCTGCATGCTAAGTTTTATGTAACTCCGTTCAGCCGTTGAGCAACACACATCAAAATCACCCTGTAATTATAGTTACCACCTTGTAAAAATTACTTGGTAGCTGTCCCTACCTCATTGCTTGAAATCGCTAATCCGAAATCAGCACCTATAGAAAGGCTTCTTATCAAAATTTAACGTGTGTTAAATCAGTTTTCACATTTTCACCTACTGTACTGCGGACTATAATTGCAATGGATACACACCCTTTCAAACGTCAGATCCCGAGTAGTAGCCCCACGCGTTTATCTAACAAAAATCACCGTAACAACCCCATTCGAGCAGATATTATTGATCGTTAAGGCCACAACATTATTACTAGATTAATGTCCACGGGCGAGCGCCTCTCGAATAAATCTCTGGGATTACGCTGATTCATTCCCACCACTATACGCTTATTACCTACGAATGGATCTCCCATCCCGCTCCCGCACACGGTAAAAAGGGCAATGCAAGATGCGAAACTAATCAGATTCGGGCTAAATCGGAACGCGAGTTGAATTACCGCCGTTCGGAGCGGCGTGACAGTTTAATGATGCTAATATTTCGCGGTTGAGAGATGTTATATTTTCGCCCCGAAATACGCGCTAGTCCCGGCTTTGTTAACTCCGGTTTTAATGTGGCCGGTGCATTGTGCCGGTGTGCGGTTTTGTGCAATTTTAATGGAATGTAGTATGCAGCGGTCGGTGCAGTCAAAATGTTCTAAACTCGAGAGAGAGCCGACTGCGGTGATAGTTCCAATGCAATCGTTGGCGTTTCACGCGTTTTAAGCAGTCTTAACCTCCTACTCCTCAAGGTCAGACATTGAAAATAACAACCGGTGCGAACTAGCCCCATAGGATTTCTAACGGTAATAAAATGCTTAACGCTGAGCGCCGACCAAGGGATGCCTATTTTTTTTATTTCTTTTGTTTTAAAGAAGTCTAACAGCACAATATAGGTAGCAGATTAACATCAACATAGGAAACAGAAGGCCAATTACAAGTCTCCACTTATAATACGGTACAGCGAGATAGACAGATAAGCATAATCGTAAGCAACAGATTACAGATAACATAAACATCGGACATAACAGAGACTTTTATATGTTTTTTTTTTAAATATAATATTGTATCTATGTATAATACGCATAGATATTAATCATTGAAAACAATCGAATTAGTCTACATATCAGACTAGCCACTGAAGAATTAAACAAGTCTATGTCAATGCTCTTCGCCAATTCATTAATGCTAGACTCTCCAGAAATATTAATTTTGTTGAGACACTGTCCAGACAGAATACCGGATTATTTCGCCTTGACCTATGAGGGACATAGCGCTTTAATTTATGCCTGATAGAAATCCTATAGTATGCGCACTATTCCGGGGTGTGTACACGACGGCCGATGCCCATATCGCCTAATATGTGCGGAGTTGGCAGTGAAACTGTTGAAACTCTAGAATTTGAATAGAATCTGCACTTGTACGGGAAACACAAGGTCATCTCACGGAGCGCCCATCCTGCACATGTGCGGGGTTGGCATTGAAACTACTTTAATGTAAACTAAACACTGTCGGCCTTATTTATAAAAACACGATTCCTATAAAGCCCTCCGTTTATTTAAGTTTATTTAATCTGTGGTTACGACTTTTCCTTGTAAAATGTTCACCACAGACCAGGTATTTTATTCGGCGTTTTAAGGAATCGTGTTTCTTATAAATAAGACCTTAGATGTTTAATACTCTATGTACGCCAGTCCTCTCGGTCTTAGCCCAACTTCATCCACCCGCCACGCCACCGGCAATCTGCTTCAGATGGTCAGTCCAGTGAGGTGGCGAGTGCTCTGCCGGCTATCGGTTTATCTAACCCACAGTCACATTAACTTGCAAATTTTAGAGGTGACATTTAAAATCAATTTGTGGTTGTTATGTTAAGCGTTGTAATTTAAAATTTATACTGTTACGTAAAGTTGCTCCATAATTAAAAACACATGCACGAAAGTTTCGCCTACAAACAAAATTCAGATTGGAGGTAGTCGGCAGTTACACCTCTGTTTAGCGTGGTGATTTGTAGCACAGTTGCAATGTTTCTGGCTAAAACTGGATGATTGGTCAAACGTTAGCGGTTTTTGTGATTAGTGTATCGTTTTAATCGAATTCGATCAAATTCAGTAGGCGACCAAATATGTTCATATAGTGAGCGAGAGTTTTAGCATTTGTAATGGCTTTTATAACGACAACTTTTGATCTTCGTATAAATTTTGAATTTATATTAACAGCGTCTGAAGACCAAGACTTGCAACCAGTTTGTTCTGCCCATCCTCACGTATGGGGCCGAAAGATGGGCGCTCTCGAAGCAGATTATGCACCGGGTCAAAGTGGCATCGAATAACTATGGAGCACGCCATGCTAGGCCTCAGACTATTAGATAGAGTATCAAACGTCGTCATCCGACGTCGAACGAAGGTTGATAATATTGGTGACCGAATCTCGAATCTGAACTGGTGCTGGACAGGACACCTGGCGAGGTGGAAAGACGGCAGGTGGACCAGGGCAGTAACCGGCCGAGAACCGAGTGGCGGTCGGTCGGTAGACCAACAGCCCGATGGTCGGACGATGTGGTCAGGTCGGCAGGAGGCAGGATGTGAATGGGGAGAGACCGCGAAAGATGACGTGAGAGGGGAAAGGCATATACCCAGCAGTGGGCAGAGGTGGGCTGATGATGATGATGATGATGATTAACTGGTAGATGTGACCACAATAATTTGACCACATTTTTGTGACTTTTACGTAATAATGTAGTTACTAAAGCAAACAATTATGTAGATGACAACAACCACAGATCAATTTTGGGCCATTGTACTTAGCAAGCGTTGAGGTATGTAAATACCTCAGATACTAGGGTACCCCAACATGTTTTCCACAGTTAGCGAGTGGTCCTGCTGCTACAACTTCACAAATAAATATACGTAACAAAGAAAATATCGTCATTGGTACATGCCGGGATTCGAACCCACGACCACCGAATGTGAGGCCGACGTTCTACCGCTGCGCTACTACCGCTTTATCGTTAACCCCTGAACTGCCCTGGCGAAATGGAACGTATAGGTGGCCCATACTAAGTTGGACACAGGTCTGTGTCGCGGCAGACGAGTGGCGAGACGAGTAGCTATTCCAACAAAGTACACAAAACGACCTCAGTTAATATATGAATCTACCTAAGTTCGACGATATCGTGTCGTTACTACCACGATAATATTATATCACTGAGCTATCAAGATATGAGACTTTTTAAGGTCACTTTTTGTTCTGAAATATTTACAAAGTGCGATTAGACACTGAACCTTACTTACTAGTATTAAGCTCGCCTTTGTACAAACACCCCTTTTGTGCAATAAAGTATTTTTGAATTGAATTGAATTGAATTGAACCTTTATTTATAAAGTAAAAAATAAAAAAAATATTTTCCTCTATTTAGTTTCTAATAACATATAGCCGCTATAGTGTGATGTTACTTTACAATTGTATCGTACTGACTTGCAAACGGGAACCAAATGTAGGCCTCCATAACACAGATCAAAATCTAGTGTGGAGACGAACAAATAACTCTATACGCGCAACCACTTCTTTTAGTAATGTTGCTGCTTATACCCCCATCCCCTTTTTTCCATCGGACAACCAGACGGCTGGCTCATGCCAAGCGATTCGCGAGTTCTTGTACATTAACCTCCTAAGTCCTGACCTTGAAAATAACAATGGTTTTCAAGTCTGAGGAGGTTAAGAACGGCAAAGATGTCGAACGTGTTGCCGTCGTCTGTTTTTCCAGAGACATATAACCTGGGCGTCTTTAAAACCACCAGAGTCAACCGGCATTTAACAGGTAAACACGTAACGTCGTAACATCCTTCGTTTAACATCAGGCGTGACTGGGGTCAAGTGTCAACATGTCCTAATTAAAAATAAAAATAAATTACTTTCCCCCCTGTGCCAATTTTTTTTATCAGTGAACCAGAACTCATATTTTCGCAATTAAGTAGAATGCACTGTGTGGTGGAGGCTGGGTGACGAAAAATGTGACCTGTTTTAGGGGTGGCCTATGTCGAGAAATAGACAAATGTAGGCTTATAGATTTTATTGGAACAGCCTTCATGCAGTGAAGTGTCTCCCTGTTAAATTCACTACGAATTTAATATTGCTACTGAATAATGCATGGATGAAACTTTCCGTTTTCAATGTTACAGTTCAGAAAGTTCTAATTTATTAGGTTACTTAAGGCCTTTTAATTTAATTTATGTTTACCGAAACGAAGTTTCGCACAGGATACGAAGGGCACATCTCATCAAAAACTCGGAAACATATTTTTAAGTTGAGACGATCTACTTGATACGGCAGGACAAGTGATAATAAAAGAGAAATACAAAATAAAATTTCGTTTTTGTTGGACAAAGCCTAATTATAATTCAAATTCCAAAATCAAAAATGTTTTTTACAAAGTAGTACAGAAACTGCGACCTAATCGGCGTCATGAGTTAAACTAGGTGTCCATTTCAAAATCTAAATCATTTTGGAGAAAAAATGGTCAAGAAAACTCCAAACTTAGCTTTTCCAAATTCCTTAAAATAATTATAAAACCTTGAACTCATGCAGTGAACTGGCTTTAATTCCAGACATCATTGTCATCTAAATAATCTTTAGTGTTATAGTAGCCCTTTTAGCGCAAAGTTTGCTTTACACATTTTTTGAACCGCGTTTCTGGCCAGCTTATTATATATTACATCTTCAGGGATCTTATGAAAAATACAGTCCACACAACACAATCACTTATCGGTCCCAAACTAACATTGTTTGATAAACATGCAATGGAAACCGGAACAGAGTAGGCAACTCCGTGGATATTTTAATCTAATCTCGTATGAATAAAACGGCTTCATTCGACCTAATTCCTAAGGATTTTGAGCTTCAACTCGTATCATAAAAGTATGGTCACAACAGAAGCTACCTACAGACTGGGTTACTTTCAGACATTGCGTGATTACTGAGTAACTAACGAATAGGTAGAAGGAGTTCCAATCCAAGCCATAAGTCCACATTCGCCTACTTCTAGACACACCACTTCGTTCTGCCCAGTTCTTTCTGTCCCTACCCAATCATTAGTCCAACGAGCTTGCGGATGCTCCACGGTTTGCTTGCCAGTTCATAGTATGCACTCGGAATCTCGCAGAATCACCGACGGACGGACAATCTCTCCAAAAGTGGAACGATACCATGGCTACATAGATCATATGAGGTAAATGTCTTACTGACAAATTACTTATACCTATTGATAATTTTTTGCAAGACAGCTTAGTATTAAGTTAATATTCTGTTATGAATTATTTTCTCGTACATTATGACTGAAATGAACCCCTCTTCATTAAGCCTCTAATCTGCGCCAATGGCCTTCAATAAATGGACTCTCATTCAAAATACTTCACCCCAGAGTTTTATGCCATTATCGCTAAAGATCCTGAACGCATTCGTATAAAGGGATTTCACGACGTTATTAGATTCGGTAAAACTTTTATAATATTTTGTCCCTTACTAACCAGAATCTAGTACGATTCTTTCTTTTAGAGCACGTAAGTACTTGAAAACAAAAACTTTGGATATGTTTTGTCTAGCCTACCTATATATGTCCCTAAAACAATACTTTTTTTGTATTGGAGACACTGTCTGATAAAAACAAAGATCAAAGTAAGTATTAAGTTATTATAATGCACAGGGGATACCAAAGTAAAGTTTAAACTTACCGTCAAGTGCAATAATTGAGTAGCTAGACTTAAAATTGTCTAACTTATTTTCAAAGACTTCCTGATTCAACGTCTCAAGTTGGTTGTTCCTCAAATCAAGAACCATCAGCTTTCCAAGCTCATCTAGGACTCCTCCGTCAAGAATCTTTACTTTGTTGTCAGCCAAAGATAGTTTACGTAATTGGGTCAGCCCTCCAAAGCCACGCAGCGAAAGGTACTCTAATTCATTGCCATCTAAAAATAGCTCCTGTAGACTCCACAGCTCTGCAAATGCGAGATCCCCGACCATAGTCAGTTTATTGTTCCGCATATCGAGAGAGATTAGATTGGACAAGCCCTGGAAGTTCTCCCTGATAACAACAGTGAGTAGATTGTTATCCAAGTCTAACTCAATCAGGTTGCTCAAATGCTTGAAACAGCAATCGTGCAGGACGCCTATACTGTTCTTTGAGAGATATAATCTCTGCAAATTCGGCAAAACGTAAAACACGTCGCGCTTCAACTCTGTAATCTGATTTTCCACTAAGCTGACGTTTGACAGCATTATTAAATGGGCGAATGCCATGCGCTCCAGGTTCGCTATCTTGTTTTTCGGCAGTATTATTTCCCTAAGCGTCGTTGAGTTAGTGAAGGCAAAAGAGGGAATGCTGTATATATTCGCGTACTGAAGGTTTAAGTACTGTAAGCGATCCAGTCTTACAATCACTTTAGCTGGAATGAATGTGAGGCCACCATCCGCGCGTACGTTGAAGGTAAGCCGCTCTATATTAGGTTGTGAGTAGAAATTCGACCAGAAAGGATCATCTTCAGCTATTCCGCCGTTGAAGACCCAGCAGTCGGCTCTAGTAGCTGCTTTGATCTTCGTACTTTCACAGTAGCAGTGCACTTTTGAGATTCGGTCCTGTATGTCGCAAATGTTGACATAGTGCGAGTAGAGTCCTTTGTCGTTCTTGTATCTCCGCTTATCGCTTTGTCTGCTTTCAGTTACGTTGATCTCTATCGTAGCGAAGGCGATCATTAAGATCAGGTACTTAAGATCCATCTTTTGTTCATCGGCGATTATGTCTGCAACAAAAGGAGGGGAAAGTTAGAGATCGCTGATCTTTGTATTCTGTCCTCTGTTTGTTACAGAACAAATGCAGCAGAATTACATCGCGAATAGTTATCATTTGAATTGGTTCATGTGAAGGAAGATAGCGTAAGGTAACTGCAAAAATTACAAAATTCTTTTGCACTGAAATAAAAAGTTTAAGAACTTGATAAAAAAATTTGCCACGGTAATTATATTTAACGTCTTTAAATCGTCTTCATCGATAATATCATCTCCATCATCTATCGTATCATCATTTTATTTGATTGATATTTGAGGAGTAGGCGAACAGAAAGTTACATTTCCATTTTTTACCTTTTTTTTATTATTATTTTTTTACTCTCGCAACACTGAATCCCACCATATACACATACCGTTTCCGTTCATATCGCGATATTTCCCGTAGAAATTAATTTTTAAAAGTACTGAGTTCCTCCAAAATGTAACATTTCCTTCATTTTTATTACGATTTTGAACGCTTTAACAAAAACCTGTACAAAAAGTAACTTTTCCCATAGTAAATGCGTCGATTCATAGGCAGTCTAAACAAAAAGTAACTTTAAAAAAAAATAATTGTCAACATTGATAATCGTTTTTCTTTTCTTAATGTGAATGTAGTAACATTTCCATTCATACCCTACCAAAAAGTTTCATTTCCAGGCACGTCTAACAAAACGTTACATTTCCAATTTTGAAACTGAAATAACTTAACGACCGATTTTTAAAAAAAATACATAATAAGTATAATCGGTAGGTCTATCTCACTTCGTCAGTTTTTACAAATAAAATTATAAAAAATATCTTATAATGATGCTTTTTTACATTTTCGTCAATTTCCCTAAAATTTTGTAAAATGGAAATGTGACTTTCTGTTCGCCTACTCCTCATTTAATAGTTAAATTATATTCGACATCAAACGAAAGTATTTTTGTTTTGATTCCACAATAGCAGACTTTCTGTTTCAATCACTCCTACTTTATCCTGGCATGGACAACGAACGCCGGTACAGTTATTAGACAAGTTCTTTTCTTCAGAAATGTTTTGTTACGTTCGTTAACACTTCGGAGTTGTGTCTTCGCTCTTATTTATTGTGTTAAGTGGATTTCTTTTGTGTGGGATCGTTTGATGATGTCGTATTCGACCGGTCAATTGAGAACATTTTCGTATCTCTTTTCTTTCTCAGAAAAAACCAGGATTTCTAAACGCTAAACGCCTACGTCTCAAGGTGGACAATCCTTTAAATGCCAAATCCACGAAATGATACGGCAAATTCTTTGAATCCCCAATTCTTAAAAAGGGGATTTCCGAGGCTCTTTTCTCATTGGTGGAAATGTAAGTGGTGTTATTGACCTATTTGCAAAATTCTATTCTAATTTGTGCCAATTTCAGTTTTACAGAAGTGAGTTGCATTAGGAACTTATATATGTACAATTTATAAAAGCCCTCTCTCAGAGTGAGAGAGCAATTTTTATTTATTTATTTAGTTTCACATAATATAGGTACAGCTTAAATGGATTCGGACCTCATAAAACCATAACTGGTTTGTCTCGAGGTCCGTGTCTTCATTTCTTAAACTACTCTTATTACATTACACATTACTAACATATCAATACTAAGGCCGACTTTTCACCACCTCCCAAACGTCAGTTGAGAGGCTGGTGCCCACCTCGGATTAGCGAGTTCTCCAGTGGTGTCACATTACAGACTCACAAAAATGTACGTACCTCACTTAAAAACAAAGTCATTGATACATGCCGGGATTCGAACTGACGACCTCTTGAGTCCGATGCCAGCGTTCTACCGATGCGCTATCACCGCGACTAACATCTAAGAGCCGTATTAATGAATTCAGTGGAATTAGTAGCATTTTCAGGGTTCTGCACCCAATGGGTACCAATGGAACCCAATTACTATGCCGACCAGGATGTTCTGGTCTGGCCTATAAAGGGCTTTCTTAAGTTTTGTTTTTTTTATGTAGCCTATATACGTCCCACTGCAGGGCACAGGACTTCTCTCAGAGAGAGAGTGTGGACTTAACTACCAGGCGTGCCCACCGCGGTTTGGCAATTTCAAGCACTGAGGTATGTGAACACCTCAGACACTCAGGTTTTCTCACGATGTTTTCCTTCACAGTTAGCCAGTGGTATTGCTACTAAAACTTCACAAATGTACGTGACTTAGAAAACAAAGTGGTACATTGGATTCAAACCCACGACCTCCGGAATGAGAAGCCGGCGTTCTACTGCTTCGCTAACAACGCGTTATCTTTTGAATTGTCAAAAAAATACAGAATATATTGTATTATGGTTTTAAATGAAAATGAAAAAGAACTTTATTTAGAAAAGGGTTAAAAGAGTGGTTACTGGCTCCCAAACTAGGATTCCCTGTGCTATGGGTAGCCAGGCTTCTTCCAAAATACATAATAATATGTATTTTACAATAGTTACTAATATCTAAACGTTCTTAAAATTACAGAATATATTTTATTGTGCTTGGTTATTCAAGTCTTACAATTTGGTATTTTGCCTTATCACGTTTGGTAGCCCAATAAATAATAAAATTAAATACTAAAAACACTGACTTATTGCTGATTTCTTGCAGTGGACAAACATTTGCTGATAACGGAAAATATTTCCAAATTTCTGGCCATGGCACATCAGTAATCGCGCCTAAAGTCCGCAAAATCTGTCAACGGGAACATTCTGTGCATCCCCATAGTGCACTAAGTGCTCAGTAGTTTTAAGCTCGAAATTTATATTTGTTTGTGTGCCGGCCAACTTTATCGGGCTGCTTCGACCGCTGTTTCGGCGCAACAGGGCTACGTGGTAGGAGTTTGCAGAATGGTTTTAGTTCAGGCTATTAGTGGAGAATGCGTCCACCGTCCAATCGACCGGGCTGATATCGCAAAAGACGAAACCTGACCTGAGATTCGTTTTTTGATATTCATAATGACTCTCTACGTTTTAGTGTGAGCGATAGTGAATTTTGAAGCTAATACATAATTATGTCGGCGGGGGCGGTGTCATGTCATGGGTTAGTGGCAGTTAAATGCAATATCTATCTATCTATCTATATATCTAAACAAACTATGCATGCTACCAATCAATCATGTTGACAAATTAAGTCGATATTTTTATTCAAAGAAATAAAGCCCAATGCCGCTGACTTTTTATCCGACGAATACTTAATAAATTGTGTACCACTTTTCTTTCGCGCCTATGAATAGTATTCGGCATTTTAACGTAGGTACAAAAAACTCACAGAAGCTGTAAAATAGACCACGCTTGAACAACTGTCGGATAGTTTCGTAGAAATCAATATTCATAAACGACGTTTCAATTTCATGTTGCCATTAAATGAAATTAATTCCAGTGATTTTCCGGGTGATTTGTATCGATAGTTCTATTTTATTGGCTGAGATTGTTCTGGAGGGGTAGGCAGAGACCAGGGTTTGCGACTTGCTAGGACTAGTATTCAACTATTTCATTTACTTTCTTTGTTACCTCATGACTGCCTCGTTGTTCTAGCGGTTTCACGTCTGATTACCATGTCGGAGGTCGTGGGTTCAATTCCCACTGGGGGACGCCGTACATTTGTACAAATAGCCTCAGTCTGGGTGTGTTTCCATGTTCGTGATGTCCTTTCCTGGTTACCATAGCACAGGGTATCCCAGATTGGGACCAGGACAAGTGATTTTGTTGTGTGGAAGTTATTATTATGATACAAATAATCTATGAAACTAACCACTTTCACGTTTCTTTATTAAATTACAGTAATCATTTCGCTGTAACTTTTATAACATATATATTATATAATGAACATATAATACACCTAAAATGCGACACTTGTAATATGCTAGCCTAATTAGTTTTGACTGAACTGTGACGTGTGTTAGTTTTTGTTAATTAAAATAAACCATTTTGTTATTATTATTTAAATTTTTATTACTATAGCAAATCTTAACAGTTAACAACTGATCTAGATCGGTCCTTCTGAACGTTCTATTCTGTCTCTAAACTTTATGGAGTTCCACACCGTTTGTTTCCGCTGGCTGGTCCTTTTTCCGGAACAGTGTTTATCTTTTTTCAACACAAATTTTATAGCAAAATTTTTCGTTTGTAATTTTAGCCAGTATTTTTTTAAAGGCCATTTTTTTTAAATACCGGCAGGCAAACGAACAACGTTAGTTTGATGCATTTACTGTTTCTTTCGAAACTTTAGTAAAATATTTAATTTTCATATATGTATTATGGGTGTATTTTCATGTTTGAGACGTCCTTGCTTGGTTACCATAGCTCAGAGTATCCTAGTTTGTGAACATGACAAGTGATTGTATTGTGTGGAAGTTATTATTATTATTCAGCTTTGGTCTTTATATTAACAAACCGTTGACAGAATTTGAAACAATAAGGGAAGCAATAATATCCACCAATTTGTTTGCTCATACGCTTGACTACTAAGCCAGAGGTCGTGGGTTCGATTCCCACTGGGGGCCCGCCGTACACTTGTACAAATGGCCTCAGTTTGGGTATATGTTCATGTTTTTGTTGTTCTTACCTGGTTACCATAGCACAGGGTATCCTAGTTTGGCACCAGGACAAGTGATTGTGTCGTACGTATGGAAGTTATTATTATTTATTTAAAACAGTCACTTATTGCTGTTGACAATCTTATTTGGCCCAAAAGTTCAATAAAAAAAGTCTCCACGGTTATTCCAATCAACCACGATCGCAATTGATTTTAATTGGCATAAGACATCCTTATGAAAGCTTAACTTGATCCAATTAACTACACAAAGCACACGTTTCGATTAAAACAGAAGCATACCTTCTTCTGAAGGTTATTAGACATACCGAAAAGCCACCGTAAGGAAACCTGTGGCTTAAGGTTAGTTGTTTAATTGAGACTTTCACTTAGGAAGCCCATACGTCCCACTGCAGGCTACAGGCCTTCTCTCCGAGAGAAAGTATGGGCTTAATTAACACGCGTCCCACCGCGGATTGGCAACTTCAAGCGCTGAGGTATGTGAACACCTCAGACACTCAAGTTTCCTCACTATGTTTTCCTTCACAGTTACCATAACTTCACAAATGTACGTAACTTAGAAAACCAAGTACATGCAGGGATTCGAACCCAAAACCTCGTGAATGTGAAACTGGTGTTCTACTGCTGCGCTACCACCTCTCTTTATTATTATGACTTACTTAATTCTTCTTTTTGGAGAATTATGAAGAAACAGACTATTAATTTTTGTCTGTTGTGTATTTAGTTTTCTTTCTGTTGTTGTGCATATTATGTTACTTATGTGCTTATTTTGTTTCTGTGATGTATCTTGTTGGTATAATAAATGTCTTTCTTCTTCTTCTTCTTCTAATTTTACAAACTGATACTTTTAGACAGCTAGTTTTAATTAAAACTATTTAAAACTATTTACTAAATAGTTTCCGTGTGGTGCCGGATTAAGAATGGTGTCACTCCATTTCCTTCCGTGGATGTTGTTCACGACCAATCCATCTATGGTTACCTAAGCCTGACATGTGTGCATGTCTATTCAGCCATATTGTCACATCGAAGAAGCATTGTACAAGCCTATAAAATAATTACGTAAAACCTCTATTACTTATTTATTTCTCAAGAAAAAGACACGCAAACAGATGTCGTAGAAGGCGACTAAGGAAATCAATTACCAGGAGACGGGCAGCAGCGTCTTCCTGAGATTCCAACCGCATACTGCGATCGCCAACCCGCCTGCCAAGTGTGGCGATTATGGCAAAACCCCTCATGGTTATGAAAACCACGAAGGAGGCCTATGTCCTGCAGTGGGCGTCAAATGGCTGATGATGATGAGGAAGTACTAACCTAAGTGACTCCATTTATATTTAGCGTACCCTTTAATAAAGAAAATAAAAAAATATCGGGCGTTCAAATGTGACTAAATAAATTCAACACTGTTTGATGGCGGAAAAAGAACAGTAGACTAAATGCTACCGAATATACTCAACCAACTGCCAAAAATGTTATAGGTAGTAATCATGTTTCTCTGAAACCAAATCAAATTAAAGTCTTGGTAAAGAAATGTTTAATTGAATAGGATTATTATTGATAATAACAATGTTTTTATCAATAATAATATTATTGAATCATGTAATGTAGGCATGTGCCCTACAGTGGGACGTATATAGGCTGCTTATGAATCATGTAATGTAACTTAGTATTGTTGTGTTAAAAAAATGAGCATAAAATGTTTATAGAAGCGGCTCAGACTTCACGCAAAAACCTAATGAGGTTTAGGTGATGCCTTTTGAAATGTAAATATAATTTGTGCGTTATCAATAAATTCTTTAAAAAAACAAATTCGTAACTTCAGTTCTTCTGCGATGTCTTATCTACGACGACATAAGAGAGCGCCTAATTAAGTTTCATTACGAACATGCTGGCAAAGGATTGTTCATACAAATTGAAAACTTAATTTCTTAGGAAGCGACTAAAATTTTCAACTGCCTTATTGCATAGTCGCTCTATGTATTCGGGAGAGTAGCAATATTCATTAAGATCCTGATATTATTAGGACGTTAATTATTTCGTTCGAGGAAATTAGAAATTAGATCAACAAGCACTTCATCTCTTATATTGCTTTTGTTTAACCCACATCTATTTTTCATCGGAGTCTTTAAGGATGCTTTTACTGCTGGCAACATTTTTAATTATTATGAAACAAATTAGTGCCTACTTTAAATAAAATTTAATGTAGCATGAGATTACAGATATTTAGGGCAAATATTTATTGACCAATATAAACTTTGGAAACCACGTTTCTTTATAAAAAAAAACTGATTATTAATTCTATTTATTTAAAATGTCCGTCCAAAAACTTTTGTCATATCTACTTTTTAAGTGAAAAAATCCGATTTCAAGTTAAACAAGCATTAAATAAAAGAACAGTTCGATGATTTTCTCATAGATTTCAATCTATGAGAAAATCATCTTGACAATCAGCAGACCTTGACCTAATTTATATAGGACCACCCTCGAGGTACAGTCGACAGCACGTCACGCCTTACATTTTTGTTGCAAAGTCACCCGTAATGTAACTGAGTAGAGTGCAGTGCTGTAAAGGTATATGTGCTGTCAACTATACCCCTTTCTCACAAAAAACAAAGAATCAATGAAATCGAGCAACATGGTTAAAAATTGTCGCTGAAGATACATAAAAAATATACGTGTGAATTGAAAGTGAAAGTTTTAAACATGTATTTCTATGTGTTACAAAAATGAACATAACACAAAAATAAACGAGAGCTTTCTTTCTTTCTTTCATTCTTCATAAGTTTGTTTTTGTTCTAAAGAAAGAAGGAAGGTTTTCAAAGTTACGTACATTTGTGAATTTTTAGTAGCAATACCACTCGCTAACTGTGAAGGAAAACATCGTGAGGAAACCTGAGAGCCTGAGGTACTTACATATTTCAGCGCTTGAAAATGCCAATCCGCGGTGGGCACGCGTGGTAATTAAGGCCGTATTCTCTCTCTTTCGCCGTACTTTGTGTTTCTGTAACAATTTAAATAAATGTCTTCTTTCTTTCTTCCTTTCTTTTTTCTCTCTCTCTCTCTCTCTCTGAGAGAAAACCCTAGAGTGAGACGCTTAGGCGCCATTATTAAATATTTTATAAAGAAAAACAAAAACACAGCAAATACAATAGCAATACGGACTGTATTACGTTCTCTCGTCACCCATTGGTTGGCTGGAACAAAATACTAACTAGAATTAAGCCTACATATTGTACAACACAATATATTCGGTGCAATTAAGAATTTTAACAATATTAATTGCTATTATTTCCTCCTTTTTAAACCGGTTAAAAAGTTTGGAATTTCTCGTATCATTGTTTTAAGAACGCCCTCTACCTATTATTTATGTGTCAGTACATTCCTTTAACATCCTGCATAACTAAGCAAAGGGAGCTAATGAGAGAGTATATAACCCTGCATATGAAATTTCGGACAGAGAAAGTAAGCGTAGGTAATTAAAGTGTTGAAATATTTCGTGAGTCGGTAGCCGCCTTTTCAAATATGTATTGGGGTTAGCGTTGTGCTAGTCATCTGCATTTAGCCCTGTCTTAACGGACAATAGACGGTCTTATTTATAAAAAAAATATTCCACTAAAACAGCCCTCAGTAAGACTTCATCATCAGCCATTTGACGCTCACTTCAGGATATAGGTCTCCTTCGTGGTTTTCATAACCATGAGGGGTTTTGCCATAATCGCCACGCTTGGCACGCGGGTTGGCGATCGCAGTATTGATTTCCTTAGTCGCCTTCTACGACATCCACGGAAGGAAATGGAGTGACGCTATTCTTAATCCGGCGCCACACGGAACTCAGTAAGACATGTCTTAAGACAGATCTTACACCACATAAGCTATAAGCCCTCCGCAACTAAAGTGTCGTTAAATGTCCCTTAACCTACTTTAAGCAGTGTCTTTAATCTGTGGTTTGCACTCTGCACCACATGGGTGAATGAATGTCAAACACAAAAAGCTATTTATCTCAGTGTTGCCAGATGACGCGGTTATGGCGGCCAAAAGTTGCAATTGCACTTATTTTTCTTCGTCTCAGGAGGTACATTTTCGATATTCTCCATCGTGTTTTCAACTTCGAGTTTAAGAAAAGTCACAAAACTTCCTCATTTATTTTTAGGGATTTACAGCGACAAAGTGTTTCTGACACAACATGGACTACATAAGAATGAATTAAATGAGTAATATGACATTAAAAAAACAACAGTGTTTTAGTTCGATCTTTAAAGAAATCATAAAAAGTTAAAACGCCCACTAAAGTTAAATAGTGTCTTACTTAAACAGCTTCTGAGAGAAACATTACTTCATTATTTGTAAATAAGACCTTAATGGTGTGATTTGCTACCTCGTTGGTCTGTATTTCTGTCTTTGTGATGTCCTTGCCTGGTTACCATAGTACAGGGTATCCTAGTTTGGGACCCGGACATAGTAGGTCTATGTAATTGTAAGTTATTATTATTATACACCTCCTTACTGAGCTTTTTCAGCCACCACTGCCCCGGTTACAAAGGATAACGATTCTTAAGCTCTCTCACATACAAACGAGTTTTGCTTGAAATTCGGCCAGTTATTATCTGCCGTGACTACCTGTGGTGACCTGTCTACCATGCTAGTTTGTATGAGACGGAAGGCCAGCTCACAGTGGTATGTTTAATAGTAAATCAAAAGAGCGTTAAACCAGGAAATGAGGCACATAACTGCTACCCGGATGCTTTCATTATCATAGTTGTGACTCATTGTCTAAAATTAGTAGGAGAAAACAAATTAATGGAGGACTTGCACAAAAAAAAATATTCGTTATAAATATATTTTTCTCTACTATTAGTACGTTTTTTTATATAACTTATCGAAAAGTCATTCTAATCACGTGGTTCAAGACCGGCCAAGTGCGTGTCGGGCGACGCGCAGTGTAGGGTCCCGCAGGATGAAAGGTTTTTTACATACTTTACAGAACTAAGAACTTCATCGACGATTTTGTTGCAGAGATAAGCTCGCCTTTGTACATGTTATTTCTTATGTAATGTTTTGTTAAATGTTTTGTGTGCAATAAAGTATAGTTAGTTAGTTAAATGTCCCAGGCACTGCAAGCGTCCGAGTGGTGCCTTCACCCATCTAGTGTGAGTGAAAGTGCCACTGGACGCTGTATAAATCATCCCATTACTACCTCAGTGCTTTCTAAGTACAATGGCCCAACTATGAGCCTAAGTGCGAAAATCTGAGAGACTCTATCAATTTATGCATAAGAGCAATTGTATAGACTGTGAAAGATTCACGAGACAAATATATCGAGTGAATGTGGGTGGAAGGGCCAGTAAGGGACGTCCCAGGTGGACGTACTTTGGCCAAATAGGAGACTTTAGCAAAGGAAAATACAAAAAAGCACCCGCAACCGGCGTGCGTGCACGCAACAACTGATTAATGTCGATGTAGTGAAAGCGATCTGTCGGTATCGTGGCAAGCGGCAGACCCTGGTCTTTGCCTACCCCTCCGGGATACAGGCGAGAGTTTATGTTATGTATAAACTGTGTTATACAATTAGGTTAATAAACAAAAGTCACTAACATAAGTCACTGGTCTTTCATGTGTCTTTATAATATATGGTGTGGTATCATCATCATCATCAGCCATTTTACGCCCACTGCTGGACATAGGCCTCCCTCTCGGTTTTCCTAACCATAAGGGGTTTTGCCATAATCGCCACGCTGTGGTATAAAGGTGGTAGGGTATGAAGAGTATTAGTCTAATCTTATCTAACCACGTATGCTACATTGTCTTTCACGGCGTAATGGTTTTGTTTACTTCAACTTTTACAAAACAAATGTGTAAAGTTCCTCACTCACTTTGGATAATTGAACTAAACAATGGTCAGACGCTTTTACAAGCTCGGAAACAACTGTGTTTATTGAGCTTTTGTTTACATGATTTCCCTAGCGATAAACAATAATAGTATTCTATTATAATAGGAAATTCCACACAATTGGTGAATAAATCACGTATCCTAGTCCCAACTAGGATGTACTATGGTGTAGTATGGTTACAGTGTGGCATCGGATTAAGAATAGCGTCACTCCATTTCCTTTCGTGGATGTCGTAGAAGGCGACTAAGGAAGTAAAATACCAGGAGACGGGCAGCAGCGTCCTCCTGAGATTCCAACCGCATGCTGCGATCGCCAACACGCCTGCCAAGCGTGGCGATTATGGCAAAACCCCTCATGGTTTTCATAACCATGTCCTGCAATGGGCGTCAAAAGGCTGATGATGATGGTAACCAGGCAATGACATCACAAACATGGAAATACACCCAGACTGAGGCCACTTGTACGAGTATATTGTATGTAATGTAATTTAACGTTCTACAATTAATGTCCACAACTTACACGTGATGCTGCTATTCCATAGCAGTTGCTTTAAGATACTACTTTATATTGCTTTATAATACTTAAAAAGACCGCCTCGTTGATCTAGCGGAAAACACGCTTGGCTACCAAAACAGAGGTCGTGGTTTTGACTCCCACTGGAGTCATCGACTGGCTTGATTTACAAATGGTCTCAATCTTGTTGTATTTCCATGTCTGTGATGTCCTTACCGATTGTACAGAGTATTCTAATCTTGAAACAGGACAAGTGATTGTATTGTGTGGAAGTAAATTTTTTTATTATTCAATACGAGCGGTATTGAATAATAACCGCGGCTTGGTTGGCTCCGCACGTATTGACTTGTCTTTCCTGTGGGCTAGGCCCACTAAGCTGTCAGGATGTTATAGGTGCTGGGCAAGCCTACTCCATCTAAAATACAATGTCCCAGGCACTGCAGCGCCCAAGTGGCCCCTTCACCCATCTAGTGTGAGTGAAGGTGCCACTGGACGCTATATAAATCATCTCATTACGTAGATGCAAAGGCCTGAGTATTATTGTTATCGTTATCATTATCGTCATAGTCATGGTCGTAAAAATATTATTGATAAATGTTTATTATAATTGTAGAATTCTAGATGGCCCGATCGGACCACCATGACAATGTTTTTTAGGGTTCCGTACCCAAGGCGTAAGGGACCCTATTACTAAGACTCCGTCCGTCCGTCCGTCTGTCACCAGGCTGTATCTCATGAACCGTGATAGTTAGACAGTTGAAATTTTCACAGTTGATGTATTTCTGTTGCCGCTATAAAACCAAATACTAAAAACAGAATAAAATAAATATTTATGGGGGTTTTTGCGTTCCAACCATCAAGAGCGGCGAAATGTCCACAAGAAGGCCCCAATGACGGGACAAAAACATTATTCGCCGACAGAACAGTAGCGTGAGCGGACAGTGCGATAGATTCATACAGAAACTATTGTTACAAAAGATGCTATGAAAACTATAGGAATTGAAGGCCGACGCTTTTACTCGAGTTATGATTATTCAGTGCCTCTATGCTGAATTTGGTGGCCGCATATGCTAGTCACCAGGTATAGTCCTTTTTTTAGGGTTCCGTACCCGAAGGGTGCCAAACGGGACCCTATTACTAAGATTTCACTGTCCGTCTGTCTGTCTGTCCGTCTGTTTGTCACCAGGCTGTATCTCATGAACCGTGATTGCTAGGCAGTTGAAATTTTCACAGATGATGTATGTCTGTTGCCGCTATAAAACCAAATACTAAAAACAGAATAAAATAAATATTTATGGGGGGCTCCCATACAACAAACGTGACTTTTTTGCCGCTTGATCGATATTAATAACGGCAACAGGTAGATGCTTGAAATATTCAAATGTTGTATAGTTAATGGTACGGAACCCTTCGTGCGCGAGCCCGAATCGCACTTGGTCAGTTTATCATAATGTAGCGTTTTTTTTTAAACACTGGGTATAGGTCATCATCTGATCCACGGAACCTCCGCTGACGTAACGATATCGCGCGACCATCGGGCTGCCGGGCAAAACCCCTCATCATCATCAACCCATTATATCCCCACCGAGGGGCACCGGTCTCTTCCCTGAGGAAGATATAGGCCATACTAAACCATGGGGGCCAAGTCCGGATTGGTGGCCTAGTCCGGCCTATGTCCTGCAGTGGGTGTCAAAGGGCTGATGATGATGATGATCGGGCTGCCGGTCTGGCCACTGCCCGTTGTACTGTGCTCGGCCGTCAATCTGTGATTGCGCTAGTCCAACTGCCACCTTCCTGCCTCACCAGGTGTCCCGCCCATTTCCATTTCAATGTCAAGACTCGTTCGCCAATGTTGTTGACGTATGAAGTCATTGGGTAGATACTACGAGTCTGAGACCTACGGTAATATCATGGCTCACTCCATGATATTACCAGAGAATAAATATATAGACCGGGGTCACCAACAATGTAACTCAAATTCACGTCACCAATGGCGGGTTAAAAGGCATACCTAAGTAAAGGGAACATAGAATCGGACATTATTTGAGATTATGTGAGGGCCTTTTTAGCTCGTAATTAAAACGTCCCTCGAAAGACAAACCGAAATAACATTAACGGCGACCAAATAAAATGCATTACTCATTGTAATGGAGTGAATTTATCAACCCTCCGAACATTCTACAATAGTGTTCTATTGTATACTTAAGCGGCCACCTAGCGTCGCCCTAACTGGACAATAACACGCGAGTAAAACAACATTCAAATTAGAAAATCCATCAGGCCTCCACTTGTCCACATTTTTCTGTCCTCGTACATCTTCGTCCAGCCGCTGTCAGCAATCTTTAATTACTTTTGAAGTTGATTAAAATGTGACGATGATAAACCTTCAAATCTTATCCTAGTGCCCTGCGCATTGGACGGTTTCACACTGAACTGTAACACAGCGCTGATTTTCAGCATAATAATATCCTATTCGCCAGCAATTAATACATTGTTAGCTGGACATGCAACTAGCTAATATCTAAAACGCATTGTCGCTTCGACGTGCCCATTTGGGACGTTGGCCTGGGTTATTAACCTAAATAATCGTACTTTAATTCTGGGTTTTAGCGTTTTTCACGATGTAAATACCAAGGATTCCTACGTCATTAAATGGTTGCGGTGATTTGGGGCTGGTATTGAATTAAATGCCGGTCGTATATAATGGGGTTGGGGGTAATTGTTAGGGGTCACATGACGGTGTACGATGACTTTCGAACAAGAACGTTTTCGAATTAATTCTTCTTAACCGACTTCAATACTTTCTGTAGCGACCGCTCAGCTGTGGAATGATCTGCCGGTCTTAATAAGGAGCTCCCCATCCCCAGCTGTCTTCAAAAGCAAGGTTAAGGAGTTTTATCTGTCTCTGCATGTATAATATCGGTGTATTTATCTATTTATTTTGTTTCGTCCATGTAGGTATACTATAATATTCTTTATTTCCTCCTCGCGTAGCTTGTTATTATATGTTACGTATGTTTATCATTACTATATGCGTAATTGTTTATGTAGATATATTCTTATTTATATAAGTACCTAGCATATTCATATTTGCACCGACTAAGCGTTACGGTGTGTTTTTATGAATAAGCAATTTATTTATGATAGCCCTCCAATTTTAAAACATATACGTAGACAAAATACAATATTGACGACTAATTAATACGATAAGACTATAATCGTATCACAAAACAATCCGTTTTTTTGCGCGAAATATTTTCATTCTTAGGAGACGCAAAATAAAAACAATGTCCTGCGGATTGAAAACGGATTTTTTTGCGTAACGTTTGCAGCAGCTTTAGTCACTTTGCCTTAATAGAAGCAGAGCCAATGTTTGTTTGATAAGTTAAACATTTTTTTTTATCGGACCTGGAAATATTTTTGTTACTAGTACAAAAAGGGATTTTGTGTAAAATTTGCTCCCGACGCATAATGACCAATATTTTTTATTTGAAACACGCATATTGACCAATACGCATAACGACTTATACGCGAAATGACCAATATTTTATTCGTAAAATAACCAATCAATGACATACCCTATACGCGAAATGACAAATATTTATCACTTATCAGTTTATTCCTGCCAACCCTGTTATCTTTGAAAGATACTTCCTCATTATCTAAAGTAGGTACTAGCCACTTCATATGACAAATGATGGTTAATTTTCTGTTTGACGTGTACCTATGTCATGTCAGTTGCGTTGCGTGACAAAAAGATGGAGGAGAATTTGAAATTGCAATTTTGTGAAAATCAAAAAGTTTGTTTCAACAAACGTCTCGTGATACGAGTATGTCATTTTGCGAGTACCCATTTCACGTATTTTTTTCTTTACAAAAATGTGTCGTAATGCGTAATGACATTATGCGTCGGGAGCTAAAATTTCATGAAAAATAGATAATATATAAAAACAAGAATAAAAAGCATTTTATGTACAAGCCAGTGACACAAAGACACGTTTTAACACTTAAATTCAAATTACACAGTAATTTTGTGTAATTTCTGCCTTGTTCTGTTTAGTGGAAAGAACTTTTATTTTTCCTTGCGGCTCCAGGTAGAACGAGCTTATTAATTTTCCACACAAATTACGGGTGTAATTCTCTATCGTTGCATAATAGAACGGCTGTAGTTTTTTAACAGCTTTGTTTCTCTGGTGCACAAATTGAACAATAGACAATATTCTTATCGTTTCTAAAAAATAAACAGCAGGTAGCTTTTTAACGCAAAATCAATTTACTCTATTGAAGGGGGATTTCGTTAATCTCGATATACCTAAAATTATAACATTGAAGGTTCTATCAATCATTTATCAATTATCATTACCAACCTGACAATAGATAAATGATTGATTGCAGGCGTGGGGCATGCCCACCAGATGGCCTGACGACGGGTTACGGTGGCAGGGAGTCGCTGGATGCGGACGGCACAACGCCCCGTGAAACTTGGAAAACCATGAGGGAGGCCTATGTCCTGCAGTGGGCGTCAAATTACTGATGATGATGATGATAATGATTACCAACCTGGTGTCTGAGGTGTAAACATACCTCAGCAGTTGAAATTGCCAATACGCGGTGGGCACGCGTAGCGTTTAGGCCCATACTTTCACTCTGAGAGCGATTAGATTACATTAGAACTCTTTATTGTACACACCAGGGAAAAAAATGCGTTAAAAGCCAAAAATACATAAAACAGTGTTTTTCTCGCAAGTTACGTATTTCACAATACGTGGGAATGTTTCTGCGTAACACTGTCCGATTAAAATCACTACTACCAACCATTGAAACTCATTCCCATTCCGATCGTCTTTTAAACCACGCCGTGACTGCTCAATACAGCGGCCCTCCACCTTTGGTGACTTCGCTTTCCTTTTAACGGTTCGAAAGCTAGGGATCACCAAAGGTTCAAACTTCGACAATATGCTGGTAGTGAGCCGATATTGCAAGCGAAACCGTCTTGATGCGATTAACGTAGCGCAATAGAGTCTGCACAGAAAGACTCCAATAGAAAGAAAGAAATAAATAACTTCCACACAACAAAATCACTTGTCTTGGTCCCAAAATAGAATACCCTGTGCTATGGTAACCAGGCAAGGACATCACAAACATGGAAATACACCCATACTGAGGCAATTTGTACAAATGTACAGCGGCCCCTGGTAGAAATTGAACCCGCCACCTCCGACATGTTCCCTCTGGATCAATAAATGTATATAGTTTTATATAAACCATATTCAACTTAAAGATAACTGGTATTCAAATAATGTTAAGGGGGACGACTGTGTCTTGAGTTCAACATGTTCATGAGTAATAACTTTAACTTAAAAACTCTGTTAATTAAGTTAAAACGTTTTATGGAACGATTTAATGTGGAGTGTCTTTGTTAGCTTCTTCACATAATCTATCTAATTATGAAACTAAAACATTTGACGTTAATTAAGTAAAAATCTTGTTTTTATAACGAACAAAAGAATGTGATACGCCGACCGGAAGTCAATATTTGACATGAATTGTATGAAAAACTGTCAAATTTTAACTGTCCGTGGGCTTGTCTATAGATGGATCATTTATATGAAACAGTAAATTCATAAATGCACGGTGTCGTTCAATAAATAAATATAATATCCACACAATGACACAATATAATCACTTGAAGTAAAGAAAAAAGGAAATTCGATTCTATTCGTTTCAATAAATTTCGCGATACTGTTTTTAGTTTACAGGAAGTAATTCTGGCTAGAAGCAAAAGCCAAAAAAAAATTATGAAGAGGAAGCTATAGGAACTAGGCTCTCTGTAAAATCCCATCCCGGGACCATGTTCCCTCGATTAAGCTTAACCAGACATTGCCTCGATCCCAGGCGTTTTGTTTCGCAAATAGTGCCGACCTAGATTTGCTGCATTTTGCCGCGTTTCCAGTTTAACTCGCCCTTTAATCATGATAGAGCAGCCAGACAGTGACTGATTTGAATTGGTCTATCAGAGACTATTTGTTGTGCAAAATAAAGTACGCAAGGCTTATGCCACGGTACGTGCGAATATGGTAACATAATACTTTAATGAGTTCTTTCATATAAGTATTTTATAAAGCCAGTTGTAACGTGCTATGATTAAAATAAAGACTCCGCTAACAAAGCTGAAACAATCGTTTCTTTTATGTAAATTTCCACTGATACTAACATACAAAATTAAAAATGTATAAAAAATTGGAATATATCGAGGCGCTGTAAGTGGAAGGGCCGGTAAGCGACGTACCAAACTAAACAGGGGATGTATTGGCAAAGGGCGAAAAAGTACCCGAAATCGGCGAGAATGCAACGACTAATGAATGTTGATGAAGCAAAAGAGATCTGTCAGGGTCGTGGCAAGTGGCAGACCCTGGTCTCTACCTACCCCTCCGTGACACAGGCGTGAGTTTCTCCTACGGTTACTGACATAGAAGTCTTTCTTACAAAGAACAAAGAAGAAAAATTAATAAATAAATAATAAATGCCTCTCAGGATTCGTACTTCTTGTTTGAAAGACTCTCCATTCTCCAAGCTACTGCTAAGCTACATAATGTTAAAGGCTGCGAAGGGTCCTCATCAGACATTTTTCCATCAAACACAGGCTTTATTATCAAAAATAACAAAAATAAAGCAGATTAACTGCGATCCGTCGGTTGATAGCGCTCACAGATTAACGCGGATATGAATTTAACTATTCTGCTCCTGCCACAGATGTCTTAATCCGCGCACTGTGTTCCATCTACACGCACGAGCGTTCCGCAAGAGCTTCAACTATTTCATCTGCTAAGAGTCACCCGCGACAATGCGCCGTCAATGGCAAAATTACCTATCTATTGTAATGATAATAGGGGTTAAAGTATGAAATTGCCGTTTTATTGCAATAGGTTCTTTGAATTGACATAGAATCTTCATGGTTTGAGGTTTTCGAATGAAACTTTTTTCAAATGGTTTCTATGATGTTCTTTTTTTAAAAAATGTGAAACATTTGAATATCGACTTTCAATTGTTTTTGTTATTCAATTTAGAAAAGAAAGATGGATACTGCGAAAATTCGAGTGATTTTTAAATACGAGTTCTGACGCGGAACTAACGCGGCAGAGACAGCCCGCAATATCAATGCTGCGTTTGGAGAGGGGTCTACTAATGAACGCACCGTGCGATTTTGGTTTAAACGCTTTCGTGATGGAAATTTCGACTTAAAGAATGAGCCACGAGGAAGACCGCCCACACAGGTGAATAACGATGAATTAAGAGAGATAGTGGAAGCCGACCCTAGTCAAACTACCCAGGAATTAGCGGCATGGTTTAACGTTACCTTACCCACAATATTGACTCACTTGCGTCAAATCAATAAAATAAAAAAATACGAAAAATGGGTGCCTCATAATCACTCGAATTTTCGCAGTATCCATCTTTCTTGTCTAAATTGAATAACAAAAACAATTGAAAGTCGATATTCAAATGTTTCACATTTTTTAAAAAAAGAACATCATAGAAACCATTTGAAAAAAATTTCATTCGAAAACCTCAAACCATGAAGATTCTATGTCAATTCAAAGAACCTACTGCAATAAAACGGCAATTTCATACTTTAACCCCTAATATTAACAAGATTTTTTTATGCCTAAAATAAAACCTAGTTAGATCATCTTATCAGCCCTGAAACCCCCGTTTCCGTGATTCTTATCACTACAAGAATATTTATCCGGAATTTAATGACGTAATTACATTTTTACAAATGTAACAGGAGAACATTTCGTCAATGTTTTTAGGGAAATTAGAATGATGCAGTATAATTATAATGCATAATGCGTAATTTGGCTAAAATTAATAGAAATTAAATTGAGCCTATGACTATTGTCCTATGACTATGTTTTCTAAGATATGTACATTTGTGAAGTTATAGTAGCAATACCACTCGCTAACGGTAAAGGAAAACGTCCTGAAGAAACCTGGGTGTCTGAGCTATTCACATACCTCAGCGCTTGAAATCGCCAATCCGCGGTGGGCACGCGTGGTGATTAAGCCCACACTCTCTCTGAGAGAAGGCCTGTGCCCTACTGTGGGAAGTATGTAGGCTGCTTATGAAACTGTGCCGATGTTTCCACGCGTTTAACTTCCCTTTAGGAGTATTATAGTTTTATTATTAGATAACACATTTTTCCGTCGTCATTATTCCGAATGAGCGATATATTAACAATAATAATTGCTCGTTTAAGACGGGTTTTCACGGTCTTAGTACGCTCGGACCGTGTGCGTACAGTTTTAGTTGATTATGACGATGCACTCGGTCCGAGCGCACTGACCGTCATCATAATCAACTAAAACTGTACGCACACGGTCCGAGCGTACTAAGACCGTGAAAACTCGGCTTTAAGCCGGGTTCTCACGATCTTAGTAGTCTCGGACAGAGTGATTAATCTGTTAATTAATCTGTTTTGTTATATGCTTTCTTCGTGCAGTGATCTGTAATTGGATTTGTATTGCTTTTCTATGTTAATAGCTCAGACACTCAGGTTCCTCACGATGTTTTCCTTCACAGTTAGCAAGTGGTATTGCTACTATAGGCAACTTCACAAAATTACGTAACGTAGAAAACAAAGTCATAGGTACATGGACGCACTGGGAATCGAGCCTGGGTCTCTCGCTTCCGAGTCCAATGTTCTACCCACTAGGCTACCACCGCTAGATGTAACAGTACTAGGTATCTAATTAATCTCTTGGAAATCCACAGCAACGCGCTTCTACCTTGCTACACTGTTCACAGGTGTGTAAGTCTTTTGTTTTGTTTGTAGTATATCCTGTTACCTGTTACGGTGTGTTATACGGAGGGTTACATAAAAAGTTTTAACTCAGCTCGGTGGTTTAGGATTCCGTGGTAAAAAAACTAGTGCGCTTTCTATGTTAGCATTTTTCAGTCGTGTTTTCGTGGTAAAATATTCCGGGCAGGTACAGTTTGCAATGCCAGCACGTGGTTGTTTCGCTCAATATTTGTACTTATCTCGTGAACAATAAGTGCGACGATGGCTTAGAGTTGTATTTTCGCTGAGCGTACGTTGTTACCGGATTACGCCAGCGAACATCTAATCGGTTGCGGTTGGTAGGGAGTTTAAAGTTAGCGCGAGTTTGAAGGAATTAAATTTTCATCAACAGCTTTACAACACGGTCAACCCTTTTATTTGTACAGTTTTTCAGGAAGATAATAGAGAACTTGCACTAAAAATGTTTTAATAGAATAGGAGAGGACACGTTAAACGCGTTATTTTTTTTTCTCTGCGACTAATACTTTTATAATATAACCAGTCGATAAGTCAATATATTCACGCGGTACTAAAACGCGCCATACAAATTGACCTTAGACTATGAAGTCACTCCCTAAAGTAACGCTTATAATGTACAAAGCGTTTATCAATATTTGAGTTATATCGTAAAGTAATGTTTTATGCATGTAAAACCCTTAAAAAAAAGTTCAGAATTCAATGTCAAAACGGAATCTAAAAAGTTTTATGTTATTAGAGTACTCGTAACTTTTTGTTTCGCATATTTTGTGGCCCCGAAAATCCCGAAAATAATATTAAGGTTTTATTTTTTTATTTTTCCTGGGTTTTTACATGATTTCTATGGTATAAAAGCAATGTCTTTCCAATCGAAGTTCTCCATTCTAGAATCGATACAAGTAACGCCACCTGTTGTGATCTTAAAGAACTATTCAACTTTAGGAGGGGGTTGATTTCAATCCTAGGATGTGACTCTCCGCCTATATTGGGTGGGGCTAAAAATTTGAAGAATATAGAAGAATGAATCGTAAAACTTCAACGATAAACTCTATAATCGCATATGTCAAGCCAACCGTGTCACACGTATCCACACAGATGAAATAAAACCCATAAATATCAACTCAAGATTGGAAGAAAGTTCAGTTTAGCCGAACCAACACCGCCGTTTGCCATAGCAACGCCAATTTTAAGCCAAGGTAGTAGTGGCGAGATGGGTCAAGCCCAAACCTTTTAACACAACATTAACATATTTATACAACATTTATTCTAAGCTTAGGATCTCACGGTTCTAGAAAGCAATAGCCATTAAAAACATAACTTGTAAAAAAAAGTCTCGCAACTCAGTTCTTCTACCGAAAAAGGCATGAGATTCATGTGGTTAATTTATTCAGTCCCTACCTAAGGGTCCTTCTGCCTTAACTTATTACGTAATTAGCTAATATAACAACATCTTATAGTGGCCACATCAGTATCAAATATCTTTTATTTTTTAAACAAGTAGATTGACTTGGCATTCGCACAAAATAATCTAATTTAATATAATATGTATTACTTTTGTATTTTCATTTAATGGCATCTCATTTCTTTTCGTATATAGTCCTAATTTTTTCCCTTGATCATTTTACGAGTTACCTTTGAATATAATTATATGTAAATACCTATCTACACCTATTATTCCATTGTATTATACATATACAGGTACACTGATTCATTCACATTGATGTATCTAGAAAACTAGGTCAAAATTGCAAAATGTTTTAGTTGTTCCTTAATTTATATACTTAACACTAATTGTATTTTAAATTTGAAGCTTCCATGTCTGCTAAAAGTGCTTTAGAGTTTTGATGATTAACATGATGATGACAAAATTAAGAAACTTTGCCTAGTTATAATTCTTAAGCTACTGGTTCAAATTGAATGAAAACTGAAATATACCGTGTTTATACAATGCCTGCTTGGTTACTAAAAATTCAAGCTTCTAGTTTTATCAGCAACGAAGTTAAAGGGGGTTGACATTGGCCTGATCTGTTCGAGACAAGGATGGTACGGCCATGCCGCTTTTTTGCTCGACTTGGCGAGGCACTGCCGTGCCCCCAGAAATAGCTAATATTGATTATGGGCTCTACAAGAGTTTCTAGCAAGAATCTCAACGAAATTTGAGTCGTATCGCCCCATGTTGACGAATCATTCGAGTGAAATAGGTTTCATCATCTTCCACCCATGCGTTTAATGAATAATTTTGTATGTAAACTATCTTGTTTTTCATACTTACCAGAATAGCTATTGTTACTGTGTATTAGATAGCTTGGGTGAAGATTAGGTTTAATTAACATGACACAATGACGTTGTACCTAATTATGAATGTCGATAATGATAAGACCTATAATTAAGTAATTGCATTATCTACCGTCAGGATTATTTATAATAATCTAGAGATTTTAGGTTTTCTATACGTCGCCTCACAATCTATAGTACTGGAGGGACCAATAGGGAAAATTACGGTAAATGTAAAAAAAAATTTAATTATAAACTCTGTTATTAAAGACTAAGTTTGGAGTGATTTTGTAAATTTTTTCTCCAAAATGATCTAGATTTTGAATTGGACACCTAGTTTAACTTGTAACGTTCATTAAATCGCAGTTTCTGTGCTACGTTGAATTTAAAAAAAAAAATTTGAATTGAATTGATGATTCACAACAAAAAAGTGTCCTGCTATGAATTTTTTATAGTCCAGGTTTTCTCATTTTAAGTGAATGAAATGTAATTCGTTCTTATGGGAAATAAATACTCAAAACCTAAACCTAAAAAAACTGTACGGGACAGCTTATACTTTTTTATCACACCTGCTCTGAAAATACATACTAATTATACCAATTAGAGGTAAGAAACGCCTTTATCCCGCCCTTTAAATCCTTTCATCCCAAGGCATGGAAGTTTGTATGAAAATCCTTCCGACCCAAGGGTGGGAAGTATGTATGAAATTCCATTACATACCCGGTTTTTTTTTTTTAATTTGTCAGCAGTCATACTGCAAAGAGACTTTAACTGTCTACTAATTAAATTTCAAGTAAATTGTTACTGGCCACATACAGTTTTTTTTTACCAGTTACCAACCTCCTTGGTGCATACAGAAAATTAAAAACGAAATTATTTTTGTATATAAAACGCGCGGAATCACGGAAGAAGTGGCTGCATGACCTTATGATCTTAGCCTACTCCAGAAACGGGCGAATAAAAAAAGGAAAAGCCCGCGCATTTTCGCAAAAATTTCGATTGATTTAGCATTTATCTTTGTGTTTATAATTTTCCTCGTAGGTGTAATAAAAAGCACTATACATACCTCAGGATAAAGTACAGTTCCATACCTCAAATGGTTTGCGCCCCTCGCAAGCTCGTGGCGCAAATGCCATAATCTCGGTATGGAACTGTCACTTTCTTCCCTCTGAAGTAATTGTACTATTTTTGCGAAGTCGTTGTTTCGCCAAGGTAGAAGTTTATTGTGCAGTCGACACCACATCAATGTTTTCATGCGTGCACGTGGCGTGCACTGTAGTAGATTACATTACGGATGACTTTGCAACTAAAATGTAAAACACTCATAGCGTTCAATTGTACTAACAAATAGAACATCAGGAATATTTCGTTACATGAATTGGATGTGACGAAATATTCCTGATTTTCTAGTCCTCTGCTCGGCCTCTTCACACTTTTTCTAGCCGTGGTAGCCCAGTGGGTAGAACATTGGACTCCGAAGTGCGGGCCCCGGTTTGATTGCCAGTGCGGGCATGTACCTATAACTTTGTTTTCTAAAACATCGTGAGGAAACCTGAGTGTCTGAATTATTCACATACCTTAGCGCTTGAAGTCGCCAATCTGCGGTGGGCACGCGTGTTGATTAAGCCCATACTCTCTCCCTAAGAAAAGGTCTGTGCACTACAGTGGGACGTATATAGGCTGCTTATGTATATATGTAGGAACGGATGACTTTGCAACTAAAATGTTAAAATGATGTGCTATCAAGTGTATTATTGAATAGAACATTCGTTACATCCAGTGGGTACCTCTGCTCGGCCTCACACTTTTTCTAATCGAATCTTCTCTCTTATTCACAACTCTTCCTTTCTGAGAGAAGTTATGACGTTTATGTTTCATCATCATCAACCCATTATGTCCCCACCGAGGGGCACGGGTCTCTTCCCTGAGGAAGGTATAGGCCATACTCCACCACGGGGGCCAAGTCCGGATTGGTGGAGGCTTGTAGACTAGTCGCTCGTCTACTGTCAGAAGTTGTCAAGCCGCCCTAAGGCCTCTGACTTGGCTTAACGACTGCCATCTATCGACGGCAGCCGGCACCAACAGCTTAACGTGCCTTGCGAAGCACGGAACCGCTCGGAAAAATGCCACTAGCGTTAGGCATAGACGGCGACCCATCTATGCACTGAACGCACCCAGTGTTGCTTAACCTTCGTGATCGTTTAAGATCACTCAGGCAGCCGGGGCTACGAGCGATCCTATTTTTGTTTATTCAGCCCCAAAATGCACTATTTAAACCTAGTTTTTTATAAAGCCTCAGCGCTCACGCGACATATATTCGTGACGCGTTCGTATTTATCGAGAGTCGAGACACGACAAACACTATCGCCGACCGCAAGCTTATTTCGGCTTGATTAAATTGACGGCCCGAATATACTACGTGGTGTACAGAAGAACAGCCCAGCACTCCATTTGCGAGGAAGCAAATAAAATGGGAACTACGACGGGGCGACCAGAGTTTAGTGTGGCCAATTGGGTGCAATTCTAAAGGGAGTCCGAAGTGGAATTGTATTGATTGGTATGACTTCAAAAAAACAGGCATAGTTTTTTTTTTCGAAAAAATGTGAAAAATTAAGTTACTAGCTTAATTTCGGATACACATAGTACTTGATTTTTTGGTCCAGGTTTCTCTCTGATTTGCAGAGCCTAATCATTGTATTTAGAGGCAAGAATAGAATCAAGTAATCCGGAATTAAGCTGATAATGTGCAGTGCTTACGAAAGTTTTAGTTTTAAAATTAAGTTACTTATTAGATTTAGGTTTTGCAGCGAATATAAGTCTTGCGACCGGCATTTTTGTGAATAATGCGACGGATCGAAAATCTAGTTACGGCATTACGAAGAAAGAGTTAATTAATACGAGTATCTGTCTAAGGATTAGTTTATGATTACCCTTACTAATAAATTGTAAGTTTTTGTTTATAAGAAGGCCAATAAAGTTCTAAGAAAATTATGAATTCTTGTTCTTGTTGACGACCTCGTGGCGCAGCGGTAGTGCATCGGCATACCATGCGAGAGGTCCCGGGTTCGAATCCCGGCTGGGGATAAAAAAAAATAACCCCAGGTCTTGGATTTTTACATGTTTGTGATGTCGTTGTTTCTGGTTCCCACGACACAGGGTATCCTAGTGTGGGGCCGAAAGCAATATATGTGCCTGTATGTAAATGTTTATGTTTATGTTTGTTCTGCTATGCGACGGATATCTTAGACGTGGTCGACCAAGGCGGAGATGGCGCGACGATCTCAAAACCTTTTGCCCGGAGATGGGAGATGGATGGACGGATGCCTCAAGACAGAGAAGAGTGGAGGATCGTGGGGGAGTCCTTTGCTCAGCAGTGGGACACAAAGCCGGCTAACTAAAAAAAATTAATTCTGGCTCTCTGTCACTACGTGAAAGAGGAACGAACAAGGATATTTCGGGGACAAACCAAAGACAGTTTTGCATTTATAGGAACAGAAGTTTCATCATCATCATCAGCCATTTAACGCCCACTGCAGGACATAGGCCTCCTTCGTGGTTTTTATAACCATGACGGGTTTTGCCATAATCGCCACGCTTGGCAGGCGGGTTGGCGATCGCAGTATGCGGTTGGAATCTGCTGACGCTGCTGCCCGTCTTCTAGTAATTTATTTCCTTAGTCGCCTTCTACGACAGAACTGAAATTTAAAAAGACATAATTTAAATTGACGCGACAGCTTCGTATTTATTTGTTACACTCTGAGCTTTCATAGTTATACATTGAACGGGTTAATGGCGATGATTTATTAGGTAAATTCCCAAAAATAAATTTTAATACAGTTGCTCAAAAAGTGGCAGGGACGTATAGCGTTTGGGATGTGGGCTATTACATACTCGTGCCTTTTTTTTACCTTTCCCGAACTCGTGCGTTCTCTTTCCCAACTGTCAAAATAATGTCTATTAAAAAGAAAAAAACAACCATTAAGTTTTTACTAAAAAAAAATCATAGAAGTTTTTATGATTCATGCAAATACGTATATTTCTAAAAAGAAGCTACTAAGTAATTTGTTTCACTATCAGATTTAATGATTTGATTGAATGAGTTTGGTTAGGTTTCATTTCATTTTATCTCATTAAATTTCATTTTCATTTCATATCAATAAAAAACTTCTACTGAAGACTTGGCTGTATGGGCATAGTTCCCTTTGCCTACCAGAATGGGTGAAGAAAAAAAAACTCTGCTTATATTCTACGGTTGGCGCCATTTTTCAGAAATTTTCTTTGCGAGTTTAGTTGTTTGTGGCACAAAATGAGTAATTTCGACCCTAGTTTTTTTGAATTAACACCACCGGAACGCAGTATAATTGCACAAAATGCTTCGGAGAACATTTTACCGGCAAAGTAAAAAAGTCGCTACATATCTACATACGACGAATTTATTGCGTGGAGAGAAGAGAAAAAAGCAAATAGTCTTTCATTTTTTCGCAACTGTATTAAAAATAGTCGTTCAGTACACGTGCGGAACCGTCATTGCAACTTGTTCCGACTGTCAACCCTCGCCTTCGGCTGCGCCTCGGCTCGGGTAGACATTTGTCGGAACTCTTTGCAATGACAGCCTTTCCACACTTGTAATGAAATATACTATTCCGTCTTTCGGCAACGTTGCAGCTACCGCGGTCACGGGTAGACTGAAGTGGCGAGTACAGTTAATTATTGTAGTGAGGGTAGGTGGTCTACCCTCAAGTCGCTTTTACTTTTTAACGTCGTGAATTCTACCTAATAAATCAACGCATTTCACCTAGGCTCCAGAGTACAATACAAATCTTTTTTTTTTTTTTCAATACAAGCATGATTTGCGTTGGTTACCATACTAGAATGTTATAAGCACGACAATAGTTGCTATTTGCCTCTATTTGGTAGTCTACAAGCAATACCAGCACAATGGCGTTCCAATGGCAGAACCCGCACAAATTAAATAGGCATTTCCCGCTGAGAAGGTCCAATCGAGCGAGACGCCGAGTTAAGTTGCACGGGTTACGCCATTGGAATGCGATTGGTTGCTGAACTACCGATAGTGTCAATTGAACAACCATTACACGCAGAACTGATGGCCGATGGGGCCGAAAAGTTCTCGAACGGAGACCACATATCGGCAAGCGCAGCGTAGGACGACCAGCCACAAGATGGACAGATGACCTGATCCAAGTGGCAGGAAGGCGCTGGAGCGCCGCTTCCAACCGGTCTTTTTGGAAATCCATGGAGGAGGCCTATGTCCAGCAGTGGACTTCTTGTGGCTGAATGATGATGATGATGATGATACCAGTACTAATATTGACTCTATTGAACTACAATGCCTCTTAGAGACTCGCCGTCAGTTCTTTGGATTCTGTGGATTCTGTTCGTTGTACCGGGATGTCCGCGATCCGAGCCAAGCCACATCCTCTGTTAATTGCTGTTCAAAAACGATTGGTTGCGCACGGTCGCAGTTCTACAATAGCTTCATTAACGTACGTGTGGCGGCGGTCGGCAATCCGGCCGCGCTGACGGTCTTTAATCGCTGATTAAAATTGACACATCGAGTGGCGGCCAGCTCGAAAAATTTTATAAGTCTGGCGTCAAGATAAATTGCATAAACGTAGAGCAAATCTGGTACTCACGTCCAAAAATTGATTCATGATGTGCATCGATATATTTAACAAGTTACCCGATGAATAAAAATCCGAAAAAATTAATTCGGTTAAGAGACTTGTCAAAGAATATCTTTTATCAAAAGGTTTCTGTTGTATAAAAGAGTACCTAGAATATAAGGATTAGTTTAGATAACAGTATGAAATAATTCGCTGTACATAATGCAATGTAATAATAGAGTTAAGATTAGCTTAAGTAAACAGTTAAGTTTAATTAAGTATGTGTTTACACTTAAAAAGGTAGACTCTGGCAAATTGTCAATAAGCATCCTGTTACCGCTACTGTAAACCCAAAGTCAAATACCTACATTAAAATTTTCATTTCATTTCGGAAAAAAGATACCTACCTAAAGTTGGGCAAAGCATAATATGAGCGAAAATCTGAGCAGTTTGGATGACTATGGAAATGGATATGTAATAACACGACTTCCTGGTTATTCCAGCGGTATCAAGTCGGATTACCATGCTGGAGGTCGTGGGTTCGATTCCCACTGGGGGCGCCATATATTTGTACACATGGCCTCAGTCGGGGTGTATTTCCATGTTTGTGATGTCCTTGCCTGGTTACAATAGCACAGGGTACCTATCCTAGTTTGGGACCAGGACACGTGATTGTATTGTATGGAAGTTAACTAAAGCCTGAAAATTTCTAAGTTATATCCCACGTTAACCGTCAATGAGAGCCGAAGTTATCTGTCCGGCAATATACATACAATAAAAACAATAATCAAAAATTAAATAATCTAACAACCTGATGTTGGGAAGGTGTTCCTGTACGAGAAACTGGGGAGTAGTTTCCACTAGGTGCCATAAGTGGCCGTTGTTATGCAATACAGTATTAACTCATAAATTGTAAAAAAGTAGGTTTTGATGCAGTCAGTCAGCTTTGCAGATCAACGTTTTTCAAAAATGCCAATGAGGAGCATTTTTTTATAGTTATAAAAACATAAACACATGTCATGTTAAATCTGACTTTGTGTAATTTACAATAGTGTTCTATATTCCATAACATTGATTCTCCGTAGGTATACTAAATATACTTTTTGTCCAGTTGTGGGTACGCCTTTATAATGCCTATTAATATACGTCGCACAGTAGAACACAGGCCTTCTCTCAGAGAGCGAGTATGGGCTTAATCACCACGCGTGCTCACTTTAGATTGGCAATCTCAAGCGCAGCGGTATGTGACTACTTCAGACACTCAGGTTTCCTCACGATGTTTTCCTTCGCAGTTAGCGAGTGGTATTGCTACTATAACTTAACCAATTTACGTTAGGTACTTAGAAAACAAACTCATTGCTACACGCCCGAACGAGAAGCCGCCGTCAAGGTACGCTATGCCACAGGACTTAAAAATATCCTGGCCACAACAACATCCTGACAAATAAACCTATTTTCGCTAGTGCATAATATGTGAGTTGCTGCGTCAATTTTATCGTAATGGAAAATATGAGATGTTTTTCGACGAGGAAAATCCGATATTGGGTGCATTGTTATGCAATATTGAATGGAGTCGAATTGCGGCGGTTTTCCGTTGAAAGATATAAACGAACGAAAGTTAAATTATTGCATTTTCAGCCGTCGTGGCACAATATTGGATTTAAAAGAAAATTGACACTATGTTGACACTACAGCGTGATTTTGAAATCGTTTGCAACAGTATTATTAATGATTTATTAATGTATGGGTTAATAAATAATATATAATGTATGGGTTCAAGTCCCGGTATGGATGGAATTTTTAGCCTCTAGGTTTTTGAAATTGTCCTCAGCACGGATTAGTGCAACAAAAAGAATATAATAATGTATAACACATTAATTTGTAAATATTCTTGAATTCCAACCTTTGGTTCGAAACTGTGAATCCAAATTTAAAGTGGTTGGAAGTACCATGACGTTCATAAACAGCCTATATACGTCCCACTGTAGGGCACAGGCCTTCTCTCGGGGAGAGAGTATGGGCTTAATCACCACGCGTGCCCCCCGCGGATCGGCGATTTAAAGCGCTGAGGTATGTAAACAGCTCAGACACTCAGGTTTCCTCACGATGTTTTCCTTCACCGGTAGCAAGTGGTATTGCTACTATAACTTCACAAATGTACATAACTTAGAAAACCAAGTCAAAGGAACATGCCCGCACTGGGATTCGTACCATGACGTTGAAAAATGTTTTCTAATATGTTAAATGCGTAAGAGTATGTCGTCCGATGTGCGTAAACAATTAAAAGAACAATTGAGTCGGCCGGAATAGTTCTTTTTTTACTTTTATTACTTTTCATCCTTATATTGTTTGTTTATGCTTAAGGAAAGTACCTACTTTTTCCTAAAAAAAAAATATCGCCTCACGTTTTTCAAAACTAGCACCATATGTTTCTGAGGCATGGTCAGTTGTCTCCTTAAAAAACGAGTTTGCTTTTTGTGCCCTTTAACTGCAGGAAAGTTCAATCGACGCATTTTATTATAAAAAAAAACTAAATATTGGGTAAAACAAACAGAATTATAACACCAATAATAAGAATATACTTTTTTCTAGCCTTTCGGTGTCAACTAGCGCCCATCAGAGAAAAAAAAAACTATCATATTAACTATTATCTTTTTTTTTATAACAGGTCATATTTTTAGGTATAAGCATGTATAAGATCTCAATCGATTCATCGTATAAAAAACCGGCCAAGTGCGAGTCGGACTCGCGCACCGAGGGTTCCGTACAAACCTGCAAGGTTTACAAAGTTCGTTCATTACGACAATCGAGTCATAACTATGGTATTTTTATTGCAAAACATGAGGAAAAAAGTAATAAGTTTATATTTATTAAAAAATATATATTTTGTAATGTAACTAAAAATTTAAGGTTTTCGGAATTTTTCCTTTATGTGTGCTATAAAACGTTGCTTCATGCCAAATTTCAAGATTCTAGGTCGACTGGAAGTACCCTTTAGGTTTTGATTCCCTTGCGAGTACTTGCGAGTTTCAAAATATGCAGCTTAAATTGCTGTTTCTTTTGATTGCGTTGACATAGAAGTTAGATTTTGTTACAGCTTAAAGGTATTATAGACCTGAGTATTTGGTATGAATTTCAATTTAATACCTCTACGCGTTTATGATGGTTTTCGTAATTTTTCCTTTATCTATGCTATAAGACGTTGCTTCGTACCAAATTTCAAGATTCTGAGTTCACGGGAAGCACCCTGTAGGTTTTGATTCCCTTGCAAGTGTTGAAAATTTGCGGCATAAACGGCTGTATCTTTAGATTGCGTTGGCTTAGAAGTTTGATTTTTTCACAGCTTCAAGGGACAGTAGACCTGAGTAATTGATATAAATTTCAGCTTCATACCTCCACGCGTTCCTGAGAAAAAGGGTCTTGACAGACGGACGGACGGACGGACAGACGGACAACAAAGTGATCCTATAAGGGTTCCGTTTTTTCCTTTTGAGGTACGGAACCCTAAAAATAACCAACAAGCCGACTGCTAAATATTCAGCAAAATTCAACAATGTAACTCATTGCGAGGTGCCTAGGTTTGTCCCACCTGCTTAGTAGTTAATGGCCAGGAGTCGGGTGGTTGGTTATCTTTTATTCCAGTTTTTTAGAACGTACAGCAGCGTGAAACCCACGTTCAATAACCATTTTTGGCAAAATTGCGTTAAAATCTTGGGTTCTGGGCCCTAGGTTCTAGGTCTAAGGGTATATATATATATTTTTTTTATGTGCTCAATATTACTTTTCATTCTCTTATTACTTTTTTCTAAAATGTAAAAAATACAATATTTTCTAAAAATTCATAAATTGTTTCATTCCTCGGTTCTTAAGTTCATAAAATGATCGTGTGTGGACAATACTAAATAGTAAAAAACAAAAACCAAATCCATGTCTCTGCTAGATGTGGATTTGGTTGATCCCGGGGTTATAAGCCCGGGGCTCCCTACACCTCATTACAAAAGTATCGTATTTCCAATTATAATAATGTTATCTGATTGTTACGTACCATCTGTAGCCCAATGTTACTATTACAATAAACAGCGGTTTGAGCTTAGCCGAGGGTTCTTCCAAAATGGTTGAACAGTGACTAATGTAGATAAAATCAAACTTGGCAATCTCCACCAATCGATAATTCATACATATTGCATAAATATCTTTCTTGAAACTATTGTCATTAGTTTTTTTTTTTTATTTTTTCAATAATTCGGTCAAATGGAGATTGGTAGGTATTTTGCACTCTTCAATTGATGCTATAGGTACTAGGTCTGAAAAGTCATAATCTTGCTACTGCGATAAATTCGAAAGTTTCAATGAACAGATGTTTGTTAGACAATCACGCTGAACGGATCTGAATTAAATTTGGCACAGAGGTAGTTTATAGTAAGGAATAGCACATATATATTTTATCCCGAATAAACGCGTAGTGTAAAGTTACGTACATGGTCTGCATCACGCAACTTACAACTTCATCAAAGTAATTCAATGCAGTTTATTTGTATTACGTTTTCCTTTTATAAATTGATCGACTATTTCTAGATACCTAACTTGTAAAGCCTACTTAACTGTAATAGTTTTACTTTTAACTTCTTTGTATGTACTACTTTCTTGATATTTTTTTACGTTTCTACAAAGCACCGTTCAGCCGAGAAAGGGCGGCACGCGATGCTCTACTCTAACAATTTGCGCTTTTAAGCTTCATATTTCGCAAACAAATTCCTAAATTAAAAAAAAATAGTTTTTTTAAACTCACAATCTTAAAAGATCAATTCAATGACAACCAAACCTTTAGGGTTGACTTATAAAAAAAAATCCCTCATGTAGGTCTAGGTATAGTACACAGTAAAAAATATATTTAATGTTTTATTCCACTGTTTTGTCGGCGTAGCAAATAAATTTCAGCTTTCTAGTACTAATCGTCTTTGAGCTAAGCCACGGACAGACGGAGAGACATGGCGAAGTTATAAGGGTTCCTTGTTGACTACGGAATCCTGGAAATAGGAGTAGGGTTTACAAATAAGGCTTTGTGTGACATACGGACAGACTGACAGAAAAACACGCGAATGCACAATATAGAAAGTACGGCACACTCAAAATACAACGAGGAGAGGTTTATTCAAATCAGTTACTTAAAATACCCAATGCATGATACGGGAGTGCGCCGAAAGTTAATAGCGTAGATCAATTTTAATTAAGGCGCCATTTCTCGACGTAATTAAAACTAATGTGCGTTTATTAAAATTAATTGAAAAACTTCACCTGCTCTTGGGGTAGATAGATACATAATAATTTAATCAAGGATAGTTCAAAGGGCCCACTGCCATTTAAAAGATACGTCGTCAATACAGAAACCTTGTTAATATTGTAGTTAGTTGAATTGAATTGAAATAATTTATTCACTTAAAACACAGTACAATGACAGAATACTCATATAAAGTATACAATTTTAAATGTTAAATTAAAAAGAAACATGCAAGGAATGCCAGTGCACTGCGTTTGTGAAAGGACCCGACTCAGCATTTGTCACAAAAGGGGTACCTTCTGTAACGCTGGTATTCTGTTGGCACCTAATAAGTAAAACAAATAAAAACAAAAGACGCACACAATAGATATTAAGAAAAATAAAATAATTAAATAATATAATAATAAATTTCTAAATATAGTTAGATCCGAGATTCCGCACTTAGCCTCACAGTTGGGCCATTCTACGTAGCAAGCGCTGGGGTAGGTATGTACCTAAATACCTCAGACATTACAGTTTCCTCACGATGTCTTCCTTCACTGTTAGCGAGTGGTATTGAAAACAAAGTCATCGGTACACGCCGGGATTCAAATGCATGACCACCGCTCATTATAATATACCGTCAACACTGTGAAATGGATTTGAAAGTTACGGCACATAAAGTGATGCTAACAGCTCTGTAAACTTCGGCCACAGTTGCTAATAAAACCCGTATTTAAACATAGTTGGACAATTTTTCGTTCAATTTCATCGCAAATAAACTCGCGGGAATAAAACAATTACTTTAAAATAATTAGTAATATTTCAAGTCACTTAAATTTTGTGTAGTTGGTGGACGCATGCAACCGGCCCTAACCTAATTAGTAAAAAGGTAACATGTTTCCGTCAGAATATTAATATGAATTATCGTCCTGTAAAAGGGAGTGACCCCACATTATAGTGCAGACAGTGAATAATGTCCCTTGTCTACACATGGGATTACATGTTGATGAAACAACAACATAGTTTTTGTGTTTTCTTATGAATGTTTACCTGGAAATACTGGCTACAAAATAGCTCTCGTGATCTATCTGTTGCAACATTATGGTGAATAGGGCCCATTTTGGGGACTCAATATTAATATTTCAGATACTTTTTTTATTATTATTGTTTGCTTGTTTTCGTATTATAATTTTGATGCTACTCACATTTAGCTGATACTGTGTCTTTTCTTTTCTATTGACCGTTTTTTGTTGTGTGATTTTATGTTTATGTTTTGAGTATTGTGTCGTCAAACAGTCAAACAAATGTTTTTTTTCTTCTTCTTTTAAAGCTGCAAATTTTTTTACGAAAAAATCTCACCCGTCCATCTGTGTGACGAAGCCCAAAAGGAGGGTCATATAGTTGGCTCGTATCTATATTTATATGTATGTATTTCCGATTCTATGTTCCCTCATAACTCTTTAACCAATGGTTAGATTCTGAGAATAATATCTCAATGAATTAGTCGTATTTTCGCGAGTGTCAATAGTATAAATAAGTATAAATGGTAAAAATAAAAAAGTCACTAAAAAGACAAAAATAACTCACAACCCGACCGCTGAGCATTAACTACAGCAGGACGGGCCCAAATTCAGCAATGTAAGTCATTGTGAGGTACCTACGTCAGTTCCGCCTGCTTAAGATAGGTAGTTAAGGCTGGGTCCTCCGAGCGCACGAATTTGTATGGGACTTATTGCGCTGCGCAAGCGAATAGTTTAGGGAAAGTAGGCATTTTTTAAATTACAAAATAGATAGATAGATAAAAAGTTTATTTGCTATACCAAAAACACACACAATAAATATGAGCTAAAAAGTTATACAACCATATGCCAATCCAAAATACCAATTCCAATTTTAAAAAAACCTATTTAGAGGCTAAAAATTCCACCTATGCTGGGACTTGAACCCGCGACCTCTGGCTAACCGTGCCAGCGCTCTCCCAACTGAGCTAATGGGCAAGTGCAAGCATCGGCGAAATTTCGAGCCTCTTTACAAACTTCTCTGTATTACGTACAGTCCCCAGCACGGGTTAGTGCAACAAAAAGAATATTACCAATTCCAATAGCAATCCAAAATTCCAGTACCAACCCTTTGAGTAGAATTTTGACGACTCACTAATACGTTCAGTGATAGTCGCGTCACGTTTAAGAAATTGGTACAAGTCAGCCAATGCTCGCTATGGAGGAGAGTTGGCTAATAATAATGCTAAGATTGTTTCTATAAGCAATAATTTAATTATGTATTTATTTTGCAGGTATTCATGTTAGTATATTATTGGTACAATATGTAATTATAAGTACTTACATTCTTGTAATCTCTCGCTATACATATTTGTTACTTCACATACCATTATATTTCAGATTCTCTTATTTATGTACATCCATCTACCGACTATATTCTTGCTGCAATCCACCAAAGGTTGTCTGGAAGAGATCGCTCTAAGCGATAAGACCGCCAATTGTATACCGCTACATAGATATGAGAAACTATTTGTAATATCTTTCACCTGGTTGTGCAATAAAGTGTTCTCTACCGAGTGGCCTTTTAGTTAACTGCCAAACTTTACCTGGGCTTTTTACTCAAAAATATAAACAACTTTTACTATGGGGCCAAACGAATCAGAGCAAAGAATAAATGAGCTGTTTCATACATAAGATAGAAGCAGTACTGCACCAAATGTATGAAACAGCTGATTTATTTTTTGCTCTGATTTGTTTGGCCCCATAGTAAAAGTGGTTTGTATTGACGAGTAGAAAGATCCCTCAAAGTTTGACAGGTGAATAAAATGTCACCCGGTATTTATTTAAAGTCACCAAAAGACAGACAAAAAAAAATTTAATACTATGATAGAATACTCACGGAATAACACACGCAAGTAGCCACTTAATTATGCTAATAAAAATGGGCATCAAAAATATTTACGAAAAAGTTCCTCTTTGTCAAAAACAAAATGTGTTTTTGTGCATACATTTAAAGGAACGTTAAAAGCTTCAAGTCGATTAATTAAACGTCACTGCAAGCTACGGGTGTGAGGCGTCAACTTAAAGGAAAAGTAATTAGAACACGTCAGCCAGTACTATTGTGACCAAAATAGATCTTATATTGTACGTTTATATTGACCTTAATATTTTCTCCCAAAACGTCAGTGCGGAATTAAAATTAGAGTGCAAATTACGGCGATAAGTCTAGATGTTTTACTAATGTAGTCCTAGTAATAAAGCAAGTGTACACTCATATGGGTGTTTTTCTATGTTTGTGATGTCCTTGCATAAGCAGCCTGTATACGTCCCACTGTAGGGCACAGGCCTTCTCTCAGAGAGAGAGTATGGGCTTAATCACCACGCGTGCCCACCGCGGATTGGCGATTTCTAGATTAATAGCAGGACAAGCGATTGTGTTGCATTGTGTGGAAGTATTTATTTTTTATTTCTAATATATATATATATATCTTTGGAAAGACCCAAGACTGTATGCGTATACAAATAAGGCGATCCCTTAGAGATAAATTGGTTGCAGAAGAGCTGCATCATAGCACGCTATACAGGGTTCCTTTTAATGCTTTTGCGGTTACAAAAAGCTTGCATAGCGCGTAATTTTTTTAATGTTTTCAAAACATTAGGGTCTTACTTAAGCGTGGCGCTGGCTTATTCTTACACCATGCCATGAGAACGCTGAAAGTTACGCGTCCATTGCGGAGTTCATTTTATAGTAGTTGGTTGTAGTATCCAGTATTCAGCTATCAGTATAGTTTTCAATTCGAGTGTCAGTTTTTAAACACCCTCTATTACAGTCCCGAGTTTAGGGGTTGAAACTACTTGCACGACAGGGACATTTTTTGTTAGGTAGAGGCCACTCTACAATATTTTTGTCGGAATTGTATAATATCCTGACAAATAACTTGAACAATTGACTTTGCATGAGCGTATTGCGCAGGGCGCGAGATGGACTTAGAATTCATTGGTATTTACTTACTTATATCCTGTTGTCCCTCATCAGGGACATAGGATCTTTATAAAAGATCTCCACTTGCTGCGGTCTTGAGCGGTGACTTCGAGGTCTTCCCATCCCAATCCAAGAGGTTTCGCCTCTGACGTAACTGATCAGCGCCGGGTGGTTTTTGTACACCCCCTCTTTCTCCTTCTCGGAGATTGCCATAAGAGGCTCTTTGGTCTGAACACCAAAGTTTAGCTAAAGTTTAGTCAAATTAACAAATTGTTAAAAAAGCTGCGCGGATTTTGTCACGATATGTCTCTCAATTCGCTAGTAGGAGGTCACTTGCTCAAACCGCATGCAACGAAAAGATGTCGCCTCGGCGAGGCTGTAACTCTGTATCTACTTTTCATATCCAATTCTTTAAATGTATCCTTGAGTAGAACAAAGTAGCCATTACTCAGAAAGTTATCACTCGTGCCGCTAGATGGCGCCAGTGCCGCATAATACTTTGCGCAGTTTGAGCTAAAAATTAACGCTTCTTATAAACGTTGCACGTTAAACCAACGGCCATGACACCCGACACAGCACCACCCAATTTTCGTTCAAGTTATCTGCCGGGTATTGCACCAACAAACAAACAAAATTATAGCACAATTCCCTCGCATGAAATACCCCACACATGTGAGTGGGGGCGAGAATATAGCGTGACCAGTAACAACCATGTCCCTTTTATACTACAATGTGTTCAGTTAATTATTGCATATAAAAGCTCCATTGTTGGGAGTTAATGCTGGCGATTCGTTTATGATCGAATTATTTTGCCGATGTACGGGAGTAGTTAAACATAATACAAGCTTATACAAGGTTTTATTGATATAACGCCAACAACTTGTTATAAGAAAAATATTTTTATTTTATTGTTATCCAACAAATTTAAAATTGTTCTAAGACTCAAGTTTTGTTTATTGGAAGTAGTTTAATATAAACACTTAATAATAATAATAATAACTTCCACACGACACAACTTATCGTGGTCACATTGGTGTAATTGGGTTACCCTGTCGAGTTTAAATCTAAGATTTTCAGGAGGGCGGGTTCGAAAGTTGTGTAGCGGAGTCCGGAGCATACAGCCACACTCTATTGATGCCGGCTTAAGAAGCTTAACCAATATTGGTTGCGCCACTTTTTGAAGTTTCAACGTCTTAGATGTAGCATGCAAAGATTTATTTACTAAAATTTAATTAAAACTTTGCAAGCTTTGCAAAAACACTTCTTGTAACCCATAAAAAGTTTGAACTTAACGTCCCAATTGAAAAAAAGTGCATTCAAGAAAAAATCAATAAATCCATCATTCAGCTACAGCTGGTTCTAGAGTGGAGACCGCAAATCGGCAAACGTAGCGTAGGACGCCCTGTGACCAGGTGGAGCGACGACATTCGCAAAGCGGTGGGCAGTGACTGGGAAAGAAGAGCCTTAGATCGGGCTAAGTGGTGTGTCTTGGGAGAGGCCTATGTCCAGCAGTGGACTGACACCGGCTGATTATGATGATGAACATTCAGCTACAAGAAGTCCCCTACTGCACATAGGACGTCAATAATTTATTTCAACCTAAATAATTTACATTCTGTTTGCTAAATGTCAATGTGCTATGGTAACCGCTGCCTTTGTAGTGGAGAAAAAGGCAGCGGAAAAAAAGCTCCACTCTGTCCATCTTTTCTCAAATCACCTTAAATTTAATACTCAGAGCCTATGTGATAAGGTTCCGTGATTGCTATCAATAACCTAAAAGCCAAAGCAATACTTAATTTTCTTAAAAAAACAGAAAAAACATTAATGCTGCGGTCAGACACACGAACAGCACCGGTTCACGAGAATAACGCAGGGGTCAGCCATCACCAGTCTCAAATTCACATTCTGTCCTCTGTGGTCCGGGTGTATTTTCATGTGTGTGATGTCCTTGCCTGGTCAACATAGCACATGGTATCCTAGTTTGGGACCTGGATAAGGTGACTATGTTGTGTGGAAGTTATTTATTTATTTATCAAAGCATTTTTTTGACGCGTTAGAATCATAGTCGCTTTCAAAACACCGTGTGGTGCCGGATTAAGAATAGCGTCACTCCATTTCATTCCGTGGATGTCGTAGAAGGCGACTAAGGAAATAAATTACCAGGAGACGGGCAGCAGCGTCTTCCTGAGATTACAACCGCATACTGCGATTGGCAACCCGCCTGCCAAGCGTGGCGATTATGGCAAAACCCTTTATGGTTAGGGAAAACCATGAGCGAGGCCTATGCCCTGCAGTGGGCGTAAAAATAACTGATGATGATGAAGAAATCGCACAAAATTTGGCAGATATTGTAGATCGGTGGTTAACTTAAGGTTGTAACTGCTTGCTGGAATGTCTGCTACTCTACAAAAGCTATGTCAATCATCTCTGTTCATATTTATTTGGTTCTTTTGATCAGAGTTCTCGGCTCAAAAACTTAAAATCACCTTTCTTATACGAGCAAAGACTACTGAGATATTCCTATTCCTAGTAGGTACTACTAACAACACAAAAACCCCTAAAAGTGTAACTAGGTTGTAAAAGTGAAATGAGTAAAGCTCAAGTTCGTAAATATGTACTAAGCAAATACAACTATTCCACAAAGTTGTATACAGTTAAGGCGCCTACTCTCTACTATTTTTTATAACTTGAATTCTAAAATCACTACGCCTACCTGTTGCGATTTTAGATATTATACATATTGCATTTATAAAGTTTTTTTTTTTAATTCTTTATCGCTAACCCTTTTATAATATGATTACGAGAGATGAAATTACATAATATATTCATATATATTCGTATATTCGAGTATGGCAAAACCCCTCATGGTTAGGAAAACCATGAGGGAGGCCCATGTCCTGCAGTGGCGCCAAATGGATGATGATGATGATCTGAACAAATTGACTATGCCATAACTTCCATCTCATTGCGACTTTATAACGTAAACATTTAAAACTTACTACTGTTGACCGCATTGTCTCTTGGTTGTCTGTGTTGTCTCTTTCTTTTTTAGAAAGAAACGCAAATGACTTTCACGTTATAAGGTTTGTACAGCAGCAATGATTGGTTACTGATTATGTTGTAATGTGTGACGTGCTTTAAAATAACAACTATTCTTGAAAGATAGTTTATATTGTTATTTGAATGATTAATTGCATAAAATAAGGTTTTGTACACAGGCGAGTTTGATGCTACCTGACTCTATCTACCAGCTAACCTAAAATGGTACAAGGTTAACTCAGTCGACAGCTGATCAATCAACCGTCATATTTTTCTTGTAACTCCGCAACGTAACATATTGACTGTACAACAATGTAACAATAGAGATCGTGGTTGGAACATAACTACAGCATGGGAACCAGTGCTTAAGTGCATGAGACCCCCTTGCTAGAAGTGTAACTGTAGATTTAATTTTAATTTCAATAACTAATAATCAATAGTTTTGAGTTTATATAAGAAAATAATTGTTTTTTGGATAGAAATTTAACTTCAATAACTAATAATTAGTATTTTTGAGTTTATATAAAATTATTGTGGTGTCAATATCAAATTAAAAAATTTCCAAAATATTTTTGGAACGTAACATAATAATTTCTGCCGAAATAATACTTTCAAAAAGACGCCTGTCACCTCAGTCTACCGAGACCACGGCACTTGCAAAAGTGCCGAAACGTCGGAAAATTGTAAAGTAGAAAAGTAAACGAGTAAATATCCGTTAAAAATCAGTTTTATTAATGTAACAATATAACAATAATCAAGAACTTACTGGACAAACACATCACTGATCAAAAAAAAAATAACCAAGTGAAACTGGATGCGGGCAATTATCAGTTGTTCCAACTGCCTGCCCGTCTACAAATAATAATAATAATAATAATATATTACATAAACTCACGCCTGTATTCCGGAAAGCCTGCCATGATAAACCTCTCTTGCATCATCAAAATTCATTAGTTTCCTAGCATTTCTATAAAAACCAATCCCCAGAGCCGTGGTAGCGCATCGATAGAACGCTGGCCTCACAATTGAAAGGTGGGTGTGAATCCCGTCATGTACGGACTGTATTTTCTTTCATACATTTGTGAATATATGTATAGTATCAATACTACTGGCTAACGGTAAAGGAAAGCACCGTGAGGTATTTACATACCTCAACGCCTGGGCCAACTGTGAAGCTAAGTGCGGAAATTTCGGTCTTACTAACTAAAAAGTTATTTATTGTACCAGTAAAAAAATGCATTTGGCGGGCTTAGTACTAAATAGGATTTAATTATAGCCAACCAACCGGTGACGTGGAAAAGGTGGGGTATTGCCAAACGGTGGAATGATATTTTAATGTAATTAATTTTAAAATTAAACAATATAATGTTCACATGTAGAAAAAATATACAAATACATATATAAAAAGACACATATGTACATTCATACCTATCAATCCTTATATAATATAATTTTATAGAAATGCTAGGAAAAAATCCCAAGTAGAGGCCCTCGAGGAAAGGAAAATGTAGGTCGGGCACCAAAAAAACACGAGCCGTAAATAATATGCTATCAGTGCCCGCTAGTTCTACGGAAGTCCTGACCCAGAACCGGCTGGCTTATTCTAAACAGCATTACGTAGCGGATGACAAACGCTGATCGAGGGCTTTTATTTCGTGTTAACATCGCGAAGAAAATCTGGCACACGCGCTGTTAAAGGCGATATTATACGGTTCAATCACATTGAAGCAATTGAACATTGAACATTGGACATTGAACGACTTTGCCTATTTACACGGTTCAATCACATTGAAGCAATGCCATTGAAAATTGAACGACTTTACCTATATACACGGTTTAATCACATAGAAGCATTGCCATTGAACAGCATTGAACATTAAAAAATGCGCCCCGATCGTTCAATATCCGTGTTTACACTTTTCAATCGCTTGAATGACTGTGTACGGCAATCGCATTGAAAGCGTTTGCCGAGATTTAGCTGTCAATGAAATTGTGCGATGACATCGCAATGTATTTAGACGTTTCAATGCCATTGAAGCAATGAAACTGCAAGCAATATTCCACTGAAATTGAACCGTGTAACATAGCTTGACGTTTCAATGTCATTAAAGCAATGAAATTAAACCGCGTAATATCGCCTTACAAATAGTTTACGTTGTAGGACTAAAAGTGCGCAATCGATATTGCAGTGTTCCAAAGTTAAGCTGAAATGGTGGCTTACCGGACAATCAATTTGTAGTTATGATAGCTGGCTTTGTCTTTGCTGATTTATGTGACTTGGCTGAGCAAGGATGTTCAGCCAAATGATACCAGCGATATTTTGTGCAAAGACACGGACGACCAACTTCTGGTGGGGGGCGGGAGGAAGCTTTAAGCAGGTCTGTGTGCAGCTATAACACCATTAAAATTAAAGAAAGGGACCGGAGAACTATTTGATTTTCGCTGTTACGATGAAGCCGTCCATATTTTGTGAGAGAGAGGTAACCGTTAATCAATAATAACAATTATAATTTAATAGTGTACCTAATAAATTATCGCGATTAGACCCGTTACATGAACTAAATAGATATCCAGTCCGTTTATTACACTAAGAGTTCTATAGTAATGAATTTTGAGGAGTTTTGTCATTACCATGGCACACCCTCGTCGCCCGCCCCTCCGGAATACAGGCGTGAGTTTATGTATGTATGCCAACTTATTTATTAACTAAATTTCGTTTTTCCGAGTGCTGCACGTCGGCACACTACAGGGTACTGACGGAAGACCAGTGCTCTCCAGCGTATGCTGAGTCAGAGCCCCTTTGCATTTACCACACCCACAAATTGCTGCCCTGTACTTTATGTTGATTTGCCTGTATTTACTTTTGTTGTAGTTTTTGTTTGTCTCACTGCTGTATTTGCTTTGTTTTACTTGTGCCATTTTAATTGTTTTATACGTATGTGGATGCAGATGCAAATAAAAGTTTTATCTATCTATTCAATAATTTTAAAGGTTGTGACAGTTAGCATACTATCAAGGTACATTCGCATATGTAACGTATTAGGGGTTAAAGTATGAAATTGCCGTTTTATTGCAATAGGTTCTTTGAATTGACATAGAATCTTCATGGTTTGAGGTTTTCGAATGAAACTTTTTTCAAATGGTTTCTATGATGTTCTTTTTTTTAAAAATGTGAAACATTTGAATATCGACTTTCAATTGTTTTTGTTATTCAATTTAGACAAGAAAGATGGATACTGCGAAAATTCGAGTGATTATGAGGCACCCATTTTTCGTATTTTTTTATTTTATTGATTTGACGCAAGTGAGTCAATATTGTGGGTAAGGTAACGTTAAACCATGCCGCTAATTCCTGGGTAGTTTGACTAGGGTCGGCTTCCACTATCTCTCTTAATTCATCGTTATTCACCTGTGTGGGCGGTCTTCCTCGTGGCTCGTTCTTTACGTCGAAATTTCCATCACGAAAGCGTTTAAACCAAAATCGCACGGTGCGTTCATTAGTAGACCCTTCTCCAAACGCAGCATTGATATTGCGGGCTGTTTCTGCCGCGTTAGTTCCGCGTCGGAACTCGTATTCAAAAATCACTCGAATTTTCGCAGTATCCATCTTTCTTGTCGAAATTGAATAACAAAAACCATTGAAAGTCGATATTCAAATGTTTCACATTTTTTAAAAAAAGAACATCATAGAAACCATTTGAAAAAAGTTTCATTCGAAAACCTCAAACCATGAAGATTCTATGTCAATTCAAAGAACCTATTGCAATAAAACGGCAATTTCATACTTTAACCCCTATTATTAAGCTTCACTTATTTCAAGGCTAAAAACATCGGCTTGTTTCTTATAAAACGTTGCTTTTCCTTTTCATTCGCCAGATCGACTTTAAAACCTATATTTTGTGACTCACTTTGAGGCCCAAACGTGGGGCCGGCCAATCGATGGGCAAGGGTGGGTTTTTACCGAAATTGGTCGGTCAGTAATCACAAACGGATGGGGAATGTGCGTAGTAAATTGGGTAGCGAATCGGACGCCCGGTGGCCTTGCCTTAGGACTTATTCAAGACGTGCCTAGGTTAGGGTGGTAGACTACAGGGTGATTTCGAATTCATTTGACAAATTTTAAGGGGACATTTTAATCACGATTTTAATGATGATATGGCGCAAGTTGAAAAAAAAATTTTTTTTTAGTTACAAAATTACTTCACTTAAGCATACCAACAATATCAGAACCAAAAGTCACAAAAATAAAAAATAAAATGTGGAGCGTCTTATGGTCGGCGCCGCCCAGCTCAATTGCTCCTTTAATTGTTTACGTATATCGGAGGACAGACTCTTCATCATCAACCCATTATGTCCCCACCGAGGGGCACGGGTCTCTTCCCTGAGGAAGGTATAGGCCATACTCCACCACGGGGGCCAAGTCCGGATTGGTGGAGGCTTGTAGACTAGTGGCTCGTCTACTGTCAGAAGTTGTCAAGCCGCCCTAAGGCCTCGGACTTGGCTTAACGACTGCCATCTATCGACGGCAGCCGGCACAGACAGACAATATCGACGACAGACTCTTACATTTGACATATTTGAAAACATTTTTCAACGTCATGGTACTTTCTGCCACTTTGACAGGAAGATGTCAAGATTGACAATTTCGAGCAAAAGGTGTCGTACCATTATCGATAAATATTAATTTTACTGTTATTCACAACGGAAAGAACATTCTCTCAAAATATAGCTAAGGATTTCAAAATCACGCCGTACAAGTGAAGTAATGAAGGGGGGGGTAAACTTAGATTGATTTTAATTTCCAAACAAATTATTATGCCGGATCCCAATAAAACTTTACCAGGCGGTGATAGCCTAATAGTTAGAAGAGTGGTGGTAGCCTAGTGAGTAGAACATTGGACTCGGAAGCGAGAGATCTAGGTTCGGTTCCCAGTGCGGGCATATACAACGTTCTACACGATATCGTTGGACTATAGTTCATACAACGTCGGCACAACGGTAAATCGGCAACGACTCAGTAAATTTTATATATGAAACTACCAGTCCTGTGGTGTCGTATCGGTACCTACGGTGGACGTCCAATGTAAATCTGGTCATTTCCGCGCTGCACTGCTAAAGAGACTATTCGGCCAAGACACGCCCCTCGCCCCAAATTAATACAGCCGATAGCTCAGCAGCTTCCACATTCGTGCACTCTATTCACATTCGTCACGGGCTCTTTTGAAAACATACAATAAGGATCAGCTGTTGAACATACAGTGGATAGCAGGTCTACATTTACATTTGTTGCAAAGTCTCCCTTAACGTAACTGATTTGGGTGCTCGTATGTAAATGTTGATAAACTATTGACTGTACGTTATCGGCGTATAATGTGTAAAAAGAAGTTATTGCTATATCTAGAAAACTTTTTTTAAATTGGAAAACTTATTTTCTTGAGTTTGTAAAGCATGGAAAGTTATTGAAGTTTTAACGCTTGAGCTGAAAAGATGACGTAAAAGGAAAAAGGCTTATTTATGAGCTAAATAGATAGACTTCATCCAGACACCTCGCTTATTCAAAATGTCTTATATGCATCGAATTAAATCAAATGAAAATGTCTTATTCAAATTAACCCAGACACTGTGACTTAATGAACGTCATCCAGACACTTCGCTTATTCAAAATGGCATATGTGCATCAAATTAAATCAAATCAAAATGTTCTATTCAAATTAACCCAGACACTGTAACTTAATGAACGTCATCCAGACACCTCGCTTATTCAAAATGTCGTATGTGCATCAAATTAAATCAAATCAAAATGTCTTATTTAAATTAACACAGAAACTGCGACTTAATGAATGTTACAAGTAAAATTAGGTGTCCATTTCAACATCTCTATAATTATGGAGAAAAATGGACAAAAAAACTCCAAACTTGTCAAACGGAAACCTATTACTAAGACTTCACTGTCTGTCTGTCCGTCTGTCCGTCTGTCCGTCTGTCCGTCTGTCCGTCTGTCCGTCTGTCCGTCTGTCCGTCTGTCCGTCTGTCCGTCTGTCCGTCTGTCCGTCTGTCCGTCTGTCCGTCTGTCCGTCTGTCCGTCTGTCCGTCTGTCCGTCTGTCCGTCTGTCCGTCTGTCCGTCTGTCCGTCTGTCCGTCTGTCCGTCTGTCCGTCTGTCCGTCTGTCCGTCTGTCCGTCTGTCCGTCTGTCCGTCTGTCCGTCTGTCCGTCTGTCCGTCTGTCCGTCTGTCCGTCTGTCCGTCTGTCCGTCTGTCCGTCTGTCCGTCTGTCCGTCTGTCCGTCTGTCCGTCTGTCCGTCTGTCCGTCTGTCCGTCTGTCCGTCTGTCCGTCTGTCCGTCTGTCCGTCTGTCCGTCTGTCCGTCTGTCCGTCTGTCCGTCTGTCCGTCTGTCCGTCTGTCCGTCTGTCCGTCTGTCCGTCTGTCCGTCTGTCCGTCTGTCCGTCTGTCCGTCTGTCCGTCTGTCCGTCTGTCCGTCTGTCCGTCTGTCCGTCTGTCCGTCTGTCCGTCTGTCCGTCTGTCCGTCTGTCCGTCTGTCCGTCTGTCCGTCTGTCCGTCTGTCCGTCTGTCCGTCTGTCCGTCTGTCCGTCTGTCCGTCTGTCCGTCTGTCTGTCTGTCTGTCTGTCACCAGGCTGTATCTCATGAACCGTGATAGCTAGACAGTTGAAATGTTCACAGATGTTGTATTTCTTTTGCCGCTATAACAACAAATACTAAAAACAGAATAAAATAAATATTTTAGTTGGGCTTCCACACATCAAAAGTTTGTTTGCCATTTTTTGCTCGATATTAATAACGGCAACAGGTATACGCTTGAAATATTCACAGAATATTTATTTTCTATATTCGCTTTAAAAATAAATTAAAATAAAATAAATATTTAAGGGGGCTCCCATACAACAAACGTAATTTTTTGCCGTTTTTTCTCGATCTTTGTGTCTAATGTTGTATAGATAATGGTACAGAACCCTTCGTGCGCAAGTCCAACTCCCACTTGGCCGATTTTTTATTACTAATAGCATAATAGTGGCTCTAAGAATTAAGAGTAGCCGGATTAAGAATAGCGACACTCCATTTCCTTCCGTGGATGTCGTAGAAGGCGACTACGGAAATCAATTACCAGGAGACGGGCAGCAGCGTCTTCCTGAGATTCCAACCACATACTGCAAACGCCAACCCGCCTGCTAAGCGTGGCGATTATGGCAAAACCCCTCATGATTATGAAAACCGTGAGGGAGGCCTATGTCCTGCAGTGGACGTCGAATGGCTGATGATGAATAGCGGCTCTGAACCTACCCAGATTTCAGCGAGTACATCCCTGTTTCTTAGAAATAAACCAAAATATTTTATTACAATTATTATAGATTTTGTCTTGAACATAAGTCAAGATTCAACAATCGCTAGGAAACAATCACAGGGCTAGGCCAGCGGACGCCATTAAAAATCCCGGTCGAGTTTTTATCCACCCCGGTATTTCTCAGAATGTTCAGTTACCATAGGCCCGGAGCTCGCAGTTAGCAACACTACGACATAAGTTAGCGAGTAAAGGCCAATTTATTGTTGTATTGTATTGTAATGCAACCTATATACTTTCTACGTCAGGGCACAGGCCTTGTCTCAGAGAGATCATCATCAACCCATTATGTCCCCACCGAGGGGCACGGGTCTCTTCCCTGAGGAAGGTATAGGCCATACTCCACCACGGGGGCCAAGTCCGGATTGGTGGAGTCTAGACTATCAGAGAGATAGTATAGGTTAAATCACCAAACGTGCCCACCGTGGATGGTATGTGAACTGAGGTATGTGAACACCTGGGACACTCCGGTTTTCTCGCGAAATTTTCCTTCACCGTTAGCGAGTGGTACTGCAACTACAAATTCACAAATAAGTACGTAACTTAGAAAATGGTTGTACTGTATATCTTAGAAAATCGGCCAAATGCATGTTGGACCTTTGGTAGTGCCACTCTAAATATTTTTTGATATAGATAGATAGAGAACACTTTAGGGTACATAAAAAAAACCGGCCAAGTGCGAGTCGTACTCGTGCACGATGGGTTCTGTACCATTAATAATGCTCCATTGTCTATACAATATTAGACAAAGACCGAATTTGAGAATAGCGCCATCTATAGAAACCAACAAGAAGCGTTTAATGACATGACATGACATCGGCGCTGTGAAGGTTACATAGATGGCCGCTAGATGGCGAGCGCTATCTTTAGACAACGTTTTTTGTAGGGCAGCCCCCCTTAAATATTTATTTTAGTCTGTTTTTAGTATTTTTTGTTACAGCGGCAACAGAAATACATCATCTATGAAAATTTCAACCGCCTAGCTATTACGGTTCATTAGACACAATCTGGTGACAGACAAACAGACAGACAGACGGAAAGTGAAGTCTTAGTAATAGGGTCCCGTTTGGCACGGCACGTTCAGGTACGGCACCCCAAAAAATGAAATTACACACACATTTTTTAACCTAAAAGTTCAGAGAGTGGCGGCGGTATCGCATACCACTGCAGTATACTCTCACCAGCTTTGACACATTTAACAATGTATTGTTTTACGACAGAAGAAAAATTAGGAACTGGTAACTCTTTATATTTAATAGTATCTCTTTATATTTAGTAATGGTCACGAGTTTTGTGTCGCTAAAATGTCAGAATTAGGCAATTGATGTATCTACTTTTGACATGACATCTACAAGTCGCGACTTTTGACATTTAAAACGCCCGATTAGCGTCGTCTACTTATGATGGTCGCAACTTATTATTTTATAACGTAAGGTTGCCGACTGCCAGCTCCCAACTATAGCGATGCCGGTTACCGGTTAAAATAACGAAGTAAACCGTTAGTTCCGTCGAAACTAAAAATGCCATTTCCGCACTCTTGCTCTAGTTGCGTGGAGTTCACTTGGCGAGATGAACGGGGGAGCCCATAAGAAGGGTAATGTGTTTGGTTCGTGTATGTACGTATGTAAGTATGTCTGATTCCATGTTCCATCATAACTCCTTAACCAATGGTCAGATTTTGACAAATGAGATCTCAGAGTGCCTTTAGCTTTAATATTTTAACTTTGTCTTTTTTTCCATGCTTTAGACCGATCTTTTATTAATTTTCTATGTACTATTAAGATCCTTGTGAGCATTTATTTTATGTTTTTGATCCTATGTTAAAAGAAGTTAAAACGTGGAAAATATAAAAATATATAAAATAAGATTTCAATCGATAGTCGCGTCATAGGCTGTATACTATCAATATAAATTCAAGAAAAATATAAAACGACAACTAAAATGGAAAATATAAAAGGCTAAAATAAAAAAAATCGCTAAAAATTAACACGATAACCGTCCCCACACATAGCAAATATAATATGCCGTAAAGTCCGACCCAGTTTCTACGATTTCCACAAATTAAGATGTTTCAAGAGTACACGATATTAGCTTTTTTCCGAATTTTCTTTACTTTTTCCCGAAATATTTACAGTTTTATGAATGTGACACCATATAGGGTTCACAAACTTGTGGTAAAAATGAAAGTAGTGAAATACTTATTTTTAATTAAAATGTTTATTTTTACCTTTTGCGGTAGTAAGTAGATAGTGATTGTGCATCTGGTATTTGCTCGTGATACCAATGGCACCTTTATAACAAACCATTATTCGAAGAATTCTCGAAGGTAGTATTTTATCGGAGCTGGACAACGATACATTTTTGTAAGGTGAATTTGTATAACTATGAAGGCGCCGAATCTTGGGAAGATATCGCACAGTTTTATCATAAATAATTTTTTTTTTTTTTTTTTGTTGTGGGTCCATTATGGTTCAGTAAAGCAAATACTGGATAGAATAAATTATTTTATTTCCTTCGAGCAAATCTGCATAACAAGAAGAAAAAAACATAATTTGTCTAGTTTTTTTTCCGTGGTTGTTATTTCCCTTATTTATAAGTCCAATAAATTACAAATCCATGGAGGATGTCAGGACTCCAATGCTAGAATAGGTCTTTCAAATCCTTCGGGTGGCGTGACCATGGGGGCACTGGACTGTTAACGTGTTAAGTACTAAGAAGGCGATGGGTCCCGCTGCTAGGAACTCAATGCTCAATCCCTCAATACTCAATGCTCAGCAGTCGAGTTATTCGCATTTTTTATTATTTCAATTTTTTGTATACTAGACAAACGGGAACAAGAGGTAGTTTCCAATACAAAATTGTAATACGTACTTCGAGCTATGTCCGCGACTTCTTTTGTGTGCAACAATTCGGATACTGTGTTAATTCAGTAATCGGTATTAATTAATTAAATTTTATATTCTTTTTGTTGCACTAACCCGTGCTGAGCACTATATTAAAAACCTATTTATTAAATTTTATTCAACCGAAGACAATTAAAGCGTACTGTGTATAAAGGGGGTCCAGGGGGTAACACAAGCGCCACCGACGAAAAGTAAATCATATCTTTTTTACATATCAAATTCGCAAAAAGTGTCAGTACAATCTCTCAATCATGGTCATAGTGATTTTATGACCTAAGGCTCTGAACCTAAGGCAAACAACCTAGGAATAGATAGCATTAATGCCAGAAACTGCCGTTTTTCGTTTTTCTAAGTTCTTTGTCGTGGGTCACAAAGGCACAATAGTACATTATGATACAAGTGTGGTATGTTGGTCATTACACTCGAGTCGGTTTTTAAGCCTGAGCCGAAGGCGAGAAGTGTAATGACCAATGCTCACGTGTTTCATACGACGTTTTTCAACACACTTGCGAGGAAAAGTAAATAAAAGTTCACATAAATTTATTTAAACTTAACAAACAGAAACCCATTTAAAAGATGGCGGCCGTAATTTTATTTTTTCGCGCGCTCAGCGCTGCATGCGCGCGCAAGTCTGAGTTAAGGGCACCGGCAAAGTAGCTAATCAGCCACATATTTATAAATTTTGAAATTGGGTATTTATAGGTAAAAATACACCGTCAAAATATAAATACCAACAAGCTAACAAGCAGTTTCATGAAATTCTTTAATTATTTATCACATTTTGAATTGAATTTTATATTTACGCAAATAACTACTTAGCTGTTTTCGAAACATTAATGCTTCTTGCTAATATTTAAAAAGATATGTAATGAAAAGGCACTAGTGCGATAATGTAATGTAAAAGGCACGGCATGGGTAATATTCTGCATTATCAGTGTAAATACGCTGTAATAAGACCTACTTTACGAGCAGGGTGTGTTGAAAAGTAAACTTAAACAAATATCTCACAGCGGGTGAAAACCACAAAAAGTTTTATTTGCCGCTGTTGTCACTCTTTTGGGTAACATACGTTTTTATTCCATCACATAGGGTCATTCATAAAAAAACACGATTCCGTAAAATGCCGATTAAAATGGCTTGTGGTGGGTTTTTTAAAAGAAAAAGTCGTAACCACAGATTAGATAAACTATCTCTTAAGAGTGCTTTAGAGCAATTTGAATAAAATTGCATCTAAGTAGTATCTTAGAGGAATCGTGTTTTTTTTTATAAATAAGACTGAATATGTTATCAAGTTCTATTTGTTTTCACTAATAGTCAATGCCAAGTCAAGCGTCAATGTCAAGCGGTGGTAGCCTAGTGGGTAGAACAGCGGAACTCGGAAGCGGGCGACCCAGGTTCGATTCCCAGTGCGGGCATGTACCTATGACTTTTCTTTCTAAGTTATGTACATTTGTGAAGTTATAGTAGCAATACCACTCGCTAACTGTGAAGGAAAACATGGTGAGGAAACCTGGGTGTCTGAGCTATTCACATACCTCAGCGCTTAAAATCGCCAATCCGCGGTGGGCAGGCGTGGTGATTAAGCCCATACTCTCTCTCTGAGAGAAGGCCTGTGCCCTACAGTGGGACGTATATAGGCTGCTCATGAATAATAGTCAATAAAAAATGTGTTCACCCTACATGCCTAGTTAACATTGCATGGTAGTAGGTACTATTGTTTTTATTTCAGTCTAACACGTGGCCAGACTGACGCCCGATGGCCTTCAAAAAACTTGTCCACTAATAAGACTGGTTATTTATTTTCACTGGTTTAGTTAACCTACTTCCATTAAGGTTTGTTCTTTATTGTGTTTAGCCGGGCATCATAAATAAAGATAACTTTTCAGACGACCTATTCCTCTCAGTCGGGGTTAAATAATTGTTTGGATTCCACAGCGTGATTGTGAATGTTATTTTCATTGTGATAAATAGTGTTAGTACTAATTTAACAGTAGTGTGCTCAACAGATCTGTAAATATTTCTGATTTCCGACCTTTGGTCGTGAATCCAAGTTCAAAGTTCCAGGAAGTACTGTAACGTTAAATGTTTCATACTATGTGAAATGTTCCTCATAACAGTTTATCATCCGATATGCGTAAACACATGAAAGAACAACTGAGTCGGCCGGCACTGACCATAAGACTCTCGAACCTTACTTTTTAACTATTTTTTTACCTTAAACCCTGATATTGTTTATGCATAAGCAAAATAATTTTGGCTAACAATTTTTCATTTCTGACGCATTTTTTTTTGTCAAAACTAGCGCCATGTTTTGAAATCATGGTTAGCATGTCCCCTTGAAAAATTATAATTCGAAAGAATTCGGACTGGAATTCGAAGTCATTCTGTACTCAATTCCGTATGTACTTTTTAAGACCAATGTTGAACGCCAGAAGACTAATAAAGAACAAGCGGTGTCTAAAATTTCGTTTAAATGGGATTCGTATCGTATTAGTATACAAAAGAAGCCTCAGCAACGTAAAAAGGTACTAAAATCTATCGGCCTTATTTATAAAAACACGATTCCTCTAAAGCACTCCTGAGAGGTACTTTTTTTAATCTGTGGTTACGACTTTTTCTTGCCTAAATGGAAAGAACTATAAACTAAACTTTAAACTATATCTGAGGAGTGATTTAAGGACTTGTATTTTAAAACTGATTATAATCATTCATGATCCGTGCCATTTAGATGTTCTCTAAAATCAAACAAACGGTAAATACAAATACAGAATAAATAAAAAATAAAAATCGACTTCGAAACACTACAGCACTAAAAAGTTAGAAATAATTTAAATAATTAGAAGTATTCATACATGTAGGTATTGTAGAAGTATAATTTGGAGCCTGTGCCCAAAATATATGTGCTGGTCTTGAAACTGGGCACCGACTACAAATTATACTTAAATAGCTATATATATATATATATATATATATATATATATATATATATATATATATATATATATATATGCGTCGAATTGATAACCTCCTCATTTTTTGAAGTCGGTTAAAAATATAACGTTTAGCCAGACTTTAGTTTTGGTCCCAGGTTTTTAACTAGGCAAATAAAATAATTTATTCATTCAAGAACGATCGGTCTAATGATAACGGGTACCTATACATACAGGAGGTAGCAAGATCCCCATTTATACAAAAATGGGGGCTCTACTCGTCGATACGAACGATACAATCCAAAGTTTTCCCGATTGTAAAAGTTGTTCGTATTGACGATTAGAAGCCCTTATTTTCGGAGGTGTATGGAGATTTTGTTACCCTGTGTATAAAAAATATTCTACAAAACAGTTCCCAGGATTCGGAATTTAAAAAAAGGATTTTCAACTTGGAGTTTCAATAACTCTTTGTTATTTCTTTGCTCTGAGTTCCTCGCCAAATATGGGGAATGCATAATCTGCCTATACATATATATATAACAGATCATACGATGGCGTAAGTGACCGAATATCGCAAACACTTGCCAAAATTCAGTAAACAAGGAGGTAAGTAATTTGACGATTAGAATGACCCCAGGGTGTCCTCTTATCTTAATTACTTTGTTTGTACAGTACTATGACATTCACGAATCACGAGAGATTCAACACACAATTCATCTGCACCTCATCCGTATTCAATTCCTTGATATCGAGTCACGCTACGCTAATACATAAAGCAATTGTAAAGAATAGAAACCAATAAGTAAGGGGCTCTCCTTACCAGAATATACTGCTCCTTTCACTTCTCACCTGAGAATACGTTACACATTAAAAATATTTACCTATGTCACCTACATAATTCGTAGCTCAGTCTGATAAATAATTTCATTAAATCAATGGTAGCAATTCAGTTTTAACTTCCCTGGGATAAAAATAACGCTCGCTAAACTCGTCCAACAAATGAAAAATTAAAATCTCCACGTGCCATAACGAAAAGCGAACCCAATCGGAATCCAATATAACTTTTCACTCCGTAGCTAGGTGGCAGAACTCAGAAGTATATTAATAATGTATGTAAGCTGATAGTATACATTCTCAGATTATAAATTGGAAATTTGACATTGACAGTCGTGTTTTAGCGCCAATGGAGAAAAAAGAACTATTTTTTTTCTTCTGTAAACTGGCCATTGATTGGAGCGAATTAATGGTAAGTTCGATCTGGTGATATTTTCCTGCGCCTGCTATCTTAATGTTTTTTTTTCGACTAGATTTTTAGTCTATGCGTTCTTACTTGTCATAAATGAATGAATGAATGAATGAACAACCATTTATTGCCAATAAAAAAGATGTGTTACACTTAACTTAAATTGTTAAGTTGATCAAATAATGGTACAACCCAGGTTTCAATTAAAAAAAAATCTTACCTACGAATGGACTATAGATTAAACGTTCAAACAAAAATATTAGCTTGCACATGGAAAATGCGTTTCATGTAAATCCTTAGACAGTAATGATTTACATCGACGATTCAAATGAAATCAAATCAAAATTTTTTTATTCAAAGTAGCACAGAAACTGCGACTTAATGAACTAAAAACTAGGTGAAACTAGGTGTCCATTTCAAAATCTAGATCATTTTGGAAAAAAAATGGACAAAAAACTCCAAACTTAGTCTTTTCAAGTCCTTAATTTACAGGATTTATATAAATATTCTAAAACTCATGCATTGAACTGGCTTTAATTCCAGACATCATTGTCATCTAAATAATCTTTAATGTTATAGTAGCTTTTTTGGCACAAAATGTGCTTCACGCATTTTCTGAACCGCGTTTCTGGCAAGCTTATTATATACCCAGGGATCTTATTGTAGAAAAGTATACAAGTATCGCTCGTAGCCCCGGCTGCCTGAGTGATCTTAAACGATCACGAAGGTTAAGCAACACTGGGCGCGTACAGTGCATGGATGGGTCGCCGTCTATGCCTAACGCTAGTGGCATTTTTCCGAGCGGTTCCGTGCTTCGCAAGGCACGTTAAGCTGTTGGTGCCGGCTGCCGTCGATAGATGGCAGTCGTTAAGCCAAGTCAGAGGCCTTAGGGCGGCTTGACAACTTCTGACAGTAGACGAGCCACTAGTCTACAAGCCTCCACCAATCCGGACTTGGCCCCCGTGGTGGAGTATGGCCTATACCTTCCTCAGGGAAGAGACCCGTGCCCCTCGGTGGGGACATAATGGGTTGATGATGATGATGATGATACAATGCCCCATAAAGGATGTATTAACCTTTGCCAGCCTAAATTTTGGGAACGAAAGTTTATGTCTATTTCTAGTATTTACATCGTGTTGGCTACCTACAGTTTTAAAGTCACTGATATTTTTCCTTGTTGCTAACGTCGAGGTTGTTTCTTCGATGATCGTACTTAGGCTAACGTTTAAAGTCAAAAACAATTTTTGTGGTCGATGTTTTGTTGCCGTTGGTATCATCAACGTTTTTCCAACATGGCTCACTCCTAGTAATTATGTCGCAATTTGTAATACAATAACGTTGATACTAGAGAAGATGATATCCAGGGCAGATCCTCTCACATGGTGTGGATATTAGACACATAATTTAGGCAACACTTGTTATATGCTAGACTTATTTATTTTAAACAAACTGTAAAATATATTGTGTTTTGTTAGTCAAAATAAACAATTTATTATTTATTTTATTATGCGACTTCGGCGGAGTCCAAAGGGAGGCTAATGTGTTTGGCTCGTATGTATGTATGTATGTATGTATGTATGTATGTCCGATTCTATGTTCCCTCATAACTCCTTAACCAATGGTCTGATTTTGGCAAATAAGATCTCAATCGGTTTGTCATGTTTGCGCGAGTGTCACAGGCTATACGAAATCAATCAGCATAAATCAAACAAAAACATTTAAAAAAACACTGATGATTTGATGAAGGCCGCCAATTGTACTGCATTTTTGTAAACATTTCATGTTTGTGTTTTTCCTGGTACAATAATAGTAGATTGTACAACAAGTGCATAAAACGCACCATTTTACTCGAGACGTTTATCCATCCGAGCGAGCTTGCGAGCGAGGATAGATATAAAGTCGAGTGTAAAATGGGTTTTATGGACGAGTTGTACACTCTACTTTTCACTTCGATTGCGAGGAAATGAAACAGCAACATGTAAATATAGTAAATGCTAATTTAATTAAAATTAAGTTTATTTCATGAAGTTTTATTGTGTACTTTGGCTGTTGGTATCTTTGCCTTGGTCTTAGAATACGAACGAAATGAAATAAAATAAAGAGGTTGTTGTATGAAGTTAAAGATGTTCGTGTGGCTGTTGCAGCGATTGCCTTGGTCTTCGACGAAGATTTTACTTTATGCTCTAGAGCATAAAAAGCGACTTTATGTCGCCTACGCACGACATAAAGACGAACTTTTAGAGCATGAGAAGTGAAAAGAATATTCTTATCTTATCTTATCTTATTTAAGACAAAAATAAAAACTAAATTAAAGAATAACCAAGAACCTGACTGCAGCATGTGGGATCCAAATTCAATATTGTAACTCCTTGCGAGCTATCTAAGTTGGTCCCGCCGTCTGCTTAGTAGTTAATGCTTAACAGTCGGGTTGTTGGTTATTTTTTCATTTATTTTTTCTTTTTATTTTTATTTTTTCCTTTCACCACCCCACGTACCTATTGAGTACAAAGGCCCGGCAAATTGCCAATGTAGCATGTAAAAGCGCTTATTAGAAGTTCCGTATCGATATTTAAATCGTCCGCCTCGTGTGGCGACGTATTAATATTCATGTACTAATTACGTACGGTGCGACACGAGGTTGGGACGTTTACCTGTTGTCACAGAGTGTGTGATTGTACTCTATAGGGTGTAATAAAACCGCAAGAAAGAAATCATCAGTTTTTCCATCCAATACGGCTTCGACCGAATAGGTAAAATATGTACTGGAGAAGGGTAAGATAAAAAGTACCCGAAACCGGCGTGCGTGCATTAAACTACTAATGGATGTTGATGAAGTGAAAGAGATCTGTCAGAATTGTAGCAAGTGGCTGACTCTGGTCTCACCCTAACACTCCGTGATACAGGCGTGAGGCTAAATGTATGTGTTTTTAGGGTTCCATACCTCAAAAGTATGTAAATCTCTTTAGAATATATACAAGTACAATACAAATAAACTTTTTTTCTTCACCCACAAATTAAATACAATAGAGGTGATACAATATAGCACAATAGAATCCGCCGTAACAACACATATTCTGTGAAAATTTCAACTGGCAACCTATTATGGTTCCAAAGATAGAGCCCTTTATACGAGTAGGTCGGATGGACAGATAGACAGTCAGCGTAGGTAGAGTAATAGGGTCCCGTTTGGCACCCTTCAGGTACGGTACCCTAAAAACAACTGACAGCCGTTTACAGCAGATTAACAGAGTGATTATTTTTTGGGGCAACTCCACTGGTAAGGACGCAGCTTTCAAAGCCCAAAAACGTGCATACGGGCCGTGTTTAAAATGAAGACACCAGCAAACCTATTTATTAAAAAACTTATTTAGAGGCTAAAAATTCCACCCATGCCGGGACTTGAACCCGCGACCTCTGGCTAACCGTGCCAGCGCTCTCCCAACTGAACTAATGGGCAAGTGCAGGCATCAGTGAGCGGTGGCACGGTTAGCCAGAGGTGCGGGTTCAAGTCCCGGCATGGGTGGAATTTTTAGCCTCTAAATAGGTTTTTAAAATTAACCTCAGCACGGGTTAGTGCAACAAAAATAATATTTAATAACGGATATACCGTCACTCGATATTCTTGAAGTGGGTGCATTTGTTAAGAGCAATCCTCGATCCATCCAACGACCCACTGATACTGAAGCTAGAAATCGACGAGATCCAGACAGAATACAGAATACACATCCTGGACAAAAAACATTTCTGAGAAAAAGTATTCTTGGTACAACATCTTTGATATACAATAAAATACCACTAAGCTATAAAAAGCTACCAAACTTAAGAAACTATCAATGGAAAAATGAATTCCGTCTGGCGCGGGATTAAGAATAGCGTCACTCCATTTCCTTCCGTGGATGTCGTAGAAGGCGACTAAGGAAATCAACCAGGAGACGGGCAGCAGCGTCTTCCTGAGATTCCAACCGCATACTGCGATCGCCACCCCGCCTGCCAATTGTGGCGATTATGGCAAAACCCTTCATGGTTAAAAACCATGATGGAGGTTTATATCCTGCAGTGGGCGTCAAATGGCTGATGAAGGAAAAATGTAAATGAATTCTTGAATGATACACTAAACGAATTTATTTTCATTGAGTTATAATGACATTTTCATATATTTTGTTAATAATATTTCCTCTGTGACGTGAATTTCATTGTCTTTATGAAATTAATTTAATTATCTCTAATTTAGTCTACAGTAAATGCCACACACAACTATTTGCACACCGGTAATGTCCTTAAAGCATACTGCCCCAACATGCATGATATGTATTATGACTAACACATATTCGAGCAAATAAATAATTAATTGATTGATAGTGCAGTCGACAGCTGGTCCACCTTTACATTTTTGTTGCAAATTCATCCTTAACTGATTGACGTGCACGCTTGTAAAGGTCGACGTGCTGTGGACTGTACATACGAATCAACTTAATAATGTTGAAACGGCGTAAATGATCAGAAAGTTTGCAACAGACAGTAAGTTTTAACTAGGTAGAGGTTTAAATCGACGATTGAGTTAAATTGAGTTCATTGATAGCTTTGTTTTAATTGGATGAGCCGAAGGCAATGGATGTTATTCAAATGTAGATCAAACGAAACAAAATATGGCACTTACAAGGAATAGTATTTATGATTAATTTATTGCGGTTACATAATTGTGTTGCCATTTTGAGGGTTTCGTAGTCAACAAGGAACCCTTAGACTTTCGCCATTTCCGTGCGTCTGCCTGTCTGTCCGTCTGTCTGTCCGCGGCTTAGGACAGAGACGGCAAGTTCTAGGAAGCTGAAATTTGACACAGATATACATAATAAGTGTGGGACGTCCTCAGACTCGGTGGAGCGATGATCTTCGCAGGGCGGCTGGCAAGAGCTAGATGAGAGTAGCCGAGGACCGTGCTCAGTGACGTGCTATAGGAGAGGCCTATGTCCAGCAGTGGACAAGCATAGGCTGATGATGATGATGATGATACCTAATAATCACACCAATTAAACGGTAGGATAAGATGTCCTTTCTTACACCTTAATAAATGATGCAATTTTTTTTTCTCACCTACACCATAGTATGGAGTAATGTTAGATTGGTCGTTTCATATTTTGAGTGTAGAAAAACAATTTTCCGATTTATGCTTTAACGCGCAAATTGTCGTCAGAGTAGAGGGTCCCCGAAGCTAAATGGTTGATTGTAGAAACGTGAAAAATTCAAGGCAGTAGCACATATGAACTCAAAAGGAAAACTATCAAGTCAAACTGGGCCTTACAAGTTAGCGAATAATTAATTTCGTTAATTTATGAAAGGAAAACTTCGCTCAAATTCCATTGAAAGTTTATTTTAGAAGATGTTAGTTCTGTAAAGCAGGAAAACACCCTACACTGCTTGTGGCCTGACACGCACTTGGCCGATTATTATTTTAAGAGTTCGCTTAGAAGCCAACTGAACTCTTGTTTATATTGTTTGGTCGTTCATACAAAAAGCAAAAAGAAAATAAATAAATTATGACGAGCCTCTGCTTTAAATCTAAACTTAAAAGACCATGATAACATTTGTATACAAATCTTACGTCCACTGAAATAAACTATATAAAATCCACCAAAAATAGCAATTTCTTCCAGACGCCACACTTTTATTACCATAAAATTATTAAATAAAAATTTTTAAACGAATAATTTCCAAAGCTTGGAAATCTCATACAGGTTTTTGTTTTTCTTGTCTTAACAGTTTCAAAATAGGCAAATAGCAAGACGAACATTAAACGTGAAGAGCTTATAAACACCTGGTTCCCGTGGCCTCATATAGTGTGTAGATATAATATGTATTTTAAAGTAGTATATAGGCTTATTGTATTATATGTATAAGTCTATATTAATGTGTAAGTTTATTTAATTACACCTTATAAAAGTATGTTTTTAAATGTTTTTTTTGCACGTCTACCAACTCATCCTTTAACGCCTGCAGTTGACTGGTAGAAGTTCTTGGGGCATTAAGTCCACCGTGTTGTACAATTTCTTTGAGTGCAATAAAATAAAGCTGTTAGTCATAAAACATGTATTTTTTCTGGTTTTCCTTGTCATAACAGTTTTAAAACAGGCAAATAGCTTATATATATATATATTTAGCTTTTTATTTTTAATATACCTTTCGCTATTTGCCAGTTTTAAAACTGTTAAGACAAGGAAAACCAAATTATTATTTTTTCATATATATGAAAACTAATAAAATATAAACAAAATAATAAATATTACAAATGTTTTTTTTTCTAGTCTTATCAGTTTTTAAATAGGCCCTTTAAATAGAAAAAGCTGAGAAGGCTCTGGTATAAAGCTAGCTATTAATTATAAAATTTTGTTTTATGTTTTTACTTGCTTTAACAGTTCTTTTCTAAATAAGCAGATAGCGAGACGCGCATTAAACGTAAAGAGCTTAGAGGCCTCTGGTGTAAACCTATTATTTGAAAAAAAAAAAAATTTTCCTTGTCTTAACAGTTTCCAAATAGGCAAATAGCGAAAGGCACATTAAACATAAGAAGCTTAGAAATATCCGGTATAAGGCTCCGCAAGGAGTAAGTTAACAAACACGGGTAAACAAAGGCAAATAAAACCCTCCCGGGTACATTTCCGTGTAAAAGGAGGGACAAAATCGCGGAAAAGAAAACATTTAGACAGAGGAAAATGTCGTCTATGTCATTTCTTGGAAATAACTAACATAAAATATTATTTTTAAAAAAATAAGAGGTTTTAGTTTCTCTACTATTTTATCTAAAAGGTGATGTTACTGACGAATCCTTTATTTCTTTATAAGGATAGGATTCTTTAGGAGACCTAGGATACATTAGCTTAGTTCCGGTATGTTATTAAATTTTACAATAATTTCACTAATAGATACCTAAATAGTTAATAAATAGTACTTTAACTTCTGTTATCATGATTTGTTTTTCCATTTTTCCAATAAAATTAATTTGCATTTTAGAAGGAGCGTGATAATATTCTTTTAATTAAGGGCCGAGACGATCAAGACGGAAACTTTATCTTTACATAATTAATTAATTACTAGAAGAATCTTTACATTTTTGGAGAGCATAATTAATTACGTAACCGAGAAAATTCGAGGACTTTAAATTTTTATTCAAATCGAACTTTCCTTCAAGAAGTGTCCGCTAATTTAACGCAATATTTTCATCCACACTAAACATATTATATTTAATTTTCGTTTGAAAACACTTTTGTCCGAGTATTTTTCATTCAAACACTGCAAAGTACACCAACTACCAAGTGTTCCACGAAAACACCGAACGACCAACTACGCCAAATACGCCGAAAATCTCCAAACTAGACCAATTGACAGAATACATACCGGAATCACGCCACCTATCTCGTCCGAGGCTTCAACACGGTCGCAAACAAACAACTTTGGGCACGCAAGTTTGACGTCAAGCAGCACGCGCGTCGCGTCCGACCTTAACACGCTCGGTGGGCAGACTGAACGGGATGTCGCCCACCACGGGTCACAGAGGGCGGCATTCCTGGCAACTACAAAGAGAGGAACACCCTATAAACACTCATTACTTATGGGGGCCATTCTGACTATTTAAATATCGGCCGTTGGAGTGAACTTTAGTGTTACTTTGTGAAGTAAAGTTTTGCTTGAAATATGTTTGCGTCGGCGTGCATGCGGGTAATGATTGTCGGTAAGGCGAAAAAGGGTGCTACTTTTCTAGGTCAGAATCGAGGTGACCAATCTTTGTCTCGGTCAGTTGCTTAAGTTATTTGTTGGGCACTATACACATTAAGACAGTCCTTTAGAAGTAAGTTTTAATCTGTAGAATTCTAAGTGACCCGATCGGACCACCATGACAGTGGTTTTTAATTGTTATTTTGAGGGTCATAATCTAACAGGTTAAAGGGAGCAACAATGCAAAAACAAAAACAGCACTTACTGTGTGCTCATCCCCTATTTGAATCTATCATCACTATTCAGCACCATTTGCGTGATACGAGGGGAGTGCAGAAGTTTCAGAGGTTAAGATAAAAAAATAAGCAATAACAGGTAGTAAATTTGTAAGAGCAAGAGTAAACTTGTAGGTTGGATGATGATTGTTCAAGGAGCTACACGTAAAGCCAATGAAGCCAGATAAAGAATGTAAACAATCTGACCGTTACTAAGTTACATTGCGATAGCCAGCTATTATTATATCTGTCCTTATCTCTCGTTCGTAATAAAGTTGTCAGTTGGTCGATGACAGCTGTCGTCACCGGATTCGTGGTACAGGAAAGCTGCCAGTACATATGATGTCAACATTTGGGCTGCCCCATTTTACCCGGCCCATAATCTTCATAAAATCATGGTCTTGCTATATACACAACAAAAATTAAGGCTATAGATTGGGAAATCCTATTAGTCGTCGATTATTATATTTTCAATTTTACATTAATAATCTGTCATACTAAACTGTTCTGCCAAAACAAATTTCAAACAACCCGCGACAATAAAACAGTATTATCTTCAGTATTCCTTTCAAATAAACCAAAGTAATTCTTATTTATTTACAGCGGACGTATCTTACATCGGATTCACTGACGAATCGTCTTCATATAATACAGATAGCGACAGTTAGAATAGGAAGTAAAAGATGCACATGTCAACTCTGCGCGCGCACTATAAACTCCAACATTCCTACATCGCGCAAGCAAAATGTTTCACATGACATACAATAAATATAACGTCCGACGAACATCAGTTGGACCGGCCGTCCCCAGGCATGCGATCTGCCTGGCGGGAAATTTCCCATTACAGTGGAAGAGCACGATCACCCGCTCTTCCCTATAGTGGTGACCCTCGACAGAACAATGTCAACCTTCCTTCGCTCTCGCAGCACCCCACATACAATCAGTCTCAAAGCAAGGCCAGCATCCTCTTCCCTCTCACCTCATCAGTTCCACTACAGTCAACGCACCGACTACTGGTACTGATGGTGATCTCCCCCAACCCCTCGGCACGGCAGCCACACAGCAACAGCGCACGTTTCCAGTGGTACAGCAGCCTTCACCGGTTCCTACCACATGCGCGGACCCCATGGTACTGTCGCCGGTGAAGTGACTGTTAGCCGCCGAACACCCTCAACCGCTAGTGGACTCACTGACTCAGCGCCTCCTGGCACTTGCAGGCTTTAGAGCACAGACTTCGATTCCTATCAGACCTAGCTATGCGTAGCTACGGTCTTGAAGGGGAGTGATGTGGCGAGCACATGTCAACTCTGCGCGCGCACTATAAACTGCAACATTCCTACATCGCGCAAGCAAAATGTTTCACATGACATACCATAAATATAACGTCCGACGAACATCAGTTGGACCGGCCGTCCCCAGGCATACGATCTGCCTGGCGGGAAATTTCCCTTTATAGTGGAAGAGCACAATCACCCGCTCTTCCCTATATACCCAAATAATTTGTTATAATAAAAATGTTTTGAACCCCTGAAAGTTTTATTTACATTCTTTATCTGGATCCGATGGCCTTAACTTACACTTAAACCATATTTTCATTTGATACCAATTCAATTGTTTATGTACCGAGCGTCTGTCGAGCAGCTAGATAGACAGACATTTTAGGTACATTCATGGGCCCTATTAGCACCCTGTTAGCACCCTTCGGGCAGCGAACTCTAAAAACGAAGTATGGCGGTGCCCAGCGGGAATCAAACCAGCTCGTATTGGTAACGAAGCTGTTATCGGTTACCAATTGACCAACGGGGCATAATCGTTTCAAATTTACTATTGCGATAGGACAGGCTCGATATTCTTTTATGCGATCATATTTTATTAAAATAAACAGAACAAAATGTCACGCTAGCTAGCTTTTAAAATGCCGCGTGAAAAAATAACAAAACATAACCGAGTTTTTCCTAGCGCAAAAACTACAAAACCATAAAACGTCGCAATAAAAACGAAACTCAACCATAAAAAACCTTCAACCGGACGAGCACAAAACACGATCTACTAAAATACACATAAAATGTTCACCCCAAATTATCCAGTAATAGAGCGGTAATTTTCTCTTTTCGTCGAGAAAAATATATGGCCGAGAAAGGTTCCAAAAAAAAGGACTTTATGGAAGAAATCCTCTGTAAAGAAGAATGCTAATTTGGCACGTATGAGCAATATCAGAGAATGGGCTCCTTTAACGAAATAGACATATTGGGGCACGTTTTAACGCGGTATTTTCGCCCGCCTATTTAGGGTCCCGATATTTCGTATTTCGATAGCGGCCTCCTTTTCCAATACATTATTATGCCATTTTTGTCTCGGTGACCGCCAGATGGTCTGACGACCTGGTTACGGTGGCGGGGAGTCGCTGGATCATCATCATCATCATCGGCCATTTGACGCCCAGTGCAGGACATAGAACTCCCTCGTGGTTTTCATGACCATGAGGGGTTTTGCCATAATCGCCACGCTTGGCAGGCGGGTTGGCGCTCGCAGTATGTGGTTGGTACACAGAATCTCAGGAAGACGCTGCTGCCCGTCTCCTGGTAATTTATTTCCTTAGTCGCCTTCTACGACATCCACGGAAAGAAATGGAGTCGCTGGATGCGGGCAACATAAGACCGGGAAGCTTAGAAAACCATGAGGGAGGCCTATGTCCTGCAGTGGGCGTCAAATGGCTGATGATGATGATGACCGCCATACCACTTTTATAGGTCCGGGGAGTAAACTAGTTCTATAAAATGGATAGTTACAATAATATAAATTATTGGACGACACGAAAAAAGCAATAAATTGATGTCATTGCTATGTTGCGATGCTATGTTGAAAGATATAAAGGCGTGATATATATTTTTCTCTACAAGTAATACTTACTTCTTATGATCAACGTTTAACCCTTTTAAAGTAATCATAACAAACATCTCCATACAACTCGGGCGCTCTCACAAGTTACTAATGACGCCATAACATGCATGAAGCGTTTATCGATATTTGAGATATCTCGTAAAATTATGTTTGCCAAATTAAAAATATATTTACGAACTATGTGTCTATACTACACCCTCTTTAGAAAACATTTAGAATTTATTCGAAAAACTATATTTATCAAGTTTTATTGTCAGAATAACTTGTTGTTTGTATTTCCAAACCTGTAACACACCAAAATAATATTTTATTGGTTTTGTTTTTTTTGTGAGCTTTTCTACACCCTTCATAATATAAATTCAATGTCGCTATTATCTAATTTTCGGCATGTTTTCCATTGTGACACAATTTTTCAAGGTATCTAAAGATTTTTTTAAGGGTACTGTATAATAAAATAATATGCATGATAAATAATAACAAACTCTTTTAAAAGGCCTAATGATCATCATCAACCCATTATGTCCCCACCGAGGGGCACGGGTCTCTTCCCTGAGGAAGGTATAGGCCATACTCCACCACGGGGGCCAAGTCCGGATTGGTGAAGGCTTGTAGACTAGTGGCTCGTCTACTGTCAGAAGTTGTCAAGCCGCCCTAAGGCCTAAAGGCCTAATACTAGTAATTTATTACCTTATTGTAACCCGACATCTTTAAATTAGCATAACAGTCTTTATTCCCATGACCAGCAAGGCAATTTATATAGCAAACACTTATTTTATAGCCTTCCTGGAGTCCCCATTGCACTACAAGTCATTAATGAGAAAATATCATTCTAGGAAAGAATCCTTCATAAAATTCTCTTCGCCATATTTTCAAAGCCGGCTTAAAGCATGCTACACACTGGCGCGGTCACGGTGGCTGTCCCGGCCACGTCCCTTACTAACAGCCAGACGTTTTAGGGTTCAGGTTTCAAACTTATGATCTTTAAAATAAATGGTTTGCTCTATAATAGTATGAATAGAGACTTAAAAATCAAACAAGTCATCTTCAAAAGTTTCAACAAAAAAAAACTTTTCTTTTAACTTAATAATGATTAGTTGCGGATGGAAATCGGTTCCTCCGTATCACTAAGCAATACGTTCATGAGACTGGTGAAATTAACTCAGCTGTTAAAATTCAGAAAGCGCGATTAGATGCTGAAGCTTTATTTGATAGTGGGAACAAACACGCCGCACACCGCACTTTGACGCTCTAACTCTGCCTTGTATTATATTGTATATAATTATGTCTTCCTTTGCACTTGTTTATGTCACTTGCTATGCTTTTTTTTTTGTGTTGTGTTAATTTGTCCCAATAAATGTCTATCTTTCTTTCTTTCAATCTCTTTTAAAGCTGTTTACTGATTTATATATAAAAAATTAAATTATTATGTAGTTGGACCTGATTTATTACAGGGGGTGTATTTTATTGCAGCGTAATTATTTTTTCACTGTCCAAAATATCGTTATGTGCGTTAGAGCCATTATTTTCAAAGTGTTTTACTTTTTATGTGGAGCCGCGACGACCTCCCGCTACCGCGCTATTATGTGGCAGGCTTTAAGTCCTAGAGTACCCAATAATAGCTCAAGAGCAGCTTACAAGTAGAGTAGAGTTGATGTATACCGTTCCACATAAATGAACTGAAATCAAACGATTTTTGGTATTGGTTGTCTGGATTATTAACACCAGTAGGATGACAGTACATCAAACTGAAAACCCTTTTAAGCCATTTTGACATTGGAAAGATTGATCTTTTCGTTCGCTTCAGTGTAGGCTCCGATTTCACGAAAAAGTGGGATCGAGTTATATGTCGGAGAGCTCTGAAGATATGATATTTAAAAAAGCTCAAAAGACTCGTATTTACAAAAGCTATAAGGTGCAAAAATAATTATAGCCGAATTAGTAAAAAAAATATTTTGGCGCTCGATAGGTATTTTGGAAACGAAGAGTGATATCAAAAATTTCAGAAAAATTCCTTTGGACAGTTTAGTCAGCTGCAATTTGATCCTAAAACAAAAACGGTCGGGTTAAGGGTTTGCCCTGTAGCCTAACCTTTTTGAAAAAAGTCAAAAATTCAGAACGACATTTTCCACGTGTCATTTATTACTCGATTAATTTCCAATGTGCTCGATAGTCATATGAGGCACGAAACCTGTGATTTTTTTTATTGTAAAAACGGTTCGCGTGATGTCAACTTGCCAAATTTCTGCTTGCGCGTTCAATCAAAAATAAAAATAATAATTTCAACGTAAAGAATTTACATTATGTTTGTTGAATGTCAATGTACAATTTTGACCTTTACAAACTTGCAAAAAGAAATATTTTGACCTGCACTAATTTTTTTTTATCATCAATTGTACTGTGAATCTTTGCATTTGTTATGTCATGTACTCTGGTGTACAAAAAAGAATATTCTTATCTTGTTTTATCTTAGTCTGCGTATACTGTACTCCATTTGCAACTCTATGGTACAATTCACAGCACATCGACCTTTATTCAGTTGCGTTACGGGTGACTTTGCCACTTAAACGTAGAGGTAGAGCTGCTGCCAACTGTACCCGTTATACCCACTATAATTCTAACTGAGGAGTTGTGTTCATCCCATGGGATAGTAACAATTTAACTTTTATATTGTTCGCCAAACAAAATCGGACCGAAAAACACTAGTCTATTAAAAGTTTCATGAAAAAAGCGAGTTGTGCCTTGGGCCCTTCTCGGCCTTCCTTTATGTGTATGTATTTATGTGCCACAATCTTACTTCAGAATTTCCTGATAGGAGTTGACGGAGTCTCAACATTACGCAGCGTAACCGTTTGTTACATTACTACATTGGGCCGATTCTGACGCGTGTTTAAAACTAGCTGGACCCAAAAGATTACCAACGAGGAAGTTCCACGACGTGTCAATAAGAAGCGCGAGTTTTTGAATACCATCCGAAGGAGAAAGATTGCATACTTGAGGAATGTATTCAGCCATTCAAGACATTATCTCCTACAACTTATAATGATGGAGAAAATCGCTGACCAGTGACGCGTAGGCCGGAGGAAGAAATCCTGGTTGAGAAACCTACGGGAGTGGACTGGAATCGCAAGTGTTGACGAGCTCTTCCGCCTTGCGAGAGACAGAGATAAAGATAAGGTAAGATAAGAATATTCTTTATTGCACACAAGAAGCGAGACATAAAATATGAAAGTTACAATGAAAAAGTACAATGGGCGGCCTTATTGCTAACAGCAATTTCTTCCAGATAACCTTGTGACGGAAAGGTTTCCCAAGGAGAAAGAGAGATGGGTAGTTGGTGCAAATACGAATAGTACATACTTAAACTTAATAATAAACTTACATAAATCTTACTTAAATAATTGTTATAAACTACTACATGAATAAGTTACAATAATAGAGTTAAATATGCGGAGCTGACGGATTCGTTCACCTTATTTTGAGGGAATGATTTATTAATGATTTCACAGTAATGGTACCACATACATGTAAATATTTGTGATTTCCGACCTTTGCCTCCAAACTGTGAATCCAAATTTGAAGTGGTAGTACCCGAACGAAGTAAAATGTTTTCTAATATGTAAAATGCTTAAAAGTCTGACGTCCAATACGCGTAAAGAATTAAAAAAACAATTGAGCTAGCCAGCGCCGACCATAAGACGCTCAAAATATAGGTTTTTTGGGATTTTATTACTTTTTGTCTTGATATTGTTGGTTTATGCTTAAGTGAAGATTTTTTTTCGACGCGTTATTTGTTTTAGAAAAAGAAAAAGAAGAAAGACATTTATTATACCAACAAGATACATCACAGAAACAAAATAAGCACATAAGTAACATAATATGCACAACAACAGAAAGAAAACTAAATACACAACAGACAAAACGAATAAATAAAACAGGACCATAGATGTAGCCTGTGGTGTATCTACATTGCCACAAAAGGCAGCTGACTTTTACTAATTTTACATTTGAATATGCTGAGTGAATCTGAAAAAAATCTACTGCTCTAAATGACAGAACAGAGAAGTTCTGTGCTGTAAATCATCAATCACCATAAAGCAAAACCAACCGCATAATCCTTCTACGGTTTCTTCAATATCAAGGGTTTGCTGGAAGAGACACTCTTCATTAACCATGCCATTGCGCTTTACATTTGTCATTAATGGAATAAAGTATTAAAATAAATAATAATAAAGCCAACCATCAGGAAAATCCCGACATCCCAGAACGAAAAGTCTTACTGCGAGTCTAACTAGCGCATACGGGTTCCGTACAATTATAAATATAACATTCCGTTCATCGCTTAGTTTAAGACGGTTTTTATTATCAAATTACTTACGTTGTGTTATTTTTTTTATTTATGAAGATGTAGTAGCAATACCACTCGCTGATGGTGAAGAGAAACAACGTGAGGAAACCTGAGTGACTGAGGTGTTCATACCTCAGCGCTTGAAATTGCTAATCCGTGGTGGACGCACGTGGTGATTAAGCCCCTACTCTCTCTCTCTCTCTGAGAGAAGGCCTGTGCCTTGCAGTGGGACGTATATAGGCTACATAAAAAAGTGAAAAAATATCAATTGGCTACCTACTACGGTTCATAAAGTCCTTTATGTCAGACGGATGGATGAACGGACGGACGATCAATCCACCGCAATGTGGCGCATGTAATTCTGTCAACTACCTATTTATAACTTTTCCAAAGATAAAGCCCATTGTAGGTCAGATGGACAGACCGATGGACGGATGACAGACTGCATAGACAGAGAATAAAATGTTACAATCAAGTGTAGTAGAAAAATGCTTGCATTCACTGTATAAAATTCTATCTTTATGTAAAATAATGTCAATGCTAAGAATTTACATAATTATAAGTCTTATCCATTTTGCTACCGCAAAGGATCACTAAGTCCTAAGTTTCCACAAAATATAGACACACCATCAATAAATTGAATCGAACTGACATACTAACGAGGTCTTATTGGCACCCTTTAGTACGGAACCATAATGACCCGCCTATTCCACGCACAATATAGAGACTGAAAAAGCTGTATGGTCTAGTTGAAAAGACCCTCCGGTTATTAACTCTCTAAGGCATGAGCCTCGCTTTATGTCCTCGTAATCTCGACTCATGAGCGGAGAGAGGTTTGGCTTAGAGGAAAACGGCAGTTCTGCTCTGTGGAGAGTGTAAACACAGAGTAAATACGCGTTTGGCTTGAAAAAGGGTCCGTTTCGTTATTTCTTAGCATTATTCTAAATCGTAAATAATCCAACTCTGGGTACTCCTTTTGGAGACGTCGTATGTTTGAAATGTATGCAATTTCTTTTTCTGTTCTTCGTTAGACCAGGGGCTCATTTTATAGAACTGCAATTCATGGTTTACTATGAAAATTCGATGTAAATTGCCTAGCCGATTAACCTACCAAATAACAAGCAGGAAGGCTAATGGCCCTAATCGGCTGCGCAGGTTACATTGATCATGATAAACGATTAATTGTAGTTTTATGAAACACGGCCCGGATTTTCACAATCATTTAGAATTTCCGAGCAAAAAGAAGAAAAAGGGAAGTAGGTATATTAAAAAGGAAAGTACTACTAAGATTTCACTGTCCGTCTGTCTGTCTGTCCGTCTATGTGTCTGTTTGTTACCAGGCTGTATCTCATGAACCTTGATAGCTAGACAGTTGAAATTTTCACAGATGATGTATTTCTGTTGTCGCTATAACAAAAAATACTAAAAATAGAATAAAATTAATGGTCCCATACAATAAACGTTTCCTTTTTTGCCGTCATTTGCTCGATATTAATAACGGCAACAGGCTTTATTCGCTTCAAAAGTAAATAATGAAATATAAACAAAATAAATATTTAAGGGGGGCTCCCACACAACAAACGTGATCTTTTGCCGTTCTTTCTCGATCTTTGTGTCTAATGTTGTATAGAATGGTACGGAACACTTTGTGCGTGAGTCCGACTCGCACTTGGCCGGTTTTGTCACAATAACTCCTTGCTATTCGGCTAGCGTATCATGATATTTGTATCGAACTTGAATGCGATGAAAAGCCGCGCTATCTCGGTCTCACTAGGAGCTTTCAGCTATAATATAGCAGCCTTTTCAGCTGCTATATAAAGGCGCATACATACATAACGTCCATGCAACGAATGTAATGAATGTTGAAGCGATAAAGATCTGTCAGGATCGTGGCAAGTGGCAAACCCGTTGGTAACTACTGCCACGACCACTCGTGGCAGTTTTTACCACGCTAGGTTGGGCACGTGTTGTGGTGGCGTTCTTTGAGTTTACAATGTATATTTTGTACATAAACTCGAAGAATGACTTTACGCTATTTGTTAATTAAAAATCAAATGGTAGGTATTGAAATAAAATCGACACGTTCATCCAATGGCCATTGTACTGCAATGTATTATTATACTTTATAGCACGCAAGACATATAACAGGACATTACGTAAGCAATAACGTGTACAAAGGCGAGCTTATCTCTGTAAGAGATTTCTTCCAGCGAACCTTAGGTTATAGGAGAAGCAGTAAAAAAGCTGATCTATGTATGTGCACAAAATAAACTAGATATACTTACTACAAAAGGCCTAAAATGCATTAACAGAATTCCGGCCAGAATTCAGCTGGCCCAGCTTACTTCATAGAGAAATATAATTTATGGTTACCATGGTTACTGTGACATTTCGATTTACGTTGCAAAGTTGACTTACTGACGAATTTTAAAGTTACTCTGCTACGCAATGTACCTCGAGTTGTCATAATAAACTACGAATTTGTACTTTTATGAAACTCGGCGCTGTTCTTCTGTATTAACATCTTTTATGTTTTCGGTGACTTGATATGACGCTGGGAGTCTTCGAAATTAACTATTTTGCTTGCATAATAAAGATATCTAGTATGTTTTATGAAACTCCTTTACCACTCTTTAGAATATTTTTAGTTTAATAAAATCCGGTGTCGAAGAGTTTAAGAAATAGACGACCAACTCTTGAGTTGTTGAATTGAACTTAATTATTTTATGGCCACGACAAAATATGCAATAGGTACCTACATTCTTAAAATAGTAAAAGAAGCAGGTGAAAAATTTGGATATTTTTTTCGCGTCTTCAAAGTTTTTCCTATGATAAAAAAATGTCGGTCTTGACGAGTAGAACGTTCCGTACCCGAAGGGTGCCAAACGGGATGCTATACTCTGCCGCCGCTGTCTGTTGGTCTGTCTGTCCATCCGTCCGACCTATAAAGGGCTCCTCTATCTTTGGAATCGTAATAGGTAGCCGGTTGAAATTTTCACAGAATATGTGCTACTGCGACAGATTACCTGACAAACAATAAAATTTAAATAATATCCTTATTTTTTTAATTTTATAGTCCCTCTGGACTGTATACGTGAAACGCGTTTTTCAACGTTCTTAGAGTTCCGTATTCGATAAGGAGCCTTTATAGTTTCGTCATGTGCGTCTGTCTGTCTGTCTGTCTGTCCGTCCGTCAGTCTGTCCGTCTGTCCGTCTGTCTATCCTCAGCCTGGCTTAGAGACGATTGATACGAGAAAGCTGAAATTTGGCATAGACATACATATTAATCACGCCGATAAAACGGTAGAATAACATCTTAATTATTTTATGTTACCTGCCCTACACCTAAATTAAGAATTCTCCCCTGCACCATAGTGTTGGGGTATCGTTGGATTGGTCGTCAAAAATATTGTGGGTGTAGGAAGAATTTTTTTTAATTTATGGAGTGGTTTGCGAAATAGTAAGCTTTAAAGCGCAAATTTCTGTCCGAGTAAGATGTTTCCCTCGTAGCACATATAATGAACTTAAAAGGAAAACTATCACGGCTTAGTAGGCCTTACAAGTTAACGAGTAATAGGCGACCAACATATAAAATGAAAACTTCGTACAATATCCATTGGAAATTACGTTAATGAAGTTGTTAGTTCTGCAAAGTAGATAAACCCCCTCTTTCTACGGAACCCTACACGCGCGTAGCCCGACACGCACTTGGTCGATTTGTAGTTAATGCTCTATCGTAAATGCGTTAATACAGGCGTCAAACTAATAAAAAACGGCCAAGCGCGAGTACGGAACCCTCAGTGCGCGAGTAAAACTCGCATTTTTAGATGTATCAGGGGTTACTAGGGGTGAAAAAATTGTAGTGATAACATATTTAAATAAATATATATAAATCCTATACGTTTCAAAATTAAATCAAGAACCTTACCGGACCATTTTTTTTTCTGAATAACAATATTGGTAGGTATTTATTGTCTACACTATTTTGACATGGAAAAGGCATTCCTCGATTAACACAAAAAATATTAACCTGTCAGTATTGTTTCACATTACAAGTAATTTTTCTTTCGCCATTTTTTTCATTTATTATGGACTAGCAGTGCCCGCCACAACGTTCGCGTGGAAAACGGATCAGCAAATAGCCTATGTGTTGGAGAAGTTTGAAGTGAAATGCGCCTTCTTCCTTAAATCCGATTTATTAGAATAAACACGAGACAAATACACAAGCGCCGCGCGCGCATACGTAGAAGCAGTAGAGAAAAAAAGTGTTGCCAGTGGCCTACTTGTGTTATTCCCTAACATACTGGGGCGGCCAGAGAGACGAAACAATCTAATTTAAAAGGAATTGAAAATCAGAGTCAAAAAACACCAAAATTTCTGGCTAATTAAACAATGCCGTATAGATTTTAAATTATAAACGTGAACTGTACATTTCTCCCTGAAATTCTTATCATACATTGTTACATACTATTTATTTTGAAACGCTCTATATAATTTGAAACGCTGAGTACAAATTTTACATTTATTCTGCCCCCCTAAAGAGTATGGTAAGTATTTGATGCCTTGCTACAATAAACATGTTGTTTACTTACAAAATAAATGCTAAGTTTACAGAATAAGTTTTTTTTTTTATTACACTAAAAACTAACTAAATGCCTTGGAATTACATAGCGAGAACATGATCCTATTTAATATGAACATATTCAATTGACCTTGCTTATCTTTACAACGGCTTAGTTACAAAAAAACCTAACTGTATAGGTGTTTGCAATATCTAACTATAAGTAGGTGCGGAGGTCCCTAGCGGTTCTTGGCGTCGTGCGTGCTGCACACAGCCCTTGGGTTGTCCTGCGATCCGCTAAAGACCCACACATTTTATGCTAACCTAATTGTTAACTATCTTACTGCTACGAATAAGATAATATATTAAACCTAATGCTTACTGAGAAACATTTTTTATGTTGCATTACATTGCTAATGACATTGGTCATCATTAATGGGCAAAGGTACAATTGTTGAAATTGACCTACGATAAACGCCGTTTGTAGTACGCACATCTGCGACCCTGACCCTCTGATCTGCACCGGGATAGACCTTGGTTACCCTGCCCACCGGCCAGTGTAAGCTGGGCGCGTTGTCCTGTTTAAGTAAGACCAACATACCTTCCTTCAGATTAGGATGAGTTTTGAGCCACCTTGTGCGTTGGTTCAGCGAGGACAGGTAATGACTGCTCCAGACTCTCCAGAAGTGCTGCTGTATTTGTGTGCATCTCCGCCAAAATGTAAGTCTGTTGGTGGGTACCTGAGTGACATCACGCTCGGGATGGCTATTAGGGACGGTGCCCATCAAAAAATGGCCAGGTGTCAGATATTATAGTCACTGGGGTCTGATGATAATGGGGTCAAAGGCCGCGAGTTTAGAATGGACTCGACTTGAACGATTATCGTATTAAATTCTTCGTATGTAAATAGGATTGTACCAATTATTCTTTTGAAGTGATGTTTAGCCGCTTTAACAGCTGATTCTGCTAAGCCCGCAAAATTAGGTGAATAACTGGGAACAAATTTAAAATTGATTCCTTTCACGGAAGCATGGCGACAAATGTCAGACTGGTGAGTGCCTTTGTTGTGAAGTTCGTAAAGGCAGCGGAGCTCGTTGTTGGCTCCTTTGAAAGTTGCTGCGTTGTCACACACAACATCTGAAGGGCAACCCCTGCGAGAACAAAAGCGCTTGAAAGCAGCCAAGAAGCACTCAGTGGTCATGTCGGAAACCAGTTCCATGTGCACCGCTTTCGTGGAGAAACACACAAACACAGCTACGTACCCTTTTGTTGTTATGCTTCGTCTCATGCGAGATTGCTTAATCTGGAACGGCCCGCAGTAATCGAGGCCTACCGTCTGAAAGGGGCGCGCCGGGCTAACACGGCCGGCAGGCAAGGTCCCCATCAGCTGTTTGGCATTATCGTTTTTTATACGAAAACATTTCGCTCGTAGCCCCGGCTGCCTGAGTGATCTTAAACGATCACGAAGGTTAAGCAACACTGGGCGCGTTCAGTGCATGGATGGGTCGCCGTCTATGCCTAACGCTAGTGGCATTTTTCCGAGCGGTTCCGTGCTTCGCAAGGCACGTTAAGCTGTTGGTGCCGGCTGCCATCGATAGATGGCAGTCGTTAAGCCAAGTCAGAGGCCTTAGGGCGGCTTGACAACTTCTGACAGTAGACGAGCCACTAGTCTACAAGCCTCCACCAATCCGGACTTGGCCCCCGTGGTGGAGTATGGCCTATACCTTCCTCAGGGAAGAGACCCGTGCCTCTCGGTGGGGACATAATGGGTTGATGATGATGATACGAAAACATTTCATACATTTATGAATTACCCTTTTAATATGCCTGGTAGCACTCACGATCCAGTATTTTTGCGATATTGATGACAAAGTTAGTTTTAACCCTCCATGCAGAAGCATGTGGTGCTCGAGTTTAATTAATAGGTATGTGACGTGAGAGTCGCCAGGCAGAATTAAAGGATGCATTTGTGCGACAGGTATTTTGGCGTTTTGCAGTCTGCCTCCTACACGGACCAGACCGTCAGCGTCCAGATATGGGTGCAGTGAGGCTAGATTTGAGTTAAGCTCTTTGTTTTGTTTCAACAAAGAAATTTCTTTTGAAAAGTGGTGTGATTGAACACATTTGATTATAGCCGCCGTGGCCGAAAGCCTTTCCTGCGCAGAGATACAAACTTTGCTGTTTACATTGTTATTTTTGAGTGAATTTATGAACCTGAGTACATAGCACATTACGGTTTGTAATTTTGTAAATGATGAATACTTAGTGAGTAAGGGCCAAATCCCTTCTTGAATACTGTTTGAAACTACTGAGGGTGTCGAGGAGGTGCCTGCCGCGTTGCATATGTTTGTTGCACTCGGGCCGGGATCCAGGGCCAGACGCCTCTCCTCCCGACTACGCGAGGGAGCGCTCCAAGCGCCGGAGATGAGCGGCAAGTCTCGCGGACCATGCCACCACAAGTTGCTGCCTTGCAGTGTAACAGCGTCGCAGCCTCGCGTGAGCATATCGGCAGGGTTTTGTGCGCCTGATATATGGCACCAAACACCTCCTTCTGTGAGCTGATTGATTAGACGTGTTCTGTTATAAACATACGGCTTCAGATTTAATGAATTCGCCTCTATCCATGACAAGCCTATTTGTGAATCTGTGTAAAAGATTGCTTTCGTGATGTTAGTAAAGAGCCGTTTTACGTTATCATAAAGCTTGGCTAGCAAAACTGCGCCATTCAGTTCAAGCTGAGGTACTGTTAGTGAGGAATTTATAGGCTTCACGCGCGTTTTTGCACAGAGCAAGTTACAATGCGTTTGCTCTTCGTGCTGAGCCTTTATATAAATGCAACACCCATATGCCTCACTAGAGGCATCACAGAAACCAATCAGCTCCACTGAAGCGGCGCCTGATGTGTGTAAGCACCGGTTGACGCTTATGGCGGGCATGGTCACGACACTGCGAAGCAAGGCAAACCAATCTTTAGCTATATCGTCGGGCAGAGAGACGTCCCACCCCAGATCACGTCTCCAGATGCCTTGTAATATTATCTTAGCTCGCACGAGCAAGGGCGAGACGAGACCCAGGGGATCATAGAATCTGCTTAAGAAGCTCAGAACAGACCTTTTTGTGGCGACTTCGGGCACATTCTTGTCAGGGCAAGAAATCACAAATTGATCACCTTTAGTGTCATATGCGATCCCTAGCGTTTTTGTAACGACGGGGTCCTTGTCCAGGTCTATTACATCAAAGCCTAACTTGTCTTTGGATATATCATGCAGAAGCGGTAAGTAGTTTGAGCACCACTTGTGTAATTCAAAGCTGCCTAGCTCTAAGAGTTGAACAAGCTGCCTTTTTAATTCTGTTGCCTCTGCCACACTGGCAGCGCCCGTAATTATGTCATCAATCCATGCATGGTTGCATATAGCATTTGCAGCGAGAGGAAACTGAGTGCCAAACCGGTGAGCAAGCTCTGCGAGACATCGAGTGGCTAAGAAGGATGAGCTACTTAGTCCATAAGTCACTGTTTGAAGCTGGATGCATTTTAATTGTTCTTTTGGGTCATCGCGCCAAATAATGTTTTGTAGCGGGCGATGGGAGGAATGCAAGTATACTTGTCGATACATATGGCGAATGTCACATAATATAACGATTTCAAAGGTGCGTAAGGTCACCAGAATCTCAAATAGCTGCCTTTGAATGGTCCCTCCATTACCAAGTATGTTATTGAGGCAAGCTTTACCTTTTGTAGTAACACTACCATCGAATACCACACGGAGTTTCTTTTGTATTACTCCATGGTGTGGCAAAAACCAGAGTGGTTTTGTTGGTGGATCAGAGGGATCCACTACTTTAGCGTGCCCTAATGCTAAATATTCTTTGATGAAAAGTTTGTATTTCTCAAAATATTCAGGCTCCTTAGAAAATCTTTTTTCTAAGTTTCTGAACCTCTGTAGGGCTATATAAAAGGATTCTGTTGAATCTATATCTGTAATGGGAACTTTGACTGGTAGATTGACATAAAACCTATTGTCTTTTAGTTCTACAGATTTGACAAACTCAGTCTCACAAAACTCGCCCTCCGACTGGGACTCACTCACATATAAGGGGGCTTGCTCAACCTCCCAGAACCCTTTTATGACGCGCTCTAGACTGGGACCATCGTCACACACACACAGGTTCGCGCACGACACGTTTGAGTTACCTGAGTACAAATCACCTGACAAAATGTACCCGAACCGTGTCTGGAGTAGCACTGGAGCCCCCGGAGCCGTGTCGACCTTGTCGCCGGTCACGATGTGGAAGAACACATCGGCAGCCAGAAGCATGCAGATGTCACCTGGAATGTTGCAGTTTGGATCCGCTAAGGCGTCAATAGGTATTGGTAAGTCATTTATGGAGAAGGAAGTTTGTGGGAGTTTGCATGTTATTTTGTGAATGATTGAGAAATCAACATTCATTTTGTAATCTCCCTTTAATGAAGAAATTGCTAGGTTTGTGGCTCCATTCACTTGGGTGATATTATTGCCCATAGATACTATTTGAAGGTTGCTGCTGTGTACCGAACAACCTAGTTTATCAGCAAGTTCTGCGGTTATTTGACTACCACAGTCCAGAAGAGCTCTCACAACATGAGTTGTGTTGTGCTGGTCAATGACCTTTACTTGTATGGTAGGTAAGACAACTTGGCACTGCGGCCTTCTAGTGTGCATTACCTGTGAGGGTGGCTCGGCCTGCCCTTCATGCTCGCCTACATGCAGTAAGCTATTGTGAGCTTTTTTGCATACATCGCATTTGAAACGATATCTACATTTTTCTTTGTTATGGGAATTAAAACATATTGGGCATAGATTATTCTTGTCAATAAAGTCTAGTCTTTTAGTGGGAGAGCAAAGACTGAATGTTGGACATTTAAATAATTTGTGTTGGCTAGATTGACACATCCTGCATGTTGGTTTATTTCCCTTTAGTGCTTTCTGAGAAGCGTGCAAGGCGACAGACTTTGTCCTCGACACCTCAGTACCTACATAGCTAGTAGAACTTGATTCTAAAGCCAGTGCCCTTTTTTCTAAAAACTGTAAGAGATGTTCTAATGTTGGCTGCTCACGAGGATGCCTGTCACTGTGGTACAGCCTGCTAGTCAGGCCGTCCAGTTTTTGGCTGACAATACATAGCATAATACTATCCCACATGGATACAGGCTCACCCATGTTGGACAGTGCACTCATCTGCTGCCTGAATCGAGAGAGGAAATCTCTTATCTGCTGAGCTGTGCCCTTTGTGATACTCGGCAATGACAGAATGGTGCTTATATGGTTGTGAATGAGTATGTATGCATTGTCATAGCGCTCTTCTAGCATTCTCAATGCAACATTGTATGAAGCACTGACAAGCGGCAGGTGATCAATCAAGGCAAGAGGTTCCGCTTTGACATATCTATGTAAATAGAACAATTTTTGTACCTGATCTAGACTAGGATCACGATCGATGACAGCTAGGAACATCTCGATGAAGGGACGGTACTGCTTGATGTCCCGCCCGTCGAAGGTAGGGACCTCGATCGGTGGCAGCTTGCTGGGGTGGCCTCTGGATCCGGACGTGGGGTCGCCGGGATGGCCACCGGCCCTGGGTGGTGATGACTCGCTAGGACGGCTGCTGGGAACAAAGAAGGTATGTTTTGCACCTCGCTCTTGAGCGCTGTGCGTCTTGCTGTTGTAAGTGTCGTTCTGGGTGGGCGGCGGGGCTCCTGCTCGCTCACAAGACGGTGGCACCGCGCTGTCATAGTCACGGTGCTGTGTTGGCGGGTCGACGATAGCTCTTCCATTTGGCGGGCTCTGTGTGAGCGGCGGGGCTCCTGCTCGTTCGCTTGATGGCCCGAGCATCGCGCTGTCATAGCTACGATGCCGTGTGGGATGTTCGTCGATCGCTCTGTGGTATGTTAGGCTCTGCATAAACGGCGGGGCTCCTGCTCGTTCACTTGATGGCCTTTGCATCGCGCTGTCATAGCCGCGATGCTGTTTTGACTGCTTGGCTACCGCTGTTTCCCTTGATGTCCCTGGCGGCATGATGTCGTTGGCACTGCGCTCCATTGGCTGCTCGGCGATCGCTCCTTCTCTCGATGGCCCTGGCACCGAGCTGTCGACGATAGTTGTAATTGCATCACTCCACGCGGTCTCCTCGAGGCGCGGCGGTGGCGGCGCGTGCTCGCGTGCACGCGGTGCCGGTGGCGGGTGCGCATGCTCACGGGCGCGCGATGCCAGCTCTTCTTCTAACCGCGCTATGGCTTGAAGGCATCCTTCTTCGAAGGCAGCTTCGTCGTCGTCGTCCAATGCGTCGTGGGTGAACAATTGTACCTGTAACTCGAAGTACCTTTTGAGGGCCTCTCGCAGGATTCCCAGTCGTACCCGCAGTTCCTGTGAGGTCTTTTGCGCTGCGCCTTGGAGGAAAACTTCGGCGCGCGTGACTTTGGCCTTGCACTGGCCGCGTGCATACCGCAAAGTCGTGGATACGTCACGCTCCCTTTTTGGACTTTTGCTTGGCGATCTGGGCGATTTGTCGTCATCGGCGTCACTCGGCACGGCGAGGTTATCTGTCTCCATTTTCCTCTGCGACATAAGAGGACATTTAGGCTGCAATCACAGCGAGGTAAAGTGCGGCGAGTTCTGGCTGGTTCTTGTTCGACAAAATGGCGGACTTGGCGGCGGCGGTCTCGGGAACACGGCGAAATGCGGCGAAATGGGGCGCCTGTGTACTTCACGGTTTTTCGGTGTTTTTTCCAGTCCTGCGGCTTCCGTAGCAGGGTTTCGGCACCAATGTTGGAGAAGTTTGAAGTGAAATGCGCCTTCTTCCTTAAATTCCGATTTATTAGAATAAACACGAGACAAAATACACAAGCGCCGCGCGCGCATACGTAGAAGCAGTAGAGAAAAAAAGTGTTGCCAGTGGCCTACTTGTGTTATTCCCTAACACTATGTCCTCCCTAAAGGTCCATTCTAAATACTGGTTAAAGATTTTTTTTATTCGGATAAGTACTTTCGGAGATTACCCTCTACATACAAACTTACAAACATATAAACTTTTCCTCTTTATAATATTAGGTACTAGCTGTCCCGGCGAACTTCGTACTGCCACAGAATTCGTTTATACGAGTATTATTCTTGCACAACGCCATCTATTTTAAAAACACAACGTTCGCTCGCACAACGCCACCTATTTAAAACTTAAAATAAATATTATCCCACGGGAACGCAATACCGGGATGTCAAGTATCATCATCATTATCATCAGCCATTTGACGCCCACTGCAGGACATAGGCCTCCTTCGTGGTTTTCATAACCATGAGGAGTTTTGCCATAATCGCAACGCTTGGCAGGCAGGTTGGCGATCGCAGTATGCGGTTGAATCTCAGGAAGACGCTGCTGCCCGTCTCCTGGTATTTTCTTTTTAATAATTTATTGACTTACGTTTGTATTGCAGAGTTTTTAATTTTATACATTTTTCGCCAAACTGCGTGGCAGTTTGTTGGCGAATTATTCGCACTCTTTTAACACTTTTTAAAAATAGTACTAGGTAACAAAAAACTAAATTTTAAAAGTTTTAAAGTACAGTCGACAGCGGATTCCCTCCATACATGCTTACTCTGTATTCGGTCATATTACCAGTGACTATGCAACACAATGCAAAGGCCGATTCGCCGTCCTCTGTACCTCTATTAAAACTTTTATCTGAAACACATTAGCAGTGACACACCGGTTTGATGGTCTTTAAAGAAACATTTTGTTTTTATAATGAATATTTTTTTTTAATTTGAGCTCACAGTTCTGAGTCAAACCTATCCAATAAGAACTTTTTGATTTCCTTAGTCGCCTTCTACGACATCCACGGAAGGAATTGGAGTGACGCTATTCTTAATCCGGCGCCGCACGGAATGTCAAGTATGCTATGTCTCAATGCAGGTCTTTTTCTATCTTTACGCCACGTTTCATGTAAGCCGTTATTGCATGATTGAGTAACAATCATCCAAACATCCCAATATCTTCACAAACTGTCACATTTATAACTCTAAGTAGGATCATTAATTATTATAAGGTATTATTATTAGAAAAGAAGAAGTAGAATAATGTAAACTATTATGTAGGTGTAGCGGTAGAGAGCCACCTTTTGTTTAAGTAGTAGGTCGCATCAAAGAATCTCTGCCGAGCTGTTAACTCTAACATTACGAAGTTAGTTAGACAAAGTAGCAAGTTTCAGCCTAGACCTGTGTGGAGGCAGAAAGATGGCCTACCTTGCCACAAACTATATAAAGCTCTTACATAAAAATGTAACCATAATCATATTCGTTACAATATTAATTATTTGCCAGAACTCGCTTTTTGCGGTGAAGGGACGGGCTGAAAACCACCGCTGCGACTACGCATGCAGTCATGGCAATAAAGCTGAGTCCGTTCCTTTTTACCACAAACATATGAATAAAAGAAAACTTGTCATTATTACTGTTTTAAATTTGTAGTAAATAAATATAAAGATAAAAGTATTTAATGCGTCATCAAAAAAAAAATAAACAAATATTGTCACTATCATTGTTCCTACCTGTATTTGTATTGCCGGCTAAAGACGACTATTTTAAGATATAAAACTCTAAAAGTGTAAATAGTTTCTTCCGCAACCCATGCAAAAGTTTAAAATATTTTTTTAGACATATTGACGCTCTCAGTTTCACGATTGTCTGAAAACCAAAAACTGCAGTGCACGCAATGCAGAACTTACCGACATAGGATGGCACGGAGACGCGTAGGAAATTTGGTAGGTTTACATGGAAAATTATGAAAATGCAGAGGAAAAAATGTTGTATTTGTGATACATTTTCCTCTACATTGACATAATTTTCCATGTAAACCTACCAATTTATTGTACTTGAATCTCGACACGGGCAACACATATCGATCTATTACATACATTACATAACATACAAAACATCACATAAACTCACGCCTTTATCCCGGAGGGGTAGGCAGAGACCAGAGTTTGCCACGTGCCACGATCCTGACAGACTTCTTTCGGTCATCAACATTCATTAGTCGTTACATGCACGCACCCCGATTTCGGGTAAGGTACTTTTCTCTTGGTTATGGTTTCAAGGGATATCTCTGTGCTCTAATTCGCTACACTGACCCCCGGTTTCTCGTACACTAACAAGCTGTTAATCTACTGTTAACAGCTGTCAGTGGTTTTTTTTTTGTATGCACTTTGATCAATTGATAGCTGTTAACAGTAGCTTGACAGCGTGTTAGTGTACGAGAAACTGGGGGTTAGTCTCTCACTTTATTCGTTCATAATTGCTCCATTGGGTTTGATACCACGATCGCACTTTGTTACTTTTATTTCATTTCAATACAATCGATAGTACAGTGACCACTTTTGTAAATATTCACCATGATCGCACCATGCCCACTTTCATAATAAAATGTTTTCGTTTTTAGGGTTCCGTACCTCAAAAGAAAAGAAACGGAACCCTTATAGGTACACTTTCTTGTCCATCCATCCGTCAGTCCGTCTGTCTGTCACGAGCCTTTATCTCTGGAACGCGTCGAAGTATCGAGATGAAATTAAAACCATATAGGTACTCAGGTCTACACCAGCCACAAGATGGACAGATGACATCATCCAAGTGGCAGGAAGGCGCTGGATGCAGGCCGCTTCCAACCGGTCTTTTTGGAAATCCATGGAGGAGGCCTGTGTCCAGCAGTGGACTTCTTGTGGCTGAATGATGATGATGGCTCAGGTCTACAGTCTCTTGAAGCTGTGGAAAAATCAAGCTTCAAAGCTAACGTAAAAAAAGGATGCGACCGTTGATGCCGCAAACAACGTATATTTAGTAACTCAAGGGAATTAAAATTTATAGGGTACTTGACCTGAAACTATGGAATTTGGCAAGAAATATCGTCTTAGACTATTGATATAGGGAAAAAATCTGAAAACTGTACATTTGTAATTAAATCATTAAAAAAATAGTCTTTGAAGTTCGGGAAAAGCTCGGAAAAAACTGCGAGACTCGATTCCTGAACTATTTATGATATGTAAGTACCTACAAATTTATCTAGAACTCTCGGTGGGCGAGTCCGACTCGCACTGTCTAGTTTTTTTGTTCTTGACTGCACAAATTGGTAGGAATCTACCCATTCAAAGTATTGTAGACGGTAAAAGTGCACATTGTGCGAGTAAACAAATATATTAGGCAAGTGCGATTTCACTTATAATACGAAGATTTGTAATAGTTGGCATTGTGCTACTGATTGTATTGAAAACCGGCCTAGAGTGAGTCGGACTCGCGTAATAAGGGTTCCGTAACATTATCTACGCAAGATTTGAATATTTCAATCGTCTACCTGTCGCTGTTATTAATATCGAGCAAAAACGGCAAAAATTCACGTCTGTTGTATGGGTGCCCCCCTTAAATATTTATTTTATTCTGTTTTTAGTATTTGTTTTTATAGCGGCACCAGAAATACATCATATTCTGTGAAAATTTCAACTGTCTCACTATCAGGGTTCATGAGATGCAGTCTGGTGACAGACGGACGGACAGCGGAGTCTTAGTAATAGGGTCCCTTACCCTTTAGGTACGGAAACCTAAAAATAATAAAAGTAGCAGAGTGGGCATCGCGCTATCAAACCCTCGGTTGGTCTGGATTCGGCAAAACACGAACCGATCCCTTTGGACCTCAGTAGTCGATCGCCTAGATCTCGTTACCATGTTACTGTCATCGAATGAGATCTAAACTTGCATGAATGACTTTTCCGCTTGGGCGGGAACTTCGCAGACTTGTTTGTTGAGGCAACTTGGGTGTTACATTATTGCGGGTTATAACTCACTCTACCCGTGACGTCACCACCCACTGAATCATCGTTCTATAGTTCCCTAGAACTACAATTGGTGGAAAAATTAATTTCTTTCATAAAATGTATCTCTTTCATAAAATAGGGCCCTAGTTGGCGAGTTTTTTAATAGGTTTATCTTAGAAACTGTCTGTTTAAAATATTTTATAAGAACACTTTTTCCTAAAAATATTTTCTGCTCTTTATAATCCCTCTGCAAGGGGGGTAACTCTCTAAAATGCATAGTTGTTGAATAGAGTCATATCAGGTAATGGTTGTTATATTGACACTATTGGTATTCTACTAACCAATCGCATTGCAACTTAACTCGGCGCCTCGCACGATCGATCCTCGTCGCGAGAGATGACTATTTAATTTGCGCGGGCTATACCGTTATGTCATTCTATTGAAAAATGATGTGTGTATTAGACTATTAACTATGTGTGTATTAGCTGTCAGGATGGTATAAGTGCGTGCCTACTTCATCTATAAAACAAGCGTCCGCATACAAGCGGCACTGCAGCGTCCGAGTGGTCCCTTCGCCGATCTAGTGAGAGCGAAAGTGCCACTGGACGCTGTATAAATCATCTCATTATGTAGATGCAAAGGCCAAACTTTATAAATACTTTTTTTATCTTTATTAGAAGTATATCCACCTTACCGGCCCTTCCGCCCACATTCGCTCAATATATTTGTTTCGTCAATCTTTCTTCCTTCATTCTCTCCGTAAAAGTACCCGAAACCAGCGTGCGTGCATGCAACGACTAATTAATGTCGAGGAAGCGAAAGTGATCTGTCAGGAAAAGAAAGAAAGAAATGCATTTATTGGGACAAATTAACACATCGCAAGAAAAAAAAGGCATAACAAGTAACATAAACAAGTACAAACGAAAAACAATTCACATAAATACTACAATGCAAAGTCAGAGCGTGGCAAGTGGCAGTCCCTGATCTCTGGCTACCCCTCTAGGATACAGGCGTGAGTTTATGTATGTGCCTTTATTAGACTCTAGGGCCAGGTCTTAAAGATAAACGTTCCCTCAGCCTCCGAGACGAGGACAGGTTTCTCTGGGTCCCGATGCATTTTTATCGTCCGTAAAAGCACACACTTTTACCATAAATTACAGGGAGAGGGAAATCACTTGGAGAGATAAAACATTATCGACTTCAGACAAAAAGACAGCCAAGTACCCTGGATCGATATGGCTTACAGAGAAGTTTTCCAAGGTGAAGTTGTGTTTAGGAGATATTTACTCGACTATTAGTTGTACACCGTTGCGGTAAATAAATACATTAAATGGTGTTATTTATGACATGATAATAATTATCATAGTATGATTCCTCTAAGACACTTCTCAACGCAATTGAAATAGTTTTTAGTAAAGTCATTTTCCTTTCCACAACTATTAAAAGTTTAAGCGGCCTATATACGTCCCACTGTAGGGCACAGGCCTTCTCTTATGGAGAGAGTATGGGCTTAATCACCACGCGTGCCCACCGCGGATTGGCGATTTCAAGCGCTAAGGTATGTGAATAGCTCAGACACTCAGGTTTCCTCACGATGTTTTCCTTTACCGTTAGCGAGTAGTATTGCTACTATAACTTCACAAATGTACATAAGTTAGAAAACCAAGTCATAGGTACATGCCCGCACTGGGGATCGAACCTGGGTCTCCCACTTCCGAGTCCGAGGTTCTACCCACTAGGCTACCACCGCTAAAAGTTTATTTAACGAGTTTTTTTTATCATTAAGACTGGCAGCTGCTGTATGAGGATGGCCGAGGACAGACTGAACTGTTTTTGGGTTGCAGCCTGGATACAAGACTGTACGTAATTTTTAATAGCTGTAACTTAAGTGGTTGTAACCTGTAAGTTTACCTATTAAATAAAATAAAAACTGGCGTGCCTTGGGTGAGCTCTATTTCCAGCAGCGGATGATTATGGGCCGATTGATTGGTAGTTCGTAGAATTCTAGCCTTCGACCTTCTGTACCAGCGGATTCTAAAGAGCAAAGTTTTTAATAAAACTCGCCTCGACTTCGTCACGCAACCTGTCCAATATTTATTAGCTATTCAAAAACACAACGTATCAATACCTTTTTCACCGTCCAGTTAACTAGACCTCCACTCATGCTGTGACTTTGGACTCTTTGTTCAAGGACGAGAGGTCAAGGGAGAATGGATGATAATAAGCTAAAGCTTTCCTTTCATGGGCCAAGTGGATTGGATACGAAATGTCCGGAACCAGATTTGACACTCTGCCGATATCGTCACATTACCCTCTTCTGTCGTTTAAAGAAGCTAGGTTATTGTGGAGACGGATGTTTCGTTACCTTTACGCTTAAATAAAGAACGCGGCGGATATCAGTTTTTAAGAAAATTGTAAAATTTACCTGGTTAGGTTAGGACTGTATTTGGTCGGCGCGAAAGATAAGAGGCCTTTGGCCAAGAGTGGGTTGAAAGAAAAATAATTCTTACCATTTTTACCAATCCTTACGGTTTTATTTTAACTTTTGCACTACATTCTGCATTACTTTTCTAATTGTTTTCAATTGCAATCACGCATCACGTGAACGAACAGGCTTTTATTAAAGTTGGTACTGGTCATTCTTTAAATTAAGAATAAAATTCTATTTATTACAACTTTATCCAAAATTGGGGATTTTACTCGTCTGCACGGACAGATTACACTTTTTCAAAATCGCAAAAAATATCAGCTCCATATATTGTAATGCCGTAGGTGCTATAGTTAACTTACACGTGGTAAAGTTAGTTTGTATTAACGAGTAGAATTTCATGCGGATAAACAAAATGAAAAAAATATATACCGCAAGCACGCGACCAAAATGTTACTTCCTTACCAAATATTTTCATACATTCAATAAATACGGGCATTAAGCCGCGAGCTAAGTAACCGCTAAAACGTTGCAGTCCTGACTCTCTCTCATTCACTCACTCTACCTTGTAAGAAACAAAAAAAAAAACGATGGAAATCCCTACTCGCTATAACTCCACCCCATTTACAACAGAAGCCGTCTCCACACTAACAAGAGCGATATCAGATGGCTGCTCGTTGAAAAATCGACAGGTGCACATGATAGCGCCCATCGCCATTCTCTTTATTTATTGGCGCCTTCCCTTACCGAGGGGCCGGGATTTTCGGAGTAGTACCCTTTTTTCGCATCAATTATTATTCTCGCCGCCCTTTTTGGACCTGTGCTGGCATGAATATGAATATTGTTTGTTCGGTACCTGGATTTTAGGACTAGGGCCTTGTTTCATAAGGTCTGGAAAGGCAATATTTAAGTTTCTGATAAGCTTGAGTAAGGAGAAAAAGAATGAAATCGTCTATCTTAGGGCTGAACGCACTAGCGGTCAGATGCCTGCATTTAAGAGCTCAGTAAAACAATTTAATTGAAGTATTTTCACTTCCTTTGATTCTTTGCGCCAAATCGTTCATATTTAAGAAAAAAAAATTAACGAAACATGTACAACGAGTTCTTGAGTGGAGACCGCGGATCGGTAAACGTAGTGTAGGACGTCCTCAGACTCGGTGGAGCGATGATCTTCGCAGGGCGGCTGGCAAGAGCTGGATGAGAATAGCCGAGGACCGTGCTCAGTGGCGTGCAATAGGAGAGGCCTATGTCCAGCAGTGGACAAGCATAGGCTGATGATGGATGATGATGTAAAATTGTAGGATCCACTTCCGTGAGTCATTGTTTTGTACACATTTTTGATTAGTATGATTCCAGTATAATGTTATAGGTATTGAAAAACTTCAGTTAACATTGTATTTTTTACCTTGAATTATTTTTTCATGTTTTATTTGCTAGTATTAGTTTCACGCCAATATAGTATTGTCACCTTTATTAGAAGAAGAAGAAGAATAAGAAGAAGAAAGCCATTTATTTCCACGACAGAAACACACATATACATTAACAACGTTGATTTTATTTATTAATTTTTATTTGATTCATTAATTTTCTCATAATTATTAGTAAAATTTATCTTTCACTACTAAAATTTTAGCTCTATACGGGGCCCTAAGTAGGAATAAAATGTTTAATGAAAATATACTGAATCTCACGCACTTGTGATACAATTTTATTTACACGCGCGAGTTTGCGGGTAAGTTACCCGCAAGCGTGATAAGTCATTTATAAGCTGTCAAGACTTTTTTGCGAATTAGAAAACTTTGGTCTTTACTTCAGTTTCTCGATTATTTGAAAAGCATCTCCGTTCCTACAAGGATTGGCGGAAGAAAATCCTTACAGATAGAAACTTGCGTTTACATGTCTGTAATGTGAAATAAAGATCTGGATCCCGAAAGATCTTTGTAGATCCTGTATTTGGAATCGAAAAACCGGCCATCGTACCATTATCTATACAACATTTGAATATTTTAAGCGTCTACCTGTTGCCGTTATTAATGTCGAGCAAAAAAATCATGTTTGTTGTCATGGAGCCCCCCTTCAATATTTATTTTATTCTATATTTAGTATTTCTTGTTATAGCGGCAATAGAAATATAACATCTGTGAAAATTTTAACTTTCTAACTATAACGGTTCATGAGATACAGCCTGGTGACACACGGACGGACGGACGGACGGACAGACAGCGGAGTCTTAGTAATAGGGTCCCTTACCCTTTGGGTACGGAACCCTAAAAATCGTGACGACAGAAAAACTGTAGATTCGAATCTTTTCTATTATAACATAGAATACATCATAAGCGTGGAATAAAATTCAATCTTCTCTCTTACATTCTAGCGTCTCTAAATGGGTCAAGTGATCACTCTAGAAATTATGCGTCTGGTGTCTGGAAAGTGATATGATAAAGTAGGTTTTTTTCCAAACAGGATTCCAACTATAAATCTAGCCCAGCCAGGTCAAGACTACAAAACTTTGGCATCTGCATCTACGTAATGAGATGATTTATGCAGGGTCCAGTGGCACCTTCACTTACACTAGCTGGGTGAAGGGACCACTCGGACGCAGCAGTGCCTGGGACATTGTTTTTTGGATGAAATAGGCATGCACCTATACCATCCTGACAGCTATACATCCCAAGTATACAGCTGTACAAGATATAACAAAGATTCTATGTTGACGACCTCGTAGCGCAGCGGTAGTGCATCTGCATACCATGCGAGAGGTCTCGGGTTCGAATCCCGGCTGGGTGAACAACTTTTAGTACGAGGAAAACTTTCGCAAAGAAAGCAAACATTTATTTACATTGCCACAAAAGCACAGAAATGAATAACTTCCACACTTTACAATCACTTGCCCTGGTCCCAAACCTACTCTGTGTTATGGTAACCAGGCAAGGACATCACAAACATGGAAATACACCCAGACTGAGGCCATTTGTACAAATATCGTTGGGCCCCAGTGGGAATGGAATCCCTCCGGCACGGTAATCAAACGTAATACCGCTAGACCAACGAGAAAGTCTCGTCGGATGATCACACATGTGGTGTAGACAAACGTGGCCAAGTGCTTGATTTGTGAGGATGCTATTTTCCGTAGTCCCAGGATGGGTAGAAACACTGCACTAAAAGCAGAGATCACAAAAGTGAACTCTCCACGTGGGAAATTAAGCATCTAAATGTGACCAACGAGACTATCCGGCCCAAAGCACCAATAAAAATGCAAACTCCAGAAATCCCGGAAGCGAAATCTTCTTGTGACGTTATTTTTACCCCCCTATAGTGTTGCTTTGTCCCAACGCATTAGACATAGGTCATTACCGAAATCCCACCTCACTTCCTTAAGCCCGGCCATGCCAATTCCGACCCTATTTCAAAGGTCAGAGGGTGTAAAGGGGACGCGGGGGCCGTTCTCCAATCGATTACGGTGGAAGATAAAAGTTTATGTGATTACTTATCGAGACTGAACGGATGATAGCTTCGGGCGAGTTTTAAGAAATATGCGGAAGCTTTGCGTGAGAAAAGCGGGTATTATCTTGTGGAAAATCTGGTGAATATCCGGTTTCTTCATGATGTTTTCATTCACCTTTAGCGAGTGGTATTGCTACTACAAATATCACAAATGTACCTACATAAGGGAACGTACCCATACTACGTGACCCAGTGTTGCCAGCCGGGTCTTGCCAAAAGTTACCAAAAAGCAGTGTTGCCAGCCGGGTTTTGTCAAAAGTTACCAAAAAGAGACAAAAAATTAAACTTTTGGTTTAAAAAGTAAACTTACCAATAAAAAGGTACTATAACTTGATAAATCTGTAATAACTTACAGAAAAATGCAGTTGGTTTGTTTGTTACACTTTATTGCATAAAATTAAATAATATGTGATACATACTTCGACCAAATAGGGAATTTATTAGCAAAAGGCAAGATAAAAAGTACCCCAAACCGACGTGCGTGCATGCAACGACTAATGAATGTTGAGGAAGCAAAAGTGATCTGTCAGGATCGCAGCAAGTGGTAGCCCCTGGTATCTGCCTACCCCTCTGGGATATAGGCGTGAGTTTATGTATATATGTGTACAAATTACGTGCAAAGGCAGACTTATTTCGGTAGAAATTTCGTCCAGCCAGCCTGGACCAGGGTTTTTCACTTGCTACAACCCTGACAAACCTCTTTCGCTTAATCAACATACATAGTCATTGCATGCGCGCACACGTTTCGGGTACTTTTTAGTTTCATTAACTTAACTAAAAAATGGAAAGCTACTCACGTAAGGCTTTCATCATAATCATCATCAGCATCAACCGTTTGACGCCCACTGCAGGACATAGGCCTCCCTCATGGTTTTCCAAGCTTCCCGATGTTGTGCCGCCCACATCCAGCGACTCCCCGCCACCGTAACCAGACATCTGGTGGGTGGCCTGCCCACGCTGCGTCATCCGGTCCGCGGTCGCCAGGTCAGAACTTTTTCGCCCCAACGGCCATCAGTTCTCCGAGATGATCTCTCCGTAAGGATTTAATTGTTGTAGTAAGTGTCAATCCCAACTGAGAGTACCAGCTCTGTATGCCAAATAAGGACGTACAAAATTCTGAGGCCAAAGGTGACGGGAAATGGCAGCAAAAAGGGTAACTTAATTTTTGTAATGACGAAATAGCATTGAGTATGGGATATTTTACAAAGGGATAGGCTTCCATATCTTCTTTGGTTTTATGAAAGGGTCGGGGTTTTCCATAGCCATTTTCCTCGTCATTAGCGTGTGATATTACCTCTATATTGCACAATCTCATGTTAAAAGTCTTAAACACTCACGCCTAGGTTCCTCAAAGCAAACGCGAAAGTGTTTGTTAAATTTAGGATTCATATTTTATCATGGTAATTCGATTTATATTGCGTAGCCGATTAGTTCAATCGAAATCGGCAATCGTGGGCAACCGAGATAAAAGTCATAAACACTCACGCCTCGGTTCCTCAAAGCAAACGCGAAAGTGTTTGTTAAATTTAGGATTCATATTTTATCTAGGTAATTCGATTTATATTGCGTAGCCGATTAGTTCAATCGAAATCGGCAATCGTGGGCAACCGAGAAGATTGAGCCCACACTCCATCACTAAAAGAAAGCCTGTGCTCTGCATAAAGGCCAAGAACGTTTTACCCTCGATATAGGCTCGAGCTAACATCTTCAAATACATGAAAAGTTCAAAAGTTTACGCGCCAAGTTGTAAAACGAAGTTTTTGCCCGCCTCAACGTTACTTATTTCATAACATGCCTCGGGCCAAACGCAATACCTTCGCAATAATCGCGGATTGGCAATTTTAACCAGTGGACACCTTCACCTAGACACTCAGGTTTCTTCACGAGATTTTCCTTCACTGTAAGCGAGTGGACGTTTCTTGATTTAATAATTTAAATTATCCTTGATTGAATATGTATAAATTCTCTTACTTTCAACAACAAACATTAAATTCCATATACTTACTCCTAGAGACAAATAAATTGAAACACAATACAATACCCGGCGCCGAGCAGCGTCACAAAACGAAATCAAACACAATTCCACTCGCTCCTCTCTTGTGTCTTATCGCTAAATGCAATTTCTTCCAGACATCAAAGGCCCGCGATCAGAGATCAAACGCGAGCCAACCGCGATACACGGACAAGTCAATGGAACATGTAACTTGTACAACATGCTCAACTCGTAAGTTGTGGACTTGTCAAATAATATTGGCACTTTTAATGGTGAATGGTATACGGTTAACGTACACTACTTTAAAATTAATTATAGTAATAGTTCCAAAGCGGTGATAGTCTAGTGGGTAAATATTGGACTCGGAAGCGAGAGACCCAGGTTCGATTCCCAGTGCGGGCATGTACCTATGACTTTGTTTTAAATTATGTACATTTGTGAAGTTATAGTAGCGATACCACTCGCTAACGGTCAAGGAAAATATCGTGAGGAAACCCAAGTGTTTGAGCTATTCACATACCTCAGCGCTTGAAATCGCTATCCGCGGTGGGCACGTGTGGTGATTAAGCCCATGCTCTCGCTCTGAGAGAAGGCCTGTGCCCTACAGTGGGACGTATATAAGCTGCTTATGTAATAACTTCCACACAACAAAATAAATCGTCCTCTGTTCTATAGTACCTAACAAGGCAAAGTCATCACAAACATGAAAACATACCCAGACTGAGGCCATTTGTACAAATCAAGCTGTGGATTTGTTGCAGCAACACCATTCGCTAACTGTCAAATATCGTGAGGAAACCTACACACTGAGATATTCACGGCGGGCACTCGTGGTGATTAAGCTCTCTCACTCGCTCTCTCTGAGAGAAGGCGCCCTGCAGCTGGATGTAAGGCTTAAAATAATACATGACAGGATCAAATGTACACGCGCCAAGTTGTAAAACGAAGTTTTTGCCTGCGTAAACGTAACGTATTTCATAACATGTCTCGAGCCGAACGTAATATCTTCGCAAAAACACAGTGCCCACTGATGGATGTTTGACTTTCTAACGCTTTGTAAGGGTATCTGCTTATACTGCCTCCTTACGGTCAATCCCATCTAAAATAAAATCTCTAAGGAGGCGGGCAAGCATAATCAAGGCGGTCAACAGCTCCTTATGTACAAAGATTTGCTGAAGCGCCACATGAGCGTAGCATAGAGCCCTTGCAATGGGAGCAACAAGCGTCAAATTGGATGGAGGGCTCTGATCAACACCAAAGTCATTGACTTTGAAGCCCTTCGGTGATATGAGCTGGACGCGAAGAGAGACTCTTTGAAAGCCCGTCCACATGTTGCGATCAATTACACATACATTGACGGTGTGCTACCATGTCTGCAATGTGGCAAAACCTTTACAAAAAAAGGTTGATTTTGCGAGCCATATATGTGAGCGCACCAACGCCACCAAAACAAAAGTTGAAGCAGTCCAAGTTAGAAACTATAATACAAGTGCAAAAAACCCCGTTTGCGCATTGTGCCCGTCAGCTGCCCGTCGGTCTTTCTTTCTTTGTTTAATTTGGAAGCACATTTTTTTTTCTTTCTTTAATTTGGAAGCACACCACTTCTGCCTGTGCTCTGCCATATTCGACCAGCCGCCAACGGCAATCTGCTTCAGATCGTCTGTCCATCATCCTGGCAGGCATCTTAAATAATGGCAAAAAAAAACTTCTTTTACGGAGGCAATACATTGTGGTTTTACCAATGGCAATATGGTCAATGGGCGACCAAGCATACCGGCAGTTGCGCAATCTAGGCTTTGTTTCTTAGACCTACAATACAGGGTTGACTATGACAATTCGATGGACATTGCAATGTCAATTTGTAGTTTTATGAAACGCGGCCCTGGGTCGCTTGGTCTTGGTCTCGTATCGTTGCCTGATGGCGACGTTGGCTGATAGACTGATGTCTATAAAATTTGAAAAGAAGGTAGCACTGTGCACGTACCACGTCCTCAAGTCAATCTTCGAAAGAGGCGTAATTTGTTTTTCTATTCAATTTCGCTTTGATGTATTGTCCTGAAATATTTTCACGTAGATAATACAATACCTACGAGCCATTCTCAGTAAACGTAATAATGTTAGAAACAAACAAACATAAAATTGGATTTTCATTGTAATAAAACCAGCCAAATGTGGGGTTCCGTAGTTGGTTATCAAAATATACGAACTTAGAAAGAAGGGTTTTTAATTCACATTACGGTATTAATTTACTTATACTACCTGCTCTACACAAGTAACAACTTCATTAAAGTAATAGTCAATGGAATTTGAACGAATTTTCCCCTTTATAAGTTTATCGACATAAATTCCAAAATTCCACTATTACTCGTTGGCTTGTAAAGTAGATAAAGATAAAGATTCATTTATTCGCATAAACATGTGTCAATAGTACAGTGGCATGCATTACTACGGTCTTAAATATAACATTGTCATGTTAGTTTTGCTTCAACATGTTTTGCCAGAAGGTAGCGTGCAATAAGAGAGGTTCGCCATCACATAATAATTATTAATCAGTCATAAAAATGGTATAAGAGTATGTCAAGACAAAAATTACACATTATTATGTTTATCGTCAAATTGGGTCAAAATGTAGACAGGCACATGTCTTTAATATAATGGTCAGTAAATTAGAAAGAAAAAATATTTAAAATGTATCATTTAGAAATTCATTAAGGTTGTAGTAACATTTGTCAATGAGCATTTTCTTGAACCGTGTCTTAAATATATTTGTGTTTAATTGTTTGTAGATTGTCGAAATTTTATTATATATTACACGAGCCATACATTCAATGCTTTTGTCCAGTAAGGCTGTTTTTGCGCGATGAAGACGTAATTTACTTTCATCACGTCTATTTCTCATTACAGTTGCACACAAACGTGGAAACAACTCAGGGTGATTCTTTACGAACATAGCTACCTCAAATATATATAGTGCCGGAAGTGTTAGGATGCGGTGTTTCACAAATAGATGCCTGTAGGTGTCGAAGGGTTTAATATGAAACATCTGCATACCATGCGAGAGGTCCCGGGTTCGGATCCCGGCTGGAGACAAAAAAAAACCCCAGGTCTTGGATGTTTATGTATTTGTGATGTCGTTGTTTCTGGTTCCCACGACACAGGGTATCCTAGTGTGGTGCCAGAAGCAATGTATGGGGCTGTATGTAAAGGTTTATGTTTATGTTTATTAGTTGAGTTGCCCCAAAAGATAATACCATAGCAAAGTACCGATTCAGCAAGGCCGTGATATGTTGCTAGTAAAGCATCTGTACTATCTGTTCTATCTGTACGGTTTTTGCAATTTTAAATATAAGCCGTGATAGTTTTCCTCTTCACTTCATTATATTTATATACGTATGTGTTACTGCCCTGATTTTTTCGTATTTCTACAATCAACCGTTTAGCCAGGAGAGGGGGGGTGCCCTAAATCAAAAAATTGTTTTCGTACACTCACAATATTTTTAAACGACACTAGACAACCTATAGTCGTCAAAATATAAGAAGCCCGTTTTGACTGCTACAAAAACCATAGAATCTAACCTAGTTTGAGATCAAAGACACTAAAAATCTAAACTATGAGTAACTTTTCGGTCTACAAAATGTGTTTTTGCTTTCGAGCGTTAAATAATATGCCAGACTATGTGTCTTTTTTATGTATTTGTTCGAGTAAATCTAAAATAAAATGCATTTTTGTGTAGCTGTCAAAACGGGCTTCTTATATTTTGACGACTTTAAAAGATTAATTTTTTAAAGATTTTATTGTTCTGTTTTGTCAGTGTGATCAGTATAACTATGCCCAATTTCAGCTTTCTGGAACTAATCTTCTCTGAGCTGAGCCACGGACAGACAGATAGATAGACATGGCGAAACTATAAGAGTTCGTTGTTGACTACGGAACCCTAAAAATCATGAGATCTGCAGACAAATTTGAAGTTTATGAAAATAGTATATTTCATTACGAGTGCGGAAAGCCTGTCATTGCAAAGAGTTCCGACAAATGTCTACCCAAGCCGAGGCGCAGCCGAAGGTGAGGGTTGACAGTCGGAACAAGTTGCAATGACGGTTCCACACGTGTACTGAACAAGTATTTTTAATACAGTTGCGAAAAAATGAAGCAATTTAATAAAGAAAATTTTTGGAAAATGGCGCCAACCGTAAAAGAATATAAGCAGATTTTTTTTTTCTTCACTTATTCTGGGTAGGCAAAAGGAACTATGCCTACACAGCCAAGTCGTCAGTAGAATTTTTTATTGATATGAAATTTAATAAAATGAAATGAAACTTAACCTAACTCATTGAATCAAATCATTAAATCTGATATTGAAACAAATTAGTAGCTTCTTTTTAGAAATATTTGCATGAATCATAAAAACTTCTATGAATTTTTTTTAGTTAAATCTTCGTGGTTGTTTTTTTTCTTTTTAATAGACATTATTTTGACAGTTGGGAAAGAGAACGCACGAGCTCTGAAAAGGTAAAGAAAACGCTCGAGTATGTAATAGCCCACATCCCGAACGCTATACGTCCCTGCAATACGCCACTTTTTGAGCAACTGTATTAAAAAACATATTTTCAACAGCTTTCTTTTGACACGTGCTTGAGTTGCTCCTCATAGGAAATCACTGCATCACTATTGCAACTCGCCCACCTGGCTCACCCTTCAAGGCATTAAAAACGTGAGAGTAATAAACGCCTACAATTATGAAAAGGGTTGAGCCGCGACAACGTTAAACCGTTTACGAAAACCAATCGCCTGATCACCGGAATAATTACCGTAAATACGATTCTTCATACAACACAACAATTAAACAAAATGTTAGGTTATTACGGAACTGCCCGATAAAAAAGCGACGGCTACTAAACGAACAAAACAGGGACATCCAGAAGAAGAGTTTGGTAGGCATTTCGGCCAGTGCTTTTTATTAACCGTATAATGACACCTAAGAAAATTCATGCGAGTCTAGTACCTTAGTACTTACCCACTTTATTTCAAAAATTTGGTTTTAATTTAATTTATTTTATTTTAATTATTTAGGACATCTAACAGGCAATACGAAGAAGAAGAAGAAATTACATTTATTATACTAACAAGATACATCACAGAAACAAAATAAGCAGATAAGTGACAACAACTAAAAGAAAACTAAATACACAAAAGACAAAGCGAATAAATAAAACAGGACCATAGATGTAGCCTGTGGTACAACAACAAAATATTCACAGAAGAAAAGAAAACCTATTTAGAGGCTAAAAATTCCACCTATACCCGGACTTGAACCCGCGACCTCTGGCTCTCCGTGCCAGCGCTCTCCCAACTGAGCTAATGGGCAAGTGCAAGCATCGATGAAATTTAGAGCCTCTTTACAAACTTCTCTGTATTACGTAGGTTTTTAAAATTGTCCTCAGCACGGGTTAGTGCAACAAAAAGAATATAGAAGAAAAGAACACACATAACATAGTAATTGCTCACCCACTTACAGGATGTCTCATCATGCATATTAAGAGTTAACAAAACTGTAATACAACTATTTAAATCAACAACATTTAAAGATATTGAAACAGCTGTCTTTTGAATTTAAGTAATGTATCATTAAAATATCCAAAGTATGTATTTTTGCTGAAGAGGTATTATAGAGGTTGGACATACGATGCAGAGTTTTGAATAAGAACACATTGTAAGGGTGAAACGGGAGGTCTCGACACGCTAAGAAAAAGACCATACACTCACGCCTGTATCCTGGAGGGTGAAACTGGGTCTGCCAGTCCCGATTCCTGACAAATCTCTTTCGCTTCATCAACATTCATTAGTCATTTTGATTCTTTATTAGATTTGACTTTCTGTATTACTCAGTGACCGAAGCCCTTTTGTGCTCCGCGTGAAAAGTGGTCAGGGTTGGCGCTAAACGACTTTTTTGATTTATCGCGCACATTTGTTAGTCTTGATGTAGATAGATATCAGGAATATGTGCGAGTGGTTTTTTGGCAACCCTTATTTTTTCGCCGGAAGAAAAATTAAGGTCGATGATGGGTGGGCGGTGTTTTTTTTTTATTATAGATTGAGTGTGCGATGAGTGGCTTTTTGTTTTCATGTTATATATAGTCAGGGACTTCCCGGTCATAATGGGTACTCTATGACGGCAATTTAGAAGTAATGACATAGGAAAATAAGAGACAAACTCGCCTCTGCAATTGTTAACATCTTATGTATTTGATTGTTCCTATGCAAGGATGTTTCGTGTGCAGTAAAATATCATTAAAATTATGGGCTACGGCGATGGTACCAGAGTGGTAGGACGTCAGCCTCACATTCGGGAGGTCGTGGGTTCGAATCGGTATATAGCAGTGACTCGGTTTTCTAAATACCTACATACAGTGATAGTTAAAAAATTGAGCTAGCGCTAAAAATGACCCCACGTTCAATTATGGGAAGGTGGGCGGGGCTTGTCAATTGTGTCACCAATCGGAGCGAGTTCAGTGTTACCCGGCAAAATATTTACGCACCTGCCATCGTCAGACCGCCATCTTGCGACGTACACAAATATTTCGAAGGGTTACAGCAGTCGTTCGACGTTTTCGTATACAACCAATCATCAGTTACGCAGTCACTTACTATCGCCCAAGGAACGTTCGCGTCGTCACGCGTGGCGCACAGAATCAACCAATCACAGTGTGATTTAGTCTACAGCACATCTTGCGCTCATTTTGTTGGGAAACTGTAATCGAGAGACTGGGACCGTTTTTCAGTGTGAATTTTCTAGGGACAAATACTTCTATGGTTTTTTTTATTCGTAACCTACATATATTTTTGAAGTTATAGTAGCAATACTACTCGGTAAATGTGAAGGAAAATATCATGAGGAAAGCTGAGCGTCTGAGGTGTACACATACCTCAGCGCTTGAAATTTCCGACCCGCGGTGGGCACGCGTGGTGATTAAGCCCACACTCTCTCCCTGAAAGAAGGCCTGTCTTGCCTGTGCCATACAGTGGGACGTATATATGCTGCTTATGTTATGTAGACCCGTTTAATATGTAACTATGTATGAGCATCGCAAATCGTTAAAAAACTAATATATTTACCTACAATTTTATTAATCGACCCTTTACCCATTATTTCCCACTGTCAAACTGAAAATTACCCCTTGGTTTCAAATGCACCAACTAGCATCATCAATGGTGCAAATGTATTCAGTTCAATTTTAAAATATACAGAAAATTTTCAAATTTAACTGTGTAACCGCCGTTTTTACTGCCTCGTTGGACTAGCCGTTAAGGTGCTTACTACCAAAATAGAGGTCGTGGGTTCGATTTCCACTGGTGCCCGCCGTACATTTGTACAAATGGCCTCAGCCTGGGTGTAGTTCCATGTTTGTGATGTCCTTGCCCGGTTACCATAGCACAGGGTATCCTAGTTTAGGACCAGGACAAGTGATTGTGCTGTATGGAAGATATTATTATTTTATTATTATCATTTTTATCTCCGAATTGAGAGTTTCACTAAGCTTGTACCAATATTTAAGTATCGTTCTTTCTCATTATTTTTCTGAGAAACCTGAAGAGATCCACTGATGCTTAAGTATTTTGGTAGGTATTAAAATTCTCAGTTCAGAAGCCAGCGGTGAGTGTGGCCTTGACTACTTCTACAATGCTTCCTATCGCGAAAGATAAAGCTAAACGGTAAAATAAGTTTAGAATATTTTTATTGTATACAAATAACGGTCTTATTTATAAAAACACGATTTCTCTAAAATACTCCTCAGAGTCAGTTTAAATAGTCTATGGGAAAGAGAATGACGTAACCACAGATTATTTAAAACGCCTTTGAGGAGGATTTTAGAGAAATCGAGTTTGTACAAAATAAGACCGTAAGTTTGTAAAAGCTCGGTAAAACTGCACTTATTAAACTTTAGCCTTTCACTTACGCTTTCAAAACTACGTAAATTACAAACAATTAAGTCACAAACTAAGGCGGACACTAACAATTAATTAACTAGTTCACACACGAACATCCCCGTGCAATAATTAACGCAAACACTTAACCCCACCTTTCGGAATCAGGCAATAATGAAAATTTATTATTTCCTTGCCCAGCCCTTGCTGCGAGGTGCCTACAATATATTGTGTACCGTTATATTTTTATTCCAAAGTCGTCCGTAACGCAACCGAGTAGAGTGTAAAGGCTGATGTGCTGGACTGTACCGGCGAACATTTACAAATACTTCACCGTTATCTTGACGTAATTCATAGGTGTTTAAGTCGCGCGTTCTGGGTGCAAATGGCAATTAACCCAACAAGTGCTTGACGGACACATTTTGGCCGTAAACATTATGACGCCTAAGGCGATTAGCGGACACCGTATGTCCGTAAGCAGAGTAGTCTGATTTTCACCGTTCCGATTTGAGCTAACCGAAAAATTACTACATCACTGTTATCTTGAACATCTAGTACTGCATTGATACGCTTTTCTTTATGACATTGTCAAATCGGAACGCGCCATGGCGAATCACAACTTAGTGTGCGCCCACCCGCCATTTTTAGGTTATCGCATTTTTTTGTTATCGCAAAGTATTTTGATATCTTTTGAATAGTGCTGAGGGTAATAACAATTAGTAAAATGATACTCTTCAGTATAAAATCAATAGAATTTATGTTTGTGACATGTAAGTGAACAAAACGTGGATGTGAAATATGACCTGTGTCAAAAAAAAGGAGAAAATAAATAAATCCATGGAATAACTGTCAATGTCTTATTATTAAAAGTTAGTGTCATTAACATAGGTGTAGAAAAATTAATCTACTTCACAACGGTATACAATTTATGCTACCATGGATAATTTTTGACCTTTTTTCTTTGAGCGGCTCCGAAGAAAATCGTTTCCCGACTTCTGTTGAGCGCTGGAGCTATAGGGAATGGTTTTTGCGCTATTGTTCCTTGTAGGGTTAAGTTAAAAGAGGGCACACACAATCCAGGCGATTATCTAGTCGTAATGGTCGATGGCGTAATGGATGGAAACCGTGTGGAGCCGGATTAAGAATAGCGTCACTCCATTTCCTTCCGTGGATGTCGTAGAAGGTGACTAAGGAAATACATTACCAGGAGATGGGCAGCAGCGTTTTCCTGAGATTCCAACCGCATACTGCGTATGCAGCCAAACCCGCCTGCCAAGGGTAGCGATTATGGCAAAACCCTTCATGGTTAGGAAAACCATCAGGGAGGCCTATGTCCTGCAGTGGGCGTCAAATGGGTGATGATGATGATGAATGGTCGATGGACTGTAGCTGGTAAATACATCTAATAGTCTAATTAAAAAGAGGCTAAGTTTCAGCTCAATCCAGCATTGTTAGTCACATCTGAACCAGCCAGAAGATGGAATTATTAAGTTTCATTTGCAATTTTAATTCGATCAATTTTTTATATTCCATGCAGTTCCATCATATCATCTTTTTGTTAACCATACACACTTATTATGAGTCACTATTTATGTAAGTACGTGTATTTATGTATAGTATTTAAGTATGATATATATTATGTAAGCTTATTGTCATTACTCTATTACTCGCCTCTGTGTTATTACGTATACGTATGTCTATTAATATTTGTATTAGCACCGACTAGCCGTATCTATTTCTCCTTCGGCAAACTCTCCAATATGAGGTTGCCTGGAAGAAATTGCTATTAGCAATAAGGCCGCAATTGAACCTTTTCTTTTGTAACTGCTGTTTCGGTAATTATTTTTCCGGTGTACAATAAAGAATATTGTTATTAATATAAGAGAAATAACTTTTTTAACCTGGTTTTTCAATATAGCCGGGCAGCAACTTATCGAACTAGCAGGGCTCTATCTAGTCCATAGGGCACTGCAGCGTCCGTGTAGTCCCTTCACCCATCTAGTGTGAGTGAAGGTGCCACTGGACGCTGCATAAATTATCACATTACGTAGATACAAAGGCCAAAGCACAATATACATTGCAAAGTCGATTAACACACAGATTAACAAGGAAGACTTGGCTACGCAAATTACATCAAATTGTCTTGTTAAACTGTGAATTGTAGTTCTACAAAACGGGTCCATGGACAATTCACAGCGGAACGGTAAATTACCTGCCGAAGAAGAAGTCAGCAACTGCTACCCGCAGTTGATGTAGTTAGTTAGACCTGAGATTTCCGCACTTAGACTCATGGTTGGGCCATTGTACGTAGCAAAGCTGTGAGATTACTCCAGCCAGCCTATCTCTTTCCAGAAAGCCAACAGAGCCCTCATATAACTGCAGGCCTCCTGAAGGGATCCCTGCTTCCCAATTATGGCGGTTCACTATGCTTTGCCATGCTCTTACAGTGAATCGTCACGTGAGCGGGTGTTTCCTCTTGTTTGAAGCATCCCCGGCAAAGCAGGCTATCGGTTAGTGCCATTATTTTATTACAACAAAATGCTCAACCCTAAGCCACCAGAAGGTGTTGCCTGCCTACTCGCGGCCATGTGTCGTGTCAATCCCACATTAATACTAACTACCGACCATTTCCCTGGGCCCACACGCCACGGCATTAGATATGGAAAAACATAGCGTTTATGCAGCCACGGAAAAACTATGAATAGGTTGTTGGAATTATAAGCGAGGGTTTTTTTTTCAGGAAATAGTGATGCAAAAGAAGTTTCCTAATTAAGGATGGAAGTCAGAAGTGTTTTAATCCGAATTACTTACTTAGCCTCTTTTGTATCCCATTGCTGGACCACAGCCTCCCCTTCTGCTTTACATCTCTCCCTGTCCTTAGATCACCATCCCGGTAGGAATGCATTAAGATCATCCCACCATCTTCACCTAGGTCTGCCGCGTCATCAGTGTCAATTTTATAGGACCCAGTCGGATGCAATTTTAGTTCTGAGCTCATACGGCAGACTTGGCCAGCCCAATTCTGCTATTACCTGACGGTCACCAACCACTCCAACATCTGCAATTTTAATTTTTGAGCTCATTCTATAACATGTTAAGTGAGTTGGAGTTTCGTTTCGTTCCGAGTTCATATTAGTCGTTGTATGTTTTAACAAGTGCAAAACGACAATCTGAATTTAAAATATACGTATGAATGTAAAATAAAAATATTCAACTACCTACCTTGGACACAGGCGTGCTTGTATCGTTCTTCCGTTACAATAGTTTACATTATTAAGGAGGTTTTTTTCAAAGCGTGCAGAGGTAATTGGCGATTTTATTGGTCTGTGAAAGTTTTTAGTAGTATTTGATGGGCTATTAAACCTCCATTTCGCTAACTGTCTAACAATACGTACCCTCAACGTGTTATTTTTCCAACTGACAGTTTCTCTGCCATTACACGCTTTTTTACGATTTAATACCTCGTGCTGGACAACATGATTTTAGGCGCTCTGAACTTTCATCGTACGACAATTAATGGTTTGGTATGACAGTACGATGTACCTTCATAGCCGATTAATTCACAGATTAACAAGTAGGAAAACTAATAAAATTGCACTTATCGTCTACGCAATATATATTGAATTGTCGTAATGATCTATGAATTGTAGTTTTATGAAATATGGCCCGGGTTGACCTACCTATTAAAATATTAAAATTATTGTTTGAATCCATGTAATTTAAATTATATTCGTTTAATGATTACAATAATTTTACCGTTAAATCATCAATTCTTGAAATTGATTCCAAATCATCAGTTGTTCCTTCTATTTGCATGTCTGAGACTTTAATTATGATATTAGGATTGAATAAAACCTTACTATATTATATCATTTAATTTTACAACTTATTAATAAATATGCATGTAAGTAGTTATTATTATTTGTATATATCTAGTGTCTTGAATGTATTTATTACGATCCGGGTACCAAAAAAATATTATATCGTCCCGACTGAAATCAGTTTAGCTGCTAAATGTCTTCTTTCTTTCTTCTTTCAATGTTCTGAAATAATTTGTCAAAGAGAAGCCCAATAATGGCTTTAAACGGCTTGACAAGCTGCTTGCCACTGTAACGGCTTGTTTCAAGATAAAGTAAAAGTTATTTTCAATGTTGCCCGACATGCCTATCTTATTACCCGATTCCTCAGCTATTACACGCCACCAAAATATCTAACGTTGTACGGTTTCTTGTTCCATTGTCAGCCATTTTCTCTGTGCACCCCACAAGCCTCAACTGAAGTAGAGAACTGCATTGAACGGACTGTGTGAACGAGGATAAGCGGACGATGATATCTTCAAACAAGCGTGCGTTCCAGACCCGACGTTATTTCCCACAAGGGTTATGTTGCTGGGCAGGTGGAATTGTGTGCAGACTTTAACTTACCTATATTACCTTAAAACTATATTGTCTAAAAATACAATAACTTGGGCTGGGATGGGATGAAGTCGAGATCTATTATGAAGGCCCTAAGTCCCTGATGAAAGACAACAGGATACAAGTAAGTAAGTATATTGCGTAAAACCATTCTTCAAATATTATTTAATCACTCAACGGCGAAACTTATTTCCCTTAAATAGGTACCTAGTAAACAAACGGCATTAGACCTATTAATATTTTTGTATGAGCACCAAAAATCTTCAAATATTCGGAGACAACATACTCGAAGAAAACAATTTAATATTTTAGGCTCCAAATTTTGGATTTTTTTACTTTTTATTTAGTTTCATACATACACAAAGTAAACTTAAATATCTTATTCTACCAGCAGGCGAAAACCACAAAAGGTTTATCTGGCGCTGTTGTCGCTCGGTTAGGTAACATACATTTTTATTCTTAAATACATTTAAGAATCTTTTTACATTGCTGAGGCTTCCTCTGTATACTTTCTAAGGTTGCTGGTGATAAGTCATTGAGTATTCTATCATTAAGTATCTGAGGCAGAATTTACTCCCATGTAGCGAACATGGTAGTAATTAATATAATTTGGTAGGATAGATGTTGGCAAGTAGGCTAAATTGCGGAGTGTAACTTATTAATCTTGTCACATAATATTTGAATTTTAATTTTATCATAAACAGTTATTACTTTGCTGTAGTCCGAAAGTTCCACATCATTGTTTTTTGTTTTTGATCCAATTGATTCGGGTACAATTGTCCTAAGTATACTTACTTGTAGCGTATATTTATGTTCAATGTGTGTTTTGAAGGGCCTGCCGTAGCTACTAAGACCATAATAAATAATTGACTGTGCTAGTGACAAGTAAAGCATTATTAGAATAAGTGGCATTATACAAATTTTTAAACTATATCAAATTATAAATACACTACAATTAATACAGTAATCTCTAAGTTACTAGAGGCAACATAGTGGTCCGTGCCTACACAGTTTGCACTGGAACAGCTGTCAGCACGTCAAACTCAACACGCAAATAGTTTTCTTGTTTAGCGCGCTTTGCAATTTAAATGTTAATCAGACGTCGACTGTAGCGTTATGTACAATATGCACTATGCAGCTACAAAAACCAAAACAGCGTAAAGTAATACAACCATCATCATCAGCCACCCGACGCCCACTGCAGGACACAGGCCTCCTTTGTGGTTTTCATAACCATGAGGGGTTTTGCCATAATCGCCACGCTTGGCGACTAAAGAAATCAATTACCAGGAGACGGGCAGCAGCGTCTTCCTGAGATTCCAACCGCATACTGCGATCGCCAATCCGCCCGCCAAGCGTGGCGATTATGGCAAAGCAATACAATCTACCAAAAAAAAATTCAAAGAACAAAAGCGCATCACTCCAGCAATTAAAGTTCAAAGCGCATTGTTGTAGAGCCTAACTTCTCCGAACAAAACAGGGCACCTAGAGTCCTAGACAGTTGCGCAACGGCCCCAAGTTCCCGCAATGGCGGTAGCATGCCCGCCTGTGCAGTGTGCCGAGAAGTAAGCTTCGTATCTGTGTGAACACTGTTCCATGTGGTACCACAGAGCTGGGCTGGCAAACATCGTACCGACCTAGGATCAATAAATTTTCTTCGTGAATTTTACCCATGTTTTCCCAATAGATATTCTGCTATTCGGGATGGAGACCGAACGAATTAATGATCACAAAGATCGATTCAGTCGTTCTTGAGATACCTATAAGTGGTGTAACTAACCTGACTTGTACTGAATAAGTACCGGAGAAGAAATTACAAAGAACTTTCGCATCGCAAAAGTTGCAGCCAATACGGTCATCATCAACCCATTATGTCCCCACCGAGGGGCACGGGTCTCTTCCCTGAGGAAGGTATAGGCCATACTCCACCACGGGGGCCAAGTCCGGATTGGTGGAGGCTTGTAGACTAGTGGCTCGTCTACTGTCAGAAGTTGTCAAGCCGCCCTAAGGCCTCTGACTTGGCTTAACGACTGCCATCCATCGACGGCAGCCGGCACCAACAGCTTAACGTGCCTTGCGAAGCACGGAACCGCTCGGAAAAATGCCACTAGCGTTAGGCATAGACGGCGACCCATCCATGCACTGAACGCGCCCTGTGTTGCTTAACCTTCGTGATCGTTTAAGATCACTCAGGCAGCCGGGGCTACGAGCGATCCAATACGGTATTGGAACTTTTTATAAATAATTAATAGATACAATTTATTAATTCTATGATTATGCTCTTACCGCAATGTGCATGTTGCATTTAAAAAAACCCATGCAGTGTTTTGAGATGTTGTACGGTTGTAAACTCGGTAGGTTTACCGAGGTTGACCTTATTCATTTAATAGTCGGTTTTCAGCGGTAAGTCCTAAACAAAACTTTTTATTAATGTACCATAGTCCCGCGTCAAGCGTCACACACGGGTAATATTTTTTTCGTCTTAAGCTATAATAAAACCATCGAAAAATTGCTCTAATCGATTTAAGGTAATCTGCCAAACGTTGCAAAAAATTCTGTCTTAAATGCCTCTAGAGGTCATTGGATCACTACGGGTTTGGAATTATAATTTATTCGTAAATTTTTAGCACCGGCTGAGCGACAAAAGCGTACTGACCCTCACTGTGCCCGCGAAGCTCATTTCTTGACAAAATATCTACAGTAGCATTCCGTAATACCGGTGTAAGAAACAACAAATATTAGCTCAGTTCGCGCTACTGGGACAAAACAAGACGAAGTCCGCGGTGCGACCGGCGCAAACGTCGACGGTATTCTCTTTAAGCCCATAACGACATTCATGAAATTCAAGTTTTTGGTCAGGTATATTTCTGTAGCCAAGTGGTAAAGAGTATCCAGTTTTCTCAAGAATCGTTTTTTTACAGGCTTTGCTACTTGAATGTGTAGATAGATGAATATTCTTCATTGTATGTACACCAGGAATATGAGAACTAAACAATTATAAAGTACAGTACAACTGGCGGGCTTATTACTAAAAGTGATGTGGTGAAAAGTAACAAGTCCTATACATTTTGATTTATTCAAAATTTAAAATAGTAAGTCATAGTAAAAAGTCCAGCCACAGACTTTTAAATGCGCGTCGGGATGAGTTTTAAGGTTCGCGGATGTTATTATTTACCTCACAGCTACAGATTTACTCTCTTAGGTTAGGTTACTAAGGTAAATCAATTTGTGCCTCTTTCTAAGAATCTGGACATAAGTTGCTATAGGCTACCTGAAAGTTCCTAAGCCAACTGTGGACTAGACCTGCGTTGCATAGAAAAAATATCGACAGATGAATTGAGTGCGATAATTTTTTATATCTTTTTTTCTTGGCTTTATGCTTGGAAAACCATATGGGAGGCCTATGTCCTCCAATGGGCGCGAAATGTCTGATGATGATTTTTTTTTATACATAAATCTCTCCGAATTTCCAAAGTTACACCGACACGATTACTCTGCCGCTACCACCAATTTTAAAGAAAAAAAATAAAATAAATTAGATAAATAATTAGCTTAAATTTAGCTTTGGTCTATTTGCAAAAATTTTTTTTTTAATCAAAGTCAAGAAATTTATATCAGAGGTTGATATTTCTTCAATTAATGAGATAAATGAACGACTTAGACTGAGTAAATTACTTTAGACAGCTGAATGAAATGAAATTAAATAAACTAAATGTTAATCCGAACACACTTGTGAAGTAAGAGGCAATTCTTCTTCCAATTCTAATTGCCATCAGTGGGCTCTATTCACGTGCTGGCCAGATAGTGAAGCGACCAAGTTGTCACTTCTATCTTTAAGTGACAACATGAGAAGAAGTTGTCTCGTGTGTGCACACCATGACCGGGTTGAAATGCGGCGAGAGAATGCTCCTGTCTCGCGACACTTTCGCAGTAAAACTTGCGCAAACAACATTATTTGCGGACGAGATGAAAATATAACACCATCTAATTTTATTTTAGTTGCTAAGCGGCGTGTTGTCCAACAAGGAATTGATAGTTTTATCGCTGTGTGTGAATATTTTGAGCAGGTATTTGTGTTGACAGTGCTCTGTTACGCAAAATGCTTTATCCGCTGCACTTATTTATTTGGTTGATTTGGTTTATTTCACACCTAGATCCTCCTACTGTGCCGGAAATAGTGTGATTATGTCATAAATATTATCCGGTGAATTAAAATATTCTACCTATCAGTACAAATAACTTTAATTAAACACCAACTCCGAAATCGTGAAAAAAATATCACGAAAAAAACTGTATGTTTTCAGTTTTGACCGAACGTTATTTTTGAACGGTGGAAAAATCACACCCAATCCTGACAAATACATTCAGTACCTAGTAATAAGTTGCTTGTTCAGGCTCACATAACTAATTCCAAGTCCGTGGCCTTCCATGAAAATAACAAAATTTTTGTCATATGTGAACACAGCACTATTTACATGAGCTAAATTTGTGCGCAATGGGGTGCTACCCCTTTAATGCTACATTGACACGAAGTAACACCCAGAAATTCTTTCATTTTATTTTCTAACCGTTATTCGGATACAAACTGTGGTATTTTACTAAACTTATAAAGAACAAAGTTCAGTGGAACAAACTGACAAAAACAAACAAAGACGCAATTCTGGGAGTTACCTATACGCCGAGACTCTACCAAATAAGGCCCTACTCTGCTAATAGAAATCGTGAGTTCATGGAACCTGGCCTTAGGTTCTCCGAGTGCACGATTTCTATTGGACTGATTGCGCTGACCGAGCGAATAGTTGTAGGAAAAGTACACATTTTTGAAGTCACAGAAATGCAGTTCTATAATAATGCAGCCTATATTCGTCCGCCACAGGCCTTCTATCAGAGAGAGAGAGAGAGAGAGAGTATGGGCTTAATCAAAACGCGTACCCACCGCGGAATGGCAATTTCAAGCGCTGAGGTATGTGAACACTTCAGACACTCAAGTTTCCTCACGATGGTTTCCTTCACGGTTAGTGAGTGGTATTGCTACTATAACTTTACAAATGTACGTAACTTAGAAAACAAAGTCATAGGTAGATGCTGGGAAATGATAATAAAATAACATTAAATGTACTTCTAATTAATTCTATAATTTTGACGACTGACGTCACTCATTTAATAATTATTATTTTGATATTTTTAGGGTTCCGTACCTCAAAAGGAAAAACGTAACCCTTATAGGATCACTTTGTTGTCCGTCCATTCGTCCGTCTGTCTGTCAAGACCGTTTATCCCGGGAACGCCTGGAGGTATCGAGCTGAAATTAAAACCGTCTCTACAGTCCCTTGAAGCTGTGAAAACATCAAACGTAAAAAAAGTTTAAAGAAAGTAACCCCTCCTGTTTATGCCGCAAAAATACGTATATTTCGACACTCTAGGGAATCAAAATTTATAGTGTAATTTCCGTTGACCTAGAACTAGGAAATTTGCCAAGTAATGTTGTCTTACACTACAAATACAGGGAACAATCTGAAAAAAAGACCTTATATAAATTTATTATACTTTATTACCCTTTTATACCTTAAAAGGGCGTTTTTCATATTGGATAACTTATCATAATAATGTTTTTTCCTAGAGGTGCGCTAGGCTTCTAGACCTAAAGTAGGTGATAAATAATAGTTACACTGCTTTTATTACTAAATTACTAAGGTATAACGTCGTCGTAAAGGAATCCTATTAGATTGGAAAACATTCGTCGCTGTTAAGTCGTATCTATTCAGTGTAACAAAATCCCCATATTGTCGCTTCATATCATTTTTCCTTACTTTGCAGGAGAAACAAATACTTTTTAATTTCGCAAACAGTTTCCGCGGTGTGTCATTAAAAAAAATATTTGCGCGGTTGATCGATTCGCGCTTAAAATCTGACGATCGGAAAAACTTTAAAATCACTAAAAAATTATCTGCTGTTCCATACCAACTTCAGCATTAAAATACGACATTGGATAGCTCGTCTTTTTTTCGCCATTCACAGTTTTGCGTGGCACAAGGAAGTTTAAACGTTAGTTTTTATGTTTGTTGTGTCCCTTTTTCTAACGAAGTTTTATGGTTAATGTTCTGGTTTTGTGATCCCTTTTTGTTTTTAGTAAAAATATAACTTTACGTTCTGTTTCTGTTTTTGTATACCGAGTGGCAAAACCTAGCAAACTGTATACAAAGTGTTATTGAAATAACGTAATACTGTTTCTTATAACGCTTTTCGGCTAGGGCTCTGTCTAGTGGCTCACGAAACACCCGATTGAGATCGATAAAGAGTAAATCTGCTCTATGTAACAAAAAAAGTGCAGGCTACAAAAGTAGCAGCTAAGTAGCCCGTTTACCAGGAAAGGTAAAAAATCACACAAAAATACTGAGCGAGATATTATCGAGACCGGCGTCTCGGCGGTGTGACCAAAATCAAGAGCGGGCGGTGTCGTGGTGGCGCGGCGCACATTACTAGTACCTACTCGTAATCACGCAGGGTTGTCAACCCCAAAAAAGTCTTGATCAAATTTTGGATCTGATTGTCATCAAATAATTATGTCATTCAAAAGGATTATTACCCCGTTAATAAAAAAATCTTTGTTGTCGCCCGAGTTATTTAGACACAGTTTTTTCCATGTTCCAAACACGAATGCCGACTACGCGCTTCCTTCCTCAAACGCAACCGGCGAAAACATTCGCTTGAGAACATTCGGAATCACAGATTCGCCGCAGCAAGCCCCAACGCTAATGACGCGCGAATCCGCAGAACATAGATTCCCGTCGCACGCCGCGAATGAACGAGCCCCTTCTAATTTGTTTGCGATTCGGAACTGTGAACCACTTTCCGGCCCTAATTAAAGTTATTAATCATACGGCGTTATTGCTTGGATTCCCACGTATGGGATCGTGCTAAGTGCGCGTATTCACCTTGGACAATCTGAGATTGTTCAAGTCAGCATACCGAAAGTGTGTATTGTATTCAATAGATTCCAAAAAAAAAACTCTCCTGTACTCCCAAAAGAAAGTGCAAATCCTCACCAAATTAAATAAATTAAACAAAGAAAGACATTCATTGGGACAAATTAACATAACACAAGAAAAAGATGGCATGACAAGTAACATAAATACAAAGGAAAAACAAGTCACACAAATACAACATAGGACAAGGCAAAGTCAGAGCGTCAGCATGCATCCTGTGGTGTGTCAAAGTTGCCACAAAGGGCATCTGACTCAGCATTGTGCTGAGGGTGTGAGCTCTCAGCGCTAGATTTCAGTCAGTGCCCGATTCAATTAAATCTTATCAATTTACGTTGGCCAAAACTTTCCAAACCTGGATAGATTCTCAGCAAAATCGGTTCACCAAAAAAATCCAATTCCGTGCCGAAATCGATAAATTCTCACTAACTACCTTTACCAAAAAAGATTCAAAAATAAAATACTTTTGGTGAGTATTTATTTCGTCTTTAATTTTGGCTTGTTAGGATTTGAACAAAACATACATGTAATGCGTGTAAAGTTGTAAAAAGACTTGCGTTGATGAATTTGGGGAATCTTTTAGTCTACGATAAATAACAGCCTGGGAGACTGCGTTCTTATTTATAAAAAACACGATTCCTTAAAACGCCGATTAAAATAGTCTGTGGTGGAGATTTTACGAGGAAAAGTAAACCACAAACCAAGTAGCCACAGATTAAATAATTTATAATAAATAAATGTGATTCTTAGGAGTTCCTTAGAGAAATCGTGTTTTTATAAATAAGACCGTGAGATCGTTTTCACACTATCCGATCCGATATCGATGTCGAACGATGATAGCCGACATCCGATAGTTGACACCATGTGCTGTTTTCTCGATAGCTTGGTGGGGGCAGGTCATCATGGCAGACTATAACAGAACTTTATTTGCTGTATCTATTACATTTGAGATGCAAAAGAAGTATATCCACACAGACAGTATTGGATATATCCCATTTTGAAAGCTAGATATTCAGAGGAAGCATTTTATACTCTTCTTAGCAAGCAACAAAACGCGCCTAGAAAGTTTTTTAATTACTTTTATATGAGCGAATCCACATTCGATTATTTGCTAAATCATCTTACAAACAGCATCAAGAAACAAGATGCAGCGCATCGAGCTCTGCGCACACATAGACAATTCAGAAACACGTATAGCACACATACAAACGTTATCGTCCGACGACTCACGGACGTCTGATGGTGCCGCCAACATATCGGTGTCGGCTCCGATATCCCGCTTCGGCTCACAATGTTTTTCTTAAAATGTTGAATTCCTGAGATGGTTGAATTCCGATATTGGGCTGAATAATATGAAAGACATGTACATATTTCACACATTTTACTTACCCCGACAACGAATCGGCGTGCGACACCGATATCGGATCGGATAATATGAAAACGCTCTAATCTTCCAGTCTGTTATTTTTCTTAGAATTTAATTTTCTTGGCGTTTATTGAGTGTTTTAAGTTAAAACAGTCGATAAACGCTAATTAAAATGGTCTGTGGTGGACGTTTTACAAGGACAATGTGATGTACTTAACCACAAATTAAATAGAGGTCTTCAATCAGTGCGTCCTTACATATGGTGCCGAAACGTGGACACTCACGGTGGGGCTGGTCCACAAATTTAACGTCGCTCAGCGTGCTATGGAAAAGGCTACGCTCGGAGTTTGTCTGAAAGATCGGATTCAAAACGAGGTGATCCGACAGAAAACCAAAGTCACCGACATAGCCTACCGAATTATCATGGTGAAGTGGCAGTGGCCTGGCCATATCATCCGAAAAACTGATAACCGATGGAGTAGACGAGTTCTTCACTGGAGACCGCGGATCTATGTTTTCATGTTTTCACGTCCTCAGACTCGGTAGAGCGATGGTCTTTGCAGGGTGGCTGGCAAGAGCTGGATGAGACTAGCTGAGGACTGTGCTGAGTGGCGTGCAATAGGAGAGGCCTACTCGTATATCCGGCAGTAGACAAACGTATTATTTAAACGTGAACAATTCGGTTTTTATCATTGATATCAATACGATTAAAGTATGTAATCAATTCTTCATGAAGGTTCAGATACGCAAACGTGATTATTCGACGTTCCACTTTTCGATGCTTCACATACTAGAACGGTATATATAGGGACTAAGAACATTAACCTGAAGCTATATAATATCCAATGAATGAATGTTGAGGAAGCGAAAGTGATCTGTCAGGATCGTAGCAAGTGGCAGTCCCTGGTCTCTGCCTACTCCTCTGGGATACAGGCGTGAGTTTATGTATGTATGTATGTATATATCCATTGTGAGCAAAGAGAAAACCAAAACCACGTCCACTTTGGCTCTCCATTAGATTTCGTAAATAGTATTTCTTTGCCATTTGAAGAAAGAGCATTGTAATCCTTTAGAAGTTAAAAAATATTGTGATTTTTGGTGAAGGGCGCGTTGATATTAGAATATTTCTTACTGGGCACAAGACCTTTTTGTTTTGTCTCTCTAACAAAAGTGCTGGAGGGATGTTCTATTTAAGTGAGATTACGGCCATTTAGCTATTTTTGTTAATCGACTGTTTGCGCCTATATAGAAACTTCCGAGACGATTTAGGCCTTAATCTATGGATAATGACTATTATCATCAACCATTATCATTTTTCGGTCGGAAGTTCCAGTGGTTCCAATTGAATACTTTATCTATGGAAAAGTGATGCCCCAAGAGCAACAATATAGAAAAATATGAAAAAATATTTTTTTTTGTTAACTGGGTCCAGTAGGCACCCTTCTAGAACGGAACCCTAAAAAGAGTTCCAAAAAAGGAAATGCACTGATTGAGGCTGTTCGCGAATGATCGTGATGAATAGACAAAGCACTTCACGGGACTCGTAGGTTACATGACTCCTTGCGGCTCGAGATGGTAATGATAATGAAGATTAACTTTATTGAAGTGGCTTTCTCCAAATACGATTTGGGAATTAAGATTGTTTTGTGCCTCTTGTACTTGCTTGTAGGTTCTACTTAATTTTTAAACTCATTATATTGTTATTTCCGTGTATCCTGCGAATAAAAAACCCATAGAAGTATTTCTCACTACAAAATTCACACTCGAAAATGGCCCCAGTCTCTCGATTACTAATTACCAATAAAATAAGCACAAGATGTGCTGCAGAGTAAATCACTCTGTGATTGGGTCATTTTGTGCGCCATGCGTGATGACGTGAACGTTCATTGGGCGGTAGTAAGTGACAGCGTAACTGATTATTGGTTGTATACAACAACGGTAAACTATTGATGTAACCCATCGAAATATTTATGTACGTCGCATGATGGCGGTCTGACGATGGCAGGTGCGTAGATATTTTGCCGGGTAATACTGAACTCGCTCCAATTGGTGACCCAGTAGACATTAAGCCTCGCCCGCCTTCCCACAATTGAACGTTTTTTAGTGCTAGTTAGACATACCTATATGTTTTTAACTATCACTGCGTGTATCTTCATTGTCCTGTTAGGTCGTCACATATGAAATTGAAGTTTCGTCTATTTGGCCACTTTGAGCAGAATAACTCACGTTTGATTTGGAATTCCAATTTCAAATTAAGGCTTTTTTTTCAATTTAGCGGTTCATTGGTTTTCGTGCCAGTTATTTTTATCTTCGAAATAAGAGTCCTACCGTCGCTACAGAACTGGTCAAAGAATTAAATATGTGTGTGGAGAAGCTACTGTAAACGAAAATACGTAAGTTGGTTCAAATGTTTTCGCTACGGAAGTTTTTACCTACAGAATATCAAATACAAATATCTTTATTGAGAAATACAATTTGCCACTGTGAAATTTTAAACCCTTGCTCCCAAACTAGGATTACCTGTGCGTCAGGAGCAAGTGACTTCCCTTAAATATGTGTACACTACAATGCAAATTAGTGCAAAATAATAGAGACGAATCAAGATAAACTAGGTATACAAGAAGAACCAACAAAATCAAAACCAAGTAGTTAGTAGGCTATTATAAGGTAGGTTATTTTGAAGTTTCGAAGGTTGAGTTTTGAAAGTAATAATAACTAACTTAAATTTATATGCATGCTTAATATCGTTAAGTGCTGGAGAAGAGTGCGTGTGTGTATGTGTTTGTGTGTGTGTGTGTTTTTGTGTGTGTGTTTGTGTGCGTGTGTGTGTGTGTGTGTTTGTGTGTAGGTGTGTGTGTGTGTGTGTGTGTGTGTGTTTGTGAGCCCTTCATTTATATATATGTTTTATTGTTTAATCTTCTATAAAGATAATGGAGTCCTTGATTATTTTCTTGACTTTAAAGTTATTGTGATCCTTAATTTGGCAAAGTGCATTGAGTTTGTTGTAAAAACGAGGGGCCAAGAAGTTATACTGCCGTTGCGTAAAGGAGGTTTTGGTAGCGGGAGCTGGGCAACGGTCAACTCTTTTGGTTGTTTTTGTCAGGAACGGAACAACAGTTTTATGGTACCTTCTAACCGATTGGTAAATAAAAAGCTTCCTTACTGTTAGAACCCCAGCTTTCTCTATCAATGGTACTGTAACGATTCCTCTTTATAGAAGCTGGCTGGCATAGCCTTCTAGTCTTATTTTGAATATTTTTAAGGGAATCGTTACGTTTTGTTTCAGAAGTCAGTCGATTCTCAGCTAGGCTAGGGAATCGATGAAAAAGATTACAATAAAAGTGATATTTGCCCCTTAATCCAGGTTTTAATAAATAGTTCGTTACAGTACCTACATACTTTCATTGACATATTGTCAAAACTGCTGTTTTATGAAACACATTACGCGATATTTGTAATTACGTTTTAAAACGCATTATTTACTATGACTGTGAATTACTGTGTTTACTGACAAATTTCTGTCGAGCTAAGTTACATGAAACAAGGCCCAGGGTGGGGTCGGTATGGATTTGGTGCCTCCTGGCCCTTGTCCTCCAGTACCGAGAATCATACGTCACCTCAGGTCTTGCAGCCCTTCCGAGAGCTAGCATAATACTTCCGTAAATACGAGTACAGTCGACAACACATAAACCTTCACACACGTGCAGAGTGCACTTTAATTAGTCACTTTAAAGGCCACTTTGCAACAAAAATGTTAAGGTTTACCTGCTGTCGACCAAACCATGCATTCTTTAATGGTTGTATGTTATCATCATGTTCTGGTTAAGTCCGCGTTGATGTTTTATGAATTTTCGATACAACCCGCTAATTTAGGATTCAGCCAATGGCGCCTATTGTTTCGTTTACAAATAATGCTACCATTGTGTACGCTAGTCAACCGGCCGTTATCCGGAATACTGATGGAGTGGAAACCCTATACTTGGTAGCAGCTATTGCAATACGCTTTGTGGATTATATTAAAGCCTTTAACAATTGTTTTGTGTCCGTAATCCCTCGATACTACCCGCTACAAACGTAAAAGTAACACTGGTTGTTCATTTGCTAACAGCCTTCCCAAAACCCACTGTACTCTGTGCGTCATTACGAACTATTTTTTCTATGAAAGCATGCCTGGAGCATCAAGGATCTTAGTACGCTCGGACAGTGTCCGAGATCTTACTCGTAGTAACTAAAAACTAGTTCACTCGGATGGTGATGTACACACATCTTAGTGAATTCAGATTTTTGCTCCGGTTTATAGGCGTTTCATTGCAAAAGGTGTCGTTCCTCGTGCCAAAAATAACTAAAAATCCACTGCTACGATGAATAAAAGCCGAATCAAATATGTTTATCATCGAACTTCAACAATAAAAGCATAAAAAGAAAAGAAAAAAAATAGTTTGATCACGGAAATGGGAACCACACATTTAACGAAAATTCTACAGCTTCATAAAACTCCACACACCTGAATATTTCACTGCCACTTCACTTCCTTACGATATGTAGAAGTTCCTACTGTTGGCGCTATCTTGTTTTTGTGATTTCATCTTAGTCAGCTAAGATGAGTAGAGCAAGGTCCGAGTGAACAAAACATGGCCGTTTTCATCCGAGTGGCATTTTTTGTGCTGATGGCCGGTGTACACGATAAGAGTAGATTCCGAGTGGCAAAAATTGGTCACTTGGTCAGAGTGTAAGATCGTGAAAACGCAGCTTTGGGAGATATTGAGCATTGAAGGCGCACTTTTTGGAAAAAAAGCAATAGTATCATATTATATAGAACTTTTCGTCCCAAAAATCTTTATCAAAACTTTTCATTTTACCTATCAAGTGAAGAGAAATCACCCCTAGCACAGGTGTTAAAGGAACGACCTTTATTAATTATTTGTTTGTTAAACTTTATTGCACAGTAAAAACATTGAAATAATCAAAATTCAAATAACAGATTTGTGGTTAATAGTATTATCTACGCTACGGGTCCTGTTCGAATGTCCGACAGATATTAAACAAATTTTCAGATAACAAGCAACGTAACGCAAATCTATCACTTCACAACTCGACATTCCATATAAAAATGTTTCACAAAACTCAGATCTCATAAAGTAATTCTTTCTTAAAATATCATTTGGCAACAGAACATTGGCTTAGTTTTCTTAACACAAATGCATTAAATCGACAAAGTTCCACTAATATGATTTGAGATATACAGTTCACGCAAGACCGAAAACAGGACACGAGTGGTGCAGGGGGGTGGAGCCCCCTTGCGAGAGGGGCTCGGGGGGCGAAGCCCCCCTTCATTAAAAAAGAATAATGCTCGCCCGGGAACGTCAGGCTGGGCTAGGCTTGATCTCGCTACGCGGAGCGAGCGAAGCGAGCGGAGCTTCCTATTTGCTACCAATAAATGCTTCTGACGAAACAAAATTAGTTTGTTATTGGTTACTTTAAAAAGCGAATGAAATTGGTATTGCAAAATGGATTATTTGTTATCTGTAAAATATTAACATGTATGTTTGTCTTTTAAATATATAATAAACAAAATGCATTTTCAAAATGACTGCATGTCAAATGAACCTTTGTATTTAGATGTCATTGTTAAAACAATAGTTTGTAAAATGAAACATTGACAAATTTTGCTTATGAAGACATATTTTTATAATTAATTGTAGTTGAAACATCATAGACCCCTACGCTACAGACAGCGTGAACTCCATAATACGCAACAGTGAATTGTAGCTCAAATTTACTGTTGCGTCGTTATATTAGGCTAAACCAAAGTATGCAAAGTATATTAAAAAGGAAGTCCTCCGAATACATAATCGTCACATTATCTACTTAGGCTAACCTTATCACCTGTCCCGGCAAGACAAAAAGAGAAAGAAAGATTAACGCCCGTACCGAAATTAATTCACATCGCATCGCGACGTCTTTGGGCGAAATTTAAATTCCGAATCAGCGCGAATTCAGACCGGGGCGGGGCACAGAGTAAATGCACTAGAAGTTGCACTCCAGGTGGCGGCAAATATCTTGAGCAAAAAACTGCGCAAATGGAGAAAGAAAGTGCAGCGTGGGGTGCAGAGATTTGCCTTATGTGGCTTACCACATAATGGCCTGATTCACGTTGCACGATAATTGAATCGTGTGATTTTAAAACGACACATGTCCTTTCATTACAACTTTGCAGGAAATTGAAAAAACTGTTTTTTTTTTTTTTTTTTTTTTTTTTTTTTTTTTTTTTTTTTTCAAATACTAATATCTACAACAGCAATATTTTAGCATATTATATTGATTTCTGTATGAATAAACTACAATTTTTTTTTCTAATGTAAATCAATAGGTAGGTGTAAATAATTTAATAAAAAAAAATGGGCAAGTGTTATTTTAAAAACACATGTGACTTGTGTTGTTTTAAAATCACACGATTCAATTACTGTTGTCGATGTAGGGCGGCTACAAAGAAAATTAAATAAAATGGAGTTTTGGAGTTGCGGGCGTTAAATATAAGCTAAGTCCTTGTGACTCCAAGAATTTTCAGCTCCGCCCGCCAAAAATTCCCGGGGGTGAGACCGCGGGCGGGTGGACAGTCTAATACATATAAAAGAGGCAGGACGTGGCTCGCCCTCATTTCTACATCCATCGACCTTTTTATAACCTTCAAGGAGTTTACAAAAGAGTTTTGCTACGTAGTTGCGTCGCCGACTGAGGTCGCCGACAATAAGTGTAACGATACAACATCATCGGACTGTTAGCTTCATACATTTACTAAGGCCGTTGTTTCACACGTTGTGTGAACGTCGTAAAAATCGTCGTCGTTGTCGTCGTATAAACGATGTCGTACAGTTACTGTTATTGGCCGAAACGATCATGCCGCGCCCCCCGCCACCTTCAGTTCGCCAAAGAATCCCAAACATCTAATTTTAAGTTTTATTTGCCAATTAATTAAGTTAACTGTAAGTTCCTAATGAGAAATAAATATCTTTGAACCCAAACATCGACGACTGCGCATCGTAATCGGCGCGTTTACAAAATTTACATTGTACTGGAATACCTTAACATCATAAAGTGCACCCATGCGGTCATGCCAACTGTATTCAATCTGCGTTTGAACTGCAACATTGCAGTCGGAAAGCAGTTGAAATACAGCCCGATTTTTCAGAGCCTAAACGAGACACTTTTATCGGAACAGGTGGAAGACCGGAGCCGAGGCCTCAGTTCAGCAGTGGGACACACTATTGTGTCTAACTCTATGGTTGAAGAAAAAAAAAATCATAGACAATCCTGTTCTTCTGCTGCCTTCGTATATTCTCCGAGCACCCGGGAGAACCCACTCGTTCGATTGTCAGGGACTTACCCCTGTAAGCCTCTTAGCAGAATAAGGAGATTCCCTCCTCTAAGATCCCTTTGAGGCAAATGCTGCTCGCAGACTTTGTATTCTAAAAATTTTAGGTTTCATCCACGTTCGAGCTTGGACTGACCCGCAACGGTAGAATCATAGAGGCTAAGCTAAGCACTACATACACATGCTAGCTATATGTACAAAAGTATGCCAGTTACAGGTAAATTGAGCAAATAACTTTGACTTCACAGGGACTTAATTCGGGTCTCATTGGTGGGGCTCACGGGACGTGACTTAGAATTCTTCAGATATTAGTTTAGTCACGTTAACAAATATAAAAAATGCATTCACGTGTCCATTGAAAACTCATTCTGATAACTGCTCTGATGTTTGTTAAAGTTATCTGCCTGGAATTATAATAGCCACTAGCATGTGTATCGAGATACTCGTTGGTAGCCCACAATTCTGCTTGTAGCCAGTAAAAAGCATGCCAGTTCCGAGTTTCAAAAAACTACAATTCGTAGTTTATTATGACAATTCGGGATACATTACGTAGCAGAGTCTACTTGTTAAACTGTGGGTTAACCGACTTCGCAATGTACATTGAATTGTCATAGTAAACCATTATTGTAGTTCTATGTAACAGACCCCAGGAGATCGCAAGCGGTCTGAGTGCGGTGAGAGCGCTGTCCCGCTTTCAACGGCAACGTGAACGCAGGATGGAGCGATTTCTGTCTAGATTAAAATCTTTCTCGAGGGGTAGCGGACAGGAGCGGGATGGCAAGAGTCTTTGTTCACTTAGAACCCACGCCTCGAGAAAGGCGGGAAAGGAGAAAGACTCTTGCCATCCGCAACGTCAGCACATGATGAGGCAATTCTCTAGAGAAAAACCTTTCTCGCCTTTCTCGAGGCGTGCATACTAAGCGACCTGGCTGCAAATTTTCTACGAATTGTCATTTACCTACTAAATAAAATCCACTCCTCCAAAGCTTGTCTGGAAGAGATCACCTACATTGTAGGCCTTACACCATTAGATACAATATGAGTAAGTAATGCAATAAAGTATACTCTTATCTATATTACCTGACATTACATGGGATTCAAAGCAGAGAGTTCTCTATTGTAAGACGGTATAAACGATCTCAATATGCTAAAGAATTTGAAAACTAAGTTAATCTTCTATAGTGCAAATTGTAAGCTGACCTGCTCGAGGATTAAAATTTAATATTGGTCAAGCAAGGATATTGGCGGACAGATTACGTCCGATGCAAATGAGTTTTCCCGGGTTAGCGTTAAGATGGTTGTTTTTAACGGGGCCGCTGAGCAGATGCCGTTGGGTAAAAAAAAACCGGCTACATACTACATAGGTATTACTCAGATTCGCAGATTCTTCTCCTTCTTGAACCCTTGTTTATAGATGACGAAATACTTATCTACTACCTAAATAAGTTTCAATGTAAAAACCAGTCAGATACTGGCTTATGAAGTTGTCACACGATGAAGCTGAATGCCTGAAGTGTTATTAGATACATAGTTAGTGGAATCCTTGAAAACCTGAAAATTCACAAAACGACACAAATGTGTCGCTTTGTTGAATTTTCTTCTTATACACATTTATATTAATTCACACGCACACACACTTCCTGCGCCTTAGTGATATTATTATTTACTTTTCGACCTCGTGGCGCAGCGGTAGTGCATCTGCATACCATGCGAGAGGTCCCGGGTTCGAATCCCGGCTGGGGACAAAAAAAAACCCAGGTCTTGGATGTTTACATGTTTGTGATGTCGTTGTTTCTGGTTCCCACGACACAGGGTATCCTAGTGTGGGGCCAGAAGCAATGTATGTGCCTGTATGTAAATGTTTTTTTTTTTCGTTTTTAGGGTTCTGTTCCCAAAGGGTAAGAGACCCGATTACTAAGACTCCGCTGTCCGTCTGTCTGTCTCTCTGTCACGAGGCTGTATCTCAACCGTGATAGCTAGGCAGTTGAAATTTTCACAGATAATGTATTTCTATTACCGCTATATGGTTTTTATGATTACAACGTAAATTCTTTAGACACGATGCCATTTTTTTTTAACTGGCACCATAATGTTTCCCAATCATGGTTAGTATGTCCCGTTTTAAATACGTTGAACGAATTCAAATACCAGACATCTTTGTCTTCCAAATAATCCTTAATGTTTTTTTTCACAGAGTATGCTTAACACATTTTTTAAGCCGCGTCGGTGGTAAGTCTAATATACGTTGAGGAATTTTATTATAGAACCGTATACTATTTATACTATACATACTATTTGACGCCCCAAAATATCGTTTCCTATTTTTCTAGAACCTTTATTTAGGTTTATTTTAATCTACCTAGGACTCCACTCATAAAAAGAAGAAAGAGTATAAACGGTAAACCGATTTCTGTGTAAATACCGCAATCACATGTGTTTTTTCACAACAAGAATATTGAATTGCCTACGTGAAATACCAAGATGTAAAAATATGAAGTTACACATTTTAGCCTCCTTCATAAAGATAGGTTTTCATTTACCAAGCACTTAGTAATGTACCCGCCTACCTACTACCTACTGCCGGCATAAAAACTGTAACAAAATTGTACCGTACTAAAGATCTTTTGTTGAGAGGTGAACCCTAGTATATACCAGGTTTATTTTACATGGTAGCAGGAATAAAATACCAATTTTATAAAATTTCAAAATCAAAGCCAATTTTTACATAAGTAAAAGTTTCCACGCACTATCGCGGTCACAATGTCTTCTTAGTTGACCCTAAATGGACTACTATGTACATTTTTTTCATAAAATAACGGAAAACCTGAAAAGCGTCTCTACATTACCAATAATTGAAGCACCTTTATGAAAACAAAAAGTTTCAAATAAACAATTCGATCTGTTTAATTTTTATACATTCTTCCGACTTTGCGCGTTCAGTTCTCATCAAAAATAAAATTAAGAATTTCAAGCTTCTGTATATTAGAAGTTGTTCAATGTCGAGAAAGAGTTTTCAACTATTGCTTAAAACTTCAATAACGTGCTGTATAAACAGACTCCATTTAGTGTCAACTAAGAAGCGGTTGCGGTGTAAGCCGCGGCTCATATAAAACATTTTTATAATTATTTTGTACACTATAGTCTTATAAATAAATAGTTTTGATGTATGTTGTTCAGGTATGGTGTCGCAATAAAAATCCAAATTTTCGACCTTTCAGGCGTGAGTCTTGAAATCAGGGTGCCAATTTCTTTTTTTAATAATTCCTCATCGATTGACTTTACTTTTTATAACTGCACTGATCATTTTCCACGCAAAGCCAGTTTCACGAAAAAGTCCCTAGCGAACTACATGAAGTACGCAAATTGTGAACATCAAAAACCCTATCCCCGATACACTACTATTTACATGAAAAAGAAAGACTTCATAATGTTTCGCCTGAGGGGGACAAGGGGATTGCAGAAAGCCAATGAAATGTACTAGTCTCATTTGCTGTGTTGGTGATTCGATAAAGCTCGGCCAATCTATTGTCGAACATTGTACGTCGCCCGGACACAGGCCTAGCCTAATGAGGGGACAACATCACTGAATAATACTTTCTGTTTAGTACATTACACCTACAACTACCTATATTGCCAATATATTTATCTTTTGTATAATAAACGATTTAGATTTTTTATTTTCATTGTGTTATATATTTTTTTTTACATATTGGAAGGGGTGGCAAGAAGTGATCAGTGACAAGAATGTGAAGCTACAGGGTCGACCTATGATTCTATTGCAAAACATATTGCCGCAATAAGATTTTTCGGCATATTGGCAAAGCTAACCTTTAACTTCTGTTCTAGAACGTTTTACCCAATGGACGCGATACAGTTGACGTTTTCACCTACTCCCCCCGTGCCACTACCTTGGTCAAATTGGTTAATTGACCATGGTTCTGATTTTTTAATTGTCAGTGTGACATCAGAGTTTTGCGGGAAAACGTCAAGAAAAAAGTGCAAAAATATGACGAAGTCCGCAGTGTTGTTCTGTGAAAATTGCAGCAACGAAATAGCTAATGTTTTTATCATCCTTAAAAATGATTTAGTACTTCTACAGATATGCGGTACTTCTTCGCACTTTAAAAAGTGCAACAAATAATACGCCGAAATTAATAATGTTCCATGTTTATGAGAATATAATGGCACTGTAATGTATGGTACAATATCATTAATTCAGATCTCATTCCGTTCTTTCTTTTTTTCTTTCCATAAGGCTTGACACAGTCGACAAAATATTTCAATATTTCTAATTACTTCACTCCAGAGATGTAGAAATATATATATTTTTTATTCTATCGCTCGGAACACTGAGCATAAACATAATGTAATAAGTTTTATTATGTGGATTCCCACTTCCCAGTAGACATGTGAAGAAAAAAATGGGTGGAAGCAGTTCGTAGAGAACAATCATGGATTCCCACCAAACACTATAAAATATGCAGAATTGATTTCGAATCGAAGTATTACAACGAAACCGCAACACAACAGAGAAAACTACACAAAAATTCTCTTCCACCACTGCATTTGCCAGAATTTGTAAGTGTATTTTAAGTATTGTTATAAGCCTGCGATTGAGTCCCTACGCTACCTTAGAAGTTAAAAGACCTAATAAATATTTAGATTATTGCCCTTGCCTGGTTACCACATTACCTACAGGGTATCCTAGATTGCGACCGGGACAAGTGATTGTGTTGTGTAGAAGTTATTTATTTAATTTTGAACATTATCTAACAAATTCCATCTGAATCACTCGATTGGTAAATCCTTTGACTGCAATATTCGACTGCAAATAATCGCAATGCATATATGGGTTACTTAGATTTAATTTTAGGTACTTTGCAAAGATAAGATTCTTCGTTACGAGGGCAGATGTATGGTCCTGTTTTATTTATTCGTTTTGTCTGTTGTGTATTTAGTTTTCTTTCTGTTGTTGTGCATATTATGTTACTTATGTGCTTATTTTGTTTCTGTGATGTATTTTGTTGGTATAATAAATGTCTTTCTTCTTCTTCTATAATTTGATTTTCAGTCTCATGACATGGAAAATAAAGAGGAAAACGTGGAGATTCTAAAAGAGAAAATACGCCGCGAAAATAGAGCATGTACGCCAGTGAACGTAAATATTCCTTCTATACCTTTAATAGTACCTGGATGACCGCGCTTTGCTCGGTTTTTTTTTTGTTTACCGTGTTTTTTTAAATTATATTTAGATAATCTAATAAATATTTAGAAAAAATAATCGGGACGCCCACCTTCCCACCTGAGCAATTACAACTTTGTAGATCGTGGTGAAATTTACCTTCGTATTCTAATTATATTGTAGCAGTTTTTATTTGCCTGAAAACGCAGATAAAACAACGTTTTCTAAAAATAAAACCTAGCTAGATCGATGTATCGCCCCCGAAACCCACTGCATACTAAAATTCATGAAAATCGTTGGAGCCGTTTCTGAGATTCAGATTATATACATATATTGCTCGTTTAAAGTTTGGGTTTCGTCACAATATTTTCCTTCATCGTTAGCGAGCGGTTTTGCTACTACAACTTATTAACAAATATACGTACCTTAGAAAACAAAGTCGTTGGTACATGCCAGGATTCGAACCCACGATCCCCCGAATGAGAAACCAGCGTTCTACCGCTCCGCTACCACCGCTCTATCACTTGCATATTTAACCCCCAAAAATATCGTTACATATTATTTCTAGACCGTATATAATTTTTTTTATTCAATACCCTAGGCATCTTCGGCTTAAGTACAATTGAAATGATGGTATAGGTGCTGGGCAAGCAAATATGTTCCAGGCGCTACAGCTTCTATGTGGTCACTTCAACTATCTACTGTAGGTAGGAATTACTACTAGGCTAGTAAAAGGCCTAAGTTATTGAATTTATTTATTCGATTGGGCTTTTTAAAGCCTTAGCCTAAGTGCGCATTTTTTTTCGTTTCCCTTTAATTCGCTGAAAGCCAATTAGCGAAATCCATTTCACAAACTGTAAATTGGCATTACAATAAATCTCACAGGCAGATTCCACTGGAAACATCTCATGGTCCGGATTCAGTGCCTCGATTTGTTTTCAATAACAATGACGTAACAACTGAGTAAAGTTGTCTAGAAAATATCGCTTTCAGCTATACGGCAACCAATAGAACATATTTTTACTTATTTTTTCTGGTATCCAGTTTTTGTGATATTTATTTAGTAATAATTATTGACTTCCACACATAACACAACACAATCACTTGTCCTGTGGCCTAATTACGCGTACAAATCCTGAGCAATTCCAATCGGCTAACTGTCAAGTTCCATACTAATTTGACAGTTAGACGATTGCATTTGTTCCCAACGAGTCACACTCTCAACTGTCACACTGTGACTGGTTGGGATTTTTTTCATAAAAAAATGCCCAACCAGTCTAACTGTTACTTCATGGGAACTTTTTATTAGTAATTTCCCAACAAATCACACTGTTACAGAATAAAATAAAATAATAAACAGAAGAATCAAACAGGTTTTTTGATTATTATTTTAAATTGAAATCGTTCAGGATTTAGTGAGCGTAATATAATGGCTGTCCCATACTAGTCTACACTTTATTAAGCAACTGAAAAATATTTGGGTGTACAATGAAGAGTTCTCTAAGTGGATTCTTTGAATAAGTCACTGGATAAGTAACGTAAGTAAATAAGTCACATTTATTGTTTCTGGTTATTATTATTTGAATTAAGCAAAGCTCAAACATTTGTATGCCGAAATGGCAAAACACGAAGAACCTTATTTTATTGTACCATCTGCATGTATATATTAGTCGTGTGTGTACAAATAAATTGTATTGAATTGAAAAAAAAAATGAATTGGGGTTCCGATTGAATTGAATTAAAAAAATATAAAATATTGAATTGGGTTTACGTGTATCATATTTCTCACTGGATCATTGGTTTACTTTAACTGTTAAATAATTCCTGAGCTACAAATATTATTTCGGATTAATGTAATGGAACAGTAACGGTATCTTCCGAAGCCTGAAAGTGAAGTCAAATCTTGAATTTAGTATTTTGATATGGGGCTCTTTTTTGTTAGTGTTTCATAACCATAAAAGTTAAGAAACCGCTGCTCTATAGAGGATATTCTGTCCATCTATCTCTACACTTCTCCAATTATAATCTTTATCTAAAATGTCGGATGTACAGCACTAGCTAAGTGGGTTTATTGGCCGTGGCTGTTAGCCACGCCATTGTTGGTCATCGGTCGCTTGATCACTGAAAACTTATAAGTATCAGTGTGCCGTACCCGAGAATTCTTAAATATCGGATGTTACGAATGTGTGCAGAATTCAGGTACCCGCGTCTTGGATTTCACGTACTTTCTTCGATTTGTTGACTCTTATTTCTTAACCAAGTGTTCTCTTATGCGCAAACGTTGACATTTTTTTAAGCAAACAGAATGATTTCGTGAGTGAGTTATTGAATGAAGGAAATTCTTGAATTTGGTTCTTGAATGTCATTCGGTCAATTTTATTGTTAGTTGTCATAGATAGATGGCGCCACTAGTAGATTTGAATATTTGAGCGCGAACACAATGATATTTTAATATCGGGAAATGACATCGGTACTTAGATTTGACGAGCAAGTAGTATCATTTTTCATTCCTGATGCCTCGTATTGTTTTTTGTGTAGCCTATATACGTCCCACTGAAGGGCACAGGTCTTCTCTCAGAGAGAGAGTATGAGCTTAATTATCAAGCGTGCCCACCGCGGATAGGCGATTTCAAAAATTTTGTGAGTTATTGAAATCACGCAAATCCTGAAAACTGTTATTTGTTGGTTTAAACTGTTTCATCAAAATTATAATCACAACCTCATAATTTTATTTTTCATACAATCCAAAAACGTGACGTGACCGCGTCAAGTTTTGACGCGATGCATGAATTTTTATAATCATACGCCCCACATTTAGATACCTATAGATTATAATTAAAGGATACCCTGACGACCATTTCAACCATTACAGCACATTGGAGGTCGATCCCACGACCTCGGCATTAATAGACAAGGCCAGGCTAACCGCTAGGCCAACTGAACAGGCGTAATATCAGAGAACACACTAAGTTGCGAAAGAACGTTCCGAAATGCGTCCCTGGACCGCCATCAGAATATGTCTCCTTGGAGTCGGGAGACAAAGTGTCGGCATAAATTAGTTGGAAGACATCGGTTTACCTACAGGTGAGAAAACGCAGACAGATCATTCGAATCCGGACCAAGGTGCCTCTACACTTATGCACTTATGCAATAGGTACCAACGAGATTGAACTCAATATTAAATACAATTTTATCGTAATATTATACTTTAAAACAATAATCTATTACAGAAAATATAAAATTTAAATATAATTATACCATAAAAAATATTTAAATATAACACATAATAAACAAAATTGCTATATAACTAATCTACGTATATTTTCGATAAAGATAAACATAAAAAAATATTTTTTGCCTCGTCAAAAAACAACTTTAAACAAACTAAAGCTTAACTAGGTTATGATATAAAATAAGGCAAAAGGTATTGCCTCAGCTGTTGCTGACCCGGGTCAGTCCCGGGCAGCGCTGGCTTTCAACCACTGCCTTCTCCCTGAAATGTTGTGCGCGAGTCATGTTATGAGGGCTTAAACAGTCGACTAGGCTACTATTAGTGTTCTGGACATCAATTGAAAACGAAACAAAAATCAATTAAAATATGAGGAAAAACAATAAACAAGCCTTAAGAAGGCTTGTTTATTGTTTTTGAAATGAAAAATTTAAAACTTCAAAACACACAAAAATAACTTTTTATGCACATCATATTTCAATAACTAGGAACGTGAAAATAAAATGTTCAAGTAAATAAAATTGATTGACGAAATGGGAGTAAGTAAGGTACGCAGTAAAGCTATCAGTGTACATGTGCCCTTAACAGAACGCAAGACTAAATCAAATTATACGATGAAGAATATTTGAATAATAAATCCCTTGGCTATTTTATGTGCTTACTCAAGTAAAAATTGGTTCAGACACTGTCCGTTGAATAATAATTTTAAGTTGAAAATTACTTTATTTATTGGAACTGTATTATTGCCGTAATACACCTTATGACAAACTGGCACCCACGATACGGGGTCGCCTAGTGTGGGTGCCGCTGGAATATGTACCTAATTTTAAGTTATGAACAATAAACCATTTTTTACTTTTACTTTTTACTTTACTTTCAGAATATTTCTGTGATTACATCAATTTTATTAATTCGTAGAACGTAGCTGTAAAAAAATACTTTAAAACTTTGATGCTTATTAAATACCTTAAAGGATGTCCCAAAAAGAAAGTCAAGTGAAATGCCAGAGGCAGGGTTTCCTTAGAGATATTAAAATTACTCCTATGTGATACATAAGCAGCATGTACACTTTTACAGGAATATTTTTTAAAAGCACGATTCCTGAGACGATTAGAGTTTGTGTTTGGCAACAACTTTTCTTCTATTTTTTTCTACATAACATTTCAGTAAATTATTGTTCGACATAGAAGAATATCCTTCAGACATACGATTTCAGACCACTCCAAAGCAGAAAACCCGTAATTTTTTTTTATTATGCAATTAGTGACTAAAGAACGGATTTAAAGCGAGGGCCATAGATTAATTATGAGTATGATGAGCAAGTGAAAGATTCTAACGAATCACGACCGTAGGGAGTGATTCATGATGATTGAATCGTGAGCGCAGCGATTGATTCAAGTGTCAGAATCCTGAGCGACGCGAGTGATTCATGGCCCTCAATGTAAATCCATACTTTATTCAAGAGTTGCATACTATACTTTATACCATGACTACGAGAAAAAGAAACTAATATTTTTTTTTCTGTAATGGCAGTAAAGAACACAAAACAGTTTTTATTCCAATGCTAAACTCCTTGTCGCAAATATCGACCAATCAAATCTTGAGGAGTTATTATCGCAAAGAGTTTGTAAGTCGAGTATTCTTTGCGCAAGGAGTTAGTATCGAGTATTTTTTGCGCAAGAAGGTTGTATAAGCATTGAGATGGAGGTCGAATATATTGGTGCGTTCTAAATTAAAATACCATAATAATTGTGATTAAAAGTCCTTTTTATTTACTGTTTTCAGTGAATAAGATAAGCTTAATAAGAAAATTATATTTATCCCATTCCCACTCTCAATGGTATAAATATAATTTTCTTAAAGCCACAGAGCGGAAGTAGTTGTAAATGACAAACCATAACCTAACCTAACCATATATAACAAATAAAAAAAAAACTATTTAGACATCAGTAAACTACTAAACTAAACTACTTACTACGAACTCGATAAAAGCACTCGCAAAAGAGAATAACGGCAGTAAATCGCTTCGCCAACCTCCGAAAGCCACCTATCCCCGCAGGATTCTAACACAGGGCCAATCTAATTCGAAACTAATAATAGCTTCAAAGAATCAAACTGGTAATAGTGAATAACGCGGGCCCCCCGCGAAGCCTCGACGTTTCAAAGGTTAATCTCCCCGTTCAACCCACAAAGGGTTTTCAATCGAGTAGAGGATTTCTTGAGACAGTCTATTTTTCTATTTCTCAAGATGGGGCCACACTGGCGGTCTTTGTTAGGAGAGCGGGGACAAACAGGAAATGGGAATTACGCAATAAGGGAATTCAAAGTGACGTTTATGAGAATAGTACCGCATTATTCATCACACAGTTTTAGGGTTCCGTATCCGAAGTTTGGAGAGGCGGCAAACGTGCCGTGTTGCCATATAGATAGTGTCTACTTGTCTCTCCACCGGTCTGTCTGCCCAATATGGGCATATGCAGTCTACAAAAGTCTCTCTTGAACGTAATACGTAACCAGTATTTTTATATACAATATAGTGTAATTTACACAATATTCTATATAAGACGGCAAAGAATAGCTCCTAGGCACTTCTAGGAGTACTTAGGTGCTATTCTTTGGCGCTTTGTTGGTTATATTAAAGATATCATTTAACCAATAACTCATGGGACACTGTCGTAGGGTTAGGGAAAAACTCACACACACGCACACACAGACACACACATACACACACGCATACACTTACGCACGCACACATGCTCGCACGCACGCACGATATAGAGATAAGCCTACAATACCTACTTGAATCGAAGAATAGAATAACCGGCCCACGTTGTATAATCTCAAAAGGAAGATTGAAAGAAAGAGAAAAAACTGACTAAATATTAAAGAATAAAAAAAAATTAAAAATTAAAATTATTATCGGTTCAGGATTACAGAACCATAAGTTTATTTTAGTACTTCAAGGAAGCTGCCCATAATGATTCATTGCTTCAAACGAAATCCATTCCTCTTCCACATCAGTATAGCCCACATCTTACACAGTCGATATTTCCATTTCTAACTCATTTTCCAGAAGCCTCTGTCATATGTGGGGACGATGTGTCTACTTATGTGCTTTCTAGTTTTAAACGCTTTGAGATAGACTGCGCCAAGGAATACGAGCAGGAGCGGGATATACTTACTTATATCACAATCACGGAATCATATCATATAGGCTTTGGTTTATTAAGCTTAAGATGATTTAAGAAAATATGTTCAGAGTGGAGTCTTTTTTCCCGCTGCCTTTTTCTCCTCTACAAATACGACCCGAAGGCAGCGGCTAACATAGTAACATAGCACATTGAAATTCAGCAAACAAAATGTAAATTCTTTACGTTGAAATAAATTATTGATTTTTCATTATATAGCAACCTCAGGAAGCGAAATTGGGTACCAAGTAAGCTTCTCTTAGCCAACATTTTTGTCTCCAATGAGTGCTCGTTTTAAAGTGAATAATATTGAAAGAAATATACGCACTCTTACGGTCCTATTTATAAAAAACACGATTCCTTAAAACACTCCTCAGAGGCGTTTAAATAGTCTGTAACTAAGGTAACTACAGATTAATTAAACTGCCTCTGAGGATGACCGTTAAAAACTTGCCTGTGTACCAGAGGGGTAGGTAGAGACAACAGCATTAACCACTCGTCTGCCGCGACACAGATCTGTGTCCAATTTAGTATGGGCCACCTATACGTTGCGTTCCGCGAGGGCAGTTCAGGAGTTAATGCAAGAGAATACGAATGTGGCTCTTCGGCACCTATCATGTCGTTCATTGGTCGGTTATAGATTAGTAGTATACCGTTAGCGTCAAAACCTAGTCTTTGGTCTCCCATTGATCTCCCTATGAACTACAATGTATTTAGTAGAATTGACGCCCAGACCCCCAGTTCATAGAACTACAATAAATTCATGATTTGGGTACTATGACCATTCGATGTACATTGCATAGTCGATTAACCCATCTTATATGAATCATCATAAGCAGCCTATCTACGTCTCACTGTAAGGCACAGGCCTTCTCTCAGAGAGAGAGTATGGGCTTAATCACCACGCGTGCCCACCGCGGATGGGCGATTTCAAGCGCCGAGGTATGTGAATAGCTCAGACACTCAGGTTTCCTTACGATTTTGTCTTTCACAGTTAGCGAGTGGTATTGCTACTATAACTAAAATATTTAATTGAAATAAAAAATATTTATTATTAAATTGTGTTTAATGCTAACAATAACTAAAAGCGACTCATTATTATTGCATACATATAAACATAGGTATTACCTGCATTTTAACTTGTTTTGTGTAATTCATTAAGGTATATGAGTAATTTATGCAGCGGGCGACTTCTTTTTTTTTTCGATTCTAACCATCTTGTTTCTAAATTGTGTGCTATGAGTATGAACCTGTAATTGGCTTTATGTTTCCTTATGTCAGATTCTAGGTTCTTGTAATAGCTGTTGGTTCACCATATCTTAATAAATAAATTCACAAATGTATCTACATAACTTAGAAAACAAAGTCATTTACATGCTCGCACTGGGTATCGAACCTGGGTCTCTCGCTTCCGAGTCCAATGTCCTACCTACTAGGCTACTACCGCTCTTTTATGAATAACATTTCTTAAACAGAGACTCTTTCTGGATCGAAATTGTTATTATTATTATTTAATACTTTTATTGCACTTAGCCTAATGTACAATACGACGGACTTAATGGCATAAGCATTTTCTACCAGTCAACCGCAGGAGATGGAAGAAAGATTGGTAGGCGTGCAAAGAGGAGAGGAGGAAAAAGTAGAAAATAGGCGCTAGTTGGCGTTGGAGCACATCCAGCAATCATATTCCCATCCCAAACCTCATGGGAAGTCACCATGTAGACGTTCTAAATTTGTTTTAACTGAAGATTATGCTGAAAGGTTACCTAACAGCTTTCTAGCTCCTCGAACTCATTAATATTGCTGAATCTGTCAAAAGAGTAATCCCATGATGCTCAAAGCAAACAACCCGTCCATTAGGTAGGGAAGTTTTCAAACGACAGGTTTTTTTTCGTCGGCCTGGTCACCGTCAGAATATAACGAGCAAAATCTGGTGCCACTGGCCAATTTTTTTGCTTGGAGACTACTCTGAAATGCTTTGATTGTATTTAAATGAAATAAACCAATACGTTGGTAGTTCAAACCAAAAAGTACTGCCGCGTTTTTTTTCGAATAAAGAAAACATCAGACAAGTGCGAGTAGGACCCACTCCCGGAGGGAAAAATGGCAGTGGAACAGTATGATATTAGGATAAGTTTGTAATTTTTAACTTAATTCCGGTTCGAAAGTTTGTGGTGCTCTTTTTTTAGTGGCAAACCGTCTCTACCTTGTCCGGGACACGATTTTATGTAATGTAATGTAACTACAAATCAAAAGCTTTTCAGGTTGCTTTCCTCTACTTACGGTGTCAGACTTTCTTGGCAAATTTTATGATTCTAGGTCAACAGGAAGTAGTTACTGTCGAACGGGCTGATTAGAACCTGGAGCATGAATAGAAACAAAAAGTGGGAAATAGTAGATTACGCATTAAGGGGATAAAGCAGTGTATTATGTCTTGGGCGATATTTTGAACCTCAAGGACGAGGGATCCTAGGGTTAACTTACGAGCGAAGCGAGGGAGTTAAAGCTAGAATCCCGAGGCCGAGGGGTTCAAAAACGCCCGAGACAAATACACTGCTTTATCCCCAAAATGCATACTCTACTTTATATAAACACTGCGAGGCAATAAAACATAATACAATTAAAAAGAATTCTCCTTGATTTAGGGCTCTATGAAAGTTTTCATTCTAATTTTGAATAAATTCTTCTTGGTTTAGGGCTCTATGAAAAGTTTATATTCTAATTTTGACGTTTGGTCATGGATTGCAAGGAGCTCGTATATTCAATGTTGATTGCATTCCAAATTCAAATGTCATAATTCCCTAGGGGATTATGAAATTCAGTACATTTATAATGACCCGGCTAGACCATGGGACACAAATGACTTGCTTTAAGTTGAGTTTGCATGACACATAATATGCCATTGACGAGCAGGTGTTATATAAAGGTTTTTTTGCCACTGATTTCCCACTAAACTTACTCCTGCAGCGACGTCTACTGACAGACATACCGGTCAGATCCTAAGACGTCGCTGAAGTGACAAAAACTTTTTTCCGCTTTTTGTTTCTAATCACCCAGTTCATCGTCATCATCATCAGCCATTTTTACGCCCACTGCAAGACATAGGCCCCCCTCATGGTTTTCCCTATCCATAAAGAGTTTTGCCATAATCGCCACGCTTGGCAGGCGGGTTGGCGATCGCAGTATGCGGTCGGAATCTCAGGAAGACGCTGCTGCCCGTCTAAACCAGTTTAACGGTAACCTATAGATTAATAAAAATACCACAGTTATTTGTCTTTTAACTTGGCCTCTCCAATGAGAATTGAACATTTTTCTGTGTCAGTTCAACATTGCAATGATTTGCAAGCTTGATTTTTTTGAACATATAAGTGATCATTAGTCTCGGTATTTGATATAATTTCATCTTATTCGCTCACCAGCTCCTATGTTATGCGCACCAAATCCTAAACGATTCCAATCGTCCAACTGTCAAATTCAATACTAATCGCTGTCACAAATACCAGGACTGCGATAGGATTTGGTGCACATAATTAGGCATCTGTTGCTGAGAAAAGGGGTCTTCATAGATGGAAGGAATCCTAAAAATCATCGCGGGTCTGTTGCTATGGAAATCCTTTTCGCATACGCATTTTTGTGAGTTTACATAAGGACTGTCAACACTCCCTCCCACCCCCTTGTAAGAAAAAATTACACATGGCCGCCCCCTAAATCATCATAGGTAATAAATAAATGGCCCCTAAGTGGCAAACCCTGGTCTCTGCCTACCGGATACAGGCGTGAGTTTATGTAATGTGATAATAATAATCTGTAGATAATAAGGATGTAAAATTGTTTTTTGGTAAAATAAATCTATTTGTATTTGTATTTGTATAATATTATCGCGATTTCAAAATTTTTCCCACGCTAAGGCCGACTTGGACTACTTTCTTAGATGTGGCTTAAGCACCATTTAAATAAAATTCTTCATACAAAAGTGGATTTAAATGGTGACTTAAGTTACAGAGTGGGTCTTAAAATGAACATAGACTAGACTAAGATAATGTCGCACTCCCATTTAGCACCCACTCGGACTCCTATCCACGTTGGCGGCTCTGACCTCGAAGTTGTCGACCACTATGTATACCTGGGATTTGTCCCAAGTCCAGTCCAGTTAGGTAAGTCCAACTTCGAGAAAGAGGTCACTCGTCGAATCCAACTCGGATGGGCAGCGTCTGGGAAACTGAAACACATTTTCGCGTCCAAAATACCTCAGTGTCTCAAGACAAAGGTGTGTAACCAATGTGTGTTGCCAGTGATGACTTATGGATGTGAGACCTGGTCGCTGACTATGGGCCTCATAAAAATGCTCAAGGTCACCCAAGAAGGAGAGAGCTATGTGAGGAGTTTCATTGCGTAATCGGATCAGGAATGAGGAGATCCGCAGAAGAACCCGAGTTACTGGTATAGCTCGAAGAATTGCTCAGTTGAAGTGGCAGTGGGCGGGGCACATAGCTCAAAGACGTGATGGCCGTTGGGGCGAAAAAGTTCTGACTGGCGACCGCGGACCGGACGACGCAGTGTAGGAAGGCCTCCCACCAGATGGTCCGACGACCTGGTTACAGTGGCGGGGAGTCGCTGGATGCGGGCGGCACAGAAATCAGAAATCAATAATTTATTTCAACGTAAAGATTTTACATTTTGTTTGCCGAATATCAATGTACTATGTTACTATGTTAGCCGCTGCACAAGAACGGGAAGCTTGGAAAACCATGAAGGAGGCCTATTTCCTGCAGTGAGCGTCAAATGGCTGATGATGATGATGATTAAAAGACGTTTAAGAAGTGGTACAAGTCGGCCTTAAAGTTGTTGGCATTATTAAGTAGAACCTCCTAGTACAGGATAGCTGGTCAAACATCCAAAGTAGCCCTGCAGTCAGCTTAAAGCAGATTATGCAAATCTCTCCCATCATTTAACACAACGCACTGTGCGCTCCAGGGCTTTGGGAGTCTCTCTTAGTAATCCCGTTATGTTTTTTTAATCCCCCTTTCGCCCACCGTTTTATCCTGTTCGACGTGTCGGCTAATTGAAGTGTTTGTTTAATGTTGGCAACGTATTTCGTCATACACAACATACATAAACTCACGCCTTTACCCAGGAAGGGTAGGCAGAGACCAGGGTTTGCCACTTGCCACGATCCTGACTCGTTGCATGCACACATGCCGGTTTCCCTTATATACAAAATGTTATTGGAATAATGCAAAATCAATAAATCTTTTCTACACTGTTGGCGCCGGCCAAAAAGTATGCAATACTGAATGAAACTTTTAAGTACAAGTATGTTAGTTGCATCATAGTCCTGCTGTATGTACATTGTACATAATTATATTCGGTACCTATTATGGTTTGAAAACATCGTGAGGAAACCCGCGGCTTGGTTGACTCCGCACGTATTGACTTGTCTTTCCTGTGGGCTAAGCCGACTAAGCTGTCAGGATGGTATAGGTTCTGGGCAAGCCTACCCCATCTAAAATACAATTACCCACTGCACTTGCACTGCAGCGTCCGAATGGTCCCTTCATCATTACGTAGATGCAAAGGCCTAATTTTATGGTTTGACAAATAGCGTACCATAATTGAATGTAATGCTATGTCCACCGATTCAAAGCCGATCAGCGTGCTATGGAACAGGCTATGCTCGGAGTCTTTTTGATGGATCATATCAGAAGTAAGAGAATCCGCCAAAGAACTAAGGTGACTGACACAGCCTATGAGATTAGAAAGCTGAAGTGGCAGTGGGCTGGTCACATATCATCACAAGTCACGAAAAACCGAAGGTCGATGGGGTGCAAAGGTTCTCGAGTGGAGACCACGAACTGGCCAACGCTGCGTAGGACGCCTCCATCTCGCTAGACCGACGATCTGAGGCAGATTGCTGGCAGTGGCTGGATGAGGATAGCCGGGGGCATAAGGAAGTGGCGTGCCTCGGGGGTAGCCTATGTCCAGCAGTGGAAGCGTACGTGCTGATTGATTAATATGTCTATTCGTTTTAATCTGTCGTCCGTCTTTTTTATTTTTTTGTCATGAATTTTATTTAGCACAAGCAACACGTCATTATCATCATCGTTCAGCCACAAAAAGTCTACTGCCGGACATAGGGCTCCTCCATGAATTTCAAAAAGGACTGGTTGGAAGCGGCTTGCATCCAGCGTCTTCCTACCACTTGGATGAGGTCACGGGTTCGAATCCCGGCTGGGGACAAAAAAAAAACCCAGGTCTTGGATGTTTACATGTTTGTGATGTCGTTGTTTCTGGTTCCCACGACACAGGGTATCCTAGTGTGGGGCCTGAAGCAATGTATGTGCCTGTATGTAAATGTTTATGTTTATCTATCCATCTATAATACACGTCATTATAACATGTGTGTGCATCGCGATCCATTAAGAAATACTATGCAAAGTCTTAAAACGAAAAGAAAACGGGGTGCCCGCCTGCCTAAAAACTGAACTAACTTCTCCAGACGCTGCAAAGTTGAATACCTAACTTACAAAGCAAAAAAAGCTAAAACTCCTGCTAAATTAAAACGTAAATATTTAAGAAAAACCCATCCAAGTGGCAGGAAGGCGCTAGATGCAGGCCGCTTCCAACCGGTCTTTTTGGAAATCCATGGAGGAGGCCTATGTCCATCAGTGGACTTCTTGTGGCTGAATGATGACGATGATTTAAGAGAAAGCAGCGGTGGTAGAGCATCAGTAGAATGCTTGCCTTACTTGCTTGAGTGGTCGTGGATACGACCCCTCCGGAGGAATTAAAACATCGTGAGGAAATAGAAAGAAAGAGAGAAAGAAATCCGACTGTATGAGGAGTTCATATACCTCGGCGCGTGATGCGTACAATAATGTACTTTAGTTACGCAGCTGTCATTTGTTTTTTTTTTGTTTGCACTTTGGGCAACCGATATGTAAGTGCGAAAATCTTAGGTCTAACTATCAAAGAGATAATTATTTATAATTTATTAATTAAAATCATACTATGACTGAAACCGACGCATGAAATATTTTGATTATAGCATGGTTAATTTAAGAAAGTCCGTGTGGCGCCGGATTAAGAATAGCGTCACTCCATTTCCTTCCGTGGATGTCGTAGAAGGCGACTAAGGAAATACATTACCAGGAGACGAGCAGCAGCGTTTTCCTGAGATTCCAACCGCATACTGCGATCGCCAACCCGCCTGCCAAGCGTGGCGATTATGGCAAAACACCTCATGATTAGGAAAACCATGACGGAGGCTATGTCCTGCAGTGGGCGTCAAATGGCTGATGATGAATTTAAGAAAGGTACTAGACAACTTTTGTCTCTCACTCACACAACATAGCCTGTAACATTGCATGAGCGAGAAGCAAATATTTGTTCAGTCCCTTTCTTTAATGAAAAATATACCGCCCTTATAAACTTCCTTAAGAGGCGTTTATTTTTATTATCAATCACTATTTATAATAATATTGTTAATGTTTTGGTCTCAGCTGAAAAATAAATTGCGCAATAGCAATCGTGCCGATTTTGAAACTAATGGCGCGGGGAGTGATTAATGCGAGCGACGGCATTAACTTTAATGAGGATAAATTGCATCTTGAAGTGTCCCTATAAGATGCCTATAGAGTAGCGAGCATTGGTAGAGAACACAAATGGTGAGGATCATGCCAAGTGGCAGACCCTGGTCTTTGCCTGAGGAATACAGGCGTGAGTTTACGGTATGTTATGTTACAAACAGTGCTATTTACAAAAACACGGTTCCTCTAAAAACCCTCCTCAAATTCAGTTTAAATAGACTTGCGTATAGGGGGAGACGGATTTAAGCTACATTTGAGAATGTTTTAGGGAATCGAAGATTTATAAGTACACTAATAAGTAGTTTTCGAACCCCAAAATTAAGGTGCCAAGATTCCTTTTTTCATGTTCCAAACGAACCTTTTCGGTTAACCGCCAAGATTTTATCAATTTAGATTACTCCAATACTCATTATTGTACACCTTGCATTATATAAGAGTATACGAAATATCTAAAATTTACATTTCGAGGTTTAAAAAAAGGCCTATTTAGCAAAAGACTGCCTCAGTGATAACATGCTTCGTTAACAATACAGTGGTTGTAGATTATAACTGGCGGCACGCACTGGTTGAGGACTCTTGTATTTAGGCTCCGAGTAATAGCCGAGGAGATAATCTGGTGCAGTAATCCGAATGCAGCCCAACCCATTTAGATTTTTCTCGCGACCTCTTTCACGAAGTCCCCACAATAGACAAATCATTTCACTACGATTGAGAACCTCAATTTTACCATCATCAGTACGCTAAAAAGAAAAAAATATTTTCGCCACAAAAAGAGTGGAATGCAAAGAAAGAGAGAGATTCAGTTGTCACATTACATAGTTATTGAAAAATAATATCTAATAGTTCAGCCTACATACGCAAGGCACAAGCCTTCTCTCAAAAAGAGACAGTATGGTATGGTCTTAATCATTACGCGTACCCACCGTGGATCGGCAATTTCAAGCGCTTGAGGTATGTGAACAGGCACTCAGGATTCCTCATAATGTTTTCCTTCACAGTTTGCGAGTGGTATTACTATTACAAATTCATGAATACATTCGAATTCATCGTTGGTGAATAGTAATCTATAAAGGGTCCCCTTAATAGCTTCCTTAATTATCCTGTACTTTTGTAAAGCTTCTATTGAGGGCCCTTAGCGGAGCTGTTTTACAAGTTATTTTCGCTAATAGGTGCAGTTTGAAGTTTTGTTAATTTTGGAATACGGACACTGTCCTACGTTTAACCCGGCGATCTTAAAGTTACTTTGGAATTCATTAATTATTTTACCTATTTAAATTTACTTAGACGAAATTTTGCTCCAGCGTAAGCAAGGCAACTGATCAAAAATGTTTAAAAAGTCAAAACATTTTATTCAAAGCAGCGCAGAAACTTTTGCTTAATGAACGTGACCAGTTGCACATACGTGTCTATTTCAAGATCTGTTCGATGAAAAAATGGACCAAAATTTTTTAAACTGTGTTTTATATTTTGATCCTCAATTAACGGAATTTCAATTATTTTTCTAAACTCTAGAACACCAGCTTTAATTTCAGACATCTTCGTCTCCTAAATAATCTTTGAAGTATTAAAATGTGAAAATTACTCTGCTAAATTCCGCCGAAATCCCAAAAGCACCATCCGGTTAGTTCATGCACCGCCCTCCCCCTCACTTTTTCAAGCAGAAGCAAGACAAAAACACCCCACCACCGACACCAATACTGACTTGTATGAAAAAATGCGTTGCGACGCGTTTCGCCTCTAGCTCGCCTCTCCGGTGGTCCAGTGGTGGTCGGGAGGGCGGTGCATTAACTAACCGCATGGTGCTTCTGGGATTTTGGCGGAATTTAGCAAAGTAAATTTCAAATTTTAATGTTATAATTTAAGATTTCCGCAAAGTAACGCCTGATTCCATACGAAGTCTTTGAAGTGTCTTTTTGCACAAATTGTGTGATTACACATTATGTGCTTCCACATTTTTGAGCCTCGTTCCTGGCATATGAACCAGAAGCCCTAAATCCCTCAAGTGAGGTCACCAACTAACATTGCTGAGTCCAAGAATAAAGTTTTTGGCTGAATCGTGCAAACGTAGAAAGATACAAGAACTGCCACTCTACAACTTATGCTCAGTCACCCCATCAAACGTTACTTATTCCTTGGTCACCTTATCAAGCTTTTGGTGCATGTACAAATGGTGCACGCACACGTACAAAATTGTAAGTATAGGAGGACAGCCCTTGTCACAAACATTTAAAAAGATAAGGTGTGATTCAGATGAGATCTAGTATTTTTATATAGCAATAGTATTTTTAATGACTCTCATATATAGTTTCATAAAAAGTTGCAACGCTGAGAACGTCGGGAATTAATGTAATTAAATTTAGCCTAATATGTAAACGCGATTAGACCCGTTTAATATATAACTATAAAGAAGCAATAAGAGTTTTCATTGTTTTGCGTTATGCATCACATAGTATAATTAATCCGTAACACGGGTAGTACATAACACATACTCATCTGGTATACAACGCATGCGTGATAGATTGATAACCGATACAATGTATATGATCTTAGTCTAATAACACACAGAGGGAGTATTTTAAGCAAGACACGGAAAAGTCTACCGAGAAATAGTTAAGGTCATCAATTACCTCTGTCTTGTTAAGCTTTTCGGCAGCTTTTGCCAGTAATGCTCCTTCTATGCATTGCTAGTCTATGATCCTACACAACAAAATCCTGAAAGCCTTTAACACGGATACAAAGTAGAAAGGGACGAGTATAATGTCCGTCAAAGCCTGGGGCAGGACAAAGGTGTACTCTGCCCGAGTTACTGTTAGTGTCCTTCTGATCCGATAATCTGGTTCGGTCTGGATCCTTTATCAGCATTTCTGGACGAAACCGATATAAGTGGTTTATCCTTGGTCTCCTTGATAAAGGGTGTAATCGCGACTTTTGAGTTAACACTCTTACACTTCCACCGGTGTCTCGTACACTAACACTGTTAATCTACTGCTAACAACTGTCAGTTGTTTTTTTTTTATGCACTTCGGTCAATTGACAGCTGTTAACAGTAGATTAACAGCATGTTAGTGTACGAGAAACTGGGGGAAGACTCGTAGATATTTTTCTTACTTGTTACCTTAAAATAATTAGCACTTCTTTACTAATGTTATTGATTTTTTAAACTCTTAGATTATGACCTTGAAAATAACAATTAAAAACTATTCTTATGGTGGTCCGATCAGGTCATCTACAATTCGACAGATTAATGTAAGTTTCATATTAGTTCTTAAACAAACAAATATTTAGCCTCTAAATAGGTTTTTAGGACACATAATAGTAATTTTGTTTTCTTTTTCATTTATGCGCATAAAAAATAACTTTGGCCTTTGTATCTACGTAATGAGATGATTTATACAAAGTCCACTGGACTTTGCACCTTCACTCACACTAGATGTGTGAAGGGACCACTCGGACGCTGCAGTACCTGGGACATTGTTTTAGATGGAGTAGGCTTGTCCAGCACCTGTACTATCCTGACAGAAAACAACTTGTTGATAGTTGTTGTTCTCTGGTTGCCCATAATACAGAGTATTCTAGTGTAATATATTATGTACCTATACACTTTTATGACAATAAAGTTTTTTGTATTCGTATCGCCCTAATTATAAATAAAATAAAAATTAGTAGGTAGATCATAATTTCCCGGCTCCCAAAATAAAACAAGCTATTCTCAATTCAGCGGTCTCGTCAATAACAAAGCACCGTAATTTAATAATGCGTTATAAACAGATAATGATAATAAAATTGAAAATTCCTTCAGGACGTCCGGTCTCCCTCCGGTTGACTCCGGCATTTCGGGTAAATATTTTCTTAATGAAGCCTTTAGAAGACGCCGTCATCTAAATATTTTATGCTACGCCGCGCCGGCAGCTAACAGTTTGACTGATTATGGTGGGAATTATAGTCCGCACAGATCGTTTTGGCGGTAACGTGAACATAGTCACAGATCGTTTGCACGTCGCTTACTGTCTTTACAGTGTATGTGGCTGTAATTGAAGTAGTGTGATGCGTAGTAAATTACTATTAGTCAATTGCTAAAGTAATAAAACTGAATTTTATTGGATATTTAATCGTTTACTTTCCCATTTTACAATTTTCCGCCGTTTCGGTACTTTTGCAAGTGCCGTGGTCTCGGTAGACTGGAAAAGTAAACGAGTGAATATCCGTTAAAATTCACTTTTATTATGTCTAGTGCTCGTGTTAACCTCAGAAATTACTAAAGTAGTCAATTACTCACACATACACTGTAAAGACAGTAGGCGATGTGCAAACGATCTATGACTATGTTCACGTTACCGCCAAAAATATTTGTGTGGACTATAACGTGGCGAATGCGTGGTTACGCAGTGAATTGTATGGACCGCGTAGATTATGAATATGTTAGATAACGTAGCTGTTATTGTACTGTATAATTACACTGACAGTTGCATGTACCAACTAATCAGTCGTGGATCCTGCCCTCCATCTGGACCTGTCGTTTGCTGTATAGGACGAACCTTGTGTTTAAACCTGTGACGTCACTAACGCCTCTGGCTTGCGCGTTCCAGCCGAGATCATTCATTTTTTTGCAGATAACCAACAAGTCTCAAAATATTGTTCCGACATTCTTTGCCGCTGAAGGACCTTTATTCAGTTTGATCCCACGCTCCGATCCCATTGCTTCACATGGCGTAAACATAAAATCTTTTAAAATAACAACTACCAAGTTTTCTATCCGATTTCAATGTTTGCCTCGGCCACTATCCATTTCACAAATAGCTTTTTTGTAGCTAGAGATAATTTACGTTTTGGGCTTTACTAAAAGGAAAACCCTATTTAAGAAAAGCTATTTTTAAAACCACGCTTAACTTTTCTTTTGCTACTGCTTAATATGACTGTTATCCAGTTATAGTGTTATAGTTAATATCACTGTCTATGTCTGTTTAGTTACTAACTTCGTCCTGTGGTTTCCACACTTAACCTCACAATTAGGCCATTGTACGTAGCAGGGCTGTCACATCACGCAGGATGGCAGATCACTCCAGCCAGCCAATCTCTTTCCAGAAAGCCAGCAGTGCGCCAATGTCACCGCTGGCTTTCCGAGGAAATCCCAGCTTTCCTATGGTAGATGTCCGTTGCACGTCCACGCTCTCACAGTGAAGTCACGTGGGCGGGTATTTCTTCTTTCTTGAGGCATCCTCGGCATAAGGGGCTGTCGGTCAGTCCCGTCGTGTGGAAGTGTTACTGTTGATGTCTATCACACACAACCGTCAAGCCGGCTTATGGGGTAATAGAACACCTTCTCCATTTCCCACATGGGTAATTCCTGATCAACGCATCCACGTCGCGGCCACCTTTTTGGTACTCTAGGTTGGTTATTATTAGAAGATTGGCTACTAGACTAAATTGTGGTAATTAGGGATGCGATAGGACTAAAACATTGGTTTAAATGAAACAACTCAAGTATTCAGGCGGCGTGTTTTTTTTTTATTTTTCACTCTTGTTCACATTGTGAGAGAAACTGTAGCTTTTTGAACATTAAAAAAGTTCGTAACAAAGAGCCTTGGGTTTAATAAAACCCTCAAACGTTGCGAGTGTTTTAAAATAAAAGGCGCAAATCCTATTTGGAAAAATACAGGAAAAACTTGAGTCCACGCTCTTTGCTTTAGATTACAAATCTTTTTTTGGAGAAAAAATAACGAATCATTTAATTTTTAAAAGTCGCTAAGCCGGCGTTTAGTTTCCTGCTACCAAATTAACCTTTAGGTACATGACAATTACTTTTCATAGAGAGGATTCCGTGAACACAATCACTTACTCTGGTCCCAAACTAGGATACCCTGTGCTAATATAGCCAGGCAAAGACATCATAAAGATGGAAATACAAGCAGAATGAAGCCATTTTGAAGCCAACGACATCTGCACCATGGCCACGGAAGGAAAACTGAACTCTAACCAGAAGATAAGGATACATAAACTTTGTAGCATAGCTGGTCATAGCTGGCTGGCTTAGTTAATTGTCAAATGGTTGGCGATCGCAGTATGCGGTTGGAATCTCAGGAAAACGCTGCTGCCCGTCTCCTGGTAATGTATTGCCGTAGTCCCCTTCTACGACATTCACGGAAGGAAATGGAGTGACGCTAGTCTTAATCCGGCGCCACACGGACCATGTCAAATATCGGTCTCTTAAACAAAAGTATTTATTTGCCAAGCAAACCATTCAGAATATGAATGAAAATCAAGATTTGGCCAAAGAACTAAATCAGCTTAAAATATCTATCCAAGGTCCGACCATCCACCCAACTGCCGAACAACTATCATACGCTGGAGCCATGATAAAATGGTCAAATACGAATTCTGTGGCTATCTTCCCTATAAACAAGGAAAAAAACAGTGAGGACAATAAAAGCTTAGTTCAGGAAATCGTAAGTCCTAAGGAATTAAAGCTACATAGTTCGTGGCATGCATAAGACCAAAAACGAAGGCGTCATTATTAGCACCGAAAGCGAGGAGGACGTGAAAAAACTGAGAGCATCAGGTGTACTATCCAGCTCAGGTCTGTTAGTTACTGTGCCCAAAAATTTGTACTGGGCACAAAACTGATGACGAAAAATGTCCTGCGCGAAAATACGCAATAGCGAAAAATATCAACTCAACGGACTATGACGACGCCTGAGAGTGACTTACTTACCTAAATAGAATTATGGTATTAGTTTAATCTGCTTTACGGACATTTATTTACTTATTATATCACGTGTTACTATTACGTGACGAACGTTGGTCACACTCGTTATTCCGGAAATCAATGTAAACAACCAATATTTTAGCAATAGTCAGGTAAACAATAGCAATCATTTGATGCCATTTAAAAATTAAATCAATGACGTACGCATAAGGCTGAGTTCGGAGTTCATTTCCGACTTAGGTATTTTAATTGTAACAATTAATATTTGATCCATTTACATACTTATTTATCTAACAATAATAAACCAAACCTATTTGTATAAATATTATTTAATTTTGCGAAAAGTATAAAAAAATCTGCCTCTATTAAAAAAATGTATATACGCCTGAAATACAGGATACATAAAAGTAACCTAGTTTAGGCAACAATTGCTATAACAACTTCGTTTAAAATCAATTCGACTAGCATACGCTAACCTAATTGATTTTAAACGAACTAAAAATTGTGTTAAGTTCTTTTAATGAAAATAAACAAATTATTTATTTTATGTATTTATTTATCTTGTACAAATGTACGGCGGCCCCCAGTGGGAATCGAACCCACGACCTCTGGGATGGTAATCAGACGTGATACCCAACAAGGCATATATAACCTTTACATCCGTGTATGGTACTCTGTAACGTTACGGGCGTTTTTACAACTAAAATGTAAAGGTTGATGTGTTGTTGATCGTACCTAATTTGAGTAGAACACAGATGAATAAAACGAGGGGCGATCCAATAAGTTTTAAATGGTCTATTGTGTTGACTTGCTACAATCGATTAAAGTAAAGTTAAAATCATAAGTGCAGCTTTGATTGTTGGGCGCTTACTAAATTGTCGTGCGGTTACTCTAAAAGGCTCAGCTGCGGTGCGAGGTGTCCACGGAGCAGTTACGTTAAGTGATAACTTGCCTAATTAATTTGTTTTAGTTGACACCAAGTGGCTGTTTCTTTTATGAAGTAATATATACCTACCCATGTACCAACTCTTAAAATTACAAAAACGAACTGTGATTACACATATAAATGCAATAAATAAATGAATATCATCATCATCATCATCATTATCATCAGCCGTTTAACGCCCACTGCAGGACATAGTCCTCCCTCATGGTTTTCCAAGCTTCCCAGTCTTGTGCCGCCCGCATCCAGCGACTCCCCGCCACCATAACCAGGTCGTCAGACCATCTGGTGGGGAGCCTTCCCACGCTGCATCGTCCGGTCCGCGGTCGCCAGGTCAGAACTTTTTCGCCCCAACGGCCAACAGTTCTCCGAGCTATGTGCCCCGCCCACTGCCACTTCAACTTAGCAATTATTCGAGCTATACCAGTAACTCGGGTTCTTCTGCGGATCTCCTCATTGTTGATTCGATCACGCAGTGAAACTCCTAACATAGCTCTCTCCATTGCTCTTTGGGCGACCTTGAGCCTTCTTATGAGGCCCATAGTCAGCGACCAGGTCTCACATCCATAAGTCATCACTGGCAACACACATTGCTTGTACACTTTTGTCTTGAGACACTGAGGTATTTTGGACGCGAAAATGTGTTTTAGTTTCCCGAACGCTGTCCATCCGAGTTGAATTCGACGAGTGACATCTTTCTCGAAGTTGGACTTACCTAACTGGACTGTTTGTCCCAGGTATAGGTACATAGTGGTCGACAACTTCGAGTAAAATAACAAAACAAATGAATATGAATACAGGTAATACTAATATGTACTGCTATTAGTATTTGCAGTGTGTGACCATCCGGTCAGAGTGAAACGCAGGTGTAGATACTTCGGTGCATTATCGGGAAGAGTGTTAGCAGAGCTGGCACGCAGGGCTGTCGCGTCTCCACCATCAGTATTTGGTTATACGGTACGAGGTGATAACTGATAAAACTTCACTTGCAACTTATATTCCAATATATGGTCTCAATCAATATATAGTATGAATATAGCGAGTCGATAAATTATAAAGATTACTGAGATTAAAATAGATTTAACATTATCGATAATAAAACACGAATACAAAACAGTCAGAGAGCCATAGCGAAAAAAGAGAATGACCACAGAGTCCATATGTCACTTTTAACTTTTAATGTTGTAAGTATAGACAACCCAATGTAAGGCGTATTCATCTTCGGATAAATTTCAACAAAGAGCTTCCTCTGTATGTGTTACAGTTGATGGTAGGTTTTACAATCGTATTAGGAACGGACTGTCTATCGCTTAAAATAGAGTTGAAAAGCCGTTAACAATCAAAAGACACTTTAAATTAAAATAAATGTACAACACTACTTGAAACATATAAATGTTAATAAATTATATGTAGCAGAATCATTCAACATTAATTTACTAAAAATTTATAATAATCAAAATAATCAAAAACTTTACTGAGAAAAAAAATAATCAACAGCAACAGAATCTTTAAAATATTAAATTCCATAAATTTTAAATTAACGGTTTAAAAATACCATAAATTATTAAATTGTAATAGAATTGAACATTATTGTGATAGCGGTGGTAACATTGGTGGGTAGAACATTGGACTCGGGAGCTGGAGACATGTGCAGTGCGGGCATGTACCTATGACTTTGTTTTCTAAGTTATGTACATTTGTGAAGTTATAGTAGCAATACCACTCGCTAACGGTGAAGGAAAACATCGTGAGGAAACCTGGGTGTCTGAGCTATTCACATACATCAGCGCTTGAAATCGCCAATCCGCGGTGGGCACGCGTGGTTATTAAGCCCATACTCTCTCTCTGAGAGAAGGCCTTTGCCCTACAGTGGTACGTATATATGCCGCTTATGATTATTGTGATAAGAACAATAAATAAAATATTTATTGTTACGTCACGTGTCATTGGTGTGACGTAGGTTAGTTTCGGTCATCGTTCGATAACAAGTGTTTGAGAAAGATACGCCATCTGGCGTAGCAGGGACAAAGCGTATAATCAACAATAGACAGAGGTAAGTTCAGCTTAATTATGTTAAAAACAGTGAGAGAAAAACAGTCTCGTAATGTTTACTGTATTGTGCCAATTTATTAAAACCTGACCTTTGCATCTGCGTAATGAGATACAGCGTCCAGTAGCACCTTCACTCACACTAGATGGGTGAAGGGACCACTCGGACGCTGGGGCGCTGCAGAGTCTGGGACATTGCCAATTTATTACACATAAAATAATCCATAATTTGTTAGTTACATCAAAATTTTCGTTTTAAAAACTATATTAGTAAGTTTCAATGTAGGTCATTGAAAATGTAGGTATTGTATCAATTAACATACAATACCTACATTTTCAATGACCTACATTGAAACTTACTAATATAGTTTTTAAAACGAAAATTAACGTAGTGTGGGACGTCCTCAGACTCGGTGGAGCGATGATCTTCGCAGGGCGGCTGGCAAGAGTTGGATGAGAGTAGCCGAGGACCGTGCTCAGTGGCGTGCTATAGGAGAGGCCTATGTCCAGCAGTGGACAAGCATAGGCTGATGATGATGATGATGATGATCAATTAACATACTTAGGTGTTAAAATAAATTGACCGCTTTTATCTTATATTAAAAAAATACGTAGATAAGGTGGTTGCAAAACCAAATACCTAATACAACACCAAATTTGCACTTTATATATTATTTAAAAGCTCGCACCACAATTAGTTGCTCGAATAGTACTCAAGTGCCATCAATTGATGCGCCCGCGCATTATCCATCATTCCAGTACCAACTCCACTCAGTCACGGTCGGCAGTGGGCAGGGACCTTTATTTTTAAAGTGCCTTTGTTTTCGTCAAACGTAGTGGCGGGCTTGTTTTTGTGCGTGTAGTGTGACGCTTTTTTGAGTGAGGACAGACGTTGAAAGATGATTGCAATCGCGGTGTTATTGTTTGGTAATGTATTATTTTATTTTGGTGCTATGTAAAGCCGGGCCCCTGCTTGTGTTTTTCATGAAACATGAACACTAAACAATCCACTTTCAATGCGCAAAAATTGTTTTTGTTTTGCTTCTCCGAGCATAGTTTTTTTGTGCGTACCTATGGACAACATTGTTCTGTGTACATCACTGTCAATTAAAGAAAGTGTCTCGCTTTTTTACAATAAAGTCCATATTGTGTAAGAGAGAGGGAAATAGTTATTCAATAATAACAATAATTACCTATAATTAATTAATAGTTTACCTAATAGATAATCACGATTAGACTTGTGTGTGTGTATTTCTTTGTGTGTTTTACATTTATTCATCATCATCATCGGCCATTTGATGCCCACTGCAGGACGGCCTATGTCCTTCGTGGTTTTCATAACCATGAGGGGTTTTGCCATAATCGCCACGCTTGGCAGGCAGGTTAGCGATCGCAGAATGCGGTTGGAATCTCAGGAAGACGCTGCCTGCTGCCCGTCTCCTGGTAATTGATTTCCTTAGTCGCCTTCTACGACATCCACAGAAGGAAATGGAGTGACGCTATTCTTAATCCGGCACACACATTTATTCATATAAATTTAAACCTATTCTAGTTAAATGACATGTTGGAACAGAAATTCCGCTTCCTACTTCTGGTGTAGCAGCCATTCAGTCACTGCCTTCTTGCAGTCAAATGTTAGCATAGGATAAATGTCCAAACTACGATTTATCTGGTTATACAAATAGCCAGACAAATTTTCATATTGGCGACTAGCAAAGCATGTTCTCACGCGGTTTGATTTAATAACTTTATCATATCTCCTTCTAGACTGCATTTTAGGATCATATGCTAAGGATGTATGTTTTTTCAAAATTACTGCCACAATAACACTAATCATAATGTCAACCGCTTGTTTGGGTATGGACTGAAGCCGACGTTGTTTATGTGTAAGAATATAATAGGTATAATATAGTAAATAATGTAAAGTAAATAATATATAGAGATAGAGAGCTTCGCAAACAAACTGCTTTGCAATTTGGCGAAATTGTGTACTATGGTTTTTAATTTTGAATAAATAAACGTAGAAAAAAATATGCAACTTCCTGATTGTAAGCAGTTGACATGATTGGTATAGTGTTTTTGTGGGAAATAAGCGTGGTTTCAAGAACATGACCTTTAGTAAAAAGCGTTGCGCTCACTCATCCTCCAAAAATTTACTTTTTTTGCGCCTCCCCATACAGAAACACAGTAATTTATAATAGATTGGACCAGCGACGTTTATATTTGAATCAGTAATAGTCTTGGTGCTACATGTCTCAAGTTTTTAAAGATCCAGACTAGTTTTATTATTTGAAACCCACGACCTCCCGATTATGAGGCAAGCGTTCCACCGACCGCGCTGGTCCAGGTAGACGTTAGCACTTTAATTTTACTCTAATTCCTTTTTTCTTATCTTTCATTTCACTTTATTACCCAACTGGGGAGAGAGGGTAATGTGTTTGGCTCGTATGTAAGTATGTCAGAGTCTATGTTCCCTCGTAACTCCTTAACCAATGGATAGATTTTGACAAATAATATCTCAATCGATACGTCATGTTTTGGGCTCCGCCGTAGTCGGGTAAAAATAGCCAACAACCCGACTGCTGAGCATTAACTACTAAGCAGGCGGTACCCAAATTCAACAATGTACCTCATTGCGACGTATTTAGGTTGGTCCCACCTGCTTAGTAGTTAATGCTCAGCAGTCGGGTTGTTAGCTATTTTTATTTCAGTTGGTCTTTCATTTTCATGTAATTTAACACTCATTTTGACGCCCTCTACATAAAATTTTCCTCGCACTATTTTTATGTTGTTTGGAACAAATCTAAGCCGTTAGTGAAAAACTTTTGCAACGGGAGAAATCGCAAGTGCAAGATGTTTTGAAGTAATTGTATTGCATACTGATATTTTGGTGAGAATTTTGAAGAATATAAAAAAAAACAGCCAAGTACAAGTTGGACTCGCGCACGAATGATTCCGTGCCATTATCTATAAAAGATTAGACAAAGATTGAGACAAGATATCTATCTAGATACATTGAGAACAACGCCATCTAGAGAAACCAACAAGTAGCATTTAACATTGACATTTAACGACATGACATCGGCGCTATGAAAGTTACATAGATGCACGCTACATAGCGAGCGCTGTCTTTAGACAACGCTTGTTGTATGGGAAATACACCTTCAATATTTATTTTATTCTGTTTGTTGTATTTGTTGTTATAGCGGCAACAGAAAGACATCATCTGCGAAAATTTCAACTGTCTAGCTATCACCGTACCCTTTTGGGTACGGAACCCTAAAAATATAGCTTTTTATATCTTTGTAAGGTTTTCAGTTCTGTTTCTATATATTATCTATGTATACAGCCTATGAAGGACGCCCACTGTTGGGCATAGGCCTCTTCAACGTCACACGAACCTCACCGGTCCCCTGTCAATCTCGTTCATTGTCCTCCTTTCGCCTTCTTAATATCCCATTAAATAAAGATAAAGCTTAAAACAAAATAGACAGTTACGTCGTAAATTTCCCGAAATTATGTGAACTGCTAGAACAGAACTGGTACAGGGCCAGAGGATGCGAATGGCGAGACCGCGAAAGATGGCGTGATGGAGAAAAGGCCTTTACACGGCATTGGGGTGGGCTGATGATAATGATGATATTCAGATGATACAAGCTGATGACTGACATTTTAAAAAATATAAATGTAAGTAAACAAAATATAGAACGAAAGTTGTTGTAAAATAAAAAAAAATATTTGACTATCTGCCTACTCCTCCAGGATACAGGCGTGAGTCTATGTAACTATGTGTACAAATTGCTTTTACTGTGGCAAAATATGATCCTATAAATCTGCAGCTCTACAACACACAAGTAATGACAACGTTCTTTCGCATTATCTGCAGATTTTACAAAGCGTCATAAAATTTTCACAAGAAATGCACATAGCCTTTTATAAATGCATTCGTTAACCCCTTAACGACTTGTGACCATCGCATAACTATGCTGCTGTAGCGAATCATACATAACAGATGGTCGACTCAGTAAAAGTAATGTACAAATACAGATTATGTTCCCCGCCCTTTGACTCTGCCGGCTAAAATATCGTAACGATAAATTGTATGTTGTTAAATATCCTCCATCAGATTTCCAAAATATCAAAGTATTATTTGTATGCTTATTTTAATATTACTCACCGCGCGGTAAGTAATAAAAAATAATATAGCAATTAGTGTAAGAAATCGTAATAAGAATATGTGTTTACGCCTGAGTGGCAGCTGGCACGGATGTGTTAGTTGCGAGCATATGGCGAACAGCGAGAGGGGTTCGTGGAGGCTTAGGAGTGGATGCAAACTTTGGTTTCTCCCCTCGTGGACTCCGCGGGTCAATCCAGCCAGCACTTGCGCTGGACTCCTGGCCGAACACCGTCTAAATCCGAAGTGACAATGATAACCATGATAAATAAAACTGACATACGCACATACGTTTTTGGGATTGAATTGTGAAAAGTCGCCTAATTTTTGTCGTGACTTTTGGAATAGATAGATAGATAGATAGATAAATGATTTATTTGCACTTGCACATGAAGGTACATACAGATAACAATAACATGAAGCTTGTAAGCAATAAGAAGCAGACACATTTTAATGCAATCGGCAGCGTGTCATATCCGTATATGCGTGCACTCACTTATTTACGTTACAGATGACTACCACAAAAACGAGTCGGTTAACCCAATTGTTGACTGCACGCATACAGGACGACAAGGACCTGGTTCATAGAATCACATCCCGCGGCTCACTATGACAATTCAAATACGATATTCACATTTCGCAACATCAATGCACATATTAGGATGGGCGTGGCAAGTGCAAAAGGGCTCTAACTCAGCATATGCTGGAGAGCAGTACACTCCAGCGCTGATCTTCCGCTAGTGCCCGTCAGTACGGAGGCGCACAGAGCTCGGAGAGAATACAAGAGGCCGGGACAATCCAGCGCCCACCTAGGGCTGCCGTGATCGTCCTTCGTCTTCCGCGGTAAGCGTCCACCCCAATGCTTACCAACGAGCAACCTCCTGGTGTTGACCATTGTTCGCCAATACAGTCCACCCAGTTGCCGCTCCCGCCTCACCAATGTGTGAGTGAATATGCGGACTTGTAAGCTCTTACCTAATTAACACATTATGGGACAGGCGCTGATTGTCCGGAAATTATTTAATAATTGTACGCCGCTTACACCCAGTTTCCCGTCCACAAACAATGTGTTAACCTACTATTACAGCGGTCTTTAAAAGCAGAGTGAATGAATATTACCTGTCTATAGAATAGATAATCTATCCAATATTACGTAGGTATATTTTATTATTTCCTCTCCCCATATATAATTTGATTATTAGTATGTATGTATGGTTTAAGTAGGTTTATACTTTTCTACTCATATTTCTTAATTGCACCGACTACCCGTCTCTAACTTCTTTCTTGTCTCCGTCTATGGTTGTCTGGAAGAAATTGCTTGTAGTAATAAGGCCAGATACAGAAGCGTAAGGCCGCCAATTGTACTGCGATTTATTGAATATCTGTTAATGTAATCTTTGTGTACAATAAAGAATATTCTATCTATCTACCTATTAACAGCTGTCAGTTGACCAAAGTACCTACATAATTTTTTTTTATTAACAACTGTGACAGACAGTCGATTAACAGATTGAAAGTGGACCAGGGGTTTGTGTGACTACTAAGAAGCCAAAAACGGCAAAAACATCGTTTTGTACTATCCCTTCTACATTGTGCGTGAATAAAACGATGTGTGCTGTAAGTTTATGATTACATGTCTTGGCCCATTAACAAATTGATCTAAATTAGTCACAATTAAAAACGATGGCTCAGTTTACTATATTCAGGCCGGGCACATTTAAATAACTAGTCGTTTTAAGTACTTATCAGGGAACTGAAGGGTATTCAGATAGGTCCAATTTTTTTATATTTTACTGTACCTACTAACTTTTATAAACTAGCTGTCTGGTCAGTCGTCCTCAAGAAAAAAAAATGGTAATAAAATAAAAACAGAAAAGTATTGAGACGATTAAGAAAGATTTACAAAAGAAATTGGTACACATATATACATAAACTCACGCCTGTATGCCAGGGACTGCCACTTGCCACGATCCTGACAGATCACTTTCGCTTCCTCAACATTCATTAGTCGTTGCATGCAAATAAATAGGTATATCGTGCGAATGCGGGTGGAAGGGCCGGTAAGGGACGTCCCAGGTAGACATACGTCAAGCAAAGAGAGGATGAGTAGCGAAGAAGAAGATAAGAAGTACCCGGAAGCGGTGGGCGTGCACTAATGAATGTTGAAGCGAAAGAGGTCTGTTTGGATCGTGGCAAGCGGCAAACTCTAGTCTCTACCTACCCCTACGAGATACAGGAGTGACTTTATGTATGTATAAAAAATCAGACAAGTGCGAGTCGGACTCGCCCAAACAGGGGTCCGTACAAATTTTTTGGTACTTACAAATGGTTCAGGAATCGAGTCTCGCAGTTTCTTCCGAGCTTTTCCCGAAATTCAAAGACTATTTATTTGTGATTTACTTGTAGTACGAGTATAAGACGACATTACTTGATTTTATTAGTTCTAGGTCAACGGAAAGTACTCTATAATTTTTTATTCTCTTGAGTGTCCAAATTTATAACTTTTTGCGGCATAAACGACTGCATCTTTTTTTTATGTTAACTTAGAAGTTTGATTTTTTCACAGCTTTAAGGGATTGTAGACTTGAGTATTTGGTTCTAGTTTCATTTCGATACCTTCACGCGTTCCCGAGATAAAGGGTCTTGACAGACAGATGGACGGACTGACGGACTGACGGACATACGAACAGAAAAGTGATCGTATAAGGGTTCCGTTTTTTCTTTTTGAGGTACGGAACCCTTAAAAGGTATAAATATCCCTTTCATTAATTGTCGATTTGAATAACACAAAAAGCAAATTTTGTGCGGTTTATTGAGGTAAATAGTGAGCGTAGTAAAGTCGCTCCTATGAAGTCATTTGAGTGAATTGGGCCAACGCAAACGTCATCGGCCGGTTTCACATTGGACGATAAAGTTCCACCCATATTACAACGTGGGTAAAATAAAATGAAAATAGCCTTCATTTTTTAATAAAAAACAAAGCTAAACAAAACAAACAAACAAACAAACATTTACATACAGGCACATACATTGCTTCCCACACTAAGATATATCTTATATTTACAAATTAATTCTACATTTTTATTCATATTAAGCAGAAACTGGAAAATTGCACGACATTGATGGAGTGGTTCTTCGGAAACGTTGTATGCTTGTTACACCTTAAAACCTAAAAATATTGTTATCTTTTATGCATGCAGTACCAGTACCATACAGCGCTGAGGGATCACTTCCTCAGCACAACGCTGAGTCAGCTGCCTTTTGTGGCAATGTAGATACACCACAGGCTACATCTATAGTCCTGTTTTATTTATTCGTTTTGTCTGTTGTGTATTTAGTTTTCCTTCTGTGTTGTGCATATTATGTTACTTATGTGCTTATTTTGTTTCTGTGATGTATCTTGTTGGTATAATAAATGTCTTTCTTCTTCTTCTTCTTCTTCATTACCAGGAGACGGGCAGTAGCGTCATCCTGAGATTCCAACCGCATACTGCGATCGCCAACCCGCCTGCCAAGCGTGGCAATTATGGCAAAACCATTCATGGTTAGGAAAACCATGAGGGAGGCCTATGTCCTGCAGTGGGCGTCAAATGGCTGATGATGATGATGATGATGATTCATGCAGTATGAACTTACAGTTTGATTCAAGAATAGATGAAATTTGATGGTATAACTATAAATTATCTAATAAACCAAAATTTCCTGTCACAGTGTTTGTTATCAAAGTCCTCCGAAACGGCTGCACCGATTTTTATGATTTTCTTTTTGTGTATATTTGGTAGGTCTGAGAATAGGTCGTAGGCTAATTAATATGGCAAAACAACGTTTGCCGGATCAGCTAGTTTTTAGGGTTCCTTAGTCCGACAAGGAATCCTTATAGTTCAGCCATGATCGTCTGTCTGTCTCTCCGTCCGCGGCCTTGTGCAAGGACTGGTGGTACTAGAAACCTGTAATTTGGTGCCAACAAAGTTAAAGAATGAAATGTTGGAATTTTTTTGTACCTCACCTCCCCTAACATGAAAAGCGGGGATGATTATTTTTCTCATCTACCCCATCATGTGGGGCATCGTTGGATTGGTCGTTGAAAAATATGGTGGGTGTAGAAATACCATTTTTTTATTTAGGGTTCCGTTTGTGAAATATTAAGCTTTAAACCGCAAATAATTCAAAAAATTTTTGTGAAAAAATTCAGAGTAGTAGCAGCACCTATAATGAAAAAGTCAAAAGTCAAAAAAAAATTATTCGAAGTAACACTTCTGTGTAACACTGTAACTTATTGAACGTTACAAGAAAAACTAGGTGTCCGTTTCAAAGTCTAGATCATTTGGAGAAAAAACGGACAAAAAAACTCCAAACTTAGTCTTTTCAAAAATATTCCTTAATTAACAGAGTTTACATGTCATATCTTCTCAAAAGCTAGTACTAGGATGCATTGAACTGGCTTTAATTCCACACATCTTTGTCATCTAAATAATCCTTAATGCTATAATAGCCCTTTTGGCATAAAGTGCGCTTTACACATTTTTTGAACCGCACTTCAGGCAAGTTTATTATATCTTCAGGGATCTTATTGTAAAAACGTATACAATGCCCCATAAAGGATGTATTAACCTTTGCCAGCCTAAATCTTGGGAAAGAAAGTTTATGTTTACTTCTAGTATTAACATCGTGTTGGCTACCTACGGTTTTAAAATTACTTATATTTTTCCTGACATACATAATATTATCATAGATATACTGACTAGCAACTTAAAAAGAAAAGTATCAAGGCTGTTAGTTCTGTAAAGCAGTTAAAAATAACCCTCTTCCTACGAAACACTACATTACACGTTGCCCAACACGTAGTTGGCCGGTTTTTTCTATAAAGAAACAACGATGGACAGAAACGTTGTGCCTGCGGCCCCCACTCCAGGATACCCTGTGATGTGGGGGCCCGATTCGCTGTGTGGTGGTTGCTATGTTGGAGTGTTTGTTGTGTAAACGTTGTATGAATACTAGTCCAACGATGTCGTGCAGGTACGGTATCGCCCAATGTAAAACTGGCCTTGTCAGCGCGTATGATGTCCACTAACAAGCGTATTTCCGCGCTCTCTTAAAATTGTACGTCCGGCGTCCGTCTTTGCGTCTATTATACCCGCCCCGGTCGAAGTGTAACAGAATCACTAGGTATATCTATGCGAAAAGGGGGTTCTACTCGTCAAAACAGGGTGTAACAAAACCCACATTTACATCCCAAATTGGGGGTTCTAGTTATCAATAAGAAAACCTTTTACCACCTTTGTTTACCAGTTTACCAAATCATCACAAAGAAGGTAGCTAATAAGCCAACCGGCGATTTATATGAGATTTCGGTAAATATTTTATACGAATTGACTGAATCCATATCGCCGCCACTCTCGACCCTTTCTAGGTCGTGCATCAAGGCTGGATTATATCCCCAGGGTTTTAAAGAGGTTAAAGTGTGTTATCTATAGATAGGTAAAGGCAAAAAAGGAGACCCCAACTGCTACAGACCGATATCAATCATACCAGCCATAGCAAAAATATTTGAAAACGGTATCACTTCACGTCTAACTTTATTTCTTGAGGAGAAATGTGTGTGTCGGACAGACAGCTTGCATACCGTACTGGACACTCCACAACGATGCTGGCCCATCCACGGCATCCTGAAGGCACGAGAGCAGAAGCAGTAAGTCGCGCTGCTGTGCTGCGATCTCTCGAAAGCCTTCAACATCGCCGATCACAGTGCAATAAGTCGCCCGTTACTGTCATTGTTGACGGAGTTTATGAGTGCCAGACGTAACAATATATTAGCAAAGGGTGGTGAGCTTGCATCAGACGTCATGACTAGCACGAAGGGCGTTCCTCAAGATCGTCTCTCGAATTTGGCTTTTTCGCTGTTGTTAAACGATTTGCCCGAAGCCGTAACTGATGCTGATATTTACATGTATACCGATAGGCCATCTATCGTGGTGGCGTCATTGCTCGATGAACTGGAGCAAAAACTTAATCCGGTCGCCCAACTACTGGTCACCTGGTTCAGAAATTCGTACAATTTGACCTATCGGGTCGCAAACGTTGTTCTTTGCTTGTCAACGTCGAGGGGGTGGATATAGAGCAAGTATCAGCCCTGTCCTTCCTGGGTTTTTAGCTGGACCAGCGTCTTACGTGGGAACTCCACATAGAGAAGTTGTGTTGAGCTTCCCTTGAGTCGCCTAAGCTCTACGTTACCGATGGAAACTGTTCGTGTACGTATGCTATTTTGTTACCATCCACTCACTCCTACAGTACGGTGTGGACCTATGGGGGCGAGCCACAGACTGGAAACGCATCTTTGTCATGCAGAAGCGGGCTATAAGGACAGTTGCACGTGTTGCCCGTGACGAATCTGCTAAGAGCCACTTCGTGGATTTAAGGATTATGACTATGCCGTGTATCCTAATCTACCAAATTGCCATTTATGTCACCCAGACACCGAGAGGATACGTGGCGTTATGAACACTCTAGCGAAAATCTCTAAAAGCATTGAGGCGATGGGCCCTGCAGTGTACAACAGACTCCCTGTAGTTATTGTAGATTCACCAAGTATACCCATTTTTAAAAGTAAATAGCGTTGCTGGCTTTTCAAGCAAGCCTTTTATGATGAATTTTTAGATTCATCAAAATATTAATGAAATGCCGAATAAATTTAAATAATTGTACATTATTCAATAATTGTGTAATTGTCTAATGTGTAATTTAATTTTTATAGTGTAATAACTATTTTATATTTCTTTATGTTATTGACGTGTACTGAATCATCATCATCAGACTTTTAACGCCCACTGGAGGACACAGGCCTCCTTCGTGGTTTTCATAACCATGAGGGGTTTTGTCATAATCGCCAAGCTTGGCAGGCGGGTTGGCGATCGCAGTATGCGGTTGGAATCTCAGGAAGACGCTGCTATCCGTCTCCTGGTAATTGATTTCCTTAGTCGCCTTCTACGACATCCACGGAAGGAAATGGAGTGACGCTATTCTTAATCCGGCGCCACATTGTATTGTATTGTATTGATTGCACTGCACTGCACTGCATTGCATTGCATTGTATTGTATAGTATCGTATCGTATCGTATTGTATTGTATCGTATTGTGTTGTACTATACCTAGTTTTACTATGGATGAAACTTCGAAATCACGAAAAATGAAGAGCGGATGGGGACGTGTTGGGTTACACGGTCGTTGGTTTAACGTGAAACGTCTATAAGAGAGCGTTAATTTTTATCTCAAACTGCGGAACGTGTTACGCGGCACGAGTCAAGAGGATCTATTGGTACTTTGCTCTACACAGCGATATATAAATCGCCGAGGCGACATGCTTTCGTTGCGTGCGGTTTTAGCAAGTGACCGAACTGAAAACCATTTTACGTCAAAACTCTGTACCATTTGGTAACTTTTGAAATAGCTGATTGACTAGTTTTTTTCCATAGTAAAAATTGTCCATACGTATTGACGAGTAGCACCCCACTTTAGGATGAATATGGAAAACTGTTACACCCGGTGTACTCAGTTACGTTACAAGCTATTTTGACAATGTAAAGGTTGATCCGTGGTCATTTGTACAAACACAGCGTTTTAATATTCTGGGGCCTATTTATGCGCACCAAATCCTCTCGTAATCCTGACGTTGTCGATAGCAAAGAGTATGGAAACTGTCAGATCAGCTCAGGTTTGGCGCGCCTAACATAAGAGCAGATCTGTTTAGATAGGTACCTACTGGGCGTGCTATCTGTGAAGGAAAACAATCGTGAGGAAGCCTAAGTGTCTGAGGTATTCACATACCTTATTGCTTGAGTGTGCGTGACTCACGCCGTCGTACTGCCTATGCTGAGCACGTGGCATAAAAATTTACAAAGATATGGGTACCATTGGCGGCCTTTTTCCTAATAGCAATTTCTTCCAGGCCACCTTGCGATGGAGAATTGCTGAAGGAAAAGGGAGATGCATAGGAAAAGGAGAGAAAAGTATAGGGTCCCTCTCACATAAAGTTCTTAGCCAGTGCATCTATGCCACTGTCAGTCCCACGGCATCTTACATTAATATATTAAGCGACGCACGGTCCCCCAATTGAGCGAATTAAACCGACAAGTAGCTCGACTCCGCGCATAACTGTCTTTATAACCCGGCTGGTTAATTGTTGTCGCTTATCGGTGCAGCAATCTGATGTTATATTGTTGAGTTCTTTTGATTGTCTACTCTACACTGTAATAAAAAGGACCTAGTTTATTGTGATCTCTGCACTTCAAAATGGAGGTAAAGACACACATTATATATTAACTCACGTCTGCTTCTTTTCCGGATGGGAAGGCGGAGACCAGGTTTCGCCACTAAAACAAATTTAAAAGGAGGATATCTTTTTTTTCATTATTTTATATTAACGGATCAACGAAAAAATGAGACATGTAAAATTTTCTCTGCCACACAAACGATAATTCATACAAACGGAAAACTTTGACACTTGAACACTTTGTGATAGTAGAGCAAAATCTAAAGTAAAGCAGCAAATAATAAAAGTGTGAGTCGGGTTAGGTAGGTATTAAATCGAAAGCGACGAGTTACGCTTATTAATTCAAGCACCTAATAAGCCAGCCAACAGCGATCCCATCGGAGTAGCCGCGTTATACTAAATTAATGAGATATGATAGGCTCCCCTTTGACTTAAAAGCGTTTCCACATTATCCGATCCGATATCGGTGTCGGACGCCGATCCGATATCGGGGTACCTAAGTAAAATGTGTGAAATATGTATGACCTGTCTTTCATATTGTCCGGTCCGATATCGAATATGTCGAGGATCGGCGGGCGACACCGATATCGGATCGGATAACGTGGAAACGCTCTTAGGCAGCCATAATTTGTTCCATTTAGAAATATTCAGATGTGTTGTCGATTTGATAAATAATCGCTGCCATGAGGGCTCGTAAATGAGGAAGATTCAACATTTCAAGAAAAAACGTACGGTCTTAATCACCTTAATTATGAAAACATGACTCCCTTAAAACATCTCTGAGGAAGTTAAAATTATTTGTGGTTACAACATTCCCTCTACCACAGGTCCTTTAAACGGACTTTGAAGAGTGTTTTAAGGAATCGTATCTTTATAAATAAGACCGTCGGTGTTTAAAATTAAAACAAAAATGTCAACTTTTTAGCGAAACGCAATCTACAGACTCAATCAGTTGGTGGCCCGGGGCTGCAAGTGATGTAAATTGCTTCGGCCAGATGCCTGTACGTTATATATTATTATTATTATTATTAAATTCTTTATTGCATAGAAAACAATTTTCTTACAAAGGCGTACTTAATGCTAAATAGCATTTTCTTCCAGTCAACCTTGGGTTTGTGGATAGTGTGGCTTAGGCAATGCACGATACATACTATAAGTACATAAATTACTTAAATACAAGAAAAATAAAACTAGGGGGGCGGGGGAGGTGTCATAATTATATACAAGGTCAATAAATAAATAAATACATACATACATATATATACCTAACAGACGTACAATAAACTTACTAAAAATAACAATGAATAGTCCATCGTCATATATTATGCATTTAAGATACGATATTATGATTTTGAAGATAAATAAAGTGATTATATACTTTGGTTTTAAAAACCTTCAATGATTCCGCCTGTCGAATATGCAGAGGTAGGCTGTTCCACAGGCGAACCGCAGTCACGGTGAACGAGTTTGAATATCTAGCCGCATTGTGCTCGGGGGTGCGGAGAAGAAGGGTCCGGGACGAGCGCAGAGGGCGCCCATCAGTTTGGAGAAATTCAAGACTATCCTTGAGATAAGAAGGGGAGCACTGATTGTGTAATATGCCATATAAAGTGGAGAGAATATGAGCATTCCTGCGGAATCGGATGTTAAGCCATTTGAGCTGGGCACGAAATTGGGAAATGTGGTCATACTTACGCAATCCGAAAATGTATCGGATGCATAAATTAAGGAGTCATTTTCATTTTTTTCCAATCATTAAAAATGTTAGAATGCGAGCGAGACAGTATGCCCGGCATAACAACAGCCTTAATCTTAGGTAGATAACCTGTAACATATTTTGTACGCATGTCTTCCTGGCAGCGGCTGGATGAGGATGGTCGAGGACAGAAAGAAGTGGCGTGCCTTGCGGGAGGCCTACGTCCAGCGGTGCACGATTACGGGCTTATTGAAGAAGAAGAAGAAGAAGAAAAACATTTATTTAACACCACAAAGACATACATTTAACAATGATTAAAACGGATAAACAATTGAACATGAAAAAAAAAACAAAAATAATCCCAAAACAATAAGGGACCCAGGGTATGTCTATGCAGCGGTAAAATGGCCTCGAGCTCAGTATACGCTGCGGTTTTGCCCACAGCACTGATTTTCAGCACGGCCTTTGGTAAATCAATATTGATTGATGATGTCCTCGTTCCAGCGTTCTCCCCAGCTTCTGCTGTCGAGGTCAGATTCACCGGCACCTGGAAGACAGGTGTGGGCTGGGAGCTGACCTGCTCGTGGACCCTGCCCCCCAGAGACCGGCTGCAGTCGGTGCGGCTTACGAGGGATGGCGCGCAGTTCAAGATTTACCGCCCCGAGGTACCCATAAATACTGTAGACTATGTACATTCCATTGTAGAGCACAGGCCTTCTCTCAGAGGGAGAGTATGTGCTTTGCTTGTTTTTAACCGACTTCAAAAAAGGAGGAGGTTATCAATTCGACGCGTATATTTTTATTTTTTATTTTATTTGGCTATCTTCCTCCATAACTCAGTCAAATCTTAACCGATTTCGACAATTCTTTTTGTGTTTGAACAGGTATAACGTCCCATTGGTTCCATTTTAATTTGGTGAAGATCTGATGGAGACTTTCAGAGATGGAGGACGGAACTCTTCAATGGACAGCAGTAAATAAGCCCTATTGGAGCCCATCTTTTAGTAATATCCGTATGTTTCATAAAATAGCGTAAAAGTAGTCCCAAGTTAATTTGGTGATGTTCTGGTGAAGACTCAGCACAGCAGCTCGACCTCAGAGTCGGTGCCCAGTTTCAAGACCAGCACATATATTTTGGGCACCGGCTCCAAATTATACTTCTACAATACCTACATGTATAAATACTTCTAGTTCTAATTATTTAAATTATTTGTAACTTTTTAGTGCTGTAGTGTTTCGAAGTCGGTTTTTATTCTGTTATAAGCTCTTAGTTACCTATTGTAAGATCAACTGTAAGACTTGATTGTCTAATCTGAATAAATAAAATAAATTAACCACCACGCGTGCCCACCGCGCATTGGCAATCCGCGAATGATTTTCATGTTTATGATGGCCTTGCCTGGTTACAAAACGTTCTTGCCTGGTTACCATAGCACAGGGTATCATAGTTTGGGACCAGGTCAAGTGATTGTGTTGTGTGGAAGTTATTTATTTATTTACTAGATGACCCCGTGAACTTCGTATCACCGACGTCAACCGTTTTTTTTCTTCTCACCGTTTAAACCTGGACTTCCACAAATATATAAAAACAACAATTAGCCAAATCGGCCCAGCCGTTCTCGAGTTTTAGTGAGACTAACGAACGGCAATTCATTTTTATATATAAGATTTCAAGCGCTGAGGTATATGAACACCTCTGACCCTTAGGTTTCTTCACCATGTTTTCCTTCACGTCGGCGATTGGTAAAGCTACTAAAAATTGGAAGCGAGAGACCCAGGTTCGATTCCCAGTGCGGGCATGTACCTATAACTGTGTTGTTTTCTATGTTATGTACATTTTTGAAGTTATAGTAGCAATACCACTCGCTAACGGTGAAGGAAAACATCGTGAGGAAACCTGAGTGTCTAAACTATACACATATCTCAGCGCTTGAAATCGCCAATCCCCGGTGGGCACGCGTGGTGATTAAGCTCATACTCTCTTCCTGAGAGTAGGCTGTGCCTTACAGTGGGGCGTATACCTATAGGCTGCTTATAAAATGACCTTTTGGTTCGGAGGAAACTTTTTAAAGGATGGCATTGCTGCCATCCTTTAACAAGTTTCATACAGCTGTTATAGTAAACAATGAAAATCACAAGTAAAAACGGCTCGCGACTAATTACTTTGAAATAAAATTGAAACTGTTTTCTTTTCGGTATTTTACTATAGAGTTTACTATAAGTAAAAACCTATAGAAGCTAAAAATTCCACCGGCGGGAATTTGCCGGGACTTAAACCCGCGACCTCTGGCTCACCGTGTCAGCGCTCCAACTGTGCTAATGGGCAAGTGCAAGCATCGATGAAATTTTGAGCCTCTTTACAAACTTCTCTGTAATTACGTACAGGCAGCTTTGCAAAACACGCAAAACATGAAAACCGTTTATTTAGTGTCGATGACGAAACCACTTCCCATAAGCCAAACTTAGTTATAACGATTCCTTAAAACACTCCTCAGAGTCAGAAGTCAGAGTAAAAAAACTTGCAGCATAAGATATACTCCATCGATGTTACTAACGTCATTATTTCGTACAATGCTTAGTTTAGTAATTAAGACGTCGCAACTGCTAGGCTTGTTTATTTTAGTTACTTCCATAGTATTATGTCCTATGGCATACTAGTGTGGGGTCGGACAGCAGACATTGAGACCATCTTCGTCTTGCAGAAGAGAGCGATCAGATTCATTTGAAGCTAGGGAGTAGAGATTCATTAAGAGATTTCATTAAAGAAACTGACATCCTGACAGCAGAAAAAATATCAGTAACAGTAAAACTGTAGGTAGCCAATGTAAATACTATAAAATGCTATAAATAAACATAAGGTTTCGTTCCTAAGATTTAGGCTGGCAAAGGGTAATACATCTATAGGGAAGAGCGGGTGATCGTGCTCTTCCACTATAAAGGGAATTTTCCCGCCAGGCAGATCGTATGCCTGGGGACGGCCGGTCCGACTGATGTTTGTCGGACGTCATATTTATAGTATGTAATGTGAAACATTTTGCTTGCGCGATGCAGGAATGTTGGAGTTTATAGTGCGCGCGCAGAGTTGACATGTGCTCGCCACATCACTCCCCTCCAAGACCGTAGCTACGCATAGCTAGGTCTGATAGGAATCGAAGTCTGTGCTCTAAAGCCTGCAAGTGCCAGGAGGCGCTGAGTCAGTGAGTCGACTAGCGGTTGAGGGTGTTCGGCGGCTAACAGTCACTTCACCGGCGGCAGTACCATGGGGACCGCGCATGTGGTAGGAACCGGTGAAGGCTGCTGTACCACTGGCAACGTGCGCTGTTGCTGTGTGGCTACCGTGCCGAGGGGTTGGGGGAGATCACCATCAGTACCAGTAGTCGGTGCGTTGACTGTAGTGGAACTGATGAGGTGAGAGGGAAGATGATGCTGGCCTTGCTTTGAGACCGCCAGGCAGATCGTATGCCTGGGGACGGCCAGTCCGACTAATGTTCGTCGGACGTTATATTTATGGTATGTCATGTGAAACATTTTGCTTGCGCGATGCAGAAATGTTGGAGTTTATAGTGCGCGCGCAGAATTGACATGTGCTCGCCACACATTCTTTATGGGGCATTGTATACGGTCGTAGGTATTTCTAAGTTCATAAATTATAAATTCGTCTGAGACCATCCGTGATTACCTTCGTCAGATCTCCGGGTCGAGGCTGAGGGAAGTGCTTCGCGCGCCAGAACATGGCATCATCATCAACCTGGACTGTGTTGAGACACGCGGCGAGGGCGGCGGGGCCTGCGTGCTGACCATAGAGCCCCGTCACCCCCCGACAGAGACCGTGGTCTACAGTTGCGAGGTATTTGGCACTCTTAAAAGAGTTTGAAAACCTATTTAGAGGCCCAAAATTCCACCCATGCCGGGACTTGAACCCGCGACCTCTGGCTCACCGTGCCAGCGCTCTCCCAACTGAGCTAATGGGCAAGTGCAAGCATCGATGAAATTTCGAGCCTCTTTACAAACTTCTCTGTATTACGTACAGGCAGCGACATCTGGCCGAAGTGATTTTAAAATTGTCCTCAGCACGGGTTAGTGCAACAAAAAGAATATACCCTTAAAAGATGCCACCTAGATAATTAACGGGGTCCAGGGAGTAGCGCCACGAGGAGAAAAACTCATATCTTTTTTTACAGATCGAATTTGCAAGAAGTGTCAGTACAATCTCTCAATCACGTCAACAGCGATTTTTAGGACCCACGACAAAGAACCTAGGATCACGAATCTGGGACTAGATAGCATCTATGCCAAAAGCGGCCGTTTCTGGCGTTAAATGCTATCTAGTCCTAGGTTTTTTTGCCTTAGGTTCAGGGCCATGGGTCCTAAAACTCACTACTAACATGATTGAAAGATTGTACTGACACTTATTGCAAATTTGATCTGTAAAAAGAGATATGATTTTATTCCTCGTTGGCGCTAGTGTTACTTCTTGGACCCCCTTAAAATCAGAATCAAAATCAATTTTTTTTATTCCAAGTAGCACAGAAACTGCGACTTAATGAACTTTACAAGTTAAACTAGGTGTCCATTTCAAAATCTAGATCATTTTGAAGAATAAATGGACAAAATAACTCCAAACTTAGTCTTTTCAAGTCCTTAATTTACAGGATTTATATAAATGTTCTAAAACTCATGCATTGAACTAGCTTTAATTCCAGACATCATTGTCATCTAAATAATCTTTAATGTTATAGTAGCTTTTTTGGCACAAAGTGTGCTTCACACATTTTTTTAACCGCATTTCTGGCAAGCTTATTATATCATCAGGGATCTTATTGTAGAATCGTTTCTTGCAAACGTATTTAGGTATGAGGTATCTCTCATGAGAAGAATAGCTGTTTACGAAACATAATACGGTACTGGGCCACTTTCACTAGTTGACGGGCCACTCTACTTGCACAACTTTCTTAAATAAGTCTTGAATAGGATTTCACTAAAATTCTTCACAAAAATGACAATTATTGTGAACAAGTCGTGAAAGCGCCCGTGGATGCGAATGGCCAGAGACCGCGAAAGATGGCGTAATGGGGAAAAGGACCCAGCAGTGGGCAGGGGTGGGCTGATGATGAAGTGTCGTTTAAGAAGTGGTGCAAATTGCCCTCAGTCAAGTCAGCCAAAAGCATATTGGAACCAAATTAAGACGTCACAAGTTACGAGTGGCACACCTAATTTATGAAGGTGTATATTTTGTGTTGTCCTAATGTACTTTATTATACAGCTTTCAGAATATAGTAAGTAATTTATTTTGACAATACATACAGTGTAAGTTTCAATATAGGTATATAGTATACAGCTTTCTTAAAATACTACGTAATGTACTGACTCCTAAACTAGGGCAATCTGTATCTTAGGAGGATTCACTGTCGCTGGCGCAGCGACCTACGAATAAAAAATACAGTCACTGGCAAACCCAATTTGCCCTTCTTTTAAAGGTGTCAGGAGAGAGACCCACTTTTGCGGTCCAACAGCAGGAGTACGTGCTGGAGCCATATGGTGAGTTAGTCCCATAATTTGATCGCATAATATATACATGGTGCAACCAAATAACCATATACAAAAACCGGCCAAGTGCGAGTCGTGCACCGATGGTTCCGTACTCGCGCTTGGCCGTTTTTTGTTATTTTTCGTTAGAATATATAATAAATAGGTCCCACAATCACGCCAAGTTTGATGCCGTTTTTAAGATAGATCATGAACAGAAAAGGCGAAAAAACACATTTGTGGATACCCCCTTATTTTTTATTATTTTTTAAAATTTTATTATTTGTTAGATAATCCGCCGTAACACATATTCTCTTCAACTAGCTATCTATTGCGTTTCCAAAGATATAGGCATTTAAAGATCGGACGGATAGACAGACACACGGACAGATAGACAGACAGATAGCGGAGACAGAGTAATAGAGTCCCTTTTGGTACCCTTCGGGAACGGAACCCAATAAACGGGGGTACTACACGTCAACACTAACAACTTATTATTGAGAAAACTTTGAAATCCCACTAGCTCGCTGGACTGACGATCGGAGGAAGATTCCTGGCATCGGCTGCTTAAGGATAGACGAGGACAGAAAGAATTAGTGTGCCTTGGGATAGGCATATGTACAGCAGTGCATGAGTATCTTAGATAAGAGATAAGATAAGATAATCATTCATTAAATTGCCACAACACACAAAGATATTACAATTGACAGGCAAAGCATGCTTACAGTCTATGCAAATAACAATAAAAAACACTTATAATAAATCCAAATAAGGAGGGGATTTGCCCTGTAAGTAAGTGGGGGTTATCCTACTAATATTCTGTCTTGAATAATATCTTGTACTAACTAATATTATAAATGTGAAAGTTTATGAAGATGTTTGGATGTTTGTTACTCAATCACGCAATAACGCCTGACCAGATTTACATGAAACTTGGCGTACAGATAAACAAAGACCTGAATTGAGACATAGCATACTTGAAATCCCGGTAATGCGTTCCCGTGGGATAATATTTATTTTAACTTTAAAATAGATGGCGTTGTGCGAGCGAACTTTGCGTTTTAAAAATAGGTGGCTTTGTGCAAGAATCGTATACCTAAACGGATTCTGTGGCGGTGCGAAGTTCGCCGAGACTGCTAGTAATACTTCCTTTTTCCTCTGTGGTAATACATTTATTTTCTTTCCATTAATTAATTGATGGGTGCCATTTGAAAGTAGATGAGAACCAAACTACTTTACTACGAAATCGCCTCGCGTAGCGCCTTCTAGATTGGCTAGACTAGATTCTGGAGAGGGCGCTGGATTTTGTCCTTACACAGTTGGGAAGTATTACCATTCGGACGCTTGGAAACAAAATCAACCAGTGAATATATTCGGACGCTTGGAAGCAAAATCAACCAGCGAATATATTCGGACGCTTGAAAGCAAAATCAACCAGCGAATATATTCGGACGCTTGGAAGCAAAATTAACCAGTGAATAAACCCGTACTCGTCCACTGCTGGTCACAGCCTCCCCCAAGTCACGCGACATCTTTCCGTCCTTGTCCATCCTCATCATCCATCATCATGTGGAAGAGATCGCTTTTAGCGATAAGACCGCCAATTGTATACGGCAAAACTTAGACATGTAAGCCTTTTAATGTATTTTGTTTTCTGGTGTGTACAATAAAGTGTTCTAATCTAATCTAATCAACCAGCCGCGAAATCTTTCCGCCCTTGTCCATCCTCAACCAGCCGCTGCCAGGGATCTCCGTCAGATCGTTGATCCAGCGATCTGGTGGGTACCCAACGCTGCGTTTCCCATATAATGTGGAAGTCCATACACACAATCACTTGACCTGGTCGCCAAACTAGGATACCCTGTGCTATGAAGAACATCACCAAGATCAAAGTACACCCATGTTGAGGTCATTTGTCCAAATTAAGTACGGATGCCTCCAGTGGGAATCGAACACACGACCTCAGTTTTGATAGTCAAGCGTGCTAAGCGCTAAACCAACGAGTTAGTCAAAAGTTCGCGGTCTCCACTTAAGAATCTTCGTACCCCATTCGTACCCCCCCAATTAATATTTGTACCGCATTTCCCCGCAGTGCCATCCAACGACGCCCACGCGGTAGCTAGCGTAAACCGGAACCAAAGCGCCAGTCGAGTGACGCTGAACTGCACAGCATCAGGCCTGCCCGCGCCCCTGCTCGCGTGGAAAGTTAATGAACAGAAGGTAAGTAAAGGTATAGCTTGGTTTTTCAAAGAACTGAATAACTAATAGCAAGTACGACCACGTGTCAGAATACAGGAGTCTACTTAAATGGCTACCTATACGGTTGCGCCGCAACATGCACATGTTGTCTCTTGTTTACAAGGTGCTAAAGAACCCCAGCTCTCCGCAGTATCTTCGTGAGAGGTTCATACCGTTGCCTCCACGCGCCAGACCACAGAGAACGTGTGACAACCGAACATTGCAAGTCCCAATCTGCAACACCGAGTTTTACTATAACTCATTCTCTGTGCGTGCGGCGCGCTTGTGGAACACTCTTCCGAAGACCATAAGAGATTGTCCATCTGTTGCACTCTTTAAGTTCAAGCTGAAAGAGCACCTTCTATCTCTTTGCTAATATTATAATCTATCTATAATATAGTAGTAGGATAAATTATTGTATGTAGTTTATTCCTTATTTATATTAGTTGTAAGTAGTTTATGTAATGTTATATTATTTGATTTATTATTTGTTTTATTCTTTATATTATGATGTTTAACTTTTATGTGTATGTTTATATTATTATTAATATTATTACATTTTTTTTTAATTCGTTTAATGTGCACACATTATTCCCCTACCTCTTTAAAATCATCGTCTCACAACTGATTTGGTTGGCTGGAAGAAATTTCTATAGAAATAAGCTCGCCTATGTACCCGTTCTTATTGCTTTGTTGTATGTGTAACATATTTCTTTCTTGTGTACAATAAAGTATAAAGTATAATAACTTGTTGCCCACACATTGTAAACAGTAAACGAGAGGCCAAAAGTTGTCCGGCCCCTTTTTAGGGTCCCGTACCCAAAGGGTAAGAGATCCTATTACTAAGACTCCACTGTCCGTCTGTCTGTCGCCAAACTGTATCTCATGAACCGTGATAGTTAGACAGTTGAAATTTACGCAGACTATGTATTTTCTGTTGCCGCTATAACAACAAATAGTAAAACAGAATAAAATATTTGTAAATAAATAAATAAGACTCCCATACAATAAACATACAATAAGGTAGAGGCTTGAAATATACAAATGTTGTATGGTACGGAACCCTTCGTTCGAGTCCGACTCGCACTTCGCCAGTTTTTTTAATTAAGTGTTATACCTACTATTATAAAGGTGTCACCGAAAAATCCGGTAGAACTTGAAAGGGTAATTCTACTTATCAATTGTCCAATGCTGAAATCGAGGAAAAATATCAAATAGCAAGCGCTGAGATGTATGATCAGACACTCGGCTTTCCTCGCGATATTTTCCTTCACAGTTAGCCAGTGATGTTGATTGTAATAAACATACCTACATGCACTTTGCAACATATATGTATTACACTTGAAATACTCAAGTACTTATAAATTATCCTCACTGACCGTGAAGGAAAACATCGTGAGGAAACCTGAGCATCAGAGGTGTTCATACACCTCAGCTCTCTCTCTATATATCTCTCTCTCTGAGAGAAGGCCTGTGCCCTGCAGTGGGACGTAGGTATATAGGCTTAAAAAAATATTCAAAATACAAAATACAAACAAATGCCCTGAGAGTGTAAGCAATGTAATGTTACGTCAGTAACGTCCTATAACTTATTTAGGTAGGTACTTAAAAATACAAATATTTCTCCCTTCTTCCAGCTATCCCAACATAAACACCTAATGCTGAAAGAGATCTGTCTAACAGAAAAGTTCGCTATTGCAACAAATCTTATTTTACTTATCCTGTTATACTGTTTGAATTAAAGAACATTAGGTATACCCCAACAACGTTTTTGCTTCATCTTTGAATCTCGCACTCCAAGGTGCCCAGCGACTTCTCTGGCCAGACCTGGAACGTCTACACGAAACTCTACCACGTCTGGTCGACAATCTCGCTGACGCCGAAGCCTGAAGAGACACTGCCAGTGCTCTGCGTGCCGGAGCAAAGCGTCAGCAAGGGATTGATGCTGGGACCGCCTTCGGAGTACCTGCTTCAGGAGTTGAGAAGCAGCGCTGGAAAACTTGCTGGTGAGAGGTTAATTATTTAGTTGGAACTGAGATTTCCGCATTTAGCCTTATAGTTGGTCATTTTTTATTAATATCATACAAAGGTAACTTACGTTACGGTATAAGCATGTTTAGCTATTAGTAACTAATGTAAAACACATATTTTAGGGGTTAAAGTATGAAATTGCCGTTTTATTGCAATAGGTTCTTTGAATTGACATAGAATCTTCATGGTTTGAGGTTTTCGAATGAAACTTTTTTCAAATGGTTTCTATGATGTTCTTTTTTTAAAAAATGTGAAACATTTGAATATCGACCTTCAATTGTTTTTGTTATTCAATTTAGACAAGAAAGATGGATACTGCGAAAATTCGAGTGATTTTTAAATACGAGTTCCGACGCGGAACTAACGCGGCAGAAAGAGCCCGCAATATCAATGCTGCGTTTGGAGAGGGGTCTACTAATGAACGCACCGTGCGATTTTGGTTTAAACGCTTTCGTGATGGAAATTTCGACTTAAAGAACGAGCCACGAGGAAGACCGCCCACACAGGTGAATAACGATGAATTAAGAGAGATAGTGGAAGCCGACCCTAGTCAAACTACCCAGGAATTAGCGGCATGGTTTAACGTTACCTTACCCACAATATTGACTGACTTGCGTCAAATCAATAAAATAAAAAAATACGAAAAATGGGTGCCTCATAATCACTCGAATTTTCGCAGTATCCATCTTTCTTGTCTAAATTGAATAACAAAAACAATTGAAAGTCGATATTCAAATGTTTCACATTTTTTAAAAAAAGAACATCATAGAAACCATTTGAAAAAAGTTTCATTCGAAAACCTCAAACCATGAAGATTCTATGTCAATTCAAAGAACCTATTGCAATAAAACGGCAATTTCATACTTTAACCCCTATTATTATGTATTTTGGAAGTAGCCTGGCTACCCAGCACAGGGAATCCTAGTTTGTGAGCCTGTTAGGTACCTTTTTTTTTGTAACTGTTTTACAATAAAGTTATTCATTTTCACTTTATTGTACATATATACCTACATAAGCAGCCTATATACGTCCTACTGTAGGGCACAGGCCTTCTCTCAGGGAGAGAGTATGGGCTTAGTCACCACGCGTGCCGCGGATTGGCGATTTCAAGCGATGAGGCATGAGAATAGCTCAGACACTCAGGTTTCCTCACGATGTTTTCCTTAACTTTTAGCGAGTGGTATTGCTACTATAAATTAACAAATGTACATGACTTAAAATTCTTAAATTGTACCTATGTACATGCCCACACTGGGAATCGAACCTAGGTCTTTCGCTTCCGAGTCCAATGTTATACCTACTAGGCTACCACCGCTATGTATGTATGTAAAGAAAGAAATATTTACATCGGACATAAGTTAACAAAACCAGTACATAGGCGAGCTTACTTCTACATTAGTTTTTAAGCCAACCAACTGTAAGTCGCAAAGCCGTAACATTGTACCAGCTAGCCTATCTTTTGCCCTGATGAGTGACATCATATTATGTAGTGGCAGCTGCCCAATGATTTATTTTTATTATTTATATTATTTGGCGCGCTCAAAATTGCCAATCCGCAGTGGGCACGCATAGTGCTTAAGCCCATATTGTCTCTCTGAGAGAAGGTCGGTCGCTCGTATATAAACTACATTGTTATTACTATTATATTAAATATTTTGTAGAAGAAACTGTATTTCTAAGTATTTTCAATGATGCAAAGCTTCAATCGGGTCCTCATTAAATTGGTACAATAGGCTGAGTTGTACAGCATATACAAAGAAAAGAATCCGGGAATATTCGCAATTTTTACTTTTAAGGTTCGGTACCAACATTGTGAGCCGAAGCGACCTGAAGGGTGCCAAACGGGACCCTATTACTAAGACTTCACTGTCCGTCTGTCTGTCTGTCACCAGGCTGTATCTTATGAACCGTGATAGCTAGGCAGTTGAAATTTTCACAGATTGCCGCTATAACAACAAATACTAAAAACAGAATAAGTTAATATTTAAGGGGGGCTCCCGTACAACAAACGCGACTTTTGCCGTTTTTTGTGTCTAATGTTGTACAGATAATGGTACGGTACCCTTCGTGCGCGAGTCCGACTCGCACTTGGCCGGTTTTTATTCGTCACATCTGACAAAATTCTCTTATTTCTTTCCAGATGACTTCAGGATAGCTGCGGTACTATTATCAACATCTCTTCTCTATCTTCGGTGATAAATGATACAGGGATAACACTAGACAGGACGGAAATTATTAAAACACAACATATTGTCATTTTTGTCATCAGGTTTTTTATTAATTTCAAAATGGGACAGACTTTGTGAACGATTATTATTTTAAGGGTGTTTTACATTTTAAGAAGTTTCAACATTAAGTTTAATTATTTTTTTACTATTATTTTTGGCGCATTTCAGAGATTTCTATTCAAATATCATCATAGTATATTTTTAGTAATTCTAAGTACCAGGTATTTGTTTTTTATTAGTGGTGCGACAACTTAGAATCGCACAATTTTCCTTATCATAAAGTTACATTCTCGCACGTGAGTCGATGAAAGTATGAGGAAACAGAGTAATAATAGGTGTGTCAGACTGTACGAATAATATTATTGCCTACATGTCGGTGGATTGGCGCATCTGGAAACCAACACATGTATCACAAAATGTTTATATTCTTTGTTGCACTAATCCGTGCTGAGGACAATTTTAAAAACCTATTTAGAGGCTAAAAATTCCACCCATGCGGGACTTAAACCCGCGACCTCTGGCTAACCGCGCCAGCGCTCTCCCAACTGAGCTAATGGGCAAGTGCAGTCATCGGCGAAATTTCGAACATCTTTACAAACTTCTCTCTATTACGTACAGGCAGCGACATCTGGCTGAATAGGTTATTACCATAGTACATACTACTTCCATGGTTATTACAAAATGTGTCAATATTTCAGCAACCGTAGAAGATGGACGTCGTCACATTATTATAAGTAACCAAATGAACTGTATATAGGGCTTGTCTTAAGTATATCGACCCTTTGGGGATGAAATGTCGTAAAAGCCATTTTTGGTGAAAATGGACTTTGAATGCAGCCTTACTCAGTTTTTCAGGCTCTTTCAATCTGTATCTTTCGTTTCCTTAAATTCGCAAAAAAGTGGTTTTCACTACGTTGATGTTTTAACAGGCTTCACAGTTTTTTTTGTCAAAATATGCTGTGAAAGGCACTGATGCTACTAGATTTTTGTGTAGTACATTGTAGTACTGCAATTATTTTATTGGCTGCAATCCAACTTATTAGTAGCATAAGCACATTTTTTGCTTTAAAAGCCATTGGATGCAGGTTTTTTTGTAGGATAAGCCATGCTAATTAATACGAATAACACTTTATTCATTTATTTGCTTCTTACTAAGTAAGTTACAGAGTTAAGCTAACTTCTAAACTACCAAATATATTGAATGTGAAGTTGAATATCTATAAAACTCGTTACATTTTTAGCATATCTGTAATGATTATACCGTAGTATTTAACAGAAAAAGATATAGATGATTTTAGTACTGTTTTTGTTTATTTTCGCTCTCCTGCAAAATTCGTAAAACGGCTTTTACTACATTTCTTCCCAAAGGGTCGATATTATAATTTGGTAGGTATGTATCTAACTATTATAGTTAATAAATGAGACAAGAAAACAATTGTAATATGAAAAGATGAAACATGAATGAGCATTATTATTCTTAGCAGTAAATCTACAGACAATAGATAGGGGAAAACAGTAGTGAAGGCCTGTCATAATTAAAATGTGATAAGTAATATAAAAACCCCGTAAATTTTAAGAACTGACACTCTATAAAAACACTTCCATAAAACACTCGTGAAAGGCAGTTTAAATAGTCAGTCGTTAAGGGAAAAGACTACTATAGACTATTTAAACTGCACCTCTGGAGTGTTTTAAGGAATCGTCTCTTTATAAACACCGCGAGTTTGTCGCAGGTTTTTATCGGTGATTTAACAGTAAATCCCCCAATAAGATGGCTGTTATAGTCGACGGAGCATAGACCGTATGTATGTGCCTATTTCTGGACTTATTTTTCAGCACATTTGCTTTCTCTTGGGCTTATAACAGCATATAATACACTTCACTACACTTCTACCTATAACAAGTATTTTTATAAGCAAACGTTTGTCTTATTGTGGTGTAACTGCCTGCTTTCCCCTATTACTGTTATGTTCGACAACCACACACAACGCATTTACTGTAAGTCTATTTGTCGTTAGCATATCACAGAGCCTCTCTCCATTTGAAACAATATCATTTTATACAGCAGTGATCATGTAAAATTTTCGGATTCTAAAGGATTCTAGCTTCCATGAAAACAGATGAGTGTTTCAACACATTAATCGTAGGCAACGTTGCTCCGTCCCTAAATCACATTTTACGTGGTGTATTGTCAAATAAAGAAATATTAAGTAATGTTAAGGAGGAGCCACACATTCGCCTGATATCGGCAAAGCGAGGTGAATAAAATTAGCATTTAGACAACAAAAGTTATATATATATATGCATAAGCAGCCTATATACGTCCCACTGTAGGGCACAGGCCTTCTCTCAGGGAAAGAGTATGGGCTTAATCACCACGCGTGCCCACCGCGGATTGGCGATTTCAAGCGCTGAGGTATATGAATAGCTCAGACACTCAGGTTTCCTCACGATGTTTTCCTTCGCCGTTAGCGAGTGGTATTGCTACTATAACTTCACAAATGTACGTAACTTAGAAAACAGAGTCATAGGTACATGCCCGCATTGGGAATCGAACATGATTCGCGCAATAACGCGCCAGTGTAAGCGTAATCACAAACATAAAAGGGTCCAGAGCAAGGCAATTCTCATACAAACGCAGTTTGGTTAATTTACCAACGACGGTGGATCGGTATGAAACTTTGCCGATAGATTCAGATGGCCCAAATCGAGGTACAATCGCGTTTAGAATTACGAATAAATTAATCACAACGTTCTAGTATAATTATATTCTTTTTGTTGCACTAACCCGTGCTGAGGGCAATTTTAAAAACCTATTTAGAGGCTAAAAATGCCACCCATGCCGGGACTTGAACCCGCGACCTCTGAGGCACGGTTACAGGGTTAGCCAGAGGTCGCGGGCTCTATCTACAAGAAGGCTTATAAGGCTCCAATGTGTTCTTTAAGACCGCGATACGAACACCACGCATCCGATAAGATACAAATCAGTAGATAGAGGCACATAAGACTTAATTCTACGTGTAAAATGATATTGTTTTGTAAATCCACATCAGTTACTATCAGTCTTCTCGCTAAGCGAGGAACAAGTATGCAAGTTAAAATTATAGTTTTCACTTAAGGCGAAGTCTAAAGAGCTAGGCACGTTTTGACCCGTCAAGTGATGACCTCTGTTTGCGACATAGCTACGAGTTTTATGACAAGTATTTTGCGTTCCCAGTAAGCATAGTCTTTGCCATGGTAGACAGTCAAGAATTATAGTACGGATAGATTGATATAAATTAAATGCTGTTAAAATTAAATGGCAAGTGCATCACTTGAGAACTTGAGTCCTGATAAGATTATTAGCATAAGTAAACTTGGGAAAATTTCCCGGAACAAAATTAAAATACATGAAATGTTTTGGTTTTTTTTTCAATTGATTATTTAGGCTGTAATAATAAAAAATTCAATGAATAAATAAACAATGGTTTAAATTGTTTTTCAACATGAATTCTATGTTAGGCCGAATAAACAAATGTCACGTTATATATAACTATCTAATAAGCCCATAAATAAGCCCACTGTCGGGCATAGGGCTCTTCTCTTTCAAGGCAACTCTTCCGGTCCTTTACATAGAAAGAAAAAATCTGGGACGAAGCGGGACTCAAGTGCACACCTGTAGCATACCGACTGAAAGACAAACTTTAACTCCCAGCACCCATCGGTTCCGCAACAAAGTCGCATCAATTGTCGGGAAAACGTGATCAAGGAAAATACTGCCATATCATCGGAATCTTCATTAATATTATTTAAACATTATGTTTAATACCTATGAGTTTTCCATAGATAAATAAATATGTCGCTGCAGGCCTTAAGAAGGAATCTCATGTTTCAATGATGATAACTCATTGCAGTCTACAGTATGTAAGTCTGCGAATCAGAGCGAACCTGGTCGGACTCTTCCGATAAAAAAGCAAGTAAGTGAATCCGGAACTAAGTTAACAAATAATTGTATGTAAGTACGAAACCACCCCACAAATTATGACAGTTTTTTTTCCCTCACAAAGAAACATTATGATATAAGGAACATTTAACATAATGTATACTAAGACTTAAACATTCTTTCGACTAGCCTCTATACGTGAATCACACTAAAGGTGAGATTGAAATCGACTAGGAATTCATTAGTATGATTTTATTCATTACTTAGCCTAAAAAGTTTGTAAAAATGCGGACTGTAGTTGCTCAAAAACTAAACAGTGGCAGATGATACGAAGCACATTCATTGAAATCATATTGTCATACAGTTCTGATGAAAATTGTACAAATTATAGTTAAAACAAATTGTGCTACTTTCGAAACAAATATGTAACATTTTAAACATCTAATATTACTATAACGTCACTACTTTAGTATTATCACAACGTAAAAATGGAATGACTGAAAGTCAATTTTATGTCTCTATACTTTAAAGACCAAGTTAAGGGACGTGCATGTAAATGACTAGATTATTATTAACTAAGTAATTGTAAAGAGAAATCAACCTCAAACCCTATATAATATATGAGACAGAAGGTCCTGTGCATGTTTTGACTATGGGGATTTTGTAAGTCCCGATGGGCAAAACACGCAGGACGTATTATAACAAATTTTTCACAAATAAATTATCTTTATCTTTACACTTTGTGCTATAAGACAAACAATTTTATTGTGCTTTCAAAAATTCATTATCATCTAACGTTATTAGTTCATAAGAAATGCTTGGAACGCAAAGGAATAAAATATAGTTTTTGACAATAAAATTTCGGTTAAATGACAAACTTGTCTTTAAAAAAAAATTGACATAAGAACGTCAAATTAAATGCAAATACATCTCAATTAAATGCATTACTTTGTGCGTTACATTTCATTCCATCCGTTACGCATTTACGTATTTCTGGCCCCAAGCCTTATTTTAATTTAAATTTTTGAATGAACGAAAAGAAAGTTATAACATTTTTCTGTAAAACTTCAGGGACGTATAATGGATTTTTACTTCGATTACGCATCATACTATTCTGCGCAAAAAAATTGAGACTCTTTGTTTGTTATTGTACAGGATGGTAGTATAATATGAATCTCTTCTGGATTGCGTTCCGTTAATTTATATCTTTAGCCACTTTTTCGTTAAGTCTTTAAAAAATAAATTGCAATTTTATTCCCACGTTTTTCAACGAAATTCCCCCTTGAATTTAGTAAAAAAATCGTGTTATTTATAAAACCATGATTCTTTTAAATACTCCCTGGAAACAGTTCAGTCTGTGGTAAAGGGAAAAACGTAAACACAGATTTATATAAACTGCCTCTAAGCAGTGTTTTAGGGGAATCGTGTTTTTAGAAATAAGACCGTAAGACGCTATTTAACCTTAGATAAAATGTAAGGGATTAGTCCATAAATAATTACTGCGATTGCACAGAACTGGAAACAATGCAGAGAGCTGACTGCCAACATCCAATAACGGGAAGGCATAGAAGAATAACAAACATTCACAATTAAAAAAACAGATCAAGGAACTAGTCCCTTATCCAACAATTAAATAAAAAAATATGTTGTTCGTCGGTAATCTGCATATTAAGATTTATAGCGAAAGAAAAATTGAAAAAGTTCCCGTGAAAATTGGAGAATTCGGGAAAAAGTGAGTGTTTTTTTTTCTATGAATTTTCACACGACAGAATAACGTCTGGTGGATAGTTGATCCTATACTATGGTAAATGGTATCCTATACTGTGGTATGATCCTGTACTACCAGATCAAGTGACTAGACCCTTACTCGTAGTCCTTGTCGTAGACCGCTCACGGAGCCGTTTGCAGCCAGGCCCGGAGACTCCTAGCACGTTCAGCGACGCCCCCTTCTGACGCATCAGGTCTCGCTGGTTCGTGCTACAAAAGGTAAAACAAATACATAATGCTTCGCGCTATATTTTGATTTTACAATACGCGTTGTGAATTGCATAGAACGGTGTCGAAGTAAAATGGCATTTCTAAGGCGAGGTAGGGTTAGCAAACAATTTGGGTATTTGATTATTTTTTTGTACAATCACTCATGTTTACTCCGAGGTTTACATGGTAGGTAGGGGACACGGTAATAATACTAACTTCCACACAACACAGTCGAGGTTCGTGGGTCTTGCTTTTGACCTTTCCACCTTTTCATTACATAGAGAAATTTATCTGTTTGACGATACTTCAAGTGAAGGTCTCGAAATAGATGAAATTACTTTACTGAAAAGGTAAAAACAGATATAAAGAAATTAACTAACCACTGACAGCGAGATCCGTGGCTGGGACGGTGAAGCTGCATTACACGAGCTGGTTTCTGGAGACACTGAAAAATTGATCAGGGATTTAGACTTTTACAAGAGATAGTTATAGAGAACGAGAGGTGATAGCGGGTGGAGGGTAATTTGATTAAATTACCATTCTAAGCAGGCCAGCGCTATTAGACCGATTTCAAGCGCGAGCCAAGTGGCCCGCACAATAATGTGTAGCACCCGTAAAGAGAGCGCAGTACTGCGTCTGGCATCTCGCCCGAAGGGAGAATAATGGAACATTCTTATTGTGCTAAAATGACCGAAAAGAAAAGCGCGGCGCGGCTTGAGCTCAAACGAATGGAAGTTTAAATATAATGCCCAATATTATACATTTAATTGTTTCAGTCGTTTAAGTATAAAACGACGTTGCGACAGAGGGAGAGGACAGATATAGAGAGAGGCAGCACTGACTGGAAATCCTCCGAGCGTCAAGCGCGGGCCAAAATGTCCCAAACATCAGCGTGTAGCGACCGTAAAGAGCGCAGTACCGCGTCCCGCGTCTCGCCCATAGGGAGAAAGAGAGAACATTCCTGTTGCGCTAAAATGACCGAAACGAGATAGAAAGACAGAGAAAGAGAGTGGCAGCACTTAACGGGAAACCTCCGAGCTTCAAGCGCGAGCCAAATCGCCCGCACGATAATGTGCGGCGCCCTACCGCGTCCGGCGTCTCACCTGTAGGGAGAAAGAGAGAAAATTCCTGTTGCGCTAAGATGACCGAAAAGAGAGAAAAAAAAAGAGGAAAAGGACAGAGACAGAGAGACGCTAAAATAGCGGAAAAGAAAGACCGAAACAGAGGGAAAAGACAGAGATAGAGAGACGCTAAAATGGCCGAAAAGAGAGACAGAAACATAGAGAGGCACTGACCGGGAAACCTCCGAGCGTCGAGCGCGAGCCAGATGTCGCGCACATCGGCGTGTAGCGCGCGTAGAGAGCGCAGCACCGCGCCCGGCGCCGCGGTCGCGGTCGCGGTCGCGGGCGCGCCCCGCGCTGGAGGCTCGCTGTCTGACGACCCGTCGCTTGCCCCTTCCTGTGAAGGACGCGAGGGCGGGTTTAGAGCAACATAACTTCTTACGATAAGATAACAATATTCTTTTCACTTCTCATGCTCTAAAAGTTCGTCTTTATGTCGTGCGTAGGCGACATAAAGTCGCTTTTTATGCTCTAGAGCATAAAGTAAAATCTTCGTCGAAGACCAAGTGATTTGAATTTAGAATGTCAAAATTCGCATGAAAACTATGGAGAAGCCCCGCATTGCAATTCGAAATTCGAATTGTTGTTCGAAACTCACCTCTTTTTTTTCTTTTTTTTCTGAAATACTGTGTCCTGTGACCGCGCGAAACACCAACAAAAAAAAGAAAAAAAGGCGCGAATTGCAAATACGATTTACATGTTGCTGTTTCATTTCCTCGCAATCGAAGTGAAAAGTAGAGTGTACAACTCGTCCATAAAACCCATTTTACACTCGACTTTATATCTATCCTCGCTCGCAAGCTCGCTCGGATGGATAAACGTCTCGAGTAAAATGGTGCGTTTTATGCACTTGTTGTACAATCTACTATTATACTACACCTGCTTGGAAAGTACCTTGATACTTTATCAAATTTACGGTAGAAAGTACGTCATTGCTGACTCTTTGTTGTGTTGAGGGCTGGATCAATTACAAAACTCACTTTTCACACTTTAATGATATTTATTTACCACTTTTATCGACACAGCTTTTACAATTTAATTAAAAAAGAGGAGCGCCTCAGGAGCGACGCGTTTGGTTAGCGGACCGGTGAGAGAGAGAGAGAGCGATAACTCAAGGTTTCCGTCTCATTCGGAACATTTTCCCCCGCTTTCTTAGTAGAAAACATTAATAAAAGGAACCCTTAATACTATCAGTCAGTATAATAAATACTTATAAGTCTACACTTAACAAGGTTACATATTAAGTATACATAACTGAGACACAATAACCTATAGTTTAGATTCTATACTGTCCTGTGGTCTGGCAGTAAAACAAGTTTATGGATGGGCCTGGTGTACTCGCCAGTGGCCGTTCTTATTACTACTGATCGTACTAAACCATCAGTCGAATTTTTGTTAACCGCTATTACTCTACCTAGTGGCCAACAGGATGGCGGGGTGGCCTCATCCTTTACAATTATCATGTCACCTAGTTTTAAGTTAGCCTTAAGTTTTAACCATTTGTTTCTAGGTAACAATTCTGACAAATAGTTATTATAAAATTGTTTCCAAATTCTTTGTTTCATTTGACTAACTTTCTGATACATATTTAATCTATTTTCATTCATATCTGACAAATTTGGTTCTGGCAGATCTGTGATTGCTGCTCCTAAAACAAAATGTGAAGGTGTAAGGTATTCCAAGTCATTAGGTAAATCTGTCAATGCGCAGAGAGGTCTTGAGTTGAGGATTCCTTCCACCTGCACTAACAGTGTATACATAAGCTCATATGTTAATCTTGCATTGCAAAGGTGTCGTTTAAGCAAAGACTTGACTGCCTTTATTCCTGCCTCATATATGCCTCCCATATGACTTGCTAAAGGAATAGTAAATTTCCATTGCATGCTATTCATTGCACAATAGTTCACAATTTCAGAGTAAGAAGATTCATTCTTAAACATTTTATACAGATCAGCTAGTTCATTATTCGAACCTTTAAATGAAGAAGCATTATCCGAATATAAGCATTTACAAACTCCTCTACGGGAGATAAACCGCTTTAGTGCGCATATAAAAGCTTGTGAGGTCAAATCACTTACAATCTCAAGGTGTAAATACTTAGTAGCTAAGCACACAAACAAGCATATATACCCCTTTTGATACCTGCAGTTGCGGGCCATTGAAGTTCTTATATAGATGGCGCCACTGTAATCGACTCCCACGTCTGTAAATGGACGATGCAGAGTCACTCTTGGTGCTGGAAGATCAGCCATTTGCTGTCCGCATGCCTGGGCTCTAAATCTGATACAACGAATGCATCGGTGTATCACCTTTTGTACTTCACTTCGTCCATTAATAGGCCAGTATTTAAAGCGGATAGTGGACAGCGTGGTTTGAGTGCCAGTGTGTAGAAGCTTCAGGTGGTAGTGCTGGATTATGAGCGTTGTGATATGTTCTCTAGCTGGAAGTATGATTGGATGAGCGTGATTGTAAGGTATGTCTGAGTGTCTTAAGCGTCCGCCTGCTCGAATCAGTCCGTCACTATCTATGAAGACGTTAAGTTTTCTCAGTGGGCTAGACTTGAATGTAAACAAATTATTATCTATGTTAAAACTATGACTGTCCGAATGTGACTTTAATTTTTCTAATTCTTTTAATTCTCTGGGAAATGCCTGCTCTTGGACTACCTTGACCACAAAACTAGTTGCCTTGTCTAGCTCTTGTACCGACAAGTGAGATGCAAGACGATCTTGCTTGTTTTTCAAATTATGTATGAACCTACGAACAAAAGCAACGATTCTAACTAGTTTGCTGAAACTAGAATACTTTGTGAAAATGTCATAGAAGTGGTTCTGTTGATAGTTGGCTACTACATGAAAGTTAGCTTTAGGTTTAGGTATGACTTCAGTCAACTCCGAGTCTGTGGGGACAGAAGGCATTGTTAAAGGCCATGATATTTGGTTGTCAAGTAACCACGACGGTCCTTGCCACCAGAGATTCAGTGTTGGCAATTTGTCAGGATAAACACCTCTTGTAAGGAAGTCTGCGGGGTTCTCTTTCGTGTTAACGTAATGCCAAGATTCACTCTTAGTTGTTTCTATGATTTGACTAAGCCTGTGAGACACATAGGAATTTAATTTTCTGTTAAATGGTGTCTTAATCCAGTTAAGTACAATTAACGAGTCTGTAAATAAAACGGTGTTATTTATATTTATTTTGTTAGCTGTAGCATTCAAAAATCTATCTGTGATTTGTGCCAGAAGCAGTGCACCAGACAGCTCGAGTCGTGGGACCGATTGAGTGCGAATGGGTGCAACTCTTGTCTTAGCCATGATTAAAGTACAGGTAGGTTTTTTGCTATTATAAGTAGCATGCAGATACAAGCATCCTCCAAATGATTTTACCGAACTGTCACAAAAGCCTACCAAGGTGATAGTCAATGGAAGATCTGAAAAATAGCATCGAGGTATCTGTATGGAACGTAATTCTCCTAACTTTTTACAAAATTCAAACCAAGTGTGTTGAATTTGTGTAGGCAGTTCGCTATCCCATGACAATTTTAATTTCCAAATATCCTGCATGAGTATTTTAGCTAATATAGTAGTAGGTGAAAGTACCCCTATGGGATCGAATATTTGTGATATTTGAGACAGTACATGTCTCTTTGTAGGTTTCACATCTTGAAAATCAGGTATGTGAATCTGAAATCTGTCGCTAGATGGCATCCATCGCAAACCTAAAGTTTTAACTATATATTCAGGCGTAAAATCGTACGAACTATTGTATTGATCTGCGTCTAAATCCAGTAAGTGAACATGTTCTAGTATACTACGGTGATTAGCTGACCATTTGTGCAGTTTAAAGTTGGCGGTATTCAATAATTCTATGAGTTGGGTACACAATTCTCTTACATGATCTAAGGACTGACCTCCAGAGAGAAAATCGTCCATATAGCAGTCTGATTGTATGCAATCTGTGGCTAGCGGGTATTTATGTTTATTTTTCTCTGCTAGATCGCGTAAAGTGCGGCACGCTAGATATGGTGCGCATTTCGTACCATAAGTAACTGTCGAAAGCTGGATACACTGTAGTGGATCAGATTTCGAATCTCTCCACAACACACGTTGTAGTGAGCGTTGGTCTGGATTTATTAAAATGTTCCTAAACATTTTTACAATGTCCGATGTAAACACATATTTATACAGTCTGAACCTAAGTATGATATCTAGTAAGTCATTATAAATGTTTGGACCCTCTAAAAGTATGTCGTTTAATGAAATCCCTGTGCTGGTCTTAGCAGTACCATTAAACACAGTTCTAAGTTTAGTGCTTTGACTATCAGGTTTCAACACAGCATGATGAGGTAAATAGTAGGACTTGTTGAGGCATGTAGGTTGATTGAAGTCAGATATGTACTCTGCATGACCCAATTCAATAAATTCGTGTATGAATTTCTTATATTCGTTGTGTAAATTCGCGTCTTTTTGTAACCTGTTTTCAAGCTGTAACAAACAACGATAAGCTGTGTTAAAGGAATTTCCTAGTTCAGTTAGTTTTTCTGGCACTATAGGTAAGTTGACCATGTAATGACCTGATTCTGTTTGACAAGTGGTGTCTTGGAACAATTGCTCACAATACTGTTGTTCCTTAGAAAATATTTTTTGCGGTCTAACTTCTTCCTGTTCCCAAAATCTACACAGGAGGTCGTCAGTTTGTTGTGCAGTAACAAACAAACTTACTTGTGGTGATTTTATGCTATTAATATCTGCGACATAGCTGCCGGACACTAGCCAGCCCAGACGGGTCTCTATTAACTGAGGCATGCTAGACCCTAGCCTTATGTGACCTGACTGCAGTATATCATAGAATATTTCTGCACCTAAAAGCAAATCTATGTTGCCGGGAACAAAAAATGTAGGATCTGCTAGCATTCGAGCTTGTGAAATTGGAAGGTTCCATGCTTGTGTATTGATGAAAGAATGTGGCAATGGAACCGTTATGTTGTCCATTACTACAAATGTGAGATTAGCATGATAGTTGTTAAACCTTGATCCTATATCAGTGGTTGCACTCACTTGTGTTTGTTTATGTGTATTGCCAATGCCTTGTATCAAGCATGAATTATATGTTAGTTTGTGCTGAAGCCGTGTAGCTAGCTGGTTGGACATGATGTTGACTTCGCTCCCCGAATCCAGCAGAGCACGTGCCTTGTGCCAGCGGCCGTGGGTGTCTCGGATATTTATAATGGCTGTAGAAAGTAAAATTTGTGGTGCATTAGTATTTGCTAGCATGACTGTAGATGTCGAAGCTGTTTTAAGATTGGTTGTAGCTGTAGGTGTTGATAACTGTTTGTATGTTTGTATATCAGTAGGAATGCTTTGTGATGTGTGTGCCTGTTGACTATACGTATGGACGCTATGTGTATTAGGGTTCTGTTGACTGCATGGTTGTGTGCTAGGGATATTGGTTGTCTGCTGACTATAAGTATGTGTGCTAGGAACATCAAGCGTCTGTTGACTGTATGGTTGTATGTTAGGGCTATCGGATGTCTGTTGACTGTATGTATCTAGTGTATGTGTCTGTTGACTACAATTGTCCGCAACTGCGGCATAGTTTACCTTTCCCTGGGTATCCAAATGTATGCTTGTGTGGTGCTTGCCACGACAAGTGAAACAACTTGTTTTGCTACAAAGATGCTTAGGCTGATAAACCTGCAAACAGTTAAAACATAAACATTTTGCCTTTACAAATTCAATTCGTTTTTGTATAGTTAATTCTAGAAAGCTCGGGCACTTATGTAATCTGTGTTCTCTATGACACATGGGGCAGCTAACATTTATGCTAGTGCTAACGCTAGGATCATTACTTACTGAAGTTAGATGTGACATTCTCGTTTGACTAGAACTAGGCTTATCCAATTGCCTTTCTGTCATCATTTCAAAGGCTGTCACTCTCAAGCTAAGGAATTCTGAGAGCTCCTTGTACTTAGGTATAGTTGTCTCCTTACGACTCATTTCCCATGCAGCTCTTAAGGAATTATCTAGCTTTTGAGTGATTATAAATACTAATAATACGTCCCAACCATCAACTGACAGGTCTAATGCCCGCAGAGAATCCAAGCTTTGTTGTAATGTGACCAAAAATTCTTTTAAATTAAATCTAGTAACAGTAGGATAGTTCATAAATGATTTTATATGATGATTCACAATAATGGTTTTATTTTCATACCTTTGAATTAGTATTTCCCATGCCTTATTATAATTGCTTTCTGTTATGAGCAAAGAACTGATGAGTCCCGCCGCTTCACCCTTGAGTGATACTTTGAGGTACTGAAATTTGTGTAGCACTGGTATGTCAGTCTTGTCCACTGCCGACTCAAAAATGTTCTTGAATACTGGCCAGTCTTTAATCGATCCATGGAATGATGGTAACTGAAGCTGGGGAAGTTGGACTCGCGACTGCGTAATTTGAGAGTCATTGAAGGAACTGTTGTGAGATGTGGGGAAGAGTATGCGTTCCATTGCTGCCTTCGTCTGGTAGTATTTTTGTTCATTAGCCGTCCGTTCTTGTTCGTGAACCGGTAGTCTTTCTTCGCTGGGGTCGGCAAGCTCGATCTGTGTCTGTACATTTTCGAGTTTGTCGAACATTGACGCCAAGTCGTCGTAGCGAACCTTGATTTCCCGTACATTACCAGTTGAGGCGCTAAATGATGCCACGAAGTTCGCAGCTCGTGTGAGTTTACCTTTCAAGGTACCTCTTTGAACAATTAATGCTGCTAAATCCATGGCTTTTTGTTAGCCGTAATATTGTTCGCGTATAGATATCTGAAATGAAATGCACTTCCACTCGTACTGTACACTGTTGTGTAATTGTGTAATTGTATATTCTGCGTATGCGTATTCTACGCGATTCGTCTGTAATTATGTATATTGTAGAAATTAAATCCACTTTCGAAAGTAAAAAAATTGTCTTGCTGCAACGTGTCGATTTTTTCGAGAAGAGTTTTTTTTTTTTTTTTATGTCTATTGACTATAGATCGGTTATTGATTAAAGGCCAGTTACAGTTACACACTTGCTGACTGCGCCTGCTCTCTCCACACGCGCCGATTTGCGTTTCGTTTGCTCGTAATGTTGGCAGCACGGTCTCGGTCGTGCCTGACGTGTCGTCCGCTGTTACCTGTCATGGATAGTCTCCGTGTCTGTGGAATGTCTTGCCGTAGGTAGGGTAGGTAGTTATTACTCACGTTGTATTTATTTCGGTAACAAAGTGCGGTTTTCGATAAAAATGGCGTCTTGCAAACCGTGAGCTGGCGATCTTCTCACCCCGTTGCTCGAAGGACCAGATGACTCTTTGTTGTGTTGAGGGCTGGATCAATTACAAAACTCACTTTTCACACTTTAATGATATTTATTTACCACTTTTATCGACACAGCTTTTACAATTTAATTAAAAAAGAGGAGCGCCTCAGGAGCGACGCGTTTGGTTAGCGGACCGGTGAGAGAGAGAGAGAGCGATAACTCAAGGTTTCCGTCTCATTCGGAACAATTGCATATCGAACAAATATGCGGGGAGAAACGGCATCTGAGCGGGAGAGAAAAGTGTATGAAAATCCATTTCTTACGTGGTTTTTCTTTTTTAATTTTGGGTAAGACTATGCGCCGGTAACCTAAATATCAAAAGCCAAAAAGTTTTTACAGTGAGTTTTTACCTCCAAGTTCGCAAAATGACACTGGCCACTAGCTGTGTGTTGGATGGTGTCGGGCTGGCAGTGCGACCCTGCGGCGGCAGGATAAACAATTTGAAAAAAGAACATGTGAAAATTGCAGACGCCATTGGCGCCATTTCCAATTTGTGTGTTGTTTGAGGATTCAGTTTTCGTAAAAAGTAAAATAAAACTATCAAGCAGGTGTAGTATAAAGCACTATGTATCACTCGAGAGAAACTGCGATTCCCGATCTCGGGTGTTTTAAAGCCCTCGCCTACGGCTCGGGCTTCAAACGACACCCTCGACGGTAATCGGTCACTTTCTCCTCTCGGTGAACAATGTACTATTATTGTACCAGGAAAAACACAACAATTACAAAGAAACAGTACAATTCTTAAATGGCATTAGAAGAAAAAAACACATTACAGCAACAGTTACACAAAAAATTGGACATACTGACGACTTAGTATGTTGAGACACTACAAAACAGAGGTAATTAACAAAACATTTACAAACAATGGTCATGGTTTGTCTCTGCTGCTGTAACAGGCAGCTGACTCAGAGCTGACTCAGCATACTGCTGAGTGTATTACTCCCAGGACTGATTTTCAGTCAGCGCCTGTCCCGTCTAATACCTTCAAACGAGCAATCCCGAAACCGGAAGACGCCATTTCGAGCCTGCTCCAGTCCGATCATTTTTTATCCTTTTTTCGCTTTTTTTTCATCGTATCTTAATATAATTTCCAAAAAACACGATTAACCGAAAAAAATATACCGGTCATCCAGGTACTGAGCATTAATCGGATTAATCGGAGGAGGCTAATTAGTGTTTTCCAAGATTCTCAGTTCTGGGCCAGGTCGTTGATGCCAGCCCATGTATGTTCAAGTCGCTGGATCACCAATGGAACTGGGCCTCGATTCCGTTGGTGACCCTGACGGATTCATGGGCGGATCACGTGAGATGTTTTCCTCATTCCACTGACATTTGATACATGTGGTAGACTTGGAGCGGCAATGAAATTAAATCGACGCGTTCATGCAATTGCTATTGAACAGTACAGAACTACTTAATGTACACAAGAAAGGAAATTAAACAGATATTTCTACTCGAATTCATAAACAGAATCGATATAAAGAGTTATATATCTAGGCCTTCGTTATCTGTGGACCTAACATGACCACTGTAAGTACATAACGCACTTTTCATCAGCATTTTAATAAAAGCATTTGTTATTTTGAGTTGATCCTTATTCTTAGGCGACTCCTAAAGTAACAAATGCTAACAACAAAACAAACCGATTATACTATTTACCAAGAAACAATTTCACGAACCAAGCAGACACATCGATGACAGAAAGCGATAAGTAACATGAAAATAACTACATTTGTACGAAAGAACAAAATCTGTGGACAAAAACAAAGAAACGAAACAACAATGCAGTGACAAACAAATCGTCCAAAAATTAAACGACGTTGAACGATATAATAGAAGAAGTGCAACTGAATATAACCATTTACTCTAACATAAGCTTTTATTTATACTGGATGATTTTACAGCTTCCAGTAGCAACTTTTACTTACACTAGTTCGTTTACTCGACCGAATCCAAGGAAAAAAACGGATCTATACCAAAAAGCAACCAAACCGAAAAATAGAACAGAAGAAACAGAAATGAACAATCGACAAAGAATCACACTACATAAAAATCTCACCATTAAAACTAAATGTGGTTTTTGTAAAAAGAATGACTCGATTTTTTTTACTGATTTATTTATTTATACTTTTATTGCACTTAAAAAAATCGTACAATGCGGCGGACTTAATGTCATAAGCATTTCCTACCAGTCAACCGCAATTTTATGGGAAAAATTATAAACGTGATAAGTTAACTACACTGATACCTAATCGTGGTGAAACAACGAGTTTTTTATTCAGTCGGAGTAATTTTTTTTATGTTTTTCGGGAAAGTTTAATTAGATTTTTTCCCGGATAAATGGAAAATTCGGGAAAGCCTGTTTTTTTCTCTTTGAATTTTGTGTGAATCCTTTAGGAGCATAAACAGATCATATACTCGCCATCCGAATAATTGTAATTCTTTTTTGTTCTTATAGATAGTGCAAGAACCACGTTCAGGTCCAACGGTGAACCGTGTTCAAATATAAATATGTCAATATACAATGTTAGCCGCTGTCTTGGGGTCGAGGTTATATTAAAGGCAACGAAAATACTCCAATCTGACCATCTTCCCTCAAATCATATTAAGTACAATTCATTATTCAATACAATTATCTACCTAACGAACAAGTCGCAATGATAAAATTTGTCGCTATACTTACAAAAGTAGGAAAACAGTAACACTGCCGCCAGACATACAGACAGCATCCGTTTACGCGTTTGCAAAGCACGTCTAGAAGGTGCAGTTTTTTACACGACAGTATGCGTTCAAACGTGCGTGAAAAGTACTCAAAGAAGATTCTCTGGTTTGGATCAAACTTTCGTTCTGTCCGAAGAAGCGTTTGGCGTCGGGATCAATGCAAACAAGCGTCTAAGCGACCTGCGCGGGCGCAGCGGGTGGCGGCGACGACGGCGGCGGCGACGCGCAGGCCAGGCGGCGCAGCGCGCGCTCGATGTGCCGCAGCCTTATCTCCTTCTCGCCGAGCAGCGCGCGCGCCCGGTGTAGCGCCACCTCTAGCTCCGTCGCCGAGCGCTCCTCCTGAGTTGCGCGCGAGTGGGGACGAAACGTGACAACGTTACTAAAATAACCACACTGCTAGATCTCTACTCAAAAAGAAAATACATTGTAACGAGACATTACAGAAACGAAATAAACAGATGAGTAATGTAGAGATCAGAACAATCAGCATCAGAATAAGTAATGTAGGGGTACCATACTCCACCGGTTTTATAAGCACCATTAACTAGCACCATCGATCGAGCAAATGATACTACTATGTACCGTTTGGACCATCAATGGTCCTCATATTCCAATGAAATAAATCAGTCACGTTGTAAACACAGCAGAGCTCGCTCGTGTTTCATTTCACAGGCCGTTTTCACACACAAGGTGTCTCATTCGGACTAGTGACAAGTGACACTTACAGTAACATATTATAAAACAAACCAAAGACAACGAAGATGAAAGCACTGCCCAGCAGTGGGACAAAGACCAAAAAAAAATTCAAAAAGTAACTTTAATAACGTTCTAAACAACGAAAAATCAGAAAGAACTAAACAATATGACATTAGTAGGCTGTTCCACAAACTACTATACCTAAATAAAGTAAAAATAAGCACTTTAAAACATTTATTAAGGGAACTTATTTTAAGTAGGGTTCAGGACGTGTTCAGTCAATCTAAGGTAATTTAAGATAAATAAGATTGTTAAGGCTGAATTCTCCGAACGCACAGATTTGTAAGGGACTTATTGCGCTGCGCGAGCGAATAGTGGAAGCACTTTAAAACATTTATTAAGGGAACTTATTTTAAGTAGGGTTCAGGGCATGTTCAGTCAATCTAAGGTAATTTAAGATAAATAAGATTGTTAAGGCTGGATTCTCCGAGCACACAGATTTGTATGGGACTTATTGCGCTGCGCGAGCGAACAGTGGGAGGGTAGGAGGCATTTTTGAAATTACAGAAATACAAATACTATTAATAGAATTTTGACGAACGAACGTCACTAGCACATTTAGTGATAGTCATTTTGTAAATTTTTTTGCTTTTTTTATTTCTTTCTTTAATATTAGGAAGACTAACAGTACATAACAATAAATAACAGAAACTTTAGAAATACAGAAGGCCAGTTATAAGTCTCCACTTATAGAAATATTTTAAGACGTCGTTGAGCTCATTGAGCAAAAACACAAAAGACAGCTTAAGAAACTATTTTAATAATATAACTTATTCTAACTTATAAAACAATATCTCGTGATAATGCGTTTTGCGTTTTTTTTATACTATGAAGTTTAAAAAAATCATAAATATTTAAAAGTATTTTTTTTCACATTTTAAATACTAACCATTAGAGCGTCAAATGTATTTTAAAACACCTGATTTGAGAGTAATGTCGGAGAACCCAGCCTTAATTTAAGATAGGTAAGAATATTGTTAGGATGAGTATAACAAGAAGAGGGATCTGCGGATCCCCCGCCGACTCCCGCAGCCCCCAGCACCTCGGGTCCCCTTCGCCAGCGCATTCCGTCCCCCACTTAATTCGAGCGTAGCGGGCCTGCTCGGCGGCGCATCCCCCCCGTACCTCGGGCGCGGTGCCCCCCCCTGCGGCCCGCAGCGCGGCGCGGCGGCGGCGCAGGGCGGCGCGCGCCCGCCGCACGCCCTCCCGCTCGACGAGCGCGCGGTGTCGCACGAACTCCAGCTCCGGCGCCTCGCCCGCCGACACCGCGCCTGGCGATTGCACAGTTCTATCCTAAGGGTGCGGTTATACAGAATCAGGTTTCCCGGTACGGGTTCGCCGGTACAGGTCAGTGCTGGTACGTACAGAACGGGCGTTTATAATTAAACAGGTGAATCTGTTTTTAGTGTCGATCATGTGTTTCAGTTCGTCGGACGACGACGATTTATTTCTTCTACAAAATTTACAATAAAAAGACTGCAACCGGTATGATCAATGCAGGTAATCCGTACCTATACGTACCGACAAGTATTAACCTGCATCTTTTATATACATAAAGAATGGTTGGGACCGTCATATCAATACCGATCAGTACGGACCCGTACGGACTTGCCGGTGTGGGTTACCTGTTACTTAATAATCGCACCCTAAGGCTTTGTCTACACCAGTCGAGACACGTATGCCTCATGAGATCTACGATTACTCGCCTGTAGCGTAAACATTTCAGAGAACAGTCTCGCCCGTGATACTCTCATTCGAGAATCTCTTGATTAATACGAGTTTTTGTCAATGTAGAATAATTTAAATGTGGTGGTTGCAGATGTACTGCATTTTCTAGGTATATGTCGTAGCCATATCATAGAATTGACCATATCACGAAATGTATCCTTTTCATGAAAAGGCCAAGTCAAACTGGCCGTATCATGAAATGGCTTAGCCAGATCAATGAGCGACCGACGTTTGACGATTTCAATAGTGAAATGCATGACTATTTCATGATGCGACCAAACGTTAGCGGCCATATCGTAAAATACTTCCATTATCCACCGTTAGAGGCGCTGATGTTAGTTTGTTGTGTATTTCTACCATGGAGGCGACAGAAAATATTTCTAGTGACGGCAATATTCCCGTAAATACTATGCAAAATGAGGAAAGTAAGGCAGAAATCTCATTTTGTTATAATCATTGTACCGCATTGTATTTTACGAGTAATAAAATATAAACTGTTGCTTCTTTTATTGGTATTTTATTCAACCTATAAGGTTCAAATGCACCAAAACACTAAATACGTTAGGCATCTTCAATCTATTTTTCAGCTCAATGCAGTAAATATGTCAAACTTAAATCAGGAAAAGTCATGGGGCCTACATTATGATATGGCAAAACGTAGATTGCCATATCGTCAAACGTTGATGCTTTAACGATACGGCCAGTTTGACTTGGCCTTTTCATGAAAGGGACACATTTCGTGATATGGCTAACCACATCATGATATGGCACAATCTACGATATGGCTACGACATATACATTAATTTGATATAATTATGAATAGCTGGGGTGCATAATTCATTGTATCTCTTATTTCACTTAATATTTGTGACAAAACTTATGACCCGACTAAGTAGATGACAAAGGAGACAGGATACTACATGGTGTAACGCCGACTGCGTTATCACTTGCAGTGTCTTATTATTGATTACATACATACATAAACTCACGCCTGTATCCCAGAGGGGTAGGCAGAGACCAGGGACTGCCACTTGCTACGATCCTGACAGATCACTTTTGCTTCCTCGAGATTCATTAGTCGTTGCATGCATGCACGCCGGTTTCGGGTACTTTTTATCTTGCCCTTTGCTAATACATCTAATACCTGGACTCAATAATAATCTTATTATTGAGTGCAGGTATTATTAGGGCACAAAAGGCATTCTGAAGGATGGAGAATCGTTTGAAGAGTTTAGATTGTTGCGCTCTGTACACCCCTGAATATGTAACCCTGCTTCGGCCATCTTGGTATACTTGCAGATACTTGGCAGCGGTGTAGGGACTTCCAGATGGCCCATTGATATATGTCCAGGTGGTACAAATAACTTCCAGATGAACCTACAAATGTATGTCCAGTTGGGAGATGGGTATACTTTTTCAAGCCACAGGTCGCATATCGCTTGCGCCGGCTCCGTGGTTATTAGGTTAATATACATCTTATATAACAGTATTAATTAAAGAAAGGGATTGGACTATTTGCCTCCCGCTTATTCAATATTGCCGTCTATATTGTGGGAGCGAGAGGTAAATTGTTCTTCAGTCTCTTTCTTTAACTAACCGTGCTTCGCTTTGGCAACTTTTCCTGCACTGAGATTTTTTATGTAGCCTATATACGTTCCACTGCAGGGCACAGGCCTTCTCTCCGAGAGAGAGGGTACGGGCTTAATAACCACGCGTGCCCACCGCGGATTGGCAAGTTGAAGCGCTGAAGTATGTAAACCCCTCGGCCTCAGATTTCCTCACGCTGTTTTCCTTCAGCGTCGGCGTGTGGTATTGCTACTGACAATTCACAAAATTAAATGTACGTAACTTAGAAAACAAAGATTAGTACATGCGCCGGGGTTCGAACCCACTGGGATATCGCTCTGAAAAAAAAAAACAAAATTTGACTTACCCAACTCAGTGAAGGGGTATCTCAAACTGTAAGCGGGCTGGCACGCCAGGTCCGGGAACTGGTCTTCCAAGTCATCCAGCTTACGCAGCTGCTGTCTCAGAGCCTCCAGTGGGCTCGACCAGCCTTCGCCGCGTCTGGATTTTATAATATGTGTATGTATTTTACTAGTATTTTGTATGTATTTGACTGCTTCGTTGGAGTAGCCGTTAAGGCGCTTACTACCAAGATAGAGGTCGTGGGTTCGATTCCCACTGGGGGCTGCCGCACATTTGTACAAACGGCATGAGTCTGGGTGTGTTTCCATGTTTGTGATGTCCTTGCCTGGTTCGTTAGTATCCTAGTTTGGGACCGGGACAAGTGATTGTGTGGTGTGGAAATTATTATTACGAGTATTATTTTACATCGTTGAAATCGTATGTACGGGGATACAATAAGTTCCTGATAAATGTTACGAACTGACTTGGGGAACTTATAGTTGATATATCGTCAATAGTAACTAGGACTAAGATGAGGGGTGAGATGAACTGATACTGTACTGATAATGAGGACGCGACGAGAGTCCGTCTGAACGGATCGGCTCTATGTCGTGAACTAACTTAGATTGCTACCGATAGGTGGCGGGTGACGGCAAAGGCCGCTTGCTGACATTGCTGACAAGCAATTCGTGTATACTATGCGGTGTGAGTTGTGTTGCTGTGAGTTTTTCCCATTTCACGGGCAATTTCTTCAATTTGTCTTCCTAGAAACTTTGTTAGAACTATTTAAGTACATTTAAAAAAGTGCCAAATCACTCCAGTTTGCAGAAGATGACGTTTAATTTCAATTAAAAGTTTTTGTAAACGTCATCGGCATTTAATGTATTTACTCTCACGTGCACACATAATAATAACTTTCATATAACACAATCACTTGACCTGGTCCCAAACTAGGATACCCTGTGCTATGGTAACCGGACGAGAACATCACACCCAGACTGAGGCACATAGTTTGGCAAAATTATTAAATAGACGCACTCAATCGTTGTTGTTGACTAAACGTCGCAAGTTGGCTAAATTAGCATCGATAGTAGGAGGGGGGGGGAGGGTGCGTAGGACATCTCCATACACAAACATGTGAAGAGCGAATAGGAGACGTCCTATTGGCACCTCACTCAAAGATTATGTGAAGGTGTGTGTACACTTGCACATGGTGTCGTGTAAGCCTATACTCACTTGGGTGAATAGTTGAGGCGCGAAGTGGAGGCAGACTTTAATCTCGTGAAGCATCTTCGTCGGCCGTGACCTTCAAAGCAAGAAGTGTGATAATATGGCCCGTGAAACGCAGAAACATTCCAACGCACAATAAGTAACTTTCGTGAAAGTCGCTTTTTTTAACATGGTTTCGTTCCACGTTTTTTACACTTTTCATATTTGTAATCACTATAACATTAAACACATCTGGACAAACACATGGAAAAAAAACAATGAACACAAAACGTAACATAAACTCACGCCCGTATCCCAGAGGGGCCGAAACCGGCGTGCGCGCATGCAACGAGTAAACAATGTTGATGCTGTCACGTACTTGTTTGTTTTTCTTGTGATGAGTCTCGTTGTTATAATGCCTATCTTTCTTTCTTACTTTCTTTATGAAGCGAAAAAAACTATTTTATACATAAAAAAAGCGTTTTTCTCAAAGGTTACTTACTTGTTGTGGGTCAGTATATTTCTGCGTAGCACCGTCCTTATGTTCAACGTATTTGGCAGATCATTTAAATTCTGTTGAATTTTCAAATCGATAACACAAAAATACACAATGAAAAACTCCCTAGACGATAGTCGGCCCTAAATCGTGAGCTCGCCCGAACCAATTTCTGAGTTGGGGTAATGATAATAATAATAATTACGATTTGCCTACACACGAGGCGATCTAGGGAGCGATTTAGGGTGCTCCCCACTACTTCCCCGACATTGCCTCTAATTTTAGGGCCGAGTGCAGACGCTTTAACTCCTGAACTGCCCTCGCGGAACGCAAGGTGGCCCATACTAAGTTGGACACAAATCTGTGTCGCGGCAGACGAGTGGTTAAGGGAGAAAAAGCTATTATGCTTCTTAGTAAGAAGGCAGTGGCTGACCCGGGTCAGCACCAGCTGAGCCAAGGCCTTTTTCCTTATCATTATAATATCAAAACCTACTTTTACGCCTTATTTTGTTTTAAGTTGTATTAGGGGTTAAAGTATGAAATTGCCGTTTTATTGCAATAGGTTCTTTGAATTGACATAGAATCTTCATGGTTTGAGGTTTTCGAATGAAACTTTTTTCAAATGGTTTCTATGATGTTCTTTTTTTAAAAAATGTGAAACATTTGAATATCGACTTTCAATTGTTTTTGTTATTCAATTTAGACAAGAAAGATGGATACTGCGAAAATTCGAGTGATTATGAGGCACCCATTTTTCGTATTTTTTTATTTTATTGATTTGACGCAAGTGAGTCAATATTGTAGGTAAGGTAACGTTAAACCATGCCGCTAATTCCTGGGTACGACTAGGGTCGGCTTCCACTATCTCTCTTAATTCATCGTTATTCACCTGTGTGGGCGGTCTTCCTCGTGGCTCGTTCTTTAAGTCGAAATTTCCATCACGAAAGCGTTTAAACCAAAATCGCACGGTGCGTTCATTAGTAGACCCCTCTCCAAACGCAGCATTGATATTGCGGGCTGTTTCTGCCGCGTTAGTTCCGCGTCGGAACTCGTATTCAAAAATCACTCGAATTTTCGCAGTATCCATCTTTCTTGTCTAAATTGAATAACAAAAACAATTGAAAGTCGATATTCAAATGTTTCACATTTTTTAAAAAAAGAACATCATAGAAACCATTTGAAAAGAGTTTCATTCGAAAACCTCAAACCATGAAGATTCTATGTCAATTCAAAGAACCTATTGCAATAAAACGGCAATTTCATACTTTAACCCCTATTATTTCGATGAGGCAATGAATACTATTTTATCTTTACCCGTTAACTAGCTATTGAACTCACTAGAAGGATAAAGTAATATATTCACCATTCACAGGTTCCTTTGGTTTCTCATCAGCCGTAGTCGCATCGGACGAGTCTTGGTAGTCCGTATTAGCAGCTGCGGATGTAAAATTGTAATTTACCGTCACGTCGTGATTCATCGGTGGGATTAAACAGCCACAACTGACATTGTTTCTACTGACAGTTAAAAATTAAGTTCTTCAGTTCCATACAACTTATGTATTGTATTGACTGTCGGTAGAATTATTAACCCATAATAAATTATAGGCATTCAAAGGACACAAAGAAAATCTAACACGGTTAACTTGCGTTAATTAATTATGTGTAGTGCTTCCGAAAGTGATTTCTCTTTTTTGCAGGTTTCTCTATCCAGAAACTCTGATATGTAAAGTCAAACTAATAACTATTTTGCCTTTCGGTTACACAATACTATCTTTTACACAATATACTACCAATAAATCCTTTGCGTTTATAATTACTGATTTCTACAATACATTAGTGTTTTGTGGAAATCAATAATAGTTTATTTGACTCTTTTCGAAAAAAAAAAAACATAGTTATATATTACACGGGTGTAATCACGATTATTTATTGGGTAACATTTTATTACCTTCACTCCCGACGATTTTACCTAATAAAGAATCGCGACTAGACCCTTTTAATATATAACTTTGTATGAGCATCGCATACTAAAAAAAAACAATTTTCTACAACATACTAATTTGACTCTTGTAAAAAAAAAGTGCCTGAATATTTTTATTTTTTTCTTAACTTTTATGAACCTTTCCGTGTGTCGCCGGATTAAGAATAGCTTCACTCCATTTCCTTCCGTGAATGTCGTAGAAGGCGACTAAGGAAATAAATTACCAGGAGACGGGCAGCAGCGTCTTCCTGAGATTCCAACCGCATACTGCGATCGCCAACCCGCCTGCCAAGCGTGGCGATTATGGCAAAACCCTTCATGGTTAGGAAAACCCTATGTCTTGCAGTGGGCGTCAAATAGCTGATGATGATGACTTATCAACCTTCCCGCCCCTTGGATGGTCAAAGTACCTGTGTCCTTGGAGTCCCGCTCTCTGTGGCGGCGCCTGAGAGGCTCTCTGAACGCGACGCGCGGCAAACGCGGCTGCGATTTCACACCCGACGCGTGAGAAGACTCGGGCGATATTGCGAGCTGAATGAACGGAAATAAATGTAAATGAAACCTATCCATAAGTAATATATGTGTGAGTGCGCCCTTCTTCTTATCGTATCGGTGACGAATTCATTCAAATTTTATTGGCCCAGAACTCGCCAACGCGCACACTTTCCGAGGCCTCTTGTAAATCCTCACGAGTGCAGGTATTTGGGCACGAGGGACATGCAGTGAGATGTCTCACAGTTTGTGGGGAGGTTCCGCAAAAACAATCGTTGAGCTCCTCTCACATGTAGCCCTAATTACATAGTTTACTTCTGCATCTGCCAACCTGGGTTCTTAACCTATTTAGTGACTTCCACGTCACCCAAGGCAGTCTGTGCCCTGCGTACGCCCTAATATGTGAGCCTATATTAACCATGTACTCGACTTGAGCGAGGCTCATTCAAACATGTTATCAAGAGCAATATATACTGTTTAATGATACGAATAAAAAAACCGTAAAAGTGTCTTTCCCTACAAAATTCACACTCAAATACGGGCCATGTCCTCGCGATTAGTCCTTACGAATGAAATGAGAGCAAGATGTACTGCAGAGTAAATCACTCTGTGATTGGTCCATTCTGTGCGCCACGAATGACGTGAATGTGGCATTTTGCGGGACTCTGCACGCAACGGTGTGTGCTTGGCAAATTGATAGTTGCGATATTTAAGTGACTATGGTAATTCATGTTTCTGATGTTTATGTTGTTATGGCAATTTATGTCTGGGATTGCATTCCCTAGGTGCGCGTAACATAGGGGCAGATAATCGTGCGCTGCGTTTGCCAGTTCGTAGCCTTCACTGGACGTTATTTATCTTATCTGATGTGATGCTACAGTTAGCGAACCAGTGAGGAAACCTGGGTGTATGAATTGTTTACATACCCCAGCGATTGAAATTTTCAATGCACGGTGGGCACGCATGGTAATTAAGCCCATATTCCCTCGCTGAGAGAACGCCTATGCCCTGCAGTGGGACGTATATAGGCTAAATAAATAAAAAACCGGCCAAATGCGAGTCGGACTCGCGCACGAAGGGTTCCGTACTATTATCTATACAACATGAGACAAAGATCGAGACAAGAGGACATTGAGAACAACGCCGTCTATAGAAACCAACAAGAAGCGTTTAACATTGACATTTAACGACATGACATCGGCGCGGTGAAGGTTACATAGATGGCCGCTAGATGGCGAGCGCTGTCTTGAGACAACGGTTGTTGTATGGGAGCCCCCCCGTAATTTTTTTTTTTTTTTTTTTTAGTATTTGTTGCTATAGCTGCAACAGAAATACATCATGCGTGAATATTTCAACTGCCTAGCTATCACGGTTCATGAGATATAGCCTGGTGACAGACAGCCAGACAGCCAGACGGACAGTGGCGTCCGATCCTGATGTGAACTTACATTGTTGTTGTCGAACAGTTTATTCGCGCGGCTGTCAGAGAGAGAGGTCTCGTTGTCGTTGCCGCGCAGGTGGGCCGGCCGCGCGCGGGTCGCCGGTTCGATGCCCGCGCTCGTCGACGTCTCGTTCAGCTCCTTGCATCTGTCGGTGAAGCGGTGGTAGCGGAGCGGTAGAACTCCGGCTTTTCACTCGGGAGGTCGTGACTTCAAATCCCGGCATGTACCAATGACTTTGTTTTCTAACCCTCAGTTTCTCGTACACTAACACGCTGTTAATCTACTGTTAACAGCTGTCAATTGACCGAAGTGCATACAAAAAAAAAAACACTGACAGCTGTTAACAGTAGATTAACAGCCTGTTAGCGTACCAGAAACCGGGGGTTAGTTACGTACGTTTGTGAAGTTATAGTAGCAAAATACCACACGCTAACGAGGGAAAACATCGTAAGAAAACCCTAGTGTCTGAGGATTTAAATGCCTCAGCGCTTGCTACGTACAAGGGCCTAACAATGAGGCTAAGTGTGGAAATCTCAGGTCTAACTAGAACTAGACTGCATCTGTTGGTTAATGGACAGTACACATAATAATCTGAAACTTTAACGGCCTAACAATTAATATGCGCAGACTTTTGATGTACGGGAGCGACTCCCTTTAAGAACGACAGTGTTACATACATACATAAACTCACGCCTGTATCCCAGAGGGGTAGGCAGAGACCAGGGACTGCCACTTGCTACGATCCTGACAGATCACGTTCGCTTCCTCGACGTTCATTAGTCGTTGCATGCACGCACGCCGGTTTCGGGTCCTTTTTATCTTGCCCTTTGCTAATACATCCCCTATTTGGTCGAAGTATGTTTGTCTGAAGCGTCCCTTACCGGCCACATTCGCTCGATATATTTGTTTCGTCAATCTTTCTTCCTTCATCCTCTCCACATGTCCAAACCAACGCAACGTTCCTTTCTCAATTCTAGTCACTATTTCCTCTTTCAGTCCACAACGTTCTCTAATCACATTATGGCATATCCTGTCATTCAAAGAAACCCCAGACATACTTCTCAAGGACCTCATTTCTACGACAACGACAGTGTTAAGTTTATTTATTTACTTTATTATTAAATATATTTATTATTTATATTTCCATCCATCATTACATCTATCGACGGATTAGTATAGACCGGCGACTAGTTTACCTATCCAACGATTGCGTAGCTTTGTGCGAGTTTGACTTTTCCGTCTCAGAGCCTGTCGTCATGCTCATCTCGCGACGTTTGTTGCGACGTTCTATTGACATCTGAAACAAGAGAAACTTCATACTTAAATATTTTATTTATTATAGTCTGTAGTGATACTGTAGATGACTAACTGGCATCAAGATATGACCCCATGGGGCCAAGCGTCCAATTGTGCCAAGGGGGCGGGGCACGCCAATTGTGCCAGCCAATGGGAGAGAGTTAAGGACAAGGCACCTGCGTCAAATCGCCATCTTGCGAGGCGCCTAGATATTTCCGACGGGTTATCAAAAATTTTTAATAGAAATTGCAAAAAAAAAAGTAAATAGAGGCCTCGGAATCCTAATGGGGATCCCTGGAATACCAAATAGGAGCCCTGGAATCCCAAATGGAAACCTTGACAGCAATTCCCAACGTACGTTGACGTCCCGTTTGAGCCGCGCTACTTCTCCTTCAGACACTTATACTTATCGGCGAGCGCGTCGTTGTTCCCGTGCCGCATGGCAGCCGTACGTTCGCCGGTCAAGCGCGTGCGGATCTCCTCTAAGTATGAACCTTTGAGTCCTAAATGAGTGGGAACTCTACCAAATCGGAATTCCTATTTGGTAGGGTTTGGTGTACTAAACAGTTCAACCCTACAATTCCAAATGAAAACGATGGAATCCTAAACGGGATTGGAATTCTAAATACGAACCCTGAAATCCAAAATGGAAGGTCAAAAACGGTAATCTTGAAAAATTTTGACCCCTAACGTGCCTTGACGTCCCGTTTTAGCCGCGAGTACTTCTCCTTGAATCAGTTGTATTTATCGGCGAACGCGTCGTTATTCCCGTACCGTATAGATGCCGCCCGCCCGCGACCAAGCGCGCGCGAAAATCTTCTAAATGGGAACCCTGGAATCCTAAAAATGAATTCTGGAATCCTAAAAGGGAGCTCTGCAATCCTGAATTGGAACAGTGGATTCCGATATCCTGGAATCTTAAATAGGAACCCCGAAATCCTACACATGAACCCTGGAATCCTAAATGGCAACCCTGGGATCCTAAATAGGAACTGTGGAATCCTAAAAGGTGGTTATATACGGTGTGCAATAAATATTTATGGGAATTTGTGGTTGTGTAGTTGGGAACGTACTTTGACGTCCCGTTTGAGCCGCGCGTACTTCTTCTTCAGTCACTTGTATTTGTCAGCGAGCGGATTGTTATTCCCGCGCCGCTCGCCGGCCAAGAGCACGGGATTTCCTCTAAATGTGAACCCTGTTATCCTAAATGGGAACCCTGGCATTCTAATTGGAGACCGTGGAATCATCATCATCAGCCACTCGACGCCCACTGCAGGGCACAGGCCTCCCTCGTGGTATCCATAACCATGAGGGGTTTTGCCATAATCGCCACGCTCGGCAGGCGGGTTGGCGATCGCAGTATGCAGTTGGAATCTCAGGAAGACGCCGCTGCCCGTCTCCTCGTACCTAATTTATTTCCTCAGTCGCCTTCTACGACATCCACGGAAGGAAATGGAGAGACGCTATTCTTAATCCGGCGCCACACGGAACACCGTGGAATACTAAATGGCAACCCCGGAATCCTAATAGATCCTAGGTAGAAATCTTGAAAGAAATCCTTGTCGTACCTTGACGTCCCGTTTGAGCCGCGCGTACTTCTCCTTGAGACACTTGTACTTGTCGGCGAGCGCGTCGCCGTTCCCGCGCCGCACGGCGAGCGCGTCGCCGTTCCCGCGCCGCACGGCGGCCGCGCGCTCGCCGGCCAAGCGCGCGCGGATCTCTTCCAAGTGGCACGCGTGCTGCGTCCTCAGGCGCTCCACCTGGGAGTAGCGGCACCGGTTGGCATACGTCATTCATCACCGGCCCGCTAAAGCCTGCAGGGCCGTATAGAGAGGTGTGGATGCCGTGGGGCAACAAACGAGTGAAGGCCCATAATTACTTTTTGAACAAGTTTCCACCATTTGCGGCATTAGGTAGAATATTTTATCTATAACTTTCTATGTGGAGGTTCCTCTCTAGCCCCGGTTGCCCTCCCCGATCCGACCCAGGCTAAAGGTAACAACTAGTTTAATGCTGGGCTGGGCAAGGGGCGGACTTTCCTTAAGGCAATTTAAGCCCAGTACATGTGTGTGTGAGTGAGTGAGTGAGTGAGTGAGTGAGTGCGTGCGTGCGTGCGTGCGTGCGTGCGTGCGTGCGTGCGTGCGTGCGTGCGTGTGTGTGTGTGTGTGTGTGTTCCCGAGGTAAAGGGTCTTGACGGACAGACAGACCGAAGCGGTATGAAAATTATGTCACTGTTTGTCACACCTACTGTAGCGCTCGACTGATAGGGATGAAAAGTCTCTGCAGATTTTCTACCACCAACTCGACAGAATCTAATTACTTGTCTTTATATCGTCATCAGTACGCAAGCTATGGCGCAGTCATACGTTTCAGGGCGAGACCGCAAGAACTGATGACGCACACTTTACGTTTTAATTGCCAAAGACAATATAAAATACCACAGAGTTGAACCACTCATACCACAATTTGTACCATAGATTAACCGAACCGAACTGACAAACTCAGTTCACAAAATAGAAGTAAGAATGTCTCGACGCTGGCATCCCCCGACATACCTATATGTGGTTGACAGGCTCATTCATAACTCATTGCATGTACGCAAGCCGGTTTCGGGCAGTTTTTATCTTGCCCTCACCTCAGCTCTATAATCGTGGCGCAGTTCAGTGACCCGCGCCGTTTGTTCCTCTTTCAGCGCCTCTATCGTCGTCCTGCTCTCTTCTAAGACGCGAGCTCGCTCCCTCTGCACATTCGACGTCAGCTGCTCGCGGAGTTCTGCCAACGTGCGGTCCGATTCTGAAAGGGAACCGTGTTAAAAACATCGTGAGCGCTGTTAAATCGATGTTGAAAACAACGTGAGCGCTGTTAAATCGATGTTGAAAGCACCGGGAGCGCTGTTAAATTGCTATCGAAACATCATAAGCGGTGTTAAATTTAGTTTTTATTATGTTAATTTGCTGTTAAAAACACCGTCAGCGCTGTTAAATCACTGTTAAAAACATCGTGAGCGCTGTTAAATCACTGTTAAAAACATCGTGAGCGCTGAAAAAATCATTGTAAATGCTGTTAAATTATCGTTAACACTGTTAAAAACATCGCAAGCGCTGTTAAACCACCATTAAAAACATTGTGAGCGATGTTAAAACATTGGCCACGCAGTTTGGCGAATAATTTATAAAATTTAAAACTCTGCGATACAAACGTAAGTAAATAAATTTAAAAAAAAAGTTAATGCCTATATGATAAGATTCCATGATTTCCATCAAAAACTTTAAATGCCCAAACATTTGTTAATTTTCTTACAAAATCAGGAAAAAACATTAATGCTGAGGCCAGACACACGCACCCGTTCACGACTGACGGAACTGATTGAACTAGTCCTGACATTGAGTGAACTAGTATTCACTGGCTGTGGAAACGATGGGAGTATGGGGGGATGAGGGAAGAGTTTTCGTAAGGGAAATCGGTCGACGCCTGAGAAGTCGTGGGTATGACCATCGTTCCGGGGCATACCTGATGCAGAGGATTTCCCTGGCGGTGCAGCGGGGGAGCGCTGCTAGCGTCATGGGAACTTTTGGATCAGGCGTGTCCCGGGGCGGTATATTTAATTAGTTTAATTTAATATTTAGTTTACTCCTTAGCTACAAAATTTATGTGTGTAACATTTAGTTAAGTTATTAAAATGTAACAACCCTAAAACTTGTGGATTACGTATAATAAATATTTAAGAACTAGTATTCATATAGGACAAACAGAGGACAAGAAGGACAGGAAGAGACAGAAAGAGAAAGAGAGCGTGGTATTGGAAAACACTAACCTGATTCCAGCTGCTGCCTTTCCTCCGCCAATCTCCTCGCGTGTTCATCGCGTAACTTCTGCAACTGTTCTCTGAAACTTTCTTCTGCCAACTGCACTTGTTTGCGGAGTTTCTCTTCGTATTGTTCTTTGGCCTCAGCAAGGGCATCATTGTGGGACTGCTGACAGGCTTGCAGTGACTGGAAGGCGTTTATTTCACATTATGCAATATCTGAAGGCTTTTGCACTTTAACCAGCTAACCGATGGGCAAACAAGGTTCTCGAACGCTTGGTGAACCGGAATTATCTGAATCACTGTACTGTAAGTATATACTTTTTAAATAGAGTTGCTCAAAAAGTGGCGTATTGCAGGGACGTATAGCGTTCGGGATGCGGGCTATTACATACTCGAGCTTTTTCTTTACCTTTTCCGAACTCGTGCGTTCTCTTTCCCAACTGTCAAAATAATGTCCATTAAAAAGAAAAAAACAACCACGAAGTTTTTACTAAACAAAAATCATAGAAATTATAAAATAAAAATAAATAAGTTTATAAAAAAAAATTAAAAAAAATCATTATATAAGCCAATGGACTTGCTGGCGGTGGTAGCCTAGTGGGTAGAACATTGGGCTCGGAAGCGGGAGACCTAGGTTCGATTCCCAGTGCGGTGATGCGATGACTTTGTTTTCCAAGTTATGTACATTTGTGAAGTTATAGTAGCAATACCACTCGCTAACGGTGAAGGAAAACATCGTGAGGAAACCAGTGTCTGAGCTATTCACATACCTCCACTTTTGTTAAAGTATTCGTCGGATGGAAAATCTGCGTGATTCGCCTTTATTCCTTTAAACCACTCGTCTGCCGCGACACAGATCTGTGTCCAACTTAGTATGGGCCACCTATACGTTGCGTTCCGCGAGGGCAGTTCAGGAGTTAAATAACAAGACTGATTGGTAACACGCAGTTTGTGTAATAAAAATTGGCCACTTTGTGGTTTATTGAAACCGAAATTGAAAACCATATTATAAATGTTGGTGGCAGTGATTCCTTTACATACCTGTTCCATCTCCTTCCGAAGTCTGTCTGCTTGCTCCACAAGTGTAACTCTCTTCTCTTCCTTAAATCGTTCCTCGTTTTCCTTCAACTCTTCTTCTAGTTCTATTCGCATCTTTTTCTCTTTCGCAACCCACTCTATTCTTAGATCCTCCATCTCTTTATGTATAGACAGCTCTAGGCGTTTCCTTTCATCTACTTTGTTTCTCTCCATTTCTTTAGCAATCTCTGCTGCTTTCATTTGCTTAGGGTAAGCGTCGTCTTTAGGCGTATCGAATTGGTACATAACTACTACGTTGTCTGAGCCTCGATTCTGGTTTTTCCCCTGCGAGATGACTACGCCATCTAGTCGGGGGCTAGCTAGACCTTTATTTATGCTCGGGTTGGACTCGGGTGATTTAATTTGCGGTGAAATGGCGGGTTTGTTAGGTTTGAATGAGAAAAGCGGGGACCAAGGCGATCGATCGACTAGTTCTGACTTTGGCGAGCGTATATCGGACGTTACGCTTGGATTCGGCGATATTTTAGCCGGTCGGTCAACAAGTTCTGACTTGGGTGACCGTATGTCGGACGCCAAACTCGGGTTTGGTGATATTTTAATTGTAGGACTGTATTTTGGGTCTAAGTTCGTCTCCAGACTTTCGGATCTAGGGTTCCTTGATTCTTCCCTAAATGATATCCTTTTGGAATCCTCTGATTCTGAATTTGGTGTCCTAATCTGGGGTTTGGCTAAGAAATCTAGCTTGGGTATATTCGGGAGGTCCATTTTTGGGCTGAAAAGTTCTTGTTTGGACTTGTTTGATTCTAATTTGGACGAACGCGATGAAATTTGTTCTGAGATGTCTTTCTCTTCTTGAGTTTCTATGGGATTATCATCCTTATCGCTTTCGCTCTTCGGTAGATCATTTTTGGAGTCGTCCATCTCGTTAAGGTCCAAATTGGCGAATTCTCTGTCAGGGGAGTCGATTGAGGTTTCTGATTCTATGCTCTCCATTAGGTTAATGGATATTTTGTTGATTTGCGGGATCATCGGTGACCTAGAAAATTAAATTAATAAATCGTGAATTATTTAAATAATTCACTATTTTAAGCTAGACAAAGATACAAATATAAGATTAAAAAATACGATTAAACGATAAAAATACGATTTTAGCCCATTTGTATTAAATATTCGAAGTCAATTAAAGGGACTGACAAAACATAACTAGCCAAGTATGTTTCTTCATAATCCACACTTTACACGTAATCCTGTGCTTTAAAATAACATTGTTTACAATTATATACTTATTGTACGGAACTAATAGTACAGATAAAGAATAGTGCATGTGTTTTTGGCATTTAATAGAAATTAGAAGAAGAAAGTCGTTATGAGTATGAATTGAATAATGATGAGAATTTGGATAACAAGTCTACTGGAAAATTGAAAATACAAAGTTCCTCAACTATGTTTCGCTGTTTGATTTTTCGATGAGTAAAAAGAAATCTATCCGAAAATGAGGGGGTCTCTATTAGTCAAAAATAACAGCTTTATCTATGCAAAAATGTCGAAATCTCTAAAAAAAATCCGCAAAATACGGTATTTATAAAAATATTTTGCTGATTTATTTTTATTTATTTATTTTATTTTAATACAAAACCCACAGCACAAGTTAATTTTATTAACCAGTAGAAGCCCCTTTCCCCAATTTCGAGTAGATAGGAGAATTTTGCTGCACCTTCTACTATCCTACTTTTATTTCTAACTGCTGAGAGGGAACCGAGAGGGTTGGCGTGACAGGGAGGAAGTCAATGCCAAGATGTGGGTTGTATTCACGGGGCTAAGTCGATTGGCATAAGCTGGCCTGAAGTTGAAGTTGCTGTGTACTACCGTCAAAGCCAATGAGGACCATTAGCACGGGCTCGCCTCCTTCCCCAAGCTGGACTCCTCCAGGTTGACGGGCGCCGCTTCGATATCTTCCGCCTTGAACAAGTCGGATATCTTATTGAAGTTCTTCTGGAAAAGATCCTGCTTTGTGCTGTATACGAGGCTAATTCGACTGCCATGACCCGAATCGAAAGCTGGCGCGCACTAAGAATATTACCTGGGCCTCGCCTCGTTCTCCAAGCTGGGCTCCTCCAGGTTGACGGGCGCAGCCTGGATGTCTCCAGGCTTGACCAGGTCGGATATCTTCTGGAAGTTTTCCTGGAACAGGTCTTGCCTCATCATGCTATATACTCGTAGCAAGCTTATTCGATTGGCTTTGTCCGAATCGGAAGGCCGCACACTAAGGACATTATTTCGGGACTCACCTCCTTCTCCAAGCTGGGATCCTCCAGGTTGACGGGCAACGCTTCGATGTCTCCAGGCTTAGCTAGGTCGGATATTTTCTGGAAGTCCTCCTGGAACCGGTCTTGCCTCATGCTACATAGGAGGCTTATTCGATTGGCTTTGTCCGAATCGAAGGACCGCTAAGAACATTACCTGGGCCTCGCCTCCTTGTCCAAGCTGGGCTCCTCCAGGTTGACGGGCGCAGCCTCGATGTCTCCAGGCTTGACCAGGTCGGATATCTTCTGGAAGTTCTTCTGGAACAGGTCCTGCTTGATATAATCAGCCGGCGGCGGGCGCAGAAGGCGGCGACGCGGGGACGCGCCTCGCGCTTCGCGATTCTCGCTTTCTGGGGGACAATAAGAAGAGAATAAGAATAATTTATTTCGATCAAATAGGAGACGTTTTGCCAAATTTCATTGTTCTAGGTCAACGGAAACTACCATATAAATTTTGATTCCCTTGAGTGTCGAAATTATACGTTTTTTGCGGCATAAACGGCCGTATCCTTTTTTTACGCTAAATTAGATTTGTTTGATTTTTTCACCGCCTGAAGGGACTGTAGACCTGAGTATATGGTTTTATTTAAACTCGATACCTCCAAGCGTTCCCGAGATAAAGGGTCCTGACAGACAGACGGACGGACGGACGGACGGACGGACAACAAAGTGATCCCATAAGGGTTCCGTTTTTTTCCTCTTGAGGTTTTGAGGTACGGAACGCTAAAAAATATAAAAACAGAACTTAATTTTTTTAGGACAGTGCCCATTGAACAGTATCTAGCTAGTGGTAATAAGGAACTTACCAACGGAATCCCTCTCCGAGCCGGAGACGCTTCTCAATTCCCGAGGGCTCAGTATTTGCTCCACGGAGCCCTGCGGCCGCGGAGGCAGCGGGGGTCTGGCGGCCAATGGAGACAGTACTATTGGCGCGTTGGACGATACATTTGGCATGCTGGAAAAAAAAACAATGATACAGCCTATATTATACGTCCCACTGTAAGGCATAGGCCTTTTCTCAGAGATGAGAGAGAGAGTACGGGCGTAATTACTATGCGTGCTCACCGCGGATTGGCAATTTCAACCGCACAGACACTCAGGTTTCCTTAGGATGTTTTCCTTCACAGATAGCGAGTGGTATCACTACTACACATTCACAAACGAACGTGACTTCGAAAACAAAGTTAAAGGTCGAAAGCGCCAGCGTTCGAACTCACGACCTGTAGAATGTGAGTCAAGCGGTCTACCAACCGCGTTCTACATCGATACTGTTTAAAAATAGTACAGAGAGGAGAGGAGAAAGTGACCGATTACCGTCGAGGGTGTCGTTTGAAGCCCGAGCCGTAGGCGAGGGCTTTAAAACACCCGAGATCGGGAATCGCAGTTTCTCTCGAGTGATACATAGTGCTTTATACTACACCTGCTTGGAATATTTTACTTTCTACGAAAACTGAATCCTCAAACAACACACAAATTGGAAATGGCGCCAATGGCGTCTGCAATTTTCACATGTTCTTTTTTCAAATTGTTTATCCTGCCGCCGCAGGGTCGCACTGCCAGCCCGACACCATCCAACACACAGCTAGTGGCCAGTGTCATTTTGCGAACTTGGAGATAAAAACTCACTGTAAAAACTTTTTGGCTTTTGATATTTAGGTTACCGGCGCATAGTCTTACCCAAAATTTAAAAAGAAAAACCACGTAAGAAATGGATTTTCACACACTTTTCTCTCCCGCTCAGATGCGTTTTCTCCCCGCATTTTTGTTCGATATGCAATGACGTACTTTCTACCGTAAATTTGATAAAGTATCAAGGTACTTTCCAAGCAGGTGTAGTATAAACGGATTTTTTACACCCAAAGCTTAAGAGGATTCAGTGAGCTAACTAGCGCCACCAACGAAAAAAAATCATTATCTTATTTTACATATCGAATTTGCAAAGTGTATGTACAATCTCTAAATCATGTTAACAGTGATTTTTAGGACCCATGGCCGTGAACCGAAGGCCGTGAACCGAAAAACATAGGACTAGCCCTCATTAAAACCAAAAACGGCCTTTTTTCTAAAAAAACCTCTGTTAACATAAGAGATTGTACCGATACTTTTTGCAACACGATCTCTAAAAGAAGATATGTTTTTTTTTTTCATTGATAGCGCTAGCTAGCCCACTGGATCTCGTGTGGCGTGTATATCCACTGACCTGGAGGTCTGATTCAAAGGCACTGAGGAAGGAGGATTGGTTGGCGTGGCGCTGATGATGGAACTCTGGCCGTCGTTGGACGAGCTGTTGGATCCAGGGCTCACTGTCGGCTCTACTGTGGTGTGCTCCAGCTTGAATCTGGACAAAGCAAGGATATACTCGTATGTTTATGTCAGGTAGGTGCAAATCTGTAATAACTTAAACACAACACAATCACTTGTCCCGGTCCCAAACTAGGATACCTTGTGCTATGGTAACCAGGCAAGTACATCACAGACATGAAAATACACCCGGACTGAGGCCATTTCTACAAATGCACGGCGGCCCCCAGCTGGAATCGAACCCACGACCTCCTGCAATTAATGTTAACAGCAGCACTTTCTTGAACAATGTATTTAAATTGTAACTTACATAGTTCACATTGTTGATCTGCCTTAAATAAATAGGTTAAGGCGAAATAAGACGGTTCACTTTTCGTTCGTATCGGTCTTTCATTTCGCATCTTTCACCCGGAATAAATTTTTCTAAACACATAATGAACGTCGAAGGCCGAATGAACTCATTAGTGAACAGATCCAAGAATGGACGCGCATGGCGAGTCATTAAGAAGTAGCTTATCTACTGTCTTTAATATTTTGCATAGTCTAAATTAGTCTTTAATAGTCTATACATAGGAAGTGGGATATACCTATTTAAGTTATATCTACATGGTTGGTGGTCGGTAAAGATGTTTAACTACAGTAGGCCGAGAATATTACCTTGCGCATAATAAAAATCAAGATCTGATCAGACCTCAATAACGATAGGAAACGAGCACAACTGTAGTTATAATAACTAATATATTACTATATTTTTTCAAATAGTAATATAGTATTTTAGTAATTAACATTATCTTTCAAATATAAAATATTTTCCATACACCGGTGACTCCTTATCGCTAGCCCACAAGCGAAGAAAGATCACCCAGTCACTCACTTACGCACAAATAAGCAAATCCACTGGTGTGGGAAAACATGCAAATGATATGCGAAGTGTTTCGCCATCTGAGCTGTTCGGATTCTAGGTTCTGTTATATGCGGTTCCCCGCCTCGCTTATATTTTGTCTCAATTAGCACCAGTGTCAACAAAAGTGTTTTTACACGCAGACCAACGTCATAAGTAGTCATAAGCAGTCAAAACCAGTGAATAGCAGTCTTGTAGTAGTCTTTAGCAGTAATTACCTGTCCAAATTTTACGTTCAACTCTGCCTCAGTTTTCCACCAAAATGCCGTTTTTATTATCTCTGCTTTTAAATCATTATGAGTGTGTTTCCGTTTCCATTAATAATCTGCGGGAGCGAGCATCAATGCTTCCCCGAGAAATCCCTTCGCCGCGTAATAATGGTGTCAGAAGTGGGATATTGGTACATTAATATCCCACTTCTGACTAATTAATTACGTTGATTAACAAATAAGTATGTGAACACATCTGAGTGACCGACTTCACGCTTACCTAACACTTTTTCTGTCGTCCTCAAAGCTGGTTGTGTGTCTCGGTTTGCCCAGTGAGAGACTCTCGACCTTCCGGTACATTGAATCGGCCAATTTCTCCCGCAGTATACCCTTGGGAGGATCGCTCTTGGTGACCGAGTCAATCGTGATGGATTTGTCCGTGTCCGGACTGGGCAAGTCGGGTTTTTTGGCTCGCAGGAACATGCTACCTTTTCCTGAAAATTTCAAACAAGTTTTAGACGAAACCCACTCCATATATCAGGTCAATTATATTAAAATTCAGAATTCTGTGAAGAATCAGACGTTACACACAAAGAATTGCCTGGATTAGTAGAGAAGTCGCCTAAGCGGAATTAAAACCTGCGCCTCGCGTGGCGTCAGCAAAAATGGTATCATGGGGCGAGCAAGATTCATGTTTCAGATCAATTAAAAATTAACATCGTTCCGCAATTACTTACTTGAATTTTTGTCAAAATAGTCCGATCAAGTTTCGCTCTAAAAGTGTAGTGCTTACGAAAGTTTTGGTTCAACTTAAAAATTGTTATTTTATAGTTATCCCACGTGATAGATAAACATAACATAACATAAACATTTACATACAGGCTCATACATTGCTTCTGGCCCTACACTAGGATACCCTGTGTCGTGGGAACCAGAAACAACGACATCACAAACATGTAAACATCCAAGACCTGGGGTTTTTTTTTTTTGTTCCCAGCCGGGATTCGAACCCGGGACCTCTCGCATGGTATGCAGATGCACTACCGCTGCGCCACGAGGTCGGTGTCCAGATGTCCCTGGCATAGCTATTTTAATTGAAAAAAAAAAACAACATCCTCACATTCATTATAATTTAGTTTTTCTATGTAGAAGTAATGTCGCGACATTCTGTGGCAATTTTCTAAGTTCATAATTAACTTTGCATTCATACATAACTATTATTTCCATACGAAAGTATGTATTGTATTAGGTACCTGTTAAGGGCAAGCTTTTCATTGCCCTCTCGCTCTTCCCACTGGAAAACAGATTGAAATTCTCCTCCTCAGGACTAGTCAAAACCTGCATTTTCAAATCGATAATCTCCGACTGCTGTTTCAGAAACATAGGTCTCTCCAGCACTCGGCCGATGTCTTTTTCCATTCGACTCATTCCAGGTTTAAAGGAAATCGAACTGTCTACGCTTCTTCTTAAAGGCGAGACTCGCAAATCACTGAGTTTCTTGTCTAGAGGCCTGGACAGGGGTGCTAGAGGTGGTCTGCCGAGGGGTGTGAGGCGTTTTGGACCTTGCTGCTTGGTGAGAAAGTGTTCTTTTACTTCGGATTGATTCTCGCTGTCGGTACTTAGGTCGTCGTCGTCGCTTTCGACTTTGGTCTCGATCCGCTCCAGGTGTTTCGTGTTCTCTTCGGATGTAAGAAGCTCCTGCAATTTTAACATGTAGGATTGACAATATCATTATGGGACTGTGTCAAGAAAAAAGCTAAGCAACTTTGGATTTGGCCAACAAAATCCGAAAATCCTTAGAAGTATTGCTTGCCACAAATTCACATTCTAAAATGGGATCAATCTGTTCACAGACTAAGCAAATTATTTGCTAGTGAAATAAGCGCACAATGTCATCATCAGCCATTTGACGCCCACTGCAGGACATAGGCCTCTTCCTAACCACGAAGGGTTTTGCCATAATCGCCACGCTTGGCAAGCGGGTTGGCGATCGCAGTATGCGGTTGGAATCTCAGGAAGACTCTGCTGCCCGTCTCCTGGTAATTGATTTCCTTAGTCGCCTTCTACGACATCCACGGAAGGAACGGAGTGACGCTATTCTTGATCCGGCACCACACGGGGCCGCACAATGTATGGCAAAGTAAATCGCTCTGTGATAGGTTCATTCTCTGCGTTACCGAGGTGACGTTACCGTTGATTGGACTATATTAAAACGACGGCAAATGGCAAGCCCAGCACAATTTTGGTGCTAGTTAGTTTTTTATTATCACTGGACTTGAATATTACAGTTGCATACGTTTTTATATGTTAAACATAAACATAAACATAAACATAAACATTTACATACGGGCACATACATTGGTTCTGGCCCCACACTAGGATACCCTGTGTCGTGGGAACCAGAAACAACGACATCACAAACATGTAAACATCCAAGACCTGGGTTTTTTTTTTTGTTCCCAGCCGGGATTCGAACCCGGGACCTGTTAGGAAATGTTACCATTCTGGCATAGCTTACACCTGCAATTCTACATTTTTAATAAGATTTTTTTTTAAAATGGACACCTTATAGGAATTTAAAATGGTTTAAAAAAATTACCAAAATTGGGCAATCCCTAAAACGATCCTTCTCTCTAAAACTACTCTAGGTACTTTTTGCCCACTCAAGGGTTGAATTTTGAAACACGGGTTTCTAGTTTAGTAAAAAGTTCAGTAACTTAGTTTCGAGAAAATCCGACCAAAAATATTTTACTCCCCCTACAAATTTGCGTCTATACTTTTTATATATTAGGGGTTAAAGTATGAAATTGCCGTTTTATTGCAATAGGTTCTTTGAATTGACATAGAATCTTCATGGTTTGAGGTTTTCGAATGAAACTTTTTTCAAATGGTTTCGATGATGTTCTTTTTTTAAAAAATGTGAAACATTTGAATATCGACTTTCAATTGTTTTTGTTATTCAATTTAGACAAGAAAGATGGATACTGCGAAAATTCGAGTGATTTTTTAATACGAGTTCCGACGCGGAACTAACGCGGCAGAAACAGCCCGCAATATCAATGCTGCGTTTGGAGAGGGGTCTACTAATGAACGCACCGTGCGATTTTGGTTTAAACGCTTTCGTGATGGAAATTTCGACTTAAAGAACGAGTCACGAGGAAGACCGCCCACACAGGTGAATAACGATGAATTAAGAGAGATAGTGGAAGCCGACCCTAGTCAAACTACTCAGGAATTAGCGGCATGGCATTTCAATTTCAATCAGTACTACTTGTCTTCCAAGCGAAGTCTTGAGTTGACTCTTGCTAATAGATAGATGGATAACACTTTACTGTACATACCTAAATATGTTGAAGTATTATTGTGAAACTTTACACAGTTGTAGAAATTACCTCTTAGAAATCGATATAGCTATGAGCTTTTCTCTTTTATGTCTTTGATTTAGTCTATAGAAAACGCTGCTGGTTGTGCAATTACATAGTGTAAATGTAATTATTCTATGTATTTAACCATATTGTACAATTGTTTGTTTTCTTTCAATAAATAAAAATAAAAATAAAATAAAATGGTTTAACGTTACCTTACCCACAATATTGACTCACTTGCGTCAAATCAATAAAATAAAAAAATACGAAAAATGGGTGCCTCATGATTTGACTGATCTGCAGAAAGAAACGCGTGTTGAAACTTGTGTTGCCTTGTTGAACCGGTACAGAAATGAAGGAATATTGGATCGAATTGTAACATGTGATGAAAAGTGGATTCTTTATGATAACCGGAAAAGAAAAATGCAATGGCTGACCCCAGGTCAAATGCCACAACAGTATTAAAAATCACTCGAATTTTCGCAGTATCCATCTTTCTTGTCTAAATTGAATAACAAAAACAATTGAAAGTCGATATTCAAATGTTTCACATTTTTTAAAAAAAGAACATCACAGAAACCATTTGAAAAAAGTTTCATTCGAAAACCTCAAACCATGAAGATTCTCTGTCAATTCAAAGAACCTATTGCAATAAAACGGCAATTTCATACTTTAACCCCTATTACTTACAGGATGAACAATCTTGAAATCGCCAAGCACACATGTAAGCATATGTTTATCATTAGTGAAGTACCTACCTGTACGGAGATGTAAGTGTCGTCATGCAAGTCGGCATCCCGCGCCTTACGGACCAGATCCCGGTACACATGGTCTAGTGGATGCTCCCACTGGGTCTTCTTAGTCTCTTCATTGAAATAGTAATGCGCTTGTATCTTTTCATCATAGCTGTTAAGAGAAAGATAAGGATACAAGATGTGAGAACTAGCAAACATAGGAGGACGCCAACCAGCTCTGTGGACCGACAATCTTAGGCAGACGGCTGGTAGCGGTTGGATGTGGATGGCTGAGGACAGAAGTGGCGTGCCTTGGGAGAGGCCCATGTCCAGCAATGGACGAACAGGAGCTGGTTGACGTGAGTCTGCAGTAGATTATGTTGAGGACATTACTTTCAAAGCAGAGAAATTGATATAAACCTTATTGGAATCTTATAAGAGTAACCTTACCTTCTATAAATAGGTAATTAGAACACATCTTATTAGCCGTTAACTTGATATTTTGGAAAAAAAATGTTTGAAATAATTTAATCATAGGGAAATAAAATTTCGACTTCGCCAGTTAAATAATTATCACTCACAACTAGTTTGGATCTATTCTCAGTAGTAGAGTATTTACATCAGCACTCCAGGAATGGATCAGTTGTAATTTCTACTCACGAGTCAGCAATCATTTTATAAAATAGGTACATTTATTCTACCTAATTTATATTATTTCAAGAGAAAATATCATTAGAAATCTAATGGAAACTAAAATCCATGAGGAAAGACCGAATTACATTTTTTGTTCCTTCTTTCTTCCCATCTAAGTTTAGAGAGGAAAATACCAGAAACAGAAAGTAGGAGACATTCCTTGTTTATATCCAGTCCCATTTTTTCCCCTTACAAAAATCTACTGTAACGTCTTGCAAAACGGCCATAGGCTGCTTTCGTTCAGCCTTTATTTGGTATGGGGCCACTGTAAATTCTTTATTTATATAACAGTTAAATAAAAAGGGATACATTAATCCAATCCATCCAAAGGTTGTAATTTGTAATTCTTTCTTCTGGTTGTGCAATAGTGTTCTCTATCTAATTCAATGTAATAATAGGCTTTTTAAAATTATGTCAAAACTACTGGCTCTAGCATAAATAAATGCTACTTCACACAAGGTGTTCAAATTTAACTTATGATCTTTAAAATAAATTGTTTGCTCCCCAACTATTGATCTTAAAGTTCAGAAGATTTTTTAAGCTACACATAGCAATTTAAAAACCGGCCAAATGCGAGTTGGACTCGGAAAAAGTCGGAAAAAGGGTTCCGTACCATTATGGATACAACATTAGACAAAGATCGAATTTGAGAACAGCGCCATCTATAGAAACCAACAAGAAGCATTTAACATTGGCATTTAACGACATGACATCTGCTATGTGAAGGTTACATAGATGGCCGCTAGATGGCGAGTGCTGTCTTTAGACAACATTATTTTGTTGTATGGGGGCTCCCATTAAATATTTATTTTATTCTGTTTTTAGTATTTGTTGTTATATTAACAGAAACACATCATCTGTGAAAATTTCAACTGCCTAGCTATCACAGTTCATGCCTGGTGACAGACAGACAGAAAGATAGATAGACAGACAGACAGAGACAAACGGACAGTGAAGTCTTAGTAATAGGGTCCCATTTGGCTCCCTTCAGGTACAGAACCCTAAAAAGTGACTTGTTTCTAGTTACAACCTGTATCTAGAGCAAATCATTTATTTTAAAGATCAACAGTTATAGTTGAAAAGCTACATTTTAAAGTAGGTTTAAAAATCCCCCATAGTTATGTCATAAAATTATAAGTACATTATTTACTAGATTTTAACATGCAAACTCTACAAGAGAAAACATTACTATAGCACAACCAATTGGACTCCTCTCAAAAATAAGAAAGTTAGGTATAAGTACAATATTTTATAGGAACCAAGCACAGAAATTAAAATTATAAAAAAAGTATAATTTCTTACAAAGCTTTCCAAGGTGCTGGCAGGGCTTGCATGAGACCATCTCTAGCCAGAGGTAAAAGGTGACTCTCACTCTCAGGATCAATCCCCAGTTGCTGGGCATACTCCGATATTTCTGGAAGAAAATAGGTCATACAAAGAACTGATCAAAGCCTAGGTCAGGATTTTTTTTTTATTTTGCAGCTTTTTTTAGTTTCGTCTTATAAGATATGCCATTTATCAGTTCGGTATAGGAACTAGTAGTTTCAAAGATTTTTTTTTATGAAGATGAGTATTATTCACACTTTTCCGACTAGCTTTCAGGTGTACAGAACTTCTTTAAACTAAGACCTCGAAAGCTTTAAAGATGACCAATACGTTATCGAATACTTAAAATCGGTCCCTAATCAATATTACGCGGGGAAAATTGTGTAATATACGGGAAAATCAAACAAAACGCACCCTCGGCCGAAGGCTGGCTGTTTTCATCGAAAACTTCGCGGCAGGCCACCGCCGAAGGCGAATTCATCTTGCAGCATCACAGTCTACACACAGTTTAAGAAATTAATCACGCATTCGCTGCATTTTAAGTAATGTACTGCCGAAAAATGCATTTTTAAAAACTTTCGGGCTCTCACTCGATCTATCAGAGCTAATAATCGACTGGCTTGACATTGACAATTGACAAAAATTGTGTTGACAGGAAATCATAGAGGTAGGAAATTGTTGCTAGTGGGAATAATTAGTGACAGATTAACATTAACGATTAACGTTTGACGACCTCGTGGCGCAGCGGTAGTGCATCTGCATACCGTGCGTGAGGTCCCGGGTTCGAATCCCGGCTGGGTACAAAAAAACCCAGGTCTTGGATGTTTACATGTTTGTGATGTCGTTGTTTCTGGTTCCCACGACACAGGGTATCCTAGTGTGGGGCCAGAAGCAATGTATGTGCCTTTATGTAAATGTTTATGTTTAAAAATGTTTATGTTTAATCTGAGGTTTACCTCTTACTTCGGAAATGTAAAGATGTACCTAATAAGTTTGAAGCCTATATGATGTGCCTCTGTATCTGTGTGTTCGTTTCATATGGTTTTGTACCTATCACCTTAACAGATAGAGTTTAGTCCATTCACATTTTTTTTATAAAATTAAAGAACATTTATTTGATAAGGCTCGACTATTATCGTACGGTTTTAATTAACTGTGTATTTGAAATTACCTGAACAACTTTTTGCCTATCGCTCCCACGTATATACTTTATTGCACACAAAACACATAAATAAAACACAACATAATTGCGTGCCGTATATAACTTTCTTTAGGTGGGTAATTGAGTTGTACAACTTTTGGAAATTATGTAAATGATGACAAAAAAGACAGGTCATGAACAATTCTTGCATCATGCTGGACACATAAAAAATTTAAAATTTCATAAATAATTAATTTATATTATTAGAAATCATAAATTTTTTCACACAAAAATGATTACATGAAATGCCACCCGTCCGCTCTCCCGTGTGTAGGAAGTGAAAGCGTGACACGCCGGACGTTTGTCCCTCGCCTTACCGGGCTAGTTTAGCGGGCGGGCGCGTACCTAGTCCTTTGGTAGGCAGACATTAATAAAGCGCTATTTTCCCGGAAGCTAAACATAATTACGGATGGCACATATAATAGATATAGCAAAGTAAGTAATTTTAATCATAATCCTATGGTAGATGGCCGTGGGTCCGAACACGCTGTCGACACGACACATATGTTTGATAGTGAACTAGACTATAATAGTATATAAAAGACTTTAATAGTCTAGTTGGCTCGCAAAAATATGTGTCGACAGCATGCGATTGCCTCGCTGTTTTGTGTCGCTAATAAATAAAATAAATAAAACCGCTGATAGCACAGGTCATGGCTAACCATGAGCAGGTGCTAAGTTCCTACATAAAGAGTGCACCCCAATTACTGTGGATTACTATAGGACAATAATAACTAAGGATGCCCGGGGGTACTTTATAATCGAGTCTTACGTTTTATTATTTTTTACGAATTGATTCTTATCACAGTGTCTTTTATTTTTTCTAATTTAAAGTTTTTTGACAAGTCACGACGTCTAGAAGTTCCGATCCGAGTACGTTCCAAAAGCAAATTATCGGCACGATTATTAATCTGGAAAAGAATTTAATAACTAAATGTCGATATAGAATCGTCGCAAACCGGCCGCACAAATAATTGAATTTATGTATTAAGGCATTGAATAATCTAAAGATAATATGATTTAATTTACACAGATTTTTATTTCATATCTAGGTACATAGGTACCTATATTTCTATGAGTTTTAGGAACTCTGTGCCAAGAGCAGAAAAACGGTTCATTTATGTAGGTACAAGTTTTATTTACACTGAATAAATGTTCACTGGCACCAGAGCCGGATTTTGAGGTCTGGAGGCCCTAGGGCAACGAAGGAGCGGAGGCCCCTAATTATTCCCAAATAAAAAATACGAAACAAAAACTACAATGAATACGACGAATTTTTTTTTATTTGAAAAACAAACAGACGTTATAAGTAAGTACCTACTCATAAAAGATTTACGTTTAATGATAGTACATATTAGCCTTTTGTGGGGGCCCTTTCCTTATGGAGGCCCCAGGGCAGTAGCCCCGCCTGCCCTCCCCTAAATCCGGCCCTGACTGGCACGATGGAAATTTTAATGTACAGAAGGATTAGCACTGACTTACCGAAATAACTAAACGAAACTAAAAACTGCAACATCTGCCTAAAAAACAACATTTTAAAGGAATATAATCAGAACCTATCAAAATCACCAATTTTCCGGACAGACTGGAAAAAACTATGTAAACTTTTTTCCTTCCCGGCTACTCCACCATGTACTTATAGCGTCCTATCCGTATTCTGTTTGATTTCAAATAGTTCAGGTGCCTGCAGCCGTGCCATTTCGAGTAAGAAATGTTTGTAAGACAACCAATTTCGCTTGGCGTCCGCAGGTTCGAACAATGTGGATCGAGTCCGCGCGCCGGACTGCCGTCTGTGAATGTGGTGTAGAGTCAACCCCACAAGTTGAGTATAAGTTTCAGAACGTCGAATAACAAAATATCTCCGACTGCACTGCGCTTCGAAAGTAGAAATTAATAAATTTCGGGATTAAAACATGGCATCAGTAAAAGACGTTGCAACCCTCTACACTTCGTTAAAGACAGAATGGGCAAAGAAACCGCGGAAACTGGACAAATGCGGGGAACTTTTAAACAAAATAAAGGCAGGTAACCTTTTTGCTTTGAATGATGACTCGCATCTTTGCATTCGACGATCGTCTTCTTAGTTTGAATTATCCGGTTGATGGGTAAAGTTTATCCTAACATCTCTCTTGTTTTCCAGGTCGGGTTAACTCACCTTACATTCTTGCCTAGTAACAACACAAGTGCGAACAACAAGGAGTTGCTTTTAGCCAGAGATGTGTTGGAAATTGGCGCCCAGTGGGCAGTAGCCACTAAAGATGTGAAGGCGTTTGAACGATTCATGTCTCAGCTGAAATGCTACTACTTTGATTACAAGTAAGCTCTCGATTTACTATGGCCAGTTTTATAGGGCAATTCTCAAGTAGTATTAGCAGATATCAGACTAGAGAACTACTGAAGGATCGGCATGTAATATATCCTTCAACAGAGCAGTGGTAGCATATTGGCAGAATTCTGGCCTCAAATTCGAGAGGTCTTTGCTTCAATTTCGACAGTATGAATTTATAGTAGCAATGCCATTCACTCACTTTGATTTTGACCTGAGTGTTTGGCAATCAATGGTAGTGTTTAAGCCAGTACTCTCTCTAAAAAAAGGGTTGTGCCCTACAGTGATATAGGCTGCCAATGTTATGTATAGGTGACAATGATGTGTACTTTAGAAGGATGTGAATTTCTAGTTTGACTGGAGATTTCCACACTTAGCCTCGTAGTTGGACCATTGTATGTAGCAAGTGCTGAGGTATGTAAATACCTAGTTTTCCTTCGCAGTTAGAGAGTGGTATTGCTACTATGACTTCACAAATGTACATAACTCAGGAAACAAAGTCATTGGAATATGGCGGGATTCGAACCCACTGCCTCCCAAATGAGATGCGGGCGTTCTACCGCTCCGATACTACTGCACCTAGAACTATGATGATCCCAGGATGTTAGAATAACATAAACTATTACCATTCATTTTTGCGTTTACCTTAAAATGCAAGGATATCCTAATAGTAAAACTTGGAAATCCTCCCTCATAACACTTGGGATTGGTATAGAATTTGGGATGTGGATAGAAGCCGAAGTTGACAAACATAAATACTAAAGAAAGAAACAAAACAAAGAACCCACACTGGTTTTAGAGACTACATGCTAATTCGAAACTTTACCTCTTTATAATATTAGTAGATTGTCAATTTTTGAAACGGGACCCTGCTGGGCATAGCCTGTTCCTTCCCTTAGCATAATTTTTTTGGTTAAATTCTGAGTTCTCTACCTCTGCTACAGTTCACCGCAATCCTAATTTCCAGGGAGCACCTCCCAGAATCTGCTTTCATGTACCAACTTCTTGGCCTCAATCTCCTCTTCCTGCTGTCACAAAACCGTGTCGCCGAGTTCCACACGGAACTGGAGAGATTGCCTGTGGATGTGATCCGGGCTGACCCCTATGTGAAGCACCCGCTAGCTCTGGAACAGTATCTGATGGAAGGCAGCTATAACAAGATCTTTTTGGCAAAGGTTTGAACCTCACATATGCATTAGATAGATAGATAGAATTATCTTTATTGTACAAAAAACACAGCTTACATCATTGTAAGTGTTACACAATACCCTAACTAGCTATTACTAAGTTAAACTGGAGATTTGCCTTACTAAACTACCCATGCCAGCTTATTGTCTTTTCTGAGAGATGAAGCTTTCTTTTTTTGTATTCACCAATCGATGACGATTTTTGCCCACCTCGCCGGGTCTGACACGGCCAGCTCAGCTCCACGTTAGTTTAGCGGTCGCAACTCGTATGTCATTGATTTTGGTTTTGGCGCACAGCACGGTGTTTATACCATAATTATACCTAATTTATACCATAGCATTTAATTGGACCTTCTCAAGTAAACCAACTTAAACGTAAAAACCTGCTTATTGATTTAACTTTTATAAACAGACCATTTATTAGGGTTTCGTAGTCAACAAGGAAAGGAGGATGGTTTTGCCATGACTGTCCATCTGTCTGTCCGTGGCTTAGAACAGAGATGATAAGTACTAGAAAGCTGAAATTTACCATAGATATACATATTAATCACGCCGACAAAACGGTAGGATAAAATCTTCAGGTTAAGTACCTGTCCTGCACCTAAATTAGGGATGCATTTTTTTTCTCGCCTCTACCATAGTGTGGTCGTTTAAAGATATTGTACGTAAACCATTTTTCAATTTAGGTTGCGAAATATTAAGCCTAAAAACACAAATTTTTGTTAGACTTCAAAGTTTTGCGTTGGCGAAATATTGAGCTTTAAAGGGAAATTTTTTGTCGGAGTAGGGCGTCTCCCCACGCTCTCACGGCATGGCCCGAAACACAATTGGCCGGTATTTATGCCTAGTCTAGACCTATACTATCACACTGAGTCTAGACATATTCGAGGATATTCCACGCTGACATGTCGGCTGCAGTTAGCACCTTAGACTCTGAGATTAGCAGAGGACCGGCGAGGTTAACGAAGAGTCTTTTATGGGCTGTGTAGATATTAGTCTCATTGCTCCATTGTCAAGATTTCCTCTTACATATCCTCAGGGAAACGTCCCAGCGGAGAGCTACACACTTTTCATGGACACCCTGCTGGACACAGTGCGTGGGGAGATTGCCGCATGCATAGAAAAGGCGTACCTCTGCATCTCCTGCACCGAGGCCGCCCGCCGACTTAACCTGGCCTCACAGCAGTCTGTCTTGGAGTATGGGCAGAAGGTAAAGGGGTTTACTATGTTTTTGCTTGGGTATTACAGCCAACCCACGACCTCGCTGCATTAGGCGCGAAACACAGTTGGGACGTGGGGCGAGGGCCCCGTAATATGTATAGTCACAGGACTGTGCTCTGTGACTCTATAAATATTACCGCGCCTTCGCCCCACGTCCCAATAGTGTGTGTCACGCCTTAGTTGTTAGTTGCTCCTCTCCGACTGCGGGCGAGCGAGCGGGACGCCCGCGCAGAGTGTGGTGTGGTGTGCTCTGCAAATGATAGAATTATGGGTTTCCAATTATACATATTATTTTTCGAAAAATGTAAATCTAAAAACAATCTCATGTCTTCTTATTTGCAGCAATTCTCGTAATCTTTTTATGAATTTATATTGCATCACAGAACTACTGCAGACCGAAACATCTCACCAGTCATCGGACTAAACAACCAAACTGCCAAAAGAAGGGAAAAATTCGGGCTGTTAAAAATAGTTTTTATTTCCAGCGTAACTGGGTTCTTGGCGCCGACAACTGCTACCATTTCAATGCGGCTGAAGAGACTTCCATTGCAGCTGCCGGTATCATCCCCTCATCAGAGCTGGCAGAGCAAACCATCGAGTATGCTAGACATTTGGAGATGATTGTCTAAATAATTTCATGTATTGCTTAAAGCTTTGGTACCTATGTAATTTGTAACAGTAAACAGATTTTTTTCTATAAAAATATCGGTTTTATTTCATAACTTTTACATGTTGTGAACTTACAAAATTGGTAATCTTAATATTTGTACCTACTGGAGAGGCGAGCTTTGCTAAACGATAGAAAATCCTAAGCATATTTTACACCGGGCTCCACACATGGTCTCTCAACTCGATTGCCATAACTTAGTACCTGTCCATGTCGGCAATACAGCTTGGACATAAAACAGGTAATATCCATGTTGCACTATCTTATATTCTTATATATAAAAATGAATTGCTGTTCGTTAGTCTCACTAAAACTCGAGAACGGCTGGGCCGATTTGGCTAATTGTTGTTTTTATATATTTGTGGAAGTCCAGGGAAGGTTTAAACGGTGAGAAGAAAAAAAAACGGTTGACGTCGGTGATACGAAGTTCACGGGGTCATCTAGTAATAAAATAAATCTCCATAAACCAGCAATGGAATCATAGGGTCTTATATCTGTATCTAGTACCTAAGGTGTAATTTGGACCTGCGAGCAGTGTCCGCGCGGTCACAGATGCGGCGCGTCGTGCTTTCCCATTCGTTTCGTGTACACGCTTTGGAGCAGACGCGGCGTGTGTTGATTTTGCAATTTTTTAAGCCTCTCCTGTTACATCTAAAGTATCAACACTATTGAGCTTTAGCAGCTTCATAAAGTATTCTAAAGCCGTCTTCAAGTCCCAGTTCCTTAGTTCCAAACACCTTTCACTGAGTTTCCTGTTCAGATTGGTCACTTTCATTAATATGGCTACGAGCTTCTCCTTCAGATCATCATCTGGAGCTGATTCCATTTTGAGGCTCAGTTTCTGAGTTTTCACCTGAAAAAGATAAAAAAATATAGTTTTCAACGCGTGTGAAAAGGAATAATGGGCCGCGCGACTGGGACATTTGCCTAGACACGGTGAGACTCAGGTTCTGCTGTGCAAGATTGTGTAGTGTGAACGGGTCTTGCTTCACACAAATCGTCAATAGACAATTATATTTTGACATGGCAACATTTTCGTAATCCATCGATTCGCCGAGCCGACGCGTCTGTCAAAAACCGCGAGTGAAGGGTCAACAAGTCGAAAAATAACACATTTTCCACGTAAAAACGCTCAAAATCTCCGTAAATAATGAAGAAATCTCAGAATCGAACAAAACTCCACGATCCGGTGATAGTTTCGCGGGTGAAAAACTATCTCGCGGAGAATGTGGACAAGACGTTCGTCGACGTAAGCCAAATGGCGCGATCTCTCAAAGAGAGATATCGCGAATATAACAACCGGAGCGACAATGCCTTCTGCCAGATGGTGGAGAGCGCCTACAAGGTGGTTCTACAGAGCTACGGCCTCGGGGGCGGCTCGACCTCTGAGGGCTCCGAGGAAGAGTCTGACATGGAAATGTCCGGCAGTATTATCAATGACCACATTCTGCAAATGTACAAAATGCAACAGGACAATAAAAAGCGGCCGGCCTCGTCGAAACGGAGCAACGAAAAGTCGGATGAACCCATAGACATAATATCCAGCGATGAGGACGGCGGAGCAGCACCAAAACTACCGAAGATTAACGACCAAATTACCATAACCCCTCACATGCCGTCCAAGAAGTCAACAAGTTTTGAGGAGCCGAAATCCAACAAAGCGACGGGTGATAAGAAACGTAAGGCCATGGATAACAAAAAGGAGAACAATCCAAAGAAAAACATCACAACACTTGCCACCAAGTCTGTGAAAGTCAACTTTGATGATGTTGGTGGTATATCGGAGATATTACCACAGATCTGTGATTTAGTCCTACACATGAAGCACCCAGAAGTGTACAAAAGACTAGGTATTAAGTCTCCGAGGGGTGCATTGCTGCATGGGCCTCCTGGTACAGGAAAAACTTTAATAGCACATGCTATTGCCGGGAAACTGCAACTACCATTTGTTGCTGTGTCTGGAACAGAGTTAGTTGGAGGTGTCTCTGGAGAATCTGAGGAGAGAATCCGTGAACTGTTCGACAGAGTCTCATCTGTAGCACCAAGTATCTTATTCATTGATGAAATAGATGCAGTCTGTGGGAACAGGCTAAATGCGCAAAAGGACATGGAGAAGAGGATGGTAGCTCAGTTACTAGCAAGCTTAGATGCACTGAGTGAGAGTGACACTAGTGTTTTAGTTCTTGCTGCTACAAATAACCCGGATGCTTTAGACCCGGCATTGAGAAGAGCAGGGCGACTTGAACAAGAGATCACTTTAGGCATTCCTACGTTGAAAGCAAGAAGTGAGATTTTATCTATACTTTGTAAGAACATGGTTTTGGGAGATGATTTTGATTTGCATACTTTAGCTCAAGTAACGCCAGGATTTGTTGGAGCTGATTTGCAAGGTCTAGTGAATAAAGCAAGCACTTACGCCGTGAAGAGGGCTTTTAAAGACATCCGTACCAGTGCAAGTACCGAGGTATCAGTAAAAACCAGTGAGAAAGGAACAGAGCCAGAACCAGCCAATCCTGAAGAGACCGATGGTGTGACCATAACCAATGGAGACAAAGAAGAAATTGCTACTAAAGAAGCCAGTGAAGTTGATTCAGCAGAACCGCTTCCAACTATTTCTGAAAGCGAAAAATCAAACGATCCGTCATTTCAATCAGCTAGCAACGGTGAAGTGCCTTTCACATCTACAGCTGAAACCTCCGAAGAGTTCCTACCAAATCCTGTAGACCCTATTGCGGAAATACTAAGTCTACTTGAGGATACAAAGCCTTACACAGCAGAGCAACTATCTGGACTAGCTGTTCGACAAGATGACTTTATGAAAGCTTTGAAGACTACCAAACCATGTGCTGTAAGAGAAGGCATAGTTACTGTGCCAGATGTAACATGGAATGATGTTGGCTCTCTGAACCAAGTGAGGAAAGATTTGCAATTGGCTGTCCTAGCTCCAGTTAAGTACCCTGAGATACTTAAGAAGCTAGGCCTGGCATCGCCGAGCGGCGTATTGCTTTGCGGTCCCCCTGGGTGCGGCAAGACTCTGCTAGCGAAAGCTGTGGCCAACGAAGCTGGAGTCAATTTCATCTCGGTCAAAGGACCAGAGTTGCTCAACATGTACGTCGGTGAAAGCGAAAGGGCAGTGCGTACATGCTTCCGCAGGGCGCGGAACTCCGCCCCTTGTGTGATATTCTTTGACGAATTCGACGCACTGTGCCCGAGGCGTACGCAACAAGACACCAACAGCTCTGCTAGGGTCGTCAATCAACTTCTGACGGAAATGGACGGTATAGAAAGCCGCGAAGGAGTGTTCGTGTTGGCAGCGTCGAACAGGCCGGATATAATTGATCCGGCGGTGCTAAGACCTGGACGTTTGGACCGAGTAATGTATGTGGGAATGCCGGCGACATCTGACCGGGTTGACATCCTCACAAAGCTCACTAAGGGAGGTACGCAGCCCCATTTAGGGCCAGATGTGGACTTGCAGGTCCTTGCAGGGATGACAGAGGGCTACACTGGGGCTGATTTGGCCGGGCTAGTAAGAGCGGCGGCGACGAACGCTTTGACGCATCATATTTCTGAGGGGACGCTTGACAAAGAAATCTTTGTAAGTTTCGAGAACTTCCGGGAAGCTTTGAGCAAGTGTAAGCCGTCAGTGTCAGCGAAGGAGCAACTGCATTACGAAAAGCTGAGACTGAAGTACACTACAGGCGTCGACGAAAAAGACATGGAGATGGAAACTGAGGCCCTCAATGAAGAATCAATGGACACCGTCTGAGATTCGTTCATGTGATGTTTCATTGAAACCTAGTTTAGATTATTCTATAAAGATTTAGGTTGTATGTGTGTGTTTAGATTTAGGAATAAATAAAAATTTGAAAGTGCCAAGTTGCCTCCATACTTCAGCACAACTAATTTTCTCATCGTCTCCCCACAAAACTATAACGCCAGTTCACAACAGTTTTAAATTTTATCAATTTGCTAACGAAGTGAGAGTAACATGTAAGACCTAATAGGATTAATGCATAACTAAAATGGATCCTGAATAAACAATATTTTCTTTAGTTGTTTCGTTTTACTTGATAAACTCCAGCCAGATCATATTAACAGGCAACTATTTTCTGTCTTTATATTACCTATAGTCCCTATTATAATTCACTGTTATAATGGCTTACTCAACGAGAGCTTGTACCAGTGCCAGATATCACATCATGATGTGTCAACCATCAATGTAAACTTCTTTATTCAATCGAGCGCAGAAACTGCGACTTAGTGAACATTGCAAATTAAACACTGACAAAACGATTTGTAAGCTGATGATTCTCCAATCTGAATAACCAAATAAAAACTTAAAGCCTTATTTATAAAAACACGATTCCTCCAAAGCATTCCTCAGAGGCATCTGCGGTCACGTCTTTTGCTTTTAAAATCTCCACCACAGACTTTTAGAATCGGCGTTTATAGATAGTTTATTTAAGGAATCATGTTCTTATAAATAAGACCGTTAGTCTTTTCAAACTTTGTTCTTAATAAACAGTTTATGGGCCGGTTTCTGAATTGAGAATTTCACTAAGCAAATACTTAAGTAACGTTCTGTCACGCTCTTCTCTGAGAAATTCGAAGAGACAGCACTATTGTTAACTATTTACTTAGCGAAATTCTCAATTCAGAAACTGGCCCTATAGGTATTCCTATTCTGAAATCAAGTAGTCATCAGCTTACTTAGTTACGTACTCTGCCGGTTCAGCGACTCGTACTGGGTCGTGGCCTTGGCACAGGAAAACTCCTGTCACATTTATATTTGATGAGTTCCGTGTGGCGCCGGATTAAGAATAGCGTCACTCCATTTCCTCCCGTGGATGTCGTAGAAGGCGACTAAGGAAATCCATTACCAGGAGACGGGCAGCAGCGTCATCCTGAGATTCCAACCGCATACTGCGATCGACAACCCGCCTGCCAAGCGTGGCGATTATGGCAAAACCCCTCATGGTTATGAAAACCGTGAGGGAGGCCTATGTCCTGCAGTGGGCGTCAGAGGGCTGATGATGATGATGATTTATATTTTTGTGATCGAACCATTTTCTGGTAGATTACACTATATGGTTTCAGCTACTTGATATGAAGGAGTATTTACAATTAAAATTAAGTAGATCGCTACAACTTTGCTACTTAGCGAAGGTCACTTTAACTATCCATAGTTTCAATCGAAGTTTCTCAGCCACTGAAAGTGCTGCTTCGAATTTGCCGCTCTTCATCTTTTTGATCAATTAAACAGTCCGTATTCGACGAGGCACTTCTGTCTTCATTTGGGTAATGTGAGCTATTTCCAGCTACCTGATTTGAGCAGTGTTCGGAAGGAAAAAAATCTGGAAAAAACCTAGCTCCAGCATCACTAACCATAGACACCTGGAAGGCGCGTTTTGCCAACTCAGCAGTAAGCTCGCCCCAGTAGAGCACTTGTGTACCCCTTACAGGGAGTCTGAAGTGGTCAAGGTGTTACAGTGTCGTTTTACCAAGATAGGAGAAATAAATACCACTAGGTGCCCTGCATCTAAAACCGTCCATAGCAACTTTCGGATGATTTTGTTATGCAGCTGCTCAACCTGGAACCTATCAACAACTCGCTAGGTCCAGCAGCACTCACAGCAGTGAGCTGGAAGGCGCGGCCGGTCAGCTCGGCTCAGTGCAGCATCTCGTGTCGCAGCCGGTGCCGGCGACGACCGCTAGTCCAGCAGCACTCACCGCAGTGAGCTGGAAGGCGCGGCCGGCCAGCTCGCCAGTGAGCTCGGCCCAGTGCAGCATCTCGTGTCGCAGCCGGTGCCGGCGACGACCGCTAGTCCAGCAGCACTCACCGCAGTGAGCTGGAAGGCGCGGCCGGCCAGCTCGCCAGTGAGCTCGGCCCAGTGCAGCATCTCGTGTCGCAGCCGGTGCCGGCGACGACCGCTAGTCCAGCAGCACTCACCGCAGTGAGCTGGAAGGCGCGGCCGGCCAGCTCGCCAGTGAGCTCGGCCCAGTGCAGCATCTCGTGTCGCAGCCGGTACCGGCAGCCGTCGGACGCGTGCAGCACCAGCGTGCGCGCGAACCACAGCTGGTGCTCGTCCTCCGCCAGGCTCTGCGACGTCACCTTCAGCGCGCCGGCCACGCGCAGCACCAGGCTGCTCTCCTGGGGGAACATCGACATGCTGAACTTGACGCATCGACATTCGTGCGGGGCTGTAAATAAAGGACTACGTTTGAGCACACTCACGTCGTGATGCAGCACGTCGACGACGAAGGACGGCGGGTCGTGCTGCAGCGCCGGCCAGCGGGACACGTGCCGCGCGATGGCCGCCGCGCCTTCCACCAGGTCGAGGTTCTCCTCCTCCAGCAGCCGGCAGCGCGTGAACAGGTCGCGGAAGCGCCGGAAGATGGCTTTGAAGCCTGCGAGAACGATTTACATTGATTCTAACGTCAGTGACATGGAGAAAAAATATTTCCGCGTTGTGCAAGAGGTACGTAATGCAAGAGACAAGTATGGCTCCCATGCCATCGTTAGATAAAAGAACTATACGTTATAGACGCTTCTTTAAAAAATTAACATATACGTTACATACTAATGTAACGTATATGGCATTTTTTTAAATACCGTCAGTGTTTCTTACACCTCTGATATAATTTGTGAACGTTATTTTCTATTCTGTCCATAATGGGCATCTCTATGTCATTTTTTTTATTAAGTTATGGATTTCAAGGTTTAGAGCAATAATAATATTTTTCTGTACTTTAAATAAACAACTGCTAGTATCCTAAATAAAAAGAAAAAAAAATTGTCAAAGTAGCCCGCTGGTAGTACAACTCCTTAATCAAGTTTACGATCTTCGGGGAATCCAATACAGGGAAGTACACTTCCAACCATTTCTCTACAAAAAAGACAGAGTCGGTCTGCGCGTAAGAATGTCGACGAATGAAAATGTCACACAGAAACAGTAAATAAGTGGCTCGCTCTTGTATTCCTCAATCGGCATACGATCTTCGAGTGGGGAATCCAGCAGCAGGAAGTACCTATACTTCAAGAAGTTTCTCGACAAAAAAGTCAGTGGCGCTAGATTTTCACAAGATCGAGACGTACCCACGTATGTGACGTAAGAATGTCACGTGACAATGATAAACAGAGAAACTAATAATGGTCGTCGGAGTGATCAGTTCGTATTAAAACTCCTCAATCGACACAAGGCCTTCGTGCGGGGAATTCATAACTCTCGACGTTGAAGAGAGAAAGATAGAAAACTCACGTAATGTGTGGCAGTAAGTGATGGATAGAGTGGCCCGCTCGTGGTACAACTCTTCAATCGGCATACGTTCTTCGGGCGGGGAATCCAGCAGCGGGAAGTATACTTCCAGAAACTTCTCCACGATACCTTTAGCGTCGGGCGGACAGTAGTTCTGCTTTATGGTCGGCAACTCGCCGTTTTGTTGAATCTTCACACCGTCCTGGAAGAAAACAAAGTTATGAGCAGTTGGAATAACTGTATTTATTTTTAGTAACCGCTTGATGACAGTCCAAAAAGATACCTGAACGAAATCGATAAATGTTTCTATCGTTAGTTGGGGGAGTTTTCCAAATTATCCGAAGCCTTTGATTGACTGTAGTGTATGGCAAACTAAGTTTGAATCCAGCGATTTACTATGGTAGTCTATGGCAAACTACGTTCCAACTTAGTTTAAAGATATCGATTTAACATAGTGGGATAGATAGATAGAGAACACTTTATTGTACATAAAAATGGAAATTACACAGATATTTTTATCGTTATTTTATTTTATTTTATTTATTGCATTACACAACAGATAAGTAACATTGCATGTTATAATATCATGATGAAAGCTTATAATTTAGTTACATATCCTTTAACGTGTGATGACAGCATGGTAGAATATGGACGAGAGCCAAAGCACATCAAGCCACACACAACCAAATACGACCACTCAGTGCAAAGTATCAAAGACACCCTACGCCGCACGGTCGCACCAGGACATAATTGTGGCGAGTTGGGGGAGTTTTGAAATTATCTGAAGCAGTTGATTGACTATAGTCGTGTATGGCAAACTTAGTTTGAAGTCAGCGATTTCGAATTGTGATCTATGGCAAACTACGCTTCCAACTTAGTTTAAAGCCATCGATTTATAATAGAGGTGTATGGCAAACTATGTTTTCAACTGAGTTTGGAACAGTCGATCAGTGGTCAACGGCAAACTACGATTCCAACTTAGTTTTAAGCCGTCCATTTCGCGTGGCAGCCTCTAAATGTACAACGCGCTCGCTCAGTTAGCCACAGTCCTCAGACGTCCACAGGCCACATCTCACCAGCTCCGCGAGCGACGGGAACAGCAGCCGCGCGAGCCGCGTGTAGAGCGCCGGCTCCGTGCAGTCGCGGCACAGCGGGTTCCCCTCGAGCCGCAGCGCCAGCAGCGGCGCGCCGCGGCACGGCAGCAGACTCGCCGCGCGCGCCAGCCGGTTGCGGGACACGTCCAGCGAACGCAGCCGCGGGCACAGCCGGCCCAGCGAGAAGCCCTCCAGCGACCTGCGGGAGAGCACACGTCACAGTTGCGGGCACGTACAGCGGGCACACCCGGCCCAGCGAGAAGCGTTATGTACAGCATCACCCGTCACATGCTGGATACCCTGTGCTATGGTAACAAGAGAGGTAAAAGATAAGAGATAAGCGATGTAGCCTCAGAACACAAAAAGAAGGAGAAGTGCCATATGGGCGTGGCACTGTCGACCAACGTTAGCCCGGTTGGGCTAACCTCGGCGAAACTTTTAAATATGGCCGTCAATCGCCTCGCGCCCGCTATCGCCGTAACATATGTGAAAAATGCCTGATTACCTACAGAAATCGCAGTGATACATGCTATTCAAATAACAGTGCAGTGTCTTTTCACCGGTAAGCCTATTTTACTCACTATATCCATCTTTAAACTACGAAAAATCATAATTATAATAATTTTCCTGTGCAATATGCATTCCAGTACTAAGAACATAAATGAGACGTATTTATATCGTCGGGTTTACTCCACTGCTGTTTTTATGTAGAATTTCCGTGGAGGTTTTCTAACATGGAAAAGCAAGCCCGCAATGGACCGTCTCGCGAAACTGACTATTGTTCTATGCGATGAATTGCGATGTTTCGTGGTACGGCCGCATGTATTTGCCGTGAACTGTCAAAGTCACCAGTAGGTGTCAGTGGGAGTCATAGAGATGGGGTAGTTGCTTTCTTTCCAGACTGATTAAGTATCGATACTTCGTCGCATTTACACTCGTTCGTCCAAACTTCCAAAATTACTAGAACCAATTATATTGTACGACTAGGTAGCTATTGTCCGCGACTCCGTCCACGTGGACCTCAGTTGTTAAGGAAGCTTCTACTTTAGTGGCAGATTTTGTCGTAATATAAACAGGCTTACTTTTCACCACGTATTTCAAAAAGTTTTTAATAAAGATTTAATTTCAGGTTTCCCAAAGACCCTAATAGGAAAGATAAATGAATTGAAACTACAGGGAGATTGCTTAACTGGCTTCCTCTCAAATCAAATACCGGTTGCTCCATCCATTTTACGGAGAAATGTTTCCAGATGCTGCAGAGTGGAAAAAATATTAACGTGGGCAGGTCCTGCTTTGAAAATACCAGTAATAAGGAGTTCCATAAATGTTGAGGTACCAATATATCTAAAATTACGGCATAACTATATTTTACATGGTGTGGAATATTCGATTGTTACTTTATTCTGATTCTCTATTTCAGGTGACAATGGACGCAACGACGCATAACTCTGCAAAAGAAAGTATTTCTAAAGAAACAAGTCAGGTGATGTGGTTATGGTGCTAAATAATATTCTTATAATTTTTTATGAGCCTAATCTTATAAATGAAATTCGATTAATTTAAAATAAAGTAAATGAAGTGTTTTCAATAATTTAATAATTTATTTACTATTTTAGATCCGTATTAGAAAGTTTCGTATATTGTTACTGTTGAAACATGCGTTCCTGAAGAAATAACAGGTGACCAGGTAATGTTTTTAATATTTTCATAATTTATTTAATATTTTAGATCCCCTTGGAAGTAAGGGATATTTTTTTGTCGAAAAATGCTGCGAATGTCAAAGCCCCCTGTAAATAATTGTCAGACATAGAGGAATGTCCATTCGATTGAACACATAATTTATCGGTCATATAGCGCCGCCACAGACGAGAAAATCGAAAAATCATATGAACAAAGTTGTTGTAAATGACTTACTTTAATTGACGTATTTCAGGAATTGTGTTAACTTAAAAATGGCCCTGTATAAATAAAAAAATATTAGATTTTTTACAAATGCATACTTTTTGTATTTTAGATACAGCAACGAGTTGCCGAAGGCCCAGAAACTGGTAGATTTATGTCGATTGAACAAAAAACCTCGAAAAAAAAAAATCACGCAAAACATTGAACAATGTCAACAAGTGCTAAATAAATATTTACCTTTTAAGGGAACAGTAAAATATTCTCTGCAGGATCTCAGTCAGATGATGATTGTTATCTTTTTAATGTAAATGTGTTTCGAAGGTTTCTTTAAGTTTATGTTTCACAAGTTTCTTTTGGCCAGTTTCTGAATTGAGAATTTCGCTAAGTAAATGGTTAACTGTAGTGCTGTCTCTTCGATTTTTTCACAAAAGAGCGTGACAGAACGTTACTTATGTTTTTACTTAGTGAAATTCTCAATTCAGAAACCGGCCCTTTGAGTTCTTACTACCTAATGTATTTTTCACAAGTTAATAAAAATATTATTTATGTGATATTATTGAGAATGTTTTTTATGTACCCATCACAGTTGTCACCCACCAAGGCAATGAAAATTTTAATCCAAGCTCAGAAACATCTACAGTCACTGCTAATTAATTCACGAGTTAAAATAAGTAGTTCTAGATTTTTTAAGGTGTGCGCTATACAAAAACGCGCATAAGGTGAAGGCAAGGCGCAGGCATCTTGCAGCTTCAAACAAAAATTACGCAGGCGATATGTTTTGAATTATATTCAAGCGGCGCGGCACAGCCAACGTCGTTTCGTCGCCTATGTAGGTTTTCATACCTACATTTTGTAGGTAAATCAGCAAATGTTCTCTAAACTTTGTCATTTAGAATATTTGTATGATTAGAATTTACGATGAAACGGAATTCACGAATTATACGATAGGTAGGTATGAACAAAACTGACATATTCAGGAATTAACACATTGGTAGGCAAAGCCTGTAAAAATAAAAGCTTAGGCAGCCTTTTGCAAAGGATTACTACAACGAAATAAAGTAGTTACAGACTACGCGACGTAGAGAAATAATTAGTTACTATTTAGGTATAGATGGCAAGAAAAAAATCGACATAATGTACAAAAAAGTTTTTGTACGATGTACGATTTTTTTTAAGTATAATCGATAATGTACTTTTTTGTCCCCATCACTAATGTTGTGCTGCTCTTCTCATTGGCTGTTTCATTTGTGTAAACAGCGAATAGTGAGCCGGTTGTTTATGTTGTAATCAAATAGAGATTATGAGGACAATGTAGCTGTGTGAGTAAGTGGCGACATCGGTTTTCTAGCAAACGGGCCATTATAACACTTCTCCTTCTTTTTGTGTTCTGAGGATGTAGCTCTCCGGTGTCTCAATGAAAAAACGGGCCAAGTGAGAGGCTGAAGGTAGGACCACACTGATGCTACGAACACGATGGACGCGATGCGATGTCGAGATTGGTAAGCACAGTTGTCATACGCGAAATGACGCGTATTAGGCATCAGACGCTGTTTTTACTTCTCGATGTATTTATGTAGTACTTATTCTGTATAATATGCACAGGTACTACGATGGCACGAGTCACGCGTTTTGTGGCGCTAAAATATCAGAATTTGACAATTAATGTACTGGAAAGTCATGACTTTTGATATTTAAATCGCGTGACAGACCGATTTATGGTTAATCATTTTTATATGCCATCAAATATATGTGCTGGTCTTGAAACTGGGCACCGACTACGAAATATTACACTTCTACAATACCTACATGTATAAATACTTCTACTTCTAATTATTTAAATTATTTCTAACTTTTTAGAGCTGTAGTGTTTCGAAGTCGGTTTTTATTTTTTATTTAAAAATTTTTATTTTTAAATTTTTAGTGGCGGAGCGGGAGAAAAATAAATAAGTCCCTTGTAACCATAATTTACCCTACTTAATTCGTTGCTTTAAAATTTGATGTTCTAAATTTCCATCTCCGAAAGTCCTCACCAGAACATCACTAAATTAACTTGGGACTACTTTGACGCTATTTTATGAAACATACGGATATTACTAAAGCATGGGCCCCAATAGGGCTTATTTACTGCTGTCCATTGAAGAGTTCCGTTCTCCATCTCTGAAAGTCTCCATCAGATCTTCACCAAATTAACCGCGTCGAGCGCGGCCGCCGCCGCCCGGGCAGCCTGACACTCGCTTCCGAGCCATCGTCTAGTAAACGCGTGTCACCCTTCTTGACACAGCCAACTCGACGACCCTTCGCGGCCAGAGCAAATTAATATTTGCTACAGCGCAGTTTTACGTATTTGGGTAAGTTTTGAACAGATTCCTTATTGATTTCTGATAGCCACCTCGATAAATTAGTTTGTAGTGCTTGCTTTAATTAGATTTTGTGTATCTTTTAGCATTTCTTAGCGCAGCGACGGCCCTTTGTATTTTAATAACTGCGATTCGCTGCTATTTCTTTATGTAGCACGTACGCTTGCAAACCTTGCACATATGTAAGATGGCGGATTTCGAAAACGCCTGTCAAGATCGTAAAATCTCATGCCATCCGCTTGCATCCGTCAATCTATTCATATTTCCCATTCAAATTATAATTCTATTTAAATTGACACTCTTTAAGTGACGTTTCTAAATTGTATTTCATCATTGATGCCATTAATTCTCGTTTTAAATTGCTTTCGTACATACTTTGCTATGCATAATTTTATTTCAATCAGTTTCAGTATTTCCATGTCATTAGTTTACTCCGCTTCTGATTTTCTCCACCGCCACCTTCAAATCAGTTAGGCTTCTTCTGCTTTTACCCGGCTGGTGGCGGTGAAACGTTCCATTCCGTGGCTGTAGACTAATGCGTGGGATTTCTTTACATTACAGGGTCCAAGTACTGGGTCTAGCACACCCCTGGCATACTCGTGGCCACCTGACATCTGCGGTCCCGGGTGCAATTGTCTACGCACCCCCCTGGAGCCCTCTTCTCGCCGGCGCTGCGGGACGTCTGCAGGCCTAAAGATCTCCGCTTGGTCTCGGGCTTCGGAAGGACCTCCGCTTGACCCCGGCTGGCTCTCAGGAGAGTACCTAACCGTGATAGCCAAGAAAGTGTTCGAAGCTGTGTAGTGCAGTGAATCCCGACTAGCTAGGGACAGTTGTATTCTTAGCTAGGTTTCTTGATTAAAGTCTTTTTGTAAAATTTAACCTAACCCTGTTCTCATTTATTAGCTCTCCGCCTCTTCGAGGCCTCCGGGACAATGGAAATTTAGAACATCAAAATTAGAAGTATTTATACATGTAGAAGTATAATTTGTAGTCGGTGCCCAGTTTCAAGACCAGCACATATATTTTGGGCACCGGCTCCAAATTATACTTTTACAATACCTACATGTATAAATACTTGTAATTATTTAAATTATTTCTAACTTTTTAGTGCTGTAGTGTTTCGAAGTCGGTTTTTATTTTTTATATAATTTCCCTTGACCATTTTACAAGTTACCTTTGAACATAATTATATCTAGGTACCTATCTTCAATTATTATTTCATTATTATACATATTCAGGTACACTGATTCATTCACTGCAAATGTAACTTTGTAATCCGATATATTTATATGGAATTACAAAGTTATTTATGCAGTTGGTGTATCTAGAAAATTGGACCGAAATTGTAAAATATTTTAGTTTTACCTTGATTAACTAAACATATCACTAAACACTAATTGTATTCTAAATTTTTCAAGCTTCTATGTCTGCTAGAAGTGCCTAAGAGTTTTGATGATCGGTCAGTCAGTCAGTGAGTGAGTGACAAAATTAAGAAACTAGTTCTAATTCTTAAAGTACTGGTTCAAATTGAATAAAATTTGAAATATACCGTTTTTATACAATGCCTGGTTGGTAACAAAAAAATCAGGCTTCTAGTTTTATCCACAACGAAGATATAGGGGGGTCGATAATGGCCTGACCTGCTTCGAGAAAAGGATGGTACGGCCGTGCCTCTTTTTTGCTCGACTTGGCGGGGGCACTGCCGTACCCCCAAATGTATATGTTCTTGCCACGAAAAAAGTAGGAATAGGGGTGTATCATCAGGATATTCAATCTGTCGCGAGCACATGTCAACTCTGCGCGCGCAATATATACTCCAACACATTCCTGCACTGCGCAAGCAGAGTGTCTCACATGACATACGATAAATATAACGTCCGACGAACATCAGTCCGGCCGGCCGTACCCAGGCATACGATCTGCCTAGCGGGAAATTTCCCTTTATAGTGGAAACAACCAGCACGATCAATCGCTCTTCTATGTAAATCCATTTTATAACAAAAAATAGTATCATAACTATCGCGTGACCAAATCAAGTGGGTAGAACATTCGACTCGGAAACGGGAGACCCAGGTTCGATCCCAGTGCGGGCATGTACCTATGACTGTTTTCTAAGTTATGTACATTTGTAAAGTTATAGTAGCAATACCACTCGCTAACGGTGAAGGAAAACATCGTGAGGAAACCTGGGTGTCTGAGCTATTCACATACCACAGCGCTTGAAATCGCCAATCCGCGGTGGGCACGCGTGGTGATTAAGCCCATACTTTCTCCTTGAGAGAAGGCCTGTGCCCTACAGTGGGACGTATATAGGCTGCTTATGATTCGCTCCAATTTCGAACAATTAGAAACTCCTGCATCGACGTTCTAATCGCATCTGATGCGCCGCGAGCTAGTTCTAGAAGCACACCTGTTTTACGCGACGGACGTCCCCCTCCACCTTCCGATGCTGATCTAGCGATTTAGCTTGGACGTTCGCGTCGGATGCATACATACAATAGCATACAAATTTAAGCGGCCAGATCGCACGTGGCGTCGTGTACAAATACAAATAGGTTATTTGGTATAAGAATAATGTCATACTGTTACAGATTTATAAGGACTTAATGCGCTAGGATACCTTTTTAAACTTACTTAGCAAAGTATAACTCATTCCAGGGTAGTAGGTACATATTTTGCAAAGTCTAACAATAAGCGGCAACAGTCTAAAAGCAACAATTACCTTCCGCGCTAGTTAAAAAACTGTGTTGCGGCTGAGTAGGAGTCATCGTACGTAGAATCAGTGTGGTTCTACCGTGACTCCTGCATCAAGTTTTACTATAAATATAGGTAATTTTACATCAGAAAAATGTGTGATTGTGAATGTGATATCCCAGCAAAATTTTATGGATGCAGTAATTTGTCATGGCGTCCATTATGAAAAAATTTCGGGTCGAAAGTCGGTAGGTAATTTAACACCGCGGACGTGTTTAATTACCATCTTCCAACAGTTCACAAGGAAATGCTAAAGAATAAAGAGGAATATACTTACTCGAGCCTGTTATTAGCCAGATTGAGCTCCCGGAGGTATTCCCAGGAGACGCCGCTCTGCAGCTGAACCAGCTCGGTCTGGTTCGTCGGCCGGTTCAGCGGGAAGTACACGAAGTGGCTCACATCTGCAGAAGCACTCACGTCAAACAACGGTCAATTCCTGGACAAAGACGTGTGTAGCGGCTTTAAGCATGCATGCAGTGACAAATTAATGTTGATGGAGCGAAAGAGGTTTGTCAACATCGTGGCATGTGGCAAACCCTAGTGTCTGCCTAACCCTCCGGGATACAAGCGTGAGTTTATGTATGTATGTCGGCTTTGGTTATGCTCACCAGACTCAAGACAGAACGCTTCCAAGTTCAGCTTCGCTTCTCCGTCGTAGGCCGACGTGAGCCGTTTCCCCAGCACTATTCTGGGTATGAACCCGATGTTGCTCAGCGTCAGGTCAGTCAGAGATATGTGCACGGGCATGTCGTATCCGCTCTCGTGGAGGTACAGGCCTTTCTTGTGCAAAGCTAGGAGCGCCTTCTCGCATCGCAGCACAAGAAATATGCACTCTTCGCGTGTGAACTGGAAAATACTCGTGAGTACAGTGCGTGACGTTTCAAATGTTATTCCAGAAATTTACAGGTCATTTTGAGTCCGACAACGGTTTTAGGTCCTTGATTGTTATCGCTTGCCTTGTCGTGGGATGCAACTAAAGCAGCATTAAAGGGAGAGCAATATATCCTGAGTTACACTCCGCTCCTGTGCCTGCGTTCATTGCATTGATTGAATTTAATCAAGCCGATAGGATATCCTTCAATTCAATTCAATTCAATTCAAATATTTTTATTCATTGTAAAAACAGAATGTTTACTTAATGAACGTCAAAGTTGCTAGTTTCACAATTAATGGATTATGTGGAGAAGAAACTAACAAAGAAACTCCACATTTATTCTTTTCAAAACACGTTTTAACTTAATTAACAGAGTTTTCAACTTAAAATATTAGTCATGAATGTGTTGAACACTAGTCACAATCGTCCTTTAAATAATATTAATCTACTGTTTAATGCCAAACATCTTTGTCTTCTAAATAATCCTTGATGTTATAGTAAGCCTTTTTGCACAGAATGTGCTTAACACATTTTAACACATGCTTAACACATAACACATCCTATAGGCGTTATTCGGCGTGAGCGCATTAATATTTAACTCAGACATCGTATTTGCTTAGCAATATAGAATCAGAGGTGGACTGACGATATTATTATGGGCAAAGTGACAAAAATACACAATGAGTTGGGTAAATGTCGAATTGTGTGGATCAGAAGATACAAAGATGCAGATTCTTACCTCAACGAAACAAGGAATGAAGCTTTTCCCATCCACAGTTTCAAGCACAAGGTCCAACACGTCTTCCTTCGTGTAATGTGGCGGGTAGTTCGATATCTGTCGTTGAAATAAGTGTTTTTATCACATCTATTCGAAAAGACCTAGTTCGTTCCCCGGGAACAGGGACTAAAACGCGTTTTTATTCCCTGAGGGAACGCGCATGTTGCTAAGTTCACAGCTCTAATAATTTCTATCTTGTCTTAAAACATAAATAACACTATTCATAATATGGTTGCGTTCACTTATTTTCTCATAGAGGGTGATAAAAAGTAGAGTGTCCACCTCTGGAGTAAAACTACTTTTAAGCTCGAGTGGTGTACTTTTCATCCCTCGCGCACTCAGGATTCTACTCTATAATCCTTCGTGCACTCGGTTAAACAAAGAAACACTCTCGCCATAAAAATATTATTTTACTCCCTCGGTAAACAATCTACTATTAAAATCCATTCAGTTCATCTGTCTCAACATTTATACAGTTTATTTTACTCCGTCGACTCAACGACAAGAAAAGGTGAAAAGGTGTAGCATTGTGGAAGGTGTTAACACAAAATATAGGTACTTACGGCGACTTTGACGTAATTGCGATTGGATTCGTAGCCCTCCACCATCTGCTCTTCCTCCATTATCATCGAAGACTGTAAACAAATAACATAACAATACATAACTACAGTCATTACACTATACAAATTGCAGGGCTTCGTGAATTGATTCCGAATTTACGAAACTTTATTTCATAAGCTCGAATTCTTCTTTCTTCGAAGAAGAATTGCTCAGTTGAAGTGTTCAGAAAAGTTCTGACCTGGCGACCGCGGACCGAGTTTTTTCTCAGAAGGATATTTATCGAATTATCAGGGTTTACATGATTTACAGTGGCAGTCGCCGGTCTCTGCCTACCACTCTGGGAAACAGGCGTGAGTTTATGTATGTATGTACATGATTCAATGAATGTGCATGATTTAGCCTGCGATAAATCATTGTTCAATATAAAGGAACGTCGATTCTATTTAACACATACAGTTCTAAGCTTTGCCCAGCAAACAGCGCCACTACAAAGTTGAGAACAGCCAACACACATTAATAAAAATAAAAAACAGCCAAGTGCGAGTCGGACTCGCGCACGAAGTGTTCCGTACCATTATCTATACAACATAAGACACAAAGATAAAAAATCAGCAAAAAAAACCACGTTTGTTGTATGGGAGCCCCCCTTAAATAATAATTTTATTTTGTTCTTAGTATTTGTTGTTATAGAGCGGCAACAGAAATACATAATTTGTGAAAATTTCAACTCTCTAGCTATCACGGCTCTTGAGATACAGCCTGGTGACAGACAGACGGACGGACGGATGGACGGACAGACAGACAGCGAAGTCTTAGTAATAGGGTCCCGTTTTTACCCTTTGGGTACGGAACCCCAAAAATGGTAAAATACAATACAGGTCTTAAAATGTTGTAGCAAATTACAAACTCTAACCTGTTAGAGGAATTGCGCATTATTAAAATAACCCTTTAGAGGCATGGCCGTAACGGCAGCGAAAACAATATTACGCGGGACACGCGTCATCTACAGGGAGCGGGCGCGTCAAGTAAACGTTTGTGTGTGAACGCACATTTATACTGCTGGTATAGCATGTGCCGTACAGAATAAGGCCACGCTGAAGCATGTACTACATACATACATAAACTCACGCCCCTATACCAGAGAAGTGGACAGAGACCAGGGTTTTCCACGATCCTGTTATGCGCCGCTCTCACTGTGTAACCCTCACCTTAGAAGCCCGCGGGCCGGCCGTCCGCTTGGCATGCACGCGGTGCCGCCAGGGCCAGCAGGCGAGGTACTTGACCACCGTGTGGTCGCCGCTGGCCAGCACGTCCGCCCGCCGGTACACCGGCACGTGCTGCGCGGCCTTTGTCTCGCGTGCTGCCTGCTCGTCGACCACCTCTCTGCAAGGTGAAACAAATCTAAAAATCTTCCCAAGGCTCAGCCATCTGGTCTCAGGACGTCAACCTTGGGTAAAAAATGGATTGTTTATCAACTCTTCTGGGGTTCATAAAAGTGTAAAGCTTCTTCATTCTATAACAATCCTTCCCAAATTTAAGTCGGTCCTTCTCAATTCTAAGTTCCAGTCATACTAGGGACATACTCGTATTAGTTGTAAGTGATATATTAATTGCCCAGAGACTGCTGTGTCGACTGACAGTGTGAACGCTATAATTTTGACGAATTACCTCACAGCGTCGTCCTTAGAGAAGAGCAGATTGATGGTGAGCTTCGGTTTCTTGGCCGCGGCGACCGGGCCCAGTCTCTGGAAGGCACTCATGCGCTTCTGTCCACTCGTTGGCGATTTCGACCCATCATCGAGTTCATCTGCGGGTTGGACAGATGCTCATGGTTATTTAAGAGGACAAAAAGGGTTCAATTAATAGAAAAGTTTATAAAAAATTTATACCTGCCGTACATTATAGGTACCGTAAAACGGGGTGATTAGAAACTGCAGTATGGTTAGAAACAAAAAGTGGAAAAAGGTTTTTTCGTCATCCTACTGAACTTACAAATACTTGACGGATATGTCGATCAAATCAGACATATCAAGAGACGTCGCAACTGTTGTAAGTTCTGTAGGAAAGCGTTTTTTCACTTTTTAGGGTTCCGTACCTCAAAAGGAAAAGTCCGTCCGTCTGTCTGTCAAGACCCTTTATCTCCGGAACGCGTGGAGGTATCTAGTTGAAATTATACCTAACCACTTCTACAGTAGCTTGAAGGTGAAAAAAACCAAACTTCAAGTTACCGCAAAAACGTATATTTCGACACTCAAGGGAATCAAAATATATAGGGTACTTTCCGTTGACCTAGAATTATGAAATTTGGCAAGTAATATAGTCTTATACTAAGTTCAGGGAAAAATCTGAAAACTATACATTTGTAATCAAATCATAAAAAAGATGTCTTTGAAGTTCGGGAGAAGCTCGGAAAAAACTGCGAGACTCGATTCTTGAACTAATTATAATATGTAAGTACCTACAAATTTGTACGGAACCCTCGGTGGGTGAGTCCGACTCGCACTTGTCCACTTGTTGCACTTTCCATTCATACTGCAGTTTATAATCACCCCGTCTCACTGTATTAATCCTTACCGTCCTCCACCAAGGCGAACATGTCCTGCAAGCTTCCGTGGTCCTCGGTCGGCGAATCCCGCGACGTGGACACCGTTGGTTGATTGGTTTGGACAAACATTGGCGCGTTGGCGTCAGGGTTGGACTGGGCTTCGATGAAGGTCGAAGTGAACGTTGGCAGTTGGAAGCCGCTCTGCGTCGGCCATATTGGCGCGTTGTTGGAGTTGGATGGAGTCTGGCCCGACTCTGAAATCACACAATAGATGCTTTTGTGTGCAATAAAGTATATAAAGCGAGTAAGCAATAAATTAACTCGTCCAGGCCTAGTAACCTAGCAGTCGTAGACCAGGCTCTTGTCTACGTTTGCCAAAGAAAACTCTAAAATGAGTGCAAACCTACGAATAAAAAAACATACTAGTACCTTTTCCTACAAAATACTCAAAAACGGCCCCAGTATCTGATTAAGTAGTCTTTACCAATGAAATGAGCGCAAGATGTACTGTACAGTAAATCACTCCGCGATTGGTTCATTCTCTGCGCCATGCGTGACAGCGTATGATTGGTTGTGCACAAAAACGTCAAACTATTGATGTAACCCGTCGAAATATCTATGTACGTCGCAAGATGACGGTCTGATGGTGGCAGGTGCTTAGATATTTTGCCAGTTAATGATGAACTCGCTCCGATTGGTAACACAATTGACAAGCCCCATTTAGCGCTAGTTACGTAGACATCTCTGTTTTTAACTATCGCTGGTGCAACCATGGATAGTTACGTCTATATTTGCCAAAGTATGTCGGTTGGCCTAAGTGCATACAGAAGACACAACTGACAGCAGAGCTGTTAACAGTAGATAGATAGAGAGATAGATAGAGAACACTTTATTGTACATAAAAATGGAAATTACACAGATATTTCGTAACCTTCTTAGGTTACTCTTGTACAGATGGCGGCCTTATGACTAAAAGTGATGTCTTTCAGACAACCTTTGGCTGGACTGGACTAATACATTGGAGTAGATTAATATTTATTGTTAGTGTACGAGAAATCGGGGGATAAAGTAAGCAAAGTAGCTTCTCTCGTAATTGTATTCACTACAAAAAACAAAATGTTTACCTAATTTACCTAATGAACGTCAAAGCTTCAATTAGTTTCAGAATTAATTCATTATGTGGAGAAAAGGAAAACTCCACATTTATTCTTTTCAAAACACGTTTTTACTTAACTTTAACTGTACTTAAAGTTAGAACTTAAAGTAACACTACGCTAACATTATTTTAATATCAGACATCTTTGTCTTCTAATAATCCTTAATTTTATAACAGGATATTTTGCACAAAGTAAGTTTAACACATATTTTAAACCGCGTCAGTAGTCACTCAATATATATTGAGGAATCTTATAGTAAACCGTATACAGGGTCCCACAAAGGATGTACTATTAGGTATTCTAAAATAAAAAGTTTTAAGTCAATACTAGCTCTTAGGGATTGGTCAAGCTCCCGACTAATTTAGTGCACATAATACAAATTATTCTTACCTATTCGAAGGTCCAACTCTTGCTGTTGTTTCTGAAGAAAACTCTTTGGAACACCTGAAATGACAAGGTTAAGGGTTATACGAGTCGATTTTCATATCGCATAATCGCTCGTAGCCCCGGCTGCCTGAGTGATCTTAAACGATCACGAAGGTTAAGCAACACAGGGCGCGTTCAGTGCATGGATGGGTCGCCGTCTATGCCTAACGCTAGTGTCATTTTTCCGAGCGCTTCCGTGCTTCGCAAGGCACGTTAAGCTGTTGGTGCCGGCTGCCGTCGATAGATGGCAGTCGTTAAGCCAAGTCAGAGGCCTTAGGGCGGCTTGATAACTTCTGACAGTAGACGAGCCACTAGTCTACAAGCCTCCACCAATCCGGACTTGGCCCCCGTGGTGGAGTATGGCCTATACCTTTCTCAGGGAAGAGACCCGTGCCCCTCGGTGGGGACATAATGGCATATATGTAATACCCACATACAATGACTTAACCAGTCATTGAAAATTTTCTCAATTTCGCCTCGTGTGATAATTAGAGCCACTAATGCTGGCTCACACACATATATATACACTAGCTTTTGCCCGCGACTTTGTCCGCATGGAATGAGTAATTTTGGGGATGAAAAGTATCCTATGTCCTTCTTAAACTATCTCCATACCACAAATATCATCGAAATCCTTCCAGCCGTTATTGAGTAACAAACATCCAAACGTCTTCACAAACTGTCACATTTATAATAATATTAAGTAGGACAACCTGCTGGAGGCAATCGCGGCGGATACAGGCCCTGGTTGTTCGTGCCGGCCGTGTACTGAGCAGGGGGGTTCCCACGCCACTGACTCCAAGCTTGGTTCCGCCCCGGCTGCTGCAGCGGCTGGTTCGACCCGGTCAACGGTTTTATCGTGTTATTCGACGACGCTGCGTGGAGCAGAACCAAAGAATTAAATACAAAATACAAATTTATTTATTCCATCTTAGACTACGTACATTGACGGTATCTACTTATAAGTACAAAACTACCTGAAGCAGTACACACCGCTCTTCCTTAACTGGAATGGTGTTGCTAAAAATCTTCGGTGCAATGGCAACCGCTGGAGGCGGACCAGTTACAGCTTGGCAAGAAAGAATAGAAGTCGTAAGTGAAATAACTAATTATTTTACCGAAAATTCACTATGTTTAACCATAAACAAATTGAGATTTTATTCTTTTTGTTGCACTACATAACCCGTGCTGAGGACAATTTTTTTCTCTGTACGTAATACAGAGAAGTTTGTAAAGAGGCTCGAAATTTCGCCGATGCTTGCACTTGCCCATTAGCTCAGTTGGGAGAGCGCTGGCACGGTTAGCCAGAGGTCGCGGCGGCATGGGTGGAATTTTTAGCCCCTAAATAGGTTTCTAAAATTGAGATTTTTTTGTAGGAGACGATGATAAAAAAATACTTTATACTACCTTGATACTTTATCAAATTTACGGTAGAAAGTACGTCATTGCATATCGAACAAATATGCGGGGAGAAAACGCATCTGAGCGGGAGAAAAGTGTATGAAAATCCATTTCTTACGTGGTTTTTCTTTTTTAATTTTGGGTAAGACTATGCGCCGGTAACCTAAATATCAAAAGCCAAAAAGTTTTTACAGTGAGTTTTTATCTCCAAGTTCGCAAAATGACACTGGCCACTAGCTGTGTGTTGGATGGTGTCGGGCTGGCAGTGCGACCCTGCGGCGGCAGGATAAACAATTTGAAAAAAGAACATGTGAAAATTGCAGACGCCATTGGCGCCATTTCCAATTTGTGTGTTGTTTGAGGATTCAGTTTTCGTAGAAAGTAAAATAAAACTATCAAGCAGGTGTAGTATAAAGCACTATGTATCACTCGAGAGAAACTGCGATTCCCGATCTCGGGTGTTTTAAAGCAGTCGCCTACGGCTCGGGCTTCAAACGACACCCTCGACGGTAATCGGTCACTTTCTCCTCTCGGTGAACAATGTACTATTACAAACGTTACGTCAAGATCAAGGGGTCTCACCGTCCATATTGTCCTCTGATATCGTGTCAGCCGATTGGAGCCGATTCCAACTCCCTGAGCCCTGCTGGGCAGGCTTACTAGGTCCAGGCTCTTGGGGCTTTATTGGTCCAGGGAAACCGATGGGCAATTCTTTGAGCACTCTCGGCGCTGGAACCTCTGTTGTGTGTCGCGCCCTATGTAACTTTTGATAAAAAAGTTTTCTAGCTTTTTTTAAGCTCAAACCCAACGCACGCAGATCATCCACATATAGATTAACCGTCTGCTCGTCAGTTATTGCATCTACGGTGGCAAGTATACGATCAGTAAGCTCCCTCACAGACTGGGTCACTGAGCCCGTTCCTGGACTGGAGGTTAGGGCACCTGAGTACGGAATCGGGCTGCAAGAACAAGTATGATGCGTTGTAACTCATATGTTACGTTCACACACAGATGTCAACTCAATGCGCCGCGCGTCTGCGTGCCGCGTAATCATGACAAGCGTTTGGGGCTTAGGCGTCAACTCAGGGTGAGTAACAACTTACCCTGAACGAAACTCACCCTGCGCGCGAGTTGTCACCTTGTGAATTTTGGAGATGTAGATTCACCCAACGTGCTAACCGAGTGTAGGTGAGTTGCCAACTGCACAATTTTGGGGTGGTTAACTCAGCCCACTTTAAAATTTACAAATTAACTTAATACATCCTGACTAAAAATTACTGTTAGTGTTGGTAGGAAACCTGAATCGATGTACTTGGGAGGATTCCTGAAATATTTCTAATCAACGCAGACAGTAATTTTTATTCAGCTTGTATTCAATTAATTTGTAAACATTAATGTGGGCTGAGTTAACCACCCCAAAATTGTGCAGTTAGCAACTCACCTACACTCGGTTAGCACGCTGGGTGAATCTACAACTCCAAAATTCACAAGGTGACAACTCGCGCGCAGGGTGTTTAGTTCAGGGTGAGTTGTTACACCAAAAGCTTGTCATGATTACGCGGCACGCAGACGCGCGGCGCATTGAGTTGACATCTGTGTCAACTCAATGCGCCGCATTGGAACCCTAAAAATGACGCTTACGGCCGTGCAAACTGCTGAGCCGCTGCGGGCTTTGGGGGTTTAGCCTTCTCCAAGTCGTATATCGCCGGAACCAACGATTTGTTCTTCTTGACCAAGTAGGATAAGACGGGCAGGTGCGGACCTCCTTTCAGATTCAATGCGGCCTTGAAAAGCGTCGCCTTTTCGGCCAGATCGTTCCCGAGTATGCACTTGGCGCCTGCGACGAGTAAATTGCCTGCTTTGCTGTAGTGACGCCCTCGGGCGAGCTCTGATATGCCCTCGATTTCGAAGTATTTACTGTAGCGTCTGTAAAAGTGAAACAGACAAAATAGTACATTACTGCAGCGGCCAGCAAGAGGCATTGATGGACGAACGTGTAAATGCATTGAGCATTAAATGCATTACATAATTATTTTATTTCAATTATATTTTTTTTTAAAAGAAATATACAACTTAATATGTAAAAATTTCAAGCGTCTACCTGATACCGTTATTAAAATCGAGCAAAAAACGGCAAAAAAATGACGTTTGTTGTATGGGAGCCTCACTTAAATATTCGTTTTATTCTGTTTTTAGTATTTGTTGTTCTAGCGGCAACAGAACAAATACATCTTCTGTGAAAATTTCAACTGTCCAGTTATCACGGTTCATGAGATACAGCCTAGTGATAGACAGACAGACAGACAGACGGACAGTGGAGTGTTAGTAATAGGGTCCCTTACCCTTTGGGTACGGAAACCTAAAAAGGCTAGTAGGCGATAGTCCTCACAATTCTTGGCATTTAACCACTCGTCTGCCGCGACACAGATCTGTGTCCAACTTAGTATGGGCCACCTATACGTTGCGTTTCGCGAGGGCAGTTCAGGGGTTAATGCCTTGGAGTCATTTCATGTGTACCGCTTTGGCGCCCACAGCATTCGGAAATTTTCCATACTAAATGTATAGGTAGACGACGCTATTTTATTAATATTTATTTTTAGGTATTGTAACAGGTTCTACGGCGAGTAATAGTTAAAAACACTGAAAATATTTTTAAAAAATTATTTTTTTGTTCCAGGTATTTGTAGAGCGGTGGTAGCCTAGTGGACTCGGAAGTGGGAGACCCAGGTTCGATCCCCGGTGCGGGCATGTACCTATGACTTGGTTTTCTAAGTTATGTAGGTACATTTGTGAAGTTATAGTAGCAATACCACTCGCTAACTGTGAAGGAAAACATCGTGAGGAAACCTGAGTGTCTGAGCTATTTACATACCTCAGCGCTCGAAATTGCCAATCCGCGGTGGGCACGCGTGGTGATTAAGCCCATACTCTCTCCCTGAGAGAAGGCCTGCGCCCTACAGTGGGACGTATATAGGCTGCTTATGTATGTAAACTCACTGGGCTGTGGGCACCAGTACCCTCCTATCTTCTGGAACGAGCGATGTCTCTTCAGTTCCTGTGCTTTCGGCGCCCTCAAGTTGGATGTGCAAGTCCCGAATTACCTTCCTCACAATGATTTCATCGGCCACCTCTTTACTGGGTTCTGTGCCATCGGTGTCATTAGTAAACTCCGATTCGCCTATCACCTGGTCAAGAAGTTCCTTCAAGCCTTCAGGTTTGGCTATTAGTATGCTGGCGGCGGCTAAATCGATTTTAGCTAGGAAGAAGTGCCCGTTAGCGGCCGATTTTCGTGCCAACCCGAGATCGAATTCGATCGCTGTGTTCAGACACCTCGTGAAGTTTCTGTAAGGAACAGGATTTGTACGTTTCAGGTTTAGTAAAATTCTGCTTTAGTAAGGAGGCCTTTTTGTCAGTTTTGCATGCACGTTGACAAAATGGCAGCTATTAAAAGTAGTTGAACAGACGACTAGTGTACGAGAAACAGGGGTTAGCTCCCTAAAATCTCCTTTTAACGGACAGAGAAACAGCTCGAAGCAGACTGAACGCCTCACTATTGGTCGGTTTGGCGAAAGTGATAGACAAGTGTCAGCGATTGTTAACATTATTATAAGATTATTGTAGCTTAAAGAAACAGGATCCAGGCGGTTAACTCTACACCCACTCTTAATTAATCCACCCGTCAGCTACGATTTTATAAGGATGTTTGGGTGAAGGTGGCTCCCTTTATTTTCCCACGGCGGATAACCAAACGAATCATATCAATACTAGAACTACGATTAGTGAAAAAAGACGTGAGAGCAATGGGCTTCTATTGTCAGAAAAGATTAAAGTCGAAAAAAATATTCATCATTCAAAAGGCTCATCCGCCATGTTGTTACTTGTGACGTCATTTAGTCTGTGATACCTGTGTGAAGGAGCAAAAAAGGAGGGCATCCATAAAAAATTACCTAAAACGCTTTACGCTTTTTGGATAGTTAACTAAATAATATCATTATCATCATCAGCCATTTGACGCCCACTGCAGGACATAGGCCTCCCTCATGGTTTTCAAAAATTCCCACGTGCCCCGCCCACTGCCACTTCAACTGAGCAATTCTTCGAGCTATATTAGTAACTCGGGTTTTTCTGCGGATCTCCTCATTTCTGATTCGATAACGCAGTGAAACTCCTAACGTAGCTCTTTCCATTGCGCGTTCGGCGACCTTGAGCCGTCTTGTGAGGCCCATAATCGAATCCAAGGCCTTTTCGTAGTCTACAAACGCTAAACATAGTGGTAGATTATACTCCTCGGCCTTCTGTATAATCTGCCGCAGCGTATGTGTATGTGGTCCAACGTACTAAAGCCTTTTCGGAAACCGGCTTGTTCGGGGGGCTGGAAGCCATCGAGCTTGCGCGCGAGACTATTATTAATGATAACAGGGTTTTATCACCTTTCCTACAGAAAAATATCGCCACACTTCGTCCCATGCCTCTGGCGTTTTGCCTTCGAAAATTACGGAATTAAATAACTTTTCCAGAACCCTAAGAACCGGATTACCAACAGTTTCAAACAGCTCAGCTGTAATTCCGTCATCAAACGGTGCTTTCTTGTTCTTAAGCTGTTGGGAGCCATTCTAGTTCATTCATATTAGTCTAGCTCGAGGGTCTTGGTCTCGACCTGTATCAGGTTTTTGTGAGGACGTATATAACTGTCCATAAAATCTTTCAACCAACCTCAAAATTTCTGCACCCGACGAGACGATGCCACCATCTTCAGTCTTCAACTTCGAGAGTCGGCTCTGACCAATAGACAGATCTCTGGAAGAGACTTTAGAGCCCTTTTTATTTTTAATAGCCTCTTCAATAGGGTTGATATTGAAGCGTCGCAAGTCTCTTTTCATCACAGATCTAGAGATCTGTCTATTAAGCCGCTGATATTCTGAAGCGTCACGCGAAGATTGTAGCCTCAGTTGTCAAAGCTCTTCCATGAGTTTGAGGGTGCTTTCTGAGAACTTTTTGGTTCTGTTAGTACGGTGGGTTTTATAAAACTTGGAACCGAGCTCATAGACAGTTTCTATGAACCTGTTATTGATATAGTCTCAGTTTTCCCCAATGTCTAGGCGTTCGAAGCGGTTTTGAAGCTCAGCTTGAAAGCTCTCGGGGTTTTGGATTTGCACGTTTTTGCGCGCTCGTGTCTGAGTTTGATATTCAACTTGCCTCGTACCATCCGGTTATCGCTGCCTGTTTTAACTGCGTTGATCACAGAAACATCTTTGAATATCTCGTCTATCTGCCTCATATCTGCCTTCTCGTCGACAAGATGAAGTCTATTTCGTTTTTTGAGGTGCCGTCTGGACTCATCCACTTCCTGCATTCTGACTTCCTGACGAAAGAGTTCATCATAAAGAGGCCTTCTGTCTCCAAGAACGCAGCCCGTAGATGGCCCCTATCGTTCCTTTGCCCGACTCTAAATTTCCCCACGCTCAGTTCATCAGCGCTTCGCTTGCCCAGCTTGGCGTTGAAGTCCCACATCACAACCGTATAGTTATTGCATTCCACAAGTTTTAGGGTTGTTACATTTTAATAACTTAACTAAATAATACACACATACATTTTGTAGCTAAGGAGTAAACTAAATATTAAATTAAACTAATTAAATATACCGCCCCGGGACACGCCTGATCCAAAAGTTCCCATGACGCTAGCAGCGTTCCCCCGCTGCACCGCCAGGGAAATCCTCTGCATCAGGTATGCCCCGGAACGATGGTCATACCCACGACTTCTCAGGCGTCGACCGATTTCCCTTACGAAAACTCTTCCCTCATCCCCCCATACTCCCATCGTTTCCACAGCCAGTGGGACGAACAAATAATGAAGCATAAGCTGGCTATATTTCCTTATCTTAAGTTTAGCCGCCGCTTCAGCAGCGGCACCTGCAGATGCAGCTGTCAAACCCAAATGGGAAGGCGCAAAAGTGCAAACGCACGTTGCGTCCCACAAGAGGCTCCGACCCTTCTCCCACGGCACCAAGGTGAGACCGTCCGGGCGCTTACCATCACTGCGGCACAACCCTGGTGGCTCAAGAACCGCAGGGACGTCAGCCGAAACCAACGCTCTCCGGACAATATCATTTATCGCATGGTGCCGTGAGAGCCTACCCGCACTTCGCACGCAGTGAAGCCCGTGACGACCCAGGCGATCCACTTCCACTCCACAGACACAGTAGTGTGGCTCGCACACGGAACACCCAAGGCGAAGTGCCACCGCCACGCGCAATGAATCGTCATCTAACAACATCCCCAACTGCGGCGATGGCAACGCGTGCAACCACAAGCCGGACTCCGGCCGGGAAACCGCCAGCAAGCGCGCCTGTTCAGCACCGGCACTAGTTACCAGAAGAGCCTGCCAAACCGTAACCGTATAGTTAGTTTTAGAGGTATGTATGGCTTTAGAAATGTCCTCACACATAAACTCCACTTCCTCGTCTGGATGTTTCGAGGTCGGAGTGTAAACCTGAATGACCTTTGCTTGGTAATTCTGAGTATCAGGTACACTACCCTGCTCGAAACACTCTCGATCTTGATAATGTTGTTTATGAGGAAATTGTAGACGATGAAGCCGACACAAACCCGAGACTTGTAGTCACGTTCCCGGTAGTACAGCAAGTTGCCGGATTTGAGGATTATCGTGTCCTCGCCCTCTCTACGAACTTCTGACAATCCTATGATATCCCATCGCAACTTGCTGATTTCCTCTTCCAGCTCCTCAAATTTTGCGTCAGTACTCACGTCGTATGTTACCAGGTCGAGTCGTCGTTATCTGTGCCGGGGATTTTTCGTACCCCCTCATCATCATCAACCCATTTTGTCCCTACCGAGGGGCACGGGTCTCTTCCCTGAGGAAGGTATAGGCCGGATTCTTCGTACCCCCTGCCCCGTCGTTAACATGACCTCTACCGTAGTCAAGAACAGCGGGTCCCCCGGGGATTGGGGGCCTGGGTATTTCGAACATAACCATTAGGAGTTATGCCACAATCGCCACACCTGGCAGGCGGGTTGGCAATCGGAGTATGCGGTTGGAATCTCAGCAAGACGCTGATGCTCGTCTCCTGGTAATTTATTTCCTTAGCCGCCTTCTACGAAATCCACGGAAGGACTTGGAGTGAAGCTATTCTTAATCCGGCCCCACACGGATCCATGAATTAGAATTATATAGGGTGTAACAAAATTCATCCGAAAAAGGGGGTTTTACTCGTCATTACGAATATGTTTTTTTACTGCAGGAAAACCTTTGAAGTGAAACTGAAACTGAAGTGTGCAAGCGGAAACTAAGAAGTGAGTAAATACCAATAAGCTACATAAAATACTTGTATATAGGGATTTCACGATTGCAAACATACCTCTGGTCTTCACTTTGCGACCCTCCGTCACTGGGTACCACTAGAGTGGTATTCTCTGGAATAGGTTTCAGTTCAACGAAGATGCCATCGACCTTGATAGTATTTTTCGTTGTCACACGTGCGATCTCAGCAGCGTCAGCAGCTGTCAGTGTCACTTTATCCCTCGAAAATCGCGGCGGATACTTCCCCAGTAGCAAATCGCACAGTTTATAATTGGGGATAAAGCATTTATTTCGCTCTACCTGGGCTTTTAAGATGCTGATTAGATCTGAAAGTAGTTTGTGGAGACCTTCGCGGGCTTTATGGGCGGCGACGTGGCCGACTGCCTTATGTGTGTTGCTGTATCTCTTCTCCTGTTTACATCGATTGATGAGGCGTGTCAGCAGTGCACTGAAAATCAATTGTTAGTGAGTATTGTGACGGTTTGGATATTTACATAAACAGTTTTTCTTTAAGGCTTTTAGTTTTGGCGTGACGCTCGCTCGCATAATTTTAATGAGTTTTAAAAGAACTAGCACTACCCGCGACTAGGTCCGAGTGGCTCTAAATATGTTACGGATACTTCTAGCGCATGTGAAATAAATATAACAAAAAAATGTGTATTCATTTACATACATCTTTATTTTTAACTTTTTTTAAACAAACCTACTGTAACATCCGTAAATACTGTAGCTCCAGGGCTACAACTACGTGTTTTGCTGTAACTTTGTTTAAAAAAAACCGGCCAAGTGCGAGTCGGACTCGCACACGAAGGGTTCAGTACCATTATCTATACAACATTAGACGCAAAGATAAAAAAATCACATTTGTTGTATGGGAGCCCCCTTAAATAATTATTTTATTTTGTTTTTAATATTTGCTGTTATAGCGAAACAGAAATACATAATCTGTGAAAATTTTAACTCTCTAGCTATCACGGTTCTTGATATACAGCCTGGTGACAGACAGACAGACGGACGGACGAACGGACAGACGGACGGACAGACAGACAGCGAAGTCTTAGTAATAGGGTCCCGTTTTTACCCTTTGGGTACGGAACCCTAATATTAATCTCTTCGATTATATTTATAGTATAACCTCTTCACACATTACGTTACACGTTTTTCCCTTAGGTTCTAACATGACCAGGTTCACTCTAGAGCGTGGTCTCTCACTATGGGCCTCATAAGAAAGCTCAAGGTCACACAACGAGCTGGAATGGGCTATGCTCGGAATTTCTCTACGAGATCGAATCAGAAGTGATGAGATCCGTAGATGAACGAACGTCGTCGACATAGCCCCAGGAATTAGTAAGTTGAAGTGGCAGTGGGCGGGGCACATTAGCACGCAGAACTGATGGCCGATGGGGCCGAAAAGTTCTCGAATGGAGACCGCATATCGGCAAGCGCAGCGTAGGACGACCAGCCACAAGATGGACAGATGACCTCAGCCAAGAGGCAGGAAGACGCTGGATGCAAGCCGCTTCCAACCGGTCTCTTTGGAAATCCATTGGGGGAGGCCTATGTCAAGCAGTGGACTTCTTGTGGCTTAATGATGATGATGACTCTAGAGCAGGCAACGTAAAACTTGCCGAGCGAAAATCAGTCCCCCGTAAGATCCTGCTGTTTGAAACTTTCTTCTACAATTGACCTTGTTTACAACTGCAAAATGTTGTAATCGTTCGGCACTCTTAGGGAGCGTGTCCCACTCGCACTAGTCCGGGTTTTTTTTACTTACATGTCCTCGCCGCCAGGTATGGATTTGTTTGCAGCAACGATTGCCCTCAGATCTTTGGAAGTGGAGACGCTCAAGTCCGGTTGGCTTGAAATTTTTCTTCGCATAGAATTCAACTTTTGAATAAGGTAATCTTTCTCATTATCGAGCTTTTCAATCAAAGCAAAGTTTGACGCTGCACTTTGCGCTTCGTCCGCACTTGTTATACTTCTTCCAGCTCCTGATACATCTTGAAGTATAGACTTAACCTTCATGCGAATATTTTTTCTTCTCCCTTGTAAACCATTGTTTTGCTTGCTGCAAAGTTATTAACAATTAGTAGGTCTACATCTAAGCACATACCACCAGCGGGATTCGATCCAACGGGACACTGTCTTTGTGCAATAAAGAATTAATAATAATAATAACGTCCGATAAGTCCAGTTGTCCGCTCATTATCTAATCTTATTCGTCCAAGAAATACCCTTCACAATTTTATAGTACTCTCTATTAAAAAAACCTGCCAAGTGCGAGTCGGACTCACGCACCGAGGGTTTATTATTTGTCGTTAGAATATATAATAAATCCCAAAATCACGCCAAGTTTGATGTCTGTATGTATTACTGTTTTTACGATAGAGCATTTTACAAACAAAAAAAAAACAGCCCAGTGCGTGTGGGGCCACGCGCAGTGTAGGGTTCCGTAGAAAGAGTAGGTTTTAACTGCTTTACAGAACTAACTTCGTAATTTTCAATGCGTACCAAGTTTTCCTTTTATAAGTTGGTCGTCTATGTCCGATCGACTACGGAACCCTACAAACAGAGTCCTTTCAAGGTCGGACGGACGGATGGACGGACGGATGGATGGATGGACAGACGGATGGATGGATGGACAGACAGAATATTCCTGGGCTATTTGAAGACGACCTCAGATTAAGGAAAAAAGTAATTTTGCGTAATGTATTCCTACCGTAGTAAAAAGTTATGGGTCATTTTCGGCAATATCCCAACTAAATTAATTACAATATTTAATGTACTTACATCAGCTCAGATCTCCGTCTGGTAAGTCTACTATTAATTTGTGTAATAACTTTGTCTATTGAAGAGTTGTATTGTTTATCGTCAATTGATTGATCCAAAGCCACTAAGTTTAAATACAAAATCCGATGCCTTGATGTTTTATTCAGTAACCCAAAGGAACCAACTATGTCTTCTGGTAGGCCAAAGGTATTTTGAAAAGTATTTGGTTTCACTTCATTAATGTTTGGGGTGTTATTTGGATTTGGAACATTTACATTTCTTGCTTGAACTTCTGACAAGTGGGTAGAGCTTGTTGCCGCTGCACAGTTTATAACAATGTGATTTTGTGCATTGCGAGAGCTTCCCGCTACTGGTGTGGACCAATCTTCTTTATATTCACTGCAAGGGTATTTTGTTTTAAATGAATTAGGCATAAAACAGAAGGCGTAGGTTTAAAATAAGTAAGTTTTTTTTGGGTAAGATTTTTTTTTTAAATTTAATATCGCTCAGCGTGCTATGGAAAGGGCTATGCTCAGGGTTTCTCTGAAAGATCGAATTCGACACGAGGACGAATCCGACAGAGAACCAAAGTCACCGACATAGCCCACTGAATTAGCATGCTGAAGTGGCACTGAGCCGGCCATATCATCCGAATAACTGATTACCGATGGGGTAGATGAGTTCTTGAGTGGAAACCGCGGATCGGTAAACGTAGTGTAGGATGTCCTCAGACTCGGTGGAGCGATGATCTTCGCAAGGCGGCTGGCAAGAGCTAGATGAGAGTAGCCGAGGACCGTGCTCAGTGGCGTGCAATAGGAGAGGCCTATGTCCAGCAGTGGACAAGCATAGGCTGATGATGATGATGAAGATTTTTTTTGTCTCTTTTATATCTGCTAACAGCTATTGGAATATAGTCAGATGGGTTTTAGCTTAGTATGGTGTTTGGATGTTAGTAAATTATTATTATTATACTTTATTGCACACGAAAACACATTACAGGAAAGAATATTCCTATCATACAGGAAAGGTAAGGTCTATATATTCTTCTTCTGGATCGGTTCTCCACTCATCACGGTCATGGGCGAGATGGGATGCTATCTATTCTATCATCATCATCATTCAGCCACAAGAAGCCCACTGATGGACATAGGCTTCCTCCATGGATTTTCAAAAAGACCGGTTGGAAGCGGCCTGCATCCAGCGTCTTCCTGCCACTTGGATAAGGTCATATTCTATAGAATTGAAATCTACAGTAGATAGATCTGTCATAGGGCAGTTTCATCCACTTGACATTGTCTCTTGTATCTGGTGAGCACATATTTTATATGATATGAGTGTCCAACTCGCACTTGGCACTATTACTAATTTTATACACTGTTTACCCGTCCCTGGGTCCCAGTGGGTCGAGCCACCTGGTCAACAGGTAATTTTAATTACCTGTATAGTCTCCACAAATCTTTTTGGCAGTAATGTGAACATAGTCACAGATCATTTGCACATCGTTTACTGTCTTTACAGTGTATGTGTGAGTAACATACTACTTTAGAAATTTACTAATAGTAATTTACTATGCATTGTATAGTCCACACAAATGTTTTTGGCAGTAATATAAACATAGTCACAGATCATTTACACATCGCTTACTGTCTTTACAGTGTCATCATCATCAACCCATTATGTCCCCACCGAGGGGCACGGGTCTCTTCCCTGAGGAAGGTATGTGTATACTACTTTAGAAATTGACTACTTAATAGTAATTTACTACACATCATACTACGTCAATTACTCACACATACACTGTAAAGACAGTAAGCGATGTGTGCAAACAATCTGTGATTATGTTCACGTTACCGCCAAAGAGTTGTGTGGACAATACAATAGAGCGAAATAAAATAAAATATCATAACTTGTCTACCAATCCGTAATAAGGAATTTGACAAATGAAGCACAGCGGTCTCTAGTGGGAATCAATCCCACGACCTTTGTTTGGTCAGGGTGTAGCAAAGGGTGTGCAAGGGAAAAAAACCGGCCAAGTGCGAGTCGGACTCGCGCACCGAGGGTTCCGTACAAACCTGCAATGTCAACAACATTTTTTCACGTGTTAAAGGCAATTAGATCTAAGTATTTGATATGAATTTCAACTTGATAGCTCTACGCGTTCATGAGGAAAAAAGTAATAAGTTTATATTTATTAAAAAGTATATATTTTGTAATGTAACTAAAAATTTAAGGTTTTCGGAATTTTTCCTTTATGTGTGCTATAAAACGTTGCTTCATGCCAAATTTCAAGATTCTAGGTCGACTGGAAGTACCCTTTAGGTTTTGATTCCCTTGCGAGTACTTGCGAGTTTCAAAATATGCAGCTTAAATTGCTGTTTCTTTTGATTGCGTTGACATAGAAGTTAGATTTTGTTACAGCTTAAAGGTATTATAGACCTGAGTATTTGGTATGAATTTCAATTTAATACCTCTACGCGTTTATGAGGAAATGGGTAGTAAGTTTAAAATTATTAAAAAAAAATATATTATGTGATGTAACTAAAAATTTATGGTTTTCGTAATTTTTCCTTTATCTATGCTATAAGACGTTGCTTCGTACCAAATTTCCAGATTCTGAGTTCACGGGAAGCACCCTGTAGGTTTTGATTCCCTTGCAAGTGTCGAAAATTTGCGGCATAAACGGCTGTATCTTTTGATTGCGTTGACTTAGAAGTTTGATTTTTTCACAGCTTCAAGGGACAGTAGACCTGAGTAATTGATATAAATTTCAGCTTCATACCTCCACGCGTTCCTGAGAAAAAGGGTCTTGACAGACGGACGGACGGACGGACAGACGGACAACAAAGTGATCCTATAAGGGTTCCGTTTTTTCCTTTTGAGGTACGGAACCCTAAAAAGAGAAAAATTTCGCAAAAGAAAAAGGGTCCCCGTAACCCCTTATTTTATATTTTAAATCAAAGGGGGGCAACAAAATGAGCAACTTTGTCCCCTAAAAAAAATCTCTAAATTAAATATTTCAGATTTTACAGGCAAGTAAAATTTTATATGGCTATACGCGGAAAAAAATTGACTTCAGAAAACAGGTCCCCGTAGCCCCTCCTTTTTATATTTTTAAATCAAAGGGGGGCAACAAAATGAGCAACAATTCCCCATAAAAAAATCTCTAAATTAAATATTTCAGATTTTACAGGCGATTAAAATTTTAAGTGTTTAGCCATATAAAATTTTAATCGCCTGTAAAATCTGAAATATCTAATTTTGAGATTTTTTTTAGGAGGCAGTTGCTCATTTTGTTGCCCCCCTTTGATTAAAAATATAAAAAGGAGGAGGTACGGGGACCCTATATTTTTTATTCCGAATTTTTCTGTCTTTTATCCCTTGCACACCCTTTGCTACACCATGACCCTGAACTGATCTGAATGATGATTGTAGCGGTTAAATTGAGGATGTACTCACTTACCCCATTTTGCCTAAAGCAGAGTACTTAATGCCATTAACGTACCTAGATTTGAAACCTTCGAAATTTTACGGAAATCTCAGCAAAATAACAGAAATTCTAGGCGATAATCCGTCCGGGCCGAAATCAGAACTTTTTAAAGATGGAACCGATATATACCTATTAGTTAGGATATCAATAATATTGAATGGATTCATGTATTAGAATCCGACGAATTCAAATATGCTAATAGGAAGGTATTCACTTCAACTGTACACTGAACATTAAATATGGGTCGTTTAATATCGCACTTCGGCTCTGATTCGTCAATCCACGCGATCTGTACGAAGCTCGTATTAATACCTATTAGTTTGAATATTCTACGAGTCGCGATCTATGATTGGATACAGTCGTGAATCTAATATCGAGTCGATACCAGCGGACCAATGACCCAACATGATACGATAATATTCTACGAATCGCAATCTGTGATTGGATACGGTCGTGAATCTAATATCGGGTTGATCTAATTCCAACGAACCACGGATCACCTACCATTCAAGTTAGATTAATGCGTTAACGTTGGCACAACACTACATGATTACATGCATTTATTACTCAACGTTGACAGAGAATGTTGCAAATATTGTACCCACCACATTGCAGTGTGACCTGATTAAAAAAACAAAGTAGTCGTCATGACTAACATTGCCTAACGTTGGCACAAAAGTCCTTACACTTGTCAACGTTGACAGTATATGTTGAAAATATTTTGCTCACCACATTACACAGTGTGGCCTGATTAAAAAATCTAAGAGAGATTATCAAATTCATCGTCTCAACTTTCTCGTGGGTACGAGTGAAATTAATGTATAACTAACAAAAGCGCGAAATACGAAATATTTATGCAAAATGACTACTTATTTATTACTCTATAGGTATTGGTAGAATTTTAATAATCAAATAGGTATAATTATATTCATTACTGAACGCATTAGTTTGTTTGACCTTTTGACAGTTCGCTTTGACGTTGTTTTGTTTTTGTTAGGAATTTAATGTAAATAAAACTGCATGCAATGAAGAGCGTTATTATTTTCTATGGATTTATTCATTTATGTGCATCGAAGGGGCCTCCGTGGATCTACGTATTCACTCTGGCGCACTCTGCGTCTCATCGGCAACTCCTTGACACCGGCGAAGCTCGTTAGGCATTAATATATTAAACGTACACTGTGCAAGGAGATTTTTAAAATATAAGGTAGGTACAAATATACAAAAAGTTACGCAGGCAGATAGCAGGGTTTGCCACAATCTTCACTAACTTTGTTTTATCAACATTCGTTCGCCGCAATGATCTATATTTTAGATAATAATGAAGGCCTCATCCTAATATACGAATTAGGCTTTCGTTTGAAAGTATATTTATGTGATATTATAAGTTATTGGGCTTAATTACCACGCGTGCCCACCGCGGATTGGTGATTTCAAGCGCTGAGGTATGGGAATAGCTCCGACACTCAGGTTTCCTCACGATGTTTTCCTTCACCGTTAGCGAGTGGTATTGCTACTATTGTGAAGTTTCACAAATTCACAATGATGTGGTGATTAAGCCCATACTCTCTCCCTGAGAGAAGGCCTGTGCCCTACAGTGGGACGTATATAGGCTGCTTATGTATAACTTATTATTTGTGGGGTTATAACTTAGATTATACGACTTCGGTTGTTGATACAAATTAGCAAAGATCTGGCATGTCATTGGTCCTGTAAGCATGTAACTCTCTCCCATCTAAGTTTGGTTTCTACTGTATTTTGAGTAATTTAGACTATAATATGGACAGATATAAGAGACATCACCGATATTCATGTATCGGTCAGGATATTATAATATTACTTGGCTTAATATTCAGTATTGATAATACTTGAAAATATCGGTATTAACCCGTCTTTAGAACTTTTGTTGTGAACTTGTGACACATACATAATGTAATGATTACTTTACTTTATAATCTGTGGTTGTGACCACAGACTAAAAAGTAATATGTTCAAGTCAAGCTCAGTGGCCTAATTACGCGCACCAAATCCTGAGCAATTCCAATCGTCTAACTGTCAAATTCCATACTAATTTGACAGTTAGACGATTGGAATCGCTCAGGATTTGGTGCGCGTAATATAGGGGCTGGTTCAAGTGGGTTCAAGCCATGGACTGTGTGTGTTTCTTTTTTTGGATGAAGTTCCATCCCTTACCGTTCCGTTACATGCACAATGTTGTAAGAAAACATTGACAAAGAACAAAAATGGAAGTGCTTCCTCTGCCGGCTTCAATAATGGTATCCGGCGTCGCGTCGGCTGCGGCTGCGCGAATCTATCGAGGATCTATCGACTGGCATGGAAAATAAATATTTTTTTCCGTTACTGTATATTCTTAAGCTTAATTAAAAAATATTTAAGTTCAGGGTGACTGCAACTAAAATGCTGAGGATGTTGTTTTATTGACTGTACTTCCGGTTCCGTACCCGAAGGGTAACAAACGGGACCCTATTACTGAGACTGTCGGTCTGTCTGTCTGTCTCCCCATCTGTCTGTCTGTCTTTCTGTCTGTCACCAGGCTTCATCTCATGAACCGTGATAGCTAGGCAGATGAAATTTTCAGAGATGATGTATTTCTGTTGCCGATATAACAACAAATGCTAAAAATAAAATAAAATAAATATTTAAGGGGGGCTCCCATACAACAAAAGTATTTTTTGACGTTTTTTCTCAATATTAAGAACGGAAACAGATAGATGGTTGAAATATTCACAGAATATTTAGTTCTATGTTTGCAAAAATATACAATTAAATTAAAATAAAATATATATTTAAGGGGGACTTCCACACAACCGTTATTTATTGTGTCTAATGTTGTACAGATACGGTACGGAACCTCTCATGCGTGAGTCCGACTCGCACTTGGCCGGTTTTTTTCTGTATGTAATGTAAGTAATGAAACGGTAACTATTGTTACATTAAAAAAAAAACAAAAAGGCGGTATGGGCTTGAACTCTTAGCCTTTTCCATAAAGGAAAAAATAGGAAAAAAAGCGCGGGAAACCATTGAAATAACCAGGCGGGATTTTCAAAGTTTTTTATTAATTTCATCGATTACTCTTGTATAAATCGGGGTTTTTAGAAATAAAAGGCGTCTGGAGACACAAATAAAAAGAAACCAATCATGGGGAAGGTGCGAACAAGAAAGAGAAAAAAAGATGATGCTGAAGAGAAAATTGAAGGAGACTCGACGTCGTCGTCGTCCGAGTCAGAGGTCGAAAGCGCAGATAAGTACAAACCTTATCTGGTAACAGATTACAAGAGACGATACCCTGAGGATTCCGGTGCTACAGAATTTGTAGTATTCGTAGTCTTCCAATGCGGATATACCTATAGGAACCCGAGACCTAATGTCCATATCTAGCTGTATCAAAAGGTTTAATAAAGGAATCAAATACCTTAGGTCAATGAACAAGTTCAAAATTGCCATATACTTCGAAAAAGCCAGCCTTGCTAATGCCTTCTTGAACAATGCTACATTTTTAAAAGACTACCAATTTAAGGCCAATATACCTGCTTCAAGCACTGAAATTACTGGTATAATTAAAAATGTACCCACCAACTTGACAAACAAAAAGATATTCACAATGCTATCAAGTTACAAGAAAATAATATCTGTTCGAAGATTCACAAAAAGGACCAAAGTTGATGATAACTTCATTCAACAGCCGCTGCAGACAGTAGCCATCACGTTCGCGACGTCAGTTCTTCCAGACTACGTGGATTTGGACGGTTGGCGGCATGACATCTCAGCGTATGTTCCACCAGTCAAACAATGTTTCCGGTGTCTCAGGTATGGCCATTTAGCAAAGTTTTGCAAGAACTCCGAGCGCTGCTCCATCTGTAAAGAAGACCACTCATATAAAGTTTGTAAAACTCCGATCGATCAGGCCAAATGCTTCCATTGTGATGGCAATCACGTTAGCATTTCAGCTCAGTGTCCAATTAAGCAAAAGAAAATACAAGAAAACAGACAAAAAGTTCAGACACCATCATTTGCTGACATATTCAAAAATGGGAATTTCCCACCTCTCGGCCCTAAGAAGCCTCTCGATCTCTTGACATTATTAAAATCAAATGACAAGGCACTGAATCTCTTAGTACAAAGCATTATAAAAATTATTACATTAAATAAGACACAAGATACCCCAATATCCTCTAAAAATGTGTTAGATGTTTTAAGCGATTTTTTCAACTCCAGTGATACCAAAAACATTAGTACAAATTCACAGATAAATTAAAGATAGTACAGTGGAATGCTCAAAGTCTGTTATGTAATCGTCATATTTTTACTCAATTTTTGTATGAAAATAATATTGACATAGCATTACTTTGCGAAACTTGGCTCAAGCCTACACAACGTTTAAATATTAAAGGATACTCAATAGAACGCAATGATTGTGGCAATAAACACAATGGTGTTGCCATAGTCATTCGTAACAACATACATTATAGTAGATTAAAAACATTTTTTGATGATTCACTTCAGAATATTGCTATCAAAATAAACTTTAATAACAGTTCATTATCAATGGCCAGTCTTGATATCCCAACAAATTGTAGTCCTACTTTTAGAAAAACAAAATTTGTTAATTTCATTAATACCTTACCACAACCCTGCTTAGTAGCAGGTGATTTCAATGCACATCACACCATGTGGGGTTGCCAATCTGTCAGTCCTCGTGGAAGAGATGTCCTCGATGCTGTAAATGAATGCAATTTAGTGTTATTAAATGACACACAACCAACAACTGTAGGTACAAATAACTGGAGACCAAATGGTTTGGATTTAACAATAGTCAGTCCCTCTATAGCCCTTAATTGCAATTGGACAGTATATGATGATCCCCTGGGAAGTTATCATCTACCCACAATAACTGAGATTTTGTTCAACACTATCACTGATTCTTTTACAAACAACTTTATTTCTCAAAATAACACAGCTGCACTCAAAAGACCTAATCTACGGCTAGTAAATTGGAATAAGTTTTCAAAGCTCGCCAACACTATGCTTAAAGAATTTATTATTAACCATAACGATCCTCTACAGTCTTACTATGACTATTGTGATATCATTCATAAAGCTATTAATCAATCGATGTTTAGAAGTCAGGCCCAAAATTCAAATATGAATAATAATAGCTCGAAACAGACAGGAAGCAATTTTAAATACCGGCATCCTCCTCTGCCATGGTGGAATGAAAAGTGTGCTAAAGCAGTTCAAAAAAGTAAAGAAGCTTTTATTATATTTAAACAAGATCCTAGTGATTTAAACTATATTAATTTTAAAAAAATGCAGGCTGAGAAAAAACTTATTATTAAATTAGAAAGATTAAATAGTTGGAAGGAATATTGTACTGAAATAAATAGATCCACTCCAATTTCTAAAATTTGGCAAACTATGCGTAAATTTAATAAATCCTACAGTAAAAATACGAAACTAAATAATAATAATGAAATATTTTGGATAAATAACTTTTTAAGGAAATATACACCTGACTTTGTTTCACAACCAATGCAAATAAATAATACTTCTTCCGTAAACCCCACCAATAGTTACATTATCAATCCATTCACCATAGATGAGTTAAAAGCAGCTATCAAGTCACGTAAAGACACAACCTTTGGTTTAGATTGCATTTCTTACAAAATGTTTCAAAAACTGGAAACAGATTGCCTTGTGAAATTTTTAAATATTTTAAATTTACTCTGGGAACAATCAATAATTCCAAAAGAGTGGAAACAAGATTGCTTGGTTCCAATTCTAAAAGCAGGAAAAGATCCAAATGATGCAGACTCTTACCGTCCCATTGCATTAACATCTTGTGCAGGTAAACTTTTTGAGCAACTTATGAAACAACGTCTTGAGTTTTATATTGAATCCAATCATATTCTTCCAAGAAATCAGTTCGGGTTTCGTCGCGGTCGGTCAGCAAGAGAAAGTATAGGGCATCTCTTCCATGATACTGATGCTGCGGTTAACAGTAATAAACATCTTGTCTGTATTTTTTTCGATATTGTAGGAGCATTCAATAACATTAATCATTCTGTTTTATGTACCATTCTTTCTTCTTTGGGAATACCTGAAAAATGTGTTAGGTGGATTTATGAGTTTATCAGTGGAAGAGAAGTTTATGTTAAAATGAGTTGCAATAATATTTTTGGTCCTAGATTGTCAACTAAAGGCGTCTGTCAAGGTGGCATTTTGAGCCCTTTATTGTATATTCTCTACATCCACAGGCTCAATGAAATATTAGGAACAGAAGTCAGCAACTTACAGTTTGCCGATGATTTGGCTATTTACATCATCAACCCATTATGTCCCCACCGAGGGGCACGGGTCTCTTCCCTGAGGAAGGTATAGGCCATACTCCACCACGGGGGCCAAGTCCGGATTGGTGGAGGATTGGCTATTTATTGCAGTGGTAATAACATCACACACACAACTCAAAAATTAAATTTAGCACTGGAAAAATTACATAGTTACTTTCAATATTTAAATCTAGAAATCAGTCCAGCTAAAACTAAAGTAGTCATATTCTCAAAGAAAAAAGTCATCCCAGTTAAGCTACAATATGACAATAACTTATTACCAATTCAATCTCAAACAAAGTTTTTGGGTGTAGTTTTTACACAGAATCTCTCATGGTGTAGATATGTTGATTGCATAACGGAACGAGCTTTAAGAGCTACCAACACTTTAAGATCTTTGGTTGGCAGCCATTGGGGTGCTGATCCTAAGATTCTTTTAACTCTATACAAAGCCCTTGTAAGAAGTCACTTTGACTATGGTTTTTTCTGTTATTGTATAGATCCAAAATTAGTAGATAAACTTGAAAAGATCCAAAATATAAATTTAAGATTAATCTTAGGAGCCTTTAAATCATCTCCAATTAATTCAATGCAGGTTGAGTGTAACTTGTGTCCATTAATGATCAGATTCAATAATTTAAAACTTAATTTCATTATCAAGTTGTTGTCTGAAGATGGCAATCTCCTTCTTTCTAAACTGCTAAGGCTTAACTCTAATAACTTTTTAACTTGTAACATTCAAGAAACTTTAACTTATAAGACTAAATATAATATCTACAACAGTAGTACTTTGCCTTGTTATGAAGGATCATATGAGAGCAAATTCTGTGGGTTGAAGATTCTCATAGATAGGACACTGAGTGATAAATATGCAGTTTACAATAAATTGGATGAACACAGAGAGTTTAGACAAATTTATACAGATGGCTCGAAATTTAACGAAAACGTCTCCATGGCTTACTATGATCCTGTCACTAAATTGGGACATGGGTTCAGATTACCATCAAGTGCAAGTATATACACAGCAGAAGCTCAAGCCATTTATGCATCTTTAGAATATATAGAATCAACTAACCTCAGTTTCAAGAAATGGTTGATAATTTCGGACAGCATGAGCGTTTTAATGGCACTGTCAAATCCCACGTACAATGGTAGCACAAACTATATTATTTATAACATAAGGCAGAAAATTAGTAGGCTTTGGCTCAATCAAGATAGAGAAATACGTTTGTTTTGGACACCATCTCACATTGGCGTCTCTGGCAACGAACTCGCTGATAAACTTGCCAGCTCTATAATAAAAAACCCCAATATTCACCAAATACCTGTCAAGAACATTAAGTTGCCAGCTTCAGATTGCAAAACCGACATTAGAACGAATATTAAACATCAATGGATGCTTCATTGGAGAGAAACGACACAAATAAAAGGAAAATGGTACAGCTATATTAACTCGGACATTAAGAGACCATGGTTTATCGTCGGAAAATATGTACATAGAAACTTCTACACAACAATTTGTCGTTTGAGAATTGGACATGGCAGATTTAATGAACACTTACATAGATTGAAAATGATTCCTTCCCCAAATTGTACATTTTGTAATTCTGAAAACCAATCTCTAAATCATATATTTTTTGATTGCCCTCAATTCAATATACAAAGACTAGTATTTATTGACAGCTTATTGAACATTTACAAAGAAGCCCTGGATGTCCCGCGCTCTATTCAGGATCTCCTTAAGAATAACGAAGCATTTTACCCTATTTATAATTTTATCAAGAATACCATTGGAGTTATTTGAAAAATAATAATACACCGGAATAGACCTATATTACCTAATTTGACAACACGGATTGACCTAAACATACTGGATTATGAAGTTAAAGAATAAAATACGTTAGACAAGGCTTTGTGCCTCGAATATACAATAAAGATTGAAGAAAATACCTACGGAAAGACAAGGCTTTTAGCCTCAATCAATATGAAGAGGAGAAAAGAAATTAAAATAAGACCAGGCGGTATGGGCTTAAGCTCTTAGCCTTTTCCATAAAGGAAAAAATAGAACAAAAAAAAAAAAAAAAAAAAAGGAAAAAATATTACAAAAAAAAAAAAAACAAAGTCACAACAAGATTTGACAGAATTTCAGCGTTCTGTGAATTTCAGTCAGACGGAAAACATCATGAAAACATTGCGTAAATATTGAAGAAGTTCACTGATTCTTGTTGATATTTAAAGCATATCTTGGTACGTTCATGCATTACGTACTCAGCTTTAGGAAAAATGGGGTAAGTGGGTACATCCTCCATTTAATTGCCACAGAATTATAATTGAGTTCAGATAGACAAACTAAACTCAGTCAGTTTCTTGGCAGTCCTTAGGCAGGATCTTAGTAACTCTAGGAGCTTGATTGTTTGGTACCCTGTATCACTATCGTTTCGTAGGCAGGTCCCTTTGGTGTGGGGCACATAGGAAGGACGTGGGACGATGGCGTGGAAAAGATGGGTCGGGTTGGTTGGTGGGTAAAAATGACTTAAAATGTACTTCAGTCATGTTGTATAAAAGTGAATTGAAAGGACGCAGCGTTTTTCCGCGCCCTCTTCCACATCCTTTTTACATAGAAAGGACGTGGGATGAGGGCGCAGAAAAACGCAGATGCCCCACACCTTTCAAATCAAAATTCGTCAGTGGCAAAATCTGTAGGTAAACCATACAATCATCAGGAATTGATTATTTTTTTCATTGTGTGTGTACCGAATATCTAAGATTTGTTTTGTTTACCTTTGGTGTGGGCAATAAATTTGGAAATGCTATGCTTCTAAAAATGCTGTTCAAGTCAAAAAATTGATATTAGTTTGATATTTCTTGTATGAATGACTTAGGACAATAATTAGTAGGAAAGAGGCCTTCTAGTTCTAGTTAGACCTGAGATTTCTGCACTTAGCCTCATAGTTGGGCCACAGTACATAGGAAAGAGGCCTTATTTATGGGATGCAGGAATTATTTACCCCCTCGTCAGCAAAAGTAAGCAAAGCTCGTACTCCCCCCTCCCATGCTTACGTAAATATTGTTATAGGTATGCATTTTTCTTATAACATATTCTGTTTTTTTATTGATTCATCAGCAGCAGTTATAAGTCTAGAAATAAGAAATAGTGTACGGTGCAACCGCACATGTTTTGTCCAGTCAGCAATTCACCTAACTAGCGCGGAAACAGACTTTAGTTCGCAACTGCCAATCAGCCGCGCCGCGCGTTCTCATTTTTCATCTATCATTTATATCGTTATTCAGTTTAATATAGTGATAGTTTATTAGCAATTGAGTGCTTTCATTTCTAGCCGATAGCACCCCAGCTACCTACCCCATTTAGCTTCCCGGTTACAAGACAATAGCTAATCTTGTAACCAACCGTAAGAGCCGTACTAGATCATAGCGTGACTTGTAGGCGCTCTTACATTTATGGTCCTTCGAGCAAAGAACTTACAGTGACATTGGGTGTACAAAGTGAACTAATAGTGACTTGTTTCGTGAATAAGTGGATTTTCTGAAACAACTATAGCAGCAGAGCAAGAGTTTAGAGCTGAGCAAGCCTAAACACTTCTACATCCAGAGTAGATCGCCATACCAGCATACTTGGTTGATCGCCTGGACAGCAGCACGAGCCGTGAGCAGCAATCAGCATCAGCAGGACGAGCGTCCAGCACACAGCAGCACAGCATAGCGAGCACCTGGGTTTGGTGACACGAGCGAGTCACACGCAGCCCTGCAGCAGCATCAGCAACGCAGCGATCAAAGTAAGATCTTTCCAATTTTTTTCTGCTTTTACTAAAAATGGAAGACTTACTCGCTAACCAGCAACAAATTACGGAAGGTATCGACCAACTTCTCAGCAACTTTAAGAAAGCCGGGTCCGATCGCAAGACCCCAGACTACATCAAACGTCTTTTAGATACTTTAGATTCGTATTGGAGTGAGTTTAAGAATGCCCATACGAGTTTATTAAAAATAGGAGATCAATCACATCCGTATTTCATAAACAATCAATATGAATTTACGCGTACCAAATACTACAACGTTCGATCATTTATCGAGAACTATCGATCATCAGGCGAGCAAAAAACGCCTACTACGCCGCTTCTGCGTCCCGCAACCCCTTTAGCATTTCCCTCCCTGCCCAGTCTCAAGGCACTAACAGCAAAACTGAAGATTTACTGAAAAAGCAATCGAGTAACTTCAGAGCTTTCGAACGAACGGTAGCGAACGTAGATCTTAACTTAGTAACAGAAAAGTGGGAGTTTGAAGACCTGCTGCGCACACTGCAGTCACGGTGGTCGGTAATAGATAGTCTGCATTGGGAGCTTGATTCTATCTTAGAAGGGTCAAACAAAGCGTATGAAGAAGCGTTTTCCAACTATGAACGCACTTACAACAGCATGAAAAAGAGCATCAACAGTAAACTTTGGTCGGTATCCCATAGAGATAAAATAACGCCGCAATTAGATGTACCTACATTCAGCGGAAGTTATCAGCAGTGGGTGTCCTTCAAGGATCTTTTTACTGAGGCGATCCACAGCAATCCGTCAATTTCTAACGCCTAGAAAATGCAGTTTCTTAAGGGCAAAGTAAGAGGAGAAGCCGAGAAACTGATTCAACATCTACAGATCTCTTCCGACAACTACAACATCTGCTGGGAAATCTTAAATCATAGATACCACAACCTCAAACTGATTTTCTCCTCACATACTAACGTTTTACTGAATCTACCTGTAATTCAACAAGCATCTGTTCAAAATATAAAGAAACTTCACGACACCACGATTGAATGTCTGAATGCCATCAAAAACTTAGGGGTCGACATCTCCACCTGGGACCCACTACTCGTTCACATCTTGTCGAGCAAGCTAGACGCCGAAACGCATAGCGATTATGTCGCATCTCTCCAACAACCGAGAGAGTTGCCAAAGCTAAAGGAGTTTACAAACTTTTTGGAGAGCAAGTTTACAGCAATGGAGTCCTCCCGAAGAAAGGAAATGCCCACTCAAAAAGCATTTTCCCAAAACATCATTCGATCCGAGTCGAAAACTCAAAATTCCAATAAGCAGCAGTACTTCAACAACGGAAATGTTTCGCAACCAGCGGCAAGCGAAAACCGCAAATCATCAAACTATAGGTGCCCGGTATGCAGTACAAACGAACACAAGTTGTATTACTGCCGGCAATTCCTAAGTATGTCACCATATCAACAGAAGCAAGCGCTGGCAAAATACGACATTTGTCAGAACTGCCTCTATTACCACAACGGTCAAAATTGTATATCAGAAAAACGTTGTAGCGAATGCAATGGGTTTCACAATACTAAGTTACACCATATTTATACAAAAAGCGCTATGCCTGCATTACCGCAAACAAGCACAAGACCCGGGGCGGCGCATGTATTGCGAAATCAGAGTGAAGAAAACGCAAGTAAAGCACACGTGTCGCAGCAAAATGACGCGTCCGAAATCCTGTTAGCAACCGCAATGGTCAACGTTAGAGCAAACGACGGAACCAAGCACACCATGAGAGCCCTTGTTGACCAGGGATCCTGAAGTATGCCCAGTGGTGGGGGGAGTGGTTGCAGGACGGCGGCGCAGCAGGGAAACGACAGGAACGGTTGATCACATTTTAATTAATACATCGTTAAGACTCCAGTCTCTTAACTCTTAACTCCCTTATTCTAGTCTTACACTAGCTTATATATAATAATCCTACGTGCCTTGGGAGGAGTTGTCTATCTTTCAGATACGTGAAGGCATGTGGCGTGATGATGTTATTTGCCTATCACACCTCCCCTGAAAAGGTAGGGATCCCCTCCCCTGAAAAGATTATTCATAAAATAATTTTAACCTATTCTTATGCACTAAATAGTCCTTATTGTCTTTATCTATTCTTACATTAGTTCCGGCAATTTCTTTTATTCTAAATGGTCCTAAATACAATTCATCTAATTTACTGCTATTTTCATTCTTAATTAAAATTAAATCTCCCACTTTAAATTTTACAACATTGGCTGTTTTATCATAACAAATTTTTCTCTTAGTCTTATTTATTATTAAATTATTTCTAGCATCTACATGTGCTTTTTGCAGTCGAAATTTTAATTCAAATGGGTAATTATCGTATACATACAGTGGTTCAACTTTATCTACAAGATTACTAGGGATATTACATGGTTTACCAAACACTAGTTCAAATGGTGAATACTTTGTGCTGGTATTTACGGATGTATTATAAGCATAACACCAATATTGAATCCATGTACTCCAGTTTGATGAATCGTTTTTTGTTTGAATTCGTAAATAACTACCAAGATGTTTATGCCAATTTTCTAATGACCCTATGCTTTCATGATGGTAAGGCGTTGAGTTTAGCTTCTCAACATTCAACAGTTTACAAACTTCATTCAAGGTGGAATTCATGAATTCTGTACCACAATCCGTAGCTATAGTTTTTGGTAGGTATCCCATATCTTAAAACAAAATTTTCCACAAATGCTTTGGCTACAGTCTGAGAATCTTTTCTATCTAAAGCTTAAGCCTCTACAAATTTTGTTAATTCACACTGTAATTTTAAAATATATTTATTTCCTGCCAAGTCTACATCTAAAGGACCTACAATATCTAAGTACACTTTCTCAAAAGATGTTGAAGCTGTGCTTGTTATGACCATATTGTCTCGAACTTGCCTTTTATTGAACTTTTGTTTCTGACAGTCTTTACAACGTCTGACGAAATCTTCTACGTCTTTACGCATATTTTGCCAATAGAACTTCTTTTGAATACCACTCAACATCCTAGTGATACCTGCATGCCCGCTAGTGGGTAACAAGTGATAATCATTTAGAATTATTCTAATCATGTCACGATCGGTTACTTTCGTTTTTCCTTGTATTATACATAATCGCGGTAAATTACTTTCTTTACTCTGTTGGTAATTACGTATTAACGTTTCTACATTTGATTTATTAAGCTCATTTTTAACTATTACCAACTCTACTATCCCTAAACTCCTACATAGATCTACCAGGTCTCGTAACGATACGTCTAAGCGTGCCTTCGTCAATAGAGAATCCTGATTCAAATAAACCGTAGAGTCCACAATAAGTACATTATTCGCGGGTCCGGACCGCCTTGTTTCCAACATTAGTTTCGATAATTCTCTATATACTTTACTCGAGCAAATAATCAATTCCGTGTCTCCTTGTGTCCCTTTGATTATGTCAACTACTTTAGGCTGGCCGGGCACTAAAGGTGACAACCCCGTATCGCGGGGAACGTTTGTCGTGTCAGTCTGTGTATTCGGTGAGCGACTCATAGAACGCGTAACTACACCTATAAAATCCGAACTTAAGGATTTTAGTTTGTCTGAAGTTATTATGATCCTTGATAAGGCATCTGCAGTTACGTTTTCAGAGCCCTTAATGTATTCTATCTCAAAATCATACTCTTCTAAACTTAATCTAAACTTAGTCAAACGACTACTAGGATCTGTCATGCTAAATAAATGTACCAAAGGTCGATGATCCGTAAGAATTTTAAACTTCCTACCAAACAAATAAGGATGGAAATGCTTCACTGCCCAAACAACTGCTAACAATTCTTTGTGAATAGTTGGATAATTAATTTCTGACTTATTCAGCTGCCTACTAGCGAAAGCTACAGGCTTGTTATTAGCGTTTGACAAAACGGCTCCAATTGCTACTCCTGATGCATCTGTTTGGAGACGGAAAACATTGTCATCTGATAAATCTGGGTAATCTAGAACTGGTGGAGAGCTAAGTACTGATTTAAGCTTCTTAAACGCATCCTCGCAATCCTTCGACCACTGAAATTCCACGTTCTTTTTGCATAACCGATTCAACGGATAAACTATATCCGCAAATCCATTTACGAATTTCCTATAAAAATTAGCAAAAGCTACAAAACGACGAACCTCATCTGCTGTTTTTGGTGAAGGATAATTTTTCAAGACGTCAATTTTATTCATCACGCCACATGCCTACCGTTCGGTTTTGCGATATGAAAACAACTACTCGAAGGTTTCGGAAGAGAGTCTTCTTCCTCGGCAGCGATCGTGATCGCCTCCCGCATGGAGTCGACGGCTCGCGACGCGACAATAGTACTCAGCCTATCGCTATTCAGCCCATCCGAAAACCGCTTAATAGCTATCTTTTCGTTTATCGGCGTCAGAATAGCGTGCGATGCTGAATTACCATCCGCTTGCGCTAAAGTCAAATCCGTTAATAATTGTTCTATCTCTTCTCCAAACTCGCTTACACTCCTATTACCTTGTCGACAACTTTGTAGCCGGGACAGAATAGCTGTGTATGACTTTTTCGGCAACAAATACCTACGAATATCTTGAATTAAATCTGAGACGGATAAATAAGCATTCTTGAGTTTTAATTTAGCCTTATTAGAAAGACGAGTTTTAATTACAAAGTTTGCTAGTACGGACTGATCATCCTTCTTTAGGGTACTGCTATAAAAATCCAGACCGTCAATCAATTGATTAATTTGTTTCTCATCCGCATCTACTAACGGCAGCAAAGAGAGAGCAATCTTTAAGTCAAAGTCGGCCATTTTTGTTTCGTTAATACTCGCGCTTACCAATTCCTCGATTTCATTAAAACATTGGTCGAACTGCCGCGAAACACGATTGGCAAGGTCCAAATCCGCAGCTTCAATGTCTTTTACTAACCTCATCTAACAATGAGTCAAAACGTGACTTAATACTTCGCGCTGCTAATAACTTATTGCTACCTTGCGACGACACACGTTTAATTTTACTTAGTTTAATAATATCGCTACGAATAACCCGCAATTCTTCTAATATACTGGTGAGACTCGCCATCAACGTAAATTTTCACAAATAATAAAAAGTTATAAGAACAAAACATTACACTCACAAAAAAAAAAATTAACTGCACGCGAATCAAGCAGTCTCGCCACGGATCGCACGGCGAGCAGCCCGCTGCTTCTCTTTGAGGAAGGGCTTGAACAGTTGGAACACCATTTTGAAGATATAGGGCTGGTTCACGATGTACAACCCTTTGACGCGGAGCAGGATGCTTTCCTGGCCGCCCATTGTCACTGGAAATCGGGGACCTGTTCCCAACACACAATAGCACCTGCACAAGTCCAAAAACTCACGCCCTCTGCTGACGCCTCGCCTCGACATCACGGTCACGCTGTCACGGTCGCCATGAAGTATGCCCAGTGGTGGGGGGAGTGGTTGCAGGACGGCGGCGCAGCAGGGAAACGACAGGAACGGTTGATCACATTTTAATTAATACATCGTTAAGACTCCAGTCTCTTAACTCTTAACTCCCTTATTCTAGTCTTACACTAGCTTATATATAATAATCCTACGTGCCTTGGGAGGAGTTGTCTATCTTTCAGATACGTGAAGGCATGTGGCGTGATGATGTTATTTGCCTATCACATCCCAAACATCCCTAATAACTGAGCGAGCAGCTCAACTATTAGCTTTACCCCGGAAACGGTGTAACGGAGTCATATCAGGCGTAGGTACAAAGGAGAGCAGTTGTAAGGGAATAGCAAGCATAACCCTTGAGTCACTAGCCACGGACTTTACCTTGACCACAAATGCCTACATCATGAGAAACCTCGTGAATAATCTACCCACTCAAACCATTCCAAAACCATCAGCATCGTATTTGGATACCATAAAATTAGCCGATCCCGAATTTTATCTCAGTCGGCCCATCGATATCCTCTTGGGCGCCGACGTATACTCAAGCATTATTCTCGATGGTATAATGAAAGCAGACAAGTCCATGCCTATTGCGCAGCAAACAGAGCTGGGGTGGATTTTGAGCGGTGGAGTGAAGACTCTACATTGCAACGTTATCACAAACAACATGAATGACTTCCGAAAATTCTGGGAAATCGAAGAGATAAGCTACGAAACCGAATTATCAACGGAAGATCAGCGAACCGTCGATTTTTATCAATCAACGACAAAACGTCGGCCAGATGGGTCATATGAAGTAAGACTGCCTTTCAAATCTGACCTTCAGGGTCAATTAGGCAGCTCCAAGCCCATGGCGGTAGCTCAGTTTCGGCAAATAGAGCGAAAATTTGCGTTAAACGAAACTATGGCACAATCATATAAAGCATTTATGGATGAATATGAGTCACTCGGTCATATGGTAAAAAGTAATAGTAACCAGACACTTGAATACTTTTTGCCGCACCATTGTGTACTTAGACCCGAATCGACGTCATCAGCACTACGCGTCGTATTTAATGCGTCAGCAAGGACGACTTCTGGACTGAGCTTGAATGATTGCATGGAGGGGGGCCCAAATCTACAGCAAGATTTGCAAGGCTTACTAATCCGATGGAGGCAATATCGGTACGCTTTTTGCGCCGATATAGAGAAGATGTTCCGTCAGATTTTCGTACAAGAGCGGGATCAGCAATATCAGAAGATTGTATGGAGAGAAAACGCACACGCCTCTTTACAAGAATATCAACTCGCTACCGTCACGTATGGGACAAAGGCAGCACCCTTTTTAGCGATGATGACGCTCAGACAGTTAGCGTCCGATGAACAGCAAAAGTTCCCCGACGCAGCCCACATTATAAAAACATCGTTTTACATGGACGATCTTTTACATGGAAGTCACAGCACGGAGACAGCACATAAAATCATCAGCGACTTAATAGCTCTACTGAAACTAGGTGGTTTCAATTTACGCAAGTGGAAATCAAACGAAAGCAGCCTATTGCCGATTGTAGGTCAACCCAGCATAACAGAAAAAAGCGGTAACAACGAAAACTTTGAGTTCAAGCAAGCAGAGACCAGCAAAACATTGGGACTTCGTTGGAATCCACAAAATGATACGTTCACTTTTGAGTCTAAAATTGATAGCAAACCAAAGGCAAAAGAAACAAAGCGAACGCTATTGTCAGACATTTCAAGAATTTACGATCCCTTGGGGTGGCTGACTCCCCTCACCATGAAGTTAAAATCGTTATACCAGTCTGTATGGAAAGCTAATATACAGTGGGACGAAGAACTTCCCTTGGACGTCAAAACTGAATGGTTAAAAATTAAGGAAGATATAGCTATTATAAATCAGTATGAAATAAGCAGATGGATTGGAACGGGAGAAAACGAAAGCATTGAGTTACACGGCTTTTGTGATGCCTCCAAAACGGGGTACGCATGTGTAATATACTGTAAAACTAAGAGCAAGGAAAATGAAGTAACAGTCACTTTGGTGGCCGGAAAATCAAAACTTGTCCCAACCAACAAGGACATTTCGGTGCCCAGACTGGAGCTATGCGGAGCAGAATTATTAGCTTCGCTGATGCGAAAAGTGAAGGAAAATCTCAACTTCAGCAATATAGAGATTTATGGCTGGATCGATTCACAAGTTGTTCTAGCATGGATACAAGGAGACGAAGACAGGTGGAAAACCTTTGTAGCCAATCGGGTCAGAGAGATAAAAAAGATAATGGAGCCAAAATGCTGGAGTTACGTCAAATCAGCAGAAAACCCAGCGGATTGCGCAAGCCGAGGTGTTACAGCTACAAAGCTAAAGAGTCTACCGCTGTGGTGGACGAGGCCCGCCTGGCTACCCACATATCATGCCAGCAATGAGACGAATCAACAGTCATTCACTACAGACGAAGAAGTAAAGAAAAATCGTCAAGTAAACTTAGCCACGCAACAAGAAAAGGGCGTCAGCATAATTGATGAATTACTAAGCAAATACAGCTCTTATTCCCGTACGGTGAGAGTTCTAGCATGGATCTTAAGGTTTATCTCGAAGAAAGAAAACAAAACTTCGTACCTTACACTAACGGAACAAAAAAGGGCAAAGGAGTTGATTATAAAGCACATCCAAAAAACTGATTTTTCAGCTGAAATCGAAAGTTTACAACAAAACAGCCCTATCAGCAACAAGAGCACAATTTTAAGCCTTCGCCCATTTCTCGACAAAATGGGTATCTTACGAGTTGGAGGAAGGCTAGAAAACGCGAACTTGCAAGATGACATGAAGCATCCAGTCATCATCCCACACAGAAGTCGACTAACCGAGCTTCTAATCGATCATTCACACAAACTGACCTTCCACGGAGGAGCTCGCTTGACCACTTCATTTATCAGACAAGGGTTCTGGATTATAGGAGGCAATAGAGCAGTAAAAAAGCAAATCAGAACGTGCATCAAATGCAGAAAACATGCCCCCACTTTTCAGCCCCAGCTTATGGGAGACCTGCCCCAAGCAAGAGCAAATCCCTCACGTCCCTTTGAAAACACCGGAGTTGACTTTACAGGTCACGTGTTGGTAAAGTCGAGCAAGGGTCGTGGCATAAAAAGCACAAAAGGATACATAGCGGTATTCGTTTGTATGGCAACAAAGGCTATACACCTCGAACTAGTGTCCGACTTGTCAACGTCAGCATTCCTAGCCGCATTAAGGAGAATGGCGTCTAGACGCGGCAAACCTAGTCACATATATAGTGACAATGGTACAAATTTCGTTGGAGCTAATAAAATTCTGCAGCAAGAATACAACGAAATACAGGAAACTTTAAGCGATCAGCAGCTCATGTCAGAGATAGCAGACATGGAGATAACTTGGCACTTTAACGCTCCCGCGTGGCCGTCAGCAGGAGGTCTGTGGGAAGCAGCGGTCAAAAGCCTAAAACACCACCTTCGTCGAGTGCTCGGAGAACAAAAGCTAACATATGAGGAGTTCTATACTCTGTTAGCACAGCTTGAAGCCTGTCTGAACGCAAGGCCACTCTGTCCACTCACCGAAGACCCCGATGACTTGAATTATCTTACACCATCGCATTTTCTTGCGTCTGGTCCAGTCTTAACCTTGGTGGAAACTGAAACCGATCTCAGAACAAGGTGGACGCTCACACAAAAAATCTTCAATGACGTGTGGAAGCGATGGCGAGCCGAGTATTTAGCTCAACTAACACCAAGAGGAAAATGGCTCAAAGAACAGCAAAACATAAACATCGGCGACATAGTGCTGATCCACGAAGATAATCTTCCCCCAGGCAAATGGTTGATGGGAAGAGTAGTGGAACTACATCCGAGAAAGGACGGATTAGTAAGAGTGGTGACACTAAAAACTAGGAATAAATATCTCAAGCGCCCTGTTATCAAAATATCAAAGCTTCCAATAAATAATGAAGGTGAAAGAAATCAAATCACTCCCAGCTTAGCTACTAATGACGAAGAGAGAGACCAAAAAACTACGGAAAAAGCAGTTCAAGGCCAAAGCAAACCCTCCACACGGAACCGGAAGTTTAGTATCTCCTCGATCGTCATGTCCTTATTGCTCTTAATCGCAGTACTTGCTCCAGCTCAGTGCTCATTCAATAAAAAGGCGCTAAATAAGAGTTTATACTTCGACGAGATAGCGACAATGAAAGTAATAAGAGACGAATGGAAGATAATTACTTACTACAAAATGGATCCTTACTGGCAAGCGGAAAACGTTATTAAGGATTACACAAGGCATTTACAAGGCGTATGTAGTAAGCTCAAGTATCAGCCTCTCTGTGATGTCATACTACAACAGCTGCATCATGGATTATCCGAGCTCGAGCACTACAAGCGCGCTGCTGAGTCAGCATGCCAGCACGCGCCCTGCACGAGCCCGCCGCGGTCTTACAACGGCGTCGGATACATTGCAAATGAGCTATTCGGCGTATTAGACGAGCGATTCGCAGAACAATATCGAAAGGACATTGAGTTATTAACTGTGAATCAACAACATCTGGCTTCATTATGGCATAATCAGACATCGGTAATTGAAGCACAATACAATTTACTAAGAAGAACGGAAAATGTAATCGATAAGCAGTACAAAACCTTAAATCAACACTTACTTAGCATAGAAAAGGAAAGTACAATTTTAAGAACTGAAATACAAGCTACGTCAGCAATATCGGAGTTCAGCTTGGGTGCAATCATCGCTAGCAACATGTTGCAAAACCTAAGAACAATCCAAAATACGTTATTGGACACCATCACCGACCTTTACAATGGACGCTTTACACCACATTTAATTAGTCCAGAGCAGCTAAAGGACGAACTCAGCATAATCTCCAGTCAAATCCCAATAGACTTATCTTTACCGATCTGTAACATCCAAACAGATCTACCAGAAATCTACCACTTACTCCAAGTAAAATCGAGAATGATGAAAGACTACCTATTGTTTGAAATTACGCTCCCATTAATCAGCAGAGAAACGTTCGAAATGTTCAGAGTAATACCTGTTCCGCAAAAACACGGAAGCAGCATCGTCAGCGTTATACCGATAGCAGAGTTCATAGCAGTAAACTTACAAAAGGATTCCTTTTCTACTCTTACAGAAAGAGAAATGAAATCATGTCAGCAATCCTATTCGCATATCTATTTGTGTCATATGCAGAAGCCTATCATTAAGATGAAGGGAGACAAAAATCTCTGTGAATTAGACAACACTTCGGGTGAATGCAAAATTGCTGTCAGCAAACAATGTCAGAATAAATGGATAGAGACGAATAAAATAAATCAGTTCATTTACTTTTGCTGTGAAGAATGCCCCGTAAGAATAATGTGCCAGGATCACATTGCAACCACACAGCTGACTAACGCCGGCCTTATTAGTGTAGGTCAGAGATGCGTAATAAAAACCTATGACTTCACAGTATACGGTCATAAGGAAACGTACAGCAGTGTTATGAAAATCAGCGCAGAAATAGTAGCACCTGAGATACCAGCGATTAATCATCTCATAAATATTTCGTACCCGAATATTTCTACTGTTACTGACCCCGAAGGAGAAGAGCGCCAGCGCGAATTAAGAAAGATTCACGGTGACATAGAATCAATCAAGGGAAGAGAGGGTTTAATAAGCAATATCTCATATCATGATATACACCATTACTCGATCATCTACATTATCTTGATCTTAGTTACTGCGATAGGCGCATATCTAGCAGTATTAAGAATTAAGCGCAAAAGGCCTTCGCATCCGGTGGAAACAGCACCCCATGAGGACGCCGAGGCAACAGCAAGTGAAGATGTGAGTCCTACTCAGCGAAACGTGAAAATTAGTGATACCGTCAAGTGTAAGTGCGTAAATATAAGTGAGCAAATTAGTGCAGTGAACAAAAGGTCAATCAGTGAAAGCGCTCTACCAAAGATCAGTGAACAAGTGCGATTAGTTAGCAAAGGCACAACGCCCGTGATCACAAGATCAATGTTTTCTCTGAGTGATAACAGTGATTAAATAATTTTACGACAAATTACTAAATAACTATCGAACAGCATTGTCGGTCTCAATATTAATCATTCGTAATAAAATGTCGGTATCAGTATGTTTCATATCATCTCATCTCTCAGTCCGTACTTCGGCTGGGGAATAATGTACGGTGCAACCGCACATGTTTTGTCCAGTCAGCAATTCACCTAACTAGCGCGGAAACAGACTTTAGTTCGCAACTGCCAATCAGCCGCGCCGCGCGTTCTCATTTTTCATCTATCATTTATATCGTTATTCAGTTTAATATAGTGATAGTTTATTAGCAATTGAGTGCTTTCATTTCTAGCCGATAGCACCCCAGCTACCTACCCCATTTAGCTTCCCGGTTACAAGACAATAGCTAATCTTGTAACCAACCGTAAGAGCCGTACTAGATCATAGCGTGACTTGTAGGCGCTCTTACAAATAGGCTTAGAATAGAGGACTTTAACGGACATAATATTTCTAACCTTAACATAACTTTCAGATAATTTTTCACACAATTAAAATAATTTTTGGTTTAACTTGGATTTGTCTACGTCTTGGATTTGTAGAAAATCCTAAAAAGTAAAAAATAAATACCTACTGCTGACATAGTCACCATTCAGACTGCCACCCCTTTAGTTGTTCAATTCAATTCAATTCAATTCAAATATTTTTATCATTGTAAAAACAGAATGTTTACTTAATGAACGTCAAAGTTGTTAGTTTCACAATTAATGGATTATGTGGAGAAGAAGCTAACAAAGAAACTCCACATTTATTCTTTTCAAAACACGTTTTAACTTAATTAACAGAGTTTTCAACTTAAAATATTAGTGATGAATGTGTTGAACACTAGTCACAATCGTCCTTTAAATAATATTAATCTACTGTTTAATGCCAAACATCTTTGTCTTCTAAATAATCCTTGATGTTATAGTAAGCCTTTTTGCACAAGATGTGCTTAACACATTTTTTAAATGCGTTGGAGGTAACTCTAATATATCTTGAGGAATTTTGTTGTAGAACCATACAGTGCCCCATAAAGGATGTGTTAACTTTTGCAAGTCTAAATAGTGGAAATGACAATTTGTGTTTATTTCTAGTAACATAACATTAACATTATGGTGGCCACCAACATTTTCGAAGTCTTTGATATTTTTTCTAACGTACATAATATTTTCATAAATGTATTGACATGCAACTGTCAAGATGTTGGTTTCTTTGAAGAAATCTCTTAGCGAATCCCTACTACCTAACTTGTAAATAAATCGGATGGCTCTCTTCTGCAAGATGAAGATAGTCTCAATGTCTGCTGCCCGGCCCCATAGTAGTATACCGTAGGACATAATACTATGGAAGTAACTAAAATAAACAAGCCTAACAGTTGCAATGTCAGTGAGTTCCCTAATTCTTTTCACTGCATATGCTGCAGAGCTAAGTCTGTGTGCTAATTTTACAATATGTGGACCCCATTGTAGTTTTGCATCGATTGTGATGCCCAGAAATACAGTATCATCTACAAATTCTAGTTTTTCATGTCCAATTACTATGTTGTTCTCAACTACTCGTACGTTAGGTAAGGAAAACTTTATACATTTTGTCTTTTTAGAATTTAGCAGCAGATTATTTGCTGTGAACCAATCTAGTACCTTCAACCCCCTCTTTTTACCTTCTATTTCATAAAACTGTAGTGACTAATTAATTTACAATGACAACATAACCTTGCAGGGACAATAAAGAAGATCTGCCCCCACCAGTAGCGGAAAGCTCGGAAAGTAAGATTGTTATAAACTGTGCTGCGGGAACAAGCTCTACCAACTTATCTGAAGTGCAGACAGGAAATACAACTGTTGAAGACCAAAATAACACCCCAAACTCCAATGAAGTAACACCAAATGGATCTCAGAATACCTTGAACCTACCAGAAGAGATGATTGATAATGAGTTACTGAATAAAGCATCAAGGGCTCTGATTCGCTATTTATTCTCAGTGTCTTCTTCAGATAAATCAATTAATATCATAGAGCATGATGCTAAAATTGATGAAGCTATTACTCTAATTAATGCAAGACATCTCAGATTAAGTTCTGAGCTCGTGTAAGTACATTGACATTGTGATTAATTCAGTAGGAATATAACTTAATAATCTAAAATGACCAATAGTTGGTGCTTAGATGTTCTAATTTTTAATACCCTTTGCAGCCAGCAAAAAAATGGTTTGAAAAGGAAAAAAAGAAATCTTCTCAAGAAGTCAAACTATAAGGGACTTTATGATCCATCAGGAGCTGAAAGAATCTTAACAACTGTCGATGAAGTGCAAACTGAACAGTTGAACTTCGTAAATTTGATTAATAAGCTTAATAAAGAAAGACTTGGCCTTTTAAAAAAATTAAATTCTATGAGAAGAATAATTCCTATTATTGATATAACAGATAATGACAGTGAAGTGAAAAGTCAAAACCCAACCGACACCAAAGATGTTGGTGATGAAAGCTCCAAAGAGGATATAATAGGAAGGTGTCTTCAGATAACGAAAGAAAACCAGCCAGTAATAGCGAAAATTGGCATTATGCAACTGGTGAAACAGGAAACTAAAGAATTTCTTAACAAACTAAAGAGTAATACTATAGATGATACTGGTCTAAGTGCTGCTGAGTATAATGCTAAAGTAGATAAAGTATTAGCTGATGTTACGTCCAGTGTTGATGCAAATATTGATGAGCTTAGGTAAGTAAAGTTGCATTCAAGAGAAAAGCTGCCACAGTATAAGTAAATTCATGTTTGAATGTTTTTCACCCACACTCATGTATGGTATGTAAGTACAAATTCTGTGAAATTCAGCACACAGACTGGCTTGAACTCCAATCCAATCCCTAAACCCACATTCATCCACTGTTGGATATAGGCTTCCCCCATGGCATTATCATCATCATCAGCCATTTGACGCCTACTGCAGGACATAGGCCTCCTAGGTTATGAAAACCATGAGGGGTTTTGCCATAATCGCCACGCTTGGCAGGCGGGCTGGCGATCGCAGTATGCGGTTTAAATCTCAGGAAGACGCTGCTGCCTGTCTCCTGGTAATTTATTTCCTTAGTCGCCTTCTATGACATCCACGGAAAGAAATGAAAGGAAAGCCATGGCATGTTTCATTCAAAATAAAAAAAATACCTAGTATTCTTATTCAAAATAACACAAACTGTGACTTAATGAACGTTACAAGTTAAACTAGGTGTCCATTTCAAAATCTAGATCATTTCGGAGAAAAAATGGACAAAAAAAAATACGGCCTTATTTATAAAAACACGATTCTGCTAAAGCACTCCTTAGAGGCGGTTTATTTAATCTCTGGTTACGTCTTTTTCTTGTAAAATCTTCACCACGTTCATCGAGTGTTTTAAGGAATCGTGTCTTTATAAATAAAACCGATATTTTTTATAAGAACAAACAAGATAACATTAGGAATCTGGCTACCCATAGCACAGGGAATCCTAGTTTGGGAGCCAGTAACCACTCTGTTGAGCCTTTTCTAAATAAAGTTTTTTTCATTTCATTTTCAATTCAATCTCAATAATTGTGACAGCAATTTTCAGAACCTGTATCCTAGAATATAGGATTTTAAACGCATTAACGAAAGGGTAACTTTATGTAAAAAAAAATACAAAGTTGACCTTATTTTGACGATTTATCAAGTTTTTCAATATTTAAATGGGTAATAATAAAATACCGGCCAAGTGCGAGTCGGACTCGCGCACGAAGGGTTCCGTAACATTATCTATACAATATTAGAAGCAAAGATCGGGAAAAACGGCAAAAATCACGTTTGTTGTTTGCCCCCCTTTAATATTTATTTTATTTTAATTTAATTGTTTATTTTTGAAGCGAATATAAAACTAGATATTCTGTGAATATTTGAGGCATCTACATGTTGCCGTTATTAATATCGAGCAAAAAACGGCAAAAAATTACGTTTTTTTCTATGGGAGCTCCCGTTAATATTTATTTTATTCTGTTTTTAGTATTTGTTGTTATAGCGGCAACAGGTAGATGCCTAAAATATTCACAGAATATCTAGTTTTATATTCGCTTCAAAAATAAACAGTTAAATTAACATCATCTGTGAACATTTCAACTGCCTAGCTATCACGGTTCCTGAGATACAGCCTGGTGACAGACAAAAAGACAGACAGACACACAGACAAACAGACGAACAGTGAAGTCTTAGGCCGATATTCAGAAACACAGCGTTGAGCTACACTTAACGTGCACTAAGCTGAGCATCGGTTGAGCAATCTCAACAAAGACTCAAGAATTTTGTATTCACAGTCAATATCTCGACTCAAACTCAGCTAAGCCACAGCTCAAGCTAAACTTACTCGAGCGTGTAATCTGTGGTACAGTTTTGACTTTACCGGTTTATATTATCTGTTAACGCTACATGAAAGGCATACAATAATCCACAGGAGTGAATGAGATGGCAACAAATGTCGAAACTTTTTACGCGCGGTTATACTTTATTTTGACTTCTCATTACTCTAAAAATACAATTTAACTTTTCGAAGGAAAATGAGCATGCAAAATGTCAAATTGTGAATAAAAAAAAGGTTACTTCACCACAGGTTAGTTAGATTTCTCGAATTGCCTACAGGTGTCGCTACTTTCTTCGTCATTGCCACCTTGAGTCTGAGCTAAGTCGCCGAAATCCACTACTCAGTCTCAGCTTAGCTTGCGCTCAATTTTTGTTATCTCAAACTCAACTGTGAATACAAAATATCCCTGAGACTTTCATTTTGACAGTTGGAAGACCCGGACTCACATTGAGCTCACGCTCAAAATCGTTTCTGAATATCAGCCTTAGGGTCTTAGTAATAGGGTCCCGTTTGGCACCCTTCTGGTACGGAACCCTAAAAATAATTTGTTATCCAGTATTATTTAAGTTGTTGCAGTCGCGGACAGAGATACTTTCATTATCGCTTTATATTTTGTAATATCTCTGCTATGGGCAAACCCACTTCAGTAAAAGGAACATGTTCTCAATTTCGCTGTATATATTAATATATTTTATGTACGTTCAATGATAATTCATTATTTATTTATTAATATATTTATTTATTTACTGGCTTTTGCCCGCGACTTGGTCTTGGACTTGGAAAATTATCCTATGTCCTATATAAATTTTCATCTCTATCCGTTCAAGCGTTAATGCGTGATTGAGTAACAAACTTTAACATTTATAATATTAGGATTAATACGTCGCACACTTAAAGTAGATACTGTACAATACGGCGGACTCTACCTCTACCACGTTGTCCGATTTAATTACTTCTTTTTTGTGAGAAAGACCATATAAATTTTGTCGAGATCTATTGATGAGATCCATGAAAACCATCGAACTCCTCTTTTTAGTGCGTATGTTTGAGGGGTTTTTTAAAATTAAAAAACAACTAATTTAACCATTTTATTTTACAGCAAGCAAAAAAAGTCTATACAGAGGGAAAGACATTTATTCGGCAAAAGGGCCGTGCATGCCTTTACCGATAGTCAGGAGCAACAGTACGCAAATGAATACACAGACGCTGCGCGGATACTGACTAATAAAACGGAAGAGTTACAGCTTTGGATTAATACGTTGACAAAAGAGAGAAGAGACCTTGTGAACAAATTAGGCGTCCTATTAAAGCCCGTTCCAATAGCAGAAGGTCAGGCTACAAACTGGCATGCTCAACAGAAACCAAGCAGCTCCACTAAACTGAGTTTGACTTTCAAAGGGCAACCGGTGACGGCAATCGTTGCTGCAAACAATTCAGAGACTGGCGGCGAGGAGAGGTAAGTAATAAACCTGGACAAGTGCGAACAGCTTGGTCCTTTTGCACATGCATACGGTTGCCGCCTAAAGCTTCGGTCACACACAGCAACTAATCGCTGCGAGTGCACTCGCCGTGAATACTAGCCGCAGCGTCAATTCGCTGCCTGGCTGTCACACACAGTGAGCTCTACACGAGAATTTCGACCGTCAGTGCATTCGCAGCGAGTAAAACGCTCAAATATAGTCGCGGCGACTGAATATATTGGCAGCTAATAGCCTGTCACATACAGCGAATACTCGCGGCTATTAGGCACTCGCAGCGATTAGTCGCTGTGTGTGACCGCTGTATACCTTGAGGGCTCGGCGCTGTGCCGTGCTAGCTCTTTCACATGTACATGTTCACGGTGGCGCTCGCAGTACTTTCGATTGTCATCTAATTTTTCGAAACTAGGTACGTCAATTTGGTTTTCAACACATCTATTAGGCGCAAGACATACAGATGGGACGTGGGGTGAGGGCGCGGTAAGATGTAAGATGTATAGAGTCACAGACCAAGAGCGACCGCAGAGCAAGGACTGTGGTCTGTGGGTCTCTATACATCTTACCGCACCCTCGCCCCACGTCCCATACGTATCTCTCGCTCCCTAGACATTCTGCGAAAAACCGCCGCCCCTGACGGCTGCCACCCCTGTGGGCTGCCGTCCCTGTGATGTGAGCGGTGGAATGGCATTCCCCGCGCTCGCCGTACCTACAGTTTTAAACTCGTGCCATGTGAACGAGTCTATACAAGTCAATACATTAATCTCAATACGGTTGCCACGTCGAAACCGTCGATGTCCTTGAAAATAACAGTGGTTTTCTATTGTTATTTTCAAGGTCAGGAGTTTTTTTAAACTACGGCGATGTTATTTATAAAAACACTATATCTACGAGAGAAGCCTTTGCGTTCTTTGGGCTGTACACGCGAAAGCCAATAACACTCACTAACAATTGATTTTTAGTATATTATTGAAACGTCTCATCAGTCGGAGACAACTAGAGCTGGGCTTCTGCGTCAAACAGAACGCACTCGGGCACAATGCTGCCCATAAGGCTCATACCGCCGTCTACGAACTAGTCTCGGAAATAATCGACATTTTAACACCCCTGGTGAAGCCAAAGAACCGCTTTCGATCCAAGTACAAATTGTGTAATTTGCTTCTGGAGAAATATCCGCCGCGATTTTCGAGGGATAAAGTGACATTGACAGCTGCTGACGCTGCTGAGATCGCCAAGCAGGCGGCAATGAAAGAAATTAAGCTTAATGGCGTCTGCGTGGAAATGAAACCCATTCCAGAGAATACCACTCTAGTGGTACCCAGCGACGGCGGATCGCAAGATGAAGACCAGAGGTATTTATACAATTCTGCATGTGAAAAGTTGGTATTTAAGCAAATATTTGTCGATTGCCAATTTAAATTCAATTAGTATCTCAATGAAATTCTGATCGCTTTTCATTGAGGTAATCTGTAGAATTCTAAAGGACCCGATCGGGTCACCATAACAATGGTTTTTAGGGTTCCGTACCCGAAGGGTGCCAAGCGGGACCTTTTTACTAACACTTCACAATAAGCTTAATAGCGTCTGTGATTTTTTGCCTTTCTTTGCTCGATGTTAATAACGGCAACAGGTAGACGCTTAAAATATTCAAATTATGTATAGACAATGGTACGGAACCCTTCGTGCGTAAGTCCGACTCGCACTTGGCCGTTTTTTATGTTTTGGATTTCCAGACGTGTTTAATGTTATAGTGATTACAGGTATAAAACGTCTGATCAAAAATAGGGAACAAAACAATCTAATACATATAAAAGCGTTTTTCTCGCAAGTTATTATTATTATACTTTAATGAACAGGATACGTATTGTGGGTTAGAATGTTTCTGCTTAACACGGTCCAATTACAGTTCAAAGCTCAAACACATTTCCAGCTCAGCCACAAAGTTAAAGAAACTGAAAAAATTAAATTGCCCACCCACTACTGAGCTAAAGCTCAAAATGTGCTTTACAGGAATTTCACAAGACGTCTTAACACGTTGATCGAATTCGACCTCGGCTCAGCGCGGAAAACGGCCGCCAACGGGAACTTCGCCTTATCCAAAATCAGCTTAGCTATGGCCAGCGCGCTTACAGCCAAGCCTGAAGGCTTGAGAAGACTACTTAGCCAATTGCAACTTCATTCGGAGCTAGCTGACGACACGGATAATACAGAAGATGCTCTGCGTAAAGAGCTGGCCGAAGCGAACGAGACTGAAGTCATAGTGGAGAATATGATTCGGGAACTGCACAAACAAATTGGGGTTGACGACAACACTGAGAGCAAAGAGCCGTTGCTAATTTCGCACGATCGCAAAGAATTGTTGTCTACAGCCGAGTAAGTATTTAAACGGTCTTATTTGTAAAAACTCGATTCCCTTAAAACACTCCTAGAGTAGTTTAAACAATCCGTGGTTACGTCTTTCCCCTTACCACAGACTATTTATGCTAACTCTGAGGAGAGTTTTAATGAATCGTGTTTAGGGTTCCGTACCCGAAGAGTGAGAAAGGGGACCCTATTACTCTGTCTCCGTCTGTCCGGCATTTAAAGGGCCCTGGAACCGTAATACGCAGCCAGTTGTAATTTTCACAGAATATGTTATTACGGCGGATTACCTAACAAATAATAAAATTTAAAAAATAGGGGTACATCAATAGTAGATTGTGTCTCAAGGGAGCAAAATGATATATTTACGGCGAGGGCGGTATATTGAATCCTGAGTGAAGCGAAAAAGTAGAATCTTGAGCGTAGCGAGGGATTCAAGTGTTTACGCCCAAGACGGAAATAATTTTGCTACCGAGTGACACATACTGCTTTTCACACCTGCTATAAGGAAAAATTATTTATGTGCCGTGGAAGACAATTATGATCGATTGCAACAAAATAAAAATCGAATTGGAATTACATTTTGTGAAAATCTGCACACGGATCATGCTGAGGGCAATAAAAATAAACTAGAATATCAGGGAAGAAAAGTACAACTTTGATCCCTCATTTGAGGGAATCAAGGGATCTTTTCTGAATAGCAGGTGTGAAAACGAGTTTTTCCGCCTCTTTGTTGTTTGTGCTCTATCGTAAAAAATGGTAATAAATACAGGCATCAAACTTGGCGTGATTGTTGGACTTATTATATATTCTAACGCAATCCTCGGTGCGCGAGTCCGATTCGCACTTGGCCGTTTTTTTTATAAATAAGACTGTAATAATTTAGTTACTGCATAAAATACGGTTCTACCTTTATCGGGTCTGATTGTGTTACCGAGTAACTTTCTGGTAATCAGTCGTGATTAAACCACTGTTATTGTAGAACTTTTGTAAGTATATCGAATCATTATATAATTCTTTTTGTTGCACTAACCCGTGCTGAGGACAATTTTAATTCGGCATCTGGCCGAAGTGAATTACATTGTAATTAATTGTAGGTAGGTATTCCGATGTAAAAACCTAATTGCAAAGTGGATTACTCGGGGCTGCAAGTGGTGTAATTCACTTCGGCCAGATGTTGCTGCCTGTACGTAATACAGAGAAGTTTGTAAAGAGGCTCGAAATTTCATCGATGCTTGCACTTGCCCATTAGCTCATTTGGGAGAGCGCTGGCACGGTGAGCCAGAGGTCGCGGGTTCAAGTCCCGGCATGGGTGGAACTTTTAGCCTCTAAATAGTAAAAGTTTATCGAATCATTGACTGATTCTTAAATGCCATTAAATGACGGAAGAAAGTACTTATCTGCAAAATATAATGGCTCCAACATAAATAGTGCTATTTCCCCACTTAATTATTAATAAACGAATTAAAACAAATTTGAAAATATTATTTTCAATGTCGAACACTTTCTGATATGATAAGAGATAATAATGTATTTTATATTGAACAACGAAAAAATCTGAAACTTTAGGAAGTGTTTCGGAAAGCTTATTCCTACCGCAGTAAAAAATATTGGGTCATTTGACGCCATTAGGTCTCGTCCCGATTCAGGTATAAACCTTAACATTGTTTTCGCAGGCGCTACAGGGCGTACTTCCACAAGCAAGGCTTAGCAGAGTTCATGGAGGGGACTCACTACGGCAGCTCGGGCAACCTGCTCGCCGCGGGCGCCAAGTGCGTCCTCGGGAACGATCTGACCGAAAAGGCGGCGCTGTTCAGGACCGCCCAGTGTCAGAAAGGAGGCACAGACATCGAGGCTTTAGCCCGCCTGATTGAGAAGAACAGGTCGTTGGTTCCGGCGACGTACGTGCCCGACGCGGGGAACGCTAAGCCCGTGACGCGGTATACCGTGCCCAGGGACCCGCCCAAGCCCCCGAAACCTGCAGCGCCTCAACAGTCTCCTCGGCCGTAAGCATCCTTTTCTTCTTCTTAGCGGGTCGATGGCAAAACTTGTTCCTCTATCATCATCAACCCATTATGTCCCCACCGAGGGGCACGGGTCTCTTCCCTGAGGAAGGTATAGGCCATACTCCACCACGGGGGCCAAGTCCGGATTGGTGGAGGCTTGTAGACTAGTGGCTCGTCTACTGTCAGAAGTTGTCAAGCCGCCCTAAGGCCTCTGACTTGGCTTAACGACTGCCATCTATCGACGGCAGCCGGCACCAACAGCTTAACGTGCCTTGCGAAGCACGGAACCGCTCGGAAAAATGCCACTAGCGTTAGGCATAGACGGCGACCCATCCATGCACTGAACGCGCCCAGTGTTGCTTAACCTTCGTGATCGTTTAAGATCACTCAGGCAGCCGGGGCTACGAGCTTGTTCCTCTATATTTCACACATATTAATTGTTCCTCTATATTTCCCACATATTAATTTAAAACTAATAATATATGTAGGTATTTTATGACGATATTTTTTTACTTTATTGTATGCATTTGATTTAATTCTTTTAACTGCACCGCGGCACGCACTCCGTAGCACAATCATGGGTTACCGTAGGCACTGACTGAAAATCAGCGCTGAGGGATCACTTCCTCAGCACAACGCTGAGTCAGCTGCCTTTTGTGGCAACTAAGATACACCACAGGCTACATCTATGGTCCTGTTTTATTTATTCGCTTTGTCTGTTGTGTATTTAGTTTCCTTTCTGTTGTTGTGCATATTATGTTACTTATCTGCTTATTTTATTTCTGTGATGTATCTTGTTGGTATAATAAATGTCTTTCTTCTTCTTCTTCTAAAACAATTTTCGTCAGAGTCTTTATTAAACAGTTGCGGCCCAGAACTTTGCGACGCTGACTGCGTTATCACTTGCAATCATTAGGTCCTCCTGAGTACCGGTGTTAGGGCACGCAGGGCACGATGTAAGATGGTCCAGCGTCGGGGAAGTACCGCACAGACAGGTCAATTTATCCTGGACATCTTATCCGTTTAATTATATTTTATTGTACATGAAACATTGAACAGGACATTACATACGAGTTAACATGCACAAAGGCGAGGTTATCTCTGTTAAGAGATCTCTTCCAGCCAACCAGCCAGGCAGCCTTCCATGTTCTTTATTGCAAGCCATACATTTGAGGTAAAAACTGAGGTAATTGAAAGAAGGGACAAGTATTCATAGCCTTTGCGTGACGGCGCATACTGGATATCTTAGTAGCGAAAAGTCGTAACATGATTACGCGGCACGCAAGTTGTTTCGCGGTGGAGGGGACGCGCGGCGCGTCGATTAAACGTCTGTATGTGAACGCAACATATGAGTTGCAACGCATAATTTTTGTTCTTGCAGCCCAGTAAGATTCTCAGCTCCTCCAACCTCGGGTCCAGGGTCCCTTTCTATAAAGGAGCTTAGCGAGCGGGTATTTGGCACCGGAGAAGCAAACAGTGACCCGAAGTCGGGTTATGCATTTTTGAAACAACTGCGTGCGTTAGGCGTACCCGCGGATGCAGCTAGTAAATTAATGAATCAAACGTACGGTGCACAAAACTCGCCGCCAAGAGAGCCACAAGCGGCAACAGAGCTCAAGGAGTTTAATCCTGAACTGCCCGAGGGTTTCCGAAAGATAAAGATCCCCGGGCCACTAAAGTTCCAAGAGCCTGGACCCAGTAAGGTTGGTCAGCAGGGCACAGGGAATTCGTATCCACCGAGATTTGACACGACATCAACGGGTGATATGGAAGGTGAGACCTTTTGATCTAGACACGTGGCAGCCAGTCGAAAAGAGCGACGCACTAGCTTAGTTTATGTTAAAAAATAAAATAACCAACAACCCGACTGACATTTATACGTTATTGCACACATGAAAACATATAAATAAAACACAACATTTACAGAAAATTTAAAACGTGTACGTGGCGAGCTTATTTCAGCAGAAATCTCAACTACTAAGCATTAAATACTAAGTGGGCGGGACCAACCTAGGTACCAACCTAAGTTAGCTATATTGTTGAATTTGGGTCCGCCTGCTTAGTAGTTAATGCTCAGCAGTCGGGTTGTTGGTAATTTTTTATTTCAATATTTTCTTTTTTACTTTTTGGTGTTTTTTTTTATTTTGTTTTGTTGAATTTATGTTGATTTCATATCAGAGGCATTTCATTTCATAGAAACTGCGGGATGGCCGCAGTCGGGTAAAAAACTTAAATATACACAGTACACACGGCTGGGCCGGTGCGTAGCTCACCTCGACTGAATTTTTGTAGCTCCGTCCGTAGTCAACAAGGAACCCTTACAGCAGGGATTCCCAAAGTGGGTGCCGCGAGCTTGTGCCAGGGGTGCCGCAGGCATTAGCCAGCAGTGCCGACCCTTAATTTTTCCCTTTTTATTTTTCACAAAAAAATAACCGAATAAAGTATGTAGTCGAATTTTATTTTTTATAGTATGGCAACACCGATGACGACGAGTCGTCGGCCATTTTGAGGTGGTAGTGCTTCTTTTGTTTCAAATAAAAATTCACTAAAACAGTTTCATTCTTCGCATTAAAGGTAAATGGGCATTAAACTGCATTGTGTTTGTTTGTTTTCTTAAGTAGTCAAGCCACTTTATTAGTAGGTGTGCCGCGAATTTTTTTTAGCACAACAAGGGTGCCACGGTGAAAATAGTTTGGGAACCCCTGCCTTACAGTTTCGCCATGTCCGTCCGTCTGTCGGTGTGTCTGTCTCTCCGCGGCCTAGCTCAAAGGTTATAAGTACTAGAACGTTGACATTTGGTATAGATATACATGTTAATCACGCCGACATAACAGTAGGATAACATTAGAAAAATATCGTTGAGGTATCTCCCCTATAACTAAACCGGGGATTATTTTTTTCTATTGTATCTCATAGTGTAGGGTATCGTTGGATTGATCATTTAAAAATATTGTAACCATGTTTTGGTTAGTTCCATGTGGCGCTGGATTAAGAATAGCGTCACTCCATTTCCTTTCGTGGATGTCGTAGAAGGCGACTAAGGAAATATATTACCAGGAGACGGGCAGCAGCGTCTTCCTGAGATTCCAACCGCATACTGGCGATCGCCAACCCGCCTGCCAAGCGTGGCGATTATGGCAAAACCCTTCATGACTAAAAACCATGAGAGAGGCCTGTGTCCTGCAGTGAGCGTCAAATGGTGATGATGACGATGATGATGATGTTTTGGTTCAGGGATCCGTTTGCGAAATATTAAGGTTTGAAGTGCAAATTGTTGTATAAGTAGCGTATTCCAACCACTTTTATTGATTTTCTAGCAACATTTTGTGGATAAAGCAGTTTGTTTTGGTGTCCAGTATTGTGTGGTTTTGGGGTCGGGCGTCAGTATTTAAATACCCTCTATCATCTATCTATCGGGCCCTTGATTATGTTAGTGCATTTTAGTACAATGACAGTTACACGGACGGGTCACGTGACCCTGGTACTAAGACTCCGCTGTTCATCCGTCCGTCCGTCCGTCCGTCTGCTGTCTGTCTGTCTGTCTGTCACCAGGCTGTATCTCTTGAACTTTCGACAGTTGAAATTTTCACAGATGATGTATTTCTGTTGGTGCTATAACAACAAATACTAAAAACAGAATAAAATAAATATTTAAGGGGGGGCTCCCATACAACAAACGTGATTTTTTTGCCGTTTGTTGCTCGAAATTAATAACGGCAACAGGTAGACGTTTGAAATATTCACAGAATATTTAGTTCTATATTCGCTTCAAAACTAAATAGTTAAATTAAAATAAAATAAATATTTAAGGGGGGCTCCCATACAACAAACGTGATTTATTGCCGATTTTTCTCGATCTTTGTGTCTGTGTGTTGTATAGATAATGATACAGAACCTTTCCTGCGCGAGTCATACTCGCACATGGCCGGTTTGTTTTCTTTACATTGTACTCCAATGCATTAACAGAATTTAGGCCCTGTTCATCTGTGCTGTAAATAAAATCTCCCCTTGGTCCTCCAGGGCCAGGCAAGCGACAGAACAGAGGGTCAGTGACGGGTCTCCCTTCCGAAATAAAGCTGGTAGCCGGCTCCGGAAAGAACCCCGCGCTGATGATGCGCGGGGTTCAGCGGCTGTCGGGGCCTGGCCTGCAATCGTCGCAACAAGGCGGCGGGATTAACGTTATTTGTAAGTCTTTAACACAGGGTTGATTTTGTTAATAATTTAACTAACAAATTCAAAAATTATGTTATGTCTTTTTAAATAAATAACTGAGTCCAAAATTAGAAAGGATCATAATGGTAAAAATGAAATAAATAAAATGATTTCAATAAAAAAAAAAACGATTTAAATCAAACACATCCGATTTTTAGCAAGATCATGATAATAAACCCTGCTTTAGCACTTGGGCTGAGATTGGGACGATCTCAAGTAGCCGCTCAAGAGCGAGTTTCATGTCAAGAATTTAATTAAACCAGCTGCAGTTAAACAAATAGTTTTGTTCATAGTTCTTCATAAAGAAAAATTGTGATTTTCCCAATGCTAGGGTCGTCAAGCCCAATAGTTTGGCTAACACAAAACTCTTCTTTCTATATTTTCCTGTAATTTCTTCTTGTGGAGGTATAAAAATAATACAATTTACATTAATATGTTTTTATACAAAAGAAAATTTTACCGAAACCTTTGTAGGGTCATTGTTTGTACCTATTTTAAACGGATCTAATCGCGATTATTTATTAGGAAAAAAATAATTATCTTAATGTGTTACTATGTATGATCAGCGTGAGTCATCCTTATCCTTTGTAGATTATCTGTGAGATGAGTTACTCTGTGCTACGAGTGTAGAGCGTGCATTCAGGTTATTTCTGCACTTATTTGCTTCTCACATTCCGATCACAACTCTCTCTTTCCAAGCTGTGACTTGTCGTAGCACCAAACATTTTGGTCTCTTGTTCTCCACCCAGCCTCGTCGAACATCGCGACGAAACTATTGCCCGGGATGAGTCAGCCTTCCGGGGATCCGAAGAAGCTCCCTCTACTGGGCCAGCCACTCCTGGTGCAGCAGCCGGGGCGGAACCAAGCGTGGAGTCAGTGGCGCGGGAACCCCCCTGCTCAGTACACGGCCGGCACGAACAACCAGGGCCTGTATCCGCCGCGATTGTCTTCGGCAGGTAATGTATATACATGGTGTGATGTGATATGTCTGACTGCCTCGTTGGTCTAGCCGTTAAGGCGCTTAGCAACCAGAACAAACGTCGTGGGATTGATTCCCACTGGGGCCGCCGTACATATTTTGTACAAATGGCCTCAGTCTGGGTGTATTTTGATGTTTGTGACGTCCTTGCCTGGTTACCATAGTATCCTAGTTTGGCACAGAGTATCCCAGAGGTCACAAATCGAAGTTTGATCGTACTCAGAATTAGAAATAAACTTATCAAAAATGACTTTTCATAGAACTATTCACAAGCCTAATGAGGCTATAATTTGTTTTTATTCTGTTGTTTCATTGAGATCCGGCATGTCGTTTGTGAATAAAAACCAAACTACGTTTGTTTGTGAATCGCTTCGTGAGGAGCCTTTTTAAGGCACTTTTGACGATGGGCGCGGATGTGGCCCGCGGAACCCAATTTGTTTTTGCCCGCGAGTTCGTTCGCGTGGAAATTTTCATGTGTATTTCAGGATAAAAAGAAGCCTATCCATGTACTATTCCAGACTATAATCTATGTCAGTGTGAAATCCAGATACGTGATTGAGTAACAAGCATTCGTCCATTCAAACTTTCGCGTTTATAATAATATTGAGATTGTTCAAAAACTCGAAAATTGCTTGACCGATTTCAATACTGTTTCTTTTCAGGTATTCCAAAAAGTTTTCTCCAGAAACAACAGCAAGAATTGGACTTTCAAATCGGTAAGTATAATTTTTGTTTAAATGTTTATTCTGCTGGTCGGAAGCTTAACCAATCGCCAAGCTCTAAATACTTAAGCTATAGTATTCTAAAAAATATCCAAATTGTAACAGAATTCCCATATTCATTCGAAAATGGCGGATCATACTCATGTAAAAAGAAATTTTACTTTGTGAAAAATATCGAAATCTCGCAAAAATGTCAGCTTTTTTGTATGGAGTAATCATCTACGGCATTAAGATGTATGGAACATATGTCTTTTTTTTGCGATTTGAAAGTTATATCTATTGATCCGTTGATTTTAGGGTCAGGCCGGGCCCCGGCCAACACCAACAACGCGCTAGTATGGCCGACGCACAGCGGCTTCCAACCGCAAACGTTTACTTCCACCTTCACCAAAGTGTCGTCCAACCACGACGCCAACGCGCCAACATTTGCCCACACTGATCTGCCAACGGTGTCCACGTCGCAGAATTCGCCGACCGAGGACCACGGAAGCGTGCAGGACATGTTTGCTGATGACGACTTGATGAAGGACGGTAAGGGTTTAATATTTTTTTTTTAGTTTTTTTATTCGCACGTTATAAAAACATATTTTTTTAATATGTAATAGTACCAAACTGTGAATACAGTTTGTTAGTACATTGCTCTGACAATGCTCTTACAATGACTGCATTTGTGTTGAAGGCTGCAAGGTTGAGCTCTCGCCGGCCTGCCCTCTGAGCAATGTAAACACACACATGCCCTTTTTGACACCGCTGCTTCTTCAAAGCGTGCACAAAAGAAAGTCTTTTATTTTAAGATCACTAATTCGCAATTAATAGCAAAGGGCAAGATAAAAAGTACCCGAAACCGGCGTCCGTACATGCAACGATTAATGAATGTTGAGGAAGCGAAAGTGATCTGTCAGGATCGCGGCAAGTGGCAGTCCCTGGTCTCTGCCTACCCCTCTGGGATACAGGCGTGAGTTTATGTATGTATGTATGTATGTAATTCACGATTTTTATGCGGCGCTCTAATGAAACGGTTTGAATAGTATTTCTTTTATAATTTTAGAGTGCACAGATTAATTGATAAAATTTATATGATCGCGCGCGGGAAATACATAAAGAATCGCGCCAACCTGCGCTTACGCAGCGTATCAGAGCGGGATGGCGTGAGTCTGCTTATTCATTTAGGGGCATGTCATCAAAATCTCCGAAACTATTGCATCTGCAATTTTAAAACCTAATAGACCACGTGTCCTGTACCATTCTATTCACTTGACTCTTTTTGTGATCTCCAATAGTCATAAGCATCTGTCCAACCCGCAGATGAACTCGATGATGGGTCGAAATCGCCAACGAGTGGACAGAAGCGCATGAGTGCCTTCCAGAGACTGGGCCCGGTCGCCGCGGCCAAGAAACCGAAGCTCACCATCAATCTACTCTTCTCTAAGGACGACGCTGTGAGGTAATTCGTCAAAATTATAGCGTTCACACTGTCAGTCGACTTTTCTCTAACAATATTAACCACAGCAGTCTGTGGGCAATTAATATCACTTACAACTAATATGTCCCTAGTTTGACTGGAACATAGAATTGAGAAGGACCAACTTAAATTTAGGAAGGATTGTTATAGAATGAAGAAGCTTTACACTTTTATGAACCCCAGAAGAGTTGATAAACAATCCTTTTTTTACCCAAGGTTGACGTCCTGAGACCAGATGGCTGAGCCTTGGGAAGATTTTTAGATTTGTTTCACCTTGCAGAGAGGTGGTCGACGAGCAGGCAGCACGCGAGACAAAGGCCGCGCAGCACGTGCCGGTGTACCGGCGGGCGGACGTGCTGGCCAGCGGCGACCACACGGTGGTCAAGTACCTCGCCTGCTGGCCCTGGCGGCACCGCGTGCATGCCAAGCGGACGGCCGGCCCGCGGGCTTCTAAGGTGAGTGGCGGAGAGAATGGCACTAGCAAATACGTGAGAGATTACAGAAGTGTTAATACATGCCTCAGGCCTTTGTAGTGTTCTATGTACATTGTACAGCCTACCGTAACAAACATACAAGCACTGTAGCTGCAGTATAAAGGTGGGTTCACTCACAGATGTTTACTCCACGTCCACTCCCTGTAGATGATTTGTGTCCCGCTTAAGATAAGCCAAGATAAGATAAGAATATTCTTTATTGTACCAGGAAAAACACAAACATAAAATATTTACAAAAATACAGTACAATTGGCGGCCTTATTGATTAATTTGTTTTTAGCCGGCCGTTTCCGGAATATTTTTATGATAAGCAATTCGTGAAATACGTCAATGAGAAATTGTGATTTACAATACACTTGTGTTCTAAGACTTTTGAATTGATTTAATCCTAAGGCCTAGCGCGCACGAGCAACTATTGTCTCCGCAACTATTTTGTCTCCCACATCAAGTCTACGGGTTTGTATGAAAGTGCGCACATGTAGCGACGCGACAGCTGGGAGAATTTTTTGTCGCCCCGTCCATTGCTTGCAGTGCAAGTCGATGCCTACACGGAAGCGACAGCAGCGCAACTTTTTTGTAAAATTTTGCCGTATTCATCAAAATGGATTTTGAAGAGACGGTTGTGGTCTGTGCGCTTGTTTTAAGAAACCGAAAACGACAGCGATAAAGGCAATATTGGGTGCATCCATTATGGAGTGACAGATTAACATTAGGAACATTTCATACCATGTTTCAAAATTTGAGAGCATTTCCAAAAACATTTTTTCGTTATTTTAGAATGTGAGAGACAAAATAGTTGCGGAGACAAAAGTTGCTCGCGCGTGCTAGGCCTTAGAAGCAAAGTTTCCAGTAACGCGACTGAGTAGAGTCCTCCTTGATGTGCTGTCAACTGTAGAAGTACTATGGAGCACAAGCAAGTCTCGCACATTTCTCGTACATTTTAGGACGGTGGAGGAACAGCAAGTGGATGGTGTTTAGTTCTTCAGGTAGTTAATCAGATAAAGTTTCATAAATTCGGGATCAATTCACGAAACCCACTGCAATTTGCAAAGTGTAATGACTGTAAATATGAATTATTAAATTGAATTTTAATTTCAATGAGTAATAATCAGTATTTTAGAGTTTATATAAAATTATTGTAGTGTCAATTTAAATTATAAAAAATTCCAAAATATTTTTGGAACGTAACTTAATAATTTTTGCCGAGGGTAGTAAACTTTCAAAAAGTAAGCTTTCAAAAAGACGCCTGTCGCCTCAGTCTACCGAGACCACGGCACTTGCAAAAGTACCGAAACGTCGGAAAATTGTAAAATGAAAAAGTAAACGCGTAAATATCCGTTCAAATTCAGTTTTATTATGTCTAGTGCTCGTGTTAACCTCAGAAAGTACTATGAATTATTATGTTTTTTGTTCAGTCTTCGATGATAATGGAGGAAGAGCAGATGGTGGAGGGCTACGAATCCAACCGCAGTTACGTCAAAGTCGCCGTAAGTATATTTTGAAAGCCTGAAACAACGCTAATATATTAAAAACGATAATATTTTGACAAATGGACCGAATGGATTTAAAACACAGCCGTTTCTACGACAGATATCAAAGTACCCGCCAAATTACACGAAGGAAGACGTGTTGGACCTGGTGCTTGAAACTGTGGGTGGGGAAAGCCTTATTCCGTGTTTCATTGAGGTAAGAATCTGATTATTTGTTTTCTTTAATCATTAGCCATACTGTGCTGACTAAAGGTCTCTTCTAATGGTCACACCATTCGGCTTTGCGAGGGCAATATGGCCACAGTAGGAAAAAACACAGGAGGAGGAAGGCCTCATCATCATCAGCCATTTGACGGCCACTGCAGGACATAGGCCTCCCTCATGGTTTTCCAAGCTTCCCGGTCTTGTGCCGCCCGCATCCAGCGACTCCTCGCAACCGTAACCAGGGCAGACCATCTGGTGTGGGGGCCTTCCCACGCTGTGTCGTCCAGTCCGCGGTGGACAGATCAGAACTTGTTCGCCCCAACGGCCATCAGTTCTGCCCACTGCCACTTCAACTGAGCAATTCTTCGAGCTATAGCAGTAACTCAGGTTCTTCTGCGGATCTCCTCAAACCTGATTCGATCACGCAGTGAAACTCCTAACATAGCTCTCTCCATTGCTCGTTGGGCGACCTTGAGTCTTCTTATGAGGCCCATAGTCAGCGACCAGGTCTCACATCCATAAGTCATCACTGGCAACACTCATGGAAGGCCTCACCTGTCTTTTTTGCCCCTGTGGCTATAATAATATCGTCAGTCCTTCCCTGATTCTTTATGGCGAAGCAACTACAAAAACCGAGATACGATATATCTAAATTAGTTATGCAAACGCCTCCACTGCGTACTCTCTATGGCATGTCCTATCGTGTTTATTAAAATCAATAAATGCAATGAGCGCCGACCAACAGACGCAGAAATTGTTGTAGAAAAAAAGAGTTGCTTACCTGTTGTAGGACTCGCCCAAAAAAAAAGAGTGTCAAGGAAAAGTGTCTGAAATAACATTTCAAACGTCACGCATTGTATTATTAGCTTAATTCCGGTTCACTTACTAGATTTTTTGTCAGAAGAGTCCGACCAGGTTTCGCTCTGATTCGCACAGCTTAATCATGGTGAGTAGAGACAGAGCTCGCGTCGTCGGTTGCTTGTCTCTGACTACTAATAATGGGCTTACGAAAGTTTTACTTTGAAAAAAATCACGCATCGTATTTACGGGTATTTTCCAGTTCACACGCGAAGAGTGCATATTTCTTGTGCTGCGATGCGAGAAGGCTCTCCTAGCTTTGCACAAGAAAGGCCTGTACCTCCACGAGAGCGGATACGACATGCCCGTGCACATATCTCTGACAGACGTGACGCTGAGCAACATCGGGTTCACACCCAGAATAGTGCTGGGGAAACGGCTCACGTCGGCCTACGACGGAGAAGCGAAGCTGGACTTGGAAGCGTTCTGTCTTGAGTCTGGTGAGCATAACCAAAGCCGACGTACAAACATAAACTCACGCCTGTATCCTGGAGGGTTAGGCAGACTAGGGTTTGCCACTTGCCACGGTCCTGACAAACCTCCTTTGCTTCATCAACATTAATTTGTCCCTGCATGCATGCTTACGGCCGCTACTCTATTTTCTGTTTTGAGAAATTTGTGATCTGAATCTGTTTATTTTGTTTCTGTGATGTGTCTTGTTGGTATAATAAATGTCTTTCTTCTTCATACTTGAATAGTCCTCGATACTTGTAACAAAGTGCCTGCCTATAAGTACCTACTTAACCACATTATAATTTTTGTGTGTCTATTTTATTTTATGTCCTATACAAATAGCAGCTCTCTTCTTTGCGTAATTTTTTTTTATTGAATTACTGTTAATTTAAATTATTTTATATAATTATATGCCTTTGTATTGTTATTTAATATATAATTTTTCTGTGTATCGTTGTATATTTTCATGCATGCCATTTCTTTTGAGTTTGTCTTTTATTAAGATTGTTACGATTTTATCTATCGGTGAGGAATGTTTAGGAGTTAACAAAATGTATTAAGCTAACTCATTTACTCTATTTAGGTAATTTTTGTTAATTCTGTTTTCTCTCCTCTATAAAATAAAATACACACGTTTTTGTCTAGGAATTGACCGTTGTGTGACGTGAGTGCTTCTGCAGATGTGAGCCACTTCGTGTACTTCCCGCTGAACCGGCCGACGAGCCAGACCGAGCTGGTTCAGCTGCAGAGCGGCGTCTCCTGGGAATACCTCCGGGAGCTCAATCTGGCTAATAACAGGCTCGAGTAAGTATATTCCTCTTTATTCTTTAGCATTTCCTTGTGAACTGTAGGAAGACGGTAATGAAACACGTCCGCGGTGTTAAATTACCGACTTTCGAGCCGAAAATTTGGCACAATAGACGCCATAACAAATTACTGCATCCATAAAATTTTGGTGGGAAATCACAGTCACTATCACACATTTTTGTGATGTAAAATTAGAATAGAAAGAATAGAAATCGTTTATTATCAAAACACAAGCAATAAAAAAAAAAACAATGATAGCAGAGATTTACATTCTTTTAGACTGCGTCTAACCATTTTGGTAATTAGAGAGAGCTCAGCTAATATGTTGGCTACCACCAGGTGGTAATCAACGCTGGTTTTCAGCACTCCCGAGCTTTTAGTTTGACATTTAGAGCAGGCGTTAAGGTAGGTAAACCTCACGGAAACACAGTATGTATCAGCCGCAGCCGTTCTTTTATTTCTTCATCCAGGCTTTTGCAATTGCAATTTTTTGAGAGTTTCTTTAACTGCATAATGTAGTTTTCAATTGTTTCATTTGGTTATTGACATCTACTATCTACGTAGTACTTTCTTAGCCTTTCACATATTGTTTCATAGGGTTCTGTTATTGACGAGTTACAATACAAAATACAAAATCTTTATTTTCGTGAACTGCTTAATTTAACCGTACATAGTATCTGGAGCCACCTTTTAAGCATGTACTAGGTGACACCGCGCTTCCATAGCTTAAAAACTTAGTTTAATTTGATATTTTACTTATTTTAAAGATTACTGTTATGACAAAATTATTAAAAAGATAAAAGTGTAAAGCTCAGCCAGGTGAGTGTTTTATGTGTTTAGGTAGAACATCGCATGTGTGTTTGTATGTGTGTAGTGTGTGTGTGTGTGTGTGTGTGTGTGTGTGTGTGTGTGTGTGTGTGCTCGATGAAACATTATTTTAATTGCTCTAATAATCTTTCAGTATCATCATAATTTAGACTATGCAACCATTGTACTATAGTTTTTTTACATTCGTAATAAGTATAATCATATATTTTAATCTTTTTATTTATTTTATTATATAAGAAAGACGATTGCGCGTTATACTGCATTCTCGCAAATTTTGTTCGCGTTGAAGGAGTTTGGCATACATAACTTAATCAACAGGTCATAGATATTGGTGCTTAGTTTCGTGATAAGCAAAGGCACATTTTTTTTATTTCAAAGGCACATTTTGCCCGCGGCTGCGCGCGCTGGATGTGTCCCACAACTGTGACGCGTGCTCTCCCGCAGGTCGCTGGGGGGCTTTTTGCTCGGCCGGCTGTGCCCGCTGTACGTGCCCGCAACTGTGACGTGTGCTCTCCCGCAGGTCGCTGGAGGGCTTCTCGCTGGGCCGGCTGTGCCCGCGGCTGCGTTCGCTGGACGTGTCCCGCAACCGGCTGGCGCGCGCGGCGAGTCTGCTGCCGTGCCGCGGCGCGCCGCTGCTGGCGCTGCGGCTCGAGGGGAACCCGCTGTGCCGCGACTGCACGGAGCCGGCGCTCTACACGCGGCTCGCGCGGCTGCTGTTCCCGTCGCTGGCGGAGCTGGTGAGATGTTAGCGAGCCGCTTGCCGTGACTGCACGGAGCCGGCGCTCTACACGCGGCTCGCGCGGCTGCTGTTCCCGTCGCTCGCGGAGCTGGTGAGATGTGGTCTGTGGAGGCTTAAGGACTGTGGCGAACTGAGCGGGCGCATTGAACATTTGGACGCCACTACGGGAAATCGACGGCAAGAAACTAAGTTGGCAACATAGTTTTCCATTCATCACTGTAGTTCTAGTTCGACTGGAGATTTCCGCATTTAGCCTCATAGTTGGGCCATTGTACGTAGCAAGTGCTGAGGTATGTATATACCTCAGACACTAGGTTTTCCTCACGATGTTTTCCTTCACAGTTAGCATGTGGTATTGCTACTATAACTTCATAAATGTACGATTCGAAACCACGACCTCCCGAATGAGAAGCCGGCGTTCTACCGCTCCGCTACCATAGCTCTACTGTAGTAAATAGATTTTTCTAAACTAGGTTGGAAATGTAGTTTGCTATTAAACGGGGTCCAGAAGCGTGTAACACGTAAGATTACTTGTTAGATTATTTTACATGTTTCACGCGTATGGACTTGGCTATAGACTACTATTGTAAATCAGTGGCTTCAAACTAGGTTAGAAACGTAGGTAGTTTGGCATACACCACAAGGGACAATCGGCTTCTTCAAATAACTTGGAAAACAAAACACCCCCATAATGATTTAGATAATTACTACGTAAAGACACTGTATTGTCGCTAGGCGACTACTGAATTTAAATAGCTATTCCAACTGCTCATCCTTCTTTTTCGTCCAGGACGGTGTGAAGATTCAACAAAACGGCGAGTTGCCGACCATAAAGCAGAACTACTGTCCGCCCGATGCTAAAGATATCGTGGAGAAGTTTCTGGAAGTATACTTCCCGCTGCTGGATTCCTCGCCCGAAGAACGTATGCTCATTGAGGAGTTGTACCACGAGCGGGCCACTCTATCTATCACTTACTCCCACACATTACGTAAGTTTTCTATCTTTCTTCTCTCTTCAATGTTGACAGATTTGAATTCCCCGCCCAAAGATCTTGTGTCGATTGAATAGTTTTGACATGAACGGATTACTCTGACGATACGACATACTTCGCGTGACTTTATTGCGCCACATCCGTGGGTCCGTCCCGTTCTTGTGAAAATCTAGCGCCATTCTTTCAACGAGAAATTTCTGGAAGTATATTTCCTGTTGCTGGATTCCCCGCTCTAAGATCGTATGCCGATTGAGGAGTTGTACTACCAGCGGGCCACTCAGACAATCATATACAGTTCTTTTATCTAACGATGGCAGGGGAGCCAAACTTGTCTTTTGCATTTGCCTCATACACAACGCGGAATTATTTTTTCTCCATGTCACTGACGTTAGAATCAATGTAAATCGTTCTCGCAGGCTTCAAAGCCATCTTCCGGCGCTTCCGCGACCTGTTCACGCGCTGCCGGCTGCTGGAGGAGGAGAACCTCGACCTGGTGGAAGGCGCGGCGGCCATCGCGCGGCACGTGTCCCGCTGGCCGGCGCTGCAGCACGACCCGCCGTCCTTCGTCGTCGACGTGCTGCATCACGACGTGAGTGTGCTCAAACGTAGTCCTTTATTTACAGCCCCGCACGAATGTCGATGCGTCAAGTTCAGCATGTCGATGTTCCCCCAGGAGAGCAGCCTGGTGCTGCGCGTGGCCGGCGCGCTGAAGGTGACGTCGCAGAGCCTGGCGGAGGACGAGCACCAGCTGTGGTTCGCGCGCACGCTGGTGCTGCACGCGTCCGACGGCTGCCGGTACCGGCTGCGACACGAGATGCTGCACTGGGCCGAGCTCACTGGCGAGCTGGCCGGCCGCGCCTTCCAGCTCACTGCGGTGAGTGCTGCTGGACTAGCGGTCGTCGCCGGTACCGGCTGCGACACGAGATGCTGCACTGGGCCGAGCTCACTGGCGAGCTGGCCGGCCGCGCCTTCCAGCTCACTGCGGTGAGTGCTGCTGGACTAGCGGTCGTCGCCGGTACCGGCTGCGACACGAGATGCTGCACTGGGCCGAGCTCACTGGCGAGCTGGCCGGCCGCGCCTTCCAGCTCACTGCGGTGAGTGCTGCTGGACTAGCGGTCGTCGCCGGTACCGGCTGCGACACGAGATGCTGCACTGGGCCGAGCTCACTGGCGAGCTGGCCGGCCGCGCCTTCCAGCTCACTGCGGTGAGTGCTGCTGGACTAGCGGTCGTCGCCGGCACCGGCTGCGACACGATATGCTGCTCTGGGCCGAGCTCACTGACGAGCCGGAAGTTTAGCAAATTCCAGTTCCTTTTTGCACAGTTAGTATTAAGCTGTTGAGTGGCCCTATTGGTATTAGAAACCAGGCCTCCAATTGTACTATGTACCTATTTTGTGTTTTTAAAGAATTTTCAAGTAAAATCATATCACCGGAAGTAAGTAAAATGAGTGTCTTTTAAAATCTTGCGTAACGTACCGCTTCCTTTTTTCTGTAGGTAAACAAGCGTCGCGCGTCCTGCGTCAACCATTTGTTCAACTTCCATCAATTTTTTCCAGGTCAAAGCCAAGAAGCTGAGCCTCACAATGGAATCGGTTCCAGATGATGATTTGAAGGAGAAGCTCGTAGCCGTCTTTATGAAAGTGACTAATTTGGACAGAAAACCCAGTGGAAGGTGTTTAGAACTAAGGAACTGGGACTTTAAAGCAGCATTAGAATACTTTATGAAGCTGCTGAAGCTTAATAGTGTTAATAATTTAGATGTAACAGAAGACTAGGCTTGTAAATAATATAAGGATTACTATTGCGTTTAGAGCAAATCCTTCCCCAGTGAAGAACTCTGTGATTTTGAGTGAACTTTCCAAATAAGTTTGTTTTATTTTCTAGAACCTATAAATAAAAATATTTGCTATGTTCATATGCGCAGGCGCTCTTTGAGTCTTCATTCCCAGCGTTTAATGATAATAATTATGCTTACTAGTTGCCACCTTAAATTGAACCTCATTACTTTGTAATCATGTCCAAAGCCAATAAAAAATGTATGAGAACTCTGCCCGTTAAAGGGTTAATGGCTCGCGATGCTTATCCATAGTTATACTATTAAGGGTTTTCAATAAGAAACTAGCGACACCAATGAAAAAAAAAATCATCTCATTTTAGAGATCGTTTTTGCAAAAAACGTGCAAATTAAAAAATATCGATCCTGTAAATTGTGATTGTTACTATCACGACCGAAAACATAAGCCTGAAAATCGTATAATAATAATAAGTTCCACACAATACAATCACTTGACCTGGTCCCAAACTAGGATACCCTGTGCTATGGTAACCGGGCAAGGACGTCACAAACATGAAACACCCAGACTAAGGCCATTTGTCCAAATGTACAGCGGCCCCCAGTGGGAATCGAACCCACGACCTCTGTTTTTTTTAGCTAAGCGCCTTAACGGCTAGACCAACGAGGCACTCAATTTGACTTTTTCCATTGGTGGCACTAGTAAAGCTCCATGGAGGCTCTTAGGCCGATATTCAGAAAAACAGCGTTGAGCTACACTTAACGTGAGCTGAGCATCGGTTGAGCAATCTCAACAAAGACTCAAGAATTTTGTATTCACAGTCAATATCTCGACTCGAACTCAGCTAAGCCACAGCTCAAGCTAAACTTACTCGAGCGTGTAATCTGTGGTACAGTTTTTGACTTTACCGGTTTATATTATCTGTTAACGCTACATGAAAGGCATACAATAATCCACAGGAGTGAATGGGAGGGCAACAAATGTCGAAACTTTTTACGCGCGGTTATAATTTATTTTGAGTTCTCATTACTCTAAAAACACAATTTAACTTTTTGAAGGAAAATGAGCATGCAAAATGTCAAATTGTGAATAAAAAAAGGTTACTTCACCACAGGTTAGTTAGATTTCTCGAATTGCCTACAGGTGTCGCTAATTTCTTCGTCATTGCCACCTTGAGTCTGAGCTAAGTCGCCGAAATCCACTACTCAGTCTTAGCTTAGCTTGCGTTCAATTTTTGTTATCTCAAACTCAACTGTGAATACAAAATATCCCTGAGACTTTCATTTTGACAGTTGGAAGACCCGGACTCACATTGAGCTCACGCTCAAAATCGTTTCTGAATATCGGCCTTAAAGTAAAATTTGCCAGAATTCATCAGCACGGTAGAAAGGTCCTCGCTTCACCAGAGAACAAGCATCCTGAGAACGGGAAAATTTATTCTCATCCAGTGCGTTAGACTAGGCCGGCTTTTCTTCTAGGCGTCACTGCAATGAAAAAAACCGGCCCAGTGCGAGTCGGACTCGCGCACGCCGGCTTTCGTACCATTATTTATACAACATTAGACATAAAGACCGAGAAAAGCGACAGAAAATCACGTTTGTTGTATGGGAGGCCTCTTAAATATCAATTTTTTTTTAATTATTTATTTTTAAAGCGAATATAGAATTAAATAATAATATTCTGTGAATATTTCAAGCGTCTAGGTACCTGTTGCCGTTATTAATATCCAGCAAAAAACGACAAAAGAACTACGTTTGTTGTCTTACATTTTTATTTTATTCTGTTTTTTAGTAATAATGTTGTTATAGCGGCAACAGAAATACCTACATCATCTGTGAAAATTTAAACTGCCTAGCTGTCACGGTTCATGAGACACAGCCCGGTGACAGACAGTCATACAGGCAGACGGACAGACAGACGGAGAGTGAAGTCTTAGTAATGGGGTCCCGGTTTTCACTCGTCTGGTACGGAACCCCAAAAAGCGGGTGGGGCTGTATCGGGTTACATGGCCGTTGGTTTAACGTGGAACGAGTGTAAGCGTTACTTTTTGCTGCAACTACGCATCTAGGTATCCATCTAGCGGCACGAGTCAAGAGGATACCAAGTACCTAATGGCTACTCTGCTCTACTTAACAATGTACAAATGAATTGCACACGACACGTAGTTACAGATTTACAGCCCTCGTCGAGGCGACATGTTTTCGTTGCATGCGGTTTTAGCAAGTGGACCCCCTACTACCGAACTGAAAGACGTTTCACGTCAAAACATGTCACGTGACCCGACGTGAATCTGTCGCCAGCATATCAACCTTTCATCATCATCATCATCATCAGCCATTTGACGTCCACTGCAGGACACAGGCCTCCTTCGTGGTCTTCATGGCCATGAGGGGTTTTGCCATAATCGCCACGCTTAGCAGGCGGGTTGGCGATCGCAGTGTGCGGTTGGAATCTCAGGAAGACGCTGCTGCCCGTCTCCTGGTGATTGGTTTCCTTAGTCGCCTTCTACGACATCCGCGGAAGGAAACTGAGTGACGCTATTCTCCGTGATTTACCAAAGGCCCGTGCTGAAAATCAGTGCTGTGGGCAAAACCGCAGCGTAGATATACGGTGCGCTCAGTAGATACTGAGCGCGAGGCCATTTTACCGCTGCATAGACATACCCTGGGTCCCTTATTGTTTTGGGATTATTCTTATTATTATTATTTTTTTGATGTTCAATTGTTTGTCCGTTTTAATCATTGTTAAATGTAGGTATGTCTTTGTGGTGTTAAATAAATGTTTTTCTTCTTCTTCTATTCTTAATCCGGCGCCACACAGAATCAACCTTTACAAGCGTGCATTCAGTTAGATACGTTACGGAAGGCCGCAACAAAACTGTAAAGGTTGGCCTGTTGATGACTGTCCTATAAAATTGATACAACTGAGTAATCTGCACGCGCGTAATGCTTGACGTGCGGTTGATTGTAGGTACAGTTGTGTTGGAATAGAGTGCTCGGATATAAAGGTTGATACGCTGTCGATCTGGACAGAGATAAAGTATAAAGCATTAAGTACATTTTAGAATCAAAGCGCCCATAACGTAACTGAGTATAATGCAGGATCTAAAGGTTTATCTGCTGTCGACTGCACCTACTAAAATGCATAACACTGCTGGCGCCCGTTGGCGTTGCCGGAGCCGGCTTCCAATTTAGTAACTTAACCCTCAAACATCTTCGTTATTTCGAATAACGTAATCGGTTTCGTGGGGTATATTAGTACCCATAATAAAAAACCTCTAGTACTATGAAATTCTTTTTTTAAGGTGAACTTTTTAGTAATTAAATAAGACTAAAATGTAATTTCAATGAATTATCTATATTTAAGTTAAGCCAAGCCAAGTGAGAGGCCTTAGGGCGGCTTGACAACTTCTGACAGTAGACGAGCCACTAGTCTACAAGCCTCCACCAATCCGGACTTGGCCCCCGTGGTGGAGTATGGCCTATACCTTCCTCAGGGAAGAGACCCGTGCCCCTCGGTGGGGACATAATGGGTTGATGATGATCTATATTTAACCAAAAAAATCGCATTTAACCAATAATTATACTACTGCTTTTATAATAAACATCGTATTTTTTGTAACATGAAAAACCGTCTACTGATGGATTATGAGCAAATAAACCATCAGGTTATGGGCCCAGGGCAGTTTTCACTTCTCGGGAAAGAATAATATTTATTATTTTGAGAAAAACACGAAAAATTTTTAAACACACGGTTTACCTTAGCAACGGAAAAGAATGGCCGTTTCTGCAAGCAATGGAATTATCATTGACAAGCTTCGTGGTGTGGAGGACTACAATAATTGGAAATTCATGATGCGGATGTTGTTGCACGAAGATCTGTATGTCTGCGTGGAATCCGAGGACGGATGCAAGGATGAACGGAAAAAGCAAAGGGCATTGGCTAAGATTTGCCTTTCTGTGGGTCCATCAGCCTTGACTCACGTTCGGAACGCTGGGACGGCATATGAGGCATGGTGCAACTTACAACGTGCATACGAAGACAAAGGATTGTGCAGAAGGCTGGGATTGCTAAGATCTTTGTTCGGTACGAAGTTGAAGGAGGGTGAGACCATTGATACATACATATCAAGGATAAGTGAACTTTCACAGCAACTGAAAGATATAGACGCGCCACTAGAAGACGAGTTCATCGCAATAATCACGTTGAGTGGCTTACCCAATGATTATGACCCCCTCATTATGGCGTTGGAGCACTCAGGCACAAAATTATCAAGTGAAACCGTGAAGGCAAAGTTCTACAGGAGAACATAAGGAGGGATGAAAAGATGGAACGATCGGAGGCCCAAGCGTTATCTGTCAAAAAGGCCCTAAAGTGTTTCAAGTGTAAGAAACAAGGGCACTTCAAGAAAGACTGTCCGAACAGAAAGTCATCTGGAAAATTGCAAAATGAGAAAGGCAAGAGCCATACACTACTGACTGCATTGTCTATCAACGTACAGAATCATCTGTGGTACATTGACTCAGGCGCTACCAATCATATGTGCAATGACAGAGAAATTATGACGGAATTTGTGACGGACACATCTTTGGAAGTGAACGTAGTCAACGGCGAGAAGCTGCGCATTGGAGGTCGTGGCGTGGTGTCTATAGATCTGATAGACTGTGTAGGGACAATAACCAATGTTTTTTACGTACCAAACTTGGCAGCAAATCTACTGTCAGTTTGTAAGCTGGTTCGTAAAGGTCACCATGTAACTTTTGACAGCAAGGGTTGTAAAATTTACTATGGTAAGGCGGTTATTGGTATAGCGACTTATTTGAATGGTGTGTATCAGTTAAACACCAATGAAAGGTTGGAATGTAACATGTCGTCTGAGATTGCCATGAAGTCTAGTGTCAATTCTGGAGCAAATGACAGGGAATCTGTTCAGGTTTGCAGCGATACGGGTAATGTATTCAAGGAGGGAATGGAGACACAGGAGGTCTGGCAAAGCAACTTGTCTGAAGTTAGATATGTTTAGTTTAAGGGATGGTGTTGAAATGTAAACTGAACGCTCTCTAATTTGGTGTAGACAGTTTTGTCCTTGAATGCATCCAAAAGTCTGTCACTCTCTGTCGGTCGTAGCACAAACGTGTTGTTTTCAAGTTGGCAATTTTTTATTTATTACAATTATTTATTACACAAATTTATTATTTTGGAATTACAAAATATATACCTATTTTTAACATAACAGACATTATACTTTAAAAAAATACAAATAAAAATAATCATCCTTTGTATATAAAAAAACTAACCGGCCTAATTAATTGGCTTTGTTGTTCGCTCATAGAAAGTTCCACTTCTGGGAATATTAGGTGCAAATATTTTTTCTCCGTTATATTCTAATTTTCACAGCAATTAAAGACTTTATAGCTGCATCTGATAGCTGTCCCGACATTGCAGGTGTCAAATCTGAAAAATAAAACAATAATCAAACGCTAACAATAAAAAAACAACAAGCATAAATGGATTCGTGGGGTACCTTTAGACCCTAGTACTGACCTAAGTCATAAACAAGCTATGATAACGCTGTCCCCGACCGTCTACTAGAAGTTCACGCCGACCACTAAGAATACATGAAACGCCAGTGCACTAGTTTAAAAAACGAGACTGTAGGGTATTAAAACATTTTCGCTGGGGTAGTACTTTTGGACCCCACGAAACCGTTTCAGGGTTAAAGGTTCGAGTTGCGCAGCCACTGCCATGTTTTTTTTTCATAAGTTTTCAAGTATTTTTTTCTTCCTGCCTAATTTTCGGTAGAAATAAATTCAATATACTACGTGTCGCATCGTGTCGCGTGTTAACCGGCGCAAATGCGATATTGCTTGTTAAATCCACTTAACCCCTATCACCCGTGTTCAAAGATACAGGGTGTTTCATTGTAGCCTTTAGCGTTATCGTCGAGATAACTTTTCAGGGGGAAGAAAAATACCCTTCTATGTGTATTTTTAGGGATTCGTACCCGTCCGGGTGGGTACCCGTGATATTTGAGCCCATACTATCTCTCTCTGGGAGAAGGCTACAGTCGGACGGATACAGGCTGCTTATATCCAACGAAGACGTCTACCTGCTGGGTTAATCAGCGTATCGTTGTGAATCTTACACAGTGCTCCTCAAACGATGTCTACAGGTGCTTAGAAGGCACTTACCTACTTTGTAAGTATTTTCTGGATGGAATACTTACCCGGTATCTACGCACATCTATAAATAGAACTGAAGGTGACAGTTGTTGTTAAAGTTAGTCCTATAGAATCATTTCATCATCATCATCATCAGCCTACTGCAGGACATAGGCCTCCTTCGTAGTTTTCATGACCATTGAGGGGTTTTGCCGTAATCGCCACGCTAGAATCATTTAGTGCAAAGAAAGAGGCAACACAAAATCCGAAAATTCACAAAAAACTTCGTCAAAAAGCGGCACAACAAATACAGAACCTAAAATTAAAATACTTAATTTGAATACAAAATACAAAAGATCCCATGACCCTAGCAGCGATCCCCCGCTGCACCTCCAAAGAAATCCTTTGCCTAATCCTTTAGCCTTTTAAGTTAGTTGTATCTAAGTACGAAAAGGAGCATCCTGTATAGAAGGAGAACTTTATTAAGGTCACGATCTATAATTGTTAAGGCAATCGAAATCATCGCTCATCTAATTATATCAATTCGACATCAAAGTGTTTATGGCCCTTTCGTCGGAGTTGGACCGGTAAATTGAAACTGGGCGGCCTTATGACTAAGGCTGACTTGCACCACTTCTTAAATGTCACTTGAGTTGCCATTTAAATCGACTTTTGTGTGAAGTATTTTAGTTAAAATGCTGTTTAAGCCACATTTAAGAAAGTGGTGCAAGTCGGCCTAAAATTACTTAGTAAATTTTCTGATGAGGCAATAAATATTTTCTTATCTTTATCTATCTTAAATTGTGTACCGTTTTAGTGGCGAAGGAGCGAAGTCTTATTCATTCATTAGTGTGTGTTAGTGAATAAGGTTACATATAGATGCACCGATGTGAATATCAGTGAATAAAATTATAGATAAACGAGAGTCAGTGTAACAAGTTGTAAGAATATTCTAAATTCTGTGGAAGAACCAAGTTTTTTTTCGAAGTGAAAAGTGCGTCTTTCTAAGTGCCCTCAAGTAGGATTTTGGAAGAGTAGTAAGAATTACTATTTCGTTATTTGCTTCCGCCATGACGAGGTGTAGCCCTAGCCTTGTTTTCTTAGATAAAACCGGAGGGAAACTCCCAATTTTGTTTTTATTCCATTGACGGCTCAGTGGCTTGATGTATATGTGCGTGTGAATTGAAGCGGTATTGTAGCAAAAACATTTGCTACAGACAGTGGCTTGACAGCCTTTGCTTTTGGCATCCCTCTGGCTCGCACATTGCAATATTTTTAATTATCGTAAAAAAAATGAGTTGGTACACTTGACAAATATGGTCTATAGTGAATCTGGGAAATAAAATTACTGACTTCTAAGGTATATTTTAATTGCCATTATAAGATACATACCTACTTTTTGATAGGTACCTAAATAGGCTGCCTCAACGGGACTCAATTGGAACGAGTTAGAAGTTGCCGCACAAGACCGCGAGAAATGGAGATCCCTTCTACGAGCCCTATGTCCCTGATAAGGGATAAGAGGAAATCATCATCACCTAAATAAACAAAAACTGTTTTAACATCTCTCTATCAAAAACTAACGGTCTAATTTATAGAGAGACGATTTCACCAAAACACTCTTAACCTCCTCAGTCCTGACCTTGAAAATAACAATATTTCAATTGTTATTTTCAAGGTAAGGACTGAGGAGGTTAAGATGGAGTTATAGCCAGTTCATAACAGGAATTGCCGTCACAAACCCTTTTTATAAATAAGACTGAAAATGAAAATGCTTTTGTCTGAAACGACGGTAATTTTATTTTGTTGCCACAGAAAGACCACTAGGCCAATAGAAAAGCAAGCAAGCAAGTTCGTGACTGCCCACTGTAGGTATATTTTTCTTCGGGTAGGTATAATCATATACGCGTGAAAAATACAGGGTTATAGGTATCTAAATTGCGCATTTCATGATACACCCCAATAATACCTATACAGTTTGTGTTTGTGGTTACGAAGTAGGTAGGTACATATCAGGTTTTAGGTAGGTACATATGTTTAAAACAGCTGCATACCAAATAAGTCGCCTACGACGACACGTGCCTAACCTAGCGTGTGGTGGGGACGCCATAGATTACATTAATAGGCATGCATAATCAGCCTATATGCGTCCCACTATACGGCACAGGCCGTCTCTCAGGGAGAGAGTATGGGCTTAATCACCACGCGTGCCCACCGCGGATTGGCGATTTCAAGCGCTGAGGTATGTGAATAGCTCAGACACTCAGGTTTCCTCACGATGTTTTCCTTCACCGTTAGCGTGTGGTATTGCTACTATAACTTCACAAATGAACATAACTTAGAAAACCAAGTCATAGGTACATGCCCGCACTGGGGATCGAACCTAGGTCTCTCGCTTCCGAGTTCGATGTTCTACCCACTAGGCTACCATTACATTAATATTTACAAGTTTTTCCTTTGGCTGAGCCTACACAGGCGGAAACTAAAGAATTGAACTAAGTACATGGAATGCGATTTATTGCTTTCTTTCGTTCATTCCCCAACATGTATCCGCCTATAATAACTGCCCTTCTGGCTCTTATATTAATGGAATTATTAAAAATTAATGTGTTGTTTGAAGGCGCGGCTATATGCGGCGGTTTGACGCTGCATGTCGCGGTCGATTTTCTCCCGCCTGGGGATCGCGTGCGACCGCGGCTTATTATTTTATTTCCTAGATTTACTATAGACCATATTTGTCAAAAGTGTACCTTCGACCAAATAGGGGATGATAAAAAGTATCCGAAACCGGCGTGCGTGCATGCAACGACTAATGAATGTTGAGGAAGCGAAAGTGATCTGTCAGGATCGTAGCAAGTGGCAGTCCCTGGTCTCTGCCTACCCCTCTGGGATACAGGCGTGAGTTTATGTTATGCTATGTACCAACTAATTTTTTACAATAATTAAAAGTATTGCAATGTGCGAGCGAGAGGGATGGTAAAAGCAAAGGCTGGCGAGCCACTGTCTGTAGCAAATGTTTGTGCTACAATGCCGCTTCAATTCACACGCACACATACATCAAGCCACTGAGCCGTCGGTCGTCGATTATGTCGGTTGCGGATTTCCTTTCGTGCAAAACGATTTTTGATTTAGATTTTCACCTATTTCCAAAAATGGATAGGTAATTGAAAAGAAAATAAAAACAAAAGCCGCAGAACAAAAGTGGGTGTAAATGACAATCGTTAACAGACATATTTGAGGAATTGTGCATTTTAGCAACTACCTCAGAACACGTGTTCTGAGGCAACTACCCTGTATACTTACACACCTGCGTAGGCACCTACGCGCGAAAAATATAACCCTTGCTTTCGCAGTCACAACTCTACATTGTATTTGTGACCTGATATCGGTCGTATCCATATATTGATCTCAACGATATGCCATTGTTCCTAGTCCACACTCAGCTTACAGCAAGCCCAATGCACCTCTAGGTGGACATAAACTGCGTGGCGTTAAAACAACGTATTGTAAACGCATACCCGCCTTTTCTGGGGGCTGGTTCAGCTAACACAAAATTTGTTTGTTTCCAATACATTAACGACACAAAAACTTGACAAGTTTGTGCGAGTGAACTTGAAGCGGCAGTGCAATAAAAATATCTGTTTAATTCAGTGGATTAGAAATGGTTTCATAGAATTTTCATTAACAGAATCCGAGGCCGAGGGCTACTGCAACGTCAGATAATGGTTGGGTTAGGTTAGGTTGTAGTTACTGAAGGTACTGAAAAGTAGAGTGAGTCAGTAACAGGTACGTACGAGTACAACAGCGCATGGGACTGCGACTGAACGAACTGTTGGGTTTACGAACCATGGGAATAGAACACCCACTATGTGCTTTCCTATGAACAGTATCAGATACAGATACCTGCGTTACCTCAGGAGGTTCGTCTTGAAGAAGACCTTTACTCCGAAACCGACGGCGAAGAAGTACAACCGATTAGATAAGAAGATAAAAGTGTCATGGCGTCGACGGCGGTGATATGGTAAGGATTGTTTTGTCTGACAAACTATCCCCCTGTTTCTCGTGCACTAACCTGTTAATTAATCGCTGTCAGTTGTCCAAAGTGCATAAAAAACCACTGACAGCTGTCACAGTATACCCACCGAGGATTAGTTTATCATAGTAATTATGTGAACCGATTTGAAACCTGGCAAGTGTATGAGATGACAATACTTACAAGTAAAATGTGCACTATAAATAGTGCAGTATGACATGAATTATTAAAGTTAAAGTGAAAGTGAAAATATTTTATTTACCACACAAAAACAATAAACAACAATTATTCCTTCATTTACAAATGTTTTGTATTAGACTCGTAAGCACTTAGATCATTTGACTCGTATTTCACCTGTAGGATTGTCACTTGACGCTAACACCTATCGTAAAAGATCTACCGCACACTACCGATGTCAATACCTCGGAAACTTGTTTCCTCACGATTTTTTCATTCGCAGTTAGAGAGTGGTAGTGACAAATGTACATAACTTAGAAAACAAAGTAATTAATTAGTAAATGACGGGTTTTGAATCCTCCCGAAGGCCAGCATTCTGCCGTTGCTCTATCAAACCTAGATACGTCCACGCCATACGCATGCATAAAAAGACGATGTTCCCACAGGATCATTCTCGTGGCCACTGCGGCCCACAGCCAACGTTTGAGCGAAGAGCCGTACGAAGGTCACGGGATCTGTAAGAACATGTTCCTGAACACACTGATGAAGCTGGACAGGCTGAAGAATTGTGTGGTGGTGCTAGGCAATCTGCATATTCCATTTATGCTGGTGAAGTCCAACAGCAGCGACTTCAAGAATAGGACGTACTGGAAGTTGAGGGAGGTCAGTAGTTCCATCCGTCTGTCTGCGTTTGAGGTCCGAGGTGGCTGGGTGCCATACATTACTGTATGGTACCCGGCTGCCTTTGACTCTATATGCCTCACATCAAAGCCTCACATGTTCTCTTCACGATTGTTTAGTTTTATCTCTGTTTTGTTGACATTCGTGTCTTTTGTTTGTGTACCTTTTGGTTACTTTGTGTTTCTGTGACAATTTAAGTAAATATCCTCTTTCTTTCTTTCTTCTTTCTTTCTTTATTCATCCATTGCTGGATTTAGGCTAGACTGGATGAGGATAGCTGAGAACTTAAACCTTTGCGCTCCTCCAGGCACGCTACATCACTCTCGGCCCACTCGCCATCCTCATCCAGTCGCTACCAGCATCTGCATCAGATCTACGCTCTGTTGTAAAAATAATACTTTTATTAGAAACCAGTGATAGTTGAAAACATAGATGCCTAACTGGCGCTAAAAATGACCCCACAAGGAAGGCGGGCGGGGCTTGTCAATGGTGTTACCAATCGGAGCGAGTTCACCCGGCTAAATATCTATGTATCTGCCACCGTCAGGCTGCCATCTTGCGAGGTACATTTATCCCGTTATTGATCGCTAATTTAGTGTCCTATGTACTGTGTTGTTGGCTGCAGATAGATCGATAGAGAACACTTTATTGCACAACCTGAAGAAAGAATTAATAATGCTGTAAAAATTGCTGTCACTAATTATAAAAAAAAATGCGTGATATTTTTTTACAAATAACGGGTTAAGTACCTACCTTTAAGTGAATATGTTCATTTACGTGATTAGGTTCCGTGTGGCGCCGGATTAAGAATAGCATCACTCCATTTCATTCCGTGGATGTCGTAGAAGGCGACTAGGGAAATCAATTACCTACTAGGAGACGGGCAGCAGCGTCTTTCTGAGATTCCAACCGCTTGCGATCGCTAACCCGCCTGCCAAGCGTGGCGATTATGGCAAATTATGGATCATGTTTATAAAAACCACGAAGGAGGCCTATGTCCTGCAGTGGGCGTCAAATGGCTGATGATGATGATGATGAGGAAATTAATATGTTTGTATTTTCATTTTCACTTGCTGGTAAGTGTTGTTCCAATATTAAACGTATCCTGTTAGCTATCTATAAAATGCACAAGCATCCATTTCAGATCACAGGGTTCCTGCTCATCTACAGAGTGAAAGGACTGGACTCGCTGGGCAGACTGTTTCCGAGCTTAGCCAGGATAAGAGGTGAAAACGTCATGGATAACTACAGTCTGGTTGTTCACGACATGGAAGATTTGAGTGAGGTAAGTATGTTTCAGTACGATAATTGCATGGGCTATTCAGTAAGTCCTACCTTCGACATTAGATAAAATAGTTGGTAGGTGCGGTACGAATCGGTTTGGTTTTTCCTTAGCATCTTTTGTGTCCCACTGCTGGGCAAAGGCTTCCCCGACTGTTTTCTATCTCTCCCTGTCCCCAGCCACCTCGCACCATCCCGACGAGAATGCATTTAGGTCATCCCGGAATCTTCGCCTTGGTCTGTCGCGACGTCGGTGTCCATTTAGCGCAATATTGGCCCACCTATCTGTGCTCATACGGCAGACATGGCCAGCCTAGTCCCACTTTAGCCTTGCGGTCGCAATCCCAACATCTGCAAATTTAGTTTTTGACCGCAGCGCCGTGTTTGTTTTGTCTGTTGTGTATTTAGTTTTCTTTCTGTTGTTGTGCATATTATGCTACTTATGTGCTTATTTTGTTTCTGTGATGTAACTTGTTGGTATAATAAATGTCTTTCTTCTTCTTCTTCTTCTTCTTATACGGTCTATTCTTTTCTACGTACCGAATATCCAATGAATTGATCAGTGAGTACCTACTGTACGGCACCATAGAAGATCTGACATTTCCGGACTTAGGTGGGCATAAATTGGCCGGTGGACGTACAAGTAGAATTTCTGTGAGATCACGCCAACTCTTTCCAGAAGCCCAGCAGTGATCAGCAGATATCACTGTTGGTTTCTTGAGGGATCCCAGCTGGTCACGTGATGTTTCCTCTTCCTTCAGGCGTACCAGGCATAGAGAGCTGTCGTTCAGTCTCATGGTGTGCAAGTGTTTGTTCAGTCTTTTGCATGTTGTATCTCATCTACATCATCTGTGAAAATTTCAACTGCCTAGCTATTACGGTACATGAAATTCAGGGCCGGTTTCTGAATTGAGAATTTCACTAAGTAAATACTTAAGTTACGTTCTGTCACGCTCTTTTCTGAGAAATTCGAAGACTGTCTCTTCGAACTATAGTTAACCATTTACTTAGCGGAATTCTCAATTCAGAAACTGGCCAATAGCCTGGTGACAGACAGACAAATGGACAGATAGACAGACAGACGGACAGACAGACAGACAGACGGACAGACAGACAGATGGACAGTGAAGTCTTAGTAATAGGGTCCCGTTTGGCACCCTTCGGGTACGGAACCCTAAAAAGAATGTCTTTTACGCAAAAAAATAGTAGTATTAGTGTCTCTTACAGCATATTTAATGAAAGAACTATGAAGCCTGTTAAAAAATCAAGGAAGTCAAAGGCATTTTATTGCGAATTTGAGGAAATAAAATTTTATACACATTCAATGACTGATTAATGCATTCAAAGTCAATTTTCACCATAAATGCCTTTTACGACATTTCACCCTCAAAGGGTCGAAATGCTCTACATTTGATACGCCTGTAATTGAGGGTTAGGCTGGATTATAAGTTCTATAATGTGTCTGTAACATTTTTCTAGCTTAATATCTGTTGGCTGTGTCTATTCAATCATAAGCAGCCTATATACATCCCACTGTAGGGCACAGGCCGTCTCTTAGAGAGAGAGTATGGGCTTAATATCACGCGTGACCACCGCGGATTGGCGATTTCAGGCGCTGAGGCATGTGAATAGCTCAGACACCCAGGTTTCCTCACAATGTTTTCCTTCACCGTTAGCGAGTGGTATTGCTGCTATAACTTCACAAATGTACATAACTTAGAAAACAAAATCATAGGTACATGCCCGCACTGGGAATCGAACCTGGGTCTCCCGCTTCCGAGTCCAATGTTCTACCCACTAGGCTACCACCGCTTCTATTCAATAAATAAATGAAACGCAAAGAAAAGTGTTTACGAGTCTTTGCTAACGTGTTTTCAATCTTGCCGTGACCTCTGTATAAACCCTGTCACATCTATTAGAGGCTTAGGTTATCAACGTTAAAGATAGTCCATACATAGATAAGAATAATTTTGACGTGCATTGGTCAGAGTAAACAGTGTACTGCTCCTTCCTATATTACGCGTACCAAATCTTGAACGATTCCAATCATCTAACTGTCAATTGATATCGCAATCGTCAGGTACCCGACATAACATAAACATTTACATACAGACATATACATTGCTTCTGGCCCTACACTAGGATACCCTGTGTCGTGGGAACCAGAGACAACGACATCACAAACATGTAAACATCCAAGACCTGGGGTTTTTTTTTGTCTCCAGCCGTGATTCGAACCCGGGACCTCTCGCATGGTATGCAGATGCACTACCGCTGCGCCACGAGGTTGTCACTTATAATCGACAAGATTTGTGGTGCGCCTAATTAAGCCTTTGGTCTCAAACGAGGATAGGTATCTACTGGTACGGCAAGGCAGACGAGGAACCACAAACATAGAAAAATATCCAGACTGATGCCATTTATTTAAATAAAAGCACGGTCGCCTCCAACGGGAATTGAACTCACAACATCTGTCTTGGTAGACAGTCAGTTTATGGCGATTATGGCAAAACCCTTCATGGTCAGGAAAACCATGAGGGAGGCCTATGTCCTTCAGTGGGCGTCAAATGGCTGATGATGAGATGAGATGAGACAGTCAGTTTTATCGCTAGAGCAACGAGCTGACTATAATATGCCTCTGGGATTACAGCGTCTTACTGTTCACATCTCCTTTGTATTGACAGTAAATATACACCCACGAATAAAAAAACCGGCCAAGTGCGAGTCAGACATTACAACATTAGACACAAAGATCGAGAAAAAACGTCCAAAAATCGCGTTTGTTGTATGGAGTTCAAATACAACAAACTCCATTTTTTGCCGTCTGTCTGTCTGTCACCAGGCAGTATCTCATGAACCGTGATAGCTAGGCAGTTGAAACTTTCACAGATTATGTTTTTTTGCCGCTTTACCAACGAATACTAAAAAAAGAATAAAATAAATATTCAAGGGGGGCTCCCATACAACAAACGCATTTTTTTGCTCGATATTAATAATGGCAGCAGGTAGACGCTTGAAATATTCACAGAATATGTGGTTCTATATTCGCTTCAAAAATAAAGACTGAAATTAAATTAAAATAAATATTTATGGCGGCTCCCATACAATAAACGTGATTTTTTGCCGATCTTTGTGTCTAATGTTGTGTAGATAATGGTACGGATCCTTCGTACGCGAGTCCGACTTGCACTTGGCTGGTTTTATTTATTGATACTTTTATTAAACTTACATTAAAAAAATCGTACAGTGCGGCTGAATAAATGCCATAAGCATTTTCTACCAGTCGGTTGACTGGAGTCAGCAGGGGGTAATGGAAAGAGTTTATTCCATGATATTCCACAAAAAAGGGTAGTGTAATGCCTGAAGGCATGAAGGATAATTTGAACAAAACTCCTCGCAGTCGGCATGAGTTTGCGTTGAATTAACTAAACTAAATTCCGAAGAATTATTAGTCACATCGTGCATATAATAAGTCTATTAGTGTACATAATTAGTCTTGAATATCATATTTTGTTAAATTAAACATACCTAGTACCTACCTTCTGCTTGCATGTAATATCCAAATTTTTATTTAAGTTTCCAGCAGCAAGAAATTATAACAGGAAAGCAGGTTTTTTCTCATGGTTTTTTTTATGTAATCTTATGGTGATAATCAAAGACAACGTAACTTACTTTTCTCCGCAGGTAGGCCTCTACAGCCTCGTGAAGATGGACCGTGGCGGTGTCATGATCTGGGGGGGTCCCATGATGTGCCACGTGGACACGCTGGACTGGGAAAGCATAGCGCCCAAGGCTCGCCATGATGTCAGCACCGGGGAACGAGCCCACTGCAACGTGCCTTGCCGCTGCACGCTCAACTACGCTAGGAACTACTGCTGGAACTCCAGGTAACTTCATTGCGTATTTATTCTACCATACCTTTGTCTACCATATATTTTTTATATGTGTCTATTACTAAATATTAATATTGTACGTACATGTATGTGTATGTATGCATGTATGTCTTTGTATATGTATTTACGGGTATATGTATGTATGTGTATGCACGGATATGTAACTGTATCGCTGTTTGTGTAATGTAAATTTATTGATAAAGTTCAATTGAATCTATTTATTATGTTGACTAAGTTGTCTTATCTATTAGTTAGCAATAGGCCACACTCCGCTTTAGAGCACTTAGGGCTATCGGCATTGACTGAAATTCGGTACACCCTCAGCACTAGGTTGAGTCAGTTGCCATCTGCAGCAGCAGAGATACACCGCGACAAATTTAAAAAAAGTGTTTTATAATTTTTTATTGTTCACTAGATGATCCTGTGAACGTCGTATCACCTCCGATCTTTTTTTTTCTTCTCACCGTTTAAACCTTCCTTGTACTTCCACAAATATAAAAAAAGAAAAAATAGCCAAATCGCCCCAGCCCTTCTCGAGTTTTAGCGGGACTAACGAACAGCAATTGATTTTTTTATATATATAGATAAATAGATATTTTGTTGTGTTTTAAGTTTTAATTAATGTGTGTTGCATGTTGCTGCAATAAATCTTTCTCTTTCTTTCTTTCTCTTTAGTTTGCTGTGAGACATGCATACATAATATATAGTCTATTCATCCTTACTTGTCCAATTTAGTAAACAAGATTCTACCCGCAAAGTATGACTTTTTGGTCGAAAACTGCCATATTCCCATAAATTAAGTAACCTGGGACACCATTTTGGATAACACGCTGCTATGTTTATAAACAAAGTGCACGAACTTGCAAGAAAATATCTAGTTTCGGCATCAAATGACATTTTGAGGTAAGAATATTGTTTACTAAATTGGACAAGTAAGGATGAACAGACTGTAGGTAGGGACGAGCGGCCGAACGTGCTCTTCGACTATAAGGGGAAATTTCCCTCCAGGCACATCGTATGCCTGGGGCCGGTCCGACAATTGTTTATCGGATGTTATAAAACACTGCACGCGCGATGCAGGTATATCGCAGTATGTAATGTAGTGCGTGCGCGCGGCGCGCAGTGTTGCCATTAACTCTAGATCATTAGCATATAGATCGACCATGGCGGTAAGTTGCTGAGAGACACACTTACATACATAAACTCACACCTGTATCTCGGAGAGATTGGCAGAGACCAGGGCTTGCCACTTGCCATGATTAGGTTTGATTTTGTCTATCACATTATGTAGGTAAATCTATCTGATGTGACGGCAAAAAAAATCACGTTTGTTGTATCGGAGCCCCCCTTAAATATTTATTTTATACTGCTTTTAGTATTTGTTGTTATAGCGGCAACAGAAATACATCATATGTGAAAATTTCAACTGTCTAGCTATCACGGTTCATGAGATACAGCCCGGTGACAGACAGACGGACAGTAGAGTCTTAGTAACAGGGCCCTTACCTTTTGGTTACGGAATCCTAAAAATACGAAAAATACCGGAAATACATACATGGAGGTGATAGCCCTGGCCTTTTGCTTGACAGTATTTTTCGCTACAGCCTATATACCCATATATCACAGAATAAGTATGACTGGTCGTCCGCCCTTTGTCTCACAACCAATATTAAACCAATATTAATCGGAGGCTAACAAAACGAATTCCCAACCAGGAAATGCCAGCTATTCCTGACGGGGGATGAGGCAGAGAATTGCCACGAGCAATGTCTGGGATGCCGCAAGACCAACTCGGCCCTCTGTTTTGTGTGCCGCTTCTATACTTACAGGGGAGAGTGCGTGCCTTCTTGTCCTGATCACACGTAAGTTTTTTATTTACTTTTTGGAACATCTATGGCATGGGGCACATAGGAAGGGCGTGGGAAGACGGGATCTGTGTGGGCTATGTCCCAATGCCTCAGTAAATTTAATATGAAAGTGAATTGACAGTACGCAGCGTCTTTTCCGCGACCTCGTCGCACATCCCTCTTATGTGCCCCATGCATATGTCCAACATCAGTCGTACCAGTCTAGCACACAGAACACATATACCCGAGAAGAATGTCAACACCATAGAAAAAAAAAGCGACAGTTTTCATGCCTAGTAGCGCCATCTCGTTTGCAACCCAAAGCAACTTTATAGCAGCGGGCTTGGCGGGAAATTCGAATTTGTGGCGGCTTTCATAGACCGATAAAAATCCTTGGCCGGTCGTATGGAATACAAACTTTTGCCAAAAGCAGCTCGCCTTTGGCAAAAGTTTGCATTCCATATGACCGGCCGAGGATTTTGATTGGTATCCCTACGACCATATTTTGGGATGATTTTGGGTACCATTAAGCAAAACAGTAGCATTCTAGTTTAACAATATTTATTTACATTTTATCAAACAAGGGTGTAGGGATGTGTATAGAAATGATAACTGTATTTAAATTCTGAGCTAATACAAGTGCCATGCTGCACAACGGAAGATAAATGAAGTTATAGCCTCTTTTTTTCCAAGTCACCTTTAAAGCCATCAAAATCACCTTGACACTCGCCCGGTCCCCTCTTCGCGGCTATGTAAAGCTACCTCAAAGGCCATCATAAGCTCGCAGGAGTCCAGTGTTCATGGTGGTCATTGTCAAAGTCATTAACTATTACCATCTCTACGAGCATTGCCGGGTCTCCTATTCGCGGCTGTGTGGAGCTGCCTATGGGCCATCAAAAGCACGCAGGAGCCGTCACATGGACTGAAAACCTTAAAATATATTTATGGTTAATACATGCAGTTTGTACAAACAAAACAAAAAATGGACTATGGAAGTGAGTGTGAAATACAAATGAACGGATATTGTTAAAGAGTTTGCATTTCTACCACACAAAAAAGGCAGAGCAACATAAGACTAAAGTAGATAGCAAAAGATATTATAGAAAATCAGGGTTCTATTTATATGCATTACCACAAAAGATTTAATCATTTGGATGATATGGTCGGCCCACTGCCACTTTAGCATGCTAATTCGGTGGGCTATGTCAGTGACTTTGGTTCTCTGTCGGATCATCTCGTTTCGAATTCGATCTTTCAGAGAAACCTCGAGCATAGCCCTAAAAGATTTAATACCACAATGGAATAAAAAGAAATAAATTACACTAACCTTAGGTGCTGCAGGCTGCTCACACGGATCCGTGGATATGGATGGACCTGGCATAGGCTCCAAATAGCTGTTCTGTCGTTGTATTTTACAGTATGAATGGCCATTATCGGATGGGCTGAAAACCTTAAAAAGAAAAAAATGGTTTTAGTTGGACCTACCTAACTACACATTATATTATCTATCACAATATATCTACATACCAAGTGTTCTTCATTTTCTGGAAAAGCATTCTTATGAATTCTCTTATTTGACAAATCCAAGAATGCCCCTCGCCTGAAATGTCGTGAGCACATCTTGTGACTGCTATACAGCTCTCGCCAAGCCGAGGACCAATTCTGTTCAGGGAAACAATATTTGGCCTATTCTTCAGACCTGCAAAACATAATTCATTTTATATGAGGTAGGTAGTAGGTACTTAGGTAATTGGTAACGGCGAAAAGTTTGAGGAAAAGTATACTAACCGTTGACGATTAGTCACACCAGGTTTAGAGAAGCGGTATAAAGCACTGCTGCTGTCCGGCTTCCTCCCACAATGACAACACTTTCTTTTCTCGTGCATCTTTGATGAAAATATTTTTTCAAAACTTTCTACAAATGGAGCGACAGACGCCTACCACTGCGAGCAAAATGCACACAGATTCCAAAAAAGAAACGAAAACTTGTATTTTATGTTTTAATTAATCTGTGATTTTATGACAACGCTTTAAAAAAAAGTACTATGACAGAGAGATATCGCGAAGGCTTCTGATTGGTGGTTTCTGTAGCCCACTTTTTCTGACCAATCAGGAACTGTCGCTGACGCTCCATACAAAGTCGACCCACCCTGGTCTAGCATTAGGCCCCATTAGGGGCTATTTATTAATTACGTAAGACGACATGGGAGGGCGGATGTCCAAACAAGTCTTACATTTTTATATACATACATACATAAACTCACGCCTGTATCCCAGAGGGGTAGGCAGAGACCAGGGACTGCCACTCGCCACGATCCAGACAGATATGGGGTTGAAATATGCGTTATGTTGTCGTATGTAAGGTGGAAAAAGACGGAAAGTAGTTTAAATTTTCTTACTTAATAAACAAATAAATAAATTACTTCCACACAACATAATCACTTGACATGGTCCCAAACTAGAATACCCTGTGCTATGGTAACCAGGCAATGACATGACAAACATGGAAATACATCCAGACTGAGGCCATTTGTACAAATGTACAAACATCACCTAATTCCAGGTTAGGACCCAAAGAACGAACGCGAAGGAATGAAAGTAGGTTTATAAGTGTAGCTGTGACGGCGAAGACAAGCGAACTTCATTGACCTCCATGGTACAACCTCTATATTTTGTTGCAAAGTCGCCCCTAACGTACCTACCTAATGAGACGACTGCATGCATTTAAGGGTAAAAATTACGCTGTCGATTGTCCCTATTAATACCATGGAGGTTAATGAAGCAAACGCAAACGGGGACATTAGGTCGCCGCACGTGTGCGGTGCCGATCGGTGAGTGCCTTTGCATTAATTTGGTCGGTCTGTATGAAGCACAATGAGCAGCCAATGTATACAATACATCTACGCCTACGAGACACAATGGAGAACTTGCACTAAAAATGTTTAATAGAATAGGTGAGGACACGTTAAAAGATAAATAAACGTGGTATTTTTTTTTAATGTCGAAAAGTCAACATAGTCACGTGGTACTAAAACGCCCCATACAAATCGACCTTAGACTAGACGTCACTCCCTAACGTAACGCTTATGACGTATGAAGCGTTTATCAATATTTGATTTATCTCGTAAAATTATGTTTTTAAAGTTTCTATGCATGTACACCCTTATAAGAAAACGTTCAGAATTCAATGACAAAACGAAATCTAACAAATTTTATGTTATTAAAGTAACTTTATTTTGTTTTTAAATTTTTTCTAGGTTTTGTATGATGTCTATGATATAAAAGCAAAGTCACTCCAATCTAAGTTAGACACAAGTTCCCAATTAGAGCATGGGCTTAATAGTGCCACTGCGGATTCGTGGTATATCAACACCTCATACATGTTTTTTAGGGTTCCGTACCCAAAGGGTACGGCTTACTACGACTCCGCTGTCCGTCCGCCCGTCCGTCTGTCACCAGGCTGTATCTCATGAACCGTGATAGTTAGTCTTCAAGCCTAAGAAGATATAATTTAAACATAATATGTAAAAGATTTTACTTGGATATGCGCTGAAGCATTCGAGATCTGGTGCTGGAGGAGAATGGAGAGAACAATGTCCATGATACCCCGAATTATCGCTCACTATTCCATGACTCTTCCTCTTCCTTTGCAGCATAGTCATCAAAGCCAACAACTACTGTGTCACAGAAGTAGAGTGCCAGAAACTCAACGGCTGGTCCTGGAATAACACTTGCATCTTCGAATGTCCTACGGATTACAAAGAGGTCCTCGAATCCGGGATCAAAACTTGCAAACCGTGTAGTAATTGTGGTGAGGTCAGTACGTTTAATAATAATAATTATAATAACTTCTACACAACACATTCACTTATCCTAGCCCCGAACTAGGATACCTTGTACAATGGTAACCAGACAAGGACATCACAAACATGGACATACACCCAGTCTGAGCCCATTTGAACAATTACGGCGCCCCCCAGTGGGAATCGGACCCACGACCTCCGGTATGGTAATCTGACGTGATAGCGCTGGACCACGAGGCAGTCTTGAAATACTCACCTTCTTCTTTTTGGTCGTTACGCTTTTGTGGAGCTGCAGAGTGGTCGTGGTCCTCATAAAGACTTGCACAATGCTGCGCCATTCCTGTCGATCAGATGCTTTTCTGTTGAATTAATGCAGCCTACAGTGGGCTTATATTTCAATATTATACCAACTTAAATTCAATCAATATCTCGGCCTTGGTAGCATAATTATATCCCTGTCTCGCACGTGACAAATCTACAAAGAATCTTCCCAGGCCGTTGAGGGTCGCACATAGGGTTGCCCACCCTACTATATAATATAGTATCCTACTATATTAGGGGCTCAATACCATATTTAAAAAATATATATATAGTAGGTGAAACTACCATATTATTTTGCGTAAAGCGGAACCTAGCCTTAATCTTTTTCTATGGCTCGCTCTTGAAGTCTAAGTGCGTAAATCGCGCGGCACGACTGCAGCTATTTTTTACTTTTTTTTACCATCTAGTATATGTTTGGAGGTTATAGCTTCGAAAATACTATATTGGTTAGAAAAAAAGTTGGCAACCCTAGTCGCACACAACGACCCGTTACTCTTTATAGTGATGGTCGAAAGTCAACTCTATATGTCTGCATTTTTACCGTGTAGCTGAAACAAATAGCGGTCTATGCCGAGCAGTGGGCTATATTTTATGGACTGGATAGATAGATATACGAAATATTCAAAGCTAGTAGTTAGAAGTGAATAACCCAACTCAGTTCATATCACGAATATCATAAGTGCGAGTCTCGAATGACGAATATCAAACTCCTAAACCTGACAATACCCTTTGTATCTACAGTCTCAGTTTCACTTAGCAAAGAGTTAGCTCTAGTTTATCAGACTGACTTCCAGCCGAGTGGTTTTTAGACTGAAACTTTGTCCCGAGCCGAAACTAAAGTAAGTCCTGCGGAATATTAATTAAGTCGGAATAAGTAATTAAGTCCTAGAGGAAATTTATAATTTAAAGCCTGTCTTTGAAAATGTAATAGCAAAATATAATAGGTAAATATTTCAGCACTTAGGATAGTAATACGAATTTGAATTCACCATTTTATTTGTATGACGACCTCGTGGCGCAGCGGTAGTGCATCTGCATACCATGCAAGAGGTCCCGGGTTCTACTCCCGGCTGGGGACAACAAAAAAAACCCCCAGGTCTTGGATGTTTACATGTTTGTGATGTCGTTGTTTCTGGTTCCCACGACACAGGGTATCCTAGTGTGGGGCCAGAAGCAATGTATGTGCCTGTATGTAAATGTTTATGTTTAAATGTTTATGTTTATGTATCATCATCAGCCATTTGACGCCCACTGCAGGACATAGGCCTGCCTCATGGTTTTCCAAGCTTCCCGATGTTATTTACTTATTTGTATCTGGTTCCGTATTTTTATAAAATTATAATGAGCGTTTTTATATATATTTAATAGTAAGAAAAGAGTAACCGAAAGTAACCATTTATTATTTTAAATTGCATTTACATTAAATTGAAATCAAGTGACCAAAACCATTCAGTAATGCACAAACTTAGTAATCGTTCATCAAACATCATATTCAGAACTCTATGTGGACATCAATACAAGTTTATTTTTTTAAAGGTCGTGACGCCTTAAATATTTATTTTATTCTATTTTTAGTATTTATTGTTATAGCGGCAACAGAAATACATCGTCTGTGAAAATTTTAACTGCCTAGCTATGACGGTTGATAAGATACAGCCTGGTGACAGACAGACAGACAGACAGTCAGACGGACAGTGAAGTCTTAGTAATGTAATAGGGTGCCGTTTGGCATTATTCGGGTACGAAACCCTAAAAATTAAAGGATTGAAAATATATTAAGTCTTTACAAATGTGTCAAACCTCAAACCCAAGGTTATCAACATCAAAGTGTTGCCAATACGTAAAAAACTAATAATCCCATTTTATTTCCATATAAAAATTGTGTGAGTTACGCTAGTGTTTTTTTAAATACTTTTGTTTTATGAGTAACTAAATATTAATAATGTCCTTAATACAGTAATCTTTGGTCACACGAGTTAACTTTTTTACAGTTAAAGAAAAAATCTACCGAGCATAACGATATATTTTATAATAGTAACGCTATAATCAATAAGGCAGCGAATTGTACTGCATTTTTGTAAACATTTAATGTTTGTGTTTTTCCTGGTACAATAAAGAATATTCTTATCTTACCTCTGTTTTTCTCCATAGAATTGAAACAAGCTTTATTCCTTGTGATTTTCCGCAATATGGCGAGGTTTTCTATTTTAATAGTCGGGGTTTACGTATATACGCGAGAAAAACATAAGCCTACTTTGCTTTCGTAGTCGGGTACAAAAAGGATCAAGTATTACAAAAGCTTTTTTGTTTCAGACTTGCTTATCCCAAAACGTATCTTCGTTGGGACGCATACAGGCCGTAGAAAATTGTGTAATAATAAACGGCTCACTAACCATTCACCTCAGAGCGGTCGAGGGGGCTATGGAGGAACTAAGACGATACCTTGGCATGATCGAAGAGGTCACCGACTATGTGATGATCCACGGATCATCGACGATAACTTCTCTAGCTTTCTTCAAGTCTTTGAAAAGGATAGGAGGAAAGCGTTTAAGGGCTAAAAAGTACAGTTTTTTGGTTTACGACATGGGGAACTTACAGAGTCTCTTTAATAAGGATGTCATAGAGAGACTGAAAATTGATAATGGAACGTTGGGAATATTTAAGAATCCAGTTTTATGTGTGAGTGAAATAGACAAAATAAGGAAACTGTTCCCTGAACAACCGAATCAAATAGACATTCCTCAGGGTATGAATGGATACAGTGGTAGCTGTAAGGAAGTGTTCGTTGGTCTTCAAGTTAGGGTGAAAAACGAAACCACAGCACTGGTTATGTTCTCGCCTGCTGACAATCCTGATCTTCACTATACCGTTTTGTATGTTAAAGTACCACCAACTGTTGAAAGTGCAATAGTACCAGAAAGCTGTAGTGAATCTGATTGGTTCGCTGTAACTTTGAAAATTAAACATGGGCATTTTGGATATGTGGAACTGAATTCTCTAAGGCCAGCGTCAATTTACGCTACTTGTATCGAAAGCTATGATCCAGTGCGAAGAGTCTTAGCAAGAAGTCCCGTGAAAAAATTCAGTACACCTGTAGGAAAACCTGCTCCCCCATTCATCACGGAACTATTGGCTCACTCATCCAATTCTATCACCCTTCATTGGATAGACCACCGAGATTACCACATACATATAACTCATTACCAACTAGACGTTATCATGGTAGAGATAGATCCAAATGATGCTATTGCAAGAGATCACTGCAGTCGTAAAAGAGGACATTACGTTTATGATGGTCATGACATATCACGTCACGCTGTAGTTAAAGTACCGCCACCGGAATATGGAATATATTGTAAATCATATTGTGGCGTTCTATCTACAGTTACGGATGGAGCAATCATTGAAGACAATTTTGATATTTGCACAAGTTTAGATAGACAAAGAGGTTGTGACACTGAAGAAAATGTCATAAAAGATAATACAACAATTAATGGATTTGTCAACACTCTGGTTCTAAGCTTTCCGGCGTTAACAAGTGACTGGAAAGTCGAAGGACTAGCACCGTTCAGAAATTACAGGTTCCGTCTTAGAGCTTGTACCCAAACAAAATGTAGTCAGTCAACAAGAGGTGTCGTACAAACCTTTCCGTTAAAAGTGGCCGACAGAGCTACTTTAACTTCCTATGCAGCAAACAAAGAAGGTGACGTAAAAGTAATCTGGAAACCACCTGGTGTATATAACGGTATAATATTGGCTTATTTCCTTGAAGTGTTGCCTCAAAGACACACAACAAATATGAATTATGCAATGCCACAGTATTGGTGTGTTTTAAGTAATAAGCTTACACTGACTGTAAAATCGGAGAAGGCGCCGAGATACATCTTGAGGATTTGTACAATGACATTAGCTGGAACTACTTGTGGAGCCTGGGAGGAGGTCACGCCTGAAGAGAAAGCTCATGAGACTTGGTTGTGGAGTGGGGTGGTAGCTGGGATATGTCTATGTCTAGTATCCTTTGCTGTAACAAAGTGTTGGAAGTCCAAAGTAAATATTGATGATACGAGAATGTTGATCGATGATATGGAATATGAGACGTATGGTATGTATTCTATACCGCTGAGGAATTCTCATTTAGACTAGGTAATGTTAATGCCAGAATTTGAAAAAAAATATGACGATTAAACGTGGGGGTGATTCGGGTAGCCCATGAGACAAGAAAATCCCGAATGCAAATCTCTAAGCCACTCTGTGTAGTTTTTGATCAAATATAATTATGAGAATGTGCACCTGAAGTTTTATCAAACCTATATTTTTACTAGCTGACTCGGCTTTGTTGCCATATTAATTAGCCTACGACCTAACCTATCAAATATATACAAAAAAAAATCATAAAAATCTGTGAAGCCATTTCGGAGGAGTTCGATAAGAAACACTGTGACACAAGATTTTTATATATTAGATTTAGTTTCATACATACAGCCGTCAATACATGCATTCGGGTCGTACGATTCGAATAGGTTACGTTACGGGTGATTTTGAAACGAAAATATAAAGGTTGATTAGCTGTTGACTTAAAAGATCGAACAACGAAATTGCATAATAATGTCGCATTTTGAAGCGAGGGATCTGTCAGGATCGGAGCAAGTGACAGACCCTGGTCTCTGCCTACCCCTTCGGCATACAGGCGTGAGTTTATGTTATGATTTGTTATGTCAAATATTACATACATGAATGTGTTGTCAAAAATTAAAACTATATAATATCTAGCAAAAGGAAAAAGAAAAAACAAGTGACACAATAAACAAAGGTTCCCATAACGCTAGCGGAAAATTGGCCTACCACCAGTGATACTTTTCAAAATCAATGACGAACAACGAATAAAAATATTTTTTCCCGCGTTAAAGTGTTCATTTTTGTTGTTTCTTTCAATAAACAGCTTTCTATTTGCAAGCCAGTGCGAAATGTAAATAAAACCTTTGATCAGTTACCTCCTTGGTTGCCATGTTTCGGAGCGATGTAACGATCTCGAAAATTCTCAGGTCGATCTAAACCGGTTTGACAAACAAACCGCAAACCGACTTGCAAACCGAACCGCAAAAATCTATGTAAACCGGGTTGAAACTGAGTAACAAACCGCCATGAGTGACATAGTCGATGCGATGCTGTGATCTGCAGTGGCACGGTTTGCGTCGTCTTTAACCTATTCGGCGCACCCGGGCGTGGGTGGGCTGCGGCATCGCGGTTTGCACCAATTTGGCACTATGGTTCGGTTTGATGACGTAAACCGTGTCGCCGCGGGACACACGACTCTCGGTTTGACGATGATACCAAGAACGAATTAAAATTCGGATTAAGAACGTCTTTGTCAAGTCTTAGAACTTCTTTTTCATAGCCTTGACGGAGGTAAAATAAAAAAAAAACAATATTTTCACATGTATTTTCATTGAGATCAAGAAACATTAAATAAATTAAATTACCTCGCATATAACGTCACTGCGTTAGATCACTATCTACCTGGGTCTACTAATTGTCTCATATAAAAATATAGGCTATAAAACACTCTGAACTTACTCTCCTTCTTCTTTTGGTGCCATCTCCTATCGGAGGTCGGCTGTCATTGTGGTTACTTTGTCCCGTGATGTTGCGGCTCGGAAGAGTTCTATATTTGTCTAGGTACTGCAAGATTTTGGAGCCACGATGTTTTTCTGCGACGAGCCCCTATATTACGCGCACCAAATCCTGAGCAATTCCAATCGCCTAACTGTCAAATTAGTATGGAATTTGACAGTTAGACGATTGAAATCGCCCAGGATTTGTGTGCGCATAATTAGGCCCCAGGTCTCCTTCGTCCCTAGATTTTGCCTTGTAGAATGAATGCTAAACTTACTCACCGAAACAAAACACAAACACTCTGCACTTGCTCAACCACAACTCGGATTGATTGAAGACGAGGCGACGCAAGGTGCAAAGTGCAAACCGTATGGTTGAAGGAAGAGGAATTAAGTTAATAAGGTTTTATGTAATTTCATAGAGTCGTAGATCAAAGCGACGGTTATGGGCGATTAACATACAATGCCCATTAAATTCAATTGCAAGCATTGCAACAGAGAAATGCGCACATTCCAAAGCTGGAGTGTCAACTTTCTTGCAGATAGGGCTGTGACATAGATGTGGAGCCAGTACAGAAGCCACTGGCGCCACTGCGTCAGTTGTCCACTGTATGGAGTTGCCGATTGAACCTACTCCGAATTGTCAAATACATACATATTATGACACTTTGGAATTGTTAAATGGTTAACCCAATAGGGCTGGTCGGGAATTTCTGCAATAAATTAACTACTATTCGGTTGACAGTTCATAATAATTGATGAATTCATTCATTCATTCATCGATTAATTTACTAGCCGCATAAAAATGATGTTACAATGCTCAGCAAATAACTTGAACAAATGACTTTGACTTCACATGGACGTATTTCGGGTCTGATTAGCGGGGACGCGGGATGTGCTAAAGCTCGAGACACACAGAAGAGACGTGGGGCGGCGGCGGCAGCGTGGAGAAGACGCTTCGCTAACCCAGTTCACTTTCATAATGTACTGAAGGGACGAGACGAAGCCCACACAGAAGAGACGGGGCAAGGGCGTGATATTTATACAACGCGGCGCGTCTTTTGCGCGCCCCCACCCCACGTCCCTTCAGTGTGGCCAGGAGCTTAAAATTCTTCGGAAGCGGTTTTAATTTTGAGAAGGCTAATTTTGGATAATATTACGTGGGGAGGCCTAGAAAAGCTTAACTTCAAATTGTCAAACAAGATTTCTTATGTGCATTTACCGAAATCTTGAAAAAAGGGTTAATTCAGTTTTTTCACAATAGGTAACTTGCTTCTAAGATGAAACACGAAAATTTTGATGCAATACTTTTTTGTTGCTTTTTTCACGATCTACAATTAAGGCCCCTTAATTTTTTTACCTGTCGTTCATCGTTACTGATGCAATACTTTGCGATGCCATACTTTTGAAAGTAACTAAGAATAAGAAGAAAAACACAAAGAAATAGGTGTCAATCGAAAAGTCATCCCGACTGCATGAATTTTTAATTTCTTGCAGGTAAGTTTGGTTTCTGAGGTTTAATTTCATTGGCATTGCTTAATATTGGGGTTAAAGTATGAAATTGCATTGATATTGCGGGCTGTTTCTGCCGCGTTAGTTCCGCGTCGGAACTCGTATTCAAAAATCACTCGAATTTTCGCAGTATCCATCTTTCTTGTCTAAATTGAATAACAAAAACAATTGAAAGTCGATATTCAAATGTTTCACAATTTTTTAAAAAAAGAACATCATAGAAACCATTTGAAAAAAGTTTCATTCGAAAACCTCAAACCATGAAGATTCTATGTCAATTCAAAGAACCTATTGCAATAAAACGGCAATTTCATACTTTAACCCCTATTAATATTTTGCACAGTTTTTTTTTGTTTTACAATAAGGTTTTTTGTTTGAAACTTTTTAGTGGCTTACAATATTAGATGTCACCCTAGTTGTGTTGGTTGTCAATAAAGTAAAGCTTCTGGTCACCGTCAAGGGCATATTATAAGGTGTGCCTAGAAAGCGCTCTTAAATTTCACTGTCTGCATGCCCGGTTCAAGCTGCTAAGAACTTGGCTTTGGCTATAAAATTGCTGTCTTGATCCACAGTGGTTCTCAAACTTTGTAAGTTCATGTACGATAACAACGTATTGTTGAAATAATCATCATCATCAACCCATTATGTCCCCACCGAGGGGCACGGGTCTCTTCCCTGAGGAAGGTATAGGCCATACTCCACCACGGGGGTCAAGTCCGGATTGGTGGAGGCTTGTAGACTAGTGGCTCGTCTACTGTCAGAAGTTGTCAAGCCGCCCTAAGGCCTCTGACTTGGCTTAACGACTGCCATCTATCGACGGCAGCCGGCACCAACAGCTTAACGTGCCTTGCGAAGCTCGGAACCGCTCGGAAAAATGCCACTAGCGTTAGGCATAGACGGCGACCCATCCATGCACTGAACGCGCTCTGTGTTGCTTAACCTTCAGGCAGCCGGGGCTACTGATCTAAGATTGGTCCGAGCCAAGCAAACATTATTAATTAAAACACTTTTTCTTATGCAGCGCAGCACTTCGGCTGTCCCAAAAATAAACAAAGTAAGGGATATTTTTTTTCAAAACCGAGATATTTGCACTATTGGTTACTGGAACCTATTTGGTTCAATAGTAACCAATAGGGGTATTTGTCAGTTTTGAAAAAAAGTCCCTTACTGTGTTTATTTTATACCTACTCTAGCAAGAAATATCACATATCCTAGTTCGGGACCAGGACAAGTGATTGTATTATGTGAAAGTTATTATGTATTATTATTATTAATAAGTATTATTTGTCCGCTCATACTAATCATACTAGTTTTCATAACGTAATCCTAATAGTTTTGCGTAATATTTCTTTGACGTCTGAGCTTAAAAGATGAAAAATGTTTCAATGTTTATGATTGTTTATGTAGGTATCACGATTCTTTAACCTATGAAACTTGTCTTTTTTTTCTTTTTAATCTGTGCTGTCAATCAGTTGTTTTTTTTTATTGGCATCGATCACAGATTAAAAGCATGGATACCTACTATTATGTGGTCAATCTGGAATCTTGACCTCCGTCGCTTTAAAAAAAAGTTTACATATAATGAGGTCGTACGTTCGAAAACCTTTGCCTGCCAAAACAACGGCATTTAAAAAACAGAAGTTGATTCGATAAGCCAGAAGTCGCGGGTTCAGGTGCCGGCATGGGTGGAATTTTTTGCCTCTATATAGGTTTTAAAATTGCCAAATTTCATCAGCATTATCAATTTTGACAGATTCCGCATTTAAAGCGTGACCCTGCGATATCCGCAATATCTTGGATTTTTTAACGATGACCTGCTAATTTTAGACCAAATTCATTGCGATTCAATTGTTACCTAGAAATTCAATTATTATCTAATCAGAAGATTGAATTATGTCGCTCCCGTTCGACTATTATTTCATTGATCGGATAAACTGAGAATCTTATTAATCCCCCCCTACAGCGTTTCTGGTCCTCAAGCCCTCAAGCAACAAGCTAAGAGATACAGGTCATAAAGCTACATTAGCTGACCCTGTGGCCTAATTGCTATTAAGCTACTAATTTTAGCTTTATGACACAGGGCATTTTTCTACCGCTGAGGCCGACTGGCGATAGCTTCATTACCAACTCCGTAGCTGTCATCACACTTATAATACATTGAACGGATCTCATGCAATTAATTATCTATTAAGTTAACTAAATTACCTCAACTCCGATTAGACCCGTTAAAGGTGAGCATCGCAAGGCCTTTTTTGGCTCTGTGTAAAATGTATCATTTACCAACATTTTGTAGTGTAAGTGATTGTGCCCTTCTTTCTAAATTTTCCTTTAACCTAACCTAACCTAACGTTTTCTATTTTTCTTTTTCCATTTCATTAAAAAAATAAGTACCTATGATTTTATCACACAGCCCAGAGATCCAATCCACCCCTACTTTAAGAATGTCTGGTCTAGACATTGTAGTCTCTAATGTAGGTTTAGAGCCCAGAAGGGAGAAACTGGTTTCGTAACCTAAAGAGAGCGTTCTAGTTAGTGAAAACAATACCCAGTTTTCGATACATGTTAAAGTGAGAACGGAAACATGATAGCAAGCGATATTGTTATTGGGAAATACACTGCTAACGAACGGCTTACACTAGAAGTGCTTTCACAGGTGATGTAACTCACGGTTTGCTAACGCGTCGAATTTACAATTAACTAAGTACTACTATTTTTACCTTTTAAACGCGACCACGTATGTTCTGGGTTCGAATCCCGGCTTGTACCAATGACTTTGTTTTATAATTTAACAAGTAATTTAGTTTTTATGTGATACCAATTCCACTCGCTGACTGTGAAGGAAAACTTGGTGAGAAAACCTGAGTATAGGTAGTGTTCACATACCTCCGCGCTTGCTACACACAACGGCCCATAATCACAGGTCTAACTAACCAACTTTAGTGAAGACTTTTTAGGGGTATGTTAGTGCGCATGACTCTTTTCTCGTTCAAGTTAACCATGGGTACTTTATATTTGAACAAACTTCATACAAAGAAAAAATACCGGACCGAAGTGGGATCAGAACCGGGCACCTCTAGGACTCTTTTTCTATCTATGTGATGTCCGTACTTGCGCTTAGCCGTTTTTTATTTTTTCATAAGCAGCCTATATACGTCCCACTGTAGGGCACAGGCCTTCTTTCAGAGAGAGAGTATGGGCTTAATCACCATGCGCACCCACCACGGATTGCCGATTTCAAGCGCTGAGGTATGTGAATAGCTTAGACACTCAGGTTTCTTCACGATGTTTTCCTTCACTGTTAGCGAGTGGTATTGCTACTATAACTTCACCAATGTACATAACTTAGAAAAAAAAGTCATATGTACATGCCCGCACTGGGAATCGAACCTGGGTCTCTCGCTTTCGAGTCCAATGTTCTATCCACTAGGCTACCACCGCTCTTTATTTTTTTATTATTATTTTATTATTTATCGTTAAAGTATATAATAAGTCCCACAATTACGCCAAGTTTGATGCCTGTATGTGTTACCGTTTTTACGATAGAGCGTAAACAAAATAAAGACTATATTTTTTTTAACATTTTATTACAAATGTACACATTTTTCCCCATACTTGTAGTAAAAGACAGTATCACTTGCCAAATTTCATAGTTCTAGGTCAACGGAAACATATAAATTTTGATTCCCTTGAAGGTCGAAATATACGTTTTTTGCGGCATAAACGGCCGTTACTTTTTCTTTACCTCGTAGAAGTTTGATTTTTTCACAGCTTCAAGAAACTGTAGAACTGAGCATATAGTTTTAATTTCAACTCGATACCTTCACGCGTTCCCGAGATAAAGGGTCTTGACAGATAGACGGACGGACGGACAACAAAATGATCCTATAAGGGTTCCGTTTTTCCTTTTGAATTATGGAACCCTAACAACACATCCACACAACACAATCACTTGTCCCCGGACTTGTCCCAAACTAAGATACCCAATAAATTAAAAAAATTGCTCTACATTTATATTCACTATACGCTACATAGACTTGTGTCTTCTTAAGCATATTAGGGCCCTTGCCCACGGCGACTTTTTGTAGCGATGCAGTAGCGATGCTGTCGCGCGTTCGCATCGATACAGTCGCGATGCGATCGCTGGCTGTGTGCCCTCGCCCACCGTAAACACGATTCAGTCGCGATGCAAACGCGATACTGTCGCGCTTCTGTCGCGATGCAAATGCGATTCAGTAACGTCACAAAAGTGCCTGCGATCACTACAGTTGCAAGACGGACTCCGTTGGACCGATGGACAACAGCACTCTCGATCTGTCTGCGTTGTATACTCCTCATGCGCCACCCTTCCTCCGTTCTCCTCCCGATGTCGTCCGACACGGTCGCGCGTTTGCATCGAGCGATGCTGTAGCGCCTTAGTAGAAGCGTTGGCATCGCTTCTGTAGCGCGTTGCAAATGCGACTAAAGCGCGTTCGTAGCGATGCTGTTAAACGCGCGACAGCATCACTAGAAAAAGTCGCCGTGGGAGAGGGGCCTTAACCCTACCTGAAATACCCAAAACCGCTCGCGGCTGCTACTGCTAGCAGACCTACCCGGAAGCGAGTCGGCTTTTATCTGCCTAATAAACCTTACTTCAGTCCGCTTTAACGAAGAAGAAAGAGTAATTTCGTCCCTTCAAATTGTCAATTCGACTCCCTAACGATTCCCTAACTTTTAAGTCATAAATAAATTCATCGCAAAAAAGTCATAAAAAGTCGTCTCAAACGGATGACATTGAGGCATTCAATAAGTTGAAACAGACAGACCACTTCGTCTATAAAACGCAATAAATACTCGCAAATCTCACCCGGTGGGTTTTCACTGCTTAATTTCACTGATCAATTGTTGTAATGATAATGTGTAATACAGCCTATATACGTCCCACTGTAGATCCCACTACAGGCCTTCTTTTACAATAACAAATGAATAGGCCATGTGGGTCGACGCCCAGGGGCCTGTTTCATAAAACTACAAGTCATGGTTTACTTTTCGTCTAATATGCTTATTTTGTTTCTGTGATGTATCTTGTTGGTATAATAAATGTCTTTCTTCTTCTTCTTCTTCTTCAATTGCTCAAGACAAAATTATAGAACCAGTGTGTGTTACCAGTGATGACTGATGGCACTAAAACGTGGTCTCTCACTATGGGCCTCATAAGAAAGCTCAAAGTCACGCAACGAGCTATGGAAAGGGCTATGCTTGGAATTTCTCTACGAATCAAAAATGATGAGATCCGTAGACGAACGAAAGTCGTCGACGTAGCCCAGCGGATTAGTAAGTTTAAGTGGCAGTGGGTGGGGCACATAGCACGCAGAACTGATGGCCGATGGGGCCGAAAAGTTCTCGAATGGAGACCACAATCGGCAAGCGCAGCGTAGGACGACCAGCCACAAGATAGACAGATGACCTCATCCAAGTGGCAGGAAGACGCTGGATGCAAGTCGCTTCCAACCGGTCTTTTTTGAAATCCATGGAGGAGGCCTATGTCCAGCAGTGGACTTCTTGTGGCTGATGATGATGGTATACTATGACAATTCGATGACCTGCATTGCAAAGTCGATTAACCCATACGTAAAGAAGGTGAATAGAGGGCACTCTTATACTCATACTAGATGACCCCGTGAACTTCGTATCACCGACGTCAACCGTTTTTTTTCTTCTCACCCTTTAAACCTTCCCTGGACTTCCACAAATATATAAAAACAACAATTAGCCAAATCGGCCCAGCCGTTCTCGAGTTTTAGTGAGACTAACGAACAGCAACTCATTTTTATATATAAGATAAAGGGTGATGTGCAGTCGAGCGCCGACGGTACCTCTGTTAGGATTACATTTGGCGACACAAACTCCGTTTCCGTACCTACTTTTTCGCTTATTTCGTAGTCTGTTAGCGTTTTTCAATTGGCAGAGCAATAAAACCGGGTAAAAGTTGTCTCTTATTAGCTACCGGGGATGCAGAAGGGGGATTGACGCCGAGATAAACTCAAAAAGTCAAACTCGAAAAATTTATTTTATATAAAAATACACGGTTTTATTTGTTCTGGTGGTTACCCTAGTGGGTAGAACATCGGACTCGGAAGCGGGAGACCCAGGTTCGATCCCCAGTGCGGGCATATACCTATGACTTGGTTTTCTAAGTTATGTACATTTGTGAAGTTATAGTAGCAATACTACTCGTTAACGGTGAAGGAAAACCTCGTGGGGAAACCTGAGTGTCTGAGCTATTCATATACCTCAGCGCTTGAAATCGCCAATCAGCGGTGGGAGCGCGTGGTGATTAAGCCCACACTCCCCCTGAGAGAGGGCCTGTGCCCTACAGTGGGATGTATATGCTTTTATTCTGCCATGGGCTTCATTTACGAGAGAAAAAATAGAAAACAACGTCAATAGTAACTTTAACAGAGTAGCGTAATTATAGCATCTGAGGCCCGTGGCAAATTCATTGGATGGGGCTCCCCCAGTAAAAATACAAAAATATATGTAGTAGGTATATATTTCATTGATTTGAACATATATAAACATTGTAATTGTTACAAATTTTTGTTAGAAATGTTGAGTTACTTCTGAGCTCACGGCCTCATAGTTCGGGGGCCCCCTCAGGTCGGGGTCCCGTGGAATTATGACAGCCCTGCCACCCTTTAGTTACGCCACTGCTTCCGTCCTGATATATAGTAGAGCATAGCTACTTCTGTGAAAGTCTGGAATCAGCCATTTATTTCCAACGTTAGACATACGCTCAAGTCTTTCAAGTACTGTCGGATGTGATACTTCTACGATCGGGAATGTTTAATTTATTTACGGTGTTATTTATCAAAACACGACTCCCTTAATGTTTTAAGGGAAACATTAAGTGAGGTTTACAAAGGAAAGCCTTTATGGAGTGTTTCCATAAAGGAAAGCCCTTGTAAAATCTCTACCGCAGACGGACCACTGCCCACTGAATAAACACTTCCACACCATGGGTCGGACCGACAGCCCGCTATGCCGCGGATGCCTCAAGGAAGACGAATCACCGTTATATTAACGGGTCTAATCGTGATTGCAATAATAACTAATTTCATCATCATCATCAGCCATTCGACGACGGACATAGGCCTCCTTCGTGGTTTTTATAACCATGAGGGGTTTTGCCATAATTGCCACGTTTGGCAGGCGGGATGGTGATCGCAGTATGCGGTTGGAATCTCAGGAGGATGCTGCTGCCCGTCTCCTGGTAATTGATTTCCTTAGTCGCCTTCTACGACATCCACGGTAGGACATGGAGTGACGCTATTATTAATCCGGCGCCACACGGAATGACTAATTTAGGCAATCCTAATAAACAATCAAGATGTATGGGCATCGCGAGTCATTAAAAATACTGTCTTCGTATACCTCGGTAGGTTTATCATACACCCTTTCGACTGTTTTGCAGTATTTAGCGATTTTGTATTAATCATATTTATGTAAGTTTATTACCGGTCTCTTTGGAAATCCATGGAGGAGGCCTATGTCCAGCAGTGGACTTCTTGTGGCTGAATGATGATCATGATGTAAGTTTATTATATTTTTTCTTTTTTCTCCCTTCGAATCTTACCAAAACCAAAGGTTTGCTGGACACGTAGGTGCATAGAAAATGTCATAGAACAAAAGTTGTTGAAAAACACTAACTCCAATTGGCGCGTTTCAGGAATTATGCACTTTGAAGAGAACCCTGTCTATCGTGTGGGCGTTACAATAGGATATGAAGGCTCCGGCTAGGGGCGCAGTGGCAGGAAGCAAAGGCCCAGACAGGGGCGTTTCAGGATGTGAACCAGACCGAGATTGGTTTAGGGGAGCGAGATTTGTTATTGAATTATTGTCTGGATGTACAGAAAAGCCTCTAATAATATCATTGAATTTTACATTCAATGCTAACACCTAATATTCAAGATGGTAAAGAAATAAAAAGTATAAGTACCCGAAACCGGCGTGCGCGCATGAATTTTGGTCGAGCGAAAGAGTTTTATCAGGATCGTGGCCAGCGGCAAACCTAGTGCCCTGTGTCATTGAACTATAAATCATGGTTTACTATGACAATTCGATGTTAAAATGCGGGTAATATCCTCATACTCAGAGAACTTATTTGGTAAGAACGTCTACAGGGTGTTAAACTCCGTGTGTCAATCTTTTGCGTCTGTAGTTAAGAAAAACCTGCCAAGTGATATGCGGACTCGCGAAAGAAGGGTTCCGTACCATTATAAACAACATTAGACAAAGATCTAGACAAGATAGATTAGGTGCACTGAGAACAGTTGCATCTATAGAAACCAACAAGAAGCGTTCAACCTTGACATTGAACGACATGACATCGGTGCCGTGAAGGTTACATATATGGCCGCTAGATGTCGAGCGTTGTCTTTAGACAACGTTTGTTGTAAGGGAGCCCCCCTTAAATATTTATTTTATTCTGTTTTTAGTATTCGTTGTTATAGCGGCAACAGAAATACATCATCTGTGATTCAACTGCCTAGCTATCTTGGTATCAGACAGACAGACCGACGGACAGTGGAGTCCTCTTACCCCTTTGGGTACGGAACCCCAAAAATAACTCACGATGCCAAAGCGAACAAAACTATATACTTTATTTTATAAACATTAACTGCGAAATAGTCTTTTTGGGTTCTAATGCCAAACAATAACACGGAGGCGACGCGTGACTTTCAGCATTGAAATTCTAAATTCGGTTCCTCGGGAAGAAACGTTCGGTATACGACATTAGATGCATTTCTACCAATAAATGCAATAAAAAAGTACGACTTCGTACCTCATCACCGAAGCCGTTGATTTCCCCAGACATGGGTTAGGTGAAAAAAAACCTAATGATGATGCAAAGAATACACAGGTTTTGGGAAGGATGTTAGTAATCACTCGGTATATAGATGCTCTATTACAGGCTCTCTGAGAGAGATTGCGGGTTTAATCAAGCGTGCCCACCGCGAATTAGCAAACTGAAGCAACAGTGTTACTAAGGCACTTACATGCCTTAGCTCTTGAAATCGCCAATGATCCACGGGCCTTCGTCATGATTAAGTGGTAAGAACACGTGCTTCCAGACGCTTCAGTTATTATCAATAAGTAGAGACTTACCTACAACCCCGTAACAACTATAAGCTTGCCATTGTCGTTCCATAATGTTGCACTAATGAATCATCATCATCATCAGCCCACGGCTGCCCACTGCTTAGTTGCTTTTCCCCCAAATGCCATCTCCCACTGTCCATTGCATTCCGGATGTTTGTTGAAAATTCATACATTTTCTACCCACAATAATTGCATAAAACAAACGAAAATCATAGATTGATACAGCCTGGTAATGTAATGTGTTACAAATTTGAATGATGCAACATAAGAATCCCGTAATGGTATTAATTAGTCTAGTCATAATTTCAGACTCACACATTCGCACTAATAATTTTTCAACAATTGTCTTTCCCTGATAACGGCAAATAAGTAGTATTTCTAAAAATGTCTTCACCCTTTCAGCAAATTGCGTAATGTTTATGATCCTGTGGAGCGAGCCAAGTGGCTCGGATATTAAATTCAACGTTTCATTGAACATATCCAACAAGATGTTCCCGCTTTGTGTTCAAAGAAGCTTAAAGCTCGCTGTTCTTAGATCTGCCAAGAGCTAGTTTATGGTACTCAAGACACTTTTTAAGGGGACATTCTAACCAGGAATTTCAAACATATGGTGCTAATTAAAAAAAAATAGCGTGTGATAAAAAAAATGCTGTTACCCAAAATTACATTACTTAAGCATGAATAAACGGTTATATTCCTTTTGTTGTACTAACCCGTGCTGAGGACAATCTTTAAAACCTATTTAGAGGCTAAAAATTCCACCCAAGCCGGGACTTGAACCCGCGACCTCTGGCTAACCGTGCCAGCACTCTCCCAACGGAGCTAATGGGCATGTGCAGGCATAAACGGAATAAAAAAAGGAATAAATATCGAAAAAAAAATAGTTAAGGCGTCTTATGGTCGGCATAACAGAAAACATCAGCGTTTTCAGCGCTATGGGACAACCTACTACTTTGAATTAGTATACAAAGCTGCGCACCAAAAGGTAGGACATCACAATGTTTACAAATAAGTACGTTATACCAACCCACTGTTCAATCATTCATAATATTGTTTATGCCACAGCTGGCCAAAAAGCGGGTTTTCCGCACCCTACGCGTACGGGAAAACCCACTTTGAGGCCAAGTAACGACATAAAATTGTGTACACAATACGGACTGTAAAATAGAAAGCCCTCTATCGCATATTTATGACCCTCGCCTGCGGCCCGGGCCTCTGCGATATCGGCCTTTCTTTATTTTACGGCCCTAGTTGTGTAATGTACTATTATCACAATGAAAATAACATTCCCTCAAAATATGCTCAGGTAGGTGATGTGTGACAAAATTTATGTTTATTCATCATCATAAGCAGCCTATATACGTCCCACTCTAGTGCACAGGCCTTCTCTCAGAGAGAGAGATTATGGGCTTAATCACCAGGCGTGCCCACCGCGGATTGGCCATTTCAAGCGCTGAGGTATGTGAATAGCTCAGAAACCCAGGTTTCCTCACAATGTTTTCCTTCACCGTTAGCGAGTGGTTGCTACTATAACTTCACAAATGTACATAACTTAGAATACAAAGTCATAGGTACATGCCCGCACTGGGAATCGAACCTGGGTCTCCCCGCTTCCGAGTCCAATGTTCTACCCACTAGGCTCCCACCGAGTATGTTTATGTTATATTACTATGACACAATCATTTTTAGAATGCCCCCTTATAATACTGAGAACGACTTCGAAGTCTCCCTGTAGTTACGGGCGACCGTACAACTGAAATTCAAAGGTTGATATACTTCTGCCTGTACTTTGTTTCACCAAGTGTAGTGTGAGCAAGTTTTGCCTTATTCACTGATTGAAAGACGCGGAAACTGCAGCGTTACGTAGAATCCTCAACTCTTTTCCATAGAGACGCAAGGGCGCTTATACACGGGGCGGTACGTTCGCGCGTCGACGCACCGATGCGGATATTCGACGCTGACATGTCGGCGACTGCCAGCCGCCGACGTGGGTCGACGGCTTCAGTTGGCACTGTGTCGCTCGCAACGAGCCGCCCGTTTATAAGCGCCCTTAGTCTAACCGGACGGACGGGCTACGTAAAACAGAATGCTCTAATTTTGAGGCCAATCGATTCTTTGGTGGCCCGGTACAGGAGAAAAATCGACTTTTCCTAATCGCCTAGATGTTTCAATAGCTTCTTTGTTGTTTCGTCACTGGCGTTAATTTCTATAGATCCGTGTCAACTTTTATTACGACACTAGCGGTGTCAGCGACATAGTTTGCATGGTAAACGGATTAGTCTATGTCCACCCTAAAGGTCTATTCTAAGTACTGGTGAAAGAATTTTTGAAATAGGTTCAGTACTTTAGGAGACTAGGTACATACAAATTTACAAACTTTCCCTCATTATAATACTAGTGTAGACGTACTTTGTCTGGTGTGTGCAATAAATAGTTCCAATCTAATGTGAACAAAAATAATTTGTTCAAAAAATATCAACCTATCAATTGTTAACACCCAGACCAAAAGCTGGTTTATATTTGCTATAAATTTCGTGCTATTTAGCACTGTTTTTTTAGCATGCTAAACTAAAAGAGTGCTAATGAAAGACGCCGCCGTTTTTCATATTCTGTTGGTATTCTGTTGACAATTTAATTTTCAAATTCCGTGTCCACATCAGTTGCGACGCCATTTTTATTAGATACTTTTTGAAAAGCACAGATAACGATAAAACGTCAGATTTTTTAGCGTGCTAGAAGCATAGCACATTCACATTTGCTAAATGCGTACCTTTTTAGTACCTATGCTTTGAAATAGCATGCTAAAACGTATTAAAAAATAGCAAATGTAAACCAGCCTTAAAGCTGAACGAACTGTGATTGAAAATGTATGACGGTGGCGTCAGAACTCCACTTTTCTGCGACCAGACTATCTGTAGGTCTCTTTTCTTCGCCGGGCCAATCGCTAAGCCCCTCTGGGGCTCCGCAAATCAAACAAACGATAGTACTTTATGAAGGAGGTGTCTAGATAATAGTTGAGGGATTTTCTCGGAACTTTCGCGGTGCTTAAAAGGAGTTATGCCGACGGTAGCGCGACGGTAGAATGCCGGCTTTACGTTCGGGAGGTCGAGGTTTCGAGCCCTGTGCACGTACTAATGACTTTGTGTTTTAAGTTACGTACATTTGTGAAGTTTTGGTAGCAATACCACTCGCTAACTGAGAAGGAAAACATCGTAAGGAAACCTGAGTGTCTGAGGTGTTCACATACCTCATGGGTAGAAATGGCGCACATCTTCGGCAGTACAATTTCGCCGTCACTACACCGTTTTGTTTATTCACTTTTATTTATTTAGGTATTTATCTCTAACAAACAAATGCAAATACACAATACACCATATTGAACACTACACATGATGATAGGCACGCACTTTGTAACTGAATCAATTGTTTTGCACAACGTTTTCATTTCTCTTTTTTCTTTTTTTTACACACTCGCGATTAACCGCAGCGTGGCCCCGACAGAATATCAGCGTTGTGTGACGTTTATAGGCTGCCTCTCTCAAAGAGAGAGAGTATGGGCTTAATCACCACGCGGCCCACCGCGGATTGGCGATTTTAATCGCTGAGGTATGTGAATACCTCAGACACTCATGTTGCCTCACGATGTTTTCCTTCACCGTTACCGAGTGGTATAAGTTACATACGACAGCGCTTGAAATTGCCAATCCGTGGTGGCCACGCGTGGTGATTAAATATCTCTCTCTCTCTTAGCGAAGGTCTGTGCCCTATAGAGGGGCATTTATAGGCTGTATTGTTAAGTTACTAAGGTGTATTTACTCGGTTTTATAATACGTTCCTTCACTGGTGGTTCGGATTACCACTCCCCTCTCGACGTCAGTATTGAGAGGTAGATTACTTAATTGCATGTAAGACTTAAAATGTATACAAATGTCAGTCTTGTCGCTAAAAGAGATCTTTTTCGGACAATCAGAACTGATAAGAACAAGATACTCTAATATCTAAGATAGGGTGGTGTACTATCATTGTAATAAGGTACTTTTGTTAACTTACGCAAACGAAAATTGAGCTACTTAAGCTTAATTTTAGTTAATTTGGTGAAATTGATTAAACGCAATATTATATAGAGCTTAAGCGTAATTTCGACAAACATCAACCTATTAAATTTATTAGCAAATTCGCTCGTAACATAATTGAGCAGAGTTCTTCATCATCATCATCATCAGCCATTTGACGCCCACTGCAGGCTTCCCGGTGTTGTGCCGCCCGCATCCAGCGACTCCCCGCCACCGTAACCATGTCGTCAGACCATCTGGTGGGGGGCGTTGCCACGATGCGTCGTCCAGAGTCGAGCAGAGATCTTGCATGTAAAGATTGTGTTGTTGACTGTACCAAATTGGTGGCAATGGCACCTTTACCTATAGGTATATGCAATGGAAAAAAAACTATATATTTACTGTACTCGAGTATATAAATCCCAAAAGAAGAGCTACATTTTACATCTCCTGTCCCAACTTGACTTCCATCAATGTCACCGTGGAGATTATTCCATCGGCCTCATAATCAGTAATCGGAATAGGTAGAGCATCGGTTCCAAAGCCAATGGCTTCTAAAGCTGCGGAACACTTTAACAAAACCCATTTTACTTTATGGATTTTCACATCAGCGTCGTCTGAGAAACGCATTTGGCTTACATTAAGGACTGAATTAAACTTATTTTATGCGTTAAAAAGCGTGACTTTGGCAGTTGAACCCGCTTTACGAATTGCTGAGGAAGAATATGATGTATGAACCTATAGATGTTGACGAGATAAAACGGGAAACGTAAGTTTGGCTACCGCAATAGTGACTATTTTGACAGATTTTTGTGATCAATTTGACAGAATTTTGTGAGTATAATATTACTGCATTTGGTTCTTACAAAAAGGTTATATTATCTCTTTGCCAAATGTAGATAGATAGATAAAACATTTATTTTCATCCGCATGTACTGCAATGATTTTGGGTGGGTTGAAAGACATAGCAAAATGAACGTGCCTGACAATAGCTATCGAATACGTTTGTTCGTGTTTTTAAAAACGCACTTTCTTAAAAAATATCTCGAAACAAACTCGAACCTATTAGAACCATTAGTAGCCGGTGCCGCGGGTCCTCGGGTCATTATTTTGTTACACGGAGAGGCGGTTCTAATTGTTGGCGCACTTTTTCAAACAAAATTTCTCAACTCGAAACAAGATTTCTGATTTTTTTTATTTACGTCCATACCTAAAAGTAATAGTCTAAAAAGATGCCATTTTTATTACTCATTACATAACCGCGACTTTTGAACCACCCAGAAATGAGTGTGTATACCAAAAGCTACACGAATACAACAGAGCAAAATTTTGAAAGTAGAAAAGCTGACTGCCTCGTTGATCTAGCGGTTAAATGCTTGACTACCAGAATTGAGGTAGTGCGTTCGATTCCCGCTAGAGGTCACCGTACTTGACAAATTGCCTCAGTCTGGGTATATACGCATGTTTGTGATATAATCATAGCACTGGGCATCTTAGTTTGGGACTAGGACAAATGATGTGTAGTGTAGAAGTTATGATTTTTATTAAACTAAAAGACAAAAAGAAGCAAAAGCAAATCTATTAAATAAATAGACCTCCGAGCTTACTGGAGAACTATTTGAATGTGTGGCAAATGCTCTGATGTTGAATATGTCTCTCCAGCGCTGTTCTTCCGTCAGTACCCGATAAAGTTACGTGCAGGATTCGGAAAGATGTCCGTATACGTATTAACTACCGGTAGATATTTATACTCTACCTACTCCAATCCCCGATCAACAGGGAATTCGCTTATCATCGACCAATCAATCGGGCTCCAGCCGAATTTATTGCTCAACAAAACTTCGCCCACTTATCCGCGGATCTCGATATCACGGCCAGAGAACTTGTTATCACTCCGAGTTCGCAAGTTTTGGGATCCACTTTAATAGAGGACTCTTATCTCGTATAGCCCGTACCGTCTAAGACGAGGAAATCTTTAGAAATCCTGCCTTATGTTCATAGAAGTAAGAACTATATTTCAGCTTCTTCTGCGGTGGAGTGGACTTTCAATATCGGGCGTTAGGCCGCTTGGCCACTAGGAGTTTTAGCCTCGAGGACTCGAGAGTACTCGGGACGAGCTCGAGTCTCCGTCACTGCTCAATTGACTTTGAAAGCAGGGAGTCTTTTGCTAGGCGAAAGGGTGCTTGAGGGAGTCTTTGTCCGGTTTTGGACTGGGTATTTCGATCTTGGTGACAGAGAAGATAAAGCCGTATGTGCATCTTTGCCTTAGCCGTTTATGGTTTCCGATTTTTTTCTGAAAAATCTTTTTGATTACACATTGATTTGATGCTTAATCATAAATACAAATTAATAAACAAAATTATAAAAATTATTCACCATTTGTGTCGTCAATAGCATAAAAGTCCAACATAAATACATAAATTATAGCATACAAAGCAAAGCAAGCATTTCGGGCTATATCATCTATCAAATGTCCCCATAAAATTGGCTGCATTACCCAGTGATAGGTTTTTTGTTGAGAAGCCGGAGACATCCGTTGAGAAACTGACAAAAAAAAAAAGAAAAAACCGGCCAAGTGTGAGTCGGACTCACGCACGAAGGGTTCCTTACCATTATCTATACAACGTTAGACAAAGATTGAGACAAGATAGATTAGGTACAGTGAGAACAGCTCAATCTATAGAAACCAAGAAGAAGCGTTTAACATTGCCATTTAACGACACCACATCGGCGCTGTGAAGGTTACATAGATGGCCGCTAGATAGCGAGCGCTGTCTTTAGCCAACGTTTATTGTATGGAAGACCTTCTTGAATATTTATTTTATTCTGTTCTTTGTATTTGTTGTTATAACGGCAACAGAAATACGTCAACTGTGAAAATTTCAACTGCCGAGCTATTACGGTGCCTGGTGACAGATAGACCGACAGACGGACAGTGGAGTCTTAGTAATAGGTCTCTTACCTAGAGAGGTACGAATCCGTAAAACAAACACGTAACAAAAGTCCCTACATTTTTTTTTAAGTAGCCGGTTCAGTGTCCCACTGCTGGGCAAAGGTCTTTTCTTTAGCTCTCCACTCCTACCTGTCACCGGCCATTCCCTGCCACCCCGACAGAAAGTTCGTGAGCTCGCCCCGCCATCCCCGCTGTAACGGATGGACTCATCATCAACCCATTATGTCCTCACCGAGGGGCATGGGTCTCTTCCTTGAGGAAGGTATAGGCCATACTCCACCACGGGGGCCAAGTCCGGATTGGTGGAGGCTTGTAGACTAGTGGCTCGTCTACTGTCAGAAGTTGTCAAGCCGCCCTAAGGCCTCTGACTTGGCTTAACGACTGCCATCTATCGACGGCAGCCGGCACCAACAGCTTAACGTGCCTTGCGGAGCACGGAACCGCTCGGAAAAATGCCACTAGCGTTAGGCATAGACGACGACCCATCCATGCACTGAACGCGCCCTGTGTTGCTTAACATTCGTGATCGTTTAAGATCACTCAGGCAGCCGGGGCTACGAGCGATTTCAGCCTTTCAGCAATAGATGAGGTTTGTATGTGACAGGCAGACCTCGGTGCGGCGATAAATTTTGCACAATAAAATATAGAAAATTAAGTAGCTGGAACAAACCGAAAAAATATGGCTGCGGTGGGGGTTACAGATTTCTGTTCTTTTTATAATCGATAATACGCATGTGCAAAAGGCCTGCTGCACCGACGCGCGTGAAGTCAGGCTTTATTTAGCTCAAATAATTTGCCAACAGATGGCGTTACATGTATGAAAGATTTAAACTAACTAGTAATTAAAAATATTAATTACACAAAACAATAATTTATCGTCTACACCTGCCTTGGTCGGCTACGTTTGCGGTATCCGTCGCGGGGGACCGCAGAACAGAGAAAATAAGTGTTCTGTGTGTGGGACCCGGTGATTGGCAATTTTTGCCCGTCTACACTACTAGTATGCGCAGAGCCAACAACGTAGCGGCGGGTGTTGACGATGTTTTTTTCTTGTTTTGTCTTGACAGTTAACGAGCTTTTATCTGCTCCGGAAAAATGGTGTGCCAATTGGTGTTGTCAACTGTACCTACTTAGACCTGTACGTCTGTCGCACCCTGGGCCCAAATTCATGGAATTACAATTCTAGGATCAATACACAATTTTTTGGGGGCAAAAACTTATTATAAAATTACTCCATAACAATTTTATTATCTTGTTTACATCAACGGAAAACTGTCATAAAACAATGACATGATCATACATGCCATTTTCTTTCTGCGATGTGTCATGTTGGAATAATAAATGTCTTTCTTTCTTTCATTTCTTGACATGTTTTTATAAATCCAAATTATGGGATTATGGTATTTTAATTACTAATGTGGTATAGAACAATACATAAGTAGCCTATATACTTACGATACGTCCCACTGTAGGGCACAGGCCGTCTCACGGGGAGAGATTATTTTATGACAATTTGACTTATGTGATTTAGGGCACCGACCCTAGAATTTATGATTTAGGTACTAGGACTTAGTCACCACGCGCGTCCCCAGCAGGTCGGTGATTTCTATCGCAGAGATTGGGTTATTACGATTTCCTGGCGATGTTTTCCTTCACAGTTAGCAAGTGGTGCCGCTTATACAAATCTGCTATCTACGTACTATTTAAGTTTTTTTTTTATGAGACTCAACACGTTTGTGCCAGCAAGGAGTGGCCCAAAAGCCCGTCCCACATTTTATGCTTAGGTTAAGTCAAGTTATCAAACCTTAATTGTTTTGCGGGCGTAACTTCTCTAAAAGTAATTAAGTTGCAAAATAATTTTCGGCAATTAATCAAAGTTCGCTGCTGCTGTTACGCTTACCTACTTAAAAATATTGTAAAAGGGCTTGGGTTTGCGGCCAAGATGAATTGAATTGTTTGCCATTTTGTTTCTTATGGATTTAGTCGGGCTATAGGCCTGGTTTATAGGATTCCGTAACCAAGGGCTAAGAGACCCTATTACTAAGACTCCACTGTCCGTCTGTCTGTACTACCACCAGGCTGTATCTCATGGCCCGTGATAGCCAGACAGTTGAAATTTTCACAGATGACGTATTTCTGTTACCGCTATAATAAAAAAAACTAAGAACAGAATAAAATAAATATATAATTATGGCTCCCATACAAAAACGTGTTTTTTTGCCGTTTTTTGCTCGATATTAATAACGACAAGAGGTAGGAGCTTCAAATATTCACAAAATATTTAGTTGTATATTCACTTCAAAAATAAATAATAAAATTATAATAATATATACCTACCTATATTTAAGGGAGCTCCCATACAACAAACGTGATTATTTTGCCGCTTTTTGCTCGATATTAATAACGGAAACAGGTAGACGCTTGTTGTATGGGAGCCCGCCTTAAATATTTTGTTTATTCTGTAAAACATGATTTGCGAAAATTTTAACTGCTTGGGTATCACGGTTCATGAGATACAGCCTGGTGACAGACAGACAGACAGACGGACAGTGAAATCTTAGTAATAGGGTTCCGTTTGGCACCCTTCGGGTATGGAACCCTAAAAATGCTGAATATATGCCATATAATCATTTGTGTTGGCCTACGGAAGAGATATGCAGAAAAAAAATGTATTTCTTTCTGTTGTTGTGCATATTATGTTACTTATCTGTTTATTTTGTATCTGTGATGTGTCTTGTTGGTATAGTAAACGTCTTTCTTTATGTGTAGTTACAGTCCAAAGCAAAGTCACTTCCTATTTTCAAAGGACTGGTAAGGTCTCACTATCTCCCTAACCTGTAATGCTATGATTCTATAGTAAGTTTTGTCTGTTGTTTGTTTATATGTGAAATGTATGTATTAGTAGGTATATAATTATATGTATGTGTATATAGCATATATATTTTGTATTTTATGGTAAGTTTAAGTACTTTATTATATACGTATGAATATTATTTGCTTGCATGCAACGACTAATGAATGTTGAGGAAGCGGAAGTGATCTGTCAGGATCGTCGCAAGTGGCAGTCCCTGGTCTCTGCCTACCCCTCTGGGATACAGGCATGAGTTTATGTATTTATCTTATCATCCATACTCTTTTCATCTTTCAGTTCTGTCCATCCTAAGGTTGTCTGGAAAAGATCGCTTTTAGCGATAAGGCCGCCAATTGTATATGGAAAATCTAAGATATGTAAGACTTTTAATGTATTTTGTTTTTTGTTGTGTACAATAAAGAGTTCTAATCTAATCTTAAATAATCTATTCTAGTTACGAGTGTCTTTGCAACATAAATGTATTGAAAGTTGACCTACTGTCGACACTTTTGCCTTCGATGAACTGCCATTAGGTGAACCTGAGGGCAAAAAACATGGCAACAAATTATTGTTATAAGAACAAAATATGGATTTAAATTGTAACGGGGCGCCGAGACTTTGGCGACTTAAAGACGACCCAAGTACGGCCCTTTGTGTTCATTATACCTCAAACTTCAGCAAAGTAAAAGCCGTATTTCAAAACCTAGGCCCGATCGTCCTTCAGAACAAGAAAGGGCTAACGGTCGAGACGTCAAGTTGTTCGAAATATTCTGTCGGCCTTGTTTCCATTATACCTGTTCAAGTAAAAGTGAAATGATGTTTATTTAAATAAAAAAAAATAAAAAAAAATAATAATAGCTATATATATATAGCTTATGTTCTGTTCTGGTGAGACTCGAAGGGTAGTGCAAGTAAATATGTTATAAACTATAATAAACACACATAATTATGGTAAATACAAAATACCTACACCAAGTAGAAGACTACAATACAGGGTCATTTGTAAAATGCGCAATTCCCGAAATATAATCTCAGATTTATATTTTTGAGAAGTATCAGATTTATATGATTTTATTAAATTCGCGCACTCTTCGATTCGAGTAGTCTTATTACCATTATTGCAGCTTTCAGTAAATCATTGTCCTGAGTAGGAGAATGTCCATTCTTTAATGCATTATGCATCCCTACGCATGGGTGGTACGATGGCACGAGTCACGCGTTTTGTGGCGTTAAAATATCAGAATTTGACAATTAATGTACTGGAAAGTCGCGACTGTGGACGTCAAAAACGCCGTGCTCCCATTATGGCTAAACACTATGTTTCAAACCGATTATATATATATAATTGGAATTGGGAATTGCGCATTTTACAAATGACCCTGTATTGTAGTCTTCTACTTGGTGTAGGTATTTTGTATTTACCATAATTATGTGTGTTTATTATAGTTTATAACATATTTACTTGCACTACCCTTCGAGTCTTACCAGAACAGAACCAAAGCTTTGCTGGAACAGAATGTGTCGAAAAGTTGTAGAATGGTGTAATAAACTTGCATACATGCATACATAAACTCACGCCTGTATCCCGGAGGGGTAGGCAGAGACTAGGGACTGCCACAGATCACTTTCGCTTCCTCAACATTCATTAGTCGTTGCATGCGCACACGCCGGTTTCGGGTACTTTATATCTTGCCCTTTTGCTAATACATCTCCTATTTGGTCGGAGTAAAGTTTATTTGGTCTAATAAAGTATTAAAATAAATAAAAATTATCAACAGTCTATTAAAGAATTGCCACTACCTAAACGCTGTATAAATCGGACCGATTTTACCTTCAGCAGTAGAAACATACCATCAAAATACAACATACAACAAGCCTCGGCTGAGAAAATCCATTAATAATAAATAGTCTATTTATTTGCACTCCCTCTCTGGGAGAAGGCCTGTGCATAAAAAAAACTACATAAAAAAAAGTCTTTTTAAGAGTTGCCACTACGCTGTATAAATCGGACCCTATTTTTAAAGAGACGATTTTACCTCCAGCAGTGGAAACGTACCATCAAAGATACAACACACATCAAGCGTCGGCTGGTAAACTATCACAAACTCCGCTAGTTATTTACTTTTGCGGGGACACAAAACATGTTACTCGCATAACTCGTACAAGTTCGAGGAGAATTTTCTAGTTAGTAAAATGTTCAGGGAAAACTCAGCTGCGGCACTTGTGAATTTTACATAAACTCACGCCTGCGTTCCGTAGGGGCAGGCAGAGACCATGAGCCTGTTTCATACAACTACAATTAATCTTCCTACTTGTAAATCTGTGAGTTGATCGACTTGGCAATGTACATTCGACGGCAGCTCAACCTTTACATTTTTGTTGCAAAGTCGCCCTTAACGTAGCTGAGTAGAGTGCACGCGTGTAAAGGTTGATGTGTCGACTGTACAGCGCTTTGTGATAGTAAATCATGAATTGTAGTTGTACGACAAGCCCCAAGGTTTGGCTTTTGCCACGAGCCTGAAAAACCAACAACTACCAATCATCTGGGTTGGTGGTAACAACCGGGTTGCCACAAAATATAAGAGCCCCGTCTCTCTCTCTCTCTTTCTCTAAGAGAAGACTAGAGCCGCGTTCAATGCAACCACAGTTCACAGTATATTATGACAATTCCATGTACACTGCGTAGCTGAGTCACCCTACTTAATAATCTGTAGGTCAAACGACTTTGCAATGTACATCGGATTTTCATGGTAAACTATGAATTATAGTTATATGAAAAAAGGCCCTGTGCTATTGGACGAATATAGGCTGCTTACGTCCGGTTTCTCGTGTAGTAATAATCTGCTACCGTGGATGTCGTAGAAAGCGACTAAGGAAATACATTACCAGGTGGGCAGCAGCGCCTTCCTGAGATTCCAACCGCATACTGCGATCGCCAACCCGCCTGCCAAGCGTGTCGATTATGGCAAAACTCTTCATGGTTATGAAAACCACGGAGGAGGTCTGTGTCCTGCAGTGGGAGTCAAATGGCTGATTATGGTGAAAAATCTGATAATCTGCCGTTAAGAGCCGCCAGTTGCTGTTCTTATTTATGCACTTAGCCAACTGACAGTTCGCTTATCCGGAATATCAATGACGTAATTACATTTTTGCAAATGGTTTTAGAGAAACTAGAATGAATCAGCACAAGACATAGTGCGTAATGCGTCATTTGACTGAAATGAATAGAAATTCAATTGTGTCGATCTTTCCTCGTGTTTAAATTCCCTTTTGGAGTATCATCGCGCTATACTTCTAGCTAGCCCATTTTGTAAAAATGTAATTCCGTCGTTGTTCAGGATGAGCGAGCCATTAACGGTGCAGTGCTAGCCTAGTGGGTAGAACATTAGACTCCCAGGTTCGATTCCCAGTGCGGACAAGTACCTACGACTTTGTTTTCCAAGTTATGTACATTTGTGAAGTTACAGTCACTCGCTAACTGTGAAGGAAAACATCGTGAGGGAACCTGAGTGTCTAAGCTATTCACATACCTCAGCGCTGGAAGTCGCCAATCCGCGGTAGGCACGCGTGGTGATTAAGCTTCTCTCTCTGAGAGAAGGCCTGTGCCCTACAGTGGGACGTATAAAGGCTGCTTATGAGCTGCTAACGTACTGTTACTGTGCGAGAAACTGGGCGTTAGTTGCTCATGCTACTGGAAAATAAGTAGTATTAACTCGTCGATAGAACCACAGAACAGAGAATAGGACTTTGTTTACGGAGAACAGAGGAATAAGCGTCTATTCCCTTTTCTGTAAATAAGGTCCCACCTAAATGTGTAGTAACGCTTGCTAAACCATTCCAGCATCTAAAATATACGTAACATAGAGAACAAAAATCTGGCCTGAAAATGGCAATCGCATCGTATCGAATGGCAAGTGAAGGTAATTGTAAAGACTATCGCAATGAATGTATGCAACTGTTTAGCGAGCGGCTAGGTAATGATAATGTCAATAGCTAGCTATTTTGACACCACACGGCGACGAAGATGATGTTGCGAAATATTTAAAGCGAGGGAACTCGATAAATACATTTTAACACAATGTAGAGTCTGGGTGCAGGCGACAGCAGATCAATAAGTAGGTGCATTTTGCATTGCAGTACAGTCAATAGCAGGTCAACTTTTACATTTTTGTTGCAAAGAAAAAGTAAGAAACGAAAAAATGGTGTTTATTGCCAGACATAAAACAACATAAGAAAATTAAAACTAATGTGTGTATCTAGGTGTACGTGAATTGAGTAACATAAACTTCTCGGAGCAACACAGCTTAAAATTAAAGGTTCTGGCAAAAGGTACCTCGCTCAGCGTAATGCCTCTTGAATGTTATTATGCATTCAAAAGGCGCTGATTTTCAGCGAGGCCCTTGTAATTTGAAAAACTAAACTAGAAATTTAAATAAATAAATAAACCGAAATACATATATTAAAATGTAAACAGATAAATATAATGCATGCATATAATTATAATTAAAAATATACATAAATGATTTTAAACAAAACATAGGTACATAGATATTTCTAAATACATATTATTTATTTGACTCATGTTATAGAACGTGACGTGGTGTAGAAAAGCATTATATTAGTAGATTGAACTAAGGATATTAAAAAAGAAAGATCGTCCTTAACGTAACTGATTAGAGGGCAAGTATGTAAAGGTTGATGTGCTGTCGACTGACCTACGCGGACACGCAGTGGAGAGAGTTGACAAGTCCTATTACTAAGACTCCACGTTCCGTTTGTCTGTCTGTCTGTCGGTCACCAGGCTGTATCTTATGAACCGTGATAGCTATACCGTTGAAATTTTTACAGATGATGTATTTATGTTGCCACTATAATCAAAAGTACTAAAAACAGAATGAAATTAATATTTTAGGGGGGTTCCCATAAAACAAACGTGATTTTTTGCCATTTTTTGCCCGATATTAATAACGGCCACAGGTAGACGCTTGAAATATTCAAATATTGTATAGATAATGATACGGAACCCTTCGTGCGAGTCTGACTTGCACTTGGCCGTTTTTTATTTTTATTTTTGCGTATAATCTCGGATAATACTAAAAGCCTAGAAAAGAACGGTCAAGCCAGAGATATTCGATCAAAATTCATCAAGTGAAAATATTTAATTCATTATAGCACTGAAACTAAGACTTAGTGAACATAACAAAATTTAACTGAACATGGGTGTCCATTTCATGTAAGATTTAAATTGAGAAGAGAAAATTGGACCAAAAACTCCATTCGACAGACATAAATACTTGTTCTGAAAGAAAGCACTCGTTCATTGAATTGGTTTTAATACCAGACATCTTTGTCATAACATTTTATGGTGAAGTAGCCTTTTCGCACAAGTAGCCTATATACGTCCCACTGTAGGGCACAGGCCTTCTCTCAGGGAGAGAGTATGGGCTTAATCACCACGCGTGCCCAGCGCGGATTGGCGATTTCAAGCGCTGAGGTATGTAAATAGCTCAGACACTCAGGTTTCCTCACGATGTTTTCGTTCACCGTTAGCGAGTGGTATTGCTACGATAACTTCACAAATGTACATAACTTAGAAAACCACGTCATAGGTACATGCCCACACCGGGGATCGAACCTGGGTCTCCCACTTCCGAGTCCGAGGTTCTACCCACTAGGCTACCACCGCCGTTTTTAGCGGAGCGGTAAAACGCTGGCTTGTCATTCGGGAGGTCGTGGGTTAGAATATTAATCTTTGTTTTCTAAGTTACGAACATTTGTGAAGTTATAGTAGCAATACCACTCGCTACGGTGAAAGAAAACATCGGGAAGAAACCTGAGTGTCTGAGGTGTTCACGTACCTCAGCGCTTGAAATTACCAATCCGCGGTGGGCACTCGTGGCGATAAAGCCCATACTCTCTCTCTGAGAGAAGGCCTTTGTCCTACAGTGGGACGTATATAGGCTGTATTATAAGAGCAGCGGCTATGGCCAGCTTTCGGCAAATTATCTGACGTACTTAAAGGAAATAGACCGTTTAATTTCAAATACGAGCACTGTGTCTTCTCCATGCTGTGTATGGAAGCGACACCTAGGCGCTCATGCAGCAGGTGATCCAAAAGCTGCAGGGCACCCAAAAAGCGACGAAGCGAACGATGCTAGGCCTTTCTCTTCAGAACAAAATCTGCAATACGGAAACTTGGAGAGGAATTAAATAAAAAATAAAAAACGAATTCGAAACACTACAGCACTAAAAAGTTAGAAATAATTTAAATAATTAGAAGTATTCATACATGTAGGTATTGTAGAAGTATAATATGAAGCCGGTGCCCAAAATATATGTGCTGGTCTTAAAACTGGGCACCGACTACAAATTATATTTCTACAATACTTCTAATTATTTAAATTATTTCTAACTTTTTAGTGCTGTAGTGTTTCGAAGTCGGTTTTTATTTTTTATTTAAACATTTTAATTTTTCAATTTTTAGTGGGGGAGCGGGAGAAAAATAAAGAAGTCCCTTATAACCATAATTTACCCTACTTAATTCGTAGCTTTAAAATTTGATGTTCTTTTCCATCTCCGAAAGTCTTCACCAGAACATCACAGAATTAACTTGGGACTACTTTTACGCTATTTTATGAAACATACGGATATTATTAAAGGATGGGCCTCTTTAGGGCTTATTTACTGCTGTCCATTGAAGAGTTCCGTTCTCCATCTCTGAAAGTCTCCATCAGATCTTCACCAAATTAAAATGGGACCAATGAGACGTTATACCTGTTCGAACAAAAAAAGAATTGTCGAAATCGGTTAAGATTTGACGGAGTTATGGAGGAACATAGCAAAAAATATATACGCGTCGAACTGATAACCTCCTTTTTTTAAGTCGGTTAAAAAGGCTCATTGATATTGCAATGTTGTGAGTTGCTCTGAAGAAGTGGAGAGGGACGGAACACATGTGTTGCAGAGATGACAACAGGTGGGGAAAAGCCGTGCTAATCCGGAAGAATTCCTAACGTCTAGCCGTCAAATTCCACACTAATTGTTATCGCAAACGTCAGGATTCGCATGATTAGGCCTCTGATACTTAGACCGACTTGTACCACTTCTTAAATGTCACTTAAGTCGCCATTTAAATTGACTTTTGTATGAAGAATTTTTGTTAAATGCTGCTTAAACCACATTTAAGAAAGTGGTGGAAGTCGGCCTTAGCATCTGGTAGCTACGCGCTGAAGAAGATTTAGTTGCAAAGTTACCTATAATTCAGGTGACTGGGTTGGGCGTATGCGTGTAAAGTTTGAGCTGTTATCGACTAAAGTTGTTTTGAAGATTATCATAAAGTAAGGTCACATTATATAAGTTATAGGAGGTAACTCAGCCCTTTTCGTACTTTTTCCGTGTATTTTTTTCTTCTTGCAAACGCTTGAAACGTTTTATTATATTTTGTGACTGAGCAATCTATAATCGCAATTAACACAATAGAAGAGATGAAATTGCTACTGTTAATTGGAATTTTACGAGCGTTCATGGTATGAAAAAAGCGTGTTAAAAGGTATGGAATCTAGGATCCTTTTTACCCAGCCTCTGTTTTAGCGTCCAGTACTACGATGATGATATTCGTACATTTTAAATGTCAAAAGTCTTTCCAGTAAATTAATTGTCAAGTTCTAACATTTTAGCGCCACAAAACGCGTGACTCGTGCCATCGTAACGAGAAATCGAGAATTGACCTCCATGGTGGACATAGCCTATAGATAGACTAATCCGTTTACTACACGAACGTAGTGGCAGTTACTGCTTGTTGGATAATAAAATAGGATCAGAGGAAATTACTAAGCGCGCGTGACAAACTGAGGTCCGCGACAAGGAAACAACTTATAACTACAAATGGCAACCCACAAACTATCCCGAAGCAACCCTAGTCCTTCCAGACAACAATTGCGAGTACTGTGACCAAAACTTGCATCTGGCACTATCAAGATTAATGCTTCTTTCACACGATGGGCCGACACGCTGTCGGGCGAACTGTTGTACATGGACGAATGCACTGTTAATAGCAGCCTATATTGGCGAGCACGTGCCTTGTAGGGAATCGTCATCATAATCAGCCTTTTGACGCCTACTGCAGGACATAGGCCTCCCTTATGGTTTTCCAAGCTTCCCGGTCTCGTGCTACCCGCATCCAGCGACCAGCTCCAGCTCCCTGCCACCGTAACAAGGTCATCAGACCATCTGGTGGGAGGCCTGCCTACGCTGCGTGGTCCGGTCCCCGGTCAACGGCCATCAGTTCTCCAAGCTATTAGCCCCGCCTGCTTCCACTTAAACTGAGAAATTCTTCGAGCTATATCAGTAGCTCGGGTTCTTCTGCAGATCTCCTCAACCTGATTCAATCATGCAGTAAAACTTCTAAAGTAAACTTCTCTTGCCATTGCGTTTTTAAATAAAGTCACTGATTATCCCGAAGTAATACTATCATGTGGATTGTCCTTTCATGGAAAAGATCAAACTTCAAACTTCAAAATATTTATTTGCGAATACACACAGTCAGGTTTTTGCACAGGTCTTAATTGCAATAAGTCAGTGTATTCTACCACTTAACAGCAGTATGCAAATGGATACATTTTTATGTGGGTAGGTAGGCATGCACACAATGACATCTATTTACAATTTATTTACAGAAATAATGTTACCTTACATAATGAATTTTATGTCATACAAAATAACTAATTTATTATAAATATTATCAACTTAGTCCTCCAGCTTATGTAAATCAAATGTCAATATACCTAACAACTCCTAATTCCCTAGGTCCGTGTCAGCAAGGTATTCATTAATTGTGTAGTAAGCCTTGTTTATTAATAGTTGTTTAATCTTAGTTTTAAACAAATAATTTTCGTCAATTTTTCTAATTGATCCTGGGAGGTGATTGTATATTTTCGACGACATGCCAAAAACGCTTTTTTGGAATAACGCGGTAGAGCGTGGTAAGGCGCGTATTTTATCATAGTTTCTTTTACTCTGTTGTTGAAAAAGATCCATATTTGACTTTACAAAAGTGCATGTTTCCAGAATGTACAGGGATGGCATCGTTAGAACGCCAAGCTTAATAAAGTCAGGTTTGCAGCTCTCAGTTGATTTCAGACCGCACATTGATCGGATACACCTTTTCTGAGCTTTGAAAGCATTATCTTTGTCGGTCGAGTTTCCCCAAAAAATTATTCCGTATCGTAATTTGGACTCAACGTATGCGTAGTATGCTGTGAGTACAGCAGTTTGGTTCACTTTTTTGGATAGTCTGTAAAGAGCGTACGCAAATTGGTGTAATTTTGTGCAGATTTTTTGAATCTGCTCATTTGAATGCAAGCATCGTGTCGTAAGAGCTATGGACTATTTTTCTAGCGCCGCCCCAACAAATGGATATTGGCCATCAGCTCCCTATATTCTATGGGGTGTTCATTCACCATCGCCTTACCCAATATCCACGTTTTTGCGTACTGCAAATTCTTTTTCCGAAAGAACTGAAAAGTCAACAGTTTAGAAGATATTGGGGTCCAAAGTAGCACTTTTTAAATGTTGTATACTTGACATTTATTCTCAAGCAGCCTTATCTAAATTTTGAATCCTTTTTTTTTCAGAACATTTTAATTCTTAACGCACTATATACTTAAAACAACGGGACGCAAGCGAAGCACTGGTATATACAGTACGTTTCATGCCATAAGAATTTTAAAAGTTAGATACGTCCTGTGTGATTGAATGAAATATTTTGTTTTGGTGCCCAGTATGCATGGTTTTCGGGTTGGGCGTCAGTTTTCTAACACCCTCCTCCTAACACTCGCCTTATGAAAAGTGATTATGAGCTCGAGCGTCGGCGTGTTGGCCCAACGTGCGGAAGCGACACAAGATGTCGGATAGCACGCGTTGCGTCATCGACTGGTGTCTTACGTCGCGCAAACTTTGATTACAGCCCGTGACACGATCCAAACTTCCCGATAGATGGCTCGCGGTTCCTTCTCATATCCACCATAGACGCACATGTGGTAAAACCGATTTTTAGAACTTGTTAGTTTTTATGTTACTTAATTGAATGCAACTGACATTTCTTTATTTAATTTGGACATTATGTAATATATAAAATATGTCGTGTCACAGTGTTTGTTATCGAACTTCTCCGAAATAGCTTCACCGATTTTTATAATTTTTTTATGTACATTTGGTAGGTCTGAGAATAGGTCGTAGGCTAATAAAATGGCGAAACAATGTTTGCCGAGTCAGCTAGTATTTTATAAAAATCGTGTACCTACTATAGTGCCTGACTTCTCCTCCTCCTCCTTTTTTTTGAAGTCGGTTAATACATTTATTTAAATTTATTTAAGTTTCCGTACAGGCCAAACGGGACTGTACTACAGGCTTACGATATATGTCTGTCTGTACATCCATCAGTCCGTCCGTGCGTCCGTCTGTCTATCAGTTGAGTCATCCGTCGGTCTGTTCGTCCGTCTATATGTCTGTATGTCTCTTTATCCGACCTATAAGTGGATATTTTCTCTTGACCCATACTAGGTAGCCAATGGGTATTTTTTACAGAATATGTGTAAAACGCTTAAATTTATAATAACTTATAACAGAGATTTTTTCGCACAAAGCAGTTTGTTTTGGTGTTCAGTAAGCGCAGGTTTTATTACGGCATATTGACAGAAAAATAATAAAACATACAAAGTACATATAAAATAATAACGGGAGTAGTCCTACAAGAAACGTATTTCGAAAAAGTTGCCTTGTGAAGATATTTTCGGTATACCACAGAATATATATTTTTTTAAATTTCCCAAAAATCTTTGTGGTGACCTATGAATAAGTGGCGATTTTGAACCTCAAGCTTTTCGTTTCCTACAGGTATGGTTTCTTCGGAAGAAAAAAACATAAGGATGCAGAACATACATAAAAATCATAATGATGCAGAATATCACATTTGTGAAGGGCACCTTAACTGTGGATTAATACTAGTATAGTGACGTCACAGGAACACCCCAGATCGTCCGCGGACTTGGCATATCTGATTAGCTCGACACAAGTTTGCCGCTATGTAGGTACTTTGTCGCTTACACCGAGCGGTAACGGCGAGGGAACCTGATGTGCATTTAGTCAAGTTTGCTGGTTTTGGCCTTGTTAATCGGGTGCCAGGTGGTAAATGAATGAATGAACATTAAGTTGAGTTGAGGTACATTTAACATAACGGTGATTTATACTTAGTATGGGATAATATAGCTGATATAGCTCGAAGAATTGCTCAGTTGAAGTGGCAGTGGGCGGGGCTCGTACATAGCTCGAAGCACTGATGGCCGTTGGGGCGAAAAAGTACGGACGAAGGTCGACGGTATTGGTGACCGAATCTTGAATCTGAAGTTGCGGTGGGCGGGACACCTGACGAGGCGGGAAGACCGCGGTGGACCAGGGTAGTAGCGGAGTGGCTGCTGAGAACTGGACGGCGGTCAGTGGGTAGACCAATAGCCTGATGGTCGGACGATTTGCTCATGTCAGCAGGAGGCCCGTGGATGCGAATGGCGAGAGACCGCGAAGGATGGCGTTATGGGAAAAGGCCTATACCTAGTAGGTATACCCAGCAGTGGGCAGAGGTGGGCTGATGATGATGATGATGACGATAATGTCAAGATGATAACTAATTCTAACGGACGACGACCAGATGGACGTTGATTGATAATGCCTGCAACCACATGTGTTACATAGAATGGATATTCTTCATTGTAGGACAATGAATTACTGAAGGCTGCGACATTAGTAGAGCAGGTAAATGGCACATAAAATTATGTAAACCATGATATTAAAAAAAAAAATCTGAGAAAAAACTCACACATCAAAAGTAGTTGTAAAACACAAACTGTAATTGGGGTGTTTCAGAAATGGGTTACAAAAGTTCTGCTTTTAAATTTTATTTCGAGAAAATAGCTAATAAATTTCTATTTGTCCCATCATTTTTAAAGCAAAAAAAGAACCAGTGTCTACGAAACCGGATGTGCGTCATGCACGGAAGTACGTCATCAACTGAGATCCTACGAGCTGTCAGTTTCTAGTGATACCATGACTCCATACAAGAACTCTTTATATATAAACAAAACTAAAAAGACTAATGTAATCTGTGCAAACGTAAAATATGTATATATTATTATAGTTGCTTTTTTACGGAATACCGAGATGCTGCACTTGTGAAACGAATATTAGAAAGTCGAATCAGACACGGACTTATTCACTAAAGTACAAGAAATCACTGAATATTATAAATTTATAACTGTAGTAGTACGAGTATTATATTATTACTACCTAGAATTAAGCTCGCCTTTGCACAAAACTGTTCTTTTTAGTGCAATAAAGAATTTTTCTATTTAATCCAATATTTACTGTCCTGATACCATTAAAATGAAGTATCATTTGTAACTATTCTCAAAATTTAGGACAGTGCCCATTGCGCATTTCAGAAATAACCCAGTCCATATTTCATATGAAACTACCACAAACATTCATACACTTTTCTAAAACAGCAATAATCGTAGATTCTCAACAAATAGTCGACTTTGCTTCAAACGATTAAATTTCTTGGTGAGTTCCAAGTCATGCGGTTGAATTTAGCAGTTCAAAGACAAACGAACAATGTTGCAATGTTAAAGTTGCAAACTAAACAAAAACACAAGACAATGACTTGCAAGTTTGATTTCGACTCAGCGAGATTAAATCGCGCCGGGAATGAATTGTCTTTTGCCGGGAATAGAGCCTGGCCATGTCCCCACGGTCTTTATCGTCGTGTGCTGACTATGAGCAATTATTAAGAAAAAAACCGGCCAAGTGCTTGTTGTGCTACCGTACGGGCTGGATGGTTTTTACCATCTTTACAGAACCAACAACTTAATCGAAGTAATTTACAATGGAATTTCTACGAAGTTTTCCTTTTATAAATTGGTCGCTTCATCATCATCATCGTCATCAGCCACTTGATGCCCACTGCAGGGCTCAGGCCTTCCTCGTGCTTTTCATAACCATGAGGGGTTTTGCCATAATCGCTACGCTTGGCAGGCGTGTTGGCGATCGCAGTATGCAGTTGGGATCTCAGGAAGACGTTGCTGCCCGTCTCCTGGTAATTTAATTATTTCCTAAGTCGCCTTCTACGTCATCCACGGAAGGATATGGTCGCTTATTACTCGGTAACTTGTAAAGCCTAATAAAGACTGAATTTGCACGAATATTTACACGTTTATTTTACAATTTTCTGACGTTTCCGTACTTTTTGCAAGTTTTGTAAAGCCTACTTAGCCGTGATAGTTTTCCTTTTAAGATCATATTTGTGTGCTACTTCCCTTAATTTTTGCACGTTTCTACAACCGGTAGAGAGAGGCGGGAGGGACTCTAACCTAATATGTATGCCAAATTTCAGCTTTCTAATACTAATCGTCTCTGAGCTAGGCCGCGGACAGACAGACAGACAGACGGATATGGCGAAACTATAAGGCTTCCTTGTCGACTATGGAACCTTAAAAAGATAAGTAGAACGGGACGTTAAGGGGATGTTGGACACCCTTGTATATTATTAGCTTAATTTCGGGTTCACTTAGCATAAGCAGCCTATATATGTAGGGCACAGGCCTTCTCTCAGGGAGAGAGTATGGGCTTAATCACCACGTGTGCCCACCGCGGATTGGCGATTTCAAGCGCTGAGGTATATGAATAGCTCAGACACTCAGGTTTCCTCACGATGTTTCCCTTCACCGTTAGCGAGTGGTATTGCTCCTATAACTTCGCAAATGTACATAACTTAGAGAACAAAGTCATAGGTACATGCCCGCACTGGGAATCGAACCTGGGTCTCCCGCTTCCGAGTCCAATGTTCTACCCACTAGGCTACTACCGCAATGATTCACTTACTTGAGCCATTTTAACGCTTAAGCTTTAAGAATCAGAGAGAATTCTGGTAGGAATCTTTCGACAAAAAATCAAGTAAATGAATCCGGAATTAAGCTAATACTGTGCAGTGTAGGGCACAAGACCGGCTTTTCTAAATAATAAACACATCTAACAAATACCAACACGGGTTTTTGAACTAAAACTTTCGTAAGCACTACACATCATCATCATCATCAGCCATTTGACGCCCACGGCAGGATTTCCTGCCATCGTAACCAGGTCGTCGTTAAACGACCGACGTCGTCATCGTTCCTCGTCCTTGTTCTGTGGTCACTCTTGGTCTGTGAGTCTATACATCTTACATCACGTCCCATCGGTGCGTCTCGCGCCTACCGTTTACTGCATAACAATCAAAACGAATCCAAAAATCTCTTCCTGACAAAAGATACTGACACATTCTAGAGAATCTGGGGAGCGAAGTAAACCGCATCTTCTAGAGATGCCTTAAAGCTGTTCTTAAGTAAAGCATGCTGTCTCGCTCGCATAATTGATCAATTTTAGTGTTTGTAATAAAATGAGTTCTCGAGTGGAGACCGCGGATCGGTAAACGTAGTGTGGGACGTCCTCAGACTCGGTGGAGCGATGATCTTCGCAGGGCGGCTGGCAAGAGTTGGATGAGAGTAGCCGAGGACCGTGCTCAGTGGCGTGCTATAGGAGAGGCCTATGTCCAGCAGTGGACAAGCATAGGCTGATGATGATGATGATGATGAATAAAATGAGTATCATCATCATCATCATTCAGCCACAAGAAGTCCACTGCTGGACATAGGCCTCCTCCATGGATTTCCAAAAAGACCGGTTGGAAGCGGCTTGCGTCCAGAGTCTTCCTGCCACTTGGATAAGGTCATCTGTCCATCTTGTGGTTGGTCTTCCTACGCTGCGCTTGCCGATATGTGGTCTCCATTTGAGAACTTTTCGGCCCCATCGGCCACTTCTGCCACTGCCACTTCAATTTACTAATCCGCTGGGCTATGTCGAAGACTCGTTCGTCTACGGATCTCATCGTTTCTGATTCGATCTCGTAGAGAAATTCCGAGCATAGCCCTTTACATAGCTGGCTGCTTGAGCCGTCTTATCAAGCCCATAGTGAGAGACCATCTTACAGAGCCATAAGTCATCACTGGTAAAATGAGTATACTTTTGGTAAATGTGGTCTAAGGGATTGATAGATAATAAAATTGCGAACTTTCAAGGCATATGTTTCTTATCTTGTATTAAGTTTTTGATTGAGAAAGTTTGATTCCAAAAGAAATATTTTTGGAAACAACTTTTCTTTATTCAAAACTACGTGATATTGAAAAACAAACCCTCAGATCACTTTTATCAAAAGTTTACTCACATATAAAAAATATAAATTGCGCGAGCAAAATAGCATGTTCCGCGTAAGAACAACCTTGAAATGGTTCTTTAAAAAAAAAAACTTATATTTGAAACAAAAAACCTTAATTCACTGCAGGGCACAGGCTTTCTCTCAGAGAGAAGAGAGAGAGAGAGAGAGAGAGAGAGAGAGAGAGAGAGAGTATGGGCACCTCAGACACTCGGATTTCCTCACGATGTTGTCCTTTACAGTTAGTGAGTGGTATTTCTACTACTGATTCACAGATGTGCGTATAAACTCATTGGTGAGAAGTGTGGAACCCATGGCGGGATTCAAAAGGATTCAAATTTAAGGGAAAATAACTTTATTAGTAAATGCCGTGGTAGCGGAGCGGTAGAACGCCGGCTTCTCATTCGGGAGGTCCTGGGTTCGAATCCCGGCATGTACCAATGACTTTGTTTTCAAAGATACGTACATTTGTGAAGTTATAGTAGCAATACCACTCGCTAACCGTGAAGGAGAACGTCGTGAGGAAACCTGAGTGTCTGAGTGTGGCGCTTGAAATTTCCAATCTGCGGCGGGCACGCCTTGTGATTAAGCTCATACTCTCTGTCTGAGAAAAGGCATGTGCCCTGCACTGGGACGTATAAAAAAAAACTATTAGTCAGATGGGTCAATAAAGTATGCGGTCTCCTTTCTCGACATATTTTAATTATCTTAGAAAATTACAAAGTACAAAGAACAATAACAACCAAGGCTGCTTAAACTATAATTAACAATTAACAACGTAAGTAGGTACGGGCTACAGTCTGTTCTAATTCAGTATTCCGTAACGGTAAAGATAGTATTCCGTGAAGGTAAAGATACACATTTGATAGTAACAACTGTTGTTACTAACATATTATGGATTGTTATCATCTGCAATAAATAAATTGAACTGAATCGAAAGAAACCGATGCCCATTTAAATATTTTGCTATCTACTTTAAGTTGTAAAATTAATGACGTCCAGGCACGGAACCGGCTTTGACACAGAACCTTTTTGACTCATACAGCATACAGTGGCTAATCCTACCCCTTCAGTATCTTAAAGCTAATCGTGTCCGTAGGTACCCTCGCTACGCTTCGCGTGATCCCTGGGTTAAGTTTCAAAAACTACAATCCGTAGTTTATTATTAAAATTCGAGGTATATTGCGTAGCAACGTCTACTTGTTAATCTGTGGATTAATAGACTTTGCAATGTGCATCGTATGGTCATAGTAAACCACGAATTGTAGTTCTATGAAACAGGCCCCAGGTGGTGCCAAACGAGTAGCATTATTACACCGTGATTCTGAAATCGTTAGCAATATATTGAGGGAATGTTAATTTTATGATGATAAAAAGTATTATAAATGATTTAACAGTAATGTTATAACATATTTGTAAATATTCGTAATTCCTACCCTCGGTTCAAAACTTTGAATACAAATTCAAAGTGGTGGGAAGTCCGGTGGCGTTGAAAAATGTTTTCTCTGTCTATCTTTCGATAGTTGTACGTAAATAAGTGAAAGAAGAGTGGAGTTGGCCGGCGCCGACCATAAGACGTTGTAACCATAGTATTTTTCGACTTTTTTTGTACCGATATTGTTTGTTCATGCTTAAACATATTGTGACTTGGAGTAACGAAAAATGTATTTTTGACGCGCCATTTCTCTCAAATTGGCGTTTTGAAATCAAGGTTAGAATGTCCCTTTAAAAATTGTCGAACGAATTTACAGCCACCCTGTAGTGTTGGTAAGCCTAAGCCGCGACTTGACACCACTGCTGACACCTAAGACACAGGCACGTAACATCCAAAGGCGACAATGTCAAAAGTAAAAAAAAAGAAAAAATGGGCTCATGAACAACCGTGAAGCTTATTTGAACTGTGGTGAGGCCTTTCGCTCGGAGGTATTTATTTGTAGTATGGCCGACTACTGAAATGGAACAGACTGTAGTGTAGGTCCAACGAAGTAACAACGCCTCACGCGACGTTTCGATGTGACGATTTCACCCCGGCCTGCTCGCTTCTTTCACTTTCTGTACATTTTTGCTTTGGTTCATTACCACCGTCTCGCTTAACATACCAATAACTTGTGATCGTTTGTGATTTCATTAGTGTACAATCAACGGATTAAATCAATAGTACTTATGTAGCAATCCAGCAGTGTTACCCATATCACGTATACAGATGGAGCAGAAGTGTATTTACGGTACAAATGTGGGGGGACCATAATTAGGTTATCTCCGCCACGAGTCAGTGCTCCGCTGATAAATCTGCCGTGTCAAAACTATATTATTTTCGTATTGATTTATAACACTCATTTGTTGAGGAAGCGAAAGTGGTCTGTCAGGATCGTGGCAAGTGGCAGTCCCTGGTCTCTACCTACCTCTCTGTATATATGATTTACAACGCATTTATCTTTCAAATATAATTGTCAATATGTTAGAATTAGGTTCGCATTAATATCGCATCCAATCGTTTCTGTGCATAGACAAACATCTTCTCCGGCCTACATTTTACAGAAGTAGGAATGGGCGTTGGTTACTAAAAATCAAACATTTTTCGATTATTGGTTTTATTCCAGCAGCCGGCTGCTGCGCCCGGTGTGCGCTGTATTAATCGTTTGTGTTGCGACGCAGTGCAGAATTGTTAAATCATTCTTCGATTGTTCACTAACAATCACAAATTTGAATTTTATGTAGGCCTATGGCATGTTTCATATTGGACACTAACAGTAATGCACAGAATAGCCTCTGGGCTAGAACATTAGAAATTGCAATCACGTAGGGCGTGTTAAAAGCCCTTGATTACGACACATAATCATTTTAACTATGACATAATTGAATGATGGTGCATCCTACGCAGTGAGTACAATAATTACTGGAGTGAAATTAAATAAAAACTGGTAATATACCAAACCGATTTGCACTAATTCCTTGCTTAATCGCGTTTACGCCAAAATAATAAATGTTGTTGAGCAACCGTTGAGCCATCTACCGATACATCAGTCCAATTATTACACCCAAAGACTAGAAACAATAAGTCCACAAAGTAAATAAACAATCACGGCACACTGACAGGCAAAAACATTTGAGGGTCACCGAGTTTTGGCTCGAAGCGGATATTGACCTTGGTGTCACCATCGCCAACCTCCAAAAAGCTATTCCAGTCTAGCATCCAATAGAAGCCGTTTTTCTTTGGCGGTGGGAGCTGAGAATCTCCTGGTTCTGATGGTACTGCCCCACCGAAAGAGTCTTCCAAATCCGATATAGAAGCGCCAGTGTCTGCTGCGGATGCTTCTGAATTATCAGTTTGGGATGCTGGATCAGAATTTTTATTCGAAGTTGAGTTATCAAGATCCACTTTAACATTTTTGTCAACAGTTTCTTCTGCAGGAACGGCCGTAGTGGATTCCTTATTATCATTAACTTCATCTACATCAGGCGCTGGAGTTTGACGTTTGCCTACCCCATTTCCTGAATTAACGGAGTCCTCATTAGCTGGGTTAGGGCCTCCACGGAGAGGCAAAACTGTAATTTGATCATCTGCTAGTACATCAAGACTTTCATAAGCTTTTATAGGCAAATCCAAAGGCAATGCCACATTTTTGTTCTCAGATTCGGCTGTAGCCAGTTCAAAAGGATATTCCGGTTGTAAAGGTTCATATGGAACTCTACTAGGGGATAAATTGTCATTTTTGCTAAGCTTTGATGATGCCAAGTCGTAAGTAAGAATAATGTTTTCAGGTAACTCAACTTTGCTATCGATAACCTGCACTGGTGGTAGAGGTTTAAATCCTTCTAGAGGTAAGAGAAAATGTTCGTCTTTAAATTTTCCCGAAAAATAGGGAGTATCTAATTGTTTTCTGGCTTCGTTCGCTATTTTCGCATTATTTGTGAATGTCTCAAGCATTTTTTCGGAGCTTGCAACCTTCATTTTTTCGGTAGTTTCCGTAGTGAGTGTAGATGCTGGAACGAGTTTTGTTCTTGGAGGCTTCGTGTAGAGTTCTTGTAAACTAGAGCCATCCCTTGGGGTGTAAGGTAGAACCACCATAACTGAAGCCTCATTAGACTTCGTCGTTGTTTCCGCTGTAGCATTCAATTCATCGTCGAAAAATCCTGGCTTTTGGTATGGTATTTCATTGTCACTTACTTCAACTTCAGCCTGCTCTAACTGAGCGGATTCTAAGATCCCATCTGCCTCTGGTTTGGTGGTAATTCTGTCTTCATGTTCTTTTTCTGTTTCTAATGTAGGAGCTGGTGCTTCTTTTGAGTTTCGGGCATCTTCTGCACGTATATCATCTAGCAGTTGTATGATATCAGCCCTGGTTAGCCGAGGTAGTTGGGGGTTCTGTCGCAGTATATCCTGGACTTGTTTCACTGTTAAGTCTACGTTAACAGGAGTTGAGCCTGCCAAAGAGAATGCTGCCGCCAAGATACACCATAGGAGTTTCATTATCTGGAATGGAAAGAAAGATTTGTTAGTAAGAGTAAGAAACAGAATACCTACTTACGTAAAGTCGACAGCACATTATCCTTTACATCTGTGCACTCTACTCAGAGTAACTTTGCAAAGTAAAATATATAGGTTGGTATGAAAACGGCTGTTGTTTACATTTTATTGGCGCAAGTGGTAATTTTTTCGAATCTTTGATGTGTTTCCAATGGTAAAAGTCGACCGTAATGAAGAGTAGAACCACCATTTTAGAATTTTGACATGCTGTATATTCGAGGGCCATTCTCAGAGATCTATATGTGTCCACGATGCAAGTGAAATATTTAGTGAGGTCAATCGGCCAATCATGGCTATTGCTTAAGAAATAGCAAAAAACAATATTGTAGGTACCTAAAAATTCCCAGGTATTAATTTTTATAACAATTGAAGGCCACAAAATATGAGCCGTTGACACCGATTCTTGCGTTCCAGTCATGCGAAACGTATAATAGTTTTTTTAAAGTTAGCCATTCACGAACATAAAATAGCAAACTTTCATATTGAGCATTGGGATAACGAAGTTGAATGCATAAAATGATTATTCAGAGCAGTTTGGCCTGACACACTTTAGTTTTGAAATGTCAAGACAACTTGTTATTTATTGTTGCTTGTTATTGTAAGCTTGTTAACGTAACTATGAACGACTACGTTTGTCACGCATTTTGCGGCACGCATTTAAAAACATGAGCGATAAACTATTATTCTCAACCATGATATCACGTTAAGACACTTGACAAATGAAATAGTGCGTTGTCATGCTATGAGCATTGGAATAACATTTTAGAGGCAGCTAAAAATATTTATATGTTCTTCTGCTGTGACCAACTCAACTAGCACAGAGTAGTAACCTGGAAAAGATCTAGAAAGCAACTGCTAAAGCCCTAAGGGGCCGCCCGTGCATGTCTGGTGCACTCTGGAAAACGATCAGCGAGCACTTGACGACGATTGGCGAGTCCTTTCTAAATAGACGTTTTAAATATACATACTCGTAAAAAAATTAATAACATGTTCGCTTTCTACAATAAAAGCTTGGAAAGATCGATAAGCTTCCCTGATAACAAAGATTCCGATGCAAAAATTACGTGGGTGTAATTTATTAATGAACACATTCGTTTGGTAATAAATAATGTTTACTTTACGGGAGGGCGTTAATAAATGAACATTCGATTTAAATAATGTTATGGGCTATATAGACAGACAGATATGTTTTGATCCAAGTTGCACCGTCTTTGACCGAGACAAAGTTTTAAGTATTTGGTGTTGTGTTGGCGTCAATAGCCAACTTTACGTCTTTACTTTCTACGTCAGTTGGTTGCGCTTGCTCATTAGTATTCTCGTGTGACGCAACTTGAGGTCTTCCCCGCGTAATGTAAATGTTCGGAATGTAAACGACGACGCTCGGCTGTCATATTTGTTTATTTTTTGTTCACAAGTAGGTTTGTGGAAAAAGGATGGATCCTCCTTTTTGACAATAAATATGATGAATGCCTACTTAGTTTATTTGTACGCACGATAACACACTGACTTATATTTATTGTGATGTCACTGAAAATCTGAATGTATCCTTTTGTAATAAGAACGAAACGAAGACCAGCAGCTGGTTACCATAGCACAGGGTGTCCTAGTTTGGGACGAGGACAACTAGATACATAGATAGATAAATCATTTATTTACATAAGACACACACACGTATACAAAGCATAAACACATGTAATTACAAGAAACAGCACCGTTAAAATATAGTACAAAGCAGAAGCACACATGAAGAGCAAAAGCATTTAGATTTTAAATACACGGCACGGTAATTTACCAATTGGTAAAAAGCACAGAACGTGGTAAAAAGAGTCACAAATGTAAATGTCATTGCGTGAGGAAGTTATTCTATTGTTATCGAACTCCTCCGAAACGGCTTCACCGATTTTTATGAAATTTTTTATTTATGTTTGGTAGGTTTTAGAATAGGTCGTAGACTAATAATATGGCAAGACCACGTTTGCCGAGTCAGCTAGTTATTATATAAAATTTGACAGCCTGTTGTTTTTACCTACAGTCTACTATGGTTGCAAGCATCTACCATTCAGTAGCTCTTATTGTCAGTAGCGTAACGGCGAGTTTGAACAAAAAGGGCATCAATGTCGTTCACAGTACAAACCTTACAACACCTACTTTCACTTTCACACGAATACAACTTCTTGCGATGCGTGGTGGCCGTGCATGATGATGTCACAATTAAATGACATTGTATAATTTACGCCATGATTGAGAGAGGTTAGACAAAATAAAGAACTTTACTTTACTGTTCGGCCAACAGCAAGTCAACCTTTACTGCACTTTACTAAATTGCTGCACTCAAAATATAATACTTGTTTATCTACGGCTTCGAAAATAAACGTTGCATACACTGATAGGTTAAGGCATCATCTAAGTTCTATGAACGTTCTTATGCTTGGTTTAAGTTTCATATCTCAATTATTAGCTACAGGGTTCAAGTTCAACTAAATATGAAATTCTAGATATTGTCTAGAATCTATCAACTATTGCTCTACAGTCAACTGTTGCTGTTGAGAAACTTTAATTTTTGCTTGCTAACCCCCATTTTTGGTTCTGCTAAGCGCACAGTTCGTGGTCTCTTGTGTCGACTTAATTACATTTCTACCTCATTGGTTCGGTTCTTCGGCAGATGTGACCAGCCCACTGCCACTTCAACATAGTATTCTTATAGGTTTTTCAGTCAAGACCAAGACCTGGCATCATACAATAACATACAATACAACTCCATTCAGTGGAGGACTTACGTGGAGAGTGGTAAGTTACGTGATACAAGGCCAGGGCCTAGATTCTGTTAATGCATTGTAGTAACATGACAACTGCATGAACATGGCGATTTAATTTCATTGCTGCTTTAAGTCTACGCGGGCACACGTATCAAACCTTCTAGGCGTCAATGGTATGAAAAAACACGTCACGTGACCCGACAGAGTACCTGTCATTGTACTACAATGCACTAACAGAATCGAGGCCCTGGACTGACGATTATCTGGGGCAGATTGCTGGTAGCGACTGGAAAAAGACGACCCAGGACAGAAAGCAATGGCAAGTCTTAGGGAAAGCCTACGTCCAGTAGTAGATGAATTTAGGCTGGTGGATGTGTACTATAAAGTTTGATATGGTATAAATTATACCTCTCCTACAAAAGAAGCAATTAGAAGTGCAGCCATAAGCAAATCCTTTGTCATAACGAAAACATTAGAAAGGATTACGTATTAACAAGTAGGTACCATTTGTCAATGAGAATGATTATTCCAAACAAAAACATATCTCCTTAATAAATCAATTAATGAGCACGTACTCGTCTACTGCTGGACTTCCTGACCTGTCCTCGGTCATCCTCATCCAGCCACTGGCAGCGAGCAATATCCCTGATGAATATTGCCGTTTAAATTGCCATTGATTTACCTATAGTAGCGTTACCTTTACACATAGACTAAGCACCACTGTTCTAGCACATTAGACACAATCGCTTACGTCACAATACAATTTGACTTAGCGTTTAATCATTGTGCCGTTCTTGTAAACACCAAGCGGTATTACGCAAGCCTCTAGTACAACGCGAATAACTACAACTACTAACATTCTTGATATGAAATCATAGGGATAAATAGCTATACGAGTCAAAGAAAACATCGAAGGAAAGGCGCTGCTGGTTAGGGCGCTTGGACACGGGTGACACACACTCGTCGACGGCAAGCGTCGACGTGTGCCGACGGCAGCAGCTGTCGACGCGCCGACGGCAGTCACTGACATGTTAGCGTCGAATATCCGCTTTAGCGCGTCGACGCGTCGACGCTTGCTGTCGACGAGCGTCGACGGTTGCAGTTGGCAGACGTGCCGCCCATGTTTAAGCGCCCTTAGAAGCGCAGCACTGTAATATCTGAGGTAACCAATGAGGTAAGGGAATTGCTGGTTCAGCCAAGATTGGGGTAGGAGGTGTGTCAACATCAGGAAATGGACGGGCGAAGGGCGAGAATATGGGGAGCCTGCGGCCAACATCCATTAGTGGAGAGGCACAGGAACAAGAAGACTCAGTTTACGTAACTGTAACGATTAAAACCTTTAGGTGATAGGATTCATGAAAAATGTCCCGTACCGAGCTATTCTGCGAACACGTTAATTAATAATAATTGGCTATCTAATGATATTATTAAGCAATGCCACTATATTAGGGGCTATTAATATTTACAGTATAATATTGAATAGAAACAAATTGTTCATTTTACCGATATCTATTGAACTGAAGTTAAATTAAGTATAATCAGCAATGCAATGAACCGCGGACCCGCTACTCTGGATAGCTACCAATGGTTCTAATAGATTCGAGTTTGTGTTGATGATGAAGTAGGTATAAAAAAACCGGCCAATTGCGAGTCGGACTCACGTACCATTATCTATACAACATTAGACACAAAGATCGAGAAAAAACGGCAAAAAATCACGTTTCTTGTATGGGAACCCCATAAATTGAACAAAAACATACAATACTTATATGTAACAAAGTTAATTGTAACAAGCGAACTGTAATTGACGGGTTTCAAGGATTTCGACGTTGAAATGGTCCTGTGTAACATATTTTGTGAACGCCAGGATTTTTTTATAAGATTCATTATTTATTTATTTCGGAACATCTTTTATTATGCTTTATCGATGAAATTATAACTTACAAAACATTATATTTACCATATATTTTACAAAAATCAGCAATATAACAAAATTAAATTAAGTTACATGACCAGGTGGAGCGACGACATTCGCAAAGCGGTGGGCAGTGACTGGGAAAGAAGAGCCTTAGATCGAGCTCAGTGGCGTGTCTTGGGAGAGGCCTATGTCCAGCAGTGGACTGACACCGGCTGATGATGATGATGATGATGACATTTTTAAAACAACGGTGAGTAGATAGCATTAACGCCAAAAATGACCGTTTTTGACATAAATGCTATCACGTCCCCGGTCCGTGGTCCTTGGTTCTCGGTTATGGGTCCTAAAAATCACTATGAACATTATTGGGAGATTGTATTGACACTTTTTGCGAATACGATGTGTAAAAAAAGATATAACCTATTCTTTAGGTGACGCTGGCGCTAGTGTTACTTCATGGAGCTCCTTAAGTCGATGTACAGTCGACGGCACGCCAACATTTACATTTTATTTGCAAGTCACCCGTAACGTAAATGGGCAGCGTGCACGCGTGTCAAGGTTGGATGTGCTCTCGACTGTATTGTCACCCGAAAACTAATATACTTTTCACTCCATCTGCTCGAAATGATGCATTTTGATGCCCAAATTTAGGACCCGAAACACGCTATTGTTGTTCAAGGTAAGATGCGTCAAAGTAAATAGACTCAAAATTGGGTTTTGAATCTATTTACCTTTAGGTATCTTTAAGTACCTAAATAGACTCAAAATCCAATTTTGAATTTATATACCTACTAATGAACTCATTTACTAAGAAGTCTGACTTCTCTTTCACTCTTGAGGATTCGCCCTATATCTATTTCGCTCCAACCCAAGCAATAAGTTTTAAAACCGAGTTTGGAACTACTTACTGAACTACCAAACTCTTTGCTGCAAAACTTTTAAGTACCTAATTGTCAAATATTTGAAATTGGAACGCAAGTTTTTGTTTTCTTGCAAAAAATCAATCAATCAGCGCTTTTTTTTGTCTATTTTCACTTATTTTCTCGGAAAAATGTCGTCAAGCGATGATGATAGTGTCTTCATAACACCAGAACATTAACAAAAAACAGGCAACACAAGCAATTCAAAACCTCCTACCAGAAGTTACATTTGAGTGGTATGTAAGTGTTATCTTTTATTTCATTCCTTTCAGATGGTAGTGAAATCATTTTTGGTCTCGGTAGTGTTGAATCCCTCGCTACTTCAGCGATTCTTAGTTAAAGCTCGGGATTTAATGCAAGAATCGTCTTAGTTCGCTCTGGATTCAATTTCACAACCTCGACGCAAAAATTTTGTTTTTAATACAGTTGCTCAAAAAGTGGCGTATTGCAGGGACGTATAGCGTTCGGGATGTGGGCTATTACACACTCGTGCTTTTTTTTTACCTTTCCCGCACTCGTGCGTTCTCTTTCCCAACTGTCAAAATAATGTCTACTTATTAAAAAGAATAACCAACAATGAAGTTTTTACTAAAAAAAATCATAGAAGTTTTTATGATTCATGCAAATACGTATATTTCTAAAAAGAAGCTACTAATTTGTTTCAATATCAGATTTAATTATTTGATTGAATGAGTTTGGTTAGGTTTCATTTAATTTATTCATCTCATTAAATTTAATTTTCATTTCATATCAATAAAAAACTTCTACTGAAGACTTGGCTGTATGGGCATAGTTCCCTTTGCCTACCAGAATGGGTGAAGAAAAAAAAAACTCTGCTTATATTCTACGGTTGGCGCCATTTTTCAGAAATTTTCTTTGCGAGTTTAGTTGTTTGTTGCACAAGATGAGTAATTTCGACCCTAGTTTTTTTGAATTAACACCACCGGAACTCAGTATAATTGCACAAAATGCTTCGGAGAACATTTTACCGGAAAAGTCAAAAAGTCGCTACATATCTACATACGACGAATTTATTGCGTGGAGAGAAGAGAAAAAAGCAAATAGTTTTTCATTTTTTCGCAACTGTATTAAAAATAGTCGTTCAGTACACGTGCGGAACCGTCATTGCAACTTGTTCCGACTGTCAACCCTCGCCTTCGGCTGCGCCTCGGCTCGGGTAGACATTTGTCGGAACTCTTTGCAATGACAGCCTTTCCACACTTGTAATGAAATATACTATTACGCACTTGGTGAACAATGTAGAAAGAAAGAAAGAAAGAAAGAGAAAGAGAAACATTTATTGCAGCAACAAACTATTATTTTTCCTGTTGCCTGTACATAGTAAGAATATCCTTGAGAGATGTCTTATGCAATATGGTTTTTTTCTATGTCTACAACCTCTACTACGCTAAAGATCACTCGCATAAAGTCAGAGGTCATCACGTCTCGTGTGACCTACTTAAAATATGAGGCCATAGTTTTACGCAGCCAATAGAGCTGATATTGCTTCTCAACTTCAATAGCAAACACACACAATGGGTTATGATTCGTTATTATGTTTATTTTGGTAAGATTGAACTTCAAAAAAGTTATTTGGTTAGTGCAGTCTAGTTAGGCCTGAGATTTCCGCACTTGGCCTCATAGTTGGGCCATTGTACGTAGCAAGCACTGAGACATGTAAGTAAGATAAGATAAGATAAGATAACAATATTCTTTATTGCACACTAGAAGCGAGACATAAAATATGAAAGTTACAATGAAAAAGTACAATGGGCGGCCTTATTGCTAACAGCAATTTCTTCCAGACAACCTTGTGACGGAAAGGTAAAAGAATCAAATCAAATCAAATCTAGTAGTCTGGTCTCCCCCGCACCATTGTCATTCATTGCACTTTTCTAAAGGTGTTTTGTTCTCATTTTTTAACCGATTTAAAAAAAGCAGGAGGTTATCAATTCGACGCGTATGTTTTTTTTTGCTACGTTCTAGCGTAACTCCGTCAAATCTTAACCGATCTGGACAATTCTTTTTTGTTCGAATAGATATAGATAAGATGTTGGTCCCATTTTAATTTGGTGAAGATCTGATGAAGACTTTCATAGATGGATAACGGAACTCTTTAATGGACAGCAGTAAATAAGGCTTACATCTATAATCCTTTAGTAAGATCCGTATGTTTCATAAAATAGCGTAAAAGTAGTCCCAAGGTAATTTGGTGATTTTATAATTAAAACTTAGTTAAAATTAAAATTAAAACTTTTTTACCTACTATTGCAATTGATAAGTATAAAAATATTGTCCTAAATTGACATAAACGTTATTTATATTTCAATCCGTATAATTTTTTTAATTGGCACAAATGTATCTATTTATTAATTTTTAATTAGTGGTTTTAAGTTTGTTTTAGCGGTAAGCCCTACCTGCATGACACGTTTTCTTTGTTTGGCGTGAAGGTGCTATTTGAAAACCAGCGCTGTTTCAAATACAATTGTCACACGCACACTCCTTTATTTTTTAATTATTGTATGTAAGCATGTTTGTTTGTGGTAATAAAATCATTCATTCAAAATCATTCATTCATTTCTGGTGAAGCCTTTCGGAGATGGAAATTGAGAACTTCAAATTTGAAAGCAACGAATTAAGTAGGGTAAATTATGGTTATAAAGTGCTTGTCTAAAACCGACTCCAAAACACTACAGCACTAAAAAGTTACAAATAATTTAAAAGAATACTTCTAAATTAGAAGTATGTATACATGTAGGTATTTTTTGTCGGTGCCTAGTTTCATAACCAGGACATATATATTTTAAAATGTAGTGTCTTTCATTTGTAACATTTTTTGTTATGGGGCTCCATAAAAGAAAAGAGATTTGTTGAGTGTTCCGTTACCTTAAAATCTTAGGAACCACTGGTGTCCACCATCCTGCATTCATTTAAAGCGGGTTGAGCGTTTCCCGCAAGTGAGTTATCACTTTTTTAAAAAACCTATTCAGAGGCTAAAAATTCCACCCATGCCGGGACTTGAACCCGCGACCTCTGGCTCACCGTGCCAGCGCTCTCCCAACTGAGCAAGTGCAAGCATCGATGAAATTTCGAGCCCCTTTACAAACTTCTCTGTATTACGTACAGGCAGCGACATCTCACCGAAGTGATTTACATCACTTGCAGCCGCGAGTAACCCACTTTGCAGTTAGGTTTTAACATAATATCGGAATGAGTTTTATCACTTGCCTACAACCTACAATTGTGCATGTGCATTATCATAATATCGCATCAACTGTTACCATGTTACTGACCCTTCCGGCCCGAAACAAGATGACCTAGAAAGTCCTTGGCAATGAACAAGCTTTCCCAGGGTCCAAAGGGGGTTCACGGCGTTAGGTTAAGAGGATTCTACTGCATAGAACGGTTAATTTAAAAAAGGGACCGCCTATCGCTCACATAATATTGACAGCGATATTATATGACCGGGGAAAAATAGTAGTTCTTTCTTTAATTCACAATCTCATAAGTAACTACTTTTTACTGATGGACGATTACTTTCTTTTTTTTTCTTTTTCAGTGAGTGTAATGTAAAGTCACTGACTCCTACAGATATATAAAGTGTATTATTATCTAAAATATAAAAATCTCCTGTCACAGTGTTTGTTATCGAACTCCTCCGAAATGGCTTCACCGATTTTTTTTTTGTGTATATTTGGTAGGTATAAGAATAGGTCGTAGGCAAATCATCATCATCATCATCAGCCATTTGATGTCCACTGCAGGACACAGGCCATGACCATGAGGGGTCTTGCCATAATCGCCACGTTTGGCAGGCGGGTTGGCGATGGCAGTATACGGTTGGAATCTCAGAACGACGCTGCTGCCCGTCTCCTGGTAATTGATTTCCTTAGTCGCCTTCTACGACATCCACGGCAGCAAATGGAGTGACGCTATTCCTAATCCGTCGTAGGCAAATATGGCAAAACAACATTTGCCGAGTCAGCTAGTGTATATACATAAACCCTTATTTAAATCTCCTAGCGCAGGACGGAGAGCTCGTGCGTGAATTAATTAGATGAGGTTTCATGGAGGGTATTCGAAAAGATATCATAGAACCCAACTATAAATTATTATAAACTAAGGGCTGAGGCTTAAAACCAAATCAAAATATAGCCTCAAGAGACCGCTGTTCGTCCTTTGCGAAACTGCCGTAATAATAAAATAATAATACTGCGTGTTGCAAAAAGCTCCGGTGAAACATAATGGGGTTATTCTAATCAGCAATTTAAACAACTGTTGTTATAATGAAATCGCCAGATAATATAATTAATTTTGGTAGCAATGTATGAAATTGTTGGTACATTTTCGCGATATCAGTTCTATTGGCCATAAAACAAAAGTTGTTTGCATTGATGTTTAGATCCCACATAAAATTCACTCGAAATTTCTGTAACATGCTGTGTCAGTTGAAATTAAGGCCATAATAGTAGATTGTGTCTCAAGGGAGCAAAATGATATATTTACGGCGAGGGCGGTATATTGAATCCTGAGTGAAGCGAAAGTAGTAAAGTAGACTCTTGAGCGTAGCGAGGGATTCAAGTGTTTACGCCCAAGACAGAAATAATTTTGCTACCGAGTGACACATACTGCTTTTCACACCTGCTATAAGGAAAAATTATTTATGTGCCGTGGAAGACAATTATGATCGATTGCAACAAAATAAAAATCGAATTGGAATTACATTTTGTGAAAATCTGCACACGGATCATGCTGAGGGCAATAAAAATAAACTAGAATATCAGGGAAGAAAAGTACAACTTTGATCCCTCATTTGAGGGAATCAAGGGATCTTTTCTAAATAGCAGGTGTGAAAATTAAATAGGTCTCTCTCACCATATCTCAAGATCGTAATCTGCACTGCTTATTCTTTTATATTCAAAGTAATTTAATATACCTAAATATACATTCGAGAGTCTAAACATAGGCGAGATTCTGTACTCAGAAGGTCAATGGCACAGGCAGATTTACGTATGTAGCAAAGTCATCACGTTTTACACAGGGTGTAAATACTCTCTTCCCGAAATGTGTTGGTCCTGCCAAACAGAAGTTCAACTTACTCGTAATATTGGACATGATTTCGAAATCGCGAAAAATTATCAGCGTTGAAGTTTTGTTTATGCATCCGCTAGAACATGTGCCGAAGTGCGGTTTTTTTTCGATTTTAACGTTGTTGCCGAGTTGAGTCTCCTATTTTCGAGAAGATAGGGGGTCTTGTCATTTCAAAAATCTTATTTGTTAGCGAATTTTTTAAATTGCTACTTTGGCATTTTAATACTAGACGATCAAGTGCTTCCGCAACACCATTTTAAATTTTATTAGTTCCTGAATGTTTTATGACGATTACGCAAATGCATTCACTTTTCCACTTATATTTATAGATGTCCAGAGAAAAACACTTCTTTTTTGTAAGTAAGTAGGTACCACTTTTAACTTAGTTTTTTTTGCAATATTCAGAGAAAACTTTTATCGAGACGAATTTGTACTTCTGCCCACCCTTCAGGCTGGGACAAACCTTTGACCGTGAACTAAAATAATATTAATAAATAAAACACTGAACACAAACCTCATTGAGAAAGAATCCAAGGACGACAGGAACACCGGACACATGGAACTACTAAACGTAACTACTACTAGCGCGCAAAGGACGAGCGTTCTTGGAGTAACTACAGGTTGCACTGGCCTCGCGTTGCCACCTCCATTCCACTACGTCATTCGCTCATCCATGACTCAGCTGGGCGGCCTAACCTCGCTTACTAAAACCACTGCAATCGAGCTCGCCAATACGAAAGTGTCTTTCGTAAGAAAGCCAATTACGCGAGCGAAATTAACTCTTGAGACATTCGTGTTAAAATTCTTAATAGAAAAGCCTTTTGAGAGGTATTGGTGAGGGCATTGTATGACCATCTGATGTCTGAGAGTCCTATATAATGAAACGTATTATCAGGGTGGTAGAGCTTGATTGAAGCGTTGTCTGCCTTATACGCGACAGTTCGTGGGTTCGAATCCCGGCATGTGCCTATCTATGTCTTACGATTGTTCATTTGTAGTAACATACCACCCGCAGTCGGTCTAGAACAACCTAGTGTGGAAACCCGCATATGTTGGCTCTGCCCGTATTGAAATTGTCTTTTCTGTGGATTTAACTCTGCACACTGCTGGGTGAATTTTTTTCGCATTACGCCATCTTTCGTGGTCGCGGCATGTAAGGGTCCTCTCCCGAGTTGGTTGTGATAATTAAGCTTATTTAAAGCCCATGGCATATGTAAAGAGTGTTTTTGGCAATAAATGTAGTTCACTTTCACATGCTGGAATTGAGCTCAGTACCTCTTGAATGTGAGAAAAACGTTCTACCGATAAGTTCTACCGCGCTTCAAAAATTTACATACAAACATACATACATAAACTCACGTCTACCTCCCAGAGGGGTAGGCAGAGGCCAGGGACTGCCACTTGCCACGATCCTGACATATCACTTTCGCTTCCGCAACATTAATTAGTCATGCACGCACGCCGGTTTCGGCAACTTTTTATCTTGCCCTTTGCTAATACATCCCCTATTTGGTCGAAGAAAATGTTTCAAGTGATAACAAACACTATTGCGACCTTCTCCAGATTGTTAATCTTCTACTACCATCTTAAATTTTCAGCCGAATGAGAATATTTTAGTCCAGAAATACTATAAAAGCAGAATAGGCTACTTTATTTTAATAGAGCCAATCTTTCAACCCAAGTCCGCTTCCAACTCATTTTATTTTATAAACAGTTAACAGCAAATTACGTAAATCTTCATCCCGAATTGGGGCATAAAAACAATGTTTTGAGACAATAACTAAAATAACTGCCAATATTTCGTAAACATAACAAGTCCTCGGCATTAAAGTTAGGTTGAAGATTTTGTTATTCACAATATGGACGGTTTCTCATCGGATAACGTTACATTAACACAAACTCACGCCTGCGGTGGTAGCCTAGTGGGTAGAACATTGGACTCGGAGCGAGAGAGCGAGGTTCGATTCCCAGTGCGGGCAAGTACCTATGACTTTGTTTTTTAAGCTAGGGACATTTGCGAAATTATAGTAGCAATACCACTGGCTAATCGTGAAGGAAAACATCGTGAGGAAACCTAAGTGTCTGAGCTATTCACATACCTCAGCGCTTGAAATCGCTAATCCGCGGTGGGCACGCGTGGTGATTAGGCCCATACTCTCTCCCTGAGATAAGGCCTGTACTTTACAGTAGGACGTATACAGGCTGCTTATGTAAACTCAAGCCTGTATTCCAGAGGGGCAGGCAGAGACCAGGGTCTGCCACTTGCCATGATTCTGACAGATCTCTGTCGCTTCATCAACATTAATTAGTTCCCACTGGATGTTAACGGTAACTGCACAAGATTTTTTTCATACAACGGCCAGCCAAATTCGTAGTAAATGTATGAAGCTATAAGTCGTGTTGTTACCGTTATCGTCTAATGTGAAACCATCCTATCTCGCAAAAGTAGCTATCGGTTAGGTTAGTACACCGACCTAAGCCAAAATTTCATACTAAATTAGTTCGGTTTCAATTTCCAGGATACGAACCGGGTTCTAATGTGTAAATATATGAATGTATTACAATAACATGTATACAAATAACCTTCGTTTAAAATTATCAAAAAGAAATTAACAACGTATTAAAATTAAATCTACAATCAAACTTCTAGCAAGGGGGTCTCATGCACTTAGGCAGCAAGGTTCCCATGCTGTAGCTATGTTCCAACCACGATCTCTATTGAAATTTGGATTTGAAATTTCAAAAAGACGCCTGTCACCTTAGTCTACCGAGACCATGGCACTTGCAAAATTACCGAAACGTCGGAAAAATGTAAAATGGAAAAGTAAACGACTAAATATCCGTTCAAATTCAGTTTTATTAGTCTATTCTTACAAAAGTAATAAAAATAACTTCCACACAATACAATCACTTGACCTGGTCCCAAACTAGGATACCCTGCGCTATGGTAACTAGGCAAGGACGTCACAAACATGAAAATACACCCAGACTGAGGCCATTTGTACAAATGTACGGCTACCCCCAGTGGGAATCCAACCCACGACCTCTATTCTGGGAGCTAAGCGCCTTATCGGCTAGACCAACGAGGCAGTCATAGTCAAAGTAGGAAAACATCAATCAAGCTGCGGCCAGACATTAAACAAAGTCAGTGAAAACCATTTTTCTCTATCAAAACCTAAGTAGGTATATGAAATTAAAATGTTATTTTTTATGAAAATAATTAATGACACCGAACTCCTACGTATAAAATATTGGCATTTTTTTATTTTCTAGCCCTTAGCCTCGAGCTAGGCTCGTTTTCACAAGTATACATACAAGTTTTACTGCAATAAAAAAAATTAAGTGTGCGAGCGAAAGGGTTGCCCGGGAGAAGGGCAAGCCCTTACAAAAAAAGAAGAAAGAAAGACATTTATTGGGACAAACCAAGACTAATTAAACCAAGTCCACGCTTTGTCGGGTAGGTATCGGCTTATTGCTTCGTTGTCGACTTGTGGCCGACGGCCTTGCGTGAAAGTGTTGGGGCAATGTCAATAGCAGACTCCCCGATTCAGTGAATATCTGAGACCTATCCACGGATAGCCACGGCTAGCGGGAAGAACTTGAGAAGTCGACGTTCTAGTTCTAGTTAGACCTGACATTTCCGCACTTAGCCTCATAGTTGGGCCAAGGTACGTAGCAAGCGCTAAGGTATGTAAATACCTCCGGCACTAGGGTTTCCTCACGATGCTTTCCTTCACAGTTAGCGTAAGGTGTTGCTTCTACAGCTTCACAAATGTACGTAACTTAGAAAACAAAGTCATTGGTACATGTCAGGATTCGGCCCCACGACCTTCCGAATGAGAAGCCGGCGTTCTACCGCTCCGCTACCATCGCTCTTCGATGTATAATAAATAAATAAAATAACCTAACCTAACCTAAGCAAATGTCAAAAGTCGTGTCTTTCCAGTATAAAAATTGTTAAATTCTGACATTTTAGCGCCACAAAACGCGTGATTCGTGCCATCGTACTACCAATGCTGAGCACATAACATAAAAATAGAGTTGAATAGAATTGTTGTTAAAGTTGCAATTTTTCTCTTTTCAATAAGTTTTGAACCGGCGTGCGTGCATGCAACGACTAATGAATGTTGAGGAAGCGAAAGTGATCTGTCAGGATCGTAGCAAGTGGCAGTCCCTGGTCTCTGCCTACCCCTCTGGGATACAGGCGTGAGTTTATGTTATGTTATGTTTTATGTTATGTTTTGCACTGCTATTTGGTTTTGATTTAATTATTGACATTTCTCTGAATAAACATATTTTTTGTTATATTTGAATGAAAATATATTAATTTAAGATTCTGGTTCGTCTTTAAAATAGTTTAAAAAACGCGATGAAAAGGTATGGATGACATTTTAGTTAATTAGATGCAACTTTAGTTTTAAGTAGTTAAAATATACACGTAAAATCTGACTTTCAGAGTAGAAAGTTTAAAGTTGACGTCGTTAAAAGTTTAAATTTTTTACATTTTAACTTAAAATGCAACTCCGCACTGAGGAAAAATGTTACGCTGCAAAAAATAAGCCCCCCATTCAAAAATGTATACAACCACACACAAAATAATTTCCGTGACTATAAATTAATAAGCAGCTTAAATATCGATGACCTCCACTATAAATTAAAGTTTCAATGTCTAATAACAAAAGTGGCTTTAATATGTGTAGCCGAAGTCACGTGTAATGTCTATGATGTGTCAAGATTTCTTTTAATAAGTGGAGATTTTAAGAATAATATAGTAGGTAGGTAACACTAGCTGACTCGGCAAACGCTGTTTTGCAATATTAATTCTTCTATGAGCTATTCTGAGACCTACCAATTTCATAAAAATCGGTGAGGCCGTTTCGGAGGAGTTCGTTCAAAAACACTGGGACACGAGATTTTTATATATTAGATAATATACAGAATGTAATGCGAATTAGTGTATTTAGAAAGATTTGTCCACAAAGACTACAAAGCCGTGGAGTAAAACTAAGAGCGCAAAATATCGACACGTTTTGTGTTATCGAGCGCAACAGAATCCAGCCGTGCCGGAAACATTCACGTAATCGGTTATGAAACCACATTATTACGCTCGACGTCTTATTACTTTTGTCTCGTGCGGTCAAGACGATGAGAAAGAGAAAGATGATTCGTCGCCAAAGTGGTAGAGTGGTCTTGGGTTTTTTTTGGAGTCACTTTGACCTAGACTTGTTATTCAATATTGCTTTTGTATGAGCGGTTTTTAAGCGGAACTACCTTAATTGGGTTTCGCAATTTTTAAATACCATAATTAGATTGTCTTTTGTAACAACTTTTGTTTCGTCTACGAGATTTTTCACTGATTTATATTTTTTGAAATATCAGGGTTAACACGATTTTGTTAAATTTTCGTTATAGGTGTTCTAGCAATGTCGCAGTTACCAGAAAAACATTGTCCATAAAAGAACGTAATTTTTAGGGTTCCGTACCTAAAGGGGTAAGGGACCCTATTACGAAGACTCCACTGTCCGTCTGTCTGTCTGTCAGTCTGGCAGCCTATCACCAGGTTGTATCTCATGAACCGTGATAGCTAGATAGTTGAAATTTACACAGATGATGTATTTCTGTTGCCGTTATAACAACAAATATTAAAAATAGAATAAAATGAATATTTAAGGGGGCCTTCCATACAAAAATCGCTATCTTAAGACAGCGCTCGCCATCTAGCGACCAGCTGTGTAACCTTCACAGCGCCGAAGTCATGTCGTTAAATGTCAATGTAAATTAAACCCTTCTGATTGGTTTCTATAGATGACGCTGTTCTCAAATTAGATCTTTGTCTCATGTTGGAACCCATCGTGCGCGAGTCCCACTCGCACTTGGTCGGTATTTTTAAACACGTATGCGGATAGTTCTCCTACTTTGTAGATACGATAGATAATGCGTAATTATCTATCGCATCTACAAAGTAAGAGAACTATAAATGAACCGGCAAGTGCGAGTCAGACTCGCGCACGAAGGGTTCCGTACCACTATCTATACAACATTTTAATATATCAACCGTCTACCTGTAGCTGTTAATAATATCGAGCAAAAAGCGGCAAAAAAACACATTTGTTGTATGGGAGCCTTCTTAAATATTTATTTTATTGTAATTTTAGTATTTGTTAAGCCATTTTTTCTTTGCTGACACTTTATGGAGACCCTTAAGCTGACTTCTATGGATACAGTAAGCTGTACGTTAATAGCCTCTTTATGTACTTATTGAAACGATCTACAACATGACATAGGTTATGGAAATGTTGCTTTTGTTGCAGTGTTTTGTAGTTTTTGTGGGAACTTAGAATCTGAAGATGTTTCAAACCCGCACCTTCTTGGATGGAAGGCTGGTTTTACTTCTTGCTTCAATTTACTTTCTATACACAGCAACACCTTTCTTACTGCTGTCATTTGACAAGCTCTGTCAAAATATTGCAGTGAACATTTTCACGAAATTTTCGATTTATTTTCAACGAAATATTTCTAAAACCAATGTGCCCGAATAACCATCGAAAGTGTGCATAATTTTCTGTGGGACTACACCGAAACACGGGGCTTGTGAACTATGAACGCGAGCCAAAAGAACTCTAAGCCAAATAGCAAAGCACCCTCACCAGAAGCCACTCCAAAACGAGACCGAAGCACCATCAGTCCGACGCCTTCAGAAAATACCCCTAAAAACACTCCCATACTCAATTCCTCAAGCAGACATTCGTTTCTCGGCAATGCTGAAAAACCTAAAAATCTCTATATGACTAATCCGTACAACTCTCCCATCGGTAACACCTCTACACCAGACAGCCATTCTGTTGTCGTTACTTCTTATAATGATTATATAACAAATACAACTCATTCGGGTCTGCCTAATATAGTTAATTCTTCCATGAACTCATCGACTTCAGTTAGTCCTGGTGACAACTACCCACATGGTAACGCTCCAACCCTCAGAAGTGACAACTTCGACGCTCGTATACCTCTGGGAAAGACTTCCACGCCGGAAAGTTACGGGAATACTAAAGACACTTCAAATTCGTCTGGAAAAATTGTAATATCTGATTCTCCTATAAACAACTCGTCAACTCCACAAGGTGGTAGCGCTCCTATGCCTCTATCTAATCCTCCAAATCCCCCAGCCAATCCCCCGAACCCTCCTACTTCCCCCTTGCCGTTAGGTTACAACCCGTCAGCTCCACCAGGGGCAGGAAACCAACCACAGGGCGGGAATGCCCCGGGAAGGGATCCAGTTAATGTGGCTTTGCCTCAGAACTTGTCTGCTCTCAGTCTGGGATTGGCGCCTCCATCGTACCGCTCTTCTGTATTTTATTTGGCTATTACGAAATTTGTAAGTTACAGTTTTCTTTTTATTAGTTTTTGGAAGTGAATATCCTCTTCGATTACTAGAATGCGACTTTGTATGGAATTGGAGAATATGTCTACTTAGATGTTTCACATGCGCGTCGAAGAGCTATTTCATAAAAATTAATGCATAAAGATAAAGATAGAAGTTCCTATTTGCCTATCACTTAACAACATTGTATGTATAAGAGGGAAATGTTCAAACCTTATTTTATTTACATAATTAAGCCAATGGAATGAGCAAAGTATAAGGATATTATCGGACTACTCAGGGTAGAATATTCATGAGCATAGGCTCTCTATCACCATAAAAATAAAGAAGGTTAGTTACCTAAGATATGTGCTTCGGCAAGACAGATCTCATACAGGCGTCTTCAAGAAGTTATGATTGGTAAGATTGAGGGAAATGGATGTATTGATAGAAGAAGGAAATCTTGGCTTAGAAACATCAGGGAATGGATGGTTGTATTTAGCACTGGAGATCTGTTTCGCTTGGAACGAAATAAAAAAAATTGAACCAGAATAATAGGTAATTTTTCGAAACAAAACCTTTGTAAGCACTACACTACTCTGCAAATGTCACGGCGCAAGACCTTTGTGGACTCACTGGATAGAGCTTATCCCTGGATAGAGCTGTCAGATAGTGTTGGCACAAGCCAGCCTAAGGCAGGTACCTAGTGAATCCGGACACATTTTTAAATTTATTTATTGCAACACACAACAGATAAGTAAGTAATATCGTGGTGACGGCTTATTATCTAGTTTTATCGCCATATAGTCAATAAAAAAGTCATAAGAAACAGAAAAAAACAAACGAGGAAGAAGGAAGAACACATGAGGCGGAAAGCAATAAGCAAGGGACATAGGCTACGTCCATACGGTGGTAAATTGCCTCATGTAGGTTTATTACCTACATCACAGATTTTTAGCAAAGGCCTGGTATTGACTCACAAATAGGGATTCGCAAGAAGTATCGATAATTACCTGAGTTTACTCGATACTTTGGTTACGATACCAACTAATTTAGAAGTCAATACTTTTTAATACAATACTGAGGATCGGTACTTTTAATTTTACTCGATTCTTTTCTCGTAGTAGATATCCAACCGTCTTATTACAGTCTACGGACTTTATAGCTAACTAGCTGTTGCCGGCGGCTTCGTTCGCGTGATAATTTTGATGTGTATTTTTCCGGGATAAAAAATCCAGACTATAATCTATCTCTGTGCAAAATTTCATCCGGATCCGTTTAGCCGTTTTTGCGTGTAAGAGTAACAAACATCCATCCATACATACGTAGGGATGTTGCTAAACCACCCACGAATTATCATTTTATACCATGAAATTACGTGTTTTTTATTTACACCGAATGCCAAACAAAAAGTACTCGTTACCTGAGTAACTAGATGTTTGTGATGCAAGTACGATACTGGTATTAATTGCCTTTGTCGCGATACTACTCATGAGTAGAGTATCGATACTTTGGTTCCGATACCATATTCCTACTTATAAAATATCACATCGTAACAGACACGGGAAAACAATAGGTAGTTACATAATTATAGTAAATTAAAAACAATTATTTTGAAATAAAACTAAACCGCCTTTTAAAAACGCATAGGAACTAAAAAGCAATAAATAATTTGTTATATTTACGTAAGTTTTCCTAACCAAGCTTGGTCTAGCGAGCATTGCGTTCTAAGCTGCACTTTCTAGTTAGGTTATGTATTTATTAAATAAATAAAATATACCCTCTCATCATCATAATTATTAGCCATTTGAAGCCCACTGCAGGACATAGGCCTCCCTCATGGTTTTCCAAGCTTCCCGTCTTGTGCCGCTTGCATCCAGCGACTCCCCTATACCATAGTGTATGTTTATTTATTTAAAGTTATATGAAGTTATGTTTGATATTTCAATTTATGTAGTATATTTTTATTTTCCCAATATTATTTAAAATTGTATTTCTTTCGTTTCTCGGTTTGGTAGTACCCACATCTTCTCCCCCACCATCTCTCGTCACCCATCGGATGGCTAGAATAAAATAATAATTAGAGTGAATTGTACCATATATATTTTGTACAACAAAGAATTTTAATAATAATACATAGACTCACGCCTGTATCCCAGAGAGGTAGGCAGAGACCAGGAACTGCCACTTGCCACGATCCTGACAGATCACTTTCGCTTCCTTAACATTCATAATAATAATATTACAGTAATAATGCTGTCCCACTGTGTAGGGCTGGTACAGGCCAAGCACCGTGTTACGCTGCGTGTGCTGACATTGCAATGTCAGACACCGCCTGCTAGTCGGTTCGAGCCACTTGCCAGATACACCCTAACTTAACTACTCATCATCATCATCATTCAGCCACAAGAAGTCCACTGCCGGACATAGGCGTCCTCCATGGATTTCCAAAAAGACCGGTTAGAAGCGGCCTGCATTGCGTCTTCCTGCCACTTGGATGAGGTTCATATTGTAGCTGGTCATCCTACGCTGCGCTTGCCGAGATATGGTCTCCATTCGAGCACTTTTCAGCCCCATCGGCCATCAGTTCTGAGTGCTATGTGCCCCGCCCACTGCCACTTCAACTTACTAATCCGCTGGGCTATGTCGACGACTCGTTCGTCTACGGATCTCACCATAATCTGATTCGATCTCGTAGAGAAATTCCGAGCATAGCCCTTTCTATAGATCCATAGCTTTCCTTAACTACTAAAACAATTTAATTCTGTGTCGTGAATAAACTGCCATGAGGAGATAAACTACCCCTCTTCCACCACCGTCCAACATACAACGAGGGCTGCACATGCTCTCCTCTGCTCGTACAATTTCAACACTGAGGTATGTGAACACCCCAGATGACACCCAATATTATAATACTTGAATTTAATCATTTCAGGTGTCGACGCCCTTTATATTATTCTTGTTCTTCATAGTCCGCATTCACGGAAAGAAACCCACGACATCATACCTGTTATGGATGATCGGTGTGATGCTGTTCCTGGAGTTATTACATGGTTCTCTTCTGCTTTATGGAGCAATGGAAGTGAGTACTCTAGATAGAGTTTCATGTTACTGGGGTTTTTTTTTTAGTTTTTTGCACTCGAAACATTTATCGTAACATAATACCTAACATGTACCTTCGCCAAGCTTATCTCCGGGGTGACAGTAAGGTGTGAAGCTATGAGGGTCATTTACATGTTGACGGAAAAAGGGTTTTTCGCGAGGTGGTAGCCTAGTGGGTAGAACATTGGACTCGGAAGCGAGAGACCCAGGTTCGATTTCCAGTGCGGGCAAGTACCTATGACTTTGTATTCTAAGCTAGGGACATTTGCGAAATTATAGTGGCAATACCACTAGCTAACCGTGAAGGAAAACATCGCGAGGAAACCTGAGTGTCTGAGCTATGTATTCACATACCTCGGCGCTTGAAATCGCTAATCCGCGGTGGGCACGCGTGGTGATTAGGCCTATACTCTCTCCCTGAGAGAAGGCCTGTGCCCTACAGTCGGACGTATATAGGCTGCTTATGTAAAGGGTTTTCAGGGTGACATAATTAATTTAAAGAGGGATAAATAATAATAAATAAATAACTTCCGCACTACAAAATCACTTGTCCTGGTCCCAAACTAGGATACCCTGTGCTATGGCAAATAGGCAAGGACATCCATCACAAACATGTTAATAAACTCGGACTGAGGCCATTCTTACAGATGTAGGGCAGTCCCCAGTGGGAATCCAACTTGACTTTAATGCTTTAAATAGCAAACCGTCACAGAGACAGCTTGTTTGGCACGTGTGTTTGTTTTGGGCATGTTTAATTAGGTGTATGCTTAGAATGACTATGCTTATCCTGCATGCTCAAGAAATCAGAAGTCAGAAATCAATAACTTATTTCAACGTAAAGAATTTACATTCTGTTTGCTGAATGTCAATGTACTATGTTACTATGTTAGCCGCAAGCAAATGTAACTAACATTAGAAAAGAGACTGCTCGTTTGAAATTTGCTTAATTCCTGGTGTACATAAAATAAAGAATATTCTATCTATCTGTCTAATTTCCAACATTGACTCCAGCATTGTGCGAACGAATCGATCCGAAATGTCGCTCCTCCTAATATAGTTAAAACAACCTACTTGGCACTCGTACAATCTATCGTTAATTACTGTATCCCATGCTGGGGTGGTGCGGCCAAAACCCATTTGAAACCGCTCGAAATTGCACAAAGAGGTGTACTCAAAGTTGCTACAAGACGGCCCATCCTTTTTCCTACTCTCGAATTGTACAAACTTTGTGATGTACTAACGGTCAGGCAACTCTTCATCCTCAATTCAATATTGTTACAATATCATAAAACGCCCTATACACAAATCTCCAAACGACGCAAAGATCTAATTTGTAGCATCCCTATGCCTAAGCTCTCCTTAACAAAGCGTCACGATATTTACTTAGGTCCATATCTATACAATAAATTAAACAAAAAAATCACACTCTTTCACCTGTCCTCCTATGAATGCAAAAAGCAAACTTTATTTCACTTCTTGTAACAAATCTCCAATAATGCCACCGCTGTTTAATTACTGACTAGAATTTGTCGTAAGAGGCACGGGCCTGCTGCTATTAATACAGGCTACTTTGTAACCTAGCTATAGCAGCAGATACCAACCAGTTTCGTTCACGTTTTTCTATTTATATTTAAACGGTTAAGTGAATGTACATCAACCCTGTTAACTATCAATAAAGTTATTATTTATTTTATTTTATTTTTTATTTTATTGTGCGAACGAAACTAGGATACCCTGAGCTATGGCAACCAGGCAAGAACATCACAAACATAAAAATACATCCAGACTGAGGCCGTTTGTACAATTCAAGTACCACGGCCTCCATTCGGAATTCGTTTTGGTAGTCAAGCATGTTAACCGGTAGACCAACGAGGCAGTCATGTCTTTCTTAACCTTGCTTTAAAAGAAATATCGATTGTTCCAAGGTAGGTAAAGAAAACGTGTCGAGCAATACGGGGCTCGATATATTTGCTATTCAATGACCGCAGGCGTTCACGCACAGATCAAGATTACTATCGCACACGGGAAGATAAATTAGAACGAATTTTATAATCCTGAGTCCGGTCGCTCAGTGAATTAAACCGGCCCGCAAGCTAATCTCTAACAATAGTTACGGATACGTAATGACCGATTCGAAGGATCATATCATTCTCTTATACGGTAGTAGGTAGGTGAGTAATAGCTTATGCCAGCCTCTTGTTACGTGTGGCTTAGCGACTATTCATTGAGTTTCATTCTCTTTGCGGATGTGTGCGCCCGGTCGAAACTTTTGAGCGAGTTTGGTACCTCATAGATCGAACCGTAAAATCTAATAAAAAATCTCGTGTCACAGTGTTTGTTATCGAACTCCTCCGAAACGGCTTCACCGATTTTTACAATGTTTTTTGCGTATATTTGGTACGTCTGCGAATAGGTCGTAGGCTAATTAATACGGCCTATATCCTGCAGTGGACATCAAATGGCTGATGATGATCAATTTATATGGCAAAACAACGTTTGCCAAGTCAGCTAGTAATTAATTCAGTAACATTGCAATAAAAGCTCTATACATGGCATTAAAATAGGTACTGACCCGAGAACTATGCGCGCTGGGCATTAAAACACATCACTTTATTCATTCTTTTTTTTTTAAGATATATAACTTGTTACACATGTAACATGTTATTGAAATGACAAAAAGTAAAATTGCAAATGTGGTAGTGACCGCTAGCCCGCTAGACCCCAAGTGGAATTGGCTGCCCATATCTGCCATAGCAGCTCAGATAGGTGGGCCAAAATTACGACCGACTGGTTTCCGCAAAATTGTCACCAACGTCGTGGATGACCAGAGCGAAGACGGCGGCATTCCGCCATGATCCGAATGATCTTAATGCATTCTTGCCGGGATGGTGCGAGGTGGCTGTGGACAGGGCGAGAGGGAGAGCAGGAGGGGAGCCCTCAGTGAGACACAAAATGGGGACCTTTTTGATGATATTTGACCAACTTTTATTATGGGCAGAACTTCCAAATCACGCCAAAATATTCAGACGCCCAATTGTTCCATACATTTGATTTTTACTTTATTTATTCATGGAGAAAAAACAGAATTGACCAACTTATGAGATAAAACATATTAGAGCCAATATAGTAGGTACATTTTGCCCATTCCTCAGCATTTCAAGAGGCGCAATCGTCATCATCATCAGACATTTGACGCCCACTGCAGGACATAGGCCTCCTTCGTGGTGTTCATAACCATGAGGGGTTTTGCCATAATCGCCACGCTTGGATGGGCGCAATAAACGACGTAACTGGGATCTAAAATGAAAATAAATAAAAATAACAATAAAGAAACTGTTTGCCGCAGGTTATGGAAGTTTTCCTCATTATAGAACAAGATGTTCATTTTGACGAGTGGAACCCCCTTTTTCGCACGTACGTGTGAACTTAGTTACACTCTCAAGAGTTCTCTTCTATTTCCTTTCAGAAAAAGCTAACGGTGATCAAATTCTGCATCTGGTTCACCCTGTTTATGGGCTCCTACAATTCGGCCATTGGCATACTTGGAGTGATGACCTTCATCAGCCTGGCTCACTATACGCTGCAGTTCTTCTTCGTTTTCATGTTCGTCGTGCTAATTTGCAATATCTTCAGTGAGTGTGTGGCTGTACAGTTGACAGCACGTCAACATTTACACGCGTGCACTCTGCTCAGTCACGTTACGGGCGACTTTGCAAGTAATATGTGAAGGTTGATGTGCTGGCGACTGCAGTTTTTCTTTTACTAGAAGAGCGGTGGCATCGTATTTGTACAGTGCAATCTGAAGATCGCGACGTCGTCCCAGAATCCAATGGAAAAACTAAATCTAATAATAGTTAGTCATGACACAAGCACGAAAACGAATTGAAAACTGTAAAACTATTTTGATCATTAAACTATTCCTTAAGAAAAAAAGGCATACAAACGAATAAAGTGTCGCTCCAAGCAAGTTCCCCATTGAAAATGAAAATCAACAATTTTCTTAAGTTTAATTATAAGTTGTAGTAACACTAGCGCCACTGAGGAAAAAAGAATCATATCTTTGTTTAGATACAGATGAAATTTGCAAAAAGTGTCAGAACAGTCACTCAGGCAGTAATCATGTTAATAGTGATTTTTAGGACCCATGGCCCTGAATCTAAGGCAAAAAACCTAGGACTACTTCGATAGCATTAACGCCAGAAACGGCCCATACAATAAACGTGATTTTTTGCCGTTTTTGCTCGATATTAATAACGCTCTAACGAATCGCTCGTAGCCCCGGCTGCCTGAGTGATCTTAAACGATCACGAAGGTTAAGCAACACAGGGCGCGTTCAGTGCATGGATTGATCGCCGTCTATGCCTAACGCTAGTGGCATTTTTGCGGTTTCGTGCTTCGCAAGGCACGTTAAGCTGTTGGTGCCGGCTGCCGTCGATAGATGGCAGTCGTTAAGCCAAGTCAGAGGCCTTAGGGCGGCTTGACAACTTCTGACAGTAGACGACCCACTAGTCTACAAGCCTCCACCAATCCGGACTTGGCCCCCGTGGTGGAGTATGGCCTATACCTTCCTCAGGGAAGAGACCCGTGCCCCTCGGTGGGGACATAATGGGTTGATGATGATGATTAATAACGACAACAGGTAGACTAGTGCTTGCAATATTTACAGAATCTTTAGTTCTATATTCGCTTCAAACATAAATATTTAAATTAAAATAAAATAAGTATTTAAGGTGGGCACCCATACAACAAACGTGATTTTTTCCGTTTTTTCTAGATCTTTGTGTCTAATGTTGTGTGGATAATGGTACGGAACCCTTTGTGCGCGAGTCCGACTCGTATTGGCCGGTTTTTTTCTTATTGTTAACTACTATTTTAATTTTGCCACTTTCATATACTCGTACCAATTAATTCTTATTGCAATGAATTAAGTCTGATTTATGAAAATACTATAACTGACTATGTACTGTTTTTAATCGCAAATAAATAAAATTAAATATGCTGTTGACAGCTGTCAGTTGCCCAAAGTGTATACAAAAGAAAAACATAACTGAAAGCTGTTAACAGTAGATCTTTAATCTAATAGAAACCGGGAGTTAATCTTTTTTAACCATGTTCACAGCCGTAATTTGCTGCGACGTGCCGGTGCTGGTCTGCTACAAGAAAGAACTAATAGGACAGTCGCCACACTCCAGATACCTAGGCACATATGTAAACTACACGTCCTGCCTAATATGAAGGTTTTTGAATAAAATTCCTACGGAATGGTCTTGTTTCAATAGGGTAATGGTAATGTACTTTAGAATACGGGTATTCCACTATGATTGTTTACATTGGTTGCTTGGACTATAATTTCTTTGGGCCTACACTACAGCGAAGTCCTCTTTAAAATTGGTACTTACAACATAGAAATGTCTTCTAGTAACTTTTGAGATAAAAATCTGTTCGTTCCCCGCACAGTGCAGTTAGCCCGTTGGGGGACAACCAAGGATGTTATAGCCACGCTCTTGGCGACTAGTTGTTTTTAAATATATTTGCGTATTGAATCATTTAATAATGTTAGGTTTGACAGCTGCATCTGCGGGGGGCCACTGCTGAAGCGGAGGCGAAACTCCACAGATTAAAAATAAAAAAGGACAAGTCTAAACTTAACATGCGGACATATAGCCAGCTATGCTACATTATTTGTTTGTCCCACTGGCTATGTAAACGATGTGAGTATGGGAGGGATGAGGGAAAAGTTTTTATTAGGGAGTTGTGGGTATGATCATCGTTCCGGGGCATACCTGATGCAAAGGATTTTCCTGGCGGTGCAGCGGGGGTAGCCTATATATATACATCCCACTGTAGTTACACGGACGACTTTGCGACTAAAATGTAAAGGTGCTTTAAAATGGTTGAGACTGGTGACAACTGACCTCTGCGTCATGCTCGTGAACGGATGCTGTTCGTGTGTCTGGCTGCAGCATTAATGTTTTTCCTACTTTTCTAAGAAAATTGACTAATATTTTGGCTTTTAAAGTTATTGGTGGCAATCACGGAATCTTATCATATGGGCTCTGGTGTATTAAGTTTAAGATGATTTGAGGAAAGATGGTCAGAGTGGATTTTTTTTCCCGCTCCCTTTTTCTCCACTCCAAATACGGCCCGAAGGCAGCGGCTAACATAGTCACACAGTATATTGACATTCAGCAAACGGAATGTAAATTCTTTGCGTTGAAATAAATTATTGATTTCTGTTTTCTGATATTTTGTCGACACTGACTTTTGTTTTATCGTCACACTAAGAATAAGAATAGACGAGTGATGGTAGCGTATCGCTACAATTCAGCCAAAATACTTACGTACCACTGTAGGATACAGGCCTTCTCTCGGAAAGAGACTATGGGCTTAATCACCACGCGTGCCCACTGCAGATTGACTGAATCACTTAACGTGATTAGTTAACGAAGCACTAATTCCATCCAAGAGTTTAATTTTTCAGAACTCGGCTTTAGCAAGGAAATGGAATGGGTAGTAACTAAATCGACCCTAACCGGTTAAAAGCTAATGGTCTTATTTATAAAAACATGATTCCTTAAAACAATCCATAGAGGTAGTGTTTAATCTGTGGTTAGGTCTTTTTCTCGTAAAATCCCCACCACAGACTATTTAACGTGGTGTTTTTGAAGTGATTTAAGGAATCGTGTTTTTATAAATAAGACAGTTAGAGTTTGAGTTCAAAATGGTTCCAATCCAATTAGATTTGTTCAGTCAACAATGCCTCTTGGGATTCAGCTTTTCTGCTGTGGCAACCCTTGCCAATGCAGCCGTTAAACTAAAGTACCTACTCACGCGTGTGTCCTACAAAGACTGGTACGTATCAAGTTGCACCGAACAAAAAGTCTGTGCTTAAAGCTGGATAAATTTTCTAGTCCACAAAGTACTTTGACTCGGACGATATCGGAAAATCTTTTGGTCTTTGATGTCTGTACGCTCCTTTGGGAAATTGATAACAGTCGGGTGGATTGCGTCTCTGATCTGGCTATACAGTAGGAAGCGAACGGGTTGGATTGCAGGAGATCCTTTAATTTCAGTGATTACTTAGGAGCAATGAATGCGGTGAACTGTGAAGCAAAACATCGTGAGGAGACCTGAGTGTCTGAGCTATTCACATACCTCAGCGCTTGAAATCGCCAATTCGCGGTGGGCACGCGTGGTGATTAAGCCCATACTCTCTCCCTGAGAGAAGGCCTGTGCCCTACAGTGGGACGTATATAGGCTGCTTACGTAATGAATGCGTGAATGAATGAATGAATCTATCTAAAATTCTTAATTAAAACTATCTCATGTGATTTAAACAAAGAGTGATTTAAGTTTAAATGTCGCATGTGACTTGACTAGGGATGCATGTAACTTGGTCCCTCTTTACGATGTATTGAAAGTGTGAAGGTGATATAGAAAGAAGGGTAGAAGCGGAAAATTGTGTAAAAGGTCCCTTGCACTCCTTAGTGAGTGACCAAAACATCTCCAAAAGAGCTAGATTGGCTATCCATAATGGAGTGCTGGTCCCAACACTTATGAAGTATGTCTAGTGTTACTTTGAATGACACGAAGAAGAAGAAAGACATTAATTTATTATGCCAAAAAGATACATCACAGAAACAAAATAAGCAGATAAGTAATATAATATGCACAACAACAGAAAGAAAACTAAATACATAACAGACAAAACGAATAAATAAAACAGGACCATAGATATAGCCTGCGGTGTCGCAATAGTTTGATTAAAGAACGTTGTGGACTGAAAGAGGATGTAGTGACTAGAATTATTATTGAGAAAGGAATGTTCGAAACAGATTGAAGAAACAAATATATCGAGCGAATGTGGGTGGAAGGACGTAAGGGACGTCCCAGGAGGACATACTTCAACCAAATAGAGGATTTATTACCAAAGGGCAAGATAAAAAGTACGTGCATGCAACGTGCATGCAACGATTAATGACTAATAATGAAGCGAAAGTGATCCGTCAGGATCGTGGCAAGTTGCAGCCCCTGGTCTCTGCCAACCCCTCTAGTATGCAGGCGTGAGTTTACGTATGTATGTATGTATGTAAGTTGACTATGGAACAGCTCACATTTTTTCACGATTTCAAAGAGAAGTGGGGAAACACATAGTAAAATTTGTTCGTTTTGAAATTAGAATTCCTCATTTTCTGATGAATATTTTCATATTTCTGTATAATATTTCTGATGAATTTACATTATATACAGAGGATTTACTGTACCTCGAATCAGAATCTTTTGACCAACCTATTGCGCTGCTACCGCTATGATTTACACAATAATCTATGATAGAAACATACATATTTAGAGCTAACAAAATTACTGGAGCAAGTACGAGTACATGTAGTTGAGTCCACACATGCCTGCCAATACCAGATATCCTTAAAATGAAAATAAAGCTAGCAGGAATAAAAGCTCTTGAAAACTTAGGTACCTAGTGTACCTATTCGATTTCTTTTTTCGCAGTGTTTTAAAATTTACACATTATTCGCTAAACTCCGAAATTTTGTACCTACATAAAAAATAACGTGGAACGTTAAACGTAGTTAATGAGGAGAATTTTAATCCTTTTCATGCATTAAAATTCCACGAAAGCCTTGGTTCAGTTGAGTTTTGTTCGAAACTAGCTGATTCGAGTCTTTCACACAAACCTTGTCTCGGCAATTTCGAACACAACAAAAACTAGCCAGATTGGTGAAGCCGTTCTCAATTATGCTCCGAGATAGAAGAAGAAGAAGAAATCGCCAATCAGCGGTGGGCACGCGTGGTGATTAAGCCCATACTCTCTCTCTGAGAGGATAAACCTCACCATCCAACTAGGTAATGTAGCCAGCATATTGGGGACCATTCCCAGAGGCAGCAGTGATCTGGACGCCGATTTTTATTTATATTTAGTTATATTTTACAAATCAGTAAATATTATTAATTTGTGATTGTAGCAATAAACAATTAAAGGATGAAACACACCAACGCGGTGGCTGTTCATACATATGTCATTTACTGCAGTAGTATTTGTAGGGACCGCCACCGTCACCGCCACCGTACTGCGTTGGTGTATTTCATTCTTAACCTGGTTAAGATTATGACCTTTCTACATAATAGGGGTCCTTTAGAATTCTACAGATTAAAGCATTCTCTCAGAGCATTTCGCTCTGCCTATCGATCCTCATGCGTTTTCTGTACATTTCCACTTTGTGAAACCCGCCACAATGTAACCGTATTTTCGGTTCCGCGAGTGGATATTTAGTTTGTAATTAAACACATCTGGACCTGGCGTGGGCAGCGTTTCCTAGAATAGTGGATTCAAAAAAGCGTAGCAAAGGAATTACATTAATGTAAAAATGAAAACTTTCTTACTGCGCACCGAAAAATGTAATTGTGAGCCATAAACAAGCAAGTTAAATAAATGCTTAGGTAATACGTAATTAAAAATGCCATCTGTTTATACAAGTAAAAACGCAAATAAAAAAAAAAACCGGCCAAGTGCGAGTCGGACTCGCGCACGAAGGATTCCGTACCATTATCTAGGTATACAAAATTCGACGAAGATCGAATTTGAGAACAGCGCCATCTATAGAAACCAACAAGAAGGTTACATAGATGGCGAGCGCTGTCTTTAGACAAAGTTTGTTGTATGGGAGCCCCCTTAAATATTTATTTTATTTGGTTTTTAGTATTTGTTGTTCATGAGATAAGGGAATAATTAAAAGTTAAGTGGTAGAACACAAGTAGTTGTGACTTATAATTTGACACGTTTCCGGAGTTGCCGAAATTTCTGAATTTGTAATCCTGTTTACCTAACCTTTTATCACGGAACAACAATGAAAACAAGTGACTTTATTTAGGAAATTCTTATTGAAATCTTACGACGAAAGATAGATAAATATTGTTTTATTGTACACCAGGGCCGCGTTTCACAAAACTCCGATTCACGTTTATACACTGCGTAGTCGATTATTACTAGTAAATCTGAAGATTAAATGGCTATGCCATGTAGTAGTTTAGATCCTAAACTGAAGGAAAACAGAGTGAGGAAACCCGCGGCTTGGTTGGCTCCACACGTATTGACTTATCTTTCTTGTGAGCTGGGCCAACTAAGCTGTCAGGATGGTATAGGTGCTGGGCAAGCCAACTCCATCTAAAACAATGTCCCAGGCGCTGCAGCATCCGAGCGGTCCCTCCACCCATCTAGTGTGAGTGAAGGTACCACTGGACGCTGCATAAATCATCTCATTACTTAGATGCACAGGTCAAAGTTCTTTATCACTTCCTTGATTTGCAGAATAGGCAGTAAACGATCACCAGTTATTTTATTTTATTGCTTATTGGTATGTAAGTAATCGTGTTTAGTAATAGTACTTATCTTCAATATGTATGTACGTATTTTTGTTGTTATTTATTTATTTATGTACTATCATTTATGTAGGTTTATAATAATTTCTAGTATCCCCCGCCCCACTAAGTCTAAGTTAATGTATTTCCCTAGGTTTACATAAGTTTATTATTGTATTTAATCTTCTTCTTGCACTACCCGTCGCCAATCTCTTCAAAACCAAAGATTTGCTGAAAGAGAATGCTTCTTGCATTAAGCACGCCCTTGTACACTTACAAAATAAAGTTTCTTAGATCCATGTCTGTGGTCATAGGAAGCCGTGAATTTTAGTTTTATGAAACTGGACCCAGGAATGCGGATTCTAATACCGGTGGAATTTCGCCTCGTACTTAACTAAGTACCTGAGCTAAGTACAGTTATTAGACCCAATGCGGTTGGTTTGAATACATAGTTCTATGGTCTGCAAACACATCACTTCATTTGGATATTTCCAATACCATGCCTTCAAATCCACGCATGATTTGTGGGCAAATTACATTCCTAATTAGGTATCCGACACACGGCCATGATACGCATTCAAGCTATTTGCTGAATTTTGGTGCAATTTCTGCCTTTAAATGAGTGCCTGATGAAAAATTTCTTGAATGTTACCAATAATTCAGTTCGTTTAGTCACTGTCGCCTAATCGGTAAAATTGCGTTGAAACACATTGTATTATAATAACATCAATGTACACACATGTAATTTATGGCAATAAATATATTGATTGATTGAAAAGCCTTTGCGTCCGTTACAGATGATTTAAGCAGTCCTAGCCTTTGGAAACTGTCAGAAACCAGTTTGAAACTGGTGTACCTTATGCTAGACGGACTAAGTAGAGTTATGACTACGCATAGTGCGAACTTGACATATAGTTAGTCAGACCTACTGTGATATAGGTTTGAAGAGAGGCCGGCACAGAGTTTATGAAACTGAATTACAGTTCAACAGCTATTAGTCCTACTGCAATAAAGGTTGTTATAAGGGAGAAAATATTCATAGACAGTAAAACAACTTATGTAAATTTTTAAAATTTGTTTTACATATTAGATAGATAGATAACACTTTATTGCACAAACAGGCGAAAGAATTAAAAATAGATCAAACTAAATCATATTTTAAATAAAAAAATGGTCTATGAATCTGGGGGCACGGCAGTGCCCCCGCCAAGTTGAACAAAAAAGCGGCACGGCCTTAACATCCTTTTCTTGAAGCAGTTCAGGCCATTTTCGACTCCCTATAACTTCGTTGTGGATAACACTAGAAGCCTGAATTTTCAGTAACTAAGCAAGTGTTGTATAAACACGGTCTATATATTTTTTCAATATACACAGGAGTTTAAGAATTATAACTAGTAAAATTTCTTAATTTTGTTTAATTTTGTCGCTCACGCACTGACCGATGATCAAAACTCTAAAGCACTTCTAGCAGACGTAAAGCTTGAAATTTAAAATACAATAATTTATTATATAAACCAAGGAAAATTTGAAATGTTTTGCAATTTCGGTCCAGTTTTCTAGATACACCAACTGCATAAATAAATATATAGGATTACAAAGTTACATTTGCAATGAATGTATGAGTGTAAGATATAATTATGTTCAAAGGTTTTTTTGTAAAATAGTCAACGGAATGAAAAAGCAAGAATGGGACATGTCATATGAAGTTGTACCAAAATCCCGCAAAGTATAAAGTAGACTAGATTGCTAGGACCTTACTACCCTACTTTCAGCCTTTCCTGTTTTTCTTTACTTATTCAGAGAGAAATACCGACCATTGTTGGGTCAATAATTCGAATTCCATTGTGCAGAAGGGAAACAATGCTAAAAGCAATCAAAATACCATAACGCCCAATTGAAAACGAGGCAGAGATGAAAAATTAATGAGATAATAAACTAACCACGTCGGGTAGACGGGATCGGCCATTCTTCCATGACCCCTAACTTCAAGGAACGCTTTTCTGCTATAGGAACAGTTTGTTTAGGACTTAGAGGGGTGGAAAAGGTCTTCGGAGACTGGTTATCAGCGGGACTAGATATGAAATATTCATTGTGAAAGATCTACGTCCAGAGACATAGAGTCAATACAACAAAGGTCCAGGATATACAGTGGCTATGCAGTTACGCATTGAAAAGATAATTGATTCATTTTCCCGGAAATGTCTTCTGATGATACTACAGGGTTATATAAAAAAATGTGATTCCTGAAACATGTCGATCAGAGTTTATCATTTATGAGTTCAAAATCAAAGCGATTTTATTCAAAGTAACACAGAAACTGTGACTTATGAAGTGTGAATGAACGACCCCTGAATGTAAAAAATGTGTAACATCGTGACTGAAAGGCCGAAAAGGACGAAAACACACACACACACACACACACACATATACACACACGCACAAACACATACACACATACACACACACACACACACCCACACACACACACACACACATACAGAACAACCATATTTTGTTTACATACATGTGTAAATTGTGAATCGGTAGAAAGAGCGGGCCTCTCGTAATACAGGTTTTTTGCTCTTAAGTGGACAGACCCAAGCACTATGTAATTTGATTGTTTTGTAAACACATAATTTTAAATACTGAATTTTTTTGATTGAATTGAATGAAAGTTTAACTTATGAATTTGTTTTGTTCAATTTTAAATTTTTAAATATTGATAAAGTGTAATAAATTTAAGCGGAATCAGATAAGGAGGCATTACAAACAAATAATTGCGAGACTTAAATTATAAAGTCATCGAACAATCCCACAAATGGTATAAAAGATTGCCACCAATTGTACTTTGTAAATATATTTTGTTGGTTTTTCCCCGTGTATATGAAAGAATATTAATATCTTACATTTTAAATTGTATTTTTAAAGTAAATATTCAGATATCATAAATTTTAACTGGAAGGTTTCTGCGGTGAAATAAACATATAAACATAAACATTTAAATACAGGCACATACATTGCTTCTGGCCGAAGAATTCTGGCCCTACACTAGGATACCCTGTGTCTTGGGAACCAGACACAACGACATCACAAACCAAGACCTGGGGTTCGTTTTTGTCCCCAGCCGGGATTCGAACCCGGGACCTCTCGCATGGTATGCAGATGCACTACCGCTGCGCCACGAGGTCGTCAAATGGCGGCTTAGTTACTTCTGTAGGTTCCTCATGACTTCACTTGTAGAAGATGCGAGATCCATTTTGTTATTTCAAGTTTCCAGTCTGTCGTGTCGCGGGTGAAATGGTCTGCGATCAGATGATTGGCTTACTTGAGGAAATCCTCTGATTTCGAAGAATCGGTTCGATTTTTGCCGAGCAAGCTCTTCGTATTTCGACCACAGTGTATTATTTCAACAATCATCTTTTGCGTCTGGAATTAGGAAATCCGAAAAGGGAAAATGCACAACACTTCATTAATTGAAAAACTGGCCAAGTGCGTGTCGGGCCACGCGTAGTGTAGGGTTCCGTAGAAGGAGGGGTTATTTACCTGCTTTACAGAGCTAACAACCTTATCAAAGTAGTTTTCAATGGAATTTGTGCGAAGTTTTCCGTTTACAAGTTGGTCGCCTATTACTTGGTAACTTGGTGAAGCCTACTTAGGCTTAATAGTTTTCTGTTTAACTTCATAATAATATGTAAATGCCCTGAATTTATTCCCGTTTTTACAGACAGACGGACGTACGGAAATAACGAAACTATAAGGGTTGACTACGGAATCTTAAAAACCGGCCAAGTGCGAGTCGGACTCGCGCACGAAGGGTTCCGTACCATTATCTACACAGTTGAATATTTCAAGCGTCTACCTGTTGCCGTTATTATTATCCAGCAAAAAACGGCAAAATAATCACGTTTGTTGTATGAGAACCCAACTTAAATATTTATTTTATTCTGTTTTCAGTGTTATAGCGGAAACAGAAATACATCATCTGTGAAAATTTCAACTGTCTAGCTATCACTATTCACGAGGTACACGAGACAGACGGATAGTGGAGTCTTAGTAATATGGTCCTTTACCCTTTGGGTACGGAACCCTGAAAAGGAAGCGGCAACACATGGCAGATTTGCTTTGACTCTAACGACATTATTCAAACTTCATCTTGATGGCTATACAATGCGGAATCCCACTTACAGTGCCCACCGCGGATTGGAGATTTCAAGCGCTGAGGTATGTGAACACCTCAGACACTCAGGTTTACTCACGATGTTTTTCTTCACAGTTAGCGAGTAATATTGCTACTACGACTTAACAAATGTACATAACCTAGAAAACAAAGTCATTGTTACATGCCGGGATACGAACCCACGACCTCCCGAATGAAAATCGGCGTTCTACCGCTGCGCTACCACTGCTGTTAAGAAATAATGTCCTTCATAGGTCAGACAGACAGACAGGTCAGGACTCAAAAAACATCATAGGTTGCGTTGGCACCCTTGGGTACGGAATCCTAACATTGACAAGCTTGTTGGCGCTGGCCTCGGTTCATTCTGTTCGCAGTAGCATTGAAAATAGTTCGGATACGTGCATTTTATTGAGTAATTGAAATATTCGGACGAATACAACAGCCAGTTTAAATTTGAATTGGAAATGAGGCGAATACTCGAATAAACCAGATATTCGAACACCATGCCCTACTCATACGTACGTCGGTATACATTTTCTGGGCAACAGTACAGTATAACAAAGCAAAACTTTACTTGTGTGTTTAACTTCCATTATTTAACTTAGGTACTGTACTGTTTTTAACTTACACATGTCTCAGCTACATACCTACTCTATTGAATGTTGAAGAGCACTGTTGCCTGAGATACAGGTCTAGAACCTAGTTCAGGCGTAGAAGAGAATTGTTCATACGCAGCTTCGCCTTTTGCGTAAGATATTGTAAATATCTTCGAAAAAATGTAACAAACTACTATTTGTGAATTTGAAAGAAACAAAGATTATTTTTATTATTCCTAAAAGAAAAAATCAACTCGAAAGAGAGAGGTCCGAACTGACAAAAGGCTCTAAGTTAAAACAACTTATAGGTACTTTTCAATCAGTGTTACGAGGTCCGTTAGAATCTTTCAAAGTTATAATTTTTCCTTCTTTTTCGGCGTCTCAAGATTATTGTTGCAGAGTTCTATCCGTTCCATCTGTGGGTAGGTAGGTTAATTAAGTTAACCTTATAAATCTAATCGGGTTTGGAGCCGTCAAAAACAGAGCATTAGCGACGCAAAACACAATTTTGTTGAAATGACGGGTTAAGTCAATTGCGGACCAGTGGCCTATTTCAAAGAACAGCAATTCATGACTTATCTGTTATGATAATTCGATGTACATTACAAAGTTGATTAACCTCGAATTGTCATGATAAACCAAAATTAAATTAAAGTATAATATTTATTTATACCATTCCCCTTCTAAAAAGATTATTTTATTCACTGAAAACAGTGGATAGAATGCACTTTTAATCACTATTTTGGTGTTTGAATTTAGAACTCGACATTGGACTCCGTCTTAATGCTATACAGCCTCCTTGCACAAAAAGAAACTCGATATGAACTCCTTATGCGAAGATTACTCGGCATACAAACTCCTTGTGCAAGTAAATAATTGAGATTTGATTGATCGACATTTTCGACAAGAAGTTTAGTTGAATAAAAACCGTTTTATGTTCTTTCCTGTCATTGGTAAACAGGTTCACCGTCCGATTTATAGAAATTATTATAAACCTACATGAATAAAAATAAATAAATAAATAACAACAATAATACGTACTGTAACGATTCTCCTTTATAGAAGCTGGCTGGCAGAGCCTTCTCGTCTTATTTTGAATATTTTGAAGGGAATCGTTACGTTTTGTTTTAGATGTCAGTCGATCCCCAGCTAGGCTAGGGAATCGATAAAAAAGAGAATAAAAATATATATTGCCCGTAATTTCAATTTCAATAAGTAGAGCATTACATATTGGTGGAGGCGCCTAAAGTCCCCAGCGAAAAATTTGCCCGAAGTGTGCACGAGTTGGTTCATCGCGATCCCATAGGAAAGAAGAGTTTTCTTGCAGCCAGGCGAGTTGCCCAAAGAGGAGTCACCTACAAAGGACTATTGAAGTGCGTGCTCACCCACTGTGTAGAGCACTAAGGCGTAATTTTGTACGCACATAAGGAGCAAGTTTGCGTTGATCACGCCACCCCAGGCTACCAAGCCTTAAGAAAGGAAAAAAGCTAAGTGGTCTAGTGTTTATTTTGTATAGTGAAGATACGATAAGAAGATTTTATTAGATGCTGTGTATGTGTAATGGCCACCACGTTCGATGGCTTGACAACTGATGTTTTCGAGTTTGTCCGGCAGTTTGAGGCCATCGCAGTCCTCCATGAATGGACGGATAAGGAGAAACAGATTATTATTTCCGTATACCTGTCGGGAGCAGCACTATATTTTTACAGGGAAATTTGTGAAGATGGGTTGACCTATGATGAAATCATCGATAAACTAAAGGCCGAGTTCGGTTATATATTTCATTCTCCGCCTACGCAGAAGGATGTTGCTTCGTATGAACCTCCGGTGGAGCACGACTACAAACTTGGCAACCAGTTTCAGGGTCAGCAGCCAAGTCCGAAGGAAGTCGATGTCCAGCCCGAGAAGGAAACCATCATTCAGAGCCATGCAGTATCGGCATTGAGTCATGCAGCGCCCGCATCGAATCAGACAGCGCAGGCGACAACGGATGAATCTGAATCTGTGACCTTGACAAGTAAAAAGTCATTATGCCATAGCCAAGTAAAGGAGGAATGTTCAACTTCTATGGCCTTTGTGGAACAAAAGGAGGATAAGTTTTACCCCGTAGAGTTTGAGCAAGAAAAATGTCAGTTTGGTTTGGGAAAAGAGTCGGATAATTTTCAAAAACGAAGTTTGACAGGACTGTTGGAGAAGGAGCGTGAACAAGTTTCGTTCCAAAAGAAGGACTCAGGTAAAGGTAATGTAGAAGAAGGGAAGATAAAGTTTTTTGATGACATTCCGATCCACGAGTTTCCTTATCCAGACTCGGAAACTCATAGGAAAATCGTGGAAAACCAGGTCCAGGTCATAGGTGAGAGACCTAAAACAACGGCGCAAGCAACAAGTAAGTGTTCGCCTCATTTGTCCACATGTGGTGGAGAACCACTGTTTCAACCTGATGCTGAATTGAAGGCTGGTTTTCAGTTCTTACGTGATGATGCTCAAAATAAAGGAAAGCCATTTAAAGTGATAACGCGCAGAGTCACGGGAAAAATTGTCAGGGCACGAAAGAGAAAAAAAGGCTACTGATAGTGATGTTTTGTCCTAGGAGACGGACAAGAAGAAGGAGAAGAAGTAATGTAGGATGTACGAAGGTCCATATAGGGTTGTTAGACGCACTTCTCCAGTAAATTTTGTGGTTGTAGGGATTAATAGCCAGAGAGAGAGTGTAGTACATGTAACCCGTATGAAAAAATTCTTTAATAGGATATTAGTGTAGTTGTGACTGTAAAAATTGTAAATATTATGATCTAATGTTGTGTTTGTCTTACATGTTGTACGAGAGAACGAGCTTAAAGCTGTGAGGAGCTATGGAGATGGCAAAGTAGCTGCAGAGAGAGGCAGCGAGGCCGGGCCATTTGTATAAACGTTCCAGAACCCAATGGTTGCAAGACCGTAAAAAAAAATAACGAGAAGCTAAAGAATAGGTAGCGGTTAGGGTTGTTGATTCCAGGGTACAAGTCTATAAGTTGACTCTCCCTTCACAAAACAAGCATAGCTTGGTGAGGAAGCTTTGTTGGCTTTTGGCGAGTTCAACATGGGCTTGGATCTTTGTTCAACAGGAAGTAGACAGGTTTTGATATGCGATTATTTGTCGACTGCTGGTAGTCCAGAATTTAGAAGAGAGTGTTGCATTGTGCATTTGATTAGAGATATTGGTCTTGCTTATTTGATGCGGGTTCTTGAAAAGGAAGCCCAGACCACAGAAGCTTTGCCATTTCACTATTTCAAAGGTGGAATCCTCACAACTTTAACAGAAGTAGGCAGGTAGAGTGTTGTTCGGTTAAAGTGAAGTGCGATAGTTTATTTAAGTTTTTAAGATTGTAGAATGTCTAGCTAGTTTATTTAAGTTCATGGGGTAGGTAGGACTTATAATTGTGAAACTTGAAGCGGCGTTCGATGGTGTCTTCTCGGTTTTTTGTTGGGTTTTGCCGAGAGGGGGTCTGTCCGTTCAGTCATAGACCAATTTTATTTTGTGTTTTAATTGTAAATAACTTGGAGGTTTTATCAATGTTGACTAATAGATTGTCTTGATTGGTCTTTGAATTGTTCTGGCACACTGACCGAATTAGTAACGGAGCGTCATGCGTTCGCCGGAATTGTACAATTTCCCCGACACTGTAGGACAGATGACTGACGTTAGGTTACCGAAGTGTGTTAGCTAGGGTAAATTTTAATTGTAATTAAAATTTTATGATAACCGGGGGGGAATAACGAGGATAACGATTCTCCTTTATAGAAGCTGGCTGGCAGAGCCTTCTCGTCTTATTTTGAATATTTTGAAGGGAATCGTTACGTTTTGTTTTAGATGTCAGTCGATCCCCAGCTAGGCTAGGGAATCGATAAAAAAAGAGAATAAAAATATATATTGCCCGTAATTTGAATTTCAATAAGTAGAGCATTACAGTACATACATATTGAAGATAATTACTAAACTATTCTTACTATTCTTATAATTATTCTTACACTTGAATCCCTCGCTACGCTCGTGATTCAATCATCATCAGTCGTTAGTATTCTTCGATTGCTCGTGATTCATCTAAGGCCCTTGTTTTAAATCCGTCCCTTATTCACTATATTCACTAATTGCAGAATATACTATTATTGCACAAACATGTGGTAAATTTATATTTAGTAAAAATACAAAAGTTTCCAAGGGTCCCCAAACTAGGCAAGGCCTGCATCTTAGGGAACTATAAAAATCTCGTGTCACTGTGTTTGTTATCGAACTCCTCCGAAAACGCTTCACTGATTTTTATGATTTTTTCCGTATATTTGGTAGGCCTGAGAATAGGCCTAAAATAAAGGTAAATAACTTTCAAGTTTAGTTTAGAAACTGCTTTGTACTTATGTAATCTAGTGTGAGAAGGAACTACGTTATGTTTGTTCTTGCTTCTATGAGCCTGATTGTGGCTAAGTAAAGTATGATAGATGTGTGAGCTGATAGAGTTACCAAATCTACGGGAAAATTTGTATTTGTGATTGGAGTAGGTATTCTATGGTAAGTACCTTGATAGTAGGTACGCTGGCTACCCATAGCACAGGGAATCCTAGTTTGGGAGCCAGTAACCACTCTTTTAACCCTTTTCTAAATAAAGTTTTTTTCATTTTTCAGTCTTATTAAACTTCGTAAGTTAACATTTGCCACTTTGCATAACCTAATTATACACAAAAATTCACAGATTTCGTGCCTCACACGACTATCGAGCACATTGGAATTGAATCGAGTCATAAATGTCATGTGAAAAATGTCGTTCTGACTTTCTGACTTTTTTCAAAAAGGTTAGGCTACAGGGCAAACCCTTAACGGGATCGTCTTTGTTTTATGCTGTTATGCTGACTAAATTGTCCAGAGGAATTTTCTCAAATTTTTGATACGATTCTTCGTTTTCAAAATATCGAGCGCCAAAATCAAAAAATTGGAAAACAAATAATTTTTTTTCTTCCACTATTATTTTTTTTGTACTGTACCTTATAGCTCTTATGAATACCCACCTTATGAGCTATTTTTGAATATCATATCTTCACAACTCTCCGAGATATAAGAGTATCGCACTTTTTCCGTGAAATCGGAGCCTATACTGGAGCAAACGGAAAGATATTTCGAATGTCAAAAGCTTTCAGTGTGGTTGTCGAGTACTATTTCTCTTAGTTATTTAGAAAAAATATTTTGAAAACCTATTTAGAGGCTAAAAATCCCACCCATGGCCATGCCGGGACTTGAACCCGCGACCTCTGGCTAACCGTGCCAGCGCTCTCCCAACTGAGCTAATGGGTAAGTGCAGGCATCAGCGAAATTTCGAGCCTCTTTACAAACTTTCTCTGTATTACGTACAGGCAGCGACATCTGGCCGAAGCAATTTACATCACTTGCAGCCCCGAGTAACCCACTTTGTTTAACCTAACCCAGTTAGGTTTTTACATCGGAGTGATATCGCTCTACTGTTTTTAAAATTGTCCTCAGCACGGATGTATTATAATAAACCTAATAATATAAATTAGGCACAGGCCTTCTCTCGGACAAAGGGTATGGGCTTAATTACCACGCGTGCCCACAGTGGATAGGCTATTTCAAACGCTGAGTTATGTGAGTTTCCTCGCGATGATTCCTTCACAGTTAGCGAGCTTACGCATTTTAATTATGGAATGCATAGGTCCTTATAGATAATAATATTCGCCGGATTAAGAATAGCGTCACTCCATTTCCTTCCGTGGATATCGCAGAAGGCGACTAAGGAAATACATTACTAGGAGACGGGCAGCAGCGTCTTCCTGCGATCGCCAACCCGCCTGCCAAGCGTGGCGATTATGGCAAAACCCCTCATGGTTATGAAAACCACGAAGGAGGCCTATGTCCTGCAGTGGACGTCAAATGGATGATGATGCATGATGATGATGATGGTCCTACGGATTTTGTACGGATTTTTTTGGTGAAAATACAGATTTCACGCCTCCCGAATATGGCAACACTGGGTCCTGCTTAGTAGTTAATGTTCAAGTCAGGTTGTTGCTTATATTTTGTTACAGTTTTTTTTTTATTTCAGTAATACGAAAATTTCAACAAGACAGAGATACCGATATTAATAGGGTTGACGACATTTCGTTATGGAACCCTAAAAATAATTAGTTTACTGCATTTTGCCACGACTTAGGCCACTAAAAAAAGAGGGTATGTGCTCATGACCTTATGATAGTTCACAAAACTGATGACTCTCGCAGAGTACACCCGATTCAGCGTCAATAACCGACTGGAGCCGAGTATATCCAATTCAGCGTCACGGACCCGAGCAAGACGGTTCAGTTTCGTCCACTGTTCGGAAACTGTGCGCCTAAAGAAGTATTATATAAACAAGCTAACCTGGCAAACGTTGTTTTGCCGTATTAATTACCGTATGACCCATTCTTAGACCCATCAAATGTACACAAAGAATTTCATAAAAGCCGTTTCGGAGGAGTTCGATACCAAACACTGTGACACGAATTTTTTATATAATATTAGATTCACTTCCAAAATATTTTATCTCAATTTGTTATTTTTTTTTATGAAATAAAGACCACTCGCAAAGGGTTGATAATACCCACAGGCATATTTTCATACTGTTTTTGCTTCTGTTTGGTATTCTGGCGACGAATTTTTTATTAGGCGCCGGGGTCTCTTGTAATTAGACCGCAAAACATAACGCTGTAGAAGGACGTTCGTCTGTCGCCGCCACCTGGTTAATTCAGCCGTCTGGGGCCTGGAATGAACGGCCTACACTCTGAATAGTTGAAACTGAACTGCTAAAAGACATTCAGCCAAGTGATTGAACGGAAAGTAATAACCTGGGTTTCCTGCCTCGCGTAACGCCCCAAAAGATCTTCGCATTGATCAAGTTCTTTTCCGGCCATCTGTACCTTCAGTTAATATCCAGAAATAAATGTAGTGGGTTCGATTCCCGTTCAAAGTGTTCTTGGGTTGACGTTCTATTTATACTCGCAAATTGTGTGATAAGCGCTGGACGCCAGTAATCTTGTTAGCATTTGAGTCATTGCTATGGAAATAATAAGAAAACATCACACGGAACGATGCTCATCCAATTATTGTTCTTTTAATTACTGATTGTAGTAATTGCTTGCAATTGAATGCAATCTAAATATTTCATACTGCCGAAAGTATGCATTTAAAAAAAAAACCCAATACTTTTCATTGGGCATTTTTTTGTGTTAGAGATAACTCTGTTTTTTAACGATGTTACATTTCTGTTAACATAAGCGGCAGACACGAACTATGAGGCAAGTTCACAGGTATGTAAATTAATGTAGTCTCGTGTTTATTTAAATTATCTCGAAGGCAATGTTCAATTGAATTACATCTGGAAACAAGCTTGAATTTACGTTTCAGTGTTCGCAACAGAGTTCGGGTAGTTCACCGTTGCTTTGCGCTTCACAGATCTACTACGATAGATTTTTGCTATCACAGTGAGTCATACTTAATAAAGTACCAATGCTGTGTTCACCAGTAAGTGGCGAACATCTATGTTCTAGTACTAGCAATTCATCATCATCATCAGCCATTTGACGCCCACTGCAGAACATGGGCCTCTCTCATGATTTTCCAAGCTTCCCGGTCTTGTGCCGCCCGCATCCAGCGGCTCCCCGCCACCGTAACCAGGTCGTCAAGTAGCTGGCAATTGAATACGCTATAAAATTTTTAAAAACCTATTTACGGGTTAGTGCAACAAAAAGTATATACCTAATTACGCTATAAAATGTTTTATATTATAAACTAGCTGTGCCCAGGGCTACATTTGCGCTGGATTAGAATAGGAAGTGCCCCTACCCCTTAATCAAGGCCATGGTCTATCTCCGTTCAAAATTTCGTCCCTTGAGACCTTTTCGCGGTTTTAATACAACTTCACTTCCTACTTCACCATGCCGTCTCCCGTTGGCGCAGCTTGTCGCCCGCTCAAACTCATTACAGTATAGGTAGTAAAAAAGTGTGAGTCATGCGTTTTGTGGCGCTAAAACAGCAGAATTTAACAATAAATGAACCGGAAAGATGCGCTTTTAACATTTAAAACGTGCTACTCGCGACGTGTTACTACCCATCTTATTATCGTGTCGGTGATCAAACCAGTTAGATTTGATTGGCCCAGAACTTGGCCACGCGTACTTCAGCGTCTGTGGCCTCCAGCAAGTCTTCTCGAGTGCATTTGGACTGGCACAAGGGACACACAGAAACGTATTCCATGTTCTGAGGGAATACTCCGCAATAGCAGTGATTTCACCAATGCTATGTTACTATCCATGCTGGTGGAATAGAATTCTCAATATAATACAGTGACTTGTCATTTGGATCTGTTTGCGAAATGGTGTTCGAAAAAGATGATGAAATGACTGAGTGCAAGATAAGGATTAGAGGTGAAAGGGTGGAACAAGTGAAAGAATTTGTCTATTTGGGGAGCCTCTTTACCAAGGATGGCAAGTGTGAAGGTGATATAGAAAGAAGAGTAAAAGCAGGAAATTGTGTAAACGGTGCATTGCACTCCTTTGTGAGCGGCCAAAACATCTCCAAAAGAGCTAGATTGGCTATCCATAATGGAGTGCTAGTCCCAACACTTATGTATGCTAGCGAGACTTGGGTATGGCAAAAGAAGCAAGAAAGTAGGATTAATGCAGTAGAAATGAGGTCCTTGAGAAGTATGTCTGGCGTTACTTTGAATGACAGGATACGAAATAGTGTGATTAGAGAACGTTGTGGACTGAAAGAGGATGTAGTGACAAGAATTGAGAAAGGAATGTTGCGTTGGTTTGGACATGTGGAGAGGATGAAGGAAGAAAGATTGACAAAACAAATATATCGAGCGAATGTGGATGGAAGGGCCGGTAAGGGACGACCCAGACGGACATACTTTGACCAAATAGAGGATGTATTAACAAAGGGCAAGATAAAAAGTACCCGAAACCGGCGTGCGTGCATGCAACGACTAATGAGTGTTGAGGAAGCGAAAGTGATCTGTCAGGATCGTAGCAAGTGGCAGTCCCTGGTCTCTGCCTACCCCTCTGGGATACAGGCGTGAGTTTATGTTATGTTATGTTATGTTGCGAAATATTGCCAAACGCAGCGTAGGACGACCACCAGCTCACTGGACCGACGATGTAAAGGCGCGATTAAACGACGCGGGCTAGCCCGATCCTACGCGAGCCGAGCCGTCCGTGGAGATGCGGCTCGGCTAAATACGGACGCAAGCCTGCTCGTTTAACACGTTCTCTGTCCCCATACAAGAGGTTTGGTACTACCCATACGTCCAATAGATTTTTGATTTTCAAATTTAGTAATGCTCTAATACTTTCCCAAAATATGCGTTTACAAATGGAAAATTTATTAATTTTCCCGGAAAAACACGATGACTCCGTACGGAGTCATGGACGTATGAACATAAATGTGTGTGACTCTATACGGAGTCATGGGCGTATGAATACAAATCCTTGTAACTCCGCTTAGAGTCACGAACGTATGACGATATAAATGTGTTAATTTTCAATGGTACCACCTACCACAATTATAGTATTTTTAATATACCCTCATATTAAAATGACCACTAGCTTGTGAATTGTGCATTCTAACGTTCTATGAAAGATATTCCGTAACTTGTGCAACAAAAATGGATAAAATACTTCGTGATACAGATATATTGCGAGTGTTGGAAAACAGTGACGTGAAGCTGAGTTCTGAAGAAGAAGAGGATATTGTTTTTGATCGGGAATCTCCTCCACCACTTCTACGTGAATCCATGGAAGACATCACCGATTTCATTCAAGCTGAAGAGGTATATGACCAGGACCTAGATACAGAAAACCAGTCTTTATTATCCAGTCTTGATATATTTTTCCCAAGTGATCCCCAGCTGCCAGAAGAATGGTCAATGCAAGTCAACGACCTGGCTACAGAACAATTCTCTGGCTGGGATATCCTTCCTCGTCGACTTATTCACTTTGACGAGAAGACGAGCGTTTTCTCTATTTTCCGCCAAATCATCGACGATAAAGTCATAAAACTCATGGTAGTGGAGTATAATAAGGGTAAAAAAGGCATCGACGTTTCAGATCAGCTAAGCAGCTACAATAACCCTTCTAGAAAAACTATGGTATGGTACAAAAAAATTGCCATAGACTTGTTGTCAATCGCTGTTATAAATACATATATTATTTACAACGAAGTCCGTAAGAACACTGGCCGAAAAAAACTTACTGTCTTAGCAGCTCATGAAGATATGATAAAAGAATTGCTTGCAATAAAAAATGAGGACGAACAGTCAACTTCTGCCACTGCAGAGCCATCATCAGGAAGTAAACAAAGTTTTGAGAAGATTGAGAAACCAAAAGGCCGAACCTCTAACATGAAATGCTGTGTAGGATTATAGATTATATAATAAACTTGTTTCAGAAGGTAAAAATTCAAAAATTTCTGGCGCAAAGGCTTCAAAAGTGACAACTTGATGCCTAAAATGTAAAAAAGCTTTGTGTCGTACTTGTTATAATGCTATTCATTGATTTGTTTTTCATTAAATACAAAACTTACATTTCAAAAATAGTTTAGTTTATGATGCCACATAAAAACTTCTTAGAAAAAAAAATACGTCGGGTTTTTTACGTTTTAAATACTTCATTTTCTAACTCATACGCCCATGAGAATATCTTTGCTCCAACTCACACGTCCACAACATAAATTCACTTTATTCTACCTTGCGAATGTGACTCCTACTGGAGTCATGGACGTCCCAGTCAGTACTCTCTGTGACTCCATGTGGAGTCACTGGACTGGCAACGTGTTAAACGACGCGGGGTAGCACGATCCTACGCCAGCCGAGCCGTCCGTGGAGATGCAAAACAAAATAGGTCTTCTTTCGTCGCGCGCTCTGTGACATCTGTTTAGACGGCGCGTATTAACACAAGCCGAGCCGCAGATGGCGCGCGCGCCTTTGATCTGTGTCGAAAAAACCGACAAGTGATGGATCGTGCGAACTTTGCCGAGCCGCGCCGAGCGCAGTTGTTTACACAGCGCGTGGCGCGGCGAACCACGAGCGGAGCCAGGCTCGGCTCGCGTGTTTGCGCGCCGTTTAAACGTCGCTTTGGCAGGTTGTTAATACCGCCGCATGGACATAGCCCCGTGTCCCTTTCTTGTTGTTTTTGTTTTTGGTCTAGTGTTTTGCCTTGTCTGTTTTTTCCTTGTTTCCTATGCCTTGTATAATGTCTGTAAGGCGATAAAAAACGTATTTCTTCTTCTTATTCAATTTTATTATATTATCACAATATTATAGTGAAAGTGAGAACACCTGCTTGAGAACCCCCCGTTATGAATTAATCATAGTCGGCGGGATCCCGTGAAACAGATAACGTCAAAGTATTTATTCTTCGAGTTGTTTGCGAATGCTAATCTAACCACTGCGGCCGCTTTGCATAAAGTTGTGGCTTGTTTGTTGTGCTTAACTTATTTGTTGCTCGTGTTTCGGGTACAGCCGACAGAAAATCAACCTTTACATTTTAGTAAGTCCTTTACAAGTCGCCCGTAATCAGCATGGGTAGTGCGATAGCACGAGTCACGCGTTTTCAGGCGCTAAAATGTCAGAATGACGGATTGGCTGAGGTATATGAACACCCTGGTTTCCTCACGAGGTTTTCGTTCATCGTTAGCGAGATATTGTTGCTATAAATTAGCAAATGTGAAATTCAACTTAGAAAACGGAGTATAGACACTGATTAGACAGGTGGACGGACCGTGAACTCCATTCAACGAATCGCGTCTTCGCTCCACGTTCCATCTGTGTGGCCCGCCTTAGGAGGGGACACTAATGGGGACAAAAAAATAACCCAGGTCTTGGAGGTCGTTGTTTCTGGTTCCCACGACACATGTAGTGTGGGGCCAGAAGCAATGTATGTGCCTGTATGTAAATGTTTATGTTTAGATAAAAATAAAAAAAATTAAATAACAAACCCGACGGCTGAGCATTAATTACTAAGCAGGCAGGACCCAAATTCAACAATGTAACTCAGTGCGTGGAACCTAGGTTGATTTCACCTCATCATCAGCCATTTGGCGCCCACTGCAGGACATAGGCCTCCCTCATCGTTTTCATAACCATGAGGGGTTTTGCCATAATCGCCACGCTTGGCAGGCGGGTTGGCGATCACCCGCTCTTCCCTACACTACTTTAATTGAATGCAGTAAAGATTATTTTGAAGTAAAACATCTCTCAGTTCAGCTTGCTAAAACCGCATGCAACAAATACATGTCGCCTCGGCGAGGGCTGTAAATCTGTAACTACGTGTTGTGTGCAATTCATTTAAATATCGTTGAGTAGAGCAAAGTAGCCATTACTCAAATTTTTTCACTCCATCTGCCCGAAATGATGCATTTTAATGCCTAAATTTAGGACCCAAAACACGATATTGTTGTTCAAGCTAAGATGCATCAAAGTAAATAGACTCAAAATTAGGTTTTGAATCTATTTACCTTTAGGTATCTTTAAGTAAATAGACTCAAAATCCAGTTTTGAATTTGCACTAATTTACTAAGAAGTCGGACTTCTCTTTCACTCTTGGGGATTCGTAGTTAAATTCGTCGAGTATTCTATTTCGCTCCAACCCAAGCAATAAGTTTTAAAACAGAGTTTGGAACTACTTACTGAACTACCAAACTCTTTGCTGCAAAACTTTTAAGTACCTAATTGTCAAATATTTGAAATTGGAACGAAAGTTATTTTTCTATGCAAAACATCAATAACATTGGCGCGCTTTTTTTGTCTATTTTCACTTATTTTCTCGGAAAAATGTCGTCAAGCGATGATGAGGCAACATAAGCAATTCAAAACCTCCTACCAGAAGTTACATTTGAGTGGTATGTAAGTGTTATCTTTTATTTCATTCCTTTCAGATGGTAGTGAAAAGCAGAGTGTTCTACACGGGCGCAAATAATTTTTGGTCTCGGTAGTGTTGAATCCATCGCTCCTTCAGCGATTCGCCTCAGTTCGCTCTGGATTCAATTTCACAACCTCGACGCAAAAATTTTGTTTGCGCCCTTGGTGAACAATCTACTATTTGATTCGTGCCGCTAGATGGCGCCAGTACCCCGTAACTCATTGCGCAGTTTGAGGTAAAAATTAACGCTTACTTATAGACATTTCACGATAAACTAACGGCCGTGTCACCCGACGCAGCCCCACCCACTTTTATCCTAACTCCATGCAAGCAAACTTGCGTCCACACTGCACAAAGCTAGAGGAGGTATAATTATTACACAGGGAACTTACTCATTGTCTTTCCCATCGATTGATTTTCCCGCCTTACGAATTAGCTCGCTAGCTAGTCTCGCTTTGTATTGAAAAACCGAAAATTGTCAAAGGAAATAATTATCTAACATGTTCGGTTGCTATGGGTAAACGGGCTTTCAAAAGGGAGGTCGAGTCAGCACCAGAGTCTCTCCTTTTTTGTTCTATAATATCTCCTGTTTCTTGCGAGAAAAGATCTATCCTAGTGCCATTTAGAGGATTATCGGCTCCTGAATTGAAATCTAATGAATTACTAGATTAACGCTTAATTTATGACATAGTCCCGCTATTGGTACCTTCAAGAAGCGGTTGAAATAGCATTATCTATCCCTATAATAACATTGAGCTATATATATACACACACACATATATGACGTTATAAAGTAAGTTATATATGTTAAATATTAGGGGTTAAAGTATGAAATTGCCGTTTTATTGCAATAGGTTCTTTGAATTGACATAGAATCTTCATGGTTTGAGGTTTTCGAATGAAACTTTTTTCAAATGGTTTCTATGATGTTTTTTTTTTAAAAAATGTGAAGCATTTGAATATCGACTTTCAATTGTTTTTGTTATTCAATTTAGACAGGAAAGATGGATACTGAGAAAATTCGAGTGATTATGAGGCACCCATTTTTCGTATTTTTTTATTTTATTGATTTGACGCAAGTGAGTCAATATTGTGGGTAAGGTAACGTTAAGCCATGCCGCTAATTCCTAGGTAGTTTGACTAGGGTCGGCTTCCACTATCTCCCTTAATTCATTGTTATTCACCTGTGTGGGCGGTCTTCCTCGTGGCTCGTTCTTTAAGTCGAAATTTCCATCACGAAAGCGTTTAAACCAAAATCGCACGGTGCGTTCATTAGTAGACCCCTCTCCAAACGCAGCATTGATATTGCGGGCTGTTTCTGCCGCGTTAGTTCCGCGTCGGAACTCGTATTCAAAAATCACTCGAATTTTCGCAGTATCCATCTTTCTTGTCTAAATTGAATAACAAAAACAATTGAAAGTCGATATTCAAATGTTTCACATTTTTTAAAAAAAGAACATCATAGAAACCATTTGAAAAAAGTTTCATTCGAAAACCTCAAACCATGAAGATTCTATGTCAATTCAAAGAACCTATTGCAATAAAACGGCAATTTCATACTTTAACCCCTATTGTATATAAAGTAAGTTCCCAAGTTATCCGTCGGGAATTGTACCCAGGTGAAATACATACAGGCTGCTTAATACAGTACATACAGTACATACAGTAAGTAGGTACCAAAGTAAATTATCTCTGTAAATCAGTGGTGTGCGATAAAGAGTTATCTAAGCACCACGAATTTTGAGTGTTTTGAGTGGTTTGAGAGCCAGGACCGCCGGTCATTGTTCTGATAGGTTGAGAGGCGGTACTAATAGAATAGTTCGCTAAATTTTCGAAACAAGATTTCTCAACTCAATATTTTACGTCTTTACTTAACAGTAATCGTCTAAATAGATAGCATTTTTAATCACTAATTACTTTATGGCGAGCTGTGGTAGCGGAGCGGTAGGACGTCTGCTTCTCATTCGTTAGGTCGTGGGTTCGAATCCCGGCATGTACTAATGACTTTGTTTTCTAAGTTACGTACATTCACAAATGTACGATTAGCTAACCGTGAAGGAAAACGTCGTGAGGAAACCGTAGTGTCTGAGGTATTTACATACCTCAGCACTTGCTACGTACAATGGCCCAACTGTGAGGCTAAGTGCGGAAATCTCCAGCCTAACTAGACTACTTAACGGCGGCTTTTAAACCACACAGATTTCAGCAATCTATTTATCGTGTGCAATATAGAGTTTTAATCTAATCTAGTCTACAAGAGAGCTGGTTATTTAGCGTTAGCATGAACAGCAGTACGGTCTGGTCTCAGTACAAAGCTTCCACATGTCCAAGGCTTAGCTAGGGATGGTTTAAAGCAACAATGTCAAGCTCTGAGAGCTCAGCTCGATAGTTATCAGTCGTCGACTAATCCCTCGGCCACCTATTTTCAGAGACACCAGTACCTACCACGCGACTTTTACTCTAGTTTCGGATGGTTTTTCGTGCGTTTTGTTAAGTGTACATGTTAATAGAGGCCTTTTAAAATCCTTGGACGTCTTATCCTTGAAGTTAATAGAGATGACCAAGTAATACACTCGAGTGTTAGGGGAAATGGAATATCCTGTTATTCAATTCACTTGTGTATTTAAGTTTGTTTTTATGTGTCACTCATCCAGGATAAAAATAAACTTAAATACACAAGTGAATAAGGTAAACTAACATATCCCTTAGAGTATTCCACTATGCACACAACTAAATGCAGTTTATGAAGACCAATGTTTTGTAAAATAAAAATTCTTCACATTGCGTTCACAACCAGTTGCGAATCAAGGGAACTTTTTCCTTAACCGCAACTAGGCGTTAAGTAGTAATAATATCATACATTTGTATATAGTCATGTGAAGCATTGATATCTTGCTTAAATAATGTTGCCATTGATAAGTAATTTCAGAAATTATAGATTGCAGCGTAAAGATAGTTTTTTGAACTAGGTTTGAACTTGCCGCGTTTCTTTTGACAGCTCTCGATAGATAGAATAATGGTAAAGCTTTATCTTTGTAAACAATATTGAAAAATAATTAGGCTAAGTGAATAAATGTAACTGTTTTTAACTGGTATTTAGAATCGTTCAGATTTTGGTGTGCGTAATATGATTATAGGGGCTGAGCATGACGGTTCAGTTTTCACTATTCGGAAAGAGCGTCAAGTGCTCCTAAGAAGTTTTCACCTAAAAAAACCGAGCTCATCTATCAACGCCATAAAAGTGAAAATCAAATTACTTCAAGTCTCCCTCTATTTATCCTCCTTCTAGTTACAAAGGCGTTTGATAAAATTATGAGGGCTTTGTTATGCAGTTTCGTTCTTAAAAATATGCCACTGGACGATGTTTAAAACAATTTACATAACAGGCCTAAATTACAGAGCTTTCGTTCTGGATGTCTGAATTTCGGAACGCATTCTGTTTGTCACACACACACACACACACACACACACACACACACACACACACACACACACACACACACACACACACACACACACACACACACACACACACACACACACACACACACACACACACACACACACACACACACACACACACACACACACACACACACACACACACACACACACACACACACACACACAAAACAAACAGCTGATTCTCGTAAGAGTGCCTTTCACGTTCAAAGTTATTTTGATTAGTACCTATTAGGCAATTTTTCATGTTCCTAGTTATTGAAATATCATGTGCCTAAAAGGTTATTGTTATGTTTTGAAGTTATAAACGTTTATTAACTTTCTTTTTTTAGTTTTAATCGATATCAAGAAAACTATTAGTTGCCTAGTTGTCCTCATAGGATTACTAATGGTTGACCAAAAAATTATTGACAAATGGTCATTCGACAAACAACGTTTAACCAAATGTTCATTTGGCAAACGAGACATTTGACAAAAGTATCATCTTACAAAAACTCACTTAGCAAATGATCCATTAGCAAACACTGTATTTGTTAAATGATTTGAATATTAAAATGTCAATTGACCTTTTTTAATTTCACCAAATAATATGTTTCGCAAATGAAGCATTTGTCCAAATGTCATTTAACAAAATGTTATTTTATAAAATTGCACTTCTTTTTTCAACATTACGATTTAGTCTGTTGGGTAAATTATTCCGCTACCCGCGTATCGCCGTGAGCATGAATTTGTTGCACTGACATTTGAGGATAAATGCATTATTTGGTATCATTTTATATTTACAGGTAAGCTACAAGATTAGATACTTAGGCATTCAATTAATTTTTAATTGAATCGTCATCATCATGAATTTAAATGAATGTTCATCATTAATAATCTAAAAATATTGGCCATACATAAATCAACAGTAGTATTTTCTGGCGCTTCGCCGGCCGCTGCCGCGGCACGCTCGCTTCGCTCGCTCGGCTCGCGCATTTTGTGGTCACTGTTCTAACCTAACCTAACCAAAATTTGTCTAAGTTTTTTGGTACCTATGTTTTTTCCATTCTGTCTAGATAAAATATATCAACTAATACTTAAACTATTTTACTTTTTTTTATTTATTTTCCTCAATTTCTTTATTCGTCTACGAAAATTGGCCATACATAAATCCACAGTAGTATTTTCTGGCGCTTCGCCGGCCGCTGCCGCGGCACGCTCGCTTCGCTCGCTCGGCTCGCGCGTTTTGTGTTCACTGTTCTAACCTAACCTAACCAAATTTACCTATTTTTTAATAAACGAAACATTTGTCAAATAATACATTTTATCAAACGTTTTTAGACCAATAGTAGTTTTGTCTGATAACTCAGTTGTTAAATGTTCATTAAGTAAAATAATTATTTGTAAAATGTAAATTTAAGTGTTGATCATTTGGATAAGTGAGTCATTTGTAAAATGATTAGTAGTAAAATGATCAATTGGCGAAAGCATTTTAATTTAAGCAAACAATGTTTGCCAAGTGTAATTTTGACAAATGACTTTTGGTCAAACAGCAGGACTCCGTCCTCATAACATAAATCCCGCACAACATCTCAGGGAGAAGGCAGTGGCTGAAAACCAGCACTGCCCGGGACTGACACCTTATTTTATATCATAACCTAGTTAAGCCTGAATTTGTTTTAAGTTTTAATTTGATGAGGCAATAAATAATTTTTTATCTTATCTTTATCTATTTCAATCCACAACTGGTTACAGCAAGACTCTATTAATATAGACTATAAAAAGTGCATTTCCGTTTGATATTTAACTGTAGTACTTACTAATTAAAAGTTAGGTAACAAGCATTCTGCATACTGATAACTGATACGCTCTGTTATTATTTCATGCTAAATATTATGATCTGAAAACCTATTAAGAGGCCAAAATTCCACCCGTACCGGGACTTGAACCCGCGATCTCTGGCTAATCGTGCCTGCGCTCTCCCAACTAAGCCAGTGGGCAGCGGCGAAATTTGGAACCTCTTTACAAACTTCTCTGAATTACGTACAGGCAGCGACATCTGGCTGAAGTAATTTACATCACTTGCAGCCCCGAAAAGTGGGTAACTTTTATGCAGTTAGATTGAGAATTTTTTGCCTCTAAATAGGATTTTAAAATTGTCCTCAGCACGGATTAGTGCAACAAAAACAAAATAATTAAGATCTGAGGAAGAATCAGGCAGCGGCTGAATGGATGAAAACGGGCTGATTGATTGAATTGTTGAAGTATAGAAGATTGAATACTTAGTGTCTTGAATACGATTATCAAAATACACGTCACTGTGTATTTCTCGTGCTAAGTTGTTTTGCAGAGGCTTATTTTACAAAACTGTTCTGGATAACTGCCCATACATTACGCGCACCCAAATCCTGAGCGATTCCAATCGTATTACTGTTAAATTACTTACAAATTGCTATCACAAATGTCAGGATTCCGACAGGATTTGCTTTTGGTGTATTTGGCTCCTGTTCTGTAAAATACGCTACCTCTAGTTTAACGTCCTAGCTTTGCATCCTGATTCATGTACAAACATTGGTCTTATTACTGTCATGTTACACAGCTATAACATAAAAAATCAAATTGAGAAATCTTGAAAGCCCACGTAGCATAAGCTGTTGTGAAATTCATTGTTACTAAGTCTGAAAGTGTATTAGTTAGCTGCTTTTGCCGAGTCTTAAAATTAAAATCGGATTATCAGGCAATTTTTCTTCTCGTAGATTAATAATTCGCGCAGAGTGTAGCCTGGTACAGTCGCGCAAAAAACCTTGACCTTACCATATTACCATAATTATATTGATTTCTAAAATAACTTGCAAATCAATAATTATTTAATTATAAACAGTGACTAGACTAGTCTTGCTATGTTTTTTTTTTTATTTAAGGATATTTTGTAAGTAGGTAACTGCCACGTCTTGTCAATTAATAAAAATGTTGATAAGAACAATATGTAAAAGTAGTAAAAGTAAAGAATGGTTTATTGCTCATAACTTAAAAGTAGGTACATTTTCCAGCGGCACCCACACTAGGAGACCCCGTATCGTGGGTGCCAGTTTTGTCATAAGTTGTATTATGGCAATAATACAGAACTTATCATCCAGATACTTAAGCTAAATTAAAAAATAAAGTCCATAGCATGCAATAGAGATTTTTTTCTTTTATCTAGTTATAGTTAGTAGTGCTTCGGTGTCATCATAGTTTAGGGTGGCCAACCATTTAGTTATAGTATTTTACATTTTTTTCATGAGGATGTTTTTATGTCACAATACTTAAGCACTTTGTTACAAACATACGTGTGGCGCTGATGGCGCGTATGTCTTTAATTATTTTACATATTAGATCGATAAAATACTCTTCATTGTACACCAAAAATAATATTTATAGTCGCCTATGCCACATAGCTTAAAATGGGCGTCCGACTGGTTAACATTTACGGCATCTTCAGAAACTGCCAACACACCGAACATTATTCTTCTCGGCGTTCAAACTTATGCAATGGTTTATGTAAACAGATTTCAGTAAAAAAAAAAAAACAAATTTATGCTATGTTTAAAGCTTCCGCCAGCTGCGAGCCAGCAAAAAAAACTATTTTGGAGCAAACAGACACTTTTCCAGCTACCTGTACTTAGACGCGCAACTCCTAATGAGAATTTTAATTGCAACAATGGTGGCACGTTGCGAACTAGCTCCCAGTTCGGAGCTCTCCCAGTTACGCGGTTTTGCTACTGGGGCGTTCACACACCGCTCGTTTCATTGACAATCTGAATGCAAGTCCATGCCTTTGCAAATAAGAACAATTTAACGTCGAAAATGTAAGGAGAGATCCACAGTAGGTACGTCAGTGGACTGAAAGATTGACACTGCCGCTATTCCACTTACTGTTGTCTTTTCGTACCGAAGTTTTTTAACTACAGGTGTAAATAAAGCTCTAACCAACTGAGGCAATGGATAGAGCTTGTCTAATATTTCCATTTCAATTCCTATCGGAAACATCTCAGGTTCCATTCGTATTTTCTCAAATGTTTTGGGTTGAGTTTTTAGATAACCTGTTTTTCAGAGCCTAACAGCCAATTGCCAAAAATTAACCTCTTTCCAAACATATTACGTCCTCTATTTAATTTTTTCCCCTTTAGGGGTTGAATTTCCGAAAAAGCTGTTACAACTGATTTTACTTCAATATAAAAAGAAGTTTAAACGATAATTTTCATATTTCCAACCTATTGTATGGGATTGAAATTATGTAATAATAATAATAACTTTCACACAACACAATCACTTGTCCTGGTCACAAACTAGGATACTCTGTGCTACGGTAACCAGGCAAGGACATCATAAACATGTAAATACATTCAGACTGAGGTCATTTGTACAAATGCACGGCGGCCCCCAGTGGGAATCGAACCCACGACCTCCGGCACGGCAATCGGACGAAATACCGCTAGGCTAACGAAGCAGTCTTCACAATGTTTTATTGACCAGTATTTGTGACAATGACCTCAATTTGACACAGCTGTGAATTATGAATCGACCAAAAAATCACTGCATACTGGCAAATTCCACGATAATTTGGAAATTATTGTTATTTATTTTGTTATTATTATTAAAGAAGAAGAAGAAAGAAAAATATATTTATTATTAAAAACTCAAACTACAAAATTACCAGGGGTCCTTGCACTAGGCTTAGCCTGTATCGTATTATGTATTATGTTGGTACATCTTAACATTCATTCATTCATTAACATTTTTTTTTAATTATTTATTATTTATGTTGAATTTTATGAAATTAATTTCTCAACCAAGACCCAAAACGGAGAAACTAAAGCAAAAAATATTTTTCCATTTCGCTCGTCCCTAAGCTGAAACTTAAAAAAAAATAACGACCTCAGAGTCCAAAAAAATCTCAAAAAGAAGATAAAACTTGTTTACAAATAATCAAAAATTCTTTCCTTCGCGGATGTTGCCCTAGAGGCCTTTAAAACTGGCAAAGTGTGAGGTGGTTTTATAATTTAACCATCTGTCAGCTTTACTTTGAGATTTTATTCTGTTGAAGTGACAGACAAATGGAAATTTGGTCCAATAAGGTGCTCCATGCTGTCACCATACATTAGCGTCACCAATGGAAAAACCGGACAAGTGCGAGTCAGACTCGCCCACTGAGGGTTCCGTAAAAATTTGTAGGTACTTACATTATGGTTAGGTTATTACTATTTATAAGTAGGTAGTAAATATTTCAGGAACCGAGTCTTGCAGTTTTTTCCAAGCTTTTCTCGAAATTCAAAGACATTTTTTTATGATTTAATTACAAATGTATAGTTTTCAGATTTTTCCCTCTGCTTGTAGTATAAGACGACATTACTTGTCAAATTTTATAGTTCTAGGTTAAACATCTGCCGGCTAAACGGTTAATTATAGAAACGTGACAAAATGCAAGGTAGTAGCACATATAATAAACTAACAAGGAGAACTATCACGGCTAACTACCGCGTTTCATGCCACTACAAGTCATAGTTTATTATGACAATTCGATGTACGTTGCATTGCCGATTAGAACATTTAGTCTTCTTACTTATTAATCTGTGGGTTTATCAGTTATGCAATGTAGATAGAATTGTCATAGTAAATGATGTTTAGGATTCATTGCCAATGGCAGAAGGAAAGCAGTTAATTTATGTACATGGTTTATTCACACTGAAAGTAAACTTGCACGGTTGAAATGATAAGTAGTTAACACTGGCGGGGTTCTTGGGGTAAATTATAAAATATCATATATACAACTTCAAAAAACCGTGTTTTATTTCGATGAAGCGGAATGATAAACAACAAAAAACGGAATAAAATATAACTTCGCAAGTAATGATGTCAACAGTACTGATTCATTGAAAGGTTAGTGGTAATGTCAAAATCACAGAGAATCTAGGAATGGGCGAAATTTTGAATTAATAAAACTGATACAAAATAGAATTAAAAAAAAACAAGGATAAAGTAAAAGGTAATGGTGTAAAAAGGTTACACATTGACTAACTGAAATAACTAAACGGACATACAGGAAAAAAAACAATTCTCATACCAGTTACTCCACGACTATGCCCGGCCAGCTACGCTTGGCGTTCGCAGGTCGAGCAAGGAGGTTCGAACCTGCGCGCGGCTGACTGCCAGCTTTTAACGTGGTGTAGAGTCAGTCAACCCCACACATAAATTGTAGCTCTATGAATAGGACCCTGTTAAAGTGGTCGGAATGTAAGAAGCCCGTTTTGACAGCTACACAAAATTGCATTTTACTTTGGGTTTACTTGAACAAATACATAAAAAGACACATACTCTGGCATATTATTCAACGCTCGAAAGAAAAAAGAGATTTTATAGCCGGAAAACTTACTCACAGTTTAGATTTTTAATGTTTTGATCTCAAACTAGGTTAGATTCTATTGTTTTTGTCTGTCAAAACGGGCTTCTTATATTTTGACGACTTTAGTACACTTCGAGTACGGAACTCTAAAACAACAATCTTAAAGAGGCCTCTATTTTTCCAGCCACTGAACCCCAAAACTCCGCGCGGTGTTTTCGCGGCGCTAATTAAGCAGAATGACCCTAATTTAAGGTTTCGCCTTCCGAGCTCTAATTGAAATAAACGTAGAGTGTTAATTACAGAGCCGGCGGCCTCTGATCCCACTATGCTCAGTGGAAACCCTTCATTTATCCTTTCAATACGGGAACGCGGAAGGGGAGAGGTGGCTCTACTTTGGATCTTTGTCTAGGTCGATAGATAAATCAAAATGAAAATCAATTTTTTTAATTCAAAATAGCACAGAAACTGTGACTTAATGAACGTTACAAGTTAAAATAGATGTCAATTTCAAAATCTAGTTTATTTTGGAGAAAAAATGGATAAAAAACTCCAAACTTAGTCTTTTCGATTCCTTAATTTACAGGATTTATATAAATATTCTTAAACTCATGCATTGAACTGGCTTTAATTCCAGACATCGTTGTTAGTTCCATAGTTGCATATACAAATAAACACCATTTGTAAATTTCAAACCGATTGAAGGATGATTCTTCTCTTCATGCTGAACAACTTTTGTTCTATAAGTTTCATTAACTCCTGAACTGCCCTCGCGGAACGCAACGTATAGGTGGCCCATACTAAGTTGGACACAGATCTGTGTCGCGGCAGACGAGTGGTTAAGTCGCGAAATAATACAATATTCAGTCCAAAATTTCAAATATAATATAGAACAAAGAAATAAAATATAGGACGACATAAGAAAACATACAGGACAAACGTTGTATAATATGATGAGAAAAATTTACCCTGAATCGGTTTAAAATTTACAAGTGAACACCGTGTGTAGTAACACTTAATTATAAAAAATAAATAATTACACGGACATTAATTTCTTAAGAAAAGCGTACACACGGCGGTATTGTCACTAAAAGTGATCTCTTCCAGACAAACTTTCATGCAGCTCATGTAGCCGTAGTTGGAGTTAACCCTTAGTATTCCGCAGTTAGCTTTATATTTAGGCCACTATACGAAGCAAGGGTTAAGCTATGTGAACAATTGACACCCGGGTTCTCTGGGTTCTCCACGAACAGAGTCAGGAAAGACACGTGTGGGGGCCAACTAAGGAACGAAGCGCAAGCAGCACTCCAGTTTCAAAATTTGATTAAATAAGGCCGTGACGCCAAGCCCCGCCCGAGTAGGGGCCTGAAATGTTGAACATTTCACTCTAATTAAAGTTACATCGAATTTTGTCCGATGTATGTTTTGATACTTTGCTAATCTTCATCCGTGAAGCGGTGACCGACAATTTGTTAACAGCCCGCAATCATTGCGCGGGGACGATGATTTATGGAGAGAAAGTTGTGGCTTCCTCTGCGTGATTTATTTTGTTATTTCAAAATCGCTGATGTTGAGATGTGACCGCAATACGACTAACGTGGCCTGCCCAGTTCCAGTACTGGGCAGGCCACGATAGTCGTATGGGTCCAGTCAGACAGATGGGCGCAAATTTCCACGGAGTGGGTTCCACGCGCCGGATATAGCAGACGTGGTCGGCTAAGGCAGAGACGGCGGGAGGAACTATCAACCTTTTTGCCCGGATGGGAGATGACTGCTCAAGGCTGAGGGGTGTTGAAGATCATGGGTGGCCTTTGTCCAGCAGTGGGAAACAAACAGGGCTAAAAGTTTTTTTTTTATTAATACCCACGTAGGGCACAGGCCGTCTCTCAGAGAGAGAGAGAGAGAGAGAGAGAGAGAGAGAGAGAGAGAGAGAGTATAGGCCTAATCTTCACGAGTGCCCACTACGTATTGCAAAGTGGTAGCGATTGGTATTTCTACCAATTTTCACAGGCAGACCAGGAAAATCAATTTGGGTTTTGCCATAATCGCCACGCTTGGCAGACTTTTTATAAACAAGATCGGTTATCTTCACTTGATTTTTATGAAACTTCCGACAGTAAGATATCATTGAAAGATCCAATCCGATCTATTCATGGATTGTTTTGTGAAGATTTAATTAAGTAACACATTAAATCCCATGATACGGATTTACTCTAGTGTGGGATACATAATTATTCTCCATAATAACCACTCTGTTGGTACTTAAGTAGTCTATGTTAAATTAATGTTAATTAGTATTGGTAATCATGCTGGATTTTGTAAGCTTATTGCAAACAAAATCAATAATACTTGTAAGGCTAGAAACTACAATACTTGTGATCATGTTAGGTGGGTACTTACTTATGCCAACTTATGTATTAGATTTAAGATGACTTTGGGCCGGTTTCTGAGTTGCGAATTTCACTAAGTAAATACTTAAGCGACGTTCTGTCATGCTCTTTTCTGAGGAATTCGAAGAGACAGCACTACCGTTAACTATTTACTTAGCGAAATTCTCAATTCAGAAACTGGGCATTTGAGAAAAGTTGGTCAGCGTGGAGCTTTTTTTCGCTGTGTTCTTCTCTGCTACAGCTCGATTTGAAGACATCGCATATGTTATTCAGCAAACAGAATATAAATTATTTCCGTTGAAATATGTTTTGTTATCTCTGAAGGAAATGTCCGGCAACCTGCAGCCGACGATCACGAGACGCATACAGGCTTTTTTGCCAACATAAAAAACCAAATTCTCTTTCGCACTCTCTCGAGTACACTCGAAACACTGACTGATAATACTACCTCAAGGAAATGCCTTCACTCTTTTCTCGATTCCACCTCCGTTGAGTAATTGAATCGACGAGACTTTAAAGAACGTCTTGGAATACGGGTGTCAGACCTAGCAAATATACACAAAAAAATATAAAAATCGGTGAAGCCATTTCGGAGGAGTTAAATTCAATTAATTTATTTTTATGTCATGTGCTCTAGTGCACAGTAAAGGCTATTCTTATCTTATCTTATTTTACAAAAATACAATCTTATTTTATTAACAATGAGCCCTGCACTAGGACACCCTGTATCGCTGGGCTCGGGTACGCTGCAGTTAGGTAATAAACACCGTGACACGAGAGTTTTGCATATTAGATATACGCTATGTCATCAATTTTATAAGCGAGGAATTCAACATACACATGAAAACATTTTGCAATAAGCTGTTTTTTTAGTTTAATTTTGAACGCGAACTCACTGTTTGCACCCGTAATATCCATACCCATGAGGGTGGCGATTCGTATCAACCAATGAAACTGAACATGCTATGTTAATCTATCTGTCTTGACCTTCATTCCTCAACCTACCTTACAGGGGCCGTGCAGGTCTCCGCATATCTAGTACAAAACACAATAGAAAGACAAACGCTTTATGCTGGTTGCATTTTCCTCGGTCTTTTATAGCGCATTAATGCGAGCGTAGCAGCCATTAAATCGCGCGGGGCGCCTTAACGACTCCCCATAGTTCAGGCCCAATCGCTGGATTAAGCTGCTATTTGTATCAGACCCTTGCCGATGGTACTTGAGTGAAATTTCTGGAGGCGAGGAATTTGACTAAGAAATGGAGAACTTGCACTTAAAAAATATTTTTATATTTTTTTTAATATTTATATGTTTTATTGACACAGCCAACAGGTATTAAGCACAAAAATACAGAGTTCTTACACTAATGTGGTTCTTGACTAGCCTAATACCCAATAACAGGCGTGCAACAGTATTCAATACATTTTTGAATTATAACTAATGGTAAATAATTGACAGATCAGATTATTAGACAAATTACATTAAAGTGAACAGTAACAATTATTATTTTACTTATATTATATATTATAAATTTTATTTATTATTGGCGGGACTTGGTTACAGCATTTTTGTTTTCCACTGACCAATACGGTCAGCAAATATATCCAGTTCCATTGGCCTCTCGAGAGAATTGTGAAGAGTTTGAAGACTATGAAGAGGTGCTGATTTACCTAGATTTGTGCGTACAGCGCTGGGTTGGAACGTGGAAGCCCTTGACAATCGGGTGTTGGGGCGAGGTACAGAAAAGTTTAATTTTGCCAGAAGATGTGGCTCGTTGATCTACAATATTCGAGTTGCGACCGAACCAGTGAGTTGTATATAGTTATTAGGCTGTCTATGTGCTTAAAGTGCTTCCTCATTCGCTTTATAAAACCCAACATCTTGTTATATACCTCCGCTAAGTGGCTCACATGAGCATTGAAGCTTAATTTACCATCAAGGATCACACCCAGTGTCTACTTCTTGCAATATTTCCTGGTTTAGAGTATATTGCGTAGGTTTAGGACTTTTTTTCCCCCGAATTTTGTGTCTTAATTTTTTTACGTTAAATATCATTCTTTTTGCTCTGCACCACTCATTAACGCTTGTTAAATCTTCTTGAAGCAACATTGAGTTTTAACATTGTTGATTTAAAATTTCTTTATATAACTTTAAATCATCGGCAAACAATAAACAATTTAATTTTTTTATTACTGTAACTATGTCGTTTATAAAGATATTGAATAAGAGCGGGCCTAGGTGTGATTGTTTTAATAGAATAGGAGAGGACACGTTAAAAGATAAATAAACGTGGTATTTTGTTTTCTCTGCGACTAATACTTTTTATAATATAATCAGCCGAAAAGTCAAAATAGTCACATGGTACTAAAACGCGCCAAACAAATCGAGCTTAGACTATGACGTCACTGCCTAACGTAACGCTTATAATGTATGAAGCGTTTATCAATATTTGAGTTATCTCGTAAAATGATGTTTTTATGCAAAAAGCGTTAAAACAAAACGACAAAACGAAATCTTTTCGCATATTTTGTGATCCCGAAAACCCCAAAAAAATATTTATATTGCTTTATTTTTAAAATTTTCTTAGGTTTTTATACGACTTCCATGGTATCAAAGCAAAGTCACTCCAATCTAAGTTAGACGCAAGTTCCCCATTGTCTTAATCCGGTTTTGAACGCTGACGTCATAAGCCGAATGATGATGATACTTAGGTAAATAAATTCTTAATTCACTAAGGATTTGAGCGTTTTAATGTAAAACCTTAGCCCGTTACTTACCTGCTTACCTGCCCCAATGATTTAGGTAAACATTACATCATAATATATATTACAACTAAATTATCGAGTTTTGTGATCTTGAGACCTTTGCATACCCGAAAATATTACGTCCCTGTGTTACACGCCTACACAAACGTAACATCATCCTGAAATACACGAAAATCACATTTTCCTTTGATCCCGACCGGTGTCAATCGAATGCTCGATATTTGATGTTGATGAATTGATTAATTTTCTCCAGTGATTAGGTAAATAAGACCTTTAACTATCAATCGGAGATTTCGAACGAGACATAGGCCTTAGAGAGAGAGAGAGAGAGAGAGAGATAGGAAAAAATAAATCGGCCGTGCGTGTCGGACTTGCGCACCGACGGTTCCGTACTCGCGCCTGGCCTTTTTTTGTTATTTGTCGTTAGAATATATAATAAGTCCGTAATCTCGCCAAGTTTGATGCCTGTATGTACAGTTTTTACCACAGAGCATAACCAAAAAAAGGCTATATTTATTTGTGATTTAATTACAAATGTATAGTTTTCACATATTTCCCTATACTTGTTGCTTATGACGGTACCTTTGTATTACTTACCAAATTTCATAGTTCTTGGTCAACAGAAAATGCCCTATAAATTTTGAGCGGTGGTAGCCTAGTGGGTAGAACATTGGACTCGGAAGCGAGAGACCCAGGTTCAATTCCCAGTGCGGGCATGTACCTATGACTTTGTTATCTAGGTTATGTACATTTGTCAAGTTATAGTAGCAATACCACTCGCTAACCGTGAAGGAAAAAATCGCGAGGAAACCTGAGTGTCTAAGCTATTCACATACCTCAGCGCTTGAAATCGCCAATCTGCTGTGGGCCCATACTCTCTCTCTGAGAGAGTGTATCCAATATTAAGGACCAAGACCCACCCAGAAATCTCCTTAATGATATCGCTTTAGTACAATCAGTTTTAGCGTATTGTCTACCGATTTGGGGAGGAGCACCAAAGATGAAATTTCTTGAGTTGGAACGAGTGCAGCGTAGTTTAATTAAGGTGATGTATTTTATAAAGGCACGACATTCCACAGACAGTTTATATCAAGAAAGTAATTTACTTTCTATTGAAAATTATTCGTATCGCAAACCCTATTAGAAAAACACAAAAACTTACCGTTAGACCCTAAAATACAAAGAAAAAGAAGAAATTATATCGAAAAAAGCAGCATTTATTCAAACAAATTTATGTGTGTAAGTTTGTAAGAATCATGCCTGAACTCGTGCAACCCACGTAAGTGTTAACTAGTAAAAGTTAATTAAGATCTCTTCTCAATAGTTGACACGGCTTAATACACTTAATAATCCATAAACAATCCAATCACTTGACCCACGTATCAAAAACACGGAAACACAACCAGACTGAAGGAACACACAACATAAACTCACGCCTGTATCCCGAAGGAGTAGGCGGAGACCAGGGTTTGCCACTTGCCACGACTAATACGTAATACGTACCTAATAATATTATGAACCTATTTACTGCCTATTTGTACATATTATGCATTGTTCAATTAAAAAAACCGGCCATTTGCGAGTCGGACTCGTGCACGAAGGGATCCGTACCATTCTCTATAGATACAACATTTGTGGCAATAAATTCATTCATTCATTTATTCATTCATTCATTCATTCATTCATTTGAATATTTCAAGCGTCTACCTGTAGCCGTCATTAACATCGAGCAAAAAACGGCAAAAAAATCACGTTTGCTATATGAGAGCCCCCCTTTAATATGTATTTTATTCTGTTTTTAGTATTTGCTGCTATAGCGGCAACAGAAATACATCATCTGTGAAAATTTCAGCTGTCTAACTATCACGGCCTGGTGACGGACGGACGGACGGACGGACAGCGGAGTCTTAGAAATAGGGTCCCTTACCCTTTGGATACGGAACCTTAAAAACGAACATTTATGACACATACACTACTAAACTAACTCAAGAATGAATTCTGTCACAGGGAGTCTCGGAAGTCAAGGACTTGATTTAACGCTGGTGCCCCTGCGTATTCTGGTGCCTCAGCGTATTCCTTAACGACGTGAGGGTACGTTGTATTATGTTAATTTTCCCCAGTTAATTAACATTTGAGCCTGTCACAGCTGGAATACCGGACATTGCTGTGGCTATCGTGTTATTGCATTCTCTGTGTTGTTATTGGTATGTATTATGATTTCGCGAAATGAAAATTAAAAAATTAAAAATTTTATTTGTACCCAACACGAAGTATTTTACAACAAAATTAATTTAAAAGCAACTGCTTATTGAATGAAAATTTTAACATAGCAAGGAAGGCGTCAAATATTTTAATAATTTTATTTGAACAGCTCTCATGCCTATGCTAGGTAATAACCTGTGTTACAGACATCAGCGTACATATATAATACATATATATTACATGTTAGTTGTAAAGTCACCCTTAATGTAACTGAGTAGAGTGCGTGTAAAGGTTGGTGTGCTGTCAATTGTATAGTTGACAAACGGCTGTACTTCGTAAGAAAAAGGTTGTTTTACTAGTTGCTAGCTAGTCTCTTTTTAATCCGTGAAAAAAATGTATTTACTACCAAATCATAAGCATTTTGTACCATTTAAGAATGGTACAATGTACATTTGACAGTAGTAAACCAGTCATTATAGCAATGTTTGATACAAACAAGATTTCTCAAAACAAAACAAGATTTTCAACTCATTTTTTTTTCGTCTATACTTAAAAGTAATAGTCTAAATGGACGTAATTTTAATTACTAATTACATAACCACGGCTTTCAAACTACTCCGATTTCAGCATGTATGTATACACACAGCATACACCAAATAGGAGATTTATTAGGAAGAGCAAGATAAAAAGTACCCGAAACCGGTAAGTGCGCATGGAGAGATGAATTTTGATGAACCTTAAGAGGTTTATTCGTGTCCTCTAAACGTATTATAAAAGTTTCATTGCGATCCAAAATATTGTAGAAATATAAACGGGACAAGTGCGAGTCGGACTCGCGCACGAAGGGTTCTGTACTATTATCTATACAACATTTGACACAAAGATCGAGAAAAAACCGCAATAAATCACGTTTGTTGTATGGTAAGCGCCCTAAATATTTATTTTATTCTGTTTTTAGTATTTGTTGTTATAGCGGTAACAGACATACACATCTTTGAAAATTGCTACTGTCTAGCTGTCACGGTTCACGAGATACAGCCTAGTGACAGACAGACGGACAGACAGACAGACGGACAGTGAAGTCTTAGTAATAGGGTCCCGCTTGGCACCCTTCGCGTACGGAACCCTAAAAACGAAACTATATTTGACTCTATATGCCTCACATGTTCTCTTCACGATTGTTTTGTTTTATCTCTGTCTTGTTGACGTTCGTGTCTTTTGTTTGTGTACCTTTATGTTTACTTTGTGTTTCTGTGACAATTTAAATAAATATCCTCTTTCTTTCTTTAAGACCCGCCTTAAACACTACCTTTAAAATCCATTTTATCCACTGACTGACAAACAGGCTGCGGTCCAGCGACTTACTTTTATAAACTCGTGCCATTATCGACTCTGTGTCAAACGGAAACTTTGATGCGTGTTTGCGTCGAAAGCTGCTTCCGAATTGTTAATTGTTTGAACTACTGAAAATGCGTATCAATACTGAACCTCTGAAATCAAGCCTACAGAGACCAGGGTTTGCTACTTACAATAATGCTGGCAAACCTCTTTCGCCTTATAACATTCTTGTCGACATGGTTCGTCAATATTAATTGCTTATTAAGAGTAAAAAATTGGAGACGGTACGGCTGTAGGTCCACTAACATAGTACGGAGTGAGCCCTTCCGTGAAATTAATTTCTATTTAAATAATATTATAAAATAACGGTTGTGTTTAAGAAATTTAAATGCTTTTACTCAAAATAACGCAGAAACTGCGACTTAATGAACGTTACACGTTAATATAGGAGACTACAAAAACTCAAAAAAGAATGTGAGCAGGTTTTTTTTTATTTTACTGACTTTTATTTGAGAATTTTAGGTAGGTATTTCATGTATAATTACAATTGAATCCCAATCTAATTTTGAGTCTCTAAGGACAATTTGGCCAAATCGTGGTCGAGAGTACGAGGGCTGTTATTTGACGGCTCCTTACTACATCCCAAAATACCTCCATCCATGCACTGTTTAGCTCTGTGCGACCGTCATTATACCCTATTACTTATTACCGACGTCTAGGGAGGGTTGTACACAAGGCGCTAAATGGAATATTTGATCCAGACTCTGTTGGTTTGGCGGAGATGCCTGGGACGCCCCTGCGGAGGTTTATTCTGACGTGGCAGGCGGTTTTGGGTGAAAAACTACGCTGGATTTTAGGATTCTGTGCTCAAAGAGGGCCAAACGGTACCCTACTAATGTAGATCCTTCTACTGGGCTTTTAAACGCCCAAAAATCATCGTTAAATTGAATCGTGTTACACAGAAACATTCCGACCCACAATAAACTTGTGACAAAAACGTTTTTTATGTATTAGATTTTTTCCATGATTTTGTTTGGACGTGTTTAATGTTACAATGATTACAAATGAAAACCGTCTGAACAATAACGGAACAAACCATAAAAAAGCATTTGTCTCGCTTCCTTAAGTCAGTAACACGGTTCAATTCAGCATCGATATACGATAGCTTTTCAATGTCAATGTTCAGCTATTTTTCAGGATTTGTTTGTTGATTTATTGAGTTTTAGAGGTATCTGGATATGCCTAGCACGCATTTCTCTCTGTCCGTTTGACTGTCCGACCGTCCGTGACTTTCTGTCAGGTCCGCCTGTCTGTTTGCCTATCTGTCTTACCGTACTACCTATAAAGAACTTTGCCTGTTGAATCTATGCTACCCTATGCTAAAGCAGGCTAGAACAAATCTCTCTCAGATATTAGTTCGCATTTGAAAAAAAATGTAATGGTCTTTCGAATTTATGTTTTGAAAGACGGACAGACTGACAGATAACGTATATTATCAATAGAATCCCATCGGCATACTTCAGGTATGGCACGCTAAAACACAAATGTTAAGGAGTCAGGAGCTCTCTGTTTCGGAACTTTCCAATAAAAGCAACAATGCAACGGACTAAACGTAGCAGCAGTGAGGTCACCACCTTGCCTGAAACCTCGCCATTAGCGACTTTATTCAACTGAGTACTACCAATCTAAGTTAACAGAATGGGCCACTAATGTTTGTTGAGAGCAATCTTGTGTCGCTCGGGGTATTGTGATTGGATTATTATCGACCGAACGTTGAATGCTATAGTCATCTGGTGAAATAGATAAGTAGGTATCTATTGAACTTTTGAATGGAACAATCGGCCCAAAGTTTCTTATACTCCAAGTTGTGATACAGACAATCAGCAAAAACACGGCTTTTGTTACCAATAATGATTTTTCTATCAGCAATAACCCGCAATGCCAACGGCCAAATGCCTCAAACTAGTGGATAGTGTCCCAGATGTCGCCATCCGACGTCGGACGAAGTTCGACGATATTGGTGACCGAATCTCGAGTCTGATTCAATGTGGCGTTGGGCGGGACACCTGGCGAGGCGGGAAGATGGCAGGTGGACCAGGGCAGTAACGGAGTGGCGGCCCAGAACGGTGGTCAGTGGGTAGGCCAACAGCCCGATGAACGACGTGACCAAGTCGTCAGAGGGCTCGTGGATGCAAATGGCGAGAGACCGCGAAATATGGAGTAGTGGCCTTTGGGAGAGGTGGGCTAATGATGATCGTGATGAATAAACGTATTTTGAGCAGCAACTAGTCATCATCATAATCATTATCAGCCCACTGCTGCCCACTGCTGGGTAAAGGCCTTTTCCCCTAAATGCCATCTCTCACGGTCGGCAGAAAATACAATATTGAACAACAAAATATCAAATAAAACAGGAGAAATGTCGAAACCCATTCGCGAAAAAATTCTAGTTGATCAGCAGAAAATTCCTGTGAAAAGAAAATTTTAAATTGGTCAAAATAAAAATTATTGCGTTAACATATAATTTGACATATTTTTTTTATAACTTGCAATGCTGTGCATAATAATGTATTGAATGGGTCTAATCGCGATTGTTTCAAAGGTAACATTTTATTATTGAGACCTAACTTGATTTATTTGATGATCACGTATTTAATTATTTAATCAATTAATAATTATTTATATTAATTGAGTTCACGGTTTAACTTACACAACGTGTTGATTTGTAAAGTAACGCCCGACTTAGAGTACTTTCTACTCATTAACACGAACAACTTTTACCATCGGGTCGACCTCGTAATCGCAAAAAAAAAAAACAGCTGTGTTATACTAAAATTTGATACATACTGAACAAAATGTATCATAAGCAGCCTATATACGTCCCACTGTAGGGCACAGCCCTTCTCTCAGAGAGAGAGTGTATGAGCTTAATCACCACGCGTTGTATGACGTTTACTTTGTCACAGTAATTTTCAATGAAATGTGAACGAAGTGCAAGTGGCAGTGCCTGGTCTCTGCCTACCCCTCTGGGACACAGGCGTGAGTTTATGTATGTATGTATGTATGTGAACGAAGTTTTCCCTTTACGAGTTGGTCGACTATTACACGTAGACTTGTAAAGACTACGTAGCGTGATAGTTTTCATTGTGCTGCTGTCCGGATTTTTTTTAAGTTGATTTAGGTACAATGTGTAGCCGAGACTTTGTTTTTAATCCGTTAATCGATGTCAATCGACTTTGCAATTACATCGAATTGTCATAGCAATATCATAGAAACCATGAATTATAGTTCTATGAAATAGGCCCCTGGGGTCATGTGTGGGGTAACGAGGGTAAATATTGCATGCAAACAGCTTCAACGTTCCGACTTTGGAGCTAAGTTATTTCTTTATTCCGTGGCAACGACGCAGGCAGTGACACTTAGATTTTATTAGATCTCTCCAATAGAAGGATATTTTACGAAACGAAAGCTTTGCGGAAACAGGCGTGTACAGGAATCTCGTGAGAAATATATTGCAATTCTTCTATGTCATAAAAGCCAACTTACGAGTGCTGGAAAAGTTTGCACAAATGTGTTGTTATACCTCTCTTGAAATAACCAAAAACAGGACTTTTGTGGGTCATCAATACATACAATTATCACTGACATAAACAGTATTGTGAATGTCACACTGCTTGGCACAGACCTTCTCTCAGAGAGAGAGTATGTAGGCCCATAGCGCATGGGCGATTTCAAGCTCTGAGGTATGTGAGCACCCCGAATCAGGCTTTCTTGCAATTTTTTCCTTCAGTTACCGAGTAAGTTACGTACATTTTGTGAACTTGTACTATCAAAAGACAGTTCAAGTTCACAAATGTACTAAACTTAGAAAAGAAAGTCATTGGCACACAGGAATCGAACCCAGGACATCCCGAATGTGAGGAAAGCTTCTACCGATGCGATGCCATCATATTTCAATATGTTAACTTAACTAGAGCTATCGTAGTCGCCTATTAGCTGTTATGGTCAATACGGACAATGGACAGTTTACGCCACAATTCTCAATATAATTGAGTTGGTCGACAAGACGCCAAGTAATATGTTAACTAACAACATAGATTACGTACATATTCGACCACAAAACTATCAAGGCGCAAAGAGACCAATTGAGCGAATCCACGCCCGAGGACTAGTCTTTGTAAACGCGAATGGCTATGACAGGTAGTGAAAAATACACAACTCACCTGCTGCGCGCCAAGCTAAAGCCGCCCTTGTTCCTTTTGTGCTAAAGGCTATAAAACCCGAGAGCCGCAGGTGCGAGAGCATGGGTAAAAATTGAATACGGAATGTCCCTGATTTCGATTTTGAATGCTAAGCAAATGCGGCTACTCTGGAGCTCATATTTCTGGTCAAGGACTTATGGAACGCTATGAGATTCACAGACGTCACCAATAATAAAAATGAAAATGTAAATGCGGCTCAAAACTATAGGGTGAATTTAAACGTGAAAACGTAGGCATATAATTTTAAACCTAGACACCTAAACCTTGTCGTTTCGACGAATCCGCGACAGAAAAATTATTGTATCTTTTTGGTGCGTGTGCGGATAACCATAGTGTCTCATGTCAACTCGATGTCCATCACGGCTTGGCGAGAGGCAACGAAATCCGGCAGCCAAGTACTACTTTTTTCAAAATTTTACAAAAATACCTACAATATTGCAATTTGTGGTGAACATAAAATAGATTTTTGTAATAAATGCGCGTAAAAAGTTTTGTCTGCAGTCTAAATTTACCCTTAAAATGAACAAGTACTTTTTTAAATTTCTGTTTTAATAAAAATTTTCATAACAATGTTGGTTTTGATCTGTAGGAACGCGTACCATTTTAAACGGAAAGAAAAATTAATAAGACTATGTGACAAATAACAACAAATTATTTTAATAGAAAATATAAAATTGCCTGAAATCTCAGTGAAATAAAGAAATAAAAAATTGAGAAGTTTTGTTTCTTCAAAATATTGGTCGTCGAACTGACGAATGGTTAAGTATTATGGGATATGTGAGAAGTTTAGGTATCTAGGGTTAATCATGATTGTCTGTGTCACTTTAAATTCTGACTGTCTTCGGCTAGGATTCCAGTGCACGTGCTGGTTTGATTGACCTGTGGAATCCACGAAAATCCAAGGTTTTCAATCACTACTAAGCCTCTCTCATTAACAGCCAGGTTCTCGCAATAACATAATACTAATATAACAATAGCTCATGCCAGTAAAGGTTCCAGTTAGGCAAAAACAACGCCTTTGTACAAAAACATGTTTTGTATGCAATAAATAATTAATAATACAGCTTACATTTAGACAACTTTCATCAAGTAATCGGTATCGCGGACACTTTGAAAGTAGCGTAGCAACGTTCCAGAGTTGGGCCCCAGTGTTCACTTTACTTTCTTTTGAAAAGCGAATAAAAGGAAACAGGCGACAACAAGGTCTGTAATGAATAAATTATTTATTTATGGGAGTCGCCAATTGCAGGACCTCGTGCCGGCACGCTGCGACTTGCGACTAAAAATAAGACTTAGTTAATGAATACAATAGACACCGGATTTCCTGTAGGATTTCCCTGGACGTAAATAAACCGTAGATGCGATAAGAAAAGCGGTGGAAGCGCAGCGGAAGAAGGTCGTGGGTTCGAAACCCATTGACTTTGTTTTCTAAGTAACGTATATTTGTGAAGTTGTAGTAGCAATAACACTCGCTATGAAATACCATTGTGAAGGAAAACATCGTGAAGAAACCTGAGTGTCTAAGGTATTCACATAGTACGTCAGCGCTTGAAATTGCCAAGCCGCGGTGGCTACGTGGTAATTAAGCCCATGCTCTCTCTGAGAGAAGGCCTGTGCCCTGCAGTGGGTCGTATGTAGCCCATATAAAAAAATAAGAAGAACGCTTCCAATAGGTCTTTTTGGAAATCCATGGAGGAGGCCTATGTCCAGCAGTGGACTTCTTGTGGCTGAATGATGATTATTTTGTACAACCATAAGAAATTATGAATCACGGAATAATTAATAATTATTTAATTGAGTTAATTTAGATTCATCATCATTATCATCATCATCAGCCATTTGACGCCCACTGCAGGACATAGGCCTCCTTCGTGGTTTTCATAACCATTTGCCATAATCGCTACACTTGGCAGGCGGGTTGGCGTGCCTGTGCCTGGTCTGTGCCCTGCAGTGGGTGTCAAGTGGCTGATGATGATGATGATGATGATAGGTGTATAGACAAGATGCCTCACATTAATAAAAAAATATGTACTTACTATAAAATACATAAAGAAATTTGCATACAGGCATTACATACATTCATATATTTTAACAATAAATACCTATAGATAAATGTGTACATATATACCTTATATAAGCTTTATACCTTAATACCTTATATAAGTTATCTAATTATCTTAGTTATTATACACAACACATATCAATATTAACTTATTATCTAAGTTAATATTGATATGTGTTGTGTAGCGCTTACGAAAGCTTTACTTCCAAAAATAATTACTGAATATCCATCGTCTCTCTACTCTAACGATGTTACATTAGTATTATGTTTCCAGACCTCTCAGAATGTAAATAATCTAATATAACTTCTAGGTACTTATACGCTTGACCGATGGCTGTTGACAAATAGTCGCTAAAGGGCCCCGTTTTACCAACCTGGTACAAGGTTCTTGTTAGTATTTCAAGATTTATAGCTCGCTGAATAGACCACTCATACAAGTTATTATTCTGATATAATACTCGACTCAAATCTACATTTACCTACTTTCATCATCATTCAGCCACAAGAAGTCCACTGCTGGACATAGGCCTCCTCCATGGATTTCCAAAAAGACCGGTTGGAAGCGGCTTGCATCCAGCATCTGCCTGCCACTTGGATGAGGTCATCTGTCCATCTTGTGGCTGGTCGTCCTACGCTGCGCGTGCCGATAGGTATGTGGTCTCCATTCGAGAACTTTTCGGCCCCATCGGCCATCAGTTCTGCGTGCTATGTGACCCGCCCACTGCCACTTCAACTTACCTACTTTACCTTCGGATTTTCTTCGAATTTTCTTTGAGTCTACCTGACTAATATTTTTTTCACGACTCAATATTTTTTTCGTACCTAAAAACAAATCGTGTACTTTCAGTGGTTTACGAGCAATTGGTGAAAAACATTCAAGCGGCTGAAAATACTTTCCATTCCACGAAAACGATTAGCGGATCCATGGCGGTACGAAATTAAATAGGGCATCAAAAATAATTCATCCATATAGGCTGTTTTACTGAATTGAGATAGGGTTTCACGTACTTCACGTCTATTTCACCCATATTTCAATTCAGTAATGCAGCCTATACGAGTATACGTCCTACTGTAGGACGACGTCACAAGCCTTCTCTCAGAGAGAGTGTGGAATTTATCACCACGCGTACTCACCGCTGTTTGGCAAGGTCTTTAATGTCATTGGGAACATTAAAATGAACAAATATACCTAACTGAAATACGAAGGTTGGTCAGTTTTCGCTTTCAGTTTCAGCCTGCGGTCGTGGCGCAGAAATTGTGGCTAGGTCGTTAGCATGAAATTTGGTGCCCTCTTCTTACTGTCAGATTTTTACTTCAATAGGTATTTATTTGCAAAGGGAAGAACAACATTGTGAATTGTGGAAAGGGGATTGAAACTACCCGAGTAGAAATAGAGACTCTTTACGTTAACGTTACATAATAAGCAGCCTATACTATACGTCTCACTGTAGGGCACAGGCCTTCTCTCAGGGAGAGTGTATGGGCTTAATCACCACGCATGCCCACTGCGGATTGGCGATTTCAAGCGCTGAAGTATGTGAATGGCTCGCACTCAGGTGACCTCACAATGTTTTCCTTCACGGTTAGCGAGTGGTATGGCTACTATAACTTCACAAATGTACATCACTTAGAAAACAACGTTACATGGATATAGAATATAACATCAAGGTGTTGCTGCCCACATCCTAGATCACCTTTAGTCGCTTCTTAAGACGCCCTAAGTGTCGGGTCGGGATGAGTCGGGCTGGTAATATTATTACACCGAGAATCACACGGAATAGGGAAATCCAGGACGTGTACTAGAGTAAGCCTTAACTGTGATAACCAACCCGCTTGCCCAAAGTGGTAATTACGGGTACCCCCTCTTTTAGCCCGTATTTGCATCGTGTCTAAGGAGACCTAAGCCCAGCAGTGGACTGGTTACAGGCCATACTAAAGTCACCACTTACGGGGTAAATATATAAAGATACATCAGCTGTGTAACTCAAGGCGTGGGGCACATGGGAAGGATGTGGGACGTAAGTGCGGAAAGATGCGGCATCCTTTCAATTCTCTTTCAGACCGACAATTGTAAACCATTAATTAGACATAAGAAATCCTTAATTGTAATTCTTTCTATCTATCATACAAAATGTACTGAAGCGATGGGACATTGTCCACACAGGGAGACTCTATACAACGCGGCGCGTCTTTTCCGCGCCCCCGTCTCACGTCCTTTCTGTGTACCCCACGCCTGAAACAAAATGTTTTACATACCCAACGGGATACCGACTCCTCGGATCTAAGCTAGTTCATTTAATAATTTCTTGATACGTTTAACTGACTAACCGCCCATACGGAGGGGCCAAATCTAATTTATATTATTGAGGCCATAACTCAAATTGAGACTAATCCGGACCCTTAAGTCATCACATCAAACCTCTCGATCCCGGATTAACGTGAGTTTGAGATAACGGGATGAGATGAGGACGAGCAGGTAGGTATTATCTACATTAAAATCTAGTTTATGATTTGAGAATTGACATGTAAGGATATTTTTATTTTTAGAACCGTTGCGTTAATTCGTTGCATTGGTAATAGGTACAATAATTCCGCAAAAATAATAGTTTTCTCAAAAACTCAATTACGCCAAGTCACTGGATAAGTAAATAAATAACACTTAAACTTAGTTTAACTAACTAACAAATAGTTGATTGACAGAGTTGTCAGTCATACAATTTATCTATGGATAATTGTGCAAGTGTAATGGTTCAAGACGGTTTTTGACTTATTCACTGGATATAGCTTACCCATGGATAAACAGATAAATAGTTATGTTATATAGCGTAGCTGCAAGCCAGCCTATGTGAGTGTGCTTACCCCCGGATTCTCGTAAACTAAAAATCTGGTAATCTAGTCAGATTTTTTTTTTATACAATTTGGCGAACTGACATCTGTTAACAGTAGATAGCAGATTGTTAGTGTCCGAAAAACCGGGGGCTAGTATCATGTAAATTCACATTCTCAAATCAGAAATAAGGTGTTAGTGAAAGATAATACGTTATTAAGGCGCATGTATTAGGCGAAAGAGAAATAATACAATGTTTACAAATGTAAGGTTTTTTATATCAATATATTGATTAGACTATCCAGAACTTGAAAAACTCGATTTTTACTATTTACTCGTATGTATTTAATCTACTGTCTTCGTTTTATACTGAGTTTTATACTGACAAGACAAATTTTCCTTTGGCTACTCGAATTGCTACTAAAAATCTACTAAAACGAAACTTTTAGTTTGTATTCTACGTATATTAGAAGACTAGTTTTATTCTAAACTTAAGTGTATTTACAAGTATGTTTACTGGAAAGAGGGAATACAAAAATTGTAACATCAGCTATTCATACAAACCGAGAATCAACCCAAATTATGACTCTCTACCATAACGGGAACATAACAAAAAAAAACTAACTAACTTAATTGTCATGGCGTCCTAAGATCTAACGAAAGCAAAACATAAAACAAAACACACAATATCACTAAGATAGGTCAATGTAAAAATAGCGCATGAACCGTTATATCAGTAGTAGTGAAACTGCGGCCCGCGAACGATATCTTTGTGGCTCGCTACATAGGATGCTTTTGACATTCGAAATCTACGGCGCAGTCGTGTTTTGACAACTTTATCATCATCATCATCATTCAGCCACTGCTGGACACAGGCCTCCTCCATGGATTTCCAAAGAGACCGGTTGGAAGCGGCCTGCATCCAGCGCCTTCCTGCCACTTGGATGAGGCCATCTGTCCATCTTGTAACTTGACAACTTATAAAAATTTTAATGATTGGTTCACATTGTTCTGTGTCCCTTGACCAAAGCAGTGTGACAGCTACTGTCGTTACATGCACGCACTATGTTACTAGCGTCGACGAACGGATTCACAATTCACATCGGAAGATAACCTTAACTGCACGACATATTTGGACTATTATTAATTTTATTCCGGAATCACTTACTTGAATTTGTGTCGGGAGCGTCCGGCCAGTTTCGCTCTTATTGGAGGAGCTAAATCATGGCCAGAGAAGGAGCTTGCGTCATCAGTTGCTCATCTCTGTCGGTTGCGAAACCTGGTCAGACTCTTCGGACAAAAATTCAAGTGATTCCGGATTTACGTTAATAAAAATAAAAAATTTAAGCTGTTTATTTCAAAGAAAAATTATATACATTACATGGCATGAACTTAACTTCTAATCTTAATATTTAAAGATTTTTGAGTTAAGGAGCTGCTTATTCATAAATTTACATATACATTATATTTTTACATTTATTTAGGTAGGTTTAAACAAGTGCCGCTTAATAATATTTTTTGTTTGCTGACAAGTTTTGTTTTCTATTCTACTAACTAATTCTATTGGAAATCTATTCAATACTCTAGGCAGAATTGACTGCCAGACTCTCTGGCCATATTCGTTTTTACTTGTTGGTATCTCGAAGTTTGAAAGATAAGGTAGGTTACGTAGATTGACGGGTGTGGTGGTGTGCTTACAAAAGTTTTTGCTGAAACATCTTTGAACTAGTTAGTGTTCAGATAACGTACTTTACACAACGTTCGCACAATGCCCTTAGAAAATGCATGAAACTACTAGTCCAGCAAAGCCGTGTCGTAACTGTTATCGCCCAATGTGGAACCGGCCATCGCCACGAAAACTGTAAAGCTTGACAAGCTGTACCGTTTAAGTACGGTACCAACTGTATATTGCACGTTTTACAAAGTACAATGTAAATGGTAAAATAATCCCCTTAAATGTTCAAAAAGGACTGTTCATGATTGCGTGAGACAGTTACAATTTCTGTAGGTACCACTTTATGACTCCCTATGTAATTACAAAACAATTATTCCCTATGTAATTTCAATCTCAAATACAAAAAATAGGACATTCCTACTCCAAACCAAATTGAACAGCCCTACAAGGGGAATAAAGCAAATAACAAAATTATGTTGTCTTACAGCAAAAAATAACTTAGTTCGTAGAAGTAGGCAATTCCCAGTGAGGTTCGTCATTGTATTGCTCCCCATCCAAAAGAGGTTGAAACACCTTGTTCTTTGCGATGAATCCTGGAAACAAAGAGTATTTAGTTGGCACAGGAATACTAGATACTTGTAATAAGCATTCAAGTATGGGATTAATCATCATCGTCGATTAATCATTGCTAAAGTATCTGAATACCTCAAATACTCGGCATTATTCACAACTTTTTCCATCACCCTTAGCTCCGCTTTCTTCGCGATTTTTCCACGATGGTTAACGAGTGGTATTGCGTCTATTCCGTGTGGCGCCGGATTAAGAACAGCGTCACTCCATTTCCTTCTGTGGATGTCGTAGAAGGCGACTAAGGAAAAAAATTACCAGGAGACGGGCAGCAGCGTTTTCCTGAGATTCCAACTGCATACTGCGATCGCCAACCCGCCTGCCAAGCGTGGCGATTATGGCAAAACCCCTCATGATTATGAAAACCATGAGGGAGGCCTATGTCCTGCAGTGGGCGTCAAATGGCTGATGATGATGATTGTGTCTATATATTAAATCGAGAAAACTGAAAATGTTTCTCGGGAAAAAATGCTCACCTGTGATCCATCCTCCGACAACGGAGATAACCAGTGTCACCACCAACGCGAGAAACTGGTTCAAGGCCTGCTTTTCAGCTGTTACACCTTCCTGTAAAAAATATAAGCAAATTTTAACTTAACTCCGGAACCACTTACTTGAATTTACGGAAGAATCATGCCAGGTTTCGCTCTATATCTCTGGTTTCTTTTTATGAAAGTTTTAGTTCTAAATTACAACCTCAGTTACGGAGGATGAAGTGATTTTAAAGTAAAGTAGTGCTGAAATATGCTTTTAATTAAAGCGATCAAACATATATTATTAACTTAATTCCGGATTCACTTACTTACTTTTTGTCGAAAGAATTCGACCAGGTTTTGCTCTGATTCACAGAGCTTAATCATGGTGAGTAGAGACGGGCAATAAATATTTAATGCAAATTCTTGTTTATTTATTTAATGGAAGCCCCATAATAAGTTCTTTTTAAACTCGAACAAAAATTAAATTAAAGTGACATAAGATCTATTAAATTTTTTTTTTGATACTTTGAACACACACAGAACTCCTTAAATTACTAGTTGGACTAAATAAAACGTTTCGCGTGTTTTGTTGTATTTTAACTTCACACCATTCTTATATTTTGGTTGTTCACTCTATGCTTGATAATTAGACAAATTACATTAAAGTGAACATTAACAGAATCGCTCGTAGCCCCGGCTGCCTGAGTGATCTTAAACGATCACGAAGGTTAAGCAACACAGGGCGCGTTCAGTGCATGGATGGGTCGCCGTCTATGCCTAACGCTAGTGGCATTTTTCCGAGCGGTTCCGTGCTTCGCAAGGCACGTTAAGCTGTTGGTGCCGGCTGCCGTCGATAGATGGCAGTCGTTAAGCCAAGTCAGAGGCGGCTTGAAAACTTCTGACAGTAGACGAGCCACTAGTCTACAAGCCTCCACCAATCCGGACTTGGCCCCCGTGGTGGAGTATGGCCTATACCTTCCTCAGGGAAGAGACCCGTGCCCCTCGGTGGGGACATAATGGGTTGATGATGATGATGATGACTCTATGCTTCTGTGGAAATTTAAATAAACCAGTTCTCTCTTTTGTCTTTGAAATTGTTTCAAATTAACCACACTTTTAAACCCATAGCCAACCTCATAATTGAAAACCATTTCCGGATTTATGATTTTATTTCCCCTCAGTTCACTTCAAACGTCAGTTTTTCCATCAAAAATACTCCTTAAAACCTCTTCATAGAAGTTAACTCACCATGGCACCCATGGGCGGGAAAACAGCGGCCAGGTCGGTTCCATAGTCAGCTGGATTCACCAAGGCTGCAAACAGGATGGAGAGCAGACCGGAGAACACGCCAGGCATGCCGTGCAGGTTGTTGACTCCGCAGGTATCCTGGATGCCGAGTGCCTCCAATTTTGGCTGAAAACAAAATACTTGATTATCACGTGCTTGATGCAGCAAGTTTTATGATTTACGACTCTGATTTGTTAGAGTCAAGTATTTTTTCTGGTGACTAGATCAACTAGCGAAGACTCAAAAACAAGACTGGTTCTTACCTAATTTCTAGGTTAAGCACAAGTAAACCAACCAGGGGGCTGGTTTACTTGTGCTTAATCCAATCCAAATGCAGCCCTGCAACTTCATCGTCCGTGATGAGATCTCCTTTGCACAATCTGCACTCGTTACAAATAGATCCAAAAACAGCTATTGGTTTCCTATTAACATACAATGGAACAATAATACGTATAGTAAACTCTCCATCTCCTCTAAAAACATTGGTCCTAGACCAAGTTATGTTATTCTTTCGGAAGATAGGTAGTTGAAGCAGCGCACTAACCGAGATAAACATGTACCCGACGACGCTCAGGGCTCCGGAGACAATGCCGACCGCTACGGCCCCGCCAGGACTGATCATCATATTGCAGATGGCGCCAGCGGCGACTCCGCCGGCAAGGGTCGAGTTTTGCACGTGTACCATGTCGAATTTGCCCTTCTGGTGGTTCAGGACGGAAGAAACGACGAATGTCGTCACCTGGATAATTTAAGCTGTATTCATTATCACGTAAGTTGTACAAGACTAACTCTAATTAAGGTGTTTCAGGAACTGCGAATCTTTAAGGTAATCACGCCGGATACCGGAGGGGTAGGCAGATTTCTAGGTTATAATAACTCTCATAATAATTTAAGTCAATCATACTGCTGAAATTTAGCAGTATGATTGACTTAAATTATTATGCGAGTTATCGTTTAATGATCTACCTCTTTTCAAGACGACCTTTGTTGGCTATTTTTTATTTTTGCATTAATTGATGATTTATAGGTTTCAATTCTTGTTCCCATTGCTGGGTTTTTCTAGTCTCAGTACATTTGTTAATTTGTAGTAACAATACACGCTGCCTGTGATGGAAAACATCGTGAGGAAACCCGCGGTCTAGATGGCACCGCACGTATTGACTTTATTTCATATTTCCTCTGGATTAAGTCAACTAAACTGAGAGGATACTGTAGACGCTGGGCAAGCCTCCATCTAAAACTATGTCCCGGGCGCTACGGCATTTGAATGATCACGACTACTATAGCCATTAGACTTAGCTCATATGTAGCAAGTAGATACCGCACTTTCCGTGAAGCGAATCAGCTCCTGTTGCTCTATTATGTAGAGAGTTTCCCAGAAATTTTGATGCGATGAAAACTTCGACAGTGATTGAACAAATGTTGCTGGAAGCTTTCAACTTAATTACTCTGTGAAAACAATCTGCCTGAGGACATTGGGTCAGTCACTTACATCATCAAACTTTGATGCATTGATTTGATGAAGCATATTTCAGCGCTGAATGAATTACTCGGTTGCCAGGAGTATAAACAAGCCGGGCAGCGTGGTGAGTACCAATTTTATGCATTATTCTGTGTTAGGATGAGCCACAAATTGTTGCAGTGTCACGCTCGTAACATCGAGTGCGTGCTATGAATCTGTATTGGATATATCAATAGTGCAAGGCACTTGGAAGGTACGCAGAGCGTTAAAATATACAACGGCGGAGACAAAAGCCTGCAAACGTTGAACATGGTTTGTATTTTTGAGTTGAGGCCTTATTTGAGCTAAGGAATTTTTAGGAGGCATTTTTATTTTTCTAATTAACTTTTGATGATATGGACACAAAGTATTATTGTTTCTGGCCTCGCTTATAATATGGTTGCGGTCCAGCATAAATAGTATTTTATCGATAGATAGAATATTCTTTATTGAGTTGCGTAGATATGCTATGAGAATTAATTAATATAATGTTTGCGCAATCTGGACATTTAAGTTATTGGAGAGATTGCCACATTTTTGTATAGAAATGCTCAAGATGTCGACTGTAGCCATATTGAATGATTATTGACTGCATAATATACTGACTATTAACAAGTTAGGTCGCATCAAAGTTACAGCGTGAAATTTTAAGTCTCTAGAGTGTACATTGTTCGATGCAGTGTATGTTATTTAGATAGGTAACTTGGCAACAGATAATTTATTCATAGGGAAGCGAGCTTTTAAGGTGTCATGTTAAACAGTACGTGTATATTTTATCCTAAGCTTAAAGAAATATAGTTTCATAGTATATGCAAGCTACAGATAAATAACTATACCTGATCATGCTAAACTTTGCTGTTTGCCCACTTATATAATACAATCGATAGAAAATACATTATTGTTGCAAAGTCGCCTGTAACGTAACTGGTTAGAGTGCGAGTATAAAGGTTTTTACAACTTCTTAAATGTCTCTTAAGTAGCATTTTAAGTATAATTTTGTATGGAGAAGTTTCATTGAAAGCTCTCTAAGCTACATTTAAGTCAGTGTCGCCAGTCGGCTTAAGTACGACTATTACAAGAACGGTCCAATATTAAAATTGTTATCAGTGCAATAAATTTCCAAAAAGGCTTTGCTATTATTCTTTGGCAGGCACTAAAGGAATTATGAACAATTTTCTTCTACATTTATATAATAAATTTCACACGACATACGTACTTATCCAGAACCCAAACTAGGATATTAAGTGTTAAGGTAACCAGGCAAGGATATTACAAACATGGGATAACACCCCGTTGTAACCTGGGTATAACACCCAGACTACAAATGCACGGTGGCCCCAGTGGGAATCGACCCAACGGCCTCTGTCATAGTAGGCAGACGTGACACCGCTAGACTAAACGAGGCAGTAAAAATGTTAATTAAAAATAATTCCAAATATTTTAAGCATTACATAAGTCAGATGACCCACCGTGGCTGCAGCGAGTGAGAGGTAGGTGTTGACCACAGCTCTGTGGTATTCGGTGTCGGTCACGGTTAGTGCGGAGTTGAACGATGGCCAGTAGATCCACAGGAATATTGATCCTGAAACCGGTCGCTTCTGTCAGTGACAGTTTACTCGGTAAAGCCCGGTGTAGGCAATTTAGTAAATCAATAAGTGTCGCTACCCAACAAACAAGTTCACTGTTTGTGGCTGGCTTTCTAGAGTTTTGGTAATTAGGTGCGGGATAAAACTGTTATTTTTAGGGCTCCACACCCAAAGGGTAAGGGACCTCGTTACTAAAAATCAACTTTATAGTGCGTCCGCCTGTCTGTCTCTCTGGCTGTCTGTCACAAGGCTGTATCTCATAGACCGTGATAGCTAGAAATTTTCATAGATGATGTATTTCTGTTGCCGCTATAACAACAAATACTAAAACCAGAATACAGTAAATATTTAAGGGAGGCTCCCATACAAAAAACGTGAATTTTTTTGCTCGAGATAACTAAAAAAGTTTTGCAGTCGTTTATTTAAATGAAATTATTATATTTGCTTTATTAAGGTAGACTATAACGTTAAGATGGCACTTTTAAACTACAAAACTAAATGAAAAGCCAAAATTAATTCATTTTTGATCAGTTTATCAAATTTTAAGTGACGAAAACTAAATAATAACTCACCAATCATAGCAGTGACATCCGATGTGTAGCTAGGTCCATTCAAATCGCCTTCTCCTTTCTTTGCCTTGAGAGCAAGACTTGCACCAAGCCCGAAATAGGCACCAAAAGTGTGAATAACTATTGAGCCACCCACATCTGAAGCCTGGAAAATGCAACAGGAGATTTAATTTAGCACGTACTAAAATTATGATAGCAATAAGCAGCATATGAAACGCCTGATAATATCAGCGTGGCAATAAATTTTAATGACGCCTGCAAGAATAGTTAAAGCAACGCGTTTTGAGCTTCCACCGCTGCGCATGAAACCTTATCGCACCGGATCTTTATTATGCGACGACATAAAAGCCGGTTGAGGTGCATTCTTATCTTAATTGAAACTGTGCGAAGCAAGCCACTTTTATCCTCAGAACATCGTAGATACACTAAGATTTCCTTCCATCCTCACCAGCCTTTATATCCTGTACTGTACACAGTTACGTTACGGAAAAATTAGCAACTAAAATTTAAAGGTTGATGTGCTGTTGACCTACCACAGCACTTTTTAGTAGTTCTTAGTACGTAATATCGATTTGGGCGATAGCTGTCAGATTCTAAATAAGTCTATTGGGCATCTGTGACAAAATCTTTATTAGTTAGATTTATGGCCGATTGGGCCGAAAAGTTCTCGAATGGAGACCACATATCGGTAAGCGCAGCGTAGGACGACCGGACACAAGACGGACAGAATATGACCTCATCCAAGTGGCAGGAAGACGCTGGATGCAAGTCGCTTCCAACCGGTCTTTTGGGAAATCCATGGAGGAGGCCTATGTCCAGCAGTGGACTTCTGGTGGCTGAATGATGATGATGATGGTAGTACGTAATATCAGCCATTTACTTTAGTTAGAGAGTCACGTCCGCTATTTTTGGCCGTGTTGCAGTGTCTAATTATTTTTTGAGGAATCTGGAGACACAGTGACACTTTTAATTATGGTTTACCTAGTGAAATTCTTACCTCAGAAACTGGCGGTTAGATGGATAGACAGAGAACACTTTATTGTACAAAAACATACAAAAACTAAAACTACAATGTGGTGGACCATTCTACGCCTGAGTCAGCCAATCAGAAGCGTTCATTTTGGCACCAATGATCCTTATTTTAGTTTTACCTTGAAAACGCTGGTCACCAAGTAGAAGTTTACTGCGGCAACTGCGGTCTCCACAATCGATATAAACAGGAGCTGCAAACCGCTGGCCAAGCCGAGTAGAGCGCCGAAAGTAATGAGCACCGTCGCTGACATTATGTCCGCCTCTTTAAGAAAAAAAAACATACATACATAAACCACGCCTGTATCCCAGAGGCGTAGGCAGATACCAGGTACTACCACTTGCCACGATCCTGACAGATTACTTTCGCTTCCTCAACATTCATTAGCCGTTGCATGCACCCACGCCGGAAAGAAGAACCGGCCATGTGCGAGCCGGACTCGCGCACTTGAGACACAAAGATCGAGAAAAAACGGCAAAAATTCACGTTTGTTGTTATAGCGGAAATACATAATCTGTGAAAATTTCAACTGCCTAGCTATATGACAGACAGACAGACAGACAGACAGACAGACAGACAGACAGACAGACAGACAGACAGACAGACAGACAGACAGACAGACAGACAGACAGACAGACAGATAGACAGAAGGACGGACGGACGGACGGACGGACGGACTATCATAACCATAACATGGTTTACTATGACAGTTCGATGTACAGTGCAAAGTCTATTAACCTACAATTGACAAGTAGAAAGACTTGGGTACGCAATGAACGTCGAATATTACATAAACTATAAATTGTGGTTTTATGAAACGCCAGCTAGACAAGGACATCAAAATCACGAAAATACACACAGACTGAGGCCATTTATACTAATGTTCGGCCCGGCATGGTAATGGCGGCCTCCAGTGGGAATCGACCCATGACCTCCGGCATGGTAATCAGACGTGATACCGCTAGACTAACGAGGCAGTCATAACAGTTAAAAGCTGACGCATTTAGGGAGCTCCGCTGCGCGCCCTCCTCGGCATCGAGGTGGGTCGCTCCCGATGTCGGTTTAGGGGTCGTTAGGACCAAAACCAGCCCCAGGTGGTGTTTAGTGGTTAGGCACACTTCTTGTGAGTCCCACATTGGCAGCACGGCCGGGCCCGTGCTGTTATGCATGAGCATTCACCACCGCCCTCCCCCGTGTCCTCCGGAGGGTGCCCTTTTTGGGCAAAAAAAAATAAAATTCTCAGTTGCTAAGCCGAAAAGCCTGGGGCGATCCCCACGGTTCTTGGCTGACACCGACAACTCTTTTTGGCATCAATTATAATTGATAATAAATGTAATGTAATAAGTAATTATTACAACATGAATGTGAGCACTCTACTCACTCACGTTAGGGAAGCATAGTACCCGGCATATAATTCGACCAAATTACTTTGACAGCGCATTTCGGGTCTTATTGACGGGGGCGTGGAATCTGACTGCCGGAACTCTTCTGCATTTCGTCAAATTAAAATGGTATGCTCTTGTTTCTGTAATTGTTTTCTGGGATGTACAATAAAGAATATTCTTATCCCATCTCTTAAGTGTCCGTCGCAAACTTGTCCCGACTTCGCGGATTTTTATCAATTTATGTGCCGGGCATTATACCTACTAGACCATGCTACCCGGCTCAGAGGAAACGACATCTTTTACAACTATCCTGGATTAGCACATGTTATGTTTTAGATACAGAACAAAGTATTTCTGAAGCGGTTGTAGCGCAGCGGAAGAACGCCGGCCTCACATTCGGGAGGTCATGGGTTCGAATCCCGGTATGTACCAATGAAGTCGTTTTTTTTAACGTACATTTATGAAGTAGTAATAGCACTACAACACGCTAACTGTGAAGGAAAACAAGGTGAAGAAAGCTGAGTGTCTGACGTGTTGACGTACTCCCATACTCTCTCTCTGAGATAAGGCCTGTGCCCTGCAGTGGGACTACTTAAAAATGTATTTCTGTCCACGCGGACGATCCAGATTTTTTGTTACACATAAAAAAATACAATAATGTACTGTGAATCACTCGTCCAGAGAAAACAAACAGAATTGAAAATGAGCTGCGTAACAGTTTCACGCATGTGTTCACAAGTTTTTAATTATTTGGAAAAGGTCAGTTGGACTGGGCCGTTGGCGGAAGAAGGAACCTCGCATATCCGGTCATTTATATAGGGTTGATGGGTTTTTGTCGATTCAACATCGATCCTGTCTGAAATTTACTATTTTATTTGTGCATTCACGATTATACGACAAACTCGATAATCCGCTAACTACGTACCGCTATTATTATATTTTATTGCACACAAGACATTTAACAGGACATTACATAAGAAATTTTAAGAAATGTAAGAGATTTCTTCCAGCAAACCTTAGGGTATAGGAGAAACAGTAGAAAAACGGGTCTATATATGTACACAAAATAAACTACAATAAGTACAAAAGGCCTAAATAACAACCTATTTACACAAAGTAAAAAAAAAGAAAAACAAAAACTACGTAAACTAGATATCAAAAGAAAATACATACCTACTTAGATATAAATAAATAATATATATATAAACCGTCTGAAAAAATATAAATGTTTTTAGAAAAAAAAAGAGTTTTTAACCTCCTCCTCCTCCTAAACAACAATAGTTTTATTTTCAAGGTCAGGACTGAGGAGATTAATAACTACTCTGTTTGGCAGGGTGAAGACAAATCCAACAAATTCAAATTTGGACGTGGGGACAAATTCAAATATCAAAAAAATCGTTCCAGCCATTCTTGAATAATAAATGGTGTAATATATATATATATATATATATATATATATATATATATATATATATATATATATATATATATATATATATATACATATACATATAAGATAAGATGATGGTAGCTTTGAAGTAACGATAGCTTGCTGCTATTTATCTAGGCTGGCACACTACCGGATGAGTCCTGTATCAGTTCGTTGAATCTACGACTTGGCGTTTTTACACAAGTTGGTTAATCGTGCTGTAGATTGTCCTGAACTGCTACTCCAATTATCATTTAATGCTCCTAAGAGACTACCTAGATTCAATGATGTCATCCTTAAACTACCTTTCTCTAAAATTAATCTTGCGGTTAACCGTACAAAGTTCATTGTCAAGGATGAGTAAAGTATGAGTAGGTCTGGGTAGAGCTAGCATTATACTGTTTGTCACGAACGTCACAATACAGCCATAAACAGAAATGGCAGCGGCTATCGGAAATCGGAACACGCTTGCGGTATTGGATTAAACTCTGCACGTGACATTTATGCGCAACAGACCGTAATACCACGCCTAAACTTTTATTATATTGTAGTCAATGTATAAGTTTACTCTGTAGTCTGAAGGAAAACCTCACATTGTATACTACAAGCACTATTTTTTATAGAAAAAACAGACTTCAAGAAAACCACGCGCTCTTCTTTTTAAAAGAGTTTGAAGATTTTATCATAGGCTTCATCAAGATCTTCATCTGTAGGATTACTTTTGAGGTGCCTACCCCCTTCTAACAAAAAAGGAATAAGTAATAACAAAAACAGTGTACTGCGGTTTTAGGAACTCCAATGCCACACATACATAAACTCACGCCTGTATCCCAGGGGGGTAGGCAGAGACCAGGGACTGCCACTTGCCACGATCCTGACAGATCACTTTCGCTTCCTCAACATTCATTAGTGGTTGCATGCACGCACGCCGGTTGCGGGAACTGTTTATCTTGCCCTTTGCTCCAATCCCACTTACCCAGTATATTCAGCTTATTGACGTAGATGATGTTATCCTCCATGTGGAAGAAGGACTGGCATAGGAGGGCCCATTGGACCACCAGCGCGGCGAGGAACCAGTTGAAGCCGAGCGCGCTGTAGCAGTACTTCTTGAGGAAAGTCATCAGGTAAGCGAAGCCGATGAAGATCATCACGTGGGTGTCCTCGAAGCCTGAAACAAAAACACATTTAATCGGGTGCTGTTCGTGCGTCTGGCCGCAGCATTTATGTTTTTCCTACTTTTGTTGTATACTGCGATCGCCAACCCGCCTGCAAAGCGTGGTGATTATGGCAAAACCCCACATGTTTATGAAAACCACGAAGGAGGCCTATGTCCTACAGTGGGCGTCAAATGGCTGATGATGAGACGGAGGTGACTTGGCCTTTAAACTGCTCAATTATTGATTGATACACGCCGACCATTTATAATCCTGTCACCAATTGATTCAACACCGTAATTAGATCCTATTCGACAAATCATAATACGGACTGACAGAGCTATATCGCTAATCTGCGCCAATGAAATCCGACGCTAAAACGCGACGCAAATAAGCGCAGACAATTTAATTGGAATGCATCGGGAGTGCAGGAGACATCTTGGCACATTCAGACCGAACACATTGATATGAAACGAAAAACCTATTTAGAGGCTAAAAAGCTTAAGCTTTTATTTAGCTTAAAGAGGCTCGAAATTTCATCGATGCTTGCACTTGCCCATTAGTTCAGTTAGGAGAGCGTTGGCACGGTGAGCCGAAGGTCGCGGCTTCAAGTCCCGGCACGGGTGGAATTTTTAGCCTCTAAATAGGTTTTTAAAAATTGTCCCCAGGACGGGTTAGTGCAACAAAAAGGATAGGTATGATGAAACCAAAAGTGCATCAAAACGAGAAACTGATTTGATTACACCAAATAAGTCTACTTTTTTCTTATGATCTATTTAGTTCGTTGTGTGTGTATATCAGTATGTATCTGTTTACTGCCATATTGATAATAAATTATGTATTATCTTAGTAGATAAGTGTAAAATTAAAATATGTAATAAAATGACTGGTTAATGTTTTTTTAGCTTTATATGCTATCTCTCATTCTCTGTTTTACTGTTTAAAATTTATCTTCTACTGGGTAGATGAACTTTCTTTTGAAATAATTCCACCTTTGTACATCAACACTGACATCTTATTTCAGTTTTTAATATTGAATTTTTATGCAATAAAATGTCACACAGAATTTTTAGTAGAAATTCCACTCGTTAAAAGTGAAGGAAAACATCGTGAGGAAACCTGAGTGCCTGAGGTGTTCACTTACCTCAGCGCTTGAAATCGCCAATCCGCGGTGGGCATGCGTGGTGATTAAGCCCATACTCTCTCTCTGGGAGAACGCCTGTGCCCTACAGTGGGATGTATCGAGGCTGCATTAAAGAAGCTTCATAAGCAACAAACAATAGTTCAGTTTAAACACGGCCAGAGCTCCCGATAACAGACGTCTCGGGTTCCCAGCTCACGGAAGCAAATGAGGTCGAGGGGATACGGGTACCGGTGGGTGGGGCAGCTGTTTTTGTTGGGACTCCTCTCGGTTATCTGTTTATGGATAATGGTAGGTTGAAAGCTAAGTTGGTAGTTTGCCTCATCTCTCATATGTAGCGACATAGCGCTGCTGGCTTTTTGGAAAGAGTTAAGCTGGCGTTGCTATGTGCGGCTAGTGGCCTATAAGTCTAAGTGCGAAAATCTCAGGAACGCCTCGCCTTCTACGAACTATTTGCTGCGGTGTAGGTATAAGGTAGAGTTAACAGCATATTTTATAAGCTTAGTAATAGCCTATATACGTCCCACTCATCCCACTACAGAGTGAAGGCCTTCTCTTAGAGAAAGTATGCCCGGAAAGTTAAGAAGTATCACATCGACTTTGAAATCGTCGGTCTGAATTCATTCAAAAACAAAGGAATAGTTCATAAAACACCCTATAGGTAAGGTCAGTTACGGGTTTACTATAAAATAATGTAATAGACTTTCCTGTTCGTTCGATGAAGTTGTAAAAATAATTTGCGCTTAAAATAACGCTTATTGCTTTTTTTTGGATATCTGATATCATCTTTTGTACTCAGAGATAAGTAATAATTATAACAGGCTAGTTGGTCGTCAAGCTAGCCCGTGGGTCAAAAAATGAGTAGTGCTTACTGAAGTTTTAGTTCCAAAACTAACTTTTCAGTTTAAATTTTGGCCGTGCCCCCTTTTTTTTGCTTCTGAAAACTCGTAACACAACAAAGCAATGTGGAAATAAGAGTACTTTCCACCTTCCTATACGTAAAATATTATTTTCTTACTAAACATTACACAGGAGAATTGTAATAAATCATTATTAACGTTGATAAATCGATACTTAACTTTCATAAGAATTTTCCATCCAGAGAAAGAATTTCAATATAAATTACCGTCCGTTCCAAACCCATAATGTAGATAGATAGGTGCCCTAGACAATAAATAGCCAGCACTTTGGATAGATTTATTTTTAGTTCCACGTCATAAAATAATAATGTATTGTATATTCAATACGATTCACATTTATGTGTATTACATAAAAATCCAAAACAGATAGATAGAATATTGTACAATTTATTGGCAGCCTTATTACTGAAAGCAATCTTTTCCAGGCAACCATATACGGAGACTAGAAAAAAATTAGAGGCGGGAAATTACATCTAATATATAAAAATCTCGTGTCGCAGTGCATGTCAAACTCCTCCGAAAGGGCTTCACCGATGTTTATGAAATTTTTGTGTATATTTGGTAGGTCTGAGAATATGTCGTAGGCTAATTAATATGGCAAAACAACGTTTGCCAGGCCAGCTAGTAACAAAATAAAATTGTAATAGGTCATAATGATTGAATCTCATTTTGGATAGTTTTTTAGGGTTGGGTACCTAAAGGACCATATTACTAAGACTCCGCTGTCCGTACGTCCATCTATCACCAGGCTGTATATCATGAACCGTGATAGTTAGACAGTTGACATATTCACAGATGATGTATTTCTATTGCCGCTATAACAACAAATACTAAAAACAGAACAAAACCAATATTTAGGGGGGCTCCCATACAACAAATGCGATTTTTTGCCATTTTTTGCTCGATATTGATAACGGCAACAGGTAGACGCTTGAAATATTCAAATGTTGTATAGATAATGGTACGAAACTCTTCTTGCGCGAGTCCGACTCGCACTTGGCCGGTATTTTTTAAGTCTAGACCGGTTCGTACTCAGCCTCTATCTTAGATGGTAATTGAAGACAATTTGTAGAGACAATTTGTCCTTGTATGTTGGGTGTGGGGGCATCATCAAACAATACACCGGAATACGACGAACCGCTTAATATCGAGCTCGATGCAGACATTTCAAGAAAGTTTTGATCTTAATTAAATATTATTTATATTGTAACGATATAAGTAAATATTATAAACCAGTGGGTCGTTGAAGCAGATCAAATTTATGGCGGAAAGAATATAAAAGAAGAATATTATTAGACTCCAGCGCATGTTACATTGTCCACGAAAATAATTGACAAATATTATCACATCATGTCTCTTAATTAACCATTTGGTTGCTTATGTAACAAGCGTATAGCATCTAAACACAAATTGTCATTAACACAAATTGTAACTAATTGATGCACTGCGGAGTGAACTTTAAAGATACAAAAGAACAGTTTTGTTAGTATTATGAGTATTATGACACGCGTCGTTGGTTCACAGATGACGTGGTTGCTTATTGGCACAAGATTAGATCAGACACCAATAGTTTAACTGACAAATTCCGTGCTAGTTAATTGCTATCACATTAGTCAGGATTCGGATAGGTTTTGGTGCAAATAATTTTAGGCCCCATTTTTGTATTGAAGGTATGCCTTGCTGAGCCGCACTTGCCACACTTATAGTAATAGCGCGCGTGCGGAATACGTAAATACGCAATAATTTAATTGCACTAAGAATCTAAGCCAACTATAGAAGCCAACAAGACGCGTTTAACATTGACATTTTACAACATACCGCCGTTTAGCCAAAGTATTTTTCGCCAAATTTTACTTCCCAATAAACGTATGGCATCAGTTTCATTTCCCAAATGAAACTTTAGCAAGTTTTAATTTCGCATTTTATTCATTTGGTCAAATTATCATTTTGCATAATTTTACTGCGTCAAGTTTTATTAAGACAAACGTTTATTATGCTAACGTTTTATTTTGGCAAGTGTTATATAGCAAATAATTGTTTGATTAAATTTATATTTCGCATTTTGTTTGTTAGGTCAGTACACATAAGCAAAAATAGGTGTTAGTTCTTTTTTTTTATATAAAAGCGAAAAAAATATTTCACTAAAAAACTTAGTTTTGTGTCAAACTTAAACAAGGTTGGTGCATGGAAAAGTCATAGGTACCCTACATTATGATTTGGCAAAACGTGGGATACCGCCGTTTTTGCCAAACGATACTTTTGACTGAATAATGCTTGGTAAAATGAATTTTGACCAAGTATTTATTTGGTAAACAATAACTTGCCATAATAACTTTTGCTAACTGTTTATTTGCTTTATGTTGTTTTGAGAAATGTTTTTTTGCCAAGTGATAATTTGCGGAAAATAGTTTGGGAAGTAATACTTTGGGAAACGATTTTTGGCAATACATTAGTAAACCAGATAACATAGATGGCTGCTAGATGGCGAGCGCTGTCTTTAGACAACGTTTGTTGATGGGAGCCCCCCTTAAGTATTAATTTTATTCTGTGAAAATTTCAACTGCCTAGCTATCACGGTTCATGAGATACAGCCTGATGACAGACAGACAGACAGATAGGCAGACAGACAGACGGACAGTGAAGTCTTAGTAATAGGATCCCATTTGGCACCCTTCGGGTACGGAGCCCTAAAAACGTCCTGCGTGCATGCAGCGACTGTTGAATGTTGACGAAGCGAAACAACCGTTTAGGATCGAGCCCTAGTCTCTGCCTACCCTTCCGGGGTACAGGAATGAGCTTAACACTTTACCTCTTTACATGTTCACCGAAAAAGGGCGAGGAGATACATGAAGAAGAGATTCTGTTTTTTTCGCGGTAGGTATCATTACTTAATCGTTTTTGGTACTTCGGTACGGTTTTAATTGGTTTTAATTGCATTAATTGTTTTCTGCATTTCGTGTGTTTGTTGCACGGTTGACGTTCTAAATAATATAGGAAAGTTAATAAAGTGCTAGGCCGACTTGCGGCACTTTCTTAAGTGTGGCCTAAGCACCACTGAACGAAAATTCTTCACACCTTAGTCGATTTAAATGGCGACTTAAGTGACATTTAAGAGGTGGTGCGAGTCGGCCTTAGCAAATTAAAATGTTATTAAAACCATAACCTAGTGTAAGTTCAAATTCAAATTGATTTACCGCTGGTTTAGCGGTATTACGGCCGATTACTATGCCGGAGGTCGTGGGTTCGATTCCCACTGGGAGCCACCGCACATTATCGTAGGTACCAAAGGCCTCAGTCTGGACGTATTTCCATGTTTGTGATGTCTTTTCCTAGTTACCATAGCCCATGGTTTGGGGTCAGGAGAAGTGATTGTGTTGTTTGGAAGTTATTTTATTTATGGATATGAATTTCATGGTATACAGAGTTATTTCTAAGATGCGCAAATCCTGAAAGACCCCAAATGGAGTTTCTGTTTGACAACAACTTTTGTTATATGAATTTTTCTTTGATTTAAATATTTTTTTATAAATAGCAGCATTTTATTAAATTCACGCTTTACGTGCTCTACCAATCTCGCAACTTTCAGCAGTCATTTTCCTACATAGAAGAATATCCATTCTTCAGAAAGCGGTGGTACAGTGTACTCGGACGCGAGAGACCCAGGTTCGATTCCCAGTGCGGGCATATATCTATGACTTTCTTTTCTAAGGTATGTAAATTTGTGGAGTTATAGTAGCAATCATCATCATAAGCAGCCTACATACGTCCCACTGTAGGGCACAGGCCTTCTCTCAGAGAGAGAGAGAGTATGGGCTTAATCACCACGCGTGCCCACCGCGGATTGGCGATTTCAAGCGCTGAGGTATGTAAATAGCTCAGACACTCGATAGTAGCAATACCACTCGCTAACTGTGAAGGAAAACATCGTGAGGAAACCTGAGTGTTTGAGCTATACACGTACCTCAGCGCTTGAAATCGCCAATCCGCGGTGGGTACCTGTGCCCCACAGTGGGACGTACCTATATAGGCTGCTTATGTAGGGTGATTTTGAAAGCGTTAGCAATATTTGAAGGAAACGTTCTTTTCATTGTGATAAACCGTAATATTAAGGATTTGTCGGTAATGATATAACTTATTTGTAAATATTCGTGATTTCCGACCCTTGACTCTGAATTGTGGATCCAAATTCGAAATGGTAGCAAGTACTGTAACGTTCAAAAATGTTTTCTAAAATAACGTTTAAGTTTGTTTTATTTATTTATTTATTCTTTCTGGTGAAATCTCTTCCTAGTAGTATGTAGGTATATTTTTCGTTCATCTCCTCCCTTCATATGATAATTTTTATTTATGTATGTTTATTCTATATTTATCTCATATTTATGTACCGTTTATGTATGTGTATTAAATATATAAATATCTTTCTTAGTATTGTTTAGTTGCACCGACTACCCGTCATTTATCATTTTTGTTTCCGTCAATGGTTGTCTGGAAGAAACTACTTTTAGTAATAAGGCCGCCAATTGTACTGTACTATATTATTGTTAAATTCTCATATGTAATTCCTGGTCTACATAAAATAAAGAATATTCTATTCTGACGTCCGATATGCGAAAATAAAAAAATAATAAAATTGAGGTGGCGCTCAAAACATAGTTTTTTTTATTTTTATTACTTTACCAGGCCTCCTCCGTGGTTTTCATAACCATGAGGGGTTTTGGCATAATCGCCACGCTTGGCAGGCGGGTTCGCGATCGCAGTAAGCGGTTGGAATCTCAGGAAGACGCTGCTGCCCGTCTTCTGGTAATGTATTTCCTTAATCGCCTTCTACGACACCCTTCATAACCCTTCATGGTCATGAAAACCACGGAGGAGGCCTGTGTCCTGCAGTGGGCGTCAAATGGCTGATAATGATGATGATGATGATGATTACTTTTCCTCCTGATATTGTTTGCTTAAGTGAAGCAAGGAAACGAGTAATATTTTTTTCTCAACTAGCACCACATGTTTCTAAGTCATGGTTAGAGTGTCTCCTTAAAATACGGTGAACGAATTCAGAGTCACGCTGTATAGTACGTATAGTTTTAAGCATCTTATCTGTGTAAAAACGCCACTACACATCAGAAAATCTACAAAGATTAAAAAAAAAACAAAAATAAGCATAACTGAACAAACCATTTTCAAAAGTGCTAGAATTTTTTTTGTTGTAACTGACAGATTCTAACCAATCTGAATCACGGTTAAATAAAAAGTATATTGAACATATATTTGCCTGTCACTCACGCACTAATCCTGTCCGTGTTGTGTGAGCGAAAAGCAAATATTTTTTAATTTCTTACTTTTAGTGAATCACGAATAGAAACCGATTGGCGATTTTAATTGCTGAGGTATTTATATGTTCATATATTTGCCTGTCACTCACGCACTAATCCTGTCCGTGTTGTGTGAGCGAAAAGCAAATATTTTTTAATTTCTTACTTTTAGTGAATCACGAATAGAAACCGATTGGCGATTTTAATTGCTGAGGTATTTCTGACATTTTCTTAACTGGGAGCGAGTGGTATCGATAGCTTTTACGAATTCACAATTTAATATGAAAAAAAAGAAAACGTAAAATAAACTCAAGCCTGTATCCCGAAGACGAACGAAAGTCGTCGACATAGCCCAGCGGATTAGTCAGTTGAAGTGGCAGTGGGCGGGGCACATAGTACGCAGAACTGATGGACGATGGGGCCGAAAAGTTATCGAATGGAGACCACATATCGGCATGCGCAGCGTAAGACGACCAGCCACAAGATGGACAGATGACCTCATCCAAGTGGCAGGAAGGCGCTGGATGCGGGCCGCTTCCAACCGGTCTTTTTGGAAATCCATGGAGGAGGCCTATGTCCAGAAGTGGACTTCTTGTGGCTGAATGATGAAGATGATGATGTATCCCGAAGGAGTAGGCAGAGACCAGGATCTGCCACTTGGCACGATCCTGACAGGTCTCTTTCACTTCCTCAACACACACACGCACGTCAGTTTGGGGTACTTTTTATCTTGCCCTTTGGCTAATATCCATTCATCCCCTATTCACAATATACCTAAAGGCGATATTACGCTGTGTAATCAATAGGTAAAGCATTGAACGACTTTACCTATTTACACAGTTCAACCAAATTGATCATTTATGGCATTCAATATTCATTTTAGCAATGTCTTGCCAACAATTGGTACGCAAGGGAGTGTCACTAATCTGCGACTATTTAAAAGAGTTTTAGAATAAAAAAAAGAAAAATATACATTTTATTTTCAACCTCATGTCCTCTTCCCAGTTTCGTGCGGCGATCCACAGCGAGCGGACACACTAACAGTCGTAACGCAGTGTCCCGCCGAGATGATAATTTATTTTCTAACTACCCGCGTAAATCATAAAAACTATAATGAGTGAAAGTAGTGATGAAATTAGTATTACGAGTGCAAATAGTTCAAAAACAGTGATGGAGAGCGAACAGCTGAGATCGGAGAGTGCACAATACAACGAGGAGTTTGAATGGGATGAAACTGGCACCGACTTTGTGAAGGGGACTGAAAAAAGACCTAGACAGGATAGCGAAGAAAACAATGATGATGGTTTTGCTACAGTGCGTAGGAAAACCAAGCGTTTGGCAAGAAGTATTTCAACAATTAATGGCGAAAAAGATGCGGTAACGAAAAATGAAATATGTATGACATCCAGTCAGCTGTTACCCAAGCAAATAGCTCTAGCTAAACTTCTGAGAGCAGAGAATATAAAAGACATCTTAAGAATTAAATACAAAAGCCCATATAAAGTACTTATCCTATTTGACAACGAAGAAAATTCGAAAAATATGTTGTCATGTGAAAAATTCAAAGACATGGGGTTCAAATGTCAGTTAACTAGCGAAATATCGTCGACTTTTGGCGTGGTGAGATCTGTAGACCTGGACATAGAAGACGAAGAGATAATGAAGTCTTTTACCTGTGACTACGAGCTGTTGTCAGTAAGACGCTTGAAAAGATTTTCCGATGACGAGAAATGGGTAGCCAGTGAAACTGTACGTATTTGCTTCAAAGGGCCCACCTTACCTCCGTATATATACGGATACGGATGTAGGTTTAAGGTAGCTCCCTATACATTCCCGGTCACACAATGTTCTGGCTGTTGGAAATTTGGCCACATACTGCGCCAATGTCCCACCAAAAAAATTGTATGCCCAAAATGTGGAGACTCACATAGCAACTGCGAGACAACTGATTATAAGTGTGTCAACTGTAAAGGCAACCACATGGCACTTAATAAAAGCTGCTCTGAATTCAGAAAAGAGAAAAATATACGCCGTATAATGTCGGATAAAAATGTCACCTATAAGAAGGCCTTATTAATATACCTTCAACATGAAAGAGGGAATAAAATTACCTTCTATAATGAAGAAGAGGAGAAAATAGATCACCCCACCCAGCAAAATACTCCAGTTCGTCCCACCTACAGAGACATTGTAATAGAAAATCGACAAGTTAAAGCGCAAGATCAGATTGAGGATAGATGCGAAAAAACAACTACTAAACCAAGTAATAAAAAAAGAAACCAGAAGAAGAAAAGACAGCATAAAAGCGAATACAGTGTAAGTCATGATGATCAGTCATCAGAAAGTGAAATGGAATGTATGGAATATGGAACAAGTGAGAAAAAAGAACCAAAACCTAAGAAAATATTCAACTATAAGCCCATAATACAGAAAGCAAAAGATATTGTGTTTTCCAACTCTACGTTTGAAGAGAAAATAACTATGATAGTGAAAGTATTACTGAAAGAATGTAAGAAAATGTTATGTGAAGTATTTCAAGGAAGTGAGTGGATGAAAAACTTGCTCGGAGGTCTTTTTAATGGCTAAAAGAACTCAGGATCTCGCACTCAAAATAATACAGTGGAACGCACAAAGTATAAAGCCTAAGCTTGCTGAATTTGACTGTCTCTTGAATCAAGAAAAAATCCATATAGCTATACTAAGCGAGACATGGCTGGAGCCTGAGACAGAGCTTAAAATTAGTAGATACAATGTGTATCGTAATGACAGAGTCGACTCATATGGAGGAGTGGCGGTTATTGTTCACAGATCTGTAAGGACTCAAGTATCTAATTTAAGATTAAGTAACGTAGGCATTGAAATGATTCATGTTAAACTGTTAAACTGCAGCAACTTACAAAATATAATTTCAATATATTGTCCATCGAGTGTACGCACTACACAACATGATTGGGATAACTTGTTCAGTTTATTCACATGCAAAACACTGTTAGCTGGAGATTTTAATGGTCACCACACTAATTGGTCTTATAAATGCGATACAAGGGGCTATCAGTTGTTAGACGCATCGCTAGAGAGTGGTTACATATCATTAAATAATGGCAAATCAACACGTGTAAAATTCGTTAATGGACTGCTGCAAGAATCTTCCCCTGATGTTACATTTATTTCAACAGATTTAGCAGTTAATACTAAATGGGATGTTAGTAGTGAAAATCTGGGCAGTGATCATTTAATTATCAAAGTGAAATTAAATTTTCAAGAGCCAATTCAAATTTTAAAAAAACGTAACTTCAAGTTAGCCAATTGGAAGCAATACAGAGACATTCTAGATAATATATTTAGGAATAATAGTTTTACAGACCTAATAGATTCTAGTAATATACAAGAAAGGTACGATTTCTTTGTAAACCAAATTAATAATTCAGCTGACAAAAGTATACCTATGATAAAATTTTCCACAAACCCTAGATCTAAATTCAAACCAAAACCGTACTGGAACTCGGATCTCTCTCTGGCAGTAGCACATCGTAGATTGGCATTAGTCAAATTCAGGAAAAATCCGACTCCATCTAATCTAAATTTACTTGAGACAAAAACTGCCGAGGCTCAACGGCTTATTAGACAGGCCAAATCACAGAGTTGGAGAGACTTCTGTAGCAGTGTGGATGAGACTACTTCGGCCTCTGAGATGTGGCGCCGAATGCGCTGGATGAAGGGCATAAAAAATGGTTGTTTTATCGCTTCTGATAAAGACAAAGAGAAATTGTTACGCAAGCTTGCACCAGATTATGTTTTACCAGAAATGCCAAACCTAAGTTCTACCAACACATCTCTAGAGACTGAAATTTCAGTACAGGAACTAGAAAATAGCCTGAAGAAAAAAGACACCGCCCCCGGTGCTGACCACATTACTTACTCTATGATATATAATCTCCCAGAGACAGCCAAGATCTTCTTGCAGCATACATATAACTTAATTTTGGTAAATGGATATGTCCCACAACAATGGCGTGATGTTCAAATAGTTGCTATTCCTAAGTCAAATAGCTCCACCAATAGGGTCTCCACACCACAACTGAGGCCGATAGCATTGATGTCATGTGTATGTAAGATTTTCCATACAATATTAACGAGACGAATTGAGTGGTATGTAGAACAAAATAACATTCTGTCTACGAAAACTACGGGATTTAGGCGAGGTCAGTCCTGTCTAGACTCTCTTGCAAGAGTAATCTGTCACATACAAATCGGCTTTGCTAAAAATATCCCAACTCTGGCTTGCTTCCTAGATATTGATAACGCGTACAACAATATCTTAGTGCATAAAGTTATCGAAACACTTAATAACATAAAAGTGGGTGAGAAGTTGTGTAAATACATCTGGTATTTTCTTAGTGAAAGACACCTGTCGATCAAATCAGATAATAACGATAAATATATTTTAACTAGATGGGCGTGCAGAGGAATTGCTCAAGGGGACCCAATGTCCCCCCTTTTGTTTAACATTGTAACGTTTAAGATATGTCATAAAATATGTAGAGTAATGATTTCACAATACGCAGATGATTTTATTGTTTATTCTAGCAGCCAAAAGCTAAGTGAAAGTATAATTAACATCCAAGAAGCGCTTAACGCAATAGGTATAATTTTAGCTAATTTGGGATTAGAACTATCGAGCCATAAATCAAAATATTGTTTATTTAGTAGAGGTCGACGCAACCAACAAATAGAAATAAATATTAGTGGCTCTGCATTAGAGTCTACAGATAATATTAAATATTTGGGCTTATGGTTGGATAAAACACTAAGATGGGGTAAGCATATCAACGAAACTGTAGAAAAATGTTATAAATATTTAAATTTGTTAAAAATACTATCCGGCTCTGGCTGGGGCTTACATCCCAAACACATTCGCCGGCTATACATATCCTTGATACGGAGCAGGATGGACTATGCTAGTTTTTTGTATGACAATAGTGCAAAGACCCATGTTTATAAACTCGATAAGATTCAAAATCAAGCTCTGAGAGCGATTGGAGGCTTCATTAGAAGTACGCCAATTCACGTAATGGAGAGTGAAATGTGTATTCCTCCTCTATTCTTAAGAAGACTTTATTTAGGTGTAAAATTCTGTCTAAAATCCCAAGCTTGCGGTCATAATGAGATGACGAGATTGTTGAACGAACTTTGTGCTCTTTGTACCAGCAGATACTTTCAAAATAAAAAGAAGCCTTTATTGCCCACTGTCTATAACGAGACAAAAAATGAAATTATATCCACAAGTTACCCTTTACCTATGTTCTCATTGGATACTTGGACAAGCAATATACGAGTTGGTAATATTATTTGTAATAACCTTAGTAGTGTTAAACTAAGTAAACGCCTATATAATACTCATAATTTGAAATGTAGTGTTGTTGAGGAACTAAACATTAAATATCGCGGATATCACAGAGTGTATACTGATGGTTCAAAGAGTGCAAGTGGTTCGGGGGCTGCATACTATGATCAAGTTAATAAATCTTCAAAAACGTTCAAAATAATAAATAAAGATATATCCATTATGTCATTGGAGCTCATAGCAGTTTCTGAGGCCCTTACATACATTAAGCAAATGCAATTACAAAAGGTTGTCATCTTAACAGATAGCAGAAGTGCTTTACAGCATATAGCTCGATGTACTTCTGGAGACAGAGGTATACCGAAAGCTTACACTGTACTCGCACAGATACACGACTTGATTAAAGGTGGTGTTGAGTTAAAGCTGCAATGGGTTCCTTCACATACTGGACTAAAAGGTAACGAGGAGGCTGACCGGCTGGCGAAATATGCTGTAGACGCGGGACAGGAAATCCATGATGCTCCTAGCTACACTGAGGTTTTACCTAGACAAAAGAAGCGCTGCCATGACCTTTGGAAAAAATATTTTGACGAAAGGTCCAAAGAAAAAGGTATATGGTACAGCACAATGCAGTGTGAGCCTCCTCGTGTGCCCTGGTTTGTTAGTAATAAGTTAAGTAGAGATATTTTGGTCACAGCGTTCAGGCTCCGTTCTGGACATATGCCTCTTAATAAGTTTGGCTTTCTTATGAAAAAAATTAACAGCCCGAATTGTTCAGTATGTGATGCAGAGGAAGATTTAATTCATTTATTAATGATTTGTGTCCGGAACGAAGCTGAGAGAACGACTGTAGTGTCGCAGCTACAACTGAATTTAATGGATGTGGGAATGCTGCAGAGTATTCTATCTGAACCTTATAGCGCAAACGCCAGTATCATTTATAAATTTGTTAAGGATAGCTTAGTAATAAGATCTATGTAGCTTTGATTATTGTATGGTTAGGTTACGATGGGGCTGACATGCTCGTTCTGCGAACAAAGCCCCTAAATAAATAAGATTAAAAAAAAAAAAAAAAAAAAATGTCCTCTTCCGTGACACCGTCAATATTTCAGTCTTCTTTTAATGACCTTTCATTCTCAGGCTGATTTGTGACCTTTTATTATTTATATTTTTTTTATTCAGATAAATACAAAAAAATGCGAAGTTGTATTTCATTAAACACCATTTTAAAACACAAAATGCCCTATTGTTAAATCTCCGTGTTTAAACTTTTCAATCGCATTGAACGATTTATTGACTCAATTTCAATGTTGACTCAATTTCATTGACACCATTCGGCGATTCATAACTTTCAATCAAATTCCGCAATCGCATTGAAAAGTACTTTGACGTCTCTGAAAGCAATTTTGAACCGAAATTGAAGTGACCACGGCACTGCAACGTTGTCGGCGGGTTGTCGGGAATTAAGGTACTTAATAAAATTTTGCCTAATAAATAATCGCAATAAGACCCGTTTAATATATGTATGAGAATCGCAAGTCACAAAAAAATACCTCGAAAGAGTTTCGCTATTACTTTTAATCAAGTTATCTATTGAATAGACCGTGGCATCACGAACGTACCTACCTGAAAAGAGCTGAAAGCCCCTGGAAATTGCCCCAATTTCCTATAAAAAATATCTGTTTTCATTTCAGAGCAGAGCTAGCCACTGTGAGCGATACCTACCAAACTACTGTTGACTATTATTTGGATATTTCGAATGTTTTTTGAGAAAGATTTATTTGTTGTCAAACGTTTACTAGGCAGTAGACACACGAGATACGTACTGAGCAATAAAACTGATTAGGGCGACTTATGCCGAGTCACTGGGTAAGTAAAAGAACATACACATACCTATTCAGGGATAAACTAATAAATAGCTATTTGTCCCGGCTATCACACATACAATTTATCTATGGATAGCTCTGCAAATGTCACAGAGCAAGAAGTTTTTAGACTTATTCACTGGATAGACCACTTACCCCTGGATAACCCGACAGTGTTGTCAGATAGCGTTGGCGCAAGCCGGTCTTTTTAGATGCATTACATAAACTCAGGCCTGTATCTCAGAGGGATAGGCATGAGTACTAAAGTAAAGGTACAATAAAAGTATGGCGACTCCCAGTGGGAATCGAACCACCGACCTCTAGCATGGTGATCAAATGCATTACCGCAAGAATACGAAGATAGTCCGTAGATTAGTATAAGAAAATTATTATAGTGATATACATAATATTATTAATAACTAATTAATTATAATGAGTGAACTAATTAAAACTTCAATGTGTGAACTAATTCAAATTTAATTTAACCCAAAAAATGTTTATTTGCGTGTTGTACTCAATATCAATATTAATCAAAATTACTTTATGATGTTTGGTTAATTTTATTTGTAATTTTAATTTTAATTGTACTTGTATTTTAATTCCAACAATTATTATACTTCTCCAATACCCAGTTGGACACTGTACATACAATAAAATCTGCACAATTTCGTGTAGCAAATTGTCCTGCGATCTCCACGTTACAGGCTATGCCTAGTGTGGAGATCTCAAGCGATCTTACAAAGTACAAATAAGTTTTTAAAAAGTGCAGTGAACATGTCTCCAAAAAATGTTGTACATTTTTATTGTTGTAATAGGCAAATAAATTCTATTTTATTTATTTATTTTTTACCTACTCATTATTATCTAGTTCTGATTCGCAGAGCCAATTGGTCGGATCGGAATATTCCGATAAAATTAAAAGTAAATAAATCCAGACCCGTTCTAACTAGCGCTGGTACACTTTTTTGTGGATAAAAGTTATAAGTGTCGTCTTTTTAACACATTTTTGCAAAAGTGAACATAATGAACTTTAATAATTATCATACCTGTTTTTAAAACCTAACGTCCAAAACCAAGGGCCGATGAATTCATGGTAATCATCACAATAATAATAATTTTCACATGATACAATCACTAGCTCTGGTTCCAAACTAGGATACCCTATGGTAACCAGGCAAGGACACCACAACCATGGAAATATACGCAGACTGAAAATTAAACCACAGAGTCTTACCTTTGACCACCACAGGCTCGCCATATCTTACAAACACGAAGTATAGAGCCAACAATATGAACTGAAACACCAGTAAGGGGGTGTACTTGTAGGCACTCATCTTCAGAACCATCTCGAGCTGCTATCTGAAACAAACATTTTACGGTTTCATTAACGTCAAACGTCTTTAAGTGAGCATTGATTTTAGCCCAAACGACACGAGTCAAGAGGATCTGAGTAATGGCTACTTTGTTCTACTCAACGATGTATGAATGAATTGTACGTGGCATGTAGCCGCCAAGTTTTTGTTGCGTGCGGTTTTAGCAAGTGACACCCTACTACCGAACTGAAAGACGTTTCAGGTAAAAAAAAAAAACTAATAGCATCTGGCGTAAACTGATGCCCTTTGTGGCAACTTTGACACACCACAGGATGCACTCTATCGCTCTGACTTTGCCTTGTATTATGTGGTATTTATGGTATTTGTTTTTCCTTTGTACTTGTTTATGTTGCTTGTTATGCCGTTTTTCTTGTGATGTGTTAATTTGTTCCAATAAATGTCTTTCGTTCTTTATTTCTTTCTTTCTTTCTAATCTGGCGGGCAGTTCCTCGTATTGGAAATGAAACATTATTGAGGACTTTATTGCATTTTATTTAGCGTAGCCCATGCAGACAGCGGGCTGCCTTGATAGACGAGAGCACATAACAGTATCACAACTGTCACACAGAGTAATTCCAATACCCCCGCTCAAGTTCAATACTCCATATTATAAAACTTGAACTTGTATTCAAACAAACATAAAACTTAAAGTAGTTTTCTAACTTTTATAAACTTGCAACCCTATTAAAAAAGTTAGAAAGCAAAACATGTCAATGTCATTGACTCGTCACTGTATACAGTAATTGTGTCACTCCCATGCCCATGACTGACTCGTCATTGGCAGAAGTAGTCGTCCAAGACAAAACCGATTCGATTTGCCATAAAAAAAAGTAACTGACAAGATAAACAAACGTATCTTACGAAAACAACGAAATAATTATGAACACAACGAAAAATCTTCTCAATTCTTAGGAAAAACTTAACAATGTACAGATTAGAGTTACTCAATTAATTTCAGTGAGCGTTTTTGACATAAATACTCATGTTGGTACTTAGATAACGGTTTTGTCCGCCCGATTTTCACTGCTGCAAACATATTTAGGCAAAATCAAGCCCTTTTTTACATAGTCTTTTATAAAATGTACTTATATATCGATATGTTTTGACCTGTTACTATTTTCGTAGCTTTCGATATTTTTTATTGCGCTTTGATTGTCAATTAGTAATTCACAGTTTACAACACATTTTAAATCTTTCAAGACTCTGACAATGTATACGACTTCACTGAAGCGGTGGTAGCCTAGTGGGTAGAACATTGGACTCGGAAGCGGGAAACCCAGGTTTGATTCCCAGTGCGGGCATGTACCTATGACTTTGTTTTCTAAGTTATGTGCATTTGTGAAGTTATAGTAGCAATACCACTCGCTAACTGTGAAAGAAAACATCGTGAGGAAACCTGGGTGTCTGACTTATTCACATACATCAGCGCTTGAAATCGCCAATCCGCGGTGGGCACGCGTGGTGTTTAAGCCCATACTCTCTCTCCCAGAGAAGGCCTGTGCCCTATAGTGGGACGTATATAGGCTGCTTATGATATGACGAATTCACAGTTTACAACACATTTTAAATCTTTCAAGACTCTGACATCGTATACGACTTCACTGACGGCCGCTGCTGCAGCTACGTATTCAGCCTCTGCAGTTGACAACGCAACTGTGGACTGACATATATCTGCTTAAGAATCCCGTGGCGAATGCTATGTCAGGTCTACTGACTGTGGCTATGTACAAAAGTGATCCAACAAGTTCTCTGTATAGAGTTTTGGTCAGGATCTCTTCTTTTTCATCGACATTCATCTTTGCAATCTTGCATGTTAAACTTGAATAAAATCTTCTCTATTATCACTCTTTGTTTTATTTCCATTCCGTCTTTGGTTCTCTTTATCTCCGTAGCTAAAAATGTATCCACCTCTTCGAATTCTTTTGTTTGAAATTCTTCTTTCAGTTTATTTACAACATAATTTCCATTGCCAAGTATTAATATATCGTCAACGAATATTACCACATAAACATTTTCTGCAGTATAAAGACACAAATAACTTTTATCGGGTTTGGTATGATATTGAAAATCGACAATAAAAAGTTGACAGTAAAGTATGTTACCTACTAAAAAGTCGATAAAGATAAAAACACTGCCTTCAAAATACGCACTAAACTGTGTTGTGTCCATGATGTCGTAAAGATGCGTTTGCAATTTAATGATTTCATCATGGACCTCATCAAAAGATCTTAAACAAATTGACCCCCTCTTTAACAAAAAAAGAACCAATGAAATCGGACAATGTGATAAGGAAATATCACTAAACATACATACCTATATATACAAATATATTTTTTATGTAGCCTATATACGACCCACCGCAGGGTATAGGCCTTCTCTCAGAGAGAGAGAGTATGGGCTTAATTACCACACCTGCCCACCGCGGATTGGCTATTTCAAGCGCTGAAGTATGTGAACACCTCAGGTTTCCTCACGATTTCTCACTACTGTAACTTCACAAAACTGCGTAACTTAGAAAACAAAGAAAAAATATTTATATGAACTTTATTTTGACGCATTTTGACATCCGTGCTAAAAAAAGATCAAAATAAAAACGTGGTTTGCAGACACAAGTACTTAAAACACGTTTCCAAACTTCCGGGTCAACGAAAATGGGTTGAATTGTCCACTTCCTCCTTTTATTGGCTTATTGACGTGGGTCGAGTAAAGGCAATTTCGTTTTGTTTATAAAATAAAGTACAATACTGATATCATGTACGAACGCAGGGAGAGAACACACGATACTCTGAGTCTATCAGTGATGTAATTGACAACAACAAGGGTCCATCAAACGGTTTGTTGCTGCCTACTCCATCATAGCCGAAGCGTATTCATTGTAGATATATCAAAGATCGTTTACATCGGGGGAGAACTCGTTTTTGAGCTGGGTTTGGAATTTTTCGGTGTTAAATAGAATAATACAGGTTTAGGGACTTCCGAAGTCTTTTTAGCAAATGCAATATCTCAAATTAACATTTTAGTCATAAAGAACAGAATCGAACTTATTGAAAATTTTGTGCGCTAATCTAAATGTTTATTTAGGCTAAAATATTAAACAAGCGCACTCAATTAATTAAAGTGAACTGAAAGAAGTTGCTGCAATAGCGCCGCCATTTATACCTCTTTTTCTGTAACTGTTGTCTTCGTAATTGTTTTCTGGTGTGTACAACAAAGAACGTTCTTATCTTATCTTATCAATTGTAATGCAAGTTCGCCAATTTAGCGTCGAGAGTATAGAGGCTGGCGGCACCGACAAATCCTTACTAATATTATAAACGCGAAAGTTTGTATGTATAGATGGATGTTTGTTACTCTTTCACGCAAAAACGGCTGAACGGATCCGGATGTAATTTTGCACAGAGATAGATTATAGTCTGGATTAGTACATAGGCTATTTTGTATCCCGGAAAAATACACATCAAAATTACCACGCGAGCGAAGTCGCGGGCAACAGCTAGTAAGTAAATAAATGAACTCATTTACTGAACACATTATTACGTAAAAACTGATATAGGTAAAATAAAATGTCGTATTTTACAATGCCGCTCGCTGTTGAATGCCCCAGAATAAATTTATTGTTAACAGTCACGCACATCAATTTATGTTTTATTATCTATTAGGCAGTAACAATACGGGAGTATTGATAGACATGAGAGGAAGCGAAGTATTGATACTCGTAGGTTACACAAGTTCACCATTATCTCATTCAATGGAACACTGGACTTATGTAGATACTTTATGAATCTGCGCATAAATATTATGGACTCCCACTTATGGCGTATTTAGACCTGTAGGATGTTACAAATTTCGATATTACAATTTTAATTCGTCCATAACGTAACTGAGTAGAGTGCGCGCATGTAGAAGTCTTCGTGCTGTCGACTTTATACAAAGGGTGGGTTTGAATTAGTTCGCCGCATTTTAAGGGGACATTCTTACCATGATTTAGAAATATACCTATAGTGCTAGTTTCGAAAAAAGACTACATAAGCAGCCTATTATATACGTACCACTGTAGGGCACAGGCCTTCGCTCAGGGAGAGTATGGGCTTAATAACGACGCGTGGAAAATTACGCGTAAAAAAAATTTTTTTTTGTTACACAAAATTACTTGACTTAATCGTAAACAAACAATACCAGGACGGAAAGTAACAAAAATCCGTAAAACATGTTTTGAGCGTCTTATGGTCGGCGCCGGCTAACTCAATTGTTTTTTTAATTATTTACCCATATCGAAGTTCAGACGTTTAATCTTTTAACATATTTGAAAACATTTATAGCATTACGGTACTTCCTACCACTTTGAAATTGGATTTACAGTTTGGAGCCAAAGGTCTGATAAATAATAAATAACACTGTTTTTCACAACGAAAAAAACATTCCCTCAAAACACGGTGAACGAATTCAAAGTCACCTGTGTATAAAATTGAAACGGCTTCGTTGCTTCTGCCAACACTCCTTGATAATTCTTTATTGTTTCACACTGAAATTCGTAACTTTGTCTCAAATAGATCGCTCTGAGAGATAACATTTCCGATTGCGTGCTATTACTTAGATATAAGAATTTAATAATTTGTCATTCTTTTCTTTGGCCTAAGAGGCCAAATTCTTTCAGTCCGGTCGATTTTGACCCATTCCACATCATGTAGTTGCAATATTCGCCATTTCGTTCTTATTTAAAAAGTCCGCAAAATTTAGTTTCTTGTATAAAAAGTCCGCGAAATTTTGTTTGTCGTAATCATAATACCTTCCGTGTGGCGCCGGATTAAGAATACCGTCACTCCATTTCCTTCCGTGGATGTCCTAGAAGGCGAATAAGGAAATCAATTACCAGGAGACGGGCAGCAGCGTCTTCCTGAGATTCCAACTGCGATCTGCATACTGCGATCGCCAACCCGCCTGCCAAGCGTGGCGATTATGGCAAGACCCCTCATGGTTATGAAAACCACGAAGGAGGCCTATGTCCTGCAGTGGGCGTCAATTGGCTGATGATGATAATGATGATGAATCATAATACAAGTTTTAGTAAATATTACCAGTTTTGACTTCGTGATGTTGTTTGCCTCTAGGCAAACTCTAGTATCTCCATCAAAGAATCTCATCAGAATCAGAATCTCTATGTATTGCCAGCTGTCGCAGACCGGTCACAACTTGGCGGTTGGTAAAAAGAGCTCATTGACGTTAAAAGCTATAGAGGAAACTGTGCGCTGGAGCTGTATTTTCTACAAAATCCCAAATATACGTAACTTAGAAAAGTTATTCCACACTACCTCTTGAATGTGGGGCAATTTTTCTAGCGACGGAGATACCATCCCACCACCTACCAGTATCATCATCATCATCATCATCAACAGCCATTTGACACCCACTGCAGGACATAGGCCTCCATCTTGGTTTTCATAAACATGAGGGGTTTTGCCATAATATACCTATCAGCATACCAAGATCTTAATTATCTAATTTTCGCGTAATTTTCTTACCTACTTTAATTGTTTAGTAAACTAGGACCACATTTTGAGACTGTAGTATAATATTTATGATTATAATGTATAGAATAAACAGTTAATTAGGTATGCATGTGAAAAAAATGCAAAAGAGCGAGCCGCCTACAAATTGCTGTTGCAATTTGGCTGAAATATAAGAATCGTGCATGTAAAGTGATTAAACAAATAAAAATATGTACATCTTGAATTTTGGGTGAAACACCATGAAACTTTCCTAACATATCTCGACAGAAACTCGAATGTGTTAGAAGCACTAGTAGCCAGCCAGAGCGGTGCGTGCGTGCCGCGGGTCTGCGGGTCAGTGATCTGATGGACGGAGAGGCGGTACGAATAAAATTGATCGCGCATTTTTTTAAATAAGACTTCCTAACTCTTTTTTTTTTAATTAACGTTGATACTTAGAAGTAATAATTTAAATAGATGGCATTTTTCTTTACCGATTACAGAACCACGGCTTTCAAACCAGCCAGATTTCAGCGTATAGTTGTACAATTGACCGTAACGTAACTGTGTAGAGTACACGCATGTAAAAGTTTATGTACTGTCGTTTTCGTATGTACTGTTTGTTTTACTTTACTATCGAGGAGTACCACCAATGTGTGCGACTCATGGTAAATAATAAGAAATTATTTCACATGACTGAGTTAACTTAATGGAACCTTAAATTCATTCTAGTCAGTCGAACCGGACGCAAATCTAAAATTTTCATGTAATTGACTCCGTCGAATCCGCTAACATATCCCTCAGATCCCTTGACTCTTTCGACAAATGTCTAAGGTCTAAACTCGTTTGGCTGACGTGCCAAGTTGAACTGGTCTGAAGATAATCGCAACGGCATCGACCATTCAGATAGTCAAATTGTCGAGTTCGTATTAAATGTTAAGCTGAGCTTACACGGTGACACGGCATTGAATAAATACCTTCCTCACGACACAATCACTTTTCCTGGTCCCAAACTAGGATATCCTGTGCTTTGATAACCAGGCAAAGGCATCAAAAACAGTGAAATACACTCATACTTAAGGCTTTTATACAAATCCAAGCATTAAGTCCTAGACAAACAATACAGATTGCAATTTCCGTTGACACAATGGAAAAAAGTTGGCCAATATTTTTGCATCGTAGTTGCTCTATGCGCCCCAATCCTTTTATCCGTACTAAAGGCCAAAAAATATTATGGCAGATGATATCAATAATAATAATAATACTTCATTAATTAATTTGCTTCTTATTAAAATAGAGTTGGTCTAAAAATAATAGGTACGAAAGGTTATTCTTAAAGTTTCTATTAAAGCTTGCTGAATTCAACTCGTACAGTGAGTAGGTATAATCGTGGTCCCGTCGTTAGGAAGCCCAAGATTAAATAAAATTATATTAAGAGAAGCGTTCTTAAAGTTTCGGTACAAATTGTCCCTTTCCCAAATTGTCCGTCGGTTGTAAATTGTCCCTTTCCCCAAGTTGTCCCTTTCCCAAATTGTCCGTCGGTTGTTATTTGTCCCTTTCCCCAAATTGTCCCTTTCCAAGATGGTCCCTTTCCCAGATTGTCCCTTTCCCAGATTGTCCCTTTCCCATATTGTCCTTTTCCCATTTTGTCCCTTTTATACGATTGTATATTTTGTAGAAGGGACAACATGGCAAAGGGACAATCTGAGAAAGAGGCAATCTGTTTATCTAAGATTGTTAAGAAAAATATTAAGTAAGTTTCATAATGTTGTCCGCTTAACCGAAATTAATACAAATATGTAGTGCATATTATTTTTTTCTCAAATTATTTTTTCCATGTCTGTGATGTCCTTGCCTGGTTACTATAAGCACAGGACCCTAGTTTGCGTCCAGTTCAAGTGATTATGTTGTGTGGAAGTTACTATTACTACAAAATCCCCGCGAATGTCACTCGCACAAAAATAATATTGACGAAAAGAGATGTTATTCCTCGTGTAAGCAAGGCCTTACTCGATTCAGCGGTCGAATAAATCGATTCCCAGTGACCAACTTCGTAATGGTCACTGTCGCTGCAGTTTTGTTAACTTGTAATTTATTCATTTGTTTTTGCGATGAATGCGACGGCGACTAGTTTCTGCTTCAGGCTCTATTAAGGCTGTTTAATTGTTAAAATTCGCGCGATTTGGGGTGAGAACCATATCTCAGTTCAATTAAGAAAATTTGTTCACAATACAACCAAATGTTAGACGTTTATGTTAGATAGATACATAGATAGAATATTCTTTATTGTACACAGAGATTCGATAAATCGAAATACAATTGGCGGCCTTATTAGTACAAGCAATTTCTTCCAGGCAACCATAGACGGAGACAAGAATGTTGTTAGTTTTAGAACTAATAGATCATGTGGATAAGAAGCTAATAAAGAAAGACCACATTCTCTCGTATGCTCTATTTTATGAAAATAATATCCATGGAAGAGATATTTTAACACTTTTAAGAGTCTTATCTGTGATGGCTTGTTACTCAAAGTTAACAGACTGTCATGAAGATAACTGTTCACGATTTGTGTACATAAGCTTAAGCAGCTTATGTATGTCCCAAAATTGGGCACAGCCCATCTTTCAGAGATAGTATTCGGGCTTAAGGGGCTACCCGGAGCTAACTATCACCAACTATGGAAAAATAAACATGCTCTTTATAATACGTTTTTGCAAAAAGTGAACACCATTCGTCTTAATAAAGGTGATTGCTATTTTTAACCGACTTCAAAAAAGGAGGAGGTTATCAATTTGATACGTATATTCCTTTTTTTAATGTTAAGCGATTTCGAGAATTCTTTATTATAAAGTCCCAGTGCCATTTTAAATTCGTGAAGATCTGATAAAGACTTTCAGAGATGGAGAACGGAACTCTTTAATATACAGCAGTAAATAAGCCCTATTGGGGCCTATTCTTTAGTAATATGCGTATATTCCAAAAGATAGCGTAAAGTTAGTCCCAGGGTAATATGGTGAATACTTCCGGAGATGGAAAATGAGAAATTCAAATTTTAAAGCAAAGAATCAAGCAGGGTAAATTATGATTATAAGAGATTTGTTTATTTCGCCCCCGAGCCTTCACAAAAATTTAAAAATAAAAATCCTACTAATATTATAAATGTGAAAGTTTGTGAACATGTTTGGATGTTTGTTACTCAATTATTACTTGAAACTTGGCATACAGATAGACAAAGATCTGGATTGAGACAAATATTTTATTGTTAAGTAACCTTTTTTGAAGCCAAACTCTGAGATATTCCTTTTATTACGTAACCATGGTAACAAGAATCGTATGAACGGATTCTGTGGCGGTACGAAGTTTGGTGGGACACTAATAACCGACAAGAGAGTAACCGACTTCAAAACACTACAATACTAAAACGTTAGAAATAATTTAAAAAAAATACCTTTAAATTAGAAGTAGGTAGGTATGTAGGTATTGTAGAAGTATAATTTGTAGTCGGTGCCCAGTTTCGTGACCAGCACATATATTATTTGTAACTTTTTAGTGCTGTAGTGTTTTAAAGTCGGTTATTATTTTTTTATTTAAATTTTTCTTTAGAATCTGTGAACAATGAGCATCGTAAAGGAAAAAAATGTGAGCAAACATGAGGCTTTCACATCTCAGCACTTCAAATTACCAATTCACCGCCCTAACGCGCGCAAGTGGGCACATGTGGTGAATAATCCCTCTCAATGAGAGAGAAACCCTGTGCTCTGCAGTGTTACATGTACAGGGCAATTTCCAAAAGCTCTATTCTCGTCACACTTCTCGTAGAGCTCGCAAAGCGCGAACTTAATAAAATTATGTAAACTCTGATATTTTGAAATACTTTGTAAATTACAATGTACAATTAATACTGGAAATTCAAGCACTGAAGTATCTCAACACCTCAGATACTCAGGTTTTCTCACGATGTTTCCCTTCACTGTTTGTGACTCATGAACACACGTGGCTCAGTAACTATCACTGATTTGTGGAACTAGAGACAAGATAATTACTATAGCGTACAGTTTTACATGCATAATATGCATATTATGTCATAGGATCTTGAAATAAAGCAGATATAAACGAATACCTTGAGATACTTGTAATGATTCGGATAATAGAGAACTACAGAATCATTTCTTTATGTTCTCTACGATCAAGTGATTATGTCGTGTGGAAGTTAAGTAATTAGTACCACTCGCTAACTGTGAAGGAAAACATTGTGAGGAAACCGGAGTGTCAGGTGTTCACATACCTCAGACAGGATTAGCAATAAAGCCCGAAGTCTATCTCTGAGAGAAGGCCTATGCCAGGCAGTGGGACGTAATAAGAATAAGAATAAGAATAAGAATAAACTTTATTTGGCAACATTACAAAGAATTACATAATCATGCTACATAAAAAAAATTAAAATCTGCGTTTATTATTACTATATTTTTTATTTCCTAATCGTTTTAGTCGCTAAATCTGTTACGTAACACAATTTTAAAAATATGTTCAATGACCTAAAATTCTTTTGCGTATATTTCGTTTCAGTGAAGAGACAAGCAAACAATTTTTCCGGCTAATTACTTACCTACTATTATGAACCGACCAACATTTTTGGCAAAGCTTTCGTTTCTTTGCTTCGTTTCTTTCTCGAAATGAATGTAGGTAAATGAGTGAGTAAAAATATTTCGTAAAGAAACAAATAAATTAAATACCAATTACCTTCTATTCTCAGGAGTTCTCTTCTTTTTCTTTGTTTTCAGCGAAAAAAGCTGCCAGTGACAGTTTCTTATTTCTTTCTCAATATTTTTATTCTTCTAACCAGCCAGTGCGCCCTGATTTAGACAATGCCGAGAATACGACTGTTTTTTTTTTCTATGACTTGTTTTTAAAGGCCACCGAGAGGCGTGGTGTGCCAGACGTAACAGCGTAGCGTGTGATCGCGCCAAGCCCCCCCACACTGTTTGTTTCTACGTCACTTCTCAACGGAGGACATCACTTATTGCTTGTTAGCGACCTGCAGATAAACTGGAGTTTCAGTGGGGCAACTGGATAAATAATAATAACAATTAAGAGAACTTAAGATAATTTACAGTTCGTTTAAAATTTATTGGGCTAGCATAATTTCGCCTAAACTGTATCCTGTACATAGAAACATAGAGAAAATTACATACATAGATAGAGAAAATTTATTGTTCATAAAAAAGAAATTAAACAGATATTTCGATCACTAAAAGTGATCTCTTCCAGACAACCTTTGGATGGACTGGAGCAAGCCATTGGAGAACGAAGTAGATGTACAAACAAGTAAAATAATAATTTCAGATGTATATTACATGGCTAATTAAGAGAGTCATTATAATATAAACTATCATATTATAATACCTCTGTGATAATACGTACATAATAATAATAAAAGAATATGATGTAATTATATTACTTACCTTACGACAGAAAACTCCAAAAGGATATAAAAGTGTTTAACACATTTCTCTCGTAGTATCATAAAAAAACCAAACGCATTATAAATTTTGCGATCCATCGATTTGTAGTGTAGTCACGTACAAGCTAGTTTAAGCTACTTATAAATACTCCTCTAGTGACAATACAACCGGTCTTAATTGATCATCCGCGCCTTTAGTTAATTTAGTTATCCTGAGCAGCAGTTTACTTTAATTTATTAATTAGTTTAATATATCTGAGTATTTGTATCAGCGTTTAAAATAGCAAATCTGTAGTGGCCCTTTAGTGGGACGTTTATAGACTTACGGACTTATTTTTATAAAGTAAGTAAGTAAGTAAATTATTTATTTCCAAAAAGATAATACAAATTAAGGTCGCTTATAAATGATAGTCATTGGAGGGTATTACATAAAATGTATTTACGTTTACCGGCAGTCCCGAAAATAGGCTAGGCACGATCCCTTTTAAACGCTGGTCAGAGACAGTTTAAAATTAAGTCCATTGCCATAGACTATTTTTAAACTGCATCAAAAAACGATTCCTTAAAACACTCTTTTAAGGAATCGTGTTTTTATAAATAAGACTGTTTTGCTTGTAAACTTCTTTGTTTAATTATAATTTTCAAAAGAACAAGGCCTGCGGTTTCTTTTGAAATTGTGATTTGATGTATCGCGATCATAATTTTATTCTTATTTACAGACCTTTAGTGCAGTGTAGATTGCATTAAGACTAAGTCAAAGACCTCTAATCTAACCTAACGTGTCCAAACATAAACTCCCAATCATAAGGTGATCTGACAAAGCAGTTTCACATCAAGTATTAATTTCCTGAAACAATTGGCTGCCACTGAACTTTATTGACTATTTCAGGCGATCGAGTGTTCAGAATTCCACCTTATTACTAGAATGCATGAAAGTTATATCACGTTTGTTTACTGTCGGCTCTAATATACAGTGTCAAGACTAGAATGATTCGAATCATAAAATGCGATTCATAACATTGTTACAAGATATTCACACTTCACCAATAGGTACTATAAAACATCTGTATTGCTGCAAAAAAAATTGGTTTTCACACGGATTTATTTTTGCTAGAAAATATGTTTGTACAGTGATTAGAACGGAACTTTAAATAAAAAATCGTTAGGTATTAAGGGTTTATCGTCATAAACAAACCACTTATGAGAACAAATCTCACATCGCAGAAACCATTATCAGCTATTTCATTCGAAACATCGATACTTGCTCTAGCGAATGTTTAAGACAGCTGATATTTTTTTAGGAGTTTATAATTTAAAAAAAAATACACACAATATAAGATTCATTGATAGGCATTCTTTTTGAAATGCATTATTTTTTTTTATATGTTTTAACAACAAACTTAGATACGTAAATACACATATATAAACTCACGCCTGTATCCAAGAGGGGTAGGCAGAGACCAGTGACTGTCACTTGCCACGATCCTGACAGATCACTTTCGCTTCCTCAAGATTCATCAGTCGTTGCATGCACGCACGCCAGTTTCGGGTACTTTTTATCTTACCCTTTGCTAATACATCCCCTATTTGGTCGGAGTTTGTCCGCCTAGGATGTCCCTTACCGGCCCTTCCACCCAGATTCGCTCGATATATTGGTTTCGTCAATCTTTCTTCCTTCATCCTCTCCACATGTCCAAACCAACGCAACATTCCTTTCTCAATTCTAGTCACTACATCCTCTTTCAGTCTACAACGCTCTCTAATCAGACTATTGCGCATCCTGTCATTCAAAGTAACGCCAGACTTACTTCTCAAGGGCCTCATTTCTACTGCATTAATCCTACTTTCTTGCTTCTTTGCTATACCCAAGTCTCGCTACTATAAATAAGTGTTGGGACCAGCACTCCGTTATGGATAGCCAATCTAGCTCTTTTGGAAATGTTTTGGCCACTCACTAAGGAGTGAAAGGCACCGTTTAGACAATTTCCCGCTTTTAATCTTCTTTCTATATCACCTCCATACTTACCATTCATCGTAATGGGGCTCCCCAAATAGATAATCGCCATCATAGTAGCGAGCAGTTGGTGGAGTGATGACCTTTGCAGGGCGGCTTGCAAGAGCTGGATGAGAGTAGCCGAAGACCGTGCTCAGTGGCGCGCAATAGGAGAGGCCTATGTCCAGCAGTGGACAAGCATAGGCTGATGATGATGATGATTATAGTAGTACTCCGTTTCTGGTTTCCGCTGCCGCCACAATCATGCTAGATAGGTACTTCTTCATGCCAGTCCGTGGCGGCACATGAAGACCATAACGACAGCGGCGTTGGATTTCCTTCCAGGACCCAGGCACCGGGCGCTAACCTCCCGGTCTATTCTGGGCTGGCCTAATTGGAGCTGCAGACCTCTACCCTGTTCTGCAGTTTCCCTTCAACACTTACATCAAGCACCGGACGGAAGACCTCCTGCCCTGCGAGTCGCACTATCGAGGGTCACAATACGTGCCTGCCGACTTCAGGGGAGTGCCTATCCGTGCCAACTAGGAAGTGACTGACTGTGTGTAGGGATTACTGTGAACCCACGTTAAAACAAATTCGTGGCGACACCCCCAGCCCCTTCACCCATGCCCTGTCTTCTAAATTGCGTGAACTGTATTTCTTAAAGCACATTACCAGAAATTTGTCGATTTTGTGCATTTATGATAAGAAAACTTAACTTGTTCTGTTCCCAAATGACATTATAAGAAAGAATTGCTTTATTAACCGACTTCAAAAAAGGATATATATATATATATATATATAGAGGCTGATGATTTATATATTATATACTCGTTTTCGCATAACTCCACCAAATCTTAACCAATTTCGAAAATTCTTTTTTTGTTCGAATGTCCCATTGGTCCCATTTAATTTGGTGAAGATCTGATGAAGATTTTCAGAGATGGAAAACGGATCTCTTCAATGGACAGCAGTAAAAAGGAGCTAATGGGGCCCATTCTTTAGTAATATCCGTTTGTTTCATAAATTAGCGTAAAAGTACCTAGTTCGAATTTAATTTGGTGATGCTCTGGTGAAGACTTTCGGAGATGAAATTTGAGAACATCAAATTTTAAAGTAGCGAATTAAGTAGGGTAAATTATGGTTATAAGGGACTTGCTTATTTTTCTCCCGCTCCCTTGCTAAAAATAAAAAAAAAAAAAAAAAAAAAAAATTATAAAAAATCAAAACCGACTTTGAAACACTACAGCACTAAACAGTTAGAAATAATTTAAATAATTAGAAGTATGTATACATGTAGGTATTGTAGAATTGTAGAATTTTGGGCACCGACTACAAATTAACTTCTATACACATGTATACACACTTCTAATTATTTAATTTATTTATAACTTTTAAGTGCTGTAGTGTTTCGATGTCGTAGAAGCCGACTAAGGAAATCAATTACCAGGAGACGGTTAGCAGCATATTCCTGAGATTCCAACCGCATACTGCGATCGCCAACCCGCCTACCAACCTTGGCGATTATGGCAAACCCCTTTATATTTAGAAAACCATGAGGGACGCCTATGTCCTGCAGTGGGCGTCAAATGGCTGATGATGAAGACTTGTAAAAGATTTTTATCTGGAATGTTGAGTCTTGAAACGATACATCTGCATTACGTTGCTTGCTGTCTGAAAATTGGTATAACAACTTCGGAACATTCGAAGGGGAACCGCCCCTTAAGTTCCACCCCAGGGCAACACCCCACAAACCGTATATGTGTAAATATCATCTAGCAAATTGTAAACACCATGTATAAGCAACTCCTGGCACAGGTGTTATTTATACACTTAAAATGAGGTCTCAGCCTTGCAAAATATGTTTGTAAAAATGTTGTTTTTGAAGTAAATATTTTTCATTTTCATTTTCATTTTTATAAGCGAAATTAACGTACATATTATCGTCCTAATCGTAACATGAAAAAAAAATATCTATCTAACATGGCTTAAGATATTTTCAAGCCAAAAATTGTTATTTGAGCCTCCTGAACACTTGTATTTTTCATTCACGCTATCAGTTAGACCGATGATATTCTGTTGATTAGGTGTCGTGGGTTCGATTTCCACTGGAAGCCGCCGTACTTGCTTTGCATAAATGGACTTTATCTGGGTGTAGGTATTTTCATGTTTTGTGATGTCACTCGTTAAGGACTGTGTTGTGTGGAAGTTAGTTAGGTACACGTGTGTTTTTAATTAAGATGCAATTAAAAGTGGAAAGTCGTCAAGTATCTAAGTGCGTGCATTAAATAAAAAAGTTACATTTGGATGTCGTTCACTGTATAACATTATACATACCTACTTATGACAGGAACACAACAAAATATTTTGTGATGCGCAAAACAGGTGTTAATGCATGTTGTGGTCGCGGTTATTCAGGTATCAAAATATTTACTTGTTGTGAATTACATCAGTAGACTACTCACGAGGGGGCTTATCTTGTTAAAACATAGGTTAATAAAACTAGTTGAAAGCCACCACAGTTTTCGTTTTTTTTTTTTTTTTTTTAGTTTATTTATTCACACGTTATAAAAACAAAATTTTAGTACCAAGCTGAGAATACAGTTCGTTGGTACATTGCCCTCTTAATTTACATTTTAAGACTTATGCTAACTATACACACTTCCGTAGGAACAAGACTATACCTTATTTAAGTAGTGTTTCTTTAATACATTTTTAAATATGTTGATGTGTTTGAGCAGGCAAACTTGAGGCGATGCAGTGGGATTCCACTTCCAAAGATCTGTCAAAGTCAGCGGCCAGGGGTCTGTAGCATAGAACTACATTTCATGGTTTACTATGACAATTCGATGTACATTGCAAAGTCGATTAACCCACAGATTAACAAGTACGCAATGTATACCGAATTGTCATAATAAACTACTAGTAGTAGTATAATGAAATTCGATCCTAATGTAGACATCTAGTAAGCCAGACATCGAGTTAAATGGTAACGCTGGGCTTGAGTTCGTATTCGAGCCGAGGATTTATGAAAATGAAAATGTATTTATTATCGGTTCAGGATTACAGAAACCATAAGTTTATTAAACTAATTACTTATTACAATGCAAGAGGCTATTTTTAAACTAAGAAAATGCGTATTGCCCTGCATGCGTCATAAAAAGAAAAATACTTATAAGACATACCAAGCAGGTTTTACAAAATCACTAAAGATTCTTCAGAAAACTCGACAGTGGATTTTTAATGTTAGCCATATTATGTGCATATGTTGTTGTGCGCATTATGTTACTTATCTGTTTATTTTGTTTCTGTGATGTGTCTTGTTGGTAGGTATAATAAAAACGTCTTTCTTCTTCTGCTTCAAATATCGGACCGGACGACGCAGCGTGGGCAGGTCCCCCACCGATGGTCTGACGACCTAGTTACGGTGGCGGGGAGTCGCTGGATGCGGGCGGCACAACACCGGGAAGCTTGGAAAAGCACGAGGGAGGCCTATGTCCTGAAGTGGGCATCAAATGGCTCATAATGATGATGATGCAAATACGAGTCGCCCAGTTAGGCTTGTTAGGCCTTACAAGTTGTCATTCTTTATTTTTCGTGTGCCAATAATAAAAAGTTCGTAAAAAAAATAAAATAATCAAAAAATCGAACACAAGTTGTTTTTAAAATAGCCCGTGATGTACGGTTTTTTTGCTTTTTATGTTTGGTGAACTACAGTCGCTTCAGGAATTGTGCATTTTAGAGGTAACCAGGTAGGTGCCTATACCTACCTCTTGCACCTTTCTTCATTGTGCTAGTGTGAAAGTTACCACTATTGACAACTTTCATGATGATTTTGGAGTTTCGTCCCAAACTCCTATTCCAACAGTGCCAATGTGTTTTGATTAGAGTAAGCAAGTCACAAGTGGCTGGAAATTCGCACACTCTCAAGTTTCAGCCGCGAAACGCTTCAGTTAATACGCGTGAGAAGGTCACGAGGACAGACAATTGGACAAAGCGATTAATATTTTAGTGTGTCATCACAGAGGAGTGATGAGATTAGAAGGTGGGCGACAAATAAATTAATTATCATCATCATCAGCCATTTGACGCCCACTGTAGGATGGATAGGAGGGAGGCCTATTCCCTCATGACTTTTTTCCAAGCTTTCAAAATTAGGTACAACTTAGGAAACTATTTTTTTGTTCCAAAGAACATTGTCATTAGTTGCCTACGCCATGAGGAAAAAAATATAATTATTGGCCTCCACATTTTACGAGAGATGATGTCACAGGCACTAGAGCACTTGAATAGTCATTTCACTCATCGAAATTGCTATTAGATGTTGTTTAATCATTTAGCCTAGATATAAAGTTGCGGCGCTAGCGCAGCGGTAGAACGTCGGCCCCACATGCGGGAGGTCGAGGGTTCGATTCCCGCATGTACCAATAACTTTGGTTTCTAAGTTACGTACATTTATGAAGTTGTAGCAGTAATGCCACTCGCTAACGATGAAACATCGTGAGGAATCCTGAGTTTTTAGCGCTTGAAACTCGTGGTCACTAAAGCCATAATCTCTCTCTGAGAGAAGGCCCACTGGGCCTTGCAGTGGGACGTACAAAGAGTGATTGTATTTTTTTTTTGTAAAGCCGTTTGTACACTTTTGAAAAACACACAAATTAACAAAATGTACGTAACTCACCGCCGGTTTCTCGTACACTAACAATCTGTCAGTCTACTGTTAACAGCTATGAGTTATTTTTTCAGAAGAACTTTGGCCACCTGGCAGCTAAGTGAACATCTCAGATACTGTGGTTTCTCCACGTTGTTTATCTTTAACGTGAGCGAGTGGTATAGCTAAAAAACAAAAAATCCTATGTCACAAAAAATGTGAACCGAATGTGAAATGCTGGTAAGGGACGTCTCAGGCGGACACACTTCCACCAAATAGGCGAAGTATTAGCAAGAGACCAGATAAAAATTACCCGAAACCGGCGTGCGTGTTTATTAATTTATTTTTTATTTATTTAATTTTAATCCACTTAGCACCTATCTTTACAGGTTTACGCCTAATGCGGTAGAGAAAGTAACTAAATACAAACACAAATTGATCTAAAACAAAACATAACATAAATTACACTCTGCTCAATAATAAATTACTACTTAAATCTACGTGAAATCTAGACTTAAAATTTGAAATGTGGCCCCTGTGAACTCGCTCGGGCCACAACTGAATAAGTCATTCCGCTCGGCCACCGTGTAAAGGAAGCGCAGGGCGCGCGTGAGCGGCGCCCGCTGCAATAGGTTGGCGTGCACAGATATGCGCGCATCGCCAGCAAGGTCAGCCGCTGCTGCCGCGTTGCTCTCTCGTTCGGCACGCAAATCTGCTCGAGGATGGCCCGATTGGGCAGAATGCCGATATGTCGATGAATGAATGAATGAATGAATGATTTATTGCCACAAACAAACATGCTTACATACAATAATTAAAAAATAAAGGAGTGTGCGTGTGACAATGATACTATTTCAGCGTTTGCTCTTTCTATTTGAATAGCACCTTCACGCCAAACGAAGAAAACGTGTCATGCAGGTAGGGGTTACCGCAAAAAAAAAATTAAAACTACTAATTAAAAATTAATAAACATCTCCAAAAGAGCTAGATTGGCTATCGGAATGTTGGGTTGGTTTGGACATGTGGAGTGGATGAAGGAAGAAAGATTGACAAAACAAATATATCGAGCGAATGTGGATGGAAGGGCCGGTAACGGACGACCCAGACGGACATAGTTCGACCAAATAGGGGATGTATTAACAAAGGGCAAGATAAAAAGTACCCGAAACCGGCGACTAATGAATGTTGAGGAAGCGAAAGTGATCTGTCAGGATCGTAGCAAGTGGCAGTCCCTGGTCTCTGCCTACCCCTCTGGGATACAGGCGTGAGTTTATGTTATGTCATAAATAGATGAAGCGAAAAAGGTCTCTCAGGATCGTGGCAAGTGGCGATCCCTGGTCTCTACTTACCTCTCCGCGATCCAGGCGTGAGGTTAAGTAATGTAGAACGAAAGTCAGATGCCGGTATCAAACACAGAACCTCTACTGCCACTCAGGGTCTTATTAATTTACCAAAATGTCCTTATTCCATTAGTACTACCACAAAGTAGTGCCTAAGTAAGAACGCGAATTGAGATAAAAACGTTCCCTCAAGATCAAAGGACAACAAAAGAAAAACTAAATGGGGACAGAGGATAGTACTGTAAGAAGATATAGGCCCGGTGTACACTACTAAAAGAACGAGTGAATTAGTATTTGTGGAGTGAACAGTGAACGGTCGGCTTATTTTATTAGTTCAACTCGTCGTCTCCTTCTCGCCATTGAACTTAACAGAAAATAGAACATTGGGTTTCTTAGCGAGGGAAAGAGGGTTATACCCGCTCGCTGGATGGGTTGAACTCAGTATTCTACGAATTTAATATTTTAGAACATCCTTTCTATATCTTACCTATTATTTTAGGACTATTCTGAACTTATTTAGCTAAGTCGTAAATAAACAAATGAAGTATAAGGGTGTTTTATAAAAACACGATTCTTCTAAAACACTCCTCTAATGTAGTTGATATATTCTGTGGTCATGTCTTTACCACAGACTATTTACACTGCATTTGAGCAGTATTTAAGAAAGCGTTTATATATATTAAAGAGCGCGTGTGTGTATATATTAATAATTTTGATGATTTTACAGTCTTATTTATAAAAACACGCTTTCTCAAAATACTACTCAAATGCAGTACATAATTATACATGTGTATATATTAATATTGTTTTTATCTGTATTAATTGATATATATACACACACAACCAGAAAAGAAATAATGCTAGCAGAAGTAAACCAAACGAATTGAAGCATTTTTGTTTATATTGACGCAGGTTTTGTCAATAAAAAAAAAAAAGGCTACAAAATTTGTTGACTTCAGTGGTAAAATAGCAAGAAAAAGACCCCAAAGACGTGTAAACTTGAAAGTGACGACTAATAAACTAATGCGCTCGCTGTTTATATCAACTAGTACCACAGAGGAACAAACTAATACTAAAGCACTAGCTTTTTAGTAATGTAAGCCGGATCTTATTGTGGTTAAGGACTCGTGTATGTGCTCGCTCACCAAATAGGGGATGTATTAGCAAAGGAAGTGTGCCTGCAGCTAAGATTATTTCCTTCCTCACTCTCCACCCCACCGGGCAGAAGTGGAACTACTGAGAATAAAATTCTTACTAGGTCACTGGTAGAATCGTTCAACCTAAAAATTGAAGGGACCCGATGAATGTTGATGAAGGGAAAGATGTTTGCCAGGATCGTGGAAAAGCCCTGCCAAACACTCCGGGATATCCTGAGACACGGTAGAATGACAAGGACATTATGAACATGAAAAATAAACAGAATGTGGACATTGTACAAATAAAAGTACGTCATTTTACGTCAGACGTGCGAAATTAGGCAAACAAAAAACAGCAGTGTCCAACGGTTACTCGTTGCTGGTGTGCCTAATCCTAAATAAACTGCAGGAGCTACTGCGTCCAAGCTTAGGTACTCATATTTTCTCTATGAGAAAGAGGAAAGAAATTAAGAGCACCCAACTGCGAGGAAACGTTACGCTTAGTCGTATTTTGGTCGTTTTAATTATTTTTTATCACACCTGTTCTGAAAATACATACTAATTATACCAATTAGAGGGAAGAAACGCCTTTATCCCGCCCTTCAAATCCTTTCATCCCAAGGTATGGAAGTTTGTATGAAAATCCTTCCGACCCAAGGGTGGGAAGTATGTATGAAATTCCATTACATACCCGGTTTTTTTTTAATTTGTCAGCAGTCATACTGCAAAGAGACTTTAACTGTCTACTAATTAAATTTCAAGTAAATTGTTACTGGCCACATACAGTTTTTTTTTTACCAGTTACCAACCTCCTTGGTGCATACAGAAAATTAAAAACGAAATTATTTTTGTATATAAAACGCGCGGAATCACGGAAGAAGTGGATATAAACATTTCTATGCATTTATGTCTATAATTTTCCTCGTAGGTGTAATAAAAAGCACTAAACATACCTCAGGATAAAGTCCAGTTCCATACCTCAAATGGTTTGCGCCTCTCGCAAGCTCGTGGCGCAAATGCCATAATCTCGGTATGGAACTGTCACTTTCTTCCCTCTGAAGTAATGTACTATTAACATCATGAAACTTCACAAAAACTACAGGTAACGGAACGATGAACGGAACGACGAGTGAATGAATATTGAACAATCATCGTTTCGTTACCTGTAGTTTTTTAGTTTAGATAAAAAAAGATAAAAAGATTTATTCACTTAAAAACTGTTCAGATTACATTGTGAAGTTCTCTGAACTAGGTAAAGGTGTAACAAAGATCAGTGCCCTCTCCCAGTTTTAGATGATACGTGCATTAAGTATGAGATAATAAAGAGAAATAAAATAAATAAAGAAATAAAAAATCAACAATAATTCACAGAAACTAAGATGTCATTGCGAGTGCATGTGTGTGTGCGTGTGCGTGTGCGTGTGCGTGTGCGTGTGTGTGTGTGTGTGTGTGTGTGTGTGTGTGTATGTGTGTGTGTTGCGTGCGCGTGCGTGTGCGTGTGCGTGTGCGTGTGCGTGTGCGTGTGCGTGTACGCGCGTGTATGCGTGGGTGTGTGTGTGTGTGTGTACGTGCGTGCGTGCGTGCATGCGTTATGTGTGTGTTAGTATGTTTGTGCTTGTGAATCTGAGTATGTGTGTGTGAGTGAGTGTATTAAACACAGTAGAGCACTTATCATATATACACACACAGGTCTCACCCAAATAACCCTTTCGCAAATCGTGCGGCGTACTTAAAACTTCCCTTTCAAAAAACGTCCCGATCGCAAAATGCCCTGGTCGCCTGTCATGTTAGGCCAGCCAGAAAGGCCATGTTTCATAAACCTAAAATTCAATACATTGCGTGGACGATCAATACAAGTAGTCTTCCTACTTGTTAATCTGTAGGGTGGGCTCTGCAATGTACATCGAATAGTCATTGTAGTTTTGTGAAATGTTGCCACAGGGGTAAATCACGTAACAACGATATAACAACGATACAATCGTTCTGTATAATTCTGTAGAATTATTAGCATAATCACAATCTTTCATGCAATGCACATTATATAGTGCAGGTCTAGTATTCATAATAACAATTCACGTTCCACATAACCGTTGAAGCCGGTGGTAATCCAGATGCTGAGTCTCTGTTTAAATGAGTCTGTTGGTTGACCAGACATGTATTTGTGAGTATTTTGCGTGAACATACACTACGGCTGTGTGTACACATTTATCTCGCTGCAAGGGGCGCTTGGTGTCGAGTAAACATTAACTCCGAACCAAAAACCATAACAAATTGAGAAAGTTCGGCGATTCGGAGATAACGGATAATTTTTTTTTTGAAGGTGGCCAGCTCCTGCATTACGTGTACCAAATCCTGAACGTTTCCAACCGTATTACTATCAAAATTCTGTGCTTATCGCTATCGTAAACGTCCGGGTTTCTACAGGATTTGGTTATGACCAAACCGCAGCGTATACTGAGCTCGAGGCCATTTTACCGCTGCATATTGTTTTGAGATTTTTTTTCATGTACAATTGCTTGTCTGTTTTTAATCATTGTTAAATGTATGTCTTTGTGGTGTTAAATAAATGTTTTTCTTGTTCTTCTTCTTCTTTTTCTTCTCGAATTAAGACTTTTAGAATTAGTATAATTAGGCAGGAGGACTTTTTAACTTCAATAAATCAAACTCAGTGAACTGTCAGGATCGTGGCAAGTGGCAGTCTCTGGTCTCTGCTTACCCTCTGGGCCTCTACCCCTACAGGCGTGAGTTTATATATGTATGTATGAAAATCAATCTCCCCGTCAAAAGAAGCCGTCGTGTGTTCGATTCCCACTGGGGGCCGCCGTAAATTTGTACCAATGGTCTCAGTCTGGGTGTATTTTCATGTTTGTGACGTCCTTGCCTGGTTACTGTCGCACAGGGTGTTGTGTGTAAGTTATGGTTATTATTATTATTAAATGATAATAAGTGAGTCCACCTAAACTGTTAAAATTTTAATTGATAGCCGAGTTTGAGTTTTTTTGTTAAATTGTTATATCTTTCACCTGGTTGTGCAATAAAGTGTTCTCTATCTATCTATCTATCTATTACACATGTTAGTGATACATTTTTTTATTCGTTGCACTACCTTTATACTCAGTAAGATTAAAGTGAATTTTAAATCGACATTTGATTGTACATTATTTAAGTTTTAAAATCTTTTTTACCTTTTGAAACGATTAGACACGAAGGTTGCTCTGCAGGTATATTTGGTGTTTCAGAAAGATTTGGTATAACTTAAAGTTATTCCACTCATCCATTCAAAAAACGGTAAGTTATGAGGACAACTCAGAAATATAAAAAAATAAGTACCAACTGTAAAAATATAAAAAATAAGTGTAATGTACAACATACATACAAATACAAATAATTTATTGGATAATAAAATCATCATCATCATCATCATCAGCCATTGGACGCCCACTGCAGGACATAGGCCTCCTTCGTGGTTTTCATAACCATGAGGGGTTTTGCCATAATGGCCACGCTTGGCAGTCGGGTTCGCGATCGCAGAATACGGTTGGAATCTCAGGAAGACGCTGCTGCCCGTCTCCTGGTAATTGAGTAATTGATTTCCTTAGTGCGTTTTACAATTAGACAATATCCTAAAGTACAAATTGTTTCCCAATTGGCAACTGTCACCTGCACTGAACTTACAATTATTTTTCGAAATCTCTCAATCGCTGTATTAATAAAAGTTGTTTGGATTAATAAACATAAACAAACATTTACATACAGGCACATACATTGCCTCTGGCCCCACACTAGGATACCCTGTGTCGTGGGAACCAGAAACAACGACATCACAAACATGTAAACATCAAAGACCTGGGATTTTTTGTTTTGTCCCCAGCCGGGATTCGAACCCGGGACCTCTCGCATGGTATGCAGATGCACTACCGCTGCGCTACGAGGTCGTCGCTTACTAGGCTAATCCATTTAAGTTTCCGAAACATCCTGTATGCGGGTTCCCTATGAGTAATGAGAAACGTATTAATTAAAAGTTACAAATCGCTCACTTTTTATTGGTTACTTTTGAACAAGATACAGTTTTATTTAGTCTCACAATTTTGTTAGTCCATCATAGGTACGGGCTTCGGAAGGGCTAGCTCTCGGACTCGTTGAGTAGGCTTATACCTCAATGCATAAGGAGATACTTTCATTGGATCCTTCCACCTGAAAATGTGTACAAATCATTATAGACTCAAAGCAAAGGCTATGTGTTATATATACAATTTTTCTGTTTGCTACGCCTCGAGAAAGGCTTTTCTCTAGACAGAAATTGCCCCATCTTGCGCTCACGTAGTGGATGAGAGCGGAATGCCGATAGGCATCCTCATTGTCCATTCAGGGACTATCCATAATCCAGTGGGCTGGCAACGTCCGGGCGTTACGATACAAACAAAAATCAACCTTAACTACTTTTAAGGTTACTGACTACATAATACTAGCACAAAAAAGACTGGCTACGTGCGACCGACGAGCACCTCACGGGATCGGACTTTTTGCACTCGTATTGCAGTCTCCGACTCGTAAACTACTATTTATGAAAATTATAAACTTATTTATAAAAAACACGATTCCTTAAAACGCCGACTAAAATAGTCTGTGGTGAAGATTTTACAAGGAACTTTAGAGGAATCGTGTTTTTATAAATAAGAACGTTTGTGATTAAAATAATAATAAAATAATAACAGCGTGGATAGATTGAATTTTAGGATTGTTTTTAGGAATCCTGCTCTTTTAAAATAACACTTACTTTTCGCTGCGAGCGATTTGGGAGTTTACTACGTTTAGAATGATACGTGCTAATGAGGAGATAAAGTAAATACCATTCCGCCCTGGTCTCAACTAAGATACTCGTACCTTATGATTTGGTATCGATACAAGAACGGAGGATCCAACATTGTTGTATCTGTTCGCTTATGAATTAACACATGAACAGTCCCCACGCATAGCAAATGTAATCTCCGATCCACCCCAGTTTCTACGATTTCCACAAATTAAGATATTTCAAGAGTACATTTTTCCGAAATATGTAAATTTTTGTCACGTTACACCACATAGGGGGCACAAACTTGTGATAAAGAATGGTGAAATATTAATTTTTGATTCAAATGTTTATTTTTACCTTTTGCGTTGATCAATAGATAATCATTGTGCATCTTGTATTTGAACGTGATAGTGGCTTTTTAACGGTAAGTTATGTACATTTGTGAAGCTATAGTAGCAATACTTTATGCCAAAAGGGCTATTATAGCATTAAGGATTATTTAGATGACAAAGATGTGTGGAATTAAAGCCAGTTCAATGCATCCTAGTACTAGCTTTTTAGAAGATATGACATGTAAACTCTGTTAATTAAGGAATATGTTTGAAAAGACTAAGTTTGGAGTTTTTTTGTCCGTTTTTTCTCCAAATGATCTAGATTTTGAAACGGACACCTAGTTTTTCTTGTAACGTTCAATAAGTCACAGTTTCTGTGTTACTTTGAATAAAAAATTTTTGACTTCGACTTTTTTGAATACCACTCGCTAACGGTGAAGAAAAACATCGTGAGGAAACCTGAGTGTCTGAGCTATTCACATACCTCAGCGCTTGGAATCGCCAATCCGCGGTGGGCACGCGTAGTGTAAGCCCATACTCTCTCCCTGAGAGAAGGCCTGAGCCCTACAGTGGGACGTATATACATACGTTACATGATTCATTCCAAGTAAAGGATGTGGGATGAAAAACAGAAATGTAACAAAAGTGAACCACCTGATTTCGTCTTTACTCTGAATGCTTACATAGGATCCTGCGATAGACGGCGGAACGTCTTGGATTCCGGTAGCATCGCCAACTTTTCTGCATGAGCCTTCAGTTCTTCCAAGGGTTTCTTCGGCCCTCGTTCAATCGGTGGAGGCTCCAGGTTCTTCTTAGGAATCGCCAGCGGCGCAATCAGTTCCATATGCTTCTTCCAGTCTGAATCCGTCCACGGTTTCTTCTTCTTTTTAGCGTCCTCGGCCGCCTTCCTTGGGTCCAGTTGGCAGTTGGCTAGCTTGCTGTAGCAGGTAGCGTTGGCCTCTTGGATCATTTTGTTGATGCGCTTTAGGCGGCCGGGTGAGAAGCGTCTTTTGTACAGTTTCTTCAGCATCACGATGCGCCGCAAGTAAGGATATGCTATATCATTAACGAACGATTCGTTAGTTGGACCGTGGAGGGCCGATTTCCTTATACCTTGCGGTGTGACTGCTGGCATATGTTCGCCAGTGTCATTGTACGTTGGGCGCGGCTGGCTGAGGAGCGCTAAGCGGTGCTTTATCGGATACTCAAAGCTCTCAGTTGGTTGGTCGTACTTCCTCACCATTTTCTGCACGTTCTAGATTATTCCAGCAATGAGATGTATTCAGTTTTTTGAAGAAATATTCAGGAACTATACCCAGGTAAACATAAAATTTTAGTTTACCCAGGGTCTTTAGTAATTTGCTAGCCATTCATGCTGGGTGTATGGGGGGTTTGGGATGTATTTTATTTACATTTTCGCTGCGCCATGTTCGTGGCTGGCGTTTATATTTGTGATTTTTGGGATAGTTACTTAGAAATCTATTGTTATATTTCTGCAACTTTTTTTGCGGTTATGGAATTGACATTTTGCGTTTGATTTTTGTCAGACATTGCTGTCAGTGTCAACTTTTTAATCAGTAACGACGTTACTAAAAAAGTTTGATTGTTTAGGACAAGAAAAGGTTTCCAAAACTAGATACGGACCACCTTAATCTAATGTAAAAGTAAAGTAAAGTAAAGTTCATTTCTCACCGTAAGAACGACAAACCGATAGTGTATTACAAGCCTTGAGGGCATCACAAAATCACTTAAAGGCTATTGGTACAGTTGTCTATTAAGCTAATTGCAAAACTAGGGGGTCCTATATTTTGGCAAATAATGATATTATGTATACTTAACGTACATACGAGTATCTATTACAAATATTGATGGTGGGTCAAAGTTTACGGATATTGGTGAGTATGATCATTTATAATTTAATTGTAGATGAGTGTGTGTATAATTTGTCCCAATAAATGTCTTTCTTTGTTATCAGTCATAATATCACTATATTACTATCTACGAATTGAATAAAAAAAAAAAGCAGAATATAGCATAACGAGATCTTCATAAAAATCTATTTACCTTTACAATACTGAAATCGCGATAGCTCGGATTTTCCGAATATTACGTACGTACTGAGATACTACGGTAAACAGATATTTTTTGCAAACAGTTGACGTGTTTCGTGATATTTTTATCAAGTCATCTATCTCAGCCCTGGCCACACAGAAGGTACGTGGGGCGAGGGCGCGGAAAGACGCGTGGTCTTTCTAATTCACTTTCATACAAAATGTACTGAAGGGACGGAATGAAGCCCACATAGGAGAGACGGCGCGAGGGCACGAACTCTATACAACGCGTCGCCCCACAACCCTTGTACCTTCTGTGTGGCCAGGGCCTTTAAGATTCTGCATGCCCTGTCGTCTTAGATTCAGTTAGTATTAGGCATCGTGGCAGCCTTGTTAGCGACTACAATATAGGTTCCTCTGGTCGTCTTCTCGTATGCCGAAATAGTATGAGACGTGGAGGCTTTGAATAAAAAAATACTTACTGCGGAGGTAGTTACAAGGAAGTGTGAAATCTCACGCTTTAATTTGCTTGATACAGACACACCTCCTCGATAAATATGTTGTCAGACTTCTTGTGGGTTTGTCTTGTGTTTTTAAGCTCTTCACAGGCCTCAACATAATATGTTAAGTAGTCTTTTTTACTGCTCTAGCGGCGTAAACAATAATTGAAATATAATTTGAGTCGTCCATTCACGATACTAATGTAAATTTTGCAATCAGTCAATCAATAAAGGAGTATTTTTATATTGCATTTATTGCTGTTTTTAAACCCATTCAGTACCTACGTTATTTATTGTTTGTTACCTGTTTTGCACATGAATAAAGTAAAACAAAATGAAATCAGAAATCCGAAATTTACTTCAACATCATTATCATCAACCCATTATGTCTCCCATTATGTGAAGCTATAGGCCATACTCCACCACGGGGGCCAAGTCCGGATTGGTGGAGGCTTGTAGACTAGTCGCTCGTCTACTGTCAGAAGTTGTCAAGCCGCTTTAAGGCCTCTGACTTGGCTTAACTACTGCCATCTATCGACGGCAGCCGGCACCAACAGCTTAACGTGCCTTGCGAAGCACGGAACCGCTCGGAAAAATGCCACTAGCGTTAGGCATAGACGGCGACCCATCCATGCACTGAACGCGCCCAGTGTTGCTTAACCTTCGTGATCGCTTAAGATCACTCAGGCAGCCGGGGCTACGAGCGATTCAACATAGACAGTTTACATTCTGTTTGTTAAATGTCAATATACAATGTTAGCCGCTGACTTCGGGTCAATTTGTAGCGTAGGGAAAAGCAGCGAAAACAAGCTCCACTCTGACCATCTTTTCTCAAACAATCTTAACCACAATACTTTAATACATACTACATCATGTAGGACGCCGATGTAACGTATTTTAGCAAAGAGGCCTCTATAAAAAGTACCTAAAACCGGCGTGCCTGGATGCAACGACTAATGAATGTTGAGGAAGCGAAAGTGATCTGTCAGGATCGTGGCAAGTGGCAGTCCCTGGTCTCTGCCTATCCCTCTGGGATACAGGCGTGAGTTTATGTATGTATGTATAGTACATGATAAAATAATAAATAAAAATTACAAAACAAGCCAAGTGCATGTCCGGCCACGCGTAGAGTAGGGTTCCGTAGAAACAGGGGATTTTTCATCTGCTTTACAGAACTAACAACTTCATCAAAGTAATTTTCGATGGATTTTGTACGAAGTTTCCCTTTATAAGTTGGCCGCCTATTACTCATCAACTTTTAAAGCCTATCTAGCTGTGAGAGTTTTCCTTTTAAGTTCTTTATATGTGGTACTGTCCTGAATTTTTTCACGCTTCTACCATCAACCGTTTAACTGGGAGACGAGGGGAGAGGTCTTGGTGAAAAATTGCGCTTTAAAGCTCAATATCTTGCAAACCTCAATCGAAAAATGGTCTTCCTAAATCTACAATATTTTTAAAGGACTAATCCAACGATACCCCATACTACGGCGTAGGCGAGTAAACAATGCATTTCTAATTTAGGTGTAGGTTTAAATGTTGTTGGCGTAATAAATATTTACATCTTTGCCGCATTTCAGTTCATTAGTACTTATAGTCTCTGTGCTAAGCTGCGGACAGACGGACGGACAGACAGACAGACAGACGGCCGGATACGGTGAAACTTCAAGGGTTCCTTGTTGAGAACGGAACCCTACAAACTGCGCAGCTTAATAACACAAACTTAATATGGCATTTATAAATAACAATTTCCGAAACACTTATGTTCAACCTAAGTAACTCTATTACAAGTACTTTATACTTTATACTTTATTGCACACATAAAATTACACGAATAAAACAAAACATTATTACAAAAAGTAGTGCTGTAGCGGATAGCATTATACATCTAAAATTCTAAATTCTTTACAATAAAATATATTTTTGATTTTGATTGGTGTCTGATTGATTACTTTATACAGAGTGTGTGACGTGTGGCGCCGGATTAAGAATAGCGTCACTCCATTTCCTTCCGTGGATGTCGTAGAAGGCCACTAAGGAAATTAATTACCAGGAGACAGGCAGCAGCGTCTTCCCGAGATTCCAACCGCATACTGCGATCGCCAACCCGCTTGTCAAGCGTGGCGATTATGGCAAAACCACTCATGGTTATGAAAACCACGAAGGAGACCTATGTCCTGCAGTGGGCGTCAAATGGCTGATGATGATGATGATACAGGGTGTAACAATATACATATACATCCGGAACTGAAAGGGTTCCACTAACAAGAGTTGTTAGTACTGTGGGGAATAATCTGTAATTGAAAAAAAATAAAAAATACAGATATTTTCCTTCTCAGTTAGCGATATCGCAATATTAGTGGTATCGCTACTAAAACATCACAAATGTACGTAACTCAGAAAACAAAGTCATTTGTATGTGCCGGGATTAGAACCCACGACCTCCCGAATGTGATGCCGGTGTTCTATCCATGCGCTACAACCGCCTCTTGTTACAACCTATATTAAGAGGTTGTCTGGAAGCGATCACTTTTAGTGATAAGGCCGCCTTCTGTACTCTTAGGTTAAGAAATATCTGTGTAATTTCCAATTTTATGTACAATAAAGTGCTCTCTATCTATCTATCTATGTAATATTCACTGTTCAAACATTTTTCTGTCGTGCAACTTACTAAGAGCCTGTCACACTGTGAATTCTGCGCTATCTCAACTAACATCTCTCTGTAATCTAGATTGTGGAGCATCTAATAAACTACGATGAACACATTGCAGACTGTACATTATCTCAGCCCATAAACCACTTGGGTTATTGCCTTTGCCGCACTTCGCTTCCAACGTTTCGGCCAAGTGCTTTCACCCAACGGCAAAGCCAAAACATTGTGTGAACTGCTGGTACCTTTGGGGCCAAAATATTCATCGGAACCGATACTTGGGCCAGAAATATTAAGTGTAGATGAACACTTCCAACACTCAGGTTTCCTCACGATGTTTTCACCCCTCAGCGCTTGAAACCGCCAATCCGCGGTGGGCGCGCGTGATGATTAAGTCCGTACTCTCTAATCAAGGCCTGTGCCCTGCGGTGTGACGTATATAGACTACATAAAAAAGGTGTAATTGTATTATATAAACAGATTTGGGGTATTTTTTATGTAGCCTATAATATATATTATGCGTCCCACGGCACGAGCCTTCTCTCAGAAAGAGAGTGTGGGCTTAATTACCACGCGCGCCCACCGCGGATTTGGCGTATCACAAAAAAAAAAGTAAAAGACGCATGTTCTAAAACAGTGCCTATAATGTCCGACAAATAACTTGACCAAATGACGTTGACTGCTGCCGGGGTGGATTTACAGAGCAAACAAATTTCTTCGAACATTTCTTACTTCACAAACTCGAAACGTCAGTTTTTTCATGTAAGCTGCATTTAATTTTGGTAGTTGGTCTATTAGGAAATATGTAAAATAGTTGTTATTCATATTTTTTTCGCCGTTTGCTACATATGTTACTAGTTCTTTTTCCTTTTTCACCGACTTTTGGTAGCATGTCGTGATGTCGTTATTGTTTATAATAATTTTCGAAGTCACGAACAATTTCGCAATCCAATAGTAATACGGGAAGAAATAATTTGTCCTTGTAATAATGGTAATAAATTCCACACGACACAATCACTTGACCTGGTCCCAAACTGGCATACCCTGTGCTTTAGTAACCAGGCAAGAACATCACAAACATGGAAATACACCCAGACTGAGGATATTTGTACAAATGTACGGCGGTCCCTAGTGGGGATCAAACCCACGACCGGCATGGTAATCAGACGTGATACCGCTATACCGAATCGCTCGTAGCCCCGGCTGCCTGAGTGATCTTAAACGATCACGAAGGTTAAGCAACACAGGGCGCGTTCAGTGCATGGATGGGTCGCCGTCTATGCCTAACGCTAGTGGCATTTTTCCGAGCGGTTCCGTGCTTCGCAAGGCACGTTAAGCTGTTGGTGCCGGCTGCCGTCGATAGATGGCAGTCGTTAAGCCAAGTCAGAGGCCTCAGGGCGGCTTGACAACTTCTGACAGTAGACGAGCCACTAGTCTACAAGCCTCCACCAATCCGGACTTGGCCCCCGTGGTGGAGTATGGCCTATACCTTCCTCAGGGAAGAGACCCGTGCCCCTCGGTGGGGACATAATGGGTTGATGATGATGATGACCGCTAGACCAAAAGACTAAGTTTTGAGGTTTATTGTCCGTTTTTTCTCCAAATGACCTAAATTTTGAAACGGACACCTAGTTTTTCTTGTAACATGAGGCAGTCATGAATGCCGAACCTTTCTATGACACACTTTATTTTAATAGCCAGCTTCTACCCATTTCAATGTAAGAGGTGAACGCCTTGATAACACATTGTCCCCACCAACAGCGGCCACCCGTTCATACAATATTTATATTCCCGGAACATTGAAAGTCGATTATTATCGAGGCTGCAGAGTTCTGTCCACCGCGAATGTTTTCCTCAATACATGTTATTTAAAGATATGTTCTTTAGGGTTCCGTACTTCAACGAGAAAATACAGAACCCTTATAGGATCACTTTGTTGTCCGTCCGTCCGTCCGTCTGTCTGTTAAGACCTTTTATCTCGGGAACGCGTGGAGGTATCGAGTTGAAATTAAAACCATATACTCAGGTTAACAGTCCCTTGAAGCTGAGAAGAAATCATACTTAGAAATGGACGTGAAAAGAAACGGTCGTTTATGTTGCAAGGGAACACACACTCAAGGGAATCAACATTTATAGGGTACTTTTTGTTGACCTAGAACCATGAAATTTGGCAAGTAATATCGTGTTATATTACAAATACAGGAAAATTTTGAAAACCATAATTACATAATTTTGTAATTAAATTATAAAAAAGATGTCCTTGAAGTTCGGAAAAAGCTCGGGAAAAACCTACAATTTTGTACGGAACCCTCGGTGGGTGATGTAATTGAAATAACGCAAAACCATTCATTATTAAACTGAACTATTTTATACATTATAAAAAGTTACGGTCTTATTTATAAAAGTCAATTCCACTAAGGCACTCTTAAGACAGAGTTAAATTCGATTTATGAGAGGAGTTCATGTTATAAACCGGCCTTAACTCCCTTTTAACAGTGTTTTAGTGAAATCGACTTTTTATAAATAAGGCCGAAAATTTTTACTTAATGAACTTTGATTAATCTACTATTTAGTATAGTATTTTCTAAGGGTGTGTCTACCGAGAACACGAAACTTGCAAAATTACCGAAACGTGGGAACATTTTAAAATGAAAAAAATAATCGAGTGTGGCGAAGGTAGAATGGAAAATTAAAGAAAATCTGACTACGCTGACGTGTATTTTGAAAAACGAAAATTTAGGTGAAAGACTGCCGGAGCGATGCTGAAGAGTTATTCACGCTTTACAATACAATTAGTTCCGAAAAATGCCCGTGCCGTCCGAGGGGTGGAAACAGCACGCTCGTTTAGAAAAGTGCTTGATATCCTCTTTTTTTTAGCCCTAAAAAGGGCACCCTCCGGAGGACACGGGGGAGGGAGGTGGTGAATGCTCATGCATAACAGCACGGGCCCGGCCGTGCTGCCAATGTGGGACTCACAGGAAGTGCGCCTACCCACTAAACACCACCTGGGGGCTGGTTTGGTCCTAAGGACCCCTAAACCGACATCTTGAGCGACCCACCTCGATGCCGAGGAGGGCGCGCAGCGGAGCTCCTTAAGGGAGCGTCCGCTTGGGACAGCTCGTCACATCGTGACCGCGGCTAGGAGGGGAATAATTTCTTGACAGGCGGAGTTATATATATTCGGCGTCCGGATATAACCATAATGCGATACACAACTAGCAAGCGCCATCTTGTGAGCGGTGGTGGAAAACGTGGTTGTTACACGAGTAAATATCCGTGCAAATTCAGTTTTTACTGCTGTTTACTACTAGAATTTTTTGTATTCTAATAATCCTATTGTTATAGGCTTATCGTTAATTAAACCACTTCCAATAAGTCTTCTAGTTGGTCAAGAGCTAAAAAAAAAAACCACACGTTGTATCACCAAGGAGGTTTGAAAAGTTAGTAAAAAACATCACGTGATTAATGGACGACCCCTTACGCAGTTGTTTTTGAAGTGCACAAGTCCTAAAATAACACAATTACAGTTTGTGTTTTACAGTAAATTTTTTTTTAGTTTAACATAACTTGAAAAAATTGTTATTTCCAAAAGGCGCAATTCCTCAGACACCCAAATTGAGTTTGTGGTGTACCGCTTTTGTTGTATGCGTTTTTTTTTCTTAGTTTAAAATATCAGGGGTTACACAATTTTATTAATGCGCTCCAGGGAGTAACACTGGCGCCACCGACTAAAACAAGTCATATCTTTTTTTACAAATCGAATTTGCAAACAGTGTCTATGTCGCAGTAAAGTAGTTAAATCAGAGAGTCAATTGAATCTCTAGACAGTTAATCAAAGATCGATATTTAATCAAGTCGCTAGCATTTTGATTTAAATAAAGCAGCGTCCAAAACGTTTAACTATCTATCTGACCGAAAGCCAGCGTGTTGATTAATAATGTAAAACAAGATGGCGGTCACGACAACAGCTGATTACTTCTAGAGTCTTTCTTTTGGCAAACGTTGTGCAACGTTGGTTTGTTGTGTGTGGTTTTTTGTTTCAAATTGTGGTCTTTGGTGAAATTGTAATGTTGTCGACTCTGCCATAATTATTTCATTTGTTATTGTTATTTCGGTGTGATCGTGAAGAACTGAGAGCTTGGTAATTCCGTGTTTAATAAACGTAAAACGAACCAAACAAATGTATCAAATATCTCCAGCAGAGCAGGTTTTATTTTTTCTAATTAAAGAAACATAAAACAAAACAATATGTATTTTTATTCATTTTCCTAAATAATGAAATATTTTGGTCCCCTTAAAAAGCTAAATTCTTACCAAGTAAGTGGGCACGGCGACGCCTAAGATGGACGTGTCGTTACATCGATCCAACAAATGCCAGTTTAGCAAGGTATGTTCTTCAATTTCTGTTGGGTAGAACATGCCGTGCAAAGGTGGCCCTTGTCAGATCGACAAACATCCACACCACCTAAGAGGGCATTACGCCTTATGAATAAATATAAGACAGCCAATGTCTTTTTACTATCCATTTTTTTCCAATCAAATATCTTAGTCACCCTACCAAAGTTGAAATGCGTCTTGTTTCCTAGGAACGTTTAGGAAACTCGTTAAACGTTTCGTTCAGTCACTTGTCTGACGAAACTTTAGCGACTTGATTGAATATCGATCCCCAATTAACTGTCCAGAGACTCAATCAACTCTCCGATTCAGCCACCTTACTGCGACATCTATACAGTGTCTCAATAATGTTAATTGTAATTTTGAGGACCCATGGCCGTGAACCTAAGGCAAACAACCTAGGGCTAGATAGCATTAACGCCAAAAGCGACCGGTTGTGGCATAAACGCTATCTAGTCCCAGGTTCGTGATCCTAGGTTCTTTGTCGTGGGTCCTAAAAATCACTGTTAACACGATTGAGATATTATACAGACACTTTTTGCAAATACAATTTGTAAAAGAAGTTTGATTTTCTTTTCACTGGTGGCGCCAGTAAGCCCACTGGATCCTCTTAAGGTCGCGCTTTATGCCCTCTACCAATATCGCAGCTTCCTGGGCCGAGTTTCATAAAACTACAATTCGTAGTTTATCACGACAGTTCGATGAACATTGGGTAGCAGTGTCTACCTGTAGGTTAATCAACTTTGCAACGAACATCGTAAACAAATTTCCATAGTAAACCACGAATTGTAGTTCGAGAATGAAACGGGCCTCTATAAAGCAATGTCCTACATAGAGGAATGTCCATTACATGTATCTATCACATATAGTTTTAAGCATTTATATCAAACAGCGCCATTACAAATAAAACAGAAAAGCAGCAAACAATCAATGAAAGATCAAGTTTCAAGATTGCGTTAAAAGAGAAAGCGGTGGTGTAGGAGCGGTAAAACGCCGCCTTCGCACATTCGGGAGGGTGCGTTCGAATCCCGGCATGTACTAATGACTTTCTAAGTAACGCACATTTGTGAAGTTGTAGTAGCAATACCACTCACTAACTTGAAGGAAAACATCGTGAGTAAACCTGAGTGTCGGAGATGGTCACATACATCAGCGCTTGATATTTCGTATCCGCGGTGGGCACGCGTAGTAATTAAGCCCATACTCTCTCTCTGGGAGCAGGCCTGTGCCCTGAAGTGGGACGCATATAGGCTACATGAAACTTAAAAGAGAATGGAAAATATTTCAACATAAAGAATTTACATCCTGTTTGTTGAACAATTTTAGCCGCAGTCTTCGGGAAAATAGTACAATCATTACGTCGGACAATACGGGTTAAATGCATGCGAGCCGAGAAGGTTAAATTTTGGATATTACGTGGGGTGGGTCTAGAAAAGTTTAACTTCAAATTGTCGACCAAGATTTCCTATGTGCATTTTCCGACATCTTGAAAAAAGGGCTGAATTGAGTTTTTCACAATAACTTGGATCTCCGTTCATATACGAAAATTTTTATGCAATACTTTTTTATTGCTTTTTCATAATCCATAGGTAATTAAAGTCCTTTACTTTTTTACCTATCGTTTATCGTTACTGAGATTTCCGAAGCCAACATTTTTTTGCTCCATTATTTGTCTGCATTGTAGTGGGCAGCCATGCAACAACGTCACCAGAGTCAACATTTTATTCAACGAAGACCACGATGATGATGATGATGATGTTTCGACTAAGATGGCAGAAAATGCTCATAGGAAATCTTGCTCAACAATTTGAAGTTAAGCTTTTCATGCCCCCCCATGCTGCCTTTTGTGGCAACGTAGATACACCACAGGCTACATCTATGGTCCTGTTTTATTTATTCGTTTTGTCTGTTGTGTATTTAATTTTCTTTCTGTTGTTGTGCATATTATGTTGCTTATGTGCTTGTTTTGTTTCTGTGATGTATCTTGTTGGTATAATAAATGTCTTTTATTTTATTTATTTATTTATTTAATACGGAGATATTACAGAAACATGCCACTTATTCTAAACTTAGATGATAAAAGTATGTACTGGGCATGCATCCAAAAACATATCTCACTAAGTACTTTATTATTAGTAAGTTTAAGGTGAGGGCGTGTATTGAGTAATTCGTGAAGAGTACATGAATTATTTTACAGCAATAATATGTGACACAACTTATAGAAACTAAATCAAAACTTAATGAACGTTCATGTGGGGTCCTGAAGTGAGTGCACAACACAATATTTAAGTCTTCCGGTTTCTCCCACACCAGCAAACCGCCAATATCAGCAGCATGTCGTATCACTTAATAGGCCACGGTACAAACAAAAAAGAAAACAAAGGAAACAAATGAGCTGCTAACAACAGGCCGTGCCGGGTTTCTTTCCGGCTTTCTTCTTCTTCTTCTTCTTCTTCTTCTTCATATCCAAAATTTTGCCTTCTCGGTTTGCATGCATTTCCAAACAACGTAACTGACTCTATGCAGCAAGCGTGTCAAGGTTGATGCGCTGTCGACTGTACGCAAACATAAATCTTTCAAAACTCCTAGTAGAAGTACAGAAACTCCTTCAGTATTTGCTCAAACCCCTTTTGCTTGTGTTCAAATTCCTGTCATTTGGGGATCAAACGCGCTCAATTAATTATTCACGTATCGACGCGGCTTTGGGGACCCACAGAAGATAAAACTGCTAGAAAGGAAACTAATGGCCGCTATACATGCACCAGTAGGCAGGATGCTAGGAACTGGCAAGCCAGCCCGCTAGGTACTGGCATTTTATGTCATAGTGATCATCATCATCAACCCATTATGTCCCCACCTAGGGGCACGGGTCTCTTGGAAGGTATAGGCCATACTCCACCACGGGGGCCAAGTCCGGATTGGTGGAGGCTTGTAGACTAGTGGCTCGTCTACTGTCAGAAGTTGTCAAGCCGCCCTAAGGCCTCTGACTTGGCTTTACGACTGCCATCTATCGACGGCAGCCGGCACCAACAGCTTAACGTGCCTTGCGAAGCTCGTAGCCCCGACTGCCTGAGTGATCTTAAACGATCACGAAGGTTAAGCAACACAGGGCGCATTCAGTGCATGGATGGGTCGCCGTCTATGCCTAACGCTAGTGGCATTTTTCCGAGCGGTTCCGTGCTTCGCAAGGCACGTTAAGCTGTCATAGTGATACACATGCCAATTTATGGCATGCTAGTTTCTGGAAGTTTCGCATCGTGCCAGTGACGTGTCATACGTTAAACATTAAAATGTTACCCGATCGAAAATTGTACGTTTTATTTTAGCACACGAATTTGAATTTTCACCTCGTAATCTATTAAAAACGTCAGGATATCAAACAAGTTGAGGGGATCTAAAAACAAGTGTCATGTCCAAAAGCAAACAATTGTACAGTTGATGGCATATAACGAGCGACTATGTAATATGTACTTTTGTTAAAATCCCACGCAAACAAAGCAAGTAAGCCATTCAATGGAAGGCTTCACAGTGGACGAAAACTGAACGTCATAGTTGGACTAGCATTCATACAACCTTTATACAACGTTCGCACAGCAGCCTTACACACTACACTACTAGGACCGCGCTTCAACTGGGACTACAATTCATAGTTTTTTATGACAATGTGATGTACAATGCGGTGTCGAATCTTCTTTCTTCGGCTGTGCAATGTACAGCGGATTGTCTTACTAAAATGGTTTAGTAGAATTCATAGAATTACAGTACTATGAAATAGAGCCCTGTCTGCTAATATTGGGTCGTTGCTATTACCGTCCAATGTGAAGCCGGCCTAAATGGTTTACGACAACATTCCTCGGACGGAAATATTTTTACAGGATTTACTCAGCTGAACCCTAAAAATTCAGGAGCTTTCGAACATAGTGACATTTTCTACCAGAGTTTGGTCTGAAAGCCTACGCCAAAGCCCTGGCTCCGGCATTATGCTGAGACCGGTACATTTTGACAACTTTACCTGCATCATTCAACATTTTCAGTTGCAATCGTCACCTAACGTGTAGCTGCTAGGTGCACATTTTATAATATTTTACCCACATACTGCCTTTAGCTCTTCACTCCTCCCTGTTCATGGCCACCTCCTGCCAACCCGGTAGAAAGGTCGCGAGGTCGTCCCGCCACCTCCGCTTAGGTCGGCCACGTTTGCGATATCCATCGTGTGGAACCTAGTTAGTGGCGATTTTTGCCTACCCGTCTGGGCCCATACGGCTTATGTGACCCGCCCAATTCCACTTCAGCTTAGCAGTTGCAGCTCCAACATCGACAATTTTAGTTCTGGAGCGCAGTGTTGTGTTACGGATTTTGTCATTCCTTTTTACACCCAATATACTGCGCTCCATTGCCCGCAGGCAAATATTGGGTCTCAACTACTGATATTCGGTCAAAGACCAGGTCTGAGCACCGCAAGTTAGGATAAGCAGGATGCACATGTCGACGAGTTTTCGCTTCATGGCAAGAGGTATTATCTGACGCCATAAAAGCCAAACAACAGAACTTTCATTCTCAGTTATTTGTTTTTTTTCTGCAGCTATCCATAACAAGTGCAACGGTGCTTCTGTTCGAATTAACACTGCAAATATCTTGTTTGTAATTTTGGATTACCAACCTCATTTAGTATTAACTCTAAGCCTGATTGGATTGTGCTGTGTGACACAGATTTATTTGGCTCCCCGATTTACATACTGCTGCTTGGTAGGCCTTTTGTGAGGGTCTACTTGAGGTGGCTTTTAGCTGAGCGAGCTCGAAACTCACAAAGGAAAAAGTTAAAAGGACAAATTAGTAAATTTCTAAATTGTACCCCATCTCTTCTTCTTAAGGTAGGTATCTTACACTTGCAATCTTATCGATCTTATGTGCTCAGTGATGATGAATTTGTATGATCATCATCAGTCCTTGGACGCCCACTGCAGGACATAGGCCTCCCTCATGGTTTTCATAACCATAAGGGGTTGTGCCATAATCGGTACGCTTGGCACGCGGGTTGGCGATCGCAGTACCTATGCGGTTGGAAACTCAGGAAGACGCTGCTGCCCATCTCCTGGTAATTTACTTCCTTAGTCGCCTTCTACGACATCCACGGGAGGAAATGGAGTGACGCTATTCTTAATCCGGCGCCACAAGAAGTTTGTATGATGCTCGGTGAATACCCATTTACCTCCTCCACTAATAATAATAGAAAAGCGAAAGTGCTTTGCTTTGTTCGTAACGAAGTTTGAAACGGAGCCACGACGAGCAATTGACGTGATTGTAATTTAAATAGGTATAGGACTTAGCACATCCACATAACAAGTAATCGAAAATGATACAAACAATTTATACTACGGAGAAAACTTCGAAATGGCGTAAATTTTCCGCTGTTTCATGTGTTCGCTTAAGCTTTTCTTAAAGTCTTGCTTGAAATTTTAAACGGATCACATGATCCGATTCGTCCATTGTCCTCCTGTCGCCTTCTTAATGTCATCATCCCATCGGCTAGGGGGAATACCCACCGAACGAACGGCCCGTTCTCGATCACCACTCTGACTGCCTTTGTCCACCGTCCGCCTCGTCTCCTGTATTACGTGCACCAAACCCTGAACGATTCCAACAGGATTTGGTGCGCATAATAAGCCCCAGATCTCCCCTCCGTCTTCACTTAGGTTGAGATAAGCAGGGGACCGACGAGGTTGGTGTGACTGTGCCCAACAGTGGGCCGCACAGATAGAAAGAGATAGATAGATGACATTTGATATCAAGGTTGGTCTTGTAACAGTAGTAGTTTGTAATGTTAGTAGTCCTTATCATTATCATCATCATTAAGCCACAAGAAGTCTGCTGCTGGAAATAGGTCTCCTCCATGCATTTCCAAAAAGACCGGTTGGAAGCGGCTTGCATCCAGCGTCTTCCTGCCACTTGGATGAGGTCATCTGTCCATCTTGTGGCTGGTTGTCCTACGCTGCGCTTGCCGATATGTGGTCTCCATTTGAGAACTTTTCGGCCTCATCGGCCATCAGTTCTGCGTACTATGTGCCCCGCTCACGTAGTCCTTCTGTTCCACCGGAATTTACTGAAACCCCTTGCATATTACAATAAAAAATATTTGCCATAATATATACTTCAGTTACACACTATGTTACGTACATTTGTGAAAATATAATAGCAATACCACTTACTAACTGTGTGATTGAGGGAACGCGTGGTGATTATCTCTCTCTGAGAGAAGGCCTGTGCCCTGTAGTGGGAAGTATAAAGGTAATAATTAAGCAGTTCTGTATCTACATAATATCGATTACAATATTAAGTATATTTTTGTCCACAATCCTAATTGCGTAAACTCCAATTAGTCTCTGAATTACTAATCCTAACGAGTGCCTATTACAGCGAACACGTATCAAACTTCTCCGTAACTGCAATAAAATTATAAAGCACACACATTCAGAACAACTTATGTAACTACCACTCCATTCCAAAATAAGTAAACCCGTTTCATTAATGGAAAACACGTGCCAAACTTATCCAAGACATCATCCAACAACTTACATAGGAGATACTGCCCCTTATTACGCGCATCAAAATCAGCGTCGAATTAGCCAACTTAACAAACAATATAAGATGAGAGCAGAATATTCTTTATCAAAAAAATCCCATCTCCCTGTAAGGTTCCCAAAGTGTAAGGGACCCTATTACTAAGACTCCACTGTCTGTCTGTCTGTCTGTATGAACCGTAATGGCTAGACAGTTGGAATTTTCACAGATGGTGTATTTTTGTTGCTGCTATAAAAAAAATACTAAAACCAGTATAAAATAAATATTTAAGTGTGGCTCTCATACAACCAATGTGATTTTTTTTGCCATTTTTTGCTCGATGTTAATAACCAGGTAGACGTTTCAAATATTCAAAATGTTGTATAGATAATAGAACGGTAGCCTTCGTGCGTAAGTCTGACTCGCACTTAGCCGGTTTTTTTCTAATTATTTGATATAAAACCTTTCTGAGATTTGACGTTTGTATTTTTTGTATGTTCGCTGCTAAAACACAGAAGATAGCATGCAGGGCAGAAATGGATTTTCATACAACATGCCTGCCCTGCTACGGAAGGCAGGAATGAAATTCCATATAACTTTTCCCGCCGCACATTTCATCATCATCATCATTCAGCCACAAGAAGTCCACTGCTGGACATAGGCCTCCTCCATGGATTTCCAAAAAGATCGGTTGGAAGCGGCCTGCTTCCAGCGCCTTCCTGCCACTTGGATGAGGTCATCTGTCCATCTTGTGGCTGGTCGTCCTACGCTACGCTTGCCGATATGTGGTCTCCATTCGAGAACTTTTCGGCCCCATCGGCCATCAGTTCTGCGTGCTATGTGCCCCGCCCACTGCCACTTCAACTTACTAATCCGCTGGACTATGTCGACGACTTTCATTCGTCTACGGATCTCATCATTTCTGTTTCGATCTCGTAGAGAAATTCCGAGCATAGCCCTTTCCATAGCTCGTTGCGTGACCTTGAGCCTTCTTATGAGGCCCATAGTGAGAGACCACGTTTCAGTGCCATAAGTCATCACTGGTAACACATACTGGTTGCATAAATTTGTCTTGAGCGATTGAGGTTTATTAGACGAAAAGACTTTTCTAAGTTTCCCGTATTATAAGTAGACGTATTCGTCTACAACTTCGAGAGTCGAGTTCCCCAGTGCGTTCGTGAGATAACGTCTCCCTGCCTCACGCCTCTTCTCAATGGAATTGCCTCCGAATTCTGCTCCTGTACTCGGACCGACATGGTGGCGCTGTTGTACAAGCACTTCAGCACCTCGATATACCGATAGTCAATACGGCAACGCTGGAGAGACTCGAGCACTGCCCATGTCTCGATCGAATCGAAGGCTTTCTCATAGTCCACAAACGCTAAGCAGAATGGCAAATTATACTCCTCAGTCTTCTGTATAATTTTCCGCAGCTTGTGGATGTGGTCTATGGTACAAATTTATAAGGGAGAAATTACGAACTTTGTAGCCCGTTTATGAACGAGCAATGAGACACTTTCTGAGTGGGTGTGGTATAAAGTTTGTGTATTCTTCTTCTTGTTAGTCATGTCTTCATGACTGAGGGACGTGCCTATGGGGCAGTTTCCATCACCAACGCTCTCCATTCAGACCGATTATGCGCCAGATGTGTGGCTTCTTGTAGGGTCCCTAGTAGCTTTACTTACAGTGTCCGTCCATCGCAGTGGCGCTCGTCCTCTGCTTCGATTTCCGTTTGCGCGACCGGTGTTAATTATATATTACCAGGTCATAAGCAGCCTATATACGTCCCATTATAGGGCACAGGCCTTCTCCCAGAGCATGGGCTTAATCACCACGCGTGCCCACCCAGGTATCTGGATTTATTTATTACATACTGAAACTGAAAGTTAATAAACAATATACTTATCCCACTTTAGCATTCAAAATAAAATGTATTTAAAAACTAGTGATAGAGTAATAGCGATGATGTCTGTACTAATTTTAAAGCTGTATGGCAGACGCTACCGCTTTTCACTTGCAATATTTAAAATTTTTTAGGATTCCGTACTAAAAGGGCAAGGGACCCTATTACTAAGACTCGGCTGTCCTTCCGTCCGACCGTCTGCCACCAGGCTGTATCTCGTAGTTCGTATTTAGATAGTTAAAAAATTCACAGATGATGTAGTTGTGTTGCCGCTATAATACGAATACAGAATAAAATAAATATTTTAGTGGGGCTCCCATACAACAAACGTGATTTTTTGCCGTTTTTTTGCTCGAAATTGATAACGGCAACAGGTAGACGCTTGAAATATTAAAATGTTGTATATATAATAGTACGGAACCCTTCGTGCGCGAGTCCGACTCGCACTTGGCCGGTTTTTTATTTCATAATTTTGAAATTCACTGTGTATTGGTTAAGGATGCTAATTACGTGTGTATATGTGTGTGTGTGTGTGTGTGTGTGTGTGTGTGTGTGTGTGTGTGTATGCGTATATAAATACATACATACATACATACATACATGTATTTATGTACACACACACACACATATATGCATGTATAGATGTGTGTATGTATATATGTACACACACACGCATACGCCAATTCCGGGAAACTGATTGGAAGTTCTTGATAGTGAAACTATGTACACTGCTTGCAGGAAATTAAGACTAAAGGCACCTCCCTGAACTAAAACTAAGTTGGTCCAGCTAAAATGCCCAATTTTTATTTCTCAACTATCTTTGGCATTTTCCTCTTTACTAACCTCCAGGATTTCAGTGTAATATGGCAACAAATCATGGTCAAAATCAAAGATTAAAATCAAGACATTTGAATTTAAATTCATTAAATTAATAGACCTCCATGTTGTCAGTCAAATTTGGCCGTATATCATGGTGAATACAGTTTTCAGAATTTCAAACAACAGATTACGATCAAGGCATTTAAATTTAATATTTACTCTGTGAAATTCTCAATTCAGAAACCGGCGTTACAACTACTTAAAAGACATTTCCTTAATCTAAAGAATTTAAGTATACTCGTATATGTTTGAAACTAAATTAAAGCTGGATTTACTGTTAATTGTGAAATAACTCCATGTTTCTTATAGACCAAGATCCCGTACACAGATACGCAACTTAAAGAAGTTTTTCGAGATACTTAATAAGATAATAATATACACTTCTTTAGACATAAAATTTACCTACACTTGTAAGAACTGACAAGACTTTTTACGTAGTTTTTAATAATGTTTTATTTCTTCACTGCTCTCGTATAACCTTTGTCATAAAATAAAATAGCGCTTTATTGTGAGATCAAAAATTAGTCTAATTTTTATTCTTTCCTGCATAGCGCTTTTTAATTTTTTTATGTTGTAATTTTTTCTTTATAATTAATTTGTTTTGCACTACTGTTTGGTTTTTTATTAACATACTATGAATTAAAATATTTTTTGTTATTATATTTGAATTAAATTATTATATTACATTTGAAAAATTGCATGCAGAAGTTTTTATTGCAGATATTAATTTGAAAGAAACACCATTGTTAATTTATTTTCGATATGATGACAACAAATCTGTAGCGGACAGACCGACTGACTGACAATTTTGCGAATTCAGAAATGCTGAACAACGTAATAAGAATCCCGTTTCCTGCACAATAATGTCGAGCCATAAAAAATATTGTGTTACTAGATGCCCAATTCAATTCAATTCGATTCAATTCAAATATTTTTATTCATTGTAAAAACAGAATGTTTACTTAATGAACGTCAAAGTTGTTAGTTTCACAATTAATGGATTATGTGGAGAAGAAGCTAAAAAAGAAACGCCATATTTATTCTTTTCAAAACATGGCCCTTTAATATGGTCCTACACAAGATCGGGGTCTATAAAAGTGGTACATATAATAATTCGAAACATCACGTAGGTAATTTTGCAGCTATTGGATTACGAGCTAGCATCTCCTAATCCGGCTAATACTGTCTTCATGAAAGTCTGAAACGTATACAGTCGGCGCAATATTAAGAAGGTAAAAATAATTCTTGTCAATTTAAAGCTACTTTAGTTACTAACTTAATTCCGGAATTACTTTCTCATTTTTTTGTCGACCAGGAGCGCTACTACGTAAGTTCTTCACTGAATAAATTTGTCTGATTTAGCCTACTCCGAACTGTCAAATACTAGGTACATATTTTGACACTTGGGACTCTTGGGATTCGTCAAAATGACCCGATAGAGTGGATAGTTACGTAGGGCAGGTCTCGCTCTTATTGGAAGAGTTAATAATGTGGTGGAGCAGTGATTATAAAGTTTTAATTCAAAAGTACTTTGGTGACACTTGCGTCATCATCAACCCATTATGTCCCCACCGAGGGGCACGGGTCTCTTCCCTGAGGAAGGTATAGGCCATACTCCACCACGGGGGCCAAGTCCGGATTGGTGGAGGCTTGTAGACTAGTGGCTCGTCTACTGTCAGAAGTTGTCAAGCCGCCCTAAGGCCTCTGACTTGGCTTAACGACTGCCATCTATCGACAGCAGCCGGCACCAACAGCTTAACGTGCCTTGCGAAGCACGGAACCGCTCGGAAAAATGCCACTAGCGTTAGACATAGACGGCGACCCATCCATGCACTGAACGCGCCCTGTGTTGCTTAACCTTCGTGATCGTTTAAGATCACTCAGGCAGCCGGGGCTACGAGCGATTCTTGCTTGCGTGGGATTCGATAAAACGTATCCTTTGTATTAACTCGGAACATGGTCAGTCTGCGTGCCTAATTTCATCCAAATGATCATGCAATTTATGCGGGACGAACATAACATAAACATGCTTATATATCCGTCATTGGACCGTTTAAAACGCAAAATTAAGGCCAACGAATAGGTCATATCTTATGTTATCGGCTTAAGATTTATTGTGAAGGAAAATATGGTGAGGAAAGCTGAAAATCTGAGGTGTTCATATACCTTAGCGCTTGAGATGGCGAATCCTCGGTGGGCATGCGTGGTATCTGAGCTCATACTCTCTCTCTGAGAGAAGGCTTGTGCCCTGCAGTGAGTGGGACATATGTATATAGCCTGTATGTTTTTTTTTTAATATTTGTGATGTCGTTGTTTCTGGTTCCCACGACACAGGGTATCCTAGTGTGGGGCCAGAAGCAATGTATGTGCCTGTATGTAAATGTTTATGTTTATGTTTATGTTTATGTTTATGTTTATGTTTATGTTTATGTTTATGTTTATGTTTATGTTTATGTTTATGTTTATGTTTATGTTTATGTTTATGTTTATGTTTATGTTTATGTTTATGTTTATGTTTATGTTTATGTTTATGTTTATGTTTATGTTTATGTTCATGTTCATGTTCATGTTCATGTTCATGTTCATGTTCATGTTCATGTTCATGTTCATGTTTATGTTTATGTTTATGTTTATGTTTATGTTTATGTTTATGTTTATGTTTATGTTTATGTTTATGTTTATGTTTATGTTTATGTTTATGTTTATGTTTATGTTTATGTTTATGTTTATGTTTATGTTTATGTTTATGTTTATGTTTATGTTTATGTTTATGTTTATGTTTATGTTTATGTTTATGTTTATGTTTATGTTTATGTTTATGTTTATGTTTATGTTTATGTTTATGTTTATGTTTATGTTTATGTTTATGTTTATGTTTATGTTTATGTTATGTTATGTTATTTTAGAAAGTAAAAATATATATATATATCCTAACAAAATTGTATTGGTGAATTAGTCAGTTCTTGGGTCAATTTAGAACTTTTTCTTAATTAATATTAATGTTAATTAACATACTTTTGAATCGAGCGTCAGTATTTTTACGGCATGTCGATATACATCACTGGTTGTACCGCTAGAACGAGGCTTATTAGTTAAAGGCGTAAGCATCGTGTATTTCAAATGGGTTAGGCTTAAAGCCGTCGAGAGATAACCAAATGGTAAAGTGTGATTCATATTTTATGCTGTGAATACGAATGAACATGGTGAGGAAATCCGAGTATCTGAGGTGTTCACATACCTCAGCATTTGAAATTGCCAATCCACGGTGGGCACTCATGGTAATTAATCCCATTCTCTCTCGCTCTGAGAGAAGGTCTGTGCCTTGCAGTGGAACGTATATAGGCTCCATAAAAAAAACAGCCAATAGCGACTCAGACTCGCGCACGAAGGGTTAAAAAGGAAATTACACAGATATTCTTAATTTACCGAGTTATACAGGTCGTATGGACAGATCACCTTTGTACATGTTATTTCTTATGTAATGTGTGCAATAAAGTATAATAAATAATAATAGACAGGCGTTGTAGGGTCTTATTTATGTAAACACGATTCCTCTAAAACGGGGAATGTTTTGAGAGGCAGTTAAAATGATCTGTGGTATCACAGACTATTGAAACTGCCTCTGAGGAGTGTTTTAAGGAATCGTGTTTTTATAAATAAGACCATGAGCCAAAAGTTAGAAACGAGTATTTAAAACCGGCAAAGTGCGAGTCGGACTCGCGCACGAAGGGTTCCGTACCATTATCTGTACAACATTTCGAATATTTCAAGCGGCAGCGGTTGTCGTTCGTTATTAATATCGAGTAACAAACGGCAAAAAAAAATCACGTTTGTTGTATGGGAGCCCTCTAAAATATTTATTTTATTCTGTTTTTAGTATTTGTTGTTATAGCGGCAACAGAAATACATCATCTGTAAAAATTTCAATGCTCTAGCTATCATGGTTCATGGGATACAGCCTGGTAATAGACAGACAACACACAGACGGACAGTGGAGTCTTAGTAATAGGGACCCTTACCCCTTTGGGTATGGAACCCTAAAAATACGAATAACGTATAGTCGACAGCACATCAATCTGTACATCCGTGCCTTTGCAACTAGAATATAAGAGACTAGCTGTTGCCCGCGACTTCGTTCACGTGGTAATTTTGATGTATATTTTTCCGGGCTAAAAATAGCCAATGTGCTAATCTAGACTATAATTTATCTCTGTGTAAAATTTCATCCAGATCCGCTCAGCCGTTTTTGCGTGGAAGAGTAACAAACATCCAACCATACATAGAAACTTTCGCGTTTATAATATTAGTAAGGATAACTTTGCAACTAAAATATAAGAGATATCTTAGCAAGTTGCAACTTAAATATAAGAGATGATGCGCTGTTAATATTTGATAATCTAGGGCGTACTCTCCCTATGTGATAAAGGGATTAGAACCTCTCTGTGTTGCATAGAGTTGTTTTGCAAGGATTTTCGAATGGAAATGAAATGAAAAAATATTTCATAAGCAGCCTCTATATTTCCCACTAGGGCATAGGCCTTCTCTCAGGGAGAGAGTATGGGCATAATCACCATGCGTGCCTACCGCGGATTTGCAATTTCAAGCGCTGAGGTATGTGAATAGCTCAGACACTCAGGTTTCCTCACGATGTTTTCCTTCACGGTTAGCGAGTGGTGTCGCTACTAGAACCTGGGTCATTCGCTTCCGAGTCCAATGTTCTACCTACTAGGCTACCACCGCTCAGTAAAATATTTATTTGTTCCAAAAAGAAGAAGAAGAAGAAGAAAGACATTTATTATATCAACAAGATACATCACAGAAACAAAAACATATCACCGTAACCGCTGCATATTAAAACCTGCGTGTATCGTGAGACAAACAAAAATGTGACATTTACAACAAAGTCCTAGAGCGTAAGGTTTCTGAATGATCCGTCTTAAAGATCCTGTGATGATACAATTTTATATGAAGTTGATCTTTAACATGGATTGTCTGAAAAACCACAACATAAACACACATAATATAAACTTACGCCTCTATACGGGAGGAATGGGCTGAGACCAGGGTCTGCCACTTGCCACAATCCTGCTTTTTTTTGCTTCATCAACATTCATTAGTCGTTGCATGCACGCACGCTGGTTACGGGTACTTTTCATCTTGCCCTTTGCTACAACAGCTATCTTGAAAACCTTACAAATTCCTGTTTATGCGCAATTGAAAATCGAAACTAAAGTAAACTTTTACATTAACACTCGACATTTTCCGGAGTTTGCTAGAAAACGCCCATTACGCGATAAAATTGAATGCGTTCCAACTGTATTAACGGCAACATTATTTCATCCCTGCTATGAAACTATTTTACCTCCTGAAGAATGATCTTTCCAGTAGACCGCTAAGGAAAAGTACTTACCAGCAGTTTTGCATATTGGACATAAAACTGTCTTATGTATAAAGACGTCAAAGGATCCTTCAGATGTAAGCCTCAAGTTTCGCTCTTGACCTTGATCTAGTTGTGATATTAAAGGTCAAACAGGCGCAGACGAGACGGGATAATGTTACGCAATTTTCCGAAAATAGTCTGCTTTGAAAGGCACATAATACATTCTTCATCGAAGCAGTGTTTGAGAATAAGCTGATATTTGTAACAGTTAATAAGCTGTGAAATGTCGTTTCTTCTATAATGTAATATTTACACTTCTTTTTCTTATTTGTTTGTGAATTCGTTTTAACAAACGAACAATCGATCTACGAACAAATCTGCATTTGTTGGTTTGTATGCCCGTTCATTGGTTTATTGTATGTTTATTGATAAAAGTTGCTCGTTAAAGTTTAATATTCTGAAACGGAACCCTCAATGTAAAAATGGTTTTCCTACACCCACAATATTTTATAACAACCAATCTAAAGATACTCCACACGATAGTGTGGGTGAGAAAAAAAATTCATCGCTATTTTAGTGGTAGGGGAGGTACCAAAATTTATTTTTAATAGTTTCGTCTACCGTTTTGTCGGCATGATTAATATGTACTCATATCTAGGCCAAATTTCAGCTTTCTAGTGCTTATCGCCTCTCTGCCAAGCCGCGGACAGACGGACTGACAGACAGACGGATAAACAAGGCGAAACTATGAGGTTTCCTTGTTCACTACGGAACACTAAAAAGTAGCAAATGTTTTGAGATCCACTACTTTTTGGGTTTTGCATCGAGCTTTTTAGTATTTTTTCTACGAACATTCTCATGGAACTTACCCCGTCTAGTTGATAGTGAATGGTGACCACAGATCATCTCTCGTGGTATCTATGCATATTTAGCCAAGAAAAAGCGACGAATCCAATATTTTTTTTGTGTCTGAAGATTATACACGAATGTACCAAATTCAGTGAAAATGTCTCGAGCACCATTTCACTTGCTGCTTACGAAGACAAAAGCTGAGACAGAACAATAAACATCTCCCACGCCTCAATACAACCCTGCAAACTTGGAAGACAAATACAAAGATTCAACATTATAAGTTTTGCGGGGGCAGCGTCGGTCTCTGAATGTATAATGTAACAGAGAAGTCAGTAATGGCTAATAAAACCTGCTTTATGCCCGTACAGTCAGCCGCAAATACTGCCATCTGTATAAATTCACTGACAGTTCAAAGCTCCATTTACATGGACACAGTAGCACGTGTCAGTAGGTTATTTGTACAAAACTAACAATTGAAAGGCCCGTTTACATGGCAATTGGTGCTTAAGTCATTCTGGCATATCAGAAAATATACATACACTCCACTGATATCTGCCTATGATATATTTTATGCCTATCTCCTTTGGGATACAGGCGTAACTTCAAGTACATGTATGTACGTCACTTGATGTATAAAAGCCCCGTTTATATGCAGTGAGTAACTTCATTCCATTGAAACATGCGCGTTTCACTTCTACTGTTGCTAAAAACTACTACCAAATTTGAAGCTTTATTGGCATAAGATAAGATAAGACAAGAATATTCTTTATTGTACCAGGAAAAGCACAACATAAAATGTAGATAGTTGTAAGCGCGAACCATTGTGGCTTTGTGCAGTTCTGGCCTGTGATTGGCTTCAATATTTACGAAAAAGTCTATAAGATCCAACCAACTCACATACTGAACTAAAGCGCTTTCTCATTATTCTTCCTTTTATATATTTAAATAACCGCCAGTTTAAATAGAGCCAGTAACCTTTTATAATATATAAATACCCCACACAGTATAAACGTGCCTTTGTAGTGCACAGGGTTTCTGTCGAGATGTGCCCTTGTCGCGTTTTAGGTACGAACTGTTGGTAGGTGGTTTAGCTAGCCAAGGAAATCTTCAAGAAAAGACAGTAGGTAGAAATAAACTATTTACAATTTAATTTTTCTAGTAGCAGTTTTTTTAACTTAATATTATTTTAGTACAGCTATCACTCAGGGTCGAGAGTCTCTAATAATAAATTCGAGTTCTTATAATAAATTAGAGTTCACTTTGCACTAGTTAGTCCGGAATGAGAGCACACTTAGCTTGCGGAGAGTTGCGGGTAGTACACGGCGAGGCGTTAGGAAAACGCAAGCGTGTTGCCGTATGCGGCACCGGGCAGCAGGTCACAGCCAAGCAGAGCAGCCAGCAAGGAAGGTGGTAGTAGGAACCCACTTATGGGGAAAACACACTTATAATAACACTAGATATTGTAGATTGATTTGTAGTTACAATTTGGTGGAAAATAAAATCCGAATTCGAGTACGTTTATGTCTCGCTAGTAAAATAGTGGCGTCGTATTGTCAGGTTAGATGACCGGTCCGAAAATGGCCGAGCGGTGGGCGATGGCTCTGCGGCGCAGTATTCGTGCCGTGGCCGAACTTCTCCGAGTAGTTCCGAGGCCATCAGCTAATTAGGATTACGAATCTGTTTGTACAGTTTGTTTGTACGTAAGTTCAGGTTCGGTTATTTCTGCTATTAGTTGTTTTTGTTTATTAGTTAATAGTAAGTTTAGTGATTAGGTTTAGTTTGTAAATTTAGTTTTTTAGTGTTCCTTGTTATAGGTAAATTTTATTATTATATGTATATTTTTTTTTTGTTTAATAAGTAAACTTTTATTATTCTCTATTTTAGATATATTTTTATTATTGTAGGCATAGTTTTAAACGTAACCGTTACACCCTGGATGAGGATGGAGAGAGCCGGCCTATGCTCATAGGTTGATACCAGCTTGTTTACTTGAACAATGTAAATCAGCCTTTAGCCTGAGCATTACACTGTCACTGAGAAAGGGTGTTTTGCAATTTAGCTATTGATTAACGGTAACGTAGGCGTGGAGGTATTTCCGTTAATTGCCATTGCATGTACGTATTTGTAGGAGAAATCATGTGAGTATTTGAAATTGTTGCAGTGATATAACACGCTTTTCATGTTTGTGATGTCCTTGCCTGGTTGCCTTAGCACAGGGTATCCTAGTTTGGGACCAGGACAAGTGATTGTGTTGTGTGGAAGTTATTATAATATTATAATGCCTCATCTATTTTCAAGGAGTATGGAAGAAGAAAAGAGAGCTTACTCGGAAATAATTAAGATTTCATTTTCCGCGGCCTTCTGCCCGATTTCAAAAAGATATTCTTAAGCTTGCATATTCTATACATTAGATTGATGTATTTTAACTGTCATTGCACATAAATGAAACGTACCATACGGCGAACTTAATGCCACGAATATTTCCCACCGGTCAACCACAGGAGTCATCACTAATACGAGTATCTGAAGTTTAGTGAAATGTACTCGTACTCCCAGTGAAACTGCCTATATAAATTTGGAGCACGGAAAATAATTAATGCCGTTGCATTCTACAAAGTCTAGAAGTACCTTCTACCTGGGTGATCGTGCTCTTGCACTGTAAAGGGAAATTTCCCGCCGGGAAAATCGTTTGCCAGGGGACGGTCGGACCGACTAATGTTCGTCGGACGTTATATTTATGGTACCTATGTGAAACTTTTTGCTTGCGCGATGTAGGAATGTTGGAGTTTATAGTGCGCGCGCAGAGTTGACATGTGCTCGCCACACACACATACATAAACTCACGCCTGTATCCCAGGGGCGTAGGCAGAGACCAGGGACTGTCACTTGCCACGATCCTGACAGCTCACTTTCGCTTCCTCAACATGAAATTTTATTTTGTCCTTTGCTAGTACCTCCCCTATTCGGTCAAAGTGTGTCCGCCTGTGTCGTCCCTTACCGGCCCTTCCACCCACATTCGCTCGATATATTTGTTTCGTCATTCTTTCTTCCTTCATCCTCTCCACATGTCGAAACAAACGCAACATTCCTTTCTCACTAGATATAGTATTGACTTGTCTTTTCTGTGGGCTAGGCCGACCAAGATGTCAGGGTGGTATAGGTGCTGGGCAAGCCTACTCCATCCCAAAACAATGTCCCACGCACTGCAACGTCCGAGTGGTCCCTTCAACCATCTAGTTTGATCTCAGAGGTCTTCTCTCAGAGAAAGACACTATGGGCCCGATCGTCACGGATGCGCATCGCCGCTTGGCAATTTCAAGCGCTAAGGAAAACCTCGTAAAGAAAACCTCAAGAAGTTTTCTTCACGAGGTTTTCCTTCACAATTATCGAGTGAAATTGCTACTACAAATCCAAAAATGTACGCAACTTAAAGAACAAGGTCATTGGTTCTGCATTACGTACATTTACCGTCACAGCATATCGGGGCTAAAAGCAGTGACCTTCTGAGTATGTGGCAAGCGTTTTACGGACCGCGCTACCACCGTATATATAGAAGGTGTGGCAAATGACTGAAGCTTCCCCACTTGATATAGCTTTTGCGGGTTAAACATTTAACCTCAAGCGCAGTAAATATTATGGACATATTAGCGGTGGTAGCCTAGTGGGTACAACATTGGACTGAGAAGCGAGAGACCCAGGTTCGATTCTCAGTGTGGGCATGTACTTATGACTTTTTTTCTAAGTTATGCACATTTGTGAAGTTATAGTAGCAATACCACTCGCTAACTATGAACGAAAACGTCGTGAGGAAACCCGAGTATCTGAGCTATTCAGAAACCTCAGCGCTTTAAATCGCCAATCCGCGGTGGACACGCGTGGTGATTAAGCCCATACTCTCTCTCTCTGAGAGAAGGCCTGTGCCCTACAGTGGAGCGTATATAGGCTGCCTATGATGACGGGGTTTGAGATTCAATTTTATATCCGCAAAAGCTTCACCTGTTGCTGGCAAATGTGTTAAGGCTCTTATACCTAAAGGAAGCAGGCAAAAGGTATGTCTTACAACACTGCTCGAGTTCCAAATACTCAAAGTAACAATTACCGCAGAAAGTTGAATTGTCATAAAGTTGATATGAAAAAATGTATATATTTTCCTAAAATGTTGGATTGTTTTTAATTTTGCAAAATTTTGAATTATCATAAAGTTGAAATCCCGAAATGAATAATTTCCCAAAATGTTGTATTGTTTTAGTTACGGGAAATGTTCATTTGTAATTTAATATATAAAAATCTCGTGTCACAGTGTTTGTTGTCGAACTCCTCCGAGACGGCTTTACCAGTATTTATGAAATTTTTTGTGTATAGTAAAGTTGTTAGGTCTGAGAATATGTCGTAAGCTAATTAATATGGCAAAACAACATGTTACATCATTTGACATGTTGTTCCCCCATTTTTTCTGGCGGCCCAATCCCAATCGATTTCAACTTTCTGCAAATTCATCTTTTAACGAACTCAACATTTTAGTAATTCAACGTTCTGCAAATTCGACATATTTAGATTCAACATTCTGGAAATTAAATTTTTGAGAAATTCAACATTTAGGAATTCAACTTTCTGCAAATTCAATATGTTTAGATTCAACATTCTGCAAATTCAACTTTGAGAAACTCAACATTTTAGTAATTCAACGTTCTGAAAATTCAACATATTTAGATTCAACGTGTTGAAATTCAACTTTTGACAAACTCAACATTTTAGGAATTCAAATTTCTGCAAATTCAATAAATTTAGATTCAACATTCTGTAAATTCAACTTTTGAGAAACTCAACATTTTAGGAATTCAACTTTCTGTACCGAAATGAACGCAGGCAAGATAACTTAGACCACGGAGCGCGCCCAAATAAGTGCCGGTCGGAGGCAAAATGATTAAAATTTCATTAGCCAAAATGCTAAAGAAAGATTCCTTGAATTATTAAACGGAAAAATGGGGAGGCGCTGGCTCAGGTTACTGCAGGATGCTGGAGCGTAAAATTTAATACGCCAGAAGAATATTTAAGGTTGGTTAAGATATATGGGCAGGATAGTACAGGCGGCAGCTTCAGTTAGTTAGACCTCATATTTTCGCACTTCGCATATTTTCGCCTCATAGGTGGGTCATTGTACGTACCAAGAGCTGAGGTATGTAAACACCTAAGGCACTCGGGTTTTCTCACGATGTTTTCCTTCGCGAGTGGTATTGCTACTACAAATTCACAAATGTACGTAACTTAGAATATAAAGTAATTGGTACATGTCTGGATTTGAACCCAGGACCTCCGGAATGTGGTCCTGGGTTCTCTACCCAGCCATGACTACGCGTGTACACTACGGTCTAGCGGGCAACGCGCGTGAATACCGAAACGGAGGTCGTGGGAGGGAAGCGAAAGTGATCTGTCAGGATCGTGGCAAGTGGCAGTCCCTGGTCTCTGCCTACCCCTCTGGTATACAGGCGTGAGTTTAGGTATGTATGTATGTTATGGTGGTCCGATCGCGTCATTTAGAATTCTACAGATTATTATTGAAAACGCAGATTAGATAAAAGAAGAACGCGATTACTTAGGAAAGCATTGCTTATTTGTTTATTTACACTCACAAGTATCAAACTATTAACTCAGCAAAGGGAAAATTAAAAAGTACCCGAAACCGGCGTGAGTCCATGCAACGACTGATGAATGTTGAGGAAGCGAAAGTGATTTGTCAGGATCGTGGCAAGTGGCAGTCCCTGGTCTCTGCCTACCCCTCTGGTATACAGGCGTGAGTTTAGGTATGTATGTATGTTATGGTGGTCCGATCGCGTCATTTAGAATTCTACAGATTATTATTGAAAACGCAGATTAGATAAAAGAAGAACGCGATTACTTAGGAAAGCATTGCTTATTTGTTTTACTTGTTATAGAGCCGGTTTCTGAATTGAGAATTTCACTAAGTAAATACTTAAGTAACATTCTGTCACGCTCTTTTCTGAGAAATTCGAAGATACAGAACTACAGTTAACTATTTACTCATCGAAATTCTCAATTTAGAAACTGACCCATAGGGTCAAAAAATAAACTGTTTTTTTCTACTGAACTTTAAGTCATCGAAATATCGGTTTTCCGCGAAACATCGCATGCCCATAAGGTATTGTGTTTTTAAGAAGAATCGGGATCGCTTCAGATGGTAACGTATTTTACTAGCAACAATATTTCTTAGAAACAGCCGCCGTCGGTCGGTAAATTCCTCGCATTATAACACTAACAGTAGGAGGTCCTGGATAACTATCTCGCTAGAATATTGGATTATTTTCTTCCACTTCTATCTTTTTTCTACAGGGTGACTTGGAATTCGTTCACCACTTTTTAAAATATAATAAATAGAAAAAATTGTGACGTGGCTTTTTTAAAAACTATATATGTTTCTAAATAATGGTTAGAATGTCACCTTAATTTGTGGTGAACGAATTCAAGGTCACTCTGAAGAAGAATGATAATTGTGCATTTTAGAGGTCATATGTCATATGTCATATGCAGGGTGACCTCTGAAATGCACATTTCCTGAAATTAGAGTTTGTGTTTTAAAACAAGTTTTACAAGTTTTTTCCAAATTGATATTTTTCGAAATATCAGAGCCTACATAATTTTATGAAACTTACGCTTTATGCCAATGCCGCAACCTCCAATATCCATTTTATTTAACACAATTCAGGAGTTAAGTATTTATGAAAAAGACAGCACTACTGTAAAGCCGAGAAACCGTAAAACCACTTAAAATTTTAATAAAACGTACAGATTTTGATTGCGCACCCACATTATGCTGCATTCAGACGATGCCTAGTAACTTGTGCAAGTACTGGCGGGGATAACTGCGTTTAGTATTCAAATTAAACTTGATCACTCGCGCGACCGTTTGCAGTGTCATTTGGCTTACAGTTGGACAAAAGCCAAAGACATGCGACATATTCAATGGTAGTTTTTGGCAGGTAGTATGAAACACAAAGCGGTGGACAGGAATCGAAAAAAACCGGTCTCAGTATCGAGCCAACACTATATAACGACCCATTTACGCCGGGGCAACACTGTGCCGTATTGCGGCATGCCACACGGCCGTATGCTAGAATAATTAAAAATATCGCACATTGTGGCAAGAATCGTGCAGCATAGCACCACCTTGCGTCATGTGGCAGACTTTCGCAGCTTGTATTTGAACACGATGTTGCCTCGGCGTAAAATAGACTGCCGCATGCCACATCGGCCGCATAATGTTGGCGATTGTAGCACGCAACAAGGAGCCGGATGCCACAATTTGTAGCATGCCGTACTGTAGAACGATGTCGGTCTGGGGTAAAAGAGCCTTAACTATAACTATATTAAAAACCAATTTAGAGGCTAAAAATTCCACCCATGCCGGGACTTCAACCCGCGACCTCTGGCTAACCGTGCCAGCGCTCTCCCAATTGAGCTAGTGGGCAAGTGCAGGCATCGGCGAAATTTCGAACCTCTTTACAAACTCCTTTGTAATACAATACAGTCACTTGTTCTGTTACCAAACTAAGATACACTGTGCTATAGTAACCAAGCAATGGCAGCACAAACATTGAAATACATCCAGACTGAGGCCATTTGTACAAATGTACGACGGCCCCCAGTGGCAATCGAACCCACGTCTCCGGCATGGTAATCAGACGCGATACCGCTAGACCAACGAGCTAGTACAATAAATAAACAGAACAGCCATTGTATCACGTAACTTTCCACGTGTTCGGGTTAAGCATTTAAACGACACAAAAATGTCAAAATATAGAAAGAAAGAAAGAAAGAAAGAGGATATTTATTTAAATTGTCACAGAAACACAAAGTAAACATAAAGGTACACAAACAAAAGACACGAACGTCAACAAAACAGATGTATGTATATGACAGTTCGGAGTAGGTTAAATCAGACGACTCCATACAAGGAGGAGTTACGTGGTCACAGCACCGTTGCCATTTCAGCCAGTGAGACGATTTTTGGAGCTCTGAAGAATAAGCCGTCCTTACCTAGTATTCTCTAAGCTTCTTTGTCACGTTCCCGGCATTAATTTTGCCGGTTATGCCCCGCCAGGGCGATAAGAATTTAACTGTATAGTGCTTTTTTACCTGGCCCAGATGACAGATGGATTTTGAGGCGGTGAAACCGTGTCGCCTTTTCACTGTGGATTTTACATGAGTATATTTTATTGAGTGCAGCAGTTTTAGTTTAATTTCAGGCATGTACGAAGCGCATAGTAAAATGCTTGCATTATATCCGAGAGATTATAGGTTCGAATCGGGCATGTATCAACGACTTTGTTTAGGTTTTACTAACTTACATTTGTGAATTTGCGAAAGTAATAGCGTCACTCCATTTCTTCCCGTGGATGTCGTAGAAGGCGACTGAGGAAATAAATTACCAGGAGACGGGCAGCAGCGTCTTTCAGAGATTTCAACCGCATACTGCGATCGCCAACCCGCCTGCCAAGCGTGGCGATTATGGCAAAACCCCTCATGGTTATAAAAACCGAGGGAGGTCTACGGACACAAAACTTTTTCGATAACTAAACATGATCTTTACTATGAACCGATGCTGCAGTCAGAATAATCTCATCCGAGCACTCCTCGTAGCACGTACAGAAAGTTTCGTGTCCGCGTTACCAGATTGACTTGCACCTCTTGATTATTGAACGTAAACTAAAAGCTTTAAGCATATGTATAATTTTTTATGCTGAACTAGATAATGTGAACATGTGTGCCGTTGTGGCAATGTAAATAAAATGTTTTCTTTCTTTCTTTCTTGTTTTTTTCTTCCTTCTTTTTTCTTTCTTTCTTTGTATAATAATAATTAAAGAGCATCTGCCAAGAAACTGTTATGCAGTTTGGCAGAGGTACAACTTATGTATTTATCTCAATAAAAATCTTCACTCAGTCAATCAATCCATCAATCAATCATGAGGGCACTCCTCAACGGTTAGTAGCACGGACATGAAACTTTTCAAACTAAACATGACTTTTTACCGTAATAATATAAATCTAACTAAAAACTTGATACACGATGAAATTTAGGTGGTTTGAAAGCCGCGGTTATCTAATTAGTAATTAAAAGTGCCATCTACAAAAAACTATAATTTAGGTATACACGTAGATATAAACAAAATTAAGTGGAGAGATCTATTTCAAGTTCAGAAAACTTGTTTAAAAAAAATTGCGAATAATCAGGACCACTCTGGCTGGTTACTAATATATTCCTTTTTTTTTTGTTGCACTGACCCGTGCTGAGGACTAGCTCAGCTGGGAGAGCGCTGGCACGGTTAGCCAGAGGTCGCGGGTACCGGCATGTGTGGAATTTTTAGCCTCTAAATAGGTTCTTTTTTAAATTGGCTACTAATAATTCTAAAAGATTTTGTTTTAGAGAATTAAATTAAATTAAATTTTCATTTTCATATTATTGAGTAGAATATTCAAATTCAAGTCAAATTAATATCAAAACAATAATTTAATTTTAGTATATTATAAGCACTAGCACAATGGTACGAAATAAAATTATAGATAGATAGATAAATAGAGAACAATATAGATAATATATTATGGGTGCACTATTGTATTTTGAGATCTTATATTCTACAAATTAGCGTGCGTGCAATCTAATTACTAATGAATGTTGATAGAGTGAAAGAGGTCTGTCAGGATCGTGTCAAGTGGCAAACCCTGGCTCTGGCGTGAGTTTATGCAATGTAATGTGTACTATATTCTACAGCTGTTTGATTAAATGAACTTTATACTGTTGCACAAACTGCACGCATGTAAATATGATGGTGTAGGTAGTACGGGCATGCACTTATTAACGCTTGGAACTCTGTCAAGGACTGAGGGTAAGCTCAAACCAAACTAGTTACAGAGAAATCCAATCCAATCAAAGTTGATTATAAATTCATGTCACTAGTTGTACACTTTGCCAAGTAGTTGCAGTTTGCCAATCAGCCAATCACAAAGCTTACTAGCTAAACCACTCAACAGCATAGACACAGAACTGGACCTGAATCTGATAAGCATCGTTGTTCGATAGAATGACATTTTTATTTGACACTTTTTCGTAGTCTACTAAGCAATTGCAGTAGAATGTAGTTCTTTTTTAAGGTTATCCGATAGTTTATTGTGGGCTATACTTGAAATTTTCTAATTTGGATGCGGGAAAGACCAATTTGCTTGAATTTGCTCCTTGGTACAATTATGGGTTACCGTAGGCGCTGACTGAAAATCAACGCTGAGTCAGCTGCCTTTTGTGGCAATGTAGATACACCACAGGCTACATCTATAGTCCTGTTTTATTTATTCGTTTTGTCTGTTGTGTATTTAGTTTTCCTTCTGTGTTGTGCATATTATGTTACTTATGTGCTTATTTTGTTTCTATGATGTATCTTGTTGGTATAATAAATGTCTTTCTTCTTCTTCTTCTTCTAAGAGATCCATATTTTTGTGTACAAATAGAGCGGCTTCTAGGATATTTGTCAGTAGGGTAAGTATATTTTCTTGTATAAAGTGGGATTTACAGCTCTGTTGTTGTGCTATGTTGACAATAATGCGTATCTTATTGTTTGCTATGTTTGCGCTTTAAACAAATCCTCAGCATCAGTGCCTCCACAAAATTATTGCGTACCTCAGCCAAGCAAATGCATAGGCATAATATGCATAGGCATAATATTTTCTAGTATTAAATTTTATTAAGCGCGAATGTAAACTGGGCTAGTTTTGATTTGGTTTTCTCGATATTGTTATGATTTCTTCAGATTTTTTTTCACATTATTTATAAAGAGTTAATACATGTTTCTCGAAAACAAATCATTCGCCAAACTGCGTGGCAGTTTGTTGGCGAATTATAACGTTTAAATGCGTGTCTAATGATAATATCATTGTTCTACCCACTGGGCTATTACTGTTCCTAGGTTTGATTCCCAGAGCGGCATGTACCTATCACTTTGTTTATATTCCAAGTTATGTACATCTGCGAATTTGTAGTAGCAATGCCACACGCTAACCGTAAAGGAAAAACATCGCGAGGAAACCCTCGGCTTTGTTGGCTCCGCACGTATTGATTTGTCTTCCCTATGGGCTAGGCCGACTAAGCTGTCAGGATGGTATAGGTGCTGGGCAAGGCTACTCCATCTAAAAAACCATGTGCCAGGCAATGCAGCAACCGAGTGGTCCCTTCACCCACTCATTGTGACTGAAGGTGCCAATGGACGCTATATAAATCATCTCATTACGTAGATGCAAAGGCTAAAGATTAGTTTTTTTTTTAATGTTAATCCCAGCAACAAATGCTTAGTTGTTCACATACCTCATGTTGTTTACGTACCTCGTGTGAACCATTGTGATAACCATTTTTCTATCTATCTTATCTATACGTAATAACAATATTGGATTCTATCCAGTATTCAATTGAATTGAAGAAATTCTTCTAAATCTACAAAATTGATTTTTTTAGTACAATAGCACTCAAAAAACAATTTTGTACAAAGACGAGCTTAATACTAGGTAGTATTTATATATTATATATTCTGTCCGAGTCAAACTAATTACCGAGGAATTCCAGTAAATCAAATGAGCGCCTTGTGTTGTGACACTGACAGTACCAAAACTACCTTTGTGATATCGGAAGGTAGACGAAAGCAGCTTCTATTACTTATGACATAAGTACGAGAATCAGGCAGAACGTGTTATTTCGTTTCTAATATCTCTGATTGTCGGTTAAGGCTAATGCCGTCTAATTATCTGTTTCGTATCCGAGTGATCACCTGAATAGGTCTGCATTTAAGAGACTCGCCCTCCCGGTTCCCACTACAGACGCTGCCAATTCGAACCTCGTTCAATTTTTATCCGATTCCCGTAAATACCATTTCGCGCTTTGGATCTTATTCAAATTCTCACAAATTACTTGCATAGAATGGCGCAAATTTGACGCGAATCGTGTGTTGTGTATTCATTACGATCTTTTTGTTCTTGACAATAAAGGTTTCTCCACGTTATGGCTTTTTATAAGTAACTTCCTTAAGTAACTTAACCCTGTCTTAAACTACCCTGCGTAATGGTAACCAGGCAAGAACATAACAAACATGGAAATACACCCAGACTGACGCCATTCGTACTTATGTACAGCGTTATATCGGATTTGTTTTTAATTAAAAACTAAGAACAGGAAAACAAAAACATATTTAAAGTGTGCGTAACTGAATTTATTTTATCTATCAATCGCTCCCTCAGACCAAATTTGTGAAAAGTGAAAAGTATACTAATTTTATTACAATCTCAAAAAAATGTATATTGTGCAAGCGAAACAGCATGCCAGACGTAACAGCTGCCTTAAATCAAAATACTGTTTGTAAACACAACGAGAAATAATTTATTCATTCTTATGTTTATTAACACAACGAAAAGTAGTTTATAAACATAACCAGAAGTTTTGTCTGAACAAAACATTTTGTTGGAAACTTGAACGTCTCGTTGTTGCAACAACAAAAGCATTTTCGAGACGTCCACACGCTATTCTTTTATAAATCATAAAAAGTTAACACTCTCATTTAAGTGACATAAACAGTGGCGCAGCGGTAGTGCATCTGCATACCATGCGAGAGGTCCCGGGTTCGAATACCGGCTGGGGACAAAAAGAAAAAACCCCAGGTCTTGGTTGTTTACATGTTTGTGATGTCGTTGTTTCTGGTTCCCACGACACAGGGTATCCTAGTGTGGGGCCAGAAGCAATGTATGTGCCTGTATGTAAATGTTTATGTTTATGTTTTATAAAATAGGACAAAATAAGCGTTTGTCAGCGTTTTAGCTAGATGTTTTTTATACTTTATAAAATGTTTAAATTGTTGTTAAAGTGACATAGTATTCTACTTAAACAGCTTCCGAAATAGGTTTTAGTTATATTTTTTATAAATAAGACTTTTTTGGTGGATCGACTACAGGATACAAAAATACAAAAAATATAAAATGTTTTATTAAAAAGAAAGACATTACAAGCATGGTTTGCGTTAACCACCACACTAGACGTAAATTTGTGCGGTGGTAACCAGGTGAAGGTTTGACATTATGATTACTTGGCGCTTACCGTTAATGTTAGTTTTGTTACATTTTACAATTTAATCAAAGACATACTATACTCGACTCTAGTGACATAGTGGGGTAGGTACTAACAGATAATTATCGTTGTTTCGATAGATCGATACGGGTGCTGTCCTTAGGTGTTTTCCTACTTTTGTTACTATAGTAACTAATGTTTTAGAACTACAATTTGTTGATTGCACCCACGGGATCTTGTTAGACAGTTAATCGTACCAACTTGTGTATTAGATTTAAGATGATTTGAGAAAAGATAGACAGAGTGGAGCTATTTTTTGCTGTACTTTTCTCCACTATCACTCGACCGAAGACAGCGATCACATAACATTGTAAATTGACATTCAACAAAAAGAATGTAAATTCTTTACTACGAAATAAATTTCTGATTTCCGATAGAATGTTCTTTGGTAAATTCCATGGAATAGTCTAGTAGATAATAGAAAAATAAAAATGTAATATCAAATTACGCTCACGTCGAATGAACGCCTTAAGACAGGGCACATCCGTTGTCAGTAATGAGATTGGCTAAAATCCGATTTACCCCAATTTGGGCCGGATAGAGGAGCTCTCTATTGCGAAATTCACCTATTTTCGATCATTCACCGAATCCGTATTTATGGATCCGTGATTGATCTTCAGGGTGCCCCCATGCGTGTTGGGGTACAGTGTCCTCAATAAGCCTATTGTCGCCACAATGTAGTAGGGATAGCCTATAAAGTTGTACCGTAGTTCTTATCAAGTATGGCATTGTATAGGATCCGTATCGAGATACGATTATGTGCCGTAGAGCGGGGCATAATATAATATCGTATCTTGATTACCAACAAATTGCATATCACAGACATTATTATAAAATAAACTTCATTCTTACAATAATTTATTTGTCTCAGTTTTCGGGTACTTATCTTTTACTACGTAGTGCTTATAGTCTTAGACGTATTGTGTTAAACACATTTTGAATTTGAATTTTTACTATCCATATATATTCTATTTCTGAGAACTAAGGATGTCACTCTACAAAAAATAAATTTTTCTTAGGATTATGAAAAAAAAAAAGATATTTCATCACATAAGCATATAAATAAATTACATCATTACTTCATTAATTAAAAAATATAAAAAACATAAGAATAAAGGAAAAAAAACACACACACACACACACAAGTACAGTCAATTAAATAAACCGCCCCGAGACATGTCCGACCCAAAGGTACCCATAACACTGGCAGCGTTACCGCGCTGCACAGCGAGGGATATCCTTTGCATCAAAAATGCCCCTGAGCGGTAGTCAAAGCCACGGTTCCTGAGACGATGCCCTATCTCCTTAACAAAAACTTTCCCCTGGGTACCCCAAACTCCAGTGGTTTCTACGGCGAGTGGCACAAACAGATAGCTGCTCATCAGCTGGCTATATTTTGCACACTTGAGTCTAGCTGCAGCTTCAGCAGCTGACCCAGGTACGGCAGCCGTAGAACCCACGTGTGAAGGTGCGAAAGTGCATACGCAGGTGGCATCCCAAAGCAGACACCGACCCCTCTCCCACGGTATCAAAGTGAGACCGTCCGGACGCTTTCCATCACTACGCATCAACCCCGGCGGTTCAAGAACCGCAGGGATATCCGCCGAAATGAGAGCCCTCCGAACGATATCATTAATGGAATGATGCCGTGAGAATCTGCCCGCGCTCCGAACGCAATAAAGCCCATGTCGGCCCTGCGAATCCACCTCCGCACCACAAACACAGCGATGCGGTTGACAGATGTCACAACCCAAACGTAGCGCCACCGCCACACGCAAGGAATTGTCGTCTAACAGAGTTCCCAGAAAGGGTGAAGGCAAAGCATGGAGCCATAGCCCGGAGTCAGGCTGGGAAACTGCCCGCAAACGCGCAAGTTCAACACCAGAGCACTGCTCCACAAGTTTATCCAGTGCTACTCGACACATCTCTTCGTCCCAAGCTCGCTGCCGATCAGGCTGCTCCGGCAAATCACTACTTGGACAAAAAGCCCGCCACAGCCCCAAAGCCTCCTCCGCAAAAGGAATGCGGAACCCGTCACCATTAACTCGTAAAATGCGAGTGACCAGGTCCAACACGCCCCGCGAGGAAGCCAAAAAAGCCGGCAGTTCAGTGTCCTGCAGACGACGAATGCCCAACCTGCCATGTCTAATCGGCAGCGCAGCCTGGGACCACTGGAAAGCAGTCATTTCGATGTTCATAACACACTCCAACAACTCCTTAAGCATGTTATCGTACATCAGTGACTCCTCTTTGTATAACCAGATGGGAGCAGTTCGCAGAGTGTACGTTAGCCTCGGGATGGACAGGCAGCTTCGCAAAATGACTAAAGCCACATGCGCAGAAAGTTGTTTAAGATGTGGCTTGGTCCCTGCCAGAATTTATCTTTGTCCTTAGTACCCCCGGCACCCCCTCCGGAAAAACTGGAGCACCCAAAAGTGTAAACCCCCCTTATCTAAAATCCTTACGGCCGGCATTAAAGCATCTACTCGCGTTTGCACAGCTTGAGGAAGTTGCCCTGAGCAAGGAAACAATTCACACTTTTGCGTGTTCAAGTGAAGCCCCAATGTCCCGAAGCTCCGAACCAGTGTCTCAATGTCATCCATGACCACTTCCGGGCTACCCCCCAGAGTACCATCGTCCAAGTACCACGTGTTTAAAGAAGATCTCAATGAGGTTACCACATCCTGAATTGCCAGGCTAAACAGTAAGGGCCCCAAAGGATCACCCTGTTGCGCACCAACTTGTGACTCCACCAGTTTGTCACCGTAAAATAAGTCACTAGGTCTCGCATAGCACTGGTGGAGGAAAGGGTAGAGAGATGGGATATGAGCCCGAACCTTACTTAAAATTACATCCCGCTCAACAGCATTAAAGGCGTTCCTAAGGTCAACTTTGACAATTATATCGTCGGAAGCGCTTCTGGAGTAAGCAAAAGCCCTAGTAGCATGAATTGCGGCCTCACAACCTAACGGAATGCCAAATCCTAATTGCTGAGGTTGCAAATGTGAAGCCATGACGTTCCTAACCGCACCGCAACCTAGCTTAGCAACCAAACGACGAAGCACACTGCCTACTGCAATAGGGCGGATACCACCATCCTTCTTCTTCAGGGCGCAAAGGGAGGCACCATATAAAATCGGACAGACTTCTCTATTCACCATGCCCTTCAGCATGAAGTTTGCCAGATTACAGAGAGCACGCAACAGGGCAGCACCGTTATCTCCAGCCCCAGAAGACGTCAATTCCTTTAGTAGCTGCAGACGGATCCCATGTAAGCCCGCCGTAGAACCGCTATTAAATGAGCCAATAGCCTGTATAATATCTTGTACGTCTACTGTCAAGAACTCACTAGACAAGTTCGGCTCCGGAGGGAAATCCAAGCTGCGACTCGGCGCCGGGTGCTTAAGCCGCAAGGCTTCCAAAGTCTCGTCATTGTCATCAGCCAAGGTACTATCCGACAAAAGAATACGTACTGCACCACTTAAGTCACCGTCGTGAACCTTGGCTTCAACAGTCTTATAAATTTGACGCTGGCCATTAGACGAACTTCTTGGCGTAACACCCGTCGAAAGCAGTCTGTCCAAACTACCGGCAGTGATGTTGTCTTTGACTTTGGAGGTTAGAGATCTGCTTGCGTCCTCAGCCGATGGAACCCTCAGACAGGAGTATGAGAAAGTCAGAAGATCATACCAATCATCTGCACCATTCGACTGAACGCACTTCTCAATTATTTGAGCTAGTTTACCGGCAGCCAAGTACCTCGCACCCTTGGGGACGTGTTTTAAAACGCGAACCCGTTTCCGGAGTAAAGGCAAGTCGGATAAGGTTGGCGGCGGTGGAGGAAGGATGCTGACTCCATCCTGCACGACAGGTTGAGAAATGCCACCCCTATGAACCCTACTGATATGAACGTTTAATCCACGCGGAACAACGAATTGTCTCGAGGAACCAGGGCAATGAGGGCAAACAGCCCTAGACTCACTCATATTGTTTTTAAAACATTTCGATGTTTGAAAAATAAGTATCTTAAAAAACAGGCAATGTCATGAAAAAACAATTACAAAGTATCGCAAATACAAAAACAATGTATATGTCAAAAAAGCGGAAATTAAATAAAAGAATTAAACTATGCCCATTAGGTGCAATAATAAATAATGTCTAAAAGCACAGCGCCAATAATCAAAAATAAAAAGCTATGATGTCAAGAGTAACTGAATTATAAAGAACAGCCATTCATTAGCAATTTCAGTGCTTATGATTGAACTAATTGAGTCAAAAAAAAACTGCAGCAGAAAGTTCAAGCGGGAAAGGCAGCACTTTTACCGCATAAAGGTGTTGGAGTATTCTCAAGCGACCGTTGCAAGCGGGCGGACGATAATGCACGCGCAGCGTGCGTGACCCGATGCGGCCGGCTCGCCGACGACGACGGCGCACGAAGATTCACGGAAGCGCCCGAAACCCGAAGTGTGCGGAGTTGAGGCCGATGATTCACCAAGCGCGCTTTGACGACTCGGAACAAAATGAAGCTGTCGCCGAAAAAATAGCCGTTGAAAGCAGAAAAACTGCTATATCTGCACAACCCGTGGATGGAATCTGACTATTTTTTCACTCTCCATGAGGATTTCTTTTTGGCTTTCCACGTATGTCTAATACGACAAAAAACGTCGGTTTTTAATAAATTTAAACGTGCAATAATTATGGAGCAAACAAACGCGAACCGCCCTGCAATGCGCGCGATCGACTGCTTGACGCATGAATCCCGTAGGGACTAGGTTTTGTCACTCGCTGCAATCCTGACAGATCTCTATTAAATATATACTAGCTGACTCGGCAAATGTTGTTTTGCCATATTAATTAGCCTATGACCTAACAAACTTACACAAAAATGAAGCGAAATGGTTCGGAGGACTTCGATTACAAACACTGTGACACGAGATTCTGAAATAAATGATATTATTATTATTATTATTATTATTATTATTTTATATATTAGATATATTTTGGATGTTTCAAAACTCCATTTTTCTATATATCTTATCTATACGTAATAACAATATTGGATTCTATCCAGTATTCAATTGAATTTAAAACTTCTTCTAAATCTACAAAATTGATTTTTTTTAGTACAATAGCACTAAAAAAACAAATTTGTACAAAGACAAGCTTAATATTAGGTAGTATTTATTTATATATTATATATTCTGTCTGAGTCAAACTGATTATAAATGCCAAAATATGTGTTTACACCTGAGAAGGTAGAACATGGAGATCTATATGTAAGCAACAACAACCGCTAAATGTAACCTATGTTTTTAGCACAATAAATTCATTCATTCATTCAACTAATTACCGAGGAATTCCAACAAATCAAATGAGCGCCTTGTGTTGTGACACTGACAGTACCAAAACTACCTTTGTGATATCGGAACGTAGATGAAAGCAGCTTCTATTACTTATGACGTAAGTACGAGAATCAGGCAGAACGTGTTATTTAGTTACTAATATCTCTGATTGTCAGTTAAAGCTAATGCCATCTAATTATCTGTTTCGTATCCGAGTGATCACCTGAATAGGTCTGCATGATAACCATCTCTGTAGTATGTACTATCGACAGACGGTTCTTTGATAGAGCTTTAAGCTTATGAAATCGTGTGCCAAAACAAGTGAACGCGGATATTACGGAATCCTAATAACTTTTTCTCGTGACTTAGTTCGCGTAAATGATGATTTCCTCATACAAACTTTAGCACCTTTTTTCACCACATGGAATTTAAAATAATACCCTCTCCAGTGCATCCTTAGAACTGAGACACACAGAAAGGACGTGGGGCAAGGGCGCGGAACAGATGCGTCGTCTTTCCAATTCACTTTCATACAAAATGTACTGAAGGGACGGGACGAAGCGCACACAGAAGAGACTGCGCGAGGCGCGAACTCTATACCCGGCGTCTTTGCCGCGCCCTCGCCCCACGTCCCTTCTGCGTGACCAGAGAAATACTAATGTTTCCTCCAAATATCGGATATCTAGGCCTACAGGCTTAGCGTATGTTGTCTGTCAGTTAGTTAATTAGTCATTTACTGTTTTACAAGTAACAAAAGAGGGCGTGTTCTTAGTTCAAAAATACCAACAAAACTTACGTATTGGGAACAGCACTGTGGAGGTGCTTGAGGTATTTTAAAAATGCATTCTTGCGCTTGCCCTGTATATTTACTGATTACTTGACCAGAAGATTACAATTCGACGTCACCCTCGAATGTTGTGTATTTGAGCAAAGGAACAGAGAACCTCATCACCCTTTCATTGCTTCAACAATGTAGCAGCTCTATCACTACTTAGTTACTTACGGTGCCTTGCGCCAAATCACTGGATAAGTAAGTAAATAGGTAAATACTTATCAAGGGATAAACAGACAGACCTCTGATTAACAGGGTTATCAGTCATACAACTTGTCCATGGATAGCTCTGCAAATGTCTTTAGTGCAAGATGTTTTTGCACTTATTTACTGATAAGGGCTCTCCCATGGATAAAAAGATGGATAGTCAGTTAGTGTTGGCGCAAACCAACCTTAGTGAAATTCTCAATTTAGAAGCTTGCGGTAAAGTAGAGGATTTCTGTAGTCTGCAGACTTCCTTAGTCTATTGTCTGAGCTCTCGTTCTTCCGTGGTGGGTGAAACAAACAAGGCGTCGTCTGCAGTATTCTCATAATACCTACTGCGCACTTGTACTGGGACGTTAGAGCGCGATATTGTAGTAGGAGGGGCTAATGTGAAAAACCCCGAGTGAGTGTAAGCGACCATTCATAGAGAGTGCCTGCCCTCTAGATACAAGCCTCCGCGGGCGCCGAGTATTACTGTAGAGTCGTTAAGGTCTAGAGACGGCATTTTTTTATGGAGCTTCCATCACATGGGTGCCCCACTACAGGGGGGTGCCCTTTTAGATCAAGATTTTCGGTCATTTAATGATTTTGAGTAAGTACTTATCGAGATCTTGCCGCCATTGCCAATTCATAAACGAAAATAATTACGTACATACATAAACTCACGCTTGTATCCCGGAAGGATAGGCAGATACCAGGGTATGATACTTACCCTGGCATAAACGAACCTGACAAACGTCTTTCGCTTCATCAACATTATTCATTAGACGCATGCATGCACGCACGTCGATTTCGGGTAGGTACTTTTTATCTTGACCTTCGCTAATACACCCCTCATTTGTTTTATGTATATCTGCCTGGGTTGTAGATAATTCCATATGAGTATTTGTAGTGGGCAATATTTTCATCCACTGCCATTCAAGATTTATGTAAATTTTGTGCGTATTTTATGACTTTTATTAAAATAACAATAATTTTTCATTACCAATACTCGGAAAGTAAGTCTAAAGTTGCCTGAGTATTAAATAGAAATACTTTTCAGCCCTAGGGAGGATCGTTTTCAACAGACAGCTGTTTAATTATTTAAAAAAAACTAGTTCTATTTTCACATTTCTGTTGAACCATTTTCCAAGTTTCTATGCAGCCACTCAATTACAACGTATTATTTAACCTTCAATAGGTTTATCTATCAATGGGTCATTTGTAGACGTTTTATTTTTCTATTTGTAACCAGCTAAGTACAAAAACTATAGAAAGAGAAACCTCGTGCTGCAACATTAAGTACATACCAGTTTTGAAATTAATAGTCGAAAGCACATCCACGTTTACATGCTTTTACAGCATATCAGCATATCTACCTTTTTAGTTACAATGTTACACATCATAACGCGACCAAGTAAACTTTGTAAAGGTGGATGTGCTGATTAGATTAGATTTTTAGGAATAGTCCCTCAATAATAGGTATTGTTGGTTAAAGGATCAATCCACTATATTTGCTTTGTCCGCTCTGCCATCACCTAAGTCTACGGAGCGGGACGTTTTATTAAAACTGCAAAAACGCTAGGGACAAGCAAACAAGGGTTAAGCGCGAAATGATGTCTCTACATGCAGGCCTTGCTACACGGACGGCTTCATCCCGACTAATACACAGGCTGTGTTGTACAAGGGCCATTTGCCTTCTAGCTATTCAAGTTCTAAGAAAAGCAACTGGGTTGCAAAATGGGCCTCGATTCTGTTAGTCCATATAGTACATCGAAAGTTTCACGGTCGGGTCACGTGATATGTTTTTTTCCTAGAGGATTTGTTACGTCGAGGATTTGAAACAACAGTTGCAAAGTCCCCTCCGGCCCGTCTGACCCTGAGGTCGGACCCCTGTAGTACATTAAATGTATTGTTGAAAAAACAGGGTTGGTAATTAGTGTGTAAATATAAATTTATTTTAATTACTATTTATAAAAGGTAACTATGTTATTATGAGAAACGTACGTATAAAGAAAGAAAGAAAGAAAGAGAAACATTTATTGCAGCAACAAACAACACACGGTAATTAATACAAAAATGAAATAAAACATACATACTTATTAAAGATAACTAATTACCTCAATTAAACACACAATACTTACATAAAAATATTCAGAAATCAGAAATCAGAAATTCTCGTCTTACGCTCTTTATCAATGTCGCAATCAAAGTATTCCCATTTACCACATCTAGCTTTAAGAATAACCTGGAAGCTTGGAAAACCATGAGGGAAGCCTATTTCCTGCAGTAGGCGTGAAATGGCTGATGATAATTACAAAGCAGAAAAACTGCAAACAACCAGGAAAACAAAAGTTTCAAAAATGGAAAATTAAAGAAAAAAATATCAAAAGTCGTAGCGCAAAAGGTTTTTTGACAAAATCTAATTACATGTTCCGTGTGGCGCCGGAGTAAGAATTCCATTTGGCGCCGGATTAAGAATAGCGTCACTCCATTTCCTTCCGTGGATGTCGTTGAAGGCAACTAAGGAAAAAAATTACTAAGAGACGGGCAGCAGCGTCTTCTTGAGATTCCAACCGCATACTGCGATCACCAACCCGCCTGCCAAGCGTAGCGATTATGGCAAAACCCTTCACGGTTACCTGCAGTGGGCGTCAAATGGCTGGTGATGATGATGAAGGACATGTTTAATAGCGCATTTCAGAAGCAACCCTGTATAATTATTATACAGGGTTGCTTCTGGGCAAGTGATCTACCAACCGCGCTATTGGCGTTGGAGCTCGCCCAGCGTTATTGACGCGCTGCGGGCGTGAGAACTTTCAGCGGCTGGCATGTCTCGCTAACACAATTTGTCGCGGCCGGGGCTCATGGGAAATAAATCCGGATGCATCTTGTGTTTGTGCGCCGAGAATATACACCGGCTGTGTTCTGGAAATAAATGTAAACGCAGGGTTGTACATAGAACGGGAGAGGCGGTCGTTCCTTTCGTGGTGCCCGCGCGCGTTCAGAATGGGGTCGGACCTTGTCGAAGTGGATTGAAAAGGTGAATTTAGTTAGATAAAGGGTCGTAAACATTTGAAATATGTTTTTGGTATGAACACACCAAGACTATGATATGAGATTGGTATGAGATTCCAACCGCATACTGCGATCGCCAACCCGCCTGCCAAGCGTGGCGATTATGGCAAAACCCCTCAGGGTTATCAAAACCAAGAAGGAGGCGTCCTGCAGTGGGCGTCTAATGGCTGATGATGATGATGATGATGACACCAAGACCAAGCGGTTAATACCCTTTACTATGAAAACTAAGGTTGTGGGTTCGATTTTCACCGGAGTGATATATCCTATATACAGAACGGGGTATCCTAGTTTGGGACGACGACAAGTGTTTGTGTAGTGTGTAAAACTTTAGATTCCGATGATCAATTTCTGTATGGATACACTTTACTTGTTAGTGATGCTATATTTAATTAGTTGGGTAAAAATAATTTTTTATTAGGTGGCAAATTAAACGCGCTTTAGCACAAAATTTGGTTAAGTTCCCTTCTGCGGCGTAGTATCCAAAAAATTGAATAATTTCAATCACTACGGTAAAATTAGACCTTTGTCACGTTTCATGACAAAAGTGATCACTGAGCAATAAAGTTCAATTACCACAAATGAAATTGAACTGCTCATACAATCAATTTCAGAATTGGCTTCATGACAATAATATATTTCGTTGGCATTGATCTGGCCGGACTCCTGTTAATCTCTTGCTTTTTAAAGAACCTTGCACCGATCTTAAGGGCTCCTTTATCCCCTGTTTCTCGTATACTAACAAGCTGTTAATCTACTGTTAACAGCTGTCAGTGGCTTTTTTTGTATGCACTTTGGCCAATTGACAGCTGCTAACAGTATTAACTGTGTACGAGAAACTGGGGGTTAATCGTGTTAATATTGATTTTAGGACCCACCGGGAACCTAGAATCACAAACCTGGGACTAGTCCTAGGTTTCTCGCCTTAGGATCTTGGTCATGAGTCCTAAAAATCACTAGTAACATGATTTCGAGGTTGATCTGACACTTTTTGCGGAAACGATCTGATCTGTTTTTTTTTTCATTGGTGTCACTGATGATCCTTATCTATCCCTATGGAGATTCCCTGTGGGGGAGGGGATTTATTAAGATAAATCAATGATCACGGAAAATGTCAGACTTAAGATTTGAGAGAATCAGACTCCATCAATTATTTTGTGCAGTCTCATGGGAAAACGTGAAACAGAAGTAGAGGCTTAAGGTTGGGTCTCCGAGCAAACAGATTTGTATGTGACTTATTGCGCTGCGCGAGCGAATAGTTGGGGGAAAATTAGGCGTTTTTAAAAATACAGAAATACAAGTCCTATTAAAAGAATGTTGATGACCGACGTCACTAACATATTCAGTGACAGTAAATTGGTATATTTTTATCCAACACTCAGTGCAGGTCAAAAAAAACCGTATCTGGTTATAATTTAGCCTCACGTTCGCAATTTCGCAAAAAATCACAAAAAATAATCACCGACAGCCCTATATAGGACATTGAAAAGCAATATATATTTTTTTCAGGTTTAAAATTCTAACCAGTAGAGAATAAAATGTATTTTAAAACACCTGATTTAGGGGTATATCACAGAATTCAATCTTAAGAGGAAACCTTGATCCCTTCCACCCAGTTTACACCGATCCTCTGTCCATATTTCCAGGGCGTGTTTACGGCTGCTAAAGTGTTCTTGTATTTTTAAAAGTTCTTGTATTTTTAAAGCACCAAGCTTTTATAACCGGGCCCGGATCGCGGCGCTCAGCACTGAGAGGGGCCAATCCGATGTAACTCGTAGCACGAAGAATAATGCTTCTACATTCAGAGCGGTACTAGTAGAGTCAGCATGAAAATGTTATCGAAGCAAAATGTACTTGTAAAAAACAAAACCCTCTTTCTGACAGTGTCTCACACGACTATCGAGCACATTGGAAATGAATCGAGTCATAAATGTCGTTCTGACTTTTTGCGTTTTTTCAAAAAAGTTAAGCTACAGGGCAAACAAACCCTTAACCCGATCTTGTTTGTTTTAATGTCAAATTGTAGCTGAGTAAATTTTCCAGAGGAAGCTTTCTCGAATTTTTGATATCATTCTTTGCTTCCAAAATATCGAGCGCCAAATTAAAAAATTCGGAAAATGTTAATTTTTTTTTCACTATTTCGGTCATAACTCTTTTGGTTTTTGACTTTATTGAATAATTCTCTTTGCACTTTACAGCTTTTGTAAATACGCGTCTTTTGAAATTTGTTCATATCTTCACAATTCTCTCAGATATAAGGGGATCGCACTTTTTCGTGAAATCGGAGCCTACACTGGAGCGAACGAAAAGACATTTCCAATGTCAAAATGCTGACCTTTATGTTAAATATAGTCTTAAGTGTTATCAGATACTGCTAGAAGAACTGTTAGACGGCGAAAGAAGCAAAATTTTTTTAAATATATTTTGTTTCGTAACTAGCAAAGCGGGTGTCCAAAGCCTGCTTGACACCCACTCCTGAGATGCGGTGCGAGGTGCGACGACCCTCGCCAGCTTTGGTTTGTTTTCACTACTTCATCTTATTCCCACGAGTAGCTAGGGAAAGGTTGCCATCCCGGCAGAGCCCCGCATGCCGAGATAAGGCTTTTAGTGCCTGGAGAGCCACTAACTCCAGGACGTACCTACGCTAAAGACTAGGCTCGCTCATAGCTACGCATCCATCTTTACGTTGATGTTAGACTAGCATTAGGAAGAGGAAGAGGAAGCGGAATCAAGAAAAGGAGATGTGTAGGGAGTGTTGATGAGGAGCAGGTTTGGATAGTAATAAGGTACCAAAAGGACAACTATTACTACGAAAATAATAAATGTGGATGTAGCAATAGAGGCTCGAGGAGACCGGGCCACATACCCGAATAGCCATGACGCAAAGACCTGTACAAGTTACTGTGATGACCACCCTCTGTTCAAAAGAGATCAAAGCGAAATAGATCTGTCAAGATCGTGGCAAGTGGCAGAACCTGGTCTCTGCCTACTCTCCAGGAGACAGGCGAGAATTTATGTTATGTTATTTTTTTGTAAACGACAAACTCTGATTATTATATTTAGGAACTGTCCTTGGAGTAGGGTTAAGAAAGTCCAAGAACAAAAGTTGTTGTGAATGACAAACCCTCATCTATGTGCCTCAGGAACTGGGCCATAACATTAAATACATAACATAAACTCACGCCTGTATCCCGGAAGGGTAGATAGAGATCAGGGCTTGCCACTTTCCACGTTGCTGACAGACTTCCTTCGCTTTTTACTGCTGCCTTTACATGTTTAAAATGCTTAAAAATAAACCATACTACATAAACAAATAAATAAGCAATACCACTCACTAACGGTGAAGGGAAACATCGTGAGGAAACCTGAGTTTCTGAGCTATTCACGTACCTCGGCGCTTGAAATCGCCAATCCGCGGTGGGCACGCGGATCCCTCTCCCATACTCTCTCCCTGACAGAAGGTCTGTGCCCTACAGTGGGACATATATACGCTGCTTATGTATGTTACAGCAAGGAGTTACAGTTTGCAAAACGTCCACTTGAAATACCGATTGAATAATATCTGATATCCGGTTCTAGAGTGGAGACCGCGAATCGGCAAACGTAGCGTAGGACGCCCTGTGATCAGGTGGAGCGACGACATTCGCGAAGCGGTGGGCAGAGACTGGAAAAGAAGAGCCGAAGATCGGGCTCAGTGGTGTGTCTTAGGAGAGGCCTATGTCCAGCAGAGGACTGACACCGGCTGATTATGATGAATATTCGATTGGCAACAGCCTATATCATAGGTTCGAAATCCAACTATCACTTTAACATGATCCGTAAAGCAATAAAGAGCTTAGCATAAATTTTCTCATCTTACTTTCCCTGATAAGTATAAAAAAACCCTATTGAACCTAGGAAACAGGTCACGTATTTTTAACTTCCCACTGAGCTCACGGTATTATGTCAAGAAATATAGTTGGCTGCCAATTGTATAACATTACTTTAACATTTTATAAAAAAAATCTCGTGGAATAAAGTATTCTCTGTCTATCTATACATAGTCAACAGCATGTCAACCTTTAATCCTAGGGTCAGCGGACAAAAGTATATCAAATTGTCATTAAATGATTGTTCTATTAGATACAACATAAGTAATAAAAATAGCAGTTTCCCAAAAAAAAAGTATTTAGACGTATATACACGTATATAGACCCATTTTTTTTACAATTTCTCCGACTTTCCAAGGTTTGCTGGAAGAAATCTCTTAGAGAGATAAACTCGCCTTTGTACATGTTATTTCTTATGCAATGTCTTGTTAAATGTTTCGTGTGCAATAAAGTATAATCAATTAAAAACATTTAAGTTCACCGCTCGGTGAGAGCGGTGGTAGCCTAGTGGGTAAAACATTGGACTCTGAAGCGAGTGACCCAGGTAGGAGTCCCAGTGCGGGCATGTATGTATCTATGACTTCGTTTTCTATGTTATGTACGTTTGTGAAGTATAAGTACCAATACCACTCGCTAACGGTATAAGAAAACATACCCCAGCCCTTGGAATCGCAAATCGCCAAACACGCATCAATTTTGGAATCAATTTTTTTCAATGAAAACCATACGTAATACCTACAGGATAAGAAAAATATGCCTTCATCATCATTATTCAGCCACAAGAAGTCCACTGCTGGACATACGCCTCCTCCATGGATAACCAAAAAGACCGGTTGGAAGCGGCCCGCATCCAGCGTCTTCCTGCCACTTGGATGAGGTCATCTGTCCATCTTGTGGCTGGTCGTCCTACGCTGCGCTTGCCGATATGTGGTCTCCATTCGAGAACTTTTCGGCCCCATCGGCCATCAGTTCTGCGAGCTATATGCCCCGCCCACTGCCACTTCAACTTACTAATCCGCTGGGCTATGTCGACGACTTTCGTTCGTCTACGTCTCTCATAATTTCTTATTCGATCTCTTAGAGAAATTCCGAGCATAGCCCTTTCCATAGCTAGATGTGCCTTAAATATCCGCAATTTAATTATCCATGAAACCCTCAGAGCACATTTATCAAAAGTTTACATATTATTACAATATAAAAAAATGTTAAATTGTGCGAGCGAGACAACATGCTCCACGTAAGAGCAGCCTAAATAATTATTATTATTGGTGACGACCTACCTTCTTTTATTTATCTCAGGAAAATACGCATTAACCTAAGGGTAACTCCATGTAATAAAATATAACTTTACCTCAATTTTGACGATGGATCGAGTTTTTCGACACCTTAATGGTTGTAGCTGGCGTCATTCTTTCAAAATGCGAGACTAACCCATGGCTTTTTTGTGTCATTAATTTACTTACTGTATTTTACTACTGTAAGCTGTAAGATCTCCAAATGTAAAAATAAAATAAAATAAAATAATAATAATAAAATATGGCTCTACGTGGTCATATATTAGACGAGTCTTTCGCGATTATTTATTAGGTAAAATTTTGACCACGGCAGCTGCAACGTTGCAGAAACGTCGAGATTAAAGTAATAAAAAAAACCCCAATAAATAAAAGAAAAGAAATTTCCTACACATATAAGCTTGCCTTTGAAGGTACATGTAATTATAATGATTAATTATTTCTTATTTCTGTTAAAAATTTCGTGTGCAAATAAAAAAAAAGTATAAAAATAATAATAATCATGTATGAGCATCGCAAGTCATTTAAAGATACAACCTAAAAGAAGAAATGTCAGCCTACAAAATTCTATGGTGATACCAGAGTAAATCGAAACCTGAGCCGTTCAAGACATTGGAGAAAACACACAACGTGATAATATGGCTTTGCCGTAGTCGGGTAAGAATTACAGCCAACGCCTTCAACCTCCACATTATGTTTTCTACACATTTACCCGCACCGCATTTAATTGAATGCCGAAAGAAGATCGATTTGCCGTCGACTGTACTACGCATTTAACCACTCGTCTGCCGCGACACAGATCTGTGTCCAACTTAGTATGGGCCACCTATACGTTGCGTTCCGCGAGGGCAGTTCAGGAGTTAATTAAATAAAAAACTATCTCGGATAAAAAAGTGGTTTAAATATTGAGGGTCTCCCACCGGGAATTTCACAGAATCCATATTTCATAAGACCAACCAAGTGCGTGTCGGGCCACGTGCAGCGTAGGATTCCGTAGAAGGAAGCATTTTTACCTGTTTTACAGAACTAACAACTCCATCAAAGTAATTTTCAATGGAATTCCTGCGAAGTTTTTCTTTCATAAGTTGGTCGCGTATTACTAAGTTTTCCTTTTAAGTTCATTATAAGTGCTTCTGCCCTGAATTTTTTCATGTTTCTACAATCAACCGTAAGCCTTGGGACACGAAATAATAATAATAATAACTTACGTACCGAAAATCCTATGTCACTTTTTGCTGATGACAGTACAGTGACTCTACAGTACAGACATGGGCACGGTTATGAAAATGACATAAATAAAGCTCTAAATTGAATTGTAGAGTGGCTTAATAAGAATAACCTTCAGGTTAACCTATCAAAAACAAATTACATGCAATTTACTCAAAGAAAGCCCACAATATCTGACCTAAATATACATTATAACAATGAACGTAGTCTCTACGAAGTTTCTAGGGTTAACAGTAGACCAAAAGCTTAAAAGAACATATCGCAGTACTTTGCAAAAAGCTTAGTTCGTGTGCCTACTTCCTATACAGGTTATCTCCTGTCACTGACATTGAAGCTGTGGTAACTGCATATCATGGCCTTGTTGCTTCAGTGCTGCGATACGGCTTAATATTTTGGGGAAACTACGGATAGAGAGACGGCATTGAAAGCACAAAAAAGATGCATAAGAGCCATGTTTGGACTAAAATATAGTGATAGTTGCAAGCCATATCTTAAGAAATACAATATCCTGTCCCTGCCAGCCTTATATATCTAAGAAGTAGCTCTATTCGTCAAATCCAACCCAGACATTTTTAAACAAATCTCAGTCGTAAGTAATAGATTATAACGTGACACAAGTAGAGTATGTATCCGTAGGGCAAATACTGCTCTATTGCAAAAAAGTATATTCTGTATGGGACCTACAATTTATAATAAACTACCTAGCGACTGAAGAGAACTTGACATAAAGTTGTTTAAATATAAATTGAAAACTATGTTATTGGACAAATGCTATTACAGTGTAACGGATTCCTTGACTGAAAGATAATGGCATAGACATAAGTCTTGCATAATTACTGACTTTTATTAATTAATTTCTTTATTGTGTTTTCTTGACATTTTAAATTTTCATGTAATTGTGTATAATAAGTACTTATGACATTTAAATATTTCGTTTTAATGTAAAAATTATGTATTGACAAAATTAATTTCGCTTCTAATAAAACTAAGACAATTTTAAGGCGCTCTCTCACAACGAAATTTTTACGTCTACAATGGTAAAGCATGCAGGACAAATATCCGACTGTGTACCATCTTCTTGAAAACTCATGTTTGACAAATAAATATCTTTATCTTTACACAATACACTCACTTGACCTGGTCCCAAACTAGGATACCCTGTGCTAAGGTAACCAGGCAAGGACCTCACAAACAAAAATACACCCAGATAAATGGCGAAATGGTGTAGGCGAGAAAAAAAATCATCCCTAAATCATCACTTAGGTGTAGGGGAGGAACCCAAAATATTTTTCTTAAAGATTTTATCCTTCCGTTTTATCAATGTATTTCAGCTTTCGAGTACTTGTCGACTTTGTGCCAGGCTGCGGACAGAGAGACATACGGACGGACATGGCGAAACTATAAGGTTTCCTTGTTGACGATGGAACCCTAAAAATGGTGCCATTTTGTCCTGCCGATATTGGAGGCAAAAATCTTTGTCGGAAACGAGGTTCCTAAAGGAAAAAGAAATTAAGGCTGCCTATTGGAATTGTTAATTTCACCAATACAACGCTACAGCTACCATCCATCGAGCTCAACGTCAACCAATCGGGCAACCCATAGTCACGTCCCTCAGCCGAGAAAATGACAAAGAAGAAGAAGAAGAGATTGAAATTGTAACCAAATTGGAAGGGAACCGTTTTTGGTAATTAAAGGGACAATGCGTGTTTCTGACTCATGGAAAATCACCCGGAACGTAGAAATCCTTGAAAATATCGATTTTAGGCACGTAGTTACAGAATGTGAAGGATCATCTTATATGTGAATTACACGATACGTGAATTTCTCATCTTCGAAGATAGGTCTATTCGCCATTGTTCCAGGTCCTTTTGTTTTGATTGTAATTTTTAATGATTCGCTTACGTTTGGTGATTAACATAACCAATCCATTTCCTTCCGTGGATGTCGTAGAAGGTGACTAAGGAAATCAATTACCAGGAGACAGGCAGCAGCGTCTTCCTGAGATTCCAACCATATACTGCGATCGCTAACCCGCCTGCCGAGCGTTGCGATTATGGCAAAACCCTTCATGGTTATGAAAACCACGAAGGAGGCCTATGTCCTGCAGTGGGCGTCAAATGCCTGATGATGATGATGATGATAGCCAATAAGATTAGCAAATTGAAGTGGCAGTGTGCTGGTCACATCTGCCGAAGAAGTGTTCTCGAGTGGAGACCATGAATTGGTAAAGACAGCCACCAGCTCGCTGGTCTGACGATCTGAGGCAGATTGCTAGCGGCGGCTGCATAAGGATGGCCGAAGACAGAAATAAGTGTTTGGCCTAGAGTAGGCCTATGACTAGCAGTGGATGAATATGGCTTTTTAATGACTCCCGATTCTCCCGATACATTGTAATATATTAAACGGGTCTAACCGTGAATATTTATCGGAAACGTTGCAGCTGCCGTGCTCACGGGTAGAATGAAGTGGCGAGTACAGTCAATTATTGTAGTGAGGGTCGGTAGTCTACCTTCAAGCTACTCTTAGTTTTTCGCACGGGCCGACGCACAACACTCACTACGTCCGCGGACAGGTCCGGTGATAAGGCGCGAGATTTGTATTTGCTTACCACTTGATTCAACGTGCTTGAAAGCTTGGAACCATCCTCTCTATTGAAATTCTTATGTTTTTTAATTTCAAATGCTTCCCAAACGATCCTTCGATAGTAATGTCGATCGGTTGAGAGAAGTTTCGGTTGATGTAGATCGATCCAGTGGGAATCAAAGGTAATCAAATTTCACCTGATAAATAATCGCGGTTAGACCCGTTTAATATGTTACTGTGAATACGGGTTGATTCATTGATCGATCGATCAGTTGGTCGGTTAGTCATCATCATTATTCAGCCACAAAAAGTCCTCTGCTGGACCTAGGCCTCCTCCATGGATTTCCAAGAGACCGGTTGGAAGCGGCTTGCATCCAGCGTCTTCAATCTTGTGGTTGGTCAATATATTTGACCGCCTCGCAGGTCTAGTAGTATCACGTCTGATCACTGGCCTGCAACAAAATCCTCCTTCACATAAAAATATAAGGATGTTAATGTGCTGAATCTAGATCTGCTTTCCATTCTATGCTGTCACTTTCTTGATGATTAATTTTTAATACCTGGCTTAAAATATTGCAATTTTTTAATGTCGTTCTTGCTATAGCGCCACTGTATTTAGTTATAATCGTGTTTATAACCAGATATTTTGGCAAGTTTGAAATTTATTTGATACGTGAAGTGAAAATATTGTATTCTCATTTACTGAGGAAAATAACATCAGAAGCTTATAACAGTGTTCTGATTTAGAGTAAATTTAATTTTGTTGTAGGTATAAAATACCAAGGGCCTACAAACATTCTCCGATAGTGTTTTGCTACGTTTGTTGTCAATTTATCTTGAAATCTCAACGAAATACATTGTCTAGTCTTGTTAAACGCGCTTATCAGCAACGCTTTGGGTTTCCTTGCCTGGTTACCATAGAACAGGGTATCCTAGTTTGGCAGCAGGTCAAGTGTTTGTGTTGTGTGGAAGTTATTATTATGGTGGACGAAAGAAACAAAGTTGGTTCCCTCAAAAATTCCTCCAACAGTTGCTCAAGAACATTGCGAGGTTGGCTCGGCCGATGTCATAAAAGGATGCAATTCGCATTCATTCTTTCCAGAAAATCTAGGAGCAGTATCAGATGAACACAGTGAATTGTTTCTTGTGTATTAGTTGATAATTATGGTCGTAAATTAATAAATGCTTAAAAAAAATATAAAAAAAAACTATCAAGAAAATTGTACATAAGTTTTGTAGAGTTATCGACCAGGACAATGGACTTCTTATGCGCCGTAGATTTATTGAAAAGTCTTTTCACCCATCCAGCTGGAGGGGCAATAAGGCCATCGAGACGCTCGGAAACCCATCGGCGATAGATATAAAGGCCCGCATTAGTGGTCGAAGGAGGGTATCAACACTAAACACTCCCTAACAGAACGTTTACTTAGTTTTTTAGTACACTAACATAACATAACATAACGTAACGTAACGTAACATAACGTAACATAACATAACATAAAGTAACGGAACATAATATAACGTAGCGTAATGTAGCTCACGTAACGTAACGAAACGCAAAGTAACGTAACCTAAAGTAACGTAACGTAACATACCGTGCCGAAACGTAACTTAACTTAAAATAACATAACATAAACGCACGCCTGTATTTTCATTTTTGGGTACAATAAAGTGTTCCTTATCTATCTATCTGTATCCCGGGGGGGTAGGCAGGTTCCAGGGTCTGAGACCAGGCTCTGCCACTTACCACGATCCTGACAGATCTTTTTCGCTTCATCAACATTAATTAGTCGTGCATGCACGCACGCCGGTTTCGGGTACCTTTTATCTTGCCCTTTGCTAATACATCCCCTATTTGATAGAAGTATGGACACGTTCAGTGCATGGATGGGTCGCCGTCTATGCCTAACGCTAGTGGCATTTTTCCGAGCGGTTCCGTGCTTCGCAAGGCACGTTAAGCTGTTGGTGCCGGCTGCCGTCGATAGATGGCAGTCGTTAAGCCAAGTCAGAGGCCTTAGGGCGGCTTGACAACTTCTGACAGTAGACGAGCCACTAGTCTACAAGCCTCCGCCAATCCGGACTTGGCCCCCGTGGTGGAGTATGGCCTATACCTTCCTCAGGGAAGAGACCCGTGCCCCTCGGTGGGGACATAATGGGTTGATGATGAGATCGACACTAAGAGGCTTTTGATCTACTGTGTACAGCTTTCAGTTGTTGTTTAACGTTCCGTAGTTAGTAAGGAACCCTTATAGTTTCGTGATGACCATTTGTCCTTCTGTCTTCCTGTCCGTGGCTTAACTCAAAGACACTTAGTACTAGAAAGCTGAAATTTGGCATTGATCATCACGTCAGTAAAACGGCTTAGCATAAGCATAGCATAAGCAGCCTATATACGTCCCACTGTAGGGCACAGGCCTTCTCTCTCTCGTGTCCACCGCGGACTGGCGATTTCAAGCGCTGAGGTTAGTAAATAGCTCAGACACTCAGGTTTCCTCACGATGTTTTTCCTTCACCGTTAGCGAGTGGTATTGCTACAATAACTTCAAAAATGTACATAACTTAGAAAACAAAGTCATCGGTACATGTCCGCACTGGGAATTGAACCTGGGTCTCCCGCTTCCAAGTCCAATGTTCTACCCACTAGGCTACCACCGCTTAATTTATTTTTTAATTAATTTAATTTATTTTACAGGCAAACGGCTTAATTTATTTTTTTCCCTTCCCTCTGGGTCTTCGGCAATTCCGATATTTTTGACTATCAGTGTTTCTAAAATAATTGTGAATATTGTTGTTGTCTCTTAATTATATAACTTTTAATTAATTATGTGTTATACAAACAGTTGATTGCGAATAGGTTGGATAGCCGATACCCATGTGGGTCGGGAGACACAGAAGTCTCTGTAAAATTAAGTCAAAATTTTGTACAAAAAGTAGGATAGTACCGCAAAAACCGACTTCGAAACACTACGACACTAAAAAGTTAGAAATAATTTAAATAATTAGAAGTATTTATACATATATAAAATATATGTGCTGGTCTTGAAACTGGGCACCGACTACAAATTTTACTTCTACAATACCTACATGTATAAATACTTCTAATTATTTCAATTATTTCTAACTTTTTAATGCTGTAGTGTTTCAAAGTCGGTTTTTATTTTTTATTTAAAAAATTTTATTTAAATATTTTTAGTGGGGGAGTGGGAGAAAAATAAATAAGTCCCTTATAACCATAATTTACCCTACTTAATTCGTTGCTTTAAAATTTGATGTTCTAAATTTCTATCTCCAGAAGTCTTCACCAGAACATCACCAAATTAACTTGGAACTACTTTTGCGCTATTTTATGAAACATACGGATATTACTAAAGGATGGGCCCCATTAGGCCTTATTTATTGCTGTCTATTGAAGAGTTCCGTTCTCCATCTCTGAAAGTCTCCATCAGATCTTCACTAAATTAAAATGGGACTAATGGGACGTTATATTTTGTTCGAACAAAAAAGAATTGTCGGAATCGGTTAATATTTGACGGAGTTATGGAGGAACATAGCAAAAAAAATATACGCGTCGAATTGATAGCCTCCTCCTTTTTTGAAGTCGGTTAAAAAGTAGCATAGTACCGCAAAGTATAATTTATTATTGTTACTAATATTTTTTAAGTCACCATTGTTACTAACATTATATGGCTACTGCCTGAAATATAGAAATTTTATTTATTTATTTCAATTAATAAAGTCGGCTATTTGTCATATATAAAATGCATATTTTTGTCGTTTTAATTAACTAAAATGAAGAATCTTTTCGAAAAAAGAGCCTCCATTCACATTAATTTAACCTTTTCAAATTCCAAAAATATGGTTTGAAGAAACGTAACTAAAAGAGTAAAAAAAACAACCTTACAAGTTTGCTATCTTACAAGCTAAAAAGAAAGAAAGAAAAACGAAAAACATTAATTGGGACAAATTAACACATCACAAGAAAAAAAGGCAAATCAAATACCAAGAGACGGGCAGCAGCGTCTTCCTGAGAATCCAACCGCATACTGCGATCGCCAACCCGCCTGCCAAGCGTGGCGATTGTGGCGAAACCCTTCATGGTCATGAAAACCACGAAGGAGGCCTATGTCTTGCAGTGGGCGTCAAATGGCTGATGACGATGGTGATGATGATGAAGAAAAAAGGCATAACAAGTAACATATAAACATATACGAAGGAAAAACAAGTCACTTAAATACAACATAATACAAGACAAAGTCAGAGCGTCAGAGTGCATCCCTTGGTGTGTTAAAGTTGCCACAAAGGGCATCTGACTCAGCTAGGTCTTCCTCATCATAGTGGTGCCGACCGGTGCGTTGCAAATGTTATCAATGAATCAGCCTGTACTCGTCTACTGTTGGACATAAGTCTCCCCCGAAGCACGTCACTTCTGTCTGTCCTCGGGTATCCTCCACCATCCTCAACCATCCGCCTCCAGCAATATGCCTCAGATCGTTGGTTCAGCGATGACAGCCTAGCGGGTAGAGCATTGGACTCGGAAGCGAGAGACCCAGGTTCGATTCCCCGTGCGGGCATGTACCTATGACTTTGTTTTTTAATTTATGTACATTTGTGAAGTTATACCGCTCGCTAACGGTGAAGGAAAACATTGTGAGGAAACCTGAGCTATTCACATACCTCTGCGCTCGAAATCGCCAATCCGCGGTGGGCACGCGTACTCTCTCCTTTAGAGAAGGCCTGTGCCCTAGAGTGGGACGTATATAGGCTGCTTATGATGTTGATCCAGCAAGCTGGTGGGCGTACTACGCTGCGTTTACCAGTTCGCGGTCTCCACGGTCGGACATAAGCCCAGAGCCCAAACCTTGCTACTTCCTTTTGTCCTCGGCTATCCTCATACAGCCGCTGCCAGCAATCTGCCTCAGATCGTCTACCTAGTTAGCTGGCGTCCCACGCTGCGTTTGCCAGTTATTGTTCTCTGAGTTGAGTGAATCTGAGTTGATGTTCTAATAGTAGCAGTCGTTTAGTGGTACAGACGCCTAACCGAGAAATAGGCAAACACGAGTGGTATCTGCCGACCGATCTATTCACATTTTGCTAGTGTAATTTCTCTGAGCAAATTTGCTATTTCGGATGAAGGGTGCGGATCGCGGAACGAGAATACGCCGAGAGCTAGATGATTCACATTCAATTTATATGCTTAGAACGCCTATGATGTCTTATTTACAGGGCTATTTGAATAGTTCCAAAAACCCAATTTCCTCAAAAATAAAAACAGTTCAATTGGCGGCTCCCTTGCTAAAAGCGAGAAAAAATACTGTTTTTAACCGACTTCAAAAAAGGAGGAGGTTATCAATTCGACGCGTATATGTTTTTTTTATATATTTTTTTGGCTATGTTCCTTTATTTGCAGAAGTCAAAATCCGTTCTAAATAATGTTTTACAAGTATCGCCAAACCTTCACTTATTTTAATTCACTTGTCTTTAGTCGCAAACTGCAGCATAGTTCAATGTTTTTAATTTCAGGTTATACCCACATCTTTCTAGTAACAAAACAATGTTGACTTATAATAATATTAACAAGTTTTACATTAAATTACTGTTATGTAATTAGTAATTAAAAATGGCACCTATTTAGACTATTACTTTCATGTAAATAATAATAAAAATACAGTGAAATCCTGTTTTGAGTTGAGAAATATTCTTTGAAAAAATGCGTGAACAATTAGCACAGTTCGATGCAAACTTAATGGCGGTTCGGAACATCGTACGAGTCGATGCGCAGAACACAATTGTCGAAACACATGACTGTCGACTTTCCGTCTTTCCGTCTAGCAGAACACTGGGCCGCAGACCCGCGGCACGCACGCACCTCTCTGGATGGCTACTAATCATCATCAGCAGGCATTTGACGCCCACTGCAGGACATAGGCCTCCTTCGTGGTTTTCATAACCATGAGGGGTTTTGCCATAATCATCACGCTTGGAGGGCGGGTTGGCGATCGCAGTATGCTGTTTAAATCTCAGGAAGACGCTGTTGCCCGTCTCCTGGTAATTGATTTCCTTAGTCGCCTTCTACTACATCCACGGAAGGAAATGGAGTGACGCTATTCTTAATCGAGATATTTTTGAAAAGAGCGCTTTTTAAAATAACAAACCTAACCAGCGTATTCGATAGCTATTATTAGGGACGTTCATTTTGCCATGTCTTTCAAAATACCCAAAATTATAGGCATGATGACAAATTTTTAAAAATTGTCCTATAATGCCCCAGAACGTACATTATTTACAATCTATTTCAAGTTTTGGTCACAGTTAAGGTTTAATGGTAAAAAATACGTTTTAGATTTTAGATTTAAAATTCCCATGTCATCATGCCTATTAACGCAGTATTTAATTCTTATGTATACGTCACTCCTAGGCTGAATGATGACACAAGTCAGTCCCAGCTAACTCCACTGCTTGTCAGCATTACTTGCATCGACACCCATCGGCACATAGTACCATAGGATGGAACTGACCTTCCATGTCTCACCACATTTAGTATCCTTATCATGACGTTTACATTGGAACCCTAATAACTTTTAGACAGAGCGGTAACTCACCCCTGTCGTTAAGGTATCGATCCTCTAGGCTTTTTGGATACGCTCCAATAACGATTATTGTACGGTTAGGTGGCCACTTTGGAAAATGTTTCCTTTTTATTAGCTGCGAGTTTAGTGGCCAAATGGCTCGCGTGATTTGCTAATGCTCTGTGAAGAGGATTGTGATTTAATAAAAATGATATGAAGAAGTTATGGAAACTTTTCCTATCATAACAGGAATCCACATCAGGAAAGCAGGAAATAGTACGTGGGTTTGTACACTAGCAGTGTTATTTATAAAAACGCGACTGCTTGAAATACTCCATAGACGCCGATCAAAAGTGGAGATTTTACCATCAAAAGACGAGGATTGCTTTAGTTAGAGGAATCGTGTTTATATGAATAAGGCCGTAGGCTTTTAGAAAAATTACCTAAAACAAATTTTGTGGTAGCGAGTGAATTAGTAGACTAAAGCTGCTGATAGACTTGAGCATTCACTTGTAATGAGCGTTCTAGCTATTGTTCATTACAGGTAAAAGTTCACAATATAAACGGGAGCGTTTCAGCGAGCATTCCAGCGAGCGTTCTAGAGAGCAGTCCAGTGAACCGACAGTAAACATGCTTCGCGCTTTTTGCCGAGCCGTGTAATTTTGTCATTGTTCATTCATTGTTTATGTGTTGTTCTTTATATTTGTTTTATATACCAATGGGGATTCATGAAGTTTCTGTTCACAAATCCCCATTGCCAATACTAAGACACCCCAATGGGGATTAGTGAAATAACTCAATGTTTTCATTGATCCGCCCTCAGACATCTTAAGTTATGAGTACCTAGGGCACTTACTAGAGCGTTCACTAGAATGTTCTTGAACATGTTCGTAGCGATGTTTACCTCTATGCTCGGCTCTATTTGTGTTGTAATTCGACAAGTTTAGAAACGGCGTATGGTTGATGTTTTGTTACAGGTAAACGCTCAGGTCTATCACCACCGTAACGAATAAATGAATAAATGAGACATACGCCTTATTGCACCAAAAATAATTGTGCGAGAAAGTGATCTCAAAACAGCTAATATTCTAACCTCTTCCAACTAACCTTTGGTGATATGGATCACTAACCGTGTTCGCGCAACGGAACGTATTTAGGGGAGGGATTATCACTTTTCTTTCGCTTTGCCACTTTTCAGGGTTCCATAGTCAAAACGGAACCTTTATAAGCCTTTATATGCATGAGTTCCAGGTTTTAGAATATTTAGGTATATGAACTCTGTTAATTAAGGACTTGAAAAGTCTAAGTTTGGAGTTTTTTTGTCCATTTTTTCTCCAAAATTATCAAGCTTTTGAAATGGACACCCAGCTTAACTTGTAACGTTCATTAAATCGCAGTTTCTGTGCTACTTTGAACAATTTTTTTCTGTTTTTTTTTTGTTTTTGTATAGTTTCGCCATGTCCGTCCGTCGGTCGGTCCGTCTGACTGTCTGTTCGCGGCTTAGCACAGAAACGATAAGTACTAGAGAGCTGATATTTGGCATAAATATACAAATTAATCACGATGACTAAACGGTCCTACAAAATTTTTGAAAAAAAAATGTTGGTGGTACCTCCCTACACCAAAATTAGGAGTGAATTTTGTTCTCACCTAAACCATGGTGTTGGGCATTGTTGGGTTGGTCACTTAAAAATATTGTGGTTGTAGGAAAACCATTTTTAGATTTAGGGTTCCGTTTGCGAAATGTTAAGCTTTAACGCGCAAATGTTGGTTGCTGTAGGGCTTGTCCGGTGGCGCGGCGCAGAAGTGGTGGTAGCCTAGTGGAGCGGTGGTAGCCTAGTGGGTAGAACATTGGACTCAGAAGCGGGAGACCCAGGTTCGATTCCCAGTGCGGGCATGTACCTATGACTTTATTTTATAAGTTATGTATATTTGTGAAGTTATAGTAGCAATACCACTCGCTAACGCTGAAGGAAAACATCATGAGGAAACCTGGGTGTCTGAGCTAATCACATGCTTTAGCGCTTGAAATCCGCGGTGGGCAAGCGTGGCGATTAAGCCCATACTCTCTCTCTCTGAGAGAAAGCCTGTGCCCTACAGTGGGACGTATATAGGCCGCTTATGAAGAATTGCCTCAACGATAAAACGTAATTTTTGTAAATTTCAATTGAAACACCATTCTGGATGTGGAAAATATTTTTGTTTCACTAAACAATCCGTGTCCCTTCGAGTGAATTTCGCGCGCAGCGGGCAGGGCCGAGTTTCATAAAATTATAATTCGTACTTTATTATCCTCCTCAGTCCTGACCTTGAAAATAACAATAGTTTTCAATTGTTATTTTCAAGGTCAGGACTGAGGAGGATATGACAATTCGAGGTATGTTGCGTAGCAGAATCTGTGGGTTCATCGACTTTGCAATGTACATCGAATTGTAATAGTAAACAATGAATTATAGTTCCATGAAACAGGCCCCAGGCAGTCATTGATCAGTTTCACATTGGACGACAACTATAATTGCACGATATCGTAGGACTGGTGTTCATAAAACGTTCGCAAAACGACTTTCGTATATGTATGAAACTATCGGTTCAATGACATAATTGTGAAACCGGCCTTCACTATTTTACTGTTAAGGCGCCACTCGAACGGATATCACATAATATTGACCAGTTTCACTGAAGCTGTGGTGCTGGAAATTACGTACTGAGTATAATTAAGTTGATATTAGACAAATCAACAGGACACAGAAAAAAGAAAGAAATTAATCAACACATAAAATAGTTGTAGACCAGCCCCTATATTACGCGCACCAAATCCTGAGCGATTCCAATCGTCTAACTGTCAAATTAGTATGGAATTTGACAGATAGACGATTGGAATCGCTCAGGATTTGGTGCGCGTAATAAGGCCCCTGATCTGTGCACTATTCATATGTACTCAACAGCATTTGCAAGTCGATTGCATACATAATAATGAATGAAACACAATTAATGTATCAATAAATTTATTTAAAAAAAATTCAGACCATGGCTGTAATTTTTAGAGTCTCGAGAAAATAATATTTCTTTTTCGTTATCTATTCCCTAGAGCAATTAAAGAGGACAAGCAGAAACTCTTTAAAGGCTTAAAGGTAATTTTTAACCGGCGCATTGCGGCGACTAACAAATGTTGATGAAGCGAAAAGAGATCATGACAGGTGGTAAACCCTGGTCTCTACCTACCTCTCCAGGATAAAGATTATTTATGTAATGTAATATCTATCAACCTTGTACCATGTTGAGTCTCTGTAAATACAAATTTTACCTAACGGGATAGTTCTTTACACGCAAAACCCCTAGTTTTATCTATGTATTTATTTGGTTGACTCTGTGTTAAAATTATTTTGTGTGTTTAGGGGGCAACAAATAAACCTTTTCTATTCAAAAGAGAAATTTCTTACCATAGTGAATACTGTTTTGCTTCACATCGAAACTTTCTAATGTTAAAATTTTTTTAAGTCATTGAAAACAAAAATACCATTAATACAACAGTAGAGTGGCGCCGGATTAAGAATAGCGTCACTCCATTTCCCCCCGTGGATGTCGTAGAAGGCGACTAAGGAAATAAATTACCAGGAGACGGGCAGCAGCGTCTACCTGACATTCCAACCGCATACTGCGATCGCCAACCCGCCTGCCAAGCGTGGCGATTATGGCAAAACCCCTCATGGTTATGAAAACCATGAGGGAGGCCTATGTCCTGCAGTGGGCATCAAAGGGCTGACGATGATGATGAACAGTAGAGTTGTGTTTGTAAGTAAAGACATTTGGCCATTGAGTCACACGAAGCGACAAAATAAAAATACACACCGGGTACTGCCCCCGAATCACCTCATGACTTTGTTGTCTAAGTTATGTGAATTCGTAGTACCAATACCGCTTGCTAATTGTAAAGAAAAATATTGTGAGGAAACCAGAATATCTGGGGTGTTCACTTTCCTCAACGCCTGCTACTTGCAGTGGCCTGTCTGCTTAAGAAAGAAACAAACAAACGAAACACATTCTTTTTTACAAGGTTTTGCCCCTCTTGTAAGCCATCGATGTATCTTTGTCGGCTTATTTAGATCGTCTATCTTTATATCTAACTAAATCATTCAGCGAACTCTAACTAAAAGCCAGGTCACTCGAAGTAGCGCCAGGGAATCCTCTTAGATTAACTTGGCGCGCCCCGTTCGGGTGTACAATCATAGAGTGATGCAGAGGAAACCTCTCATCTCGATGCGAAACTGCAGAGGTCTATTTATGGGCACCAAATCCCGTCGGAATCCTGATATTAGCTATTTTAATTTTAATTTATTTGGGAAGCGAACGGTACAATAAACTAAATTACTAAAACATTAAGAAGACACAGACACAATCAAAGCTTTCACTTATAACTAATACAGAAACAGATAGGAAGTATTACTCGATTACGTGATACAACAAAAAAAAAAAAATCATGCAGCGAATGGCCACTTAAAAGCGAAAGTGATCTGTCAGGATCATGGCAAGTGGCCGTCCCTGGTCTCTGCCTACCCCTCTGGGATATAGGCGTGAGTTTATATATGTATGTAGTTTAAGGAAATTGTGTTAAAATTGCTAACAAAAGGGTCTAAAGCAGTTAATTAGTATGGAATTTGACGGTTACACGATTGGAATCGCTCAGGATTTGGTGCGCGTAATATATAATAATATTAAGATAAGATAGATTAACTTATTGACTTCCACACAATGCAACCACTTGAGCTGGTCCCAAACTAGGATACCCTGTGCTATGGTAACCAGGCAAGGACATCACAGACATGGAAATACACCCAGATTGAGGCCATCTTCTGTACAAATGTACGGCGGCCCCCAATGGGAATCGAACCCACGACCTCTATCTCTGTAGTAAGTGCCTTAACGGCTCCTCCAACAAGGCAGTCGTTGTGAGCAGGACACAAATAGCGATTAATGTTCTTACTTTCGAGAACTTAAAATTTAAAATTGCTGGACTAATAATCTGTTAGTGTTGTCAGGTACCTTATTGTGCAGTATTTTTGTAAGATAAATTGCAAACAGGTATATCTATAACATAGACGCTGATATCTGGGTGGCTTAAAATTTTATTTCATAAAGATCCTTTTTAAGAAAGCAAACCAGTGTATTCGATAGCTATTGTTAAGTTAAGTTCATTTTGCTATGGCTTTAAAACCACCCAATTCATGGTGCATAAAAGTGTTTTAATCATTTAACGGGCATAACTAGTATACATTTTTCATTGGTTTTGGACTTCATTTCAAAGTGATAAGGTTCAGCAGCGTCTTCCTGAGATTCCAACTGCATACTGCGATGGCCAACCCGCCTGCCAAGCGTGGCGATTGTGGCAAAACTCCTCATGGTTATGAAAACCACGAAGGAGGCCTCAAATGGCTGATGATGATGAAGGTACAATTTATGGTGGGATATATTGTACCGCTGCCCGGTATAGGGTAGAAAACCTAAAAGAGTTTTTCACGTAAGAAAGAGGATACAACGAGCGCGGAAAGAATGGGCACTGTCCTGAATATTGACAATACATATTGAAACGTCAGTAAATATAATGCTACAGTTGTAAATTAATAATAGTCACTAATTTCTTGTATTTTTGTGAATGATTGTGTGACTAATTCGCCAGTTTTACGTTCGTTTCACGTGTGAATGAAAGAAGGTTTAATATATTTAAATGAAAATGCCAAGATATTGAGATCTTCCCGAAGATTCTCCATTACCTAATAAATAATCGAGGTTGGACCCGTTTAATATATTATTATTACTATTCATGCTTCCGTGCATGACGTACTTCCGATTTCGTTGACTCTTGTTCTTTTCTTTCGCTTTAAAGATTAATGAAAGTAGCCGAAATCGAATCGATTGATATCGCCCAGGCCTTCAAAATTACCTATTTTCTCGAAAAACCTTATAAAAACCGATTTTTTTTAGGACAATGCCCATTGCTGAAGATAAATAGTTACTAGAGACGGCTGGAGTGAAAGAAAGAAAGAAAGAAGACATTTATTTAAATGGGGTATTTGACAAAATATCAAATGAGTTACTTTTAAAACGGAATTTTGTATGAAAATACTGGCTTATGACGTCACATTTCAGAGCACTCTTTTTATGTTTAATCTATTTAAAAATTGTAATAACTAGTAATTGACTAAAAAAGATACATTTTCCGAGATATTTTGTAATTTTTGTTTTAATCGAGCATATTAAATAATTTATTGTTGATCGTGTCAAATACCGTATTGCCACAGAAACACAAAGTAAACACAAACATAATACACGAACGTCAACAAAACTAAACTAAAAACAAAACAATCGCGAAGAGAACATGCGAGGCATATAGAGTCGAAGGCAGCGGGGTACCATACCGTAATATATGGTACTCCGGACTCCAAACGCTTGAGTGAAGCTTTTGACACAATTTATTTTGGAGCAGTCCCTTCTGTCAGCCTGGCTTAATCCCAAGATTGACCACTTCAAATGGTCAGCCGGCTTGGCGCTGGTAGCTGCCTTGTTTGCTTCGCTATGCTTTGGTGGAATGTATAGGTATAAAAAACGGATAAGAACGTTTTATTTAACTCGAATACTACTCGAGTAGCTGCACAAGTAGTTGAATTGAAATAAAAATCCTTGAAAAAGTATTTCCAACGTAACTTCACCTATTTAATAGTAGGAGTAGGTGGAAGTCAACAGAAACGGTATCTATATCTAGCGCGAAAGGGCTCATAATTATGTGCAAAAGGACCATTTCGAAAATGCACAACTCCAGAAACATGCTTCAAATTTGTCATATCATCATCATCAACCCATTATGTCCCCACCGAGGGGCACGGGTCTCTTCCCTGAGGAAGGTATAGGCCATACTCCACCACGGGGGCCAAGTCCGGATTGGTGGAGGCTTGTAGACTAGTGGCTCGTCTACTGTCAGAAGTTGTCAAGCCGCCCTAAGGCCTCCGACTTGGCTTAACGACTGCCATCTATCGACGGCAGCCAGCACCAACAGCTTAACGTGCCTTGCGAAGCACGGAACCGCTCGGAAAAATGCCACTAGCGTTAGGCATAGACGGCGACCCATCCATGCACTGAACGCGCCCTGTGTTGCTTAACCTTCGTGATCGTTTAAGATCACTCAGGCAGCCGGGGCTACAAGCGATTCATATTTATGATAATTTGTCATATAAATTAACAAAAAAATCGCCGTTTTTCTACTTACGCTGTTTGATAGATAAATGCCCAAAACCGTGTTATATAAAATGGTCATTCTTCTATGTAGGATAATGGTTCACCGAAGGCTTTGGTAGAGCGCGTAAAGCGCGAGTTTAATAAAATTACGTAAACCCGAAAACAGTCATTATAAAAATTATGAATCTGAGAAAAAATACATAGAACAAAAGTTGTTAAAAAACTCAAATTCTGACTGGGCATTTTAGAAAAAAAACCCCTTTGTACGTAGTATATTAATCGAGTATACAAAAAACATGATTATATATTTTTATTTGTACGTGCCAATTCACTCTCAAACAATTAATCCTTTCTTTAGATTGAAAACAAATCTGCATCTACTTTTAATAGAACATCTTCTAAAGTAGTAGGCTAAGATCAATCGTGGCATACACTTAAGAAACAGGTATACCTGAAGGTCTAAAAAAAACCTCAATAAATATGTTTTTCCGGAAGCAAAAATTAACAGTACCCAAATTAAACACCCATCTACTTCCCCGAGCAATGAACGACCCTTTTCCGAACCTCACCTTCATTGAAATGAGTATTGGCAAATTAAAATCTCTTTTGAGGTTATACACGTTAAATATTTGAGGGGCAATCCCAATCGGATGGGCCTCAAGGGCAGCAACTTTGTGTTCATCCTTAGACCCCAGATTCGGCCTTTGTAGAGTTTTGTGTGCGTTGTGGTAGGTTACAGGGACACTGCCAATCGGAATTCGACTCTTATGACCTTATAATATGAGTGGTTCAAAGTCCAAAATGTAAAGGTCAACTCTGCGTACATATTATATGATAATACCCACAGTGAAATATTTTTGGGCATTTGAGATCAATTAATTGTGTTACTCAGATATTATAAGCTCATTGCTTTTTAGAAGCAGAGTTACGATTTATTCTTTAATTTTTATTTTACAAAAACAAAAATGTGGCGTGCCTGCATGCAGCGCGCGCAAAGCTAATTAATGTTAATGAACCAAAAGAGGCAGATTTCTGGCATTGGCTGGACGAGAATGGCCGAGGACAGTAGAAAGTAGGTTGACTGAAGCGAAAGAGCTCAAGTGGCAAAGCCTAAAGTCTGTCTACACCTCTGAAATGCAGGCGTTGGCTTTCGTTGGTTTTCAAATGTGTTTGTGAAAAAATTCTACGAACTTCAAAACACTTTATTATTTACAGAGAGTATAATAATATCTAATACGCAGCCATCAGAAATTAATTTAATTCAGCGTAATACATGTTTTTATTAATATACAGCGTTCAAGGCTAAATAATTATAAAAATAGTAAGAACATTTTGTTATTCCTTAAAACTTCAAAGGTGGTAGCCAGACATTAAAAAAATTACCTACAGACAACCTTCACCCACTAAGTTCAAATGAGATTCTGCTTCGGGGTATCGCCAACCCTAAGAATGACCTAAGAGCCTAAGACGGGTTGTAATTTCCAGTAAAATTCCCCCCAGTAGCAAAGTTTCGATGGAAAACACCTTTTTTGATTAAGTTACAAAAAGGGGCTACTTGCAACGAATAAGTTAGGCTTAACTTAGGCCTGGTTTGTTGACCTTTTTGCTGCTTGAGTATTTTTAGAAGTGTCCTCTGGATACCCATTAAGCGAAATTTTAAGGTCAACCTTAGCAACATCCTCAATGGGCCTTGTCCTACATAGTGACAGTATTAGCAAACAATACGGTCAGTAAATCTAATGGTACAATACGGTATTTGACATGATCAAAAATAAATTATTTCATATGCTCGATTAAAACAAAAATTACAAAATATCTCGGAAAACGTATCTCTTTTAGTCATTACAATGACTAAAAGAGATACGTTATTACATAGATAGATAGATACTAGTTATTACAATTTTTAAATAGATTAAACATAAAAAGAGTGCTCTGAAATGTGACGTCATGAGCAAGTATTTTCATACAAAATTCCGTTTTAAAAGTAACTCATTTGATATTTTGTCAAATACCCAATTACAAACTAATAATTGAAACATAAAAAAGACTTCTTTTTTTACTTTTAAATATTAATATGAAGGTAAGTTCATTGGATTTCATAATTTGTAAATTTAAATAATTTCGTTTTGTATAAATATTAAACATTGTTGCCCGAAATAAAATATTGTTCATTATCATTATTTGACTTTGGTTTGTTTGTGTAAGCTAATTGTTATTATTTTTTTAAGTTATTACTTGACATAAAAGCTAAACAGTTTTCATAAAACAATGCCCATTGTTATAGGTTTGAACCAACTTGCAGCGCTTGTTAGACAAAGAGCGCTACGAGGAATTATTACAGCTTTGCGATTCAAACGTGAAGTGGAACATGAAATGAACGGATTTGATCACTGACATGTTGACATTACGTCTCATAACTTTTTGATCACGTTTGAATTTGTACAATTTTTTACCAAAACGTTCTATTCGGCTAATGTGTCGTAAAAGTAAAAAAAGTACAACTTATATTTCATGGATACGTGGTGGTGATAATTATGTGGTTATGAGCAGTGGTATTGTAGCGGTAGAATACCGGCCTCACATTCGGGAGGTCGTGAGTTCGAATCCCGGCATGTACTAATGATGTTGTTTTCTAAGTTACGTACTTTTATGAGGTTGTAGTAGCACTCACCAACTGTGAAGGAAAACATCTTGAGGAAACCTGAATGTCTGAGGTGTTTACATACTTCAGCGCCTGAAATCGCCAATCCGTGGTGGGCACGCGTGGTAACTACAGTTACAAAAATATAACACACTTGGGCTCTTCAAGCGCACGGATTTGTAAAGGACTTTTTGCACTGTGCGAGTGAAAATATGATATAAAAGTATGTATTTTGGAAATTACAGAAACACAAATCCTATTAATAAGTTTTTTATGACCAACATCAGTAACATATTCAGTGATAGTCATTTTCTCAAGAACCGTGATAGCTGGACAGTTGAAATTTTCACAGATTATGTATTTCTGTTGCCGCTATAACAAAAAATACTAAAAACAAAGTAAAATAATTATTTAAGGGGGGCTCCCATACAACAAACGTGATTTTTTTGCTGTTTTTTATCTTTGTGTCTAATGTTGTACCATTATCTAATGGTACGGAACCCTTCATGCGCGAGTCCGACTCACACTTAGGCGGTTTTTAATGCTTAAGGCAGGGTTTCTCTGAGCGCATGGATTTGTATGGAGCTTATTGCGCTGCTAGTAGAATCTATGTACAGCTCTATGACAATAACGTTTTTTGTATTTGTATTGTATTGCATAGTATTTTGACGACCGACCTCACTAACACATTCAGCGAATAGTCAGGAGAACAGCAGGCATTTTAGAAATTACGGAAATATAAATCGTATTAATAGAATTTTGACGACCGACGTCACTAACACATTCAGTAATGGTCATACTAGTGATTTTTGTATTATTGGAAACTCAGTATAATAAAACCATATCTAGTGATAATTTAGACTCATGATCGCGATTTTATTTGATGCTGTAAAGTTTGAATAATCACAAAAATAATGACCGACGGCCCTAGGTAGATTTTATTTATTTATATTATTAATTTTACAAAGATTTTAAATACTAACCATTTGAGAGTAAAATGTGTTTTAAAACACCCGACCCGGCCTTAAATGCGATTCAATACAATAGTCCATTTCATGATAGGATCAAACAACTATTAGGTATGTATTAGACTGTTTGTTATTTTTTGTATATTGAACCCTAATATCGGCCTCAGATAGGTAAGATTTAGTTTACAATCATTCCAAGATTCAGTTTTATAGATAGATAGAATATTCTTTATTGTACACAAAGATTACATTAACAGAAATTCAATAAATCGCAGTACAATTGGCGGCCTTGTTACTACAAGCATAGACGCACAACCAGGTCTGGTCTCTGATTCCAGAAGTTACGACCGTCGGAAGTCTTGTTTTCGCTGCGTCTCCTGTTTAATCAAGGTTTTCCGCGTGAAATTGTTTACCGCAGGCGGTTTACCCTAAAGCGGCTCTAAAAATGTCTTCCACTTTGTCTTAACCACACTGTGTCGTCGTACCCAGTGACATTACTACAGAAGGTCCAGTCGTTATGAAAGAATCTAAAAAGGATTAAGTGCAAGCGCAGTCTTTTCGATCATTTAATATATTATAAAAATCTCGTGTCGCAGCGTTTGCTATCGAACTCCTCCGAAATGGTTTTGATTTTTATAATTTTTTTGGTGTATATTTGGTAGGTAGTAGGTCTGAAATTAGGTCGTAGGCTAATTAATACGGCAAACTTTTGCTGAGTCAGCTAGTATTTATAAATTGTCAGTGCGCTCAACGGCGCGGACGATGACCCACACAATGGCGGGAAAATCGTACTACTGACATAACACACACAGTGTAGAAAAAAAAGTGTAGCTGACTGAGCCACAGATTAGCACCTGTCAGGCTCGCTTACAAACAAAAGATTATAATGCAGCCTATAATATGTCCCACTGTAGAGCACAGGCCTTCTTTCAGAGAGAGAGAGAGAGAGAGAAAGTGTGGGATGCGTGCCCACCGCAGATTGGCTATTTCAAGCGCTGAGGTATGAGAACATCTCGACACTCGGGTTTTCTCACGATGTTTATCTTAACAGTTAGCGAGTGGTATTGCTGCTACAAGTTCACAAATGTACGTAACTTAGAGAATGAAGTCAAATGCCCGTATGCGAACCCACAACCTCTCAACTATGTGGCAAGCGCTCTACCGATTCGCTATTACTGATCGACTTTACCCTTATCAAAAACGGAGTTGATAAAAATTATGGTTAAGAATTGACGGTTGGCAGATACCAAATGGACTTCCAAATCCACTGGTGGATTTGCAGTGTTGATATATTTGGTTTCGGTCCTTTTGTAATTTTATTTGCATCTGTATTTAAATATGGAAGGCGCCAACCGGCCAAGAACGAGTCGAAATCGCGCACCCTGAGTTCTTTTTTTATGTAGCCTATTTACGTCCACTGCAGGGCAGACGCCTTCTCTCAGTCAGAGAGTATGGGCTTAATTAACACGCGTGCCCACGCGTGCACTCGTGGTAATAAAGCCTTTACTCTATCTCTGAGAGAAGCCTTTTCACTGCAGTGGGACATATATAGCCTACGTATATATCTCTCTCTCTCTAAACATATATATAGATAGATAGATAGAGAACACTTTATTGCACAACTAGGTCATATAAATATATATTATTCACTATAAAAACAAAGTGTTTACTTAATGAACGTCAAAGCTGTTAGTTTCACAATTAATAGATTATGCGGAGAAGAAGCTAACAAATAAACTCCACATTATTATTAATAAAGTTTTAAAAGTTTATATTAAACTTGAGAAAATATATTTTTAAGGTACGCCATCATTAGCTGCTTTAGAATTTTCTTTTTTGTTAACAATAAATAAAGTATTCTGTACATTATTACTTTACTTATTATTTCAACGGTAGTGAGCGATAAATTAAGCCTTATTAAGTAGTAGTGTTGCAGTGAACTCCTTAACCTGTTAGTTAGATTATGACCTTGAGAAGAACAATTAAAAAAAACGTTATGGTGGTCGGATCGGGTCAGTTAGAATTCTACAGATTAAATAGGTAGGCGGTGGTAGCCTAGTGGGTAGAACATATGTATATATATATATATATATATAATATATGTGTGTGCTTAGAGAGAGAGAGAGAGAGAGAAAGAGAGGGAGAGACAAATAATTAGAATTACAAAAGGTTTTTTAATCATATAAATTTATTGTCGAGTATTTAACGCGCTTAGTGTTTTTTTTTCCTTTCGACCAGTTCACATATGCCTTCTGTTCAATTTACTTTGCAGCGGTTGTTTCTTCGGCACAACCACTCATGTGTAATGCAAGCATTGCGGGCGCGGGTGTAAATTCATCTTTACGAGTTTATGCTACAACATTGTACCTAGAGGGGTGTGGATTGTGTGTGTGACATAAAACATGCATGCCTTTAAACTTGATGTTCGCTTGCCTTCACATTGGACGATAATAATAAACAAACGATACGGTCCGACTGGTGCAGTGGTAGCGCGGTCGGTAGAACACTTGCCTCACATTCAAGAGGTCCTGGATTCGAACCCCGGGCATGTATTCTAATGACTTTGTTTTCTGGGTTAAGCACATTTGTGAATTTGTAGTAGAAATACCACCCGAAGAAAGACATCGTGAGGAAACCTGAGTGTCTGAGGTGTTCACATACCTCGGCGCTTGATATTGCTCTCTCTCTGAGAGAAGGCCTGTGCCCTACAGTGGGAAGGTTACGTATTAAAAGCTTCTGTTTTAGCTTTATTGAAGAGTTAGGTTAGGTTACGTCCAGTTTTAACAGTGGGTATTCGCTCAATAATATTCAGTACCTGGATGACCAAGCTTTGCCCGGTATTATTTTTTTGGTTAATCGTGTGTTTTGGAAATCATATTTAGATACGATGAAAAAAAGGGGAAGAAAAAAGGGAAAAAAATAATCGAAATAGAGACATCTGGACTCGAACCGGGGTCTTCTGGTTTCGGGACAGCCCGATTTCTCAACTGAGCTATTACAACCTTGTAGATGGTGGCCGTATGGGCTTAATCACCACGCGTAACGCGATTGGAAATTTCAAGCGCTGAAGTATGTGAATAGCTCAGACACTCAGGTTTCTTCACCATGTTTTCCTTCACAGTTAGCTAATGGTAGTGCTACTATAACTTCACAAATGTAACTTAGAAATCAAAGTTATAGGTACATGCCCGCTCTGAGATCGAACCTGGGTCTCTCGCTTCCAAGTCCAATGTTCTACCCACTAGGCTACCACCGCCTACCTATTTAATCTGTAGAATTCTAACTGACCCGATCCGACCACCATAACGTTTTTTTTAATTGTTCTTCTCAAGGTCATAATCTAACTAACAGGTTAAGGAGTTCACTGCAACACTATTACTTAATAAGGCTTAATTTATCGCTCACTATCGTTGAAATAATAAGTAAAATAATAATGTACAGAACACTTTATTTATTGTTAACAAAAAAGAAAATTCTAAAGCAGCTATTGATCGCCATCATTATCATTATCCTTAAAAATATATTAGGGGTTAAAGTATGAAATTGCCGTTTTATTGCAATAGGTTCTTTGAATTGACATAGAATCTTCATGGTTTGAGGTTTTCGAATGAAACTTTTTTCAAATGGTTTCTATGATGTTCTTTTTTTAAAAAATGTGAAACAATTGAATATCGACTTTCAATTGTTTTTGTTATTCAATTTAGACAAGAAAGATGGATACTGCGAAAATTCGAGTGATTTTTGAATCCAAAATTTTATTCTCTAGCTTTGTTTGCGTGCTAAATGTGTATTCACATACCAAATTACAGCTTTCTAGTACGACTGACAAGACAGACAGACAGACGGACATGGCGAAACTATAAGGGTTTCTTGTCGGATTACGGAACGCCAAAAACGGCCAAGCGCATGTGCGGAACCATCGGTGCGCGAGTTCGACTTGCACTTGGCTGGGTTTTCTTTTAAAATAAGTTTTATTTCATGAGTTTCATTCACTGATTGGTATTTTTCAAAATATCAGGGGTTACGTAATAATATTAAAATTGCGCTGTGTGCACTCTTACTATGTTTCAGCATAGAAAAATAATAATAATTACTTTCACACAACACATTCACTTAACCTGGTCCCAAACTAGGATACCTTGTGCTATGGTAATCGGGCAAAACGTCGCAAACATGAAACTACACCCAGACTGAGACCATTCCTACAAATGGACGGCGGCCCCCAGTGTGAATCGAACCCACGACCTCTGTCGTGCCTATTCTATTCAACACAAATGGTGGTTACTCCGGTTTACTAATGTATTGCCAAAAATCGTTTCCCAAAGTATTACTTCCCAAACAATTTTCCGCTATTATCACTTGGCAAAAAAACATTTCTCAAAACAACTTAAAGCAAATAAACAGTTAGCAAAAGTTATTATGGCAAGTTATTGTTTACCAAATAAATACTTGGTCAAAATTTTCTTACTTAACCTACTTTCGGTTTTTGTCGCAGTTCGTTTTTGTGGGGTCGCAGTTCTAATCTAACTTAACCCACTTTTCTGGTAACAGTTGGTGTCTGTGGGGGGTCACAGTTCTAACCTAACCTAACCCACTTTTCTGGTAACAGTTCGTGTCTGTGGGGGTCGCAGTTCTAACCTAACCTAACCCACTTTTCTGGTAACAGTTGGTGTCTGTGGGGGGTCACAGTTCTAACCTAACCTAACCCACTTTTTTGTCTTAATAAAACTTGACGCAGTAAAATTATGCGAAATGATAATTTGACCAAATGAATAAAATGCGAAATGAAAACTTGCTAAAGTTTCATTTGGGAAATGAAACTGATGCCATAAGTTTATTGGGAAGTAAAATTTGGCGAAAAATACTTTGGCTAAACGGCGGTATCCCGGTTACTCCTATATTGTTCAAAGATTAATGCTGTGCAAAAGATCTACAGGTTCGACTAGCTTCAACGTTTTAATTAACTTGGAGGTTGGGCTTTCTTTACACTTCCTACGCTTAAGCTGTAGGTATTTCAAAGTTGTGTTGGTATTCTAGGGAGTATGATAATCGTGAGGAAACCCGCGGCTTGGTTGGCTCCGCACGTATTGCCTTGTCTTTCCAGTGGGCTAGGCCGACTAAGCTGACAGGATGGTATAGGTGCCGGGCAAGCCTACTCCATCTAAAAAATTGTCCCAGGCACTGCAGCGTCCGAGCGGCCCCTTCACCCATCTAGTGTGAGTGATAGTGCCACTGGACGCTGTATAAATCATCTCATTACGTAGATGCAAAGGCCAAAGTTGTATGATAACCTGATATGGTACAAGTAATAGGTAAGTCGGAGTTTAAGCAGTGTGCATGCCTCTTCGCGCGTTTATCAACCAGGTGCAGGAACCAGGCTTGGTCATATGCAGTGCGTCCTTCAGTGATAAGACGGCCCCACTCGTCGTGATCTTCCGCTAGCTCCATCCACTGATGGCTTGACTCAACCATGAGGGAGGCCTATGTCCTGCAGTGGGCGTCAAATGGCTGATGATGATGATGATGATGAATCAAAGTTTCCTTCCCCCGGTTTCTCGTACTCTATCAGTTCGACGTGCTGTCAGACGTTTTTATGAAATTTGGACAATTGATACCTGTTAACATTAGATTATTGACAGATTGTGAGTGAACGAGAAACAGAGGATAGATTAATGTTGTTGGTAGGTTCCTACTGTTCCTAGGTTTCAGAATAAGAACTTTTATTCTGTTAGTTAAGAAACACAAAATACGTTATCATCATCAGCCATTTGACGCCCACTGCAGGACATAGGCCTCCTTCGTGGTTCTCAAAACCTTAGGGTATTTTGCCATATTCGCCACGCTTGGCAGGCGGGTTGACGACCGCTGTAAGCGGTTGGAATCTCAGGAAGACGCTGCTGCCCCTCTCCTGTTAATTGATTTCCTTTGTCGCCTTCTACACATCCACGGAAGGAAATGGAGTGACGCTATTCTTAATCCGGCGCCACACGGAAATACTCTATGGATTGTGGTATTCGAAATTATTATTTTTTTGTTTTTCAGATTTTACGTTTGTCTTTTCGCTTTTATTTATTGTATAAATGTGAGTATTTGTCATTGGCCCTATTTATTGTGAGACCGATCAGATAGACGTGAAGCCGCTCGACAAACAAGGCAGTCTTCGAAGATTAGAAGCTTCGTAAAAGTAAAAGCGGTTCTTAATTACCAGTAGAACCTACTTATTTACTGATGTATATTGAGATTGCACCCTATATAGTATGATAGAATTAGATGATAAATGAGTTTTCCGATAAAAGACATGAAAATTATATTCCATATTTCTCATTCACAATGGGCAATTGGGCACTCACGATGAATACGCAATTTGGCGCCTAATTCCTTTCACTATCTTAATCCCTATTCACATTAATTTTGTGCCCTAGTTACCATCACAACGTATACAGGGCGTCCCACGGCTATGCCACATTGAAGGAAAGTACCTTGAATATTTTAGATGGAACATTTTACTGAAAAAAGACATTATTTTAATTTGAAAAACAATTTAAACTGTATTCATAGATCTTAATAATTATCAATAATAATTACATGGCTTAACTGAGAATCGAACCCGCTACATAAGAAAAAATTACCCTGTAGCTTTATCATATCGATCGAAAGGCATCATCATAAGGATTACTTTTTGCTAAATAACATAGTGTCAGAAATAAAAGGAAGTAAGGCAGCGAGGGAGCACTTCCTCTGCAGAACGCTGAGTCAGCTGCCTTTTGTGACAACATAGATGTGGCGCAGCCATATCGTATAACACGCCGTATTACAAGTTGGCGTGCCGGATTGAAAAACATCTCTGTAATCCAATACGGCTACCTCGCATTCAGCCGGATTTCAATTCTGCTGTAATAATGTACGCCGCTTTGTATGAGCACTTCGCGTTCGTCAAAGCGGCTTATTAACGGATGGCACATTACACAACGGGTGCATCTTTTATACGCCGCTTTGAAAGTTTTAGTTTCAACTAACGCTGCATGATCATTAAAACCAAAATGGCGTCACAATCAACACTGGTGTCACAACAGAACGAAATTATTATTCAAATTAGAAAATTTCAAATGTTGATAAAATTCGTCAATTTAGTGAGTTCAAAGATAAGTTCAATCGTCAGCTTCAAAACGTCTATAGTGAAAAGTCCGGAAATGTGAAAAAGCCTTGGACAAAAGAAGTTATTTCGCACATCAAAATGGGTACGGTGGCCATAGATTCTGGTATTCGTCGGACACCCGAGCATTATTATTGCGGTACAAAGTATGTAAATCATATCAATATCGGTAACGAAGATTATCTTATTTTGAAGAAAAAATCCCCTGACAATCCTACCGTTTGTGTGATTCCCATGTAACAATATTAGATACTTTTAACAATAAGACTTTTATTTTTATATTTTTTCATACGTAAATATTGTTTTGCTTGTGTTATTTATTGTTTATAGTCACCCTACATTGCTTCTTGCCGACAATATATAAATATTTCTTTCTTGTGTAGAATAAAGTATAACATAAAGCTAAACGTTGAACGCCGCTTTGTAGAACGCATCGCCACTACAATCTAGCTGAACGTGAAGTAGCCCCATTACATTATAGCAACACCACAGGCTACATCTACGGTTCTGTTTTATTTATTCGTTTTGTCTGTTGTGTATTTTGTTTTCTTTCTATTGTTGTGGATATTATGTTACTTATCTGCTTATTAGGCCTATATCCAGCAGTGGACGAGTACGGGCTCATTGATTTATAAGCAGCCTATATACGTCCTACTGTAGGGCACAGGCATTCTCTCAGAGAGAGAGAGTATTTCTCATTGAGCTCATTGATTGATTAGGCTTATTTCCTTGTTTGTGATGCCCTTAGCTGATTACCGTGCCATAGGGCATCCTAATTTGGAACAAGGCCAGGTGTCTATGGTGACCTTTCACCCCGATTACAAGGCGAATGTAGTCAACAAGAAAATCAGCCAATAAATAACGCCTTAACGACGTATTTGTGTGAACGCCGGTTGCATGTTAAATGTTGTATGGAAAAAATATCGCAAATATTAACGCCGTTGTCTGAGACGGCCATAAATCCAAAGTTCCGATGAAATCTATGCCAGTGAAAAACTCATATGATTGTGCGCATCAAAACTATATATGATTATGCGTACAAATAAAATTAATATGTTTGGGTGGCTCAGTCCAATCTAATCTATCGTTGTAGCCCCAATATTCATGTTGGGCATAAGCCTCCCAAAAGCATGCCACATCCTTCTATTCACAGCCATCCTGATCCAGCCGCTAACAGCGATTTGCCTTAAATCATCGATCCTGTGCGCTGATGGGCACCCTATGCCGCGTTTGTCAATATTTTGCAAACAGATTTAAATTACAAATCACTGTTTTACATTGAGTATTCTATTCCACCTGGAATGAGTTTCAGCGAGCGACAACGAACTGCACAATAAGCTTATTTGTGTAAAGGCGAGCTTATTACTTATGAGTATTTTCTTCCAGCTAACCTTGGGTTATGTGGACAGTGGAAGGCGTAGTGCCAAGAAAGAGTTATTGCGGAAAATTACGTAGACTATAATAATATAATAAAATTCATGGTTGTAGTGAAATTCTCAATATAACAAATACATCAACACAAATACCTAAAATAGACACTATATAATATTATATATAAATCACAGTGTTTATTTTTGAACTCCTCCGAAACGGCTTCACCGATTTTTATTAAATTTTTTGTTTATATTGGGTAGGTGGTACATGCGGTGGTAGCCTAGTGGGTAAAACATTAGACTCGGAAGCGGGAGACCCAGGTTCGATTCCCAGTGCGGGCATGTAGGTACTTATGACTTTGTTTTCTAAGTTATGTACATTTGTGAAGTTATAGTAGCAATACCACTCGCTAACGTGAAGGAAAGCATCGTGAGGAAACCTGAGTGTCTGAGCTATTCATATACCTCAGCGCTTGAAATCGCCAATCCACAGTGGGCACGCGTGGTGATTAAGCCCATACTCTCTCCCTGAGAGAAGGCCTGTGCCCTACAGTGGGCCCTTATTGCGTAGGTCTGAGAATAGGTCGTAGGCTAATTAATATAACAAAACAACGTTTGCCAGGTCAGTTAGTATGTAATTCAGATAAATTTAGCCAAAATGTGCTTTCAGTTTCCGATACGCTGTGAAGTTTTAATAAGATTAATGCTGGTTATTACAACAAAAACGTTTATTCAGTCGTTTTTTTTTTCTTATGGCATATAATTGTAATTTCCGTGTGGCGCCGGATTAGAAGAATAGCGTCACTCCATTTCCTTCCGTGGATGTCGTAGAAGGCGACTAAGGAAATCAATTACCAGGAGACGGGCAGCAGCGTCTTCCTGAGATTCCAACCGCATACTGTGATCGCCAACCCGCCTGTCAAGCGTGGCGATTATAGCAAAACCCCTCATGGTTATGAAAACCGCAAGGGAAGCCTCTGCCCTGCAGTGGGCGTCAAGTGGCTGATGATGATGATGATGATATAATTGTGACGCAATTTGTACAGAATAATGTCAAGAGTAGAGGGACCGGACCCAAAATAACCCTGTGCTATGGTAAACAGGCGAGGACATCAAAAACATGGAAACACACACAGACTGAGCCTATTTGTACAAATGTAAGGCGGCCCCCAGTGGGAATGGAACCCACGACCTCCGACATGGTAATCAGACGTGATACCGCCAGACTAACGAGGTAGTCAGGTTAAAACGGAGTTCGGTAAAGCGGCCAGTATGCTGCAGCGTATATACGTCCCACTGTAGGCCACAGGCCTTCTCTCAGGGCTTAATCACCATGCCTGCCTACCGCGTATTGGCGATTTCAAGCGCTGAGATAGGCGAATAGCTCAGACACTCAGGTTTCCTCATGATGTTATCCTTCACCGTTAGCGAGTGGTATTGCTAGTATAACTTCACAAAAGTACATAACATAGGAAACAAAGTCATAGGTACATGCCCGCACTGGGAATAGAACCTGGGTCTCTCGCTTCCGAGTCCAATGTTCTACCCACTAGGCTATCACCGCAAGTATAGTATAGATATAATAGTATATAACAGACAATTTTATCGGAGCGGCACCAAATCCAGTTCGACAAGGGATATTAATTTATTGCACCATGAATACGCTGGAAAGTAATTGAATTACGGCCAGTCCCTCGCCGCCCGTGGTTGGACGGGGACACTTTTAATTATCGAATCTATTTGATTATTTTTGACTGAACAACTTTCCTTTTAGCCCCGGAGCGACTGAATATACCGGGCGGCATTTTAGTCACCTGACAAACTTTGAGGGATCTTTCTAATCGTCAATACAAACAACTTTGACTACGGGGCCAAACCAATAAGAGCAAAAAATAAATCAGCTGTTTCATACATTCGGTGCGGTACTGCTTCTGTCTTATGTATGGAACAGCTCATTTATTTTTTGTTCCGATTTGTTTGGCCCCATAGTAAAAGTTGTTTATATTTATGGGTAAAAAGCCGCTTTAAAGTTTGTCAGTTGACTAAAATGCAACCCGGCATTTTAGTTTGTATTGTTGCAATAGCACGTCGCCAGCCCGTTGTAGTTCTAGTTCTAGATAGACCTGAGATTTCTGCCTTAGACTCATAGTTGGTGCATTGTACGTTGCAAGCGCTGAATGTAAATACCTCAGACGCAAGGGTTTTCTCACGACGTTTTCCTTCACACTTAGCGAGTGGGTGTAGTAGCTTCAAAAATGTACGTAACTTCAAAAAAAAAAACGAAGTCATTGGTAATGCCCGGGTTCGAACCCACGACCTCCCGAGTGCGAGACCGGCATTCTAGCGCTGCGCTACCACGGCGCCCTAATACCAGCCAGTTGCGACGTGGATAGTCTTTTACTTGAGCGCTTGAAGTGATATTTAGGTAAATGTATAAGGACTTACAAAGGCCGATTTTCTCGGCAGCCGCTTCAAAATTCATGAGGGGAAAAAATGTCGTCTCGTCTTTTTTTTTGCAGCGATAAGTGAAATTACGAAATTTCCGGCCTCCTACGCTTTGATTTAACTTTACAGTGTTGGTATGTAAGAGCTGTTTTCGTGGCAAAGTATCTTTGTAAATTTTGTTCGGAGGAAAAAAACAAACAGGAAAATAAAGTTACACCGTCAGTGTCGTTTCTAACAGGTAGAATATACATTATAAGTAGCAGCAAAAGTTTTCACATTTCCGTTGGGGCCTCTGACACCAAGCCCCTTTATTTACTTACGATATTTCGGTATTGCGAGTCGTGAAAATAAACGGTATTCACTGTTGGCAAAGCCTTAGCTTAGGAGCGGTGGTAGCCTAGTGGGTAGAACATTGGACTCGGAACCGAGAGACCCAGGTTCGATCCCCAGTGCGGGCGTGTACCTATGACTTTGTGTTCTAAGTTATGTACTTTTGTGAAGTTATAGTAGCAATACCACTCGCTAATTGTGAAGGAAAACATCGTGAGGAAACCTGAGTGTCTGAGGTATTCACATGCCTCAGCGCTTTTACTAACACTATGGTCTTGTTCCGAAATAAATATATTGATTGATTGATTGAAATCGGCAATCCGCGGTGGGCATGCGTGGTGATTAAGCCCATACTCTCTCTCTGTGAGAAGGCCTGTGCCCTACAGTGGCACTCATATAGGCTGTTTATGATTGTGATCATAATATGTATGATATGATATGATATGTTTATGATTATGAATATAAATATGATATGTTTATGATTATGGCGCGTTCAGTGCATGGATGGGTCGCCGTCTATGCCTAACGCTAGTGGCATTTTTCCGAGCGGTTCCGTGCTTCGCAAGGCACGTTAAGCTGTTGGTGCCGGCTGCCGTCGATAGATGGCAGTCGTTAAGCCAAGTCAGAGGCCTTAGGGCGGCTTGACAACTTCTGACAGTAGACGAGCCACTAGTCTACAAGCCTCCACCAATCCGGACTTGGCGCTGTGGTGGAGTATGGCCTATACCTTCCTCAGGGAAGAGACCCGTGCCCCTTGGTGGGGACATAATGGGTTGATGATGATGATTATGATGAAAGACTTAGCCAGCGGCCACACGGCGGGGGCGCGGAAAAGACGCGATGCGTTGCATAAAAATCGCGCCCTCGCCCCGTCTATTCTGTTTAGGCTTCCTTCCCTTCCCTTCAGTACATTTGTCTGAAAGTGAATTAGATGAACGACACGTCCTCGCCTCACGTCCTTTCTGTGTGGCCGCTGACAGAGCATGGGTAGAACCTTGTCTCTTATTCAAGAGGTTCTGAGTTCAATTCCGGCGTGTACCATGACTTTTTTTGTATACTATGCATATTTCAGTCTTTGTAGTAGCAATATTACACACTAACTGTGAAGGAAAACATCGTGAGAAAATCTGAGTGCCTGGAGTGTTCAAATACCTCAATGCTTAAAATGACCAATGAAATTAAAATCTGAAAGAAAAAAGAGTTTATTTTTTGTTTTAGTTAGTCATTTGCAAAAGGCGTAACAAGTTACTATAAAAATACATTACATTGCATAAATACACGCCTCTATTTCATAAATGTAATCTGATACCACTTGCAATGATCCCGACGAGCCTCTTTTGCGTAGACCATGACTTAACGTGCAACTCAACCATGGGTTAACGTGCAACCAAGTCGAATGATGGAGCGGAGAGATGCCTTGCGTAGAGCTTGGAAGGCAAAACCATCTTGTGTAAATAAACAATTGGAATATACACGTTGGAGAAATAAGGTTAGTAAAGCAATTAATGCAGCCAACTATAAAGACAGGCAAAAAGAAAAAGCTAAATGTAACGGAGATATTAGGAAAACGTGGGAAAATATAAATCCATGGTTGGGGCGAAACAAAAGTAATGTAAATCATGTAATAATTAAATATTTGGGTAAAACAGACATTCTTCAAAATTTTTGTAGCAACTTTTCAAATACTTTTACCCAAGAAATACATAATATTAAGCACAACTCTGATACTAAATTTTTGGATCACAAAACATATTTCAATAAAAGTAATGTATCGGTTAGATTTACAAAAGTAAGTTCATACAAAGTAGAAAAAACTTAGCTCAGTTGAACAACAAAGCACCAGGGAGGTATTAAATTATGGTTCAGAACATAAAGTATGTGAAAACTGAAATAAGTAAAACTTTGTCTAACTTTATCAATAAATGTATAATAAAAGGTATATATTCGGAATATGTTAAAACAACAATTCATAGATTATGACCTTGGAAAGAACAATTAAAAACCATTGTTATGACGGGTCATTTAAAATCTACAGATTAACATCTTGTCAGATACCTCTGCCAAAACAAGTAAGGTTTAACTAATATAAATGGCAATTTATTCGCGTTGCCTTAAAAAGGGTAACCCCAGTCGTGGTTTTAAACAAAAACATGTTTTTTTAACATTTTGTTTAAAGTCACCGATCAATCACCCTAGACAATATAGGGCAAGATAATTGTCAAATATTATCCCTCCAAGCAGCCATACATCAAGCGCATTATCGGTCCGAATGGGAAGCGTTGGTGGCAGAAGCTGCCCCATAGTCATGTCCCTTAGTCATGAGGAAACGATCATAAGGAAACGACCAGAAAGAAAAAGAATATGTCATATCGTCCTCAAATTGAGTAAGTATATTTATTTACAATCATAAATTAATAGTATTCACTGTTTATAATTAAAAATAACTAAAGAAACTGGACTTAATTAATATATAAATGATAAAAATATACAAATAACATAAATCCTCAAATTATTGGCTTATAGTGTGCAGTCATCATCATCATCACCATCATCAGCCATTTCATACCCACTGCAGGACATAGGCCTCCCTCGTGGTTTTCCAAGCTTCCCGGCTTTGGCTAAGAGTAAGATAAGATAGAAATATTCTTTATTGCTAAGTTTATAAGTGTATCTATTTGGTATAATTCAATCGATTTCGTGCATATGCCTTTGATCAATTAGACCTAGTTACGTAGAAACATTGAAACAATAAGAAACTTTCGAGATAATCGCTTTTTTATTGTATATCATTGGTTTTTACCATGTTTTTCTTGAGACGTAAAAATATAAAACGTGTGAGCAAAAACATAGAACAAAACATGTTATAGAAAAAAAAACAGTTATTCTCGCAAGTTGCTTATTGTGGGTTGAAAAGTTTTTGCGTAACACGGTCCAATTTAGAAAAAGTTCTACATAGCAGTTAGTTATTTTCTACGTCACTCAAACCTTTTCAACGTAAACGTAACGTTCAGAATCATATTTAAGACATAAAGTACTTTCCCCAGAATTTAATATTAGTTTTTAAAATAGGCATATCTCAAAAACTACAACGAATTCAAGATAAAAGCCGTCCCACGTCTCATCGCTATGCCCGGCCCGAAACTAGGGATTCTCGTTGGGAATTTACATTTTACTTAACATGATAATTTTAATTCAAAGTGGACGACACTGACAGATTTACAACTTGTTCTGAAGGTACAGTCGAATACACAACCAAAGCAAATTCACGACAGAATGGAAACCTATAAATTCATGGACTTAATTCTATTGCAAATTCCTGGCATGAATATAAAAAACACTAACAAAATGCATTGTACTCTTGTTGAGCTCAGCTTTAAGGAATGGAAAATAATATGTGCCGGTTATATTAACCCGGCTAAGTACAAGTCAGAATTGCACACCGACGATTCCTTAACATCATAAATATTATTTAGTTACTCCGGAAAAATGTGCTTTTCTTCATACAGTTGACTGACTTGACTGACAACCCTGTCAATCAGCTATTTAATAGTTTATTCCTGGATAAGTATTTGTTGATTTACTTACTTATCCAGTAACTTGGCGCAAGACGCCCTAAGTTCCATGATCAGCAACTTCGAAACAACAATTTAATAGGTTGCTTTATGCTTTATGCTGGCAGACATATTAATGCCAAATTTGTACTCAAATTAGCTTAGCAGCCTCCATTCTGCTTTCTAATTCTGAATAGCGATATTTATAGTCCAACGTAAGTATACAGTCATACTTTTCCCTCTACTCTGTCGTATGAAATGTAGCACAGAAGTATTCGTTTGGTTGGTCTATCCCGACTGTCAGAGCAGTGAAAAACCTTCAATAACGATAAAATAAGTGAAAATGAAAAAATGAAAATGAAAAATGTTTATTGAGCTGAACAAAAATTAGCTCTGAAAGTAAATAATCAATCAGCCCGTACTTGTCCACTGCTGGACATAGACCTCCTCCAAGGCACGCCACTACCTGCTGTCTTCGGCCATCTTTATCCAGCCATTGCCAGCAATCTGTCTCCTATCATCGGTCCAGCGAGCTGGTGAGCGTCCTACGCTGCGTTTGCCAGTCGTCTCCACTCAAGAACCTTTACACGCCATCGACCGTCGATTCTTCGGAATATGTGACCAGCCCACTATCACTTAAGCTTGCTTATAGGATATGTCAGTCACCTTATGGTGACTGAAGTTCTATTATTATTAAATAAATAAACATATAAAATAAAGTAACCTTTATTTTCCAAACATAAAAAGGAAGATAAATTAACATTTAAAACATAGAGTAAATGTAGGTATTGCAACAATTATTATTACTAATGTCAAAACTCATAAAACATGAAATTATTATTAGTTCTTACAATATAGGACGTATACTCGTAGGTTGCTAATTCTAGTATGCAAGGCACGCTACTTCCTTAGGTCATCGGCCATCTTCATCCAGCCACTACCAGCAATCTGTCTCAGATCGTCAGTCCAGCGAGCTGGTGGGCATCCAACGCTACTTAAGAATAATAGGTTATTATAAAAATTACCACACAGCACAATGTCGTAGTCTCAAACTAGGATAGCACGTGATACGGCAACGTCCTGTGGGACGTATATAGGCTGAAAAAAAACTTTCTGTAATTCCTTCACTTTTTTTGTGTATTTTAGTTGTTCTCTACGTCTTTTTATATACTCACTACCAGAAACAGTACTTCTCTATTTTCAATTAGACAGAAACTAGTTTCCCGTCCCTGTGGTCAAAGCTTCGTCCAAAAGGTGCAACATTTGCCGCATGTAATATTCCACTTTTCCTCAATTAACTTAAAATTGGACTTGTCAGTTGTCAAAGGCCCGGCAAGATCTCCCTTTCCTTTAAGAGACGATTTATGAAAGGGAAACGAATATAAAGACAGAAAGAGTAATCAAGGTTCTATTCTTTCAATTTATTCACTCGTTAATAATCAATCGTCGTACCTGAGAAATGGTTGCTTTCATCAAATATTTTGTTCTAATAAAATTATTTGATATTTTGCTCTCGATATACAGGTGATAAATAGAAGATGCACAATATTATTGATAATAGATTAGTTGTTCCCAGTGCGGGCATGTACCTATGACTTTGTTTTCTAAGTTATTTACATTTGTGAAGTTATAGTAGCAATACCACTAACGCTAACGGTGAAGGAAAACATCGTGAGGAAACCTGAGTGTCTGAGTTATTCACATAGGTACCTCAGTGCTTGAAATTGCCATCCGCGGTGGACACGAGTAGTAATTAAGCCCATCTCTCCCTGAGAGAAGGCCCGTGCCCTATAGTGGGACGTATATAAGCTGTTTATGTTAAAATAACGAATGTGTTTTTTCGCCGTTTTTTGGGTTCCGTACATCAAAAGAAAAAATGGAACCTCTATAGGATCACTTTGTTGTCTATCCATCCGTCCGTCCGTCAGTCTGTCCGTCTGTCTATCAAGACCCATTATCGTAGGAACGAGTAGAGGTATCGCGTTGAAATTAGAACCATATACTCAAGCCTACAGTCCCTTGAATCTGTGATAAAATAAAACTTCCAAGTTAACGTAAACATAAACATAAACCGTAAATATCGTCTCATACTACAAATACGGGGAAAAATTTAAAAACTGTACATTTGTAATCAAATCATACAAAAATTTGTTTTTGAAGTTCGGGAAAAGCTCGGAACTGTTAGCGAAACTAGATTCCTGAACCTATCACCTAAGCACCTTTAATCACTCGTCTGCCGCGACACAGATCTGTGTCCAACTTAGTATGGGCCACCTATACGTTGCGTTCCGCGAGGGCAGTTCAGGAGTTAAGGCGCTTACTATCTAGATAGAGGTTGTCGGTTTGATTCCCACTGGGGTCGCTGTACATTTTTTGTACAAATCGCCTCAGTCTGGGTGTATTTGTGTTTGAGATGTCCTTGCCTGGTTGCCATACCACAGGGTATCCTAGTTTGGGACCAAGTCAAGTGATTGTACATTTTTTGTACAAATCGCCTCAGTCTGGGTGTATTTGTGTTTGAGATGTCCTTGCCTGGTTGCCATACCACAGGGTATCCTAGTTTGGGACCAGGTCAAGTGATTGTGTTTTGTGGAAGTTATTATTATTATTTGTACGGAACCCTCGGTGGGCGATTCCGACTTGCAATTGTCCGGTTTTTTTTTGTTTATGCTCTATCGTAACAACGGTAATACATCAAACTTGGCGTGATTGTGGGAATTATTATATATTCGAACGACAAATAATAAAAACGGCCAAGCGCGAGTTGGATTCACTAAATACTTTGCATATTTAAAAAAATAGTGAGGTGGTACGGTACCCTCGGTGAGCGAGTTCGACTTGCACTTGGCTGGTTTTTTAACTCAATGATGATGTGGCCACTTTGAGTGCCTCACCGGTGAAGCGGTCAGCGCTTGGATGTCCTTGCCTGGTTGCCATACCACAGGGTATCCTAGTTTGGGACCAAGTCAAGTGATTGTACATTTTTTGTACAAATCGCCTCAGTCTGGGTGTATTTGTGTTTGAGATGTCCTTGCCTGGTTGCCATACCACAGGGTATCCTAGTTTGGGACCAGGTCAAGTGATTGTGTTTTGTGGAAGTTATTATTATTATTTGTACGGAACCCTCGGTGGGCGATTCCGACTTGCAATTGTCCGGTTTTTTTTTGTTTATGCTCTATCGTAACAACGGTAATACATCAAACTTGGCGTGATTGTGGGAATTATTATATATTCGAACGACAAATAATAAAAACGGCCAAGCGCGAGTTGGATTCACTAAATACTTTGCATATTTAAAAAAATAGTGAGGTGGTACGGTACCCTCGGTGAGCGAGTTCGACTTGCACTTGGCTGGTTTTTTAACTCAATGATGATGTGGCCACTTTGAGTGCCTCACCGGTGAAGCGGTCAGCGCTTGGCTACCAAAACAGAGGTTGTAGGTTTGGTTCCCACTAGAGGCCACCGTGGTTTCCTAGTTTCAGCCTAGGACAAGTGATTGTGTTGTGACTTATGTGAAAGTTATTATTATTACTAGTTTCATCCACATAGAATGAGTAATTTCCGAGATGAGATGTATCCTAAGTCCTTCCTCGGGACTCGTATTGTGATTAAATTTGGTATGGTTAAGCCGTTATTGCGTGATTGAGTAACAAACATTGAAACATCTTCACGAAGTTTCACATTTATAATATTAGTTCCTAATAACTTATTACGAGATATCATTCCATTTACAAAACAACTGGACCTAAACTTATTTATTGTTTGTTAATGTCATTTATGTCATTCACTATTCTTCTTAATCTCAATATGAAATCCGTTTTGGTAATCGATTTTTTATAATGAAAATACCAAACTATTGAGTTTCACTTCTTGGTTCGTAAAAATTACAGCCTCTGTGGCTGAGAAGCAAATATAACCTTCTTGCAGACAAGCCTATGTTCTCACATTCATTAGCTAGAAGTTGTAGAAAATTGCTTACAAAAGAAAACACTTCCGCCCCAACTACCTACATAAGACTATTCGGCACTGCGTGAGAACCGTCGTTACCTAAATCGCCTACAACCTGACGAATAACTGAAACTGAATCTAAGTAGCTCCTTAACGAAGTGAATACAAGGTGTAACAAAATCAATGTACTGAAAAAGGGGCGTCCTATTCGTCAATATCTACAAAAACTATGTAGACAACTTCACAATAGAAAAGTAACTACTGTTTTGGCATTGAAAGTTGTCGATGCCAATTATAGAATCTTATCACGTAGATAGATAGATAGACAGAGGTCGTGGGTTCGACTCCTACGGACGGCCGTCGTACATTTGTACAAATGACCTCAGTCTGGGTGTATTTCCATGTTTGTGATGTCCTTGCCTTTTTACCATAGCACAGGGAACACTTAGTATAGAAATATGTTTTTGAAGATACATACAAAAACTCACACCTGTTCATATAACACTACCTACTTAATAAACTTGATGTTGCAAGCTCTTTGGAAAACATATTTTATCTTCGCTAACTGGCTTCGCAATTATGTAAATTCAGCAGCGTCAGTCTCAAAAACACCCTTTATTACGAGTCTTCACAAAATTGCAGTGTGAATTATTCAATTCATACGACAAACGTTAGTCGCTTCCACCACGTAAAGGTTTTCGGTGCGGGAACATTCCTTGCTCTATATAAATCGCCTAAAGATTGTAATCGAATAATAATGCAGCCCCACTGTATTACACAGGCCTTCTGTCAGAGAACGAGTATGGGCTTAACTACCACGCGTGCCCACCTCAGATTGGTGATTTCAAGCGCTGAGGTATGTGAACACCTTCGACACTCAGGTTACCTCACGATGTTTTTCCTTCGCCGTTAGCGAGTGACTTTAAAGATGGTAAAGTGTCATATATTATGTTTTTTTTTCCTTTTAGGTCATCATCGTCTTAATTTAAAGATACCAAGCTGACTGATAAACTGCATAAGCAGCTGCATAAATTAAGTAAATATAGGATTTTGTAGAGTTGAATAAATAATTCAGTCCAATGTTCATTCCTTTTCCGTAAATACTTCCGCAAATACTGCCCTTGTGATGCGAGTCAAGTTTTTACGAGCCCACAGACGGCATCAAGTTTAATAATGTAAGTGCTCCAGATAAGCATATTCACCGTATTCCACTGTAAAGTATGTTCTATAGCGCATAGGAATAAAAAACAGTAAAGTGAAATTGCATTTTAGTCGATCAAAATTGGAACCATCCATCACATTTTGTAATTTTGCTCTTAAACAGGTTAAAGCGAGGAAGGCGTTATGAGTGTGATGATAAGTCACGATGTTTTGATCACAGGAAATCTGCATAACTTGATATGTTCTCTCTGTTATAAATTTGCTAGATGACTCGGCAAACGCATGTTTAAATGTTTTGCCATATTAATTAGCCTACGTCCTCTTCTCAGACCTACCAAATATACACAAAAAAATCATAAAAATCGGTGAAGCCGTTTCGGAGGAGTTCGATAACAAACGCTGTGACACATTTTTATATCCTACTATCCTACTTAATATTATAAATGTGAAAATTTGTGAAAACATTTAGATGTTTGGAGCTTTAGACGTTGGTTACTCAATGACGCAATAACGGCTGAACGGATTTAAATGAAACTTGGCGTACAGATAGACAAGGACCTGAATTGAGACATAGCATACGCGTTCCCGTGGGATAATATTTATTTTAAGTTTAAAATAGATGGCGTTGTGCGAGCGAACGTTGTGTTTTAAAATAGATGGCGCTGTGCAAGAATCGTATAAACGGATTCTGTGGTGGTACAAAGTTCGCCTGGACAGCAGTATCACATAATACATCAAAATAACGTCCAAATAATGTTTGGTCTTTTCTCGAAAAATAAGTACATATGTAAATTAATGAAGTAACGTATCTGGCCTCATTGTCAGCCATTTTTACGCCCACTGCAGGACACAGTCACCCTCGTGGTTTTCCCTAACCATAAAGGGTTTTGCAATAATCGCCGCGCTTGGCAGGAAGTTTGGCGATCGCAGTGTGCGGTTGGAATCTGAAGAAAACGCTGCTGCCCGTCTCCTGGTAATTTATTTCCTTAGTCGCCTTCTACGACATCCACGGAATGAAATGGAGTGTCGCTGTTCTTAATCCGACACCACACGGATCTGGCCTAATCAGCCTTAACCGAGATATAAATTATGTTTGTTGACAGCCGCAGAATAAAAAACTGAAAGCACTTTAAGTGCTTGAGCTTAACTTATTTTGCCGTTGCTGCCATTCTGTTTCAAAGTATTCTCCATACGAATGACGCTTCTAGCCTACCCCTAGTCTTTACTTCAGTTTGGTTCCAGAGGTCACCAATACGTCATGTTTTGGTGGAAACACTCCAAATTTTAGCAGAACAGACAGGCCTTGCAGATAAGGGAGAAAGCCTGTTTGCTGATGCATTTATTTTAATAAAATCTTTTCAGAGGCACATTCTAGAGTTGAATAAGAGACGGAAACGTCATCTTGTACAGTATGTTGCAGGAAAGTCTTGTTGAACCTTTGAAATTTTTTATTTAATTAAAAGAACTGAAGACAAGAACTTGCTCGTTTTAAAGAGAAGAAAGAGAAGTATGTCGCATACTATTGTAACGAACGTAAAGGTGATTGACCAACAATTTATTGTTTGCAATTTTTTGATTAATGTAATGTACTAAATAGTTCGGCACGGACACGTTCCCTGTTTTTAGGGGTACGTAGTCAACAATGAACCCAAATGATGTAGCAAAACTATGAAGTTCATAAGCTGTAAAGTTTCGCCATGTCCGTCCATCTGTTTGTCTGTCTCTCTGCTTAGCTCAGAGACCATTGGTACTAGAAAGCAGAGATTGGGAATAGACTGACACACACACACACACACACACATACACTAAATGCAAAAAAAAAAATACAAAGGAGGTTCCAAGTCTGAGTTTTTAACAAATTAAAAAAAGTTGTATGTTAAATTCAGCACCATGGAGGTAGAAGTAAATGGGTTTAATAATGTTTTGAATTTACAAACTTACTCGATGTTCTAAATTCAATTTACTTTATCCTCTAGCGGACAAAAACGGCTTTTGCACTCAGATATTGAAGAGCAAAAAAACTTTCTGAGATGGGGGGATGAAAATTGCTTTGTTGCCTTCATATATGATCATAAAGCTTTTGAAAAGTTGCTCTCCGTTATTTAAAACAAGATAATCTATCAAATAACTCTGGTCTGAGCATAAAAGTAAAAAAGTTCTGTGTGAACTTATAATCCTTCCAATTTGGTAGAGTTGATTATCATCATCATCAGCCGTTTGACACCCACTACAGGACACAGGCCTCCTTCGAGGTTTTTATAACCATAAGGGGTTTTGCCAGAATCGCCACGCTTGGCGGGTGGGTTGGCGATCGATTGGTAGAGTTATTACTTCAAATTATACTTTTTGTAATATATCGAGCGAATGTGGGTGGAAGGGCCAGTAAGGAATGGACATACTTCAACCAAATAGAGGATGTATTAGTAAAGGGCAAGATAAAAAGTACCCGAAGCCGGCGTGCGTGCATGCAACGACTAATGAATGTAGAGGAAGCAAAAGTGATCTGTCAGGATCGTGGCAAGTGGAGTCCTTGATCTCTACCTAGCCCTCTGGGATACAGGCGTGAGTTTATGTATGTCATCATCGTCATCAGCCTATGCTTGTCCACTGCTGGACATAGGCCTCTCCTATAGCACGCCACTGAGCACGGTCCTCGGCTACTCTCATCCAGCTCTTGCCAGCCGGTAAGTATGTATGTATGTATGTACTTCTTACTAACACTTCGAGTGGTAATTACACCCATACAGTCTCCTTGAAAAAATGCCTGTATCTTTTATTTTATTTTAAGTTTATTAGAGAAACCAACAGCGTTGCACTGGGACGTGTATAGGCAGCTCATGTATACTATGTACGGTACTTACCTTGCCAGAAGTGGTGACCGTAGACTGAAGTGACTCTCTTCTCGTTAACTGCTCACAAACGCCTTTGCATCTAAGGCTTAATCAAAGCGTTGGGTCCTCGTTTTAGTCTCATTTAGTCTCAAAGTAACAAGTTGCAGGTCTGCCGGCGTTATTAAGCATAATTTACGTAACCTGTTGAATGCAAAGCTGACGCCTAGATGGATCGCTGCCTGGATCAGGGGCGCTACTACGTATATCCTCCACTGTATGGACTTGCCTGATTTAACCTACTCCGAACTGTCAAACATACACATATTTTGACATTTTGGAGTCGTCGTCTGAACCTGATGGGCTTACCTAACCCAATAGGAGTGACTAAATACGCAAGACTCCGATGGTTCGGTAGGAGAGGATCGGGCTGCAAAAGAGCATATGAAGGGTGTCCCGTTGGGCGTCGGCCGGTCGGACGCCCCAAGTATCACTGGAAAGACGCGGCGGAAAGAGACCTGCGTGAGTTCCAGGTGGATGATTGGAGGGAGGCAGCGCAGGGTAGGGAGAGATGGCGTCTTTTGGTTGTGGAGGCCAAGATCCATTTTGGGTCCCTGAGCCAGAATGAATGAATGGAATCGTCAAAACGGTTAACCCGATGGAGTGAAAAGTTACGTGATAGACGCGAGGGTCTAGTTTCGTCTTTAATTTGTGGTTTTAGATGCGGTCTTGAAATATGTTTTGTTATCTTCGTAGTGAGTATGGCCAGTAAATATCTACAGGTCTCCCGCGGCTATGCGATACGGAGGGGAAGTCCTTTGAGGGTTGAAGGTAGGAATATTTTTCTAAAAAGAATCACATTTTTAATTTTAAAATAAAAAAAATCACTCAGTATTTTTAAATCTGCTTTTCTAACTGACAAAGTATAGATCAAGTCAAAGAGAGACCAACAAATTTAATATCAAGATATTCCCGACTCATAATAATACCGCATATCTACGAACTTCCGAAGAAAGTTTAACATAAGACGTAAAATTTCATGGCCACTCTTTAATTTAAGGTACTATGTCACTTAAAAGCGATTCTTCCTATTGATGTAAGCTTAGATCGGGAGAATTAAAATACTGGGTGTTTGATTTTTACATTTTGTGGGTTCGATATCCAATCTACCTAATGTCTTTAAACGAGCAATTCTTGTATACATATTTTATAACAATTTGAATGTCTGAAACGGCTCCAATGATTTTCATGAAGTTTTGTATGCAGGGGGTTTCGGGGGCGATAAATCGATCTAACTATGTTTTATTTTTAGAAAACGTCGTTTTATCCATGTTTTGAGGCAATGAAAAACTGCTATAATATAATTCGAATACGAAGGTAAATTTCGCCACCATCTACAAGGTTGTAATAGCTCAGGTCAAAAATCGGGCTGACGGGAAACCAGAAGACCCCGAGTCCAGATGTCTTCAGTTCGATTATTTTTTACCTTTTTTTTCATCGTATCTAGGTAAATATGATTTCCGAAAAACACGATTAACCAAAAAAAATACCGGACAAAGCTCGGTCATCCAGGTACTTACATTTTAAAACTAGCTAGCAAGCGATTTCATGTAAATCTGTTCATAAAAATAAATGAGAAGACTCCGTTTAGTAGCTTTCCTTCTTCAATGTTTATAGTAAGTTTCGCTCCGTTTAGCACAACCGTGGGACACTGTATAGTTCTGATGTTCGAGCAGTTCGTTGGAGCTTTTAAAAAAATCAGACATACAATTTACGGTGACTTTCTCTGAACAGTTTCGCTAGTAAAAAATATAACAAATCTAGAAAATTCCAGCGCCCGGGAGACCGACTAAATTCCAGTTGCCGTTAACTGAGCTCAGAGAATCAACAGCCCTGAACTTTATGAATAAGTTAAGCAAAACAACGGTGGTAGGGCCCTACAAATTTAATTTATGCTCTATGACGGGCCAAACGCTGTTACCGCGTACTGCGATAGAAGATGCCATAGAAGATAAGAATCATGATTGGTGGCAAATAATGGTTGTCTGGAAGATATTATTACTTTTAGTAATAAGGCTGCCAATTGTACTGTACTTTATGGGTGTTTAATTGTGATATGTAATTCCTGGTGTACATACAATGAATAATATTATATCTATCTATGAAAAACATGAAAATGAATAGTAAGAAACACATACAGAAATACATAATATGTATATTATACAGAAACCACACTGTCAGAAAAAAATTGTGCCATGATTTATAACTTCCTTTTTAAATTACATAATGGTTTGAGAAAATAAAATATTACGCTTTTGACAGGTAACGCAACGTATTGGATTCGTCAAAACAAAGCAAATGAGCTCGAATGAGTTTTTTAAGGCTGATTGCCATTAAACAAAATTGAATTGAATTGAGTTTTTTAAGATTTAAAGAGGCCATTGAAGAGGTCAGGTCAATAGTTTCAAATTATTTTATTCATAAATTAATTTATTTCGGGCCACAAGTGAAAATATTTTTATTATCATATTCAAAATCAAAATCAAAATCAAATTTTTTTATTCAAAGTAGCACAGAAACTGCGACTTAATGAACGTTACAAGTTAAACTAGGTGTCCATTTCAAAATCTAGATCATTTTGGAGAAAAAATGGACAAAAAAACTCCAAACTTAGTCTTTTCAAGTCCTTAATTTACAGGATTTATATAAATGTTCTAAAACTCATGCATTGAACTGGCTTTAATTCCAGACATCATTGTCATCTAAATAATCTTTAATGTTATAGTAGCTTTTTTGGCACAAAGTGCGCTTCACACATTTTTTGAACCGCGTTTCTGGCAAGCTTATTATATCCTCAGGGATCTTATTGTAGAAACGTATACAATGCCCCATAAAGGATGTATTAACCTTTGCCAGCCTAAATTTTGGGAACGAAAGTTTATGTCTATTTCTAGTATTTACATTGTGTTGGCTACCTACAGTTTTAAAGTCACTGATATTTTTCCTAACATACATAATATTTTCATAGATATACTGACTAGCAACTGTTAGGATGTTGGTTTCTTTAAAGAAATCTCTTAACGAATCTCTATTGCCTAGCTTATATATGAATCTGATCGCTCTCTTCTGCAGGACGAAGATGGTCTCAATGTCTGCAGCCCGACCCCACAGTAGTATACCATAGGACATAATACTATGGAAGTAACTAAAATAAACAAGCCTAGCAGTTGCGACATCAGTTAGTTCCCGGATTCTGCAGAACTGAGCCTATTTGCCAATTTTCCTATATGAGGACCCCATTGAAGCTTTGAATCAATTGTGATACCCAGAAATACAGTTTCTTCTACAAGGTCTAGTTTATCATTCCCCAATATAACATTGCTGTCAACCATTTTGACATTTGGTAGTGTAAATTTTATACATTTTGTCTTTTTTGAATTTAATAATAAGTTATTAGAAGTAAACCAATATAGTACCTTAGAGAGAGCATTATTTGTACCCGCAAGGTCATTTTCTTGTCTCTTAATCTTAAAAATAAGTGACGTGTCATCTGCAAACAATACTATCTCTGACATATTTTGAACCATGAACGGCAAATCATTTACATATACGAGGAAAAGGAACGGCCCCAAAATAGATCCCTGTGGCACTCCCATCTTAACCTCCGACCCGGATGATTTAGTCCTATTTATGTCAGCTTTTTGAACCCTCCCTTCTAAATATGATCTCATAAGTTTTAAGCTCCTCCCATTCACTCCGTAGTGTTTTAATTTTAAGAGAAGTGTTTTATGGTCCACGCAGTCAAATGCCTTCGACAAGTCACAGAAAACACCTATAGCATCCTTCCGATCCTCCCATGCACTAAATATATGTTTAACTAATGTGACACCAGCATCCGTCGTAGACCGCCCTTGCGTGAAACCGAATTGCTCACTATGAAAAAGTTGATAATTATTAAAGTGTGTAAGTAGTTGACCTAGAACTATTTTCTCGAATATTTTACTCAAAACGGGTAGAACCGAGACTGGTCTGAAATTTGTGGGATCTTGCCTGTCGCCGCTTTTAAATAAAGGAACGAGCCTACTATATTTCATTAGGTCAGGGAATGTACCCTCATCTAAACATTTGTTAAAGATTCTGGCCAAATGGGGTGCTAGGACATCGATTACTGAGCTAACTATTATTACTGACATACCCCACAGGTCTTCAGTTTTTTTAAGATTTAGCTTTTTGAACGCTTTATTCACGGTATGAGCTTCAATATAATCAAACGAAAAATCGTGATCGCAGGGAGGGACATTATCTTTCAAAATACTTTCTGCAAGATCAGGAGATGAATCTAAAGGAGCCGTAGTTATAATTGGAACATTTGTAAAGAATTGTTCAAAAGCCGCGGCAACGTCTTCATTTGACGTTATTAATTTATTATCTATCTTAAGCGAAAATTCGGGGTCCGCTGATTTGGATTTACCAGTTTCCTTATTTATTATATTCCAAATGGTTTTAGATTTATTAGACGATTTAAGAATTTTGGCTTTTATATGCTCGCATTTAGCTTTGTGGCAGACGGCCCTAAATAATTTTGAATATAATTTAACATACTGTAGAAAACTAGGGTCATATGTGTATGTCTTTTTCTCATATAGTGAATAAAGTGTGTCCCTACTTTTCCGGATGCCGGCAGTGGCCCATTCACTAAATTCTACCTTATTTCCTTTCGATGATAGCTTTTTCAATTTAAAAACTTTTTCAAAACTATCTGAAACGACCTTAAAGAAATCTCCATAATGGGCATTAGCATTGATGGTTTTATTTTTTTCGGTATGTAAACTACTTTGTAAATCAGTTTTAAATAATTCTAATTTTTTTGTTGTCATGGGCCTGTAAAGTATATCTTGATCAGATTTTTTAAAATCAGATTCAAAGTGTACAATTTGACCACTGTGGTCTGACTTTAAGCAATTTATTGTAGAATAGTGCGAAAATTCACAGTCACAGTATACATTATCAAGACAGGTGGCTGTGATTTCGGTAATCCTAGTGGGCTCTAAGAAAATATTAACTAAATTAAAAGACTTGAAAATAAGTTTTAATTTAGTATTTAAAGTGGAATCTACCAGCAAGTCGATATTAAAATCTCCACAGACTATAAGGTTCTTGCTACTACATGAAGCTACATTTAAGACATCCTCTAGTACTGATTCAAATAAACTGTAGTCACTGGCGGGGGGCCTGTATACGCTTACTACAATGTGCTTAGCCAGTTCAACACATGATAGCTCAATAACTTTTTCAACAGAAAGTCTGCAAATATCTTTCCGTTCTTTATATTTTAAACTACTATTTACTATTATTAAGGATCCCCCGTGCAATGCAGACTTTCTATTGAAGCAACTGGCTATTTCATAATTATGTATAGCAAAATTCATTTGAGACTCTAGTAGCCAGTGCTCTGTGACACAAAGTATATTCACTCTATGTTGTTCTAAGAACAACTCTAATTCTAGTAGTTTACCAGAAAAGCCACCCTGTAAATTTTGGTTAGCTAAGACAAGTTTGTTTAAGGGGGACTTTTCTGTTGTCTGCGCTGACAGTTTAAATCAGCAGTCAAGCTTAACCTACTTATGCTAGGTTTTTTTACAGCCTCAGAATACAGAGGTTTGCAAGTAGAATTTTTTCTACAGTTTGTATCCACAACTGGTCCCTGTTTTATTGTCTTAACAATAATAGGGTCATAAATATTGAATGCCAACAATTTGGCAATCTGTCGCTTTGAAGAAAGGGGCACATGCATTGTGTCCCTAGTCAATATAAAGTTTCGAATAAATTTATTCGTATCAAAATACAATACTTGGTCTCGATGGCCAAAGGTCATATTATACAATAGCCGGTTTAACTTATCTATCCGGGCATTTTGTGTCTCTGATAGAGTCTTAGAATAAGGAAAAGCACAGATTACAATTTTCCTTGCTTGAAGAGCAACTATAGAATCATAATAATTTGTCAAATCATCGCGCTGTATTCCTTTGCTGTCCCCTATTAATAACACAACAGTGGTATTATTATCATACTCCTTACTAAGCATACAGTTGACTATCTGCATGTAAGATGCATAGGGCATACAAACATTCTCAACATGTTGCTTTAAATTATTTTGTAGTATACTGCCTAACCCTACACCTATTTTATCTGAATAGATAATGGTTTTGTACTGGGCGTGATTGTCAGGAACTCTGCAGGTGGTGGGTCTAGACTGCGGCTGTCCATCCAGTATGGAATCAGGGGTCGGTGTGGCACTGCACCGCTCGTTGACTGGAACTGAGTTGCTGGTTGGTCTATTTGTGGGTTGTACTCCAGGTCTTGCATCACAGGTCGACGGCGCACTGGTCTCCGCTGTCACATTTGATGGTGCAGGCTGTCCGCTTAGCTCACCTCCATGCTGTTGTGCCGGATCCAGCGGTAAAGGGGCCGGTGTGATGGGCACATGGCACGGTGTAAGCAAGCCTAGCTTCTGACTGCCCTTTTCACTGCTCCGTGGCTGCATGGTGCTCAGCTGTAGAAGGGCTGGGTCTCCAATCACGGCAGATGGTGGTTGTAGGGACAGCAAGCTTGATTTGCCTTCTGAGTCTTCCAAGTCCTGGATAAAGTTGGACTCAACACGTTCCAGATTGCTCTTGCTTAGTGCAATCAACCCATTCATCGATGAAATGCAGTCATTGTACTGAGTTTGTATAGCTGAGTACTTGCAGGTGATGTCCAGTAACTGAAACTGCAGGTCTTCCACTTGTATTTGTAGTTCAGCCATCGCTAGCTCGTGGTCCACATTGTTAGTGAATAGTTCCTTCTGACATTCGGCCATTTCCATTTCTAACTGTAGTTTTTGACGGTGAATTGGTATACTTTCTATACTCCTCCGGCTTCGTTTAATCAGTTTCTGTACCCTTTGTATATATTTTTTTGTTTTAATATATTTCTTGATTTTCCTTACGCTGTTCATTTTTATACTGCTGCTACTGCTGGCTGTAGTTAGGTCGACAGTTGGTATCCCCGTGTCACTCATAACTTCATTATACAAAGCCATGGTTCTAGCGCTCTCTTTTTGTTGTTCATGCTCACTTATTTGCTGAAGCTCGTGGTGTGCCTCAGCAAGCTGGTGTTCAAGTGAGCGTATACGTTGTAGCGCTACATCGTGGACATCATGGCATTTGTTGAACGAGTGGACTTGATGTTGCAGCTCATCCCGCTGGGCACTTAGGTCCTGGCATTGGATGTCCAATTCATTGAGATCTTCTTTGAGCGCTGAGTTGGTTTTGTTCTGTTTACGGATCTCCTCTTCACTTTCCTCTCGTTCTTGAAGAAGCGTGTCGCACAGCTCTTTGCTCTTTTTGAGCTCGAGCAGGGTCGCCTTTAACCTCAGCTCCATGTCGCGTACAGTCATCTTGCTTCGGGTCAACATGCTAACTGTCACCTGGAAAAAACCGGGAATCGGTGTCAGTGTCGGACTATGTAAGATGTTATTGACCGATAACAAGTAGATAGTACGTTTATAGATGTGGGGTGTGAGTTTTGTGATGGCTGAGGCTAGTTGTTTTGTCTCAACTTTGCTTCCACTTTTCGTCAAGTAAAGAGAGCCAAAACTGAGCCGGAGTGGTTGTATGGGACGTGTCTCACGTACGTGAGGTTATGTACAGTTTGTTTAAGCAGTAAGGAGTGTAGTATGAGGCGTAAAATACAGGATTAAAACAATACTTCCCCGGTTTAGTCGTTGCAATTCGAACCGTTTGACAGTTCGGTGGCCCGGTACAATTATAATACGTTTGTCTTGTAATTGTCTGATTTTCACTATTAACTTGTAATGTAACTGCACTATTACGAACTCTTGATATGATTTAATGTTTAATTGGACTCTAAATACACTAAAATTACAAATTATTTTAAATAAAACTACTGAGCTGCTTTTGAAGTCAGCTGTTCGGTCTGGGGTTGCCAGCCGAAAAAAAAAAAAAATTGTCATCCAAATGACACAAACCACAGTTTTAATTTAATAAGTCTTTTAGAAAATAGTCAAATCAACTTACCTCTTGCTTGTCGTACACTAACAATCTGGTAACCGGCTGTAGGTAGTCTGTAACCTATATTGCGGAGACTGTGAAGCTAATTAGTGTTTTAAAAAAATTATATGACTACATCTGGAAAAACAACAAAGACAAAATAAAACTTTCGAAAAATATGCTACACCTAAGTATTGTGCTATAATACTCCTAAAGGGAAGTTAAATACGAGGTGACATTGACACAATTTAATTTTCTGAATTGTATTCTGATTCATTCTAGTTTCTGTAAAACCATCGTCTATATGTTCTCCCCTTAAATTTGCTAAAATTTATTAAATCGTTGTTATCCCAAATGAGCCATATTATTATGTGACATGCCTTCGTCCTGGAAATACGAATAAGCGATTTTATTTGTTTGATACACAAAGTGAAGTGAATGAAAATGCTGTGACTGAATCTCTAAAGCCACGTTTTCACGATAAGATAAGATAAGAATATTCTTTATTGCACACAAGAAACAAGACATAACATATGAAAGTTACAATGAAAAAGTGCAATGGGCGGCCTTATTGCTAACAGAAATCAGATTTCAGAAATCAATAATTTATTTTAACGTAAGGAATTTACATTCTGTTTGCTTAATGTACTATGTTACTACGTTAGCCGCTGCCTTCGGGCCGTATTTGTAGTGGAGAAAAAGACAGCGGGAAACCAAAACTGCACTCTGACCATCTTTTCTCAAATCATCTTTAACGTATATATCAAAGCCTATATGATATGAGTCCGTGATAGCCACCAACAACTTTAAAAGCCAAAATAAAACTTCTCACAAAAGTAGGAAAAGCATTAATGCTGCGACACGAACAACACCCGTTGACGAGCATAACGCAGTGGTCAGTCATCACCAGTCTCGACCATTTTAGAGGGAGATAGGTGACCCGGCCACCACGCCACCATTCGAATGACATTTAGCAAACAGCAATTTCTTCCAGACAACCTTGTGATGAATAGGCAAGATCTTAGTACGCTCAGGGTGAGTGGCCTATTTTAGCTACTCGGAACCTACTGGTATCGTTTACACAGGCAATTGCAGCACAAAAATTGTCTGTTTTCATCAGAGTGTACTAGAATAGCCAGTGTACACGATAAGAGTAGTATTCAAGTAGCCATTTTGAGCCATCTCCCACGACTTTTGTACGCGCTTCTAAGCGCGTTTTGTGACATTTTGAAGAAACGATGCAAACGCGCTGCAGAATTTACTGTGACATTTTATAGAAACGATGCAAACGCGCTGCAGCATAGCATTATGTTTTGCTTCCATTTTTACGGAAGCGCTGCGGCTGCGCGCGTGTATCGTGTTTGAATCGCGTTTTTAAGTCGTCGTGGGCGATGGCTCTCTAGGTCACTCTGTCCAAACGTACTGAAATCGTGAAAACCCGGCGGTAAGTTTCACTGAAAGATGTTTTAAGAATGTATCAAAGGTAGTGTAACAGTTGGGCAATGCGTATAAGTGGGACAGTGACACTTTTTATGCAGCAACTAAGCCATTTACGGGACGTTTCCTTTTTTACGATTTCCCTGTGGAATTTGCGGATTTGATTTCGAGCCCGTTTTTATTACATACAGACAAGGTTTGCATTTGGAAAGGTATTTTTCCTCCTTCTTAAAAGGAGTTTGGTGTTTTTTTGCTCTTGGCGCCTTTTGCGTTTTTATCCTTACATTTCGAATTATTTTAATGCAAGGTCAGTCTTAAAGCTTTGTTCCTGACCGGAATATTAATTTTCTTTCACGTGTGTGTGAAATCAACCTGAGTGCCTAAGGTGTTCACATACCTCAGCGCTTGAAATTGTCAATCCACGATGGGCACGCGTGGTAATTAAGCCCATACTCTGTCTCACTCTGAGAGAAGGCCTTGCCCTACGGGGGGACGTACATAGGCTGCATAAAAAGTGTTTTACAGTTTATTGAATTTGAAACGTACAGTACTTGAATAATCGCTTCTCTTTGCTACGTATCTAATAATCATCGCAAAAAATTGGAATGTTATACAGTATCATTTGTATGATTGTTTTTATTATTTGATGTTTAAAAATGAAGGTCCTGTGATGGACAAGAAAATAGGCTGGGTTCTCTGGCATTACCACGAAAACAGGTATTTTAAAGTACATTTTAGTCTCTAATGGTTAGTGTTTAAAATCTGAAAATGTTACTTTACAATGTCCTATCTAGGGCCGTCGGTCATTATTTTTATGAATCTTTAATGAGTCTAAATTATCACTACATATGCTTTTATTTGAGCTGTACTGAGTTTTGGACAATAAAAAAGATACCAAAATGACTATCACTTAATGTGTTAGTGACGTCGGTCGTTAAAATTCAATTAATAGAATTCGGGTGGGCACAGGTTATCTCTCAGAGAGAGACTATGGGCTTAATTCACCCCGCGTGCCCACCGCTGATTATAATCTTTATTATGAATCGAATGTTATACCTACTAGGCTAGCACCGCTTTATTTAATAGGATTCGTATTTCTGTAATTTAAAAAATGCCTGCTTGCCCCCCAGCTGTTCGTTCGCGCAGCGCAATAAGTCCCATACAAATTCATGCGCTTAGAGAACCCGGGCTTAAAGCTAGTTTCACCGAGCGCACGATTTCTATTAGACTTAAATTGCGTTGGGCTAGCGAATAGTTGGGAGAAAATAAGAAATGTTTGAAATCACAGATGTGCACACCTAATTAACACAATAATTATTTTGTTGATTCGGAATCTCAAAGTGAGGTGAAACCAAATTGACTTTAGAAAACAGATGTTTAGAACTTAGATGATTTATAAGTTAAGTACATATCGAAATGGAATATCAAAAATAGTGCGTCTTTAAGCCTCAATATATGCGTTGATTTTCCTATCAATATTATTTTGAAACAATAAAGAGATTGTGAATTTTGCAAAGGGCATTAGTAAACTAACAGCTAACTATTATATTAGGTTACGAGCGGTGGTGGCCTAGTGGGTAGAACATTGAACTCGGAAGCGGGAGACCCAGGTTCGATTCCCAGTGCGGGCATGTACCTATGACTTTGTTTTCTAAGTTATGTACATTTGTGAAGTTATAGTAGCACTACCACTTGCTAACTGTGAAGGAAAACATCGTGAGGAAACCTGAGTGTCAGAGCTATTCATATACTTCGGCGCTTGAAATCGCCAATCCGCGGTGGGCACGCGTGGTGATTAAATACTCTCTCCCTGCGAGAAGGCCTGTGCCCTATAGTGGGATGTATATAGGCTGCTTATGCTAACATATATTGCTTTATGAACATAGATAGCAGCCAAGTCATACTTTTCGTAAAGAAATTTAGATTTATTTACCTATCGTATCACAGAAAACACCTATTGATTCTGGCTTCCCAAAAAAAAGCTTCCACAAAATCTAGCGAGTTTTGTGTATGAGGGATAAAATAATGGAGGTCACTTTTATTAATCTTAACATCAATCTTTAATTATCGAAATAAAATACAACTTGACTTTTACAAACAAATGAATGAACAATTTGGCTGTCCCAAAAATAAACACAGTAAGGGCCATCTTTTTTCAAAACCGAGATATTTCCACTATTGGTTACTGGAACCAGTTAGTAACCGACAGGGGTATTTCTCAGTTTTGAAAAAAAAAATGTCCCTTCATGTGTCTCTTTTTGGGACAGGCGAATTGTCCTCGGATGAAGTGCGTCATAAAAATGTAAATTTATGGTAATGAAAGGTATATTAAATCCATTAAATACCTGCTAAAAGGCATGCAAGTATTTAACATTGTTTACAATTATAAAATAAGCAATTAAACAGTAAATACACGTTAAAGTAGGTTATCTGAAGGACTCAAACTATGGAGTGTAACTAGTGATAGGGATTTGTATTGGTAGTGGGTAACATCATGATGATTATAAAAGGTTTCACGACAGATTGGCAGCTGAGTGAACGGGCATTTTCCTAAAAAATAAAGTTCTGTTTCATATATTTTTCACGAAATGCGGTAATTTTAAGAGGCTTGCCCGAATATTTCGATTTGGGCTGCTTTAATTATGTTTTAAGCGAAAAAAATTTATCTGAGTCTGTAGAAACTCGGAGGTATTTCATGCACGGAAGTAAGTAAGAAGTCATCATCATCACATGTTTGATGACATCATCAAAACAAACAAAACTAATAATAATCCTAATCTGCGCAAGAGGTGCATTGAATAAGTTATGTTTTTTTTAAGAGAACTAAGCTTTCAACATCTTGGTGTTAACTTGGTGTTTTCACATTATACAAGAAATCAGTAAATGTTATTAATTTATTATTGCAGCAATACATTTACTATACCGTTAAAAATTTTGCAACTATGTAAATATTTAGGACAATGCCCACTGTGGGAGGACTCATGGGCTCCGAGACAGATTCGTGGTGGCTTAGGAGTGGAAACGCAACCTTGGTTTCTCTCCTCACCGAATACATAACGTAATCCTATACACGCTCCACTGCAGGGCATTCTCTTGCAGAACGAATGTGTGCTTACAACTGTTATGTCACTATTAAGCTGTCTTTTACATCCGATCACCGATTTTAATCGAAATATTTAATTAAACATAAACATTTACATACAGGCACATACATTGCTTCTGGTCCCACATTAGGATACCCTGTGTCGTGGGAACCAGAAACAACGACATCACAAACATGTAAACATCCAAGACCTGGGGTTTTTTTTGTCCCCAGCCGGGATTCGAACCCGGGACCTCTCGCATGGTGCACTACCGCTGCACCACGAGGTTGTCGCGTCGTAAAATAATTCAACATAGTTTTATTCCTGGTTACACTTTTGTTCTACAATTTTTGTTAAATTACTCGTTAGAAGAAAAAGAGGTTTTACGGTTTGCAGTGGCATTGATTGATAGATAAATAAAATATTTAAAACCATATCCAAGTTACAAAGAATGGAGTTTCTTCTATGTATTTAAAAGTTGCGTCATATCTGTGAGTAATCAAAACAAACAAATACAAAACACAACATCTAGTACTATGCTTTACTGAAGGCTGGAGAAAAAACTCAGAACAATAGTCGTAAAATTCAAACTCTAATTGAAATTGTTTATTGAAATATGGCACTGGAAATTTTGAGATTCATTATCATCATCATCATCATCAGCCATTTGGCGCACACTGCAGGACATAGGCCTCCTTCGTGGTTTTCATAACCATGAGGGGGTTTTGCCATAATCGCCACGCTTGGCAGGCGGGTTGGCGATCGCAGTATGCGGTTGGAATCTCAGGAACACACTACTGCCCGTTTCCTGGTAATTGATTACCTTAATCGCCTTCTACGACATCCACGGAAGGAAATGGAGTGACGCTATTCTTAATCCGGCGCCACACGGAATTTTGAGATTATGCCTAAAAAACCCGGGAATGGCTCATCAGTAGCCCGGATCATCTAGCCTCCACTACGCTGTCGCAACGGACAAAATTTTTGAGAAGAAAACAGAAAAATAGGGGACAAGTATTTTTTAGTTCCTTGTATGTATTTGGAAATAATCATTATTTTTAAAAACCTATTTAGAGGCCAAAAGTTCCACCCAACTCTAGCTAACCGTATAGCACAAATTAGTGCAACAAGAAATATAAGCTATTTTTAAGTTTTAAAGTTGACTTTATAGGGCCGGAAGTGACGTAGGCTAGAAGGGAACAAAAACATAATTTTTGCCTATACCTTTGCCTTTACTTGAAAAAAAAAAAGTGTCGCTTGTCATTGTCACGCCATACATAACATAATCAGCCCATATGCGTCCCACTGTAGGGCACAGGCCTTCTCTCAAGGAGAGAGTATGGGCTTAATCACCACGCGTGCCCACCGCAGATTGGCGATTTCAAGCGCTGAGGTATGTAAATAGCTCAGAGACTCAGGTTTCCTCACGATGTTTTCCTTCACCGTTAGCGTGTGGTATTGCTACTATAACTACATGCCCGCACTTGGGATCGAACCTGGGTCTCCCGTTTCCGAGTCCAATGTTCTACCCACTAGGCTACCACCGCTTCGCTTGTCACGTCATGCAAGATAATAATCTGTGTTGCCTGTTTGTTGTTTCGAATAGATCGTGCTAGCTAACATTATTTCTTTCACCTTTGGTTCACAGATGAAAATTCGTTTCGATATAGGTACCACAGACTATAGAAACATTGTTGACATTTGACTTTTTTTTTGGCTCACAAAGGCAAAGGCGTAGGTACCACGCTGTAGAGTTGCTGGGCCGGGTTTTTTTTTGCAATTTTTCCATTATCTCTGAAACTAAACAACAGAAAAATCTTTGAGTATTTTGTGAAGCTTAATCTCCAAAGGGTTTTTTTTTCATTACAGTTTAATATTTTTTTGAATTATGTTCCATTATCCGTAGGTATATGCAGGTGAGAAACCTTCGGTTTTACCACCTTCACGCCAGCTATCATCTAGCTTAGAACACCATTCTAGTGTCGTGACACAGTTCACCGAAACACACAAATTATACAAAGATATTAATAAAATGAATCATAAAATGCACAACCTTAGAGTTGTCATAACAATAAACTTTATAATAACGTTTACAACATTTTTTTTTAATTTGTTTGACATTTAATGAGACTTATTCTAGTTATTTAAATTTAATACTAATATTCACAGACGGAAAATACGTAGGTACAAGAATTTTGGAAACAAAAGGAGAAATGTCTATTTTATTTGTTTTACAATAGTTTTGTATTTTTACACACAACTGCTTATAATAGTTACTACTATAGATTAAACTCTGACCTTAATTCACGGTAAGTAAGAACCTACCTAAGTATAAAAATTATATCACATTTTCTTTCCTAAGACCATAAAGAAAGATAATGAAAATTTTCTTAAGTAACAACGTGTGGTCCATCTTTTTACTTTTGCACATGTATCTAAAATAATATAAATAATCCGAGAGCAGAAACAACAAGAGATTTTCTTAATTCACAAGCACTGGAGGGCTGAATAAAGTTTCTATAGTCCTTTACTTCATTCTGTGAAGGATGAGTGTACGTCCGGTCCGTCACTGTTTTGACAATCTGCGGACACGGAAGCGTCTCAACTGGAATCTGCAGAAGCGTTCTTTCATTTTCAGCCCTTAACTTCGGTTTATTGTTAACCTCCTCAAGATCATCACTGATCACGTCATCGGCGTCATCGTAGTCTTTCAAGTGACTTCTGTCATCAGCGTCATACAGATTGTTGGAGCCAATTACATTTCGTTCGAAATATGTGAAGTGCGCATTCAACGCCGGGTCACCGTTGAATTTACATACGAAGTTCTCCAACGCAGTGCGGATCTTCACACTCTGCGCTTCGTGACGCAGCCTGTGCATCCATGCGAGGTGGCAATCACACTCGAAATCGTTATCTGTAACAATCGAAATCTTAATTAAATTCACTAATTGGAATAATAATGAAAACTCCACCCGATTGAAGACTTCAGGGCGGAACTAATTGATTTCCATTCTATAATTAAAGTATCACCGACTTTTGTCTCCGGGATTCACTTGACTTTTTCTTTTTTCCCATCGAGTGTCGTCGATAATTGCGACACAGAATTGGATTGCGTAACAATATTTGAAATTACGGTTCAGTGATTATTTCAGAATCAGTCTGAAGAAAATTCCGTGTAACCCAATTGAAAACATTTGTAAGAATGGAGAGAAAAACTTTTGAAAAGTAAATGTTAAATTAAATACGTACCTCCTAAGAAGAGATAACTGCTCTGCCCTTTGAGATTATCATAGAGAGGTCTAAGATTTTCTTCAGTAAATCTATGTAGCTTATTGTGTCTTAAATCTAATGAGGAGAGCCCTCTGACACCCTCGAACAGTCCACCAACCAAAGTAACAAGTTTGTTGTGACTCAGGCTTAACTTTCTCAACAAGGATAATCCGTCAAACGTTCTTTGAGCCAACACACTAATCTTGTTATAGTCTAATAACAATTCTTGCAAATTCCACAGTTCAGTAAACGTAAACGATTCTAAGACCGCTAACTGATTTCTTCTTAAGTCGAGACGCTTAAGGTTGGCTAAGCCATCGAAGCACTCTTTTTTGAGTTCACTTATGTTATTCCTATCCAACTCTAAGTCGAGAAGGTTCACTAAGTGTCTGAATGCACCAGGCTGCAAAACACTGATATTGTTATTTGTTAGATACAACTTTTGCAGCACTGGCAACTCGTAAAATGTCTCAGTCACTAGTTGGGTTATTTTATTTTCATCTAACGTTAGCACTGTTAGGTTAGGCAAGTTGTAGAATGCATGTCGATTGAGTTTCACAATTTGATTCTTAGTCAGTGTCATCTCTTGCAATGATGTCACATTTACAAATGTGTAGCTGTCTATAACTTTTATTGCACTGTGCTTTATGTTGAATTGTTTCAGTCTCCTCAAGTACCTGAATACCTTCGTTGGGACAAACTCTAGGCTTCCGTCTGTTCTAACATTGAATGCTAGAGTCTCAATGTTAGTTTGTGAGGCAAAGCTTGTCCAGAACGGGTCTGACTTTTCAATACCGCCGTTAAAGACCCAGCATTCGGTTTTTGTTGCTGCATTGAAATCTTGGCTGGTCTCACAGTAGCAATGGATTTTTGAATCTCTGTCACTAATATCGCAGATGTTGATGGTATTGGGCGTTGTCCGCTCCTTAGATTTCCTCCGGTTGGCGTGAAGGGCTTCTATTGCAATCAGCAATAGGAGCAAGGCAGCGGGCACTCTGTGAGCCCGCATACCTTCTACCTGTAACAAAATTAGCGAAGATTAATTGTTGAACTTTGATAAAGACAAATAAGAGATCATAGGCCTATGTTTGGCTCAGGGAGAAAGTTTCAAGTAACGCTATTAACGCTTTTAGAATTTGACATAGTATAGCTTTGAACTAATATCAAAGTAAAAGTGAACGGGTCCTTTGTAATCGGATTGATCATTTCAAACTTCTCGATGAAAGCATAAGATAAAATTTATCTCTATCATATTTTTGCAAAGTTTGATTTTCCAATCGAAGTCTGCCTGTACTTTTAATATTAAATTTCTTCAAGTAAATCTTAGGGCAGGTTCATGATGTGATTGATAAGACAACATATAAAATACTTTTGACTTTCAAACAACAGAACCTTACAAAGCATCTAACTTCTATACGATAAATTAAAACTCGGTAAGCTCTTTGCTCTTCACTCATTCTGTGTGTAGAGAAATGTCACTAATAACAAAAAACCAGCCAAGTGCGAGTCAGACTTACTCACAAATGATTCCCTACCATTATGTTTACAACATTTTAATATTTCAAGCGTCTACCTGTTGCCGCTATTAATATCGAGCAAAAAACGGCCAAAAAACACGTTTCTTGTATTTTTCGTTATAGCGGCAACAGAAATACATCATCTGTGAAAATTTCAACTGTCTAACTATCACGGTTCATGAGATACAGCCTGGTGACAGACGGACGGACGGACGAACAGTGGACTCTTAGTAATAGGGTCCCTTACCCTTTGCGTACGGAACCTTAAAAACAAAACATTATAGTATTCCTGAAATACTGGCAACTGGTTAACCACGACGCAACTGACCCCCTTTTTGTGCGGCGCTGGATTAAGAATAGCGTCACTCCATTTCCTTCTGTGGATGTTGTCGAAGGCGACTAAGGAATCAATTACCAGGAGACAGGTAGAGGCGTCTTTCTGAGATTCTAACCGCATACTGCGATCGTCAACCCGCCTGCCAAGCGTGGCGATTACGGCAACACCCCTTCTAGTTATGAAAACCACGAAGGCGGTCTATATCCTGCAGTGGGCGTCAAATAGCTGATGATGATGATGAAATGTGTAATAAGGAAATCGCGAGTCATTATAAATTACAAAAATTAATTACTTATAAATCAATTGATTAGAGGCTCACGTAAAAATGTTCAATGATAAAAATTAATGAATTAGAGTCACTGGCTCCACCAATGAAAACCAAATCACGGCCATTCACGGCCATGGGTTCTAAAAATCATTATTGACATGATTGAGAGATTGTTCTGACACATTTTGCGAAAAAGATCTGTAAAAAAATCATGATTTTTTCCATTGGTGGAGTTGGTGTACGAGTTTATTACCTTATTATTTGATGTCAAAAATTAACATAAAAAGTCACATTCTTAGTCCGTGGTTCGGAAGAAAATAGAATTTCTGCTGTACCATGTTGAAACTAACATCCGCACCATACTCAAAGCCGAGTTGGCCTAATGGAACATTATTCACTCGGTTCCTAAATGGAAAGTCTCTGCTTTGTTTGGTGCCTGGAATTAATAGTCTACAATTTATGGCCCGTATTAGGCGCTCAATCTGGCTAACAGAATCAGGACTGTTGCTATGGCAACCAACACTGGGTCACGTTAAATAGGAAATATCACAGTTGAGTGCTAGCTGCATTTGTTTGTATAATATGAAAGTGTATCATTTCAAAACATGAAGTAACAATAATTCTGTCTATATGGTACATACCATAAGTTTAAACGTCAAAAAACGGACCTAAATAGCGGAGCCTTTCCTCATTCGACTGTAAAACTTGAACGAATTACAACAACTTATAATCAGATTTAATTATAATTTTAGTGCATGCCTTAGTTATTAGTTTGTAACACATTGTAGGCTTTGATGCGCTTAAAACAGTCGTCGTTTAAATTAAGATTTGTTTAAACCAAAATAAGAGCTCCCAAGATACAGGCTCTGCCTAGTGTAGGGGCTGCTATTGAAACCTTGATATTAAGTCAAACATAAACTTTTAATTAGCACAGCGTAGGACGACCAGCCACAGGACGGACAGATGACCTCATCCAAGTTGCAGGAAGACGCTGGATGCAGGCCACTTCCATCCGGTTTTTTTGGAATTCCATGAAGGAGGCCTATGTCCAGCAGTGGACTTGTGGCTGAATGATTTCTGTAATAACTATGTAATTTTAAATAAATATTTTTACTTTACTTTACTTTACAACTTCAACTGTCATTGACACTTGAATGTTTTAAGTGATCCACATCTCATTTTGACATATCTTTAAAGTCCCGTAATAAAGTAATTGAAACGAAGACATCTATAATGCACGTACGATTTCCACGAGAACAAATTTGCAGGATCGATAACCCGTAGGTAATATCGATTCTAATTTTTCATACCGCATCATGCCTCCATTCACCCGGTTCACCGGTGAACCAATTACGTGACCGAAATCGCTATCAATTTCCATCCCCCAGCAATTATTATCGAGCCGATACATTCCAAAATATCGGTCGCAATTTGGTGGTGCTGGGGTCGTATAACAGAAAAGTGAGCACGATACCGTTTTTATTAAGGAACTTGTGGCACTTTTTATTTAGTAACTTGTTATTTTACTTATTGAGAAACTTGTTGAACGTTTTATTTAGGAACGTGATGCGTTTTGCGTTACCTACACAGGGTTACCTTAAAAATGCGCACCTGCATCACATACATAAGAGTTGGTCATTTACAACTTGTGAAAATATTTTGTTAATTTTTCCATCGTTTTATAGTTTTATTTAATTTTTAATGGTTTAATAATTTAGTTGATGTTGGATAAATTACACTTCAAATCATAATATATTTTAAATGGAATGGACATTATTTTATGTAGGATAGTAATTTACTGAAGGTTGTGACATTGGTAGAGCGCATAAAGTGCGAATTTAATAATAATATTATGTTAATATGTGATATTTTGAAAAATATTAATCTAAGAATAAACCCACACTTAAAACCAAATTTGTTGCAGAACACAAACACTAATTTGCCTGTTTCATGAGTAACATAAGATAATCTTTGTTTTACTTTATTTCATACATTCATTAAAATGTTTGCCTTAAAGAAAATACTTTTTACTAGCGTGTTTTAGCTGGATACAGTAGAGATTTTAGACAAATAACAGGTCAAATTGCAAATTAAAATTTAAAGTTACGGCTCAGTATATTTATTTATATATTTGTGCTTCATATAACATAAATAAGTTATTTTATTTGAAGAAAAAATACATTAATAAATATATTGCAGCGTGAAAACATAAAGCATGAAATGCTTTCACGATAAAATGCAATAACATTTCATGAAGTCAAAAGAAAAGTACATAAAATACGACACTTAGAGGGAATCTTTGTACGTTCCTATCACTCGGGAGGTAAACAGTTGTGCAGTTGTTTTAATTAGTAATAATAATAATTATTAATACGTCTACTGTACATAAGCAAAAAATACAATGGCAATGTGACTTAATGCTAAAAGCATTTTCTACCTTTAATTAACCATAACCATTGAGCATGGTTAATTAATGAATTGCTGAATAAGTAAAAACTCATTTAATACTATCTGACTCAAAAAACGTTGTTTTGCCATATTAATTAGCCTACGACCTCCTCTCAGAGTTACCAAATATACACAAAAAATTATAGGAATCGGTGAAGCCGTTTCATAGGAGTTCGATACTAAACTCTGTGACGGTTGTTGCTGCCAGACGCTGCAAAGGGCTATAATTTTTCCTGAAGCTCATTACGTGAAAAGCCTCCAAGGGCCGCCAGTTTAAACTAAGGTTCCCAATCAGAACTATTACAGCTGTGGGGAGGGTTCCGCAGGCGTAATTTATGATTCGGCGTACCGCATCGTTTGGGCTGCGGATGATAGCAGGGCCCCTTAAGGGGTATCAACGTATGGGCCCTGATTCAGAAGCATTTAATAATGGTTCAGAATAATAGAGGTAGGTCATGAGCGCAACACTACATATATAATAATATGTAAAGTATATCTTATATACATCGAATGATAATACGTATGCATTATATTACACAAACTCATTATTAACTTAATTCCCGAATCACTTACTTAAATTTCTGCTGTATAAGTCCGACCAGGTTTCAGTTTTATTCAAAGATCGTACTCCCGTGGATGTCGTAGAAGGCGACTAAGGAAATCAATTATCAGGAGACGGGCAGCAGCGTCTTCCTGAGATTCCAAGCGCATACTGCGATCGCCAACCCGCCTGCCAAGCGTGGCGATTATGGCAAAACCCCTCATGGTTATGAAAACCAAGAAGGAGGCCTATGTCCTGCAGTGGGCGTCGCGTGGCTGATGATGATGATGATGAATGGTGTGTAGAGACGGAGCTCGAAAGCTGGTCGGACTCTTCCGATAAAAATTCAAGGAAGTGATTCCGGAATTAAGTTACTAATGTGTAGTGCTTAAGGAATTTTTTGTTCGAAAACATAAACTCGGGCCTGTATCCCGGAGGGATAAGCAGAGACCAGGGTGCCGCAACCCGTGTGCGTGCGTGTAAAGACTAATAATGTTGATAAAGTAAAGTGGTCTGTCAGGATCGTGGCAAATCTTGGAGGGTATTTTACTGATTGGAGTTCTACGCCGAGTTGCACCACTTCTTAAATGTAACTTAAGTCGCCATTTAAATCGACTTTTGTATGAAGAATTTTTGTTAAATGCCGTTTAACCCTACAGTGGTCGCGTCCCTAAAAGTAACAGAACTGGTCGCGCGGATTACATATTATGTAGTCCATTTTAGTTTCAGTTTTTTTAAGAATTAAATACATTTTTATGCCATTTTCTTTAGTAATAGGTATTTCCAGAAAACTTATCTACTATTCAATATAAACTGAAAAGAAACTCAAAATCAAAATAACTCTTTTAAAAATCAACAAAAACGTAAACTTCTTCAAAATCGTCTTTGAATAATCACTTTGAAGAATATGACATCAAAAAATGAGTATTACTTATATTTATTCATTATTTTCTAAACATGAATTGCACACATGTCTAGAATGGTCCAGACAAATGTTTTTGCTGCATATATTGCAGCATCTTCGGATGTTCTTATTAATGTCAATACGTAACAACATAATCAATAAATGTAAAAATATAGGTCGCGCGAATTACGTATGTAGACCGCGCGCTTTTACAACCTCTCCCGAAACAAAAACCCGTCCCCAATGCGCGAGCGCAACTTAGCGGGGGCGGGGACTATCGATCTTAAAGGAGTCTGAGCAAACAAATTTGAACCGTCTGCTAAATATTCAGTTTTTTACCACCCTGGATTACATATGTAATCCGCGCGACCACTGCAGGGTTAAGCCACATTTAAGAAAATAGTGCAAGTTGGCCTTAGCGTTTATTGAGAATGTTCTTAATTTTAGATTTTTAAATATTTAAGATTTTTTCAGCCAAAATTTCAGTAGAGAAGGGGCATAACAAAAGGTGGACTTAATGCTGATGTTCGCTGGTGTGATAAAAAAAACCTGCCAAGTGCGAGTGAGACTCATGCAACGAATGTCTTTTCTTTAACTGAGTTTGGGACCTTTAGAGAAATAGCAAGTTTGACATTTTATGTACGTATTTCCGTTTTTAAGATAAAAAAACACGTTTTTTCATAGGGAGATTAATGCTAGGTTCAACAAACAATCTTTACCACGTGTTCAAAATTAAATGTTCCGGCTAATTCTGTCGGAGGCTTTCGAATAGCTCCCTTTCCTACTAACGTTGGATATTAACAAAATTGGAAACAGAAGTCACCCAGCCCGGCCCCAACCCGCCCATTTGAATTTAAATTTCCATAGAGAAATCAAAGGAGAAAAGAAACCCCATTTAAACGTGGAACACCCTTTTAGGGTCTCGTGTTCAAACATGTGACTATCAGTAAAATTGGTATCAGATTTTCTTCCCTTAACAAACACTTTACAGACTATCGGCGGTCGTCAGTACTGTTTTCATTCTTCATAATTTAGCCAAATGACAGCTGTTAACCAATAGTTAACGTAACGTACATTTAATTACTCTTCATTGATAAGTTACAATGTACAATGTTTTGGGTACAACTGTTTGTTTTCTTGACGAAACAAATATATCGAGCGAATGTGGGTGGCAGGGCCGGTAAGGGACGTCCCAGGTGGACATACCTCAACCAAATAGGGGATGTAGTAACAAAGGGCAAGATAACAGGTACCCGCAACCGATGTGCGTGCATGCAAGGACTAATGCATGTTGAGGAAGTGAAAGTGATCTGTCAGGTTCGTGGCAAGTTGCAGTCCCTGGTCTCTGCCTACAATTATATGACGTATGTATGTTTGTTTGTTTTTTCAAATAAATAAAACAAATTTCAGTACGCGAAAATGCAGCTTCAAAACCCATACAATAGGACAAGGATTTAGATGTAATTTAAGTAAACGTGAATTTAAGGTAGCAATTTCACTCGCTAACCGTGAAGGAAAACATTGTGAGGTGTCTGAGGTGTTCCCATACCATGGCGCATAAAATCGCCATCCACGGTCGGTTCACGTAGTGATAAAGCCCAAGATCTCTCTCTGAGAGAAGGCCCGTGCCCTGCAGTAAAAAATATAAGGGCTGCTTTTGATAATCTATTCTTATTCATATACTTTATTGCTAAATCAATCAATTACCAGAAGACGAGCAGCAGCGCCTTCCTGAGATTCTAACCACATACTGCGATCGCCAACTCGCCTGCCAAGCGTGGCGATTATGGCAAAACCCCTCATGGTCATGAAAACCACGAAGGAGGCCTATGTCCTGCAGTGGGCGTCAAATGGCTGATGATGATGATGATTATTGCTAAATCACGTGTGTAGTTATAATTGCAGATGGTACAGGTATGTGTCATAATGTTCCATCGTCAGCTGAAACGGTAAGATAAGCGGCGTTGCTCATTTACCTTGTAATAACTGTCCCTAAAATCATTACCATTATTAACATAGCATTTGCTTGAATTGTACCTGACCTTTTATGGACAAAGTGCCTCATTTAAATAAATTAGTGAAAAATACCAGTTTTTAATACGGCGAAACGGTACAGCAGTTTGATGATTAAAAAAGCACTCTTATGCTTCAACATGCTGCAAATAAATGCCTTGATTTTGAAAATTTTTAATGAAAACAAAGTTCAAACATTTGATCATTCTGGCATTGGTACATTGATATTAAAAACCTATTTAGAAGCTAGAAATTCCACCCATGCCGGGACTTGAACCCGCGCGCTCTGGCTAACCATGCCAGAATAGGTTTTTAAAATTGTCCTCAGCACCGGTTAGTGCAACTAAAAGAATATAATATTGCGTCATCGGTCAATATTCAATGTCACGATATTAAAATAATAACAATATCTTCCACACAATACAATCACTTGACATGGTCCCAAAATGAGAGAGAGAGATATTTGTTTATTTTCTATCCACAAAATACATTCACATACGAAAACAACATTGAATAAACAATACACCCAGACTGAAGCCATTTGTACAAATGTTCGACGGCCCCCAGTGGGAATCGAACCTCGAAAAAATTCAGGCCAGTAGCACATATAATGAACTTAACAGGAAAACTATCACGGCTAAGTAGGCTTTACAAGTTAACGAGTAATAGGCGACCAATTATAAAGGGAAAACTCCGTACGAAATCCATTGAAAATGTCTTTTTAATACAGTTGCTCAAAAAGTGGCGTATTGCAGGGACGTATAGCGTTCGGGATGTGGGCTATTACACACTCGTGCTTTTTTTTTACCTTTCCCGAACTCGTGCGTTCTCTTTCCCAACTGTCAAAATAATGTCTATTAAAAAGAATAACCAACCATGAAGTTTTTACTAAAAAAAATCATAGAAGTTTTTATGATTCATGCAAATACGTATATTTCTAAAAAGAAGCTACTAATTTGTTTCAATATCAGATTTAATTATTTGATTGAATGAGTTTGGTAAGGTTTCATTTAATTTATTCATCTCATTAAATTTAATTTTCATTTCATATCAATAAAAAACTTTTACTGAAGACTTGGCTGTATGGGCATAGTTCCCTTTGCCTACCAGAATGGGTGAAGAAGAAAAAAACTCTGCTTATATTCTACGGTTGGCGCCATTTTTCAGAAATTTTCTTTGCGAGTTTAGTTGTTTGTTGCACAAGATGAGTAATTTCGACCCTAGTTTTTTTTGAATTAACACCACCGGAACTCATTATAATTGCACAAAATGCTTCGGAGAACATTTTACCGGAAAATTCAAAAAGTCGCTACATATCTACATACGACGAATTTATTGCGTGGAGAGAAGAGAAAAAAGCAAATAGTTTTTCATTTTTTCGCAACTGTATTAAAAATAGTCGTTCAGTACACGTGCGGAACCGTCATTGCAACTTGTTCCGACTGTCAACCCTCGCCTTCGGCTGCGCCTCGGCTCGGGTAGACATTTGTCGGAACTCTTTGCAATGACAGCCTTTCCACACTTGTAATGAAATATACTATTTTAATACAGTTGCTCAAAGAGTAGCGTATTGCAGGGACGTAAAACGTTCGGAATGTGGGCTATTACATGCTCGAGCTTTTTCTTTATCTTTACCGAACTCGTGCGTTCTCTTTCCAAACTGTCAAAATAATGTCTATTAAAAAGAAAAAAACAACCATGAAGTTTTTACTAACAAAAAATTCATAGAAGTTTTTATGATTCATGCAAATATTTCTAAAAAGTTGCTACTAATTTGTTTCAATATCAGATTTAATGATTTGATTCAATGAGTTAGGTTAGGTTTCATTTCATTTCATCTCATTAAATTTCATTTTAATTTCATATCAAATAAAGAAAATCGACTGAAGATTTGCCTGCCCAGGATGGGTGAAGAAAAAAAAATCTCTGCTTATATTCTTTTACGGTTGGCGCCATTTTTCAAAAAAATTCTTTATTAAATTGCTTCATTTTTTCGCAACTGTATTAAAAATAGCAGTACACGTGCGGAACCGTCATTGCAACTTGTTCCGACTGTCAACCCTCACCTTCGGCTGCGCCTCGGCTCGGGTAGACATGTGTCGGAACTTTGTAATGACAGGCTTTCCGCACTCGTAATGAAATATACTATTATGAAGTTGTTATTTCTGTAAAGCAGACAAAGTTTCCTCTTTCTACGAAACCCTACACTGCGCATGGCCCGACACGTGCCTGTCCGGTTTTTTGATCGAATTTTAGAACAATATCGTTTATTACACCTATGCATTAAGACCCTTAGAATTTTTTTTTATCGAATTTTATATATAATGAGACTTATTACGTAAATACCCAACGGTATAGTCTAACACGTCAACAAAGCTAAAACAAAAAAAAATTTAATTGTCCCACTGCAGGGCACAGGCCCTTTCTCAGAGAAAGGTTATAAGCTTAATTAATACGCGCACTCACCGCGCATTGGCAATTTCAAGCGCTGAGGTATGTGAACACCATAGACACCATAACACCATACCGATGTTTTCCTTCACAGTTAGCGAGAGGTATATCTACTTCGACTTCACAAATGTACGTAACTTAGAAAACAAAGTCATTGTTACATGCTGAAAGGAGAGCCTAAGAAAGAGAAGGATTTTTTATGTGTGTGACTTATTCCGTAATATTCTGTAAACAAGCCCTAAAAGGCAAGGCTGAGTACACATTCATAGCAGGCTATGGTCGGGAAGGGGCGCCAAGGGATGGTCCCAAATGAAATAACTATTATTACGAACAGTTGCCTCGTGTTCGCCCAGCACCGGTCGAGATTATTCCAAGATTGTTTTGTGTAGGGTTTGTTTATCAATATTTAGTTGTTACACTGCCTGACCACATTGGCATCCTTTTTGCCACGTTCCAAAAAGTATATTTGTTGAGCTTTTGAACTAAAACTTTCGTTGCCGAAGGAGAAGGAGAGACGGGTAGTTGGTGCAAGACGAATAATACACACTTGTACTATTTATTATTAAATAAACTTACATAAATCTTACTTAAATCATTTTTATAATACTACATAAATAATTTATAATACCGAATGTGTAAGAGAAGGATACAATGAATATAATATACCTACATAGAAAGGAAAAGTAATCATGTACTGATAAAAACTTAGTTCAGAGAGAACAATACTTCTTCTATAGATATTATTATATAGATATTCTATAAACAGAAGCCTTCCGCTTTCCTTGAAACGGAGACTCGTCGACATGTGCATCCTGCCCGTCCTCACTTACGGCTCCCAGATTTGATCATTGACCGAAGAACAGAGGTCCAAGCTCAAGGTTTGCCAGCGAGCTATGGAGCGTAGCATGTTGAGCATCAGAAGTATTGACCATATCCGCAACACTACGTTACGCTCAAAAACACGCATAGCTGATGTGGGTGTCCAGACTGCAAGGTTGAAGTGGAGCTGGGCAGGGCATATCAGTAGAATGCACCCGGATAGGTGGGCGAGACTTGCCACCGAGTGGGTGCCACAAGGCGGTCGTCGCAGGAGAGGTAGGCCAAGAAGACGTTGGCGAGACGACCTCGACCGACACATGCCGGAGTGGTCTGAGGTGGCACAAGACAGAAACATCCGGTCTGAGTTGGGGGAGGCCTTTGCCCAGCAGTGGGACACAAACGAGGCTGCGTAAAAAAAATAGTTATTTGTTATGCAAGGCTGCAAAGTTAATTTTTGGCGCGAGTACCTTGTATTGAAACCTGAGCAAGCGAAGGATTCTAGGATTGAGCCACGAGCGAAGCGAGTGGTTCAAATATAGAATCCTGAGCGTAGCGAGGGTTTCAAAGGTACGAGACGCTAAATAACTTTGCTGCCGAGCGCAACACACAACTTTTCACCTCACTAAAGCGAGGAAAATGTTAGGTGCAAGAAAAACAGTTTTAATAAATATTAAATTACTGTTTATTTATTTCAAAAATTGAAAGTAAAATTACTACAATTGGTAATATTGAAAGTTATTTTATTTTTTTAAATCAAATTTTCTTGCCGGCCAGTGCGATTCTTTAAATGAGGCTGGCGCATGACATGAAATAAGTATTTGCATTTCAATCATCAATGGACTGGCTGCAGAGAATATAAACTATTACGAAACCAATGAGGTTCTATATATATGTAATTTATTGTACGAAACCTTTATTGAATAAAAATATTCGAATTTTAAAAACACTTTCCACGCTAGCGGATAAAGTGCGATTTTCCACGCAGATTTCGAATGATAAACAGAGCTTTTACGAGCTAGTGAGTTGAAAAAGATATTAGATAGATAGATAGATAGATAGAGAACACTTTATTGCACAACCAGGTGAAAGATATTACAAATAGTTTCTTATATCTAAGTAGTGGTATACAATTGGCGGTCTTATCGCTTAGAGCGATCTCTTCCAGACAACCTTTGGATGGAGAGGAATGCACCAAGAATACAGTCGGTAGATGGATGTACAAAAATATAATGCTATGTGAAGTAACAAATTATATGTGTAGCGAGAGATTACACGAATATAAGTACTTATAATGACACATTGTACCAATAATATACTTACATGAATACTTAAAAAATAAATAGCTACTACATTAAATATATATAAGCAGCAGTTTACATGTATATAATATACATGAATACCTACAAAATAAATACATAATTAAATATATATAAGCAACAGTTTACACGGTTCAAACAGTGAGGTAGTGAGATTTCACCAATGCCTTAAAACAAGACAAGGACTTTGCTTTTCTAACCTCCACGGGCAGGTTATTCCATAAATGGACTGCCTGAACCGTGAAGGAGGTGCCATAGAATTTGGTACTGTGGGATGGAGATATTCTTAAAGTCGTCAAAATATAATTTGACAGCTACAAAAACAATAGAATCTAACCTAGTTTGAGATCAAAAACATTAAAAATCTAAACTATGAGTAACTTTTCGGGCTACAAAATCTCTTTTTTCTTTCGAGCGTTAAATAATATGTCAGAGTATGTGTCTTTTTATGTATTTGTTCTAGTAAATTCAAAGTAAAATGCAATTTTATGTAGCTGTCAAAACGGGCTTCTCACATTTCGACGACTATAGATAGATATTCTTTTACCGGGCTAGTGGGGCACAGTGGTGAGACCACGGTTAAATAGTAGATTGTACAACAAGTGCATAAAACGCACCATTTTACTCGAGACGTTTATCCATCCGAGCGAGCTTGCGAGCGAGGATAGATATAAAGTCGAGTGTAAAATGGGTTTTATGGACGAGTTGTACACTCTACTTTTCACTTCGATTGCGAGGAAATGAAACAGCAACATGTAAATATAGTAAATGCTAATTTAATTAAAATTGAAAGTTACATTAGAGCAATGAGAAATATTTAAAGTAATCGTTTTTCCTGGCATATTTAATGTTGTATTAGATTGTATTTGTGATGCGTGTGGCTGTTGCAGCGATTGCCTTGGTCTTCGACGAAGATTTTACTTTATGCTCTAGAGCATAAAAAGCGACTTTATGTCGCCTACGCACGACATAAAGACGAACTTTTAGAGCATGAGAAGTGAAAAAGGGATTTTTATACTTCTTTAATACCTATATGTACGAGTATGTACCTGCTACAAATTTAAAGGTCATATTCGTTTCAATTATTTCTGTATTTTTAGTGCTGTAGTGTTTTGAAGTTTTTTTTTATTAATAATTAAAAACAAAAATTCAGTTCTCTCCTTGTGTACCACACCCGTGCAACATTCTTACAGAATCCTATTAGACAATTTTAATACATTATTTTCATGACAAAACGCGAGTGTCTACGGTGTTCACATGTTCAGCGGTGAACATCGCCACCCACTTGCCTAGGAGACCAAAGGACATGATGTAAACGTAACTTAAGACGGTGATTTAACAAAGTACCAGTTCCTTGTTCGTATTGGCAGCCTAGTGGGTAGAACATTGAACTCGGAAGCGGGAGACCCAGGTTCGATTCCCAGTGCGGGCATGTACCTATGACTATGTTTTCTAAGTTATGTACGTTTGTGAAGTTATAGTAGCAATACCACTCGCTAACTGTGAAGGAAAACATCGTGAAGAAACCTCAGCGCTTGAAATCGCCAATCCGCGGTGGGCACGCGTGGTGATTAAGCCCATACTCTCTCTCTGAGAGAAGGCCTGTGCCCTACAGTGGGACGTATACAGGGCGTCCCAAAATTATGGGCCATGAACGGAAAGTACCTTAAATATCGTAGATAGGGTATTTTGCTGAAAGAAGACTTTATTTTTAAAAGCTAGTAATTCTGCATTCAAAGATTTTCTAAAAATTACTTGCCTCGTCTGGGAATCGAACCGACTTAAATGTAAAAAAAAAACACCCCTACTTTTATGATGCCAATCGAAAGAATGGCCAAAAATTAATAACTCTTCTTAAGTAACATAGTATTTTAAAAGAAAGAAACAGTGTGAAATTAATCATTTTAATCAAATTAAAAACATACATGAAACTGCCGTAGTGGGTATTTTTTTAAAATTAATTAATTAAATGCTCAAAATGTGATCCCTCTTGTCTTACGCAAATTGCCAATCTTTTAATGAGTCCGCTGCCTGTTGATTTTCTTATCTTTTTATGGTGAATACTCGATATGATATGGCACAATGCTATTTGTAACTCGCCTACGTTCTCGTATCGCTTTTTGTATAGCATATCTTTCACGTATCCCCAAAAGAAGAAATCTAATGGTGTAAGGTCCGGGGATCTGGCCGGCCATCTAATCGGTCCATTCGTACCAATCCAAGTAGGAAAACATTCATTTAGAAAATCTTGAGAAGCATTATTAGTTTTTGGCCATTCTTTCGATTGGAATCATAAAAGTAGGGGTGTTTTTTTACATTTAATTCGGTTCGATTCCCAGACGAAGCAAGTAATTTTTAGAAAATTTGTGAATGCAGAATTACTAACTTTTAAAAATAACATAAAGTCTTCTTTCAGCAAAATACCCTATCTACGACATTTAAGGTACTTTCCCTTCATGTCCCATAACTTTGGGACGCCCTGTATAGGCTGCTTATGATTGGCAGCCTCTAAAAGCGAGACTGGCGAATTGGAATGGAGCCCTGAGATAGACCAGTATCCTGCAGGACGTATATAGGCTGTTCGTGCTATTTCAATTTCCTACCTGTGGCGGAGCTAGAAGTTACCACAGGTGCTGTATAAATTACGTAGTACCTGAATGACCGAGCTTTGCTCGGTATTTTCTTTTCGTTAATCGTGTTTTTGGAAATTATATTTACCTAGATACTATGAAAAAAAAAGGCTACAAAATAACGGGCCTGGAGACATCGGTCTGGATTCGAACCGGAGTCTTCTGGTTCCGGGACCACACTGTTACCCACCTGAGCTATTACAAACTTATAGATGACGGCGAAAACCTTCGTATTCTAATGATATTGTAGCAGTTATTCATTGCCTAAAAACACGGATAAAACGACGTTTTCTAAAAATGAAACCTAGCTAGATCGATTTATCGCCCCCGAACCCCTCTGCATACAAAATTTCATAAACATCGTTGGAGCTAGTTTCGAGAATTGCTCGTTTAAAGGTATAAGACAACAAATATTTGAGATCTTGTCGCTTGTTTGAAATAGATGACCAATACATTAACCATATTTGGGTTACATAGGTTGGTAAAAGCGCCAGTAATAAAGCAAATTATAAGCTAACAATGTTAAACATTTTACGGGGCCTGAGGGCAAAGCTGAACAACAACTGAACCTTGTAAGCTGCGTACCCACTCTCTAGTTGCCAAAGGGCTCAAGAGATCGATACAGCCGACATCACATCAACTTTTACATATTGAGTACTCTACTCAGTTACGTTAAGGGCGACTTTATTACTAAAATTTACAGGTTGATGTGCTGCCGATAGTAAGCAAGTCCACGCCACAAAAGAAGACCATCTAGCTCTGTGCGTATACTCATAGCTTCACAAGCGTAATATCCACGTTCGGATTCCAGGATCTACAGCCGACAGCATAGAAACCCATACACTATAAATTTTGGGTGGTTTGAAAACCATAGCAAAATGAACGAGCCTTAAAAATAGCCATCGAATAGGTTTGTTTTTTTTTTAAAGGCGCACCAGAAATTCCTCGACCCAAACTCGTATCTATTGGAACCATTAGTAGACAGTCAGAGCGTTGCGCGGATGCCACGGGGTCCACGGCTCATATTCTGATAGATAGAGAGGCGGTACTAACCCACAGTTTCTCGTACACTAACACGCTGTTACTGTCTACTGATCTAATCTACTGTTAACAGCTGTCAATTGACCAAAGTGCATACAAAAAAAAACCACTGACAGCTGTTAACAGTAGATTAACAGCTTGCTAGTATACGAGAAACCGGGGGTAAGACTCCGCGCATTTTTTAAACAAGATTTCTCAACTGTATTTATTTCTTATTTACGTCTATACCTAAAAGTAGCAGTCTAAATAGATGCCATTTTTAATCACTACATTAAATAACTGCGGCTTTCAAACCAACGATTTTAACGTGTATATGTGGACCAGTGGACTTTTCTTATTACATATCTTTGTCAATGTGAATGTATCACCGGTACATTTAATATATTATGATTTTGGAATAGGTACCACCTTTCTTTTTAGGGTTCCGTACCCCAAGCGTGTCAAACGGGACCCTATTACTAAGAATTCACTGTTCGTCTGTCTGACTGTCTGTCTGTCACCAAGCTGTATCTCATGAACCGTGATAGCTAGGCAGTTGAAATTTTCACAGATGATGTATTTCTGTTGTCGCTATAACAACGGCCTACATTGGACGATTACATTAATATTCAAGACATTTGGTTCACGTACCGCAGCGTTTGAAATCACTTATTAAGGCCTGTGCCCTGCTGTGAGACGTGTAAAAGAGATGATAACAGTTTCAAGACCGTGGGGTAATATTAATCAATCAGCCCGTGCTCGTCCACTGCTGGACATAAGAACGCCACTCCCTTCTGTCCTCGGCTATCCTCATCCAGCCACTGCCGGCAATCTGCCTCAGATCGTCGGTCCAGCGAGGTGGTGCCAGTTCGTGGTCTCTACTCAAGAACCTTTGGGCCCCATCGACCATTCGGCTCGTCGGCATATGTGGCCGACAGCCACTTTAGCTTGCTATAGGCTATTAGCCGATTTCTGAATTGAGAATTTCACTAAGTAAATACTTAAGTAACGTTCTGTCACGCTCTTTTCTGAGAAATTTGAAGAGACAGCAAATTCTAAATTCTGAAACTGGCCTTATGTCAGTTACCTAAGTTCCTTCGAAAAATATAAAGGCTGCCTATGATTGTCTATTCACATTCATATTCTCTATTGCTTAATCACGTCCACAGCTGTTATAATTACAGTTGGTATTGGTATGTATTGTGCAGATAGACAATTTCGTGTTATAATGTTCCGTCGTCAGCTGAAACGGTAAGATAAGCGTTGCTCATTTACCTTGTAATAACTGTCCCTAAATTCATTACCATTATTAAACATAGCACTTGCTTAAATTGTACCTGACTTTTTATGGACAAAGTGCCTCATTTAAATAAATTAATGAAAAGTGCCAGTTTTTACTGCGAAACTGTACAGCAGTTTTTTATTTGAAATGCACTCGGATAATAATAATACAATATGCTGCAAATAAACATTCTTAATCCGGCGCCACACGGAAAGGGGAACACATAAGCAGCCTATATACGTCCCACTGTAGGGCACAGGCCTTCTCTCAGGGAGATAGTATGGGCTTAATCACCACGCGTGCCCACTGCGAAGTGGCGATTTCAAGCGCTGAGGTATGTGAATAGCTCAGATACTCAGGTTTCCTCACGATGTTTTCCTTCACAGTTAGCGAGTGTTATTGCTACTATAACTTCACAAATGTACATAACTTAGAAAACCAAGTCATAGGTACATGCTCGCACCGGGGATCGAACCTGGGTCTCCCACTTCCGAGTCCAAGGTTCTACCCACTAGGCTACCACCGCCGTACCAAGGGGAACACGTCACCATCTAAAAAGTTTTCAAGATGGAAACATTGATGGATGCCACACTTAAAGGACTGTTGTCTCAGTAATTGTTTTGTGGTGCGTACAATCGTACATTGAACAATAAAAATATTCTTATCTTATCGTCGGATTACTATGCCGGAGGTCGTGGGTTCGGTTCCCACTGGGAGCTAACGCCTATTTGTACACACGTCCTTAGCCGGGGTGTAGGTATTTCCGTGTTTGTGATGTCCTTGCCTGGTTACCATAGCACATTGTATCCTAGTTTGGGACCAGGACATGTGATTGTGTTGTGTGGAAGTTATTATTAGATATTATTCTTTTCTTCTTCATTTTATACAGTAAATCTATTTTTTTTTTCATTTCAACGTTCAAAAATTACTTAGTAGGATCTGTAGAGCAAGATAAAATGGAGCGCGTTACCGATATTTTATTTTATTTCTTACTAGTGCAGCCACAATTATCAGCTCCTTTTTCTTATTCGCTGCTATAATTAGTTGCCAACCTCGGATAGAAGATGACATAATAATATAAAGAAGATGAAAGAATTTTAGTTTATTTTATTTTTATTTATTTAATTAATGTTTATTAATTGTTTATAAAAGTAGAATAAATAGAAGGAACGAATTACCAGGAGATGGGCAGCAGCGTCTTCTTGAGATTCCAACCGCATACCGCGATCGCCAACCCGCCTGCCAAGCGTGGCGATTATGGCGTAACCCCTCGTGGTTTTCATAACCAAAAAGTTATGAAAACCATGAGGGAGGCCTATGTCCTGCAGTGGGCGTCAAAGGACTAATGAACATGATATGTAAAATGCATATTTATTCAAGGGACATTGTAGCCAAAACCACCCTCATAAAATTGGTCGTCTCAACATTGCTCCAGGGAAGTTAATAAACATAAATCGCATCACAATTACGCGGCCATTTGGCCATTAGAGGAAAATATTTTCATTGTCAGTCCGTTTATACGGTTTTTATTGGCCCTGTCTGTCTCATTAGCAGACTTCAACGAATATTTTTTCATAAGCGTTGGTTGTAATTATTTCGAATTCGCTTACCTTCTCGTAATTCTGTTAGAAACTAAATTCTAATATTTTAAGAGGGAACCTTATACTCTCGGCGGGCGCAGACCCGACTTTTGTTTAAAGTTACCCTTGAGATAACTTTATGAAACAATTCATTGTATCACATAAAATCACACCTGTAACCCGGAGGGTAGGCAGAGACTAGGATTTGCCACTTGCTACGATCCTGACCAACCTCTTGAGCTTTATCAACATTCAGTAGTCGCTGCACACATGTACGCCGGTTTCGGGTACTTTATATCTTTCCCTTTGCTAATACATCCCCTATTTAACTAACTTCTATAACTCTATGCTATGGTAACCAAGCAAGTATGTATTTAGTCGGAGTATGTCCGTCTGGGACGTCACTTACCGACCCTTCCACAAACATTCAATCAATGTATTTCTTTCTTCAATCCTTGTTCATCCTTTCTATACGTCCAAGCCAACGCAACGTTCCTTTCTCAATTCACTACATCCTCTTTCAGTCCACAACGTTATTTAATCACACCATTGTATAGTCTGTTATTCAAAGTAGCACCACGCATACTTCCCAAAGACCTCATTTCTACTGCATCAATCCTAATTTTTGATTCTTCTCCCATACCCAAGTCTCGCTACCATAGAAGAGTGTTGGGACCAGCATTGCATTATGAAGAAAAAAAAAGCCGGACAAGTGCAAGTCGGGCTCGCCCAGCGAGGGTTATGTTCAAATTTGTAGGTACTTACATATTATAAATGGGCCGGTTACTGAATTGACAATTTTACTAAGTAAATACTTAAGTAACATTCTGTCACGCTCTTTTTTGAGAAATTCGAAGAGAGCACTACAGTTAATTATTTACTAAGCGAAATGCTCAATTCAGAAACTGGCCCTTTATCTCCTGATATAATTAGTACTCTACTATAATTTCATTGAGTACACTGCATCCTGTGATGGCAGCGATGATTGGGATACATTTTGGCACTCTGAAAGATCGTTGTCCAAAAGGAAAGTTTTAATTTGGTGGTTCAGAACCACTGAGGAAATTATAGGATCATGACCTACCTTCTGTTTTATGCTAACTATAGCACACGCTGGCAAAGTATGCTGAGTTGGAGCCCCTTTTTTGTTGTCACGGAGACACCTGAGGCGTTTGGGGTCCGAGGTGGCTGGGTGCTATACATTACTGTATGGTACCCGGCTGCCTTTGGACTCGATATGCCTCACATATTCTCTTCACGATTGTTTTGTTTTATTTCTGTTCTGTTGACGTTCGAGTCTTTTGTTTGTGTACCTTTATGTTTACTTTGTGTTTCTGTGACAATTTAAATAAATATCCGCTTTCTAACTTTCTTCTTCTCCTCATCATCATCATCAGCCATTTGACGCCCACTGCAGGACATAGGCCTCCCTCATGGTTTTCTAACCATGAAGGGGTTTGCCATAATCGCCACGCTTGGCAGGCGGGTTGGTGATCGCAGTATGCGGTTGGAATTTCAGGAAAACGCTGCTGCCCGTCTCCTGGTAATGCATTTCCTTAGTCGCCTTCTACGGCGTCCACGGAATGAAATGGAGTGACGCTATTCTTAATTCGGGGCCACACGGTTGCAGCGCATATACGTCCCACTGTAGGGGACCAGCTTTCTCTCAGAGAGAGAGAGAGAGAGAGAGTATGGGCTTTATCACCACGCGTGCCCACCGCGGATTAGCAATGTCAAGCGCTGAGGAATGTGAACACCTCAGACAGTCAAGTTTCCTCACGATGTTTTCCTTCACAGTTAGGGATTATTTTATTTATATTACTGAACTGTAAACTTCTTACAATTTCCATCTGTTTGGATAATGGGGGTCGATGCACACCGGGTTATATTTCGTGTTATGACATAATTACCCATAAAAGGTCGTAACGTGACAAACGGCTTTCGGGAGGCATAAATATGATGGTATCGAAAAAGGCATTCTGGGTCATATAAAAGCATTATCGCTCTCCTTTATTCAGCGTGGTACCTGGAGACGATAAATTTACACAATAAACATTCTGTGATTCCCTCAAAGAAAGGGATGGGTAACAGTTGACCTTTATCTGAGTACAAATTCCATGTGACGTTTGTTTTGACTAAATCAATATTGATAAAAAATTAACGAAAACAAAATCACAAATGCTGCTCATTAACTACTAATCTGGGCAAATAAGTGCATCTGGAATGAAGCTATAACCTAGGTATCTAAACGTGCTGTAACCAAAGTAACCGCGGAGGTAGTCCAGAGGGTAGAACAATGGACTCGGAAGCGAGAGACCCAGGTTCGATTTCCAGTGCGCGCTTATGTTCGTAACTGTGAGATTTGTTTGTTTTCAAAGTTACGTACATCTGCGGAATTGTAGTGGAAATATCACACGCTAACTGTGAAGGATACACACGGCTTGGTTGGCTCCACACATTGACTTCTTTCCTGTTGGCTTGACCGACTATGATGTCAGGATGGCATAGGTGCTGGGCAAGCCTACTCCTGTCCTCCTGGAGGCCTGTGTCTTGCAGCGGGCGTCAAACCGCTGATGATGATGATGAACTTTATTTCAAATATAAAAATTCATATAAAGTTGTTAGTGATCTTATTACAGTGTCGTCAGTACATATTCTTATTCCAGTAACTACAACGCACTGTCATAGCTTGCCACTTGAAGATGGCAGCAATGGTTTATGTCGGCACAGTCTACCTTCACGGCGAGCATAGCGAGGATGGTGTTGCGACTGGCCCGCACCCCGCGCACGAGTGACGCGCCGCGCTTGCAAGTCGTCAGTGCGCGCGTCAGCGAACATTCCCGATGCGCTGCAGTAGCGAGGCGGCCGCAACAACGCCCTCAGTGCATTGTTGTACAGGGCCTAGATTCTGTTAATGCATTGTAGTAACATGACAACTGCATGAACATGGCGGTTTTCATTTCATGGCTGCTTTAAGTCTACGCGGGCACACCCATCAAACCTTCTAGGCGTCAATGGTACGAAAAAACACGTCACGTGACCCGACAGTGTACCTGTCATTATACTACAATGCACTAACAGAATCGAGGCCCTGGACCCAAAGAGCCCTAATCGATTTTCGCGTGTAGTTCATCCACAGTCAGCAGGAGTAGAAAGAGATTATCAAGGTGGTGATGGAACTAAACATTACCCATATCTAGTATGCTCATTACAATTGCTCAAGACTATCAGCAACTTAAAAAAAAAACTTTGGCCTCTGCATCTACGTAATGAGGTGATTTACACAGCGTCCAGTGGCACCTTCACATACACTAGATGGGCGAAGCGCCCACTCGGACGCTGCAGTCGCTGGGACACTGTTTTGACGTCTACATACTGTTAATATTCAGTTTTTCTTGATTATTTGAACATCACCACGAGGTCGTGTGGTAAGGACACCACACAAATTATGTCAGAAAAACTGCCGACTCGAATGTATCAATTAGCGGTGACAGTTTTCCCTTAGCCGCGATATTTCGGGTACATTAAACTCCTCCCGGGGAGTTAATAATCATAAATCTCAACAGAATTACACCGTCTCCCCCCAGCCGCGCGAAATATTAACGTTGTCAGCTCTTTACTGCCACTAGCTCTTATGCCAGGATCAGGTAGACGGGCTTTTTTATGCAGCTTATGTACGTCGCGCCGCTGGGCACAGGACTTCTGTCAGAAGGGAGTATAGGCTTAATTGCCACGCGTGCCCACCGTGGATTGGCAATTTCAAGCGCTGCGGTTTGTGAACACCTCAGACACTCAGGTTTCCTCACGATGTTTTCCTTCAAGAGTAACGAGTGGCATTGCTACTATAACTTCCCAAATGTACGTGATTTCGAAAACAAAGTCATAGGGACATGCCTGCTCTGGGAATCCAATGTTCTGAGCAATCTTAATCTTTATTAAGGGGAAAGTACCTATTAGTCAGTGAAACGTTCAGACACACAAACGTAACTCAAAGGAGAAAGAAGGCTCTGGGCCCAAAGTTAACAAGTTGAAATTAGGTTCAAAAAATTAGTTATATTTTTGTGGTTTAAAGTACAAAAACTCAGATAAATTCACAATCTAGAAAACGAGAAAACTGGAAATAAGTAAAAGTGTAATCGATTGAAATCGTCATAATCGATTAAAATAATTGTTAATAGGTTTAACTTCACTTTAATGGATTCAGAATGCTTCACATATACATAACATGCTATAACTCCACAATAAAATGTGAAAATATCTTCGTAAAAAATATACCTTCAGCCATTTAATATAGAAATCGATTATTTTTCAAAATATAAATCGATTTTCTCGTAACTAAAGAAGTGTCTGGCCATGCCATTATAATCTAAAAACAATTACACCTTGACATTGTCATAAAAATGACAAAATACCCGCTGTCATAAAAAATCTTACTAGGTGGTTATATTCTCTTTGCTTACTAGTTTCGTTGCGTTCCGTGCGTTTTGAGTGTGCCTTTAGTTTCTTTGATTTTTCGACGACCTCAGCTTCTCACGGACTTTGCGAACCTTACTGACCTTGACGACCCTTGCTTCTTCTCTGGACACCACGAAACCTGCTTACACGACTTATTTTCGCTTGTTATTTTGGATCCTTGTTAATGCATTACGATTGGATTTTTGTCATGGATCGCTGTATTAATTGCGGTATAGCAACTGGACGTTGCAATACATTAGGCCGTATCGTGCTTTAGATGACGAAGCAACTCTGTCAGTTATTCGTGAATGGCACGCATCCGAATCTGTAAGTACCTACATAGCTAAAGCCGTATCCCCTATATCTCAGCTCCTGGATTGCTAAAAATTACCGAATTTTCCACGATTGTTACTGTACTCTTTAAATAAACGTTGCTTTCGTCTTGTTAACACCTAGGCCCAGGGTTATATGACCGACCGTCTTTCTCCTTTCCTTGAAACGACAAGACATCAGACTTGAAGCTTTACAAAGCAAGCAAAGCATTCTTTTTCTCACAGGACCACTTTTCCCCTGTCACTCACGTATAAGGAAAATCAACTCGAATTCATATGGTACATACACTGCGTATAATCTTTTTCCCTATATGTAAACCTGTTGTTGGTATTATGTTTGTTTGCACTTTTTTCATGTATTTAATTTACGTCCCACTGCAGGCTACAGGCATTCTCTCAGAGTCAGTATGGGCTTAACGACTGCCTCGTTGGTCTAGCCGTTGAGGCCCTTAGCTACCAAAACAGAGGTCGTGGGTTCGATTCCCTCTGGGCGTAACCGTACATTTGTACAAATGGCCTCGGTCTGGGTGTATTTTCATGTTCGTGAGGTCCTTATCTGGTTACCATAGCACAGGGTATCGTTATTATTTGTTGTTATTATTTAATATTAAAAAAAAAAACAAATTTCATATTCTATCATTATTAATTATTCCGCGTGCCCACCGTGGGTTGGCCTCGAATACGAATTTAAGGTCATATTCATTTCTATTATTCTTGTGTTTTTAATGCTGTACTGTAGTGTTTTGAAGTCAGTTTTTATTTTTTGTTTAAATATGTTTTTGTTACTAACGAATTAATGTCAAAAGGTAATGTGTATATAAAATTTCACATTTTTATTACTTCTCGTGTTTGACGTTACTATTGGTAATCTTATTATTTACTTTGTAATGTGTGATCTAATTGACTAATAATAAATCATTTTATTTCAGCCAAAGCCAATTAATTAATAGAAATAATTATATAATTTTTTTTAATCAACCTTTGACGTGTATTTTTTTTTAATGTATGATCTAATTAACTAATAATTTTATAAATATTTTGTTTACATATCTGTGACATCTATATTATTATTATTCATGAAACTATGGCTCATTCCGAAAAAAATAATTTTATACATATATTTTTCCATATGCTTTGCGAGTTGCGACCGAAGTCGCGAGCGTAGTTAGTAACATACAAATAGTGTTTATAGTGTATTTGTATGTGTATGTTTTTTCCCGATGTTTTCCTCTATTTGTGTGCCATGTTTTGTGACATAACCAAATTGGCCTCGAGCCTTTGTGGCGTGGTCGTAAATATTATGGGCATTTATTGTACCCGCTTCATGGGGGGGATGAAGAGACGAATAGTACCATAGTAATGCTGTTTTTATTTCATTATGCTATTTATGCTATTTAAGAGAAAAGTTATTCAAAGATATACCAACTATGGTAGGTCTCCAATACATAACTATGCTTAATAATCCATCATCGTCAAGTTAATATATGCCTCGTAGGCCTAGTGGTTCACACACTTGACTGCCAAAACAGAGGTCGCGGGTTAGATTCCCACTGGAGTCCGCCATACTTGGTCTGTGCAAATGGCCTCTGTGTGGGTGTATTTTCTACGAATAAAACAACCACACAAGAATTTCTTCATAAAGACATCACACTCAAAAACGGCACCAGTCCTCTCGATTAGTCTTTACCAATGAAATGAGCGCTAGATGTGCTGCAGAGTAAGTTTGTACTGTGGCGATAGTAAGTGACAGCGTAACGGATGGTTGGTTTTTGGGGTTACGTACCCGAAACCCTAGGGATACAGGTAAGGGTCCCGTTTGGCATCCGTGCGGGTGCCCTATTATTAAGACTTCACTGTCCGTTTGTCTGTCTGTCTGTCCGTCTGTCTGTCCATCTCTCTGTCTGTCTGTTACCTGGCTGTGTCTCATGAACCGTGGTAGCTAGGCAGTTGAAATTTTCCCAGATGATGTATTTCTGTTGCCGCTATAACAACAAATACTAAAAATAGAATAAAATAAGTGTTTAAGGGGGCTCCCATGCAACAAACGTGATTTTTTGGCGTTTTTTCTCGATCTTTGTGTCTAATGTTGTACAGATAATGGTACGGAACCCTTCGTGCGCGAGTCTGACGTGTCTAATGTTGTACAGATAATGGTACGGAACCCTTCGTGCGCGAGTCTGACTCGCACTTGGTCGGGTTTTTTATACATAAACGTCAAACCATGCAATGGCGGTCTCACAGAGCGTCAAAGTGCATCCTTTGAGGTGTCAAAGTTGCCACAAAGGGCAACTTGAGACCTTTTCACGATTGCATTAAATTTACTATTCTACCTCACCACGTCGGCGTCGTCTTCCGTCGGCGCAGCTTGCACTCGCTCAAACTCATATCAGTAGGCTTAGCACACTAGCATGCGAGAAAATGACAGGCGCCGCGGCATAAACTTTGCCGCTTTATTAGTTTTGTCGCAACAGCGAACATGATGTGAGTGGAAGAGAAATTTAAACACTGTTTAAAGTCTTTCTCGCAGGCGGCAAAATGGAGATGTCAGCGTGCTAAGCCTACAGGTGGAATAGATTACTCAATACTCAATTGATTAATATTTTATAGCACCTTATACTAACGTATACGTATTTTTTACAAATAAATAAATCTTATCTTATCTTATCAATGTAATACAGTGTTCATTTAAATCTGTAAGCAGAATATTGTCAAACGCAGCATATGCACACATAAATAACCCATTATACCGATAAGCGTTTATAATTACCGGATTAGAGATTGCAAGGGCTGAGGTTTTTGGACACCTCAGAAAGCCTGGTATCTTCAGTATATTTTTCTTCAAATGTAGCGAGTGGTAGGTATTATTACTATATTTAAATAAAAAAAATATAAGTGACAATCAAATCAGAATTCTCAAACTAAAATACATATTTTGTCTAAAGAAAACTAAAAAGTATAAATAGTTACAAAAAATAAAGCTGTCATCATCATCGTGATCATTATAGGCCTTTGCGTCCATTTCGGACGATTTAAGCAGTGTCTAAGAACCTATTTAGAGGCTAAAAATTCCGCCCATGCCTCTAAATAGGTTTTTAAAATTGTCGTGCAACAAAAAGAATATAATCATATAGGTACAGCGATATCATTCCGATGTTAAAACCTAACTGCAAAGTGGGTTACTCGGGGCTGCAAGCGATGTAAATTGCTTCGGTCAGATGTCGCTGCCTGTACGTAATACAGAGAAGTTTGTAAAGAGGCTTCGAATTTCATCGATGCTTGAACTTGCCCATTAGCTCAGTTGGGAGAGCGCTGGCACGATGAGTCAGAGGTCGCGAGTTCAAATCCCGGCATGGGCGGAATTTTTAGCCTGTAAATAGGTTTTTAAAATTGTCCTCAGCACGGGTTAGTGCAACAAAAAGAATATAATCAGTGCCTATGCCTAAGAGTTTGACACTTTCTCGAATGATTAAATAGTTAGAGTGGATGGTTCAAGCTCTTCTGCATAAACTTAGGACACATAAAGGAAAAGTCCGGAGTCGGGTCGATATGGATTCGGTGCTTCCCGGCTCTATATATATTACGTCATCCGAATATCAAGGCTTAAATCACATAACAACCATATTCTCGAGTCAAAATCACCGTGCAATAGACTCAAGCTTATCGCTAATAGCGTTAAGGTTGTTATTCTGGAAGCCTGGAATTGCCAATTATCAATTGTTTTTAAACTGACCTTGAAAGGTGGAACGGATTTCAATGTCAGATGAATGCACAGTACACGACGTTTTGCATTTATTTTTTATGTTGCTTAAATTTGTTTATCATGTATGTGAAACAGATAACTATCATAAGAAAATATGATGTATCATGTTTTAGTAGATTGAAACCCAAAGTAAACATACGCATATACAAGTGCGCTGTGTGAAAGTTATTATTATTATAACATAAAATGTTCAAAAAATTAATAAGTAAGTCCTCATATTTAGGAACAATGGGACAAGCTTTATATAAAACTAAACACCTCAGATCCTCAGGTTTTCTCACGATGTGTATAAAGTATCTTGAGTTATATCGATCTCAATTTGCACTTGTTTGTTTTTATTTATCTATTAAAAGTTCATTAGAACAACAGAATGGCCGTTTGCAAGTTTTCAAATAGGGACAAAATAATAGAGTTTACGAAACTTCAGTTCAAAAAGTCAGAATGACTACCCAGACCAACCTCCCCGTCCCGTAACAGGGATAATAGCCGCCCTTAAGCACTGGAGATATATTAAATGGATTGTAACAAAGGGAAGGGAAGCCAGGAAGCGCGCAATGGATTGTGCCAATGCGGATATGACGGGGTACAAAGCTGAGGATAGAATTTCCTCTTGGCGCTTGTTTAATCGGATGTTAACAAACTTTTGCTTATTGGCAATCGTTTAAATGACGACACTTTAAGGCGATACCGCATGGTGCCGCATTAAGAATAGCGTCACTCCATTTCATTCCGCGGATGTCGTAGAAGGCGACTAAGGAAATAAATTACTAGGAGACGGGCAGCAGCGTCTTCCTGAGATTCCAACCGCATACTGCGATCGCCAACCCGCCTGCTAAGCGTGGCGATTATGGCAAAACCCTTCAGCATAAGCATAGCATAAGCAGCCTATATACGTCCCACTGCAGGGCACAGGCCTTCTCTCAGGGGCTTAATCACCACGCGTGCCCACCGCGGATTGGCGATTTCAAGCGCTGAGGTATATGAATAGCTCAGACACTCAGGTTTCCTCACGATGTTTTCCTTCACCGTTAGCGAGTGATGTTGCTACTATAACTTCACAAATGTACATAACTTAGAAAACATAGTTATAGGTACATGCCCGCACTGGGAATCGAACCTGGGTCTCCCGCTTCCGAGTCAAATGTTCTACCCACTAGGCTACGACCGCCGTTAGGGAACACCATGGGGGAGGCCTATGTCCTGCAGTGGGCGTAAAAATGGCTGATGATGAAGGCGATACCGGGTGCTAACTAGTGCCAAAAATGGAAAAAATCATATCCACAGCACAACGCTGAGTCAGCTGCCTTTTGTGGCAATGTAGATACACCACAGGCTACATCTATAGTCCTGTTTTATTTATTCGTTTTGTCTGTTATGTATTTAGTTTTCCTTCTGTGTTGTGCATATTATGTTACTTATGTGCTTATTTTGTTTCTGTGATGTATCTTGTTGGTATAATAAATGTCTTTCTTCTTCTTCTTCTTCTTCTTCTTCTTCATATCTTATTTGATTCCCTTGACCCTGGTCTCTGCGTACCCCTCCGGGATACAGGCTTGAGTTTATGTTATGTTGAATAGATATTCTGTCTAGAAATTAATAAAAAAACTAAAAACTTTTAACAATTTATGTAGGCTCTGATCGGTAGTGGCACGCTAGTGTCCCCGCCAATTCCAGCAAAAAGGCGGCGGCATCCTCTTCTCGAAGTAGCTCAGGCCATTTTCGACCACCCACAACTCCGTTCTGGATAAAACTAGAAACATGAATTTTCATTTATTTCTTAACGCTACTTTATTATATCTCTGATCGTGAATGTCAGCTGAAATGAATAAGTTCTGAATTTCGGTTAGGATTTCCATTTTAACTTCTTCGGTTAGTAATTAAGTTAATCACTCAATCAGTTTATCATTGAGCGGAGATTTTTCTATTGAGTCATAGTTATTTATCTGAAAAGAACCTATCTAGGTCAGTCTCAAGCTTAGGTCGGATGGGCTGGAAAATAGTCCGATTCAGAAGGTTTACTAAATCATGTAGGTTATGATAGTAACAGTTTTTAATAACGTTATAAAACTAAACATTTTGTAATTAATTTTTGGTATTTTTTATGACTTGCGGCGGTAGCCCAGTGACTAGAACAATGGACTCAAAAGCGAGAGACCCAGGTTCGCAAGTGTTATTATATCTATCTATCTTTATGAATAAGGTGGCCTACGACTTATTGTCAGACGTCCCAAATATACACAAAAAAAAAAAATTAAAACCCGCTTCGGAGGAGTTCAATAACAAACACTGGGACACAATATTTTTATATAAACATAAATAAACTCACGCCTGTATCCCAGAGGGGTATGCAGAGACCAGGGGCTGCAACTTGCCACGATCCTGACATTATCACTTTCGCTTCCTCGACATTCAATAGTCGTTGTACGTACGCTGGTTTCGGGTACTTTTTATCTTTTAATATATTAGATGGTAAAATACCGCTAATGCAGTAATTCCACTGTAGTTTCCGTTTTTCAGCTAAGGTTAACAAGAAAGATATAAACTCTTATGCTATCACTATTCTAGAGCAATCTTCAGCAGTCGTTACTGAGAAAAACTTCTGTCTCTCTTTATATTGGACCAGGCACCGAGGGTAGAGGCAACATTATTGAGAGATAATGTTGCGTCATTATTGCTTTACACGGTATCGGTTATCATTCAATGCTCGTAAACGTCGTACCTATTGTAGGGAAGAAGATTACATTTTCTATTAAGGGAAGAAATTATAGCGGTATGTTATCGCTTTATTGGATTGTGTACTGGACAAAATACGGAATCTACATTGTCGTAATTCAGACTCAGAATCAGTGTGGCTCAATTTATAGAATAGAATAGAATAAGTTTATTTTAAAGACATTTATTCGTCAGTTTTTTTCAAATAATCCTACATATTGTAGCCATAGTAAATATTACGCATAAGTATGAAAAAGGTTTCTCGTAATTTCGATTGCGATAAGTTTTTTAATGATTCATTGTAATAAGTGCTGTGTCATAAAATTCATAATACTAATACTTTGTTATGTATATAGGTAGCATAAAAAATCACGAAGGATAACAGGTCGCGCTTTTTAACGTCAAAAGTCGCAACTTTGCTGCACATTGCTTGCCAAACGCTGACAAACGCTCGACTCGCGCCCTCATGTTACCTCACGCTACATTTGTAGCGTGTCATTCTTGCACATTTGTGCGATATATTTCTTCGTCGCTCGCTCGTTCGAATCGCTCGTAGCCCCGGCTGCCTGAGTGATCTTAAACGATCACGAAGGTTAACCAACACAGGGCGCGTTCAGTGCATGGATGGGTCGCCGTCTATGCCTAACGCTAGTGGCATTTTTCCGAGCGGTTCCGTGCTTCGCAAGGCACGTTAAGCTGTTGGTGCCGGCTGCCGTCGATAGATGGCAGTCGTTAAGCCAAGTCAGAGGCCTTAGGGCGGCTTGACAACTTCTGACAGTAGACGAGCCACTAGTCTACAAGCCTCCACCAATCCGGACTTGGCCCCCGTGGTGGAGTATGGCCTATACCTTCCTCAGGGAAGAGACCCGTGCCCCTCGGTGGGGACATAATGGGTTGATGATGATGATTTCTTCGTCAGTCTTCCATCATCCTCTCCATCCATTCTCAATTCTAGTTACATCATTTTTCACTTAACAATGTATTTTATGTTGTCCCCAGCGGGGTTAACGCTTGGAAAATATTATGACAAAATACTTAACGATCGCTAAAAACGATTTAGGTTGACATTGCTAAAATAGAGACGGTTATTTCTCAAATGATTAATGTTTTGCGATTATTATTGAACTAGGAGGTCATCTTGGAGGAGGTTATCGCCGCATAAGCGAGGCGTTGCTTTCTTATCATAGAGTTTTTCACTTGGTACAATAATCTTCGAACTTGACATGAAACAATCGGGCTGAAGGAGGATTCCAACTCATATCTTTAGCTCTCCGTCTCTGCGCGCTAACCACTGGATACAATAGAATCTTTATAAAGATTTTGTAAGTAAATAAAAAAATATACCTTCATCAACATTCATTCGCGCTCGCCGGTGGCGGGTTTTTTTATGACTTTCTGCACCTAACTGAAAGTTGGCTAGGCGGAAAGTTTCAGCTCAGAACTAATCATAGCGCCGTGTACTTCCGTTTTATTTATGTTGTGATGAAAAGGACCTAGTAGCCACTATTTGCTTTGCCCGTTTTATATTATGAAAATTCACGGAAGGGTCAGCTGGACGGTTTCCAGGCAGATAGTTTACAGGGACTTTCTCTGAAGTGTGGCGGGAATATTTTTCATTTCACCTAAATCGCCAATAGGTTCTATTTAAGAGGAGAAAACCACCTCTTTGTATATAGTTGTGTCATGAAATTACTCATTTGACTTGATAGCTTAGTATAAGGGCCAGCAAACGTCATATGTACATTTCTTTCTGTTTTTGATCAAAGTTAATTGTTTCATACACATAAACATCTACCAATATTCATATGCCACAATAGGCCATTTGACAGGTTTCTGAAATCCATCTCAGATTTTTTGTTGGTGTTAAAATTCGGGATCCTGCCTTTTCGCAGAAAATTGTTACGCTGATTATCACTTGCCAACCAACATTTCACCTATTTTTCACTTTGACAACAAACGATTTACAAATTTTTGTTTGGCAACGTTTCATTTGGTAGGATTGTTGTTAAGCTGATTATTATAATGAAACAAAACGTTTTGGGTATTTATTATTTTTCAAATCTTTTACTAGGCCAAACAACTATTAGATGAATAACGTTTCGTCTGTGAAACAGTTCCCTTTTCGTAAATAGATATTTAAAAATTTTGATATGAAATTGGGTGCTATTTGAATACAGTTTTTTTTTTTGCAAACCTATAGGTTAGGTTAGGTTAGAACTGTGACCAACACACGCACGAGCCGAGCGAGCGAAGCGAGCGTGCCGCGGCAGCGGCCGGCGAGTGCTAGGAAAATTCTATCCATTTTACTAGGTTTTCCTAACCTTTAGGTTAATCTATAGGTTTGCCCTAACCTTCTTACCAATAGAAACTTAATGCAACATTTGGTATACAATAAACAACTGAATGAATATTACGCTAAGTAAAACATACGCTACTTAAAAGTTGGCATTTTGAAAAAATGACATTATAAAAAGCAAACCAAACAAACAGTTGGCAACTGCGAGGTTGGGAAATAAAAAAAAATAATAAGAAAAGTTGGCAAATGATTATTCCGCAAAATAATATTCTTCGAAACGTTAGTTGCCAAATGAAAATCGGCCAAAAATGTTTCTGCAAAAAGGCAGAGAACCTAAAAATTCATTGAGTAATCAGAAAATGCTGAGAAACCTCAGCGCCACGTTTCTCCTAACCTCGAGCTGATATTACCGAACATACCAATAATTGTAAGCATATAAGAGGATAGAATAGGCAAACTCCATATAGTTTGAAATAAAGAAAACTTTTTTTTTTGACACATCAGTGTGTTTAGCTACCTGTGGTCTCCAAATAATTCCACTTGACTCCAATTTACACCTAACCAAAACATTATACAGAGTTTAAGAGTCTCTATAGTTCTCGAACCCCCGAGCCTGTCGCAAATTTGAGCTTGTCGCAGCAAATTTCTTGAATTCACTCTCTCTTCAATTCGAATTCAACTCTAAAGTGTTCTCTGTTTTACTTGTACTGTTTATGCTACAAGCCGAGGTAGCTCGACAACGTGAGTCGCGCGTTTTGACGTCAAAAGCCGCGAGTTTTCAGTACATTAACTGTCAAATTCTGACATTTTAGCGGCACAAAACGCGTGACTTGCGCCATCGTGCGACCCATGCTGAAGAGTATGAGGGTATATACTATACACTGTCTCGTGCGCACACCGGCTGGCTGTCAGCTGTCAGGCTGGCGAGCTGCCAGTGTCGGTGTCAGACGATAATTGGCCCGGGAGCCGGACGGCCGTGTCGGGAGTGTACGTGGGCCAGCCAGTAAGTGTTATACTAACTAGTGAAGTGAATACTACAGTAGTTTCAGGTTTGCAGCGTCCAAGTGTTGGAACGACATTCCCCCTCCAATCCGTGAAGCGTCCAGTGGATGTGCTTTTGGGCGCGAGCTCAGAGCACATTTGCTGGAGCATCAGAAACCGCCACTCCCTTCCCTTCCAACCTCTCGCCGCAAAAACAGACACGAGCCTGTAATCGCATAGTGGGGCCAGGCAATATTGTATATATCTATATATTTTTATTAAATTTTCTTTAATTAAGTATACCTATATATGTATATACATTTATATAAATTTAATTATATTCATTTTTTTAAACATACTTTAAGCTGGCTATATACCTTTATTCATTTGTGTATGATTTTATTTGCGTATATCGTAGTTTATTCAGTCACTTAATAAAAGCAATTTAAGTATATGTTTCATACTGTATACGTAATAGTATCCTATTGTATATAATTATTATTCTGTATTACATAGTATTAGTAGCCCCGGCTGCCTGAGTGATCTTAAACGATCACGAAGGTTAAGCAACACAGGGCGCGTTCAGTGCATGGATGGGTCGCCGTCTATGCCTAACGCTAGTGGCATATTTCCGAGCGGTTCCGTGCTTCGCAAGGCACGTTAAGCTGTTGGTGCCGGCTGCCGTCGATAGATGGCAGTCGTTAAGCCAAGTCAGAGGCTTTAGGGCGGCTTGACAACTTCTGACAGTAGACGAGCCACTAGTCTACAAGCCTCCACCAACCCGGACTTGGCCCCCGTGGTGGAGTATGGCCTATACCTTCCTCAGGGAAGAGACCCGTGCCCCTCGGTGGGGACATAATGGGATGATGATGACATAGTATTTCTACTATATATAGTATATATAGTTCACGGTTGTACCACACCGCGGTATGTGACGCTCGCGGGGTAACTCCTGGCACTGACTGAAAATCAGCGCTGAAGGCTTGACCCTCAGCATACTGCTGAGTCTGTTGCCATTTATAGCAGCAGTGACACGCCGTGACCTTCCGTTTTCCTTTCTTTTTATAAAATTTCTGTTGAAATATTTTCTTGGTTGTTTTTTGTTTTGTTATTGTGGCGTGTGCACTGTTTTTATAATAAATGTTCTTTTTTTTCTATATTTTATTATAGATATACTTCTCTATATGTACTCATTTCTTTACGTGTGTGTGTGTGTGCGTGTGTCACAAATAAATGATTTATCTATTTATCTACATATTGACATACTTATAATATGGTTGGTAAAAGACAAATTAGTATTCACGAGCATCCCTAGTTCCCGCACTTCATTACCCCGAGCCACCCCATACTGTTGGCACCAGTATATTTACATTACTCCAGAGTAACCCTCCTATCCTTTCACTTTACTCTGTATACCTAATATTAAACGTGTCTGAAGCCCCTTCTATTATGTAAAGTGTTCACATTGACAGAGGTAAACTTCAAATACAATTTCAGGCTTTTCGTACGAATATTGACCCCTTTGACCGTGTCTGATATAAGATGTTAAATAAATTCTATTAACTGGTACTGTAGTGGATATTATAACCTTTGGGTTTATTTCTTTTGAGAAACGAGCACGTAACCGAACGAAACGTCTATTGAATTTACTATACTTAGTGAAACATTTTATTGTCTTATTGTGAGCTAATATATTATAAAGGATCAATTTTATTCTTTCCTCACTACGGCTCATTTCATCAGAAAAGATCTATTATAGGAGTATTTTTATAACTATTAGGCGGTGGGTTGGTAGCGTTACCAAGGGATTCAAAGCTCTCAAGCGTGTCGAAATACATGTTTTTGGTGGCATAAACCGTCGTAACTTTTTTTTACGTTAACTTAAAAGTTTAATTTTTTTACAGCTTCAAGCGACTGTAGACCTGAATATATGTTTATAGTTCGAAATCCATACTTCCACGCGTTCTTGAGATAAAGGGTCTTGACAGACAGATGGTTGGACGGACGGACGGACCTATAAGGGTTCCGTATGTATTATAAAATGTATAATATATATTTATTACATACCTATAATATTTGGAAAAAGTGTCAGATTAGACTATCAATCACGTTGATAGATAGATAGATAGATAGAGATAGAGAACACTTTATTGCACAACCAGGTGAAAGATATTACAAATAGTTTCTTATATCTAAGTAGTGGTATACAATTGGCGGTCTTATCGCTTAGAGCGATCTCTTCCAGACAACCTTTGGATGGAGAGGAATGCACCAAGAATACAGTCGGTAGATGGATGTACAGCGAGAGATTACAAGAATATAAGTATTTATAATTACATATTGTACCAATAATATACTTACATGAATACCTAAAAAAAAAAAAATAGCTACTACATTAAATATATATAAGCAGCAGTTTACATGTATATAATATACATGAATACCTACAAAATAAATACATAATTAAATATATATAAGCAACAGTTTACACAGTTCAAACAGTGAGGTAGTGAGATTTCACCAATGCCTTAAAACAAGACAAGGACTTTGCTTTTCTAACCTCCACGGGCAGGTTATTCCATAAATGGACTGCCTGAACCGTGAAGGAGGTGCCATAGAATTTGGTACTGTGGGATGGAGTTTTAAGGAGAAGGTTTTGCGATGAGCGAAGAGTCAGACTGTGGCCAGAATGGAGAAACTCGAAACGCTCTTTGAGATAAGATGGGGTAGCTGGATTGAACAGAATGCAATAGAGGAGAGAAAGAATATGTGTATTCCGGCGGAGTCGGATTGGGAGCCACTTGAGTTTAGTTCGATATTCAGAAATATGGTCATATTTGCGTAAACCAAATATGAATCGGATGCAGAAATTTTGGAGACGCTCAAGCTTATTTAGTTGCTCCTCAGTGAGGTCCAGGTAACAGATGTCAGCGTAGTCGAGAATCGGTAGAAGGAGAGACTGAGCCAACGCAACCTTGGTAGCCGTAGGAAGGAAATTGCTGAGGCGTCTTACAGAACCTGCTGATGCAAACATCTTCCGACTAACCATTTCCAACTGAGGAACCCAGGATAGAGTACTGTCAATCAAGACCCCTAGATTTTTGACAACCGAGCTGAACGGTATGGGTATACTATCAAACAAGATAGGTGGAAGGGAACTCACGTCAACTCTGGAGATAAATCGGGGACTGCCAATAATGATGACTTGAGTTTTATTAGGGTTTACTTTTAGTCCGTGTGACACACTCCAATCCAAAATATGCACCAGATCATTATTGGTCATATTTATTGCTGTGTGAAGTTGGTCCACTGGAGCTTGCGTATATATTTGAAGATCGTCTGCATAAAGGTGGTAGGAAGAAGATAACTTGAGGGAGATACTATTAATGAAGATTGCAAAAAGAAGGGGTGACAACACGCCACCTTGCGGGACACCGGCAGATATTCCACACCATTCGGAGAAGGAATCATCAATACGAATACGTTGCCGGCGCCCGTGTAGATAACTACGAAACCAGTCAATTAGCGTTGGAGATATGTTAAGAGAACAAAGCAACGCCAACAAAATGTCGAAATCGACTGCATTGAAGGCGTTGCTGAAGTCGAGCAGCGACAAAACTGTCAACTGCCCTTCCTCCATCCCCAGACGCATGTCGTCCGTTATTTTAATAAGAGCCGTAACAGTGCTATGGGCGGGACGGAAACCAGACTGGAGAGGATTGAGGAGATTATTTTTTATAAGGAAATAACTTAACTGGGAATGAACAAGACGTTCAAGGACTTTGGACAGGAATGGCAGGATGGATATGGGGCGATACTCAGCGAATGATGAAGGATTGGCATTTTTGGGTAGGGGGGTGATTTGGGCTTCCTTCCACGCAGTCGGGAATGACCCAGAGGTTATGGAATTGTTGAGGATTTTGGTGATAATGGGAGTAATTATATCGAGGATCGGTATTAACATGTTACGGCTGATATTATCACAACCAACAGCGTTCGATGTAATGGAGATGATGCTTTTCTTAACATCACAATCCGAAAATTGACTCAGACTAAAGGAACAGAGATCAGGAGATGGAATTGAAGAAATACGATTCAGTGTTTCAGATTTTATAGCACCATCGAAGGCAGACGCAGAGGAAAAATGTTGATTTAATAAATCAATGTTCAAATCTTTTGGGATAGAATCTTGACGAGATTTTCCAACTCCTAGAGATCGAAGAAATTTCCAGACTTTAGCTGGATCTCCATTTTCAACAGATTTGTGAATGTGGCTATTTTTAGACTATTGATAGATATTTTTAGGACCCACGACCTAGAACCTATGAACTAATAATAGTTATTTACACAACTAGGGCTGTAAAATAATGAAAGGCCGATATCGCAAAAGTCTAAGGCCCGAGCCGCAGGCGAAGGTCATAAATATGCGATAGAGTGCTTTCTATTTTACAGTCCGTCTGGTGTACACAATTTTATGTCGTCACTTGGCCTCAAAGTGAGTTTTTCCCTACGCGTAGCGTGCGGAAAAACCCGTTTTTTGGCTAGGTGTGGCATTAATACATTTCGTTTTATAAGTTGGTCACCTATTACTCGTTAACTCGTAAAGCCTGATTGGCCGTGAAAGATAGATCGATAAAATATGTTTTATTGTATGTACACTAGTTTTTCTTTTAAGTTCACTAAATTTGCTACAACAACTGGGCTTTAAAGCTTAATATTTCGCAAACGGACCCCTAAATCGACAAACGGTCTTCCTACACCCATAATATTTAATATTTTTAATGAGCTATCCAACGATATCCCACACTATGATGGGGGCGAGAAAAAAAAAATCCGAAATTTTATTCTACTGTTTTGCCAGTGTTAAATAGGTAGGTACTAAGGGCTCCATTTCCTTCCGTGGATGTCGTAGAAGGCGACTAAGGAAAAACATTACCAGGAGACGGGCAGCAGCGTCTTCCTGAGATTCCAACCGCATACTGCGATCGCCAACCCGCCTGCCAAGCGTGGCGATTATGGCAAAACCCTTTATGGTTAGGAAAACCATGAGGGAGGCCTATGTCCTGCAGTGGGCGTCAAATGGCTGATGATGATGATGAGATACTAAGGTTGACTAAGTAAGGGTTCCTTAGTCGACCTATCTGCTCCGATCAAAAACGATCTGTAAAAGAAGATATTTTTTTTACTAGCGGTGCTAGTGAACCTAATTGGGTATTTGACAAAATATCAAATGAGTTACTTTTAAAACGAAATTTTGTATGAAAATACTGGCTTATGACGTCACATTTCACAGCACTCTTTTTATGTTTAATCTATTTAAACATTGTAATAACTAGTAATTGACTAAAAGAGATACATTTTCCGAGATATTTTGTTATTTTTGTTTTAATCGAGCATATGAAATAATTTATTATTGATCGTGTCAAATACCGTATTGATTCCCTTAAGGGCATCCAGGGAGTAACACTACCGCCACTCAGGAAACGAAAATTATACCCTTTTGCAAAGTTCGAATTCGCAAAAAGTGTCTGTACAATCTCTCAGTCATGTTAATAACGATTCTTAGGACCAATGGCCATGAACCAAAGGCAAAAAAACCTAGGACTATATTGCATTTGTGCCAAAAACGGCCGTTTCCCGGGTTTGTACTCCTAGGTTATTGGTCGTAGGTCCTAAATATCACTGTTTGTACAGACATGATTGAGAGATTGTACAGACATTTTTTGCAAATATATTACGATCTGTCAAAGAAGACATGATTATTTTTTCATTGGTGACGCTAGTTAGCCCACTGGATTAAGGTCACTGCGACGCGTGTCCATAATTCATTGTTCTTCATATTTTGCAAACAAATCTTGCAATATTGAATATTATTTTTGTTTTTACTAATCGGTTGTATTGCCTTCCTAAACGAGCAAATTTTGCTAGAGGATCAACATTTAATCCTGTATCTAAAGGTGGATTGAAACCATTTATAGTATTAAGACAAAGGGTCGAGGCTCCGTATTAGAGTCAAGGAAGCTTACTTTGCTTTGAATCCGTCACATTATTATGTCGTTTGATTCCAGTCGCATAATCTCTCCTTCGTGATTCCTACCTTGAAAAACATTTTCTTGCCAAGCGTAGGTCAAAAATAATTTTCCACGTGAAACATCTTTCAGTTCGGTATTAAGCCGCATGCAACGAAAACATCTCGGCCCGGCGACGGTTTTAACTCAGTAACTACGTGTTGTATGTTCATTTATATATCGTTGAGTAGCCATTCCTCGGATCTTCTTGATTCGTGCCGATAGATTGCGCCAGTGGCGCGTAACCCATTGCGTAGTTTGAGCTAAAAATTAACGCTTGGTTATAGACGTTTTACGTTAAATCAACGGCCGTGTAACCCGACACAGCCCCACTTGCTTTTTTTACGAAAGCTCGGCATAAATTTTTTTTTTTCTCTAATGTATTGATAGAATGACATTTATAGTGAAATTATAATATTCTTATGTCAGTGTCACTGATGTCATATTGGGCGTTAAATATGATACCAATCTTTTGTAGTTTGGGAGCCGTGAAAGCCATGGAAACCTGAGATACAGATCTCTTTATCTAGTTTAGGCTTCAGTCTTTCCATAAATAGTACATTATTTTGCTGTGTATTATTTATTCAATATTGTTTCTGTATAAGAATGTATTTTGTGGACAGAAAACAAACCAATGTCTTAAAAAAAACAACTTACTGTTTTGGAACAAAATCAGAAATCTTTGAGTACAAGTTTCTGCTACTATCGTGCCGTCTTTTTTCATAATATTTTTACAGAGATTTCCTCTCTACACGACTTCAGAAAAAGAACGAGAAGAGTCCTTAAAGAACGCTCAGATCTAAAATAAAATGACTCCCGTAGGATCGACTTTTCCTTTCATGGATTACTCTATCTTCGGCTGACGATTTCATCCTATTTAAAAGATTTGGAGCTAAAGCTTTCGTTAGTTAGGATGGCTTGCGTGAACGTAGGAATTGAAATCAAAACTTAACTTGCTGCGTTTGAAATCGTTGTTACAAATTGAAGACAGGCAAACTGACAAAGGCCAAAATAGTACATTACTGCAGCGGCCAGCAATAGAGGCATTGATGCACGAACGTGGAAATGTGGGCCGAGGCGAAGCCGAGGCACACATACGTGAGTCCATCAATGCCTAGTTGTGGCCAAGGCTTGTATATAATTTTTCTCAAATAATGCGCGGCAATTAAAAGTAAGCAGTACTAAGGCAGAACTTTTTATTTGAAAATAAACTTTCAAAATCAGTTCAATTCAATTTTTGCAGACGAACCACGAACGAAGAACAATGATTTTTACCGCGTTAAAGTGTTCTTTTTTTCAATAGGTATATTTATTTTATTTAGAACACAAAACAGGTTACAGACACATTTACCAAATTTTACATACATTACAGATCAGATCTAGCCTATGACCCTAAACTTGTGTAGGTACCTAGCATGCATTTAGACTACTTGTAATTTTAACCTTAACTTAATTACCCTTATATTAATTTACTTTATTTTATTTTATTCTCTCAGGGTGCTCTGAGGGCGCCACGGACAACTTTTATAAAGACCTAAATGCTCTGAAAAATATCTATGTCTACATCTTTGTTGTCCCGTATATCCGTGTATATCCAGCTTTCTTTCGCAAGTCAGTTCAAAATTTAAATAAAACCTCTGATAAGTTACCTCCTTGGTTGTCATTATTCGGAGTAAAAGATCGTTCCGTTTTTAAATAATACGAAAATAATACGAGTTTAGTGTGTAATTTATTTGGCCGCAAAACAGGCAGTTATGAGTTTTCATAGAACTTTTTCCGGCCGCTGCTCGCGTATAATTGGCCAGTATAGCAATTTCGACTTATCTCGAAGAAGGTTGTCGAAATAATGCTCAAATTTCCAAGCATGTTTGAGAAAAAGAGTTTTTTTATTTTAAGACTACCAGCTGAGCCACCGGACTCCCTAAGATGCAATAACAATTTTATTTGTTCAGCAATTTAAAATAATTTACTCACATTATTTGTATTTTAAGAAAAATTACTGACAAAACCACCTGTGCAAGAACAAGAGTACTTAAAACCTTTGAAAGGGTGTTTCAGGAAATTCCAGTGAAATTTAAATAGAGCTAGAGCAAATAATAAAATGTTCAAATCAGAAACTAACAATTTATTTCAACGTAAACAATTTACATTCTGTTCACTGAATGTCCATGTACTATGATAGCCACTGCCTTTGGGCCGTATTTGTAGTGGAGAAAAGGGCAGCTGGTGTGGACCAACTGATATTTTTTGATATTAAGAATAATAATAATTTTGAGGCCAATGTATAATTAAACTTGTTTATATTGAGGAATAGAACAACACTTGCAGGTTTCACGGCATCTTTTTGAAATGCCCAGTCATTGTTATACATAAAAACATTTTTGTGATCACAGAAATATCCAGTCACATGGTACAAAAAAAATCTTGGGTCTAAAATACAACCAACCGTTTTCGCACCATTTAACTGTAACAGTTTCATTTTGCTACAAGACGCTTTATAAAATGAACCTTTATAATTTTTTCGCTTCATTTTTCTAACCCACTTTACAAGAAATATAACAGTACAAGAGGTAGGCTTCTTCTTAGCCCACGTAAAAAAGCAAATAGCTTATTGCTGAATAACTTAATGCAAATGTCATGATACGTCACTCCTTTTAAGCAAAACAATATCTCCACCAGACAAATATTGGCTCATGTAGTACAGTATAGAATATTATTTTATTAACCTAAATCCGCATCCTACAGCGGTAGGATATGAAAATATAAAAATATGGAAATATGAAAATATGAAAATATGAAAATATGAAAATATGAAAATATGAAAATATGAAAATATGAAAATATGAAAATATGAAAATATGAAAATATGAAAATATGAAAATATGAAAATATGAAAATATGAAAATATGAAAATATGAAAATATGAAAATATGAAAATATGAAAATATGAAAATATGAAAATATGAAAATGTGAAAATATGAAAATATGAAAATATGAAAATATGAATATATGAAAATATGAATATATGAAAATATGAAAATATGAAAATATGAAAATATGAAAATATGAAAATATGAAAATATAAAAATATGAGAGGAAGGGGGACGCCCTACTCGGACAAAAATTTGCACTTTAAAGCTTAATATTTCGCAAACGGAACCTTAAATTAAAAAATGGTCTTCCTACACCCACAATATTTTTCAACGACCAATCTAACAATATCCCACACTATGGTGCAGGCGAGAAAAATGCATCCCAAATTAAGGTGTAGGTGTATTCTACTGTTTTTTCGGTGTAATAAATAAGCCGCGGACAGGAAGACGGATGGACATGGCGAAACTATAAGGGTTTCTTGTTGACTACCCTAAAACAAAAGGCGCGTGCCACATGACCGACGCATACAAAAACTATCTTTATTGCTTTTTATTAAAGGTTATTCCGGTTTGACGTGTTTGTTGTGACCTATTGCGATTTGTTGTTTAATTGTTTTTCTTTTGGTTATTTGTAACTATGTGTGGTATATCTTTTCTTTCTTGTGATAGGTTAAATTGTTGCAATAGACGTCTTCTTTCTTTATTTACTTGGAATTACTTATTTTTTACGCAGTTTCAAATCCGGATACATAAACAAAAAAAGATAGAAATACGAACTAAAAACAATGAACAGGGATGTCATGGTGAAAACAGTAAATCTACTGTTAAAACAGTAGGGTTGGCAACAGTGGCTGGGAGATCACTCCTTCTAGAGAAAAAACAATGTGCACTGTATTGATCGACATAAGTCTGTCTAGGGCGTATTTTGCCGACCCGTCCACTTCTGCATGAATTCTTTTTAAAAGCGATGTTCCTGTAACTTTTATTATGTGATGTTTATTGGCTTTAAACCGTGTTACGGGTTAAAAAGGCTTTGCGTCGTGTTCGCCATATTGCATGTATATTCTACAGGGTGATTTTGAATTCGTTCACCGTATTTTTAGGGGACATTCTTATCATGATTTAGAAAAATATGGTGCTGGTTTTGAAAAAAATTACGTGTACAAAAACCTTTTTCACCTCACTAGCTCGTAAAAGCTCTGTTTATCATTCGAAATCTGCGTGGAAAATCGCACTTTATCCGCTAGCGTGTCACTTAAGCATAAACAAACAATATCAGGCCGAAAAGTAATGAAAATCCAAAAAAAAATATGTTTTGAGCGTATTATGGTTGGCGCCGGCCAACTCAATTGTTTGTAATGGCTTACGCATACCGGACGTCAGACTCTTAAGCATTTAAAATGTATTATTAGGAAGCATTTTTAACGTTACAGTACTTCCTACCACTTTGAAACGTTGCAATTAACGTGAACACTAGAAGAAATATCAGCTAAAATTGTATATTATGTAGATAATGCATGGCATGAGTTTATAAAAAGAGTGTATTATATACAACATTATACACTCATATGGGTAGAGCATAGTTAGTCTATAATCCTATTCTAAGATCTACGTAACCTATGTTCGAGTAAATAAACCGCTGTACGGTGGTAGTCTACAAATACTATCTTGTACCATTACTGATAAATAATTAATAATATACTATTTTTCACAATAAAAATAATTCCCTCAAAATACGGTGAACGAACTCAAAGTCACCCTGTAGAGGCAACTATGCGTGGTCGCCTCTAGAAATAATAAATCATAATAGAGCTGACTTTTAATTATAAAAGCAAAGCAAAGTTTTTATGATGGAATCATGTTTTAGACGCTGGAACGTGGCGTGGCTAGATCAGAGCTATTTGTGGATGTAAATGAGAAATATGAAGAAAAGCTAGTATTTTCTCGTTAAGAGAGGCTGAGCTTTTTAAAATTGCTGGTATTGTAAGTAGTTTAGAATTATCAAAATTAAGTAAACAGCCTTTATCGTTCTTAGATCAAAGCTAGATACAAAAGCGAGTGGCCTCATAATCCTATGAATATTTTCATTAAATATACGCTTCATGCCTAGGCCATAGATAAACGTAGAGTCCAAAAACAGACAGTCCAATCTCATCAACCAGTCCACATTCGTCCACTGCTACACAAAGACTTCTCCACTTTTTTCTGTCTTTGGCCATTTTCATCCAGCCACCACCAATCATCTGCTTCTGATCATCGGCCGGCGAGGTACTGCTGGAGTGGAGAGGCTCTTTGGTAATTCGTGATTTTGAATTGCAAACCTTTAACCTAACCCCATCAGGTCTCGGTTTTTCGGTTTTTGTGTGCGTTAACACAATTTAAATTTTAGGAGAGCCAAGCAAATACCAGCGGATTAGTAAGTTGAAGTGGCAGTGGGTGTGGCATATAGCACGCAGAACTGATGGCCGATGGGGCCGAAAAGTTCTCGAATGGAGACCACATATCGGCAAGCGCAGCATAGGACGACCAGCCACAAGATGGACAGATGACCTCATCCAAGTGGCAGGAAGGCGCTGGATGCAGGCCGCTTCCAACCGGTATTTTTGGAAATCCATAGAGGAGGCCTACGTCCAGCAGTGGACCTCTTGTGGCTGAATGATGATGATGAAAGCAAATACCTACGTAACACCAATACAGACACTTGGGCAGACAGACATTTTCTCACATTTTCCTAATTGGAGACTGTGTTTGGCTACAACTTTTGTTATATGAGTTTTTTTCCCAGCCTGTATACGTACTACTGTAGGGCACAGGCCTTCTTTCAGAGAGAGAGTATGGGCTTAATTATCACGCGAGCCCACCGCTGCCAATTTGTAAGTTACGTACATTAGTGAATTAGTAGTAGCAAAAACCAGTAGCTTGCGGTGAAGGGTAAACATAATTTTACTAAATTGGCGCTTTACGCACTCTATTTCGACTCAGGGCCTTAAGTAAATTATTTTCCCATGTAAAGGAATATCCATTTTACTTAACACATATAATTTTAATCACTGACTATCGAACAGTGCCGCTTCAAAGCAAAAAAAAAAAAACAAAAAAACTCTTTAAAAATATTTAAAAAGATTTCGACCTCGTGGCGCAGCGGTAGTGCATCTGCATACCATGCAAGAGGTCCTGGGTTCAAATCCCGGCTGGGGACAAAAAAAACCCAGGTTTGGATGTTCACATGTTTGTGATGTCGTTGTTTCTGGTTCCCACGACACAGGGTATCCTAGTGTGGGGCCAGAAGCAATGGTTGTGCATGTATGTAGGTAAATATTTATGTTTATTTTTGTCAACAAATTTAATAAACTTGAATTGGAATGGAATGAATTTTTGAATGGTGGGTATATTGAACAGAAAAAATCAAAAGTCTTAGAAAAAAAGTTGTTGTAAATGACAAAGTGTAACCGGCATGTTTCAAGAATTGTGCATATTTGTAATAACCCTGTGGCGTCCAAAATATTCGCAACGCTATCGATGCGGCCATTTGACCATTTGACCACAAGCTAAGTAACCGCAAGTGCGTTTAAACCCTTAATGCTTCGTGTAATCTGGAACCTAAAAGCCTCCCGATATCGATGCAGGTAGGTAGTTGCAGCTAGAAAATCCACCAGATACAATGGGTGTTGCTCTTTGTACGGGTTAGATTTCGCAGGTATTTTGCCTAACAGTGAGGTTTGCAGACGTCAGTGGACGTAAAGCAAGGTAAGTTCGCTCACATGAACAGTCGACATCAGATTAAATCCTATCCTACTAATATTATAAGTGAAAGTTTTTGAAGATGTTTGGATGTTTGTTACTCAATCACGCAATGATGACAAAACGGATTTACATGAAACATAGCATACAGATAAACAAAGATCTAAATTGATACATAGCATACTTGATATTTCGGTAATGCGTTCCCGCGGGACGAGTTTATTGTGCGAGCAAACGTTGTGTTTTAATTAAATAAAAACCAACTTCGAAACACTACAACACTAAAAAGATAGAAATAATTTAAATAATTAAAAGTAATTATACATGTAGGTATTTTAGAGGCATAATTTGAAGTCGATGCCCAAATATATATGCTGGTCATGAAACTGGGCTATTGCTAAAGGATGGGCCCCATTAGGGCTTATTTACTGCTGTCCATTGAAGAGTTCCGTTCTCCATCTCTGAAAGTCTCCATCAGATCTTCACCAAATTACAATGGGACCAATGGGACAATATATCTGTTCGAACAAAAAAAGAATTGTTGAAATCGGTTAAGATTTGACAGAGTTATGGAGGAACATAGCAAAATAAAAAAAATATATAAACGCGTTGAATTGATAGCCTCCTCCTTTTTTGAAGTCTGTTAAGAATAGATGGCGTTGTGCAAAAATCGTATAAACGGTCTCTGTGGCGGTTCAAAGTTCGCCGGGTTAACTAGTATTTTATACGCCAGTCACTTTTATACCGATTGACAGATTATAGACTAGCTTCCAGACAAACCAGCCATGGTTTTAACAAAGCAGTTTACTTCGAATGATATTATATTATATATAATTTATGTTTAACTGAGAAGTATATATTTTTATTCTGATATCTAGTTGATGTAGTTTTTGTTTTGATTTTTTTTTTTAACTTGCGTGTATATAGATTGCTATTAGGCCTTTTGTAGTTTAAGTAGTTTATTTTGTGCACAAATATAGACCCATCTGTCTACTGCTTCTCATATACCCGAAGGTTTGCTGGAAGAAATCTCTTACAGAGATAAGCTCGCCTTTGTACATGTAATATCTTACGTAATGTCCTGTTAAATTTCTTGTGTGCAATAAAGTATAGTATGATGTGATTTTTTCTCTTGGTAGCGCTAATGTTACTCTATAGTCCCTTAATTTTCCGTGACGGAAGCAAAGGCCTGTTATGACGTAGATGATGATGATTTGATGGATTTTGAGTTTTTTTTTCCTAGATCGCCTAAAGGCAGGTTGGCAGGTGGCCAAGAGGATGGGCGTGGTCGGGAACAGGCCTTTGTCCAGCAGTCCTCTCTATTCATGGGCTGGATATGTATAATAATAATAAAGAGCGGTGGGTGGCGGAGCGGTAGAACGCCTGGCTTCTCATTCGGAAGGTCGTGGGTTCGAATCCTGGCATGTACCAGGATTCGAACGATGCTTTGTTTTCTAAGTCACGTAAATTTGTGAAGTTATAGTAGCAACACCACTCGTTAACTGTGAATGAAAACATCGTGAGGAAATCTGAGCCTGAGGTGCTCACGGTAGTTAGCATGACGGCATGCGTCGCGCGTTTTGCGGCGCTAAAATGGAAAATTTTACAACTAAATTTAAATGTACAAAGTCGCGGATTTTGACGCTAAAACGTGCGACTCGCGCTGATATGCTATGCTGAACCATGTTGTCTCAAGAAATTAATGTCGTTCGAGCGTGAAATCTGTGTAAAAGCTGTAATAACAGCATTTAATTAGATTTTTTATTAAGGCCGATAAAATAAACATTTTATTTTTTGAAAATTGAGACGGCAAGCTGACCTCTATACATATAAAGGTCAGTTTGCCGTCAACAGTACCAATTTATAAAAAAAAATTGCAGAGTTGTTTGCGAGAAGAGGGCATGCACGTAAAGATCAAGTCGCTGTCGACTGTACCTACTTTGTACCTGGTGAGGAGTCCCATATATTTTTCGAGGCGGGCGATGAATGTTTTCGTCCCAAACTAAAATATAAGAAACGGACCCGGCTATTTGAACCGAATCCGGTCATTGTGACTTATTTGAATGGAATGAAAGACTGAGGCGCGTAGGATTCTTAACCTACTACGTAAGCATACGAGGGTTTTGTTTTTTGCGTGTGTATGTATATATGTTTCTTTTCGATCACGTGAAGGCCAAGCGGCTTGACTGATAATGACAAAATGGAGCATCCAATGAAAGGTATTATCTGGTTCAAATGCTGTTAGGATACGACCTTTTGGAGTTGCGTTACGCGACAGTGATGAAGTGTAGCGTCAGAAAAACAGTTACATGAATAATATTAATGAATGTTACCGAATGATCGAGTACGTAATAATAGAACTCTACTTGAACAGTCTACAAACTTTGGGAAGCACCTAGGAAGACGTCGAAGGTAGGTACTAGAAAAAAATATAGAACATTCCACAATATCTTCTGGAAGTACCCGGAACTATATCGAAGATACTGGAAATAGAAGACTATCGAACACTCCAGAATGTATTTCTATCTCTGTCTAACAGAAAGCTTTATCGCTTTCTAGCACATAGATTATTCTGGAAGGTTCTATTGTCTCTACATACATAGGTACCTATCACGTAATCTATCTTCACCTAGCATCTAGATTATTCTACACAGTTCGACTACTCTTGCCGTCTGTAACAAATATAATTTAAAAAGAAATACTTCCGATGTAGTTGTATTCGTCACTCACGTGTCACGTGTATTAACGGCAGCGTCACTAACGGCACTGACAGGCGTCAGTTGACGTCATATGCCACTTCATTCCAAAAGGTCGTATCCTAACAGCATTTGAAGCGGATAATATTTGCAATAGGTGTATCAATAATGTCACGAACATATTTTAGGGGTATGTTCGAGTCTAAGTACTCTGGAAAGTAATGAACAAGGGACACTGACAAAATCTGATATCACAGCAAAGAAGAATGCTAAATTATATTTATATCTTTTCATTTATCTATTTTTATCGTGTTTTATTTAAAGTATATTTTATATGTTTAACTTTGATCCGTTGCATTTAATACCGCTTTCTCACCCGATTACTTTTTTGTATTTTTTTAATATCATCCATATATTTTCACACCTGCACTTAATATACACGCGTACACACCACATGAACGTTGCACAAGTTCATTACAATTTTTGTCTTTTTAATCTCCGCGGATCCAACTAACCGCAACGTGGTCTCGACAGAATAACAGATTTATGGGTAGGTAACACTCCTGCAACACGTGCTGAGTCGAATCCACTTTAAAGACTTAATACTAAAAACCAATAGCTGTTCGTATGGAATTGTTTATTACTATAACTCTTATTTTTTATTTTTATGCATGTTGTTTTTATTTTATTTTTTTCTTATTGTTCGAATTTTGTTACATCTTTTCAGTGTTGTGTAAATAAATATATTTTCTTTCTTTCTTACTAACGTGAAAAAATAAGAAATTTAATCAACTAATTATAATAGTAACTGACACATTATTCAATAATAAATGATTTTTAGTATCCTTTTTATTTTGTAAGTCTAGCATACTTTCTTGCTGCTAATGAACGATATCGCCTTACTTATCCTTCTTCAATTTAAAAAAAATGTGAATTAAAAAATGTCGGACGTAAATTAGATTGGTTCCGTTCGAGGAGGTCGTATTTATATATTAATGCTGCTGTTATGTCTGGATTTTTGATAACGACAATAAATCACTACTAAAATTTTAAACTTCAAATTGTATTTGTCAAAAGTGTACCTTTGGAAATAAAACTTTTGTTAGTAACTTAATTCCGGAATCACTTACTTGATTTTATTGACCTAAGAGTTCGACGAGATTTTGCTCTTATTGAAGAGCTTGATGAGACCTTGGTGAGTAGAGACGGACCTCGCGTCGTCAGTTGCTCTCCTCTACTCACCATGATTAAGCTCTTTGAATAAAAGTGAAACCTGGTCAGATTCTTCCTACAAAAATTCAAGCGAATGTTTCCGGAATTAAGTTAGTAAAAGTATACTCTTATTTCACAGTTCTGAAATATATAAAAATGTGCAAGCGAGATTGGTGCCCTATAAAAACAGTCTTGAGATTTTTTAGAAGTCGGGTTTTCATTTTATAATAACTTTTAACCCCACTTGCGCGGAATTTCTGTGGAAAAAGGGTTTGACTGGATATGTAAAACCGACGGCCGGCTAGATTATTCTACATTCTGGTGTACCTAAAATGCGGCTTCGAAAATGCTGAGCTCCTTAGTTTTCAGGGAAATCTTCAAATATCTTGGAAACTTTGAAGATAATTTATAAAGGCTTAGCTATCGTACTGGTAGATTTATACTTTGGCCTTTGCATCTACCCTTAGCCACCTGACGTCGGTCTCAGAGACTCTGGTGAGTTTATTTTTAAAATAATTCTGATGCTATGCGCGCGGCACAACCGTCCGTTCATGTACTTTTTCTAATCCACCGTCTGTACGCGCCACGCGCTCGGCAGCTCCAGACGTGCGCGCAGTTGTGAATTATAGGTAATTATATTTCGTGAGCGGTCTGAGTGACCGACCTCAGGTAGTTACGTTATTTTTACTACATAGTATTTATTTTTTTGAAGGTTCATAGTGTCTGAAGCAAATTTATTACGATGGCTTGAGGAATCTGATTCAAACTGCTAAAATCATCACAGTGTACCAGAACTTCCAAATGAAGATTGCAGCGACGTAGAAGATGTTCCAGTGGACCTCGTTATTACGTAATGAAATAAATCAGTAATTCTGCTGTCCAGCATGCACCACACACAAACTATTGATTCAAATACGCAAAAACCGGGGATGATCATGTTTTACAATAGCACAAAAGGCGGCGTGGACATACTAGATCAAAAATGTTCTGTTTACTCCACATCTCGAAGAACACAACGTTGGCCGATGGCAATATTTTATAGAATGCTTGACATATCTGCAGCAAACGCATACATCATCAACAAAATGAACCAAGCTCAATCATAGATTTCGAGACTGGTCTTTATAAAAAAAATGGCAGAAGATCGTATAAAGCCTCATCTGGCCGCATGCACAGTTTTGGTTTGCAAAGGGATCTTCAGTTCACCATTCGTCGAATCCTAAAAATAGAACAAACGCCTAGCACATTATCATCTAACAATTCTGAAAAGCTTGAAAAACGGAAGACTTGTTCAACATGTGACCCTAAAAAGAAGCGTAAAACAGCTTATATGTGTTTTTTTTTAAAAAATCCGAGTCAAAAAATGTGTCTTGATTGTCGCCGCAACTTGTAAAACTTTGTAAGTTGTGATTTTGTAAAAATTATGCCTTGATTGAGCCAAAAGTGATTTAGAATTTAAGAAAATATGTTGAACTGATAGTAAATAAGTAAATAATATTATGTCGCAATTAAAATTCCTACTCAGATCTCTAGTTTCCAAAGTTCCTAATTTTTGTTCTATAATTGCATATGTCTATGTTAAGTGTTGATTAAGGATAAGCAAATAAAGATTTTCCCATTGTTGAAAAACTTAAAATTAATAAAAAATATAATAAATATACATATTCGACTGTCATTTAAAATAATATATAACAATAAAATAATTAAACATAGTAAATACGCAAGCGGTCTCAATGACCGACGTCAGGTCGTAGTGTAACTGAAAAACACGTCAGGTGGCTAAGGGTTAATGAGATTATATATGCAGAGTCCAGATGAAAAGACCACTCGAACGCTGCAGTGTCTGGGACATTGTTTTTTAGATGGATTCTGCTTGCCCAGCACTTATACCATCCTGAAAGCTTAGTCGAGCTAGCCCACAAAAAAGACAAGTCAATCGTGCGGAGCCAACCAAGCCGCAGGTTTCCTCTCGATGTTTTCCTTCCCCGTTTGCGTGGGGTATTGCTTATGCAAATACTAGGTATATATACTCATGAGAAAGCAGAAGGCTTACACATCAAATTTTTGTACAAGTCACGCTTACATCATGTGCTTATAATTCCAGAGAGCGAAAATAAAGTAATGAGACTAACAGAAACTAATTAAATTAAAGCCAAAGTCTATCAGATTATACGCTGGTGGTTTCTAATTTTCACAGCTTACTTACTAATTGAGGCTACACTAGTTAAGAATAAAGTAAAATATCGGTAACGCGCTACATTTCATCTTGCTCTACAGATTCTACTAAATAATTTTTGAACGTTGAAATTAAAAAATGGCTTTACTGTATAAAATGAAGAAGAAAGAAATAATAATAATAACTTTCGCACCATACAATCACTTGACCTGGTCCAATACTAGGATACCCTTTGCTATGGTAATCAACCAGGCAAGGACAAATATATGGTGGCTCCCAGTGGGAATCGAACCCATGGCTTCTGTTTTGGTAGCTAAGCGACTTAACTTTAAGCGCCTCCACTAGTTCACGTCTGGTCTAGAATTAGCTTACATTGAAACATATTTTAGTGAAAAGAGGTAAGGGCGCCAATACACGGGCGACACACTGCAAACGATAGTGTCAACTGCAGCCGTTGACGCGGATATTCGACTCTGACATTGTCGGCGACTGCCGCCAACGCGTCGACGGCTGCAGGTGCCTCGTTTGTAACATGCCGCCCATGTATGAACGCTCTCAGTAGTTCAAGTATGGTGATAGAAACGTTCCTCAATCCGCAAGGTTGGTCCCAATTTTCGCGAATAGAAAATTGTAAATAGTTCTATAATAGTTTTCTAATAAAACATCCTTCCCGAAGGCACGGCCCCGCGTCGTCGGCTGCCGTGTACGAGTATCGACGTCTGCAGTAGGCACTGTCGTCCGCAACGTGCCGCCCATGTATGAGCGCCCTCAGTAGTCCAAGTATGGTGATAGAAACGTTCCTTAATCTTCATAGTTAGTCCCAGTTTTGGTGAATAGAAAGTTGCAAATGGTTCTATAATAGCTTCTTAATAAAATAGCCTTCCCAAAGGCACGGTCCCGCGTCGACGGCTACCGTCTACGAGTATCGACGGCTGCAGTAGGCACTGTCGTCCGCAACGTGCCGCCCATGTATGAGCGCCCTTAGTAGTCCAAGTATGATGATAGAAACGTTCCTCAATCTTCATAGTTAGTCCCAGTTTTGGTGAATAGAAAGTTGCAAATGGTTCTATAATAGTTTTCTAATAAAACAGCCTCCCCAAAGGCACGGCCCCGCGTCGACAGCTGCCGTCTCCGAGTATCGATGGCTGCAGTAGGCACTGTCGTTCGCAACGTTCCGCCCATATATGAGCGCCCTTAGTTGTCCAAGTATGATGATAGAAGCCTTCCTCAATCCTCAAGGTTGGTCTCAGTTTTGGTGAATAGAAAAATGCAAATGGTTCTATAATAGTTTTCTAATAAAATTGCCTTCCCAAAGGCACGGTCCCGCGTCGACGGCTGCCGTCTACGAGTATCGACGGCTGCAGTAGGCACTGTCATTCGCAACGTGCCGCCCATGTATGAGCGCCCGCAGTAGTCCAAGTATGGTGATAGAAACCTTCCTCAATCCTCATGGTTGGTCCCAGTTTTGGTGAATAGAAAGTTATAAATGGTTCTATAATAGTTTTCTAATAAAATAGCCTTTCCAAAGGCGCGGCCCTTTCTGTCCCCGGCCATCCTCATCCAGTCGCTGCCAGCTATCGGCCTCAGATCGTCAATCCAGCGAGCTGGTGGTATCCTACGCTGCGTTTGCCAGTTCGTGGTGCCTACTCGTGAACTCGCGGCAGTGGGCTGGTCACATCTGCCGAATAACCGATAACCGCTGAGGCACGAAGGTTTCCTGTGTTGCTGTTTTATGTGCGAAAAAGTACGATTTAATTTAAAGGCCCTCGAGTGGAGACCACAAACTGGTAATTGCAATCAGAGGCTGGATTGACAAAATCACTCGTTACCTTAGCCCACACGTAGCTGCTTTAGCCGGGCCACACAAGATGATATATTACCATCTACATAATAGCAACGGTAATTCCGGGAACTCCTCACAGAATTTAAACACACTCAATTCCTCCTTCAGGTTGTTTACGCTGATATTGCCGGTGCTGTCGCAGATTTCATTTCAATTACCGCCTACCTATTTGTCTTTAATCTTGTTTGCGTTCTGACATTTCATTACTTAACGTTTCGCTTTATATTCCATCCAATTTTCCGCAAGCTCCGCGAGCTCTTTATTATTTTTCAAGGTTCGTTAGTTGGCGTTTGTCACTTTTGCTGTCTCGCTTCTATCCATCTTTGGGGGCGTTAGGTGGAATGAGACGGGAACGTTGTTTGAGTTCATGTCACATCTCTCTTGGAACGGAGAGTGAAAAGAGAATACGAGATAGTTAAAACAAAATACAGAGCATGAGAGCAAAATAATGAATAAGGCGACATGCAGCAATTTATGAACGTTGACGATGCGAAAGAGGTTTTAAGCTCGTGGGAACGTTTGAAGTGATACATCTTGTTTTCTGCCTACCCTTCAGAGATTCAAGGAAGTCAAACGGTGTGATTAGAAACTAGCGTATAAATAGAAACAAAAACCGGCCAATTGCGAGTCGGACTCGCGCACGAAGGGTTCCGTACCATTATCTATACAACATTAGACACAAAGATAAAAAAACCGAAAAAAAAAATCACGTTTGTTGTATGGGAGCCCTTAAATAATTATTTTATTTTGTTTTTAGTATTTGCTGTTATAGCGGCAACAGAAATACATATTAATAATCTGTATAAATTTCAACTCTCTAGCTATCACGGTTCTTGAGATACAGCCTGATGACAGACAGACGGACGGATCGACGGACGGACGGACGGACAGACAGACAGACAGACAGACAGACAGCGAATTCTCAGTAATAGGGTCCCGTTTTAGCCCTTTGGGTACGGAACCCTAAAAAGTGAAAAAAGATTTTCAAGTCACCGATTTCCTACAGAACTTACAACTACAGCGACGTCTATTGACGCGCACGTCGGCCAGATCCTGAGACGTCACTGAACTGTTCTTACAACTATGGCGGTGACAAAAATACCTTGTTCCATTTTTTTTATGTTCCATACCTGAAAAGAAAAAAACGGAACCTCCCTAATAAGGCAAAAATAATATGATACCACGTCAGGAGTATGATGTAACGCTGTCATTAATTAGTGAAACCGTATATTATGTGGGGGCCTATTAGCTGGCACAAATGAACTCACGCCTTTATCCCGTAGGTGTAGCCCGAGAGCAGACACTTGCTACGATACAGATAAATATTTTCCTCTTTACAAGAAAATGTGAGGAAATTTGCTAAGTTTTAATGTATTTTAACCAACTTCAAAAAAGGAGGAGGTTATCATTAACAAACAGACTGCAAAAAAGGAGGAAGATCTCAATTTGTGGCGTATAGTTTTTAAATTTATTTTGTCTATGTTCCTTCATAAATCTGTCTAATCTTAACCGATTTCGACAATTCTTTTTTTGTTCGAATAGATAGGTATAATGTCCCATTAGTATCCTTTTAATTTGGTGAAGATCTAATGAAGACTTTCAGAGACGGAAAACGGAACTTTTCAATGAACAGCAGTAAATAAGGCCTAATGGGGCCCATCCTTTAGTAATATGCATTGCATATGTTTCATAATATAGCGTTAAAAATAAAAAAAAATAAGTAAAAAATAAGAACTGTCTTCAAACACTACAGCACTAAAGAGATGTATGGAGCGCTATGCAGCCAATCTATACTGCCGTCATAAGGAACTCTATAAAATATTATATATATATATATATATATATATATATATATATATATATATATATATATATATATATATATATATATATATATATAAAGGTTTTTGTGCTGTCGACTGTACCGCCTTTTGCTTTCCTCAAAACATAGTTACCGTAAAATTTTATTAATTTCTAAAGTAATATATATATATTTCTTTAGAAATTAATAAAATTTCGTGCACTCTACTCCGTTACGTGTATTTGTATATAATGTGAAAATTGATGTGCTGTCGACTGTTGTGTAGTTGCAATCGATTTATACTTGATGTCAAGACAGTAGAATGTAAAAAAGGTAAAAAGGCAGTATCTACATATATATGCCGCTTTTTTAATCTGTATGTAGATGTGCCTTTCCTACTCTGTGATGCCTCATGGTTATAAAAACTACGAAGGAGGCCTATGTCCTGCAGTGGACGTTAAATGGCTGATGATGATGATTATGCCTTTGCAGTTGCTAATGTTAATATTAAAAAAAGGCTTCAAAGTGTAAGAGAGCAACCTGCAACCGTCTAGGTAATTTTGACTGTTTGTGTTAGCGAGTGTATAGCAATGTATATAATTATTTCGTTATAATTTCGCTTATTACATTAAAAACTCATTTCATATTTTTTATCCAAAAACAAGACTTAGTTTGTCCTTCCAGTATAAATAGTTACAGGAACTTGCCTTTCACAAGCTATAAATGTGTAAATATATTTTTAGATACTGCCCTTTTCCCCATGACGGCAGTACAGTACCTAGTCTAATTAGTCCTAAGTCGTGAATGTTTATTCCAAATATTTACGTTATAATGGATACCAATGGTTTCAAATTTTATTATATTTATTGTAGCAAGGTACCAAGATAAAATTTTCATAAATACATGTACCAACCTCGAAAATATTTTCTTAAATATATGTACCCAGATAATATTTTTATAAAAATATTCTTTCACATGCTCGTTAAAAATGAACTGACATTTGTTTGTTACACTTTATTGCACAAAATACAAAATTTAGCACTTAAAAAACATGATTTTTTTTTCTTAGACTATGAGCAAGGGCGGACTTGTTTCAAGAAAAATTTCTTCCAGCCAGCCTTGACGTTTAATGTTAAACAGACAGCGGGAAAAGGGCATGTAAAGCACAAACAAAAAATTATTACTACTTAATTCATTTTTTTTACATACATACAGGCACATACATTGCTTCTGGCCCTACACTAGGATGCCCTGTGTCGTGGGAACCAGAAACAACAACATCACAAACATCCAAGACCTGGTTTTTTTTTTTGTCCCCAGCCCGGATTCGAACTCTGGACCTCTCGCATGGTATGCAGATGCACTACCGCTGCGCCACGAGGTCGTCGTAATTGCTACATTATTTAACATTGACATCGCAATACGGACGCTCTAACGAACACCACCGTAACTGGCTCCCCTAAAGGTTTCCGCTAGCTACCCTAAGCAGCGACCATTTCCGTAGGTATGTAATTTGCACGGTACTTACGTAGGACACGGTCAGGAAACAAGTAACTAACAGCCTCGAATTAGTTTCTGTTTTATTAGTGAAAAATTAGGATGAAATAAATTGATAAGACACCTAAGGCTGAATCAAAATATATCGTGACATTAAGTTTTTTTATGTGATTTTAATACACGTTAACCTACTTATTTGATTATTTTTTATTAGGAAGGAGGTAGAAGGTGGTTTCGCATTCCTGAAGTTTTTCAAGTTTTTCAGTGGTTTCATGTAGATTTATTAATTAGAAAATGATCAAACTCTTCAATTTGCAAAGGCACCTTCACGGCATTATGGACACAACCATAAATTGATAAATAATACCGACAGCGCTATCTAGTGATAAAATTAGCGAACCAAAGTGCGAATTACAATGATAGTACCTACGTTGCGGAGTGGGTAGAACATCGGACTCGGAAGCGAGAGACCCAGGTTCGATCCCAAGTGCGGGCATGTACCTATGACTTGCTTTTCTAAGTTATGTACATTGTGAAGTTATAGTAGCAATACCACACGCTAACCGTGAAGGAAAACATCGTGAGGAAACCTGAGTGCCTGAGCTATTCACATGCCTCAGCGCTTGAAATCGCCAATCCGCAGTGGGCACGCGTGGTGATTAAGCCCATACTCTCTCCCTGAGAGAAGGCCTGTGCCTTACAGTGGGAAGTATAGGCTGTTTATGCAATATAATAGAAAATTATGGCCAAAAAGCCAAGTTTTAACCTAACTTATTTGCTATAACTGGAATAAAGCGTCTCGATAACGAAAATGAGGAATTGCCAATTGCGGCAGAAAGTCAGGGAAGGTATTTTAAATCTTGGAATTCTTCTAGTCTAGTCAAAATAAATAGCCTAGTCAGTACAAAATGGAATTCCTCCCGGACGCTCCAAAGTAATAGCCCAGGTAACGTACCCACTAATGGGCTCTGCCTAACGAGTGCTGAGTACGAACACACGACGTCTCAGGCCTACCAAGAACATGATTTTGCTCTCAACGCGTAATCACGAGAAGTCGGAATAGGCAGAGCTTCGCCTGCCTCTAAACGCCTTCGGCAATGTTGATTATTCGTTGTTGATGAATCTTCAAATCCCGGGTGCCAACTTTCTTAATTTGCTTACTTATGATGAATCCTGAAATCGGAAATCTGCCTTACTGCATAGGGTTCCCAATATATGCGCCGTGGTGCATTGAGGTGTGGAGAGTTAGTTTTTAGAGTGTAGTAAATGCCAGCAACACTGCTTAATCTGTGGTTAGATTTGACACTTGCTAAAGTGCCAAATCAAAGCTAATAGTCTGTGCTTGTCAATACGTGGTTTTGTATTATTCGTATGAAACGTCATAAGTTAAAAAAGGGAGGATTCCTATGCTTTCGGATAAAGAACTGCCGGGGAGGCAAGAAGAATTACTGGACTAAAAGTGAAAGTGATTTCGACGGTGAAATAAAGCGTCAAGTTCCGGTCAAAACATAACCTTGGCCATGCGAATCGTGGTATGAGGACAAAGCAAAGCACTTGTGTCTTACATTTTCTGGTAGCAGAGTGTAGCTTATCTCTGTATCCAACAGTAGGTATTTATACTCTACCCATTCCGTATACTGATAATCGCCCGCCACTTACTCGTAGGCCGAACTCGGCAACTCGGGCTAAGAGCACCTTTTGTTCATTTCATGCATATTTACTGCGGCAGTGAATGCGAATATATGGCTCACCCTAAACAGGGTTAAAAATAGCTTTCGAGTTGAGAGAACGCATTGGGTTCCATAGATTGAGCCTAAGACAATTTCTTAGTTATGCCAATTAATGTCCTTGTGCAAGACGTTTTTTTTACTTATTTGCTGGATACAGGTTATATATGGCTAAACAGATAAATATACATTTCAGCTAGCGTAGGATAAGTAAGTAAATAAAAACATATCTGGGGTTAAACGAATAAATAGCTAATTAACAGGGTGGTCATTCATACAGTTTGATAGAACATGATAGTTCTGCGAATACCATTGCGCGAGTCGTTTTTGTACTTATATAGAATATTCTTTTGTTGGATATAGAGATAGGTAAGCTAAACTCTGCTACTAGAAAAATTTTGATGCAGGGAGCCAACGTTGTTCGCCAGGGGCCCATAAACGAGCGGGATAGATTGACACTCTGCACCAACAACCTTAAATAACAATAACTTAACACTAAATAATTGTATCCAGTAAAACATAAATGACTCACTCCCCAAGTCCAAAGGTCGGGATTCCTCCCGACGTCCGTGGTTAGACCGACGTCCGTGGACAAAGCGTCTGCCGGCGCCTCTCGGCTGATGTGCACTTGGAGTTGAATGCCCTAGTCTTTCCTAAAGACTACTCCAAGAGCGGTCTTCCCACGAAAGCTACTTACAAGTGCTGTGTCTTCCTTCCACACCATAAAGAAGTTAGGTTTTGACCGGAACTCTCCGCTTTATTTCACCGTCAAAATCACTCACAATTACTGACCACGTATAGTTCTTACCTCCCCTCCTCCCGTTTAAGAAACGATTACACGCCGCCTATCTGACCACAGATTCATTATATATAAAAACTAGCACAGAGTTCTGAGCACAGAATACAGCAGCGTTGCCGGCTTTTACTATTATTGTAATAATTTTTATTGAAAGAAAGTAGAAAGGAAGCTTACCCTTGAATAGATAAATAGCTAGAGCTGTCAGATAGCGTTGGCGGAAGTTAACATCCGAGCTAACAATTATATACATTTTTTTGGGCCCCTTTATGCAAAAAACCCTTTCTCTCATTTTGCCCAAACTTTCTCTCAACAGGGGGGGGGGGAGAAACACTAACCAAAGTGTGACTACTTTATCGGACAAAATCAACATTCTATGACATCAACACAACCTTTATCAATGTAACGAAAGAACCAGAAAATATTACATTCCCAAATTGTTAAATAAATATTGGTTTTTGTTAGACCAGAATAAAGCATAAATAAGCACTTTGAAAGATAAATTAAAGGAGATTCTGTTGAAATCGGTCAATATTGACCTGAACGAGTCTTGAATACTGTGTTTAGGACTCGTTTAGCCAATCTAGTTAATTTAAAATAGGTAGAAGAACTTTTTTATTGTGTACAAGAAAATAAATAAGTACATAATATAATTAGGCTGACTTGCAGCACTTTCTTGACGTGGCTTGCATAGCATTTAACTAAAATTCTTCATACAAAATTCGATTTCACTAGCGACTTGAGTGACGTTTAAGAGGTGGTGCGGATCGGGCTTGGTATAGTTAAAATATATTCTTTTTGTTGTACTAACCCGTGCTGACGAAAATTAAATTTAGGATTCAAGTCCCGGCATTGGTGGAATTTTTAGCCTCTAAATAGGTGTTTTAAATAGTTAAAATAGTAAAAGCTATAAAAGAATGCATGGAAACCATAAGTTATAAGAGCGCAATGCCAACGAAGTGCACCGCAGTTTGGCGACATTTGTAAAAATTAAAGGAAAGGTTTTTAAATGTGAACAAAAATAATTTAGTGTTAACTCCTACCAGCTATTATAAATGTATTTAAGATGGAACTTGACACAACATTGACAGTTAAGCGCGCGACTCGCGTTGTCATGCAAATTTTGATGCAGAAAAATAACTTTGAAAATAGTGCGAAGAACACCAGTAAGCAACTACGAGTATTTAGTGGCAATCTTTTTCAAACCTACCTAATTATATAAGTCCATTCATGGACTTAAGCTTTTTTGTAAATAAATGATGTGATTTGAACTTTGAAAATATTTCCACCGATCTTTGTAAACTGCTTTGTAAACGTTATGAACGGCATTATTTCATCCTAGAACAAAAGTTGCACTATTTCGGATATGTCAAAGCCGATCACGATTCACGATCTTGGTACACTCGGACCGAGTGACCTATTTTATCTACTAAGATGCCACTCGTATCGTGTACACCCGGCGATCGTAGAACAAAAACTGGCTGTTTGCATCAGGGTACCAAGATCGCCGGTATGCACGAAACGAGTACTATCTAGAAATGAGAAGTATGTCTGGTGTCACTTTGAATGACAGGATACGCAATAGTTTGATTAGAGAACGTTGTGGACTGAAAGAGGATGTAGTGACTAGAATTGAGAAAGGAATGTTGCGTTGGTTTGGACACGTGGAGAGGATGAAGGAAGAAAGATTGACGAAACAAATATATGAAGCGAATGTGGGTGGAAGGGATGGCGGATATACTTTGACCAAATAGGGGATGTATTAGGAAAGGCCAAGATAAAAAGTACCCGAAACCGGCGTGCGTGCATGCAACGACTAACGAATGTTGAGCAAGCGAAAGTGATCTATCAGGATTGTGGCAAGTGACAGTCCCTGGTCTCTGCCTACCCCTCTGGGATACAGGCGTGAGTTTATGTATGTATGTGTATGAGTACCATCTTGGTAGCTAAAATAGTTCAATCGGTCCTAGTGTTCTAAGATCGCGAAAACGTGGCTTTAACGCATTCGAAAGAGTACAACTTATTTTCAAGGACGAAATAATTCAGTATATTCGGGAAAAAGTTTCTAGGGAACAGTGGGTCCACTTCCACTTTTCGCACCTTGCCCCTTTAAGTGGATTGATTTGAATACTTTAACACAATATGTACCTTCACATGAAGGTTTTGTTGAAAATGTAATGCGAAATGGGTTGCGTAAGTGTTTTTCGGAGTATGTTTAGCGGCGTATTGTAGAAATGTGTATATTTAAAGGTCGAGAGAAAAAAACGTTTCTGTGAGACCTTTGTTAGCTAGCGTAAGTGCCTAATATAATTATCTATTATAAGTCTGATTCACAATCTCAAATACGTCAGTAGATAACTGTTCAACTATAAGAAGTCCACTGCTGCACATAGGTCCCTCCATGGATATCCATAAAGACCGGTTGGAAGTGGCTTGCATCCAGCGTCTTCCTGCCACTTGGATGAAGTATTTTGTCCATTTTGCGGCTTTTGGTCCTACGCTGCATTTGAGGACATGTGGTCTCCATTCGAGAGATTTTCGGCCCCATCGGCCATCAGTTCTGCGTGCTATGTGCCCCGCCCGCTGCCACTTCAACTGACTAATCCACTGGGCTATGTCGACGACTTTCTTTCATCTACGGATCTCATCATTTATTCGATCTTGCAGAGAAATTCCAAGCATTAACTGTAAGTTACATATAAATGTTAGTGCCTGTCACTTACAAAGTTAAAAAAACCCCTTCGGTCCGTAACGACCAAATATCAAAACGCCATGATTTCATTCCCATAAAGCCTGAAATCTCAAATGACTTTGAAATTTCAAAAATGAAATTTCAATTCGCCTTAATTCAAAATGCCTGAAATACGAAATGGCTTTATACTCTATTGTCTGAGAAAACAAAAGATGAATGATGTACAGTTGCGATCAAACCCTATCTTACAAAAATAATTGTATTCTAGCGAAATAAAATGCAAAGTGTAAGATTTTTGTTTCCATTTTGCAATTTTTATCGGTACTAATAATTGAATGAATTAATTATTAATTTAATTTATTAATAAATGGATTTTTTTTATTATTCGTAGTGGTGTAGTATCATAAATAATGTACCAACATTTACTAGTTTACTAGTTGCAAACAAAATTATATAAACTCTATAACTGCGAAAAACACTAGTCTGAGAATAAACTCCACTAATTGACGTGTTATAAAACTTCAGCGTTTAAAAAGTGTCTCTGAATTTTGCTCAAGAAAGTTGCTAAATTAAAACTTTCCCAACTTGAACAAAAACACCATTCCCTATGTAAAATTAAACACCGACTGTGTGCTGATCCAACCAAAGATAATTTAAATCGTAAGGCCTGTCTTGGTATACAATATTAACCTAACGTAATTGGAATGCAAACAGTTGAAATATCACGTTTTCTCCTTCCTAAAACTGGACTTTCATGTCTGTAAAGGTCTGGTCATACTACACATACTGCTGCAATAATAGCATGAACAGGGTAAAATTATTCGTAAGAATCATGCGTGTAAACTGCATAAACAAACAAACATACACACATAATACACATAGATAAATTCACGCTTGTATTCTAGAGGGGTCCATATTGGCTCAACTAAAGTCTAACTTCCGAAAATGATCTTACTAACGATTTGTACTCCGAATGATCACTCTTCCGAAAATTTTGGTTCCTAATGTTTTCGTTCATACAATTTCTAGTACTACCGACGAAGATCATAACACTCTGGGTTCCGATTTTTTTTATTACTAATATTACTACTAAACTAATCTAAACTCCTAAGTGTTTTTTACCATAATGTTGTCATTCATAAACATGTTTTTCATAATATTGTTACTCATATTATCGATAAGTTATAATTCTTATTTGAGGGTAGGGTAGGGGATATCTTTGTTCAGTTGTTTTGCCCAGATGTCTATTTCGGTAGCAACACTGACCAAAAAGTACCATAATTTGACTTTTGGTTGGTATGTTTAGTTCCAAAGTAGTGTTTTTTTTTGTAGTTTTTACATGTTCTAACCTAACCTAACCTACCTACTGTCCAGATGTTGATTTCGGTAGGAACACTGACCTAACAGTACCATAATTTGACTTTTGGTTGGTATATTTAATTCCAAAATAGTGTTTTTTGTTGTTTTACATGTTCTAACCTAACCTAACCTATCTACTGCCCAGATGTTAATTTCCGTAGCGTCATTGACCTAATAGTATCCTATTCTGACTTATAGGTAGGAAGGTTTCGTTCTGAAAACAGTATTTTTTTGTTGTTTTTACATGTTCTAACCTAACCTAACCTACCTACTGCCTGATGTCGATCTCGGTGATTTTAGAATAAAAACAATTCTACTAACAAATAAATGATTTCGAATAATAGTGTTAAAAAACAGTTATTTTGAGAAAATATCGGAAAACAAATAGTAGTACAATAGATGTTTATTGTTATAATCGAGGTAGGAATCTTCGGTCAACTTTGGCGCACCCATTCTAGAGAGCTAGGCAGAGACCAGGGACTGCTACTTGCCACGAACTTAACATTCATTAGTCAGTGCATGCACGCACGCCGGTTTCGGGTACTTTTTATCTTGCCCTTTGCTAATGCATCCCCTATTTGGTCGAAGTATGTCCTTCCTAAGACTAGACATTAATGTCTGTAAAGGTATGCTCATACTACACACACTGCTGGAATAATAGCATGAACATTACATGCGACAGTAAAACTATTCGTAAGAATCATGCATGTAAGCTGCATAAATAAATTGGAAAAACATTTTGTTTTGTTTTGTTTTGTTACGTACTTTCGGGTATTAAACACGACTGGTACTAAATTACCTACGGGTTCTATTCGATACAGTATAAAAAGTTATAATTACTTGTCTTTTACAGCTCTATGCTATTGATTTGTACATAAATTTACATTACAAGTTTGGAGCTTTTTTGTCCGTTTTTTCTCCAAATGTTCTAGATTTTGAAACGGACCCCTAGTTTTTCTTGTAACGTTCAATAAGTCACAGTTTCTGTGTTACTTTCGATAAAATTTGTTTGACTTTGCCTTAAACTCAAGCCTGTATTCCGGGGTAGGCAGAGACCAGTTTACCACTCGGCACGATCCTAACAAGCCTATTTCGCTTCATCAACTTTCACTGGTCGCCGCGCGCCGGTAAGACGTAAGTATTTGAACTTAGTCGCCTTCTACGAACACGAAAGGAAATGGAGTGACGCTATTCTTAATCCGGCGCCACACGGTGATTCCGAAATGAAATAATTAATCGTGGAAGTTTTTTAATTGAATCGGAAGTAAAGAAGCTGTTTCCAAGTTGTGCGTTATATTAATAACACGGTGACACATTTAATAGAATACCCCTTAAGTATCTTGATGTCGAAAAGAACCAATTTAGAAAGGAATCGCGTTTTTATAAATAAGAAGGTTAATTAGTGATGTGAACCGGATCTAAATAAACCGATGATAAACCGGTTTTTTATAAAAAAGATATTTTCTGATACTTTTTGGAATATTATTTGTAGTGTGGTCGGGAGCCAAGAGAAACCTTACATTGGATTTTGAGATGATATTACACTATGGGAACCTATTTTAATAGTAATCGCTGTTTTCCAGTTTAGCAGGCTGGTTGTGAACCAACTTCACTTTAACAATGCGTTTCCATTACTTTTCATAAGTAATAAGGTTTTTTTTTTCATAAAAACGAAGAAACCTACAAGTACAGAAAAAAAACCGTTTTTTGTAAAAGTATTTGTAAAATACAGGTGTAAAATTGTAATCTGTTCACATAACTTCTCTTAATTTTTATCCTAGCCCGGCTCGCTGCTGGTCGATAGTTGGCTGCCTGCCTAGATAAACTGATTACAAATGTAATTTTCTAGCTGGGTACTTGAGATTGATTCTCTGTAAGTTGGTATGTAGCCTACCGTCTACCACCTCTTATTCATCACGACCAGCCAAAGCATCTGATATCTCACACAGGAGAGAATCTATTTGTTGGTAGGTAATTAGATATCTGCCAATATTTAATCCACAAAAGTTAAGGCATCAGAGTCTCATTTTGGAGAGGATCTATCTGTTGGGATTATAAGGGTCAAAGCCACACTTATGAAACCTCAGCTGAAATATTGTAGAAAACTTTTTTTTCGGAAGAAACTACCCGCTGGGACCACGCCCTAACACACACAACGACCACACAAAACACAAACGTTAGTCGTATAAATTGAGCGTTTCATACATATTCAGTAGGTTATTATTTGATATTAAATTGTTTCGTAGAGCGAATTTCTATTGTATGTACTTAACGCGTATTTAATTATGCTAATACGAGTAGGTTAAGGTTTTGTCTCGGTGGCTCTTGTAATTTTCACTTAGACTGTATAATCACAGTTAATTCTCAACATTCGGGTCAGGTTATTTGACTTGCTATAATTTTGTGTGTAGGCAATTTAGGCAGACGACGAGGCTTGAATGCTCACTGGCCTAGAATGGGGGTTATTACGCAAGTATCATTGAAGGTATTATGAGACGCGGAGACAGCTTGTAAGGTCAAACTTGTGTCTAGACATACGGCAGCGTGTCAAGTTAACCTCCTTAGTCGTGACCTTGAGAATAACAATTGAAAGCCATGGTTATTTTCAAGCTAAGGACTGCAGAGTTTAAAGTCGAATAAATAACTGCTAAAGAAATAACAATCCAATCCGCGGTGGGCACGCGTGGAGATTAAGCGCATACTCTCTCTCTCTCTCTGAGAGACGGAATATGCCCTACAGCGGGACGTATATTAGGTGGCCTATTTAAATAACAATAAAAAACTGAAATACAAATTAGCCAACCACCCCACTGCTTATCATTTAGGCTACCGCCGCAGGGGTACTTAGGTTGGTACCCCAACCTAGGTTCCTCGCAATGAGGTACATTGTTGAATTTGGGTCCCGCCTGCTTAGTAGTTAATGCTTAGCAGTCGGGTTGCTGGTTATTTTTTTTTGTTGGCAATATGCTGAGTTCATAAAGCCTATGACACTCGCGCGAACAAACGACTCGATTAAGACATTATTTGTCAAAATCTGTCTATTTGTTAAGGAGTCATGAGGGAACATGGAATCGGACATACATAGATACGACCTATATTTATTTAACGACCTCGTGGCGCAGCGGTAGTGTATCTGCATACCATGCGAGAGGTCCCGGGTTCGAATCCCGGCTGGGAAAAAAATAAAAATAAAAAAAAAACGTACATACCTACGATCCAAATACATTACACTCCTTTTGGGGTTCGGCGCAGTCAGGTAAAGAGCCTAACCGCTGAGCAATAAAACTAATAAGCAGGCGGATGCAAATAGCATTTTTAGATTTCCCATACCCGCTATAGTTTTAAACGATACTTATGGGCTAGACGCGAAACAAAATCCCTAATTTAATTGTAGGAAGGTACCCCAAAAAAAAAATACTTTATTTTACCGTTTTGTCTGTTTATACTTTAGTATTGAGACATTGGTAGTAGGTTGGTTTATAAAACTTTAAAAGTTCTTAAGATGTAAATTGGCCTCAAAAAATCTAATATTGTATAATTGTTTGTCCATGAAACTTAATACCTTCCTCTCTTCAAACCTACATCGCAGTAGAACTGATAGCTGTTGAACTGTAATTCAGTATGTCTATGAAACTCTATGCCTTCCTCTCTTCAAACCTATGTCGCAGTATGTCTATGTATATATCAAGTTCGCACTATGCGTAGTCATAACGCGACTTAGTCCGTCAAGGTACCCCAGTTACAAAGGAATCGCCTAGAGTTTTATTCGATAGCGAAACATTTTTCTTTTATTGTTACGTTGCACGTAGTAAGCCCAGGTCTCTACCCCGCCTACCCCTCTGAGACACAGGGGTGAGTTTATTTAATGTTTCTTTTATAATTACCAGGCGTGCCCACCGCGGAATGGCAATTCCTATCCGTCATCATTATCATAATCATATAAGACACTTGGTATAAACCGAATCCACTCAGGTTTCCTCAAAGCTTTTTTCTGAACAGTTAGCGACTAGTATATCTGAACAAAAATTCACACATATACCTAGCAAGGATTTTTTTAAGCAGGATATACACGTCCCATTGCAGGGCACAGGCCTTCTCTCAGAGAGAGAGAGAAAGTAAGGGCTTAATTACCACGCGTGCCCCCCGCAGCTCAGCAATTTAAGGCATTGTCTTATCTTATACACACAGCATTGTCTTAGCTTGTAGAATATTCTCGAAATAAGATCACCCGTAAACATGTTAGCTACAATCTTTCCCTCGAGTTAGCCTTGAGTTGAGCGAGGCTCTTCAAGTCAGTAACAATGTAGGGAAGTTACTGCGGCCTTGGGCCCTGGCAACACGAAAGGGACGTCGGGTGAGGGCGCGGAAAAGACGCGACACGTTGCATAGAGTTTGCGCCCTCGCCCCGTCTCTTCTGTGTGGGCTTCATCTCGTCCCTTGAGTACATTTTGTATGAAAGTGTATTGGAAGGACGACGCGCCTTTTCCGCGCCCTCGCCCCACATCCTTTCTGTGTGTCCAAGGCCTTGGGTAGCTCGTTTTACATGCGGTTGAATCCAAACGGGTCGGGGAAACGTACGGTAAGGCGATTAGGTCGCGTTTCGCGTAAGCCTTTATTTAACAAGATACGTGTATACAGGGATAAGAGTGGGTTTTACAGTGAGATGTCGAATACCTCCGGTGAATATGTGCATGTTTTAAATACGATAAATTGTAAATGCCTACCAAAATAGATAAACTGTTGCTGTATCGTGTTTACATAAAAATGTTAAGCTCCTGCCAAAATGGGTTCATTCTAACCTAAGTTTTTTTTTTCTACACCACTCCCATGTAGAATTTATTATAATTGTTATTTATTATAGAATTATTTTAGAATTTCGTAAGTGCTTGTATTTTGGTATAAATTTCAGTTACTTAGTAGGTGCATAATCTCACGCCTATGCCCCGGTGGGGTAGACAGAGACCAAGTGTTGAAAGTTGCCACGACCCTCTTTCGGTCGCTCGGTCGGTTTAGTCGGTCAATAGAATGATATTAGCACGGCAATAGCTAATAATTGCCACTATTTCGTAGTCTGCTAAGCAATAGCAGTACAATGTCATTCCAATGGTATTTTTATGTAGCCTATATAAGGGTGATGGTAGCAAAGCGGTAGAATGCCGGCTTGTTGTGGGTTCAAATCGCAGCACGTACCAATGACTTTGTTTTCCAAGTGTGAAGTTATAGTAGCAATAACATTCGCTGATGTGAAGGAAGGAAAACATCGTGAGGAAACCTGAGTGTCTGAGGTGTTCACATACCTCAGTTCTTGAAATTCCCAATCCACGGTGGGCACGTGTGGTGATTAAGCCCATACTCTCTCTCTGAGAGAAGGCCTAAAAAATATAAGCCTAGCCTGGCCTGTGCCTTCTCACAGAGGGCGAGTGCGTCACGATTGTTTCATTGATATTATTGGTAGTTTACTAACCAATTGCATTCCAGTGGTATAACCCTTGCAACTTAACTCGGCGCCTCGTACGATTTGATCTCCTTCGCGACCTGTTATCTATTTAATTTGCGAGGGTAATACCATTGGAATAATATTTTAATGTCATTGCTATTCAGAATACGTCAAATAATAGCCACTATCGTGCTAATAGCATTCTATTAAACAGCTATATGTTTATTAGACTCTGGCTTCTGTTTTTTTTTTTATATGTAAATAGGGCATTTTGTAAATATCAATGTTATTTGGATAGTACCTATAATTTTTGCACGTATTACGTTGACAATCTTTAATTTGTATTGTAAATACAAATTTCGTACTCCAGGATTTGAATAAACATACATATTGTTTCGGTGAAAATTAGTGAAAACTATATTTTGTACAGTCGTAATTAACCATAATTGAATACGTAAACAATATCATTAAAATGGCACACGTAATTAGGGCAGAGATCATTTATTTACCAGCACTCATCAATAGTTGGATCTAATTATGAGCCTTTCCATTGAATTCAAAGTAGAGAATAAATAACCTTGTACATAAAAACATGAAATCGATTTAAGTCCTAGCTTATTGACCCTGGGTTCTAAAAAGATTTTTAAATAAAAAATAAAAACCGACTTCGAAACACTACGGCACTAAAAAGTTAGAAATAGACGAGTCCCTTATAACCATAATTTACCCTACTTAATTCGTTGCTTTAAAATTTGACGTTCTCAATTTCCAACCCCGAAAGTCTTCACCAGAACATCACCAAACTACCTTGGGACTACTTTTGCGCTATTTTATGAAACATACGAATTTTACTAAAGGATGTGCCCCATTAGGCCTTATTTACTGCTCTCCATTGATGAGTTCCGTTCTCCTTCTCTGAAAGTCTCCATCAGATCTTCACCAAATTAAAATGGGACCAATGGGACCTTATACCTGTTCGAACAAAAAAAGAATTGTCGAAATCGGGATTTGACGGAGTTATGGAGGAACATAACCAAATATATATATATATATATATATATATATATATATATATATATATATATATATACGCGTCGAATTGATAACGTCCTCCTTTTTTGAAGTCGGTTAAAAAATAGCTATCACCATCAATTAGATTTATAATTTTTTGCAAAATCTTTTGCAAAATAATTTTGTATCATAAAAGGTGTTTTTAAGGTTCCGTATCCAAAGAGGGAACCTATTAATAATACTCCACTGTCCGTCTGTCTGTTTGTTTGTCACCAGGCTTTATCTCATGAACTGTGACAGCTAGACACTTGAAATTTAAAAAAATATGTATTTCTGTTGCCGCTATAACAACAAATATTAAAAACAGAATAAAATAAATATTTAAGGGGGCTCCCATACAAGAAACGCGATTTTTTGCTGTTTTTTGCTCGATATTAATAACGGCAATAGGTAGACGCTTGAAATATTTAAATGTTGTATAGATAACGGTACGAAACCCTTCGTGCACGAGTCCGTCTCGCACTTGGCCGGGTTTTTCCATTTGTGCTGAAATTACTGACGCTACTTAGCCCCGGGACGCCCCTTAACGTGTGACACGTTAAGGGGCATCCTGAACACGTGTTATTGATTAGTGTGTATTGTAGCTGCGAATAAAGTTTTTCATTTTTACTATTGTATAAAGCGAGGTAAATATTTAAAGAAAGCGACATGAGGTAAAACTCTATTAGTGTGGCGAGTAATTAAACTTCTCAAAGATGTTTTAAAATTTTGTAGCTAAACTGGGCTGTGCTTCTTTTATCTTTTTTATTACAAAATATTGCTATGGAAAGGGCTATGCTCGGAATTTCTCTACGAGATCGAATCAGAAATGATGAGATCCGTAGACGAACGAAAGTCGTCGACATAGCCCAGCGGATTAGTAAGTTGAAGTGGCAGTGGGCGGGGCACATAGCACGCAAACCGATGGGGATGGGCCGATGGGGCCGAAGAGTTCTCGAATGGAGACCGCATATCGGCCAGCGCAGCGTAGGACGACCAGCCACAAGATGGACAGATGACCTCATCCAAGTGGCAGGAAGGCGCTGGATGCAGGCCGCTTCCAACCATTCTTTTTGGAAATCCATGGAGGAGGCCTATGTCCAGCAGTGGACCTCTTGTGGCTGAATGATGATGATGATGATGATGATACAAAATATTACCATTTGTCCTAAAAAAAAACTAGGAGTAATTTTGTATTTGTTTTTATTATTATGTTCGCTTGTAAGTAAGGAAGTATCTGTCCCAAACTCTCTGGGCGATCTTGTGGGACTGTCACTCAGTAAGAATGGTCCATAGGCAAACTTTCTTGCCAGTGTTGCCCAATTATGAAATAATCTCTACTGAACAACCTATTTAGAGGCTAAAAATTCCACCCATGCCGGGACTTGCACCCGCGACCTCCGATGTTTCCTCACGATGTTTTCCTTCGCCATTAGCGAGTGGTATTGCTACGATATCTTCACAAATGAACATAACGTAGAAAACAAAGTCACAGGTACATGCCCGCACTGGGAATTGAACCTGGGTATCTTGCTTCCGAGTCCAATGTTCTACCCATTAGGGTACCACCGCTCCATTCGCAATTGGGTATTTGACAAAATATCAAATGAGTTACTCTTAAAACGGAATTTTGTATGAAAATGCTGGTTTCTGACGTCACATTTCAGAGCACTCTTTTTATGTTTAATCTATTTAAAAATTGTAAAATTGTATTAATTGACTAAAAGAGATACATTTTCCGAGATATTTTGTAATTTTTGTTTTAATCGAGCATATAAAATAATTTATTGTTGATCGTGTCGAATACCGAATTATACGCATTATACGTAATATTGAAGAATGGTAGGCATTTACTATCGTATTAGGGCAAAGGGTATAATTGGAATAAGTGCAATAACGAATTTATAATTATAATAAAAGAATACATCTATTTGTCGCAGCAAAGTCTAACAATGTGACAAGGTAACAAATTTATGAAATTAATAACAGTAATAAGAGTCAAAGCTCAGCATTATGCAACACACTACGACACTGTCATTTTCATTGCTAATATTATCATCATCAACCCATTACGTCCCCACCGAGGGGCACGGGTCTCTTCCCTGAGGAAGGTATAGGCCATACTCCACCACGGGGGCCAAGTCCGGATTGGTGGAGGCTTGTAGACTAGTGGCTCGTCTACTGTCAGAAGTTGTCAAGCCGCCCTAAGGCCTCTGACTTGGCTTAACGACTGCCATCTATCGACGGCAGCCGGCACCAACAGCTTAACGTGCCTTGCGAAGCACGGAACCGCTCGGAAAAATGCCACTAGCGTTAGGCATAGACGGCGACCCATCCATGCACTGAACGCGCCCAGTGTTGCTTAACCTTCGTGATCGTTTAAGATCACTCAGGCAGCCGGGGCTACGAGCGATTCGAGCTAATATTATAATACTCTCATTTAATTAAATAGCACCAGCAATGGTGGTCAAGACACTACTATGCATCATTTAGCAAAATCAATGGTATTTGTTACTTAATTTACTCTGTTACATTCTATCTAATCAGCCACTAAACAGAGCCTGTTGGGCATAGGCCTCTTCTCTTTCACGCCAACCCATCCGGTACCTTGCCAGTCTCGTCCAATGTTGCTCAGCCGCTTTCACAACGTCGTCGGCTCACCGGGCCCATGCCTGTATGCCGGAGGGCTAGGCAGAGACCAGGGTTCGCCACTTGCCACCATCCTGACATACCTATTTTGCTTCATGAACATTTATTGTTATTATTTTTATAATTTACACTATTTTTGAAGATAATGTGATGAAGGTACAAAGTGACCTTTACGGAGAAGCCCCAAGGGTATTGGCTTTTTAGTGTTACGCGTAAACACAAGGGCACGAAACATTTTGCCGAAAAACTTTCACGCAACAATCTCCGCCGAAACCCCGTTAAGTTAACGAGTTTGTTTAACCAACAAATATTAAGATTAATTAGGTTTGTAACCCCTGCAGGCTAATCTGCGCTTCGGATCGTCGACAACAAATAGCGCCAGCAAGATAATCTCAAATTGAAAACTTGTCTTCTGAAAAGGTTACGCGCCCCTGCATTTTGGCCATTGTTGTCGGCTTGGGCCCATTACTATAGAGTAGGCTGGCACAGAATAGGTACCTTCAATAGGCCCTAGAGCCTAGTAATGCCCTAAAGGCGTCATTATACTGGACGCGAAGTGCGCTAAACGACCGCGCCGTCAGAACTATTCTTGAAAATTATTAGGAATTTTATAGCATAGGTGTATGCGATGAGAACTTACATAAGTTTTCGATTTGCTGCAAAATTATATGCTACGTGAAGTTAGCATATAATTTTTTCAGTTGATTTTTTTTGGGTAAAATCGCCAGAACAAGTAGTTTTAAATTACAACTCCAGTGATCATGGGATTTAAGCCATCGTATGAACGTAACTTAGGCTTCTGCCTGCCACTTTTCTGTGTAGATTCTTTTGTGCCTTCCTACACTGTGTCATTATTGTCTAAGGAAGTACTGAAAGAAGGCTTTTGTTTCAACCTGCAGCTGGTAATGAGGGTCCCGGCAAAGTATCGGGGAAAGGAGCCATTTTGACGGCGTTGGCAAACGTTCAATCGCCATTTTGTTTTGTAGCGTTTTCAGAATTAATAAAGCGTAATTTGGAAGAGGGCATTCATTACTTTGCTGCAGCAAACGAAACTTTTAATTTCACTAAAGTATTATTAAATTAGATCAAAAGGATTCTTAAATTTATAATTTGCAAAATAAAAAATTAAGAACTCCTTATCAAGAAGACGTTACACTGAAGCACTCGTATGTCACAATATAACCCAAAAAAACGTATTAGATTGCGTTTTTTTCATTGAAATCTAAACGTTTTCTAAAACGCTGTAGATGCATAAAAACGCTTCATACATTATAAGATGTTACGTGCAACTTGTGACGTCATAGTTTAAGTCCAATTTGTACAGCGCCTTTTTGTAACACGTGACTAGAATGACTTTTTGATGGGTCACTTTATGAAAAGTATGAGCAGTAGAGAAAAAAATTAACCACGGTTATTTATCTTTTAGCATGCCCTCTCCGATTACCAAGTTCTCCATTACGCGCACTGAATCCAGAATGACTCTATTCCTTTGTGATACCTATGCACTCCAATCCCATTGGACTCCTTTTTTTTTACTTGCTGTCGCAAATGGACAGACAGACAGTTAAGAGTCCGCGTATCTCCACAACTGATCAGCAAAGATCTCTATCCAAACCGGTTTAAATTAAGATCATATTCAACTGGAATAATATTCGACTGCACTGAACTGCAATGTTAACTATATGTGATACATATTACGCCTCATATCTATACAAAAAGATGAAAGTTACGTAATGAAGGCGCTGGTACGTAAACACATCAGTCACTTACGAAATTTTAAAAAAGAAAACAAAACATTAATACATAATAATATAATATAATATAATACTTTATTGCACACAAGACATATAACAGGGCATTACATAAGAAATAACGTGTACACCAACATTGGTACATATTAAGATTTGAACCTATGACCGCACGCATTTTTCATCTTTGCACTGACACCGCAGCAATGTATATTGATCTGAGCAAAATTGGACACCCATGCTTCCGGGGATCCCTGATTTAATATTCCGCGACAAAGGCCCAGATAATGGGGATTTCCTCACGACTTATTTGGGCAGGACGTGGTCCCTTATGTCCCAGTGCTATACTTTTTCTTTCTACTATCGTTTTGTACTGCAGATACGCGAGCTTTTTTCAGTCTGGGTGTATTTCCATATTATTGATATCCTTGCCTGGTTACCATAGCACAGGGCATCCTAGTTTGGGACCGGGACAAGCAATTGTGTTGTGTGGAACTTATTTATTTATTTAATAAATGCGGCTGTTTGACATAGACATCTTTATTCAATTGATAATTCGGATACAATAATTAAAATTCACAATTATCACAATAATTACAATTAGCACGATAAACATTAGTTCTACTGACTGCATGCTAGGTAACCGTTTGGCGCGTTCCAGCCATAAAATGTTCGTAAAAAGACGAATTATAAGATTTGTCAATTTCTACCCGACCAGTATGTTTAAAAAGAGCAATAAAACTGTTCAGAAAAGTGCAGAAACAGTGTGGGACGAACGATGCGCCAAGAACTTCCCTGGCGCTTCTCTAACAAAAATATAAAGCTGTCTTTTGATAAATTTACGTGATCAATTGTCCATGTCCTTTTGAACAAAGCAGTTGCTAAGGGCACAGTTTTATGGACAGACGAGTGCCAAACTCCAGTCCGCGCTTTATTCAATATCCCATCACTGATTCCTATTGCTTCTTTTTCCGTAACTTGTTACGGACAGATTTTGTCAGGCCTTTTCGTTTCCGGAACAGGGAACGGGGTTTCCGTTCGTTGCCTGGCCAAGTGTGAAATTGCGTTATTTATTCTGGAGGGGCCCGCGGCGTTTCGGGCCAGATTAAAAAGCCGTTAACGTAAAATTAAAACGGTGACTGATGAGGCGGAATGATTGGGTGTAATAAGTTAGCCAAGTGAGACCGTATTACGCAGACAGATTCCAACCCGCATTACGACATTTGCGATAAGAACGCTTTTTTTTGCATTTCAATGTTACAATGTTTTTGTTCAGACGTGTTTAACTTTAGTGATAACAAATATACAACGTTTGAAGAAAAAAACATTGAACAAAACAATCTTAAACATTTTCGAATATATTTGCATAACATGGTCTAATTGTCAGAAAGAGGGGGGAAAGAAATAGTGATAATGACAGAGTTAGCAGTTTTTTTATTATGAGTTTTAGATGTCAACAACTTATGTTATGATGAATTGTACTTTTTGGTGTTATGGAATATTTAATGTGGTTATGTAAATGGCTGTTTATTTAATTTCTGGTTTTTATTTTTCTTCACCATAGACTATTTAAAATGCCTCTGAGAAGTGTTTTAAGGAATCGTGTTTTTATAAATAAGACCGGAAATATTTTGCCAAATTGTTTTTTAGATATTGCAGATGAATCCAGGTCTTCGCTAACTAGTAACGCGTCATTTACATGATAGTTACCAAATACAAATTTTAACAGTTTCTTATAATTAACAAGTTCCACAGCAAGTACGCTTGCATGTTCTATAAATATTTGATTAAAAGTTGTGCAATCGAATCCGTGTGGCACAGGATTAAGAATAGCGTCGCTCCATTTCCTTCCATGGATGCCGCAGAAGGCGACGCAGAAGAGACGGGCAGCAGCGTCTTCCTGAGATTCCAACCGCATACTGCGATCGCCAACCCGCCTGCCAAGCGTGGCGATTATGGCAAAACCCCTCATGGTTATAAAAACAAAGAAAGAGGCCTATATCCGGCAGTGGGCGTTAAATGGCTGATGATGATGATGATGATGTGCATTCGAATCCCATGACTGTATGTCATTGTGTACCAATGACTGTGTTTAGTAAGTCACGTACATTTGTGAATTTTGTAGTAGCGTAGCATAATAGCACTCTCGCTAACTGGGTAAGAAAAAATCGTGAGGAAACCTGAATGTCTGACGTGATCATCAGCGCTAGAAACTACCAATCTGCGGTGGGCTTACTTGGTGATAGTATTTTTAATGATTCGCGATGCTGATACAGAGTTATAATTTTATTATATTAAACGGGTCTAATAAATGATCGCGAGTTAAGGTAAAATTTAACCAATAAATGATCGTGATTAGACCCGTTTAATATTGTATAACACTTGGTGATGGAGCTCATACTCTCTCTCTGAGAAAACACCTGTGCCTTACTGTAAGAAGTACATATTATATAGGCTAAAAGGTTGTGAAGGCTTACAAATTGCTAAACGGGACCCTAAAAATGACAGCCCATTTGAGACGATGGACATAATGAGATGACACAAAAAGGTCGCAACGTCACTTGCTTGATTTATTACGTTTCGTGATTGAGACATGGTGGATTAACATCAGGTGTTCTCTTTCCGAAGTGTGGACTTCGTCGTTTAGAAACCACATGTTGTTTTGGAATATGGAAAATGTAGAATTTGAGTGCTTTTTTCCTCTGGGTGTGTGAAGTATTCTCTATGTATCTATATGTATCTCTATGACAATGAACTATTAAAAAAAAAACTACCTCGGATCTTAAAACAAGGACATTTCCATGTAGAAAAAGAAGAAGAAAAACATTTATTTCATGCCACGTAGACAAGTAAATACGTACAGAAAATAAGGCAGATATAAGAAAAATGCAGAAAAAATGTGAAGCTAAAAGTGAGAAAAACAAAGGCTAAGGGTACAGTGGACGTACTCTGTATGTCGATGCAGCGGAAAAAACCCTCATGCTCAGTATTAGAATATTACATGTCGCTAATATTACATTAGATCGGATTGAGAAAATCAATATTTAAAGAAAGAAAGAAAAAAAAGAAAGACATTTATTGGGATAAAATAACACATCACAAGAAAAAGAGGCATAATAAGTAACATAAACAAGTTAATTAAAAATAAAAAAAATGTGTAAAAAAAAATTTAAAAAGTGTGTCACCCAAATTGAAAAATAAAACTTGTCAAGTGTCTTGAATGCAAATGTTTATTCAGAAAAAAGAGACTGTAGGCTAAAGTAGTATGGAAATCATGCGATACAGTGAAAACAAGAGCCATATTTGAAACTAATTTTTGTCAAAAAATATTATCGAGTCGCCTTTTCTTTTTTTGAAATTCTGGGTAATGAATATTAATATAACTTTAATAATAAATAACTTCCACACAACACAATAGCATCTGAAACTAGGATACCCTGTGCTGTGGAAACCAGGCAAGGATATCAAGCTGTGGAAGTATTGTGAAGCGGATGGCTTCCATTGCCGTGACCAAACTATTCTTTCTTTTTTCTTTTCATACTTTTATTGTTGAAGTTCAACGATAAACATATTTAATTCCGTTTCTATTTATCGTAGCAGTAAATTTTCGGTCATTTTTGGCACGATGAGCGACTCCGTTAGCAATAAAACGCCTATAAACTGGAGCAAAAATCTGAATTCACTAAAATGTGTGAATACATCCAACCGAGTAGCCTAAAGTTTTTAGTTACTAAAATTAATCACTATCACGGCCTACTAAGGCCGTGAAAACCCGGCTATAGCGCGTGAGATACAGAATGACCCTTACAGATCGAACTGGATCTCCAACCGCTACTGCGCATTTCTACTATGGCCTTCTAACCATTTCTCCAAAGAAAACCCTCTCATATTTGACCCTTTGGATTGAGATACAATCAGTGTATAATGTACTAGCTATCCGCCCCCGGCCCGTTCGCGTAATTTGGGTAAAGTGAAGGGTCGCCCCTGAATAGATGTTTTGACGGTGTTGATAAATGATGTTTTTTTATTTAGGGAGAATTGGCGTGTCGTGAATCGTTCACCTTCGCTTTTATTTTGCTGTTTTTTTGCGATTATCTCCGGGTCTATGTTGGAGTGATTTCATTTCTTGTGACTTTCCTGGACGTACCATAATTAAATATTCATTCGTGTGAGAAAAATTCCGCGCGAATGACGTAAAAATAATGGAAACCCACGAGAAATGAAAATGACACATACATACTTTAACTCAGGTCGGTATATCAGAGGGATAGGCTGAGGCCAGGGGATCCTGACAAACCTCTAAAAATATATTTTTATAAACGTAAGTTTCCACTTGTGGTAAGAGTATTCATCGATTTTGTCGTTGCACTTTCATTGCAAATTGAAATGAGGAAACAATACTGGACTTTAAGGCACTTATACATGGAGGCGTCGACATATTGTCAGCGTCGAATATGCTGCAGTTGCTACACGTCGACGGCTGCCGTCGACGTGACAGCTGCAGTTGGCACTATAGTTTGCAACGTGCCGTCCGTGTATAAGCGCCCTTATACTCAAAAATACTCGTCAGTCGGCAATCTCGAACTTCAGTTTACCGTATCTAAATAAACAGCGAAGAGTTGCCAGTTGCCAAGCAATCGCATATTTCGCCTAGTTCGCGGTATTTATAGCCCACTCAGAAACAATTTGCAGCATTAAATCAATTATCCAGAAAGGCATTTAAGTGCATCCCATATATCACGGCAGCTTGTGCCAACAGCCGACTACGGGCTCTTCCCTCAAGAGCCACTAAAGCTAAGTAGCTAGCAAGAGTGAAAAATATGGATATTGTCTGTAGACATTTTGCTTTATTCTATTTGTTGAGAATAAAATTCTTTGCGTGGATTGTTACTAAGATTTAATAATGTAAATTGAACTACTTGTAGTTTATGATCATGACTCAAACTCAACAAGGTGTTAATTCTTAACTGACACCGGACCGAAAGCAACGCAAACTTGACACTAGAACGAACAACTTCATAAAAAAATGTGTAGCATATATTTTTTAGGTTTTTAAAATACAATAAATATTAGCACGCAATGAACGCGTAACTGTCCACGTTCCTTTGGCTTGGAGTATGTATAACCACAGGTATAACGTATGCATGTAGTATTCTCTATCTACAAACCAGGCGCAATCTTGTTCGAGATCTAAATGTTTGTAATACATTGCGCGTTGAAATTTTCCAAAGGAAAGACTGAAAATCTCGATCTATAAATTATAACAGATTTAGTGGTAATATTGTGAATGATCCGCGCGGGGTATTCAAAAATAAAATCACCCAGTACTTCAAAACGTAGATCTGCATGTTTATCAGTCGGGTTTTTCGTACTTAAGATAACTGTTTTTAGGGTTCCATACCCAAAGGGTGACCCTATTTCCCAGAGTCCGCTGTCCGTCCATTCTTCCATCCGTCCGTCCATCCGTCCATCTGTCCGTCCGTCCGTCCATCCGTCTGTCACCAGGCTGTATCTCATGAACCGTTATAGCTAGACAGTTGAAAGTTTCACTGATGACGTATTTCTGTTGCCATTAAACAACGAATACTAAAAACAGAATAAAATAAATATTTAAGGGGGGCTTCCATACAACAAACGTGCTTTTTTTGCTCGATGTTAATAACCGCAATAGGTAGACGCTTGAAATATTAAAATGTTGTATAGATAATGGTACAAAACCGCACTTGACTGGTTTTTTTTTACATACCCTGCTGGTTATTTGTATCAATCGAATAGCTCCGTTTAGAAACATTGAATTCACGCCACGTGCGCTATGTTATCTAACAGCGATTTGTCACGAACAAAATGGAAAAACTATTAAACTGCGAGTGTGATGCGACTACGATCGGCACTCGTCACACCTTGTGGATTCGACAAAAAGGAATATGGCTATCGGAAAACACAGGACTGGTAGACAAATTTTATTTTTGCAGTTTGCCAGTGCTACTATTTGGTAACATCATCATCATCATCATTAGCCATTTGACGCCCACTGCAGAACATAGGCCTCCTCCGTGGTTTTCATAACCATGAGGGGTTTTGCCATAATCGCCACGCTTGGCAGGCGGGTTGGCGATTTTAGCCGGTTTGTTTCATTGTATAATAATATTTTAAGATATCCCCAGTCTGTAAAAATAGCACCCAGTTTCTTACTGCAATCCAAGAGATAAATCGACGCGCAGACAAACGGTAGGCTTAGTATAAGGCTACCGTTGAAAAGCCAAAAAGTACATTGTAAGTGTCATGGATTTCTCTTTTCCTCCAGCTCCGTCTTCTAATGGACGTTGGCAACTTTGTCTCCGCTTTACCGGGATAAAAGTTCACTGCTATGGACCAAATTTCATCCATGTATCACTGAATAAGTTGGATTCAAAGGGTTACGAACGAGAGGGTACTACGGCGTATCAATCAATAATTCCGAGAACTCACGTTCACCATTTATAAGAAGAATATAAGTTATTTGGGACATGTGCTTCGTAGCGAACGATATATTTTTCAGGTTATCACGACTTGCAAAATTGAGAGGAAGAAGCGCGCTGGTAGAAAAAGAAAATCATGACTACGTGACATCAGACAATGGACTGGTGTTGCCAGCGTCGCGAATCTATTTCGCTTCGCAAAGAGAAGAGAGGAATATTGGCGGCCAACCTCCAGTTGTAGACAGGCATAGAAAGAAGAAAAATAATTACTGACGTCCGGGGCAAATCCCTTAAATGCGTAGTTGTTGAACAGAGTCATATGATTATAGTAATGGTTGTTTTTTCACACTATTAGTAGTCTACTAACCAATCGTATCCCAATGGGCCGACCTGTACAACTTAACTCGGCGCCTCGCGCAATTTGATCTCCTTCGCGAGAGATGCCTATTTAATTTGCGCGGGTTATACCATTGGAATGGCATTGTCATGCTATTGCTTAGTAGACTACGAAATAGCGTCAAATAAAAAAGAAAGAAACCATTTATTTTCGTTGCCACAAAAGAACACACATAAAAAAATATCAGTGTTTGTCGTGCTAATATCACTCCATTTGACAACGGAGCGCTTATAAGGCTCTACACCTCGGATTCTCATACATCGACAATATTTTTATGTGTTGTTTACAACTTTTAAGCAGTTTATTTAGGGATCCGTACCTTAAAAGGAAAAAACGAATATGATTATTTTCTTGTCCGTCCGTCTGTCCATCCGTCTATCTCTCAAGACCCTTTATCTCGGGAACGCGTGGAGGTATCGAGTTGAAATGAAAACCATATACACAAGTCAACAGTCCCTTGAAGCTGTGAAAAAATCTAACTTCTAAGCTAGCTTCTATTAAGTACCTTATATCTCTGTAAATTACTGGTGTTCAATAAAGTGTTATCTAACATCTAACCGGCCGTTTATCCGTACGCTGTTTATACGTTTATTTCGACTCTAGGGAAACAAAACTTATAGGGTACATTGCGTTGACCTAGAACTATGAAATTTAGCAAGTAATATCGTCTTATAATACTATAAGTACAGTGAAAAATCTGAAACTGTACATTTGTAATCACATAATTAAACAAATTGTCTACGAAATTCGGGAAAGGCTTGGAAAAAACTGCGAGACTCGACTCCTGAACTATTTAAAATGTTTAAGTACCCACAAATTTGTACGGAACCCTCGGTGGGCAAGTCCAACTTGAGCTAGTCCATTTTTTTACACTGAGGTATTGTTTTTTTAACAGGAGATTAGCAGATTAGTAATGTACGAGAAACTGGGAGTTAGTGTCAAAATTTTAACAATTTTCAGTATTTTCACATTTATGATATCTAATTATCAAAATATTGATTGAAATCCATGAGGTGAATCTAAGTTTACACTTAATGAGCCCGATAACGCGAAAAAATCTGTTGTAGATGCTTTATTGAGAATCCAAAGCAAAAACGTTATTTCCAAGCATACTCAATCTAGACGCAAGAAATACATCTTTTTGTCTCGGGAGAATACATCAGCTGAATCAAAATGTGTAGGTAAAAAGTCCTTTGGAAAAATTTTGCTTATAAACCCACCTACGTGATTTCATAGCGGCAAGATTAGCTGTCAGTCCCGTCACATTTGATGAAGAAGCAATGGTTTACGAAAATTGTTAGTTTTTATGCTACCTAAAATAATTTACGCAAAATAGCACCTTATTGCACAACAGAAATTACGAAACCATTAGCCAGTAACCAATTACCATGACCAAATGAGTAAGCTATTTCTTTATTTATTTAATATCGCAATAGGAGCTTACAGTTTCCCAAAGCGCCCCTATTGCTATGACTGCGTACATAATAAGCCTTATTAATTACTTACATAAGACTAGTGTAATCTTAGTTCAAACGCTATTTTGTTAATAGAGTCAACAAAAATGTCGATATGTTGGACCTCTGCAAGAAAACCGTTGAGAAGAACAAGTGCCTTAGGCGTCGGTTATCAGTAACCACAACTTGTGCCACTAAAGAAATGATCTGAAACCAGCCGCCAAACATTGTGGCATCTCGGTCTAATCATATCGCGAAGAGCAAGAGAATGCATTGCTTAGCGGCTTATTTTAAATAGTTTCTTTAAGGGCACAGGTTATACATACATAAGCATACGTTTTTATTTCGAAGTGACAGTCAGAGAAGTCCGCTGCTAAAAATTATATCCTGATAAACCTAATAGCAAGTGGCAGTCCCTGGTCTCTGCCTACCCCTCTGGGATACAGGCGTGAGTTTATGTTATGTTATGATAAACCTTAATACATACTTGCATTATATATATTGACTATATAACGCTTTCTTTTACAAGAACCAAATAACAACGCACTATTCTGAGCAACGCGCCTAGCACGGCCTATTTGTACATTAATGCTGTGCCCAGATATACCTACAATGGCAAGTAAACAAGAACAATATAAGTAGTGACAAACGACAGTTACAATACCGGGCGCTGTGGGACGCGAACAATTCGTGAACTTTTGGCAGTTTAACGCTCTCCGGGGCACAGCGGGTGGGCTTTAACCCGGTTGACCCTTTATGCTTCGCCCCTATGTTTAGGTGAGTAAAATCACCTGTATACACCATGCATTTTGACTGGTTTAAAAGCCACAGTAAATTGAACTTGCCTAAACCACGGCTATCGAATACGCTAGTTTGATTTCTTTTTGGGGTTCCGTACCCAAAGGGTAAAAATGGGACCCTATTACTAAGACTTCGCTGTCTGTCTGTCCGTCCGTCCGTCCGTCTGTCTGTCACCAGGCTGTATCTCAAGAACCGTGATAGCTAGAGAGTTGAAATTTTCACAGATTATGAATTTCTGTTGCCGGTATAACAACAAATACTAAAAACAAAATAAAATAATTATTTAAGGGGGGCTCCCATACAAAAAACGTGATTTTTTTTAAAATGCAGAGCGCCTTTAGAGCGCAATAATATCTCGACATAAACTTGAACCTTTGAGAACTGTTAGCACCCAGCTAGTCATTGTTCTGATAGACGAAGGGGCAGTACTAGTTACTCACGATTTTTTTGAAAAATGTATCTTAACTCGAAACAAGATTTCTCAATTTTGAAAACCTATTTAGAGGCTAAAAATTCCACCCATGCCGGGACTTGAAACAGCGACCTCTGGCTAACCGGGATCGCGGGTTCAAGTCCCGGCATGGGTGGAGTTTTTAGCCTCTAAATATGTTTTTAAGATTGTCCTCAGCACGGGTTAGTGCAACAAAAAGAACATAAGATTTCTCAACTTATTTTTATATATATTTTACATCTATACTTCAAAATAAAGGTCTAAATACATTGCATTTTTAATTACTTCTTACACAACAATGGCTCTCAAACCACCTAGATTTCAGCGTGATAATTGGGTATTTGACAAAATATCAAATTAGTCACTTTTAAAACGGAATTTGTATGAAAATACTAGCTTATGACGTCACATTTCAGAGCACTCTTTTTATGTTTAATGTATTTAAAAACTGTAGTAACAAGTAATTGACTAAAAGAGATAAATTTTACGAGATATTTTGTAATTTTTGTTTTAATCGAGCATATTAAATAATTTTTTGTTGATCGTGTCAAATACCGTATTATGATGACAGCAGAAGGCCCTATTAATTGGCTGGATAGATAGATAGATAGATGTTTATTGAAAACCACCACAAATTAATAGCGGAAAGTGTAAGAATTACCACCGGTGTCTGAATTCAGAGTTTCATTAATAAGATAGAGTTTTGAGTTTTCATTATTACTTAAAAACCCGGCCAATTCCGAGTTGGACTCACTCACGAAGGGCCATCACCTATATCATCTATACAAAATGTGAATATTTCAAGCATCTACCTGTTGCCGTTATTAATATCGAGCAAAAACCGGCAAAAAATCGCATTTGTTGTATGGGAGCCTCTTAAATATTTATTTTATTATTTTTAGTATTTGTTGTTATAGCGGCTACAGAAATACATTATCTGTAAAAAGTTTAACTGTCTAACTTTCACGGTTCATGAGATATAGCCTGGTGACAGACGGACGGACGGGCGGACGGACAGCGGAGTCTTACCCTTTGGGTACGGAACCCTAAAAAAGACGTACACTGTGTATCTTTTTTTTAGTAACGTAGTAAAAGTAAACGATAATTAGATATAGTTTTAGCGAGATCCAGCGATCAGTGGCCAGTTTCTTTCAAATGCGTAATGTATAAGGACGAATTCCAAAGTAAGAAAGGACTCGCTACCCCCAGCGGAGTGTTGTCAAGAGATAAACTTTCGTTGTAGCAACGTTGTACGTAGAAAGCAAATTATCTATATTTTATTTAATAAAAAAGTACGTAAAGAAATGAGAAAACAAAAAAAACAACATGCTTTATTCAGTTCTATTTTATGTAGAGAAATGTCGCTTGAGGCAAAACAAGCCACGTTTTTACGTCAACCTACACTACAGGGTGACATCGAAGATGTTAGAAAAAAAATTAGAAGGACAACTAACCATGATGTAGAAACATAGTTTAAAAACAATGTGAGTAAAAACATTTTTTTATCCAAGAAATCTTGAATTCTTTTCTTGATTAACAAACGATGTCAGCACGAAATACTGGCAGCATTTAAGTGTTGTTGCAATTTCAATAGCAACACTGTTGAATAAGAAAAGGGATTGGACAACTATTTGTCTCTCGCAAATATAATTGCCGTCTTTATTGTATGACTTCCTACATTAACCATGCTATATTTAGTTTTCGATTGAGGTATATAGAGTAAATTCATATATTATTTACTTACTCAATAGTACATTACTGCAGCGAAAGAGGCATTGATGGACGATCCTGGAAATGTGGGCGTCAGTGAGTCCATCAATGCCTAGTTGTGGCCAAAGCTTGTATATGATTTTTCTCTAATAATGATAATGCGCGGAAATTAAAACTAAGTAGTACTAAGGCAGAACTTTTTCTTTGAAAAATATTTTTCTTTCGATTTTGGCGGTAACAAGTTTTCTACTACAAGTGGCGTTAAAATAAGTTCATCGCAATCATTTTCATCACTTGAACTCATTCTGTTAAATTCAATAAACTTTCAAAATCAGCCAGTAATTGCCAGCCAGATTTAATTGGCCAGTACAGCAATTTCGATTTATCTCGAAGAAGGTTGTCGAAATAATGCTCAAATTTCCAAGCATATGTGAGAAAACTCAATTTAAATATAACAATTAATTAACCATGGATATCATCAAGTGATTAAAAAGCAATAATTTTAAAAGCCCAACTCGAATAAAGATTTCGTTAAGCAAAAATTATTATCGATAATATTTTCCTGCTAAAGTCTTCATCAAATATTTTCTACTTTCAAGAGTATGTTAGAAGTAAAAGCAGCAGGAAAGAACAAAGCAATGCGGGAAATAAATATAATATAAGAAATATGCGGAGGAATAAAAAATAACACGTTATCATCTTTATTTCTGCTGCCAGTAGCAATAATACTGGCACTCGTAGTAAAAGTTTCTTGTAATGTGGCGCTTTTTGCATGTTCAGAAGGTCGTTACTCGTTTTTTATTGTTTCATACGTGAGGATATGGTAGCAGGGCGGTTGGAATGTCACTCTACGAACGTTAACACGTTCGCTGCTGGTGAAATCTTTCACACAGCTTTGCATCTCCGTGGTCATAGTTGGTTAGACCTGAGATTTCCACAGTTAGCCTCGCAGTAATAATAAGATAAGGATAAGAATATTTTATTTCCAGATACCTTACAGTATTGATACAATCTTTTAATAAAACTAGTTTATGAATCAACATTATTACATTAGTTTCTGTTGCTGTGCTAGGCTTGACACCTGTATTACAGCAAGCAGTGCCAATTCCCCAGTGAAATGAGTCAGTTTGTGTGTGTGTGTGTGTGTGTGTGTGTGTGTGTGTGTGTGTGTGTGTGTGTGTGCGTGCGTGCGTGCGTGCGTGCGTGCGTGCGTGCATGCGTGCCTGCTTATTTACATTATTATAGACAAAAGGACATAAATATTCAATGAATCTTTGACTAAAAGAGGTGTAGAAAAGGCGTTCGAATTTGCAGACTTTATAATGTTTATGTTTTGCTATTACAAAGGGGTCGAAAATCAGCTAACAATGATGTTTCATTATTATATCATGCGGAAAGAGTTAGCGCACTGTCAGGGCTTCGCAGAATTTATAAAGTTCATTGTACGTAGCAAGCGCTAAGGTATGTAAATACCTCAGACACTAGGGTTTCCTTACGATGTTTTCCTTTACCGTTAGCGAGTGGTATTGCTACTATAACTTGACCAATTTACGTAACTTAGAAAACAAAGTCATTGGTACATGCCGGGATTTGAACCCACGGCCACCCGAATGAAAAGCCGGCATTCTACCGCTCCGCTACCACCGCTCTATCTCCATGGTCATATATACATACATCACCTGCTTGCATACTTAGTAGTCACATACATTTCAAATACCCAACTTAAATTAGCTGACAATGTAGTGGCAGTATTGATGAATGCGTGCCTCATATTCGAGAAGTCCGTGGGTTCGATTCTAGTATGTGCCAATGACTTTGTTTTCTAAGTTCTAAACGTTTGTTAATTTGTAGTAGAAATGCCACTCTCTAAGTCTTAAGATTGTTCTTACGTGGAGCATGTTGTTTCGCTCGCACAATTTAACATTTTAAATTATTGTAATAAAATCAGTAAACTTTTGATAAATGTGGTCTGAGGGTTTGATGCATAATTAAATTACGGATATTTTAAATATATTTCTGTTTTCCGATGCATAGTTTTTAATTAAGAAAAAGTTGTCTCAAAAATTATTAATTTTGGAATCAAATCTTCTCAATGAAAACTTAGTACAGGATAAGAAAAATATGCCTTGAATATCCACCAATCCGGACTTGGCCCCCGTGGTGGAGTATGGCCTATACCTTCCTCAGGGAAGAGACCCGTGCCCCTCGGTGGGGACATAATGGGTTGATGATGATGATCCGTAATTTAATTATCCATCAAACCCTTAGACCACAGTCATTTATCACAAGTTTACTCATAGTATTACAATATTAAAAAATGTTAAATTGTGTGAGCGAGACAGAATGCTCCACGTAACAGCAGCCTTAAGGAAAATATCGAGAGAAAACTGAGAATATCGAGTATTTGAGGTGTTCACAATTCACCGATTGTACGTCAGCGCTTGACATCGGCAATTCACGGTGGCTGGGCGAATCTACTCGAATTGTCGCTAGTAGATCATTTTTCTCAACAAGCTCCCACACTTCTCAGCACAACAGTAATGTACTAAATATACAGTTATTGACGTTACAATATGTAAAAGTGTCAATCAAATCTAACTAATATAGGAAAATAAAAAAAAAAACACTTGTTGCGCTGACAACGATGGACTGTGACGGCGACAATTTCAAGTAGATTCACCCGGCTACGTCTGGTTATTAAGCACATAATATATTTGAGAGAAGACATGTACCATGCAGTGGGCCTTTGGCCTTTGCACCTACGTAATGAGATGATTTGTACAGCGTCCAGTGCACCTTCACTCACCCTAGATGGCTGAAGTGACCACTCGGACGCTGCAGTGTGCTGTGCTAACCAGGCAAAGACAAGAGACCATTTATCATAAGCAGCCTATATACGTCCCACTGTAGGGGACAGGCCTTCTCTCAGAGCAAGAGTTGGGCTTAATCACCACGCGTGCCCACCGCGGATTGGCGATTTCAAGCGCTGAGGTATGTGAATAGCTCAGACACCCAGGTTTCCTCACGATGTTTTATACCATTTATACAAATTGGGAATGCCAGCGGGAATAGATTCCAAGACCTCTGTTTGTTTAGCTAAGAGTATTAACGATAGCTCGTAGCCCCGGCTGCCTGAGTGATCTTAAACGATCACGAAGGTTAAGCAACACAGGGCGCGTTCAGTGCATGGATGGGTCGCCGTCTATGCCTGACGCTAGTGGCATTTTTCCGAGCGGTTCCGTGCTTCGCAAGGCACGTTAAGCTGTTGGTGCCGGCTGCCGTCGATAGATGGCAGTCGTTAAGCCAAGTCAGAGGCCTTAGGGCGGCTTGACAACTTCTGACAGTAGACGAGCCACTAGTCTACAAGCCTCCACCAATCCGGACTTGGCCCCCGTGGTCCCTCCTCTCAAAAATTCTAGGGATCTTTTCGTCTTCCCAGTTGAGTTATATTAAAGGTAGCAAAACTTTTTCATCCATTTAATGTCATGCTTTGATTTGGAGAACAACGGGAATTCTACTCCGGTTCCATTTTCAGACAAGTAACATTATTAAAATGTCTTCTATTCTACTCCCTCCGTGCTGCCATAAGCATTTCGTATCTCTTTGTTTCAATTTTGTACGACGCTTAGCGGTTTGAATGACATGAAAGATATCTTTGGATTTTGTTATACATTTCCTCGGTTTACATCGGAACTCACAAGTTTGTAATAACAAAACATTGAAGACTTTTAGGTAAGCGACTTCGCAAATCATTACTTTCCACTTTTCGTTCCACAGATTTCATTATTTATTTAGGCATATCAGTTTCCTCGATTTCGTTCACATGAATATTTAATCATATGTGGGGCGGAAAACAATGTAAATGTGATTATGCTATGCTAGGTCATTGGCGTTAAGGATACGCATTTGTAACATAAAAATCCCGGCCAAGTGCGAGTCGGAATCGCGCACGAAGGGTTCGCGATCCCTAATCTATACAACATCAGACACACAGATCGAGAAAAAACGGCAAAAAAACACGTTTGTTGTATGGGAGTCCCTCTTAAATATTTATTTCATTTTAATTTAACCATTTATTTTTATAGCGAATATAGAACTAAATATTCTGTGAATATTTCAAGCGTCTGCCTGTTGCCGTTATTAATATAGAGCAAAAAACGGCAAAAAAAATAATTTTAGTGTATGGGAGCCCCCCTTAAATATTTATTTTATTCTGTTTTTAGTATTTCTTGTTATAGCGGCAACAGAAATACATCATCAATGACGGACAGACAGACAGACGGACAGTGAAGTCTTAGTGACGGGGTCCCGTTTGGCACCCTTCGGGTACGGAACCCTAAACAAGCATTTATTTGCAATGAATGTGTAGTCAGGATTGTGGCAAGTGGCAGTCCCTGGTCTCTGCCTACCCCTATGGAATACAGGCGCGAGTTTATGTATGTGCGTGTATTTATGAATGTGTCGTACAACTGCGAACAGGAGGCGTGCTTATCTTTAAAACATAAAATGTACATAAGTCGGCGATTGTCATTGGCTCCTGCATTAGGTACTGTCGACAGCACGTCAAACTTTACATTTTTGTTTTAGAGTCGCTCGTAACGTAACTAACTACAGTGCACGTGTGAAAAGGTTCATGATGTATAACCTGTCTCTCAGGAACCTAATTAAACCAAGAATTAAAAAAAAAGCATTTGCTCTGTGATTACCACACAATTTTAAATAAACATTTTATAGAAATCTTACAATTTGAAATACTTATCTCGGTCGAATAAATAAAGCGCTCTTGCCTCTGAGATTGCTTAGTACCCATTTAAAGATGCGGCGCGAAACAAACAGAAAATTGCCAGTGCTCAAGAGCTATCTCAGAGGTAAGAGCGCTTTATTAATACCGACCTTATTGTTAAGAGCACTGGGAGTTGTTATTGTTCATTTGTCATGCATTTTTTTTCGTAAAGCAACGAACGGCGTTTCGGAAATGATTTTTGTCTTCTTGTCTTCGGTTTTTGTAATTGAAGAAGATTTATATGATTGCAAATATTCTCCAGTCAATGTGGTGATGCCTTTTTGTGTTTTTTAACAGCGTTTTTAAATGAGTAAAGGGAGTCCTTTTGCCGTACCTTCCTGCAACAGCCTGTAGAAGTTACTATAATGCCCGGAATATTATCATTCTGAACTAACATTTGATATCTCCAAGTTGAGCAATCTTGAAATACCAGTCCTAAAATGCTAGTACCTCTCTCATAGTTATATTCAGAACCACTTAGTTGATCATGTTTCGACAGCTGTGGCAAATACTTATGACTAGCTGGGCCCGTTCCCAGTTCTGGGGCACATAGCACGCAGAACTGATGGCTGATGGGGCTGAAAAGTTCTCGTATGGATAGGAACATATCGGCAAGCGCAACGACCAGCCACAAGATGAACAGATGACTTCATCCAAGTGGCAGGAAGGCGTTGGATGCAAGCCGCTTTCAACCGGTCTTTTTGGAAATCCATGGAGGAAGCCTATGTCCAGCAGTGGACTTCTTGTGGCTGAATGATGACGATGATGGGCCCGTTCCTGTAGCGTTTGATGAAAAAAGCGCCCGTACCTCTAAAGTGTTCCGTTTCGCTAGTAAATTCTAACATTTTTGTTAGTTGTAAAAATATGAACATACTTTTGACAAATTTGGTCTGAGGTTTTTGAGGCTCAGACATTTTAGATATATTTTTGTTATCACTTACTTCGTTTTTGATCGAGAGGCTACTAAGATATAAAATAATATTTACAATAACTGTTTATTTTCTTTAAGAGAACTTAACATATTTTAGTAATAACACATAATTATTTTACAATTTCAGTACAAACTCTCTTTTTAAAAAACGCTCTATATGAATAATATAAAACAACAAAAACATGTCTTTAGAAGTTGCAGTAATTTAATGCCTCGGTTCCGACCGATATATTAGGGGTTTAAGTATGAAATTGCCGTTTTATTGCAATAGGTTCTTTGAATTGACATATAATCTTCATGGTTTGAGGTTTTCGAATGAAACTTTTTTCAAATGGTTTCTATGATGTTCTTTTTTTAAAAAATGTGAAAAATCTGAATACCGAATTTCAATTGTTTTTGTTATTCAATTTAGATAAGAAAGATGGATACTGCGAAAATTCGAGTGATTATGAGGCACCCATTTTTCGTATTTTTTTATTTTATTGATTTGACGCAAGTGAGTCAATATTGTGGGTAAGGTAACGTTAAACCATGCCGCTAATTCCTGGGTAGTTTGACTAGGGTCGGCTTCCACTATCTCTCTTAATTCATCGTTATTCACCTGTGTGGGCGGTCTTCCTCGTGGCTCGTTCTTTAAGTCGAAATTTCCATCACGAAAGCGTTTAAACCAAAATCGCACGGTGCGTTCATTAGTAGACCCCTCTCCAAACGCAGCATTGATATTGCGGGCTGTTTCTGCCGCGTTAGTTCCGCGTCGGAACTCGTATTCAAAAATCACTCGAATTTTCGCAGTATCCATTTTTCTTGTCTAAATTGAATAACAAAAACAATTGAAAGTCGATATTCAAATGTTTCACATTTTTTAAAAAAAGAACATCATAGAAACCATTTGAAAAAAGTTTCATTCGAAAACCTCAAACCATGAAGATTCTATGTCAATTCAAAGAACCTATTGCAATAAAACGGCAATTTCATACTTTAACCCCTATTATATAGTTGAATCAATTAATTAAAATAAATTAAATTATATAGTAGAGTTTAAGAAGCAATCAATGTATTTCATGTGTATTTCGAAAAATTAAAATGATTTTAATGTTTTAGCTTATTTTGGTTGTTTCATTGTTGTATGCGTTGTTTTACGTTTTATTTATTTTAATTCGGCTTTCTGAGAGAAGTGCTGTGCATTGTGGTGGGAAGTGTATTTCACGGAAGTAGAAAATGATATATTTTCATAGAACTATTTTATTTTTTATTGTATTTTCTATTTAAAGTTTGTGCTTGGGCAGCGATGGACAAAGTATATTGATGATAACGAACATGTATAAAATAAAAAAAAATAACTTATTATTTTTGTTTTGTGTCAGTGTCGAATATATACCCCTGAGTCAGATGTCACTTTACAAAACCACCGCATGTAGGTGTGTAGCACTTTAGCTTCTGCCTGAAACGTAACATAGAGAACGCGAAGATAAACCGGTTAGGAACGTACTGTAACTGGATCAGCGTCATATTTACTGTAGCATGTCTGCGGGCCTAATTGACTTTATCGTATGCTTCGTTAATTCATTGCGCAAATGGAACATCGCGTACTCGGACGAATATTCTACATCTATTACGAATATTCTATATAGGAAGTTAGTTGTACAGGCTAAAATATTAGTGGTTTGGTAGCCATGGCTATGTAATTAGCAATAAAAAAAATGCAATTGAACCCGAACCATTCTTATAAGACACAAGCATTCAAACTTTGGCCGTTTCATCTACGTAATGAGATGATTTATGCAGCGTCCAGTGGCACCTTCACTCACACTAGCATAGGTGGACCACACGGATATTGTTTTTTAGATAGAGTAGGCTTGCCCAGCACCTATACCACCCTGACAGCTTAGTTGGCCTAGCCAACAGAAAAAGACAAGTCAATACATGCGGAGCCAATCAAGCCTCCTCACCATGTTTTCCTTCACCATTAGCGTGACTATCACCACCTTTTATTTTTCGCAGCATTGTCTTTCTGAGTAACCACTGTAAGTAGGCCAAGCTTTGATAATATTTATCAGAAAATATTGTGTTTTTCAAGCCATGGTACAAGACTTCTGCATTGCTAAGGCAAAGTTTGAAACGGAAACATTGGGCTTGCTGATGCGAGTTGCAAGCTATGAGGACTCATGTGTGTGCGTACATTCGGTTGAATGTAAAAGTAGTTCGGCTGGAATGTTTTAGGCCAAATGCCAGAGAGTTTATTCGGATGACCTGGGACAGTGGCATGGTAGAACAGGGCACAATCCCGTTAGTTACCTAAGTACGTTCGACAGCAGGTCAACCATTACATTTTTGTTGCAATGTCATGCTTAACGTAACTCATTAGAGTGAACGTATGTAAAGATAGGTGTGCTATCGACTGTACAGTGAGTAGGCAATAAGGGTTACGTGGTATTTTTTATTTTATTTTATAAACGCAAGGTTTGAAACGTGTGTGCCTTCCTGCATGTAGACTTGAAGCAAAAATGGAGGGAATTCGATGTGTTCATGCAATCTTCCTTATATTTCTGTGCTTTAACAGAAACTAGGCCTTGTTACTTTACTATCTGTTACTGTAAGACCGAGATCTTACAATATTAGTACAAATCTTACTCTAATGTCGAAAGCACAAATTGCATGTAGGGGTAGAGTCAAAAGCACACATTTTTTGTGAACTCAATTCAGTTACGATACGGGTTACTTTGCAAAAAATATATCATTTGTAGGTAGGTGTGGGTTACTTTCCACGCTATGTTTATTGTTATTAGCAATCCCTTTTGCTATCCGTTAGTGAAACTCGAGTGTATGAGTAACGAATACAAAATAATCCTGGAAATCTTTCTTTGAGATAATTTTTGTACCTATCATAAGCAGCCTATGTACGTCCTACTTCAGGGCACAGGCCTTCTCTCAGAGAGAGATTATAGGCTCAATCACCATGCGTGCCCACCGCGGATTGGCGATTTCAAGCGCTGAGATATGCGAATAGCTCAAGTATCCTCACGATGTTTTCCTTCACGGTAAGCGAGTGGTAATGCTACTATAACCTCACAAAGGTACATAACTTTGAAAACAAAGCCATAGGTACATGCCCACACTGGAAATAGAACCTGGGTCTATCGCTACCGAGTCGAATGTTCTACCCACTAGGCTACCACCGCTTTTTGTATCTAAATACTTAATAATCCTAATGTCTGCTGCGGAACATGCTTAGGCCGAGAGCCAGTTTTATTCGCGTAAGCTAACATGGTTACTGCAATGCACAGAAGCATAATCATTATGTTTCCGCTTTTGCCAATATGACTTGGAGTATGTTTTAAATATTTTGACATTTTTTATTCCACATTTTAATATCTCGACATTTTCAATTATGAAATTTTTATTTTTTACAGTTTAATTTTATTTTGGAACCCCGGCGCCTTACTTGTTACTACTCGAAAGAGTAGACAGAGATAAGGCGTCGGGGTATATAATATTTAAATTTTAATTATGTAACATTTTAAATTTTATTGTTTCACGGCATTTTTATATTAAGACATTTTTTATTTGTATACCTTTAATTTTAACTTCTATTATAGGACTTTTTTGTATAATTTTAATTTTAACATTTTACCCAATGACAGTTTTATATAAAAGACTAAAGGTCGCCACGTGATAAATGGTGGCGGTACCTGTTTTTTAAAAATAAAAAAAAATAAAATATGACTTGGAGAATGCCCCATTTAGGATTAGCGTAAGTAGCATAGAAACGTCCTATTGCAGGAAACAGGCCTAATCGCAAAGAGAGTTTGGACTTGACCTACATACCTACCGACTATATTTTTCCTGCATTCCACTCCATCCAAAGGTTGTCTGGAAGACCTCGCTCTGAGCGATTTGACCGCCAATTGTATTACATTACCTAGATTTAAGAAATCATCATTGTAATTCTTTTTTCTCTGGTTGCAATAAAGTGTTCTCTATCTAGCTGTCTTAATATCTTAATTACCGCGTGTATCCACTTTGGATCGGTGATTTCAAGTGCTGAGTTATGTTAACACGGCAGACAGTCAGTTTGGATTTATCACAATATTTTCCTCCACGGTTAGCAGGTGGCATTCCTACTGATTCCTGTTCCTGTTCCGTGTGGTGCCGGATTAAGAATAGCGTCACTCCATTCCCTTCCGTGGATGTTGTCGAAGGCAACTAAGGAAATCAATTACCAGGAGACGGGAAGCAGCGTCCTCTTGAGGTTCCAACCGCATACTGCGATTGCCAACCCGCCTGCCAGACGTGGCGATTGTGGCAAACCTCCTCGTGGTTATAAAACCATAAGGGAGGTCTATGTACTGCAGTGGACGTCAAATGGCTGTTGATGATTCCTACTGAAATCTAGTGATGTCCCATTATCAATCAATAACTTCATGGTACAGTCCGCGGCTGACCAACTTTTATATTCCTGTTGCAAAATTGTCCGTAACTCAACTAGGTAGAGTGCACGCATGGAAAGGTTGACTGACGTACTGTTTACTGTACGATTTGGCAACAAATTCGGCCAACATTATTTCGGACGTTATTTAGCTGGGAAAGTTAGTTGAGACAGACAAGGGGATGGTTCCTTTTGTTTCGATAGATCTATGTCGAAGGTATTGAGATTCCCGTTTTGTTTTCTATTTTGTTTGTGAGGATCCCCATGACCTCAATGCAGCAAAGGGGTAGGTACCTAATCGATCGTATATTACATCGCTGGATTTCTGTATTACCTACCCTTTTTACGAATTTCGTATTACCTACCCTTTTTACGAAGTAATAAATCAAAGAGAGAATTAATGCCAAAGTAGCACAGATATAGCTATGTGATTAGTTTCTATAAAAGTAATCTGAGTCTCTAATTTTTTCTTTATTCCGTTATTCTCAGTTGTAAGCACGAGTATTTCATTGATTTGTGTCCTCTAAACAGATTGGTAAAGTGTGATTGCGATCCGGAAAGTCATTTGTGAATTAAATAAAATCAAACTACGTTTGTATGGGAATTGCTCTTTGAGGGACCCTCTTAAGGGGATGTAAAAAGTTTAATATTTCAAGCAATGACTGTGAAGTAGCTTCCTTTCGAATCTGTGAGTGACGAAATTCAGAGTTGAGAGACTTACTTTACGCTCGGAGAAAACAAAGAGGCTCTCAAATTAGAAGTGTAGAACTTGCAGCTTCGGATTTTGCTTAAAGACACGTTTGTGACAGTTATATATGAGAAGTACAGTCTGACTTTTTAGTCACCATCAATATACTTTTATGGCTTTCAAAGAAGCCATTAAAAATCGTTTATATACGAAAAACACGTTTTCGTCGGTAATGTACTAAGTAGAAAATAATTTCCTACGTTTAATGGATGGCTAAGCTTAAAGGCGTGGATCGTTTAAATTGAATTGTTAGATTTGAAAACTACCTGTATGTGGACAACAGACTTGTTGTGTCAGTCAAATTCAAGTGAAACTCATAAAATAGTGTTAAAAAAGTACTCACCTATATGGCTTGAAAGATATAACTCTAAAAGAACGCTTAGACCTACCGGATTGTAATGAAGCTTTACTAATGTTTATACAAAAAACGTGGTTTGTACGTATTTTGAATTTGGAATAAACTAATTAAAAAAGATACCTTTTTAAATTATGTATTCTCAATTTTTTGTAAGAACAAATATCGATTTGTGTCCTTTTTTAATATATACCTATAGGTTAAGTTTAATTGCCGTCTAGCAACTCCTTTGTAAATTAAAACCAAATTGCGTTTGTGTAGCAATAATCTAGTGAGGCGCCCTCTTGAAAGATAAGACAGACTGATAGACAGACAAAATAGGCTTAGTATTAACATCCTAAATAAAATTGGCATCCCTTGGAAATATAAGGATGGGCAGTTAGACTAATAAATATAAAATATAAACCGCAAATTTTATGGTATGAAAGTAACAATATAATACTATTTCCCTTACCTCCTGCGGTTGACTGGTAGAAAATGCTTATGGCATTAAGTCTGCCGCATTGTAAGATTTTTTAAGTGCAATATAAGTATCAATAAATAAATAAATATAGCTTTGTTCAAATATATTACCATAGTTTACACGTAGTAACATACGGTGTCGCCTGCACAGATAGACAATACTAATCAACCTACGGTACATTGGCGTACATGACAGCTACCCATGGCGCTGCAGCTGCTTTGGTCCGTTAAAGTTTGAGCGCTGTTTGCTTTGCAGTCTCTAGTTTCCTCATTTAACCGTCTGTAACTACGCGTCAGCTGATCGTGAAGATAATAGCGCTATTTCTAAAATGCGCAATTCCTAGCACATGTTAGAGTTTGTCCATTACAACATCTATTATTAGGCTGAAATTTCCTTAAAAACAAAATCATGGTTTACGGCGCTGTTTCGTAGATAATACTTAAAACAATGTGTTTATTAGAATGGGATATTTTTTTTGTAGGACAATGATTTAACAACATTTGTAGAGAGCGTATGGGCTTAATCACCACGTGTGCCCAACGCGGATTGGCGATTTCAAGCGCTGAGGTATGTGAATACCTCAGACACCCAGGTTTCCTCACGATGTTTTCCTTCACCGTTAGCGACTCTCTCTCTCTCTCTCTCTGAAAGAAGGCGTGTGCCCTAAAGTGGGATGATGATGATATGATGGATGTTATGATGTGGACAGCGTAAATCTCGAATTGAAGAAAATTAAGTGTATAAACCTTGATATTTGGAAATATTTTTTTTTAATCAGAAAAACCTCTTAAAACAGTTGTAGCCAAAAAACCAATGCTAACTGGGTTATTAGAATAAACAAAATCTAAAACAAAATGTTTTATTCAAAGTAGCACGGAAACTGCGACTTAATGAACGTTACAAGTTAAACTAGGTGTCCATTTCAAAATCTAGATCATTTTGGAGAAAAAATGGACAAAAATACTCCAAACTTGGTCTTTTCAAGTCCTTAATTTACAGGATTTATATAAATGTTCTAAAACTCATGCATTGAACTGGCTTTAATTCCAGACATCATTGTCATCTAAATAATCTTTAATCTTTAATGTTTATTAACGTGATATTAATAAATAGGACAAGGTCAGCATAAGCAGAAAATTAAATTAAAACTGTTTCGCGTAAAACCTCTGCCTCCTATTTATTAATCAAGTAAGGATTTGAAAGACCAACCCAGAAATGAAATGGTGTTTTGTTTCAACTGTTTGTAAACACCAAAATAAAGGTTTTTTTTAATTGCGCAATACGCAGAGCTTTCATTAAAAAAGGAATTATTTGGGCCGAAAAAACGTAAAGCGACTCTAATCTCTTTATTGTTATCTCTAGGAGGCAATAGAAGGGTCCTTTGCGTTTAGAATTAAAAGTTATGCGGAAATTAAAAAGGTAGAGTTTCATTTATTTTTTCAGTGAAAACTTTTGCCTTTCGTCCACGTACAAAATGGTGTCAACTAATGGAAGCCATGGAAGGCTTTAAAGGTATATTATAATTAACATAAAAGGCCGATGTGGAATTCTAAGTGCCTATTTCTGAATTGAGAATGGTACAAAGAAAAATCAAAGTGTCGTTCAGTTTTTTACCCGACTGTGGCGGATCCAAAGGGTAACGTGTTTAGCTCGTATGTATGTATATAAGTCTGTCCTATTCTATATACCCTCATAACTCCTTAACTAATGGTCAGATTTTGACAAATAAGGTATCAATCGATTCGTCATCACTGCGTCATCTCATAGGCATATATTAAATTAGCATTAATGGAACCGAAAGGTAACAAAAAACTTAAATCGCTATGATATAACGTTACAGTACAACCATGAGTCACTGGATGGCGCTGTTATGTTTAATTTATTATATTCGGATCTTAATTTTATTTAACTACGCCAATCAGGGGAATAGAACCTGGATCCTCGGTGACGTGACTAAATTTGATCGACTGCTCGTACCACGGTGAAATTCATCAATACATTCTAAGCCCACATTTTCCTAACGAATATTTTCGCGTTTCGCCCGAAAATAGGAGTACGATTTTTTTCTCTTAGGTTTTCCTGTCAGTGGGTGACGCCTAATATTGTTTATTAATTCCTAAGCATTGGGATTAATTTGTCAACGTTATAGGGGGTGGCCTCGAGAAGAATTTTCTTCAGTTTGCTTTTAATTTCGGTAAGATTTTGGCATTTATAAATTGATGCGGTAGCTTCTTTTATACTTAGTTGGCATTAAACACTCTCGTGCATATACATATTACTACGTACATTTTTTATCATATTATAAAGTATTATAAAGCAGTGTTTTTTTTTCATTACGATAAATAATGAGTGCCTGAGTACATACGAGTACATCCGATTGCCAATCCGTGGTGGGCAGGCGAGGTAATTAAGCCCATACTCCCTCTCTGAGAGGAGATCTGTGCCCTGCAGTAGGACGCATATAGGCTACATAAAAATATACATTAATATATTTATAATCTGTATTAGGTATTTTATATTAAAACAATATTTAAACAGATAACTAAGTGACGAAGATACAAAAGAAGTGAAAATTTTAATTAACAGTTTATAGTAGAAGGATAAGAAGAAAAAAAACTGTCTCTGCGAATATTCTTGAACGTTTAACCATTAGATAACAAAACAAAATAAAGAAATAAACTAAACCAAAGTAGATAAAACTACAAAACAATTCGACATGTAAGACCTTTAAACTTAATCATTTTACTGATTCACTAAAAAGACAAAAAAATTAAAAAAAAAAACAAATAACACCCGACTGTAGTAGCAAATAAATCAAAATGACAAAAATGAAATGAAAACTTCGACTCAGTAGAGATGATCCTGCTTCACTTGAGTTAGCAAATAATATGAGTTTATGTGCAATTCTTCTTTAACTGTTGCATTTAAAACTTCATATAAAATATGGCAGGTCGGGACCCATAAGGCGACCATAAACTCACAGTTAATTACAGTTAGCGAGTGGTATTGCTACTAAAACTTCACAAATGTAGGTACGTGACTTAAAAAACAAAGTCATGGGTAAGGAGCTAAGCTACCGTATAATGTTTTCAGTAAAACCATTTCAAAGCCCTTTTAGAGGTAGTTCTTACCCATATTTAAAGACAGGTATATTAGTTCGGGGGTAGTAGCCAAGCGGTAGAATGCCGGCTTCTCATTCGAGAGGTCATGGGTTCGAATCCTGGCATATACCAATGACTTTATTTTCCATGTTAGGTACATTTGTGAAGTTATACTAGACATACCACTAGCAAAGCATGAAGGAAAGCATCATGAGGAAACCCGAGTGTCTGAGGTGTTCACACACATCCGTGGTGGGCACGCGTGGTAATTAAGCCCTTTCACTCTCTCTGAGAGAAGGCTGCGGTGGGACGTACATAGGCTACATACATACACATACATGTTAGTTAAATTTGCAGCTTATATTTGTGTTAAATCGATGAAAGTTAAGGGATTCCGGAAAAATCCTTGCCACTTTTGTGTAGACTGAGATAAAGCACGTTTCCCGCGTAAGTCAAACGTAACCATAAATCTGAGATTGGGATGTCAAACCACCGGAACGTGCACGCTTCTTGTGAGTATAGATTTGTGGATTCGCAACGACTAAAGTCTCATAAGTGCTTTTTTACCGTAGGGCAATTTATTTCCCTTATTTAAACAATAAAGGGAAACTTTAAAAAATATTTTCTCAGTGCCTCTAATAGGATTGTTGGTATCAATCCTTGTTTTTTTACCTGAAATTGGGTATTGTAATTTGTGTCCTTTAGTACACTCCACTGAAATACAATACAAAGAACAATAAATATATTAATATAAATTAAGGAAGGCAATACGATCATTGCCTCCTCACGGACGCCAAAACAGCATCCCCTTTGGCCATAAACACACCGTCAGAATCTTAAACACGACCTTTTTGCACAATAAAGGAATCCACAAAGCGGCTTATACCTAGTTATTTCCGAAAAAATACATTTCTTAAAACACTATTCAACTCACCGTTTTCGACAGTCACATTAGAAGCACACCACTCCTCGATAACGAGTTCCAAATTCAAATAGTTTTATTTCTTTTTTTCTTCTTTTTTCAAACAGTACTTTTATTCGCGCGCTTCAAAGCTGCCAGCGGCACTAAAGGTACGGGCACACGGCGTCAAATCGCGAAGGGAACTGGGTTGCGCAGCCTCACTGGAATATAACGGACGGGAGAGCAAAAGGGGAGGAGGTCGCCGGCAATTTTACTTGTACGACAATTTCGCCCCGGCATAATCACATGGTTTGGTGAATTTTTTCATACGTGGAAAACCCGAGGCCGTATGCCTATGCCTTATGGCGCTTAGTGTCGAGTTGTACCTAGTTCATGGAGCATATAGATATATCAATTTTAGGCGTTGGCTGGGGTTACGGCAGGTTCTACTTTTCTACGTTAGAGCGACGGTGGACGGGATTTGATGTAGGTTTGATGTTTCGTCGTCTATCGAATCACTGATTCTGAATGGATCTCTGTGTTGTTATACGAAACACATTCTCATCTTCAGTGTGGCGTAAGCATAGCTGATATTGCTTTGTTTGACTGTATCATCTTCACGCTTGGAATCCCTTAGGAATAAACTGAGATACCAATCAGTTTTGTGCACCTAGGTATTGCTTCAAGCTTGCATGATTTATGGTAGAATATCTTGGCAATACACATTCAAATGTAACTGAGCATTTTATTGAAGCCACGATAATTTTTCAGGCATCGTGGCTAAGTTAGGTCCTGACTATTTTAGCGTCATCGATTTATATGATATTCGTAAGTTACTCGCCTCTGTAACAAAATCAATTTCATCGAACTTGGGTTCATCGCTACGTAAGGGAGGTTTTAATTATTCAATCATGTTGTTTTTTTTAAATACTGATACAGATACGTTCAGAAGCCAGCGGTACGTAACAATTCGTTTTTTCATTGTACTAATGATAACAAGGAGTTCGCAACAACAATAATGATTATTGTTACGAACTCCTAAATATTGATTAAAGGTACAAACGATACTTCATTTTAAAGGTATAAGGTCAGTAATTCTATAATAAAAAAATTGTAATGTTCACCGATTACTTCTATTTTTGTGAATAAGTGTGTAACTAATTCGATCTTGTAACGTTCGATTCACATGTGAATGAATGTAGGTTTAGTATTTTTAAAATTTACATAACATAACATAAACTCATGCCTGTATCCCAGAGGGGTAGGCAGAGACCAGGTACTACCACTTGCTACGATCCTGACAGATCACTTTCGCTTCCTCAACATTCATTAGTCGTTGCATGCACGCACGCAATTTTAATATATGTTTAATAAAAATCGCGGTATTCCGTAAGAAAACCAATATAATATGTATTTCATGTTTGCACAGAATAATCTCAAGTCCAAGTCTTTTTAGTTTTGCTTATTAAAAGAGTTCTTGTATCGAGTCATGGTATCGCTAGAAACTGACAGCCCATAGGATCTCAGTTGATGACGTACTTCCCTGTATGACGTACTTCCGGTTTCGTAGACACTGGTTCTTTTTTCGCTTAAAAATTTATTAATGCAGCCAAAATAGAAATATTCAGCCCAGGTTTTCAGAATTACCTATTTAGTCGAAAAAAAAAACCAGTACTAATTCGTTTTTGGACAATGCCCACTGTGCGCTTAAGCTCTAATCTTTGTTAATTACAGATATTGGGTTATTGTGTCAAGAGTGGCAAAGTTCAAGGCCTTCAAGCGTAGAGTCACGAGTTTGATTCCTCGCCAGATCGGCTTTGCAAGCTTTTCTTTTTAACGGCTTATGAGAACTTAAAACAACAGGGTATGTTACTCCGATGTAGCTGTTAATGCTCTGAATAATAAATTCCATACTTATAAAATAAGATAAACAGGTCCATATGTTACCATAAGTCGGAAATCAATAATTTATATCAACGTAAAGAAATTAAATTCTGTTTGTCGAATGTCAATGTCTACGTTGGCCGCTGCCTTCGGGCCTTACGTAGTGAAGAAAAAGGCAGCGGGGAAAAAACTCCATGGCACCGGGCATCCTTTTTTGGGACCAGTGCAAGTGAGTGCGTTATGTGGGAGTTATTATTATTGTCTGTAATTTTTTATTGCAAAAAGAAAAGCGAACAATCTAGGTCTTATCATGATTTTTTATTACTAAACTTCATCATCAGCCATTTGACGCCAACTGCAGGACATAGGCCTCCCTCATGGGTTTCTCAACCATGAGGGGTTTTGCCATAATCGCTACGCTTGGCAGGCGGGTTGGCGATCGCAGTATGCTGTTGGAATCTCAGGAAGACGCTGCTGCCCGTCTCCTGGTAATTGATTTCCTTAGTCGCCTTCTACGACACCCACGGAAGGAAATGGAGACTTAATAACCTTAGTGGTCTCAAAAAACGAGATTACCCTCTTTAAATGTATAACTTTGCTTGAGTATCCCGAGTGATTAAAATACTGATATGTTTTTTTCATTATGACACAGAAACGTTTAATTACTATAAACGTGGTATCCGTTTCATGTAAGTAATAGTTTTTTTTTTCCTTTGAGGGGTAGCACAATGCTGAGTGGCGCCACCAATGTATAAAAATCGCATCTACTCTTATATAATATGTGTTTGCGCAAAGTGAATATCATATTTGCAAAAGTGAAATAACTAAGCACAAATATATATAGTTGGTAACACTCGATTTTAAAAAGACAATACACATTAGACAATACAAACAAAGAAATAATATAATCGATACAAAATACACCCGCAGGTTTCGTCAGTCAAAATGGTAAATTAAAAAAAAAAGGAATAATACAATGTCAAAACACTATTGAAAATAAATAATAATAAATAATATAACCTAACCAAATAAATCACCCCGAGCCACATCCGGCCCAAAAGTCCCCATGATATAGTCCATATATATTTGTGCTTAGTTATATTGTATCAGTGTACTGGTTGTTCAGAGTAAATAAAATATATTTGAGATTATGTCAAGAGGCGAACCTTTTTAGTATTTTTATTTTCTTTTGATTGCTGTTGTCACTTTAAGCATAACATTGGTTTTCATAACATTAATTTCACATTAGACATTGAACGTTAACATCAATTATAACTTCTTCACAAAACCATCACACGTAATGTTCCCAATCTAGGATACTCTGTGATAAGGTGACCTGATAATGATATCACAAATATGGAAATCTCAGCACCAAAATTGGGGCTATTTGTAAGAATCTAAATATACCGGTGCCCAGCGGGAATCAAAACTACGACTGTATTGACAATCAAGCATTACAAGCGGTTGTTTTCTTTATGTACTTATCAGTCTGGGTATTTGGGTGGTTTTTGTTATGTACTTATCCATGACATATCTTTATTTGAGCACCGTCATATATTTTTCCAAGTCAAAGACACCCATAATATTAATACACGTCACAAAGAACGACTAAACCTATCGTAATCGAGAATCAGAATGTCAAATTGCAGCTACATGAGAGTAAAAATATGTAACAAAATTCTAAAATCAATAAAAAATTATACTAATGTCACGCCATGTAATAATAAACTAAAAGTACACCTAACTCAAATTTGCCCCTATACAATTGAAATATATTTAAAGGAATGAAATTGAAATGAAATTTACATGACACTTAGTCAATTTTAATTACATAAACTATTTTTAAAAACCTATTTAGATTCGAAAAATTCCACCCATGCCGGGACTTGAATCCGCTACCTCTGGCTAACCATGCCAGCGCTCTCCCAATTGAGCTAATGGGCAACAAAAAGAATATAATTACATAAACTATTGTAAGTAGATACCTAGTTCGGTTCTACGCTTCTAGAATAAGATTCCTCAAGATATATTAGAGTTACCACCGACGCGGTTTAAAGAATTATCATCCTCATCATCATCATCATCAGCCATTTGACGCCCTTTGCAGGACATAGGCCTCCTTCGTGGTTTGGCATGTGATTGTATTATACTTTTGTCTGAGTGTTATTATCGTCTTGTTATCTGATTATTAGTAAAAATAATAATAATAATAACTTCCACGCAACAGAATCATTTGATCTAGTCCCAAAGTAGGAGACCGTGTGCTATAGTAACCGGGCAAGGACGTCACAAACATGAAAATATATCCAGACTGAGGTCATTTGTACAAATGTACGGTGGCCCCCAATGGGAATCGAACCCACGATCTCTGTTTTGGTATCGCTTTGGTATCCAATGGCTTAATGGCTAGACCAATGAGGCAGTCATAGACAACGAGGTAGTCCCTGTGATGAAATCAAAATTCAAGTGTTACTCAAAATAACAAAGAAACTAGGACTTCATGAACGTCAAAAGTCGAACTAGGCGATCAATTCAGGGTTTTTGCAAATTTGTTTCTTAAGAAACAATTAATTAATTAATAAAAAAATTAAATTATTATTTTTGAACTCAGCATTGTTGAGGCATTAAATCCAGACATTTTGTCATCAAAATAATCTTCTATGTGTGATGGAAAAAAATATCCTATTTTTTGTCTAAGTAGTTGTTGGGAAGATAATACCGTGTTTAATCATACGTTTGCAGGGTTTTGCTTTACTTGCCATCATGGAAACTAACTCTCAAAGTTTTATTTTTGCAAATAAATAATGTTTCAACAAGAATGAACGCAAGAAAATATTAATGTTCACCCGCTGAGTAGAAAACGTGAATTTGCAATATTCGCTTTTTTAATAAGTTGTACCTGAAATACGAGAGCGAAAATGTGTTTGTTCAGTTTCGGAATTGCAAAGTTGCTTAAATTTAGTTTTCAACGTTTTTTAAAGGTTTTATTCAAACGAATAAACTTTTTCACATCGTGTTCGATAATATGTAAAGTCAAAATTCCTGCGTTCATCCTTTCGTGAAAATCCAAATTATAATTTGTAATATTTTTTACTTGCACCAAGAAACTTACCTCAAAAACACAAGCTTAAACATTGTGTAAGTCACACATACCTTCATATTCAAGTTACTTTTATAAGAAAATACATTTCATTTTTTAATTTTTTATGATGCCTGTATACACTGGAGGGCAAAAGCCTTCTCTTAAAAAAAATAGTGAAAAGTCTTGATCTTTTTGAATTTTGGTATAAGAATTGCAAATTTTCGTTTATTATATTTTTTATTCATGCATGCACAAATTAAACTTAAGCGGGCGGAAACCACAAAAGGTTTATCTGCCGCTGTTATCACTCGGTCAGGTAACATAAACTGGTTGCTAAAATATACGTCCATCTCATTATTTTACGGGAAATCTGGAAAAGCGATAACAATACCTAGGTTCCTTAGTGACATTTTTAAGTCAAAAACTCACAATGTAACGTTCAAGCTCTGCGAAATGCTATGCTGCTACGTGTATGCTACGAAATGCTACGAAGCTACGGAAATACTACGAAATGCTACGAAGCTACAGAAATACTACGAAATGCTACTCAGCTACGGAACTGCTACACGCTCAGAGCTGTAGTGTTGCTAAACGCTATTAAACGACTGAAGTTTCATAAAGAATATGCTTTTGGTGTTTTGTAAAAAACAAAAGTAATTGAAGATAGATTTTGATTCTTAAACTTAGACGAATTATTACTCAGATGGCTTATATGCTCACTAAAATCGTATCGTTCAAAATACGTACAATATTAAAAATTCTAATTCTAGCACCGGGCTGTCATTCCGCATCATTTAGTCCACACAATTATATTAAGTAATTTATTTATATATTTGTATTTATTTATTTTCGTGATTTTTTTATATTTGATTTAGTACGTATGTACTTTTTAATTTGTTTAGTTGGTCAGCCGTTCACACGATTAACAATTAGGTTAAATACTTTAATACAAATAAACAAAGACGAACCCACCGGAGTACCTCCTTGAGTGGTGTGGGAGATGAGGCTACTAAACAGAAAAATTTAAACTATTCTGTTTCACTTGTTTGATTAATCACTTAATCGTCAACTAGAAAACTCTTAAACAACTGCTTGCGCGTATGTTGAATGTTGTGCATTTGTATAAAGGTGTTTAACCTAAATGCTAAATTGGACTTATCGTTGAAATAGACCGTATGCAGGGCACAGGTATTCTCTTCATCACCATCATCAGCCATTCGACGCCCGCCGTAGAAAAAATTCCTCCCTCATGGTTTTCCAAGATTTCCGGTGTTGTGCCGCCCGCATCCAGTGACTCCCCGCGTGCCACCGTAACCAGGTCGGACCATCAGACCATCTCGTGGGGGGACTTCCCACGTTGCGTCGTCCGGTCCGCGATCGCCAGGTTAGAACTTTTTCGCCCCAACGGCCATCAGGGGCCTGATTACGCGCACCAAATCCTGAGCGATTCCAATCGTCTAACTGTCAAATTCCATACAAATTTGACAGTTGGACGATTGGAATCGCTCAGTATTTGGTGCGCGTAATATAGGGGCAGTTCTCCGGGCTATTTTAAACGACCCGACTGCTGAGCATTAACTACTGAGCAGGCGGGACCATTGTAGTTACCTCGCAAAGAGTTACTTTTTTTAATTTGGGTCCCGTAATGCTCAGCTGTCTAGTTGTTGTTTTTTTTTGTTTCAGATTTTTATTTTCGTCTTTTCAGTGATTTTTTTTTTGTTGATTCGTGCTAATCTTATATAGCCTATGACACTCGCGCAAACAAAACGAATCGATCGAGGTATTACTTGTCAATGTTAGACCATTGGCGAAGAAGTTTTGCAGGAACGAAAAATTTATCATACTTGCAATAAGATATCTCTGATGCTAGTATTGTTTTATTTGGCTGCTATGCAAATATAAGGGACCCGTTTAAAGGACCTTTAAAAATAGGTATTGCAAATCCCTGTAAAAATAATGATCTCTAATCACATATAGCGAAGTTTGAAAAAATTGTTAGAACTTTGGCCTTTGCATCTACGTAATGAGATGATTTATACAGAGTCTAGTGGCACCATCACTCACACTAGACAGATGAAGGGACCAAAGGGACGCTGCAGTACCTAGGACATTGCATTTTAGATGGAGTAGGCTTGCCCAACACCTATACCATCCTGACAGCTTAGTCAGCATAGCCCACTGGAAAGACAAGTCAATACGTGCGTAGCCAACCAAGCCGCGGGTTTCTTCATGATATTTTGCTTCACAGTTGACGAGAAAAAAAATGTTACACTGCAATAAAGTAAACCTCCTATTGCTAAAAATTGCATATTGGGCGTCAGGAAGACATATCGTGTCCGGAATAATACACTGCGCTTGAAACCGCGCATAGCGGATGTGAGTTTTCTGCTCCTTTATTCATCATCATCATCATCAGTCATTTAACGCCCAATGCAGGACATAGCCCTCCTTCGTGGTTTTCATAACCATGAGGGGGTTTGCCATAATCGCCACGCTTGGCAAGCGGGTTGGCGATCGCAGTATGCGGTTGAAATCTCAGGAAAACGCTGCTGCCCTTCTCCTGGTAATTGATTTCCTAAGTCGCCTTCTACGACATCCACGGAAGGAAACGGAGTGACGCTATTCTATTCTATTCTAACGGAACCTATATTGCGTGTACCAAATCCTGAAAGATACCAATCGTTTAACTACCATAGTCCATACTAATTGCTATTGCGGACGTTAGGATTCTGACAGGATTTGGTGCGCATGGCTAGGCCTCAGACCGCCAAACTGAAGTGGAACTGGGCCGGCCACGTAAGCCGAGTTAACCCGAATGGGTGGGCGAGACCTGCCACCGAATGGGTACCGCGTGGCGGCCATCGCAAACGGGGGTGGCCTAGGAGACGCTGTCGGGATGATCTCGACAAGTTCTTTCCGGAGTGCTCAGAAGTGACGAATGACAAGCCATTGCCTTGCAGCGGAACGTACCTGTTGTGGGGGTTTTCTAAAAGAAATATTAAATATATAGGAACTTACAAAATAGTTTCTATAAAGAGCGTTAAAAAAGATGGTTTCCGCTGGAAAATAAAGCTTAATATATAATCCCGTATTGTGCTAAGAGAAATTGGCCTAAAATGTGTTGATTAGTTTCACTAAAGTCTCATATCTTAGCACAGCTGAGCTATGTTGTGTCCTTATACGGAGGATCCAGGTTCGATACCAAATTATTAATTTGAAAGTTTAATAAAGAAATTTGTAAGTAACGAGTACCAATTTTGAAGATTATTACAGCTACTACGTATATGTTATAGTCAAAGTCCGATACACAGTCTCTTCGCGGAAGGACTGGTTTATCCTAGGTTTGGCCAAAGCCATCAGGCAATCCCCGAAATACATTTCAATTTCGCCCTTTGCCTGAAGTATTTTTAGTCAAACCCAGGAGCTCCTAACTTTTCAGTCAAACGTCGAAAGTAAATTATTCTGTTTCGGTTTTGGCCTAGTCAATCCTAGAAGCGACTGCAAAACTCGGTCAAACGTTGATCTGAACATGTTTCGCATAATTTTACTGCGTCAAGTTTTATTAAGACAAACGTTTATTATGCTAACGTTTTATTTTGGCAAGTGTTATATAGCAAATAATTGTTTGATTAAATTTATATTTCGCATTTTGTTTGTTAGGTCAGTACACATAAGCAAAAATAGGTCCGAAGTTCCAGGATGGAGCGGAGCGCAGCGACGCTCCATTCTGAAACTTCGGGTGTTAGTTCTTTTTTTTTTATATAAAAGCGAAAAAAAATATTTCAATAAAAAACTTAGTTTTGTGTCAAACTTAAACTTACTCGTCAAACCCCGATTTAATAAAATTGTGTTTTGACGTTTGCCTGACCAAATTAGTCTCTCCCAGGTTTGACGAAAATTGTTTAGTCAAAGGCCGAAAATTTACATTTGTTTGGGCTTTGACTAAGTCATTCAGTCTGACCTGAGGATTGACCAGTCCAACCTAGGAGCGCCGGAGCTTCGGAGTTTGCCTATAACATATACATAAAACAAAAGAGCAATCCATTTATTTAAAACGTGTAAGTTATAATTGGAAACCCGTAGACAATATTACATTCAAATTACCAACGACAAAAAAACAAAACAAATTTATCTCGCACAATAACTTTCAAATAACATCACTCATTATAATTACCTACTTTTTGTCTGGACAAGAAAAATACTGTGCAGGAAGAAAAATGGTCTGGACGAAATGGAATGAATTAATTCGTATTTTGCCCATCCATCAAAATTATCTAATTGTCTGGCAAATGAGCCCAAACTTTATGTTTTTATTTGGAAAAAAGTAGGTATAAGTTAGGTAAAACCACATTATTGTGTGAAACAAATACAAGTACTCGAATCGCATTGGTCAATGCGTGCGGCTAGAGATAAGCAACCACTGGGCGCACATAGACGATTTTCTTTGGGAGCTCGTTTTGTGGAATGGAGTTTAATATTTTTGTATATGATGATGATGATGATGTCTGTCCGAGTATGTGACACCAATGATGTTTTTTTCAATGAACGATTAAATTCCCATGTATATCTAAAAATGGCACGCCACGAAATCATCGAGAGTACTAATTTAATTTGGGGTTCCCAAGGGAAGGCTTAAAGAGGGTGTTGCTTAAGAAACCGAGCTTCTGGGAACCGCTCCGGGGCATATCGGATGCAGAGTGTAACTCCCACCCTCTTTAATAAAAACTAAAACCCAGAAAAGAAAGAAAGAAAAGAACTATGATGCAAAACACTCTAATGACCAACTGTGATCGTCTAGTCTAGCAAGAACCCTTCGAGTTCTCGTTAATGTTGTTGTGTGCGTGCGTGCGTATGTGCATGCCTGCGTGCGTGCGTGCGTGCGTGCGTGTGTGTGTGTGTGTGTGTGTGTGTGTGTGTGTGTGTGTGTGTGTGTTAGTATGTATGTGTATTTGTAAGAGAGTATGTAAAAGATCTGTTAAAATAAAAAGATCAGAATTTAAAAGAATCATTAACAATGAAAACAGCAGTAAAGCAAGATTAAATAGCGACAGCAAGATAATATTGGGATAAATAAGGTAAGTCTAGAGAAGAAAAGTTAAGCTTAGGTTAAATAAAGTAATGTAAATTAAGTTAAAATAAATTTCATCTAAATAAGATAAGATTATGGGAGCAATCCTCCTTCAATATCCTACTTCATATTACAAATGTGAATTTTCAATGTTTGGATGTTTGTTACTCAATCACGCAATAAAGGCTGAACGGATTTATCTGAAACTTGGCGTACAAATAGACACAAACCTGATTTGAGATATAGAAGTTAATAGAAGAAATTCAACCATCATCATCACTAGGGATGCCCTAAGACTTTAGTTTCAGACCGGTCGCGCCATCTATGAACATCGGTGATGAACTGCCACGCAACAAGTGATAATTGACAAGCTTTCTACAATCAATAAGTCATTTAACAAGATAGGTATCATTGTGATTAAAACTCAATAATAACTGCAGTTATCGTAAGCCATCCCTATATACAAATTGCATAGAAGACAGTGCAATATTTCACAACAGTACGGTATTTGACATGATCAACAATAACTTATTTCATATGCTTGATTAAAACAAGAATTACAAAATATCTCGGAAAATGTATCTCTTTTAGTCAATTACTAGTTATTACAATTTTTAAATTAAATAAATTAATTATAAAAAGAGTGCTCTGAAATGTGACTTCATAAGCAAGTATTTTCATACAAAATTCCGTTTTAAAAGTAACTCATTTGATATTTTGTCAAATACCTACCCAATGCTATAAAATATACCTATAATAAATATACCTAGCTTTATTTTATTTAGGAGAGGCAAATACTACGTTTAGAACCGAATTTAGAAAGTGTTCGCATTTTTGCCCTAATATGAATTGTAGACCGGTCCACAAGCCGACATGGCTTGGCCGGAAATCATAAAATGGTCTTCAAATCCGAATTCTATGATTTTATTTGGTGTATTTATTTATTTCGCGATGCCACACACGAGCGATAAAGGATCTCAACGACAAAGTACTCATTCAACTATGACGCTCGCTAGATGGCGCTTATCTGATTTTACAATGCGCAATTAAAATGTTTTACAGTCTCTATATAAGTAAACGGTTTTGTTTGTTTACGGTTGAGGACGGACGCGCGCGACTTGCCCTCCCACGAATTTTCGTTGCCTCTTTCTGTGAAAAAAGGCTGCGCAAATCGGCCCGCGCCGACTAGCGCCGCGGCGGGGATCGCCACACCTCGAAGAGCCGCCAGGTTGGTAAACTCTTCTCCGTGCGTTGGACCCCGGCCTTCCACAAGCGGAAATCACCGGGAAAAGACGTGCGGGGGGAGCTAGCCGACCTCGGTCGCGCCAGGCCCGTCCCCAGCGAGCCGCCCGCCATGGCCGCCGAGCCCGGCCGTCATGGCGGCCAACGTCGCGTGTCCGCTGCCCCCCCGCGGGTGGCAGCGGATGAAGAGCCCGCGCCCCCGAGGGCCGCGGGCGAAGAGTACGTGGGCCCCCACCAAGAGGGAGGCCGCCTGGGAGCGCTGCACGCCACGTACCGCGCCGACGTCCTGAGGACTCGGCGCCTGCGTGCCGACGGCCTCCTCTCCGACGGCCTCCTCTCCTGGATGGAGGCCTACCTCAAGCTGGAGGCGGCCTACTTAAAGTGGGGCGCTGCTGACGGAGACCACGAGCGCCTCTGCGGCGCGACCGGTCAACACCAGCCCGCCTCACACCGCCGCCGCCGCCAGAGAAGCCCAGACGCCGCCGAAGAGGAAGCGAAGCGCCACTGCGCCCCGATCCGCCGCCCTCTAACCCCACCACCACCGACTCCAGCTAGCCGCGGCCTGCGGGAGTCCCCGCCAGGAGGCAGCGCGCCCAACACCCGCGCGCCGTCTCCGCATCATGCCCGCGCCCACGGGAGTCCTTCCCGGGGCTCCGCCCCCCGTTCGCCGACACCGCCGCCCAGGGACCTCTCCTTTGAGGTGATGCAGGCGCTGGGCTTGCTGCCTGAGCAGGCCCAGTCGTCGCCCCGGGCGGCGACTGAGATGAACACAGACACTGCCCCGTCCGACCCCCGGCCCCCAATCCGCCCTCGCGGACTGACGTCGCCGCCGCCCAGCCCGTTGCGTCTACCACGGCCGACGTTCGCTAAGACCCCGTCGCCGCCTGTGATCCCGCCGGCGCCGTCGTCCTTCGCGGGTGCCGTCGCCCGCCCTGCGGCGGCAACCGCCCGACCGACCGCTGCGCGCCCTACCGCAGCGCCCGCCCGCCCTGTCGCTGCGAAAGCCCGCCCTGCCGCTGCGCCCGCCCGCCCTGCCGCGGCGCCCGCCCGCCCTGCCGCGGCGCCCGCCCGCCCTGCCGCGGCGCCCGCCCGCCCTGCCGCGGCGCCCGCCCGCCCTGCCGCGGCGCCCGCCCGCCCTGCGGCGGCGCCCGCCCGCCCTGCCGCGGCGCCCGCCCGCCCTGCCGCCGGACCGACTCGCCCGGCCGCGGCAACGGCCCGCCCTGCCCCTGCATTGCCCGCCGGCCCAGTCGCCGCCGCCGCCGCGACTGCCACCGCCGTCGACAGTGCCGCTGAGCGCGTGCCCGTCGTCCCCGCCGCCGCCGCCGCCACTGCCGCTCCCAAAACGGCGCTGCCCAAGCGGCCGAAATATCCGCCCCTGGTGGTGGAGCGCCTACCCAACTGGGCGTTCCACTTCAGGAACATCGCGGCGGATCTAGGCCGCCCACCGAACGCACGCCCGTACGGGAACGGCGTGCGCTTCACCCCGACGGAGGACGACGAGTACCGCACCGTTCAGCGGTACCTCACTAAGCTGGAGAGGGAGGACCACGTGTCGTGGTTCTCCTATTCCCTACCAGCCGAGCGGAGCGCCAAGGTGGCGATCCGAGGACTTCCGGCGGATACGGCGCCGGCGGACATCATCGCCGCCCTCGCCGAGCACGGCTTCGAGGCGGAGCATGTGACGAGCATCCGGCCGCGTGCGGGACGCCCCGGATGCATTTTCTTCGCATCGCTCCGCCGAACGCCCAACTTACTCCCGGCACTGTATGAGCTCAACGAGCTCCTTTACATGCCGGGAGTGAAAATCGAAGCATGGCGCGGCAAGCAGGGGCCAGCGCAATGCCACCGGTGCCAGCAGTTCCGGCACTCCTCCCAGCACTGCCACCGCCCGCAGAAATGCGTGCGCTGCGGGGAGGACCACCACGCCCGGAACTGCCCACGCCCAAGGGAGGAGCCAGCGACGTGCGCGAACTGCGGGGGACCCCACGCCGCCAACAACTCCTCCTGCCCGGTGTTCCGCAAGGAGGCGCGGAACACCAAGGCCGGCACCGTGGCCATCACAGGCCAGGGAGGCCGGAGGAGGACCGCCCCGGCCCAGCAGCAGCCAGCAGTGCAGGAGTCGGCGCCTGGCAACCTCATGGCGCCGGCCAACCCGCCCACATCCCGCTCCACTCCCGCGGCCACTAAGCCACGCAGGAAGAGGGGCGGGAAGAAGAAAAACAAGCCCACTGGACCGGATGGAGCGGCGGACACTGCGCCAGCGGCTCCAGCAGACGCCACCGCAGCACCTGCAGCTGCCGCAGGACTCCCAACCTCTCACGAGGCACTGACGCGTGCTGTCAGTGCCCTCATGGAGGTCCTTGCGGCACTGCAGACGGGGCCCACGCATAGCCCCGTCACCCCAAGTCCGGCGATTGCCCGCAGCCTTCGCTAGGCCTCTGAGGGTGGTGCACTGGAATGCCCAGTCGCTGCGCAGGAAGAAGCTGCTGCTCCGGGTCTTCCTCCGGGAGCAGGACGTCGACGTGGCGCTACTCAGCGAGACCTGGCTTGGGGAGGGTGATAAGTTCACCATCCCCAACTACGTCGTCTACCGCAAGGACGAGAGGTCCGAACACCGCGCTTTCCGAGGACTGGCGGTGATCGTGAAGAGGAAGGTCGTCCACCAGCCGATCGAGTTCCGGGAGCTTGCGTCAATGTACGCTCTCGGAATCGAGGTACAAGTCGCCGGCACAGTGATGCGACTCTACGCCGCCTACAAGCCCCCTGACGCTGCCTTCGACTTCAGAGACCTACGGGGGCTGCTGGAGTCGCCATCACCGACCATCGTCGCCGGCGACCTCAACGCCAAGCACACCGCGTGGAACTCATCGGCCACCAACGCCCAGGGACGACGCCTCTTCGCCGACTCCGTGATGTCCCACTACGACGTCGTGGGCCCAGACGAGCCCACCCATTACCACTGGGACGGCTCGGGGGACGTACTCGACGTCGTCGTTTTCAAGGGACTCCGGACGCCGCCTCGCCAGGAGGTACTAGCGGACCTCCCCTCGGACCACCGGCCGGTCCTTCTCGTCCTTGACGACTTACCGACCAGGGTCGCGCTGCCAGCGCCACGCCGACTCTACAACTGGGCCTCTTTCGCCGCCACCCTCGCGGAGGAAACCCCGTCACGCCCCGTCGTCGCGCCGGAGGACGTTGAGTGCCTGACGTCTGAGCTGACCGCCTGCATCCGGAGCGCGCTTGACTCATCCTCGCGCACAGTTCCGAGCGGTGGGAAATCCACTCCACTGCCCGCTCGGATCCTGGACCTCATCCGCGAAAAGCGTCGCCTCCGGAAGCAATGGCAGCGCACTCGCTGCCCTCAGCTCAAGACGCGCCTCAACGCTCTGACGGCGAAAGTGACGGCGGAGCTGGATGCCAACGCCGAGGAGTCTTGGAAGCGCCACATCGAGTCCGTGGGCGATGATACCCCCTCCGTTCATCGCCTATGCCGGCAGCTGTCGACCGAGCCCCATCCTGTGCGGCCGCTGCTGGGCAGCGACGGCCTCACAAGATTCAAAGCGCAAGACCGAGCTGAAGTCTTCGCCGAGTGCCTCGAGGGGGCATTCGTCCCGAACCCCACCGACGACGTGGAGCACGTCGCAGCAGTCGAGCAACACCTTCGAGCCTACTTCGCAGCACCGATGGGCCCGGCTGAGGACCCTGTGGTTTTCACGCCCGGCCAAGTGCAGCGGATGATCCAGCGCACCAAGCCGAGAAAAGCACCGGGCCAGGATTGCATATCGAACACGGCGCTCCGGCACCTCCCGCAACGAACAGTTGCGGCCGTGACGCGCCTGTTCAACGGCATCCTGCGCACCGGCTGCTTCCCACAACCGTGGAAAACCGGCCTGGTCATCCTCCTGCCCAAGCCGGGCAAGAACCCACAGAAGCCCGAAAGCTACAGGCCCATCACGCTTCTGTGCACCCTCTCGAAGGTGTTCGAGAAGCTCCTGCTGCACCACCTGCTCCCGCACATCCAGCCTCGGCCGGAACAGTTCGGGTTCCGGCCTGAGCACTCGACCACGCTTCAGCTCGCCAGGGTGCTGCACGGCATGACGGTGTGCCTCAACAAGAAGGAGTGCACCGTCGCAGTACTCCTGGACATGGAGAAGGCGTTCGACAGGGTATGGCATGAGGGGTTGCTGTACAAACTGTCGACGTCACCTGCCCCACGACGTCTCATCGCGGTCGTGGCCTCATTCCTGAGGGATCGCCGCTTCAGAGTGGCGGTGGAGGATGCCGTGTCCGAGGAGCGCCACATCCTCGCCGGCGTCCCCCAGGGAAGCTGCCTGTCACCGGCCTGCTACGCCCGATACACCGACGACATACCGGTCCCGGAGGGCGTCCAACTGGCACTGTACGCCGACGACGCCGCCTACCTGGCGTCGTCTATGTCGCCCACGCACGCTGCAACGAAGATGCAGCGTGCCCTCGACGCTCTCCCCGACTGGCTGAAGAAGTGGCGTCTGTCGGTCAATGTCGGGAAGACACAGGCCATGCTGACAGGCCGCCGCCACCCGCCGCCGCCGCTCCAGCTGCACGGACGGGTCATCGAGTGGCAGAACCGGGTGAAGTACCTGGGGGTCACCATCGACCGTGGACTCACGATGGCTGCGCACGTCAGCGCAGTCGTCAACCAGGTGAAGGTGGCACGCGCGAAGCTGCGTCCAGTCTTCACCTCCCGCCTCCCTCTGCGATCGAAGCTCGGGGTCTACAAGACTTACGTCAGGCCCCGCCTCACGTACGCTGCGCCGGCTTGGTTCGCGCTCGTCTCGGAGCCGAACAAGAAGCGGCTCCGAGCCCAGGAGAACCTCTCCCTGCGCACCATCGTCGGCGCGCCTCGCTACGTGAGGAATGCGACGATCGCGAGGGACCTCAAATGGGAGGAGCTGGACGCCTTCGTGGCGCGGCTGGCGACCGACATGTTCGCGCGTGCGGACCGGTCGCAGCTGCAGCATCTGCGTGGGCTGGCACCTCTGCACGCGCGACCGCCCGACGGCCGCGCCAAGCCCCTCCCCCGAAGCCTGGTCGAGTCCACGGCCAACACCGACTGAAACATCCACCTGCGACCCCCAGTGAAGACCACCGCCTGGAAGGCCACCCAGAGACCTGTCCGTAGTTGCGGACAGCGGAAGATCCCTCGGGAAGAGGGCCCCGCCCTGACCCCGACCCTCCACTTCCCCAGGGGAAGTGTGAGAAGACCGCCTGATGATACACGGGTTTGGTTTCTCCTCCACCGAACCTCTCTAAACCGCGCAGAGGACAATTCAAAACGATATCCATGATCGTGAGCACTCTGTACGGAGCTTGGTCCGTCACAAGAGGATCTCCCTTGCTATGCACAGTAAATAATATTTATTGTTATTCTAGTTCAACCATGAGTGAAAATATAAATCTCTAGATAAATTCATAACAATCATAAAATAAAATATTCGTGTCAGCATTAATGGAGCTATCCGTTACTAAAAGCGGATTTCGTGTTATTATCTATCAAAACAAAGAGATTTATTACTAAGTAAAAGGCAATACCATTGACATTATAGGTAGTATGTAGTACTTGAGTGGAATAGATCATATTTACGTATATTTATTATTTATCGCGGTTTCGCGGGCCTTTGTGAATTTTATATTATATAACGTTCCATTTTACTTACAGTAAAAAGGTGTCCGTGTCAGTCGTAAGTACCACAAAATACAGAAAGTTAAAATGGGTGATTCGATACGCGAATTTCCTAGCGAATTTATAAAACCGTTTATTCGGTCATTTGTTTTATTGAAAAAAACCAACGTGATTTTTTTTCAACATAGAAATACTTTTAGGTATGTGTTATATGTAGCGTATTAGGTATGTTTTATTATTTTAAAATGGTTTGGGATAAAAAGAACTTCCAAACCTCAATTTGCGGTGGAAACGCACGGTGATTAAGCCCTACTAATTATCTAGGAGACAAAAAGCCTTTCACTAAGGTTATAGGGCACAGGCCTTCTCTCAGAGAGAGAGAGAGAGAGAGTATGGGCTTAATCACCACGCGTGCCCACCGCAAATGTATAAGGAATATCCATTTATAAAATAAATAATAAAATATTGTATGAAATAGTAAGGAATATTCTCCGAGCCCTCATCTGCCTATTTTAGGGTTCCTTAGTCAACACTTAAATTAGAGTGACTTGAGTAACTAAAACAGTTCATTGCTGCGTTATTAGATTTTCGGTACTCTGGTAGTCCTGAAACCCGATTTTAGATAGAACGCGTTTTCCCTAGTTAAAACCAGTTTTTACAAAATGCCTTGGTAAAAACTAGAATTTACTACTGATATATTTGATTTTTGGATAAAACTAGTTATAACTCTGAGCTTTAGTTAAAACTAGCACAAGATAAATTAATTTGGGATTGAAAACATGATATAATTTAAAAACATTTATTAAAAAAAAAGCTCTAGGTCTAATCAAACAACCGTAAAATTAAAAAAAGGATGAGGATCCATTTGTTATTACAAGACAAACTATCGTGGCATTTTGAGTTACAAGGGTAACCGTTTTTTCTTGCAAAGACACCGTTTTGACAATTATATTATTTTTGTTGCACTAACCCGTGCTGAGGACAAATTTAAAAACCTATTTTATTTTAAACCTATTCTGGCTAACCGTGCCAGAGGTCGCGGGTTCAAGTCTCGGCATGGGTGAAATTTTTAGCCTCTAAATAGGTTTTTAAAACCTTTTTGACATTCATCCTTTCTTGCATACGCAGCGCATAAATCCTTGGCCTATTCCTATGGCTGCTAAGGAACAACAGTTCTTAAAGGTAAATTAGTATTGTACTATCTAGAATACTAATTTACCTTTAAGATACTGTACTATCCGTCGTATTTATTTTCATCATCATCATCATTAGCCATTTGACGCCTACTGCCTCCCTCATGGTTTTCATAACCATATTTATTTTATTTACCGCATTTTCGATATCGATCTCGTATATCCTCAAAAACATCACGAGGCAAAGTCCAAGTCATAAGCCCTACTCGCGGTTTTATACCAAAACATTGCTTTGTATGGTGACTGTTTGATACCCTAATGAAGTGCTCGATTTTTCATAAACTGTACAAACCGAATACCATTTGACCAACTTGTAGTATCGTTATCTTGCATCCATGAAGCCAACATTTCCTCTGTCTTGGTTTTAGCCCTTTCCACAGATCCTTGGCTTCCTATGTCTTGAGCATAAATACACATAGACAAGAGCTGCTTCAGTTATATCAAGACTAAGTTTGGAGATTTTTCGCCATTTTTTCTCCAAAGTGATTTAGATTTTGAAATGAACACCTAGTTTAACTTGTAACATTTATTAAGTCGCAGTTTCTGTGCTACTTTGAATAAAAAAAAAAAGATTTTTTTCTCTTACTTTTCAGTGCACGCAACAAAACAAATTTTGTCAAATGGTCCTCATACACCATCATATGCCCGATCTTCTTGAGTTTGCATGTCGATAAGATCGAATTGGCAAGGGCTGTTCATTTCAGAATGTAGTATGGGTTTTGAAATAAGTCCTTTTTTCTCCATACTCTTTTTACGCTGTCAAGTTTCGCACATAGAGAGAAAAATATTTATCATTTCTAAAGTTATGTTCGCATAGTTTTGTGAAGTTGCTTTTTTAAATCGATCCCGACCACCATGGCCAACGGCCACATGGGCCGCTTCAATGATATCAAAAATTTCATCTACATACAAGTAGTATTTCTTGGGCTCCTGTCTAGTCACAAATTTTCGTATTTCACAAATATTAATTAACTTAAATCGGTTCAGTCTCCTGTAGTGTTTCTGAAATTTCTGAACAGCTAATTGTGCTTCTTTAATTTCGTGCTCTAAGTTGTTATAGGTTTCTTTTGCCATAATATAGAAGTGGTCTTCTTGTTTTTCGTGATCACGAATCGCTAATAAGTTACAATGAACTTTAACTTCGGTCGGAACAGTTTTAACTGACTCGCTTCGGAAAAACGCGTTTTGTCTAGTAAGAATTAGTTTTAACTCATATTAAATTTTGGGCACTAGTTACTTCTAGTTTTAACAAAAGCATTTAGTGAAAACTAGTTCTAAGTAGGGAAAATGCGATCTATCTAAAAATGGTTTTAAATGTAACATATACTTATAAACAGCCTATATACGTCCCACTGTAGGCCACAGGCCTTCTCTCAGGGAAAGCATAGGTATGGGCTTAATCACCACGCGTGCGCACCGTGCGCGGGTAGCTCAGAAATTTAAGGTTCCTCACGATGTTTTCCTTCACTGTTAGCGAGTGGTATTGTTACTATAACTTCACAAATGTACATAATTTAGAAAACAAAGTCATAGGTACATGCCCGCACTGGGAATTGAACCTGGGTCTCTCGCTCACCAAATCCGATGTTCTATCCACTAGGCTACCACCGCTGTCACGGACATGGACAGAAAATGTATACGTTTGTTTAATTGATTATGAGAAGGCATTTGACCGTGTAAAACATAATAAATTAGTACAGATACTGGAAATATAGGGCTTGATTCCAAAGACGTGTCTATAGGAAAATCTGTACTGGCAGCATACAGCTAATGTACCTACGCGTGGAACATGAACTCACTGCTGACATAAAAATATTGCGAGGTGTGCGACAAGGTTGTATATTATCGCCATTGCTATTCCACGTCTACGCCGAAGAGATTTTATAAAAATCCCTTGAATATGCAACCAAAGGGATCATTGTAAACACCCCTCAACATCCGATATGCAGATGATACAATCCTGTTAGCAAGCTTGATGCACGATCTGCAACCGCTGCTTAATCAAGTTGAATGGATCAGTGCTCTCAAAGAATACATGATCAAATACATACATGATCGCAGGCCGCAGTCCACAGTCTTCTACTATACTCAGCGTTAAGAACCAACCGCTAGAGAGATTCCATTCATACAAATACCTTAGATGTATAATAAACGACCAAGAAGATTACAGCACAGAAGTTACATTCCGCATAGAACAAGCCAGGAGCGCTTTTATCAAAAAGACTCACCTTCTTTCACCAGGTGCCGTTTGGTGCGGTTTTAAATATTTTCAGTCCTTCTATATGGAGTAGAAATCTGGACTCTAACCCAGATTCTAAATAAACGGTTAGAAGCGAAATGCTGAAATTGGCGATGTAGATATATAGAAGAATGCTGAAAATATCATAGACAGATAGAGTAACAAACGATGTGGTTTTGCAAAGAATGAACTAAAAATTAGAGCTCTAACACCATAAAATTGAGAAAACTAGAATACTTTGGTCATATCATGCGCAGTCACAAGTACAATCTGCTACTACTCATTCTACAAGGCAAAATCCAGGGACGACGGAGACAAAATGTTGCAGTATCTTAACATGGCAAATATAGAACTCTTCCGAGCCGCAACATCATGGGATAATAGTTATATATTAGTAAAGAATTTTTTCTAAGAGTAGAGCGTGTCCCTGCCCCCTCGCTCTCGGCTAAACGGCTGTTTATTAAAACGTAAATAAATTCTGGGCAGTAGCACATATAATGAACTTAACAGGGAATTTATAACTATAGTAATAGTCGGCCAACTTATAAATTAAAGAAAATATTTCCTACAAATTTAATAAAAAATTTCTTTGTTGAAGTTGTTAGTTGTGTAGAGCAATAAAGAAACTCTTTCTTCCCTTATTTTGAAAAACCCTACACTATGTGTAGCCCAATACGCAAGTTTAAAACTCGCTCATGTCGTCACAGAAAAAAGCTCCTGAAAAGTGAATATTGTTTTCAGAAAAAATTGGCGCTTCCTGTACATTTTGCCGTGCTGCATCAGTTTCTTCATATCAATGGTCATATACGCTGTAAAAATGGCCACCCACGGATGTTTCGTGGAACTGGCTAATATTGTTCCACCCATCGTTGTTTGCATACAAAGTAATGTAACACTTATGCCGATTTGCAACAATTAAGTTTAAATTGCCTTTGTACGAAGAATTTTAGTTCAGTGATAGGTACTTACGCTTCTTTTAAGAAAGTGGTGCAAGTCGGCCTTAGGACCGAATTAATTAAGTGCATTTACCTCCGAAATCACTTTTGAGTGTCCATTTCAAGACGCTGTTTGAAACGGCAACTTGACAGCAAACTGAATAGTTCAGTGGTAAGAGCGCATAATAATACTAAAACGGATCTAAGAAAAAAGAGTAGAATATAAATGCTTCTCCATGGATTATTGATTGATTTCACGACTATGATGAGGTATTTGTGTTTGATTTCAAGTCTATGAGCCGACGCCCACGTCGACTTTTGTCCGCGCTTCTAGGGACATTTTTGAGAAGCGATGCAAACGCGCTGCAGTGTAGAAATATTTTCTTTCCATTAGTACTTTACCGGAGCGGATACGTACGACGCGTTTGAATCGCGTGCATAAGTTGCCTTGGGCGATGCTTCTGAGCATGGATCTAAGAAAAAAAAACAGAACATAAATGTTATTGCTTTTCCGTCGACAATAATGTAAATGATGAGTCATGAAATAATGCCTCAGATGTAGTATGCGTGCTTGATTTCAAGTCTATTACTTTTATCCAAAATAAACCTACAATAAATCAAATCAGTTTATTAACAACAAAATACAATACCGGTGTGCAGCAACGAGTTATCTATCTAATACCGATACTAATACTACTTACGTAAAGGAAAGCAGTCTTAGAATATCTGAATTGAATTGAACTGATATTAAACATTGACTGCCTCGTTGCTCTAACGGTATCACGTCTGATTACCATGTCGGAGGTCGTGGGTTCGATTCCCACTGAGGGCTACCGAACATTTGTACACATGGCCTTAGTCTGGATGTAATTCCATGTTTGTAATGTCCTTGCCTGGTTACCATAGCACAGGGTATCCTAGTTTGGAACCAGGACAAGAGATGTTGCGTGGAAGTTATTATTATTATTTATTTTATTACAAGTAAGAAGTTGTACCTATACCTTTCCTTTACTTTAAATGTTACTTTACTGATGGTCCTGCAACAACAATATTTTAAACATTAAAATGCACCTTTCAGGTTGTATTAAAGGCGTCTCCCTGGTAACTAAATGCGATGAAATAAACTATGTTTTAAGAGAAATCGCTGCCTTGTGGCCTTGTGACGACGAACTGAAGGAAAATAAGATTTTTGTTAAAGCTCAAACGCTAAAACGGCTGAATATTTTCGAAAAAGGTATTTTATTTTATTTCTTATATGTTCAGCTTTTCAAATAGCCGATCCGCAGTGGGCACGCGTGGTATTTGAGCTCATAATATTATCTCTCTAAGAGAAGGCCTTTGCCCTGCAGTGGGACGAATTTGAACGGATATTTACCCATTTACAATTTTCCGACGTTTTAGTACTTTTGCAAGTGCCGTGGTTTCGGTAGACTGAGGTGACAGGCGTCTTTTTGAAAGCATTAACTGTTAGTTCGGCAAAAAATATTACAAATATCCGTTCAAATTCAGTTTTCTTACGTCTCATCATCATCATCAGCCATTTGACGCCCACTGCAGGACATAGGCCTCATATATTATACTTTATTGCACACAAGACAGGATTTAACAGGACATTACATAAGAAATTACATGTACAAAGGCGAGCTTCTCTCTGTAAAAGATTTCTTCCAGCAAACCTTCGAGTATAGGAGAAGCAGTAGACAAACGGGTCTATATATGTGCACAAAATAAACTACAAAAAGCCTAAACAACACAAAGTAAAAAGGAAAACAAAAATTACATAAACTAGATATCAGAATAAAAATACATACCTACTTAGATATACATAAATAATATCCGTAAATAATATATATATTATAATATTTAAAAGTTACGGATATACATATATATATATATATATATATATAGCTCAATGTTATTACAGGGATAGATAATGCTCTTTCAACCGTTTCTTGACGGTACCAATAGTGGGACTGGCGCATAATTATTTTCTGTGGCAGTGCGTTCCACAGCCTAACCGACTGGACCGTGAAGGAGTCACCGTAAGTTCCAGTATTGTGAGCAGGAATTTTAAGAAGATGTGAGTTAAGTGATCTTTTTGATCTTTCTCCGGAGAACAGGTATTGAAACCTTTCTCTCAGGTATGCGGGAGATGAGGGATGATTGAGGATTTTGTACAATAGTGACAGTATATGTGCATTCCGGCGAAGACGAATTGGGAGCCATTTTAACTCTTGTCGGAAACGAGACACATGATCAAATTTGCGTAATCCATATATGAAGCGGATACCCAAATTTTGTAGACGTTCGAGTTTGTCTAGCAGCTCCTCATTGGCGTCCAAGTAGCAAACATCTGCATAGTCAAGAATGGGAAGAAGAAGTGACTGTACAAGATTAACTTTAGTTTTAATTGGGAGAAAGCTTTGGAGACGCCGCAGTGAATGGAAAGCTGCAAAGACGCGCCGACTGACTTCACTGACATGCGTAGACCAAGAGAGATGGCAGTCAAAGAGCACTCCCAAGTTCCTGGCCGTTGTCGCATAGACAATGGGTGTGCCGTCAAAGAGGACTGCAGGAACCACTGTTTGCTTCATCAGCAACTTGTAGAAGTGCAGACTGCCAATAAGCATTACCTGTGATTTTTTGGGATTCACTAAAAGTCCGAAATGCTGAGCCCAGTTTTGAATGCGCGCAAGATCAGTGTTCAAAGCATCAACAGCAGAGACAAACTCATCCACTTCAAAATGCCTGTAGAGCTGCAAGTCGTCTGCATATAGATGATAGTGAGACGACAGGGAGTCAGTGACGGAATTGATAAATATGGAAAATAGCCCCACTCCTATTTTCCATATTTATCAATTCCGTCACCCCGCTCTGAGGAACGCCCGCAGTGAGGTCACACCAATCCGAGGAAGTCTCGTTGGAGCGTATGCACTGCTGGCGACCCCGAAGATAGGTATCGAACCATTCTATTGCAAGAGGAGATACGTTAAGAGAATCAAGGATAGCAAGGAGGATATCGAAGTCGACACTGTTGAAGGCACTGCTGAAGTCGAGAAGTGTCAGCACTGTGAGCTGCTTATTGTCTCTGGCGAGGCGTATGTCATCTGTGACCTTCAACAGTGCCGTAACTGTACTGTGACCAGAACGGAAACCGGATTGGAAGTGGTTAAGGAGGTTGTTATGGGACAGGAATGTCAAAAGCTGAATGTTGATCAGAGATTCGAGGACTTTGGATAGGAAAGGAAGTATAGATATTGGACGATATTCTGAGAACGAGGAGGGATGGGTAGTTTTGGGGAGTGGTATTACGTGAGCTTTCTTCCAGGTGGCTGGAAATGAGCTGGTACCCAAGGAGAAGTTTATGATGTGCGTGATAGTTGGAACCAGCCCATCAATGGCCAAGAGCAGCATTTGAGAGCTGACCTGGTCGTCTCCTACCGCTTTGGAAGAAATAGAGAAGATGGATTTCTTAACGTCACTCGTTGTAACAGATTTGAAAGAGAAGGGAACACAATCGGGTTTTCGCTGCAAAGAAAGATTTTGGAGAGTGACTTTTTTGGTGTAGTCTTCTAAAGTGACTGGAGGGATTGAGAAATGTTTATTAAGGGCGTCGAAATCAATATTTAAGGGGCTTCTATCAGGAGATTTGCCAATCCCGAGTGGTTTAAGAAATTTCCAAATTTCAGCTGGGCTGTACTTTTCAATTGACTCGTGAATATGTCGCCTTTTGGCATCCCTACACATCCGACTGCAACGATTACGCAGCATCTTGAAGCGGGAAAAGTTAAGCTCCGTGGGATCTTTCTTATACTTCCGTTTGGCTTGATCACGCTTAGCCATTAATTCCTTAATAGCTTGCGTAAGCCAGGGTGCAGGTAGATACCTGACTTTCACCCTTTTAACAGGAGCATGTTTGTCAAAAAGGGCCAACACAATGGAATTAAAGCGAATCACCATCTTATCACAGGTGATGCTGTCAGTGACAGGCGACCAGTCAATTGCAGCCACATCCTCCGCCAGAGCATCCAAATCAATCCCTTTAAAACTACGAAGAAGAAGATATTTTGCCTTACTTTTGGGGGGACGAACTTTATAAGAGAGAAAAATGAGGTCATGGCGAGAGAAAGGAGCATCAAGCTGGCCAAATTTGGCCACCTTCTGCAGTCATGAGACAAACATGAGGTCAAGTAGTGAAGGTCTGCAATTAGGCGCATGATGAGTTGGAGATAGGGGCATGATATTTAGATTATATGAAGAGATGAGGGACTGCAGTTTGGAAGTGCGGGAATCATTTTTAATAAGGCAAGTATTAAAGTCACCCATTATTAGGATATCGACATAAAGGGGACAAAAGGTTTCCAGAAGGGATTCAAAGGCACTGAAAAAAATTATATGGAGAGATGGGCTATAATAGAGACACCAAGAAGTAGTTTAGAATAGCGAAGGGTGATTTCTAAAAATAGGTGTTCGGGTGATTCAGTTACCTGACTAACCGATTGGCTGATTATGGTGCAAGGTATGTCAGAGCGCAGATACATTGCGACTCCACCACATGCCCTTACAGTCCTATCATTACGGATAAGTCGGAAGCCAGGCAAACTGACCATCGTAGAGGGTAATGTGGGCTTAAAGAAGGTTTCAGATATTAGTATAGCATCTATGCGTAGTCCGCCAAAGGACGCCAAGAAGTCGGAGTAATGAGCCGGAATGCTTTGTGCATTAATATGCACAATATTAAGATTTGGGTGAACACCTTGGAACACTGAATCCAGTCCGTCGTGAAGTGTCAGCCCAGCCACAGAATCGGTCGATGATAGCTTTTTCTCCTGCTCTTCAACAGGTCGGTTGAAGAGCAGGAGAAAAAGCTATCATCTAAATGCTGGAAGCTATTCATAGACTATAAATATATAAAATACTCTAAAATAAATAGATAACCACTATACGTTAAACTAAAATAAAGTAACCTATAAATAAACTTGTTTACCGCTCTACTCAGTCCCAGCAGCACCACTGTGCTTCTGGAAGAAATCTCGTACTAAAAGTAACAAAATAGCACAATAGCAATTATCCCTTGTCTTTTGAAAACTGTGTGCGAAATTTTAATCCAAACCCATATATTTTAACATTCAATCTTTCCTGCTCATAATATTATTTTTTTTTTATTTAAATCTTAGTATGCTTCTGGATGAACCTCGTCGGTTCCTGGCAATACATTTTGACACCATTGGCCATGTGTCTGTTTCAAACATTCATCGGGGGCCAGGAAGCACAGTTCCAGCTCCCTTTTGGAGACGTCTATCCATACGACGCAAAGGCCTCGTGGTTGACATACCTTGCGACATATTATTTTCAGTATTTCTCTGGTGAGTATAAGAATTACTACTTAAACTGTACGTTGGGAAACGTAAGCGAATTAGATTGCCACTAGTGATAATCCTGACTTTGTTCGTTCGCTTCATCAAAATTAAATAGGAGTGTATTGTTCATCATCAGCCATTTTACGCCCACTGCAGGACATAGGCTTCCTTCGTGGTTTTCATAACCATGAGGGGTTTTGCCATAATCGCCACGCTTGGCAGGCGGGTTGGCGATCGCAGTATGCGGTTGGAATCTCAGGAAGACGCTGCTGCCCGTCTCCTGGTTATTGATTTTCTTAGTCATGAGTCAAGTAACGTGACCCTTGATAGTGCGACTCGCAGGCCTGCAAGTGGAAACTGCAGCACGGAGGTAGAGGTCTGCAGCACCGGTGTGAAGTTAGCTGACAAACTTAGCTGACAAACATAGCTGACACTATTACACGACCAAATAAAATGGTCGTTTTTAAAAAAGGCTTTCATAAGCCAGTAGGTACGACAAAATGCCTATAGCAATAATAAATTTATAATGGTATTAAACGGTCAAGACCGAAGACCAAATGTTATATTTAGAATTAAGAAATACTGTCCCATCAAAAAATATTCTGAGATAAGCTCCTCACAACTAAGCTATTTTGGGGAACATTCTGACCGTAAGTAATTGTGACAATAAAAGATGTTAAAACATATCTTAATTATGGCTCAATACCGTGGCATAGCAGTGAAACGTGAAGAAATAAAAAATATTCGCAATATTTTCAGTACGCGTTTATGTTTCTTATTGGGATACTAAAAAAATTAGAATTTCTAGAAGGCTGGATCTTAGTTATTACGGTTCCTTAGATACTAAGGAAACTGTTAAGGTATAAATAGAAGCATCAAACCCTTCAGTTTTTGTGATAAAGTGGAGCTGACAAATAATTTGTGAGAAAAATCTCTCCAGAGTTTCTTTCTGGGCGACGTATTGCAGCAAAACGAATTTCTAACACTTTAGCAATGCAAAATTATGATTGCATAGACTCTAAAGTATTTTAAATAAATCAATTTATACCTTTAGACCATTCAGTTTCTCTGACATCGGGCGATAGACAAAAATAATAGAGAAAATTTCAAAAAGCCCTTTATGATTTTCTTGGGATATACCAAAATAACGAATTTCTAACAGGCTGGATTTATGTTATTTTGGTTTCATAGATACTACTTAAACTATTTATTTATAAATTGAGACATGAAACCATTCAGTTTTTGTGATAAAGCGGAGCTGACAAATAATTTGTGAGAAAAATCTCTCCAGAGATTCTTTCTGGGCGACGTATTGCAGCAAAACGAATTTCTACCACTTTAGAAATGCAAAATTATGATTGCAGAGACTCTAAAGTATTTTAAATGAATCAATTTATACCTTCAGACCATTCAATTTTTCTGAAATCGGGCGATGGACAAAAATAATGGAGAAAATTTAAAATAACCTTTGTGTTTTTCTTGAGATATACAAAAAAAACGAATTTCTAACAGGCTGGATTTATGTTACTTCGGTTCCTTAGATACTACTTAAACTACTTAACTATAAATTGAGACATGAAACCATTCAGTTTTTGTGACAAAGCGGAGCTGACAAATAATTTGTGAGAAAAATCTCTCCAGAGTTTCTTTCTGGGCGACGTATTGCAGCAAAACGAATTTCTAACACTTTAGCAATGCAAAATTATGATTGCATAGACTCTAAAGTATTTTAAATAAATCAATTTATACCTTCAGACCATTCAGTTTTTCTGAAATCGGGCGATAGACAAAAATAATGGAGAAAATTTCAAATAACCTTTGTGTTTTTCTTGAGATATACAAAAAAACGAATTTCTAACAGGCTGGATTTATGTTATTTCGGTTCCTTAGATACTACTTAAACTACTTAACTATAAATTGAGACATGAAACCATTCAGTTTTTGTGACAAAGTGGAGCTGACAAATAATTGTGAGAAAAATCTCTCCAGAGTTTCTTTCTGGGCGACGTATTGCAGCAAAACGAATTTCTAACACTTTAGCAATGCAAAATTATGATTGAATAGACTCTAAAGTATTTTAAATAAATCAATTTATACCTTCAGACCATTCAGTTTTTCTGAAATCGGGCGATAGACAAAAATAATGGAGAAAATTTAAAATAACCTTTGTGTTTTTCTTGAGATATACAAAAAAACGAATTTCTAACAGGCTGGATTTATGTTATTTCGGTTTCTTAGATACTACTTAAACTACTTAACTATAAATTGAGACATGAAACCATTCAGTTTTTGTGACAAAGCGGAGCTGACAAATAATTTGTGAGAAAAATCTCTCCAGAGTTTCTTTCTGGGCGACGTATTGCAGCAAAACGAATTTCTAACACTTTAGCAATGCAAAATTATGATTGCATAGACTCTAAAGTATTTTAAATAAATCAATTTATACCTTCAGACCATTCAGTTTTTCTGAAATCGGGCGATAGACAAAAATAATGGAGAAAATTTCAAATAACCTTTGTGTTTTTCTTGAGATATACAAAAAAACGAATTTCTAACAGGCTGGATTTATGTTATTTCGGTTCCTTAGATACTACTTAAACTACTAAACTATAAATTGAGACATGAAACCATTCAGCTTTTGTGACAAAGCGGAGCTGACAAATAATTTGTGAGAAAAATCTCTCCAGAGTTTCTTTCTGGGCGACGTATTGCAGCAAAACGAATTTCTAACACTTTAGCAATGCAAAATTATGATTGCATAGACTCTAAAGTATTTTAAATAAATCAATTTATACCTTCAGACTATTCAGTTTTTCTGAAATCGGGCGATAGACAAAAATAATGGAGAAAATTTAAAATAACCTTTGTGTTTTTCTTGAGATATACAAAAGAAACGAATTTCTAACAGGCTGGATTTATGTTATTTTGGTTCCTTAGATACTACTTAAACTACTTAACTATAAATTGAGACATGAAACCATTCAGTTTTTGTGACAAAGCGGAGCTGATAAATAATTTGTGAGAAAAATCTCTCCAGAGTTTCTTTCTGGGCGACGTATTGCAGCAAAACGAATTTCTAACACTTTAGCAATGCAAAATTATGATTGCATAGACTCTAAAGTATTTTAAATAAATCAATTTATACCTTCAGACCATTCAGTTTTTCTGAAATCGGGCGATAGACAAAAATAATGGAGAAAATTTAAAATAACCTTTGTGTTTTTCTTGAGATATACAAAAAAACGAATTTCTAACAGGCTGGATTTATGTTATTTCGGTTTCTTAGATACTACTTAAACTACTTAACTATAAATTGAGACATGAAACCATTCAGTTTTTGTGACAAAGCGGAGCTGACAAATAATTTGTGAGAAAAATCTCTCCAGAGTTTCTTTCTGGGCGACGTATTGCAGCAAAACGAATTTCTAACACTTAAGCAATGCAAAATTATGATTGCATAGACTCTAAAGTATTTTAAATAAATCAATTTATACCTTCAGACCATTCAGTTTTTCTGAAATCGGGTGATAGACAAAAATAATGGAGAAAATTTAAAATAACCTTTGTGTTTTTCTTGAGATATACAAAAGAAACGAATTTCTAACAGGCTGGATTAATGTTATTTCGGTTCCTTAGATACTACTTAAACTACTTAACTATAAATTGAGACATGAAACCATTCAGTTTTTGTGACAAAGCGGAGCTGACAAATAATTTGTGAGAAAAATCTCTCCAGAGTTTCTTTCTGGGCGACGTATTGCAGCAAAACGAATTTCTAACACTTTAGCAATGCAAAATTATGATTGCATAGACTCTAAAGTATTTTAAATAAATCAATTTATACCTTCAGACCATTCAGTTTTTCTGAAATCGGGTGATAGACAAAAATAATGGAGAAAATTTAAAATAACCTTTGTGTTTTTCTTGAGATATACAAAAGAAACGAATTTCTAACAGGCTGGATTAATGTTATTTCGGTTCCTTAGATACTACTTAAACTACTTAACTATAAATTGAGACATGAAACCATTCAGTTTTTGTGACAAAGCGGAGCTGACAAATAATTTGTGAGAAAAATCTCTCCAGAGTTTCTTTCTGGGCGACGTATTGCAGCAAAACGAATTTCTAACACTTTAAAAATGCAAAATTATGATTGCATAGACTCTAAAGTATTTTAAATAAATCAATTTATACCTTCAGACCATTCAGTTTTTCTGAAATCGGGCGATAGACAAAAATAATGGAGAAAATTTCAAATAACCTTTGTGTTTTTCTTGAGATATACAAAAAAACGAATTTCTAACAGGCTGGATTTATGTTATTTCGGTTCCTTAGATACTACTTAAACTACTAAACTATAAATTGAGACATGAAACCATTCAGCTTTTGTGACAAAGCGGAGCTGACAAATAATTTGTGAGAAAAATCTCTCCAGAGTTTCTTTCTGGGCGACGTATTGCAGCAAAACGAATTTCTAACACTTTAGCAATGCAAAATTATGATTGCATAGACTCTAAAGTATTTTAAATAAATCAATTTATACCTTCAGACTATTCAGTTTTTCTGAAATCGGGCGATAGACAAAAATAATGGAGAAAATTTAAAATAACCTTTGTGTTTTTCTTGAGATATACAAAAGAAACGAATTTCTAACAGGCTGGATTTATGTTATTTTGGTTCCTTAGATACTACTTAAACTACTTAACTATAAATTGAGACATGAAACCATTCAGTTTTTGTGACAAAGCGGAGCTGACAAATAATTTGTGAGAAAAATCTCTCCAGAGTTTCTTTCTGGGCGACGTATTGCAGCAAAACGAATTTCTAACACTTTAGCAATGCAAAATTATGATTGCATAGACTCTAAAGTATTTTAAATAAATCAATTTATACCTTCAGACCATTCAGTTTTTCTGAAATCGGGTGATAGACAAAAATAATGGAGAAAATTTAAAATAACCTTTGTGTTTTTCTTGAGATATACAAAAGAAACGAATTTCTAACAGGCTGGATTAATGTTATTTCGGTTCCTTAGATACTACTTAAACTACTTAACTATAAATTGAGACATGAAACCATTCAGTTTTTGTGACAAAGCGGAGCTGACAAATAATTTGTGAGAAAAATCTCTCCAGAGTTTCTTTCTGGGCGACGTATTGCAGCAAAACGAATTTCTAACACTTTAAAAATGCAAAATTATGATTGCATAGACTCTAAAGTATTTTAAATAAATCAATTTATACCTTCAGACCATTCAGTTTTTCTGAAATCGGGCGATAGACAAAAATAATGGAGAAAATTTAAAATAACCTTTGTGTTTTTCTTGAGATATACAAAAGAAACGAATTTCTAACAGGCTGGATTTATGTTATTTCGGTTCCTTAGATACTACTTAAACTACTTAACTATAAATTGAGACATGAAACCATTCAGTTTTTGTGACAAAACGGAGCTGACAAATAATTGTGAGAAAAATCTCTCCAGAGTTTCTTTCTGGGCGACGTATTGCAGCAAAACGAATTTCTAACACTTTAGCAATGCAAAATTATGATTGAATAGACTCTAAAGTATTTTAAATAAATCAATTTATACCTTCAGACCATTCAGTTTTTCTGAAATCGGGCGATAGACAAAAATAATGGAGAAAATTTCAAATAACCTTTGTGTTTTTCTTGAGATATACAAAAAAACGAATTTCTAACAGGCTGGATTTATGTTATTTCGGTTCCTTAGATACTACTTAAACTACTTAACTATAAATTGAGACATGAAACCATTCAGCTTTTGTGACAAAGCGGAGCTGACAAATAATTTGTGAGAAAAATCTCTCCAGAGTTTCTTTCTGGGCGACGTATTGCAGCAAAACGAATTTCTAACACTTTAGCAATGCAAAATTATGATTGCATAGACTCTAAAGTATTTTAAATAAATCAATTTATACCTTCAGACTATTCAGTTTTTCTGAAATCGGGCGATAGACAAAAATAATGGAGAAAATTTAAAATAACCTTTGTGTTTTTCTTGAGATATACAAAAGAAACGAATTTCTAACAGGCTGGATTTATGTTATTTTGGTTCCTTAGATACTACTTAAACTACTTAACTATAAATTGAGACATGAAACCATTCAGTTTTTGTGACAAAGCGGAGCTGACAAATAATTTGTGAGAAAAATCTCTCCAGAGTTTCTTTCTGGGCGACGTATTGCAGCAAAACGAATTTCTAACACTTTAGCAATGCAAAATTATGATTGCATAGACTCTAAAGTATTTTAAATAAATCAATTTATACCTTCAGACCATTCAGTTTTTCTGAAATCGGGTGATAGACAAAAATAATGGAGAAAATTTAAAATAACCTTTGTGTTTTTCTTGAGATATACAAAAGAAACGAATTTCTAACAGGCTGGATTAATGTTATTTCGGTTCCTTAGATACTACTTAAACTACTTAACTATAAATTGAGACATGAAACCATTCAGTTTTTGTGACAAAGCGGAGCTGACAAATAATTTGTGAGAAAAATCTCTCCAGAGTTTCTTTCTGGGCGACGTATTGCAGCAAAACGAATTTCTAACACTTTAAAAATGCAAAATTATGATTGCATAGACTCTAAAGTATTTTAAATAAATCAATTTATACCTTCAGACCATTCAGTTTTTCTGAAATCGGGCGATAGACAAAAATAATGGAGAAAATTTAAAATAACCTTTGTGTTTTTCTTGAGATATACAAAAAAACGAATTTCTAACAGGCTGGATTTATGTTATTTCGGTTCCTTAGATACTACTTAAACTACTTAACTATAAATTGAGACATGAAACCATTCAGCTTTTGTGACAAAGCGGAGCTGACAAATAATTTGTGAGAAAAATCTCTCCAGAGTTTCTTTCTGGGCGACGTATTGCAGCAAAACGAATTTCTAACACTTTAGCAATGCAAAATTATGATTGCATAGACTCTAAAGTATTTTAAATAAATCAATTTATACCTTCAGACTATTCAGTTTTTCTGAAATCGGGCGATAGACAAAAATAATGGAGAAAATTTAAAATAACCTTTGTGTTTTTCTTGAGATATACAAAAGAAACGAATTTCTAACAGGCTGGATTTATGTTATTTTGGTTCCTTAGATACTACTTAAACTACTTAACTATAAATTGAGACATGAAACCATTCAGTTTTTGTGACAAAGCGGAGCTGACAAATAATTTGTGAGAAAAATCTCTCCAGAGTTTCTTTCTGGGCGACGTATTGCAGCAAAACGAATTTCTAACACTTTAGCAATGCAAAATTATGATTGCATAGACTCTAAAGTATTTTAAATAAATCAATTTATACCTTCAGACCATTCAGTTTTTCTGAAATCGGGTGATAGACAAAAATAATGGAGAAAATTTAAAATAACCTTTGTGTTTTTCTTGAGATATACAAAAGAAACGAATTTCTAACAGGCTGGATTAATGTTATTTCGGTTCCTTAGATACTACTTAAACTACTTAACTATAAATTGAGACATGAAACCATTCAGTTTTTGTGACAAAGCGGAGCTGACAAATAATTTGTGAGAAAAATCTCTCCAGAGTTTCTTTCTGGGCGACGTATTGCAGCAAAACGAATTTCTAACACTTTAAAAATGCAAAATTATGATTGCATAGACTCTAAAGTATTTTAAATAAATCAATTTATACCTTCAGACCATTCAGTTTTTCTGAAATCGGGCGATAGACAAAAATAATGGAGAAAATTTAAAATAACCTTTGTGTTTTTCTTGAGATATACAAAAGAAACGAATTTCTAACAGGCTGGATTTATGTTATTTCGGTTCCTTAGATACTACTTAAACTACTTAACTATAAATTGAGACATGAAACCATTCAGTTTTTGTGACAAAACGGAGCTGACAAATAATTGTGAGAAAAATCTCTCCAGAGTTTCTTTCTGGGCGACGTATTGCAGCAAAACGAATTTCTAACACTTTAGCAATGCAAAATTATGATTGAATAGACTCTAAAGTATTTTAAATAAATCAATTTATACCTTCAGACCATTCAGTTTTTCTGAAATCGGGCGATAGACAAAAATAATGGAGAAAATTTAAAATAACCTTTGTGTTTTTTTTGAGATATACAAAAAAAACGAATTTCTAACAGGCTGGATTTATGTTATTTCGGTTCCTTAGATACTACTTAAACTACTTGACTATAAATTGAGACATGAAACCATTCAGTTTTTGTGACAAAGCGGAGCTGACAAATAATTTGTGAGAAAAATCTCTCCAGAGTTTCTTTCTGGGCGACGTATTGCAGCAAAACGAATTTCTAACACTTTAGCAATGCAAAATTATGATTGCATAGACTCTAAAGTATTTTAAATAAATCAATTTATATCTTCAGACCATTCAGTTTTTCTGAAATCGGGTGATAGACAAAAATAATGGAGAAAATTTAAAATAACCTTTGTGTTTTTCTTGAGATATACAAAAGAAACGAATTTCTAACAGGCTGGATTAATGTTATTTCGGTTCCTTAGATACTACTTAAACTACTTAACTATAAATTGAGACATGAAACCATTCAGTTTTTGTGACAAAGCGGAGCTGACAAATAATTTGTGAGAAAAATCTCTCCAGAGTTTCTTTCTGGGCGACGTTTTGCAGCAAAACGAATTTCTAACACTTTAAAAATGCAAAATTATGATTGTATAGACTCTAAAGTATTTTAAATAAATCAATTTATACCTTCAGACCATTCAGTTTTTCTGAAATCGGGCGATAGACAAAAATAATGGAGAAAATTTAAAATAACCTTTGTGTTTTTCTTGAGATATACAAAAGAAACGAATTTCTAACAGGCTGGATTTATGTTATTTCGGTTCCTTAGATACTACTTAAACTACTTAACTATAAATTGAGACATGAAACCATTCAGTTTTTGTGACAAAGTGGAGCTGACAAATAATTGTGAGAAAAATCTCTCCAGAGTTTCTTTCTGGGCGACGTATTGCAGCAAAACGAATTTCTAACACTTTAGCAATGCAAAATTATGATTGAATAGACTCTAAAGTATTTTAAATAAATCAATTTATACCTTCAGACCATTCAGTTTTTCTGAAATCGGGCGATAGACAAAAATAATGGAGAAAATTTAAAATAACTGTAACTGGTGGGGCTAAGGACTGTATTTAGACTGAAATCACTGGTTCTATGAATTAGGTGTTTATACGAGCAGACATGGAACAGCACTGATTTAAAAAACAAATGTCAAAAACTAAAAAAGGAATTAAATATAAAAAATATAAAAATATAAAAAGCAAAAAAACATACAAAAAGGTTGTGCGTCGCGCACATTTCCTCCCTTTTTTCTTAAGAGAGCTTGATCAGCTTCCGAAGGGGCCGTCGCAGGATCCCACCCGAGGTCCTCACGTCAGCCACCCGCACAATGCCGTCGCGACCAGGGAAGGTCGCAGCTATTCGCCCTCTTGGCCAAGCTCCTCTTGGCATGTTGCCATCAGCGATCAGTACTAGATCTCCAACAGAGACCTCAGGGGGTACTTCTCCTCGTCCGCGGCGTGGAATCAGGGTCGGTAAATACTCCTGCACCCACCGTCGCCAAAAATGATCTGCAAGTCTTAGTGCTCTACGCCAGCCACTTCTCGATGTCAGGTCGGAGTCTGTCAACGTTGCAGGGATCGGACGTCCTGAAGAAGCGTTCAGTATAAAGTGCATCGGTGTCAGTGCCTCTTCACTGTCGGGCTCTACAGGAACATGCGTCAATGGGCGTGTGTTCACTAACGCCTCTGCTTCTGCTAGGAGTGTACGCAGCACCTCATCTGAGGGTGCTCGTTCTATGAGCGTAGTGGTGAGCGCGACCTTCACGGACTTCACGAGCCTTTCCCAGGCACCACCCATAAATGGAGCTCCAGGTGGAATGAAACGCCAGTTGATCTTCTCCGAAGCAGCATATTGAGGCACGGCAGCATCGTAAAGGGATCGAAGTTCTCTGTTCGCACCTACGAAGGCTGTTCCGTTGTCGGACCAAATTTCTGTTGGCGCTCCTCGTAGGCCTATAAATCGTTGGAGGCTCATCATAGCTGAATCAGCTGATAAGGAGTACACAACTTCCAAATGTATGGCGCGGGAGACGAGGCAAGTATATAACGCGACGTATCTCTTCTCTCTTCTTCGACCGACAGAAACTTGGATGGCGCCGAAATAATCTAGTCCAGTAAACGTAAATGCACGTCTGTGATGCGCTAATCGTGCCTCTGGTAAATCTCCAACAGGCGGCTGAAAGTTCACAGCGCGTCGTATTCGGCAGAACTGACAGTGAAAGGCGACTGTGCGGACGGTGCTTCTTAAACTGAGCAGGTAGTAATCTTGGCGCAACTCGTTGACTACAGTCTCTGTATTCGCGTGCGCCGCTCTTCGATGATGATGGTGTACAAGCAAACGCACGGCTGGGTGTCTTCCATCAAGGACGATGGGGCTCTTCGTCTCATTGCGTACTTCTAACGCGGCTGATATGCGGCCAGACAGACGCATCAACTCGTCATGGCCCATAGTGACAGATAATTTTGATAATCGGCTTGTGCGTGGCAAGGGTTTATCAGGGTGGCTGACTAGGCATTTTATCTCATCAGGGAATGAATCTAGCTGCGCCTGTCGCAAAATGTGCGTCTCTGATAGGCGGATGTCAGCTGCAGAAAGCTCAGCGGCTGACGCTTGCGGAGACCGCAAGGGCGCTGACAAGGACAGCTGGTCTGCAGGCTGAAACATTAAAGTACACAGCCCCCCTTCTAAACGAACGAGATTGTTTACGCATAAACCCCTTCTATTTAAACTACGCATACGCAGTAATGTTAAATACTTATGCGCCATTGCTGTTGCACGCACCAATCTTAGCCAAGAACTAAAACGCCTGGGGTCAGCTGAGACCGGCTTATGCTTCTCTACGTCACTAATGAGATGAACTACATCGGAAGGCACTGCACGTTTGCGCTCCTCATCCGTGCCTGGATACTCTGGAGTACTAGGCTCCTGAGGACACTCGGTGGAGAGCAAAAATTCAGGGCCCGATATCCAGCGAGATTCCGGGGACAACGTTATTCGTTTGATGCGGGTCGCATCGTCCGCAACGTTTAAATGGCTTGGCAGCCATCGCCATTCCGTAACATCCGTTGTTTCCATAATCTCACCTACTCTATGTGAGACAAAGGGTTTGAAAGAACGCGCCTCACTGCGTAGCCATCCTAAAACAGTCATAGAATCGCACCAAAATACGCGTCTGACAGGCTTACGTCTGTGCGCTTCGCAGATCGTTGCAGCGAGGCGGGCTGCGATTAAAGCTGCTTGAAGCTCTAAGCGATTAATAGAGACTGGCTTAAGAGGAGCTACTCGAACTTTGCTACATATAAGTGCCAGCTTCACATCACCATTGTCTAGAATAAAACGCCAATATGCGACAGCGGCGAACGCAGCTTCGCTTGCGTCGCAAAAAACATGAAGTTCGCACTTATCTACTCTAGGCTCGCCTGGACAGTAGCAGCGTGGAATCTGCAATTGGGAGACAGCAAACAAGTCTTCAAACCAAAGCCTCCACGCCGCACTGTCGGACTGAGATAGCTCCTCGTCCCAGTCGAGACCCTTACGCCACGCGTTCTGGAACATAATGCGACCTGTTACTACAATCGGCGCTAGAATTCCGAGTGGATCGAAGACGCGCATGACGTGTGCCAACACGTCCCGTTTGGTGAGTTTATTTGGCAACGTGCATTTATCTTTAATCCCTACGTTGAAGCCAATCGTGTCGGCAGTAGGTTGCCAAATTAGCCCAAGTGTGCGAACGGGACTGCTGAGGCGGCCCAAGTTGATATCTACATCTTTACTAGCTACTGGAACTTCAAGCAAGCTCTCTCTTGGTAACGACGAGAGCGCTGAGAGATTGTTGGAAGCCCACGCACGCATATCGAAGCCAGCATGTCGATGAATTTGGTGGATCTCGGCTGCAAGCTTTGCAGCTTCATCAACGGAGTCCAGACTTACAATGCAATCGTCCATGTAGTGATCGACAATGATGGCTCGGGCAGCGTCTGGGTAGCGTTCCTGCCATTCCACTGCATTTTTGTTCTTTATATGAATGGCAGTGAAAGGGCTAGAAGCGGCACCGAAGATCATAGACGACATACGATAGGTCTTGATCGGTTCGTTCGGGCTATCGCGCCACAAAAATCTCTGTGCGTCTTGATCTTCGGGGCGTATTTTCACTTGAGGAAACATTTCACGTATGTCTCCTGTCAAAGCAATTTTGCCTTCCCGAAAACGTAGCAAAATACCTAGAAGCGACTGAAGTAAGTCAGGGCCAGTCAATAAAAGCGAATTTAACGATACGTCATCACTTTTAGCGGCAGCGTCATGAACAACTCTAAGCTTATTCGGTTTATTCGGATTGGTAACGCCGAAATGCGGTAAATACCAGACAAGTGACTTGACGCTGTGCACTCCCGTGCACAATTCGGCGTAACCCTTCCGAATCATGTCTTGGATGTTTTGACGGTACCGTTCAGCGTAATGACGGTCTTTGGCCATCTTTCTTTCGAGACTGAGAAATCTTGATAGAGCTAGCTTGTAGCTGTCAGGAACGAATGGGTCGTCGGATTTCCAGAGCAAACCAACTTCAAAGCGTCCGCCAGGCAAGCGACGTGCTGTCTGCTCGAGAATTCGGACAGCTCGTTCGTCGTCAGAACTGCGCGCTTCGTGCTTAGAAATACCAATTGAATCTAAATTATATTGCTCGCGAACTAGCTGCTCTAACAAAGCGCGGTCGCTGATGTCAGCGATTGCGGACTCGTTCACCGTCGCGTGGTTGACGGTGTCGACTGCTACAGTCCTGCTACAACCGAAACCAAACAACGCCCAACCTAAAGCAGTACGAATTGCTACGGGTTGATTCTTAGTGCCTTTACGCGTGCATTTAGACATACTAAGGTGCCAATTATCGATGCCAATAATTATCGTAGGCCTTACTTCATCATAGCAAAACTCGTCAACGATATCCGAAAGATAAGAATATCCAGAGACGCTAGTCTTATCGATCGTTTGTCGTGCGACGCCTAACCCTGCGATTGCCCGGGCTTTACGAATTGTGTACGTTTCATCGGAGCGACGGCCTTTAATTTGGAAATCTACGTACTGAACCGTTGTATCTTTGCTCAAACCGCCTACACAATCCAAACGTATTTGTTTCTCGGGCCCGTAAACTCCTAGCTTACTAGCAATTTCCAAGTCGACAAACGTGGCGCTTGCACCATCGTCAAGCAAGGCGAAGGTGTCTACGGCACCCGCCGGGCCAGACACTGTGACAGCGACGATCTTCAACAACGGGCGCTGAAGACAGGCCTGCATTGAACTCTCTGAAGCTACAGATGTCGAAGCGTGCGTGAGAATTTCTTTTGCTTGCGAGTCGCACGATTTAGAGGCAGGCACGGGAGCAGATGACGTAGAACGGGGAGCGCCGGCGGGCGCGGTAGCACGCGGCGCGGCGCTAGACGTGCCCGGCATGGGCTCGTCGTCGTCTACGTCTACGTGTGCAGCTGCGGCACGCTCATAGTTCGGGTTGTGTAATAATGCATGATGACGGTATTGACAACCGTCAATGTCACACAACTTTTTAGCTTTACACAAACTCAATCTATGCCAACCTACTTTTAGACATCTATGGCAGACACGTTTCTTTTTGACCAATTTCCATCTGTCGTCAACCGACATTGACACAAATCTGTCACAATTACTTAATTGATGAAATTGTTGACAGATGATACAATTATTATTTTTACGTGCAGTCGATGAATTTGATGAAAAATGCGGCGATGAATTTGTAACCGCGTGCTGATTTTCAGCAACGACGTGCACATGATCCCTGGCCCGCCTACTGTCCGCCGAGTGCGACGGAGTTGCCGGCTCAGAGATTATGCCAAAGCGAGCCTGGAGGTCGACCTCGTAAGCTAGAAAGTCTGCTAGAATTTCTAGCTTTGCCTGACCACCAGCCTCGTAACGAACGGCAAAATCAAGCCACTTAGCTCGCAATAGTGATGAGATTTTCGAGATAATTGCCTGAAAAAGTTCCGGCGACGCGAGATATTCAGTATGACCTAACAACCGAATAACCTCTACACAATTGCGAACTCGACTGGCAAAAACAGCAAGATCCTTACCTTCAGCATTAACACGGGGCAGCGCGCGCACCGCGGCTACCTCACGCGCCACCACGATCTCGGGGCGGCCGAAGCGCGTGTCGAGCGCGCGCAGTACGACGTCGGGCTCGCGCGCCGACACCAGCAGCGCCGCTACGGCTTCGCGCGCCGCGCCGGTGAGCGCCGTGTTCAGGCGTGCTAGGTTGCACGCGTCACTGAACGCACTTTGCGTATCTTGAAACGTCTTCTTGAGAGAAAGCCAGTCCAGATGGGACTTTCCATCGAATTTTGGCAAAGGAACGTTTTGATTACCGGGGCTTATGCCTTTATTAACATTTCGAATTAGATAATCAAGGGACTTAATAAGTTGCGGGACCTCCGCATTGTTTTCATTGCGTGCCGCTAGTAGGGCGGCACCGCGGGCCTGCGGCGCGGGCTCTCTTTGCGCAATCTGCGCGACGTTGGCCGCAGGGTCTGGTTGCCTGAAAACATTACAATATTTTAACATTGCATCACGATTGTCACCTGCACTAGACTTACTGAGCCACTGCTCAACTTTGTGGCTGCTCCTGGAGCTGTGCATACTCGCGTCTGCCTCGATGGCGGCTAATTCTGCACGCAGCTCCAAATCAGCGGCTTCACGCTCTGCAGATATCCGCTCACGCTCTAGATCGGCGAGGCGGCGGGTCTGTTGTTCTTCAGTAGCTAACCGCTCGCGCTCCATGTCGGCGAGGCGGAGCATCTGCTGTTCCTCAGCGACTAACCGTTCGCGCTCCAGGTCGGCGAGGCGGCGCGCATGTTGCGCTTCCGCGGCCAACCGTTTGGCCACCACGGTGGCGGAGGAGCGTGACGAGGTCATACTGGCGGGGCTGGAAGGCGCCGGGGGTGCGGTCGCCAAAGAGGCGTGAGGGTCGGTGGACACGGTAGGCTCCGGTTCCCTCTCCGCAACGGTCTTACCTTCCTTTTTACCTTTTACCATGTTTGACGCTGCGCGACGGGTCTGCACCATTTCACGGTGGATTGGACCACTTATGTAACTGGTGGGGCTAAGGACTGTATTTAGACTGAAATCACTGGTTCTATGAATTAGGTGTTTATACGAGCAGACATGGAACAGCACTGATTTAAAAAACAAATGTCAAAAACTAAAAAAGGAATTAAATATAAAAAATATAAAAATATAAAAAGCAAAAAAACATACAAAAAGGTTGTGCGTCGCGCACAATAACCTTTGTGTTTTTTTTGAGATATACAAAAAAAACGAATTTCTAACAGGCTGGATTTATGTTATTTCGGTTCCTTAGATACTACTTAAACTACTTAACTATAAATTGAGACATGAAACCATTCAGTTTTTGTGACAAAGCGGAGCTGACAAATAATTTGTGAGAAAAATCTCTTCAGAGTTTCTTTCTGGGCGACGTATTGCAGCAAAACGAATTTCTAACACTTTAGCAATGCAAAATTATGATTGCATAGACTCTAAAGTATTTTAAATAAATCAATTTATACCTTCAGACCATTCAGTTTCTCTTACATCGGGCGATAGACAAAAATAATAGAGAAAATTTCAAAAAGCCCTTTATGATTTTCTTGGGATATACCAAAATAACGAATTTCTAACAGGCTGGATTTATGTTATTTTGGTTTCATAGATACTACTTAAACTATTTATTTATAAATTGAGACATGAAACCATTCAGTTTTTGTGATAAAGCGGAGCTGACAAATAATTTGTGAGAAAAATCTCTCCAGAGATTCGTGCTGGGCGACGTATTGCAGCAAAACGAATTTCTACCACTTTAGAAATGCAAAATTATGATTGCAGAGACTCTAAAGTATTTTAAATAAATTAATTTATACCTTCAGACCATTCAATTTTTCTGAAATCGGGCGATAGACAAAAATAATGGAGAAAATTTAAAATAACCTTTGTGTTTTTCTTGAGATATAAAAAAAAAACGAATTTCTAACAGGCTGGATTTATGTTATTTTGGTTTCATAGATACTACTTAAACTATTTATTTATAAATTGAGACATGAAACCATTCAGTTTTTGTGACAAAGCGGAGCTGACAAATAATTTGTGAGAAAAATCTCTCCAGAGTTTCTTTCTGGGCGACGTATTGCAGCAAAACGAATTTCTAACACTTTAGCAATGCAAAATTATGATTGAATAGACTCTAAAGTATTTTAAATAAATCAATTTATACCTTCAGACCATTCAGTTTTTCTGAAATCGGGCGATAGACAAAAATAATGGAGAAAATTTAAAATAACCTTTTGTGTTTTTCTTGAGATATACAAAAGAAACGAATTTCTAACAGGCTGGATTTATGTTATTTCGGTTCCTTAGATACTACTTAAACTACTTAACTATAAATTGAGACATGAAACCATTCAGTTTTTGTGACAAAACGGAGCTGACAAATAATTGTGAGAAAAATCTCTCCAGAGTTTCTTTCTGGGCGACGTATTGCAGCAAAACGAATTTCTAACAATTTAGCAATGCAAAATTATGATTGAATAGACTCTAAAGTATTTTAAATAAATCAATTTATACCTTCAGACCATTCAGTTTTTCTGAAATCGGGCGATAGACAAAAATAATGGAGAAAATTTAAAATAACCTTTGTGTTTTTTTTGAGATATACAAAAAAAACGAATTTCTAACAGGCTGGATTTATGTTATTTCGGTTCCTTAGATACTACTTAAACTACTTGACTATAAATTGAGACATGAAACCATTCAGTTTTTGTGACAAAGCGGAGCTGACAAATAATTTGTGAGAAAAATCTCTCCAGAGTTTCTTTCTGGGCGACGTATTGCAGCAAAACGAATTTCTAACACTTTAGCAATGCAAAATTATGATTGCATAGACTCTAAAGTATTTTAAATAAATCAATTTATACCTTCAGACCATTCAGTTTTTCTGAAATCGGGCGATAGACAAAAATAATGGAGAAAATTTAAAATAACCTTTGTGTTTTTCTTGAGATATACAAAAGAAACGAATTTCTAACAGGCTGGATTAATGTTATTTCGGTTCCTTAGATACTACTTAAACTACTTAACTATAAATTGAGACATGAAACCATTCAGTTTTTGTGACAAAGCGGAGCTGACAAATAATTTGTGAGAAAAATCTCTCCAGAGTTTCTTTCTGGGCGACGTATTGCAGCAAAACGAATTTCTAACACTTTAAAAATGCAAAATTATGATTGCATAGACTCTAAAGTATTTTAAATAAATCAATTTATACCTTCAGACCATTCAGTTTTTCTGAAATCGGGCGATAGACAAAAATAATGGAGAAAATTTAAAATAACCTTTGTGTTTTTCTTGAGATATACAAAAGAAACGAATTTCTAACAGGCTGGATTTATGTTATTTCGGTTCCTTAGATACTACTTAAACTACTTAACTATAAATTGAGACATGAAACCATTCAGTTTTTGTGACAAAGTGGAGCTGACAAATAATTGTGAGAAAAATCTCTCCAGAGTTTCTTTCTGGGCGACGTATTGCAGCAAAACGAATTTCTAACACTTTAGCAATGCAAAATTATGATTGCATAGACTCTAAAGTATTTTAAATAAATCAATTTATACCTTCAGACCATTCAGTTTTTCTGAAATCGGGCGATAGACAAAAATAATGGAGAAAATTTAAAATAACCTTTGTGTTTTTTTTTGAGATATACAAAAAAAACGAATTTCTAACAGGCTGGATTTATGTTATTTCGGTTCCTTAGATACTACTTAAACTACTTAACTATAAATTGAGACATGAAACCATTCAGTTTTTGTGACAAAGCGGAGCTGACAAATAATTTGTGAGAAAAATCTCTCCAGAGATTCGTGCTGGGCGACGTATTGCAGCAAAACGAATTTCTACCACTTTAGAAATGCAAAATTATGATTGCAGAGACTCTAAAGTATTTTAACCCGGCGTCATTGTGGTACAAAATTGTTACACGGGCGTTGAAGAGGGTCTGTGAGACCCTGATATTGAAAGTGATATATTTTATGTAAACTTGATTTTTTTAACTAGATTATGGTTTTATAATAACGTATGTTTATCTAGTAAGCGTGTAAGATCAATTAAACCAACATTTTAGCTTTAGAAACAGATTTTTTTTATTAATTTCCATATTTCAAAAAATGGCCAATCAAACAAAACACGTCTTAGAACAATCAACAAAAATAAACTTTAGTCTTACATATTTAACTGTTTTAAACAATATAATAAGAGATCAGTTATTTCTTAGCACGACACTAATTAGAACAGGCTTATACATTAATAAATTTCACTCCTTATGACTACATTCTTGGCAGTAGAAAACTGAATGTTCAAGACAAATAAACTTTTCACATGACTTACACGTGTAAGTGGTCTTTCGGTCTTTTTTGTTTGGGCAAACCTGGCACCTTTTTCGCACCCCTGAAATTTTTGCAGGAGGCTCTTCTGTAGTTTCTCCAGCAAATTCTTTGATTCTTTTACGCATTTCTCAGCGCTCAAATGGTCACTAATGAGTGAAAGACCTAACTTCTTTATGAATTGCCGCGGTTTTTGTCCTGTTTCGTTGTTTGCACGATGTATAATATATGCGTTTATAGCAGCCATATTTAGCATGGAGTAAAAATAGTCAAAGGCCATTTTTTTGGAATTGCGGCTCACATTATATGTAGCTGACAGCTCATTTGCAACATCAACGCCACCCTTTGTAGAGTTGTAAAACGTGTTTATTTCGGTTTTTTTTTCTGACCTGTTGATTCATCAATTTTAAGGCTTGACAGAAGCAAAACGACCTTATTCTTTTTAGGTATGTGTGAAACAGGTGTCAAGTCCTTCTGAAAACTAAATTTTGACGAATTTATCTCTTCACCATGGGATCTGATGAATTCTGGCGGTATCTGGCGTTTATTCTTGCGCAAAGTGCCCACAGAAGTGAGTTTGTGTTCCTTGAGTAAATGAGTAACTAGTTCATAGCTAGTGAACCAGTTATCAAACATTACGTTGCGGTTTGTTTTTGAAATAGGCTCCACTAAAAATATTATCCAAAACACTCAAAAAAGAATGGCACAAAATTGTTACACGGACTGTGAGGAAGGGTCTGACATACCCTTTTGTCTTTCACGCACGTGCTTCTCATTGCGCGAGCGCCGGTCGACTGAGCAGCGGTGTCCAGAGGGAGGGGAGGGGTGTTTTCTACAGCTACTGAGAAATATGGCAACGTGCATTCGCTAGCCATAAAGTTATACTCGATCCAAAATGCACTGGGTCTCACAGACCCTACCTCATTGACGCCGGGTTAAATAAATTAATTTATACCTTCAGACCATTCAATTTTTCTGAAATCGGGCGATAGACAAAAATAATGGAGAAAATTTAAAATAACCTTTGTGTTTTTCTTGAGATATAAAAAAAAACGAATTTCTAACAGGCTGGATTTATGTTATTTTGGTTTCATAGATACTACTTAAACTATTTATTTATAAATTGAGACATGAAACCATTCAGTTTTTGTGACAAAGCGGAGCTGACAAATAATTTGTGAGAAAAATCTCTCCAGAGTTTCTTTCTGGGCGACGTATTGCAGCAAAACGAATTTCTAACACTTTAGCAATGCAAAATTATGATTGCATAGACTCTAAAGTATTTTAAATAAATCAATTTATACCTTCAGACCATTCAGTTTTTCTGAAATCGGGCGATAGACAAAAATAATGGAGAAAATTTAAAATAACCTTTGTGTTTTTCTTGAGATATACAAAAGAAACGAATTTCTAACAGGCTGGATTTATGTTATTTCGGTTCCTTAGATACTACTTAAACTACTTAACTATAAATTGAGACATGAAACCATTCAGTTTTTGTGACAAAGCGGAGCTGACAAATAATTTGTGAGAAAAATCTCTCCAGAGTTTCTTTCTGGGCGACGTATTGCAGCAAAACGAATTTCTAACACTTTAGCAATGCAAAATTATGATTGCATAGACTCTAAAGTATTTTAAATAAATCAATTTATACCTTCAGACCGATCAGTTTCTCTGACATCGGGCGATAGACAAAAATAATAGAGAAAATTTCAAAAAGCCCTTTATGATTTTCTTGGGATATACCAAAATAACGAATTTCTAACAGGCTGGATTTATGTTATTTTGGTTTCATAGATACTACTTAAACTACTTATTTATAAACTGAGACATGAAACCATTCAGTTTTTGTGATAAAGTGGAGCTGACAAATAATTTGTGAGAAAAATCTCTCCAGAGATTCGTGCTGGGCGACGTATTGCAGCAAAACGAATTTCTACCACTTTAGAAATGCAAAATTATGATTGCAGAGACTCTAAAGTATTTTAAATAAATCAATTTATACCTTCAGACCATTCAGTTTTTCTGAAATCGGGCGATAGACAAAAATAATGGAGAAAATTTAAAATAACCTTTGTGTTTTTCTTGAGATATAAAAAAAAAAACGAATTTCTAACAGGCTGGATTTATGTTATTTCGGTTCCTTAGATACTACTTAAACTACTTAACTATAAATTGAGACATGAAACCATTCAGTTTTTGTGACAAAGCGGAGCTGACAAATAATTTGTGAGAAAAAATCTCTCCAGAGTTTCTTTCTGGGCGACGTATTGCAGCAAAACGAATTTCTAACACTTTAGCAATGCAAAATTATGATTGCATAGACTCTAAAGTATTTTAAATAAATCAATTTATACCTTCAGACCATTCAGTTTTTCTGAAATCGGGCGATAGACAAAAATAATGGAGAAAATTTAAAATAACCTTTGTGTTTTTCTTGAGATATACAAAAGAAACGAATTTCTAACAGGCTGGATTTATGTTATTTCGGTTCCTTAGATACTACTTAAAATACTTAACTATAAATTGAGACATGAAACCATTCAGTTTTTGTGACAAAGCGGAGCTGACAAATAATTTGTGAGAAAAATCTCTCCAGAGTTTCTTTCTGGGCGACGTATTGCAGCAAAACGAATTTCTAACACTTTAGCAATGCAAAATTATGATTGCATAGACTCTAAAGTATTTTAAATAAATCAATTTATACCTTCAGACCATTCAGTTTTTCTGAAATCGGGCGATAGACAAAAATAATGGAGAAAATTTAAAATAACCTTTGTGTTTTTCTTCAGATATACAAAAGAAACGAATTTCTAACAGGCTGGATTTATGTTATTTCGGTTCCTTAGATACTACTTAAACTACTTAACTATAAATTGAGACATGAAACCATTCAGTTTTTGTGACAAAGCGGAGCTGACAAATAATTTGTGAGAAAAATCTCTCCAGAGTTTCTTTCTGGGCGACGTATTGCAGCAAAACGAATTTCTAACACTTTAGCAATGCAAAATTATGATTGCATAGACTCTAAAGTATTTTAAATAAATCAATTTATACCTTCAGACCATTCAGTTTCTCTGACATCGGGCGATAGACAAAAATAATAGAGAAAATTTCAAAAAGCCCTTTATGATTTTCTTGGGATATACCAAAATAACGAATTTCTAACAGGCTGGATTTATGTTATTTTGGAAAAACTGAATGGTCTGAAGGTATAAATTGATTTATTTAAAATACTTTAGAGTCTATGCAATCATAATTTTGCATTGCTAAAGTGTTAGAAATTCGTTTTGCTGCAATACGTCGCCCAGAAAGAAACTCTGGAGAGATTTTTCTCACAAATTATTTGTCAGCTCCGCTTTGTCACAAAAGCTGAATGGTTTCATGTCTCAATTTATAGTTTAGTAGTTTAAGTAGTATCTAAGGAACCGAAATAACATAAATCCAGCCTGTTAGAAATTCGTTTTTTTGTATATTTCAAGAAAAACACAAAGGTTATTTGAAATTTTCTCCATTATTTTTGTCTATCGCCCGATTTCAGAAAAACTGAATGGTCTGAAGGTATAAATTGATTTATTTAAAATACTTTAGAGTCTATGCAATCATAATTTTGCATTTTTAAAGTGTTAGAAATTCGTTTTGCTGCAATACGTCGCCCAGAAAGAAACTCTGGAGAGATTTTTCTCACAAATTATTTGTCAGCTCCGCTTTGTCACAAAAACTGAATGGTTTCATGTCTCAATTTATAGTTAAGTATTTTAAGTAGTATCTAAGGAACCGAAATAACATAAATCCAGCCTGTTAGAAATTCGTTTCTTTTGTATATCTCAAGAAAAACACAAAGGTTATTTGAAATTTTCTCCATTATTTTTGTCTATCGCCCGATTTCAGAAAAACTGAATGGTCTGAAGGTATAAATTGATTTATTTAAAATACTTTAGAGTCTATGCAATCATAATTTTGCATTGCTAAAGTGTTAGAAATTCGTTTTGCTGCAATACGTCGCCCAGAAAGAAACTCTGGAGAGATTTTTCTCACAAATTATTTGTCAGCTCCGCTTTGTCACAAAAACTGAATGGTTTCATGTCTCAATTTATAGTTAAGTAGTTTAAGTAGTATCTAAGGAACCGAAATAACATAAATCCAGCCTGTTAGAAATTCGTTTTTTTTGTATATCTCAAGAAAAACACAAAGGTTATTTTAAATTTTCTCCATTATTTTTGTCTATCGCCCGATTTCAGAAAAACTGAATGGTCTGAAGGTATAAATTGATTTATTTAAAATACTTTAGAGTCTATGCAATCATAATTTTGCATTGCTAAAGTGTTAGAAATTCGTTTTGCTGCAATACGTCGCCCAGAAAGAAACTCTGGAGAGATTTTTCTCACAAATTATTTGTCAGCTCCGCTTTGTCACAAAAACTGAATGGTTTCATGTCTCAATTTATAGTTAAGTAGTTTAAGTAGTATCTAAGGAACCGTAATAACTAAGATCCAGCCTTCTAGAAATTCTATTTTTTTTAGTATCCCAATAAGAAACATAAACGCGTACTGAAAATTTTGCGAATATTTTTTATTTCTTCACGTTTTCACTGCTATGCCACGGTATTAAGCCATAATTAAGATATGTTTTAACATCTTTTATTGTCACAATTACTTACGGTCAGAATGTTCCCCAAAATAGCTTAGTTGTGAGGAGCTTATCTCAGAATATTTTTTGATGGGACAGTATTTCTTAATTCTAAATATAACATTTGGTCTTCGGTCTTGACCGTTTAATACCATTATAAATTTATTATTGCCATAGGCATTTTGTCGTACCTACTGGCTTATGAAAGCCTTTTTTAAAAACGACCATTTTATTTGGTCGTGTAATAGTGTCAGCTATGTTTGTCAGCTAAGTTTGTCAGCTAACTTCACACCGGTGTCTGCAGCTCCAGAAATGAGATAGGCCGGGTGAACAGATCTTATCTTCTATTTCTTTCCGTTACTTTAGAAATAATAATAATGAGTTTTTTTTAATAAAGAAAAGCAATAAAAGTTAAAAAGTAATTCAATACAAACAAGTGCAGTATACACTTACAAAATAAAATGGTACCCTAGGGGGTCATCCATAAAATACATCACACTAATTTTGTGCTTTTTTTACCCCTCTTCTGTCCTTATCACAGTTGTCTTACATTCGTAAGACCCCCTCCCTAGTGTGACGTAACATATTTTGCAATTAAACATCTAGAAGTTATTAAATTCAAACATGGGCGTCATATGGCTGATGATGATTATTCATTTTCGTATTCATCTTTGTGTTTACTTTGTGTTTCTGTGACAATTTAAATAAATGCCTCCTTTTATTTCGTTTCCATTTATTTACTTACTTTACTATTGTCTTGGCGTCACGCTAAGTTACATACATTTGTGAATTTGTAGTAGCAATAGCACTCGCTAACTGTGAAGGAAAACATCGTGAGGAAACCTGAGTGCCTGAGGTGTTCACATGCCTCAGCGTTCAAAATTACCAATCCGCGGCGGGCACGCGTGGTGATCTCTCTGAGAGAAGGCCTGTACCCTACAGTGGGACGTACTTAGGCTGCATTACATTACTTATTTTCAGTTATGAAATTTGTTAATATCTTAGTGGGCGCCGACATAGTAATGATATCAGTGACTTCGCATCTGAGCACGCTCTTTTTGCTAATAAAAGAAGACATGCTGATTGCAACACCCACTTTGAAGCAAATCAGAACACAAGAGCAGCAAATCTATGAAAATGAAATTCAGGTTGTCAATGAAGGACACATTTCTCTGAGTGATGTCATCCGTAGACATCAGAAGCTGATGGTGTAAGTAATGATTTGTATTATTTGCCTTGTTGTTTCGCCTTTTCTATACATTTTTGGTTGCATTTTCATGTTTCCACTTAAAAATTGTATGCGATGTATAGATAAATAATCTTATGTAGAATTATGGGCGTTAGGCAGAACACCAATGCGCTGGTCCGATGCCATAAAAAGGCAGCAGGTAGATCCATCGAGCACGCATTGACGAGTGGAGACCTATTGCATATTATTATAGTTCTTAATAATAGATTTAAATAAAAAATAATTTCATTTTAATATGGTCACGATCTGTCTGGTCGCTGACTACGGCCCTCATAATAAGGCTCAAGGTCACCCAACGAGCAATGGAGAGAGCTATGTTAGGAGTTTCACTGCGAGATCGAATCAGGAATGAGGAGATCCGCACAAGAACCCGAGTTACTGATATAGCTCAAAGAATTGCTCAGTTGAAGTGGCAGTGGGCGGGGCACATAGCTCAACCAGATGGTCTGACGACCTGGTTACGGTGGCGGGGAGTCGCTGGAGGCGGGCGGCCTGACCGGGAAGCTTGGAAAACCATGAGGGAGGCCTATGTCCTCCAGTGGGCGTCAAATGATGATGACGATCTGTCTAAAGGCCTATGCAGGTAATCCTGAATAGATAGAAATTCAGATCTTATTTCTATTAATAGATATCGATTAACCTTTGCGTGCTGTGTTCTTAATGTGGTAAATTTTATTTATTAGTGTTTCAGAAGTTGTCAATCAGCTTTTAAGTTTTTCAGTTAGTGGAATTGAGGAGAAATAACTTAACACCATGTACACTTACACATTGTTTACCATGTAAAAATAGTCTTATGTAGATGTAGAAATAAGTTAACGAAAAAACCCTGAGCGCTAATAAATCTTAATCAAACAAGGCCCAAATGAGTCTGTTGAAATTTCAACCTCATTATGCGGTAACTCTTATTAGTTTTCCTGTTTGATTTTGATTCTAAACATAAGATAACACGCACTAAACATAACCCTTAATTGCTTTCGAAGTCAGGTAAAAAATCCTAAGTAATTCTCGTCACAATATCCCAACTATATCTTAGTTTAGGACTAGAGACAAATTATTGCATGTGGCGGAAGAATGAATGTGTAATCTGACTTGTGCTAATTTCGCAGGCTGTGCGACCAATCCGACGGTATTTTTAACAAAATTGTATTCTGCAACTTGATGATGGCCACAATAACGATTTGTTTCTTTGGATTTATGGCTACGGTAGGTTTTATTTCAGTGATAAGAATTTGCGTGTAGGTACATTGCAATTACGTGAGGTTTGACAGTTGCTTTCTAAGTATTTACTACTAAGAACCAGTTTCTGAATTCAGAATTTCGCTAAGTAAATTTCTCTTCGAATTTATTAGAGAAGAGCGTGACAAAACGTTACTTAAGTATTTTCTTCTTAATTCAGAAACCGGTCCTTAGGTTGACTCAGCTTTACAAAATATATAACTCCACTAAGATATTCACTGTGATTCCGCTACATAGAATGAATGTTTCATAAAGAAATATTTGTACGACAGTGGTTGTTTCATTGACACTATTGGTAGCCTACTAGCCAATTGCATTTCAATGGTATAACCCGTCTAACTTAACTCGGCGCCTCGCGCGATCCGATCTTCTTCGCGAGAGATTCCTATTTAATTTGCACCGGTTACTATTGGAATTACATTATACTGTTGTTGTTTAGTAGACTAGACAACACCGGCAACTAACCGCTATTGTCGTGCTAATATAATTCTATTTAACAACTATGTATGGTTTAGACTTCTTCTCCTTCTTCTTAGCGTTCAGATGATTATCATAAACATTTACATACAGGCACATACATTACTTCTGGCCCCACACTAGGATACCCTGTGTCGTGGGAACCAGAAATAACGAAATCACAAACATGTAAACATCCAAGACCTGGGGTTTTTTTTGTCCTCAGCCGGGATTCGAACCCGGGACCTCTCGCATGGTATGCAGATGCACTACCGCTGCGCCACGAGGTCGTCAAATAATTTTGCCCACAGATCATTTTGGCGGTAACGTGAACATAGTCACAGATCGTTTGCACATCGCTTACTGTCTTTACAGTGTATGTCTGAGTAATTGACGTAGTGTGATGCGTAGTAAATTACTATAAGTCAATTACCAAAGTAGTCAAATACTCACACATACGCTGCAAATACAGTAAGCGATGTGCAAACGATTTGTGATTGAGTTCACATTACCGCCAAAAAGACTATTAGTGACCAAGAGATGGCGCTAGGAGCATTTTACTTTCCCGTTTTTGACACTTGGTCACCCATGGACTCGGGCGGTAGTTTGATTTTAACATTTCATCGACGGAAACCACGGAGGAGGCCTGTGTCCTGCAGTGGTCGTCAAATGCCTGATGATGACGATGATGATGATACCATCGACAATTGGCAGATTGAATTAGGGGCTGGCGAAGATTTGGGGTTTGACAAGTGACAGAAAAAGATGCAAATCAATGGCAAAAAAATGATTACTGAAAGTATTTATTAAACAGTTGAGAACCATAACTTTGCGACGCTGACTGCGTTATCACTTGCGATCATTGGATCCTCTTGAGTACAGGTATTAGAGCTCGCAGGTCATGATAAAAGATGGTTTATCGTCTGAGAAGTACTATATTAGACCGTACACCTTGGTCGGCCTCTTTTGACAAGAAATTAAATCCGGTTACAGATATCCAAAGACCGAAGTGACGTAGCCAGAAATATGATTGGCGCAGTAGCTTCAACCCTGCCACTATACAACCTGTGTTATTACGGGCAACTTCTTCAAGACGCTGTAAGTACAAAGTGATTGCTTAAAAATGCAAAATAGAAACCTCTAAGTTTGCTTTTGAGTGCCAATTTCAAGATGTGACTCAAGAGTGCTTTGTTAATTTATGGACATGAAATTAGCCAAACGAAAATGCCCAAGGTCTAAAAGTTCGATTGTTTTAAATACGATGCAAATCGGGAAAATTAAAACTTAGATTTTTGACGAAAACGCAACGTTTGGCCCTTTGCTTGGTTTAAACTTATCTATCTACTCATCTTCACCTGCGTCACTTTATAATATTCAGTAAAATATATTTTGCAGAAAAATAAAAAGGTGGCAATCTTATTTGGAGGAGCTTCGATCTCAGGTTTGAGTGTTCAAATTATCTTTGGTACCTACACATATATCGATAGATGGCAGTCGTTAAGCCAAGTCAGAGGCCTTAGGGCGGCTTGACAACTTCTGACAGTAGACGAGCCACTAGTCTACAAGCCTCCACCAATCCGGACTTGGCCCCCGTGGTGGAGTATGGCCTATACCTTCCTCAGGGAAGAGACCCGTGCCCCTCGGTGGGGACATAATGGGTTGATGGTGATGACCTACACATAATTTTCAATGTTGCTTCAATGTTGTTCACATGTTTATATGTGTAGTACATTATTAACCTGGTTAGACTCTTCCGACGAGAAAATAAGTAAGTGAATCCAGAGGTAAGGCTGGGTTCTCCGACATTGCCCCTAAACCAAGAATTTTAAAATACATTTTCTTTATTGGTTAGTATTTAAAATCTGAAAAAAAATGTATATTACCTTTGCCCCTAAACCAAGTATTTTAAAATACATTTTCTCCAATGGTTAGTATTTAAAATCTGAAAAAAAAATGTATATTACCTTTCAATGTCATAAAAAATCGCGAACATGAGTCTAAATTAGCACTAGACATGGTTTTATTTGATAGGTACTGAGTTTTGCATAAAAATAAATATACAAAAATGACTATCAATGAATGTGTTAGTGACGTCGGTCGTCAAAATTGTATTGATAGGATTTGTATTTCTGTAGGTTAAAAATTCCTTCCTATTCCCAACTATTTGCTCAGCGCAATAAGTTCCATACAAATCCGTGCGCTCGCATAAACCCATCCTTGAGTTAATACTTTTCACTGTTTCTCATAAATAAAACTTAATTTTCTACACGCGTGTTGTTTCATAAATAAATGAGATGAGTAGAATATTGTCTAGGCCATGCAGAGAGGTTTTAAAGCATCTTTCCATTTACGTACATTTGGAAATAAATCCTATATAGATATGAAATTTTTTAATATTTGTTTGCAGAGCACTGGCCTCGCTGAATCTGCCTACGACTGTCAGTGGTACGAAGGCTCTGTACCGTATAAAAAAATACTGTGTTTTATTATTCTAAGGTAAGTAAGATAAGATAGAAATATTCTTTATTGTACACCAGGAAAAACACAAACATAAAATATGTGCAAGGATACTGAGTAAATAAGTACGTCCATACGTCCAACAGTGGACAAGCAAATGCTGCAGAAGAATATTCGAATAATAATAGGGGTTAAAGTATGGAATTGCCGTTTTATTGCAATAGGTTCTTTGAATTGACATAGAATCTTCATGGTTTGAGGTTTTCGAATGAAACTTTTTTCAAATGGTTTCTATGATGTTCTTTTTTTAAAAAATGTGAAACATTTGAATATCGACTTTCAATTGTTTTTGTTATTCAATTTAGACAAGAAAGATGAATACTGCGAAAATTCGAGTGATTATGAGGCACCCATTTTTCGTATTTTTTATTTTATTGATTTGACGCAAGTGAGTCAATATTGTGGGTAAGGTAACGTTAAACCATGCCGCTAATTCCTGGGTAGTTTGACTAGGGTCGGCTTCCACTATCTCTCTTAATTCATCGTTATTCACCTGTGTGGGCGGTCTTCCTCGTGGCTCGTTCTTTAAGTCGAAATTTCCATCACGAAAGCGTTTAAACCAAAATCGCACGGTGCGTTCATTAGTAGACCCCTCTCCAAACGCAGCATTGATATTGCGGGCTGTTTCTGCCGCGTTAGTTTCGCGTCGGAACTCGTATTTAAAAATCACTCGAATTTTCGCAGTATCCATCTTTCTTGTCTAAATTGAATAACAAAAACAATTGAAAGTCGATATTCAAATGTTTCACATTTTTTAAAAAAAGAACATCATAGAAACCATTTGAAAAAAAGTTTCATTCGAAAACCTCAAACCATGAAGATTCTATGTTAATTCAAAGAACCTATTGGAATAAAACGGCAATTTCATACTTTAACCCCTAGGTACTGCCAGCCGGAACAATTAGGGCCAGTTTCTGAATTGAGAATTTGCTTAGTGCAATTTTCAATTCAGAAACCGGCCCTTAAGTATCGTTATTCTGTGAGAAATCTAAAGAGACAAGAAGTTAATTAACTATACTAATTGATTTGACTAAGTATTCTCTAAGTGAATAGGCGTGTGGCGCCGGATTAAGAATAGCGTCACTCCATTTCCTTCCGTGGATGTCGTAGAAGGCGACCAAGAAAATTAATTACCAGGAGACGGGCAGCAGTGTCTTCCTGAGATTCCAATCGCATACTGCGTTCGCCAACCCGCCTGCCAAGCGTAGCGATTATGGCAAAACCCCCCATGGTTATGAAAACTACGAAGGAGGCCTATGTCTTGCATTGTGCGTCAAATGGCTGATGAGGAATGGGTAGATAGATAGGAGCAGTATTCTTTATTTTACCAGGATTTATATTTGGGTAGCTTTACAATCGTGTAAACTCAATTGCTGCGAAATTGTTCTATCTAGAACCAGACCTGCGATCTTTCAGGTTCGTGTCTAATGGCAGAGCCTGGTTTCTGCCTACCCCTTCGGGATACGGCGTGAGTTTATGTTATATTTATGTTCAACCTACTCGAATTGAAGATGAAAATTTAAAAAATTAAAATCAATTATTTTAGTCGTTATAGTGCAGAAAGTGCGTGATTTAATTAACGTAACCTAATATATTATAAAAACTAGCTGACCCGGCAAACGTTAATTTGCCATATTAATTAGCCTACGATCTACCAAATATACACCAAAAAATTTATAAAAGTCGATGAATTCGCTTCAGAGAAGTTCGATAACAAACACTGTGAAACGAGATTTTTATATATTATATAAACCAATACATACACTTACCGAGATTAAAATAGAATTAATTATTATTACCACTGGAATTCATTTAAACTCAGGTTTATTGTGAAGTCACCGTAAGCGTGTGGTATTGCTGCTACAAATTCGCAGACGTACGTAACTTTGAAAATAGAGATAGGAAAGAGCAAATAGAGATAAATAAATAGAGAAAGAACATAGTGATAGGTCCATAGGAAAACAATCGTAAGGAAACCCGCGCCTTGGTAGGCCGCCTAAGCTGTCAGGATGGTATAGGCACTGGGCAAGCCTACTCCATCTAAAAAACAATGTCCCAGGTACTGCAGCGTCTGAGTGGTCCCTTCACCCATCTAGTGTGAGTGAAGGTGCCACTGGACGCTGTATAAATCGTCTCATTCCATAGATGCAAAGGCCAAAGTTTTTTTTTATTGTGAAGTGAAAAAAGCAGCTAGTACAACTAGTCTTTATTAGTGAATAAAGTCACCGCACGTTTTCAAAGGTGATCCGATAGGTTTTGTGAGTTAGGGCTCGACTGCTATCGGCAAGCACTAACTGCAATTTTTCTAACAGCTACTGCGCGGCAAGACTACTAATTCCCGCAAAATTGGAAAATGTATTTATTTATTTTATTCGCATTCGTTCTCCAACATTACCCCTAAATAAGGTGTTTTAAGATACATTTTGCTCTCTAATGGTTAGTATTTAAAATATGAAAAAAATCAATATTACTTTTCATTGTATAGGGGCGTCGGTCATTATTTATATGATTTTTTAAACTTTATATCATGAAAAATAAACGCGAACATGGGTCTAAATTGTCACTAGGTGTGGTTTTATTGGAGCTGTACTGAGTTTTGGATAATAACAAATATACCAAAATTACTATCACTGAATATGTTTGTGACGTCGGTCGTCGAAATTCTATTAACAGGACCAGGGACTGCCACTTGCCACGATCCTGACAGATCACTTTCGCTTCCTCAACATTCTTTAGTCGTTGCATCCACGTACGCCGGTTAAATAAACCTACTTAATTATAATAGTGCAATATATAATAAAATATGTAGGTATTTACATAAGCTTAACCCAAAAATACTTTACACACTGTCAGAGAGCAAGGCAATAATACAATTTATTTATTTAGATATCTATGGTGAACTAACAGCTTTTACAATAACATAGAATCTGATATAGGGAAACATACCGCCAATTACAGGTTCACACTTATAGCACACAATTTAGAAACAAGATGATTAGACTTACAAACTCTAAAAAAAGGAGTCGCTCGCTGCAAAAACAGAATAAGCTATAATGCAAGTAAGGATACACAGGTATACAATAATAATGAGTCGTTTTTAGTAATTATTAGCATTAAATACAATTTAATAACTCTTGTTTTTTTCTGTCCTTGATTGTACCTCTGCATTAAAGATACCTACATTTTATAATTTACCACACAGACAAAAACTGAGTATTTGAACATAGTAGAATTATGTAAATAATTAGGTCGAACGGCCACCAGCAGTTCGGAATCGGTCGGTTGGGCTATACGCAGCTGAAATTCGAGTAACTCAAGCAGTTATCTTTCATTCTTGCTTATGGGAGGCCTATCTTTAGACCTAAATTTTTCTGCAAAAATTGGACTTGGCAGGTGTTAAAGTTCACCGACACTCATCCTCGTGCATTCGAAGCGCTTTATGCGAAACAAAACACGTCAGCATAACTGATGGATGACGTTGACAAAAGCAGCTGCGTTCTGGTTTTTTTTAACTCTAGCGTAAAGTCTGAAAATCACGAACGAATTTTACCGCATCGCGTACATCGCGGGCCTTAAGTTTGAGTGATCGTGGATTCGAATCCCGGCATGAACTGATAAAATTGTTTTCTAAGTTACATACGTATTTTTGTGAGTTTGTGGTAGCAATACCGCTGTTTTCTGCATGGTAGTGAAGGAAAAATTGCGAGGAAATCCGAGTGTCTGAGGTGTTCATTGCTAATATATGCTAGGCACGCGTGGTGATTAAGCAACGGTATCAACCTTTTTTTTTATATTTAAAGAAAGAAAGACATTTATTAGGACAAATAAACACATCACAAGAAAGAAAGTCATAACAAGTAACATACATACAAAGGAAAAACAAGTCACATAAATACAAAATAGGACAAGGCAAAGTCATTTCTTACATTCTGTCTATCACTTTGAAATAAAAATTTAAAATTACGTCATCCACTCTAGATTGTTTTTTTGGATTCCCATTGCTAATTCACCTTTTGACGAAACCCTACAATTGACAGCATCAACATGTTTATTATTTTACTTGTGAAATTATCTTTTATTCTGTTTTTAACAGAGGTTTTCTATTATCATTGAAATAAAATACAGTATTAGAGGGTGTATATAATTTATAGTCTATCATTTACCTACATCCCCACAGTCTCTTTCTGAGGGGAAGCCGATCCCTGCAATGGGATGTACAAACATAGATAGATAGATAAGATAAGATAAGAAAAGATTTTGGCGTGGTGGCCGGGTCACCTAGTTCCCTTGTAACGGCTGAAATGGTCAACCCTTTCATTCTTACAGTTTTCAGCAACATAATTTCTAAGATCGATACAAGTGTCGCCACCTATTGTGATTTTAAACAAGTTTTCTACTATAGGAAGGTAAAGACGTAAGGATGCTTCACCCATTGAGGGGGGAACAGGTATTTCTATATCTGCTTCCCGCTCAATGTATCTTAAAGCTTCATTAATGCACTCGAAGATCGTTTAAGTCATGCTAACCGTGTAACTCGTTTTCACACATTTATAAGCAAACTAAAAAGCGTACTGTCATTTTGCTGCAGCAAAAATTTGTTATTTTGTTTTGTTTTTCATAGAGCAACATCGACCTTATTTATATGACAATAGGGTGTCATTGTTAAATCTCACGTTAACATTTACATGTGACTTCGTTCTAAGAAAGAAATGAGAACAGAGGGTCTCTGTATGAGTGTAAAATAAATATTGTATGGATGTTTATGAAATTTAATTATTTAGAAAGAAAGACATTTATTGGGACAAATTAACACATCACAAGAAAGAAAAGGCATAACAAGAAACACAAATACAAAGGAAAAACAAGTCATATATATACAAGGTAGGAAAAGGCAAAGTCAGAGCGTCAGAGTGTTGTCAGATAAGGCACAAAAGAGTGAGAATTACGCCGCCTTACGGGGACTTGCAAGTGATGTAAATTGCTTCGGTCAGATGTCGCTGCCTGTACGTAATACAGAGAAGTTTGTAAAGAGGCTCGAAATTTGATCGATGCTTGCACTTGCCCATTAGCTCAGTTGGGAGAGCGCTAACACTATGAGCCAGAGGTCGCGGGTTCAAGTCCCGGCATGGGTGGAATTTTTAGCCTCGAAATAGGTTGTTTATAAAACGACTTGTAATGATGCCATTACCTTTTCCCATACGTATACTGCGATCGCCAACCCGCCTGCCAAGCGTGGCGATTATGGCAAAACCCCTTACGGTTATGAAAACTATGAGGGAGGCCTGTGGCCTGCAGTGGGCGTCAAGGGGCTGATGATGAGAGTTATATTTTCAATCGCGAATGTACAATATTGTAGAATTTCCACAATTTACCATAAAATCCTTAGATGCAGTGGGTCCAACGGGGAACACACCGCGTAATGTAAATAATTTTCTCCAATTTTAGCTAGCTTTGAGGAGGAGAATTCGACGAATTTTGTGCGGGATCTGATTTCTAGTATGTGGGACCAAGATTTCTGGCACGCCATAAAAAGGATTTACCAGCTCTTCTTAGTTTGGACAGAGGAGAGCTGGTAAAGCATGCAGAAATCATCGTGAGTTCAGTCGCAGCACTCAGAGAGAGAGTTAGTTCACCTGAAATTCCGTCTGCGTGCGCATACCTCTGACAAGACCTAGCAGTCTAGACTTCCCGCGTCTACTGTGTTCTTTAGAACAAGTCCTCATTGAAGACTTTGCGAGTATAATAAGCTAGCCAGCGGAGAATCCGCAAAGCACGTTTTGTTTTATTTGAAGGAACCCCCCATCTTTTTAAACCCTCTAAAATTGTTGAGAATGGTGATGGCTATTACGGTTCATGAGATTCAGCCTCGTGACGGACAGCCAGACAGACAGATAGACAGTGAAGTCTTAGTAATAGGGTCCCGTTTGGCACCCTTTGGGCAGCTTCGCGACATACTGGGGCACGAAGTACACAAAAAAAACTTACAAAAACAGAACATAAAACTAAAATAATATATTAGTCAAAAATACCGCCCCGGGACCAACCCAACCCAAAAGATACCATGACGCTAGCAGTCTTCCCCCGCAGCACCGCCTGGGAAGTCCACACAGTAACTCATATCGTATATTACAGATCGCAAAAACCGTGCTGCATCACTTCACTGAAATATGCGCCTGTAACTCTTGCCACCTTTACCAAGGTACGTATGGGTGCAGTAAACAGTGAACAGCAGGTCGACATTTACCTTTTCATTGCAGTTTCGTCTGTAAGGTTACTGGGTAGAGTACACGTATGTGAAGGTTGACGTGCTGTCGACTATATACACGATGGCGGAGACGATACGATTCACAACGTGTCATTAAAATAAAGCTTTTTAGTGTCACTTGTAAGGAGCAAAAGCAATAGATTCTAAATTTAATTTTTCATTAAAATTTTATTTTGTACTCACTTTATTTTGTAACTATTTTAAACATTTGCTTCTTGGAGATCATTTAGTTTTCTATAATGACGTAACATTTTCAGGTTTCGTTTATTTAAGTGATAAGTACATTGTCTACGCTTAGATATGTACGACTTAATGTATCTTGTTTTCTGGTGTGTAGAATAAAGTTTTCTTATCTAAGTAATCTAATCTAATCTAATCAACGCATGAGATTATTCAAATTCAATTTAAAAACATAACTTATTTCATCCTAGAAAACACTTCTTGCCGAACCGCGTAGTGAATATGTGGAATAAACTACCAGAGACAGTGGTTAGTGTTCCCTTAGTGAACTTATTTAAAAACAGACTTGATAAACATATTGCAATTGCACGAAAGTGATATACACGCATCGGCTTAATCTGTAGAATTCTTAATGACCCGATTGGGTCACCATGGCAGTGGTTTTTAATTGTTATTTTCAAGGTCATAATCTGACAGGTTAAAGCGGCTTGTATATTAATTAATAATGATAATAATCAAATCAGGTTATTCAAATCAAGAAGATTGATTTGATAAAATAAGTAAGAAGAAACTATAACTATAAGAACTATAAGAATAACTAGAAACTATAAGAAAAAAACTAAACATTGCCCGAATACATTCGTCGAATTATAATAATAACACTTGGCCTGGTCCCAAACTAGGATACTCTGTGCTATGGTAACGAGGCAAGGACGTCACAAACATGATATGACACCCATACGGAGGCCACTTGTGCAAATGTATGCCGGCCCCTAGTGGGAATCGAACCTGCGACCCCTGTTTCGGTAGCTAAGCGCCTTAACGGCTAGACCAACGAGGCAATCAAATTTTACGCCCTACTACATAATACGTGCTTTAACTTAAGCGAATTCCGTGATGTGTGCTCTAACTTCGTTTCAAATGTATTGCTTTGATTTCAGGTAATGAGTACAACTTGGTCTTACTTCTCATTGATGTCAAGTGTGTACGAGGGCTAAGCAAATATTATAATTAAGCACTTGTGAACATTTTTATTAGATTGCACTATTGAAAAATCTTATTAAGTAACAAACACAATCTGCACGGATAAGACAAGAATATTTTGTATTACATCCCGAAAAAAAAACAAACATAAAATATTACAAATTTCACATAGAAAGAAAAATTCCAGGCCGAACCGGGGTCAGAACCCACGCCTCTAGCGTGCCGTGCCGGTGGTAACCAACTTTCTTTGTGAAGTTTGTTTACATCAATTATATAATATGGACCTAATCACGCGCAGCATATCCTGTCGGAATCCTGAAGTTTAGGGTAGCATTTAGTACGAAATTTCACAGTTAGACAATTGGAATCTCACAGGATTTGGTGGGCGTGTTATGGGAGCAGGCCTATTCTACCTATACCTGACCTTGTAAACTATGACAGTGTCCCGCGATACAGGCCTGTTATACTGTTTGTTTTTTGTTTAAATAATTTATTGATAAAGACAAAGTTAAAAGTTTACATTCCGAATGGCATCACTTAATAGTAGATTTTACAACAAGTGCACAAAACGAACCATTTTTATCCCAGACTTTTAGCAGCCCGACCTGAAGGCGAGGGCTGATAGTAATGTCAAGGATAAAATGGATTTGTGGACAAGTTATAAACTCTGCTTGAAAAGCGAGGAAATAAAACAGTAATTGTGCGTTTATTAATTTCTTCAATTTGTTAAAGTATAATTTAACAAATTGAAGAAATTAAAAAACGCACGAAGAAGTAAGAGCTATTTCCCGGCGCTTTATTTTTTTTAAATCTTACGACATTGATATTAGGCTTGGACTACAGACCTATACAGCCTACTATTATTATTATTAATAATACGTTTATTGCACATAAGTAAAAAATATAATGGCAATGTGGCGAACTTAATGCTAAAAGCATTTTCTACCAGTCAACCACAGGTGGTGCAAGAAATTTACTGGTAGGCATACGAAGTAAACGGATAAAAAGAATTACTTTAACTAAAATTACATAAGAAGACGAATACTCAACAATAAATTAGTAAATATTTATATTATTAACTTATAATACATAATATAAATAAACATATATAAACTGTAGCAACATACGTAGATATAAATATATAAGGAAGAAAGATAGTAGTGAGATTGCAATTACACAGCCGAATTAATTTTACGTACTATTGAATTAATTTTGTAATAATAATTTTCTTAAATTAATTAAACAACCTACCGTATTTGAATTTAAATTGTAATATCTTTTATGTCTTAAAAAACACATAAGGCAAATAAACTAAATTAAATATTATCTAAAATAAGATTTGATCGCATCAAATTCTATCTATGAACTTCTTATTGTGTTTGGCTGTATGGCTCATTTTCTTCGCCTTAATAGGTACAGATACATTATGAGTAGATACGTTAATGCACTTGTGCAGCCTATATCCTGCACAAATAAGCACTTTCACAGCATGAGAAGTGAAAACCTTATTACGTTACGCGCACAGAACCCTGAACGATTCAAATCGTGTAACTATCAAATTACATACTAATTTCTATCGCACACGTCAGGATTCGGCCTCCAGACCTAGTGTGAGGACCTCAATCAATCCCACGATTCCTAATTAAGTGAGTTACATTACCTTTAGATAATAATTTTCTGTGTGGCGCCGGATTAAGAATAACGTCACTCCATTTCCTTCCGTGGATGTCGTAGAAGGCGTCCAAGGAAATCAATTACCAGGAGATGGGCAGCAGTGTCTTCCTGAGATTCCAACCGCATACTGCGATCGCCAACCCGCCTGCCAAGCATAGCGATAATGGGAAAACCCCTCATGGTTATGAAAACTGCGAAGGAGGCCTATTTCCTGCAGTGGGCGTCAAATGGTTGACGATGATGATGAGATATTACTTATAATCTTAGTGTGGTAATTAAAGATAAGGATCAATTTGTTTTTGTCTGAGTAAAGTATTGTATTAAATCTGCACAGTACCTAAAATAAATCAGCAAAGTATCGATTTTTAATTAGAATGTTCAAAATGCAAGCACTCATTAATAAAATACTCTTCATGGATTTTCATCTCTTTTACTATTACATTAAACCCCGACGATGTTTCCAGGCCAAGAATCTACGATCACAGTGGACTGAGGTAAATATTATGAAGCCCGACAAATAACTTGACCTTCTAGACTTTGAATTCGCACGGACGTATTATGGGTCTTTTATTTATATCCAAAAACTAGACGCTAACATTACAGGGAGCCCCTTGCGGTAGCAAGTTCCAAAAATTACTTTAAAGATAAAGATAAAAAGTATTTATCGCCTCATCAGAAAAAAACTTAGAACAAATTAAGGCTTAACTAGTGATGACATTCAAGTGACTAACCTAGTTACATAATAACATCTTGCGTCATGTGGCAGACTGTCGCAGCTTGTATCTGAATACGATGTTGCCTTGGTTTAAAATAGACTGCGGCATGCTACATCGGCCGCATGGTGTTGGCGATTGTAGCAATAAGGAGCCGGATGCCACTATTTGTAGCATGTTGCACCGTAGCTCGATGTTGCTCTGGCGTAAAAGAGCCTTAAAATAGACTGCCGCATGCTACATCCCATCTATGTGGTACCGAATCCGGCGCCGGATTAAGAATAGTGTGACTCCATTTCATTCCGTGGATGTCGTAGAAGGCGACTAAGGATATTTCCTTAGTCGCCTCAGAGTCTTACTGAGATTCCAACCGCATACTGCGATCGCCAACCCATTTGTCCAGCGTGGCGATTATGGCAGTTAGGAAAACCATGAGGGAGGCCTTTGTCTTGCAGTGGGCGTCAAATGGCTGATGATGATGATGATGCTACATCGGCCGCATGATGTTGGCACTTGTAGCGTGCAACAAGGAGCGTGCCACAATTTGTAGCATGCCGAACTGTAGCGCGATGTTGCTCGAGCGTAAAAGAGCTTTAACACAATGTAAAGAGAGTAGCCTTTGGCTGAGAGGACTGTCGAATATGGCTTGTCCCAACGTCATCACTATTTATCTATTTATCTATTTATCTACAAGTAAGCTCTATCTAATGGATGATTCCAAAAACGTCTCGCACCGCTACATTTCTGCGAGCTTTCTATAGACGAATTGCGCTATGTTACGCGAAAAAATACCAACCTACAATAATATTTCGGGGAGCTTTTATATTGTATTAGATTTAGTACATAAAAAGTTGTTTTTCCGCAAATCGCCTTCTTACTGTGGGTTGGAATGTTTCTGCGTGACACGGTCCAATTGTATGACTGAGAACCCGGTCAATCAGATATTTATTCGTTCATCCTTGAATAAGTAATTATCTATTTATTTACTCATCCAGTGACTTGGCGCAAGTCACCTTAGGCGCGAGACTCACAGATGGGACGTGGGGTGAGGGCGTGGTTATATGTATAGAGTCACAGACCAAGAGCGACCATAGAGCAAGGACTGTGGTCTGTGACTCCATACACTTACCGCGCCCTCGCCCCACGTCCCATCTGTGTGTTTCGTGCCTTCGGACATATTCTTCGGACTTTAGCTTAGTCATATTATAAAATCATCATCATCATCATCAGCCATTTGACGCCCACTGCAGGACATAGGCCTCCCTCATGGTTTTCGAAGCTTCTCGGTCAGCTGCCCGCATCAAACAACTCCCCGCCACCGTAACTAGAATTATAAAATATTTAAAAAAAAAATCTCTTACGTGTCCAGCGCAAAGTAATCCTGACTGCGCGGGTTTTGTTCAACTTATGTGCCCGGCATCACTTTATGAGGTCCTAATGAATTAATTGAGTGGAGTATAATTTTTCTATATTATTGTTGCTACTCTCCCTGGAAATAAAAAATAAATCATCATCAGCCATTTGACGCCCACTGCAGGACATAAGCCTCCTTCGTGGACTTGCCACCAAGTGGGTGCCACAAAGCGTTCGTCGCAGGAGAGGTAGGCCAAGAAGACGTTGGCGAGACAACCTCGACCGACACATGCCGGAGTGGTCTGAGGTGGCACAAGACAGAAACATCTGGTCTGAGTTGGGGGAGTCCTTTGCCCAGCAGAGGGACACAAACGAAGTTATTTTTTTTGTCCCTCATTTTAGCTCCTACCTGAACACTCTAACTTTTAAAACGCAATGTTCTTCCCATCCTCGTGTTAAAATTCTCCGCTATTTGACGTAAAGGTATTTAACCGCAAAGCCAAGATATAAATACAAAAAGGGGGAGAATAAGATGTCTTTCATCCCCCGAAGGGGAACGTGTGATTTTCATGGCCCTATAGGGTAAACAGGAACGCGTGCTTCACAATCATGTTTGCTACTTCTAAATCTGTCGTACCACTACTGGTGCGCGTAACCAGTAAGTTGGAATCTGGTTCCACTTTTTAATGAATATTAAAAAGTATACTGAGATTTTGCATTAGTTACCCCGATCAACTCTATAGAGGCCGGCCTGTTTTAATATGGTGGTACGGTGTTATCCATCGAGCGTAAATAAATTAGGCCATCATCAGTTTCGTAGTCAATTTTTATGTAGATAGATAGAATATTCTTTATTATATATACACCAGGAATTACATATGAGAATTTAACAATAATATAGTACAGTAAAATTGGCGGCCTTTGTTATCGCAATCGCTTTGATAATTGCTTAAATTAAACTGGTTAGGTTTTCTTACCTCGTTTCCGCTTCTTAGAACATTATTTTCATAGTTTCCATGCTATTACTCTGTTGAAACAAATAAAACTCTTCTCTTGAAATGGTACTTGCTGACAATACTCTAGTCTCTTTTTTGGCTACGATACATGTTTCACTCAGAACTGATGGCCGATGGGGCCGAAAAGTTCTCGAATGGAGACCACATATCGGCAAGCGCAGCGTAGGACGACCAGCCACAAGATGGACAGATGACCTCATCCAAGTGGAAGAAAAACGCTGGATGCAGGCCGCTGCCAACCGGTCCTTTTGGAAATCCATGGAGGAGGCCTATGTCCAGCAGTGGGCTTCCTGTGGCTGAATGATGATGATGATATATTTATATATATTTATTTCTATCAATAAAAAAGTGCCCGAAACCGGTGCATGCTGCGATTAATGAATGTTGATAAAGCATAAAAGGTTTATCAGAATCGTAAAAAGTGGCAAAGCCTGGTCTTCGATACACAGGCGTGAGCTTATGATAGCTTATTTATATAATTAGTAATATTATGCATATCAATATAATTTATTTACATAGCCTAAATAAAAAAAATAAGTGCAAGCCACGCAACAAGAGTTCCCTATGTTTTTGTTTTGCGAAAAACCTGTTTTCTTTCATTCAGTTTCGGGGTTTAGACTAATAATTGGTCTCTTTTCATTCTTTCTCTCTCTCTCTCTCTCTCTTTCTTTCTTTATTTTTTCTTTCTTATAAGTAGGCATTCCAATTCAAAAGACTATATCGCGGATTTCCCTGATTTGCGTCGAGATCGAGCAACGACGTGACTCGACTGTTCAGAGGATTTTTTTCTTGCAAAAAAAGAGCAACGTCTCTCTGCCGTGGTAGACATCAAGCGGTTATATGATCTTAGCTTTGTAGTTCGCGCGTTAATGCTTACAATATGCGTAGAGCTACTGACATAAAATTTTCTATTTATAGCTTGCTACATTTTCAGCGCGGTAGGCATCTACTGTTACTATGTAAGTAGATAGATTGTTTTACTGATGTAACGATGGACTTGTTTTTTTTTTTGTGAAAAGACGTCGTGTGAAAAAAGTCTACAGCGTGTAACAAAATCCCTTTTTTACCCCCTTTCCTGTACACTAAAAATCTGTTTAATCTACTTATCGTTAATAGCTCTTGGTCGGCCAAAATACATACAAACCCACCACTGATGCCTGTTAACAGTAGATTAACAGATTGTAAGTATTTGAGAAATTGGGGATTAATATCATCAATAATATCATCCATATACCGAAATTCGGAGATCTGCACGTCAAAACAAAAATTTTTTACAGTGGGGAAACATCAAAATCGCGAAAAAAAATACACCTGTTCATTTCAATGCCGCTGGTGGTAACTTTGATGTGGAACAACTGTTGTTTTTTTGAGAATTTAGTTACACCTTGTATATCCTTGGTACTATAGTGCCTACGTATTTACTACAATCTTATTACATGGACGTTATCTTGCCCACTTAACCTTTTATTTGATAGCAATTGGTAAATTTTAATTTTTCTTTCTCATGAGCCGTAATTTTATCATGAAAGAGGAAAATCAAAAATTTGAGATGAATGTCGTTAAAAGTCCTAAGTGATGCGTTTAAAATAATAGCAAATATTTTTCAGACACTCAAATAACTGAATGATCACTAGATGCAGGCCTAAGGTACCGTGTAGACTATAAACATTTAGTAAATCGTCGACGCTTGCTAACGACGCGACGGTCACTCAAAAAAAAAAATACAAAACACAAATGAAGACTCAAGATCAAAAGAAGTTAACAAGACTCGACAGAGGAAAGAAATAGAAGCGATACAAAAATTAGGCGCCAACAAACATTTGTCAAAGGGCACTCAGGAACACTCGGCTGAAACTCCTGTGTAGAACCCTCCGCAACACTAATGAACAAGCACGTCTTTGTAAAGCTGTGGCCACAAAAAGTTACATAGAACGAAACACCTTTACTCCTCGAAAAGGGACAGAAATAAATGTGATAGTCATACATTTGGAATTAATCCGTCAAAAAATAGTCTTCGAAGTTCAGGAAAAGCTCGGGAAAAACTGCGAGAGTAGATTCTAGAACTATTTATAATATGTAAGTACCTACCTACAAATTTGTACGGAATCCTCAGTGCGCGAGTTTGACTCGCACTTGGCCGGTTTTTTTTAAATATTATTTATTTCCAAGAAACGTTTGTTTCCACACTCTAATCACAAATCAAAGCTGTACGAAGAATTGTGGCATATAAAAATGATTTCATTTACGCTTTTTAATTTTTGACGCCATGTTAAGTAACATGTTTGTATATTATTAATGTAAAAGTTTGTAATTTACATTTTTTTCTCGTGGCGAGCAATTATGGCAAAACCCCTCATGGCTATGAAAACCATGAGGGAGGCCTATGCCCTGCAGTGGGCGTCAAAGGGCTGATGATGATGATGATGATGATTTTTTTCTTGTATTACATGCAACGGTAGCCTAGTGGGTAGAAAATTGGACCCGGAAGCGGGAGACCCAGGTTCGATTCCCAGTGCGGGCATGTACCTATGACTTTGTTGTCTAAGTTATGTACATTTGTGAAGTTATAGTAGCAATATCACTCGCTAACGGTGAAGGAAAACATCGTGAGGAAACCTGAGTGTCTGAGCTATTCATATACCTCAGCGCTTGAAATCGCCAATCCGCGGTGGGCACGCGTGGTGATAAAGCCCATAGTCTCTCCCTGAGAGAAGGCCTGTCCCTACAGTGAGACGTATATAGGCTGCTTATGCTATTACAATCAAATTATGGAAAACTTTATAATTATTATTATCATTTTGACACTTTTTTGCTCCATACAACAATATCATTGTACAAGGGAGTGTTTAATGCGGGAAGCATTCACTTCCGGAAAACCTTGTTATACGTGTGCGCTAATTTTCCAAAATTGTAGAGCATTCCTCGTAAATCTTCCTTCCAAATAAATCTGGACATTTTTCATTTTCAGTAAATTTAGTAACCACTAGTATAAAGGATAATAATGGTATACAAAAGTTGTTTGTTATTCTCCCAAGGATCCCTGGCGCTCATTTGGGGGCCCCTACAAAATACTCACGTAACAAAATGCGCTGACATGCACGACTCTTTACGTTAAGGACTCAACTCGCACTAGATACGCACCTGACTCTCACATCTCTGTTCTACAAAAGAAGATGTTTACTAACGAACGAAGTCCGTAGATAATATGATTTCTGACCGTGCTGTTGAAAAATAAGAACGTCTGTGCTAACTATTACCTAAGTCTTGTATCGATAAGGAAGCAAATTCTGCCTAACAATACGACAATGCAACATTCGGACTAAACTTTAACGTTCTGTCACGCTCATTTTCTGAGAGCTTCGAAGAGACATCACTACAGTTAACTATTTACTTAGCGAAATTCTTAATTCAGAAACTGGCCCTAAGGGTGAGGATTGGGTAAAACGTTCTTGACTAAGGGTTTTGGTATAATCGTACGTAACTGAGTGACGTACTTTGCAGATTCAAAATCAGGCTCCGTTGGGCTCTGCGTTGTATAGCAAGGGATTTTTTATTTACGTAGTTTGCTGCTTAGAAATGTTGTATTCTAGGGATTTTGCTTGGTAGGCATTTTGATCTTTGGCCAATTTACTACATACTTAGAAAAGATTGCATTTCAAGCATTTGGCTTGGAGACGTTTTAATCTCTAGGCAATTTTATTTTAGGAATTTTGCTTCGTAGACGAATTGAAAGTTAGACACTGATCAAGAAGGCTTAGATCATCCGGATTCGGACTCATTCTAGACACTTCAATTCCTGACTATCTTCTCTCTTTTTCTATCTAGATTGCAGAGTTCAATAGCTCCAAGAAAGCAGTAGTAAGTGCCTGAGTTAAAATGAGAGAGTGTTCTATCGCTTTGACTCGTATGGTACGTCATACTGACCCGTCTCGCTTGCACTCAGGTATAAGTACTATCAACTTGAAATAATCCGAAAGAGATCCAATGATACAATTTGAGTGAAGAGATAACCATAGGGAAAAAATGGCAAAAAATTACGTTTGTCCCATACAGAGCCCCTCTTAAATATTTGTTTTATTTAAATTTCATTATTTATTTTAGAAGCGAATATAAAACTAAATGTTCTATGAAGTATTTGTTGTTCTATAAACTGTGATAATTTCAACTGCCTAGCTATAACGGTGAACATGAACATGAGGATACAGCCTGGTGACAGACAGACAGACGTCTGGACAAACTTACAAGCGCACCGTAGGATGACCAGCCACAAGATGGACAGATGACCTCATCCAAGTGGCAGGAAGGCGCTAGATGCAGGCCGCTTCCAACCGGTCTTTTTGGAAATCCATGGAGGAGGCCTATGTCCAGCAGTGGACCTCTTGTGGCTGAATGATGATGATGATAGGTCTAAAATCAATATTCTTATCGGCGCGATTTTTCTGTCTGTCCGTCGGAAGACCCTTTTGCGTGTATACAGGTATTATCAGCAGCTATCTTTGTACATCTATATAATGAGGACCATACCCCTATAGCTCTTACGCTACGGGCGGCTTTCATCCCCATTTAAAACAATCCCCACTGTCCATTACCCGACTTGCACTAAATGAATATTTACACTCCAGTTAGTGGAGAGGCAAGTTAAGTAAACGATTTTTTAGGATCACGAAAAATACTTTCAATTGTGAATTAGAAACTTACATATCATAACATAAACTCACGCCTCTATCCCGGGACAGATCTCTTTCGATTCATCAACATTTAACATAAATTACAAACTATCGTTTCAAGTTTGGATATTTGGTACTTATTTGAGTGACGTGTAGTTAGGGAAAATTTTGAACTGAAATAAATGCACCAAATTGAGAAAATAATACTGCGTTGCTTTCGAATAACGGAGATATGGAACATAAAATGATGCAAAAAAATCAAGTGAGTATAAGGGAGTGACCGTTAAGGGACGCCCAGGCGTTAGCCTGAGCGCAATATGTGAGCATATTATTGGTGGACTGCTTTTTGGGCACAAGCATATAGTCTGTATTTTTCCTCACTTGCCAAAAGTGGTAAACCAACATGGCGTATTGTAAATAAATGTTGATGTTATATAGATGGTGGGTGATTAAGTTTCAGAATAATGAAATTCTACAGGTTGTTTGAATAATAATTATATTAAATGTCTTTTAGTTATTTTGAGACGCCCAAAAAACCAAATTTTACCGTGTAGTCGGATAATTTCGTATAATATAATTTGTTGTACGTTTTTCTAACATAAAATACAGTGAAGGATAGATAAGCTTGGATAAATTATCATAAGTAGCCTATATACGTCCCACTCCCAGTCTCTCAAGGGTCCGTCCAAATAAATAAACAGAAAAACACCAATGACGGGACTATTGACACACCGACTCAGCTTTTTCGTAACTAATGATCCCAAAGTGCCACTATTCGTATATAACCACATAAATGTCATGCATCAGAATATAGCTGGACTAATAAGCAAAGCTGATGAACTAACAGTTTGCCTTGAAGAAATGAAGATAAAAAACAGAAAAACCATAGACGTGTTATGTATTACAGAGCACAATATGACTGACGCTAATGAAGAACAACTATTTTTACCTAATTATAGAATTGCTGCCAGTTTATGTAGAAACAAAAAAAGAGGAGGCTCTTGTATACTAACCAGAATGGACCACGACTTCAGAACACTCAGTGATATAGCCAAGTACTCTATACCTAACGTAATAGAATGCTGTGCAATAGAGTTAAGTAAACATCGTATTAACATATTATGTGTTTATCGGGTACCAGGATCAGACATGAATTTATTTTTTGACACCCTAGACCTAATTTTACGGAAAATATGTGATGACTCAAAAAGTCAACTAATAATATGCGGTGATTTTAACATTGATGTATTGAAAACAAATTGTAAATCAACTGAATTCGAACATCTTTTGTTGAGTCATAATCTGACATTACAATTCAGAGAGCCAACGAGATATGCAAGTAAAACCTGTATAGATAATTTTGCTCATGGCATTAGAGGATGTACTGGGGAAATCGCGGAATTAGGCTTATCAGACCATACAGCGCAAATTTTAAAATGTCCTGTGAAAAAAACCTGCACACTTAAATCATGGCAAATTACAAGACGGGACTTCTCCACAGAAAACCTACATAAATTTAAAGAATGTTTAACAAGTTATAAATTTAGTGACGTACTTGACTCAGTTGATCCAAATAAAGCATATAATTTATTTTTCGAAACATTTAAACTATTTTATGACCTATTCTTTCCCATTAAAAATGTTAGGATACGTACAAGAAGAAAGCAACGATGGATATCCAAGGGAATAAAAAAATGTAGCAAGCGAAATAGGGAACTTCTCTGGCAATACAGACTGAAGCCTTGCAGTGAAACCAAACTATTGCTGAATTCGTACAAAAAAAGATACAGAAAAGTTCTCAAACAGACGCAGTTCTCTCAAAATAATAACTACATACAACTAGCAAACAACAAATGTAAAGCCACCTGGCAAATTATAAACAAAACAAAAGACAATCATCCTAAGGAATCAATAACCAAGATTAATAATCTAAACACGGATATTACAGAACCAATAGCTATAGCTAATGCTTTTAATGATTTTTTTATTGACCAGGTTAGAGATATACCTAAAACTAAAAACCGTATTGACAGTTCCGCAAATATCCCTCATTCTATATTTATGAGACCGATCTCACCAGATGAAGTTAATAAGATTGTTAAAGGACTAAAGAACAAAAAAAGTGTTGGTTTTGATGAAATTTCCACAGAAGTCTTAAAGTTTGTATCAAATGAAATAGCATCTCCTCTGAGCCATGTATTCAATCAATGTATCACCAAAGGCATATTTCCAGACAAACTAAAACCAACAATTGTTAGACCATTGCACAAAAAAGGCGATAAAGTTAAGCTATCCAATTATAGACCTGTAGCATTGATACCTATTCTATCAAAAGTCTTTGAAAAATATATATATAATGCCATTACAAACTTTATTAACAAGCATAAAATATTGACTGATCAACAAAAAGGATTCAGAAAAAATATGACTATAAATATGTCAATTTATGACTTAATAAAATGTGCGGTGTTAAATATGGACATAAGGAAGCCTATTTGTGCCATTTATATGGACATGTCAAAGGCTTTCGACTGTGTTGATCATTGTATATTAATGGATAAGCTCTACACATACGGCTTGCGTGGTAACGTACATGATCTTATAAAGTCATATCTCAGTGACAGATATCAATACACAGAAATAACCCAAATATGTCAGCATAAGGCTCGGGAAATAAGTTTTAGATCGGAGCCTAGAAAGACTTGCTTTGGAGTACCACAAGGCAGCGTATTGGGGCCGCTTTTGTTTTTACTGTACATTAAGGACATGCCGAATAATGTACACCACCCCATGGTACTGTTTGCCGATGATAGCACAGTTCTAATAAAAAGGAATAATGATGTAGACTACGAGAAAGATATTAATAGTACTCTCAGCAACATCATAGATTGGCTTACTAATAATAACCTGCTTATAAATATTGACAAAACCAAGGTGATGCATTTTAGTCAAAAGGTAGAATATTTGAACCCAAATGTAAACTACAAGGGTGAAACAATTGAAGAAGTGAACCAAACCAAATTCTTAGGGTTAGTTATAGATAAAAACTTGACTTGGAAGCCACAATCAGAAGAAATCTGCAAAAAACTCTATAAATTCTCATACGCGTTATATAAGCTCGCTAAAGTTGTGAACCGTGACGCAGTGCTATGTGCCTATCACGGCTATGTAGCTTCCACGCTTCGTTATGGTATCATATTCTGGGGGAACTGTTCAAATAGAGAAATTATATTTAAATCTCAAAAGAGATGTCTTAGAGCAATGTGTAAATTAAAATCAACAGACACCTGTAAACCATATTTTAAAGAACTGAAGTTACTAACGTTTCCCTCTATGTACATTTTTGAAGTAGCTTTATTTGTAAAAACGAACCCAATATTATTTACGAAAACTAATAGATTAAGAAATCCTCATAGGCTTCAAAATGTAACCTCAAAAACGGCTCTACTTAGTAAAAGCGTAATTGGACTAGCTCCAAAAATTTACAATAAAATTCCTAATAATATTAAGAGCCTTAATGTTAATACTTTTAAATTAAAACTTAAATCCATATTGATTGAGAAGTGTTATTACTCTATTGTTGAATATTTAAATGACAAGGAATTCTGCAAATAACTTTACAGATCCACTGAGCCACTTTCTATAACATGTATGATAAACTTCAATTGAGACTTTTGAATTTGTTAAAGACATTAATTTGATCAACTATTAGAATTGCATGTTAGACTATAAGTAATGAAAATATTTGTATGCTTTTTTAGCAGAATGTAGAGTACATAAATGTATTTACCAACTTATATATCCACCTACATTCCACAAATAAATGATTTTGTATTTGTATTTGTATTTGTACTCTAGGGCACGGGCCTTCTCTCAGGGAGAGAGTATGGGCTTAATTACCACGCGTGCCCACCGCGGATTGGCGATTTCAAGTACTAAAGTGTGTGAATAGCTCAGAAACTCAGGTTTCCTCACGATGTTTTCCTTCACACTAATTTAGTTAATTAATTAAAAACTTGGCATGTGTCATGGTTTTCATAAAAAGTTCACTTCGGTTTTAGCAAATAAAATAAATCTAAATTATTTTCTATTTCATTCATTCATTTATTTAAACAAAACATTCATTCATTCTTTCATTCCCTTCATCCCATCTCTACAAACAAACTAATCTATGTAGTTTTGTAAACCTGTATTCAGAACGTAATTAAATTACAATAACAATTTCATACGGTTGATACGTCGATCAAAACTAAATAAGAGATCCATAAGCAAAGATATAAAGTAACCGATGCCATGAACGTGCATGCAGGAAAATTGTTTCGTCAGGACCGTGTCAAATAGCAAACCTTTGTCTATCCCTCCTAGATATAGGCGTGAGTTTAAATATGTACTTGCTCTCTAGCTATTCAAGTAAAAATATGGAGTTTATTCTTCTTATCACCTTAATTTAAGAATTAAGGTATGTAATAAGAAGAATAAACTTGATATTGAGGTAAGCTTTAATTTGGAGTGCTTACGAAATTTTTATTATTCTTCTTTGATCCTTAAATTCTTTATCTAGTATGTCATGGTTTGCAACATTTTGCACTTTGGTCCAGGTAATGCCAATCGACTTGGCCTCATAAGCTATGGACATTCCACTTGGTTGCCTTCTCTTTATACGGTCTCATTATTACAGTACATACATACATAAACTCACGCCTGTATCTCAGAGGGGTAGGCAGGGGCCAGGGACTGCCACTTGCCACGATCCTGACAGATCACTTTCGCTTCCTCAACATTATTTAGTCGTTGCATGCACGCACGCTGGTTTCAGGTACTTTGTGTCTTGCTCTTTGCTAATACATCTCCTATTGGTCGAAGTATGTCCGCCTGGGACGTCCCCTACCGACCTTTCCACTCACATTCGCTCACATTTGTTTTGTTAATCTTTCTTCCTTCATCCTAACGCAACATCTCTTTCTCAATTCTTGTCACTATATCCTCTTTTAGTCTATGGCTATGGCGTTCTCTAATCAAACTATTGCGTATCCTGTCATTCAAAGTATCACCAGACATACTTCTCAAGAACCTCATTTCTACTGCATTAATCCTACTTTCTTGCTCATTTTGCCTTACCTTAGTCTCGCTACCATATATAAGTGACCAGCACTCCATTATGGATATCCAATCTAGCTCTTTTGGAGATGTTTTGGCCACTCACAAAGGAGTGCAAAGCACCGTTTACACAATTATTGCAGTTCTTCAAAGAAATTAATGTAAGGCACGGGCCACACAGATGGAACACTTGGTGAAGATTTGATTAATTGCATAGAGTTTGCGTCCTTTCCCTGTATTATATTACACTACTTAGATATAAGAAACCATTTGTAATTATTTCACCTGCTTGTGCAATAAAGTGTTCTCTGTTTATCTGCCTATGTAGCTGATAGTCTTCCTAGAATCTTAAATAAAATAAATAAATAAAATAAATCTATTATCTGTATGGGCTATCGCTTCAATTCAAACCACCTCTTGAAGTAAATCGAAAGTCCGATCGGTGTTGCCCGCGCCCGGGCTTGTCAGATTCAGGCATATTTTATAGTTAACCTGACTCGACATATAGGTACTGCAATAATCCTTTGCATCGCCTGAACTTATCCGCAACTTAACTTGCCACATCACTAATCGGTGTGTAAACGAACTTTCAACAGTAAAAATAAACCCGAACTTTTCCAGAGCGTTTTAAAGTCAGTGATAAAATAACATAAAGTGGAGTGAGATACTCGGTTTCTTTCCTCCAGCACAGTGAATTTACGAGATCGCCCGGCGATATCGTAAACAAGGGATGGGGGTGGCCCAGGTCACTTATCTCGACAAGTTAAGGGTTACTCACAGATTTATTTTGTTAATCGCGCGCGCTTTGAAACTTTGCCCGACCTTATTTCGGCTGCGCTGAAAGTGAGTCGCTAGTTTTAAAAAGTCCTGTTTTGATTTTAGGCAGCATTTACGTTGGCAAAGGCCTGCAGTTTGAAAAGAGAGCTTAGGTGTTAGGGAAACTGGCCAAATGACGTGCGAGTTAGATTCGCGCATAGAGGGTTCCGTACAACCTTATTATAATATTACGCATTTATTTATCGAGAATGGGTTTCTTTTATTTAGTTCGGAACTCGAGTCCGATTCACACTTGGCCAGTATTATCACACTTTTTGTCATAATAGAAGTACAGAACTGCTCTTTAATCCCACCAAGTTTTTTGTTTTCGCTCTATCACAAAGACACTAAGGCAAGGCAAATAGGCCTCTATTGCAGAAAACAGTGCCTACCGTGCCATGTCCGCGGTCAAAGCTCGTTCTTAAGGTATTTTCTCGGCTCAAAGAAGAACAAATTCGAATTCCAATTACAAATTCGGCCTCTTATCCTGGTCATCGGTGGATTCGATAATCACCATTTTGAACTCGCTACGTCTATCAAGCGTCGACGCTGTCTTGTAGCTTTCTATTCCAAATTATTTCCTATATTTTTATTATTCTCAGTCTTAGATATTTTCTCCCTTTATGAACTTGTACATTTACTGCAATGTCTGACAGTTTGCGTTAGGCGTTTAGCCGTTTAGTTGGGTCCTGAAAGCATCTGGACTGCTGTCTGGGCAAAGTACGTGACCTACGCTTATAGTGAAATAAAAATAGTGAGTTGGTACACTACACGCTAAAGATTTTTGGCAGGTTTGGTGGGTGTTCGTAAACTTTGTTTAACTTAATTCCGGATTCACTTAGGTACTGGATTTTTTGTCGAAAGAGTCCGATCAGGTTTTGCTCTGATTCGGAGAGCTTAGTCATGGAGTTACGAAAGTTTTAGTTACAAAACTTTTTTTAATGTTGCCTATAAGCGTCCCACTGAAGGGCACAGGTCTGCTCTCAGAGAGAGAGAGAGAGAGAGTATGGGCTTTCTGTGATGTATCTTATTATTATTATTTATTTGGGAAACTTGCAGCTTACATAATAAATGGACAGAGACTTAGAATAACTACACATAAGCTAAGAATAAGTTTCCGCATAATAGTAACTAAGTGGCAAACATGTGCAAGTGAATGAAAAATTTAAAGTACTCGTAAGTCTACACCACACTTATACTCTACAACTCTTGTTGGTATAATAAATGTCTTTCTGCTTCTTCTTCTTCTTAATTACTACGCAAGCCTGGATTGGCAATTTGAATCGCCGAGTTAATTACTTTTTTTGCGGGTTTTTTGCTTATTTTGTTTCTGTGACGTGTCTTGTTGGTATAATAAATGTCTTTTTTCTTCTTCTAAAATTTTAAAACCAGCATGTTATATAAAGGGTCTAATAAGACCACTAATCTACAGTAACGTATCTACAGTAAGGTATCGATAATTAATTTAAACCACTTCCAGCAGAAGTTTATATTTTTGAAATTACGTTTTGTCCATTTTTCATAAAAATTGACTGTGTCAAATATCAAGAAAAAAATAAACCGGGAACTTTAAACTTTTCCTAATCCAAAGTAGTTTAATCATCGATACTGACTTAACGGTTTCCAGGATTGCGTTATTTTAATAACACGTTGCATGGAAATAAGTATTTATAACGTGAACAACTACATTTGTGAGACTGCAGTTATATTATATCTATTACAAGCTCACCCGGAAAACGTTGTTTTGCCATATTAATTAACCTACGTCCTATTCTCAGACATATATACATACATAAACTCACGCCTGTATCCCAGAGGTGTAGGCAAAGACCAGGGACTGCCACCTACCACGATCCTGACAGATCACTTTCGCTTCCTCAACATTTATTAGTCGTTGCATGCACGCACGCCAGTTTCGGGTACTTTAACTCCTGAACTGCCCTCGCGGAACGCAACGTATAGGTGGCCCATACTAAGTTGGACACAGATCTGTGTCGCGGCAGACGAGTGGTTAAGACCTACCAAATATACACAAACACTTCCATAAAAATCGGTGAAGCCGTTTCAGAGGAGTTCGATAACAATCACTGTGACACGAGATTTTTATACCGGGCGGTATTTTAGTCACCTGACAAACTTTGAGGGATCTTTCTACTCGTCAATACAAACAACTTTTACTATGGAGGCAAACAAAACAGAGCGAAAAATAAATCAGCTGTTTCATACATTTTGTGCAGTACTGCTTCTATCTTATGTTTGGAACAGATAATTTCTTTTTTGCTCTGATTTGTTTGGCCCCATAGTAAAAGTTGTTAATATTTATGAGTAAAAAGCCCTTTTAAAGTTTGACAGTTGACTAAAATGCCACCCGGTATATTAGAGAAGTCTTATTGAACTGCACCACATCCCTCATTACATTACAAACGCCTTCTCCGATCTTGCGTACCAACAAGCTTTTTTCTCAGTTCGGAGCCGAGATTTCAAGATCTAACCGGGTCAAAAAGAGCAACTACGAATTCCCCAGACCAACTTTAATGCAACAATCGGTGTAAAAACTCCCCTCCAACCTGCTTCCTTAAACTCAATAAAAAAACGCTCAAGCAGCGCTTTTGCTACGAAATTGGTTTTCAATTTTAAACTCGTTTTTAAAGCCGGAAACTTACCTACTTTTTCCATTAAAACGGCTAATTCTAGCGCGACGTTGACACCAAATGAGTAGCCCGTGAGATAGAACTTGGATTTTAGTTCGAAGTGCTTCTTTATGATCTAAGGTAAGAAAGAAACTTCCGTAGTCCGTGCAATCTTTAAAGAAATAGAAATAGAAATAGAAAATGTTTATTTGTCTTCAATATAGTAAGGCACAATAATCACTTATACTATAAAGCAATGATGACAGTTTAGTGAGTAATTTATTTAAAAGCATTTTAATTAGGTATGAAGACAAAAAGGTCTGTACCTCGGCTAGTAACTAATGCGCACCAGTGTGCAATTATTTGCCGATTTTCAGGCAAGGCCTTTCCTTAAACTAAGTTATACCTACCTGGGTATAATTATACTACTGCTATTATGACGATAAAGAACACACGTGCAGAATGGTGATAAATCTTTGAATTGTGAAACTAACAGCTTTGGCGTTCATTAAGTAAACATTTTATTTTTATAGTGAATAACATTTTTTACTTTGACTTTGATGATAGATCCAAACCGAAGACTCGACATATTATCTATCTTGAGACTTTTAATTGACAAAGATGAAATCAAATGAAAAAAAATGTAAAAGAGCGAGCCGCCTACAAATTGCTGTTGCGATTTGGCGACAGTTAAGTATAAGAATCGTGTATGTAAACTGATTAAATAAATAAATAAAACAAAAAAAATGCGTCGAAGGCGAGGAACTGTGGTTGAAAAATTCATAATAGTAATAATGACTTCCACACATAATTACTCTTCGTGAATACTTACGTTTATTTTGTCGTTTGTTAGGGTTGCTATGTTGGTTATATAGAATTAAAAAAAAATGTTTAGTTTACTTACTTAAAACATATCATCATCATCATCATCAACCCATTATGTCCCCACCGAGGGGCACGGGTCTCTTCCCTGAGGAAGGTATAGGCCATACTTAAAACATATAATTTATTTAAATTTTCAATTAATTTACACATTAAAATGTTATCACAACATAATCACTTGTCCTGGTCCCAAACCAGGACACCCTGTACTGTGGTTACCAGGCAAGGACACCATAAACGATATGGAAATACATACAGACTGAGGCCATGTGTACAAATGTACGACGGCCCCCAGTGGCAATCGAATCCGTAACCTCCGGCATGATAATAAAACGTGCTACCGCTAGTATAGGATTTCAAAGTGGGATAAAATAATATTTTGCTTTTAATTATAACTGCCCACTAAATATTAAAGTAACATTGTAACATAATTTACACTCACGCCTGTATCCCTGAGGGGTAGGCAGAGACCAGGGACTGCCACTTGCTACGATCCTGACAGATCACTTTCGCTTCCTCAACGTTCATTAGTCGTTGCATGCACGCACGCCGGTTTCGGGTACTTTTTATCTTGGCCTTTGCTAATCCATCCCCTATTTGGTCGAAGTACGTCCGTCTGGGTCGTCCTTTACCGGCCCTTCCATCCACATTCGCTCGATATATTTGTTTTGTCAATGTTCATGAAGATAAAAAACAAATGAACATCAGCGTTTTTGTTAACAGTTCTTAATATGGTGGTCAAGAGTCTATGTAGGTACGCCTAAAAACGAAGTGACGCTATTGAATTTTCTTAAACGTTTTATTTACAGAAAACTCAATCGGTTTTGTTTTGTTTTTAATTTTGATAAAGAGCTACTTTAATATTAAGTGAACAGTTATAATTAAAAACCTAAGCAAAAAGTTTTACCCCACCTTGAAATCTTATTTTCCTGACAGTTTTCAGCAGTACATAATATAAACTCACGCATGTACCCCAGAGGGGTAGGCCAAGTAAATACCAAGGCTTGCCAGTTGCCGTGATCCTGGTAAGCCTCTTGCGTTTCATCAACATTCATTAGTAGCTGCACGCCAGTTTCAGGTCCTTTTTGTTGTTGTTTGTTGTGAATTCCTTGTTGTAAATAAAAACAAAGATCTCTGTCGGGTAGATGGAGATCATTTTTAAAATTTTAACAGTGCGTTTTCCTTACAATTGCAGTTTTCGTATGGATACGGTAATTTGTAGCTTTTTTTATTAAGCGTTAAAAAAAATTACCTTTTCCAAGAAAGTAACGATAGATGGGTAATCTATCGCACTGTTTTAGAAATTAAACGTTCGTTAAACACATTGACAATAATTAAAGTTCCGTAAAGGATTCACATACTTATAATTCTGTCGGATGAATTCGACTGGATAAAAAAAATCGCCGGTAAAATCACAACTAACAGAATATGGACTTATATTTTTTAAACGCACTTACATATTTACGTTAAACACACCCATACGCACACAAGTGCGTATATTTTTACGAAATGTACATTGACATATTTTCCTTCTAATTTTTGCTTTGCTTTACTCAGTCGGTACATCTGTGTGTGCTTTTCTGATTTACTGATTCTTTGTTAACTTGAGTTTGAAATTTTTTTTTTTAATTAACAACAACAACAAATAGGTAAAATTGCATGTTATAATAAATCCTTTAACGTGTGATGACAGAGTGCTAGAAGTAAAACGTCGGGAATCAGAGGTGACACAATTCTACCTAATGAATAATCGTCATTAAAATACAAACAGAGAAATAATAAATCGATACAAAATACACCCACAGGTTTCGTCAAAATGGTAAATTAAAAAAAAAGGAATAATACAATGTCAAAACACTATTGAAAATAAAAAATAATAAATAATATAACCTAACCAAATAAATCACCCCGAGCCACATCCGGCCCAAAAGTCCCCACGGTTAGACTCGTTTAATATTTTACTAAGCGTGCTAGAATATGGACGAGAACGGAAACACATCAAGCCACATATAACCAAAAACGACCAACGACAGGTAATGAATGTTGATAAAGCAAAGATATTTATTAGAGGCAAACCCTGGTCTCTGCCATCCCCTCCGGGGTACAAGCGTGAGTTTATGTAATGTACGTACAAACGTTACAGATACGGTAAGATTCGTTTTGGTAGGGATTTGCATGGATTTTTTCTGTAAATCAGTATTTATTTAATTTGAAGGTTAGAATTTGTATTCAGTAGCTGATACTTAATTATACTGTAGGAATTTGCGTCACCGTCTAGACACGAACAAGGCAGCTAATAATAACATTAACCTCAGACCGCCGAAATAAAATTTAGGTGCCTTACGTTTTTAGGGTTCCGCATTTCAAAAGTAAAAACGGAACCCTCATAGGATAACTTTGTTGTCCGTCCGTCTGCACGTCCATCCAGTTTTAAGAAAAAAATTATCATCTTGACAGCCAGTGTAAGTCAATGCCAATTCGGCTTGCTTGTACGTAGGTAAATACGTCTGAAGGCGTCCCAAGTACACTTACTAATGTCGTCCAAAAAAGATCTACTAAAGTCGTTGCAATAACACTTACGACAGACGTCATAAGTACACGTACTGAAGACGTCCTAAAGTTGTTCAAAAAAGACGTACTAAAGCCGTCCCAATAACACCTACCGCAGACGTCATAAGTATACGTACTAAAGACATCCTAAAGTGAATGTACAAATATCGTCCAAAGAAGATGTACTAAAGTCGTCCCAATAACACGCACTAAAGACGTCCTAAGTACACGTACTAAAGACGTCCCAATAACACATACTAAAGACTTAACCAAGAACACAATATAAAAGTCGTCCCAAGAAGATGTACTAGCGACGTACTAAAGACGTCTGGTCAGAACGTCGTATGTATGGCTGTGAAAATGGGGTTCGGCAACTGTCAATAAATTCAAAATGGAGGATGTCCCGTTGTCTTGGCTATTTGTATGGGAAAGCACAATATTTGTAATTATGGAAACGCCAGAGATATGTATAGTGTCTTTTTAAAAAAAAACAGTGCCCACGCAGTTACTAGTCCGTTTGCAATAGAAAAACTGTGGCTCCTAAACTATTTGGAAGAAGTAAATCGATTATGAAGAAGTTTTAGACTTTTCGTGGATTCCGTGTGGCGCCGGATTAAGAATAGCGTCACTCCATTTCCTCCCGTGGATGTCGTAGAAGGCGACTAAGGAAATAAATTACCAGGAGATGGGCAGCAGCGTCTTTCTGAGATTCCAACCACAAACTGCTATCGCCAACCCGCCTGCCAAGAGTGGCGATTATGGCAAAACTCCTGATGGTTACGAAAACCATGAGGGAGGCATGTGTCCTGCAGTGGGCGTCAAACGGCTGATGATGATGAAATATTTTGGTGTTTTTTTACTAGAATCATAACCTTTAGTTATGATTCTAGTAAACGAATACCAAAAAAAAATTTGTATGCAGGTAAATACAAATAATTAATATGTTTGGGTGGCTCGGTCTAATCTGTCGTCGTATAAGTCTATCGTTCTAGCCCGAATACTCATGTTGGGCATAAGCCTCCCCAGAGCACGCCACGTCTTTCTGTATAATAGTAAATTAAATACAACCGCGAGAAGGTTTCAAGCTGTGGTTTCAAGGGACTTTAGAACGGAGATAGACCATTTATGTATAAAGTGTGTTTTTGGCAATGAATGTAGTTCACTTTTACTTTCACCATGACCTTGATTAAGGTACTTAATATTAGTTTAGATTAGAAAATTCTTTGTTGCACAATAAGCTTGTTAGTACAAAGGCGAGCTTACCCTTTGTACCGCACTGTACAATTAAATATAGTATTAGTTAAGAAAATAATATTATTAACTTAACACCAGATAAACTTACTTATAATATTAAGTAGGATTATCGAGGTCACTTGTCGAATCCAACTCGGATGGGTAGCGTCCGGAAAACTAAAACACATTTTCGCGTCCAAAATACGAGTACCTCAGTGTCTCGAGACAAAGGTGTATAACCCATGTGTGATGCCAGTGATGACTTATGGATGTGAGACCTGGTGGCTGACTATGGGCCTCATAAGAAGGCTCAAGGTCGCCCAGCGAGCAATGGAGAGAGATATGTTAGAAGTTTCACTGCGTGATCGAATCAGGAATGAGGAGATCCGCAGAAGAACCCGACTTACTATTAAAGCTCGAAAATATACTCAGATGAAGTTGCAGACTATGGGGCACATAGCTCAAAGAACTGATGGCCGTTAGGGTGGAAAAGTTCTGACCTGGCGACCGCGTGCCGGACGACGCAGCGTGGTCTGACGACCTGGTTACGGTGGCAGGGAGTCGCTGGATGCGGGCGGTACAAGACCGGGAGGCTTGGAAAACCACAGGGGTGGCCTATGTCCTGCGCAGTGGGCATCAAATATTGATGACGATGACGACGATTATGTTATGTTTGTTTTGAGTGATTTTTACGCGTACGAGTATTTTAGGCAATTTCTGCGTATCACAATTCGAATTTATTTTTATGTCAAACTAGCTGTCCCGGCGAACTTCGCAACGCCACAGAAAACGTTTGTATGGGAAATGGAAAAGGGCTCTTTTTAGGGTTTTCCCGAAAATTATTCGATTTTTTCTCGCCTTTTAAACCTTTCCTAGACCTCCACGAACATTTCAAGACTAAGATAAGATAAATCCGTTCAGCCGTTCTCGAGTTTTAGTGAGACTAACGAACAGCAATTCATTTTGATATATATAGATTTAAACACCAGACAAACTTGCAACTCGTGGAGGTTTATAATGTCACCTTAACTATAGTAAACAAGTTTAATATTCTTTGACACCTCATTTATTCGTCTGCCACCGCAATTATTTATTTAATCAGATTATTCCGTTTGATAATCTCTTACCTTTTAAACAGTGTCTTTTAGCTTAAAATAAATAACAAACAGAGGGAAAGCTTCAAAGTTATCTGATTAAAATTCTATAAACATTTTTCAAATGTTGACTGAAATATAACTCAATAACTCTCCTCAAATTAAGTTAAAATAGTCTTAGGTAACGTAAAGGAATATACCATTAAAATTTCGTGGCCCAAAGAGAGGCTATGTTGTATGAATTATTTTAAAAGAAAGGGGATATCGTTACATACCTGACTTGACTATGCAGGATTGGGCTTGTTACCTCTTTAACGTTTTGACGCTTGGGCAAATCTGTAACTCGCTTGGTCAATGTATGATAAATAACTGTTCTGCATCACTTCATGGAGTAGGGCACCAAAAACAAGGTACATTTTCAAACTTTATCGAACTGGAACGCGCCCAAGGGTCAGTTTTGAAAGTTCTAACCGTTTTGCCGTATAGACACCCAATTACATTGGTGTATGAAACGGTGAAAGTGCTCGGCATACGAAAATCACTTGTATTTCAGTCTATACGTAGGTACCACCATAAGAATGTAGCACATCTAACTGTCTAACCTAACAGAATGATTGGCAATTGTCTGACTCCAAGTTTAAGGAGCGGTCTGGTAAGAAGACTCAATGACTTTCAAGAACCATTTAAATGTATAGATATAATATAAGAAAGATAATAAACAGGTTAAAATTAAAACTTTTAACAATTTTCAACCCAAAAAAGTGCTACTAGATTGGTGAAAAGACTGGACTATCTGTATTATTACAGATAATAAAAAAACACACACATAGTCATACACGCACGCACGACGCACGCAACCACGCACGCATGCACGCACGCACGCACGCACGCACGCACGCACGCACGCACGCACTCACGCACGCACGCACTCACGCACGCACTTTTATTCCAACTCTTACTTATAATGTGGCCTATACGTTTTACTGTTGGGCACAGACCTTATCTCAGAGAGAGTATGGGCTTAATGACCACGCGTGCCTACCGATGATTGTAAGCGCCAAGTTATGTGAACACCTCAGACAATCAGGTTTTTTCACCATGTTTTCTTTCACCGTTAGCCAGTGGTATTGCTGGTGGTAACTTATAAAACCACGCTCGGGGTTCAAACACACAACCTCTTTAATGGGAGGCAGGTGTTGTAGTGACCGCGGTACCACAGATAGAAAATAACCATAAGCGGATCATAAAACACATATGAAATATCTGAATGGTATTTACAGGAATAACAGGAATTCCTCTCATAAACCGGCTTTAACTCCGTCTTAAAGTCATTTAGTGGGATCGATTTTTTATAAAAAAAAGACTAACTCTTTTGTTTGTTGTACGCTTGTAGTTTGAAGGTGAGTAAATACCACAACATGTCGCACCCTTCCTGTAAGAAAGCGGTAAGTGAATTCGGGCAACTTTACAGGAGCTTAAAAAAAAACCTGCCCAAGGTTGTTAAAAAAAATCCCAAGAGTACCTTATAAATAACGAAAGATGGCATTGAGCGTCGGCAAAATGATAGTTTCCGATTTTTCGTTGTGTTTTCTATACTTTGAGACAAGGTTGAATTATTATTCAACCGGTGGTAACCTAATATTCCCCGAAACTGTAACAAAAAATGCCGATGTAAAAATGGATATTGCTTTGTTATGATCTTTTGTGTACCGCATTGGCTGCGTTAAGTGTAGTTATTCCATTACTCATGCTACAATTTTTGGCTGATCTGGAAGTGTAAGTATCAGTTACGTAGTTATTACAGGAGAAATTCATTTAAGTAATCAGAAATACATACTTTATGCATGCGAAAGTATCTACGTTTTGCTGGAGCTTCTGAATGAACGTGTTTATTATTGGAAAAATATTAAAATAATGAAGTCGTATCATCGCAAACTTGCCAGGTACAAAAATTGCAGGTAAATACTTCATAGATTTATATTTATATGTGATTATGTTTGTATGTGTACGAAGAAAAAACGTGCTGTAGAACCCTATAGTAAGTAAAATGAAGTGCCCAAAAGTTACTAAACGGAAATTTTGTATCAATTACTCAAACCCAGAAAAAATTACCTTTGTTAACTTGAAAGTATTTTAACTTTAGTCTGTTAACAAACTTTAATTAAGTAACAGTGTTTGTACACTTTCATCACTACCTTATGCACCCAAACAAACCCATTCAGGTCCATCCGAAGGAAAAATAAGTGATACCGGGTAGTTTACCTATACTAAAAAAGCTTTATTAAAAATTGACATGATAAGGTACATCTTGGAGTAAAATTTAAAACTATTCAACGACATCTTTGATCTCTGAACCTGATTCATTCTTTCGTTTCTTGTCTAAAACAACGTAACGATTCCCTTCAAAGTATTCAAAATCTCACTAGACGGTTATGCCGGCAAGCTACTACAAAGAGGAATCGTTACATTTTCCCCTCTGTTGTCATTAAATTTTAGTTAAAATTAAAATTTACCCTAGTTAACATACTTCGGTAACTAAATGTCAGTCATCTGTCCTACAGTGTCGGGGAAATTATACAATCCCGGCAAATGCATGACGCTCCGTTACTGATTCGGTCAGTGTGCCAGAACAATTCAAAGACCATCAAGACAATCTAATCAACATTCGTCAGAACTATCTGAGTTATTTACAATTAAAACTCAAAAGAAAATTGGTCTATGGCTGAACGACAGACTCCCTCTCGGCAAAACCCAGCAAAAAACCTAGAAGACAGCATGGAACGCTGCTTCAAGTTACACTAGCTAGATATTCGAAAATCCTAAAAACCTAAATAAACTATCGCACTTCACTTTAACTGATCGATTTATTCTACCTGCCTACTTCTGTTAACGTTATGAGGATTCCACTTTTGAAATAGTGAAATGGCAAAGCTTCGGGTTTTTAAAAAGAAAGTCCAGAGACTTCCTTTTCAAGAACCCGCATCAAATAAGCAAGACCAATATCTCTAATAAATGCATAATGCAACACTCCCTTCTAAATTCCGGACTACCAGCAGGCGACAAACCATCGCATATCAAAACCTGTCTCTACTTCCTGTTGAACAATGATCCAAGCCCATGTTGAACTCGCCAAAAACCAACAAAGCTTCCTCACCAAGCTATGCGACATGCGTGTGATGTGAAGGGAGAGCCAACCTGTAGATTGCATCCTGGAATCAACAACCCTGACAAGCAAGAAATTAGAATGTTTAAAAAAGAACGTCCTCTAAGTAAATTAAAACTTATCGTACCCAAAATCTAATATTTATTTTATTTCTTTTCTAATGAATAGTAATTTGTGGAGTTGAGCATTCAAAGTATTGTAATCAACATTTCAACCGATCTAATTTGAATCAACAAATAAATTATCCGAACCGGGTAACGCTTGTATTTTATAAACATTATAAAAGTAATAGGCTTTCGAATAGAGTTCCACTCATCAAAGTGGCGTCTTGATGGTCAGTTAACTTCGGAAATAGTGTTGCAAATAGTGAAAAGTCAATTTTAACAGCAAAAAATAAAATCAAATAAAATAAGCAATGGCACCGACCCCCGAAGAAACCGAGATTGGAGAGTCACCTCAGCTTAAGGTGGGCTCTGTTTCAAGGTCTCTGCATGGTGAAGAAGTGGTGATAAGTGGAATGTCAGGGACTTTCCCGAGCTCTAACAACGTGAAAGCCTTCGGAGATAATCTTTACAATAAGGTGAGTTTTCTTTTCCTCCTATAATTTAAAGCAGCTCACGATGCCAGACGGCAAAGGACCGACAGGATCCGGAAAAAAACATGAATATTTTTTTTTAAGCGCCCACGTTTTAGTTCTAGTGCCTGTTTTATTTTTTTGAGTACTGAAAAGTGACAGGCCCGCTGACCCTTCTCATCCCTATGAGAACAAAATAGAACGAGACGAGGACAAAACGGTTGGTATAGTCATAGCTGTTGCAGCAATGGATTTTTGTAACAGTAGAAAAATAATACAAACTCGTTCGTACATACAAAAATGTGCTTCAAGTCATTACGCGTTAGTCATTATTGAACGAGTATTGATAAGTTTATGCTTCCAGGATAAAAAAAAGTATTAATCGGGACAGATTTGACGGAAATACTATGATTATAATATTATTATTTATCCGATTGATGCCTAAAAATTATAGTTGAAACGGTTTTATTGCTTACAAGTAATTTTAAATTATGTTTAATCTACAGTTTCAGAACAAGTAGTTTGCAATCATGTTTTATGAATGAGTGTTTATGTACATTTTTACCTATTTATTCATCGTTCAGTTACATCATCATAAGCAGTCTATATGCGTCCCACTGAAAGGCACGGGCCGTCTCTCAGAGAGAGAGTAAGGGCTTAATCACCACGCGTGCTTTGGCAATCACCACCGATTGGCCTGGCGATTTCAAGCGCTGAGGTATGCGAATAGCTCAGACATATTTCAATTACAAATTTTTACAGATTTCTATTGATATACAAAAACGGTATTCGTACTGTAGAGAAAACTGGCTACGAAACTTGCACCTCGCTTCTCCTCACTACCTGTGCTGAGGAAGAGTTCAACAATGAGTGTTTGTCTTCGATGGAGATACAGGGCACGAGCGATTTAGAAATTTCCAGCGACAATCGATTCAGTTCGTTTTGTCGACGCCTTCAACTCTATTATTATTATTAAGAATCATCTTATTATGTAATGGATTTAATAGGGATTTACTGAAAATCTGTATTGTCTTAATGGTTAGGCACTGACTAAAAATGAGCGCTGAGGGATCACTTCCTCAGCACAACGCTGAGTCAGCTGCCTTTTGTGGTAACTAAGATACACCACAGGCTACATCTATGGTCCTGTTTTATTTATTCGTTTTGTCTGTTGTGTATTTAGTTTTCTTTCTGTTGTTGTGCACATTATGTAACTTATCTGCTTATTTTGTTTCTGTGATATATCTTGTTGGTATAATTAATGTCTTTCTGCTTCTTCTAATCTCTCACATACAACATTTAGGCTGAGCAAACATTTTTTATCAATATCTTAAATTTTATAATTTTTAAATAAACTTTTTCAATTTCAGTCATACAATTTACGCAATGGAGAACTTGTACAAAAATGTTTTAATATAATCAGAGAGGCTATGTTAACAGATACATTTTTCATAAACTTTTCATGATAATTATGACCCGTCGAAAAATCATTCTAGTCACGTAGTACAAAAACGTGTCATACGAATCGGACTCAAACTATGACGTCACAACTTGCACGTAAACCTTAGGTATATGAAGCTATAAGACAAGTAGACCTTATGAAGCGTTTTTCAGTATTCGAGTTATCTTGTAAAATAATGATTTTATGCATCTACACCATTTTTAGTAAACCTTCAGAATTCGATGAAAAAATCATATTCATTATGTTTTTAGGGTTCCGCAGTCTACAAGTAACCCTCAAAATTTTTGCCATATTCGTTTGTCTGTCTGTCAGTCCGTCTGTCAGTCCACGGCCTAACTCTGAGACGGTTAGTACGAGAAAGCTGAAATTTGGCATAGACATACATAATATACTCGTACATCACGCAAAAAAAACATTTTTTTCTTCTTGCCCATAGCATAGTGTGGGGTATTATTGTGTTGGTCGTTTAAGAACAGTTGTGGGCGTAGGAAATTTTTTTTGAAGGATGTTTTTTTGTTTCCGTTTGCGAATCATTAAGCTATAAAGAGCAAATTTTAAAGCGCAAAACGTGAAAAAATTCAGGGTAGTAGCACATATAATAAATTTAAATGGAAAACTATCATGGCTAAGTACAGTTTTACAAGTTAACGAGTAATAGGCGACCAAGTTATAAAAGAAAAACTTTGTACAAAATCAATTGAAAATTACGTTGTTGAAATTGTTCTGTAAAGCAGATAAAACCCACTTTTGCTACGGAACCCTACATTGCGCGTAGCCCAACACGCACTGGGCCGCTTTTTATCATAAGACTCACTCGATGTTTCACATTTTGGGACCTCGAAAACAACGAAAACATATATATTTTTTTTTTAGTTTTTCTACGTCCTCTATGGTATAAACCAATCTATGTTTATCACAATCGTTGTCACCCATATTCCTCTCCAAGGTGGACATGATATCGAAGGTGGACAACCGTTGGTCATATGACCACCCGGAGCTGCCGAAACACCTGGGCAAGATCAACGGAGTGACCAAGTTCGACGCTCAGTTCTTCCGAGTGCACAACAAGCAGGCTTCTACAATGGACTCTATGAGCCGGAAGCTGCTTGAGCATGCCTACAGTGCTATTTACGATTCTGGTAAATCACCTTTTCTTTCTGGAGATGTTTTATTTTGTTACATTAAATGTCTTCCTTCCTTCCTTTGCGTCGCATTGTCCTTGTCTTTTTTTTTCTTTTTAATCTGTGGCACTGTCACTGTCGCGACGTTTTCGCTGCCATGATACTTCGTATTCGTACCACTTTGAAACCAAAACGTTCAAAATTTAGATTATCTACACACAACTTATACAATTACATTTAAGTCATTAATATTATTTATCAAAGCAATAAAAGATAATTCCTTTATAATACGCTTTCCCATTCAGCCTGCACTAAACGTATGCAGGCTTCCCGTTAGAGATGATACTATATTTCTTATCGAATTACTGGTAGTTCCCCTTTGAATGCTACATAAATCTGAATTTTGATTATTTTAATTCACTGAAAACTTTCTCTAAGCCCACTAAAATCACCGAAACAATGATAACGTTTAGAAATAAACAGCAGCGTTTCTTAGACATAAGAACTGTTTGCAGGCACGAACCCTTTAAAGCTTCGTGGCAAGAAAGTGGGCGTGTTCATCGGTGCCACTTGCTCTGATTATGAGAATATTCTCATGTACAAGACGAATCAGCGTCACGGCTTCGGCGTTAGTGGGTAAGTGTTTGTTTGTCATGTGTTGTACCTTCTCGGCAAGTGGCCTATCCGGCAGGGGTAGTACGCTGATGCTAGTCGCGGGTTTTAAATGTGAAAAATCGTGACTTTCCGCCAAGGATGTTTTAGCCAAAGGATATGACATGACCGAAACTTTGTAGGAAAACACAGACGACCACTTTTTGGGGGGCGGGAGGTAGCTGTCAATGTCAAATTATGACTTAAGAGCTTGGAAAAGTCGATAAAAATATTATCGATAAGTGATGATTGAACGAAATGAATGAATGAGGGAAACGGAAATTTAATAATTTTATTTAATAAATTTTAAGTAATTAGTAGCAATAACAAATATCAAAAAAGTAGTTATTTATATTATGTATTTATTTCTCTAAAACAGTTTGCTTTCCATTATTTCCATTTTATTTTATTAATCTTTACGGGCCATTTGTCAGTAATTTGCCAGTCGGTTAACCGGACTGCGAATCTAAAGAAGAGTTGTGTTTTCTAGCTAATTTCGTTTATTTATTTGGGTTACAAATCACCTCGTAACTATGACATATTTATATAATAATAAGTATGACTATGACACAAAAACTAAATTGTGGTCTAAAGCGCGCGCACACACACACACACACACACACACACACAAAGACAACACATACATAACCTCCTCAGTTCTGACCCATCAATTGTTTTTAATTGTTATTTTCAATGTTAGGACTGAGGAGGTTAAAGCAAATGTTACGAAAAATAGTTATTTGTTATGCAAGGCTGCAAAGTTAATTTTTGGCGCGAGTACCTTGTATTGAAATCCTGAGCGTAGCGAGGGTTTCAAAGGTACGAGACGCTAAATAACTTTGCTGCCGAGCGCAACACACAACTTTTCACCTCACTAAAGCGAGGAAAATGTTAGGTGCAAGAAAAACAGTTTTAATAAATATTAATTTTTTAAATCAAATTTTCTTGCCGGCCAGTGCGATTCTTTAAATGAGGCTGGCGCATGACATGAAATAAGTATTTGCATTTCAATCATCAATGGACTGGCTGCAGAGAATATAAACTATTACGAAACGAATGAGGTTCTATATATATGTAATTTATTGTACGAAACCTTTATTGAATAAAAATATTCGAATTTTAAAAACACTTTCCACGCTAGCGGATAAAGTGCGATTTTCCACGCAGATTTCGAATGATAAACAGAGCTTTTACGAGCTAGTGAGGTGAAAATAATATTTTATTTTAAAGATAGTTTTTGCCAAATGTTTCTTCTTATTCTCGCAATCATTTTATTAGTGGTTTTTAAAACTGGTCACCGAGAACTTAGTAAATTTCATGGAATCCCTGAACTTATTTTTTTACTGAAAACTGGAAAATTGTATGGATAACCTAGATAAATAAAAACGTTTCTTTGGTATAAAATAAATAATTGAACTACTTCAAATAAGCAAAAGCTTAAAAAATGTCCGTTCTCACCTAAAGATTGTAGGAATGTATGGTTTATTACTGATACCTACTGAAGAAATAGTTATCAGGTTACAATTTTTTTTCACAGGCTGTATCTGACGAAACTAAAGAACTGATTTTGAAGATTTTTTTTACACACCACATAATGTCTGTCTCTTCCTTTGTAATTTGAATTCAATGCCACTTATGAAATGCGACTGAAATATTAAAATATTCAGATAGTCTTATTATGGTATTCTTGGTCGGTGTACTTCCAGGGGTGCATAACAGTACATTAAATCTGAATCCAGCAAATGCTGTATTGGAAAAGAAGAGTTATTGTCAATAAAATGAATGCCCGATATACGTCAATAATAGTTTGTCATTAAAAAAAAAACAGCTCTACGGCTTGATTTTTTTGTACCTACTTTTTTTTATGACACACTAGTTGACGCGTATCACTTTTTTTGTTCTCACATTGACTTACCTACACCAATAAAAAAATTGCTACATCCGTCCAGCCGTTCTCAAGTTTTAACGCGACTAACGAACGGCAATTAATTTTTATACATCGAGAAATGATAAATAGAATGGATATACATACTTCTGTTTAAGACAATGATTTACCGGAGGCTGCGAGATTAGTACTATCCTATAAGCGCGAATTTAATAAGTGAAATTATGTTAACCCTGACATTTGGTACTTGTTATACTTTATTGTACACAAGAAAGAAATATGTTACACATACACATTTTAGAGGAAACTCCGTATAGCCTGCACTGATTTTTGCGTTTTGTAAATATTCGGTTTGAAATTAATGTTCCTTATGAACTGATACCAACTATTTTTTTACTTTTCTTGATAGTTTGATCAACTGCTAATCTATAAAACGTTTTAAATAAAACGCCGAACGAATATTTTATGGATATTTAAGTAAGATAATAATGATTTCTACGTCATGTTCAGAAGTCAATTAAAACATTGAAACGTTTTATCGACTGTGTCAAACCCTATCGCAAGGGAAAAAAACCCAAAAGCACAGAATGAGGTCTGAATGAACAATATTACACCACTAAATACAGCTTATGTGAAAGTGGCATAAATAGCCTTAAGCAGGAACCATTTTTACTTCGGGGTATTTTATGTTGTCTATCTACACTAATGTTGTAACATTCTACTTATGTTTTCAATACTTGACTTATAATTTATGATTAAACGAACTTACCTGGTAATGACGTTGAATCATAATTACACGAAGAGCTTCGTTCTCGAGATTAGGAAAGCACATAATTGTAGTCCCGCGTATGGTGTCGCTATCTCGCACTATATTTTAGAATATTTTTTGAAAAGAAAAAGTAACACAAAAAACTTGTAGGGTAGGTATGAAACCATGCTCCAACGCTGTCACTCGGTGTCTTGTCATTTAGTTTGTAGACAATTTAAACACTCTGAATATTTCACGACTGGGTTAAAAGCTGGTAAAGCTTGGGAGGGTGGGTTCCTAATCTCTTCGAACGAAGCTCTTCGTGTAATTATGATTCAACGTCATTACCAGGTAAGTTCGTTTAATCATAAATTATACTCGAGCTTCGTTCTCGAGATTAGGAAAGCACATATGTAGATTTTGAGAGATATGATGCTGGTGAGATATTCAAAAAAATATTGAAAATCAAATGAAAATCAGTTTCTTTTTAGATAGTATTATTTAGTAATCATAATCGTTATGGTATATTTTAAATTATCAAATCACAAGCCAAAAAACATTAATTTGGACTCTTAAAGCATTAGGTATTATTAATTATACTTATAGCAAAATCATTTTGATTATTATGATCGATTATAGCTCTATTATAGAATTGGGCAAATACAATGGAGTTTGGGCCCCAACCTGCGGTCTTTCTAATTATGTCTAGACTCACTCCTGCTCCAAAAGCTTTGGAGGTAGATGCGTGACGCGTGCTATGTCCTGAAAAAATTGTAACATCTATGCCACTTGCGGCTATAGTGGATTTAATCCACCGACTAATAGTTGATGCCGTTACTTTCTTGTGAGGCTTTTTGATAGAAATAAATAAGTACTCGTGGCTAGTTCTTAAATCCTTTGTTTTTTCTAAAAACATAGTTAAAGTCTTCGCCGGGCAAATTTCTGGTTTATTGAGGAAAAAGGGAAGGCGAAGAATAGGTTGCGATGATCCAGGGCGTGATGTTTTAATGTGGTCGGAAATTTTAATGATAATTTCGGAAGGCATTGTTATGATATTTTTAATATTAATTTTTGATAAAGTTTGGGCTCGGTGTGCAGTCACCAAAGCCAAAAGGGTACATAATTTCTTAGTAAGTTTATCGAGAGATAAGTTTTCGTTAGGGTACCAACCAGCTAACGTATTCAGAACGATTGTAGTATCCCAGGTTAAATCGTATCTGGGAAGGGGAGGTATCAATTTAAAAACGCCTTTTAGTAACCTTTGACTACGATCATCGCTACCCACTTTTTGGCCGAAAATCAACGAGAGAGCCGACCTACAGCTATTTAGGGTACTGTATTGTGCCCCAGATTCGAAAAGGTGAGTTAAAAATAAGATAATATTCGTTACTGATGAATTATAAGGGTCTATGGAAGTCTGGTGAGCAAAATGGAACCATTTTTTCAGGCATGTATCGTATTGCTTGATTGAGTTATCAGATAACGAAGCTGTCATGATCGGGATTGATGAGGAAGGAATGTTTCTTTGGAGAAAAGACGTCCTGATAATTTGCCGGCAACCAGGGTAATCTGGTGGTGGAGGCTGCGGCTGCTGGAATGAGATAAAATAAGATGTCGATTGGCCGAAAATATTAAAGGTTTTGATTCAAGTAACCTTGTAAATAAGGGGTTGGGTAGGCCACAGGGGAACAACCATTATTCCCGTTGCCTGGTCACTAATAATTTTTCTCAGACATTTCAAAATTATGGTAAAAGGTGGGAATGCATAAAAGTAAAGGTCAGACCATGTGACTGTAAATGCGTTTGTGGTGAAAGCATCAGGGTCTCTTTGCCATGAAACGTATTTATCGCATTTTGAATTGAGACGACTAGCGAATAAATCTATCTCTGGACATCCGAATGTTTTGGTTATACGATAAAAAACTTCAGTGGAAAGTTCCCACTCAATATCAGGATGAACACGCCTAGATTCTGCGTCTGCTACCCAATTGTCTGATGAGCTGATATAGGCTGCGTGAACGAATATATTCCGTTCCTCGCACCACTGCCACAATATTTTACTAACTCTTGTAAGGTGGGGGTATTGCATACGGTTAACGTAAGCTATAGCCGTTGTATTATCGATGCGCAACACTATTTGACAATCTCGCAAATTTTTTGCAAAAACTTTTAGTCCAAAAAAGGCTGCCAGTATTTCTAAATAGTTTATATGCTGCATCCTTTCCTCGTCAGACCACAATCCACTGGCCGTCTCCTGCTCGCAAGCGGCGCCCCATCCCGTGGTTGAGGCATCTGAGAAGATTTCAATAAATAAAAAACAAATAAAAAAAAAAATAAAAAAAAAAAATTGATCACTTTTTATCTTCGTTACTGAACTGTCAACGGATCTAAGCCACCAATTGAAATCACCTAACAATTCGTCTGGTATGGACATGATTTTTTCGAAGTCTTCATCTCTTATAAGGTTTAAGTATTTGCATCTTTCAAATGCCTTTGTGTAGAGCCAGCCATATTCAATGGCTGGGCAAGCGGAAGTTAGAAGTCCTAGAAAACGTGCAAATTCTCTAATCTTACATCTTTTTAAAGTCGTGAATTTAATTATTTCTTTTTTAATTTTACTTCGTTTTTCAGATGGTAGGGAAATTTCCATGTTTATTGAATCTATATTGAATCCCAAAAATCGACAAAATGTTTTCGGAATGAAGTCAGTTTTTTCCATATTAATGAGAAAACCTAGGGATGTTAGAAGTCTAGCCGACTCGTTAATGTTTTGCAAACAAGACTCGTAGGTATTCCCTATTAGCAGAATATCGTCTAAATAAAAGGTTGATAGATAACCCTTGGATCTCAGTAATTTAGCAACAGGCTTCATTATTTTTGTAAAAACATAGGGTGCTGTACTAATGCCAAATGGAAGGACATTAAATTCATACCAATTGGAATCTACGTGAATCTTTACCAACAAATAAGCATCTTTGCAGTTTAATGTCCTCATAAAGCAATTTTTAGATATCAATTTTATGGCTGTGCATAAATCTTCTAATTTGAAATGTTTAACATCGATAAACTTGTTGAGATTTTTTAGATTTAGTATAAACCGTTGTTTGCCATTTGGCTTTGGAATCATAAATATTTTTTAAATATATTGACCTTGGCATGGGCTACACATCGATACAGCATCTATTTTTAATAGTTCGTCAATAGCTCCTTGAAACTCGAACTTTTCGGAGGAGGAATACACTTCTTCTACTGGGGGATATTCTTGAATAGCCGTATTTAAAAAGGGAATTTGGTATCCCTCAATGTAAGATAGTACATAAGGGTCGTTAGTAATAAGCGATCATTGTTGGTAAAATAAAGAAAGTCTGCCTGCATATTTTACCGTGTCTAGCGTCTGGTCCGATAATTGTTGTTCGCCGGCCGCGATGACGTCTTCGATGAGCTGGCTTGCTGACTCCTCTGTATCGGCGGCCGCGTGGTCCTCTGAGCCCCCGCAGCATTCATAGGCTTGCGGCTCTGGGGAGGACCTCTCCAGTTTAAAGAAGTCTGAGATTTATTTTGCTGCGAATTAATAGGTTGGTTCCTATTTTGTGGTGGCGGCGGTCTATTCATTGGGTTAGTCTTAAGGTCAGCTCCAGATCTGCTAATGGCTTTAGCTGTTTTTAGTGTCTCTGACAGATTGGGGCCCAATAAGAAATTGTCGATCTTGGTTTTTTCCATCTGGGCTTTCATATCCTTTTTAAGATTAAAAAGGATAAATGATCGTCTGGTCACCGAGTCTGAGTGTTGACAGTCGCATATTATACGGGCAGTATCCATGAGAAGTTTCAAAAGCCCAGGATCTTTTGACTCCGATGAGAGAAGCACGGAAATGGCTTCACTTAGCGATGAAATGGCGGCCGCTGTCATCTTTTGTTTGAGTTCTATACCCTTATCTCTCTTTGAATGGTTCTCTAGCATATTAGCCGATATTTCCGGGTTTAAAGCTGGCGCACCGATGGCTTTGCAGTTTTCCGGAACACGGTATTTGTCTTTCAATTCCTTACGTGCCTCTTTCGTAAGGCCGGTCGTCGCTATGTGGCCCAATCTTATCGCCAGATCTTTTTGAATAGTTTTACCGTACTCATTAACTATTGAAGGATCTTCGCCTAGGATTAACAACAATTCTGGTTCCAAGACTGATGTAACCTCCGTAGCAGCAGGGGCGGTAGATTCTGGGGCGGTAAGGGCGGCACTGGAAGTGGCGTCGATAGTCGCGACAGGGGCGGCACTATGGGGGGTACCGGGGGCGGCACTGTGGGCGGCACTGGGGGCGGCACTGGGCGCGGCACTGGGCGCGGCACTGGGGCCGGCAATATAGGTGGATGCGGTCATAAGCGCTGAACTCTCAGTAGTGGTGGTAGGTGGTATCACGACTTTCGATTTCACAGTATTCACCTCGATGTACCCCATCTCATCATCATCATCATTCGGTAAATCAACAAAATAGTCCTGATCTGACCTCATACGATTCTCGAAATCCCGGTCTGAAATCGAAGAGACCCAATGAAAAATGCTGTAGAAAGTATTCTTTGTTGAATAGGTAAACATGCCCAAAGGGACTACCTAATATAAATAGGTGTATGTCGGTTATACAGGTATTCTGCATTTTACAGTAGGTAGGTAATAATAATCAAAGACGTGAGACAGCCCCAGGATGGACAGCTCGGTTGTCTTATTGCCATATACAGACGTGAACAGTCCCAGTACGGAAAGCCCGGTTGTCTGATTGCCTAAATACCTAGGTATATTTCGTAGGTATTCTAATGCAGAACGAGTGGATCGATCCCAGTATGGAAAGCCCGAGTGTTCGCTTTTTTTTTTTTTTTTGTTACTGAGTAAGCTATACCTGCGTATCAAAGTAAAGTAGACAAAATAAGTAGAAATTACTTGGACAGTACCTTTATAATAAGAAGCCTCTTCACGAGGCGATCCGTGGTTGTGTTGACTGCTCTCCGGTGAAGTATCAGGAACACTATCCGAGTGCCTACTATGACGTCGTTTACGTTTGAGTTTTTTCTTCAGTCTTTTCATTTTCCTACACAAATCGTTATAATCACTCTCATCACTATCATATTTGCGTTTAGGCATTACTAAAACACTTGTTAAGGTTGGAAATAACACCGAATTTATGCTTTTTAGATAATTTATAGACAGCGAAGCGTGCGAAACAGCGGGCACTAAAACACGAATGACAAGACACCGAGTGACAGCGTTGGAGCATGGTTTCATACCTACCCTACAAGTTTTTTGTGTTACTTTTTCTTTTCAAAAAATATTCTAAAATATAGTGCGAGATAGCGACACCATGCGCGGGACTACATATGTGCTTTCCTAATCTCGAGAACGAAGCTCGAGTATAATTACTACTGTTATAGCGCAGACAACAAAACACTCAATTTAAGCAATTTCACATGATGGTATAATATTCACATCGATATCGTAAAATCTCATTATAACATCAATAAAACGCGACCAACTTGATTGCAGGGCCAATCAGGTTGGTCGCGTTTTATTGAAGCGCGCAGCTGCGCTCTCATTGGTTAAATTTTAATGGCGGCAAAATCACGCGCGTATTATACACGTACGCGTGAATTTAATTTAATAAATTAAAAGTTAATTTTACTCTTGTTTTTTGATTAATTGCATTAGTGAAGATAAAGTAGTGTATGCAACTGCATATAACACGGGTATTAAAACACTCGTTACTATTATGAAACTCGCTGCCCTCTTTTTATAAACTCACACTCGTGTTTTAATACCCTTCATTATATGACAGTTGCATAAACTACTATTACGATGCACGTTTTATTAATTTACCAAAGAAATACCGCTTACAGATGCATAAAATCAAAGTTACGAGTTATAAGAAGCATTAACTGTTTTGTTGCTTTCATTTTTACAGAATAATAGGGCGCATTTCGTATATTTTTTTGCACTTTTCTTCTGATGTTTTCTCTATAATCTGTCATGTCATACTGATAAGACAATATCAGGACCGTGTTAATTTTTTCACGATAAGTGGCACGCGGGGAAACTAGGAAAACGTCAACTATGTCGTGTCCATTGGGTAAAACGTTCTTGCTTTCCGCTACATGAATTGTCAAATTCTGACATTTTATCGCCACAAAACGCGTGACTCGAGCCATCGTTTTACCCATGCTACCACGGCTAGTCTCCACTCCACCCACTCTTGCGGGATAATGATATGTAGAAAGAGGAATGGATGGAAAGGTTTCATAAAGGAAAAACGATCAATCGCAAAAAATAAATAAAGCTCATTTTTGTAAAAGTGAACGTAATAAATTCATGTCCGGTAAAATCTCGGTTTTGGCAGATTGCTTTGAAATCCTAGGTTCTAAAAGCAGCTACCACTGTTATCAAAGTTTATGCTATTCACAAAAAGAAGACATGATTTATTCCATTGGTGGCGTTAGTGACCTGGGTAAACCCGTAAAACTTACCGCTTATTTTGTCCTTTTCTTATTTTTCTTTTCTTTTCAATGTACCTCTCCACTACTGGAGGTTAGCCATCAGCTCTGCATATTCCTCCCTTCTATTTGTCAAGCTACATACCTAGGTCTTTAACGCTGGCAATACCAGTTCATTCTCTCATGTTACGGAATCATGGTTTTCTTTTTGTACCAGCGCGCCTCTTCCCCTGAATGTTGTCTATAATACTAACTTAAACAAGTCTGTGCCGTTCGCTTCGAAGCACAGTCCTACTTGTGTTGATTCCCCACGTCACAGGCCTAGCCCAGAGTGAGGACCCCTGAAATCTCTTCTAATATAAGTATTGCAATACAAATTATTTTGACATTTGCTGTGGACATAAACAAAAATAACTTTCTGTATTTTTTTTCTGTGTGCAATTAAAAATTTTTACCTTTTTCTTCACTTATTTTATCCTCAGATGCAACAAGTCCATGTTCGCGAACCGCATTTCCTACTGGATTGATGGCAAGGGCCCGTCGTACGCTCTCGACTGCTCGTGCGCATCCTCTACGGCGTGTCTAGAGCACGCGTACAGGAGTATCAGTTCCGGCCAGTGTGAGGCCGCCATCGTCGGCGGTTGCAACCTGTGCATGCATCCCTGCGCCTCGCTCAATATGAAGAGGTAGTTCTTTGAACTAAATGGAGCACCTCCTATATTGTCCTAAATCAACCTAAGCAAATCCGTCGGGATTCCATCAGGATTCCGATAGGAGCTGGTGCGCATAATTAAGGCCATATTCATGCAAATGCTAAGGATTATTAGAAAAACATAATGAAGAACTTGCGTTAAACTTAGATAGAAGCGGCATTGTTTTTATACCACAAAAGACATAGAAAAACTCAAGATTTAAAAAAAAAACAATTTTTTTTTGGGCTTTTCAGGGGTGACAAAAATTAAAAAATCAAGTTACTCTAATAACAAAACAAACATATTAGATTTAGATTTTTCATTGAATTCTAAACTTTATCTAAAAATAGTGTAGATTATACATAAAACATTTTTTTAAGAGACACGGCACAGTTGAGTCCGATTCGTATGGTGCGTTTATTTACCACGTGACTAGAATGACTTTTAGACAGGTCACATTATGAAAAGTATTCATCGTAGAGAAAAAAAAATTGACCACGTTTATAACATGGCTTCTCCGATTATACTAAAACATTTTTCGTGCAAGTTCTCCACTGTGTAATGACAAAAAGGCTAAAGGAGTGAGCGGTAGTAGCACATTGCCCTTATATTCGAGGGGTTGTAGGTTCGAATCCCGGCACGTACCAATGACTTTGTTTTCTAAGTTGCGTACATTTGTGAGGTCAGGGTTTAATTTCCGCTTTTAGGTTCCGTACCCGAAAGGTGCCTATTACTCTGCCTCCGCTGTCTGTCCGTCCTGTCCAACCTTTGTAATCTTAAAATTACGATTACATAAGCAGCCCATATACGTCCTCCTGTAGGGCACAGGCCTTCTCTCAGAGAGAGAGTATGGGCTTAATCACTACGCGTGCCCACCGCGGATTGGCGATTTCGAGCGCTGAGGTATGTGAATGGCTCAGACCCTCAGGTTTCCTCACGATGTTTTCCTTTACCGTTAGAGTGATATTGCTACACAAATGTTTATAACTTAGAAAACAAATTAATAGGTACATGCCCGCACTGGGAATCGAACCTGGGTGTCTCGCTTCCGAGTCCAATGTTCTTATTTGGCGGTATAATTAAGCGGTGGTAGCCTAGTGGGTCACCGCCAAATGACGATTACCTAACCTAAATAATAAAGTTTTCATAACAAAAAATAACGGGCGTTTCTTTTCTATCGTAAAAACGGTATATAGGCATCAAACTTGGCGTGATTGTGGGAATTATTATATATTCTAACAACAAATAATAAACGCAACCCTCGGTGCGCGATTGCGACTCGCACTCGGTCGGTTTGTTTTTAGTTCAACTTATGTTATTTGTTTCAGGCTCGGACTTCTCTGCCTGGATGGCAAAACTAAATGCTTTGACAAGAAAGGCGATGGCTACGTACGATCGGATTCCATCAGTGTGTTATTCTTGCAGAAGGCTAAGGATGCTCACAGGTACTTCAATTAACAAGTTGCAAAAAAAATTCTCTAGGCCTTATCAAACGATATATCCTGATAATTTTCATAACATTACTTGTTGGGAAGTAATTCTAGTAACTTACATTTCGGCAGCTTATACTATGAAAGGTGTTACATGTACCTAGAGTTTATCACGATTATTAATCTTTTAACCTTATAAAATCTTCAAAAATAAAAATATTTATTTCATTGTCCAATATGTGATAAAGAGGACTCAAGTTAAAGTTATCGTGAAATTTTATGCCTCAGAATAATAAAAACCTTCATCAAAATAGTGCCTAATCCTCGTAGAAAATTTTATCAACACCTCAAATCTGCTGTGAGAATTTTTTGAGATATCTGCATAGAGGAAACCTTACATATAAATTGAGAATTTCACTGAGTTAACACAAAAAGAATCCTTCTGCCCAATTTTTAGGGTTCCATACCTCAAAAGGAAAAAACCGAACCCTTATAGGGTCACCTTGTTGTCCGTCCGTCTGTCTGTCATGACCTTTTATATCGGGAACCAGTTGAGGTATCAAGTTGAAATTAAAACCATATACTCAAGTCTACAGTCAATTAAAGCTGTAAAAAGATCAAACTTCTAAGTTAACTTAAAAAAAGATACGGCCGCTCGTACCGCAAAATACCTCTATTTCGACATTCAAGGGAATCAAAATTTATAGGATACTTTCCGTTGACCTAGAACTATGAAGCTTGGCAAGTAATATTGCCTTTTGTAATTAAATCATAAAAATGTAGTCTCTGAAGTATGGGAAATGCTCGGAAAAAACTTCGAGACTCGATTCCTGAACACCTGAACAAACGGTGAGCATGTCTGATTCGCACTTGTTCGGTTTTTTAATAGAAAAAGATTAATGTAGGAAGGGACAACTTACCTTACATTTTTCTTAGTGGAATTCTCAATTTCGAATCTAACAGATAACTGTCAAATACATAAATGAAAGTCCCTAGTCAAAAAATGGGGGTGCGCTATATTTATTTGCGCGGATACACGTGCTTTGCACCTTTGTTCACATTACGTCTAACGGTAAGGTTAATCGTTTCACAGAATTTACTCCGAGGTGTACCACGCGAAAGGCAACTACAAGCTAAACCCAGGCTCGGAGTTCCTACCAAAGCGAACACCTGAAGAGATTCAGCAGTTTCTCGAAGCTTTTTACTCTGAAATTGACGTATCACCCGAGGAAGTCGATTACGTCGAGGCCTCCGGCTCAGGTAACGCTATTTACTACTTAAGGAATTGATTTTATGAAATTGAAAGGAACGATTTTTCTAGGTATTGTATAAAGTATATGAAAGTAGTTAATCTCCGCAGCTTCGCTGCCATACAGTTTTCAATTGCAGAAATAAAAAAATATGACTCTATTTGGCTCTTTGTCTAGGTACTTGCCGTATATGTGCAATTTTTATAAGTGCAAGCTATAATAGTTCAATGCCGGATTTGAGTCGCTTTTCTCTTATCAACACAACCAATACATTCGTAGATAAATAATTCAACACTACTGCCCAGAATGAGTGAAATATTTTCAGGATTAATGTAGGTACTGTAAGTGTATCGGTTTATTTATGCCTCCATAACTTTTATGCGCTTAAACTGATTTAAAAGTGGGTGGTGTTGTTAGACACCTTATTTTATTTATCCTATGTAACATGAACCGAGATAGGAAATAGTTTTCGTTCGTTATTTTTGTAATTGTATTTCTGGCAAGATTCGGGCAAAACGTTGCTTTGTTTGTACTTTAGATTCTGTCTCTCTCCCTATTGAAATTAAGTTACGAAAAAATTTACATTAAGACTTTTACGCCTTTTTTGAACCCTTTAAGGGTAAACATTCGAAAAGTTTTGCTCCCCGGGTTTTTAATTTGCGTAGTTCCAAGAAAAACAAGCTACAAATTTAAACATTTACGTAAACAATTTTATACCCTTTTTGAACCCCTTACGCGTATAAACTCGAAAAATCCTGAAATATTATGTGTTCACGTATTTGCATTGTAGAAAACGTATACAAAGTTTCAAGACAATCAAGCAACCAATTACATTTTCCCGATACAATATTTTCACCTTTTTCATCCCTTTACAGATAAAGAAATCTATTGCATTGTTAAAATATGTAACATAAGCAGCCTATATACGTCCCATTGTAGGGCACAGGCCTTCTCTCAGAGAGAGAGTATGGGTTTAATCACCACGTATGCGCACCGCGGATTGGCAATTTCAAGCGCTGAGCTGAATAGATGAGACACTTAGGTTTCCTCACGATGTTTTCCTTCACTTCCTTCCTATGTATTGTCATTAAAACATACTATTGTAGTAAATACCGTTAGTCCTTATTAAAACTAAATACAACTTTTTCGCAATCTTCCTTGCATTAACATTATCCGTTTGGGTTGAGCTAAGTTACCAGCAAAATGTGTGGAACATTTGATGTTTTTTTTACGATTTAAAATTTACCGGTGTATAATTAAGATTGTAAATTGACAAATATAATCTTCATTTTTGGATAAACATATACAAGGATTTTGCTACACCCTCTATAGTAGCTACTTTTCTCTCCTGTCAGGTATTGCGGACGCTGATGGCAACGAGCTCGATGGCATCGGTCAAGTCTTTGGAAAGAAAAATCCGATCAAGGTTGGAAGTGTCAAGTCAAATATGGGAAACAGCGAGCCTGCATCCGGTGTCTGTGCTCTGACTAAGGTTATAAAAAGTTACCTTAATTTAGCTTGTAAAATTTTGCATGATAATCATTATCAGGTAATGCCACCTCTTGCGGTCCCTTCCATCGACGCAATTATATACAAATACATTTTTTGTATAAATATGAAAGCAAGTTGAATTGGAAGTGAGCTGGCCACATCTGTAAAAGAACTGACAGCCGATGGGGTATTCGTCTAAACATAGAGTAAATAATAATAATAATAACTTCCACACAACACAATCACTTGACCTTGGTCCCAAACTGGGATACCCTGTGCTGTGGTAACCAGGCAAGAACATCACAAACATGGAGATACACCCAGACTGAGGCCATTTAGAGGCCAAAAGATTCCACAATGTGAGATTAGATTAGATTAGATTCGGCATCCTTAACTTTTTCAGATTGAAAAAAGAGTGTTAATGTCTGAACACAGAACGTTTGGATTACGTTATTAAAATTTTTCTCTCGTATAATTTATACAATATGCGAGAGAAAAAAAATCACCTATGCTATGTATTTAATACAGCTATGTATTTGCCTCTCGCTCCAACGATATGGGCACGACAAAGTGTATTAAATAAGCGAAAGGCAAATAGTTGTTCAAGTGCTTTTATGAAAATTTCTTTCTATAAATATTATACAGACTACAGTGACTAAGTCATAATTTCACGTACGGTCGGAGTTACCACAATCGATCATGTAAATAATGACAAGTGTAACTTTCTTAAACAGATCTGCCTTGGCTTCGAGAATGGCCAAATGCCCGGCAACATTAACTTAGAAGAGCCCCAAGATAGACCTTCTATCCGTGATGGAAGGGTCGAAATTCTTAAGGACAATGCGCCGTTCAACAGGAAATATGCGGGCTTGAATGCCTTCTCGCTGAGTGGTGCCAATTTCCACGTGCTGCTGAAAGGGCATTATAAACCTAAGGTAAGTTAAGATGAAATTGAAGAATCTAGGTAAGCTCACGAGTGAATGATTATATTAGATTGCAAGTCTTCATCCCGCATCATACTGTAATAAAATATATTGCTATATTATATATGTTTTATTTAATTTATGTCGTAAACGGATAAAAGAACAATTACCTAGACGCAGCTTTAAATAGCTTCAAGTAGGTGCAACACCATAGTGTATCTATTATGTTGCACCTAGCACGACTCTTCTTTTCAGGATCTCGACCGCTACAAGACTGAAATCCCCCACCTAGTCCTAGTGTCAGGTCGCCAGGAGTCTTGCGTGACTAAAATCTTCAACGAGCTGGTCAATCATCCAGTGGACCCTGAGGAGGTTGCTCTGCTGCATAATATTCATTCTAATGAAATTCCTGGACATACGTGTAGAGGGTATACCATTCTCGGTAAGGACTTATGCCACATGTTTGTAATGTATGGATTATAATTATAATATGACTATCTACCATAGCTAGCAGGTGTAATATATAAATCAATCATAGCAATTCACAAGATTTCATGGTATAATGCTTAGGGAGGTCAAAAGCCCAAGTTTATGGAATGTATGAAAGTGTATGTTGAAGCTTACGCACAATTTTTTTTTTTCATTTTTATATGGTATCATGTAGACTTACGGGAGTTTGGAGGTAAGTGCTCGCAAGTGCGTTCAGTCCTTGAGATACAGAAAAAAACTTGCAAATGTAGCTGGGGGGGGGGAAAACAATTGATTGTGTAGCGTGGACGTTATTCGTTTATTTATGATTGATGCTGAAAAAAATTATTATATTTTGAGACAAATTAGAGTTCTACATCCATTGTAAAGCATTGTCACTGACGAACATGTCAAAATACCGACAGCGCCATTTTTACTCACAATTTTGTGAGACAGATAGCACTGGAAACCCTGTCATACTTTCCATGACTCCAAAAGGTCAATCAACTCCACACTTAAAGAAAAAGATATCACAACATAACATTTTCTACAAACATTAGTAGTTATGGTGATTCATACTTGCTACAAAAGACAACTGACTCGGCATTGTGGTGAGTTCACTAAAAAAGTCCTGTTATCTCATCATTCAGCTACAAGCAGTGGACCTGCTTGACATAGGCCTCCTCCATGGATTTCCAAAAAGACCAGTTGGCAGCGGCCTGCATCCAGCGTCTTCCTGCCACTTGGATGAGGTCATCTGTCCATCTTGTGGCTGGTCATCCTTCGCTGCGCTTGCCGATATGTGGTCTCCATTCGAGAACTTTTCGGCCCCATCGGCCATCAGATCTGCGTGCTATGTGCCCCGCCCACTGCCACTTCAACTTACTAATTTGCTGGGCTATGTCGAAGACTTTCGTTTGTCTACGGATCTCATCATTGCTGATTCGATCTCGTAGAGAAATTCCGAGCATAGCCCTTTTCATAGCTCGTTGCGTGACCTTGAGCCTTCTTATGAGGCCCATAGTGAGACACCCCGTTTCAGTGCCATAAGTCATCACTGGTCACTGTCAACACACACTGGTTATATAATTTTGTCTTGAGCGATTGAGGTATATTAGACGAAAATATTTTTCTAAGTTTCCCGAATCCTGCCCAGCCGAGTTGAATTCGACGATTGACCTTTTTCACAAAGTTGGACCGGCCTAGTTGGACTGTTTGTCCTAAGTAGACGTATTCGTCTACAACTTCGAGAGTCGAGTTTCCCAATGTTATTGGGGTGGGCACAACACGGGCGTTCGACGTGACCTTCGTTTCGTCCATGTTCATTTTAAGGCCCACACGTTGGGAAACTCAACTGAGGTCTTCGAGCATTATGGCGAGGTCTTCCATCGTTTCTGCTATTACTACTATACTGCCGTCCAGTCCCTAAAACGCAGTAAGTGCAAAAAGGCGGTTCCGAGAAAAAAAGCAAATAACTTTTTGATGCCGTTTTTTAGTTATTTCTAATGTTATATTGTGGATATTTTTGATTGTCACAAGGACTCACTGACAACAAAGATTGAATTTACGACTAAAAATTAAATTTAGATTCAAAATTAAAAGGTTTTTTTCTTAAATCAGGTCTGTTACTGCACGCAAAAAAGTACACGTAAACTGACTAAAATGCGTTAAAAATACTTCATACTGCAAAAATAAAAGTTTATTCGCCACTTTGCGGACTAATTTGCAGTAACAGGACGTTCTGTACTGCATTTTAATTGGCATCTTAAACTAATTGTTTGTGCAGTATGTGATACATTTTCTAACTAACAAGTATGTAATGTATGTGATCCTGCAGAAAATACGTACGGTATCCAGCAGGGCAGTACGCGAGGTCCAACCCTATTTATAGTATATATCAATGACATCATCAACTGTATCGAAGATAACACAAACACAAAAATACTCTCGTATGCTGACGATACAGCTTTAGTTTTTAGCGACGTTTCTTGGAATAGAGTACAATCTATAGCCGAGACTGGTCTAGCTAAAATAAACTGTTGGCTCTCCTATAACTTTCTCACGCTAAACCCTGTCAAAAAAAACTTCCTATGTTTCCATAAAACCAAAAAATCGGATCGGGTAACAACTCAGCGACTTTTAGTACATAAATGTCTCAAGAACTATAAATCAAGTCCCTCTGACTGCGCATGTGCTGACTCTATAACTAGAGTTGGCTCCATAAAGTTTTTGGGAGTACACATTGATGAAAAGTTAAATTTCAGTGTCCACATATCTGTGCATATACACACAGAACGTGCTAGGAAACAAATCTCACTCATGAGAATGATGCGGGATATAAAGACGTTACGATACAAAAACTGGTGTATGCCAGTCTTTGCGAATCAGTCTTAACATACTGTATCTCTTCTTGGGGAGGAGCCACCAAGTCACATATTACACAGCTAGAGAGGACCCAGAGGTTAATACTCAAAGTCCTACATAGTAATGCTTACAGATATTCTACCCAGCTACTCTATTCGGAGTGCAAAGTATTAACAGTACGTCAACTGTTTATACTCAGGTCATTCTTTCTGCACATCGTAGATTTCACTCCTCACCTGATTATGAGACAATTATAAATAAACGTCTCTGTCGTCTCCCCACCCCTGCTATGCAAACCACATTTGGTCAACGCTTCGCCCCTTTTCTTCAACCATTCCTAATTGCAATAAAATAATTCCTAATTGCGATACTGTAGAGTCCACAGCAGCTGCTTGCACTAAACAAAAACTTAAACTGTATCTCAATAGCCTAAGCTACTCCGAAACTGAAAAACTATTAGACACTACCATATAAGTGAAGCCCCGGCTGCCTGAGTGATCTTAAAACGATCACGAAGGTTAAGCAACACAGGGCGCGTTCAGTGCATGGATGGGTCGCCGTCTATGCCTAACGCTAGTGGCATTTTCCCGAGCGGTTCCGTGCTTCGCAAGGCACGTTAAGCTGTTGGTGCCGGCTGCCGTCGATAGATGGCAGTCGTTAAGCCAAGTCAGAGGCCTTAGGGCGGCTTGACAACTTCTGACAGTAGACGAGCCACTAGTCTACAAGCCTCCACCAATCCGGACTTGGCCCCCGTGGCGGAGTATGGCCTATACCTTCCTCAGGGAAGAGACCCGTGCCCCTCGGTGGGGACATAATGGGTTGATGATGAATATAAGTGAATGCTATAGAAAATAACAAATGCTTATAAATAAACTCAATTACTAAATATTGTATGTATATGTATGTGTATATTTCGTGTATGAGTATATTATGTATGTGTATGGTCATAGTCGTTTAGATTATATATAATGCAGGTATAAGAAGTCTCGGTATAATATATTCATTTATTTATCTTACTGACTAATCCTATACTATATACGCAGTTTCTGTTAGTACACCACGATGTCACTAGAGTTGATTATAGTATGTCTTTGATTAAATTGTAAAATGTAACAAAACTAACATTAACGGTAAGCGCCTAGTAATCATAATGTGAAACCTTCACCTGGTTACCACCGCACAGATTTACTTCTAGTGTGGTAATGAACGCAAAGCATGCTTGTAAAGTCTTTCTTTTAATCAAATATTTTGTATTTTTGTATTTGTATATCACGCAGTAAAACAAAGATGTTTTGATTTTGCCGCACTTTAGTTGGTTTTTACTTTATGAACCTAGGTTAGTAACACTAAATAAAACACTACATTCAAGTAGTTTGCTGCATTTTAATCTGTAGTGCATATGGAATTAATTAGTGATCAACCATGCAGTATCAGCATGGTTAGTACAAAAACTTCTTACTGCATTTTAGTTTACGTGCATATATATTTTTATGGGTTGAGATTACAGATTTTTCTAGTAAAAACGATATTTTACTGCGTTTAACTCGGTAAAGTGACGGGTCGTTTTTAGAAGTAAGTGCTTTAGTTGAATTTTAGTTAGTAATACAACGTATTTAGACGTGCGTTTCTGAGTTACTGCTTTTGAAAATGTGGTTTCATTCTCGTGCTAATCATCCAATCGAAACATTGGTTATATCACTGTGTTCCTTATAACGTGCCCGTCAAAACCCTATACTTAACTCAAAAACGTAAAAATGTTTCTTACTGCGTTTTAGGGCCTGCATGGCAGTATATCGTCGGCAAATCGAAGGTGCATGTACTCGCCATTGATATTGATGCCGCGGCCCTGCCATTCCAGAAGCTTGAAAGCATCTTCCAGTCCGTTCGTGAACAGTTCCGGAGAGATAACTACTCCCTGTCTCACGCCCCTTTTCAATGGAATTGCCTCCGAATTCTGCTCCTGTACTCGGACCGACATGGTGGCGTTGTTGTACAAGCGCTGGATATACCGATAGTCAATACGGCAACGCTGGAGAGACTCGAGCACTGCCCATATTTCGATCGAATCGAAGGCTTTCTCATAGTCCACAAACGTTAAGTAGAATGGCAAACTCCTCAGTCTTCTGTATAATTTGTCGCAGCGTGTGGATGTGGTCTATGGTACTATAGCCCTTTCGGAAACCGTTTTGTTCGGGAGGCTGGAAGTCATCAAACCTGCGCTCGAGAGGACCCTCGAAAACAGCTTACAAACATGGCTCAGAAGCGAGATGGGTCGGTAGTTCTTCAATAGAGTGTGTTATCTCATAAACAAACAATTGAACTTGGCTAAACAATTCTAAGTACAATAGAAAAATAACCATTTTCCATCACCAGGCAAAGACGAAGAGAAAAATACGGTAGCCCTGACGCAACATTCAGAGTACTACGACGGATCTTCTCTCCCCATCTGGTTTGTGTACAGCGGTATGGGCTCTCAGTGGGCTGGAATGGGCACAGACCTGATGAAGATACCCCTGTTCGCGGAGGCTATAACTAAGTGAGTCGTTGTGGTCAGTATGAGGCTAAATTATCATCATGAAAATACTGACCGACTACAAAAACCTTGACTTACCTGACACAATCCTCCTCTATTCTTCATAGACATCTTTGCATTCTAAATAATCTTTTAAGTTATAGGGTTTTTTGTACATTGTTAACATATTTTTGACATTGGAAATGTATTTTCGTTCGCTCCATTGTAGGCTCCGATTTCACGAAAAATTGCGATCCCCCTATATCTAGGAAAGTTGTAAAGATATGATATTAAAAAAAGTCTCAAAAGACGTGTATTCACGAGCGCTGCAAGGTGCAAAAAGTATTATTCCAGAAAGTAAAAAAAAAGTTATGGCCGAAATAGTGAAAAAAAAAATGTTTTTTTTTCTGAATTTTTGATTTTGGCGCTCGATATCTAAGAAACGAAGAATGGTATCAAAAATTTGAGAAAAAATCCTCTGGAAAATTTAATCAGCTACGATCTGAGCCTAAAACAATGACGATCGGTTTAAGGGTTGGCCCTGTAGCCAAACCTGTTTAAAAAAAGTCAAAAAGACAGAACGACATTTTTCACACGACATTTATGACTCGATTCACTTCCAATGTGCTCGATAGTCGTGTGAGGCACGAAATATGTGAGTTTTTTAAATAGTGTCAAAGCTAACTTTAATATATTTTGAGAAATCCTGTTGTAGAACCTAATACAGTTCTCCATATAGGATGAATCTAGGTAGTAACTTTTGTGAGTCTAAATGGTGGAAATTTCTATTTGTACTTATTTCTAGGATTAATATTATTCTTATACTGAGCTGTATGTGAGCTGTGTTTATTTATTTCAAGACACTGACATCAAAGCAAAAACACAAAAAACAATAACAAAGAAAATCTAACCTGTTTGGTTGGTACTATTTACAATATTTTATATGCAAGTTGCACCAATGTTTTATAAACCTGGTGTCAACATGCCCGCAATCACCGCCAATATGCGGAGTTAAATTAAACTTATGTGTAGTTAAATTATAATAATCTTATATAAGTTTATCAACCAGTCTATATGTTTATTTTTGTATTACTTCCATAATTGTCTGTGGCACAACTCCATCGACACTCCACATCAACGCAGGTTAGCTGAAAGAAAATACTACCTAGTATTAAGCTCGCCTTTACACAAAATTGTTTTTTTTAGTGCTATAAAGATTTTTTTAATTCAATTGATGTTGCCGCATTAAGTACCAGAAATACTAACTAATTAGCTATGTAGGTCCCTTAATACCTTCTCATATTGTAGTAGAATGATTCCTACACAAAATATGCCTAGAAAGTTATAATAATGCCGTGTAAATTTATAAATGTATTATAGCATTTTACTTCGACGCTGATGCCATAAACACCACTGCAAACCACCATTAATCCAAAACTAACTTCACAGGTGCCACCGTGTCCTTAAGCCCAAGTGCATTGATCTGATCAACATTTTGACCAATCCTGACAAAACGATTTACGACAACATCTTGCACTCATTTGTTGGCATTGCGGCAGTGCAGATTGGCCTCACTGACATCCTGAGGGAAATGGGCATCGTTCCTGATAATATCATCGGTAAGGGTCCTTACTTAGTTTTCAGTTGAAAAAACAAATTAATTGGTTGAAAGATATTATTCATGCAGATCTCTAAGCTGGTTTTTGTTTAAACTATTACCATGTTGTGTTGTGTTATTATGTTCCAGTAACAATAATTTAATCAATTTATCAGATAAACCTAATTATATATTTGGAATAACTAAAACACAAAATTTTACCTTTGTCGCTTGATTGCAGTTATTCAAATTTAGGTAGACGCTTAATATATCTCGCCCAACTGTCGGCATAATTTTGATCAGCGATATTTTCTTTATCCCATTTTTGCTTTTTGTATTCTTTTATCTTTTAGTTCTACCTGGAGTCTAAAGCCAGTTTTTAACATTCAGCATTACTAATATCCCTTTCAAACCTAAATTTTACTTTTTGTAAATGTTTTGTTTTCTGTATTAGTGATGGAAAGTGAGGCTAAGAGGCATCTTTGAAAAATGTTAAAAAAAATCCAAACTACCCCCAAAGTTGGTTATAGCCCATGCACGATCGTGACTTGTGGGCTTTAACTATACTTATGTGCGATTGTGATGTTGTTGGGTTTATGGCTTTTGAGGTACGTTAAATTTGAAACAAAAAGACAACTAGTAAATATTTATTTAAATCTAGTTTTGATGTAACATAATCATAGTGACAAGAAAGTAGGTATTGAGATCACGTGTGGGTCCGTGTGGCGCCGGATTAAGAATAGAGTCACTCCATTTCCTTCCGTGGATATTGTGGAAGGCGACTAAGGAAATCAATTATCAGGAGACGGGCAGCAGCGTCTTCCTGGGATTCCAACCCAACCGCATACTGCGATCGCCAACGCGCCTGCCAAGCGTGGCGATTATGACAAAACCAGGTGTATGAAAACCACGAAGTAGACGTGCAGTTAGGTGCAACTAGAACGGATTTATTGTCCATCCACTTCACCACAACCACATCGTCACTTACGAATTGTTGCGATTCACCACGCTGCTTACGACGATCAGGTTTAAAATCGATATTTCTTCGCTTAGGTACATATGCGGTTCATCATTAGTGTTACTGTGCCATGGAGCCCCAGAGTATTCAGCTTTTCAAGCAATGATATTGACGTAAAGTAACGATAAAAAATAAGCAACTTCCTCTTGAGATTGACTTGCTAAGATGCAACACAACTCCTAACGATCTGTCATCAACGGGAGTGTTGGCGCCCCTGTATACCTCAAAATCGATCATAAGATCATCATGCGTAGTGGTCACAAACGCTTTTAAGCCTTGGGGTCGTGGTTTAGATTTACAAACCTGTCGCAGACCACGCAGACATATGCCACTAAAGGGGATCATCTGTTCGTCGATGGAATAGTGTCCCGACTGTCTTTTGAGTTGATCGCATGTTTGTTTGACTTGGTCTAGCATTGGTTGCACTTTCCAGAGCGAGTTGGTACTACCTAATGGAGGTGTGTCGCTGTCGACAATGTGCAATGCTGATCGAACAGTCTTGAACCTGTCTCTAGCCATGACTTTTGTTATTATGTCCAATCTCAGCCCTTCTCGCCAATACATGTGCATCCGCGGGTACGGAATAAATCCCATGAAGAAATTAATACCCACCAGTGTTTAGAATTCGGCCGGTTTTGCGCATGCAATAGTTATTACTACATATAGCGTATTTTTCAAAAAACTAGTCATTGAAGTAGTCAGTCAAGTCCTCTAAGGGTTCTCGGATTACACCTGGATGTGGACGTTCCAGAAAAGCATGTATTTTCTGAGTATACGATACCTGTCTCCAGATTCTTCTTCTAATTTCTGTTCTACGTTGATTCTGAGCTGTATGTAGATTGAGGCGGGGGCGATATTGAGACTGTAGATTGAACTTGGCTCCCCGGAGGATTAGATAGCCCTTCTAAAGGCCATCTTCGTCAATGTCTAAGCCTTCAACCTCGGAATCATTTCCATCTCCCAGTAACTCAAGCACAATGACACTAGTAAGCTCCGTTCCTGCAAGAAAAGTAAAATATTAACTGCCAAATTCACTAAATGACACTCATTACCTAACGACACTAAAAATGGAGTTATGCCTAAACACCACGATAGTGTTGTTTGATTTTTCAAGGTCAAAATTTTGTTTACTAGTCGTAAGATTTCGCAATAAAAATGCCAATAGATCAATAGATCGGTAATTTTAACAGCTATCTCTAGATAATAATATTGCTTTGTGTAACAATCAAAATAATAACAATTATTAATACTTACTAGCACCAGTGCCACTGTCGAAAGACGCCGCCATCTTTGACACGTGCCCAAGGCTAACTAACCGGTCAACCGCGCGAAATTATTTATTTTGTATGAAACGTAATTCATGCACGATTGTTTGGTGTCGTCTTGAGCGCCTAAAGTTGATTTGGCTAAACGCGGAATTTTTTTAAATAAAAGTGCACGATCGTGTTGGACCGTCCTAACCAGCAAATTCTTCTCACCAGGACATAGTGTCGGAGAGCTGGGATGCGCGTACGCCGACGGATGCTTCACGGCTGAGGAGATGATCCTCTCCGCCTACAGCCGCGGTCTAGTTTCCGTACAGACTCCCTTCATCAGAGGTTCCATGGCTGCCGTGGGACTGGGGTATAAGGCCGTGAGTATATAAAATACTACAACTCACTGGTCTGCCCATCCACCCATTCAGGGTTCACCACTTGCCACTATCCTGACAAACATCTTTCGCTACATCAACATTCAACATTTATAAGTCACTGTATGTCAGTCAGGTGCAAGGAAACGACGGTTGGTTATTACTTTGTTTTAATCCACATTTAGTCAGTTGTCACTCGTTACACTACACGTTACTCGTTAGCTTATTTTAATCGCCAAACAATTGATCAGTTTATTTTATTTATTATATTTATAGCAAGGAGAGTGCCCTGCTCGTCTTAACAGGGGCACGCTTACCCCCAGATATATCCTATGCACATCCTAAAGATCTCATTTATACGAGTAATACTTATACATGCAAACTATCTATAACTTTTTGTAAGATTGTGTTGATACATATTTCACAAATGTACGTCCTTGTACTCAAAGGTCCTGCCGATGTGCCCACCAGAGATAGAGATTGCGTGCCACAATAGCTCCGAGTCCTGCACCATCTCAGGACCCGCGGAATCTATGAAGGAGTTCGTGGGAGAACTCACCAAAAAGGGAATTTTCGCCAAAGAGGTGCCCTGCTCGAACATTGCGTACCACTCGCGGTATATCGCTAGTGCTGGTAAGTGCTTTTGTAAGATTTTATTTTTACATTTAAAAACTTTGTAATTTTCAAAATGAAAGTTTCAAATAAAGATTCCATAACTTTCGTTGTCTGACACCAGTATAAGTAGTACGATGGCGCGAGTCACGCATTTTAAATGTGAAAAACTTTCCACAGTGTTCCGTTCCGTGTATTTCCAAATCCATGTCTCTATTTTCTGTCAAATTCTGACATTTTAGCACCTTAGTAAATAGATCCCGGTTGGTTTGTGACTCAATATTTGCCCTCTCTCAAAAAAGATCGCCGTCACCAGGAATTTCACCGACACGATATCTCAATAATTCATGGCCTTCTCCTCCGTAGGTCCTAAGTTGCTAAATTACTTGAGCGAGGTCATAAGGGAACCCAAGCTGCGCAGCAAGAAGTGGGTCTCCACTTCAGTACCCATCGACAAGTGGGAGGAGGCATCCGCCATGTATTCGTCGGCTGAGTACCATACGAATAACTTACTGGTGAGTAGGTATTAGATCCTATAATTACAATAATTTATTTCAAATACCAGAAAGTCCGTATATAAGTATTGGTAAGTGCGTATAATCCTTACTGAACATATTCTCTTCAGAACTCCGTTCTCTTTGAGGAAACTGCCCGTATCATCCCAGATAAGGCAATCGTCATCGAAATAGCCCCCCACGGCTTGCTGCAAGCCATCTTGAAGCGGTCACACACCAAGTGTTATCACGTACCACTTACCAGGCGCGGGCACGCTAATCCAACTAAGTTCATCCTGGATTCGATTGGCAAGTAAGTCCGTTATCGACTTAAGTGACGAATTGTTTCACCATCATCGTGGCTGAAATGACACAGATCTCTTATACGAGTATCTAATTTCAAAAGACTTGTTATTCACCGTTATAAATGCTGATGGCCGCATGTTTATTTTTGCTAAGTTTTTTTTAGGCAAACATTGTGAACAATAACTACCGTTACATTACATCAGAATTGCGTTTTTCTTCTGCCTCACAAAAAAATTATCTTGGAATGGTAAGTAGATTACCATTTTCCATAATCTTTGATTTGGTACCACAAACCATTTACACGTTCCCGATTCAGTCGAAATGTGTCCGGCCGTTTTCTTTTGTCCTATGATTGCCAGACCGGTTCTCATAAAACGATCCCAGTAACAAACATGTTGGTAAATTTCATGTATTAGATTGATAACGGATTAATTTTCAAGTGTATCAACAGGTTATATGAACTTGGTATTAACACCAATTTGAGCGTGCTTTATCCAAAAATTGAGTTCCCTGTGTCGACTGGAACGCCGCTGTTGTCGCACTACGTCGAATGGGAGCACAGTGAGACCTGGTGAGCCTGTTTTTATTTTTAATAATAATAGTCTACATTTTTAACTATTTCCTTAACAAACGGAAACAGTGATTTGTTCTTTTCAACTGTTGACAATTTGTGAAAAACTTTAATGTCGATAGTAAAACCACTTCCAAGTACTATATTTTTTCGCATTAATTACAAAGATTTTATAAAAAAATAAATTTAGAATTCTAATATTTTGCTTATTGGAAGTATTAGTTAAATTATATCAATAATAAAGAAACTATTTTAAGATTTTGCTATGTTTCAGTAACATGTTGTAGAGACACGCAGTTTACTGTTTACTGTAGATTTACATTACATTACGTAGTAGTAAATACAATGAACTTTAGTATTTTACCGAGTCGCTCTATAACAAATTAATGAGTCAAATGATCCCAAAAGTTCCAATGATAGTCAAATTGTAAAGAATTTGAAGGTATATCTTGAGCAACATATTTAATAGGCTGACCCCAAAGTTCAACACCAAAGATCGAGTGACATCAGCCAGCCGCGAATGCACCCTGTCCATTCATGATGACGACTACAAGTTTATCGAAGGACACGTGAGAAATGGTGAGTAACGGCGAGCTTTGGAATGCGCACTCTAGAGTATTGAACTCCGTTAAAAATCTAATGCCTTGTCACTTGTTTGCTACATAAAGTTTACTTTGGAATATTTTATAACAAGTTGCGCAATTTTTTCGTCTTTCCTTCCTTCCTTCCATTTTTCCGTCTGTCCTTCGTTCCTTCCTTCCTATACCTTCCTTTCTTTATTTCCTTCCTCTCTTCCTTTCTTCCCTCCCTCCCTCCCTCCCTCCCTCCCTCCCTCCCTCCTTCCCTTCCTACGTATGTTTTACGTTTTTCGTATTTTGTCGTGGCAATATGTGACAGAATGTATAAATTTTTCGTGTGGTAAATAACAGAATGGCCATTCTTCTATGTCAGGTAACGATTTTCCGAAGGCTGCGGCTTTGATAAAGTGAATAAAGTCCGAATTGAATCAAATTGGTAAACCCTGACATTTCCAAAAATATCGATCTGCCAAAAATATTAAAAATTAAAGCGAAATATATCTGTCAGAATCATGGCAAGTGGCAGACCCTAGTTTCTGCCTGTCCCTCCGAGATACAGGCGTGAGTTTAAGTTATGTAAAAAAAATAAAAATTTTGAAAAGTGAAAAGTTGCCCGCGCTCCAGTTTTGGAAGCATCCGAGATGACAACTAACCCGGAAGACAGCAGAGCTCTCGCTCCTTCCCTTCCTTCCTTCCTGCCTTCGTTCCTTCCTTCTTTCCTTCCTTCCTTCTTTCCTTCCTTCCTTCCTCCCTTCTTCCTTCCCTTTCTTACGCCCTTCCTGCCTGCTTGCTTCCTTCCCTTCTTCTCTCCTTTCCTTCCCTCCAAAATTAGCAACTAACTGTGTTAGTACTTCTACCGCACGGATTTGTTTGTCTTAGTCTTTTTTTAAATATAGTACAATTTGCCTTCTAGGAGTCATCGCATTTCCCGAAGCTGCAATTCTGGTCTTGATTTGGAAGACATTTGCTATGATAAAAGGCGTGCCGTTTGAAACTCTTTCCGTCACTTTTAGTGACGTGAAGTTTTATGGAGAGGCAATTATTAACAAAGAATCAAAGTTGACTTTCAACGTTATGATCAACAAAGGAAATAAAAAGTTTGAGGTAACTAAAGTCAAAGTCAGTCAAAGTAAAAAAAAATATTCACTAAAAACAAAATCTTTGCTTCATGAACGTCAATGCTGTTAGATTCACAATTAATAGATTATGTGGAGAAGAAGCTGACAAAGAAACTCCACATTTATTCTAAATTTATTATATCCAAATGGACATATGATTGCTACAAAAACTACAGATGACAATAATTTAAAAAATCGACCTTATAATACAATAATAATTTGGATTCGGTAACTTAAGCGTATTTGCTGATCAAGAATAAGTTTAAAAACTGACTTCAGAATACAATAATAAATTGTAGCCGGTATGCAAAATGTATGTGCTCATCATGCAGCTCGTTGCTATTTCCAAATTTATATTGTATTCTGAAATGTGTTTTGTTTGTTATAAAAAAAAAGAGAATTTTTTCGGACATTACACCTACTCACACAAAAATAGAATTATCGAAATCCGTTATGATTTGATGAAGTTTTGAGAGAAAATAGCAAACAGAAAACAAAAATGTCCTGAACGAATTGAAAACTCCCTTATTTTTAAAGTTGCTTAAAAATGACTGATATTATTTTTTATTTTAAGATCAACTACGCTGGAACTTTACTAGCAAGCGGCCGGATTCTTGAAGCTGCAAAAGCTAAACTTCTTAATTTGGAAAAAGATGAAGTTTGTGTAGAAGAAGTGACCCTGACTTCTAAGGATGTTTACAAAATGCTACACATGAAGGGATATTCTTTCAAGTAAGTATTAAGTTAAGGTGTTTGGTTAATTAACGTAACTTCAACATTATGATGCCACATATTCTAAAAAGATTCCTTTGATTCAGCAGGTACACAAGTTATATTTTGAAAATGATGAGATTGAAAATTACTGAAAATTATGAAATTTATCTCGACCAATTTGCAAGTTAGCTCTATTTACGAACAAAATTTATTTTATTTCAGTGGCATGTTTCAATCTATCCAGTCAGCTTCCATTAGCAAAAAGACTGCCCAAATCAAATGTACCAGCGACTGGGTCACATTCATTGACTCCCTGTTCCAGTTCAATGTGATTTTGCGAGACTACGAGGGAGTTTCTGTCCCAAGCATCATCGAGACCTTGACTATCGATGTAATAGAACATGAGAAAGAAAGAGAGTTGGCTGTTTTAAATAATGAGATTCCATTCTTTAACGCAGTCGTAAACAAAGTCATAGATATTTCCCAGTAAGTACTTAGGGAAAGAAACGTCAATCTTTATTGTGTGTAATGTTGTTCACAATGAAGGCAAATATTTTTTTTTTGCAGATGTGGTGGTGTTGTTATTAAAGGATTAGTATTTGAAGACAAAAAAAATACTGAGATCAAACCAGATATTTTTATGAAGAAAGAATTTGTACCACATATAATGAATGGCCAAGTCAATGTAGGTGGAAAAAATGTTTTGAATTATTATATTACAAGTATTATACTTACTAAATTAACATTTTTATGGTTTTCTTTTACAGGTTGAAACTGCTATTAACATCAATCTTCAAATCGCTCAAGAAAATGTGACTGGAAATTCAGTGAAAGTCACAGAATTAAAAAATAAATCTTCGCCAGAGTTTTTTGACATCATCAAGGATATATCAGAGAAGGTTCCAGAGGTCAACATTGAAGTACAGTCTGTCGATGCAAGTGTTGATATTGATTTGCTTGTCCAAAATCTGAGTGTCAAAGACTCTAACGTCTTTATTGCCCACAATGTTTTGGGTAATGAAAAGGTATGGAATAAAAACAAAAAGTAAAAAATGTTCTGGTCGGTAAAAGTTATACATACAGAGTATCTTTGGTAATTTACAAATTTTTCACAAATTCCAGGCACTAGTAAACCTCCACAATTTCCTTCCAACCAAATCATTCCTTCTTGTCCTTGAGCAAATTAAAACGAAGGTTGAAATGAAATACAAGCATTTCAACATCATTTCAGCAATGCGTACTAATAAATATGTTGTAGTACTGCTCAATAAAATTGTTGACACTTGGAAAGAAAATGTGATTTACGTACCAGTTCCCCACGATGTCAAGTTTATTTGGGTGCCCTGGGTTTTGGGTGAGCTTCAAAAAACCAGAAGAGTTATATTAGTGTCAGACAGACAACCTTACTGCGGATTACTTGGTAAGTTAGTTTACCAAATAAAAATTCCAAATAATCAAGATCAAGATCCTTTTAAATCTTTTTAAATCTAAATTAATTTATCAATCTATATATTCGCAGGCTTAGTGAAGTCGCTCCGAAAAGACTACGGCGAGAAACTCAGCTTGATCCTGGTGGACGACTTTTGCGCTCCAAGTTTCAATCCAGACAAAGAATTATTTAAAGACCAAATTCAGAAGAATCTTGCTATCAACGTTTTGAAGAAGGTAGGACCAATAGATATTTATTTATTTATTTTTATTTATTTTATTAGGTCTACCAACACTTTTTGTATTTTCACATGCTTAACAGTAACTTATATTTAGGCTAGGTCTTGGTACAAAAACTAATTAAAGGTAAAGACCACGCATTTTTTTTCAAAACTTAAAATAGAGTATCGTATTTTTATATGCATGTAAGAATAAAACTGTAAGAAAAAGCCAAAAAACATAAAGAGTTATGATGATATTATGAATATGCATCACCATGATAAAATGTCTTCTCGTTATAAGTGAACCGATTCTGAAGTGGCAGTGGGTGAGACACCTGGTTGTACGGGAAGATGGCTGATGGACCAGAGTAGTAACGGAATGGTAGCTGAGAACTGGGTGGCGGTCAATATATAGACCAACAGTCCGATGATCAGACTATGCAGTCTGTTCGGCAGAGGGTCCGTGGACGCGAATGGCGAGAGACCGTGCAAGATGGCTTCATAGAGAAAAGGCTTATACCCAGCAGTGTGCAGACGTGTGGGCTGATGATAAAGCTACCATTATTTCTATCAAGCATTGTACTGACTTTCTTATTTATTTAAAGTGACTGGATCTTACCCATACAAAATACACAAATATTTATTCATTCCAGTAATGCATGGGGACTCCCCAAACAAACTTAAAACAGGGTTATCTACACAATAAAGCTCCTCAATGACTGCTCGAAATAATTAGATCAGATCAATAATTATGATACCCGTATTTGTTCACTAAAAAGTATTTTAGTGAACAAATATACACATTCTACAAAGAAAAAAATATTTTATCCGAAAAACAGTACGGGTTTCAACATAAAAAAGTACCTCGCTATTATTGTTTACCGATGAAATAAATAAACAACTTAATAATCAAAACATGTACTTTTGGTTCTAACGGATTACATTAAAGTTTTTCATACATTGAGACATGAAACATCGATAACAAAATTAAATAAAAAATAAAAATGGATTTCGAAACACTACAGCACTAAAAAAAAATTAGTGGGGGAGCGGGAGTAAAATGAAAAAGTCCCTTATAACTATAATTTACCCTATTTAATTCTTTGCTTTCAAATTTTATGTTCTCAATTTTCATCTCCGAAAGTCTTCACCAGAACATCACCTTTTTGACATTGTATTATTCCTTTTTTTTTTTAATTTACCATTTTGACGAAACCTGCGGGTGTATTTTGTATCGATTATATTATTTCTTTATTTATTGTAAAAAAAAAACATCACCAAATTAAGTTGGGACTACTTTTACTCTATTTTATGAAACATACGGATATTACTCAAGGATGGACCCCATTAGGCCCTATTTGCTGTCCATTGAAGAGTTCTGTTCTCCGTCTCTGAAAGTCTTCATCAGATCTTCACCAAATTAAAATGGGACCACTGGGACCCTATATCTGTTCGAACAAAAAAATATTGCCGAAGTCCGTTAAGATTTGACGGAGTTATGCGACTTCAAAAAAGGAGGAGGATATCAAGTCGCTGCTTATATATTAGGGGTTAAAGTATGAAATTGCCGTTTTATTGCAATAGGTTCTTTGAATTGACATAGAATCTTCATGGTTTGAAGTTTTCGAATGAAACTTTTTTCAAGTGGTTTCTATGATGTTCTTTTTTTTAAAAAATGTGAAACATTTGAATATCGACTTTCAATTGTTTTTGTTATTCAATTTAGACAAGAAAGATGGATACTGCGAAAATTCGAGTGATTATGAGGCACCCATTTTTCGTATTTTTTTATTTTATTGATTTGACGCAAGTGAGTCAATATTGCCCCTCGGTGGGGACATAATGGGTTGATGATGATGATGAGTCAATATTGTGGGTAAGGTAACGTTAAACCATGCCGCTAATTCCTGGGTAGTTTGACTAGGGTCGGCTTCCACTATCTCTCTTAATTCATCGTTATTCACCTGTGTGGGCGGTCTTCCTCGTGGCTCGTTCTTTAAGTCGAAATTTCCATCACGAAAGCGTTTAAACCAAAATCGCACGGTGCGTTCATTAGTAGACCCCTCTCCAAACGCAGCATTGATATTGCGGGCTGTTTCTGCCGCGTTAGTTCCGCGTCGGAACTCGTATTCAAAAATCACTCGAATTTTCGCAGTATCCATCTTTCTTGTCTAAATTGAATAACAAAAACAATTGAAAGTCGATATTCAAATGTTTCACATTTTTTAAAAAAAGAACATCATAGAAACCATTTGAAAAAAGTTTCATTCGAAAACCTCAAACCATGAAGATTCTATGTCAATTCAAAGAACCTATTGCAATAAAACGGCAATTTCATACTTTAACCCCTAATATCTTTCACCTGGTTGTGCAATAAAGTGTTTTCTATGTGTATACATATATAAGGAATAAAATGTTGAAAGGTTTTTTTACTGTACCTCCCCATGAAGAGGGAGAAACCTAACATGAAAAGTGGGGATGATTTTTTTTTCTCGTCTAACCCATCATGTGGGGCATCGTTGGATTGGTTGTAGAAAAATTTGGTGGGTGTAGGAAGACCAGTTTTTAATTTACGGTCCCGTTTGCGAAATATTAAGCTCTATATTTTTTGTCCGAGTAGGGCGTCCCCCCACTCTCCTGGCTAAACGGTTGATTGTAGAAACGTGAAAAAATTCAGAGCAGTAGCACATATAAAAGGAAAACTATAATGGCTTACTAGGCTTTACTAGTTAACGAGTAATAGGCAACCAACTTATAAATGTAAAATTTCGAACAAAATCCATTGAAAATTACTTCGAGAAAGTTGTTAGTTCTGTAAAGCAAATAAGAAAAAACCGTTTTTTTTTTGTTCGCAATTGAATTGTTGTGTCAGTATCGTGTAATTAATCGCTATCTAAATTACTCTAATTTCACATATAAAGACAGGGACCATGAGAAAAACCGGTTATGGTTTTAGGACGTCATATTCATTTAAATTATTACTCTGTTTTCAGTGCTGTAGTGTTTTGATGTCGGTTTTTATACTAGTATTACAAGGTGTGAAAGTGGGTTAATAAGGAACTTATATCGGGAAACTGCATACATTTTATTATACTTATTTCAGGGTCTCTGGGGAGGTTTCTACGACCTGCCATGCAACATGACGGCTAAAGTTCGTCACGTCGCTCTAACGAATGCTATTCCTGGTGACTTTGACAGCCTAATGTGGATTGAGACAGCACCAAATCCTTCTAGCAACACATTGGTTCAGGTACGTTGTATTATTATTATTATTATTAAATCCTTTATTGCATATAAAACCGAAAGTTTTGCACATAGGCGAGCTTAATGCTACTTACAATATTTTATCATTTCAGACGCCGGTTTTGCGATTTGAAACAGCTTATGGCTTCTTTGTCCGCATTTTATTCAGATGTAATCTTTTTAAAAATATGAAAGGAAAGAGAGATTGAGTGAGGCCACGAAAAAACTATTTTGACCAAATTAAAAAGAAGATGTAGGTATGTTGCGACCTACCTGGTGGATGCTAGCACGCCTACCAACTCTTTCCTTTATCTCCTGTTATTGACAGGTAGAAAATGCTTATGGCATTAAGTCCGCCACATTGCACAATTTATTTAAGTGCAATAAAAGCATCAATAAATAAATAATGACATAACTTTGTTAATCCTAAGAGTGCCGATGACGTTTTATTGGTCATTTATATTGTATCTATGAATATCGCACATATTGCTGAATGTGCGATGTCAGCGCCATCTGTTAATCCGACAAATTAGTGTGAAATGTGTCAGTTACACGATTAGAATCTGCACGTAATTAGGCCCCAGATCACAAGAAACAAAATGTGAAATGAAATATCATTGACATTTTTATTGATACTTTAGTATACCAGAAAATACAATTGGTGATCATAGTACTAAATTGCATTCTCAGGATAGCCGGACTGTAACTTAATTTCCAGGTTTGCTACGCTGGCCCATCTCTGCACGATGTCCAGAAAGCTACAGGCAAAATTGAAAGCAGCAGCAATACATTCGGAACGGACTTCAGTGGAATAGACAGCAAGTAAGACCAAATCCTAATCTTAACCTGAACACTAATCCAGAACACTGATAGCTCAGGTGCTGCCCTTCGCAGCCGCCTGGTTCCGAAGGGCTGGTGCAATAGCAACTGCAAAAACGCAGTGCGTTTTCAGAAAAAACTATCAGATATCTATAATTACATAATTGATATAATGTCATGATTAATTCCAATACACAGATAGTGTAGCGACCTATTTACTGACAAGATTTTATTAATTTATGTACTTTAGCGAATTGCAGGACGTGGACGTCATGAAAATTTGTCATCGAAAAGGTTTACGACGTTGCATATTTTTGTCATTTTTTTTTTAATCTACGGATTTATATCCGGAATAAATTCAAGGTAGGAAACATATAAACACATCGTAATACAATAAACGTTACACTTAGTAACAAATACATACCATTGAAAAGTCTGTTTACATTTTATGCGCAGTTTTACCGTGTCCCTGAGATTTAACACTTTTTTCACTGGTTAGGAGATATTTTTTTATTTTTTATTATCCATTCTAAATATTTACGCTGATGAAGAAGTTCACAAATCAAGTTTTTTAGTAAAAAATTGTCTGTAATTGGACAAAAAACATCCCACAAAAAGGATTTTTATAGACCTAGGTATACCCAAAACACAAGTACGCATATCGTGTTCTCTTAGCACAAAGAGTATACTTAGTACGTTACATGAAACCAAGCGATGTTTTATTCACAACAGAGCTTAACACTGTAACACATGATATGAAGTAACTAATAAAAGATGAAAAAAATTTCAAAAATACGGTAATATGGCGCAGTACCTGTTGCAACTCAACAGCTGTCGATAAAACAGAATTTTCTCTCGAGCCAACACTTTTTTTCTTTTTTAGCTAGTATTACTATTAGTAAAATAAAACATAAGTCAAAACAGCTCTGCGTCACCTCCTCAGTTAAGCATTTGGATTACCAATCTGTGGGTGAAATTTTGTAACACTTGTTGCAAGCATCGCTTTGACTACGTGTCGTCTTGTAACAATTATTGTTACAGCCAGCGCCTCTGTGGCCAAGGCCAACGTGCACCACTTTCTTGAAAATGGATTAAGTAGCATTTAACTAAAACTCTTTAAACAAAGTTTCATACAATTTCAATGTGGCATTTAAGAATGATGCCAGTCAGTGATATAATTGTAATAAAGTTATATATAGTGATATAATTTTATTACAACGTGAATTTAATCTGTCCATCTTGTGGCTGGTCGTCCCACGCTGCGCTTGCCTCATCCAAGTGTCAGAAAGACGCTGGATGCCAGCCGGTTCCAACCGGTCCTTTTTAGAAATCTATGGAGGAGGAGGCATATCTCCAGCAGTGGACTTCTTGTGGCTGAATGATAATGAATTGGATTTAATAAGTAAAACCATGTGAAATAGTTGCTCAAAATGGCGGCCAACTTGAATCCTAAATCCTTGAATCCTAAAAACACGATGAACTTGATTGACAGATTAGTCTCACACTTTTTGCAAAAACGATCTGAAAGAAGATATGATTTTTAGGGTTCTACACTCCAAGGGTAAAGGATACTATTACTAAGACTTCACTGTCCATCTATCTGTCTGTCTGTCACCAGGCTGTATCGCATGAACCGTGATAGCTTTACAGTTGAAATTACTTTATGTAAATAATGTATTTCTGTTGCTCCTATAATAACAAATACTAAAAACAGAATGAAATAAATATTTAAGTGGGGCATTTAGAAATTTTTTTCGCAATTTCGAGGTCGACCCGATGGTAAAAGTTGTTCGTTTCGACAAGTTGAAAGAACCCTGAGTCGGGCGTTACTTCACAAATCAACACGTTGCATAAACTGTTTAGAGAATCCTGTTTTTAGGGTTCCGTACTCGAAAGCTTTCAAACGAGACCCCATTACTGAGAATACACTGTCCGTATGTCTGTCTGTCTGTCTGTCCGCCTGTCAGTCGGTCTTTCTGTCACCAGGCTATCATCTCATGAACCTTGATAACTATTCAGTTGAAATTTTCACAGATGATGAATGTCTGTTGCCGCTATAATAACAAATACTAAAAACAGAATAAAATAAATATTTTAGGGGGGCTCCCATACAGCTAACGTAACTTTTTTTGTCGTTTTTTGCTCGATATTAATAACAGCAACAGGTAGACGCTTGAAATATTCACAGAATGTTTAGTTCTAAATTCGCTTCAAAAGTAAATAATAAAAATGAAATAAATTATTTAAGGGGGGCTCCCATACAACAAACGTGATATTTTGCCGTTGTTTCTCGATATTTGTGTCTTTGTGTACGGAACCCTTCCCGAGTCAGACTCGCACTTGCCCGGTTTTTTTAAAATGACTTTTATTTCTTCCAGCGGTGAACGAGTTATGGGCCTCGTAAAGTCTGGTGCGCTCAGTAGTTCGATACAAGCAGATCCAGATCTCCTTTGGCCCGTGCCAGACCATTGGACTCTGGAAGACGCTGCCACTGTTATTCAGCCTTACGCGTTGGCTTATTACTTACTAGTAAGTAGGAGTTAATTTGTTAGTACTGTAAAGATTTAGCCAATAAACTAAAGTCGGTATTTTTCTTCAGCCTACCTTCATTATTCACACATACACTGTAAATACAGTGAACAATGTCAAACGATCTGTAACTATGTTCACGTTACCGCCAAAAAGATTTGTGCGAACTACGATTATGTTCGAGCACGCGAAGTAGCTAAGTCTGTTTTTTAAAACATTCCGTTTTTTTCTGGATACGCGAATGTTTTTTCTTGTGTTCTGGTTTGATTTTGACAATTTTGGCTATTTTTTCGATTTCACATGAATAGGTACAGCACGTGAAAGAGATTTCTATTTTGTAAATGAAAGTTTTGATTTTGATAACAGAGTTTCTTATTGGCATAGATTTATGGCCGTCACAGACGACAGCGTTGATATATGCGATGTTTTTTCATACAAAATCCAACATACAACCCCCGTCCACACACGACTGGGGTCGAATTTAGTATAGACCAAGACATCGCGTGATATATTACGGTCTGTTCCGACCTTTAAAACATAGACTTGTATTGATATCCACATCGAGTAATAGTCCTCACAAATCTTTTTGGCGGTAACGTGAACATAGTCACAGATCGTTTGCACATCACTTACTGTCTTTATGGTCTATGTGTGAGTAATTCACTACTTTAGTAATTGACTAACAGTAATTTACTATGCATCACAATACTTCAATTACTCACACATACACTGTAAAGAGAGTAAGCGATGTGCACACGATCTGTGACTATTTTTTCGTTACCGCCAAAAAGATCTGTGCAGACTTTACGTCAACAGATGTGATGGTGTGTAATGGTTTACGACCCCGGTACACGTCAAAGTGACAGTTTTTTTTTTGCAACGAGTAAAATAACAGACTAGCTAGATTCGTGACTGTGTTTGAAATTATGTCTGTAGTTATACACTACTAAATCGATAGCTCCCATGAAAAGTTGTTAAAATGATTGTCGTCCAGGTTATTAGAAGCGAGCTTCTGGAACGCGCTACGGTCTTCGTACACGGTGGCACGGGAGCGCTTGGCCAAGCCGTCATTTCCATATGCCTGGCATTTGACTGTCCTGTGTTTACTACTGTCAGCGATGTAAAGAAGAAGAAGTTCCTCATGAAACTGTTTCCGAAGTTAAACGGTATGGCGATATTTTCAAAATACTAATATTTGTTTATCTTTAATATTTATGTCAATATATTCTGAAAATCCGAAACGATTAGATACCATAGATTTTGTAAAGTGTCTAGTTAACTAGGCTAGTACTGTTACATTTTTTTATTTAGCCTATATACGTCCTACTGCAGCAGAGCACTCTCAGAGAGAGAGAGTACGGACTTAAGAACCACGCGTACCCAGCGCGTATTGGCAATTTCAAGCGCTGAAGTATGTAAACACTTCAGGCAATCAGGTTTTCTCACGATATTTCCTTCACAGTTATCGAGTGATATTACAATAATTATTATCATATTATCGAGGGGTGAAAGGCTAATTGCTTTAAGCGACATTTTGTGAACTTTAGAGGAGAGCGTTTTAAAGTTTTGAAAAAAGAAAAAAAAAATCGTAGTAAATCAGGTTTTTGTTTAATTTAGATTCTAAGTATACAGTTCTTTTGGAAATTAAATTTTTCATCAGATATTGTAGTTTTCAATCAAATAGATCAACGGGTTACAGAAATAAATGTCGCTTGAGTCCAAAATGCTCGTATGCTCTTTTTTTTAGGGTAAGGCAAAAAGACTTAAGCGTCGGTTGCCCTTGTTTTTGGAGTAAGACCAAATGCTTTAAGATACAACAACTATCATGATTAGTGGAGGACTAAATAAGTCAAGGAGCTCGTAGTCGTGGTTTTCGAGTAGAGCTAATTGATTGAACTACCTAGCTATAGGTGAAATAGATTACATCTAATTAGTTGAAATACCAGTTCCATTCTTATTTAGAAACAGGAAAAATGACTTAAGCAATGATCACTATTCTAATCTCGTTGACTTAAATCATCATAATTTTGAACTTTGGTTGAATTTGGCGGTTGAATCCATAACCAAAATGTAACCGCATCAAAATTGGAGCAGCATTCATTATGAGATTTATGAGTTTTCGTTGATGTTTGGCGAGAATAAAACAAAAAGTTAAAGGAACAAAGTGTTTATTTATTAAATCATCAAAATTAGATAAACATTGAAGTTAAAGAAATTTCTTAACCATTTCTAATTGGAGTTATCACTCACTACTATTATTTTTAATAATTATAACCTACTAATACTGTAACAATCAGTCAGTTATGTTCTTAATAAGAAATCACAGAAAACTATCAGGTCGATAAATGCTTTGCACAAATATCGTTTAACAATAAATTATGCTTAATGTTCATAAAGTCAGCCTCAAATAATAATATCTTAATTGAGGATACTTAATTAAACCGAAATACATGAGTTACACAGGTTTAAAACCTTACTTACCAATAATCTTCTTGCGCGTGACTCAAAAACAACGCGCGCGTCCGGCCTCCGTCACGGTTCGGCGATGACTGAAGCGCCCCCCGCGCGTGCGCCCCTTTATTCCCGAGAAGTTCTAAGCGCAACGTAAAGATTATACCTACGTCTTAAAGGACATCGTTCAACTAGTGTCATAGAAAAATGAATTTGCTGAACAGACGTTCGTTACTAATTGTAAAACAGGATAATTGATTCAAGTACAAACACTATTAATAATTTTTGAATTAAGCTACTGTTTATTGTAAAAAATTTAGGCCATAATTATCTCAAACGACCTGCTCTCTTGAATTTTCGAAGAGGGTAAATACTTTAAATGACTGCTCTTAACATAAAATAGAGCAAATCTAATTGATTCAAAGGCCATACTTTATTTATTTTTGGGGAGGGCTATTTGATTCAAACGACATTTCCCATATGTTTTTGTGGAGAGCTAATTGCCTCAAGCGACAAGCTTATATTTTTTTTTTGGCGGGCTAATTGCTTTAAATAACAAGGGTTTGTGTATTCTGGGGCAAGCTAAATGATTCAACCTACTATCTTCTTTTAGTATAGAAACAGCAAAAAAGCGTTAACAAGGCAAAATGAGTTAACCAACTACCTACAGTATCTTAACATAGCTCAAGTCAACCATGTTTTAAAAAAAGGCACTTTTTGTGTCAGTTGAGTCAGTAGTGGTGTAAAATTCAGCGTCAAATCTAATTGCCTCAAGCGCCAAAAAAGTGCTCAGATCGGCATGAAACCCGGCTCAAAAGACGTAGAAAAATTTGCTGATTCCGAATATATATATAACTCAATATCGCCCATGGTGTCGCTTAAAGCAATTAGCCTTTCACCCCTCGTTATAATATTATTTATTGTACCAGAGAATACTATACAATGGAAAAGTTGCACTAAAAACGGAGAGACCATATTAAAAGATACATAAACGTGGTAATTTTCTTTCCGTACGACAAATACTTTTCATAAAATAACCTGTTGAAAAGTCAATATAGTCTCGTGGTACAAAAACGCGTCGCACAAATCGGGCTTAAACTTTGACGTCACAACTTGCACGTAATGCTTTATTATGTACCTATTGTATGTAATTCTTTGTAATATTGACAAATAAAGTTTATTGTTATTCTTACAATGTATGAAGCGTTTATCGATGTTTGAGTTATCTCGTAAAATCACGTTTTTATGCATAAGAAAACCTTCAGAATTCAGTGAAAAACAATTAATCTAACAAGGTTTTTGTTACTAGAGTTACTTTTTTTTCGCATTTTTTGTTACCTCAAAAACGGCAAAAAAAAATTTTTTACGTTTTTTAATTTTTTCTATTTTTTTATATGATTTATATGGTATAAAAGCAATATTACTCCAATCTTAATTAGACGCCATTTCCCCATTGGCACGCTACCTACTAGATACTACGAGTACCCACATGTTATTAGCTCGATGCAGGAATAAAGCCCGCTTGTCTTAAATTGCCTAGGGGTAACTTTTGTTTTGTGAATAGTCCGATAAATTACAAACTGTTTTTTCCTATTTGATTATTGCCTGCAGTTCGAGTTATGAGTTTGTTAGTTTGTTAAGGGATCCCTGGCGAAGGTTCACTAGCGCTCATGAAAAAAAAATCATAATATGTCGTCTGCTACACACCGTTTTACCAAAAAACCTAGCATAATCAGCCTATATGCGTCCCACTGTAGGGCACAGGCCTCCTCTCAAGGAGAGAGTATGGGCTTAATCACCACGCGCGCCCACCGCGTATTGGCGATTTCAAGCGCTGAGGTATGTGAATAGCTCAGACACTCAGGTTTCCTCACGATGTTTTCCTTCACAGTTAGCGTGTGGTATTGCTACTATAACTTCACAATGTACATAACTTAGAAAACCAAGTCATAGCTACATGCCCGGATCGAACCTGGGTCTCTCACTTTCGAGTCCGATGTTCGCTCCAAGGACAAAAACCAGGACAAAAACGGGCGTTTTTGGCATAAATGATATCTAATCTCAGGTCCGTGATCCTAGGTTCTCGGGCGCGGCTTCTGAAAATCCCTGTTAAGGTGATTGAGCTGACACTTTGTGCTTTTTGTATATTCTAAAATATTTTAGGTACAAATTTATATTGTAAGTTTGTTACCTTTCTCTTACAATGTAAGTTTAGTTTTTAGTTTCTTTTGGGTAGTGGCTGAAAATCAGCGCTGCCAAGATCACTGCGTTGACTTGGTTGCACAATGCTGAGCCTCGACCCTTTGTCCTAATATGACAATAAATGCTTTCTATTTTTATTTCTTTTCAAAGGGATTTGTAAAAAAGACTTGATTTTTTGTCCTTTGCGGTAGTGAAACTCAATGGAGACCTTAGCATAACTGTAAAAAGGGCAACATAGTATTGGAAAAGTGAAGAAAAATTACATAAATAAGTATAACATAAACTCACGCCTCTATCGCGGAGGGGTTGGCGGAGACAAGGGTATGCCACTTGCCACGATCATGACAGATCTCTTTCGCTTCATCAACACTCACTGCTCGTTGCATTCACGGACGCCGGTTTCGGGTACTTTTTACCTTGCCCTTCGCTAATACTTCCCCGCTATTTGGTCGAAGTGCATCCCCCTGGGTCGTCCCTTACCAGCCCCTCCAACCACGTTCGCTCGATATAATTCTTTCGTTAATCTTTCTTCCTTGATCCCCTCCATCCAATCCAAAGCAACGTAACATTCCTTTCTAAATTCTAGTCACTACATCCTCTTTCAGTCCATAACATTCTCTAATCAAACTATTGTGTATTCTGTCATTAGAAGTAACACCACACATATTATGTGTAGTATTACTAATAATAATAATTTTAATAATAGCACATAATTCTATTTTTTATATTTTTCAGTATAGGTATGTAAACGATTTTTTTTAATTTGATAACTTTATTGATATGCCCTTCTAACATTATTGCTCTCTGTTCATGACGTATAAAGAAAATTTAAGCGATTTATTTTCGTTGTCACAAAAAGGGTTCGCGGCGGTGGCGGCTGCCATTTTTTTCTTTTTTAGAGTTCCGTACCTCCAAAGGAAAAACAAACCCCTTAAAGGATCACTTTGTTGTCCGTCCGTCCGTCCGTCCGTCCACCCATCCGTCTCTCTTTTAAGACCCTTTATCTCGGGAACGCGTGGAGGTATCGAATTGAAATCAAAACTATATACTCAAGTCTATAATCCTTTGAAGCTGTGAAAAAAATCAAACTTCGAAGTTGACGTAAGAAATAGCGACGGCCGTTTATGCTACAAAAAAAACGTATATTTTGACACTCAAGGGAATAAAAATTTAAAAGGTACTTTCCGTTGACCTAGAACTGTGAAATTTTTCTGGTAATATGTACAGGGAAAATTCGGAAAACTACACATTTGTAACAAAATGAAATAAAAAATTGTCTTTGAAGTTCGGAAAAAGCTCGGAAAAACTGTGAGACTCGAATTCTGAACTATTTTTAAAATCTAAGTACCTACCTTCAAATTTGTACGAAACCTTCGGTGCGCGAGTCCAACTCACACTTGGCCGGTTTTGTCTTATGATATAAAAAATGCTAATAGTCGATCGAGGACAAGGTAATCTGTCACACGGTGCTAACATTCTTAACTTAACCCCGGATTCACTTAGTTAAATGAAAATAATAATGCCCAAATGGTTTTTATTGTCTGATTTTCAAAACTCTTGAAGTTCTCTTGAAGTGTACAAATGAAAACTCTTTTCAGTTGTATACTATGTAAGTTAGATATTTAAGATTTTTCATGTATCTTCCGTATGGTGTGCAATCATCATCATCATCTGTAGGGATTAGCTTACGCGTCTAGCGCGATTCTATTGCCTAGCACCCTACTCTTTATATCAATGCAAAAAAGACTTACGTTTTGTCCAAGCTGAACCACTGAAATCCAATTTCACAACACTTTCATGTTATCACGAACGAAAACATAAGATTGGTTCACTATTATTTCAAAGCTAATACGTATTTCTAATTATTTTTCCACTTTTCACATTGTAAATATTGTATTTTGCTTTACTGACAACGATTCAACTGGTAGTCAGATATTTCTTTTATTTGAATATTGTTCTTTATTTTTCTAAATTATGTCAAATAATCGTCATACTAAGAAGGTCGAATAAGGAAACTTCTGGCCTATGGAGACTTCTAGAAGACTACTCGCATTCTAAATCGAAATTATGAATTTAATGCAAGAAAGAGAAAGAAGATCTAGAATTTGAAATTATGGATTTGGAACAGGATCCAGAAACTTCCAGAAGAATTCTGACGCAGATTCAGATCAAATTTGAATATTAGAATCGAACTATTTTTGGGGTATAAAAGCCGCTCAAGAAGGCTTTCCGAGCCAGTCTCACTTCAGTTCTACTTGAGAGTCTTACTTGAGCCCTACTTGAGTCTCACTTCAGTTCTACTTGAGAGTCTTACTTGAGCCCTACTTGAGTCTCACTTGAGTCCTACTTGAAGAATCTCACTTGAGCCCTACTTGAAGAGTTACCTGAATCCTATTTGAAGAGTTACCTGAGTCCTACCTGAAGAGTCTTACCTGAGTCATACTTCAAGAATCTTACCTGAGTTACCTGAATTCCCGTCTACCTCTCCACGGCCTGCCCCCGCCACTTACCTGTCCGTCTCCACGGCCTGCCTTCGCAACTTGCCTGCCCGTCTCCACGGCCTGCCTTCGCAACTTGCCTGTCCGCCTCCACGACCTGACTCCACGGCCTGCCTCTCCGATCTGCTTACCCTTCAGGGACTTAAGGTTGCTTTTGTACATATTTTTGATTTTTTTATTGTTATTAAGTTTTTAGTTTAATTATAGGTTAGGGGGTTTTGATGATTACATTTTTACATCTCTAAATCTCTCTTTTTATTTCTTTAGCTTCCGTTACCAAGGGTTGTGCCTTCACATAACCCTCGGTAACGTGACACATCATCAGCCTATGCTTGTCCACTGCTGGATATAGGCCTCTCCTATTGCACGCCACTGAGCACGGTCCTCGGCTACTCTCATCCTGCCAGCCGCCCTGCGAAGATCATCGCTCCACCGAGTCTGAGGACGTCCTACACTACGTCCTAAGATACGGATCACTACGATGTGCAATAAAGAGTATTAATCTAATTTAATCTAAACTCTTTTTTCGTTACAGAGAATAATATCGGCAATTCTAGAGATGACTCCTTCGTGCACATGGTCTTGAATAATACCAATAATAAGCGCTGCAACATTGTGATCAATGGCGCTAGCGGAGTTCTTAGGGAGGTAAGTCCACGGCCCAACACTTGATGTCGACCACAACACTTGACATTCGGAGAAACATAATAGTTCTTTGTTAATTCTTTATCAATACAAATTGATAATAATGTTTCATATAAAAGTTGGATAGCCCATTTTAGTTCCAGGTTTGTATGAAACTTTATTTGAAAAATCTAAAATATTGGGCACAAGAATCTCATTCACTACGAACGCAGGTTAAAACACCGATTTTCCATATATTTTATGTAGAAAATAAATGTTAATAATAAAAATATGTTCGTGTACAAGAGTAAACAAAAAAAAAACAAATGTCCCAGGCAGTGCAGCGTTTGAGTGGTCCCTTCACCCATCTAGTGTGAGTGAAGAGGCCGCTGCATACATCATCTCATTACGTAGATGCAAAGGCCAACGTAATAAAAAATTAGCGCCCTATTTCATAGAATTACAATTCGTGGCTTACTAAGACAATTCGATGTACTTTGCATAACCTATAGGAAGCTACGTACAATGGCCCAACCATGAGGCTAAGTGCGGAAATCTCAGGTCTAACTAACTAACTAACTAACCGATAGGAAGATTAATTGTACTAATCAGCTACGCAATGTACATCAAATTGTCGTAATAAACTATGGGTTGTCTTTTGTGAAACGCGATCGATTTTTTTGTAGGCCGGCACTTATGATTTTGGGATTAGAATTACTGGTGTCAAAATAAACGATTTCCACACACAAGCTGTTTCTCTGGCGTGATAAAACGTGATGTTTCTTCCAGGTAACAAAACAATGTGTCAGCTTAAGCGGTTTCTTCTTCGATTTGAATGAACTTGACATGATGGATAATGAAGACTTCGGTATGCACTGCCTTACGGACGAGAGAAACATTCACTCAGTTAAATTCAACAGCATCTACGAACCGCAATATGCTAATGAAAAGAAGGTACCTTAACTGCTTAAACTTTTTGACGATTCGACATTTTAGGGTTACCTAAAAATAAGCCAAGTTTGTGTCGGTCCACGCGTAGTGCAGGGGTCCGTAGAAAGAGAGATTTTTATCTGCTTTATAGAACTAACGACTTCATCAAAGTAATTTTCAATGGATTTTGTACGAAGTTTTCCTTTTATAAATTGGTCGCCAATCACTCCTTAACTTGTAAAGCGTACTAAGTCGTGATAGTTTTCCTTTTTTATGTGCTACTGCCATGAATTTAAAAAATACTAAGAAATCAGAATACTCATGATCAACAAAGAACCTTTATAGTTTCGCCATATCCATCCGTTTGTCTGTCTGTCCGTCTGTCTGTCCGCGGCTTAGAACAGAGACTGTCAGTACTAGAGAGCTGAAATTTAGAGAACATAGATATAAATATTTAATACGCCGACAAAAAGGTAGAATAAAATCTTTAAAAACAATTTTATTTGGGGTACCTCCCCTGTACCCGTATTGGGGAGGCATCTTTTTTTCTCGTCTATGCCATGGTGTGGGGTATCATTGGATTGGTTATTAAAATTTTTATCACACCTGCTCTGAAAATACATACTAATTATACCAATTAGAGGGAAGAAACGCCTTTATACCGCCCTTCAAATCCTTTCATCCCAAGGTATGGAAGTTTGTATGAAAATCCTTCCGACCCAAGGGTGGGAAGTATGTATGAAATTCCATTACATAACCAGTTTTTTTTTTTATTTGTCAGCAGTCATACTGCAAAGAGACTTTAACTGTCTACTAATTAAATTTCAAGTAAATTGTTACTGGCCACATACAGTTTTTTTTTTTTTGAGTTACCAACCTCCTTGGTGCATACAGAAAATTAAAAACGAAATTATTTTTGTATATAAAACGCGTGGAATCACGGAAGAAGTGGCTGCATGACCTTATGATCTTAGCCTACTCCAGAAACGGTTTCCTCGTAGGTGTAATAAAAAGCACTATACATACCTCAGGATAAAGTACAGTTCCATACCTCAAATGGTTTGCGCCCCTCGCAAGCTCGTGGCGCAAATGCCATAATCTCGGTATGGAACTGTCACTTTCTTCCCTCTGAAGTAATGTACTATTAAAATGGCAAGCCTGATTTTCTACTACCTTGCAAATGGACAAAATTTTAAAACGTTAGAGAACGGAACAGGTATTTTGATATTCCATAGGGCAATTTTAAACTCTTTAGTTATATTTTAAGAGAATATTCTTCATGTCTTAAACAAATTGTGATATAAAAATTAACAAGTTACAGTATCATTTTTAGGATTCCGTAGTCGACAAGGAACCCTTATAATTTCGCCATATCCGTCCGTCAGTCTGTCTGTCTGTCTGTCGGTCTGTCCGTGACCTAGCTTAAAGACGATTAGTAGTAGAAAGCTGAATTGTTCTATAGGCATAATAATGACGCCGACAAAACGGTAGAATAAAATCGTAGTTTTTTTTAGGGTAGGGTGTAGGGAAGACTACGCCCGAATTAGGGATGCAAAGGATCTCGACCATTAGCAGTATCGCTAAAATCTAAATAGTGTCACCAGTTTTCAGTGTCCATAATTCATGTTTTAAATTATAAAAAATAGGGGTTTTCTTATTAAACCATGACTTCTCCGTAATTCTAAATTAATAAAGTTATACAATAATTAATGCTTCCGGTTTAACGACCGCTGTCATCTTGATACAAGTCTACTGATCCATTCACAGACCTGTTTAAATCTCAATCTGTGCATTCAATAATGTAGTGTTGCCATCCAACCGACCGCTACTTTTCAAATCGAATGAATCGATACAGAGAAAAAATAGGCATATTTAGCTGAAAAAAATTGCATACCTAACAACTTTTGTTATTTCGTTTGATAATACCTACTTCATTTGCATATTTCTTTATCCACCTGTTCATTAAGATTATTTGTGGTTTACATTATATATTTATTAGGTACTAACACTAGATAACAGATTCAACAGTGTGGACCTTCATCATAATCATCATCAGCCATTTAAAGGCCACTGCAGGACATAGGCCTCCTTCGTGGTTTTCATAACCATGAGGGGTTTTGCCATAATCGCCACGCTTGGCAGGCGGGTTGGCCATCGCAGTATGCGGTTGAAATCTCAGGAAGACGCTGCTGCCCGTCTCCTGGTAATTTATTTCCTTAGTCGCCTTCTACGACATCCACGGAAGGAAATGGAGTGACGCTATTCTTAATCCGGTGCCACAAGGATCCGTGGATCTTGTGGACCTTAATTTGACGGAATCGCTCGGATGCTGATCTTTAAATAAATCAGGAAAGCGGTGGTTATGTATTAACAGAACGCTTGCATCACATTCCAAGGTGTTGGGTTCGAATCGGACATTGTATGTGATCTTTTTATAGCAGTACGACTGTCCAACGTTTACAGAAAACATCGAGAGGAAACATGTGTATGAGGTACACCCCATGTCCCCATACCTCACCTCACTCCAAAAAAGCTAAAAATAGTGGCAGATTATACTCCTCGGTATTTTGTACATTCTGCCGCAGCGTATGTATTTGGTCCAACGTATGTAAAGCCTTATCGGAAACCGACTTGTTCGGGGAGCTGAAAGTCATCGAGCTCGCGTGCGAGACGATTCGTGCCCTAAAGTGGGCACATAACGTAATCAGTACCTACGCATGGGTGACTTTGCAACTAAAATGTCATGGTTTATGTACATAGACTAAACATTATATATGTTATTATGTAAAGGTGATATGAGGCATAATCACCGGGCTTTCTACTCGCATCACGTTAATCAATTATATTACATTTCAGTTATATTTTATGAAATGGTGACTGATGGAATCGAATTGATGATCGATATAAATTACATTTTGCAGCACTGAACGTCATCGTTCATAATCTGTGCTATGCCCTGTCACCTATCATTATAACAGTTTTGCGATTGTTTTCTTCATGATCAGAATGTATATTTGTTTATGAACTATTTCGCATGAATGTTAGTATTTTTGTGAGACGGAGTGTGACGGAGTGAATGAGTTCTTGTGTTTTTGTAAGTCTCCATATTGGTGTGTATTCTATCGTAAAATACACACTCCATCATTATGGATGATACACTGAATTTGCGCTGGCCTGTTATACTATAAGAATACCCTTAGAATTCTCCTACGTCTCAGTCATCGTCGCTGCAACAAGTGTTAGTAACAAACGAACATTGTCGCCTCAAATCCATCGTCAACACTCGTCAACTTCCATTTTCTTCTCTAATACCCGGTTCCTATATTTAATGAATCGTTATTGGTAATCGGTAACTTATCATTAACAAGCGTCCCGTAACTTGAATAGCTGGTTGATGTTTAAAAAATTCTTAGGAACTTTACAAATTGTTATCTCCATAAATTTATCGCACGGTACGTTATTCGAAACCGTTTTTAAGAGGAATACTTGAGTAGACATTTTAACTATCCGTAAGCAAAACGAGTCGTTCTTGAATATAGGAACCGGGCATAAATAGTACTACAGCTTAAATAAAACAGCTTCCATGCATTTTGTGTGGGTTATGGCTTATTATTATTTCAACTCAAGAGCGGTTGGAGAAGAATGAGTGAAAGAATTTAGTCTGGACGAACAGTTTAGTCCCGGTGCAACCTCTTCGCTAGCTGAATTCACCTGAGTTACGCGGAGAGTATACACACGACGTGTGAGAATGACAGTTTCATGTCATGACATGGTATAGGGCAAGAAAAATGCGGTAGTATTAATGACCTAATTACATCCTCGTCCGGAGAATTACTTTAATGCTAACAATAGTATTTTAAAATTCTAAGCCAGTACTTCAAATTAAGGTATTATTTCATTGTGGCACAACTTTGTTGATAGCGATACTAAGTGTCTTAATCACTTGATCATTTTCCTTTTATTTTCACTTCTCATGCTCTAAAAGTTCGTCTTTATGTCGTGCGTAGGCGACATAAAGTCGCTTTTTATGCTCTAGAGCATAAAGTAAAATCTTCGTCGAAGACCAAGGCAATCGCTGCAACAGCCACACGAACATCTTTAAAGCGACATGGCGGCTGGAAGTCTGACCAAGTGGCAGAGGGCTATATTGAGGAATCCATAGAACAAAAAGCTAAAATTACCGACTTGATTACCGAAGGAATCGACATAGTCCCAAATGAACCAGGCCCATCTAGTGCTAACTTACCATTGGAACAGAGCTTAAATGGTAATCCCGTTCCTTCAAAAGAACCTGAAGTTGACAATATGCCAAATATCGCATCACAAATACAATCTAATACAACATTAAATATGCCAGAAAAAACGATTACTTTAAATATTTCTCATTGCTCTAATGTAACTTTCAATTTTAATTAAATTAGCATTTACTATATTTACATGTTGCTGTTTCATTTCCTCGCAATCGAAGTGAAAAGTAGAGTGTACAACTCGTCCATAAAACCCATTTTACACTCGACTTTATATCTATCCTCGCTCGCAAGCTCGCTCGGATGGATAAACGTCTCGAGTAAAATGGTGCGTTTTATGCACTTGTTGTACAATCTACTATTTTTTTCGCCAACGCCATGGCACGCCATGGTGTGGGGTATCATTAAATCGGTCATTTAAAAATATTTTGGGTGTAGGCCGACCATTTCGATTTAGGGTAAGAGAAATATTAAGTTACAATTTTTTGTCAGAGTAGGGCGTCCCCCCCCCCCCTCCCTCCCTTCTCCGGGCTAAATGGTTAATTGTAGAAACGTGAAAAAAATTAAGGGTAGTAGCATATATTGACCTTAAAAGGAAAAGTATCACGGCTTAGTAGGCTTTACTAGTTGCTTTACGAGTAATAGGCTACCAACTTATAAAAGTAAAATTTTGTACAAAATCCATTACAAATGACTTCGATGAAGTTGTTAGTTCTGTAAAGCAGATAAAAAAAAACCCTCTTTCTACGGAACCCTACATTGCGCGTGGTCCGACATGAACTTAGCCGGTTTCTAGTTTTCCTTTTTATAAATTTTAGTTCGTAACATAATTGTTAAATTCCGTGTGGCACCGGATTAAGAATAGCGGCACTCTATTTCCTTCCGTGGATGTCGTAGAAGGCAACTTAGGAAATAAATTACCAGGAGACGGGCAGCAGTGTCTTCCTGAGATTACAACCATGAAGCGTGGCGATTATGGCAAAACCCTTCATCGTTAAACACCGTGATGGAGGCCTATGTCCTGCAGTGGGCGTCAAATGGCTGATGATGATATTGTTAAAGTATACCTAATATAGTGAATCTGAAAGTAAATAAGTGAAAAGTCAATTACACAGTACTACTGAACTCTTAATATTTTGCAAAAGCCTCTATGATGCAACTTCACGTGTTTATTCTAATTTGACTCATCATAAGCTCATACAGGTACCAAATGTATAAAATATTATTATCAGCTAACTCGTTAGGTCAAGGAGGTTGGCGTAGCAGTAAAGGAGCTATATAGAGCTTAGCATTTATGTACTAAATTGACACATAGATAGACACATTCTTTTCCAATGCATATTTTCAGTTGCTGCAAAAGTCGATCGCAGAGGGCATTGCCAGAGGCATTGTGAGACCTCTCAGCCGAGTGGTCTATCCCATGACTGATGTGTTGAGGGCCTACAGGCTTCTGTCATCAAGCAGGCACCTCGGTCGTGCCATCATTAAGATGCGGGACCCCGTCACCTTGAACCAAGGCGTCGATGTTCTGCCCAAGTAAGTTGAAAACAATTCAGGGAAATCTGCCGATGGGTAGAAAAAACCTCGAGTAAGGACTCAGAGATGTTTACTGCATTCCTGTGAGCATACATCTTTATTCCCCATTTCAATCTTATTTCTCAGTTTTACAGTATACTTCCTGTTTTTTTTTCTGTGAATTTTTCTAGGATCATTTACTCCTCAAAAACCAGCTACATCGTGGTCTGCGATGAAAGTAACGCCGGCGTAGAATTGGCCGACCGCTTGGTCCGGAATGGCGTGAGAAATCTCGCGGTCCACATGAAGCAGAGATTGGTTGATGGCTATTTCTGCACTAAAGTGGCGTAAGTGCTTGTCTGTTTGGTAATATTGAGTTTTTACTAACTAAATTAATGAAATCAAGGTGAAGTGGCAGCGCAAGCACACCTACTCTATCTAAGAAATAATCTGTGTCAGGCAATGCAGAGCCCGCAAAGTCTGTTTTCTTAAGACTGTTCTTCCTCGAAGTATGCTGCCTCGCTCGCACAGCTTAAAAATTTTTCATTATTATAACAAAATGAGTAAACTCTTGATAAAATTGGTATGAGGGTTTGATGCATAATTAGGATACGGACATTTTAAATAAATATAGTTTTTAGTAAAGAATAGTTACTTAAAGATACTTAAATTTTGAGAAACATTGATTCTTTGACATTGATACTGAAATTTACGACGGTCTGGGATGTTAATCTGGCACAAAGAGACCATTCAGTCTATATCGAAATGTTGTGTAACGCTCTTACAGTATTTTCCGTAAAAAAGAATTGCGATATTGCAGTACATCGCATCAATACTCACTTTGAGGCAAAATATCCATATATTTTATTGAAGTCATTGTTCGATGTCCATACAACATGGGAATCAGTATTTTATTCACCGAAAGCTTGGTCCACTTCGACCATGAATAAAACTACGATGAAACATCACGTTCAGTAAACCCCAATACAATAAACATTGTCTCTCACCGAACAGATTGTGGCGTAAGCAAGGAGTCAATGTTAAGACGTCCTCCGAAAATCTTCAAACTGAGAAAGGATGTGTCAATTTGCTGTGGGAGGCGACAAAGATGGGCCCCGTGCAAGGTGTGTTCGTAACTCAGGTGGCGGGCAAATCCCGCCAAACTGTCACTCAAGATGATCTCCTTGCCACGTTTAATGGGACGGCTTTGGTCGTAGCCAATTTGGATTTGGCTCTGCGAAATGCTTGCGAGGAATTGGAGTGAGATTTTCTTCTTTTATTTTATGTGTTAGGTTTTTGTTGATCTTAATCAGCAGATTTCTTAGGTATTCTAAGGTACTACATATATATTTCTGTCGTTAGACACTAACAAACTGAAAAACTTGCAATAATAAGCTGGATTCGGGGATTACACTTTTACGTAAATGAGTTTGCTTATCTGAAAAATCTGCGCTGGTGACCTAATATAACAGCCGTTTTGTATGCGATTTAACTTTTGTTGAGATTTAACTTTTTATTTAAATAATGACTAAAAAAAACATTTCTATATGTTCTTGAATGTAAGGTATAGGAAGTAATATGCATGTACTTTTTCAGATATTTCGTAGTGATAACTCAGAAATCGGAGAACAGCGCTGTTGCGTTCGCGAACTCTTTATCCGAGCGCATTTGCCGGGAGCGTGTCGAGATAGGTTTTCCCGCGCTCTCTGTCCAGTCAGCCTTTTTGGACGAGGTAAGAAAATAAAATCATTGAAATCATTATGTCACCGCTTCAATACTACGTAGAATGCGGTGGGGGGGGGGGGGAATACTAACAGCATCCTGAGTGTGACTGGAGACAAAGTTGTCTGCCACATTTTCAGGCACTGGATCTGCACGAATGTGCGCGGATCCATAAAATATTAAAAATTAGATTAATTTATGAATCTGTATGACCTAACATTAGTTGTTAATATGAGCTTAGTCATCGTCTATTACTAATACTTTTATATGGATTTATTCAGAAATAAATACATTAATCAGTTAATACGGTATTTGACACGATCAACAATAAATTATTTCATATGCTCTATTAAAACAAAAATTACAACATATCTCGGAAAATGTATCTCTTTTAGTCAATTACCAGTTATTACAATAAAAAGAGTACCCTGAAATGTGACGTCATAAGCCAGTATTTTCATACAAAATTCCGTTTTAAAAGTAAATCATTTGATATTTTGTCAAATACCCAATTGTAAGCAGCCTATTGCGGCCCAATAGTAGGTAGCGTATATACCATCACTTAAAGATATACATGAAGAAATAAACTCACTCCTGTATCCCAGAGGGGTAAGCAGAGACCAGGGACTGCCACTTGCCACGATCCTGACAGATCACTTTCGCTTCCTCAACATTCATTAGTCGTTGCATGCACGCACGCCGGTTTCGGGTACTTTTTAATTTGGTCAAAGTATGAAAATTATCTAATTTTTTCAATAGTTTGATACTCAGGTCGAGATTTCCAACACCAAATTTAGAGTGCAACCACTGAACACACTTTTCAACGCAATGGAAGCCAGCCTTAAATTGAAGTACCACAACGTTAGCTCTTTCAACGTGAAACGGAAATGTGCTACCGATTTTCTGGAAAAGGTCTGCAAGATTATAGGTAAGTCTTACAAAATCACCCTACAACATATTATTATCTCTGGTGGGCACAAGCCTTCTTTTTCATCGAATCCACGAACGTAATTATTATTGTCCATTGCCCACTTGCCCATTAGCTCAGTTGGGAGAGCGCTTTCAATTTGATTTCATGCGTTGGCCAAGTCAATTTACTTATTTAAAACATAAAAGATTTTTAACGTTGATATGGTCACTATAAGATATTGTTGGGTTAGCTAATTGCGTAATGACATAAGGCAGAAGGACCCTTAAGTAGGGACTAAATAAATTAACCGAATTGGTATTACAAGGATTTCACAACTTTTTACTGTAGAAGAACTGAGTTGCGAGACTTGGTTCTTTTACAAGTTATGTTTTTAATGGCATTTTGTCTGGAAGTTATTTTTATTATAATCTAAAATCACGTCATGAGATGCAACGGGTAATATGTCTATGTAAGTTTTGACAAATATAATTTTTATTCTCGAACAGGTATAAGCTCAATTGAAGACGTGCCAAAAGACGTAAAATTAAAAGAGCTGCGTCTTAGCCCTGTGAACTTGGAGGAGATCAGAGTCGCGATCAGTGAAAAAACTGACGTCAACTACCTGAGAAGCAAGATAGACGCCATGACAGTAACTGAGTAAGGGCGCTTATACACGGGCGGCTCGTGTGCCAACTGCAGCCATCGTCGCGCTGACGCGGATATTCGACGCTGACACGTCGGCGACTGCCGTCGACACACGTCGACGGCTGCCGTCGACGAGTGTCGACGGCTGCAGTTGGCACACGTGCCGCCCGTGAATAAGTGCCCTAAGCAACTTCTTTTCAGCGTTTCGATGGTGAACGACTTCATCAAAGTGAAAGGATGTGCCAATCAGCGTGAGATAGATAGACGGAATATTCTTTTTGTACACCAGGAAGTCTTAAGACTTCAACAATATTAAAGTACAACACAATATTTGGCGGTGTTATTATTAAGAATAATTATAAAATTTTCCAAGCATCTAAGGTCTTTGATAGTTTCCTAGGTTTTCTCCAGAGGTGCCGGGCTCAATAGGTGCCTCGTTCAGGGTGGCTCGTTTCATGCACTAATTTCATAAGATTTCTTATTAAAGTTGGTCCATTGTACGTAGCAAGTGCTAATGTAGTTGGACATCTCAGACACTCGGGTTTTCTCACATTGTTTTCACCACGAATCTTCAGGTCTAAGCAAGTTCACGAAGCAGGTTAAATCATAGTTCATGCGTTCTCGGGCCCATTCGTTCTGCATGTTCCGCCCCGTCCTTCGGGGTGTTTTGACCCACCCAGTCTACCTGTGATCCATTTGTTTCAAATTTTTTGTATATCGTAAAATCTCGATTTCATAGATGGTACAGTCAGATTAAAAACTAATTTTCGCTTCTAGCGCAAAAGTGACAGTTAAACGTCGGTGAAATCGAAATTACTGTAAACTGCCCTAAAACGGAGTGATACTGCTCTCGTATTACTCGCGATAACAACTACCGAGGGGAAGGCGGCTGTGAGTTATAATGCGGCATTTTAAGTCCCACTATACATAGAATGAATGAATGAATTTTTTGAATGAATAACCATTTAGGGCATAGGCCTTCTCTCAGACAGGGAGTAGGTATGGGCTTAATCACCGCATGTGCCCAACGCGGTAGATTAGCACCTCAGGCACTCAGGTTTCCTCAAGATGTTTTCCTTCATGTTGACGGAAGGTGTTATTACTACAACAATTTTTACTTACTATTATACTATTGTAGTTTGCTATTATAGTTCAACAGAAAACAAAGTCATTAGTACATGCGTCGGGGTTCGTTATACCGAACCGTGTTACAACCGCTACCATTAATTTTGGGTGGTTTGAAAGACAGCAAAATTAACGTGCCTGATTATAGCTATCGAAAACGCAAGTTGGTTTTCTTCAAACGCACTTTTCAAAAATATCTGGATACAAACTCGAATCTATTAGAACCACTAGTAGCCATCCAGAGCAGTACGTGGGTGTCGCGGGTTTGCGGGTCCTTGTTCTGTTATAGGTAGCGGTACTAATTGTTCGCGCATTTTTTAAACTACATTTCTCAACTCGAATCAAGATTTTACAACATATTTTTTTATTTGCGTCTATGCTTAAAAGTGATTATCTAAATAGATGCCATTTTTAATTGCTAATTACATAACCGCGGCTTTCAAGCCACCCAGAAATCAGCCAGTATAATAATATGTTTAAAGTAACTAGCTTTTATTTTAATCTCCAGCGTAATAGCGATCAGCACAGATGACAATGAAATGACCAACAAATTTGACAGTGGCCTGGGTGCATTTTTCACCTATATTGACGAGGACGAGTGCCGTGCCTCTGAGCCTATGCTTGCACTGAGAACCAAACTTAGCAATGGTACTGAGGTGAGAAAAGCAATAAACTATTTTTCTCTTTAGGATATACAGAGTGTAACAAAATCCCCGTCTACATCATGAACGACTTTCATTATGGAGTAAACTTTTGAATCGCGAACAAAATAGCAGCGATCCTGAATATTGTAATGCCGCATGCTTCAGTGTATATAGTGTAGAACATCTGAATTGTTTTTCACAACTTCGAAGTTGTCTCCATTGACGAGCTGAACCTCCTATTTTCAATTAAGGCTAGGGAAAAGTTTACAGAAACACCCTAGAAACCAAAATTTACTAGTTTTATCGTTGTTGCACTGCATCGTGTTACTGAAAAAACTCACGGACAATTTTTTCAATATTGATAATTAACCACTCGTCTGCCGCGACACAGATCTGTGTCCAACTTAGTATGGGCCACCTATACGTTGCGTTCCGCGAGGGCAGTTCAGGAGTTAACCCACTTTCTACAAGCAAAAGTATAAAACCCTGAACTTTTTTATTTACTTTTTCGGGGTGTAAAATGACGTGATTTTTGAAGTTTGTATAGGAAATTAAAATCTGAAATTCCAAATTTTAAACATGTGCTTATTGTAAATGTCTGCTGGTAGATGGCTGGTTGCTGGTAAATTTTTGCAAGAAACCTTATAAAATTGTTCTAGCTAACAATTTTACACCAACATTACATTTTTTTTCAATAATTTCAGAATGAAAACGAGCTAGATGTGAAGGCGACATACCTAATGCTGATACCAGGGTTCGAGGGCCACCACCAGGTGTTCGCCACTATTTGTGAACGATTGAAGGTGCTGGCCATGACTTGCCAGCTTGAGCCTGAGGTGGCAGAAACGAGCATCAAGGATATGGCGGTTGATATTATGAAGGTACGAATATTGAACTGAACATCCTAAATATAAGGAGAATCAATAGTATCAAAACATCAATGAATTAGAGCATAACCAGACCACCAAGAATTAGTTATCCCCCTAAGCCCCAAGCTGACAACAATCAGAGAATTGTAAAAAAGTAGGATTTATTTGATCTGGTTTGACACTTCCGACAAAACTCTTTACGTGCCAAAAAAAGTTCGAAAATAGTGTAGAAAATGCAAGTGGAAGTATAATTTGTATTATAATAGCCTCTGTTTCTTACTTATATCCTGTGGTCCCTCATCAGGAACATTGGGTCATTATAAAAGATCTCCACTTGCTGCGGTCTTGAGCGGCGACTTTTGAGGTCGTTTCATCCCAGCCCCAGTGTTCAATTGCCCAATGTTTGTTGTATGTTAGCCTCTTTAATAGCAGATTTAAATTTTTTTGATAAAAAACATGAAAGATATAATTTTCCAGAATTAATTTCACACCTCTAATATTCATCAAAAGTATCTTGGAAGATTGAATGGACTATTATATAAGTTATTCCTTTTTTTCTACCCAGATTATGAAGAAGCGCTTCGAGCTGAAGTCCAAGTTCTATATTATGGGCTACTCATTCGGTGTCAATGTCGCGCTAGAATTAGCCGCTTTATTGGAGAAAGAAGGTAAGTTTGTGGGTTTAAATGTAATTTAAAATAGAGTTTAAGGTTGCTGATGTTGTTTTGCTTTAAATAGAGGACAGCGGGACGATCTTTCAAACTTTTTGCCCAGATGTCAGAGGATGGCTCAAGACAGAAACGAGTGGAAGATCATGGGGGAGGCCTTTGCCCAGCAGGGGAACACAAACCCTAAAAATTAGGTTACTAACTATGACATTATGATATTTTTTAAATAAATGGTTTGCTGTATAATTTTTCGTATAGTAAAAGTATAATTCATCCTTAAAATTGGTTCTTTTAACTTCAAAAAACCTACTATTAACTTTAAAATTAATTGTTTGGGACCAAACCCAGATCCTACGTTTCAAAATTTTGACATAATATCACTATCTTTTGTAAAATTTTAGAATGCACAGCACATTTCATGAAACATCCCTATTAGTTGAGTCTTTAATTAGTGTTAATTCTTTAATTATTTACGACTTTTAACGGGCCGTTAAATGGGTTCCCTTTAAGAACAAGTTTTAAACTAAAGCAAAAGTGCTTCTTAATTGTTTTTTTTTATTGAGTTTAACGAAGCAAGTTGAAGGGGAGTTTTTTTATTGTTGCACTAAAATAATTGGTGTAAGGATTTCCTAGTTGCTTATTTTTAGGATTCCGCAACCAAAGGTGTACCCAAGGTACGCTTTTACGAAGACTCCACTGTCCATCTGTCTTTCTGTCTATCAGTAGGCTGTATCTCGTGATCAGTGATTGCAAGATTGCTAGTTGAAATTTTCGCCGCAAGTTCGAAGTTGCCGCTATAACAAAAAATACTAAAAACCGAATGAAATAAATATTTAAGTGGGGCTCCCATACAACAAACAAACCCATTTTTGCCGTTTTTTGCTCGGTATTAATAATGGCAACAGGTAGACGCTTGAAATAGTCACAGAACAATAAAATGTATATTCAGTTTCAAAATAAATGATTAAAAAAAAGTAAAATTAATATTTATAAGGGGCTCCCATACAGCAATCATTGACGCTTGAAATATTCAAATGATGTGTGGATATTGTTACGGAATCCTACGTGCGCAAGTCCGACTCGCGCTTGGTCAGTTTTTTATTCAGTGAAATCTTGTAGTCTGACTGCAAATTGAGAAAAAAATTAAGATGCTTTATTAGTAAGGAAAGTTTACAGACATTTCTGAAGTCTCAAAAATTCATAACTTTTCTTACTTCAATAACAAGTTGTATTCAACTGAAGGATCTGTAGTTATGTAAAGCAAACCAATTCTAGGTTCATATTATTAGCGTTCCGTGTGGCGCCAGATTAAGAATAGCGTCACTCTATTTCCTTCCGTGGAAATCAGAAACTAAGGAAATCAATTACCAGGAGACGGGCAGCAGCATCTTCCTGAGATTCCAACTGCATAATGCGACCGCCAACCCGCCAGCCAAGCGTGCCGATTATAAAAAACCTCTCATTGTTATGAAAACCACGAAGGAGGCCTATATCCTGCAGTGGGCGTCAAATGGCTGATGATGATGTTGATGATTATTAGCAGTTTTTGGCTTCAGACATCTAATATTCTTATTTTTTTGTATGAATCAAAGCCACCAAAACCGACTGAACCACCGACTTATGTAGTATAAAACCCACTAACTTTAATTCCCAATTCGCAGGTCACGTCGGCATCGTATTTTGCCTTGACAGCAGTCCAGACGCGCTCAGGGTCCAACTAGATGCCTATTTAGGCAAACTATCCGACATCGAACTGCAAGACGAAATTATCAAGCACATGTACAAGTTGATGAAGGCAGAAAACTTCGAAGATTTCGAGAGAGAACTGAAAAATATACAGAATTGGGATAAAAAGCTTGTAGCCAGCGTCGGTCGCCTCAGAGACGTAGGGCATTATTCGCATCAGTACAAAACGGCGCTCATTAAATCCGCCTATAATAGGATCAAACTGGCACAGGATTACAGGCCGAATTTGAAATTGGAATCCGAAATTATTCTTCTTAGAGGCGTCCAGCATCCTAGAGCTACCAGCTTGCCCAAAGATTATAATCTTTCGCAGTATACTAACCAGCCCGTTAAAGTGTTCAACCTGGCTACAGATCATGTCATGTCTACTCAAGACTGCAGAGTAAGCAATATTGTGAACAGATTCTTGGAGCCGCATGTATTGGAAGATTTCAAGACAAAGAACCTTTGCGACACGTACTTGACTGATCCTTTCAGAATGACATGAAAACTTCTATTTTAATTTTTTCAGCTTCGTATAAAAGAGTACAAGTGAATTTAAGTGAAAACTAATTATTTTATTTGTTATCTTATTTCATGTGAGTACATAAAAATAACAGGCATAGAAAAAAGGCCTAACAAATTGTTATTGTTGAATTTTTACTCTTTTTTGCGAAGCTTTAATTAAAGTTGCTGAGGTATTATACTTTTAAAATAATGCGCGGCCACTTGTAAAATAAGATAGAATAAACGAGTTTTATGTTACTCTAGTAATTTCATTTATTACCTAAGTAAATACATATACCTATAAACTCACGCCTGACCAGGTGACCAGGGACTGCCACTTGCCACTATCCTTACAGACCTCTTTTGTATCTAGATACAATGTTCAAAAAAACTATTTATTACCGTTTCTCTATCTAGGACACTAATTTATTGACCCTAACCCTATACACCCTAATATTTCGAAAAATAAGAAATTGAGAAAAAATTCATCGAAAAAAGTTGTTGCCAAAAAGAAATTCTAATTAGGCTGTCTCAGGAATTGCGCATTTGAGATCCTGAGTTATTTAACCCAGTATAGGCTTTTGGCCGGCCGTTAGTAACCCTAAAATACGTTAACCCGTAGGTTAATGAGATTAAATACATATTCACATATTCAAAACACGTGTCTAAATTTATAGGGTTATTGGTCATCCACCTGGGGCTCAAGTCTCATTTTTTAATAGAACGAAAGAGTAACAATCACTGCTGTTTTTTGACACTATTTCTAGTCGCGTACACAAACACCTCTCGATGGCGTGTCACTGGAGCTATCACTGACGTCCCATTGTACAAATAGGAAGTCTCATCCTTATTAACTTATCTATGGTAACATCATTGACATTATAACGGTAGTCTAGTCCTTATTTGACGTTTCGACGGACTCTTTAAAATAATCGAAACTCTGATTTGTTACAATTGAAGCGAGAAAACCACTGTTTTTTGATCGAGACTAATCGAATCGCGGTCGAAAAAATCGATGCCGATTCGAGAGTCCTTTCAAAAAATGCCGCACTAGCTGTCAATCCCTTTTACTTGCTATTGGCGCACTTGTAATATTGAATTTCTATACGACCTAAACGTGACGAGACTAGCTCGATTCCGCCAGTAGCCTACCAGTAAGATTTGAATTGTAATAGTAGGTCGTGGCTAACTGCAAAATGCGACTTGAGCCCCTGGAGGTACTTGTACGGCTAGCAAAAAAATAATATCGGCCACACCAAAATATATGTTTAGAAAACACTGAAAGGCCTTCTCTTCCTACCAACAAACAATTTGGTTGCCATCTCTAGATTTAGGCCTATTTCTTTGTTTGCCGATTTTATAGCTGGAACAGCGGTCGAGGAAAATTCAAACTGCTAAATACTCTCGCGCCGATGTTCAAAGCACACTTCTATCGACGATACAACGCCTCGGCGACATGCGCCAAGCACATTTTTTACATTTCTATTGCCGTATTTAAATTGATAAGCGTTAAAGCTTATTTGTATCGTTGTGCCCTTACGCCGCCAGTCCGCTGTGACATACAGCTTTGTTTCGGCCTGCCTAAAAGTATGCAACCTTCTTGCTGATTCAAACTTATTCTTTCTTGATCTACATGATCGTGTTTTGTTTTTTCTTGTAAAAATATTAGCGCTAGCAACACGTATAATTTTTTAAAACTGAAGGTAGCTAATGTGGGTGATGTGTAGATCCGATGTCGGGTTTGGAGTAAACACAAGTAGGCACTATTTACAGTCACAGTTTGTTTATTAAGCACGCACAGAAAGATCACAGAGTTCATTAGCTTAGCAGGTATAGAAGGAGTAAGATGAAGCGAGGAACAGAAATATAGCGATAGGACAAGTAGCAAAGGGCAAACGATACGTAGCGAGTAAAAGCGGTAATGAGCGTGCGATTCCCGTCAATCATCGAATGCAGACTGACTCCACGGCAGGTTCGGCTGGTGCCCAAGCGCAGCCGGTAAGTTCCGTCACTCTCACACTTAGCGGTTGACGTGTCATGCCGTCCTCGTTGTGGCCACGTTCCGCTGCTACTCGACTGCGCAGTTCCACTGGACACGTCACGATATTTTCTCGGTCGTTGGGACGCATAATTATATCAGTCCGAGTGGACTGCCACACATTCAAAAACCGCCAATATAAGTACCAAATACATAATAATTACAAACGCATTGGATTAAACACACTTTTGTTAGTCGAAAAGGGAACATAAGTACTAGAGAAACTTTGACCTTGATAAGAAAATAATGTTTAAAAATAAATTTAACTGATTTGAATTTCGTATTGGATTTCGTTATATTTCGTACTCAGTCCCATTTAAATATTCTCCGAGTAGCTTAGAGGCAGCGAATGTTTCTTCCACTCATTTTTAGGGTTCCGTACCCAAAGCTTAAGGGACCCTATTACCAAGATTCCGCTGTCCGTCCGTCCGTCTGTCACCAAGCTAAATCTAGTTAGACAGTTGAAATTTTCACAGATGATGTATTTCTGTTGCCGCTATAACAACAAATGCTAAAAGCAGATTTTTTTGCCGTATGTTGCTCGATTTTATATTAAGAAACGCGCGATCACAAATCGCAAATTGATTATCCAGCAACTTTAAATGAGCTACTGTAATGTTTCCTACAAATTTGCTACATTTGTCTTCACAAAATCTTCAAAGTACTGGAAGTTTTGGGTGTAACCTCAGCGTTGACTTTGGAAACTGTTGAAATTAATTCTAACACTTGTTCAAAGATTGTTCTTAGATTATACACCATGATATCAGCTTAGCATATTCGATATCTATTGTTAAGGTGCGTTAGGCTACATCTATGGTCCTGTTTTATTTATTCGTTTTGTCTGTTGTGTATTTAGTTTTCTTTCTGTTGTTGTGCATATTGTGTTACTTCTCTACTTATTTTGTTTCTGTGATTTGTTGTTGGTATAATAAACGTCTTTCTTCTTCTGCTTCTTCTTCTTCTTAATTTTGCTACGGCTCACAAACCACCCAAAATTCATGGCGTATATAGATTTTATATGGCATTTAATAAAAAATACATTATTCAAGAGAGTAAAGATAGATACAAAACACTTTATGATTTACAAGAAGGAATTTCAAAAGTTTCTCAAAAAATTACAAAGTTCTCCATACCAGTGTCTTCATGCAGCTTCTAATTAATGTTCATAAAACGAAAGAGGTTTAATCAAGATCATGGCAAGGGGAAAACCCAGAATCTCTGCCTACCCCTCTGGGGTACAGGCGTGACTTTATGTTATATTATTGACTGCCTCGTCAGTCTAGCGGTATCACGTCTAATTACTATACCGGAGATCGTGGGTTCAATTCCCACTGGGGGTCGCCATACATTTGTATAAATGTCTTTTTGTGATGTACTTGTCTGGTTACCATGGCACAGGGTATCCTAGTTTGGCACCAAGAGAAGTGATTGTGGTGTGTCGAAGTTATAGTATTGGACCTCGTTGGCCATCGGTAAGCTAAGAAGAAGTTACTTACTCAGAGCTAACTGTCATGGCATCATCAACAACTGGCGGTGAGAACACAGGTGGTTATTCTGACCTCCTCCAATTTTTTTCACTTCTACTATTGAGTTAAGGTATACCTGTTTGAGAATGTAAATTGATATTTATACATCACTCACAAAAATAAGGCCCTTTGCATTTGATACAGTGCCTTGACGGCGCGAGACGTGACGTTTTGTGGCAGTAGAATGTCAGAAATTGTCACGTAACATTCTGGATAAGTAACTTTTGACATTTGAGTGCTCGATTCATGTCGTCATGCTTCCTTTTTATGTGGCCTACTTTCACCCCATTGCAGAGCACAGGACTTCTCTCAGAGAGAGAAAGAGAGTATGGGATAATTACTACGCGTGCCCACCACGGATTGGCAATTTTGAGGGCTGAGGTGTGGGTAAGCTGCCTGCAATATTTTTCAGATTACTTTTGTACTAACTTTTGTAAGGACAGACTAGATCGATACATGCGGATTCAATTAAGCCAGTTATGTATTAGCTACTGCTCTTAAATTCAGTATTCCAATAAGCACTATTAAATTTAATTATCAACTCATTTGCAGGCTTAAATCAAATGCATTTCAGTAGGCAACAACAAAAGCTATGATGATATTTTAATGAAGCTTCGTAAAAATCAAACAATAGTTGCACGTTTTGGACACTAACAATATTCGTATTTGAATATATATTTTTTTTAAATTAACATTTTGTCAATATTTATTGAGAGAAGTGATATATTTCTATTTTTCAGGATCGGTTGAAAAACTCACAGAATTATTTTGGAAATAAGTTTGTATGAAGTGTTCTTTACAACTCGCAAAGTGTTCTTCAAGAGTCGTACCCAACTGACGATTTTTTAACTTATACAAAACTAGCAGTGCCTGCGGCTCGGCTCGCGTGAAATTCAGTTTCCACGTCACCTGTTTGTTGGCTAGAATAGAATACTATGTAGTATTAAGCCCGCCAATTGTACATTTTTTTCTGGTAAAATAAAGAATTTTAATAATAATAATATAGGTATTAGGAGAGATACCAGGGGTCCCCACACTAGGCTAGGCCTGTGACGTGGGAAACCAGTTGTAATTAAATAATGTTAAATGAATAATGTTATCCGTGTGGCGCTGGCTTAAGAATAGCGTCACTCCGTTTCCTTCAGTGGATGTCGTAGAAGGCGACTGAGGAAATTAATTTCCAGGAGACGGGCAGCAGCGTCTTCCTGAGATTCCAACCGCATACTGCGATCGCCAACCTGCCTGCCAAGCGTGGCGATTATGGCAATACCCTTCATGGTTATGAGAACCACGAAGCAGGCCAATGTCCTGCAGCGGGCGTCGAATGGCTGATGATGATGATGATGATGAATATTAGAGAGCTGCTACTAGACAGGCTAAGTAAGTTTTACAAATTATCGAGTAATCGACTTTTGCTCGTTAAGCTGTTTAAGCCCACAAATTAACGAGTAATAGTCGAAAAACTTATAAAAGGAAAAATTGGTAAGAATTTTCGACATTTTGAAGTTTTTACTCATTCTGATGAAGTTGTTTATGTAAAACAGGTAGCTAGTATAGCATAAACTAATGGCCCAACGTACGCTATTATAGGGTTCTTTATATTATAATATGTAGAACTTCTAGTTCGACTGGAGATTTCCGCACTTGGCCTCATAGTTGGGCCATTGTACGTAAAAAGTGCTGATGTATGTAAATAGCTCAGACACTAGAGCTTCCGCACGATGTTTTCCTTTACCGTTAGCGAGTGGTATTGCTACTATAGCTTCACAAATGTACGTAACTTAGACAACAAAGTTATTGGTACTGTCAGGATTGTGGCAAGTGGCATTCGATCCCACGACCTCCCGAATGAGAAGCCGGCGTTCCGCAACCATAGCTCAGCTTCAAGAATAAAAGCAGGGTAAAATAGATAATTTGCAGATAGATGGTTGTCAGAGATGACCTGTAGTCGAATAAAGTAGTAAAGAAATCTAGATGGGTGACATAATTTTAAATTTTGAGTTCAAGATGACAGACAGAATGAAAGAAAATAACAGAAATGGTGTAAGGTTTGCACCGTTACAAACTCACGCCCGTATCCCAGAGGGGTAGACAGAGACCAGGGTCTGCCACTTGCCACAATCCTGACAGAGCTCTTTCGCTTCATCAACATTAATTAGTCAGCTAGGTAGTTGTTATCTTTTTACCAGGTACTTAATATGAGTTAAATAAATCAACCAAAACCTCCTCTTTTTAAGTTATTTTATTTTGGAGACCAACTAAGGAACCCTACAAAGCAGGTGGCCCGACACGCACTTGGCACGCATTGCTCGATCGTAGGAACGGTATATTTATTATGCAAGTGTGAAACTCGGTATGATTCTTATAATTTCCACCACCATCACCATGCCAGCATTGCTTGCATCGTAGACCACAATAGGGCTAGCTTCCGAGGAAAAACTAATCCTAGAAATAAATATACAATGAAGTAATGTGATTACTGAAAGGTGGTGGATGAGCTTGTATGAAAGGTGGTGGATGAGTGCGGTAACCACTCAGATTCGCCAGCCTCAAATTTCGCTTAAGTTTAACTACTGTTGAATAGTAGTGGCTTCAAGACCTGGTTGTGGGCGGAAGAGCCCGAAGCGTAGCTTTTGCGATTTGCGCTACACACAACTATGTGTCTTCCGTAGTCTAGTGTTACCTACAGAACATTGCTAGGAGCTCTTTTTCTGTCTAAGCTCATGGCTTAGACACAAAACGTGTTCTTTTTATCGGTAAAATAGTCTTCACGTTTTTAGACTTATTGATGTAAAGTTAACCAATCTTAGAATGCTTTGAGATCTGTCTTTCAATGTCAGTCGAAGCTTATAAAAACCAATCAGGCGTCAAGCATGTCAAACATTGCGTTTTCAAGTAAGAAAAATCAAGAGTGAGAATCAATTGAGAAGGGCGAGAATCATTAAGTGAATCCGGAATTAAGCTAGTAACTTTGAAATAAAAAAATAATCCCCCAATTGTTCACTCAATTCTAGTGCCGCGCCATGTCTCTTATTACGTAAATTTATGTCCAAGCCAACAGTGATGGCATATACTCGTGTGTCAGCATTTTAAACTTATAACTTGTGGTTTGGTCAAGGAAAAAAATTTGGACTATCTACAAAAGGAAATGAGATGCCATTCAAAACATAATTAATAAAACAACCAAGTCGCGCATCTCAGTTCTTCTACCGTATAAAGTTGTGAGGCTATGGCATGAAAATACAATGTATCTCACAAGTAATACATATTATTATATTAAATTGGATCGTAGTTGATTAGATTGAAGAAAAGTTTATTCCACTAAAACACTCTTACGATGGAATACAGCCGGTTTATGTGAGGAGTGCTTATTACAAACCGGTTTTAACTCCAAGTATAAGAGTGTTTTAGTTCAAACTACTTTTTACAAACAATATCTTAAGATTTCCTTAGGGATAAAGGTGATGGGGAAGTAATATTAGTCTATGATAACATTTATTAAGTTACCTAAACACAAATATAGAAAGAAATAAAGAAAGAAAAAAAGAGGATATTTATTTAAATTGTCACAGAAGCACAAAGTAAACAAAAAGTATACAAAAAAAGAGACGAACGTCAACAAAACAGAGATAAAACAAAACAATCGTGAAGAGAACATGTGAGGCATATAGAGTCAAAGGCAGCCGGGTACCATACAGTAATGCATGGCACCCAGCCACCTCGGACCTCAAACGCCTCAGGTGCCTCCGTGACAACAAAAACCGGGCTCCAACTCAGCATACTTTACTGGTGTGTGCTATGGTTAGCATAACACCAGCAAAACTGATTTTCAGTTGGGACCATATAATTTCTCCTTTGGCACCCGGAACATGGTGCATACATGCAAACATCTCACTATAGAAATACAAATAATAATAACTACTTATATGAATACCCATGAATATGCTGTAAAGTTAAATAAATGTACTAAATATACTAAGCTTATAGCATTAGTTGTTAGAAGTTTGATAGTCGCTACAACTCGCTACTACAACTTTTTGATTGTTACACACTGCTTTGTGCTTTGTGTTTTATATTCGACGAACTTTCGTCTGTATCTAAGTTTCGTGCGATTCCTTCTGTCGGTGGGATTTCAATTCCTCGGATTTGTTATTCCGAATTGGTTGAAAAAACTGAGCAACACCGTGGTTTGTTATCCTAACGCAGCCCCTTTCAGTCTGTTGTTAGAGTTCCGTAAGCCAAGGGTGCCAAACGGGACTCTATTAATATGTCGACGATGTCTGCCTGTTTGTCCTTCTGCCCTAGTTGAAATTTTCCCAGAATATGCTTCATTGTGGCGGGTGGCTCTACAAACCGTTTATATAATACTAGTTGGCCTACGGCCTAATTTCAGACCTATCAAATATACGCAAAAGAATTCATAAAAATCGGTAAAGCCGTTTCGGAGAAGTTAGATAACAAAGATTTTTATATATTAAGATAAATATATAAAGAAAGTCGGGTAAGTTAAACCGTTTTTAACTCAAGAACGGCTGGACCAATTTATAATTATGATCTTTGATTTGTTGGATTTGTCTCCGCCCTGAATAGCAGAATAACTATTATGACATGCGAAACATTCATAAAAAAAATATTCTGAAGCGGTACGAAGTTCCAGCGAACTTCGTACCGTACCTAGTATTTGTGTAATTTTAGCTGAGTAAAAAAAAAAATTATACCATAAATTACTCGCTTAAAAATGACAATAATCGTCCTGTTCTAAATCTATTGTAAATTATTTTCGTCGTATCTCCGAAACTAGGGGGAAAACCTGTTCTTATCTAAGCTTACCTAATCTAATCTTGTGCGAAGATAGTATAATTATGTACGGAACCCTCGGTATGTGAGTTCGACTCGCACTTGTCAGTTTTTTTTTTCCTTTGTCCGGACAGCCTCGCCGACGTGAAACAAACCATTTTAGGCAGCTCTATTCAATAATTCGCCAACAAAAGGAACAAACTAGGTATGTGCCAATTAAAAATGATTGTTTTTCTGTTGGGCCTCTGTTGAACGCTATTGAAGACTTTTCAATTGTTGCTTTGCTGTTGCATTCATTCACATGGGAGAATGTAAAACTGGAGTCTGTTTGCGATTCAGTGTAGTGGGTGTCAATTTCCTAGACCCTATACCGAAGCCCGTGTTTTTGTGTTGTGTTCTTTCAGTTTTTATTTATTTTATTTTATATAGGAAATAAACGGTACAGTATAATTATTATGTAGACTATTATATATAAACCAGTGAAGTTTCCACTAATAATTACATTAACAAAGCAGATAGATTAATTAATTACAAAATGATTAATTAAATTGAATTAGTATTCTTTTTTCAGTCTTTCTTTCTCTTTCTCCTCTCTCGGTCTCAGTCTCCCAATAATTAGCATATACATTAGCAATGACAGATAGATCAATTAATTACAACTGATTAATTAAATTGAATTAGTATTAATTTTTCATTCTTTCTTTCTCTTTCTCATGTCTCACCCCCAGTTTCTCGTACACGCTGTTAATCTACTGTTAACAGCTGTCAATTGACCAAAGTGCATACAAAAAAAACCACTGACAGCTGTTAACAGTAGATTAATAGCTTGTTAGTGTACGAGAAAGGGCGGGTTAGTCTCTTTCATTTTATGAGCCGTTCGTAAGCAATGAACGGCTTAGTAGATATGGATGTTCAAAGTAGTACTTTTAAAGAATGTCAAAATTTTATTTGCATGTTTTTTTTCAGAACTGCATCTAGTATCGTATGCTGAACGTTTTTCCCAAGCAAACTTTCTTTTAGAAAACTAATCTGCATTGCCGGCACAATGTTGTGCTTGCAAAACATCTGTATCTCAGACCAGCGTAGCATTGCTTTTTGCTCCGTGAAATAACACGCATTTAGAAAAGCTATTTCGAAAGAATTTTCATGATTGAGAGAGTTTATTATATTATTAGTTTGTAGATTAACATTTCACTAAATGTAACAAAAAAAAAACATAAATTTACTTTCACATCCACTTGTTTGGCGAGCGTTGTGGACGCATGTTATTAGTATAAGTACCAGAATGTAAAACTAAAACTAGTCTTTAAGAATGCGATGTACTTTATACAGTTTGTGTCCCTTACAAATAAAAAAATAAATAAATAATATATCTTCGGCCTCCGTAAATTTGACCACATCTCCCAAATCCACTCCCAGGGATGCCCACATCTTTGACCCTTCTCCTGTATAGTTTAGCTTACGCGTCTAGAGCGATTCTTTTGCCTAGCACCCTACTCTTTCTATCAATGCAAAAAAGACTTACGTTTTGTCCAAGTTGAACCACTGAAATCCAATTTCACAACACTTTCATGTTATCACGAACGAAAACATAAGGTTGGTTCTTTATTATTTCAAAGCTAATACGTATTTCTAATTATTTTTCCACTTTTCACATTGTAAATATTGTATTTTGCTTTACTGTCAACGATTCAACTGTTAGTCAGATATTTCTTTTATTTGAATATTGTTCTTTATTTTTCTAAATTATGTCAAATAATCGTCATAATAAGAAGGTCGATTAAGGAAACTTCTGGCCTATTCTATGACTTCTAGAAGACTATTCGCATTCCAAATCGAAATTATGAATTTAATGCAAGAAAGAGAAAGAAGATCTAGAATTCGAAATTATGGATTTGGAACAGGATCCAGAAACTTCCAGAAGAATTCTGACGCAGATTCAGATCACATTTGAATATTAGAATCGAACTACTTTTGGGGTATAAAAGCCGCCCAAGAAGGCTTTCCAGTCAGTCTCACTAGAGTCCTACTTGAGAGTCTTACTTGAGCCCTACTTGAGTCTCACTTGAGTCCTACTTGAAGAGTTACCTGAGTCCTACTTGAGAGTTACCTGAGTCCTACTTGAAGAGTTACCTGAGTCCTACTCGAAGAGTCTTACCTGAGCCCTTATTCAGAAACACAGCGTTGAGCTACACTTAACGAGCACTAAGCTGAGCATCGGCTGAGCAATCTCAACAAAGACTCAAGAATTTTGTATTCACAGTCAATATCTCGACTCGAACTCAGCTAAGCCACAGCTCAAGCTAAACTTACGTGAGCGCGTTATCTGTGGTACAGTTTTTGACGTTACCGGTTTATATTATCTGTTAAAGCTACATGAAAGGCATACAATAATCCACAGGAGTGAATGAGATGGCAACAAATGTCGAAACTTTTTACGCGCGGTTATACTTTATTTTGACTTCTCATTACTCTAAAAACACAATTTAACTTTTCGAAGGAAAATGAGCATGCAAAATGTCAAATTGTGAATAAAAAAAAAGGTTACTTCACCACAGTCACAGGTTATTTAGAGTTCTCGAATTGCCTACAGGTGTCGCTACTTTCTTCGTCATTGCCACCTTGAGTCTGAGCTAAGTCGCCGAAATCCACTACTCAGTCTCAGCTTAGCTTGCGCTCAATTTTTGTTATCTCAAACTCAACTGTGAATACAAAATATCCCTGAGACTTTCATTTTGACAGTTGGAAGACCCGGACTCACATTGAGCTCACGCTCAAAATCGTTTCTGAATATCGGCCTTAGAGTCTTACCTGAGTCTTACTTGTGAGACCTACCTGATTTACTTGAGTTACCTGAGTTCCTGTCTACCTCTCCACGGCCTGTCTCCGCAACTTACCTGTCCGTCTCCACGGCCTGACTCCACGACTTGCCTGCCCGTCTCCACGACCTGCCTGCACAACTTGCCTGTCCGTCTCCACGGCCTGACTCCACGGCCTGACTCCACGGCCTGCCTCCGCGATCTGCTTACCCTTTTGGGACCTAAGGTTTCTTTTTGTACATATTTTTCATGTTTTTATTATTATTAAGTTTTTAGTTTAATTATAGCTTAGGGGGTTTTGATGATTACATTTTTACATTTCTAAATCTTTCTTTTTATTTCTTTAGCTTCCGTTACCGTAACGTGACACTCTATGGCGTCCCCCCCCCCCCCCCCTCCACCCCCTCTATGCCCCTCCATTATCTGCGCGGACGTTTCGCTCCCCGTGGCGCGCATGGTCGCATTCAGCGCCCAAGCAAAGATCTTTTTTTTTAAATCGACATAATGTTCATCTCAAAACTTATAACTTATATCCTCTTCAGTCTTGACCTTGAAAATAACAATGGTTTTTGATTATTATTTTCAAGGCCAGGACTTAGGAGGATATTATGACCTTTGGGGCCATCCATAAAGTACGTCACACGAATTTCATGATTTTTAGACCCCCACCCCCTCCTTGTCACAGGTGGTCACATTTGTGAGGCCCCCCCTCCCTAGTGTGACGTCACAAATTTGCAATTTTACATTTAAAAATTTAAAATTAAAACAGCAGTTCCACAATTAGTTTTATTTCCATTTAAATTACTTTTTTTTTATGAAATCAACATCAAATATTTGAAAAAATAACAAAAACTATTAATTAAAGAAAAAGAAAGGAACTTAGTCGTCTTCAGTCCATGGACTTTGAATCCATTCCTTTAAATTATTTATAATTGGCATAGAAGTCAGTTCGTTCTCATTGGGGTTGTTAACGTCAGGAACATTTGTGGTGTCTACATCTTTTTCATCTAACCATATGGCAAAATGTGCCATCTTGATGTTTAGAATGTAGCGCAGAATCGGTTTTGCATAGTTTGACAGGAACAGTTACAACGTGTCTTTTTCCTTCCTCTGTATTGACTCGTCTGGGCAGAAGTCTTAAGTATAACCCTGATCGACTGATATTATATCCTTGTTTACAAAGTTCGGCTTGTAAGTCGTCCAATGTTTTGCAGCACCTTATAATTTCAGTGCGACGTCGATCATCAGCTGCGCCACCAAAAATTGCAAGGTCTTTTATGACTTAAAGTAAACCGGATTAGTTTTCTTCTACTCTAGGCCGACCAAGAGTATCTCGAAGTTTTAGAGCTGCGTCTAAACCGGTATTTTTTTCGCAGTTCTATAATTTTTTGTTTTTTAGAATTACGACTTTTTTCTGTCTAATCTTTCGCTTCAATATATTTTTTTCCTGCTGAATATCTTTCTTCAAAGTTGCTATTCTTTTTATTGCTTCATTTGAAGCTATACCAGCATCGCGTGCTAACAACAAGCTATTGAGCTCAGATTCTAGAACTACAATTTTATTCTTAGAAGCACTCTGACTAGGCGCTGGTTTAGGTATTGTTTGAAGCTGACTTTTACTTGACTGTATAAAAACCAAATCTTTAGTGTCTTCTGATAGTGGTTTCTGGACTTCTTTAGTATTTCCCTGCAATTAAAAATACAAGTTTTGAATATGGACATTTCACACAATGCGGTTCATGAAAAAACACTGATGCTATGGTCCGCTTGATAGGTAAACTAAGCGGCTCACACGATAGAAGAAGAAGACTATGGTAACTTGTACTTTCACTTTTATTATATATTTTTTTATTAAATAAATTTTATAAAATATAAATAGTGATCTTAAACGATCACGAAGGTTAAGCAACACAGGGCGCGTTCAGTGCATGGATGGGTCGCCGTCTATGCCTAACGCTAGTGGCATTTTTCCAAGCGGTTCCGTGCTTCGCAAGGCACGTTAAGCTGTTGGTGCCGGCTGCCGTCGATAGATGGCAGTCGTTAAGCCAAGTCAGAGGCCTCAGGGCGGCTTGACAACTTCTGACAGTAGACGAGCCGCTAGTCTACAAGCCTCCACCAATCCGTACTTGGCCCCCGTGGTGGAGTATGGCCTATACCTTCCTCAGGGAAGAGACCCGTGCCCCTCGGTGGGGACATAATGGGTTGATGATGATAAATAAATTAAAAAAAAATTATAATATAATGCAATTCCAATTAATATCATGATTAAATCGTGTCGTATTGAGGTGAAAATTCGAACTTACTTTTCCCTCCTCCTCCGGCTCTAGTTGTATTCGTGATGTTGACGACGAAGGAATTTTCGAAAAAAAATTCAATACTGTCGCATTTTTTCGTCATTTGTATCTGCAGCTCTTTGATTTTAGATTCCACTTCACCTTCAATGTTTTCACTACTTTTCAAAATTTTCCATAAGGAATTAACTTCTTCTTGTATATGCTGTTGTTTTTTATCAGCGTAAGTGTTGCACTGTAAGTTTCATACAGTTTACGGTAAAGATTACCTATATCTATCTTTTTGTTCATTTTGAACTCGTTTAATTGAAATAAGTTGTAAAAAAGTAACTGTATCGACAAAATAGCAGAACTGAAAAAACGACGTCGTTCACTGGGAGAAAGTCATTTGTCGAATGAAATAGAAACAATGAAATCACGCGAGGTCGCGCGTGCGGTGCGTTTGGCGGCATTAGTCAAAAGGGCTCATAGTCGGCGCGTGCGGCGTGTCACTAGAGCGTCAACAACAAACAAAACATTTCAAACCGTATGTTCATATAGATGAGTAGAAATTATTTTTTAGTTTTAATTAATATTTCAAATTTCTTGATTCAATTTATTAAATTTGAAATGTGATGTCACATAACTTAGGACCCCGCCCACCCCTTGTCACACCATGTCACACTTCGTTGACCCCCTCCCCCCCCCCTTTACGTGTGACGTACTTTATGGATGACCCCTTTTTTGGAAAATATTAAACCTGCTTTCATTTGCGTACGAAACAAACGTTAGAAGGTCTTACAAAAGTCACACACTTAATTACAAAAATACAAGAAATCAGTAAATAATTGGCGAGGTATGTGAATAGCTCAGACACTCAGGGTTTCCTCACGATGTTTTCGTTCACAGTTAGCGAGTGGTATTGCTACTATAACTTTACAAATGTGCTGAACATAGAAAACAAAGTCATAGGAAAGGAATCACTAGGAATCGAACGTGGGTCGCTCGTTCAGCCCACTAATCCGCGGTGGGCATGCGTGATGATTAGGCCCATAATCTCTCTCTGAGTGAAGGCCTGTGCCCTACAGTGGGACGTATATAGGCTGCTTATTATTATGAGTAAATAATTTAAATTGATGACTGTAGCCTTATATTTATTTACTGATCTTATACCTTCACAATGGCGTATCGACAAAATACGCGTACACATAAAAAAATTGTTTTAAATGACAAAATAAAAACCTGGGCATTTTGGCACATTAGTTGAATTTACAACATTTCAGAGCTAGTTTATTAAAAAAAATCGGTCGGTCTCATAGCTGGATAAATAGCTAAGACCCGAAGCTATTGATAAAGGACTGGGATCGCTCTCGAGTGTGCTGTAAGCTTTCTGATATGTTTTGAACATCTTCTTGAAATGGGCACTTATTTTTTTTTTTTTTTTTTTTATTTTATAGACGTCTGAGACGTAAGAGCGCTATATTAATCGTACTGAAATTAGTTTTGAATGAATTAGGTACAGTAGTTTTTACATGTTCAAGTATAATGCGGCGGGCAAACTGTAGCGTATTTTTTTTTCTTTCAACGCTATTTTTATTATTTAAATATATATAGTATTGGATAGGTGGATAGATAATTGTTTATTGATGCCAACAATCATAAAAGTAAAATAAAAATACACACATACTTAACATAGAAAAAAAAAATTGTTGACAAATAGTTTATAGTAAAATATAAATAGTAAAATAAAGGGATCCAGGCTCAGCATGTCCTGCGCATAACGCTTGCAGGCATTATGTCAGCGCTAATTTTTCCCATTTCCCAGCTCCCATTTCTCTGGAAGAGGTACAGACACAAAAAACTCTATACACACGCAATTGGCACATGCGGACACGCCGGGGTTCGAACCTACTACCTCCTGCGTTCTATCGAACGAAACCTGAGCGCCGGAGGAGTACACTGTAAGAGTAAATTATAGGAGCGTACGCCAATAAACTGCACCGCAGTTTGGCGAAACTTGTACAAAAAAAATGTAAAGGTCTTTATTAATTAAATAAATAAAAAAAAAAAATAAATAAAAAAACATACTAATCGTTTATTAAATCCGCGGTGGGCTCGCGTCTCTCTCTGAGAGAATTACTGTTCTCTGCAGTGGGACGTATATAAGCTGCATTATGTTATTATACATAGCATTAGTGGCAAACCCACACCGGGCTGATCGTGTGAGCCGATTCCACCGAAATAAACAATTTAAAATGTCTCTGATCACATAACGTTCATAGTAGCGGTTGAAAGACGATAAATGTGATGGAATTTATTGTTTACATCATCATCACCATCATCATCATTCAGCCACAAGAAGTCCACTGCTGGACTTATTGTTTACATAAGCAACCTATATACGTCCCACTGTAGGGCACAGGCCTTCGCTGAGGAAGAGAGTATGGAAAGTGAAAGTGAACTACATTTATTGCCAAAAACACACTTTGTACATTAATATAGACATAAGCTTACATAATTAAAACTTTATTTCTTTTATAAAAAATTACAACATTAACTTCTAGTGTGTACAACAAGGAATATTCTTAGGCTATCTTGTTATCTGAAAGTTTTTCGCAAATGGACTCATGCTCAGCAATATGCCGCCCGGAGATGCATGCAACACCGGTCGGCGCTGATTCTCAGCATGAACCATTAAGACAATAAATAGGTTGACAAAAACTCAATCACATCTATGGGCTTAAGCACCACGCGTGCCCACCGCGGATTGGCGATTTCAAGCGCTGAGGTATGTGAATAGCTCAGGCACTCAGGTTTCCTCACGATGTTTTCCCTTACAGTTTGCGAGTGGAGTTGCTACTATAACTTAACAAATGTACATAACTTAGAAAACACAGTCATAGGTACATGCCCGCACTGAGAATCTAATCTGGGTCTCTCGGTTCCGAGTCCGTGGTAGCCTAGTGGGTAGAATTTGTTGTTTGTTTTCAAATAATTTTTACAGCATATTAAGTACCTACTAGCAGTGCTCTCGACTACATTCGCGTTGTTAACAGATTAGCCTAGAACTTAAAAAGTACCTGAATCTGGCGTGACTGTTTATAAAGCGAAAGACGTTTGTCGGATTGTGGCAAGTGGCAAACCCTGGTCTCCGCCTACCCCTCCTCTATACAGGCATGAGTTTATGTATGCCATACTTAACTCATTTGTGGCATAAATTGAATACAATGTCAGTCTTAGCTAAGCTTGAGGTACGTTTCCCATGGTTAGGAGAATATAAATAATTGTTTGACTGTGAATGTGATTGGTTTTATACGCGTTAGAAAGTAAACATGAAAAATATATGTATGAAGATTAATGTGTTAAGTCATGATACTCACAAAAAATCGGTTAAGTGCGTATGGGGCCATAGAAGGATGGGGTTTTAACTGCTTTACAGAACTAACAACTTCGACAAAGTAATTTTCAATAGAATTTGTACAAAGTTTTCCTTTTATATGTTGATTGACTGTTACTTGTCAACTTTTAGAGTCTAATTAGCCGTGATAGTTTACATTTAAGTTCTTTTATATTATGTGCATTCCGTGTGGCGCCGGATTAAGAATAGCGTCACTCCATTTCCTTCCGTGAATGTCGTAGAAGGCGACTAAGGAAATCAATTACCAGGAGACGGGCAGCAGCATCTTCCCGAGATTCCAAGCGCATACTGCGATCGCCAACCCGCCTGCCAAGCGTAGCGATTATCGCGAAACCTCTCAATGTTATGAAAACCACGAAGGAGGCCTATATCCTGCAGTGGGCGTGAAATGGCTGATGATGATGATGATATTATGTGCTACTGCCCTGAACTTTTTCCTTCCGGGACATGGTGGCGCACATGAATGAATGTCCAAATTGTTCGATTACCTATGTGCTAAATAATCATCATCATCTGAGGCATTACAGCCGCGGGTGGGCCTTAGCCTGGTCAAGCAAAGCTCTCCAGTCCGATCTGTTAGAGGCTTTCCTTCTCCAACTTGTCACTCCCAAGATCTTGATATCTTGTTCGACGCCGTCCAACCATCTAAGCTTGGGCCTGCCTCGACTTCTGCGGCCTTCCGGTCGGCCTTCTAGAAGGCGTTTGGGTACTCTGGCCTCGTCCATTCGTATCACGTGCCCTGCCCATCGCAGGCGCCCGATCCTTATGGTCTTAATTACGTTTGGCTCATCGTACATTTGGTATACCTCGTGGTTATAACGCGTTCGCCATCTCTCATTTTCCATCACAGCTCCGAAAATGCGTCTTAGTATTTTACGCTCAAATACCAACAAGGAATTTTCATCTTTTTTGCTCAGCACCCAACATTCAGAACCGTAGGTGAGTATGGGCCTTAGTAAGGTTTTGTACAAGATAAGTTTTATGCTTCTTGAAATAAGTTTTGAGCGAAAGTGTCTTAGTAGTCCGAAGAAGCACTTGTTAGCCACCATTATTCTCCTACTTATTTCTGAAGACACATCGTTGTTTTCGGTTACTAAGGATCCCAGGTATACGAAATCATTGACGCCAGCGAAAGTGTTATTGCCAATGTTAACTCCTTGTGGTAGAGCTTGCTGGTCTTTTGACGCTTTCAGGTACTTAGTCTTGGCCATGTTAACTTGGAGACCGGCCTCCACAGCTGATTTTTCAAGAGCAAGGTATGCATTCTCCATTGCAGGTAGAGATCTTCCTATCACGTCGAGGTCATCCGCATACCCTAGAATTTGGATTGATTTGTGGTAGATGGTGCCTTTGGTCTCGATCTTTGAGGCGCGGATACACTTGTCGAGAGCGATGTTGAACAGTAGGCACGAGAGCGCATCCCCTTGTCTCAAGCCGTCACTGGTTCTGAAGGGCTCTGATATGTTTGTTTGAACTCTAACAACGCTTTGAGAGTTTCTTAGAGTCATCTCCGTCAGGCGCACGAGCTTTGTTGGGATGCCAATCTCCATCATAGCCTGGTACAGGAAACCTCTGTGCACATTGTCATAAGCAGCCTTAAAATCGACGAAAAGATGGTGAGTGTTTTTTCAAGAATCTGCCTAAGCGAGAAGATTTGATCTACTATGGACCTGTTTGAACGGAACCCACACTGATACTCTCCCAAGCTGGATTCTACATATGGCTTTAATTTATCAAAAAGCATATTGGCAAAAACTTTATAACCGGTGTTCAAGAGGGATATGCCTCGGTAATTATTGCACTCCAATATGTCGCCTTTCTTATGTAGGGGCAGATAACAGATGTATTCCAATCGTCAGGCATTTTTTCATTGTTCCAAATTTGGAGCACCAGGTGGTGAAACTCTTTCTCGAAACCAGTTCCGGCATACTTTATAAGTTCGCCTTGGATATCGTCTATTCCCGGAGCTTTGTTACTTTTATTGGATTGGATGGCTCGTATAGTATCTTCTATTGTGGGGTACAAAGACTCATCGGTCTGCTGATTGTTTGGTGTAACTTCAGGTACTGGTACAGAAAGTGGGCGGGTCTGCACTGAACTGTGACTGCACTGAAATAATGCGAGAGTCAAAATGCACAACATACGTATAATCCGATTGCTTGAAAGAACAATTGTTACATGCATTACTATTTATATAGATAATTTGTCAGAACGAGTTAGTAACAAAATGAACTAATTTTTACAAAGTGCAAGTGTTAGAACGATCCAGTGCCAGAATGTATAAAATCATAACGACATAAGTCCCAAAATCACTCTAAGTTTGACACATAAACAAAAAAACTTCTTACGATAGAGCATAAACAAAAAAACGGCAAAAAAAATGTTTGTTGTATGGAGACCAACCATTATTTTTTATTATTTTTAAATTTTATCATACGTTAGGTAATCCGCTATAATAACACATATTCTGTGAAAATTTCAACTTGCTACTTATTACGGTACCAAAGATAAAACGTTAAACGTGGGACAGACGGACAGACAGACAGACAGACAGCGGAGGCAGAGTAGTAAGGTCCCGTTATCAGCCTTCGGGTACGGTACCCTAAAAACGAAGTGACATATCATTTTCGTCGTTCTGTTCGTTTCATCTTGAACCGGCTCAGGTAAAGTTATTTTTTAAATCGATCTTTACAATTTTTAATGAGGTAGAGAAAACTTGTTGAGTTTGTGTTTTTTTTTTTCTGAGACATATTTTGTTTGCTCCAGCCTTAAGCGATGGAAGCTGCAAAAAGTTTGAAGGATATCTTTAGAGCAATAAAAATTTCGCTGAAAACATGATACAGCATTTTTACTCCAGAAAGTTTACTCAGTTGACTTACCGCCGGATTATAATGCAATCCATCTACATCCTACTAAGATAAGGCGTTATCTCAGAGAGAGAAGTGAGAATTTAGTACTTATGTACAATTAAAATAAAAGGGGTTCTTACAAGTAAAGTAAAAAGTAAAAAAATGGTTTATTGTTCATAACTTAAAATTAGGTACATTTTCCAGCGACACCCACACTAGGAAACCCCGTATCGTGGGTGCCAGTTTGTCATATGTTGTATTACGACAATAATACAGAACTTATCTAGATACTAAAGATAAATAAAAAAAATTAAAAAATATCCACAGCATGCAATTGAGTTTTTAAGGCTTTATAATATTTGTTTGCGCGGGACAATATTTTACGTGGTCTACATATTTGCGAATGAATTTAATTTGATTTTAATAGGTTGACATTTTGATAATATTTATTTTTCCTTTGGCTTTTATTGTTGTAGTGTTTAATGTATTTTGTTTTCTGGTGTGTACAATAAAATAAAATTATAATGTAGAATAAATAAATTATCCGGATGTGCTAAATATAAACAGAAAGTCTAGTTTGCGGTTCACAGGAGAGAGTGGCTTGGAGCGTTGCACCTGATTGGTCCGATTTTCGCTTGCGTTCCGTTTTGTCATATAAGAGTACATACATAAATTCACACCTGTATCCCGGAGATGTAGGTAACGACCAGGTTTTGTCACTTGCCACGAGCCTGATACACCTCATTCACATAAGCAGCCTATATACGTCCCACTGTATGGCACAGGCCTTCTCTCTGGGAGAGAGTATGGGCTTAATCACCACGCGTGCCCACCGCGGATTGGCGATTTCAAGCGCTGAGGTATGTGAATAGCTCAGACACTCAGGGTTTCCTCACGATGTTTACCTTTACCGTTAGCAATACCACTTATTATTACAAGTTATACTTCACATAACGTACATAACTTAGAAAACAAAGTCATAGGCATGCCCGCACTGGGAATTGAACCTGGGCCTCTCGCTTCCAAGTCCAATGTTCTACCCACTAGGCTACCACCTCTTTCGCTTTACCACATGCATTACTCGCTGCACGTACGCACATCAGTTTCGGTTTTTTTTTTTCGGATATTTAACGAATTTACTCAATTTCAATTCAATTCAATTCAAATATTTTTATTCATTGTAAAAACAGAATGTTTACTTAATGAACGTCAAAGTTGTTAGTTTCACAATTAATGGATTATGTGGAGAAGAAACTAACAAAGAAACTCCACATTTATTCTTTTCAAAACACGTTTTAACTTAATTAACAGAGTTTTCAACTTAAAATATTAGTCATTAATGTGTTGAACACTAGTCACAATCGTCCTTTAAATAATATTAATCTACTGTTTAATGCCAAACATCTTTGTCTTCTAAATAATCCTTGATGTTATAGTAAGCCTTTTTGCACAGAATGTGCTTAACACATTTTTTAAATCGCGTTGGAGGTAACTCTAATATATCTTGAGGAATTTTGTTGTAGAACCTTATACAGTGCCCCATAAAGGATGTGTTAACTTTTGCAAGTCTAAATAGTGGAAATGTCAATTTATGTTTATTTCTAGTATTAACATTATGGTGGCCACCAACATTTTCGAAGTCTTTGAAATTTTTTCTAACGTACATAATATTTTCATAAATGTATTGACATGCAACTGTTAAGATGTTGGTTTCTTTGAAGAAATCTCTTAGCGATTTCACCTTTAGTGTCTAAGTTTTTTCAGAAATGTGACGGGGTAGCATATTCCGATTAGTATGAGAAAGTTGAAATTTGGCATACACATACATGTTAATCACGCCGACAAAACGGTAGAATAAAATCTTAAAAAATATTTTTTTTGTACCAGCCCTCACAGTGTGCGTGGCCCGACATAAACTTGGCCAGTTTTTTTAATCGTGGCCTCCCGCAGATGACTTGTCAATCTCACAGTGATTTCAAGCGCTAGCGACTAGTAATACAGCCTACATACGTCCCACTGTTGTGTAGGGCACAGTTCTTCCCTCAGAGGGAGAGTATAGGCTTAGTCACCACGCATGCCCACCACACAGATTGGCAATTACTAGAGCTGAAGTACAAAAACACCTCAGGGACTCTTTAGCCATTACCACTGTATACTACTATTAAGAACTAGAAATGAAGTATCTTATCTCTTTCAATTACTGGTGTCCAATAAAGAGTTATCTTTCTATCTATCTACCATTTAGTCACTTAGGTATCTACTCAGTTTTATAGTATGACTTGTGTGACAACGTTGGTATGATTAGTACAGAGATGAGCTGGTGTAGTAAATATTTTGAAGGCTTGTAAAACTTTAAAGATGTCCCGGTAATTAATCTTGGAAGCACCCGCCGAAGAAAATGGTTGAAAAGTTAGAGGAACGAAATATTAAGGCAGACTTCCACCACTTCCCTAAATGTGGCTTAAACAGCATTTAAATCAAATTCTTCACACAAAACTCGCTTCAAATGGCAACTTAAGTGACATTTAAGAAGTGGTGCAAGTCGGCCTTCGGTACTACGCCTACTTACGCCTAGTTTTACTCTCTTTAGGGTTTCGTATCGTAAAGGGAAAAGGCGAATACGAAAGCGAGTCGCGGAGTCGCTGGATGCGGGCGGCACAAGACCGGGAAGCTTGGAAAACCATGAGGGAGGCCTATGTCCTGCAGTGGGCGTCAAATGGCTGATGGTGATGATGTGATGATGATGAGAGCGAAACTAGGAATAATATTTATCTGTTGCCTGCGATTCCGTTCGCATGTAATTTTTTTACGTGATTTTTTCGGGATGCAAAGTAGCCTATGCATTATGCTATTCCAAACTATAATCCAGTGTTTCTGTGCCTAATTTTATCAATAACCATTTAGCGGTTATGGCGTAACTGAATTACATTTATCCATCCATTAAAACTTTCAAATTTATAGTATATATAAGTATCTAAAGCTTCGGTCACTCACAGGCAGCGACTAATCGCTGCGAGTGCACTCGCCGCGAATAATAGTCGCAGCGACAATTCGCACCCTGCCTGTCACACACAGCGAATTCTACACGAGAATTTCGGCAGTTAGTGCACATTCACAGCGAATAAATTTAAACATGCTCAATTGTAGTCGCGATGAGTGAATCGGTTTGCAGCCAATAGCCTGTCACACACAGCAAATGATTCATTTTTATTATTTATTTAGTTTCACATAATATCGGTACATGTTAAATGGATTCGGACCTCCTACAACCATAACTGGTTCGTCTCGAGGTCCGTGTCTTCGTCTTGAAATACTCGCGACAAGTAGGAATTCGCAGCGATTAGTCGTTGTATGCGACTGAAGCTTTAGGCAAAATGCGCAATTATGGCACAACCCACTTATGAATGATCTGATAACTCATAAAAACCAGTCTTCCCGTTATGCTAACAACATGAAATTTGGTAAGAAGTAAGCTCTTACAAATTTCCTTAGTCTGGGTGTATTTTTATGTTTGTGATGTCCTTAACTGGCTGTCATGGAGTAACCTAGTTTGGGACAAGGACAAGTGATTGTGTTGTGTGGAAATTATCATTAATTATTCTTGTGCGGTGCTATGGCACACAAGTAAACAAAAATCTGAAAATGTTTAATTCGTAAATAAGTAAGTAACTTACATTGCATTTGAAGAGTTGAACTGCGGTGTAAACCGATGCAGGAGTGATTTTTTTCTCGCAACAAAGTTAAGTTTGAAATCGATTGTTCGAAACCTTTAGGGCGCGAGTTCTTCCCGCACTTTTCGAGTTTTTAGGATTAATACAACTTTTTTTCGGGAGATTCTGAATATTAAGTAAGTTAGGTGATTAATTACAGAACTAACTTTCTTGCAAATATGTTTCTTTTTCACTTTTGATATTCACTGAAGTCTCATCCATAACGTCTAGACGGTGTGAAGGTTAGGTTATGCGTGTCAAAAATGAGAACTCATAACTTCTGAACCCACCTTTCAGACGTTCGGTCAGCGGGATCAAAATCGTAGTTCTAAACTCGCTGTAGACCCACTATAAACTCGGTATAGACAGCGTTACCAATATAAACCTGCCGCAACTAGTCGCAGCCAATACCGAGCTATCTTCTGGAGTAGATAGCGTCAGCAAAATCAAGCACGATTTTTTATCAACCCGCGGTAATGACGTTCGCTCCATTGTTGTATCGAAAGTTTTCTGTGTGTAATGCTATTCCAATTCACAATTGAAATATCTGTGAGCATCCTTAGCCTTAGGATTTTAAGTTAGTTTTTATTTTTATTTAGAAAAATATATTTTACGAGTTTTTGTGAATTACTAAGAATCGACCAAATTGTGTTCAACGAAAGCAAATGCACGAGTCACTATAAAAAACAACTAAATCTCTTCAAGTGTGCCTTCAAAATTTGAAGAGTTTCCTTGATTTCTCCAGGATCCTATCATCAGATCCTGACTTGGTGATCAAGGAATTACCTGAAAAGTCTACCTTTTCAAACAAAGAAAGAATTTTCCGAATCGATCTAGGCATCTTCGGGTAATCGGGGAACACATATAAAAAAAAAACTGACGAATGGAGAACCTCCTCCTTTTAAAAAGAATATTCATAAGCAGCCTATATACGTCCCACTGTAGGGCACTTCCCTCAGAGAGAGAGAGAGTAAGGCCCAAATCACCATGCGCCCACCGCGGATTGGCGATTTCTATCTCAGGTTTCCTCACGATGTTTTCCTTCACGGTTAGCGAGTGGTATTGCTGCTATAACTTCACAAATGTACATAAATTAGAAAACAAAGTCATAGGTACATGAAGGCACTGGGAATCGAACCTGGGTCTCTCGTTGCGGAGTCCAATGTTCTACGCACTAGGCTACCACCGCTCTCCACACTCACACGCACACTCAATGCTGGTGCTTAATCCAGCAGCCACAACGAAGGAACGTGGGGCAAGGGCGTGGAAAAGACGCGTCGTTAATCCAATTCACTTCCATACACAATTTAGTTCGAAGGGACGGGCGAAGCCCACACAGATGAGACTGCACTTCTATACAACGTGTCGCGTCTTTTCCGCGCCCCCGTCTCACGTCCCTTCTGACCACACAGAAGGCTGGCTCACATTCGCGTATTTGCCGATCATTATGTTACATGTTGCAAGTTTTAAAAAATCTGATCTAACTATTGTTACACATAGACGTATTGTGAGGTGACCTAGATTTTTCCGACTTTAGTCAAAAAAGTTTTGCTTTTGTATCGTCCCGACTCACCCCGATAGCGAATTATTCAAGCTATCTGTTATGAAACTGCATCTCTTAGCGACGCACCGAGGCGAATCTTCTTTGAAAGATATTTAATTCAATTTTGCGCGCTTGGGCTCGGCTCAAGAGGACGCCAGGCAGGCGATTTCTTAAAATATACAGTTAGATAGATGACATGTATAGAGTCTGTCATATATGTTTAATAGCAGATTTTTTTGTGCTTAGTATTCTTTTCACTAGTTGAAGGAAGTGGCGTGCCTTGGGGGAGGACCATGTCCATCAGTGGACGAGAACAGGCTGATTGCTTGATAGATTCATGTTACTGCTACTTTTTATTTTCTCTATAAGAAATATTCCACATATTATTGAATACTCAATCAAAAAATGTCAACTTATAATCTACATAGCCTTGTGATAAAACGTAGAGTATTGACAAGCTTCATTTGTGTGTACCTAATGATAAAGGAAACATCAAGAACAATGTTTAAAATTCTAATAAGCCTTAGAAACTTGATAGAGAAGCGCTCCAAGATGAAACTTTGTTATCTTATTTAATAGACGAAAATTAATTGAAGGAAATTTTAGACGAAGGAACCGAGGAAACTATTTCATTTGGTAATTTCACTTAATAAGTTAAGGCATTGCTATGGCATAACACTTTATGAGATTACATATCACAATATTAAATAGAAACAACAAAGACACGAAAACTGAGGATGATACTGAGATTTTGTGACAGGATATTGCTGTATTGAATTATAAGAGATATAACCAACATTTTACGTTTCCTCGCCCTCATTTATTACCCAATTCTACTAATACATTATTATATTGTAAAATGTTAATATTATAAGTTTGTGAATGTTTGGATGTTTGAAAAACGTTTGAAAAAAATTTGGATGTTTGGATGTTTGTTACTCAATAACGCAATAACGGCTGAATTGATTTACATGAAACTTGGCGTACAGATAGCCAAAGACCTGAATTGAGATATAGCATACTTGATATTCTGGTAATGCGTTCTTGTGGGATAATATTTATTTTAAGCTTAAAATAGATGGCGCTGCGCAAGCGAACGAAGGGTTTTAAAAATAGATGGCGTTGTGCAAGAATCGTATGAACGGATTCTGTGGTGGTACAAAGTTCGCCGTGATAGCTAGTTTTTAATAAATAGACATTTGTGATTAATTTTGAAACTCAATGCTAACGATAAAATATTACTGGGTTTGACCTCCTCAGTCCTGACATTGAAAATATCAGTAGCTTTCAATTATTATTTTCAAGGTCAGGTTAGGAGGTGAGACGTGAGCTAAGACGTTTTCTGCTTGAAATGTGTAGGTAGCAGTCACGACGTTTAACAATAATTTTAGAGAAACTAAACTTCACTCTGTGTGGGGCAGTGGGGCGAACGCTAGGGGTAATCTGGGGGCACGGTAGTGCCCCCGCCAAGTCGAGCTAAAAAGCGTCACGGCCATAACATCCTTTTCTCAAAGCAGTTCAGGCCATTTTCGACTCCCTATAACTTCGTTGTGGAGAAAACTAGAAGCTTGAATTTTCAATAACCAGTTTTCCAGATACAAAAGATTTTTAATATTGATATGGTCACTATAAGATGTTGTTAGGTTAACTAATTACGTAGTAACTTAAGACAGAAGGACCCTTAAGTAGGGTTCGAAAAAATTAACCGACTTGGTAGAAGAAATGAGTTGCGAGACTTGGTTTTTTTACTAGTTATGTTTTTAATAGCATCAGTTTTCCAGCAAAAGTATTAAGTATTAGTTATAAGTAGTATTTTAAGTAGCTGGTAGATAATGCTTATGAAATTAAGTCCTCCGTATTTTTCATTAGGTTAAGTGCCATAAAAGTATTAAATAATAATATATTTCAAATAAACATTTTCTATTTCTATTTCTTATAATATTACTATATTTTATATTTTAAGTTAAAAACTTTGTTAATAAAGTTAAAACGTGTTTTGAAAAGAATAAATACGGAGTTTCCTTGTTAGCTTCTTCTCCATATAATCCATAAATTTTGAAACTAACAACTTTGACGATCATTAAGTAAACATTCTGTTTTTGTAATGAATAAAAATATTTGAATTGAATTTAATTGAATATTTTTTTTTTTAAATTGTCTGTAAAATCTTTTAATCATGTTACTAGCGATTTTTAGGCCGAATGGCCACAGTACAAATAAAGATAGTAAGTAATATTCGGGCCCGCGCGAAGCATAATAGCCTGCAGTAGCTAAAATGGCGAGGGCTGTGGCTCAGCGACGCCAAGCGCGAATGCGAGGGAACGAGGGGCTCCACAATGTTTATGCAGCGAGTGGCGCGGGCCGGCTGGCAGCCGCTAGTTGCAAGAATACAAGAATTCGCCACTTGTCTCTGCCCTGCGCGGTCTCTTGCTATTTACCTGCCTGGAGCTCACGCAGGTTCTTGGCCACTTTATCCTTCCAGCGACATCTGGGGCGGCCAACCGGTTTGAGAAATACTTAAATCTTAATACCAATTTTCTTTATCGAAATCTTGGTCAATTAATCGATACCAAAAATGTGTAAGTATAAAACGTCCAGAGCCAGAGAAATTCTGTGGTAAATGAGTATCAGATTGAATTAGGGATAAAATATAGCGGCGCTTGTATTTTCCTCCCGCTCTCACACTACTTTCTTCTATATTCATACGTGAGGATACCAAAAAAGTGGTATCAGATACGAGTACATCGTCAAACTCTTCTATGCTTTGTGGAAGAAAAACCTGCAAGTAAAAATCACCAATTTTGTTAAATGATTTTGAATAATGCTTAGTCAACCTTTTGTTTTTTATTTAACGTAGAAATCGTTAATAAACCTTGTTAAAGCTTCCCTTCAAGCCTCTCAGCATGGCAACCGGTTGTTTACGTCAAACAATATTATTAAAAACTGTTACCAAATCAGTCAATGAGTCGATCACCTAACTTTCATTTGCTGACGGTGCCCTTGCCTAAGCAATTGACTCAAAGCAAAAGCTCTTAACCGAAAAAAATCAGAGTTCTATTCTTTTTTGTAGGAGCGTGATAGTAATTTTCATCTAAAATAGACGAAACATTTTTTTCAGACATTTAAACAGCTAATTATACTCTATGAAAAGATTGCAAAGAATAGAGCAAGATAAACGATGCGTGCTTCCCTGGATATTCCTAGAAGTGTATAACAAACATCATTAGCATTTGAAGTGGCTTCGCGGAATAAAGCTCACACAAAATTTAACGAATACATCAGTGAGTCAACTCTGCCTAGCAGCTTCATTTCTGTATTTCGGTCAGAAACACAGAGCAAAGAACCTGATCGTACATTTGTCTAATCTAATGGCCGTTTCTCTACCAGCCAGCATGGCACCAGCTTTGTCATTCACTGCGGATCTTACAGGTTGACTGTGTGGTACAGATTACGTGAAATCCGTAATCGATAACAAAGCCAACGACGGCATCGAGCTGGCCAATAGAAAATAGCTGTTGGATGCGCTTCGACTTCAACTTGAAGAGTTCTTATAGTTTTCTATGCTGGCCACGAGATGGTGTGACTAATGGGTGATTGAAGTTGCACAAAAAGATGGTTCACATTGTCCGATCAGTTAATATAATATGTTATCTCTCTGTTTTGTGCTACTCTTTATGAATACGGTCCAGGGCTATAGAATAACAAACCAAAAAAGTGCTATGGAAACCTCATTTAGCGACATCTGTCTTAAAAACGGTACTTCTTTTTAGTATTATTGGAACCGGCTTAATTGCCATCATTTTGACTGTCTCGTTGGACTAGCCGTTTAGGCCCTTAACCACCAAGACAGAGGTCGTGGGTTCTAATCCCACTGGGGGCTTCCTTACATTTGTACAAGTGGCCTCACTCTGAGTGTATTTCTATGTTTGTTATGTCCTTGCCTGGTTACCATAGTAACGTATAACAAGGAAGATACGCAGCATGATCAGGGAACTTAAAGGTGTTTTCACGCTGGAGAAGTTTGAAAGGTTACAAAAGGCCAAACAACAACATCCAACAAGTTGTATGGATTGCCAAAGATTCATAAGGCGAATGTACCCTTGCCGTCATTGTGAGTCAAATAGACTCACCGACTTACGATCTGGCCAAGCATCCGGCTTTTGTGTTGCAATCAATGATGGGAAAAACAACTTCCCATGTGAAAGACTCGCGCCATTTTATCGACATCATCGAAGGCATTTTAATGATCCAGTTTACTGGATCCTCACGATATAATGGTCAATTATTATTATAAAATCGTGTCTCTCTTCACCAACGTACCAGTAAAGAATGCGTGGCCTATTTTATGGCTAATATCTGGATGGGGTATTTCGAGGAGAGGGTACTTAATACCGGACCATCGAACGTCACGCTTTGGAAGAGATACGTAGATAACATTTTCTGCATTATCAGATGTAGGGAAAAAGACGTAGAACATGACATATGAAGTTCACTTTTGAACTGGAAAGGGACAGGGCTATCTCTTTCCTGGATGTGAAGATTACGGCAAAATGAAACGGTTTCTTGGGGCACACGTTTACCGAAAACAGACACACACCAATCGGTACATGCATGCTTCTTCACACCACCATCCACTTCACCTGCAGTCGATGATATCATCTCTGACGAACAGAGCTTTCGACATATGTGACCCGGAACATCTAGAGAGAGTGTTAGATCATGTTCAGGTTCTAATTAAAAATAGTTACAAGGGTAAAATCAGGCAGAAGCAGGAGCTGAAAAGGGAACGATATCCAGAAGTGTGTAGATAGCCTGATTTTCTATCTTATGTACGTGGAGGTACGGACAAAATTGGAACAGTACTGGGTAAATACTCCATAAAGACTGTATATGTTCCGTATTCTAAGTTATCCAGCCACCTTAGGACACCGAATGATATCATACCATAACAGTCTGCGGGAGTCTACAAGATTGACTGCAGTTGTGGAAGCTCCTGCATTGGCGAAACGAAGCGTTCTTTCGCGGAAAGGGTCAAAGAGTACATTGCAGCAGTCAAAAATAGGCAGGTAAACAAGTCCGCAATAGCTGAACACCTGTTGGAGGCCGGAACAAACCACTGGATCGAGCTACATCAACCGAAAGTTTTCTCAACCAACCGATCGAAATTACTATCGAAGGATCTTTCGGGAGGCAATTGAAATAAAAAACAGAGAGTTTCAACAGAGAGGATGGTTTCAAGCTTTCAAGCACGTGGAATTCAGTTTTAAGCAAATACAAATCTCGTGCCTTGTCACCCAACCTGTTCGCGGAGGTAGATGTTGTGTGTCGTCAGCCCGCTGCAAAAAACTAAGAGTGACGAGGGTAGACCACCTACCCTCACTATAATAAATGACTGTACTCGCTACTTCAGTCTACCCGTGACCACGGCAGCTGCAAAGTTGCCAAAACGTTGGGAATCAAAGGTAATTAAATTTTACCTAATAAATAATGTGGTTACTATGGTTACCATAGCACAAGGCATCCAAGTTTGGGACCAGGTCAAGTGATTGTGTTGTGTGGACGTTATTTATTTATTTATGTTCTACGTAGCCTCCATATCAGTGTAATTTACCAATGTTTAGAGGACACAAGTCAAGGTTTGATAGAACTAATAGTACATATGTGAATATTATGCGATTAATTGAATTACTTACTTTTTTGGGAATATTATTCTTTTATCATTTAGATGTATTATTATAAGAAAATAAAGGTTTGATAGTGTTTAGAGTTCAAAATAAATAAATTAAAAAGTAAACTAAATAAGATAATCCACTGTAGTCTACACTCGCATAATTTGTGAGTTGACTTGCTGTTAGTGAATATCACATGGAGCCTGGAAATTCCAGGAATGCATTAGGCTTAAAAGCAAATGTACACTGTATATTTTTTAATTCAGAAAAATAAAAAAAAATATTTTTCCATTAAAGTGTTGAGTTTTATTCAAATACCTAATAATGCTTTAAGCATTCAAAGTAAATTTGATTCGTGATTTGAAGTATCATCGATTTGCGTACTATAAAAGCTAGTGAACGTCAATGCAATTCGTATTGATAGAGAAAATAACCTATTATAGTATTATCACAAACGTAAAACTTATTTTCATTACTCATACTCGGAAAGTAGGTCTGAAGTTGCCTGAGGAGCCAGTTGAAAGTAATACTTTTCAGCCGAGGGAGGAAGGAGAATAGTTTTCAACCAACAGCCGTCAAATTATAAAAAAAGTAATTTTATTTTCACATTTCTGTTTAACCATGTTTCAAATTTCTTTACAGCCACTCAATTACAGCTCGACGTAAAATTAAAATACCATAAAGTTAAAATTAAGTAATACATTTTTTTTAAATGACTTCATTATAATTTACTTTCAACTATTTCTTTAAAATAACGTAGATTTGGGCAAAATATTTACAATTATTTCAATGATAAAAACGAAAAATAATGACTAAATAGCTGGCTGGACACAGAAAAAAAAAATTGGCGGGAAAGCGGCAATCCGATCTTCATTTATTTTTTAACTTCTCACGCTCGCAAAGTTCGACTCGACAGCCAGATTCCAGATTCCTCAGATTCCAACCACATACTGCGATCGCCAACCCGCCTGCCAAGCGTGGCGATTATGGCGAAGCCACGAAGGAGGCTTATGTCCTGCAGTGGGCATCAAATGGCTGATAATGATGATGGCTGTTGAGTCGAACTTTACGAGCATGAGAAGTGAAAAAATAAATTTTACTATTAATAAATAAAGTTGTGAATAAAGTTGACTTTTCAAAGTGGCGACCTTTGAATTTTTAGGGCCACAAAACGCGCGACTGGCACGGTCTTGCTACTTATCTATGCTCAACGGCTTTGTTTATAAAATATCGACAATCGTTTGCAGCTATGTAGATTTTTTTTGTTGCCTATATATATATAAATCCCACTGCATAGCACAGGCCTTCTCTCATTACCACCCGTTCCCACCGCGGATTGGCTATTTCAAGCACTATAATTTATGTGAAAACCTCAGACACTCAGGTTTCCTCACGCTGATTCCCTTCACCGTTAGTAAGTTGTATTGCTACTTAGAAAACAAAGGCATACCAGGATTCGATTTCACGACCTGCCGAATGAGAAGCCGGCGTGCTACCGCATCGCTACCACGGCTATTCGATATCGATCGTAAATCATATTAAAACGTTCAACTAAGCGTATTTCTGTTTCAAAGGAATGTCCAGCGCAAAAGCGAGGAATAAACTGTGGCACATAAAAGCAAGGAATAAACTGTGGCACATAAAAGGCCATCGATACTGAAAGAGGAAAAGCGTCTACTCACCTTTTTTCGGTGAAAACAAATCGTGCTGGAAAATGAATCGGATGCACGACGCAATCATACGTCGGCATAACGTAATGAAGAGCAAAATTGCATTCCAACATTTCGTACGCGGGGTGTGATTATCAAATCACCCGATGGAATGTTAGAGTTTTTGGCGTAAGCCGGTTACGGGAAACATTTATTTAACTTCGTGTTTTTAATACATAACACCAACTCGCACCTAAATTCGCTTCCTTAGGTGTGGCTTAAACGGCATTTAACTAAAATTCTTCATACAACAGTCGATTTCAATGGCAACTTAAGCGTCGTTTTAGAAGTTGTGCAAGTCGGCCTTAGACTATAATTCTGTTAGTCAGTGCCATCATTCTATTAACTTTTAAAATTGTAAAAATGTTAATTCAACGCTTTCTTTAACGCTAACGAAAAGCGGTGGTAGCCTAGTGGGTAGAACATTGGACTAGGAAGCGAGAGACCCAGAGTCGATCCCCAGTGCGGGCATATACCTATGACTTGATTTTCTAAGTTATGTGCATTTGTGAAGTTATAGTAGCAATACCACTCGCTAACTGTGAAGGAAAACATCGTGAGAAAATCTGAGTGTTTGAGCTATTCACATACCTCAGCGCTTGAAATCGCCAATTCGCGGTGGGTACGCGCGATGTTAAGCCCATACTCTCTCTCTGAGAGAAGGCCTGTGCCGTTTTCAATTCACTTTCATACAAAATCTTAATCTACAATTCGGCCGATTGAATTTTGCCTATTAATGTTGGCGATTAATAATTATAGCATAGGAACCTTTTTATATAGCCTTTTTTGCACATATTTCTTCTGTATAATAATGTTATTAAAAATAAGTTATCACGAAACCGTCTTTTAAATAACATTTTGTAAATCAGTGTATTATTTTGTAAATCAGTCCATTGCCTATTTCGGCAGGTGCACGGAGATCGACCGCCGCGAGTAAAATAAATATTCACGAGCGATATATCCCGAGCCAGTCCCGATAATGCTATACAGATACGCTCATCAATTTTTGGGGCCTTTTTATTCTGCGGCCGGCAACAATCCCGCTCTGCGAGGTGGGAGATACGGGTAGGATGGGACAGAAATACTGCATAAGGACTGACAGTATTAATTATAAAAAGTCAATCCCATAAAAACACGCTTAAAACGGACTTAAGGTCGGTTTATAACAAGAATTCCTCCGATAAACAGGCTTTAACTCCGTCTCCAAAGCGTTTTAGTGGAATCGTTTTCTTTTTTATAAATAAGACTGATAGAGTTTTGTTTCTGAACGATATTATCTTAAGTAAGTAAGCAAATCTCTTATTACATACATTACATAAAGTTAAGCCTGTATCCCGGAGGATTAGGCAGATACCAGTGTTTTCCATCAATTTATTCACCTGGACATTTTTCTTTGATCTTCCTACAATGTTATTTCTAAGCCGGTTTTCACTATAACAATTTTTATTGTAAAGCCTGTTTTATTTTCAGCGTACAACTTTTTTTTGCGGTTCGAAGGGACATTGTTTATGTTAGAGCTATTGTTTTAATGTCTATTCGCATACTTCACATACTTCAGCGCTTGAAATCCGCGGTGATCACGCGTGGTGATTAAGCCCATACTCTCTCCCTGAGAGAAGGCCTGTGCCCTACAGTGGGACTTATATAGGCTGCTTATGATGATTGTTTTAAAGTAATAACATTCTAGGAAGATCAAAGAAAAGTGTTATAGCTGGTTTTCACTATAAAGCAAAGCATCAATGTCTAATCATGCTTTGTCAATTTTAATAAAAGAAAATTGGCCTGAAATATGTTGGTAAGTTTCAACGAAGTCTTATATGTCTTTATTGCTCAGTGGTATTGTGTTATGATTGTGATATGGATGATCCGAGCTCGGTCTGCAACGCATTCAAAAGTTAGTAGGAGCTTTTTTAACCGACTTCAAAAAAGGAGGTAATCAATTCGACGCCTATGTTTTTATTTATTTTTAATTTTTTAGATCATTTATTTGAAATGAAAGTAGAAATTTTAAAGATGACTCGTACAATTACAGAGCAAACCATTTTTTTAAAGATCATTTAAATCTGTATTTTAATAGTGGATTGTTTACCTAGGGAGCATACAACTATTTTTAAGGCGGAGTGGTTCTTTAAGTCCAGAGCGGAGCGAAGGATTCTAGAGTAGAATTCCGAGCGTAACGAGCAACGAGTGATTCAAAGTACACCACTCAAGCCTGTTTACGAAGACATAACTTGCTCTTTTTGAATAGATGTGATAAAAAGTACTTTTTAGATCCTCGTTAAGTATAGATATGGATTTTTTCTTGCTCCATGTATTGCAGTGCCATCTTCGTTGCATACCTCGTTGGTCTAGCGGTATCACGATTACTATGCTGGAGGATGTGGACTCGATGCCCACTAGGGACCGCCGTACATTTGTAGAAATGGCCTCAGTCTGGGTGTATTTCCATGTTTGTGTTGTGATGTTTTTGCCTGGTTACCAAAGAACAGGGTATCCTAGCTTAGGACCAGGCTAAGTGATTGTGTTTTGTGAACGTTACTATTATACCTATTATTATTTTGTTGCTCAGGTAGCGAAATGCAACGGGATGATGCCTTGACCTTATATAGCTCCATGCTATGTTGATAGTTTACATTGCCTATTCACGTTTAAAAGTTTTAATTCAGGAGCGCCCTACGAAAGTGAAACTTCTGTTTAAATCAGTACGGAATATTTCACGGTGGAGGCCGAGTGTAATTTATTTATCGACGTAGCGAAATTTCAAGAACATGAATCAAGTGTAAAAGGCCCTGTCAAAATGTTGTTTAATGAATTCATGAGTGGCTCCCTGGAAAAATACGCGCCTTAAGATTAAATTATTCAGGCGCTCCTGGTGCCTTGGTTTCCTTCTTAGTCTAAATGAAATACTGAATTTTATTGGGATTCTACACTTTTAGAGAAAAATTCTGCAAATCTTGTAAAAACATTGTTAATAGAGTGACGGTATATCTGGCCGTCTATTGCGAGAAATTTGGTCAGAAATCGTTCAACATAGAATTGTTCCCACAGTAAAACCAAAACACTGGTTTTGTGAGGTCCCTTAATACAGGATGTTTCAAAAAGGTCCGGTGACATTTAAAGAGAAAATATAAATAAAAAAAATCAAAGATCAGCCGTTTTTTACATTAGTTAGCGCATTAATTAATATCAAAATATCAATACAATAAGAAGCAGTTTGGCGAATGATTTGTTTACGAAAAACATGCATTAACTTAACCTAATTTTATAAATAAATAATAAGAACTCAGTATTTCTATTAACAAATAATTCAGTTTTTTTAAGTGAAATCTTTTTTAACCTTTCAAGAGGTACTATAACAGACACAATGGCCATGCCACTAAAAAAGGTGAATGAAACTTAACCGTTATGCTCGGGTCGGTGAAGCTGAATCGGATATACTCAGCTCCATTCAGTCGGTGACGCTGAATTGGCTTTAGTTCGTGACGCTGGAACGCGTATACTCGGTTCCTTTCATCATCTAAATTTAGAAATTAAGTAACTTCCACACAACACAATTACTTTTCCTAACCTGGTCCCAACCTAGGATACCCTGCGCCAGAGGCGGCTTGTCTTATAGAGCGCTGGTGCAGTGCACTCCCACAAAAATTAGTAACTAAGTACATACTTAATAAAAAAATTAAAATTTTATCTGCTACCTACACACATCAAAAAAAGTTTGTGATCAATAGTATGCTTCTTTAAGTTTAACTTTATCAAGAAAAAATCTATGTTGTATGCTTTCTTTAAATAGGAATACCCTGTTTGAAATTAAAACATAAAACTATTTTTTATTATTTATTTTAAAAAAATTGAGCCATTAATCATAATGTAATTGTGATAGAAATTTCATAGAAAGAAAAATACTGTTTAATTAAACTTAAACAACAATTTATTATTAAAAGATTAAATTCAATATAAAATAACTCCTCCCCTGGCTCGAACACATGCATTATCATCGACCAGTACAAATTGGTGCCCATGGTTTACTCGGAATGGTCTGACGATATCATCAATAACAACTGCTTTGTACATGTCTGCTGTCATGTAGCCCCGATACGGGATCAAAGGCGTTCTAGCTCCAATCATAATGCCACCCCAAAAGGACACCGATTTTCCGCCTTGCTGAACTGTTCCAGTGGCAGTTCTTTATCTTTCACGGTCGCCTGGTCTTCTCCAGACACGGACACGTCGGTTATCTGGATGAGTGCTGATTCGGGATTCGTCAACGAAGAGACAGTTTTGCCAAATGTTTTCTTCCTCACCTTCTTCATTTTGCCGAAGTCTAGCCCACTGCAATCTTCGTTGTTGACGTTGCCGGGAATTGAGCGGAGCTCGCCAAGACGTCCGTGCTCGTAATCCAGCGTGGTGCAAGCAATTGCGAACGGTCTGCGTGCTAACTTCAAGCCCAGAGGCGGCCCTAACTTCTGCTTTTATTTTAGTGGCGTTGATTGTTGGCTGCCAGCAATCTAATATAGCGCTTTTGGGCAGCTGTCAAAACAGTTGGGCGACCGCTGCGGGGTCGGTCAGCTAAATTCCCCATTCCGTGGTATCTCTGCAACGTAGCCACGACACAGGATTGGGATATAGTAAGTCTGCGTGCTAGTACTCTCGTGGTGTATCCTTCTTCCCTCAAAGTTACTATTCTTGCTCGTAAAACCTCTGATAATCCTCTTGGCATTTTTTCAATCACAACTTTCCGCAAAAAATATATTGAATCAGTTATAATTGACTAAATCAGATTTCTGAATGAGCGTAAGCTAGGACTGAAAGCCTTTTAATATGAAAAAACAACTGAACGGTGTCATTGTTTTGTGTTCTAATTCTTTATTTTTAAATAAAGCATCTAAAAAGAAGAAAAAATCATAATATAATCTACACTACAAAAAAGATTTCAGTTTTTCAAAATGATCGCAAACTTTTTTTGATGTGTGTACCACCTATACATTTTTAAACCTATGCACACAAAGACCTACACACATTATAGTAGTTGACTAGAAATAATTAACTACGTACGAAGTTGAAATGTTTTCAAGCATAAGATTTGGTGTCAAGTTGTTACCGAGAGGAGCGCCAGCGATTGCGCTCTTATGAAACGAAATTCAGTACAATGCCTAGTACTAAATTCAATGAGTGCGAAAGAGAAACATTGGAACGGCCCGGTACGTGAAACAAAAGATTTCATATGAGAAATGAGCCTAATCTGGAGCGCCGCTCATGCGCTACGTTGCCAAATGGGGCGAGGTGACAATGCGGTGCACGGAAAGTGCAGCTAATTTTGAGCTGTTGCCGATTTTATGTAAACAAACAAACGCGTCCCACCAATCTAATCAAGTAATCACATCAAGTCAGTCGATCACTTTTCGCGCGAATATCTACGACAGTTTTGTGTTATTCCGCCATTTAAATTAGCTTCTGTGCGTTATTTGTACTGAAAATGGAACAATACAATGTGTGTTATATTAAAAACTGTAAAAAGACTTTAGAAAAGCGTCTTGACCTAAAATCAAAGGGGCCACCACGGCCTGAACTCGCCCTGACACAAAAATGTGCTTCAAAAACTAAAACTTTTACGCATGTGTTTAAACCCGAACAAGTTGCCCAACTAGCAAGTATTTTCAATCTTTTTGTGTACACCCATAAAATTAAGTCACGAGCCGCCTCTGCCCTGCGCTATGGCAACCAGGCAAGGACATCACAAACAAGGAAAAATACCCAAACTGAGACCATTTGAACATATGCATGCTCGGCGGCCCTCAGTTGGAATGGAACCCATGACATCCAGCATGCTAATCAGAGACCAATCACAGATTTCAATCGTGTGGTCACTTCAATCGTGTGGTCGTAAGCACACACACATACTTTTTAATGTAATCTGAAGCAGCCTTGTATATCTGAAATTTTCAGTGTAGAATAGTCTAAACCGAATAGTAGTTATCACAGCCGTCCGGTCCGCGAAAGATCACAAGTCGTTACCGGAATCTAGACCACGCCCGTCCACCTCATTATCCCTCAGTATCGGACGAGTATCCATAGCCCTTGAGTGGGCCTCGTTATATTGACAGATGCCGTCGTTTGTCTATGGACGTCGACTACGCAATCTGCGAAGGGGCCGCACACGTTTTCCTGTTAAGGGAATTTTCAAAAGAAAGAGAAATCGGGTATTATTTAAGCAGTGATCGAAATTAACTTAATTAATCATCACCGTTATAGTATCCACGTCTGATTACCATGCCGCGGGTTTGATTCCCACTGGGGGCCGCGTGCATTCGAATAAATGGCTTCAGTCTGAGTGTATTTCCATGTTTGTGAGGTCCTTGCCTGGTGACCATAGAAAAGGGTATTCTGGTTTGATACTAGGACAAGTGTTTGTGTTGTTTGGAATTTTTTTTTTAGTTGACACTAAACTAAGATAAATTGACTCTCCATAAAATAAGTTAACACAAAAAACATAAAGCGTTTCCAAAATAATTCTTACCGCAAAAGACAAGTCCTTACTAATTAAGTTTCTCAAAATGGATAAATCCTTTTTAAAATACGTAAATACTCAGACGAATGAAAGAATGTTGACACAACTCTGTATTTGATTTTTTGTCTTCTAATTGTGTCTTGGCACTAACCTCCCCAGTTCTGACGTTGAAAACAACAGCCGAATAACAGAAAATGTCATGACTGAGGAGTTTAATTTTTTGACTAATATTTTTTTTTTTTTTGTATTAGGTGTAAAATTTGTATTTTTGGTAACCATTTAACGAAAACAAGCAAAAAAAAAGAGTTGTGGGTGGCAAAAATAACCCACCTTACCCCGTTACGGCTCGAATAGAACCAAATGAGTAGCATTACCGGTGATATGTCTAGAAAGCTTCTAATAACTAACTATCAGACTAAGACTAATCGCCAAGCGATTTGCCGCATACGTAGCCATGATATCCAGTGACGTCACACGCAGTAAGCGCACGTTTCATCATAGGCTTCATCATCACTTATCATTTGATAAGATAGAGGCTAAATGCGAGCCTGCCAAGGAAAAATCCATGATTAAAGCCATTGTTTCTGCGACTCGCGTAAAAAGGAACTTTTTTATCCCTACAATATAAAAGCACAAAGTATGACCTAACGGCAGACTTTAGCTGCAGTTCAAGCTGTAGAGAGCCACTGTAAAGTAAATTCAATTCAAAAATTATTTATTGCACAGAAAGGTTTTTGTACAAAGGTGAGAATCATACTAATAAGTATTATCTTCAGCTAACCTTAGGTTATGTGGATGAAGATGGTTACGGCGTTTTTTTTTTGTTTCAAGAAAATTCACTTAATTTAGCGTACATTGTTCTTGCCACAAACCCTTAGTTCATAAGTGTTCTATTACCATTCTATAGGTGCGTAATTTTTTGTTTTCTTAAAATGCATAAATAATTATTTTTAGGATTAGCAACACGTGGAATATAACTATGGTTAGTCCCCCCCGACAACATTGGATATTATCCTAGAAGTTCTGTTTTTTTTCTCGAAAACCGATTATTATGAGGGCCTGGGTTGAATATTTTGATAGAATTAATTTTCAAAGCGGAAAAAAATAATCTGAGTTTACGAAACCGGAAGTATGTCATGCATGGAAGTAAGTCATCAAAACAAACAAAACTAAAAATAATCTTAAGTTGTGCAAACTCGAAAGAAGTTTAGTTTTTTTTACAGAGCACCGAGATGTCAACATCTTGGTATTTTTACACAAAAGATATTAAACCTTCTTTTATTCACCTTTGCAGCGAACGCTAGAAGGTCGAGTGAAAGTCATACACACTCATTCACAAAAATACAAGAAATCAGTGAATATTATTAATTTATGATTGTACTATTATTTACTGAGCTTGTACCTTTCAAATACCATATCATTGGAAACTATGGTAAATATTTAGGACAATTCCCATTGCATGGTCACCGTAACTTATTTTTCGATGCAAAGTATAAATCATCACGGAGCCGATCGCGCACGTTTCGTTTGCGCTCATTTGTTACGCCCCAGTGTTTCGTTTTAACGGTATTTTCCCACATGATCATGTAGTACTGGATACTTCAAAAAGGTCCGGTGAAACTGAAGGGGGTTGTTCTAATCATGCAAACAAAAAGTTGTTTGGCTTACATGTTTATCGATATTTCGGAGTTACTTACTCTCATTATAAAAGTATTATGAGAGTAAGTAACTCCGAAATATCGATAAAAATGTAAGCCATACTACGTTTCGATATTTGGTCTAGAATGTGTGAAACAGTTCATATTTTTCGATATTTCGGAGTTGCTCTCATAGAAAAGTTGTTAGTGTGAGACTAAAATAAACCCCCTACGTTTTATAATAATTGTCTACCAGTATTTACTTAATTGATGAAATTCAAGCAATTCAAGCTATTTTATGAAACAATATTAAATAAGCCTATATTCAATATTGTAAAAGATAAAATATTTATTGTCTGTACCTGTATTTTCTCCAAATAAATGAATAAAATTAAATTACTATTAAATTTAATACATCATTTCTGTTTCTGCCATTTAATATTTAATGCTAAGTAGAGACTATTTTAACTATCACCCCGTATCGTCATTGTGCTCAAAATAAAGATAGTTATAATATGATTATGGTATCCTCTTTTTATTTATAAAATATCTGGACTATTGCACGGTTGAAAGATGCATCGAATAAACTTTCGTAAGAATTGAGATTCACACCATTGACGTAAAAAAGCCTTACTACTTTTTTACTATTAATAAATAAACCGTGTCAAGTTTCAAAATGGTATGAAACAAAAAATACAATAGAGAATTTCAAACACGCTGCATTAACAAGGAAACACTAGTTGATTCACTGTTGATTTAAAAAACTCAAAATCATACCGTGATTTCGTCTTTTGGATTCCTATGACAAATGATTCCTAAGGAAATCTGGCTGACGTAACTGAAAATGGTGAGTAGGGAATGTGCCCGCCAGTTCATGCCTGTCTTTATGGGTCAGACCCAATGGGTCTGTAGGGAATAGCCCATTTCATTTCGTTTTTATTTATCGCCCTGTTTGCGCGAGCACCTTTCGCTATTTCGGAGCGTTTTGTTCCACGGTGACATGTTGTCTTGATTAGTTTATCTGCGAGTTCTCAAAATGTTTGTGTATACTGAAAACGCTATTATTCTTTTATCGAATAAGACCCGCCTGTATTGGCTTAAAGTCTTGGACAATCGCTATTTTACAATTTTATCAATTAATTAATTACTCTAACTTGGTAGTGAACTGCCGAATTAATGAGCTAGATTATGTAGTAGGTAATGAATGTAACTATTGCTTTCCCCTTTACTCAGCGGCGTATTCATGAATATGCGAAACGTATGACTTATGGACATCTGATGAGTCAAAGGGTCAAACTTGATAAAAATTTATCTTATAAATTGAAAATTAAAAATAAGAAACTTTTTATTCTTATCAAATCTAAGTAATATACACTAAAGATTCCGAGGTCTTAGATCTTGTTCTTGGCCTTAATTAGATTTATTGATGAAGAGATCTGAATTATAGACAAGTTGCTAGATTAGTTCTGATATTACAAACCTTCCTCTCAATTACTTCAGCGAATGTGAGGTCTCTCGAGTTGTGTACAGTTGAATTCATTTCCGTTTGGCGCCGGATTATGAATAGCGTCACTCCATTTCCTGACGTGGATGTCATAGAAGGCGACTAAGGAAATAAATTACCACGAGACGGGCAGCAGCGTCAACAGCAAAAAAATCACGTTTGTTGTATGGGATCCTCCCTTAAATAATAATTTTATTTAGTTTTTAGTATTTGTTGTTATAAACAGAAAAAAATGTGTGAAAATTTCAACTCTCTAGCTATCACGTATCTTGAGATACAGCCTGGTGACATATAGACGGACGGACGGACAAACGGACAGACAGACAGCGAAGTCTTAGTAATAGGGTCCCGTTTTTACCCTTTGGGTACGAAACCCTAAAAACCATATCTTTTTTACAGATCGGTTTTGCAAAAAGTGTCAAACCAATCTCTCAATTATATTAGTAGGGATTTTAATGACACATGGCTAGGAACCTAAAGCAAAAAACCCAAGACTAGATAGTATTAACACCAAAAATTGCTGTTTTTCAGCCTACATTCTATCCAGTTTGTGGTCCGTAATTCTAGATTCACGGTCGTAGGTCTTAAAAATCACTGTTAACATAATTTGAGAACTTGGTTTGTCTTTTTTTGCAAAAAACATCTGTAAAATAAGATATGACTTTTTTTCAATGGTACTGCTAGTGTTGATGCATGGAGCCCCTTAACCATTTCTCATTACATGTGTTTTTTTAGATATGATTGATTGCCAATCAGCGGTGGCACGCGTGGTAATTAAGCCCATACTCTCTCTCTCTCTGAGAGAAGGCCTGTGCCCTACAGTGGGACGTATGTAGGCTGCATCTTCATCATGATTGTTTTTTCAATGGTGGCGTTTGTGTCACTGCATGAAACCACGTACCAATTATTAACCATTCTCTTTGCCAATAAAACGCAGATAATGTAACGAGACTACCATGTGAGATATTAATTACACCGCACTCAAACTGTTATTGACGTCCAACTCCTTTATGCTCCGGATAATCTCTGAAGATGTATCTTTGGCGAGCCAAAAGAAGTAGCTATAAAGGAATCGCCCAAAAGATGTTCAAAAAATATATACCTGTACAAAAAATATGAGTTTCGAAGCGCAGTGACATTTAGTTTACCGGTGCGGCTCTCCAATATTGAAAGAAAGAATAATTATTTGTTGCCATGCAAGGTTTGTAGTATTACCTATGGATCCTTCAAAATGTCAACTAACTAACCCTAAAAATATTACACTATAAATGAGTAGATTTTGGTTGCTACAACTACAATAATTATTGGTCACGGTGGCGGATACTCGCTCGATGCGGGCGGCACAAGACCGGGAAGCTTGGAAAACCGTGAGAGAGGCCCATGTCCTGCAGTGGGCGTCAAATGATGATGATGATCAGGAATTGTTTTTAGAGTTTCGTACCCGAAGGGTGCCAAACGGGACCCTATTACTAAGACTTCACTGTCCGTCTGTCTGTCTATCTGTATGTACGTTTGTCTGTCTGTCTGTTTGTCTGTCACCAGGCTGTATCTCATGAACCGTGATAGCTAAGCAGTTGATTTTTTTAAAAATGATGTATTTTTGTTGACTCTATAACAAAAAATACTAAAAAAAGAATAAAATTAATATTTAAGGGGGGCTCCCATACAACAAATGTATTTTTTGCCGTTTTTGCTCGATATTAATAATGGCAAAACGTAGACGCCTGAAATATACACAGAACATTTAATTGTATATTCGCTTCAAAAATAAATTATTAAAATAAAATAAATATTTAAGGGGGGGGGGGGGGGGGCTCCGATACAACAAACGTGATTTTTTGCTATATTTTCTCGATCTTTGTGTCTAATGTTGTATAGATAATGCTACGGAACCCTTCGTGCGCGAGTCAAACTTGCACTTGGCCGGTTTTTTTATATCATAATCTTTTAGTACGATAAAAGTAGTAAAATTCGCAATCTGTGGTTTTATATTTTTCTTGTAGAAGATGTTATCCAAATGCATGCATTTAGAACCTTCTGTCGTGACATACCGATACACCCTAATATCGCAACGTTAACTATAAGGTCCAATGGACCGTATCTCCATACTAAGGGTTGGTATATTCTATGGCCAAAGGTTACTTACCAATCCATCCATATCAAACTTCAATCATGCACGAAAAGGAGATGGGCGTTCTTAGAAAATATGTCAGGCCTGTCAACACAAGATAAACGAAATTAAAATTTCGAATACTTCATATTTTGTAACTTCACCGATTGGCACTACGGGTAGGTAGGTACCATGGAGGTCAGTGCCCGTTGGTGACTTTAAAAAAATATTGAATTTGTTCTAAACTCGAATTAAAAGGACTTCTGGAAGGCTGCCAAACTCTATGGCCAAAGGTTACTTACCAATATCCATCCATATCAAACTTCAACCATGCACGGAAAGGAGATGGGCGTCTGCACTCTTAGGTTATCTGTATAATTTCCATTTTCATGTACAATAAAGTGTGCTCCACAGAATAAAAAACAAGATCTTGTTTTGTTCTGTGGTCTGCTCCACAGAACAGCAGTAGATTTTACAACAAGTGCACAGAACGAACCATTTTTATCAGAGACTTTTAGCAGCCCGAGCAGAAAGCGAGGGTTGATAAGTAATTTTATGTCGAGGATAAAAATGGTTTTGTGGACGAGTTATAAACTTTGCTTTTCACTTCGATTGCGAGGAAATAAAACAGTACTCGCAGTACAATTTCGCAAATTGAAGAAATTAGTAAACGCACGAAAAAACAAGAGCTGTTTCCCGCCGCTTTATTTTTTTTTTAATCTTACGACATTGATATTAGGCTTGGGCTGTAGACCTATTATACAGCCTACTATTAAATTAATTTTGTAATAATAATTTTCTTAAATTAATTAAATAACCTACCGTACTTGAATTTAAATTTTAATATCTTTTATGTCTTAAAAACACATAAGGCAAATAAATTAAAGTAAATATTACAAAATAACAAATTCTATCTATGAACTTCTTATTGTGTTTGGCTGTATGGCTCATTTTCTTTGCCTTAATACAGATACATTTATGAGTAAATACGTTAATGCATTTGTGCACAAAATTCGATTTTATGCAGCCTATATCCTGCACAAATAAGCACTTTCAGAGCATGAGAAGTAAAAAAAAAAGTTTTCTCTATCTATCTATCTAAAATAACGTATTTCGAGTCGCCAGTCATGCTTCACTACCGAAAAATATATAGTAAGAAAAAAAAAAACATTTCAGCTTTGAAAGAATAGTGTCTAGCTAAGCTGACGTCCCTATTGGGTAAGCTTAAAGCAACTTATTTTCGAGGTAAAGAAATATTGTTAGTTGGAAAGTTTCAAATGACTTATCGGCTTGACCTCTGAAGAGACAATTTGTTGTAGCCATGCGTTATAATAGAGAAGGTAGACTGACCGGGACCTTGGAAGTGGCTAGAAAATGTTAAATACTTATAAGTACACGACAATACACGAAAATATTGCAAGTTGAGAGCGGTGGCAGCCTAGTGGGTAGAACATTGGACTCGGAAGCGAGAGACCCAGGTTCGATTCCCAGTGCGGGCATGTACCTATGACTTTGTTTACTAAGTTATGTACATTTGTGAAGTTACAGCAGCAGTACCACTCGTTAACTGTGAAGGAAAACATCGTGAGGAAACCTGAGTGTCTGAGCTATTCACCTACCTCAGCGCTTGAGATCGCCAATCCGCAGTGGGCACGCGTGGTGATTAAGCCCATACTCTCTCCCTGAGAGAAGGCCTGTGCCCTACAGTGGGACGTATATGGGCTTCTTATTGCAAGTTGAAGTGCTTGTTTTAGGCAATGAAGGGCTCAAAACATAAAAAAATCGAGAACTTCTATTCGAGTATTTTTCAGTACTAAGAGTAGCGACACACCAGCGTAACGTACGACGTTGAACGTTCAGTTGAATACGCTCGCATGTCTTTTTAAAATCCCCTATGACACATCAGACGAAAATACGTCGCGTTCGGCGTAGCGCCGAACCTTCCTTCGGGCGATTATGTCCGCTAATACGCATTCAATGTATTTTGCATAGCAAGCGACACATCACGCGACGCGTTACGCGTAGTTGAAGTACCGAAACCGACTAACGACGACGACACCACGTAACGTTCCGTCGCGTAGCGCGCTGAACAAGACGCAGCGTTCTGAGCGTTTGGTTTGTCATACCAACGGAACGTTACGACTGCAAGTTCAGCCGCCGAACGTTCGGCGCGGTACGTTCCGCAGGTGTGTCGCTACACTTAAAAATATAAATAATGACTATGCGCCTTGAAAGCACTTAGAAAAAAATAGTATTGATACGCATTTATGTTAGAAAAAAATCAACTGTCAAATCTCTTATGTTTAGCTACCAAAACAGAGGTCGTGGGTTCGATTCCCACTGAAGGCCACCGTACATTTGTACAAATGGCCTTAGTCTGGGTGTTCTTCCATGTTTTTTATGTCTTTGCCTCGTTACCATAGCACATTGTATCCTAGTTTGGGACCAGGACAAGTGATTGTGTTGTGTGGAAGTTATTATTATATAATTGTTTACTACTTAGACATAAGAAACCGTTTGTAATTCTTTCTCCTGGTTGTGTAATAAAGTGTGGTGGAAACGCTGCAATATCTACAACCTATTATGCTGAGTGGCCTATCTGATTCTCCCCAACGCATTGGCGATAATTGCTGCTAATTGGTCATGAACTTGGATAAAACGGAGGTTATGTTCAATGAACACGTAAATCCGGAGCCAATTGCAGTTCAAGGCAGTATTCTCAAAGTTGTTAAGGAGTATGTTTACCACGGGCAAACCATGCAATTAGATGAAAACAACTTCGACAAAGAGTCCAATAGAAGAATACAGCTGGGCGGGGCAGCGTATGGGAAACTACGTCGAGTCTTCACATCGCCAATCCCACAGAATCTCAAGACGAAAGGGTTCAATCAGTGCGTCGTATCCGTCATGACATACGGTGCCGAAACGTGGACACTCACGTTGGGGCTGGTCCACACATATAAAGTAGCTCAGCGTGCTATGGAAAGGGTTATGCTCGGGGTTTCTCTGAAAGAGATCGAATTCGAAACGAGGTGATCCGACAGAGAACCAAAGTCACCGACATACCCCACCGAATTAGCATGCTGAAGTGGCAGTGGGCCGGCCATATCATCTGAAGAACTGGTAACCGATGGGGTAGACGAGTTCTTGAGTGGAGACCGCGGATCAGTAAACGTAGTGTAGGACATCCTCAGACTCGGTGGAGCGATGATCTCCACAGGGCGGCTGGCAAGAGCTGGATGAGATTAGCCAAGGACCGTGCTTAGTGGCGTGCAATAGGAGAGGCCTATGATGATGACCAGAAGGATGCCAAACGGGACCCTATTACTAAGCCTTCACTATCCGTCTGTCTGTCTGTCACCGGGCTATATTTCATGAACCATGATAGCTAGGCAGTTCAAATTTTCACAGATGATGTATTTATATTGCCATCATAAAAACAAATACTAAAAAAAAATAAAAAAAAATTAAGGAGGGCTACCATACAACAAACGTTGTCGAGAGACAGCGCTCGCCATCTAGCGGCCATCTATGTAACCTTCACGGCGCCAATGTCATGTAGTTAAATGTCAATGTTAAACACTTCTTGTTGATTGGTTTCTATAGACGGCGCTGTTCTCTTTGATCTTTGTCTAATGTTGTATAGATAATTGTACGGAACACTTTGTGCCCGAGTCCGACGCACACATGGCCGGATTTTCTTTTCTTTTGAAGCATAGAGCCCTAACAAAAACGAAATTTTGCGCTGAAACCACTGACTGTCTTAATACGTGGAGCACTCGCGTCTCGTATTCGAATCTAATTAGAAGTTACGCTGTTTGTTTAATTGGTACCGCTCTTCGGCGAATGAAGCATCTGATCTGCATAATGGAACGTTTAACTAGTGATGTTACGCTGCATTGATACTGTCCACGAATAAAATTGAGGACATTTTCCGAGGTTGTGATTTATATGGCCAATGAGAAAAGTTGACGGGATGTGTGAGTGAAGTGAGGCGTATTTAACAGTAACTGTTATTTAGACAAAAATAACACTATGAGTATTATTATTCGTTATTAATAATATTATATAATACTTTACCCATCCTACGAAAAATAATGTAACTTTTGTCTATTGTTATTGTTTTTACATACTTAAGATAATAAACTCACGCCTGTATCCCAGAGGGGTAGGCAGAGACCGAAGACTGCCACTTGCTACGATGCTGACAGATCACTTTCGCTTCCTCCACATTCATTCATTGTTGCATGCACGCACGCCGGTTACGGGTACTTTTTATTTTGCCCTTTGCTATTGCTTAAATTCTAAAATAAATGCTTGCAGGGAAAGTCGAAACTGCATAATATAAAATGCATAATATGCTATTATAATATAACAGGTGCATGTACTAGAATAATACCTACATGTAATATATTAAGAAATAATTGTACGATACACTGTTTGTATTCCTCAATAAATAAATAAAATAAAATTACACTCATAAGGTATTTCTGGTTCCAACCTGTATTTAAACAGTTAAAAGCGAGATAGAGATCGACAAATTCTATTGCTTTTCTCCCTTACATGTATGAAAGGTAAATGCTAAATCGAGATAGACTAATTCTATGCATACTCATGATTTACGCGTGCGATGCCTCTTTGGTCTAGCGGTATCACGTCTGATTATCAGGCCGGAGGTTGTAGGTTCGACTCCCACTGAGGGCCGCCGTACATTTGTACAAATGGCCTCAGTCTGGGTGTATGTGATATCCTTGCCTGGTTACCACAGCACAGGGTATCCTAGTTTCATACCAGGACAAGTGATTGTGTTGTGTGGAAGTCATTTATTTATTATTAATTTTAATACCGGGAAAGGATTGTGGCGTTCTTACGGACAATTTACCATTTTGAGGTCATTATTGCGAGTCGAGCTAAATAATTTTGTTTAAAGCTTGCTCTAGAGTATTGCATTTGAGCTTAACGTACTATAAAATGAAAGCTAAATTTTGTAGGCTAACCAAAAATGGGCCTTAGTGTAGCGACACACCTGCGGAACGTACCGCGCCGAACGTTCGGCGGCTGAACTTGCAGTCGTAACGTTCCGTTGGTATGACAAACCAAACGCTCAGAACGCTGCGTCTTGTTCAGCGCGCTACACGACGGAACGTTACGTGGTGTCGTCGTCGTCAGTCGGTTTCGGTACAGGCTCTTCGCATGCCGCCGCGCGGCAAGAAGCACACCGAACGTTCAACTACGCGCGCCGAACATTCGGTCGCGTAACGCGTCGCATGATGTGTCGCTTGCTATGCAAAATACATTGAATGCGTATTAGCGGACATAATCGCCCGAAGGAAGGTTCGGCGCTACGCCGAACGCGACGTAATTTCGTCTGATGTGTCATAGGGGATTTGAAAAGTGAGCGTATTCAACCGAACGTTCAACGCCGTATGTTACGCTGGTGTGTCGCTACACTTAGACTAGTACCAAATATCGCCATCCGACATCGGATCATCATCATCATCAACCCATTATGTCCCCACCAAGGGGCACGGGTCTCTTCCCTGAGGAAGGTATAGGCCATACTCCACCACGGGGGCCAAGTCCGGATTGGTGGAGGCTTGTAGACTAGTGGCTCGTCTACTGTCAGAAGTTGTCAAGCCGCCCTAAGGCCTCTGACTTGGCTTAACGACTGCCATCTATCGACGGCAGCCGGCACCAACAGCTTAACGTGCCTTGCGAAGCACGGAACCGCTCGGAAAAATGCCACTAGCGTTAGGCATAGACGGCAACCCATCCATGCACTGAACGCGCCCTGTGTTGCTTAACCTTCGTGATCGTTTAAGATCACTCAGGCAGCCGGGGCTACGAGCGATTAGGCCAGGGGAACAATTATAAGCACTAAATCCTGTTGGAATCCTGACGTTGCAGATGCAATTAATATGGAAATTGACATACGATTGGAAAGACAAATTGCTCAGGATTTGGTGCGCGTAATATAGGAGGAGGGCAGTAGCGGAGTGGACCGGACGGCGACCATTAGGTAGACCATCAGTCCGATGGTCAGATGATGTGGTAAGGTTGGCAGAGGGCCGGTAAATGTGAACAGAGAAAGACGGCGAAAGATGACCAGCGGTGGGAGATGATGATGATGATGAACCGAAAATAGCACATCACTGCAATGTCCCCAAAAATTAAAACAGTGCAGGTTAATGCATTGAATTTGGGCCTTAATTATCTGGTCCGTTTGCAACCAGAACACCGGTTTTGTGCCCCGCAGCCCCTATTCATTGCTATCCGAAGTTTTAATAAGATCAGCTAAGCTGGCAAAGCTGCCGCCGTAAAATGTGGTTTCCGCATTGTTTTCGTAACTACACAAATTAGAACGTACTCGGTGTACTGTATGCTTAAGTTTTAATGAGTGTGCTGGTTTAAAATAACCCACTTTTTGCAGCAACGTTCTTTAGTACATTATTTGCGATCTCCGGATTTTTTGAAAAACAATCTTTGTTGATATGAATTTAAGATTCAAGTTTGTTGATCGATTTACAGCTCATCCCTTCATTATACTGTTTATGCCGAAACGTAAATTTGTGGTTTCGGGCAAAAAAATGCGAATGCCATCGCTGTTACGAAAGGAGAGAATGATAATGGTCACTGTGGCAAATTTTAGATGACCTCATCCAAGTGGCAGGAAGACGCACGAGGATGCAAGCCGCTTCCAACCGGTCTTTTTGGAAATCCATGAAGGAGGCATATGTCCAGCAGTGGACTCCTTGTGGCTGAATGATTATGATGACTATGGTAAATTTCAATCGGTGCTTGAAAGCCTGGTCATTAACGACCTTATTTGTAAAAACACGATTATATTATTTTTGTTGCACTAACCCGTGCTGAGTACAATGCTTGCACTTGCCGATTAGCTCAGTTGGGAGAGCGCTGGCACGGTTAGCCAGAGGTCGCGGGTTCAAGTCCCGGCACGGGTGGAATTTTTAGCTTCCTTCCTCTAAAACCAATCTAAAACTCTATTTAATCTGTGGCTACATCTTTTCCTTGTAAAATCTCCATCACATTTTACAAGGAAAAGATGTAGCCACAGATTTAATCGGCGTTAATTAATTAATTATACTTTATTGCACACGAGATATTTAACAGGACTGGGCGTTTTCGAATAAATAAAATCGTGCGACTTTTAAAAAAAGGTACCCATAAAATAAATAGGTAGATATACCCATAAAACTGTGGTAGTAGAACACCGTCAGCCTTACATTCGGGTGATCGTGGGTAACAATGACTTTGTTTTCTAAGTTACGTACATTGTGAAGTTATAGCACGGGGAAGGAAAACATCGTGAGAAAACCTGAGTGTCTGAGGTGTTCAAATACTGCAGCGCTTAAAATTGCCAATCTGCGATGGGCACGCGTGGTAATTAAGGCCACATTCCTTATCTTTTAGAGGAGGCCTGTGCTCTGCAGTGTGACGTATAGGGGCTACAGGAAAAGTTCCCAAAAAGGCATTATTTATGTAATACGCTACGTAGGTACCCACTTTTTTGTTCCGAATGGGGTTTGTAGCCTTTCACTTTTTTCTTTTGCCTTCATAATTTTTTGTGTCACCTAAAAAATAATCCGCTGTTTAGGCTCTTGGGGCAGAACTGGCTTAAGCTATTACGAAAGCTTAGTTCCGTAGGTTTAACGTTTATGGTTACCATGGTTATGGTTACATGGTTACCTCTGTGATGCACTGTTCCTGAAAGGCGTAAAGTACTTTACCATTGTAAAGAAGGTACTTTACTATAGGAATATACCGTACATATACGTACCGAACATATTACTGTACATACCGTACATATTTTTTATATGTACGGTATGCACACATAAAAACAAACATTTAGAAAACACAAAATGTACATAATGAAATAGAAATCTCTTCTAGCAAACCAGCCAACAGAGAAGGTACTTTTGTTCAATCACTTTTGATTATTTTTATTCAAACATTCCAGTGGGTGGCCTCAGTCTGGGTGTATTTTCATGGTTTTGACAGTGATTGTGTTGTGTAAAAGTTATTATTATTTTATGGTATGGTATGGTATTAAAACATATAGATGAAAATGGGCTTTGATTTATGCAAATCCTTATATAGTCTTTTCACAATGTTACCCCACAATTAATCTTTACCGAAGATGACTGGTTATGAATCTAGACATGACGACATTAAAACAAAATTAACATTTTTAAACTCCTTTAAGAATATTGTAGCCGGTAGCATTCCCAAATTTAAATCAGCACCCTGGAATAGAATTAAGCGCAATTCCGAACGGAACCCCAGCAGGGTTAAGCCATCTAGCGCAGGTGGCGTACGGGTACCTAAAAGCGGGACTAATAAGGAAATAATTATGAGTTAAGGCCCCCTACCTCCGCGTTTTGGGGGCACTTATTAAAAAAAGGCTCTTATAAACTGTTTTTGGATATAACAGATGCGAGCGCATTTATGAGAAGCTTTTAACTGAGTTGCTTAGCAACCAAATGTTTGTGCTCGAAGTGTCCTAGATTGTGGCAGCAAAAACTGGTTATTAAGTATATAACTAGTTTTTGCCCGCAAATTTCTTCACAGGGACATTTGGTTTTATAGTTATATAACTCTAGATACCGACATGGGCATTATCTTAAAAGAAAATGCAATAATTTTTTTTGAGAAAATAGAAGTTGGGCGGAATATTTCGATTAGACCGAATCTTTAGAGCGAAAAAAAAGTACCTGACATCGAAACAGGAATTACGTCATACATGGCAGTACCTATGTCACCAATTGAGATCCTACGAGCTCGTGGGCAGTGACACTAATTTGGTGACACTGGAAACGAACCATCATCGGGTGCGTAATTAGAGGGCCGCCATTTTGACATGCTGCAATAAACAACGGCGAACGCATTACAAAAGCCTCGCATAGCTAGCGATAAGTTATCATCGGCACAAAGGAGTACTATGACACACAATACAATTAGAAACCTACAGATTAACAACAAGATCGGTTCACACTAACCCAATAGCGGGAATAAGCACAGCCTGAGTATTATAATTGTAAAGACTACATTAGGATAGTCAATCGACCGTTCCGTGCGGTCATAGGGAAATTATGATCACAGCAGAGAGAGGCGCGCACACGCAGCTCACTAAGAGGTCCGTAGCCGAATGACTCGACGTCTCGCCGCGAGACCGTTGGTTATTATCGGTTGCCAGGCCAGTTTTGAGAACAAGATGTAGACACAGTCGATAAATATAGTTTATCGATACTTGCAATGAACTTATCGATAGTTCGGTAAGGTTAAGGGGTTTTGCCATAATTGCCACGCTTGGCAATCGGGTTGGCGATCGCAGTATGCTTTTAGAATCTCAGGAAGATGCTGCTGCCCATCTCCTGGTAATTCAATTCAATTCAATTCAAATTCAATTCAAATATTTTTATTCATTGTAAAAACAGAATGTTAACTTAATGAACGTCAAAGTTGTTAGTTTCACAATTAATGGATTATGTGGAGAAGAAACTAACAAAGAAACTCCACATTTATTCTTTTCAAAACACGTTTTAACTTAATTAACAGAGTTTCAACTTAAAATATTAGTCATTAATGTGTTGAACACTAGTCACAATCGTCCTTTAAATAATATTAATCTACTGTTTAATGCCAAACATCTTTGTCTTCTAAATAATCCTTGATGTTATAGTAAGCCTTTTTGCACAGAATGTGCTTAACACATTTTTTAAATCGCGTTGGAGGTAACTCTAATATATCTTGAGGAATTTTGTTGTAGAACCTTATACAGTGCCCCATAAAGGATGTGTTAACTTTTGCAAGTCTAAATAGTGGAAATGACAATTTATGTTTATTTCTAGTATTAACATTATGGTGGCCACCAACATTTTCGAAGTCTTTGATATTTTTTCTAACGTACATAATATTTTCATAAACTTATTGACATGCAACTGTTAAGATGTTGGTTTCTTTGAAGAAATCTCTTAGCGAATCCCTACTACCTAACTTGTAAATAAATCGGATGGCTCTCTTCTGCAATATGAAGATAGTCTCAATGTCTGCTGCCCGGCCCCATAGTAGTATACCGTAGGACATAATACTATGGAAGTAACTAAAATAAACAAGCCTATCAGTTGCAACGTCAGTGAGTTCCCTAATTCTTTTCACTGCATATGCTGCAGAGCTAAGTCTGTGTGCTAATTTTACAATATGTGGACCCCATTGTAGTTTTGCATCGATTGTGATGCCCAGAAAATTGATTTCCTTAGTCGCCTTCTACGACATCCACGGAAGGAAATGGAGTGACGCTATTCTTTATCCGGCGCCACACGGAATTATTATTATATTATTAATAACGAGCAAGAAACGGCAAAAAACCACGTTTATTGTATGGGAGCCCCCTTCAAATATTTATTTTATTCTGTTTTTAGTATGTGTTGTTTAGAGCCTGACAGCTATCTCCCAAATCTATTGTCATAGCAGCAACAGAAATACGTCATCTGTCAAATTTTCAACTGTCTAACTATCACGGTTCATGAGATACAGCCTGGTGACAGTCGGACGGACGGACGGACAGCGAAGTCTTACTATTAGGGTTCCTTACCCTTAACCCTAAAACGGAACCCTAAACACAAACGGTACATTTGTATTTTGACTATTCGGTAAGTATATTTTAAGCAGATATGTCCCACGTTCTAGTTTCTCAGTTCCAATGGTCCGGAACTAGGTTTACCTAATAATCCTTTGAAAATAATAAAATGCAACGATTCAATATCCAAACCACAAAAACGCTAATACTACAAAAGCTTTCATTCAAAGAATCATAAAAAGAGAGAGAACATAATGGAGCTACAGAAATGGACCGATTACTTATAGGAAAATAAACATCAGCATTTTCCTCCGTAAATCCTCGAAAGCGTTAGGGGTTTTCTCGAGCGAATTAATATATTTCCGTGTTGATATTCTTAAGTAAACAAGTATAATGTTTTGCAAAGTAAGTAAAAGGGTTTTCGATTATTTAGACCAGCTTTTAACAGAAGTCACCCCTAACCTACAACTGAAACTTTCTTGAACATTTTATAAATGCGGGCAGTTGTTCGCATGTTAAGTAACCGCTAGTGCCCTTTGGTTTGTTATACTAGTCATCAATACAAAAAACTGTTTACGGGATGAAGTGGGAGGACTGAAATCACAAAAAAATCTCAGCTGTTCCTTACTTTAATTCAATTCAATTCAATGTTCTAGACTTCAATAAATTCCGTAACGAATTTTCTCGTCTGCATAATATGTTATGTATTCTTGAGTTAACGTGCTTAAGCTGTAATCTCAGAACACAAAAAGAAGGAGAAGTGCCATATGGGCGTGGCACTGTCGACCAACGTTAGCCCGGTTGGGCTAACCTCGGCGAAACTTTTAAATATGGCCGTCAATCGCCTCGCGCCCGCTATCGCCGTAACATATGTGAAAAATGCCTGATTACCTACAGAAATCGCAGTGATACATGCTATTCAAATAACAGTGCAGTGTTTTTTCACCGGTAAGCCTATTTTACTCACTATATCCATCTTTAAACTACGAAAAATCATAATTATAATAATTTTCCTGTGCAATATGCATTCCAGTACTAAGAACATAAATGAGACGTATTTATATCGTTGGGTTTACTCCACTGCTGTTTTTATGTAGAATTTTCGTGGAGGTTTTCTAACACGAAAAAGCAAGCCCGCAATGGACCGTCTCGCGAAACTGACTATTGTTCTATGCGATGAATTGCGATGTTTCGTGGTACGGCCGCATGTATTTGCCGTGAACTGTCAAAGTCACCAGTAGGTGTCAGCGGGAGTCATAGTGATGGGGTAGTTGCTTTCTTTCCAGACTGATTAAGTATCGATACTTCGTCGCATTTACACTCGTTCGTCCAGACTTCCAAAATTACTAGAACCAATTATATTGTACGACTAGGTAGCTATTGTCCGCGACTCCGTCCGCGTGGACTTCAGTTGCTAAGGAAGCTTCTACTTTAGTGGCAGATTTTGTCGTAATATAAACAGGCTTAGTTTTCACCACGTATTTCAAAAAGTTTTTAATAAAGATTTAATTTCAGGTTTCCCAAAGACCCTAATAGGAAGGATAAATGGATTGAAACTACAGGGAGATTGCTTAACTGGCTTCCTCTCAAATCAAATACCGGTTGCTCCATCCATTTTACGGAGAAATATTTCCAGATGCTAAAGAGTGGAAAAAATATTAACGTGGGCAGGTCCTGCTTTGAAAATACCAGTAATAAGGAGTTCCATAAATTTTGAGGTACCAATATACCTAAAATCACGGCATAATTATATTTTACATGGTGTGGAATATTCGATTGTTACTTTATTCTGATTCTCTATTTCAGGTGACAATGGACGCAACGACGCATAACTCTGCAAAAGAAATTCTAAAGAAACAAGTCAGGTGATGTGGTTATGGTACTAAATATTCTTATAATCTTTTATGAGCCTAATCTTATAAATGAAATTCGATTAATTTAAAATAAAGTAAATGAAGTGTTTTCAATAATTTTATAATATATTTACTATTTTAGATCCGTATTAGAAAGTTTCGGATATTGTTACTGTTGAAACATGCGTTCCTGAAGAAATAACAGGTGACCAGGTAATGTTTTTAATAATTTCATAATTTATTTACTATTTTAGATCCCTTTGGAAGTAACGGATATTTTTTTGTCGAAAAATGCTGCGAATGTCAAAGACCCCTGTAAATAATTCTCAGACATAGAGGAATGTCCATTCGATTGAACACATAATTTATCGGTCATATAGCGCCGCCACAGACTAGAAAATCGAAAAATCATATGAACAAAGTTGAAAATATAACATCGAGTTTTCAAAAGTCGTAAACCAAAGTTGTTGTAAATGACTTACTTTAATTGACGTGTTTCAGGTATTGTGTTAACTTAAAAATGGCCCTGTATAAATATAAAAATATTAGATTTTTTACAAATGCATACTTTTTGTATTTTAGATACAGCAACGAGTTGCCGAAGGCCCAGAAACTGGTAGATTTATGTCGATTGAAGAAAAACCTCGAAAAAAGAAATCACGCAAAACATTGAACAATGTCAACAAGTGACAAGTTCTAAATAAATATTTACCTTTTAAGGGAACAGTAAAATATTCTTTGCAGGATCTCAGTCGAATGATGATGTTATCTTTTTAATGTAATTGTGTTTCGAAAGTTTCTTTAAGTTTGTTTCACAAGTTTCTTTTGGCCAGTTTCTGAATTGAGAATTTCGCTAAGTAAATGGTTAACTGTAGTGCTGTCCACAGAGTACTTTTTATAGTGCTGTCTCTTCGAATTTTTCGCAAAAGAGCGTGACAGAACGTTACTTATGTTTTTACTTAGTGAAATTCTCAGTTCAGAAACCGGCCCTTTGAGTTCTTACTACCTAATGTATTTTTCACAAGTTAATAAAAATATTATTTATGTGATATTATTGAGAATGTTTTTTATGTACCCATCACAGTTGTCACCCACCAAGGCAATGAAAATTTTAATCCAAACTCAGAAACATCTACAGTCACTGCTCATTAATTCACGAGTTAAAATAAGTAGTTCTAGATTTTTTAAGGTGTGCGCTATACAAAAACGCGCATAAGGTGAAGGCAAGGCGCAGGCATCTTGCCGCTTCAAACAAAAATTACGCAGGCGATATGTTTTGAATTATATTCAAGCGGCGCGGCACAGCCGACGTCGTTTCGTCGCCTATGTAGGTTTTGCATACCTACATTTTGTAGCAATCTAAACTTTGTCATTTAGAATATTTGCATGATTAGAATTTACGATGAAACGGAATTCACGAATTATACGATAGGTAGGTATGAACAAAACTGACATATTTAGGAATTAACACATTGGTAGGCAAAGCCTGTAAAATAAAAGCTTAGACAGCCTTTTGCAAAGGATTACTACAACGAAATAAAGTAGTTACAGACTACGCGACGTAGAGAAATAATTAGTTACTATTTAGGTATAGATGGCAAAAAAAAATCGACATAATGTACAAAAAAGTTTTTGTACGATGTACGATTTTTTTTAAGTATAATCGATAATGTACTTTTTCGTCCCAATCACTAATGTTGTGCTGCTCTTCTCATTGGCTGTTTCATTTGTATAAACAGCGAATAGTGAGTCGGTTGTTTATGTTGTAATCAAATAGAGATTATGAGGACAATGTAGCTGTGTGAGTAAGTGGCGACATCGGTTTTCTAGAAAACGGGCCATTATAACACTTCTCCTTCTTTTTGTGTTCTGAGGCTGTAATATACCTATTAACATTAAATTATTCGTATTACTTCGAACTATCCGTTTGTGTTCCTCCGGGAATATTTCCAATAGACAATTCCAATTATTTCCAATAAATAATTCTGGGAGAAATTTCTTCAAGCAACAAGGCCTTCTTTTGTATCTCTTCTATGTCTATAATTGTTATCCGACAAATACAAAAATTTTATCGCACCGGGACCTTTCTGAATCACGTTATATGAGCAAAGATGACTTTTTGTTTCATTTCAATATTTATTAGCACACAAAACAATAAAAGACCAATACAAAATGTAAATAATACACCTAACATTTACATGACTATTCGACGCTCAAACATTCTGTTATTTACTGACAATCATGCTCTCTTCTACTTACAATAATTTCTAAATTTCTTCAGGAACAAACGGTGCGACTTTCGATGATAAGATAAAGTTAGGATGACACATTTTATTTGGTAAAGCATGGAAAATACATTCAAATAGCTGGGGAATGCATGCTCTACTGGTTAAGGTGCGCAAATATTAGATGATCTTTTCCATATTAATAGCAAATAATAGAGAAAAAAAGAAAAGGAGAAATTTCTGGAGCTACCTCCTACAACACAATTTTATACAAATTTTATGTTGGACGAAGTCTTAAGATTTTTCCCTGTGCCGATGACCTTGAGCGTTTGACACAGGTGTGCAGCACTTCCACATTTCACCGCTAGATGACACGACTGAATTAATTCCTAGTAGTAATCTCCACAGAAAGACGCTCGCGCTGCCGCACACACACAGTCTCATTCCCTTCGCGTAAGCACACGCCGCCAAAGGCACACATATATAGCCGAATTTCGAACGCGTCGAGCGAGCCGAGCGGTTTCTACTTTTCTAGCCGGCTCGCCAGCCCGCCCGCGTACGCGTAGATTGAATAGACTTCAATCTAATGCCTTCTTGTATAGCATGCGTCATTACAAACAAAAAAGATAAAGTTAGATACATCTCTTCAAAACTTATCTATGCTTTGTAGAAAGAATAGCTTTCAAACAAAAATCACATGTTTAGTAAGTACGTATTTATTTACCTACCTACTTATGAAATAGTACATGTTTTTGCACAACAACAGGTTTTTATGTCAAAAAGTGAAAAAAATCATCTTATCTTTTTTCAATAAAGTGAATTTGACTTTGATTTCACATGGATGTATTTCGGGACTCAGTGGCAGAATTGGAACGTAGGAAGCGACTTCCCCATATGAAATAAAAAAATATATTTCTAATGCCAATTCCATGGAAAGTAGAAATTACGACCATTTTAATTGTTATCCGGATTTTACGTCTTTAGGGTTGTCACGCTCTCAGATAGTAATTTATAATCCGGATCTGATTTGATTTTGAAAAAAATATGTAAATACCTGGTGCCGTTATTATTGATATTAATTAAAATAGTAACATGATATACATCGCATATAACAACTTTATGTACACGGTGTGACGTGAAGAATGTATATAGGTACATAAAGTTGATCAGCGAAAAACACCTAGATAAAATTGTTGTCCCATTTTGATGTTACTAACTTGAAATTTTCTATACGATTAGTTTTTTTGCTAAAACCGACGGAGAAAATCGAAAACTTGGAGAAGCTGGTCTCCATGAGTTTCTTTTTTTTTCAACGGCTTGGGATAATGGTAACACTTAGGGGTGGTCTTTTAAAACAACATAAACTCGTTGCATAAACCCTAGATAGGACGGTGACGTAAATTAATTTTTATGGCAAATTTAATAGTGCCGATTGAAAAGTAAAATTGCTTAAATTTTCAACCAACACCTAATGCAGGTTTTGCCACCGGGCCCCGCTGGTCTAGCGGCTGGACTAATATGGTATCAACTTTATAGTCACACAGCGTTTGAATGCTAAAATAACTAGACGTGTGAAAATTCTTGAATTTTTGGTTGTTCTAATTTCGGTCTTATCAGGTGCCAAAAGATTTCCAAGTTCCACATATGGTGTAAACTTGGAATTTCCATCCTTACAGGGTGATCCCTCAAACCGATAAGAAAAATCTGACTTGGAAAATCCGGTCTCTACAGCTTTTTTGTCAAAGCCTGAGAAAACGGTAACATTACGGGGTAGTCTTGTCGAACAAATGTTGAATAAGACCTTGGGTTGGATGACAACGTTAACTTACTTTTTACAAAATGGCGTAAGTCAAATTTCAAGCTGGCTCCTAAAAATTTAAAAATTCTGATTTTTATCTCTGGCTCCGTTTTTCTATGAAAATTAGTATTGGAGGTTTTTGCGGTCGCTGATGACTACTCTGCGCCATGTATTGAACGCAGTTTTGATGACTTCCAGCCTCCCGAACAAGCCGGTTTCCGAAAGGGCTTTAGTACCATTAGACCACATCCACACGTTGCGGCAAATTATACAGAAGACTGAGGAGTATAATTTGCCATTATGCTTTGCGTTTGTGGACTTTGAGAAAGCCTTCGATTCGATCGAGTTATGGACAGTGCTCGAGTCTCTCCAGCGTTGCCGTATTGACTATCGGTATATCGAGATGCTAAAATGCTTGTACAACAGTCCACTATGACCACAGAACCACTATGTCGGTCCGAGTACAGGAACAGAATTCGGAGGCAATTCCATTGAAAAAGGGCGTAAGACAGGGAGACGTTATCTCTCCAAAAATGTTCACAAACGTACTGGAAGATACCTTCAAGCTTCTGGAATGTCAGGGACGCGGCATCAATATCAATGGCGAGTACATCACTCACCTTCGATTTGCCGACGATATAGTAGTCATGGCAGAAATGATGGAAGACCTCGGCATAATGCTCGAAGACCTCAGTCGAGTTTCCCAACGGGTGGGCCTTGAAATGAACATGGACAAAACGAAGGTCATATCGAATGCTCGTTTTGTGCCCACCCCAATAACATTGGGGAACTCGACTCTCGAAGTTGTAGACGAATACGTCTACTCAGGACAAACAGTCCAACTAGGCCGGTCCAACTTTGTGAAAGAGGTCGAATCCAACTTGGCTGGGCAGCATTCGGGAAACTTAGAAAAGTCCTTTCGTCTAATATACCTCAATCGCTCAATACAAAATTATACAACCAGTGATGACTTAAGGCACTGAAACGTGGCCTCTCACTATGGGCCTCCTAAGAAAGCTCAAGGTCACGCAAATAGCTATGGAAAGGCCTATGCTTTCTCTACGGTATCGAATCAGAAATGATGAGATTCGTAGAGGAACGAAAGTCACCTTAGCCCAGCGGATTACTAAGTTGAAGTGACAGTGGGCGGGGCACATAGCAAGCAGAACTAATGGCCGATGGGGCCGAAAAGTTCTCGAATGGAGACCACATATCGGCAAGCGCTGCGTAGGACGACCAGCCGACAGATGACCTCATCCAAGTGCCTGGAAGACGCTGGATGAAATCCGCTTCCAAGTCTTCCAACTGGTCTTTTTGGAAATGCATAGAGGAGGCCTATATCCAGCAGTGGACTTCTTGTGTTTCCATGACTCGAGAGGTTTCTTTACAAAAGCTGCTGAAAACTTAAAATATAGTGTAAAAATACAGAGGTTTTTATAAACATTTTAAAAGAGTGGAAATTTTGATAAATTTGAAGCTTGGATTAAGATTTTGGCTGAAAATCTTTGAATTTAAATCATCGACTTTACGCATTTTTTTATTTTATTTTACACTACGCGCATTCACTAAAGCGGTTTCAAAAGGGTGAATATGTGTCATCGCTATCGTGCCTGTGTGGCCAATAGTCCATTGAGCAAATCTGACTGGATAATTTTTTTCTATGGTATAACACAAACAAAATTATAAAAAATTTAAGAACAAAAGCAAAATAATTAATTTTTTACAGAAGAAAAAAAAAACATTTCAAAATGGATATTGACCAAAGAAATAAAACAAAAATTATGAAAATGGAAAAAGACTTCGTTGCTAAGGATGTTGGCAAAAGAGCTACAAATGGATTTGAGTGCTTATTTGGCCTGCATCCTTGTTTCAGCACAAAGACTGATAAATATAATTATTAATCAACAGTGCCTCCTCGTCTTAACTTATATTGGTATATTATAACAGATTAATCTGTTGATAATTGTATTAATAGTGTAATTCATACCATTTCTATTATTTCATTCCAATAGCACAGGAAACATACAGCATTTAAGTGATTTTTGGCGTTAAAGCTGATAGTTAAAAACTATCTATACTATAGTGCAGGGAATTCTAGTTTGATTGCGTTGTGTGGACGTTATTATTATTATAATTTTGGAACTCCCCACCGACGAATATTTTCAAGATACATTAAACTATTCATTGTGACACTTAAATAAAAATATGTAATATCGGTAAACCAGGAACGCAGATTTTTGTTTAATCTACTGTGTGATACAGTACTTCTATTTCTATTTGGTTACTTTTTGTTACACTTTTCCTTTTTGTTAAGGTTTCAGTTGTTTTTTTTTGTTACGTGTACAAAAAACTTACCTACTTTCTTTTGTTGTCATTATAATTACGGAACCCAAAAAATATTATGCGCGTTAAATTATATATTTAAATTACGTTGTACCTAAAAATGAGCACCGAATAAATCTTGAATAAAAAAAACCCGGATTTTGTGCCAACCCTAGCAAAAACAATTGAATAGGATCAATTTATACATGTCATGGAAGTGTGATTTATATTACATGTAGGGAAGGTAAAGAGCATAATTATTGCAGTGTATATAACTTATCCCAATACAGCGGAATTTCGAGAAAATAAAAAAACTAAAAACAAGTACCTACACACGTAGTATATAAATTATAATTCCTACAAAATTTTTTGCATTACGCCATTGATTCTTCTAAAAATACTTCCGCATGTACAATAAAATGCGTGATAAAAATATACAGCGTTTTATTTTATTTAAAACAGAAAAACATGTCAGGCAGATAGAAAAAAAATTCAGAGACGAAATCTACACAGATTCATTTTGTATGTTTAGAAAAGGTTCTAAACATAACATTATTGACACAATTCATATAACTATGTAAAATATTTTTCTATACATATATCCGGATGGGAACGACCGAGCCGAGTTCGATAGCGCTATCTTCTTCTGTCGCTACGGAAGTGAGCGGTGCGGAAATACTAAGTACTGTAATTCGGCTTGGTTCACTCAAAGGTTATGAATCAAGTATTATTCGTAACGCCCCAATCGAAATTATTATTTACCAACACATTATTTACCGCCTATGTACCCTACAATCTAACGAGGAGGCGAAGTGCGAGCGCAAGGAGTGAAACAAAACTCAATCAAACTAAAATGAACCTTAAATGCTAGTAATTAGAGACTACAAGGCTCGAGCAACAAGTCTGGCCGCGTGCGGCCGACCTAATCGCGACAATAAATGGATTATAATACATAGGTAGTTAGGTTTAATTTTTAATGAACCTCACTTTTACCGTGATTTAGGCACAAATACTAAAACGATGTTTCGCTTAGGTTGGTAATGTTACAATAGCTCGGATGGGAAGAGGCGTCCCTTGAACGGCAGAGAGCTCTTGGTTCGAATACTAGTAAATGATCGGTTTCCTTTTTACTTTTCTTTTTTAGTTATTTACTTAAATAAAAAAATACAAGAATTGGGATTTTATATTGTATGTTTTTCTAACGATTGAAGCTCGATCACTACTACAAAAATCAGTTGCCGTGCGTTGGTCTTGCAAACACTCGAAAATGTCTCCACCGATTGGACTAATAGCTATATAATATTTTTTTGTTTTGTTCGGACATGGGACGTGGGGCGAGGGCGCGGAAATGACCCATCCCTTCAGGAGCCTGTTTCATAGAACTACAATTCATTGTGACTATGACAATTCGATGTACATTGCAAAGCCGATTAACCCACAGATTAAAAAATAGACTCTGCTGCGCAGTGTACTTCGAATTGTCATAATAAACTACGAAATTATAGTTTTATGAAACTTGACCCAGTACATTTTGTACGAAAGTGAATTGGAAAGATGCGGCGTCTTTTGCGGTCCCTCGCCCCACGTCCTTGGCCTACAATCGGTAATTTTGTATGAGAATTGCTACTAAAAATTAGTTATTTGTATATTTTTATCATTTATATATTAATTAAGTCTCTTATTTTATGTTTGAAATAATTAAAAGACTTTGAATTAATTTCACTATATGGCGCTCGAGGTGAACTTTGGAAGGTTGATTTATGATTGATAAATCGCTTATGAAAAGTTACAATGAAATCAATGGTGATGCGAAGAGCGCCTGTTCACAGACAACAGGCAACGAGTAGGCTGGGCTTCCTCGTAAGGCGTAATGTGATAAATTGATGAAAACGTTTTTTCTGAATGAGTAACTATGGTTCCTGTTAGTTTTAAACATTAACATACAAGATTTTGATATTGCCCGTAAGACTGTATAAGCTTAAACGTAATCCACTGCGCATTTAAAATGGTATATAAATTCTTAGCTTTTTTTTAAGCATTCTTACGGAATATATTTACTCATAGAAGGCGTAAGGTTATGACAGTTGTCAAACATCCAATAGGGAATCAAGGAGTTAAATTATATCATATATAAATCAACGGTCTGCCATGTTCCTAGAGGATGTCACAAGCGATTCAAAAACGTCTGCTAGCCAGTTCCAGCACACTGTAGCCCCTTAAACACCGCTAGAAAACGACATGTTAAAAAATATGAGAGAGTAGCTTTTTGTTTATTATTTTTCTGATGAGCAAAACATCGCCTTGTATAAGCAACGGGGAAGAGAAGTGCTTATTAAATTCTCAAGAGGACGCGTCTCTTGTCTTGAACCTTGTGCACCTAAACCCCCTCTAAGTACCTTGTTCCCAACTGATGCAAAAGTTATTGTACTCCATAATTGATTTTTACTCTCGCACTTGCTTGTTACTTGATACCATTTTGTAATCTACTAAAAAACAGTGACAATGCCCAGACGTCGCATGGGCCTAGCTGTCTAGGGCAAAAATGGCCATGGCAGAGATGGCGGGACGATTTCACTACTTTTGTGCCTGAATGGGAGATGATGGCACAAGCCAAGAAGGAATAAAATATCACGGGGAAGGCCTTCGCACAGTACTGGGACAAAAATACGGCTGAGGAAAAAAAATGCAGTGCCAATTAAATGGTAAAATAAGTCCGCATTACATAAGCTTCTAGCGCAAAGTAGTTGACATTGTGCGAGGTGTCAACACCCTTAATTTGGCAATGTTATTAACATAAAAAAAATATTTTTAAGTGATTATATTTGTTTTGGCCTTTATAGGGTTTAGGAAAAATATAAAACAAAACCCGGCCAAGGGTGAGTCGGACTCGCGCACGAAGGTTTACCATTATTTATACAACATTAGACACAAAGATCGAGAAAAAACGGCAAAAAATCACGTTCGCATTTTATTTTAATAATTTATTTTTGAAGTGAATATGGAACGTAATATTCTGTGAATATTTCAAGGGTCTACCGGTTGCCGTTATTAATATCGAGCAAAAAACGGCCCAAAAATAACGTTTGTTGTATGGGAGTCCCCCTTAAATACTTATTTTTTTCTGTTTTTAGTATTTGTTGTTATAGCGGCAACAGAAATACATCTTCTGTAAAAACTTCAACTGCCTAGCTATCTGAAATAAATAAATATTATTATTATAACGGTTCATGAGATACAGCCTGGTGACCGATAGACAGACAGACAGACGGACAGTAAAGTCTTGGTAATAGGGTCCCGTTTAGCACCCTTCGGGTACGGAACCCTAAAAATCGCTACTGTAAACTTTCCTGAAAAATATAATATATTTTTAACATTATTATGTTAAGTATACTTAACAAAAACAGGTGCACAAAGATGAAGTTACAAATAAATATTTTGAGCCCGCTTAACAAAGTCGATTCAAAGACAGTTTAAATTCAAACAATATTCGCTTAAAAAGTAACGTTTATTAGAAAATTTAATGAAAGAAAATTTGTGATAATTAAAATAACAGTTGCGTTTTTTTTACAAAAAAACAAATCTCACTTCACATTTCGAGCAGTATACAGTAAGACCTTTTTGCAGTACATACATCTCTAATATTCGGTTCCATGTTATAGAAAATGATCGAAACACTGACAAAATCTACTGGACATACACGATTAGGTATCTTTATTTTATCTTTTTGTTTCAAATCTTTGACACAGTCCTGTTGTATTTTTACTCCCTTCTTGGTCAAAGCCTTGTATATGTTAAGTCTAAAAAGTTTCAACATTTTGCTTTTCTTCTGCCCTTTCCTTCTATTGTCTCTCTTATACATCAGCAATGCATTATTTACAGGATATTTATTTAAACATATCACACACCATGCAACTTTGTTGGGAATACTTAACACGCCAAAAATCGACTTATTTACTGATCATCCGTCTTTGTTGAGCACGCTCAAAATATTTGGAGTCTATTAAATATTTAAAAAAAGGCCAAGTGCGAGTCAGACTCACGCACGATTGGTTCCGTACCATTATCTATACAACTACATACTGCAAAAAAATCACGTTTATTGCATGGTAAATATTTAATTTATTCTGCCTTTAGTATTTATTGTTATAGCGGCAACAGAAATACATACTATCACGGTTCATCAGATACAGCCTGGTGATAGACAAACAGATAGTAGAGTTTTAGTAATAGGGTCCCTTACCCTTTGGGTACGGTACTTTAAAAATAGTTTATATATTGCAATTACAAATTTGAACGTCACTTTTGACATAACAATCGAGCAACATAAAAAAATTTAAGCATTTACCTTCACAAATTTGAGTTCAATCTAGTTTGCCGCCATGTTGACTTACTACTGTCACAAATAGTGTTGCCACACCACAAAAACACAATGACTACTACAATAGAAAAAATACTAAAACAAAAAATAACACATATTTTTTTAAATAACCACATACCTCGTCAGAATTTTTCAAATCACAGTGTTGAGTATAATTAACAGTATCTAATTAAGGGGAATCGCTCGTAGCCCCGGCTGCCTGAGTGATCTTAAACGATCACGAAGGTTAAGCAACACAGGGCGCGTTCAGTGCATGGATGGGTCGCCGTCTATGCCTAACGCTAGTGGCATTTTTCCGAGCGGTTCCGTGCTTCGCAAGGCACGTTAAGCTGTTGGTGCCGGCTGCCATCGATATATGGCAGTCGTTAAGCCAAGTCAGAGGCCTTAGGGCGGCTTGAAAACTTCTGACAGTAGACGAGCCACTAGTCTACAAGCCTCCACCAATCCGGACTTGGCCCCCGTGGTGGAGTATGGCCTATACCTTCCTCAGGAAGAGACCCGTGCCCCTCGGTGGGGACATCATGGGTTGATGATGATGAATTAAGGGGTTGCATAGGTCATTTAATTTGAATTCGATTGGCTAGTAGAATTCCTTAATTATTCTCTGATTTAATAAAATGTGACACAAATAATAATTTAATAAAATATTTTAAATATATTTAAGGCAAGACAAGATAAATGGACCGGCTGTGCTAATTATAATTTCATAGGATGATGATGACCACTATCTTCTTCTATTTATCAATCGGTAAAAGAATATTAATTACAAGATTTTCCTTGTCTCATGATGTCACGCACGGCATGGACTGTGTATTGTGAACATGATATTTTGAACTCTGCGGGAATGACCCAACTGAACTTATATCGTCCGAACAAACGCTTCGAAAATTTAATATCGGCTGCTGGAACAACAACCCTATTGTCATGACGTTATGACATTGCAATGGAAGCCTCGTCGAAGCGAAAGAAAATATCGTTTGGGTCTACGTCTATTTTTTGGGGCTCATTGCGCCGTTGTTTATTTGGAAATTATAGGTAAGAATAGTGTCAATTCAAATTAATGACGATACGTTTTATTTATCCGTGACAATGCGCTAAAGAGCTATGAAGAACAACGCTCATTCTCAGCGAGGAAGGATTACAGCATAGTACAATAAAAAGCATAATAAAGATTATTTACTGTTAAGCGGTGGTAGCCTAGTGGGTAGAACATTGGACTTGGAAGCGGGAGACCCAGGTTCGATTCCCAGTGCGGGCATATACCTATGACTTTTCTTTTCTAAGTTATGTACATTTGTGAAGTTATAGTAGCAATACCACTCGCTAACGGTGAAGGAAAACATCGTGAGGAAACCTGGGTGTCTGAGCTATTCACATACCTCAGCGCTTGAAATCGCCGATCCGCGGTGGGCACTCGTGGTGATTAAGCCCATACTCTCTCTCTGAGAGGAGGCCTGTGCCCTACAGTGGAACGTATATAGGCTGCTTATGAACTGTTAAAGACCGGAAGCGAGAGACCCAGGTTCAAGTCCCAGTGCGGGCATGCACCTATGACTTTATTTTCTAAGTTATTTACATTTGTGAAGTTATATAGTAGCAATAGTTACGGAAAACGTCGTGAGGAAACCTGAGTGTCTCAGCTATTCACATACCTCAGCGCTTGAAGTCGGCAATCCGAGGAGAGAATGCCTGTGCCTTACAGTGGAACGTATATAGGCTGCTTATGATATGATGACTGTTAAATAATGATAATCATTTGCTAGGCCAACGCGTCGCGACGGTAGGTCTAGTTCACCGATTCAAAGTAGCTCAGTGTGCTGAGAAACGGGCTATTATTAAAATCTCTTTTATGGATTACATAAAAAATGACAAAATTCGTCAAAGGTTGAAGTTGCTGTAGGCTGGCCACATATGCCGAAGAACCAACAGTCGATAAGGTGCAAAGGTTCTCGAGTGGAGACCACGACATGCAGCGTAGGACGCCCACCAGCTGCCTGGACTGACGATCTGAGGCAAATTTGTGACAAAGCCGAGGACAAAAAGAAGTGGTGTCCCATGTGAGAGGCCTATGCCAAGCAGGGGACGGGCTGTCTGAAGAATGATTTATAATGGTAGGTGATTTGTGTCACTTAGGTAATTATAAGTGTATATTATATAGTCCAGTTGAACTTTTTGTAACATTTTCTGGGTTCCTAAACTGCGCTCGCTCTCATCTCACTGCCAACGGTTCCTCAGCGAGAAATGTTTTGCAGCTTTCTTCGTAGATATTTTTTCCGGCCCGTTAATCTTCGGTTTAAGATCTCAACTATTTGTAATACGCTCGCCCATAAATCTTCGGACCCGCGTTCTAAGTAAGATGGGTGGGAATCGCGTGGTCTTATTGACCCGGGCGATTTTATTTCAGGCCGCGTCAGTTTTTGCGCTGCTAAGCGTTGCGCGTTGACGTGGGTGCGTTTAATTAAACACCGGAAGTGCGACGCTACTCTTTTTCACCCGACTGCCAAAGCAACGGCTACCGTGTGACCACATGTGGTGTCTAATGAAAGTTATCCATAAAATGTAGAAAATGAATGGGTAGCCATAAATGTATGTGTCAAAGATGTAGACGATGCACGAATCATAAAGCTAAGCTGAAGATGGACGGGGCATTTGTTTAGGCCGGTAGCCACCGAGTGGTGGCCATGTACGGGTCGACGGTCAATGGGCAGACCACTAGCCCAGTGGGCCTAATTTGCCGACTTGGTATACTTAAAATTAACTATTAAAACAGCACAAAAATCCTCTAGTTACCCGGACCCGAATATATCTAATATCCTTAAGGTAATTGAATAAATTGTCGAGCACTCTCAAGCCCTCAGGCAGACTAAGAAGACTCACCTGACTAATTGTTTTATTACTATTCCGGCTCGTATGGCAATATAGATAGATAGATAGACACTATTGCTCAGTCAGATTAATATAGTAGGCCACTCTGGCTCGTATGACACTCATCACTCACTATGACATTTTAAGTCACAGTTCTGTGTTAAAAACATATTTAGAGGCTAAAAATTCCACCCATGCCGGGACTTGAACCCGCGATCTCTGGCTCACCGTGCCAGCGCTCTCCCAACTGAGCTAATGGCCAAGTGCAAGCATCGATGAAATTTCGAGCCTCTTTACAAACTTCTCTGTATTACGTACAGGCAGCGACATCTGACCGAAGCGATTTACATCACTTGCAGCCCTGAGTAACCCACTTTGCAGTTAGGTTTTAAATCGGAATGATATCGCTCTACCTACATGATTATATTCTTTTTGTTGCACTAACCCGTGCTGAGGACAATTTTAAAAACCTAGTGCAACAAAAAGAATATACCTAGTTCTGTGTTATTTCGGAGAAAAACACTTTGATTTTTTTAAATTCTTTTATCCAGCAGTGAGCTGTAAGTGCACAGCTGTGGTACGTGGCTAGACAAAAGCTAGATTGATCCTGATCCATAATTTTTCATTTGTACGCATGCCAAACTGTCTGATGCAAAACCATCTGCTAGTTAACGACGAAGCCAACCAATGCTATTCGAAGTTATACATGCACAGTACATGTACATTCATACATAAACTAACGCCCGTATCCCAGAGGAGTAGGCAGAGACCAGGGACTACCACTTGCCACGATACTGACAGATCACTTTCGCCTCCTCAACATTCATTAGTCGTCGTTGCATGCACGCACGCCGGTTACATGTATGTATTAATAAACAAGACACTGTTAAAATAACTCCCTTGCATCAATTTAAATTATTACCTCTCTATGAACTGAAAATTTATTTCACGGAACATTGCGCAAACTTGTAATAACCTCCTTAATGAAGTTATGTTCATGGAATACCGTTAAAACAATTTGCAAAGCGTTAAATGTATATTTTCACTCAGCACGCCCCACTGATCCGAATTAGAATCGACCCCACCGATGGATCCCGGCTATACCCTAAACCGATAGCGAGTTTCAAATCAAATTTTAACTAAATTCCTCTAAACGAAATTTGCGAAGCAATTACTCTTTGTTAACAATATTTTATCGACCGAATAAAGACGGCGCTTTCATGTTTTCCGTTTATTTTGACGCACGATATTGTTATATCGTGAATACGCATCTCTGCCAGGGTTTTGTGGAACTTACGTATAATTCATAATATGTTCTGGCCTGTTTTGCTCGGCTGTTCATTAAAATTGCTGGAGACGAGGTTGGAATGTTCGAATTTGGACTCTACTGAATTATAAATAATGCCTAATTAGTTTAAGTTAAATCGATGACATTTCTTCGGATTGGCCGCTATGCTCCAGCTTAAAATCGGCTATTTTGCTGAAAAATAAAGTATTTGTCGCCAAGGTTTTCTTATTATTTGCGCCGTTTGGGGTCAAGACTACAGGCTCGTGGCGACCATGAAGCAAAATTGCTGTGCGCCGCCACGGGAGACCGAAGGGCTGAGATTATGTCTGACCAACCAAAAGCGGAACGTCGTTCTGTATTTTGGACCTTCTGCGCGATATCAAGATTTTAGGGTTTCGTTGTCCGAGGAACCGTTAGAGTTTCGTCATTTACGTCCGTTTGTCTGTCTATATGTCCGCGGCCAAGCTTAGGGACGATTAGTGCAAGCTGAAATTCGGCATAGATTTACATGTAAATCACGCTGACAAAACAGTAGAATAAAATAGTAAAAAAAATTGGGTTGTCTCTCCTAGACGTTAATTGGAGATGTATTTTTTTTGTATTTTTCTATTCAGGGATAAGCTTTAAAGCGCAAATTTTAGTTAATGTCTCTCCCCTCTTCCGGCTAAACGGCTGTTTGTAAAAACGAGAAAAAGGGCACGTGTGTTTTTTTAAGGCAAGGAGAATTTAATAGAATCAAGGGTTTTAATAAACTATACATGTTGCTAGCACTAATATTTTTACAAGAAGAAAAAACAAAACACGATATGCATAAAAAGAATAAGTTTGAATCAGCAAGAAGGTTGCATACTTTTAGGCAGGCCGAAACAAAGGGGTATGTTACAGCGGACTGGCGGCGTAAGGGCACAAAGATACAAACTAAAATAAAGCTTAACTGCTTATGAAGCTAGAGACTGCAATAAAAATGTAAAAAAAAATGTGCGTGGCGCATGTTGCCGGCGCGTTGACGTCGGTAGAACTTTGCTTAGAACATCGGCGCAAGAGTATTTGGCAACTTTGAATTGTCCTCGACCTCTGTCCCAGTAATAAAATCGGTTGACAAATAAATATGCCTAAATCTAGGTCTAGGGATGGCCAAATTGTTGGTTCGTAGGACGAAAAGGCCTTTCAGTGTTTTCAAAGCATATATTTTGGTGTGGCAGATATTATTTTTTTGCTAGCCGTACAAGACCTTCCAGGTGGATGGCTAATAACCCTATAAATTTAGACACTTATTTTGGTTTCAAATTATTCGTAGTCTCATTAACCTTTGGGTTAACGTTATGTTAGGGTTACTAACGGCCGGTCAAAATGCCTATACTGGGTTAAATAACTCAGGATCTCAAATGCGCAATTCCTGAGACCGCCTAATTAGAATTTCTTTTTAGCAACAACTTTTTCCGACGATTTTTTTTCTCAATTTCTTATTTTTCGAAATATTAAGGTGTACAGGGTTAGGGTCACAGCCTTCAATAAATCAGTGTCCTAGATAGAAAAATCGTAAAAAATAGCTTTTTTTAACATTGTACCTAGGTACAAAAGGGGTCTGTCAGGATCGTGGCAAATGGCAGTCCCTGGCCAGGCCTGAGTTTATATATGTAAGTATAGGTAATAAATGAAATTAATAGAGTAACATAAAACTCGTTTATTCTATCTTATTTTACAAGTGGCCGCACATTATTTTAAAAGTATAATACCTTAGCAACTTTAAATACAGCTTCGAAAAAAAAAAGTAAAAATTCAACAATAACAATTTGTTAGGCCTTTTTTCTATGCCTATTATTTTCGTGTACTTACATGAAATAAGCTAACAAATAAATAAATTAGTTTTCACTTAAATTCACTTGTACTCTTTTATACGAAGCTGAAAAAATTAAAATAGAAGTTTTCATGTCATTCTGAAAGGATCAGTCAAGTACGTGTCGCAAAGGTTCTTTGTCTTGAAATCTTCCAATACATGCGGCTCCAAGAATCTGTTCACAATATTGCTTACTCTGCAGTCTTGAGTAGACATGACATGATCTGTAGCCAGGTTGAACACTTTAACGGGCTGGTTAGTATACTGCGAAAGATTGTAATCTTCGGGCAAATTGGTAGCCCTAGGATGCTGGACGCCTCTCAGAAGAATAATTTCGGATTCCAATTTCAAATTCGGCCTGTAATCCTGTGCCAATTTGATCCGGTTATAGGCGGATTTAATGAGCGCCGTTTTGTACTGATGGGAATAATGCACTACGTCTCTAAGGCGACCGACGCTGGCTGCAAGCTTTTTATCCCAATTCTGTATATTTTTCAGTTCTCTCTCGAAATCTTCGCAGTTTTCTCCCTTCATCAACTTGTACATGTGCTTGATAATTTCGTCTTGCAGTTCGATGTCGGACAGTTTGCCTAAATAGGCATCTAGTTGGACCCTGAGCGCGTCTGGACTGCTGTCCAGGCAAAATACGATGCCGATGTGACCTGCGGATTGGGAATTAAAGTTAGTGGGTTTTATACTACATAAGTCGGTGGTTCAGTCGGTTTTGTTGGCTTTGATTCATACAAAAAAAAATAAGAATATTAGATGTCTGAAGTCAAAAACTGCTAAAAATCATCAACATCATCCATTTGACGCCAACTGCAGGACATAGGCCTCCTTCGTGGTTTTCAAAACCATGAGGGGTTTTTCCATAATCGGCACGCTTGGCAGGCGGGTTGGTGATCGCAGTATGCGGTTGGAATCTCAGGAAGATGCTGCTGCCCGTCTCCTGGTAATTGATTTCCTTAGACGCCTTGTACGATATCCACGGAAGGAAATAGAATGACCGCTATTCTTAATCTGGCGCCACATGGAACGCTAATAATATGGACCTAGAATTGGTTTGCTTTACATAACTACAGATCCTTCAGTTGAATACAACTTGTTAATACTAATAAAGCATCTTTATTTTTTGCTCAATTTGCAGTCAGACTACAAGATGCGAGTCGGACTTGCGCACTTAGGATTCCGTACTATTATCTATACATCATTTGAATATTTCAAGCGTCAATGATTGCTGTATGGGAGCCCCCTTTAAATATTTATTTAATTTAATTTTAATCATTTATTTTTAAACTGAATATACAATTTATTATTCAGTGACTATTTCAAGCATCTACGTGTTGCCATTATTAATATCGAGCAAAAAACGGCAAAATGGGTTTGATTTTTGTATGGGAGCCCCACTTAAATGTTTATTTTATTCGGTTTTTAGTATTTTTCGTTGTAGCAGCAACTGATCACGAGATACAGCCTAGTGATATACAGAAAGACAGACGGACAGTGGAGTCTTAGTAAAAGGGTACCTTGGGTACCCCTCCGGTTGCGGAACCCTAAAAATAAGCAACTAGGGAATCCTTGCACCAATTATTTTAGTGCAACAATAAAAAAACTCCCCCTTAACTGCTTCGTTAAACTCAACAAAAAAACACTTAAGAAGCGCTTTTGCTTTAATTTGAAACTTGTCTTTAAAAGTAGTGGAAATCACCAATTAAAGACTCAACTAATGGGGATGTTTCAGGAATTGTGCTGTGCATTGTAAAATTTTACAAAAGTTAGTGATATTATGTCAAAATTTTGAAACGTAGGATCTGGGTTTGGTCCCAAACTATTAATTTTAAAGTTAATAGTAGGTTTTTTGAAGTTAAAAGAACCAATTTTAAGGATGACATCCTTAAAGTTACTATATGAAAAATTATACATTGAACCATTTATTTTAAAGATCATAATGTCATAGTTGGTAACCTCATTTTTAGGGTTTGTGTTCCCCTGCTGGGCAAAGGCCTCTTCCATGATCTTCCACTCTTTTCTGTCTTAAGCCATCCTCTGCCATCTGGGCAAAAAGGTTGAAAGATCGTCCCGCCGATAGAGGAATCTATTTAAAGCAAAGCAACCTCAGCAACCTCAAACTCTATTTTAAATTACATTTAAATAAACTCCTTTTTAAAGCTTAAAACTTACCTTCTTTCTCCAATAAAGCGGCTAATTCTAGCGCGACATTGACACCAAATGAGTAGCCCATGAGATAGAACTTGGATTTCAGCTCGAAGCGCTTCTTCATAATCTGGGGAGAACAAAAAGGAATAAGTTATAGTCCATTCAAGCTCCCAAGATACTTTTGATGAATATTAGAGGTGTGAAATTCATTCTGGAAAATTATAGCTTTCATGTTTTAATATCAAAAATTTTTTAATCTTCTATAAAAGAGGCTAACATACAACACACATTGGGCAATTGAACACTGGGGCTGGGATAAAACGACCTCAAAAGTCGCCGCTCAAGACCGCAGCAAGTGGAGATCTTTTATAATGACCCAATGTCCCTGATGAGGGACCACAGGATATAAGTAAGAAACAGAGGCTATTATAATACAAATTATACTTCCACTTGCATTTTCTACACTATTTTCGAACTTTTTTCGCACGTAAAGAGTTTTGTCGAAAGTGTCAAACCAGATCAAAAAAATCCTACTTTTTTACAATTCTCTGATTGTGTACACCTTCAAGGAACTTGGGGCTTAGGGGGATAACTAATTCTTGGTGGTTTGGTTATGCTCTAATTTATTGATGTTTTCATACATAGATTCTCCTTCTATTTAGGATGTTCAGTTCAATATTCGTACCTTCATAATATCAACCGCCATATCCTTGATGCTCGTTTCTCCCACGTCAGGCTCAAGCTGGCAAGTCATGGCCTGCACCTTCAATCGTTCACAAATAGTGGCGAACACCTGGTGGTGGCCCTCGAATCCTGGTATCAGCATCAGGTATGTCGCCTTCACATCTAGCTCGTCTTCATTCTGAAATTATTGGAGAAAAATGTAATGTTGGTATAAAATTGTTAACAAGAACAATGTTATAAGGTTTCTTGCAAAGATCGGCCAGCAACCAGCCATCTACCAGCAAACGCTTTCAATAAGCAAATGTTTAAAATTAGCAATTTCATATTTTAATTTCTTATGCAATTTCAAAAATCACGTCATTTTACGACCTGAAAAAGTAATATGATTTCGAGAAAGAACTGAAAGATTCAGAGTTTTATACTTTTGCTTACAGAAAGTGGTTTAAATTATCAATACTGAAGAAATTGTTCCGGAGTTCTTTCAGTAACACGATGCAGTGCGTCAACGATAAAACTAGTAAATTTTGGTTTCTAGGGTGTTGCTGTAAGCTTTTTCCCTAGCCTGAATTAAAAATAGGAGGTTCAGCTCGTCAATAGAGACAACTTGAAAGTTGTAAAAAAAAACAGATGTTCTATACTATAAATACTATAGCATGCGGCATTAAAATATTTAGAATCGTTGCTATTTTGTTCGTGATTCAAAAGTTTACCCAATAGTGAAGGACTCTGTATATCCTAAAGAGAAAAATAATTTATTGCTTTTCTCACCTCAGTACCATTGCTAAGTTTAGTTCTCAGTGCAAGCATAGGCTCAGAGGCACGGCACTCGTCCTCGTCAATATAGGTGAAGAATGCACCCAGGCCACTGTCAAATTTGTTGGTCATTTCATTGTCATCTGTGCTGATCGCTATTACGCTGTAGAGTAAAAGAAAAGCCAGTTACTTTAAACACATTATTTTACTGGCTGATTTTTGGGTGGCTTGAAAGCCGCGGTTATGTACCTAGTTAGCAATTAAAAATGGCGTCTATTTAGATAATCACTTTTAAGCATAGACGCAAATAAAAAAAATATGTTGTAAAATCTTGTTTCGAGTTGAGAAATGTAGTTTAAAAAAATGCGCGAACAATTAGTACTGCTACCTATAACAGAACAAGGACCCGCAAACCCGCGACACCCACGTACTGCTCTGGATGGCTACTAGTGGTTCTAATAGATTCGAGTTTGTATCCAGAATTTTTGAAAGTGCGTTTGAAGAAAACAAACTTGCGTTTTCGATAGCTATAATCAGGCACGTTAATTTTGCTGTCTTTCAAACCACCCAAAATTAATGGTAGTAGCACGGTTTAGCGGTTGTAACACAGTTCGGTAAGACGAACCCCGACGCATGTACTAATGACTTTGTTTTCTGTTGAACTATAATAGCACACTACAATAGTATAATAGTAAGTAAATAGTTGTAGTACCAACACCTTTCGCCAACTGTGAAGGAAAACATCTTAATTAAACCTGAGTGCCTGAGGTGATAACATACCTCAGCACTTGAAATCGCAAATCTGCGGTGGGCACATGCGGTGATTAAGCCTATAAAGAAGAGCGGGTGATCGTGCTCTTCCACTATAAAGGGAAATTTCTCGCCAGGCAGATCGTATGCCTGGGGGCGGCCGGTCCGACTGATGTTCGTCGGACGTTATATTGATGGTATTTCATGTGAAATATTTTGCTTGCGCGATGCAGGAATGTTGGAGTTTATAGTGCGCGCGCAGAGTTGACATGTGCTCGCCACATCACTCCCCTTCAAGACCGTAGCTACGCATAGCTAGGTCTGATAGGAATCGAAGTCTGTGCTCTAAAGCCTGCAAGTGCCAGGAGGCGCTGTGTCAGTGAGTCGACTAGCGGTTGAGGGTGTTCGGCGGCTAACAGTCACTTCACCGGCGACAGTACCATGGGGATCGCGCATGTGGTAGGAACCGGTGAAGGCTGCTGTACCACTGGCAACGTGCTCTGTTGCTGTGTGGGTGCCGTGCCGAGGGGTTGCGGGAGATTACCATCAGTACCAGTAGTCGGTGCGTTGACTGTAGTGGAACTGATGAGGTGAGAGGGAAGAGGATGCTGGCCTTGCTTTGAGACTGATTGTATGTGGGGTGCTGCGAGAGCGAAGGAAGGTTGACATTGTTCTGTCGAGGGTCACCACTATAGGGAAGAGCGGGTGATCGTGCTCTTCCACTATAAAGGGAAATTTCCCGCCAGGCAGATCGTATGTCTAGGGGCGGCCGGTCCGACTGAGGTTCGTCGGACGTTATATTTGTGGTATGTCATATGAAACATTTTGCTTGCGCGATGCAGGAATGTTGAAGTTTATAGTGCACGCGCAGAGTTGACATGTGCTCGCCACAAGCCAATACCTACTCCCTGTCTGAGAAAAGGCCTATGCCCTATTTTAAGGGATTTAAAAATGCCGCATTATAATTCACAGCCGTCTTCCCCTCGTTAGTTGTTATCGTGAGTAATACGAGAACAGTATCACTCTGTTTTGGGGCAGTTTACAGTAATTTCGATTTCACCGACGTTTAATTGTCACTTTTGCGCTAGAAGCGAAAATTAGTTTTTAACCTGACTGTACCAATCTACGAAATCTAGATTTTACGATATACAAAAAATTTGGAACAAATAGATCACAGGTAGACTGGGTGGGTCAAAACACCCCGAAGGACGGGGCGGAACATGCAGGACGAATGGGCCCGAGACCGCATGAACTATGATTTAACCTGCTTCGTGAACTTGCTTGGACCTGAAGATTCGTGGTGAAAACAATGTGACAAAATACGATTGTCTGAGATGTCCAAATGCATTAGCACTTGCTACGCACAATGGACCAACTTTACTATAATACTAAGTGCAGAAATCTTATGAAATTGAATGAGGCACCTATTGAGCCCAGCACCTCTGGCGTAGGATACGCCAGGAAACTATCAGAGATCTTACATGCCTGGAAAATTTATGATTATTCTTAATAATAAGGCCGCCAAATATCGTATTGTACTTTAATATTATGAAGTCTTAAGGCTTCCTGGTGTACAAAAATAATATTCCGTCTATCTATCTCACGCTGATTGGCACATCCTTTTACTTTGACAAACTAGTTCACCATCGAAACGCTGAAAAGAAGTTGCTTAGGGCACTTATTCACGGGCGGCACGTGTGCCAACTGCAGCCGTCGACACTCGTCGACGGCATCGGTCGACGTGTGCCGACGGTAGTCGCCGACATGTCAGCGTCGAATATCCGCGTCAGCGCGTCGACGGCTGCAGTTGGCACACGAGCCGCCCGTGTATAAGCGCCCTTACTCAGCTACTGTCATGGCGTCTATCTTGCTTCTCAGGTAGTTGACGTCAGTTTTTTCACTGATCGCGACTCTGATCTCCTCCAAGTTCACAGGGCTAAGACGCAGCTCTTTTAATTTTACGTCTTTTGGCACGTCTTCAATTGAGCTTACACCTGTTCGAGAATAAAAAATATATTTGTCAAAACTCACATAGACATATTGCCCGTTGCATCTCATGACGTGATTTTAGATTATAATAATAAAAATAACTGCAAGACAAAACAATGCCATTAAAAACATAACTTGTAAAAGAACCAAGTCTCGCAACTCAGTTCTTTTACAGTAAAAAGTTGTGAAATCTTTGTAATACCAATTCGGTTAATTTATTCAGTCCCTACTTAAGGGTCCTTTTGGTTTATGTCATTACGCAATTAGCTAACCCAACAATATCTTATAGTCATAACAACGTTAAAAATCTTTTATGTTTTAAATGAGTAAATTGACTTGGCCATCGTATGAAAACTCAGTGAAAGCGCTCTCCCAACTGAGCTAATGGGCAAGTGCAGCAATCGGCGAAATTTCGAACCTCTTTGCAAACTTTTCTGTATTACGCACAGGCAGCGACATCAGGCTGAAGTAATTTACATCACTTGCAGCCCCGAGTTATTTTTGCAGCTAGGTTTTACATCGGATAATAAATCAATAATAAATAGATTGACTTAATAATAAAACAATAATAATTACGTTCGTGGATTCGATTAAAAACAAAGGCTTGTGCCTACTAGAGATAATAATATCGACGCCTTACTGCTAAAACCGACTATCTGCATGAAACGTTGTTTCGAGAAAACTCGAGTTTAAGTTTTGGATGTCGTTAACTATATGAAAACTTGTAATTGTGCATGATTAGTTTGGGTTTTTGTTTCCGTTATTTATTCATTAATAGAGATGAGCAAAGAAAGTATCTAAATAGTGAAGACAAATAGGTAAAATTCAGCGTTTAACTAAAATGGGTGCTGCAGATAACCGGTTTTGCCTGTAGAAAGCAAATTTTGCTATCTTCTGATCTAATAGGTCTAGACTGAAAATTCTTATTTGTTTAGCTGTCTTTTTAATAGTTTACTGCTTGTGGGTAATTTAGATTGTTCCAAATTCGATAGAATTTTCAAAATTCTGCAATAAGTACAATGTAGCTGTCACTTAAGTGGTTTTACTTGCAAAGGATTTTTTTGATTCCCGCTTAAGTGCACAAAACTCCATAGTAAAAAGTCGTCCTTACTTAACGCATAAAAATAACCAAAAATCTTCAAAACTATAAGTCCAACCAATTTGAAACTTGACATGTATAAACTCTATGGCCTTGTGAGGGTTTTCAAGAGATTAGTTATCAAAGTTTCATCCCTGGTGGAAGAAAAACAACAGTTGAAGATTTGTTAGGGAATTTCATAGTTAAATAGTTTCATTTCATTTCAAACACTAGCGGTTCGCTAGTTTTGTATATAAATAGGATTAATAAATAAACTCAGTTTGTATTTAAATGTATTATAATTATAGTTGCTAAACGAGTTCAAAAATAATGAATTTATAAAAAAAAACGGCACTTTTTAATGTGAATAACAAAGACAATATTAAATCATCATCATCATCATCAGCCACTCGACGCCCACTGCTGGACATAGGCCTCTTTCGTGGTTTTCATAACCATGAGGGGTTTTGCCATAATCGCCACGCTTGGCAGGCGGGTTGGCGATCGCAGTATGCGGTAGGACTCTCAGGAAGATGCTGCTGCCGGTCTCCTGGTAATGTATTTCCTTAGTCGCCTTCTACGACATCCACGGAAGGAAATGGAAATGGAATGAATATTAAATAACTAAACCAAAATCAACACGCCCAGCCCTACGACAGAGTCTTGGTATCGGTACCTTTTCAGATCTCATTTTTTTATTTGTAATGTACTGTAAGCCCTCTGCGCGCCTGTTTTGGCAACATTTCTCTTCCATGCACCCGAATTTGCAGCGCGCCAGCGTGTTAAGGGTTTGATTCGTCTCCAAACTAAATCAAGAATATCCGCATCATTGACGCAATATTATCAGATAAATTATTTTTCTCGGTGTTCGCAATTACATGCTTCCTATTTGTGCTTGACTGTGGTGACGGTCTTAGGTCAGGTGACAATTCTGCGCAGTTTTCCATGTGAGAATGGATGCTTAGTTCGTCTAGCGTGATAAGGTCTTCATCGCTATCAGTGCCACCGACAGACCTAAAGTCTGGCAGAAATGGTTGGTATGTGGGATCATCATTCGAGTAATCGCCACTAAACAAGTCTGACTCCGTTTCAGAGACTCGCCTGTTTGGTCTGTCGATGTTTACTGATGGTTGATCCGAATACAAACTGATGTGTGACCAAACACAATCTGGCCAAAGCATGAACCGACGGTGGAATGCTGTTGTCACTTTCATTGGTGCCTTAAAAAATCTGCTCCATTTTATCAGCAACGAACTTCTTACACTCATTGAGCTCGGAGGACCTTGAATTGCTATCATCTGAAATAATATAAAGTAATCTGTATTCTCACGTGTAACATTATTTGCTATCAAACTTCTAAAAAAATAATGAAATCTTGGCGGTCGAGATCATATGGTTGCACCATAGCGTCAGACCACAACACTACGATGCATCTTCACGCCATAGACACTAAAGAGAGACCCTTCAGTATGACCGGAAATTTCTCATCAATACAAGCAAATCTTAATATGGAGCCAACACTGAAATCTCCACCAATCCGGACTTGGCCCCCGTGGTGGAGTATGGCCTATACCTTCCTGAGGGACCCAGGCCCCTCGGTGGGGACATAGTGGGTTGATGATGACTGAAATCTCATTAAAAAATCAGCTGTACTTTTGCCGGCGTAGGTATCGAACTTTTGTATGGAACAGCTGATATTTTTTTGAGATTTCATAGTTGATCCCATAGTAAAAGTTGCTTGTATTGATGAGTAAAGGGACCCCCTTCAGTATGACCGGACATTTCTGAATCACCCGGTATACCTGTTTTATTTATTCGTTTTGTCTGTTGTGTATTTATTTTCTTTCTTTTGTTGTGCATATTATGTTACTTATCTGCTTATTTTGTTTCTGTGATGTATCTTGTTGGTATAATAAATGTCTTTCTTCTTCTTCTTGTTCTTCTTCTATACTGCGAATTAAAATCATGCCTATCACATGAAAATTTAGGTAGGATCCTTTTAGGTAACTTACCCTCGACTCCAATATAAATTTCGGTATTGTGCGATTCATCGACGCCTTTATCCTGTAGCCTTTCATCATCTAAAACAAATAACAACATAAATAATTCCAAAAAAGTTTGTTAAATCATAGTAAGTATCGCAATAACGTTCAGTATGATCGAAGCAAGACTTTTCACGGCCTTACGACCCCGTAGGAGCAAAGATATTATGGCAATCCGTTATGCGTACTGATTCCACACTCTAATTGTCATTCAGGTCTATAGTTAAAAAATATGAAGACATCAATTACTTACTTTCCTTCGTACCACTGCCACCTCCTATTACAAGTCTCACAAGTTTTCTACTCCTTGCACTCATAATACACGATACTATCTAGGTAATAACTGTCAATACAAAATAATTTCAATACGCCGCTCACCTTGGACGCGTCTGCTTGGGCCGTGTACGCGCACTTAAGCGGTTTTGCCTCTATAACTTTTTTGCGCCCGCTACAAATAGTGGTACAAGCAAAAACGATTATATAGTTTTTAAATGGTATTAGCTGTAGAAAAATTTTATTTGATGCCTAGTTCTTGCTTCTGCAAGTACCAGTCATTATAGTTTTATTTTTTTTTCCAGTTAAACCGCTAATTATCATCTGTAATTTCAATACTGCGAAAAGACTTTATGTGGCTGATAAAATGTTTTTCTTGTAGAAGAAGACAACATTTGTAAATATATGTTAGGGTTATTGGTTTCTGCCTGTACCAATATCTGAAATAAGGCTTATAAGGGCACTTACTGGCCCTTTTCAAAAAAAATAATTCGTAACGAAGCATCTCATCAAAAAAAGGGTTCGACCATTATGTAGATCTTGAAAAGTAGATTCTGATGGTATATATAACTCAGTTTTGACAAAAAGGGCACTTTGTTGGTTTTAGCAGTAAGGCGTCGATATGTTGTAGGGTGATTTCATAAGACTTACCTATAATCTTGCAGACCTTTTCCAGAAAATCGGCAGCATTTTTCCGTTTCACGTTGAAAGAGCTAACGTTGTGGTACTTCAATTTAAGGCTGGCTTCCATTGCGTTGAAAATTGTGTTCAGTGGTTGCACTCTAAATTTGGTGTTGGAAATCTCGACCTGAGTATCAAACTGTTAAAAAATTAGATTAATTTCATACTTCGACCAAATACGGGATATATTAGTAAAGGGCAAGATAAAAAGTACCTGAAACATGCATGCAACGACTAATGAATGTTGAGGAAGTAATCTGTCAGGATCGTGGCAAGTGGCAGTCCCTGGTCTCTGCCTATCCCTCTGGGATACAGGCGTGAGTTTATGTCTGTATGTATATCTCTCTAAGTGGTGGCATATACGCTACAATTGGGCGGAAATAGGCTGCTTACAATTAATTGATTTATGTATGTATTTCTGAATAAATCCATATAAAAGTATTGGCAATAGACGAAGACTAAGCTCATATTAGTAACTAATCTTAGGTCATACAGATGCTTAAATAAATCTTATTTAAATATTTTATGGATTCGTGCAGATCCAGTGCCTGAAAATGTGGCAGACAACTTTGTCTCCAGTCACACTCAGGATGCTGTGAGTATTCCCCCGCATTCTACGCAGTATTGAAGCGGTGACATAATGATTTCTATGATTTTCTTTTCTTACCTCGTCCAAAAAGGCTGACTGGACAGAGAGCGCGGGAAAACCTATCTCGACACGCTCCCGGCAAATGCGCTCGGATAAAGAGTTCGCGAACGCAACAGCGCTGTTCTCCGATTTCTGAGTTATCACTACGAAATATCTGAAAAAATACATGCATATTGAGAAATGTCTTTTTTTAGTCATTATTTAAATAAAAAGTTAAATCTCAACAAAAGTTAAATCGCATAGAAAACGGCTGTTATATTAGGTCACCAGCGCAGATTTTTCAGATAACCAAACTCATTTACACAATAGTGTAATCCCCGAATCCAGCTTATTATTGCTAGTTTTTTTCAGTTTGTTAGTGTCTAACGACATAAATATACATTATATGTAGTACCGTAGAATACCTAAGAAATCTACTGGTTAAGATCAACAAAAACCTAAAACATAAAATAAAAGAAGAAAATCTCACTCCAATTCCTCGCAAGCATTTCGCAGAGCCAAATCCAAATTGGCTACGACCAAAGCCGTCCCATTGAACGTGGCAAGGAAATCATCTTGAGTGACAGTTTGGCGGGATTTGCCCGCCACCTGAGTTACGAACACGCCTTGCACGGGGCCCATCTTTGTCGTCTCCCTCAGCAAATTGGCGCATCCTTTCTCAGTTTGAAGATTTTCGGAGGACGTCTTAACATTGACTCCTTGCTTACGCCACAATCTGTTCGGGGAGAGACAATGTTTATTGTATTGGGGTTTACAGAACGTAATGTTTCATCGTAGTTTTACTCATGGTCGAAGTGGACAAAGCTTTCGGTGAATGAAATACTGATTCCCATGTTGTATGGACATCGGACAAAGACTTCAATAAAATATATGGATATTTTGCCTCAAAGTGAGTATTGATACGATGTACTGCAATATCGCAATTCTTTTTTACGGAAAATACTGTAAGAGCTTTACACAACATTTCGATATACCTAGACTGAATGGTCTCTTTGTGCCAGATTAACATCCCAGACCTTCGTAAATCAATGTCAAAGAATCAATGTTTCTCAAAATTTAAGTATCTTTAAGTAACTTTTCTTTACTAAAAACTATATTTATTTAAAATGTCCGTACCCTAATTATGCATCAAACCCTCAGACCAATTTAATCAAGAGTTTACTCATTTTGTTATAATAATGAAAAATTTTTAAGCTGTGCGAGCGAGGCAGCATACTTCGAGGAAGAACAGTCTTAAGAAAACAGACTTTGCGGGCTCTGCATTGCCTGACACAGATTATTTCTTAGATAGAGTAGGTGTGCTTGCGCTGCCACTTCACCTTGATTTCATTAATTTAGTTAGTAAAAACTCAATATTACGGAACAGACAAGTACTTACGCCACTTTAGTGCAGAAATAGCCATCAATCAAGCTCTGCTTCATATGGACCGCGAGATTTCTCACGCCATTCCGGACCAGGCGGTCCGCCAATTCTACGCCGGCGTTACTTTCATCGCAGACCACGATGTAGCTGGTTTTTGAGGAGTAGGTGATCCTAGAAAAAATCACAGTTAAAAAAAACAGGAAATATATTGCAAAACTGAGAAATCAAATTGAAATGGGGAATAAAGATGACGGCACTCCAATGTATGCGGTAAATATCTCTGAGTCCTTACTCGAGGTTTTTTCTGCCCCATCGGCAGATTTCCCTGAATTGTCTTCTACTTACTTGGGCAGAACATCGACGCCTTGGTTCAAGGTGACGGGGTCCCGCATCTTAATGATGGCACGACCGAGGTGCCTGCTTGACGACAGAAGCCTGTAGGCCCGCAACACATCAGTCATGGGATAGACCACTCGGCTGAGAGGTCTCACAATGCCTCTGGCAATGCCCTCTGCGATCGACTTTTGCAGGAACTGAAAATATGCATTGGAAAAGAATGTGTCTATCTATGTGTCTATTTAGTACATAAATGCTAAGCTCTATATAGCTCCTTTACTGATAATAATATTTTATACATTTGGTACCTGTATAAGCTTCATTAAGGTTAATTTCTAGAAAATAGTTTATCCTGGCTATGGAAAAGAGGGGTGTCCTAACATCTTTTTGCTTAAATGGAAGCTCCAAATACTATTAAGACCTTAAGTTGATGAAATAAACAATTATTATTTTTATTATTATTATATGTCAAATTGGAATAGACACGTCAAGTTGCATTATAGAGGACTTTGCAAAATATTAAGACTTGAGTAGTACTGGTCAATATGTGTTATTGACTTTTCACTTATTTACGTTCAGATTCACTATGTTTTACTTTAAATATATGATACACACTAAAATTTATAAAAAAGAAAACTAAAAATGGGCCAAGTGCGTGTTGGGGCACGCGCAATGTAGGGTTCCGTAGAAAGAGGGTTTTTTATCAGCTTTACAGAACCAACAACTTCATCGAAGTCTTTTTTAATGGATTTTGTACGAAATTTTACTTTTATAAGTTGGTTAACTAGTAAAGCCTACTTAGCCGTGAGACTTTTCCTAAGTTCATGTGTATTATGTGCTACTACCCTGAATTTTTTCATGTTTCTACAATCAACCGTTTAGCCAGGAGAGTAGGGGGACGCCCTACTCGAACAAAAACTTGCGCTTTAAAGCTTAATATTTCTCAAACGGAACCCTAAATAAAAAAAATGGTCTTCCTACACCATTATAATCCAACGATGATGGGCTAGAAAGGCAAAAATAATCATCCCCACTTTTCAAATTAGAGGAGGTCCAGTAAAAATATTTTTTTTCGAATATTTTATACTTTAACTTTGTCGGCGAGATAAATATGTATACACACAGCAAACTACAGCTTTCTAGTACCACCAGTCTTTGCGCTAGGCCGTGGACGGCCGGACAAACAGACAGACAGACGGACATGGCGAAACTATAAGGATTCCTTGTCAGACTACGGAACCCAAAAAATGTGCAATTTTTTAAACAACCCAATTAGAGTCCAGTGTTTTACAACAACTTTTGTTCTGCCATTTGTCGAAATATTGTTTTATTATAATAATTGCATCTAACACGCGCTACCAATGTCGCAACATCAACTAAATCATTGTCTTACATGAAAAAAAATACATTTTGTTTCATACAAATGGTATTTTAAGCAGTATCATACGACCAGTTCTATTACGAAGCAGAAAAATTTACGACTATATATCTGAATATGTATAAGCAACGCGAGTCATAAAAAACCGGCCAAGTGCGGGTCGGACTCGCACACCAAGGCTTCCGTACTCGCGCTTGGCCGTTTTAAAATATTTGTTAGAATTAATGAAAAACTTTAATGGACATATTTCAGTTACTGCGCATTTTTAAAGTTCCGTACTCAACAAAGAACCCTTATACTTTCGCCATGTCCGTCCGCTGTCTGTCCGCGGCCTAGGTCAAAGACGATAAGTAGTAAAAAACTGAAATTTAGTATAGACATAGGTACATATTAATCACGCCGACAAAACAGTATAATAAAATGTTTTCTTTTTTTTTTGGGTAGGGTGTGAGGTATCATTGGATGGGTCATTTATAAACATTGTGGGTGTAGACCCCCTCTCCCGGCTAAACGGTTAATTGTAGAAACGTGAAAAAAATCAGGGCAGTAGCACATATAAAAGGAAAATTATTACGGCTTATTAGGCTTTACAGGTTAAGGAGTAATGGCGACCAACTTATGTAAGGAAAACTTCCTACAAAATAAATCCCTCTACGGAACGTCGAATCGTCAAAAAGTTTATGCAGTTACCTTCTTTTCATAAGCATATTGCGGTTCGTAGATGCTGTTGAATTTAATTGAGTAGAAGTTTCTCTCCAGCGTAAGGCAGTGCATACCGAAGTCTTCATTATCCATCATGGCAAGTTCATTCAAATCTAAGAAGAAACCGCTTAAACTGACACATTGTTTTGTTACCTGGAAGAAACATCACGTTTTATCACGCCGGAGAGACGGCTTGTGTGGAAATCGTTTATTTTGACATCAGTAATTCTAATCCCAAAACCATAAGTGCCGGCCAAAAAAAAAATCGATCTATTATGTTGAGCACCTGGATCGCGTTTCACAAAAGACAATCCATAGTTTATTACGACAATTTGATGTACATTGCGTAGCTGATTAGTACAATTAATCTTCCTATCGGCTATACAAAGTCCATCGAATTGTCTTAGTAAGCCATGATTATTGTAATTTTATGAAATAGGGCGCTAATCTTTTATTACGTTGGCCTTTGCATTTACGTAATGAGATGATGATGCAGCGTCCAGTGGCATCTTCACTCACACTAGATGGGTGAAGGGAGCACTCAAACGCTGCAGTGCCTGTTTTTGTGTTTGTTTACTCTTGTTTTTATTATTAACATTTATTTTCTACATCAAATATATGGAAAGTCGGTGTTTTAACCTGCGTTCGTAGTGAATGAGATTCTTGTGCCCAATATTTTAGATTTTTCAAATAAAGTTTCATACAAACCTGGAACTAAAATGGGCTATCCGAGTTTTATATGAAACATTATTATCAATTTCTATTGACAAAGAATTAACAAAGAACCATTCTGTTTCTCCGAATGTCAAGTGTTGTGGTCGACATCAAGTGTTGGGCCGTGGAAGCGGAAATAAGATTCAAACCAGACTTTGTAGTGGGATACCGCCGTTTAGCCAAAGTATTTTTCGCCAAATTTTACTTCCCAATAAACTTATGGCATCAGTTTCATTTCCCAAATGAAACTTTAGCAAGTTTTCATTTCGCATTTTATTCATTTGGTCAAATTATCATTTCGCATAATTTTACTGCGTCAAGTTTTATTAAGACAAACGTTTATTTTGCTAAAAATATAGGTGCGACGAAGCGCGTAGCGTAGCGGAGCGCGTAGGAGCGTGTTAGGTTGAACATGTAAGACCGAAAACTAACCGAAATTATTAGTGTAGGTTAATTTCCAAGCCAAGCAAATTTTGACCAAGTATTTATTTGGTAAACAATAACTTGCCATAATAACTTTTGCTAACTGTTTATTTGCTTTAAGTTGTTTTGAGAAATGTTTTTTTGCCAAGTGATAATTTGCGGAAAATAGTTTGGGAAGTAATACTTTGGGAAACGATTTTTGGCAATACATTAGTAAACCCTTTGTAGTACTTACCTCCCTAAGAACTCCGCTAGCGCCATTGATCACAATGTTGCAGCGCTTATTATTGGTATTATTCAAGACCATGTGCACGAAGGAGTCATCTCTAGAATTGCCGATATTATTCTCTGTAACGAAAAAAGGGTTTAGATTAGATTAGATTAATACTCTTTATTGCCCACCGTAGTGCAATGAAGAGTATTAATCTTAGGACGTAGTGTAGAACGTCCTCAGACTCGGTGGAGCGATGATCTTTGCAGGGCGGCTGGCAGGATGAGAGTAGCCGAGGACCGTGCTCAGTGGCGTGCAATAGGAGAGGCCTATGTCCAGCAGTGGACAAGCATAGGCTGATGATGATGATGATAATTGCACACCATACGGAAGATACGTGAGAAATCTTAAATATCTAAGTAACATAGTATACAACTGAAAAGAGTTTTCATTTTTATACTTCAAGAGAACTTCAAGAGTTTTGAAAATCAGACAGTAATAACCATTTGGGCATTATTATTTTCATTTAACTAAGTGAATCCGGGGTTAAGTTAATAATGTTAGCACCATGTGACAGATTACCTTGTCCTCGATCGACTATTAGCATTTTTTATATCATAAGACAAAACCGGCCAAGTGCGAGTTGGACTCGCGCACCGAGGGTTCCGTACAAATTTGAAGGTAGGTACTTAGATTTTAAAAATAGTTCAGAAATCGAGTCTCACAGTTTTTCCGAGCTTTTTCCGAACTTCAAAGACCATTTTTTATTTCATTTTGTTACAAATGTATAGTTTTCCGACTTTTTCCGTGTATATATTACTAGCCAAATTTCAGAGTTCTAGGTCAACGGAGATTACATTTTAAATTTTTATTCGCTTGAGTGTCAAAACATACGTTTTTTATAGCATAAACGGCCGTCACTATTTTTTACGTCAACTTCGAAGTTTGATTTTTTTCACAGTTTTAAAGGAGTATAGACTTGAGTATATAGTTTTGATTTCAATTCGATACCTCCACGCGTTCCCGAGATAAAGGGTCTTAACAGAGAGATGGATGGATGGATGGACGGACGAACGGACGGACGGACGTCCAACAAAGTGATCCTATAAAGGGTTCGTTTTTCCATTGGAGGAACGAAACTCTAAAAAAGAAAAAAATGGCAGCCGCCACCGTCGCGAACCCTTTTTGTGACAACGCAAATAAATCGCGAATTATTGTACTATAGTTAAATTTTCTGTATACGTCATGAACAAAGAGCAATAAAATTAGAAGGACATATCAATCATGTTATCAATAAAAAAAATCGTTAACATACCTATACTGAAAAATATACAAATTAGAATTAGGTATGTGCTATTATTAAAAGTATTATTATTAGTAATACTACACATCATATGTGTGGCGTTACTTCTAATGACAGAATACACAATAGTTTGATTAGAGAATGTTGTGGACTGAAAGAGGGTGTAGTGACTAGAATTTAGAAAGGAATGTTTCGTTGCTTTGGATTGGATGGAGAGGATGAAGGAAGAAAGATTGATGAAAGAAATATATCGAGCGAATGTGGGTGGAGGGGCCGGTAAGGGACGACCCACTCAGATGCACTTCGACCAAATAGGGGAAGTATTAGCGAAGGGCAAGATAAAAAGTACCCGAAACCGGCGTCCGTGAATGCAACGAGCAGTGAGTGTTGATGAAGCGAAAGAGATCTGTCAGGATCGTGGCAAGTGGCATACTCTTGTCTCTGCCAACCCCTCCGCGATACAGGCGTGAGTTCATGTTATTCTTATATGTTATTTTTCTTCACTTTCCCAGTACTATGTTGCCCTTTTTACAGTTATGCTAAGGTCTCCTATCGCAAGTGACAAGAAATCACGTCTTTTTTACAAATCCCTTTTGCAAAAAGTGTCAGCTCAATCACGTTAATAGGGATTTTCAGAAACCGCGCCCGAGAACTTAGGATCACAGACCTGAGATTAGATAGCATTTATGCCAAAAACGCCCGTAGGTTTTTTGGAAAAAGAATCTGTAACAGAAGACATATTACGATTTTTTTTTCATGAGCGCTTGTGAACCTTCGCTAGTAATCCCATAACAAATTAACAAACTCGTAATTTGAAAACTGCAGACAATAACCAAATACGAAACAACAGTTTGTGATTTATTGGACTATTCACAAAAACAAAATCTAACAAAAGTAACCTCTAGGCAATTTAAGCCGGGCGGGCTTTATTCCTGCATCGAGCTAATAACATGTAAGTAGTACCTAGCAGGCAGCGTGCCAATGGGGAACTAGCGTTTTATTTATATTGGAGTGACATTGCTTTTATACCATAGAAATTATAATGATTATTGTAATATCACTGGAGTCACCCGAGTGCCTGAAGTTTTTACATACTTAATAATTAAATCATTTTATCTCATTCTCACTACTTTTTGATCCGCCCTCATAGTACTAGACACTTTACAAAATCTATCGTATCTAATCGTTCGGATTTTCTCAGTATATTGGCATAAATGTGAAAGATAAAAAAATATTAGTATTTTGAAAATATCGCCTTACCGTTTAACTTAGGAAACAGTTTCATGAGGAACTTCTTCTTCTTTACATCGCTGACAGTCGTAAACACGGGACAGTCAAATGCCAGGCAAATGGAAATGACGGCTTGGCCAAGCGCTCCCGTGCCACCGTGTACGAAGACCGAAGTGCCTTCCAGAAGCTCGCTTCTAATAACCTGGGCGACAATCATTTTAACAACTATATACAATAAGAAACTCTGTTATCAAAACCAAAGCAAAAAGATCTTTCATTTACAAGATAGAAATCTCTTTCACGTGTTGTATCTACTTACGTGGAATCGAAAAACTAGCCAAAATTTTCAAAATCAAACCAGAACACAAGAAAAAACATTCGCGTAACCAGAAAAAAAAACCCGGAATGTTCTAAAAAACAGACGTACCCCCGGTTTCTTGTACACTAACAAGCTGTTAATCTACTGTTATCAGTTTTTTTGGTATGCACTTTGGCCAATTGACAGCTGTCAACAGTAGATTAACAGCGTGTTAGTGTACGGGAAACTAGGGGTTAGATAGCTACTTCGCGTGCTCAAATATAAGTATAGTTCGCGCAAATCTTTTTGGCGGTAACGTGAACATAGTCGTAGATCGTTTGTACATCGCTTAATGTGTTTACAGTGTATAAGTGAGTAATGAAGGAAGGCTGAAGGAAAATACCAACTTTAGTTTATTGGCTAAAGCTTTTCAGCACTAACAAATCAACTCCTACTTACTAGTAAGTAATAAGCCAACGCGTAAGGCTGAATAACAGTGGCAGCGTCTTCCAGAGTCCAATGGTCTGGCACGGGCCAAAGGAGATCTGGATCTGCTTGTATCGAACTACTGAGTGCACCAGATTTTACGAGGCCCATAACTCGTTCACCGCTGGAAGAAATAAACGTCATTTTAATAAAACCGGGCAAGTGCAAGTCTGACTCGGGAAGGGTTCCGTACACAAAGACACAAAGATCGAGAAAAAACGGCAAAATATCACGTTTGTTGTATGGGAGCGCCACTTAAATATTTATTTAATTTTTATTATTTACTTTTGAAGCGAATATAGAACTAAATATTCTGTGAATATTTCAAGCGTCTACCTATTGCCGTTATTAATATCGAGCAAAAAACGACAAAAAAATTACGTTAGCTGTATGGGAGCCCCCCTAAAATATTTAATTTTATTCTGTTTTTAGTATTTGTTGTTATAGCGGCAACAGATATTCATCATCTGTGATCATCAGTTATTATGGTTCATGAGATGATCCTGGTGACAGACAGACAGACAGACAGACGGACAGTGGAGTCTTAGTAATAGGGTCCCATACCCTTGGAGTAAGGAACCCTAAAAATCATATCTTCTTTCAGATCGTTTTATCCGCCATTTTGAACAATTATTTCACCTGGTTTTACTTATTAAATCCACTTCATCATCATCATCATTCAGCCACAAGAAGTCCACTGCTGGAGATATGCCTCCTCCTCCATAGATTTCCAAAAAGACCGGTTGGAAGTGGCTTGCATCCAGCGTCTTCCTGCCACTTGGATGAGGCAAGCGCAGCGTGGGACGACCAGCCACAAGATGGACAGATTAAATTCACGTTGTAATAAAATTATATCACTATATTATATAACTTTATTACAATTATATCACTGACTGGCATCACTTCTTAAATGCCACATTGAAATTGTATGAAACTTTGTTTGAAGAGTTTTACTTAAACGCTACTTAAACCATTTTCAAGAAAGTGGTGCACGTTGGCCTTAGCCACACAGGCGCTGGCTGTAACAATAATTGTTATAAGACGACACGTAGTCAAAGCGATGCTTGCAAAACGTCACCCACAGATTGGTAATCCAAATTCTTAACTAAGGATGTGACGCAGAGCTATTTTTACATATGTTTTATTTTACTAGTAGTAATACTAGCTTAAAAAGGAAAAAAAGTGTTGGCTTGATAGTAAATTCTGTTTTATCGACAGCTTAAGTTTAGCTTAAGCTTAGTTTAGTTGCAACAGGTACTGCGCCATATTACCGTATTTTTGGGAATTTATTTCATCTTTTATTAATAACTTCTTATCATGTGTTACAGTGTTAAGCTCTGTTGTGAACAAAACATAGCTTGGTTTCATGTAACGTACTAAGTTTACTCTTTGTGTTAAGAGAACACAGATATCCGTACTTGTGTTTGGGTATAGGCCTATAAAAATCGTTTTGTGGGGTGTTAACGCTAATTACTGACTATTTTTTTTTTACTAAGATACTTGATTTGTGAACTTCTTCATCGGTGTAAATATTTAGAGTGGATCATCATTATCATCAGCCATTTGACGCCCACTGCAGGACATAGATAGATAGATAGATAGAATATTCTTTATTGTATGTACACCAGGAATTACATATGAGTATTTAACAATAATATATGCCTTCTTCGTGGTTTTCATTACCATTAGGGGTTTTGCCATAATCGCCACGCTTGGCAGGCGGGTTGGCGATCGCAGTATGCGGTTGGAATCACAGGAAGACGCTGCTGCCCGTCTCCTGGTTCATTTCCTTAGTCACCTCCTACGAAATCCACGAAAGGAAATGGAGTGACGCTATTCTTAATCCGGCGGCACACGGTTAAGAGTGGATAATATCTCCTAACTAGTGACAAAAAGTGTTAAATCTCAGGGGCACGGTACAACTGCGCGTAAGATGTAAACAGACTTTTCAATGGTATGTATTTGTTACTAAGTGTAACGTTTATTATATTACGATGTGTTTATATGTTTCCTATCTTGTATTTATTCCGGATATAAATCCGTAGATTAAAAAAAAATTACAAAAGTATGCAACGTCATAAACATTTTCGATGATAATTTTTCATGACGTCCTGCAATTCCTTAAAGAACATAAGTTAACAAAATCTTGTCAGTAAATAGGTCGCTATACTATCAGTGTATTGGAATTAATCGTCACATTATATCAATAACACCGAGTCAGCTGCCTTTTGTGGCAACTAAGATACACTACAGGCTACATAATATATGGTCCTGTTTTATTTATTCGTTTTGTCTGTTGTGTATTTAGTTTTTTTTCTGTTGTTGTGCATATTATGATACTTATGTGCTTATTTTGTTTCTGTGATTTATCTTGTTGGTATAATAAATGTCTTTCTTCTTCTTCTTTAATAATGTCTAATAAGAGAAATCTGATAGTGTTTCTGAAAACGCACTGCGTTTTTGCAGTTGCTATTGCACCAGCCCTTTGGAACCGGGCGACTGCGAAGGGCAGCACCTGAGCTATTAGTGTTCTGGATTAGTGTTCAGGTTAAGATTAGGATTTAGTCTTACTTGCTGTCTATTCCACTGAAGTCCGTTCCGAATGTATTGCTGCTGCTTTCAATTTTGCCTGCAGCTTTCTGGACATCGTGTAGAGATGGGCCAGCGTAGCAAACCTGGAAATTAGCACTTACAGTCCGGCTATCCTGAGAATGCAATTAAGTACTAAGATCACCAATTGTATTTTCTGGTACAGTAAATTATTTATGAATAATAAGGTCAATGACATTTCATTTGACATTTTGTTTCTTGTGATCTGGGGGCTAAATATGTGCTCCAAATCCTCCTGAGCGATTCCAATCATCTAACTGACACATTTCATAATAATTTGTCGGATTAAGAGATGGCGCTGACATCGCACATTCAGCGAACAGTGCGATATGTGCGATATTCATAGATACAATATAAATGATCAATGAAACGTCAGCGGCACTCTTAGGATTGACAAAGTTATGTCATCATTTATTTATTGGTGGACTTAATGCCATAAGCATTTTTTACCAGTCAACCACAGGAGATAAAGGAAAGAGTTGGTAGGCGTGCTAGCATCCACCAGGTAGGTCGCAACATACCTACATCTTCTTTTTAATTTGGTCAAAATAGTTTCATCGCGGCTCAATCCATCTCTCTTTCCTTTCATATTTTTAAAAAGATTACATCTGATTAAAATACGGACAAAGAAGCTATAAGCTGTTTCAAATCGCAAAACCGGCGTCTGAAATGATAAAATATTGTACCAGTGGTACATATATGGCACGTACCTGAACCAATGTGTTGCTAGAAGGATTTGGTGCTGTCTCAATCCACATTAGGCTGTCAAAGTCACCAGGAATAGCATTCGTTAGAGCGACGTGACGAACTTTAGCCGTCATGTTGCATGGCAGGTCGTAGAAACCTCCCCAGAGACCCTGAAACAAGCATAATAAATGTATGCAGTTTCCCGATATAAGTTCCTAATTAGTGGGTGGGTACTTTTACACCTCGTACTAGTATAAAAACCGATTTCAAAACTGCACTGAAAACAGAGCAAGACCAGCACATACATTTTGGGCACCGACTCCAAGATATATTTCTACAATACCTACCTATCAAATTTATAGGTCATATTCGTTTAAATTATTTCTTTGTTTTAGTGCTGTAGTGTTTTGAAGTCGGTTTTCACATTTATGTAAAAAAAAATAAAGATTTTTTGTGAATATTACGACTCCGCCAATTTGGCGTAGTTTTCCAAAACCACTGTAGTCACTCGAGTCACTATAAAAACATCAAAATCACTTTAAGTGTGTCTTTGAAACTTGAAGTGTGCCTTTGAATAGTTCTCTTGATTTTCCAGGATCCCATCATCAGATCCTCATTTGGTGCCAATGTGACCACCTGCAAAGTCTACCCTTTCAAAAAAATTAAGAATTTTACCAAAGCCGTCCATGCATTTTCGAGTAATCGGAGAACATACATAAAAAAACCCGATGAATTGTGAATCTCCTCATTTTTTTGAAGTCGGTTAACAAGTAGAAGCACGATAAAAACATATTTTCTGGGCCGTACACTAGTGGGAAAACCTCGACGGTAAGATCCCACCAGACACAGGTTTAATACTTATTTGGTGGGTTTTTTATTTTATTTACTTAGGTCAACATAATTTTAACACATTTATTTTTTATTTTATTTACTTAGGTCAACATAACATAGGTATTTACAGGTTAAATGAACTTGGACCTCCTAAAACCATAACCGATTTTTCTCGAGGTCCATGTCTGGAAATTGTTGAAATTACTCTTAGTTAGCGATTAATTACACAAAACTGACATTACAATGCAATTGCGAAGAAACAAAAAAAATTTCTTTTTTTTCTCCTATCATCAATAATTTAGACCTACATAAGTTTGTTGGTCTACCTTTCCGATTAATTGCTGTACAGTTGCACCGAGTGTGGTAAGTCATCGTATGTAGGCAATCATGACTGTGAGCTATGATGTGTACTGTGATATTAGTTTTATTAACCGACTTCAAAAAAGGGGGAGGTTATCAATTCCACGCGTATATTTTGCTATATTCCTCCATAACTCCGTCAAATCTTTACCGATTTCGACGAATCTTTTTTTTGTTCAAACAGGTATAACGTCCGATTGGTCCCATTTTAATTTGGTGAAGATCTGATGGAGACTTTCAGAGATGGAGAACGGAACTCTTCAATGGACAGCAGTAAATAAGCCCTATTGGGCCCATCCTTTAGTAAAATCCGTATGTTTCATAATAGTAGTTTATGATACTGTTGCATAATAAGGGTTCTTATAACACGAGTGTGTTTTAAAAAAAACGAGCTGTAGGCGAGTTTTTTTATACTATCACACGAGTGTTATAAGACCAAGTTATGTACAGTGTCATACACTACTTTATCTACTCTCATAATACATAAAATAATATTGCAAATAAAACGCTGAAAATCAACAAATTTAGGTATTTTTACTTGTAAACAGAAAACACTTAGAACCAAACTTTGTTTAAATATTGAAAAGTTTTTTTGAATGTAAAATTTTGGCGCCAAGGCGCCACCGCGGCGTTGCGTCGCCGCGGACTCGTTCATTAAAACCTTATTTTTAAAAGTAGAGGTTCAACCTTCTTGATCCAGCTGGAGGTTGTATCGTTATGATTAAAAAGTTATATTATGATACTGGTGTCCATACAAGACCTGTATCGTAGTAAAACTTTTTATTTTTTATTATTGGGATATGCGTAATATTTGTCATAAGAGTTTTGTTTTCAGTTTTATAATCTTTGTATTATAGTATCAGAGTAGATAAAATAGCGTAAAAGTAGTCCCAAGTTAATTTGGTGATGTTTTGGTAAAGACTTTCGGAGATGGAAATTTAGATCATAAAATTTTAAAGCAACGAATTAAGTAGGGTAAATTATGGTTATAAGGGACTTATTTATTTTTCTCCCGCTCCCCCATTAAAAATTGAAAAATATTTTTTTTTAAATAAAAAATGAAAACTGACTTTGAAACACTACAGCACTAAAAAGTTAGAAATAATTTAAATAATTAGAAGTATTTATACATGTAGGTATTGTAGAAGTATAATTTGTAGTCGGTGCCCAGTTTCAAGACCAGCACATTTATTTTGGGCACCGGCTCCAAATTATACTTTTACAATACCTACATGCATAAATACTTATAATAATTGAAATTATTTCTATCTTTTTAGTGCTATGTGTAAATCATAAGGGACTTGTTTATTTTTCTCCCGCCCCCCCACTAAAAATTGAAAAAAATGATGCTATGATGTGTTGTGTACTGTGATATTAGTTTTATTACCCGACTTCAAAAAAGGAGGAGGTTATCAATTCAACGCGTATATTTTTTATTTATTTTTTTTTGTTATCGGTGTTTCATGCCTCAATGTATGAAAAACTTTACTGTAATCTGTTAAAACCAAAAGTACATATTTTGATTATTAAGTTTTTTATTTATTTCATCGGTAAACCTGGATAATAATAGCGAGGTACTTTTTTAGGTTGAAAACCGTACTAGTTTGTCGTATAATATATTGTTTTCTTTGTAGAATGTGTGTTTTGTTCACTAAAATACTTTCCAACAATTTTTTCGACCACGGGTAGCATAATTATTGGTCTGATCTAATTGTTGATCTAATTATTTTGAGTAGTCATTGAGGACTACTCCTTTAATGTGTAGGTCTCACTAACCCGGTTTTTAGTTTGTTGGGGTAGTCCTCATGCTGTAGCATTACTGGATTATTTATTCCAGTAATGCTACAGCATATTTTTGTATTTTGTATTTGTAAGATCCAGTCACTTTAAATAAATAAGAAAGTCAGTACAGTGCTTGATATAAATAATGGTAGATTTATCATCATCATCAGCCCACCTCTGCACACTGCACGGGCTCTCGCCATTCGCATCCACGGGCCCGCTGCCAAACAGAGCGCATCGTCTGATCATCGGACTGTTGGTCTATGTACTTACCGCCACCCAGTTCTCAGCTACCATTCCGTTTCTACTCTGGTCCATCAGCCATCTTCCCGTCTTGCCAGGTGATATCATCATAACTCTTTATATTTTTTTGGCTTTTTATTATAGTTTTATTCTTACATGTTATAAAAATATGATACTCTATTTTAAGTTTTGAAAAGTAATGCATGCGGAGTTTACCTTCAATTACTTTTTGTATCAAAACTTAGTCAAGATATAAGTTACTGTTAATCATATGAAGACACAAAAAGTGTTGGTAGACCTAATTAAATAAAAATAAATAAACATTTATTGGTCCTACCTTCTTCAAAACGTTGATAGCAAGATTCTTCTGAATTTGGTCTTTGAATAATTCTTTGTCCGGATTGAAACTTGGAGCACAAAAGTCGTCCACCAGGATCAAGCTGAGTTTCTCGCCGTAGTCTTTTCGGAGCGACTTCACTAAACCTGCGAATATAGAGATTGATAAAGTAATTTAGATTTAAAAAAATTTAAAAGAATCTTGCGTTTATTTCGATTTTTTGGGGTTTTTATTTGGTAAACTAACTTACCAAGTAATCCGCAGTAAGGTTGTCTGTCTGACACTAATATAACTCTTCTGGTTTTTTGAAGCTCACCCAAAACCAAGGGCACCCAAATAAACTTGACATCGTGGGGTACTGGTACGTAAATCACATTTTCTTTCTGAGTGTCAACAATTTTCTTTAGCAGTACTACAACATATTTGTTAGTACGCATTGCTGAAATGATGTCGAAATGCTTGTATTTCATTTCAACCTTTGTTGTGATTTGCTCAAAGACAAGAAGGAATGATTTGGTTGGAAGGAAATTGTGGAGGTTTACTAGTGCCTGAAATGTGTGAAAAATTTGAAAATTACCAAAGATATTCTGTATGTGCGACTTTTTTTCGACCAGAACATTTCTTACTTTTTTATTTTATACCATACCTTTTCGTTACCCAAAACATTGTGGGCAATAAAGACGTTAGAGTCTTTGACACTCAGATTTTTGACAAGCAAATCAATATCAGCACTTGCATCGACAGACTGTACTTCAACGTTGAACTCTGGAACCTTCTCTGATATATCCTTGATGAGGTCAAAAAACACTGGCGAAGATTTATTTTTGATTTCTGTGACTTTCACTGCATTTCCAGATACATTGTCTTGAACGATTTGAAGATTGACATTAATAGCAGTCTCAAACTGTAAAATAAAACCATAAAAAGGTCAATTTATTAACTATTATATACTTTTAATGAAATCATTTAAAACATTTTTTCCACTTACATTGACTTGGCCATTCAATATATGTGGTACGAATTCTTTCTTTATTAAAATATCTGGTTTGACCTCAGTATTTTTTTTGTCTTCAAATACTAATCCTTTAATAACAACACCACCACACCTGCGAGAAAAAAAATATTTGCCTTCATTGTCAACAACATTACAAACCATAAAGATTGACGTTGCTTTCTCTAAATACTTACTGGGAAATAGCAATGACTTTGTTTACGACTGCGTTAAAGCATGGAATCTCGGTATTTAAAACAGCCATCTCTCTTTCTTTCTCATGTTCTATTACATCGATAGTCAATCTCTCAATGATGCTTGGGACAGAAACTCCCTCGTAGTCTCGCAATATTACATTGAACTGGAACAGGGAGTCTATGAAAGTGACCCAGTCGCTGGTACATTTGATTTGGGCAGTCTTTTTGCTGATGGAAGCTGATTGGATAGATTGGAACATGCCACTGAAATAAAATAAATTTTGTTCGTAAATAGAGCTTATAACTTACAAAGTGGTCGGGATAAATTTCATAACTTTCAGTTATTTTCAATCTCATCGTTTTCAAAATAACTTGTGTACCTGCTGAATCATAGGAATCTTTTTAGAATAGGTATTTGGCATCATAATGTTGAAGTTACGTAAATTAACCAAACACCGTAATACTAACTTGAAAGAATATCCCTTCATGTGTAGCATTTTGTAAACATCCTTAGAAGTCAGGGTCACTTCTTCTACACAAACTTCATCTTTTTCCAAATTGAGAATTTTAGCTTTTGTAGCGTCAACAATGTGGCCGCTTGCTAGTAAAGTTCCAGCGTAGTTCACCTTAAAATAAAATAAAAATATCAGTAATTTTTAAGCAACTTAAAATAAATAAGGTGGTTTTCAATTTGTTCAGGATGTTTTTGTTTTCTCTTTGCTATGTTCTCTCAAAACTTCATCAAATCATAACCGATTTCGATAATTCTGTTTTTGTTTGAGTAGGTGTAATGTTCGACAAAATAGTTTTTATTTTTAATTTATTATTTATTTAAGGAGAAAAAACAGAATTAACACAGTTATAGGATAAAAAATATCGGAGTCAATATAGTACATTTTGCCAATTCCTCAGCATTTCCCACAGATAGGTAATACTTAATATAATAAATAAGTAAGAGGCGCAATAGAGGATTCTAGATTTAGTTCAAGGATTAAAATAAACAAATAATAAAGCAACTGTTTTAGAAAGAGATACATACACAAACAAGCATTAATATTATACATTGGAAGAAGTAAACGCAAGAAATCGGTACAGGTCATGAATTTGACAGGATTTTTGTGAACATTTGCTTGCAGCACTGCTTTGACTTATGAAACAAATCAACTTCCGTAAATGCTATATTATAGCTATCGGACATTCTGTTGAGAGGTGCTCTTTTGCCAGCATTCTAGAGACACCCTGTGAAAAAACACGTTTGTTTCTTATAGATCGGACAGGAACGCGAAAACATAGTTGAGCTAATAGATCAGGACAATTAAGTTCAGATGTACAGATACCCCGAAGAACATTCATATCGGACAGAGTTCGGCGGTTTTGTAACGACAGCATTTTGAATTTAACTAAAAGATCGGAGTAGGAAAGTTTATGGAAGCCCATTCGGTAGTTGAGGGCGCGCAGAAATTTCTTTTGTATCATCCTCAAGCGCCTTTTATATATATCATGTAGCGGATTCCAGACTACCGATGCATACTCCGATGAGATCTAACCAGGGCTTGAAAGAGAGTAATATAATGTATCAGCTTTCCTGAAATCTTTGCCTACGCGTAAAATGAAACATACGGTAAGCTTTATTTACAACACTCTCTACATGAACGTCAAATAAAGTCAAAGTCAATTTTTTTTTATTCAAAGTAACACAGAAACTGTGACTTATTGAACGTTACAAGAAAAATTAGGTGTCCGTTTCAAAATCTAGATCATTTGGAGAAAAAACGGACACAAAAACTCCAAACTTAGTCTTTTCAAACATATTCCTTAATTAACAGAGTTTACATGTCATATCTTCTAAAAAACTAGTAGTAGGATGCATTGAACGGGCTTTAATTCCACACACCTTTGTCATCTAAATAATCCTTAATGCTATAGTAGCCCTTTTGGCATAAAGTGCGCTTTACACATTTTTTGAACCGCACTTCAGGCAAGCTTATTATATCTTCAGGGATCATATTGTAAAAACGTATACAATGCCCCATAAAGGATGTATTAACCTTTGCCAGCCTAAATCTTGGGAAAGAAAGTTTATGTTTACTTCTAGTATTTACATCGTGTTGGCTACCTATGGTTTTAAAATTACTTATATTTTTCCTGACGTACATAGTATTCTCATAGATATACTGACTAGCAACTATTAGTATGTTAGTTTCTTTAAAGAATTCTCTTAACGAATCTCTACTGCCTAGGTTATAAATGAATCTGATCGCTCTCTTCTGTAAGACAAAAATGGTCTCAATGTCTGCTGCCCAACCCCACAGTAGTATGCCGCAGGACATAATACTGTAGATGTAACTAAAATAAACAAGCCTAGCAGCTGCGACGTCAGTTAATTCCCGGATTATTTTGACTGCATATGCTGCAGAACTAAGCCTATTGGCCAATTTGTTTATATGAGGTCCCCATTGAAGCTTTGCATCAATTGTGATACCTAGAAATACAGTTTCTTCTACAATTTCTAGTTTGTCATTCCCCAATACAACGCTGCTGTCAACTATTTTGACATTTGGTAGAGTAAACTTTATACATTTTTTCTTTTTTAAATTTAACAATAAGTTATTAGAAGTGAACCAGTTTAGTACCTGAGATAGAGCATTATTTGTATAGTCGAGGTCATTTTCTTGTCTCTTAATTTTAAAAATAAGTGACGTATTAGTTTAGAGTCGAAGTAGATGCCCAAATCGCGAATAGACTCCACTCTACTCAGGCTATAGCCTCCAATTAAATAACTGTTCAATAGATTATCTCGCCTCCTAGAAAAAGTTATGACTTTACACTTGTCGTGGGCGAGGAAGATCTTATTAATTACAGAATAATCATGAAGCCTGTTAAGATCTTACTGAATAAGTTGACAGTCAGCTATATGTTTTACCTGCCTATACACCTTTAGGTCAACCCGCGTACAAAAGGTAGCGACTGTGTTGAAAACAAACACCTAGATCGTTTAAAAAAACTACAAAAAGTAATGGTCTTCTCCATTCAGCCTAAGTATATAACGAACAAAACCCATTAAAAAATTAAAATTAATTAAATTTGGAAATAGCAACGAGCTGCATTAGCAATGAGCACATATTATAATATTTTCGACACCGGTTTCAAATTATTATTGTATATTGAAGTCGGTTTTTAAAATTATTCTCGATCAGCACATACGCTTAAGATACCGAATTCATATTATTATTGCATTCTAAGGTCGGTTTTTAAAATTATTCTCATCTGTAGTTTTTGTAGCAATCGTGTTCATTTGGATATTATAAATTTAGTTACCTCAAACTTTTTATTTCCTTTGTTGATCACAACGTTGAAAGTTAACTTTGATTCTCTGTTAATAGTTGCCTCTCCATAAAACTTCACGTCACTAAAAGTGACGGAAAGAGTTTCAAACGGCACTCCTTTTATCATAGCGAATGTCTCCCAAACCAAGACCAGAATTGCAGCTTCGGGAAATACGATGACTCCTAGAAGGCAAATTGTATTATATTTAACAAAAGACTGAGACAAATAAATCCGTTTGGTAGAAGTACTAAGAAAGGGAAAGAAAGAAGAAGTGAAAGCAGGCAGGCAGGAAGGGAGGAAGAAAGGGAAGGAAGAAGGGAGGAAAGAAGGAAAGATGAAAGGAAGGTAGGAAGGAACGAAGGAAGGAAAGGAGGCAGGAAGGAAGAAAGGGAAGGAGCGAGAGCCCTGCTGTCTTCCGGGTTAGTTGTCATCTCGGCCGCTTCAAAAACTGGAGCGCGGGCAACTTTTCACTTTTCAAATTTGTTATTGGTCACCTCGTCCCGTATTAGCTTTATATAAGGGACAAGTCTCCACATTCTAATTTTGCTGGGCCTAATCAAGTGATCTCTGTATGGAAAATTCTTGGAGACAAATTTAATATACCACTACAAATATACAGGGTATATACACCTCTAAAATGCGCAATTCCTGAAACACAACATTAAGAGGTTTTGTTGTACATCAACTTTTGTTATATTATATTTATAACATAAACTCACGCCTGTATCCCGGACGGATAGGCAGAAACTAGGGTTTGCTACTAGCCATGATTCTGACAGATATGTTTCGCTTTAATTTTTAATATTTTTATCAGATCAATATTTTTGGAAATGTCAGGGTTTACCAATTTAATTCAATTCGGACTTTATGCACTTTATCAAAGCACGGAAGAATGCCTGACATAGAAGAATGTCCATTTTGTTATTTAACACATGAAAAATTGATACATTCTGTCACATAGCGCAACCACAAATCACGAAAAACGTAAAAGGGAGAGAAAGGAAATAAAGAAAGGAAAGTACAGGAAGGAAAGAACGAAAGACGGACAGAAAAATGGAAGGAAGGAATGAAAGACGAAAAAAAATTGCGCAAGTTGTTATATACATAAGCAGCCTATATACGTCCCACTGTAGGGCAAAGGCCTTCTCTCAGGGAGAGAGTATGGGCTGTCATAAAATATTCCAAAGTAAACTTTATGTAGCAGACAAGTGACAAGGCATTAGATCTTTAACGGACGGTAATACTCTAGAGTGCGCATTCCAAAGCTCGCCGTTACTCACCATTTCTCACGTGTCCTTCGATAAACTTGTAGTCGTCATCGTGAATGGACAGGGTGCATTCGCGGGTGGCTGATGTCACTCGATCTTTGGTGTTGAACTTTGCAGTCAGCCTATTAAATATTTTACTCAAGATATACCTTCAAATTCTTTACAATTTGGCTATTCATTGGAACTTTTGGGATCATTTGACTCATTAATTTGATATAGAGCGACTCGGTAAAATACTAATTTAAAGTTCATTGTATTTACTAACACGGTTTTGAAATCTACATCAATAATGTTTTTTGCAATTCACGGTTTTGAAATCTACATTAACATTAATAATGTAAACAAATTACTGCGTGTTACTGAAACATAGCAAAATCTTAAAACAGTTTCTTTATTATTGATATAATTTAACTAGTACTCCCAATAAGCAAAACATTAAAATTCTAAATTTCACTTTTTATAAAATCTTTATATTTAATGCGAAAAAATATAGTACTTAGAAGTGGTTTTATTATCGATACTAAAATTTTTCACAAATTGTCAACAGTTGAGAAGAACAAATCACTGCTTCCATTTGTTAAGGAAATAGATAAAAATGTGGACTTTAACTTTAAAAACAGGCTCACCAGGTCTCACTGTGCTCCCATTCGACGTAGTGCGACAACAGCGGCGTTCCGGTCGACACAGGGAACTCAATTTTTGGATAAAGCACGCTCAAGTTGGTGTTAATACCGAGTTCATATAACCTGTTGATGCACTTGAAAATTAATCCGTTGTCAATCGAATACATTAAATTTACAAACATGTTTATTACTGGGATCGTTTCTGAGAACCGGTTTGGCAATCATAAGACAAAAGAAAACGGCCGGACACACTTCAATTGAATCGGGAACGTGTAGGTTCGTGGTACCTAATCAAAGATTATGGCAAATAGTAATGTCATCTCTACTTGCTATTCCAAAATTCATTTTGTGAGGCAGAAGAAAAACACAATTCTGATGTAATGAAATGGTAGTTATTGTTCACAATGTTTGCCAAAAAAAAACATTGCAAAAATAAACATGCGGCCATCAGCATTTATGACAGCGAATAACAAGTCTTTTGAAATTAGATATAAGAGAGCTGTGTCATTTCAGCCACAATGATGGTGAAACAATTCGTCACTTAAATCGATAACGGAGAAGTCATCGATCTCTGTACTTACTTGCCAATCGAATCCAGGATAAACTTAGTTGGATTAGCGTGCCCGCGCCTGGTAAGTGGTACGTGATGACACTTGGTGTGTGACCGCTTCAAGATGGCTTGCAGCAAGCCGTGAGGGGCTATCTCGATGACGATTGCCTTATCCGGGATCATACGGGCGGTTTCCTCAAAGAGAACGGAGTTCTGGAGACAATATGTTCAGTAAGGATTATACACGCTTACCAATACTTATATACGGACTTTCTGGTATTTGAAATAAATTATTATAATTATAGGATATAATACCTACTCACCAGTAAGTTATTCGTATGGTACTCAGCCGACGAATATATGGCGGATGCCTCCTCCCACTTGTCGATGGGTACTGAAGTGGAGACCCACTTCTTGCTGCGCAGCTTGGGTTCCCTTATGACGTCGCTCAAGTAATTAAGCAACTTAGGACCTATGGAGGAGAGGGCCATGAATTATTGGGATATCGTGTCGGTGAAATTCGTGGTGACGGCGATCTTTCTTGAGAGAGGGCAAATATTGAGTCACAAATTAACCGGGATCTATTTACTAAGGTGCTAAAATGTCAGAATTTGATAGAAAATACCAGAGACATGAATTTGGAAATACACGGAACGGAACGATGTGGAAAGTTTTTGACATTTAAAATACGTGACTCGCGCCATCTTACTACCTATGCTGGTGTCAGACAACGAAAGTTATGGAACCTTTATTTGAAACTTTAATTCGGAAAATTAAATGGAAAATTAAAAATTAAATGGAAAATTAAAAAGTCTTTACATGTAAAGAAAAAAACATTACAAAAGAACTTACCAGCACTAGCGATATACCGCGAGTGGTACGCAATGTTCGAGCAGGGCACCTCTTTGGCGAAAATTCCCTTTTTGGTGAGTTCTCCCACGAACTCCTTCATATTTTCCGCGGGTCCTGAGATGGTGCAGGACTCGGAGCTATTGTGGCATGCAATCTCTATCTCTGGTGGGCACATCGGCAGGACCTTTGAGTACAAGGACGTACATTTGTGAAATATGTATCAACACAATCTTACAAAAAGTTATAGATAGTTTGCATGTATAAGTATTACTCGTATAAATGAGATCTTTAGGATGGGCATAGGATATATCTGGGGGTAAGCATGTCCCTGTTAAGATGAGCAGGGCACTCTCCTTGCTATAAATATAATAAATAAAATAAACTGTGAACCATTGTTTGGCGATTAAAATAAGCTAAGGTGGTTAATTGTGTAATGAGTGACAACTGACTAAATGTGGATTAAAACAAATTTATAACCAACCGTCGTTTCCTTGCACCTGACTGACATACAGTGACTTATAAATGTTGATTGTTGATGTAGCGAAAGATGTTGGTCAGAATAGTGGCAAGTGGTGAACCCTGGTCTCTGCCTACCCATTATCATTATCCCGGATGGATGGGCAGACCAGTGAGTTGTAGTATTTTATATACTCACGGCCTTATACCCCAGTCCCACGGCGGCCATGGAACCTCTGATGAAGGGAGTCTGTACGGAAACTAGACCGCGGCTGTAGGCGGAGAGGATCATCTCCTCAGCCGTGAAGCATCCATCGGCGTACGCGCAGCCCAGCTCTCCTACACTATGTCCTGGTGAGAAGAATTTGCTGGTTACGATATTAGTAATGCTGAATGTTAAAAACATGTTTTAAACTCCAGGTGGAATTAAAAGGTAAAAGAATATAAAAAGCAAAGATGAAATTTAATAAAGAAAATATAGCTGATCAAAATTATGACGAAAGTTGGGCGAGAAATATTTAGCGTCTATCTATATATAAAATAACTGCAATCAAGCGAGAAAGGTAACATTTTGTGTTTTAGGTATTCTAAATATATAATTAGGTTTATCTGATAAATCGATTAATTTATTGTTACTGGAACATAATAACACAACACAATATGGTAATAGTTTAAACAAAAACCAGCTTAGAGATCTGCATGAGTAATATCTTTTTACCAATTAATAAATTTTTTCAACTGAAAACTAAGTAAGGACTCTTACCGATGATATTATCGGGAACGATGCCCATTTCCCTCAGGATGTCAGTGAGGCCAATCTGCACCGCCGCAATGCCAACAAATGAGTTCAAGATGTTGTCGTAAATCGTTTTGTCAGGATTGGTCAAAATGTTGATCAGATCAATGCCCTTGGGCTTAAGGACACGATGGCACCTGTGAAATTAGTTTTGGATTAATGGTGGCTTGTAGTGGTGTTTATGACATCAGCGTCGAAGTAAAATGCTATAATACATTTATAAATTTACACGGCATCATTATAACTTCTAGGCATATTTTATGTAGGAATCATCCTACTACAACATGTGAAGGAATTAAGTGACCTACATAGCTAATTAGTTAGTAGTTTTGGTGAATAATGCGGCAACAGCAATTGAATTGAAAAATTCTTTATGGCAATAAAAAAAAACAATTTTGTGTGAAGGCGAGCTTAATACTAGGTTATATTTCCTTTCAGTTAACCTGCGTTGATGTGGTGTGTCGATAGGGTTGTGCCACACAAAATTATGGGAGTAATACAAAAATACATAGACTGGTTGATAAACTTATATAAGACTATTATAATTTTACTACGCATAAGTCTAATTTTCATCATCAACCCATTATGTCCCCACCGAGGGGCACGGGTCTCTTCCCTGAGGAAGGTATAGGCCATACTCCACCACGGGGGCCAAGTCCGGATTGGTGGAGGCTTGTAGACTAGTGGCTCGTCTACTGTCAGAAGTTGTCAAGCCGCCCTAAGGTCTCTGACACCAACAGCTTAACGTGCCTTGCGAAGCACGGAACCGCTCGGAAAAATGCCACTAGCGTTAGGCATAGATGGCGACCCATCCATGCACTGAACGCGCCCTGTGTTGCTTAACATTCGTGATCGTTTAAGATCACTCAGGCAGCCGGGGCTACGAGCGATACGAAGTCTAATTTAACTCCGCATATTGGCGGTGATTGCGGTGCATATGGACACCAGGTTTATAAAACATTGGTGCAACTCGCATATAAAATATTGTAAATAGTACCAACCAAACAGATTAGGTTTTCTTTGTTATTGTTTTTTGTGTTTCTGCTTGGATCTCAGTGTGTTGAAATAAATAAATATTATTATTATTGTTTGCTCACATGCAGCTCAATATAAGAATGATATTAATCCTAGAAATAAGTATAAATATAAATTTCCACCACTGAGACTTAAAAAAGTTTCTACCTACATTCATCCTTTATGGAGTACTGTATTAGGTTCTAAAACAGGATTTCTTTAAATACATTAAAGTTAGCTTTGACACTATTTAAAAAATTCACATAATTCGTACCTCACATGACTATCGAGTACATTGGAAGTGAATCGAGTCATAAATGTCGTGTGAAAAATGTCGTTCTGTTTTTTTGCCTTTTTAAGCAGGTTTGGCCAAAGGGCAAACCCTTAAGCCAATCGTCTTTGTTTTAGGCTCAAATTGTAGCTGAATAACTTTTCCAGAGGACATTTTCTCAAATTTTTGATATCATTCTTCGCTTCCTAAATATCGAGCGCCAAAATAAAAAATTCAGAAAAAAAATTTTTTTTTCACTATTTCGTTCATAACTTATTTTTTTGACTTTCTAGAATAATTATTTTTGCACCTTGCAACGCTCGTGAATACACGTCTTTTGGGCCTTTTTGAATATCATATCTTCACAAATCTCCAAGATATAGGGGATCGCACTTTTTCGTGAAATCGGAGCCTACACTGGAGCGAACGAAAAGACATTTCCAATGTCAAAAATATGTTAACAATGCACAAAAAAGGCTATAACTTTAAAGATTATTAGAACGCAAAGATGTCTGATAATACGAAGAAGAATAATGTTAACGGGTATTTAGAGGAAGAGTGTGTCTAGTGTTCATGAGTAATCATTTTAAGTTCTAAGTTTTAATTTAAGGTAAGTTCAACGTCAACGTTTTGGTAGTCGGTCAGTCTTTTCATGATGATAATTTAGTCTCATGTTGAACGCAACGACTCACTTAGTTATAGCCTCCGCGAACAGGGGTATCTTCATCAGGTCTGTGCCCATGCCAGCCCACTGAGAGCCCATACCGCTGTACACAAACCAGATGGGGAGAGGTGATCCGTCGTAGTACTCCGAATGTTGCGTCAGGGCTACCGTATTTTTCTCTTCATCTTTGCCTGGTGATGGAAAATGGTTATTTTTCTATTGTACTTAGAATTGTTTCGCCAAGTGCAATTGTTCGCTTATGAGATAACAGGACTTTTTTAGTCAACTCACAACAATGCCGAGTCAGTTGTCTTTTGTAGCAAGTATGAATCACCATAACTACTAATGTTTGTAGAAAATAGATAGATAGAATATTGTTATGTTGTGTAATCCTTTTGTTTAAGTGTGGAGTTGATTGAACTTTTGGAGTCATGGAAAGTTTGACAGGGTTTCCAGTGCTGTCTGTCTCACAAAATTGTGAGTAAAAACCGCGCTGTCGTTATTTTGACATGTTTGTCAGTGACAGTACTTTAAAATGGATGTAGAACTCTATTTTGTCTCAAAACATGACATTTTTTCAGCATTAATCGTAAATAAATTAATAGCATCCACGCTACACAATCATTTGTTTTGGCCCAGAGCTATTTTTGTAAGTTTTGCTCTAGATCTGAAGGACTGAACGCACCTACGAGCACTTACTTGCAAACTCCCATAAGTCTACATGATACCATAGAAAAATGAAAAAAAGCTTCAACATACCCTTTCATACATTCCATAAACTTGGGCTTTTGACCTCCCTAAGCATTATACCATGAAATCTTGTGAAGTGCTATTGATTTATATATTACACCTGCTAGCTATAGATAGTCATATTATAATTACAATCCATACATTACAAACATTTGGCATAAGTCCTTACCGAGAATGGTATACCCTCTACACGTATGTCCAGGAATTTCATTAGAATGAATATTATGCAGCAGAGCAACCTCCTCAGGGTCCACTGGATGATTGACCAGCTCGTTGAAGATTTTAGTCACGCAAGACTCCTGGCGACCTGACACTAGGACTAGATGGGGGATTTCAGACTTGTAGCGGTCGAGATCCTGAAAAGAAGAGTCGTGCTAGGTGCAACATAATAGATACACTATGGTGTTGCACCTACTTGAAGCTATTTAAAGCTGCGTCTAGGTAAGTGTTCTTTTATCCGTTTACGACATAAATTAAATAAAACATATATAATATAGCAATATATTTTATTACAGTATGATGCGGGATGAAGACTTGCAATCTAATATAATCATTCACTCGTGAGCTTACCTAGATTCTTCAATTTCATCTTAACTTACCTTAGGTTTATAATGCCCTTTCAGCAGCACGTGGAAATTGGCACCAGTCAGCGAGAAGGCATTCAAGCACGCATATTTCCTGTTGAACGGCGCATTGTCCTTAAGAATTTCGACCCTTCCATCACGGATAGAAGGTCTATCTTGGGGCTCTTCTAAGTTAATGTTACCGGGCATTTGGCCATTCTCGAAGCCAAGGCAGATCTGTTTAAGAAAGTTACACTTGTCATTATTTACATGATCTATTGTGGTAACTCCGACCGTACGTGAAATTATGACTTAGTCACTGTAGTGTCTGTATAATATTTATAGAAAGAAATTTACATAAAAGCACTTCAACAACTATTTGCCTTTCGCTTATTTAATACACTTTGTCGTGCCCATATCGTTGGAGCGAGAGGCAAAGACATAGCATAACTGTATTAAATACATAGCATACGGCGATAATTGTTTTTCTCTCGTATATTGTATAAAATATACGGAGAACAATTTTAATAACGCAATCCGAACGTTATGTGTTCAGACATAACACTCTTCTTTCAATCTGAAAAAAAAACGACGAAGCCGAATCTAATCTAATCTACTCTATTCTCACATTGTGGGATCTTTTCAATAGTTTATTCAGTGGCATTTATTCTATGTTTAGATGAATACCCCATCGGCTGTCAGTTCTTCTGCAGATGTGACCAGCTCACTTCCAATTCAACTTGCTTTCATATTTATACCAAAATTGTATGTGTAGATAATTGCGTTAGCGGAAGAGACCGCAAGAGATGGCATTACCTGATGATGATGATGATGATAAAAATTTTAGAAGCTCAATAAAGGTAACTTTTTATAACCTTAGTCAGAGCACAGACACCGGATGCAGGCTCGCTGTTTCCCATATTTGACTTGACACTTCCAACCTTGATCGGATTTTTTTTTCCAAAGACTTGACCGATGCCTTCAAGCTCGTTGCCATCAGCGTCCGCAAGACCTGACAGGAGAAGTAGCTACTATACAGGGTGTAGCGAAATCTTCATATATGTTTATCCAAAAATGAGGATCCTTTTTGTCAATTTACAATGTTAATTATACAACGGTGAATTTTAAATCGTAAAAAAATATCAAATGTTCCATACATTTTGCTGCTAACTCAGCTCAGCTTAAACGGATAATATTATTACAACGAAGATTGCGAAAAAGTTGTATTTTGTGATAGTTTTAATAAGGACTAACGGTTTTTATTACAATAGTATGTTTAATGACAATACATAGGAAAGATGTGAAGGAAAACATCGTGAGGAAACCTGAGTGTCTGATCTAATCAGCTCAGCGCTTGAAATCGCCGATCCGCGGTGGGCACACGTGGCGATCAAACACATACTCTCTCTCTGAGAGAAGGCCTGTGCCCTACAGTGGGACGTATATAGGCTGCTTATGGTATATATTTTAACAATGCAAGTGTTTTTTTATCTGTAAAGGAATAAAAAAAGGGGAAAATATTGTATCGGGAAAATGTAATTGGTTGCTTGATTGTCTTTTAAACCGACACACTTACAGTACCTATATTAATGCTGAAAACATTTCACTCATTCTGGGCAGTAGTGTTAAACTATTTATCTACGAAGGTATTGGTTGTGTTGATAAGAGAAAAGCGACTCATATCCAGCATTGAACTATTATAGCTTGCCGCATATGTGCACTAATAAAAAGTGCACATATACGGGAACTAACTCAAATAGAGTCATGTTTTTTATTTCTGCAATTGAAAAGTTTATGGCAGCGTAGCTGCGGAGATTAACTACTTTCATATACTCTATACAATACCTAGCGAAATTTTTCCTTTCAATTTCATAAAATCAATTCCTTAAGTAATAAATAGCGTTACCTGAGCCGGAGGCCTCGACGTAATCGACTTCCTCGGGTGATACGTCAATTTCAGAGTAAAAAGCTTCGAGAAACTGCCGGATCTCTTCAGGTGTTCGCTTTGGTAGGAACTCCGAGCCTGGTTTTAGCTTGTAGTTGCCTTTCGCGTGGTACACCTCGGAGTAGATTCTGTGAAACGATTAACCTTACCGTTAGACGTAATGTGAACAAAGGTGCAAAGCACGTGTATCCGCGCAAATAAATATGGCGCACCCCCATTTTTTGACTAGGGACTTTCATTTATGTTTTTGACAGTTATCCGTTAGATTTGGAATTGAGAATTACACTAAGAAAAATGAAAGGTGACTTGTCGCTACTTACATTACTCTTTTTCGATTAAAAAACTGGACAAGTGCGAGTCACACACGCCCACCGTGGGTTCCGTATAAATTTGTAGGTAACGACTTGCATATTATAAATTGTTCAGGAATCGCGTCTCGATGTTTTTTCCGAGCTTTTCCCAAACTTCAAAGAGTACATTTTTATGATTTAATTACAAATTTAGATTTTTTAGATTTTTACCTGTAACTTGTAGTATAAGGCAATATTACTTGCCAAACATCATAGTTCTATGTCAACGGAAAGTATCCTATAAATTTTGATTCCCTCGAGAGTCGAAATATAGGTATTTTGCGGCATAAGCGGCCGCATCTTTTTTTAAGTTAACTTAGAAGTTTGATCTTTTCACAGCTTTAAGTGACTATAGACGTGAGTATATGGGTTTAATTTCAACTTGATACCTCAACTGGTTCCTGAGATAAAGGTCTTGATAGAGAGACGGACGGACGGACGGACAACAAGGTGACCCTATGTGGGTTCCGTTTTTTTCCTTTTGAGGTACGGAACCCTAAACATTGGGCAGAAGGATTCTTACTGTGTTTACTCAGTGAAATTCTCACTTCATAATATGTAAGTTTTGCTCTATGCAGGTATCTCAAAAATTTCTCACATTCGATTCGAGGTGTTGATAAAATTTTCTACGAGGATTAGGCACCATTTCGATGAAGGGTTTTATTATTCTGAGGCATGCGATTCCTCATTATCACACATTGGACACTGAAATAAATGATATTCTTTTTTTTGTTGCACTAACCCGTTCTGAGGACAATTTTAAAAAGCTATTTAGAGGCTAAAAATTCCACCCATGCCGGTTGAACCCGTGACCTCTGGCTTACCATGCCAGCGCTCTCCCAAATGAGCTAATGGGCAAGTGCAGGCATCAGTGAAATTTCGAGCCTCTTTACAAACTTCTCTGTATTACGCAAAGGCTGCGACATCTGGCCGAAGCAATTTTACATCACTTGCAGCCCCAAGTAACCCACTTTGCAGTTAGACTTTTACATCTTTTTACATACAGGCTTTTAATGAAATTTTTTTTTTTTTATTTTTGAAGATTTTAGAAAGTTAAAAGATGAATAACCGTGATAAACTCTAGGCACATGTAACACTTTTCATAGTATAACCTGCCTTAATGAAAGTAACTAGAATTACTTCCCAACAGGTTATTAAAATTATCAGGATGTACCATTTGACAAGGCCTAGAGATTTTTTTTGCAACTTCTTAACTGACGTACCTGTGAGCATCCTTAGCCTTCTGCAAGAATAACACACTGATGGAATCCGATCGTACGTAGCCATCGCCTTTCTTGTCAAAGCATTTAGTTTTGCCATCCAGGCAGAGAAGTCCGAGCCTGAAAAAAAATACATAAGTTACTCGATTGGTTAAAAATATATAATGTGAACTAAAAAAAAACCATTAAAATGTTTTTTGCTTCTGCTTGAAAAAGTGGGAGATAAGGCGGGTGTATTAACTATCCGCATGCTGCTGGTGGGATTTTGGCGGAATTTAGCAAAGTAATTTTCACATTTAATGCTATTATGGATTTCCGCAAAGTGACGCCTGATTCCATATAATATCTAAAAAAACCGGCCGAGTGCGAGTCGGACTCGCGCACCGAGAGTCGAGATCGCGCTTGGCCATTTTTTATTATTTGTTAGAATATGTAATAATTCCCACAACTACGCCAAGTTTGATGCCTGTATACTGTTTTTACGATAGAAAAAATAACGCCGGTTATTTTTTATGGTTATGAAAACTTAATTATTTAGGTTAGGTAATCATTATTTGGCGGTGACGCACTAGGCTACTACCGCTTAATTATTATGCCAAGTAAGAACATGGACTCGGAAGCGAGACACCCAGGTTCGATTGCCAGTGCGGGCATGTACCTATTAATTTGTTTTCTAAGTTATGTACATTTGTGAAGTTATAGTAGCCATAGCACTGTCTAACGGTAAAGGAAAACATCGTGAGGAAACCAGAGTGTCTGAGCCATTCAAATACCTTAGCGCTTGAAATCGCCAATCCGCGGTGGGCACGCGTGGTGATTAACCCCATTCTCTCTCTCTGAGAGAAGGCCTGTGCCCTACAGGGGGACGTATATGGGCTGCTTGTGTAATCGTAATTTTAAGATTACAATGGTTGGACAGGACATACAGACGGACAGACAGCGGAGGCAGAGTAATAGGGACCTTTAGGGTACGGAACCCTGAAGCGGAAATAAAACCCCGACCTCCCAAATGTACGCAACTTAGAAAACAAAGTCATTGGTACGTGCCGGGATTCGAACCTACGACCTCTCGAATATGACGCCAATGTGCTACCATCGCTCTCTCCTTTAGCCTTTTTGTCATTTCACAGTGGAGAACTTGCACAACAAATGTTTTAGTATAATCGGAGAAAAAACGCACCGTACGAATCGGACTCAAACTGTGACGTGTCTCTTAAAACAATGTTTTTATGTACGTATCTACACTATTTTTCGATAACGTTTAGAATTCAATGAAAAATCTAAATCTTATATGTTTGTTTTATTATTAGAGTTACTTGATTTTTAAAATTTTTCTGAACCCCAAAAAGTCCCAAAAGAGAAATTATGTTTATATTTAAAAAAAAAAACGTGAGTTTTTCTATGTCTTCTGTGGTATAAAAACAATGCCGCTTCTATCTTAGTTTAACGCTAGTTTCCCATTATGTTTTTTTTCATTTCCTTAGCATTTGCATGGCCTTAATTATGCGCACCAACTCCTGTCGGAATCCTGACGGAATGGTTTAGGATTTAGGACAACATAGGAGGTGCTCCAATTAGTTCGAAAGAATTACCTCTTGATATTGAGCGAGGCGCAGGGATGCATGCACAGGTTGCAACCGCCGACGATGGCGGCCTCACACTGGCCGGAACTGATACTCCTGTACGCGTGCTCTAGACACGCCGTAGAGGATGCGCACGAGCAGTCGAGAGCGTACGACGGGCCCTTGCCATCAATCCAGTAGGAAATGCGGTTCGCGAACATGGACTTGTTGCATCTGAGGATAAAATAAGTGAAGAAAAAGGTAAAAATTTTAATTGCACACAGAAAAAAAAATACAGAAAGTTATTTTTGTTTATGTCCAAAACAAATGTCAAAATAATTTGTATTGCAATACTTATATTAGAAGAGATTTCAGGGGTCCTCACTCTGGGCTAGGCCTGTGACGTGGGGAATCAACATAAGTAGGACTGTGCTTCGAAGCGAACGGCACAGACTTGTTTAAGTTAGCATTATAGACAACATTCAGGGGAAGAGGCGCGCTGGTACAAAAAGAAAACCATGGTTCCGTAACATGAGAGAATGGACTGGAGTTGCCAGCGTTAAATACCTATTTAGCTTGACAAAGAGAAGGGAGGAATATGCAGAGCTGATGGCTAACTTCTAGTAGTGGAGAGGCACTGAAAGAAAAATAGGAAAAGGACAAAGTAAGAGAAGTTTTACGGGTTTAGCCAGGTAACTAACGCTACGGAATAAATCATGTCTTCTTTTTGTGAACAGAGGTAGCTGCTTTTAGAACATAGGATTTCAAAGCAATCTGCCAAAACCGAGGTTTTTACCGGACATTAATTTAATTTCGTTCACTTTTACAAAAACGAGCTTTAAAATAAATTTCTGTATTTTTTTGCCATTTTCCATCCATTCCTCTTTCTATATATGAGTATCCCGCAAGAGTGGGTGGAGACCAGCCGGGGTAGCATGGGTAAAAGATGGCTCGAGTCCCGCGTTTTGTGACGCTAAATTCAAAGCGAATTAAATTCATGTAACTCTTGCCGAGAAGGTACAACACATGACAAACAAACACTTACCCAGTAATGCCGAAGCCGTGACGCTGATTCGTCTTGTACATGACAATATTCTCGGACTCAGAGCAAGTGGCACCGATGAACACGCCCACTTTCTTGCCACGAAGCTTTAAAGGGTTCATGCCTGCAAACAGTTCTTATGTCAAAAAAAGGTGCTGTTTATTTATTTCAAATGTTTACAGTTACAGTAAACGTCATCAAGGCAGGTGGAAGGTTTCGGCAATTTTACTAGGCTCAGAGAAAATTTTCAAAGAAATAAAATAATCAAAATTCAGATTTATGTAGCATTCGAAGGGGAACTACCAGCAAGTCGATATTAAATATAGCATTATCTCTTACGAAGCCTGCATATGTTTATTGCAGGCTTATAGGGAAATCGTTATCAGTATTATAAAGGAATGATCTGTTATCGCTTTGATAAATAATATTAATGAATTAAACGTAATTGTATAAATTGTGTGTAGATAATCGGAATTTTGAACGTCTGGTTCCAACTCTAATCATGAGTTAAATTGGTACGAAGTATAATGGCACCGACAACGTCGCGACAGTGACAATGCGTCGCGAAGGAAGGAAGGAAGACATTTATTGTAACAAATTAACACATCTCAAGAAAGAAAAGGCAACCGACTTCAACTTACCAGAATCGTAAATAGCGCTGTAGGTATGCTCAAGCAGCTTCCTGCTCATAGAGTCCATGGTAGAAGCCTGCTTGTTGTGCACTCGGAAGAACTGAGCGTCGAACTTGGTCATTCCGGTGATCTTGCCCAGGTGTTTCGGCAGCTCCGGGTGGTCATATGACCAACGGTTGTCCACCTTCGATACCATGTCCACCTTGGAGAGAAATATGGGTGACAATGAGGAACTTGTGTTAAACTTAGATTGCTTGTACGAGTATACCACAAAAATATGTTTTAGTTGCTTTCGAGGTCCCGAAATGTGAAACATTAAGATAAGATAAGAATATTCTTTACTGTACCAGGAAAAACACAAACATGAAATATTAACAAAAATGCAGTACAATTCTGCCGTCGTACCACGAAAGGGCACAACTATAATTTTGGTCAAATCAAGAAAATTAAGATTTAAATTTTCACCTTATTCTGCCCCGCAGAGTCGTATCCCATTGATTTAAAGAAAACAAAATACTTACTATAGTTGCGTAAAGGTTAGTATTATTATAATAGGGGTTAAAGTATGAAATTGCCGTTTTATTGCAATAGGTTCTTTGAATTGACATAGAATCTTCATGGTTTGAGGTTTTCGAATGAAACTTTTTTCAAATGGTTTCTATGATGTTCTTTTTTTAAAAAATGTGAAACATTTGAATATCGACTTTCAATTGTTTTTGTTATTCAATTTAGACAAGAAAGATGGATACTGCGAAAATTCGAGTGATTATGAGGCACCCATTTTTCGTATTTTTTTATTTTATTGATTTGACGCAAGTGAATCAATATTGTGGGTAAGGTAACGTTAAACCATGCCGCTAATTCCTGGGTAGTTTGACTATGGTCGGCTTCCACTATCTCTCTTAATTCATCGTTATTCACCTGTGTGGGCGGTCTTCCTCGTGGTTAGTTCTTTAAGTCGAAATTTCCATCACGAAAGCGTTTAAACCAAAATCGCACGGTGCGTTCATTAGTAGACCCCTCTCCAAACGCAGCATTGATATTGCGGGCTGTTTCTACCGCTTTAGTTCCGCGTCGGAACTCGTATTCAAAAATCACTCGAATTTTCGCAGTATCCATCTTTCTTGTCTAAATTGAATAACAAAAACAATTGAAAGTCGATATTCAAATGTTTCACATTTTTTAAAAAAAGAACATCATAGAAGCCATTTGAAAAAAGTTTCATTCGAAAACCTCAAACCATGAAGATTATATGTCAATTCAAAGAACCTATTGCAATAAAACGGCAATTTCATACTTTAACCCCAATATTATTTGCTGTATATTTTTCATACTTTACTAATTAATTAATGAATTCAAATTAAATCTTTCATCTTAAAAATTAAATGTGTTAAAAATACCACTTACTACATATACTAGGCATAATACCTTTTTTTTTATTTTGAACAAATTGTTAACAGAAAGACAATGAAAGGGCACATTTGTCTAATTGTGCCTTTTTAATGTAAATCAAAATGGCAAAGCTTGGTCTCTGCCTACCTCTCTGGGACACTGGCGTGAGTTCATGTATGTATGTAATGTAAATCTGCTTAACGTGTTATACCCGAAAATATACAATCATTATATTAAAAATGTTTTTATTAATCTAAGAAACATACTTAGAGATGTTAATAAAATTATGGTCATGCCAATTTTTGTTTTCTCATTCGAATTACTGAAACAAATCTTCTTCTACAAAATATTTTTGTCTCTAATAATAGTATAAACAAAAAAAAATCTACTTTCTTAAAGTTTAATAGTTATTTATTGTAGTGGCATTTACCAACCTACAATTTTGGTTCCTCTAACAAATATAGTGTATCAAAACTTATGAACTACTTACAGAAAAAATTACATCAATTACACTGAATTAGTTAGGTATAGCAAACAAAAATCTAATATATTTTTTTCTTTTTAGTAATAGGTAGGACTAAGAAGAAGTCAGTCTAGATCAACATCAAAATAATATTCTATATAAAAGAGGTAGTAATAATAGGAACATCAATTTTGGTTTTCAAACTTTTGAGAATAGCAAATAGTTTATACTATGCTATGTTCTTTCAGGCCATTCTACTTACTTATTGTTTAATTAAGGTCGGAAATTGCTTATACTCATAGTAATATTCATGTAGCATAGTTATTAAAGGCAGTCTTAGTGAAATATTCTTAAAACTACATAAAATCTATGATATGGCACTTTTTTATGAATTATCACAATGCGATATTTTGGTCGATACCTACAAAAAAGTTTTAACAAAATTTAATCTAGCACGGGCAAAGGCCTGACAAGCGTGAAGCCGCTCTGACATCGCAGGCACAAATGGCGCGTTTCACTCAAACCCTGCCCCCCTTTCCTCACGTATAATCGTAAATACCGGAAAGAAAAGGCGCAACTGGTTATTTGTGACTTTTATTTGAAAATTAATAGGGACATACTATGAACTAATGATTAAGTAATAGGATATTTATGCCGTTTCTTTCTTTTATGTAGTAGGTGTGCCTTTTCAATCTAGTTTTTAGTAAAAATATATATGAAGTAATAATCACATCCACGTATTTGTGACTTTTCAATATAATGGTAAGTAAATGTGCTTTTTATTGTATAAAACATGAATATTAGTGTTACTTGTGCCTTTCAAGGCTACGGTATCTTTGGATTCCCTGACGATAAAAATTTAAAAAAAATTGAGCAGATGCGTCTTTTTGTCCTGATTCCGAATATGTATAGAACTCAAATTTTCAAAAAATGTTAGTTGTGTCCTTTTGTGGTACGACGGCAGAATTGGCGGCCTTATTGCCTATAGCAATTTCTTCCAAGCAACCGACAATGGAGAGTTGCTGAAGGAAAAGTGAATCTTATAATAAAAAGCGGCCCAGTGCGTGTCAAATATTTTCAAGTTACACAATATGCACAATAACAGAAAGAAAACTAAATACACAACAGACAAAACGAATAAATAAAAAAGGACCACAGATGTAGCCTGTGGTGTCTCTAAGTTGCCACAAAAGGCATCTGACTCAGCGTTGTGCTGAGGAAGTGATCCCTCGACTGATCATTTTCAGTCAATGCCTACGGTAACCCATTAAGACAATACAGATTTTCAGTAAATCCCTGTTAAATTCATTATATAAGATGATTCTTAATAATAATAATAAAAGAGTTGAAAGCGTCGACATAACGAACTGAATCGATTGTCGCTGTAAATTTTTAAATCGCTCGTGCCCAGTATCTACATCTTTTTTATATAAATTTTTGTATATCAATACAAATATGTAAAAATATAACACTGAAATATGTCTATGTTTCGTACCGTAATAAGAGTTTTAAATTCTATTTAAATTTGTTTTCTTACAAACAACACAATCTGGAATGATAATAAAAGGTTTTTGTTCTGGTGACGATCCGTGATCCAATCTGAATACTCGCAGTGGTGCCTTCCGGGTGATCGCCGCGCCCCTATCGGCAACATGGCACACTCTTCACATTGATGAAAAATTTCGAACTTGAGAGGAGTTGGGCTCTATCTGTTTTTTCGTGCTCTACGTGTGCTTTGCATATATTTGTCGTGGGGTCCTGGCTTTAGAATAGTACCCCCCCATCTCTTCCCGTGGGTGCCGTAAAAACCGGCTAAGGGACACATTACCAAGAGGTAGGCAGCAGCGCCTTCTGCGAAAATGCGATATACTGCGCTCGCCAACCCGCATGCCAAGCGTGGCGAGTATGCCAAATACCCTCATGGCAGTAAACCAGAAAAACAGGCCCCCAATCCCCGGCAGCTCCGCTATTCCTGGCTATGGTAGCGGCCACGGTAACGGCGGAGCAAGGGGTGCTAAAAATCTCCGGCAGAGATAGAGAGTTGAGTTCCCCAATGTTATTGAGGTGGGTACAACACGGGCTTTCGACATGACCTTCATTTTGTCCATGTTCATTTCAAGGCCCACACGTAGGGAAACTCGACTGAGGTCTTCGCTCATTATGCCGAGGTCTTATATCGTCGGCAAATCGAAGGTGCGTGATGTACTCGCTTGATATTAATGCCGCGTCCCTGCCATTCCAGAAGCTTGAAGGCATCTTCTAGTGCGTTCGTGAACAGTTTCGGAGAGATAACGTCTCCCTGTCTCACGCCTCTTCTCAATGGAATTGCTTCCGAATTTTGCTCCTATACTCGGACCGACATGGTGGCGCCACCATGGCGACTCTCTAAGTTGTAGACAAATACATCTACTTAGGACAAACAGTCCAACTAGGCCGGTCCAACTTCGTGAAAGAGGTCAATCGTCGAATCCAACGCGGCTGGGCAGCATTCGGGAAACTTAGAAAAGTCTTTTCGTCTAATATCCCTCAATCGCTCAAGACAAAATTATACAACCAATGTGTGTTACCAGTGATGACTTATGGCACTGAAACGAAGTCTCTCACTGTGGGCCTCATAAGAAGGCTCAAGGTCACGCAACGAGCGCTATGGAAAGGGCTATGCTCGGAATTTCTCTACGAGATCGAATCAGAAATGATGGGATCCGTAGACGAACGAAAGTCGTCGACATAGCCCAGCGGATTAGTAAGTTGAAGTGGCAGTGGGCGGGGCATATAGCACGCAGAACTGATGGCCGATGGGGCTGAATGGTTCCCGAATGGAGACCACATATCGGGAAGCGCAGCGTAGGACTACCAGCCACAAGATGGACAGATGACCTCATCCAAGTGGTAGCAAGGTGCTGGATGCAGGCCGCTTCCAACCGGTCTTTTTGGAAATCCATGGAGGAGGCCTATGTCCAGCAGTGAACTTCTTGTGGCTGAATGATGATGATGATGCATATATTTTCTCTGAATTGAAGACTTTGAATGTATCGGAGTGTTTAGTTTCGCCCTATGGACGTTGGAGAAGAATTTGTCGTGCCTGGAAAACCGAAAACGCCAGCCTAGAAATACGCAGAGAAGCGAGCCTGAGCGAACTAGTGTTGGAGGTGCGGGGAACGGTGAATTGCCAGGCCCATACAAATTCTCTGTAACAGTCTGAGCTATTCACATACCTCAGCGCTTGAAATCGCCGATACGCGGTGGGCACGCGTGGTGATTAAGCCCTTACTCTCTCTCTGAGAGAAGGCCTGTTCCCTACAGTGAGACGCATATAGGCTGCTTATGATGATGTAATTGAACTGTGAAGGCACAAGTGTCACTTTTCAGTATTCAAAAAAATAAAATAGGCACTAGAACTAAAACGTGGGCGCTTAAAAAAAAATTGATTTTTTTTCTGGATCCGGTCGGTCCATTGCCGTCTGGCATCGTGAGCTGCTTTAAATTATAGGAAGAAAAGAAAACTCACCTTATTGTAAAGATTATCTCCGAAGGCTTTCACGTTGTTAGAGCTCGGGAAAATCCCTGACATTCCACTTATCACCACTTCTTCACCATCCAGCGGCCTTGAAACAGAGCCCACCTTAAGCTGAGGTGGCTCTCCAATCACGGTTTCTTCGGGGGTCGGTGCCATTGCTTATTTTGTTTGATTTTATTTTTTGCTGTTAAAATTCACTTTTCACTATTTGCAACACTGTTTCCGAAGTTAACTGACCATCAAGACGCCACTTTGATGAGTGGAACTCTATTCGAAAGCCTATTACTTTTATAATGTTTAGAAAATACAAGCGTTACCCGGTTCGGGTTCTGTAGGATAATTTATTTGTTGATTCAAATTAGATCGGTTGAAATGTTGATTACAATACTTTCAATACTCAACTCCACAAATTACTATTCATTAGAAAAGAAATAAAATAAACATTAGATTTTGGGTACGATAAGTTTTAATTTACTTAAGAGGACGTTCTTTTTTAAACATCCTTGTTTAATCGTTATACCTAATAGCTTATTATAATATGTATATGTATGTTATGCCGCGCTCTTAACTCCTTCCCTTTTTGACCATTGGACTGACCGACCGGTAGAGGGCGCCGCCATAGCGTGCATGTCACTTTTGCTTCGCGAGCACGGTTGAGAGCGGTTAACCTAACCTAAGCGAGCGAGAAGAAAGTGCTGATTTCATCCTGACAATTGTGTCTTCCCGTGAAGGTTACTTTTCTTTTGTGTTGTGAACTGTGTGTGCATCGTGAGATCTAAATCCCGGCCACTTAAACGGCCCAGGAGCTCTGTACTGTCGACCTCGTGTCAAATCGACCTTCACGCAAGAATCTATAGCCTATATCTACCACCGACTTACTGTTTTTGTTTCCCCCCTTTAATTCGTTTTTAGCAGCACAAACCCCCCCTTAATTCCTAAACAATCCTAATTTCTTGCTTGCGACCAGCAAAAGTTTTATATGACTCTCTGTTCTAGAACTGGTTTAAGCGTCTAGAACTTATGGTGGCTTAAAAAAAACCAGCCAAGTGCGAGTCGGACTCGTGCACCAAGGGTTCCGTGCCATTATCTAAACAACAGCGCTGTCTTTAGACAGCGTTTGTTGTATGGGACCCCCCCCCTGTAGTATTTATTTTAATCCGTTTTTAGTATTACGGCCACACGTACATACATGAATGTTGAAGACTCAACAATATTTTGGGGCGGTTATGTGAAAATAAGGAATTATGGGTTAATTAGCATGGTACCAGTTGTTTTGTCAGAAGAAAACGGCTTATAATCCAGCAGTGAGCTATACGTGCACATTTGCGGTACCTTGCCAGACAAATCGCTCAATAGATTGATCCATAATTCTCCATTTTTACAATGGACATTGTCCTAACTATTATTAGTTAAATTCCGGTTTCACTTACATGACACAAACTATCAAACGAATCAGAGACGAGCCACCAAAGACGCGAGGTCCGTCTTTACTCACCATGATTAAGATCTGCGAATCAGAGCGAAACCTGTTCGGACTCTTTCGACAAAATGATCTGAAGTAGAATCTACTTGATACTTTGTCGAAAGAGTCCGAACAGGTTTCGCTCTGATTCGCAGATCTTGTAGAGGAATCCAGAATGAAGCTAATAATGCAGAATAAGTGCTTACGAAAGTTTTAGTCCCAGATACAGACAATGGTTATAAATGGTATGGCATTTTAAAAGTATAACTTCAATAAATGTAATTTTACAATCATAAATTTCATTAATATTTGCTGATTTCTTGTATTTTGTGAGAGTTTCATTCGGCCTTCTAACGTTCCTTTCAAGAAGGTCAATTTTTTTCCAATAAAAACGAAAAGTTGTTTATCATCAAACGAAAAGATGATGAATACATCTGTGTATTCTGTAAAAAACAAATAACTACTTCTACGTTTGCACAGATCCGGATAATTTTAATGTTTTTTTTGTTTCAATGACATATTTCTAAGCATGACTTACTTCTGGTTTCGTAAACGCAGATAATTTTTGTTCGCTTTGAAAATTAATTAAAGCAGCTTAAATCGAACTTCTTTTAAAAATATAAATATATAACTTTCTTTTTAACCGACTTCAAAAAAGGAGGAGGTTATTAATGTTGAGGAAGCGAAAGAGATCTGTCAGGATCGTGGCAAGTGGTAGTCCCTGGTCTCTGCCTACCCCTCTGGGATATACAGGCGTGAGTTAATGTTAATGTGTATGTATGTAGAACTTTTTTTATAAGACAATGCCATTCCAAACTTCAGGCATCAAAGCTGCGGGGATCAGTTCATATTATTATGAAAGCAATCAATCAACGGTATATTAAAAAAATATCCTATCGGTATGTTACTTTGTAATCAATACTACGTAATAAAAGTCCTCATTATTATAAACATTTTTAAAAACCTATTTAGAGGCTAAAAATTTCATCCATGCCGGGACTTGAACCCCCGACCTCTGGGTTACCATATCAGCGCTCTCCCAACTGAGCTAATGGGCAAGTGCAGGCATCGGCGAAATTTTGAGCCTCTTTACAAACTTCTGGCCGAAGCAATTTACATCACTTGCAGCCCCGAGTAACCCACGTTGTAGTTAGGTTTATAAACCGGTTTAGGTTTAGGTTTATTATAACATGTTTAGAGGCTATGAATTCTACCCATGCCGGAACTTCCCGTGCCAGAGGTCGCGGGTTCAAGTCCCGGCATTGGTGGAATTTTTAACCTCTAAATAGGTTTTAAATTTGACCTAAGCACGGATTAGTGCAACAAAGAATATAATAAAGTACTCATTACGAGGTAAAACTATGCACACTTCCACTTAACAACTCTATTCATAGTAAAGTACATCTAAACATTACGCGTTGTGGTGTTTACTCACCTTCAAACGACAAGCGAACAACAAACAAAAGAGTCTTTTTTTATAAAAATTCGATCCCACTAAACCACTTTAAGACGGAGTTAAAACCGGTTTATGAGAGGAATTCCTGTTATAAGGCGGTTTTAGCCAATACCATTCAGATATTTCATATGTGTTTTATGATTCGCTTCTGGTTATTTTCTATTGGTGGTACCGCAGTCGGTACAATACCTGCCTCCCATTCAATAGGTTGTGGGTTTGAACCCCGGGCATGGTTTTATAAGTTACCACCAGCAACACTGGCTAACGTGGAAAGAAAACGTGGTGAGGAAACCTGATTGTCTGAGGTGTTCACATAACTTGGCGCTTACAATCATCGGTAGGGACGCGTGGTCATTAAGCCCATACTCTCTCTGAGATAAGTTCTGTGCCCAACAGTAAAACGTATAGACCACATTATAAATTTTCGGACTAAACTTTTCGTAAGCAATATACATTTGTTTTGTTATTCAAGTAAGTGAATCCAAAATAGAGCTGACTTCATTATTATTATTTATGTCTCTGATGATTTATTTTATTTTAGTCCTTTAATCCTGGGGGAGTTCGTTTTTGGTGGATTTTGACAGCGTGTGGTCCAGCTGACACAAACTGACTTTGGTTTCTTAGGCATTCAGGACTGAAATGAAATGAAACGAAACGAAACCTACCTATACGTCGGTATTGGTGGTATAAAAATTAAGCATTACACTAGAGCACTTGGACTAGTGTGAAATATAAAATGAAAGAAATAAAAGTAAGAATTGGAATTAAACACACAATTACATGATACGATGTGTGTGTGTGTGTGTGTGTGTGTGTGTGTGTGTGTGTGTATGTGTGTGTGTATGTATGTATGTTTGTTTTATTGTATTAATTTATCTGTATTATTGTAGTCCAGATTTTTAGCCAAACCAGTAGCACTTGTTTGAGTTGAAGATTGTTTAAAATTTTGATTTTGACCTGTTTATTATCTGTTTTAAATATATATGGGGCTTGAAAGTAATTGTGTTTTCTGGCCAGACAGCTCCTTACACTTGGATTCGGACATCTTACATCCTTTTGTTACGTTTGACAGCTAGACGTGCTACAGTATTATGGTGGTACCTACGTATGGACTGAAACACAAATGATTTTCGTATGCCGAGCACTTTCACCGTTTTATACACTAGTTTAGTTAGGTGTCTGTACGGCAAAAAGGCCAGAACTTTTAAAACTGCCCTTTCGGCGCGTTCCAGTTCGATAACGTTCGAAAATTTACCTTTTTTTTGGTGCCCCACCCCATGAAGTTATTTCTCATACAGTGACCAAGCGAGTTACAGATTTGCTCAAGCATCAAAGCGTTGAAGAAGTAGCAAGCCAGTTCCTGCATAGTCAAGTCAGGTATGTAACGATATCAGCTTTCTTTTAAAATAATTCGTACAACATAGCTTCTCTATGGGCCACCAATTTTTAATGGTATTTCCCTTTACATTACCTAAGACTGTTTTAACGCCATTTGAGGAGAGTTATTGAGTTATATTTCAGCCAACATTTGAAAATTGTTTATAGAATTTTAATCGAATACCTTTTAAGCTTCCCTCTGTTTGTTATTTATTTTGAGTTCAAAGACACTGTTTGAAAGGTGAGAGTTAATCAAACGGAATAATCTGATTAAATAAATAATGCGGTGGCAGACGACTAAATGAGGTGTCTAAGAATATTAAACTTTCGGTTTACCATAATTAAGGTGACATGATAAAGCTCCGCGAGTTGCGGGTTTGACTCGTGTTTAAATTTGACACAAAAATTAATTCGAATTGTTGTACGCAGAAATTGTCTAAAATACGCCTAAAAATCGCTCACAAACCAACATAAACATCATCATCATTAGCCATTTGACGCCCACTGCAGAACATAGGCCACCCTCGTGGTTTTACAAGCTTCCCGGTCTTGTATCGCCCGCAACCAGCGACTCCCTGCTACCGTAACCAGGTCTTCAGACCATCGGTGGGGGACCTGCCCACGCTGTGTTGTCCGGCATGCGGTCGCCAGGTCAGAACTCCGCCCCAACGGCCATCAGTTCTTCGAGCTGTGTGCCCCGTCCACTGCCATTTTAACTGAGCAATTCTTCGAGCTATATTAGTAACTCGGGTTCTTCTGCAGCAGATCTCCTCATTCCTGATTCGATCACGCAGTGAAACTCCTAACATAGCTCTCTCCATTCTGCCGCGCTTACGAATACCGCACTAACTATGGTTTAACAAGTTATGAGAAAAACTCGTTTAAAGTTTTTGTTTTTATTTTATTTGTGTCTCCGGAACTAAACTAGCTATTGAAATGAAAATTGGACTTAGAGAAGCAGCTAAGTATAAGGTACACTTTGTCTTTTATTATAGTTGTGCAAATATTATAGATATATTTATAATTTTTAAAAACTACTTTTTGTTAGCAAGCTTTTATGGTTTAAATCTATTCAAACTAATCGTAAATGCATCAACTATACTACATAATGCAATTATGCTTAGCAAATAATTTTATTGCATTTTTCAATAGAATGCTTTTACCAGGTAAGTTTAGTTATGCTAATATTAACTGCATCAACTACATACTTCGATTAATGCGTTTATGTTTAGCAAAATCTCTAAATTTACACAAGTAAAAGTCTAAGGAAGCAAAATAATGGGAAGATTATTCTACTCTAGTCTAATAATAAATCGGACTCTTTCGACAACAAACCAGGTAAGTTTATCCGGTGTTAAGTTAATAATATTCTTATCTTATCTTAAACTGTATTTAATTCTAACCGCCCTCCTCATATGCAAGAGAAAAAACATCTTACGCTTATAAAATCTTTCGTGGACGTACATTGACATATATTTTAAAGAAAAGGCAATCCCTCAGAGCATGAGATATATGTGGGCAATCCAAACACTTCCATAAGTACCACACTAAAAAATCACTTGTCTTGGTAACTAGGCAAAGGCATTCCAAACATGGAAACACACCCAAACTGAGGGCGTTTGCACAAATTAAGAACGGAGGTCTCCAATGGGAATCGCACCCACGACCTCTGTCTTGGTAATCAAGCGTGTTAACCGCTAGACTTACGAAGCAGCCTTAATGCTATTATTTATGTATTTGTGTTCCTGATTTCAGTACAAATCGTCAGTCTTCCCGCGACCATAGTGCCTGCAAAGTTACTGAAATATCGGGAACTCTTTTTTTTCAATTCAGTTCAATTCAAATATTTTTATTCATTGTAAAAACAGAATGTTTACTTAATGAACGTCAAAGTTGTTAGTTTCACAATTAATGGATTATGTGGAGAAGAAGCTAACAAAGAAACTCCACATTTATTCTTTTATTCTCCACATTTTTTCTTTATGGTAATAACCCCGTTTCTTATACAATTGTGTAAAGTCCGTATACCTATGGAAAACTAGCTAACCCGGCAAACGTTGTTTTGCCATATTAATTAGCCTACGATTTCACACCTACCAAATATACACAAAAAACCGGCCAAGTGCGAGTCGGACTCGCGCACGAAGGGTTCCTTAGAATTACATCTATACAACATTAGACACAAAGATAAAAAAAACAGCAAAAAAATCGCGTTTGTTGTATGGGAGCCCCCATTAAATAATTATTTTATTTTGTTTTGCCGCTTCCAACCGGTCTGTTTGGAAATCCATGGAGGAGGCCTATGTCCAGCAGTGGACTTCTTGTGGCTGAATGATGATGATGATGATTTGTTGTTGTAGCGGCAACAGAAATACATAATCTGCGAAAATTTCAGCTCTCTAGCTATCACGGTTCTTGAGATACAGCCTGGCGACAGACAGACGGACGGACGGACGGACGGACGGACGGACGGACAGACAGACAGCGAAGTCTTAGTAATAGGGTCCAGTTTTTACCCTTTGGGTACGGAACCCTAAAAATTGAATATGAATCGGTGAAGCTGATTCGGAGGAATTAAAAAACGAACACTGTGTTTTTTATATATTAGATAGTGTGTATTTTAGGTATTTAGGTTGATGTATTTGGTTTATTGAAAAATATATGCATTTTCTTATTTTATCATGGTCTACGTAATTTTTCGCAATAAATCTTTCCTGGCACCTTCACCTTCCTAAATCTTCCTACACCTTCCACCATCCACATAACCCAAGGTTAGCTGGAAGAAAATGCTCATTATTAAATGCTTTTTACTAACAAGCTTATTGTGCAACAAAGAATTTTCTAATCTAATCTAATATTAAGTACCCTGACCCTTAATCAAGGTCATGGTGAAAGTGAAAGTGAAAGTGAACTACATTTATGGCCAAAAACACACTTTATAAATCTTCTAAATTTTGTCCCTTGAAACCTTCTGCCGGTTGTATTAAATTTACTATTATATAGAACGACGTGGCGTGCTTTGGTGAGGCATATGCCCAACATGAGTTACTTAGCTAGAACGATAGACTTATACGACGATAGATTAGACCGAGCCACCTAAACACATTAATTATTTGTACATCATCATTATCATCATCATCATCATCATCAGCGATTTGACGCCCACTGCAGGACATAGGTCTCCCTCATGGTTTTCCTAACCTTGATAGGTTTTGCCGTAATCGCCACGCTTGGCAGGTGGGTTGGCAAGTATGCGGTTGGAATCTCAGGAAGACGCTGCTGCCCGTTTCCTGGTAATTGATTTCCTTAGTCGCCTTCTACGACATCCATGGAAGGACATGGAACCCGGCGGCGCCACACGGAATTATTTGTATGCATAATCATATACATAGTTTTAAAGTGCTATCGCGCCCGGCGCGACATCGTCGCACGATCTTGTTATTCTCTGACAGTCAAAAGTGAAGAACTTGACAGGATTTGATGCGCTTTTAAAGATTGTTTTGTGTTTTTATAACAAAAACGATGATTCGGTGAAAACCTTTGTGATCGCTCGCCGTCTTGCATACGCAGTTTTGTTAGTTTGCCGTAAAGGGTAAGCAAAGGTCTTTAAACGTAGAGTCCGCTCCACCACTGAAATCCATTGAGCAAAGACATTTTCATTCTTATGTCAAGGTCTTCTCCGTGGGACATGAGTGATGGCGCGTGCTCTACCGCCTCATTCAACCTAACCTTATTTTTAAATGTCAGAAATAAAAAGTAAACTTAGCCAACATCCCACGTAGCATTTTGACGTGGTTAAGATGTTCTTTATTTATTTACGCCATTCCTGACGTAATAGACGTCATTTGTTGACGTTGCTGCGACGGTTTGAATGACGGTCTAATGTCACTGTTATACGACATTCTGATAAGACGTCTTTAATACGTGTTCTTAGGACGATTATAGTACGTGTACTTTAGGACGTCTTTAGTTCGTGTTTTTGGGAAATATTTAGTACGTGTACTTAGGACGTCTTCAGTGCGTGTTATTGGGACGACCTTAGTACATCTTCTTTGGATGCTTTAGTACGTCTTTTTAGGATGACATTAGTACGTTTACTTAGGTCGTCTTCAGACGTACGTACCTACGTACGAATAAGACGAATTGGCATTGGGTTACACTGGATGTTAAGTAGATAACTTTTTCTTAAAATGGGACGGACGTACAGACGGACGGACAACAAAGTGATCCTATGAACCCTCATAGTTGTAATTTGTACTTTTGAGATACGGAACCCTAAAAATTTAAGGTACCTAAATCTTTAAAAAAATATATTTCGGCGGACTGAGGTTAATGTTATTAATAGCTGCCTTGTTCGTGTCTAGACGGTGACGCAAATTCCTACAGTATAATTAAGTATCAACTACTGAATACAAATTCTAACCTTCAAATTAAATAAATACTGATTTACAGAAAAAATCCATGCAAATCCATGCCAAGACTAATCCCTACCAAAAAGTACGTACGTACATCACATAAACTCACGCTTGTATCCCGGAGGGGATGGCAGAGACCAGAGTTTGTCACTAATAAATCTCTTTCGCTTTATCAATATTCATTCGCTGTTGCATCCAAACGCGCCTGTTTCAGGTACTTTTTGTCTTGCCCTCGCTAATACTTCCCCTGTCTACTTAATATGTTACCAAATTGCGTTTATAAAAAAAACCATAGGTATGAAATAGTACTAAGTAAATACTGCTTAAATTGTAAAACTGTTGCTTATGTGTATTTAATTATGTTTTTATTTTATATGTATTTATGTATATATATATAAACGCAATTTAGTACTATTTCATACCTATGGTTTTATATATATGTATATATTTATGAAGCCTAGTTAAATGTATCCGTCATTGTGGTATGACCTCATGACCTCGGCTTGTGGTGATTTTATTAGCCCACATGGATATATGCGTGATGTTATGTAGCCTATATTATACACGGGACCCTAAGTGAGATGAACCTAAGTGACGGGAACCTGGGGAGTTTTACCTTATTCCGTTCAGTGGTTTTTGTGTGATGTGAAACAAAGAAACAGAGTGAGACAGACATGTATCAGGCAGAGACAAACCTTACAGATTTATTACATGTATAGATTAAGATTTCAGACGCATCATAAAAATGTACGGCCTCAAACTGTACGTACTGACAGATATGTTAAAAAATACAGTCTGCCTGAAATATGACCTTTCTAATTTCAAACTCCATATGGTTTGTAATTAAAAATAATTTGAAGCTACTCAATTAAAAATATTAAGTAAATCAAAAATTTAAAATAAAATCTAAATTTTTTGTGAGTCTGCTATAACCCTCACATAAACGCAATTATTTCGTCTCAAGTTGCCCGAATTAGCATCAAGAGGGCAGGCCTTGAACGACCCCAATGCTGGGCATATATAGCTTCCCTCCCAGCAATCCCTCCGTACTAAGCACAGTGCATTATATAAAGACACACTTTTTAACAAGTCAACATTTTACTATTAATTGTAAAGTCAACCATAACCAGGTAGAGAGGACGTGTGTGCTTTCATTTGCTTTCGACTGTACGGTCAGACAAAGTAGTCGTCCAACGGTGTCCTTTATTGTGTTTTTACACCCTCACTCGCACGTGCTCTACCCGCGCCATTGTCAATCTGAATTAAATATTGATGCCATGTATTTGGAGCACCACGCACTACAGGCACATAACAGAAATATTTAATTTTGGAACCAATGATTTTTAGATAATACTATTGAAAAAAAAAACATACGTATCTATATGGCCCACATGCGCTGACCTCCGTGGTACTAGTACTTTTATATATTTGCCTATGGAGTTTTTAAAGATTATTATTTCAAAATGCTAGCTGTAAAAGGCTATTACTAACCTCTTTAGTGGACAAAATACCATGGCTAACCTTAATAGCAAATTCTTCGATATCCTTTCTTGCTCAATCTATAGAGTAGTGTAGAGGCAGAGTTCTTTGTTATGGTGTAAATGTTCTGAGGTTCTGAAGTTATTACTTGGACAATTTTGTTTCATAGAAGAAAATAACAATGCCTTATCGTTCTTATCGAACTCACCTGTCATATAGCAAAATATAGATGGCGTCATGAATTAAAGTAAGAGTGACAGCAAATATGTAAAATTTGAAAAAACTAAATATTCGTACAATCATTATGTTAAATAATAAATACTCTTAGGTACAGAGTGTTGCCATTTTTAATACAAAGATGGTGTTATTTAAAGAAAGAAAATTGATTGCCTATCAACTAGTTTACACTTATGAAATACGAAGAAAATAAAATTTGGAGATTGGCACCCTGGCGCTTTGCCTTTCAGAAGCAGCCTATATACGTCCCACTGTAGGGCACAGGGCTTCTCTCAGAGAGAGAGTATGGGCTTAATCACCACGCGTGCCCACCGCGGATTGGCGATTTCAAGCGCTAAGGTATGTGAATAGCTTAGACACCCAGGTTTCCTCACAATGTTTTCCTTCACCGTTAGCGAGTGGTATTGCTTCACAAATGTACATAACTTAGAAACAAAAGTCATAGGCACATGCCCGCACTGGGAATCGAACCTGGGTCTCCCGCTTCCGAGTCCAATGTTCTACCCACTAGGCTACCACCGCTTCAATTAACAATTTACCTAAGTTTAAATAACAATTATATAGACGGCGTCATGAATTAAAGTAAGAGTGACAGTTAATATGTAAAATTTGAAAGAACGAAATATTCGTACAATCAATATGTTAAATAATAAATACTCTTAGGTACAGAGTGTTGCCATTTTTCACACCAAGATGGTGATATTTAAAGAAAAAAAAATATTTTTTGCCTATCAACTAGTTTATACTTATGAAATACGAAGAAAATGAAATTTGGAGATTGGCACCCAGGCGCTTTGCCTTTACACGAATTCGAATACGAAAACGGCAGATAACTACTAATACCTATAAAAAAATACTACTACCTAACTAAAACCGGTATATTAGTATGACTACACGATAGAAGTGAAACTTATAAGACGACGATTGAAGCCATTACATGTCATAGGATGATTTCGTAGATCGAATTTTCGCGATAATTCTAGGGCATTGCGAAAACACGGATAAATATACAGTGGTGACACCATTTCTCAGAGCTTCAGAAAAAAATATGGTTTTGGCAAAACCGCGAGTCGCTTTAGTAGGATTTATTCAATCCTACTAATCCTACCTTAACTCTGATTGGCTTGAAGCGCCACCAACCGACTGGGGCCGAGTATAGCCGATTTAGCGCCACCGAACGACTGGAGCCAAGTATCTAATTCACCCTCACTGTCCCAAATTCTGAGGTCCCAAACAAGACGGTTCTGTTTCGTTCACAGTTCAGAAAACTACACCTTGAAAGTTTTCCTTTTAATAAAATAAAAAATTGCCATATTATGTCACTGTAAAGTTTGGTCTCCCTTTACCACAATTTGGACAAAAAGTATGCCAAAAAGTATGCAACCTCCTTGCTAGTTCAAACTTATTATTTTTCTGTAAATTGTCTTTTATTTTTTTTTTCTGTTAAAAATATTTGCCCAAACTTTAACATTATAATAGGTGATTCATTTGGAGTTACTTTTTCCAAAACTAAAAAAATATGAATAAAACAAATTTATCGGGTAATCTTTATTATAATACAAAAGAACCGTTCCTTACATTTACTTTTTAAAGATTATTTCTTTCAAATGTTGTCCGTAACTGCGATTAAGGTGGTCCATTCTGGAGTTCCAGTTTTCGATGACCCCGACCGAGCATTTCCAGTGGTATTTGGCGAATAACGCGAGTAATGTTGGCTTCCAGTTGATCAATCGTACGCGGCTTATCCATATAAACTTTGGACTTTACATAACCCCACAGAAAAAAGTCTAAGGGTGTGATATCACAGGATCTAGGCGGCCAACTGACTGGTCCGAAACGCGAAATTAACTGTTCACCAAATTTTTCTCGCAACAAAGCCATGGTTTCACGTGCTGTGTGGCAAGTGGCGCCGTCTTGTTGGTACCAAAAGTTCTGAAGATCACGGGCTTCAATTTCAGGAAACAAATAGTCCGTTATCATGGTAATGGTATCGAAAACTGGAACTCCAGAATGGACCACCTTAATCGCAGTTACGGACAACATTTGAAAGAAATAATCTTTAAAAAGTAAATGTAAGGAACGGTTCTTTTGTATTATAATAAAGATTACCCGATAAATTTGTTTTATTCATATTTTTTTTAGTTTTGGAAAAAGGAACTCCAAATGAATCACCCATTATTATGTTATCAGCTTGAGAAATATTTTAAATCTAAAATATGAATATTTCCCATGTGTTTATTGCTAGGTCTGAGTGTGGGTTGTAGGCTAATTAATATGACAAAATAACGCTTGCCGAGTCAGCTAGTATTTTACAAAAATCGTGTACTTTAATGCCTGACTTCTCCTCCATTACGATATTTCTTTGCCCGTATACGAAAAAAAGTAACACCTTAAATACCATCTAAAGAAACCGGCTTATATTGCTGCGAAAACTACCCAACGAAGACCAAACCGACACCGAAACACATTTACAACCGTTGCGTCACACGCTATCAAAACTAAACTTGTTACCGAGTCCCGTCTTCGGCCATCTACATATGGGTCATCAGGGTCCGAATACGCGGAGCCAATCAAACTTTTCTCATTAAAACCAGGTATCAGTGCATTCAGACGTCGTGCGGAACGTGTTGGTCGGGATTATGAGTGGGGATCCTCAGTACCCGGAGACATTAACTGCAGGCACTTAATTAGACCGTTCCGGACACTGGCTGAGTTGAGTCATAATGTTCGGCAAAGATTAAGTAGGTACCTATAGTATATTCAGCAAAAGTAACTATGCAGATAACATCCCTAGAACGTAATTTTCTAAAATTTTGTACAATTGTAACAACATTTTACTTGTACAACGCATTTTTTTGTTTTGCGTATATGTTTCCACTCACAAAAAGTTACGTTTTATTTTCTAGTACCTGGATGACCGAGCTTTGCTCGGTATTTTTGGAAATAATATTAGATACAGCGTAACAGACAGACAGACGGACAGTGAAGTCTTAGTGATAGGGTCCCGTTTGGCATCCTTCAGGTATATATATACACACACACATATATATATTTATGCGTGTATGTAAATAAATAAATATATATATATATATATATATATATATATATATATATATATATATATATATATATATATATATATATATACTCTGAATCTTGGAAAGAGCTCCTACGATTCTGAAGTATTTGAACACTTAAAGAACCATGCATTGAAGTCAATGGCAGAAGGTTACAAACCTTCGCTTTGTTGATGACATTATTCTGTTTGCTTCAACCGCATCTGAGCTTGAAGAGATGCTACAAGAGCTTAATAGGGTAAGCCTTAGGGTTGGACTCTCTATGAACAGGTCCAAATCCCAAGTAATGACGAACAGTAGCAAGCGCAAAATTGAAGTGGACGGACGGGAGATACATTATGTCGACGAGTACATCTACTTCAGCCAGTTAGTAAGCTTCGAAAACAGGCAGAGCAACGAAATCGATCGCCGTATCGATAACGCCTGGAAGTACTACTGGTCCATGAAAAATCTCGTAAAGAGCAACCTTCCACTTTCCTTAAAGCGGAAACTCGTCGACATTGTGTATCCTGCCCGTTCTCACCTATGGCTCCTAGACTTGGTTGTTGACCGAATAACAAAACTCTGAAAGCTTAAGCTTAGGTTTGTCAAAGGACGATGGAGCGCAGTATTTAGTTCACGAACGCACTGGAAGATGCCTTCAAGCTTCTGGAATGGCAGGGACGCGGCATCAATATCAATGGCGAGTACATCACGCACCTTCGATTTGCCGACGATATAGTAGTTATGGCAGAAAAGATGGAAGACCTCGGCATAATGCTCGAAGACCTCAGTCGAGTTTCCCAACGTGTGGGCCTTAAAATGAACATGGACAAAACGAAGGTCATGTCGAACGCCCGTGTTGTGCCCACCCCAATAACATTGGGGAACACGACTCTCGAAGTTGTAGACGAATACGTCTACTTAGGACAAACAGTCCAACTAGGCCGGTCCAACTTCGTGAAAGAGGTCAATCGTTGAATCCAACTCGGCTGGGCAGCATTCGGGAAACTTAGAAAAGTCTTTTCGTCTAATATACGTCAATCGCTCAAGACAAAATTATACAACCAGTGTGTGTTACCAGTGATGACTTATGGCACTGAAACGTGGTCTCTCACTATGGGCCTCATAAGAAAGCTCAAGGTCACGCAATGAGCTATGGAAAGGGCTATGCTCGGAATTTCTCTACGAGATCGAATCAGGAATGATGAGATCCGTAGACGAACGAAAGTCGTCGACATAGCCCAGCGGATTAGTAAGTTGAAGTGGCAGTGGGCGGGGCACATAGCACGCAGAACTGATGGCCGATGGGGCTGAAAAGTTCTTGAATGGAGACCACATATCGGCAAGCGCAGCGTAGGACGACCAGCCACAAGATGGACAGATGACCTCATCCAAGTGGCAGGAAGACGCTGGATGCAGGCCGCTTCCAACCGGTCTTTTTGGAAATCCATGGAGGAGGCCTATGTCACGCAGTGGACTTCTTGTGGCTGAATGATGATGATGATGAAAATTAGACTTTCAAGTTCAGGAAAACCTCGAAAAATCTGCGAGACTACAAATTTGTACGGAACCCTCTGTGGGCGAGTCCGACTCGCATTTTTTCATAGCTCAGCGAATCAGGTGCAGCAGAAAACTGGTGCTAGTCGCCTTTGACTAACATTTTGCTGGACTGCAGCCTTTTTCTATCGTAGCATTTGTGTTTGGCATGATTGTATTAGTACGTTTCTCCGTAAATTCGTTTTATTTTTCTGTTACAATGGAAATAAATGTTTTTTACTTTCACTTTCACGTCCGTTTTTTCGACCGGCACGAAACGGAAGTCTTTTTGTAAATAATGGGATAAATGATTAAATCTAGCCATGGTATCTATAATGAAGAAAGACACATTTACATGTTTTGAATTTACAAAGGATTAGTATTTAGCAAAAGTTTAGGTTAATATAGTTCTAGTAAAAAAAAGAGATTTTTCTTATATGTCAGTCAAATGGTAACGAATCCCTTTGAATGTCATTGTACATAATAAATGCCTCAAATATTTCTTCACGATAAAGCAAGCAAAAACTATTTAATGATTCAATAACTTGCGATTTATTCGTATTGTAGTAAAAAAGTAGCGGTTTAAAAATAACCTTCACCTATCATAAATCCACTGAAAAATTGCTGCAAGCCTTTTAGGACAGCGTAATCTTTCACACAGTACTAAATTTACTAGTAGAATAACCCAATTTTGTTGTGCCGGGCCTTTCTTTATAAGCTGTTTAAGAGGAACAACAAATGCAGTGTCTGTCTATCTAGATTCGATAGTACTGGTTTAATCTTTGCCCTTCCAAGTCCTTAGGGAGTACGCTAGACGCCGTAATTCGCTTACAAGTAGGTGTCAACGTGCCGTGATTAGTGTGCGCTTGGCCATTGTTGTGTTAAATACACAGTTTCATAACATCGTTAATGACCGGCCAAAGTTAGGCGGCGCGGTGGTCAAAGTTTGGTAAGAAGCTGGAATTAGCCGGGTAAGAACCGTTTTGAAGGTTCAGTGGATATGCCATAGTTGTTCCTATATGACGCCGTATAGGAGAATTCATCGGAAGGAAAATTATATCTGAAAGGGAATACAGTACCTAATCTCAAAGAGAAACCAGAAATCGCTTCATGCTTCAGAAGCAGGCTCTGCCGATGGGATTTGGTAATTCTAATTTAACTATTGCTGTGAAGGTTCAGTAAGGTTGCAGAACTTTTAAGCCCACTTTAACGGTTTGGTCATTTGGTCATCGCCAGAATATACCCAACTTGCAAAAAGGTCTCTAGGATACTATTTAAGGCTTTAGTGGTTGCAGAAGAGCTGCATTACGCGCTATGTAGCTGCAAGAGTTAGCTATTTCGGGTAGGGTCAACAAAGCGCCTCCATAAGGCTTTTGTGTTTATAGAAAAGTTGCATAGTGCGCTAGGAGAGTTGCAACTGCGATAGTTATTGCTTGTTGGGTTAATTTTAAACCTAGATGAGTTCAATTGAAGTCTGACACCTCAATGACAACACAAAACAGGTGAGCTGAGAAACAACTCGAAAGTGCGACGAACTAAAAAGCGTTTAAACATGGCGACGTGTCTGAGCAATAAATACAAAAGGATAGCTTTGGCTTCAAAAAGTGTGTTTCAGCTACAACGGTTTACGTGACTCATGACACTTCTACTCCATCTGCTTCTTTTTGGTCGTATCCTGATGACTGAAGGCTGTGACTGTGGGGCTCGCCACCAACAATCTCCATTCGGTTCGATTGTGCGCCAGATGTATGGCTACTTGTAGGGTCTCTCCCGTAGCGTCCACGTCCACTCCACCCGTAGGCAAAAGGAATGCGGCTAGTGGCCTACTGGATTGCAGCCTCTTAATTTTTTTTATGTGTTATTGTTCCCGGTTACAGATTCTTCTATCTGCAGCAGTAACTTATATTGTAACTTTGTTCATATTCGCTCTACTAGCGTAAAAACCGTAAAAGAACCATATGTCCAATTTCGCATAATTACATTGCAGTCTCCACAGTATGTTAACCATAACAACAGCTTAAGTAAGAGTAAAACTTCGGTTAAGGCTCCCGAACTGTGTGAGAGAAATAATTTCTTTCTCAGTAAATACGTTATGTTATAATATGTTATGAGAGCTATGTTAGGAGTTTCACTGCGTCGAATGAGGAATTAGGAGAAATAATATAGCTCGAAGAATTTCTCAGTTGATGTGGCAGTGGGTGAGGCACATAGCTAAGAGAACTGATGGCCGTTGGGGCAGAAAAGTTCTGACCTGGCGACCGCGGACCAGACGATGCAGCGTAGGCAGGCACCCCAACAGATGGTCTGACGACCTGGTTACGGTGGCGGGGCGTCGCTGGATGCGGGCAGCACAAGGTCGGAAAGTTTGGAGAACCATGAGGGACGCCTATGTCTTGCAGTGGCCGTCAAATGGCTGATGATGATGATGATAATATGTTAGTACGGAACCCTTGGTGTTTTTGGTGGCAGCGCTTTGGTATAACGTTGCCTCAAAGTCAATGTATTTTTTTAATTTATAGCGCCATTTAAATAGACAGTGTTCTCAGGTATTTTTCTAGGCCGAGCTCGACAAAACTACAATTCGTAGTTTAGTATGAAAATTCGACGTAAATTGCGTAGCAGAGTCTTCTTGTTAATCTGTAGGTAAATCGACTTTGCGATGTACATTGAATTGTTATAGTAAACCAAACAGGCCCCTGGTCAGGCGTCAGTTTTTATAAAGCCCTGTTTTCGCTGCCAATGTTCCTGATTTGAAAAATGTTTCAAGGAATTAGCTATTCTGAGAGACTTTATATTTTGTTTTAGCTGATCTTATAGGGATCGTATATGTTTGTAACAAAAAACGATAAAAACGAATGTAGCAAAAATCTGACGTTTTTCTTTGACCTTCCTATATTTCCTTGTTACTACCCCAACTATATATATATTGGTCTTGTCGGTATAGTTCCTGTCATGATTCGTTCGTTGTCAACAAGGTAAGTATTTCTGGTTGTTTTTATTAGCGCAGTAGTTTTGAGGAACAAAGTTCAAATCGCGAGGTTTAATTTAAAGTTAATTTCTTTCAGTTACCGACTGGCGCTTAAGCAACATATTTCAGTTACTTAACTGAACAGTCTTTTTTAACAAGCTAATCGAAGAAAGCAACATTCTTAGCTGAAGTTTTCTATGAGTTGCTGGCACAATTAGCTTAGCTTTAGCAGTTTTAACAAGATGAAACTAATCTCATCTGATTGGAAGCAACTATCAAAATAGACTTGACCGACGCTCGCACAAGTCAACAGTTTCGATTCGAATCAGGGTGATCGAGCGTCCAATGTAAAGGCAAACACACTACTGGCTCATAATATCATCCTAGGATAGCATGAATGTCAGCAGTAGAATTGATTTAGCTCGTAACATATTACTGTGAAATAAAGTAAATAGAAATTGCCGGTTATACCTATAGAGTCGTAAAATTAAACACTGACAAAAAATACAGAGAACTATTGTAAATTCAGATAATTCTTTTTGGTTAAGGCTTTTATCTCCATAGTTCAGCTAAGTTCTAATTTTATATCACTGTGCCACAGAGGCCAATGTTTATGATTCAACTGTCGTTAATTACAAACTCATACGTATATCGAGCATCGAGCTAGGGAATGACCTAGCGCCACTGAGGAAAACAAAACCGGCCAAGTGCGAGTCGGACTCGCACACGAAGGGTTCCGTACCATTATCTATACAACTTTAGACACAAAGATCGAAGAAGCGAATATAGAACTAAATATTGTGAATATTTCAAGCGTCTACCTGTTGCCGTTATTAATATCGAGCAAAAAACGGCAAAAAATTACATTTGTTGTATGGGAGCCTATTAGCTCAGTTGGGAGAGCGCTGGCACGGTTAGCCAGAGCTCGCGGGTTCAAGTCCCGGCGTGGGTGGAATTTTTAGCCTCTAAATAGGTGTTTAAAATTGTCCTCAGCACGGGTTAGTGCAACAAAAATAATATATTGACATTGCATTGTCGAGCACACTGCTACCGCCCGCCAGTCGGCTCTAGCCACTCGCCAGATTATATGAGGTTATTAAGTAATCACTTGAATTTCATAAACAACTGCTATGAAGATATAAACTACATCTTCTTCTTATTCTTCTTCTACCTCCGTCCAACATACAATATCATACAACAGAGCGAGGGCTGCACATGCTTTCCTCTGCTCGTACAATACCTGTATTGAGAACTATGCCCGTAAGATATTAACATCACCGATATTATTGAATACTAATTAACTCACTGCTTGTTAGCGTGCTTAACGTCACACAATTCAGAAATTCATTGTTTGCTCTGTTGTCAGTTTAGGTATATATCTATCTGACTACCCTCTGTGCATCTAGCCCTGGAGGTTAACGGTTCTGAGTGGAAACAATTCATCGGTAAATGCATTGTAGGACGTCTGCCAGCTAGCTAAATGAATTAATGTAGACTACAGCAAACCAGGAAGGATTCTACGTAATCCTTATACGAACGAGTTTTGTCGTGGAGACAGAATTGCGATAACTTGTCAGTTAAAAAAAAAATATATATAGGTATTTGAGACATATCATCTTGGACCAAACGGAGGGCAGACGTGCTCGTGGTAGAGCACCTACGCGATGGTCAGACACAGTGAGGAAGGCAGCGGACGGCAGTATACATCGTGCGGTCCACACTGCCGATGATCGTAGTCTGTGGACAGACACAGTGAGGAAGGCGGCGGACGGCAGTATACATCGTGTGGTCCACACTGCTTATGATCGTAGTCTGTGGACAGACGCAGTGAGGAAGGCGGCGGATGGCAGTATACACCGTGCGGTCCACACTGTCTATGATCGTAGTCTGTGGACAGACACAGTGAGGAAGGCGGCGGACGGCAGCTGTATACATCGTGCGGTCCACACTGCCAATGATCGTAGTCTGTGGAATAAAACTACATGTGGTCGTGATCCTCAGCGTTGAGGGACCGAAGAAGAAGAAGAAGTAGAAGAGACATTTTAAAGTATCAACATACTAGACAGTTTTAAACTTCCATATTTAGCACATTTGGCACTTTGGCCCCACACTAGGCAAGTGTGCCTGTATCGTAGGTTGCCATTGTAGTTGTTGCGTAACATTGTTTGATGTCTCTAAGCATACATCATTAAAAAATACATGATTTGGGTGTTGACATATAGGAGATTTTTTTTTTGCTGCAGTGTAGTTTATTGATCCACTAGTTAATGGTAAAAAAGGAAATTTTCCTGTCCAAAGTTCTTGGCGTTTATGATATTAATAAACATTTAAATTTTATCGTTCGTTCTTAATTCGTGTCACTACATCAAGGGTTAGCTGGAAAGGATTTCTGCGGAAATAAACTCGCCATGTATTCACAGATTTTTATTTCTGCATTTTCCGTATTTATGTTTGTCTTTTATATGAACAACACTGTGAAGAAGAAGAAGAAGAAGAAGAAGAAGAAAGACATTTATTATACCAACAAGATACATCACAGAAACAAAATAAGCACATAAGTAACATAATATGCACAACACAGAAGGAAAACTAAATACACAACAGACAAAACGAATAAATAAAACAGGACTATAGATGTAGCCTGTGGTGTATCTACATTGCCACAAAAGGCAGCTGACTCAGCGTTGTGCTGAGGAAGTGATCCCTCAGCGCTGATTTTCAGTCAGTGCCTACGGTAACCCATAATTGTACTACGGAGTGCGTGCCGTGGTGCAGTTAAAGAAATAAGTCAAATTCAATAACATACATACAATAAAGTAAAAAAAATAAATAAAATATCGTCATAAAATAGTAAATGTTTACTGTGAAGTAAATGACTTGATGCTCTCAAAACATACATCCACTGTTATTCTACAAGTAGCAAAATGCTGCCCTAGGAACTTCCAGAAATATTCATACGTCAGTTGCCTTCTACATTGTTATCTTTCACTATGCATAGTAAGTATAGAAACACAAACCCATCCACCATCTAAGACTCCGTCGACGGAAACAAAACACTACGTACGCGAACAAAGAGAAGCAGAAGGTCAGGGCCCTTATTCACAATTACCTCAGCATTTTATTTTAGTTTTGTTCGTGCAACATCTCTCCGAGCTCTGTGCGCCTCCGTACTGACGGGCACTAGCGGAAGATCAGCGCTGGAGTGTACTGCTCTCCAGCATATGCTGAGTTAGAGCCCTTTTGCACTTGCCACGCCCATCCTAATATGTGCATTGATGTTATAATATCGTATTTGAATTGTCATAGTGAGCCGCGGGATGTGATTCTATGAAGCAGGTCCTTGTCGTCCTGTATGCGTGCAGTCAACAATTGGGTTAACCGACTCGTTTTTGTGGTAGTCATCTGTAACGTAAATAAGTGAGTGCACGCATATACGGATATGACACGCTGCCGATTGCATTAAAAGGTGTCTGCTTCTTATTGCTTACAAGCTTCATGTTATTGTTATCTGTATGTACCTACATGTGCAAGTGCAAATAAATCATTTATCTATCTATCTATCTATCTTATGAAAAATGCGACATTATCGGAAGGGTCATCAACGTCGCGCTTTTGCCCGACAATTCACTCACTCGAATCTAGGGACAAATAAGGTTCTTTTTTTAATACCTATTACAATTCAACTAAACCATTCAATTATGGACAATATTAAAAAAAGAACCGTATTTGTCGCTAGATTCGAGTGAATTGTCGGGGTCATAGGCGACGTTGACGACCCTCCCGATAATGTCGCATCTTCATAAGCGCCCAGTTTGGTTTTCAAGCAACAGGCTTACCATTTGAGGACGATATTGTGAAAGCGACTGGGAAACATGGACGAGACTAGCAAAGGACCTGGGGCCTGATTACGCGCACCAAATACTGTCCGAATCCTGACGTTGGCGATAACAATTAGTATGGAATATGAGTCATTCAGGATTTGGTGGATGCTTATGTCCAACAGAAGGCTATGTTTATGGACTGATAGGAAAAATAGTTAGAAACTTACCATAGCTTGTAATTCATCACTACAAGTGACATCACTGGCAGTGATGAATTGCAAGAGAGTCAGATGACACGGTTCGGGCACGTAACAAAGAACTTGTAAAGACCTAATTGGGTATTTGACAAAATATCAAATGAGTTACTTTTAAAACGGAGTTTTGTATGAAAATACTGGCTTATGACGTCACATTTTAAAGAACTCTTTTTATGTTTAATCTGTTTAAAAATTGTAATAACTATGTAGTAATTGACTAAAAGAGATACATTTTCCGAGGTATTTTGTAATTTTAGTTTTAATCGAACATATGAAATAATTTATTGTTCATCCTGTCAAATACCGTATTATATTATTTTTTTGTTGCACTAATCCGTGCTGAAGACAATTTTAAGAACCTAACTGCAAAGTGGGTTGCTCGGGGCTGCAAGTGATGTAAATTGCTTCGGCCAGATGTCGCTGCCTGTACGTAATACAGAAAAGTTTGTAAAGAGGCTCGAAATTTCGCCGATGCCTGCACTTGCTTATTAGCTCAGTTGAGAGAGCTCTGGCACGGTTAGCCAGAGGTCGCGGGTTCAAGTCCCGGCGTGGGTGGAATTTTTAGCCTCTAAATAGGTTTTTAAAATTGTAAAGACCTAGTTACTTCTGTCGCTGTGCTACCGTTAATCTTTAGGCTTCCGTATACGTCAAAAGGAAGAAAAACGGAACCCATTATAGGATTTATTCTGTCTGCCAAGGCCCTTTTTCTTACGAATGCGTGCAGGTATCGAGTTAAAATTGGACTGCGTTACGCAGAAATATTCCAATCCACAATACGTGACTTGCGAGTAAAACACCTTTTTATGTTGTATTTGATTGTTTGTTCCATGTTTTTGTTCAGACGTTTTGTAATCACAATAACATTAAACACGTCTGAAGAAAAAATAGAAAAAAATCTTATATCTACACAAAAAATCGTTTTGCTCGCAGGTTACTTATTGTGGGTTAGAATGTTTTTGCGTAACACGCTCCAATTGGTATTAAATACTCAAGACAATTAATCAATCAATTGACTGCCTCGTTGTTCTAGCGGTATCACGTCTGATTACCATGCCGGAGGTCATAGGTTCAAGTCCCACTGGAAGCCGCCGTACATTTGTATATATGCCTTCAGTCGCAAGTACATCACAAACATGGTGAATTTTTGTTTGTGATGTACTTCCCTGGTTACCGTAGTACAGGGTATCCTAGTTTAGGTCTAGGACAAGTGATTATGTTGGGTGGAAGTTATTATTATAGGGTAAAAAAGATAATAGTCTCGTTGGACCAGAGTGGCCAGACGGACGCCCTCCGACTGGGGAGTCCAAGCGGCCGGAGATCAGGGCAACAATATCTTTATTTACAGTAACAAAATATTAATGCAATTTAATAATTTACGATTTATCACATTAAATAATATTATGTAAATAGTAGAAATATTTTGTTTCTATTTCTTTTTAATCATGGCGAGTAGAGATAGCACCCGCATTGTTTTTGGCTCTTCTAAGCCATAGTATAAATCTCTGTATCATATATTAGCTATTCCATTATTTAGCATTTTAATAAAACAAAAAAGCTGCGGTGGGCACGCGTGGTGATATTACTAAAATAAAGGCCACCCTGTATATGCTACGAAATAAAAACGCAGCGAATCTTCTGAGCCATTCTACCTAGTGATGCCATCGACGACGGAAACATAACAGCCTGAAGTTATCGCATTAATCAACAAATAACAAGAGGGGAGAATCGCAACGGTCTTTGTTAATGTCGTTAATAACTCTCTTAGGTCACGTACAGTCGGCTGGGTAAGTTTGACAAATCCAACTGTCAGTGCGCGTTTGATTTGTTAGCGGTACTTTGGAAAAATGCGAGTTTTTCGCTACGTGCGCTTTTATACTTACGAGAGTTACGTAAGTGAGTAAAGTTATACATTGGATTAGATCAGAATGCTTTCAACTTTCTCGTTAGTCTAGAAGCTGACTTCGAATTAGTTCACTGTTTTAGGGCAACATTTTAACCATAATTTAGAAACATACCGCGCCCCTAGTTCGGGCTGCCAAATTATTTTTTTTAACCAAAATTTAAGAAAAATAGCGTGCTAACTTTTTTGGCGTGCTAACTTTTTTTGATATGTTAATTTACTTCACTTTCATCATCAGCCTTTTGACGCCCACTGCAGGACATAAGCCTCTCTCATGGTTTTCCAAGCTTCCCGGTCTTGTGCCGCTCGCATCCAGAGCGACTCCGCGCCAACGTAAGCAGGTCGTCAGACCATCTGGTGCAGGGCCTTCCCGCGCTGCGTCGTCCGGTCAACCAAAAATATAGGGACAAAAGGTAATATCAATTTAAAAAACTATGGTTTGATTATGTTCGGTGCCGGTCACTGTTTTTTCACTTGTTTACTCATATCGAAAGACAGACTCTTAAAAAAATTACCTTGAAAACATTTTTAATGCAACAGTACTTTCTTTAAATTAGAAATACAGTTTCAAACCAAAGGTCGGAATCATGATTCCTTACAAATAGGTTATACCATTATTGTTAACTTATACTCATGAAAAGAATATTTCAAACAGAACAGATTGCGAACCCAGCCAGGTTACCCTGACACGAACAAGCTCTTTGTACCAAGCCAATTTTGGAATAAAAACAAACCTTCAAGAAACCCGAAAAGTATTTTCCACTGCAAAGCTCACTCCAAAGTACAGTCTTGCGAATAAATCCAAGACGCGCACCCTTGTCACGACTTCACGAGTCAAGAATAAGATAGTAAGTAACCCATCTCTTCGCTCCGTCGGATCCAACATAATCTCAATGCTAATCGCGTAAATTCTTCTAATCTCTAGCTCTCTACTTTCAAATCTTTTTCTCCGTAAGCATACCGCACTGTAGCATTAATGATTTCGGCAGATCAGTGACAAGTTACAAATTTACGAACAAAGACATGCGGTCTTATTTAACAAAAACAGGGTTTTATTTTTTTATGATTTATACAAAGCTCTTGTTTCAACGCTGATAAATGCTTTCACGGTTCCATTAATTACCTGTGGATGTATCAAGCATGCTTTTGTTGTTGCAACTACGATCAATTCTTTGTTCAATCTGTTCAGATCGAAATTATTTCTCGACGTGTAGCTTATTTTTATCATCAGCATATTCATTTAACAACTTCATAATGCATGTTATTGTACTATTGTTGACATATCAATGCAAATAAACTTATTTTTAAACGTCCTAAGATTTTATGTAACAAAATTTGGAAACTATACGACCACCGTGAAGTTCCTTTTAAGTAAACAATAACAAAGTTTTTATTTCACAGTCTAGTGCGCTGTACAATAAAGTCATCGGAGAGTTAAAATTTACTTCTTGCTTTGAAGGTTTTATAGCAGAAAAAAACGGGATATCTCACTTTATAAATAGTTATTAAGTTGAATCCTGTTTTAAAACAATTTCAACTTAATTTTATGAGTGTTTTAGTACAATCGACTTTTTATAAATAAGTTTGGTAAATAAGCATATATTTGTACCGACTGATTGGATTTTACTGCATGTAATGGAGAGTTGATAAGTAAATATCAAACTTTAGAGAAAAAGTTAACATACATACATAAACTCACACCTGTATCCCAGAGGGGTAGGCACAGACCAGGGACTGCAACTTGCCCAGATCCTGACAGACCACTTTCGCTTCCTTAACATTTATTAGTCATTGCATGCACGCACGCCGGTTTTGGGTACTTCTTATTTTGCACTTTGCTAATACATCCCCTATTTGGTCGAAGTATGTCTGCCTGGGTCTTCTCTTGCCAGCCCTTCCACCCACTCGCTCGATGTATTTTTTTCGTCAATCTTTCTTCCTTCATCCTCTCTACACGTCCAAACCAACGCAATATTCATTTCTCAATTCTAGTCACTACAATGCTCTTTCAGAAAAGGTTTATCTATAAAATAAAACTATGTAAGTTCACAAAAAGCTAAACGTGCCGAACTGAAAGTCACTCAATTTTTATCAACAGTCGTTATAATTCAGGTGAAAGCCACTCACAAATGGCATTACACGAAAATGCTTCGGACTTATGTTTTACAAAGGAGGCGTCTAGACTTTTCTTTTTTTTAACACCCCTACCAAATCTCCAGCGCTTGAGAAATGTAGCGTCATAAGAAGGCTCAAGGTCGCCCAACGAGCAATGGAGAGAGCTATGTTAGGAGTTTCAGTATGTGATCGAATCAGAAATGAGGAGATCCACAGAAGAAGCCAAGTTACTGATATACCTACATGCAATGTTACTACCCATGCTGGTGGAATAGAATGCTCAATATAATACAGTGACTTGTCATTTGGATCTGTTTGCGAAATATTGCCAAACGCAGCGTAGGACGCCCATCAGCTCACTAGACCTACGATGTAAGGTTGTTGGTAGCGGCTGGATGAGCATGTTCGAGAACAGAAAGATGTGGCGTGCATTGGGCTGCTTATGCCCAACATAAATATTCGCACTGGAATGATTATATTAGATTGGACTGAGCCATCAAAACATATTAATTAAAACTTCGCTTATTCTATATACAGCACTTACTTACGCACTCTGGCAAAAAATATCATTTGTCCGCACAACCGTACATAGTTTTGCGTTTGCGTCAAAGATGAAAAATGTCTCAATATTTTCGATTGTTTATTTAGGTATCAAGCTTATTAGTAAAAACAAATTAGATTTTTTTTTAACCTATCGGTTGTTATATTTACATTAGGATTTTAATCTGTGCATTAGCATTGATGTTAGTGTGTTATCTGTCTTGACTTCTGAAACTTAAAAAAAAGGTTTACATATAATGAGGTCGTACAGTCAGTCATTGAAATTGGAAGTTTAACATAATAATAATTTCGCCGATAATTCGGCTTTTGTATTACTTTTTCATTACTCATACTCGGAAAACAGGTCTGAAGTTGCCCGAGGAGCGGGTTGAATGTAATACTTTTCAGCCCTAGGGATAATCGTTTGCAACTGAGAGCTGTCAAATTATTAAAAAAAAAACATTTCCGCATTTCTGTGGAACCATGTTCCAACTTTCTACAGTCACTCAATTACAGCGCGATGTAAAATCAAAATAACATAAACATATTGATTAAAAGACATATTTTTTTAAATTACTTTATTATAATTTACTTTCAACTATTTATTTAAAATAACATAGATTTAGGCAAAATATTTACCATTTTTTCATTTATGAAAAGGAAAAATAATGGCTAAATAGCTGGCCGGCAACAGAAAAAAATAGACGGGAAAAAATTGACACCTAGACTATTTTACGCGTGTCCGCCCGTAGGCTTGAAGACTCGTTCATGCAGTTGCCATTATGCTACTATACATTAACTGAATCCAGGCCCTGAGACTTAATAGTATCTGTATAAGTTATAATTTCCTTTTTTATGTACAATAGTGTTCTCTATCTACCTATTTCTCTATCTACCTGAGCACTACCTATCAAAGATCTTTTAGCAATCTCTTACATACCCTCACCACACTTTCAACTCAAAATCCAATAAAAAAAATGCGCCAATAAGATTTAGGTTATTAGAGTAGCGTGACATTTTTAACAGCCTCTCTACTCTCGACGCAAATCTAGTCCACTTGCGTTACAATTGAGTACATTCATTTCATAGTAAGGCGACTGAGGAAATCTATTACCAGTAAACGGACAGCAGCGTCTTCCTGAGAATCTAACCGCATACTGCGATCGCCAACCCGCCAAGCGTGGCGATTACGGCAAAACCGCTCATGGTTATGAAAACCACGAAGAAAGCCTATGTCTCTCAGTGGGCGTCAAATGGCTGATGATGATTTCATAGTTTGGCCAAAATGTGCTTGCTATTTCCGATGAGCTCTGAAGCTCCAATAAGTTTAATGCAATTTCATACAACTAAAACGTTTACTAAGCAGTTATTTCTGATTTATTGCATTTGATTGCGATGCAATTTGAACAAAATAACGTTGAGAGGGGCAGATCAAAAGAGACACCGAAAACAATCCGATTTAACACACATCGAGCGCTCGAAAAAGCCATGGTGTAAGTGTGGCAAGCTTTGTGCCCAGCTCAGGGATTAACATGGAAATAAAATCAGCGCGCACGACAAACTTGCTGCGACAAAGCTTTGCGAGTCGCGAGTTTCGACTTGCACTGGTGACTTTTTGTCGCTCGCTTTTTGTTTGCGAGCGTACGTTGTCGACATTCTTATAAGTGGAAACTGTGACCGTTTCACAGAGACGGGCCTTTCTGCACGAAACAAACACATATGTAGTCATAGTCTATCATGCCGATGGGAGGTGCTGGCCAACAATATTATTTTGATTACGGCTGTAACTCTCTGCCTCACGTCTAATGACAAATGCCGTTCCTATCGAAAACCTTGTACATTACGTCGTACGTAAGAGTTATTGACAAGTAATCGTCTGTATCATATAGGTGCCATATTAATTAACTCAGTTTAGCCATCAACCATAGAAACATGTATAGTAATACTAACAGTGCCCGCGACTACGTTCGCGTGGTTAACGGATTAGTCTAGAGCCTAACCGCCTTATTTATAAAAACACGGTTCCTCTAAAACCCACCTAAAACTCTGTTCATTTAATCTGTGACTACATCTTTTCCTTGTGAAAATAAAATTCAGTTTGGCTGGTTTTATGCTAACTATAGCACACGCCGGCAAAGTATGCTGAGTTGGAGCCCCTTTTTTGTTGTCACGGAGACACCTGAGGCGTTTGGGATCCGAGGTGGCTGGGTGCTATACATTACTGTATGGTACCCGGCTGCCTTTGGACTCGATATGCCTCACATGTTCTCTTCGCGACTTTTTTGTTTTATTTCTGTTTTGTTGACGTGCCTGTCTTTTGTTTGTGTAACCTCTTTCTTTCTTTCTGAAAGAATTTTTGAAGTCGCGTAAGTACTTGCGGAGATTACCCCCTATATATGAACTTACAAACTTTTCCTTTGTAATATTTGTGTAGACAGGTAACTAAGGAAAGGAAAAATCGTAAGGTGTTCAGTATTCACAAACTTCACCGCTCGCTTAGTACAATGGCGACTCAACTATGAGGCTAATATTAAAATTATACGAGGCACTCCACCGAAGTAAGGCCGGATGACTTAGCTCTTGGCGTTACCTTGAAATACTTTTTTCATAAGACATACAGCGACATACCAGACATGTTAAACGAGCAAAACGTTTCAGCGTGTGAAAAACAACAACCACTCGATCCGTTTAACAAAAAATGTGAATAATAGCAGCCAAGTACGATGTTTCGAAAACACGCGTGGAGGGTTCAGTGACGTAGTTTTGGTTGTAAAACTGAGCTGTAATTCTATATGCGGCAGCGATCAGCATTAAGCCTGTTTTAAATAGTAAAAAAATCTGAAAACAACCATTGCAGAATTTTATTTACAGGACACTGACTGTAATAAGTATTGGAACACTATTGTACGCACCAGAAAACAAAATACATTAAAAGGCTTACATATCTAAGATTTTCTGTATACAATTGGCGGTATAATCGCTAAAAGCGATCTCTTCCAGACAACCTTGGTATGGATAGAACTGAAAGATGAAGAGAGTAGGTAGGCAGGTGTACACGAAATATATTGGAAGAATATGTACATAAACTAACCGGCTTACAACTAATATTCATACATATTTAATATAAAATACTTAAACTAACCATAAAATACAAATGTATTCTATACAAACATACATTATAGTTATAATATACTAATACATACAATTTACATATAAACAAACAACAGACAAAACTTACTATGCTTTTACACTTAAACTTACTATTTACTATAAGTACCTACGGTCGGTTTAGTAAAAACACGACACCTCTAAAATGCTCCTTAGAGGCAGATTACATTATCTGTGGTTACGTCTTCCCCTTTACCACATACTACTTAAACTGCACCTGAGCGTCATATAAATAAGACAGTTAGGTCTTATGCTAATTCTGTGGCCTCTATTATTCAGTCGCCAATCTGCTGTGGGAAACAAAGTAGATTAGGTAAGTCCATACTCTCTCTCATAGAAAAAACCGGCCAAGTGCGAGTCGGACTCGCGCACCGAGGGTTCCGTACTTGCGCTTGGCCGTTAGGTAATCCGCCGTAATAATACATATTCTGTGAAAATTTAATTTGGCTACGTAACTTTTAAAGGTCGGACGGATGTACAGACAGACAGCGGAGGCAGAGTAATAGGGTTCCGTTTAGCATAGTTAACCCTAATGTAGAACAGCTACATGGACTGTATAATTAATACAAGCAGCCTATACAAATACAAGGAGCCGTTATAACTGCTTATATTTATGCAAGTTGCTCGTAACATAACTTAGTAAAAGTGTAAAAGCTGAAAGTATTCTCTTCAAAACCACTTACCAAGTTCTCGTTTAAGATGGTTCCGTTCTATTAAGTTACGAAGCCTTAGAAAGGAAACGGCAATTCGAACGCTATCCCTTACCGATCTTGTAAAGCATTGTATGTCAAGCACGTACATTTCCCTTAGCAAAAGTTCCATCTACCATGAAAAGGGTTCGCGATTTATAACCTTTTCGCTATAGTAGACGCGGGATGTTGCCACAAAATGTGGAAATATAACAGAAGTACAACCCCATACATTTTATGTTGCTGTCACTCTGTTATTTTTTCATAGACAACTGAAAACAGAAAGATCCGGTGATATATTTTTCTTTTTAAATTATTTACGACTCTGAGATAAAAATGCGCGTAATATATATTATGGGATCTGCACGAGCTGATGATAATGATATCGGAAATCAGACTTTAAGCATTTAAAATATTAGAATTTTTGGGTAATTCCTACCACTTCTAATTTCCAGTCAACGAATTCACAGTTTGGAGCCAAACGTCGGAAATCACAAATATTTTTTCGGGAAACGATAGGATGTTGAAAAGATAAATTTAAAAAGTAAATATTTAGCTAGAGCGTCATATTAGCATGAACGTTTATCCCGCGTATGCGGGACTTTGCATAGTCGAATAACCCACAGATTAACGTGTAGGAAGACTAATTGTACAATAAACCATGAATTGTGGTTTTATGAAAAGCGGCCCAAGTGAATTTAAAAATATCCCATTAAATAGTTATAAGGTATTGCAGACGAAACATGTCATATTGTAACAACGTATTATATAAAAAATAACATATATATATATATAATAAATAACTTGCACACCACACAATCACTGGTCATAGCCCCAAACTAGGACACCCTAGGATATGCAAAGGAGATACAGCAAACCGTAGAGAATCGGAGAACCAGTAAAAATTGTTTTTGCAAGAGGCCCTGAGATGAGTCTTCTGAATGTTGTCAGTTTGCGCCGTGGCTCACTCGTTGACGTTTTTATCTTATGTCCAGCTGGATAAGTTAATTTATTGTCAAGGGTGTTTTCCGCTTTCCCCGGTATCTCCTTTTAGAGTTCCGGGGTCATTGGAGATTTTTTTAACATTTTATAAACTTTACGAGCAGATATCTGCGTAGGTATATTGATATATAACTTTAAGAGCCATCGCCCGCAACGACTTAAAAGCGCAGCGCTTTCGTGTCAACGGAACCAATACATCACGATTGATTGATTGAAAAATTATTTATTGCGCTAAAAAAAACAATTTTGTTTGCCTTTGTAGGCGAGCTTAATACTAGGTAGTATTTATCATAGAAATAATCCCTCCTTCCACTTTGATCCACAGTGGCGCTCCACATGTGGATCCTTTGAAACTAATTGTTCCTCTTAAATCCACATGTGGATCCTTTGAAACTAATTGATCCTCTTAAATCCACATGTGGATCCTTTGAAACTAATTGTTCCTCTTAAATCCACATGTGCATCCTTTGAAACTAATTGTTCCTCTTAAATCCATATGTGGATCCTTTGAAACTAAATATTGATATTATCCAAAATATAAATATAAATATTGATTGATATTATCCTTTGAAACTAATAACTATAATAATAATAATAAAAACTAAATATTGTTTTTTTTTAATATCGGCATTCACTACATGAATGATATTATTATTTTTGGATCCACTCCTTTGTGGATTTAAGCGGAAAAAAAAGTATCCCCGGCTCCACATGTGGAGCGCCACTGTGGATTAAAGTGGAAGGACGGGAAATAATCACAGATATACACAATGATAGTAATATGCTGCAGCGCGTTTGCATCGCTTCTTTAAAAAGGTCACAAAACGCGATTAGAAACGCGTGTAAAAGCCGTCGTTGGTTGGTCGACTCTTGAGTTGCAAAAATATTTTTATCACACCTGCTCTGAAAATACTTACTAATTATACCAATTAGAGGGAAGAAACGCCTTTATCCCGCCCTTCAAATCCTTTCATCCCAAGGTATGGAAGTTTGTATGAAAATCCTTCCGACCCAAGGGTGGGAAGTATGTATGAAATTCCATTACATACCCGGTTTTTTTTTTTAATTTGTCAGCAGTCATACTGCAAAGAGACTTTAACTGTCTACTAATTAAATTTCAAGTAAATTGTTACTGGCCACATACAGTTTTTTTTTTACCAGTTACCAACCTCCTTGGTGCATACGGAAAATTAAAAACGAAATTATTTTTGTATATAAAACGCGCGGAATCACGGAAGACGTAGTGGTTATATTCTCTTTCACGGAAGAAGTGTCTGCATGACCTTATGATCTTAGCCTATTCCAGAAACGGGCGAATAAAAAAAGGAAAATCCGCGCATTTTCGCAAAAACTTCGATTGATTTAGCATTTATCTTTGTGTTTTTTGTAAAATATGGATATTTTCCTCGTAGGTGTAATAAAAAGCACTATACATACCTCAGGATAAAGTACAGTTCCATACCTCAAATGGTTTACGCCCCTCGCAAGCTCGTGGCGCAAATGCCATAATCTCGGTATGGAACTGTCACTTTCTTCCCTCTGAAGTAATGTACTATTGACGTACCTTTTTTCTTCACGTGTGTCACGACTCACATGCAAACGAGCTACACGAATTACTTTCTTCAATCAAATATAATTTTGGTCACACACTGCAGGGTACAGGCCTTCTATTAGAGAAAGCCTGTGCCCTGAAGAGAAACTCGTTATCACCACACGTACCCACCGGGGATTGGCGATTTCAAGATCTAAGGCTTGTGAACAATTCCAATCCTGCTTTCTTCAAGGAATTCATAATACTTCCCATTGAGGCTACGACCCTGAAATCTATTAATTTGCGATAAAAAATTACCTATCGTTTTTGAGAGGTAATTCAATACTTGCCTTTTGGTCTGGGGGGCAGGGCATGATGCCTACCGATTTTCATAAACAAGTAGTCCGTATGAAAAAAAAAACAACTTTTATAGAGAACATTGCTTTCCTAAGGTTGGTTAGGTTCGGTTGCTTTGTGTGGCACACAATTTATTATGCCGGGCACAAAGCCACGTTAGCCAAAAGCAGTCCTCGCGGTGTATTCGCTGGGCCTCATTAAGGTTATGTTAATATTTAGCTTCCATTTGGCTAAGAGAAGTGACACCTGGGAGTGGCAAAGTGCTAAAATTCGTACCAGTGTTGTAAAGGCAAAGAGAAGATTTGCGTGTTAGCTTGCTGACATAATTATTTTTGAAGGCAGAACAAAAATTCCCGTTATGTGTTTTAAGGGTACTTTCCATTGACCTAGAACTGAAGAATTTTGTCAAGTAATATCGTCTTATACTACAAGTACAGGGAAAAATGTGAAAACTAAACAAATTTAGATAAATCGCTTTTAGCGATAAGACCGCCAATTGTATACGGCAAAACTTAGACATGTAAGCCTTTTAATGTATTTTGCTTTCTGGTGTGTACAATAAAGTGTTCTAATCTAATCTAATCTAAATCATAAACGTAAAATCTGCGAAACTCGATACCTGAACTATTTTATAATATGTAAGTACCTACAAGAACCCTCAGTGGGCGAGTCCGACTCGCACTTTTCTGGTTTTTCTTTCGTTCTGACACGTTCTGTAATAAGCACAGATCTGTTGGTCATTCTATTCCAAGGAATTGTATTTTTCTGACTGCTAGAAGGCACCTGGAACTTAACAGTAGGTACTCGAATAAAGTAAAGTGCACTTAGCTTGACGACCAAGTATTTTTCAACTCGATTCTCTCACTACAGCACCAGCAGATAAAGTGCAAACATGGGCTAAAAATGTTGTCATTACAAAGTGATACATTGAAAAAAATACCTTGGCTTGTATCATTAAAAGGATGAGATCTGAGGTCGGTCAGGATCGTGGCACGTGGAAAATCCTGGGCCTAGATTCTGTTAATGCATTGTAGTAACATGACAACTGCATGAACATGGCGGTTTTCATTTCATGGCTGCTTTAAGTCTACGCGGGCACACCCATCAAACCTTCTAGGCGTCAATGGTACGAAAAAACACGTCACGTGACCCGACAGTGTACCTGTCATTATACTACAATGCACTAACAGAATCGAGGCCCTGGTCTCTGCCTACGCCTCTGGGATACCGGCTTGAATTTATGTTTATGTCTTATATTTTTATTTGAGTAGGTACACAGAGATAATATTAAAGAGATTATTGTAAGCTATAAGAAGAGGCAATGCATTCCGTCTAAATTCACAAATGGATTCCAAACACGTTATTGTTTTATCTATGCAAATCAACAAAGTTAATTTATTCGGATTTGGAAGATAGTAAAATATATTAAACCCGTGGGTTAAATAATTGATTAGGAATGGTTAGAATAAATTATGCGGCACCCCGCGATAATGATTCGTGCTGATAAAAATTGGGATCCGTGAAAGATTTGTTTTATGTTGGGACCTTTCACCGTGAATAAAAGTGTACGGAAGTGACACCCGGTGTCGCGGCACGTCATCTTTTTTTGCAGCGTTTTTGCAAGAAGTGTCAGAAATAAACCGACTTCAAAACACTACAGCACTAAAAAGTTAGAAATAATTTAAAAGAATACCTTTAAATTAGAAGTATGTAATTAGGTATTGTAGAAGTATAATTTGCAGTCGGTGCCCAAAATATATGTCCTGGTTATGAACAGTTTATTACTATTTTTAGTGGGGGAGCGGGAGAAAAATAAACAAGTCCCTTATAACCATAATTTACTCTACTTAATTCGTTGCTTTAAAACTTGAACTTCCCAATTTCCATCTCAGAAAGTCTTCACCAGAACCTCACCAAACTACTTGGGACTATTTTTACGCTATTTTACGAAACATACGGATATTAGTAAAGGATGCGCCTCATTAGGCCTTATTTACTGCTGTCCATTGAAGAGTTCCGTTCTCCATCTCTGGAAGTCTTCATCAGATCTTCACCAAATTAAAATGGGACCAATGGGACGTTATACTTATTCGAACAAAAAAAAAACATACGCGTTGAATTCATAACCTCCTCCTTTTTTGAAGCCTGTTAAAAACTCGCAATCGTGTTAATATCTTCGGCCTCCGTAAATTTGACTACATTGCCCAATACCGCTCCCAGTTGAACTGGCTAAGCATCCGCCACCGCAGGAATGCCCACATCTTGGCGCTCCTTTATGGCGTCGTTCACGACCACTCCGCCCTCCATAATCTGCGTGAACGTTTCACCCCACATGGCGCGCATGTTCGCCTTCAGCGCTCATGAAAAGACGTACTTCTTGAAATTATATGTAATTCCTGGTGTACATACAATAAAGAATATTCTATCTATCCCAGAGCATAATATTATGGCAGGCTATTCCAGTTCTTTACATACATAAACTCACATCTGTATCATAGAGGGGTAGGCAGACACCAAAGACTGCCACTTGACACGATCCTGACAGCTCACTTTCGCTTCCTCAACATTCATTAGTCGTTGCATGTACGCACGCCGGTTTCGGGTACTTTTTATCTAGCCTTTTTAATTAAAAATAAAATAAATTTTAAATTCAAATTTAATATGCAAAATAATAATTCATCTTTTTAGAGCTATCCACCAAAATTTGGTTTTGTTTATTTTACTGTTATGTTGACCTTCGTTTTGTCCATGTTCATTTTAAGGCCCACACGTTGGGAAACTCGACTGAGGTCTTCGAGCATTATGCCGAGGTCTTCCATCGTTTCGTGAGTGATATACTCGCCATTGATATTGATGCCTTGATTGAGCTTGAAGGCATCTTCCAGTCCGTTCGTGAACAGTTTCGGAGTGATAACGTCTCCCTGTCTCAAGCCCCGTCTCAATGGAATTGCCTCCGAATTCTGCTCCTGTACTCGGACCGACATGGTGGCGTTGTTGTACAAGAACTTCAGAACCTCGATATAGCGATAGTCAATACGGCAACACTGGAGAGACTCAAGCACTGCCCATGTCTCGATCGAATCGAAGGCTTTCTCGTAGTCCACAAACGCTAAGCAGAATGTGGAACGCCCGTGTTTTGGCCACCCCAATAACATTGGGGAACTCGACTCTCGAAGTCTTAGACGAATACGTATACTTAGGAAAAACAGTCCAACTAGGGCCGGTCCAACTTCGTGAAAGAGGTCAATCGTCGAATCCAACACGGCTGGGCAGCATTCGGAAAACTTAGAAAAGTCGTTTCGTCTAAATACCTCAATCGCTCAAGACAAAATTATACAACCAGTGTATGTTACCAGTGATGACTTATGGCACTGAAACGTGGTCTCTCACTATGGGCCTCATAAGAAGGCTCAAGGTCACGCAACGAGCTATGGAAAGGGCTATGCTCGGAATTTCTCGACGAGATCGAATCAGAAATGATGGGATCCGTAGACGAACGAAAGTCGTCGACATAGCCCAGCGGATTAGTAACTTGAAGTGGCAGTGGACGGGGCACATAGTACGCAGAACTGATGGCTGATGGGGCCGAAAAGTTCTCGAATGGAGACCACATATCGGCAAGCGCAGCGTAGGACGATCAGCCACAAGATGGACAGATGACCTCATCCAAGTGGCAGGAAGATGCTGGATGCAGGCCGCTTCCAACAGGTTTTTTTGGAAATCCATGGAGGAGGCCTATGTCCAGCAGTGGACTTCTTGTGGCTGAATGATGATGATGAATGATGACTGTTATGTTGCAATATTTATGTACATAAAATAAACATTAAATAATCAAACAGTTTTCGACATGAAACAATATAATATGGATTACCTTTTCGCATTTTTTTAGATAACCCTGTATAATCTGTGGCCTTACGAGGATTGCCATAAATTTGCTACGTTAATCCTGGTTAGAAATATGAGCGATAAAAAGGGCAACATTTTGTCATGTCTCTCATAAGTTGCCTAGGCAACATAATCTTTCCCTTATCCCACCTACCAGAATAAACATAAACTTGTCTCCCAACTCGCAATACTTGACGAACATAACAAACTTACCCAGGTGTGATGGCCATAATTTGCATTCACCCTTCATAGCAACTTATTTCAAAACAGTTCAGGACGAATAAAGGAGAACAAAAAAAAAACGATTTTTTTTCGTTGGACTCCTCAGGACGTTTTCGTTGCTGACAGTACCAAGGTAGTTGGGCACAAAAACAATTAAGCAATTTAACTGTGCTACTGCGCAGTTGAGGCTTGCAACTCCGCCAGGACTCAACGGGACTGACGCAGAACTAATAAAAGACATATTTTCGAAGTAAATACGCAGCGCACCATATTCTGGAAACTTAGTGCCTTATGAAACCTTGGAGTAGCGAAATTAAAATGAGCTTGACAGTATTGTAATAAGTTTATGTTTGAAAAAAAGATATTTAATTCACAAAACTGCGTGAGAGTTGTTGGCGATTGCATAAGATTTTTGTTTTATACTACACGCACATTCACTTATTACCGCCCAATTTTGTCACCATTTTTTTTGCACTTATGAGCGTGAATTTAGTTTTACATTCTACACGCTATCGGGTACTAATAATAATGGAAATTAATTGCACAAGCAGCCTTTACACGTCCACTGTATGTCACATGCTTTCTCTCAGGGATAGAATATGGGCTTAATCACCACGCGCGTATTGGCTATTTCAAGCGCTGAGATATGTGAATAGCTTGTATACTCAGGTTTCCTCACGATGTTTTGCTTCACAGTTAGGGAGTAGTATTGCTACTATAACTTCTCAAATGTACATAACTTTGAAAACAAAGTCATAGGTACGTGCCCGCACTGGGAATCGGACCTGGGTCTTTATACCCACTAGGCTACCACCGCTCTTCTCAAATTACTTCTGAAGTGTCATCTGTCTAATCAGACCATAAATGGAGTTTGCTGTTGGGCGTAGGCCTCTTCTCTTTCACACCAACCCATCCAGTCCTTTGCCAGTCTCGTCCAACTTTTCCCAGGCGCTTTCACAATGTCGTCGACCCACTGGGCTGCGATAGCCTACCCGTTCTTGAATACCATACAATGGCTACCTTGTAACGGTGCAAACCTTCTTACAACATTTCTGTTATTTTCATCATTCTGTCCTATCATTTTAAAGTCTAAATTTAGAATTACGTCACCCATTTCTATATTTGTTTTGCATTTCACTATTCCTACGTCACCTATTGACGGAAACACCACTGCTGACAAAATTACCTGTTAATTATCTATTTTCCTATTCTGTGTTTTATCAAATTTTTCCGCTATAATGTAATAAAACCACAGTTTCGATGTTGTACATTATATTATCTTCTCATTTACATCAAGAATCCTTCATCTCTACCGAACCCCGCTAGAACCTTAGTCCACCAGGCCGTCTCCCTGCCTAAGCAAATGGCCTGCCCATCTTCACTTTAACTTTATGATTTACATCTCCGACTTTGATTTTTTGCCGAATATTGGCGAGACGTCACACGATCGATAAACAACTCCATATCCCTTCCCACAACTTGGATATTTTCCATATTGGCTTTCTTGAGTGTCCATGTTTCAGCTCCGTAAGTGTAAGATAAGATGTGAATATTCTTTATTGCACTTCAAAACTAATTAACCTAACGTAAATAATGTTACATACTTCGCATTGTATTTTTTTTACGCCTGCAGTAATGTAGGCCGGTGGTAAAAAAATCCAAGTACAATTCAATTTCAGTCGCTATAAATTAATAAAATTTCAAAAACCTATTTAGAGGCTAAAAATCCACCCATGTCGGGACTTGAACCCGCGACCTCTGGCTCACCGTGCCAGCGCTCTCCCAACTGAGCTAATGGGCAAGTGCAAGCATCGATGAAATTTCGAGCCTCTTTACAAACTTCTCTGTATTGCGTACAGGCAGCGACATCTGGCCGAAGTGAATTACATCACTTGCAGCCCCGAGCGACCCACTTTGTACGGTTTTATGCAACAAAAAGAATATATAATTAATAAAATTAACTAAAAAAATACTGAATAAGAACTGTGTTATGATTCTAAAAAGACTTCTTTCTATACTTTAAGAAACCAATGTAATGACGCTTTTAACAAGCTCAAGGAACGGTTAACCCCCATCACAGTGTGTGGTGAGCTATGCTGTCTTTTAAATATTTTTGTTACTCTATTTTTACTTATTAATTTAGATATCTATGGTGAACCAACAGGTATTACAATAATATACAATCTGACATAGGGAAACATAAAGCCAATTACAGGTTCACACTCATAGCACACAATTTAGAAACAAGATGCTTAAACCTCTAAACACTAAAAAGAAAGTTTTCACTCGCTGCCCAAACAGAATAAGCTATAATGCATGTAAGGATACCTAGGTATACAATAATAATGAGTCGCTTTTAGTTATTATTAGCATTAGATACAATTTAATCATTATTATTTTTTATGTGTTTATTGTACCTCTGCATTAAAACTGTACAAGGAAAAACTGTAAACCTAAAACTGTACTGGGAATCTAGCGTGCGTGCGTGCAGAGGCTAATTAATTTTCATGATGCGAAAGAGGTCATCTGTTCTCTGCCTACCTCTTCAGGATACAGACGTGAGTTTATGTTATGTTGTTTAAACATACTGAGCTCAATCTTTTACCATGCTTGCACGTTACTTGGGCACAGCGGCCTAATTTTACGTACCAAATCCTGTTGGAATCCTGACGTTTCCGAGAGCAATTAGATAGATAGAGAAACTATTACGCACCACCAATTTACAGAGGTATAAGGTACTTAATTTCTCGTTTTTGATACTATACAATCGGCGGTCTTATCACTAAAATCGATCTCTTCCAGACAACCTTAGGATGGACAGGACTGAAAGAAGATAAGAGTGGGTAGGTTCATAAGACCGATCAATTAATTTACCCACATATAAGTAAATTAATATAATATGCTGTGATAATATTAATATACATATAAATTTAGGCAATTAAATATATACTAACCAAATACATAATATTTACATACCTAAATAATGTTATACCATAGTGCATGAATATAATTATTAGGATACCTGCGTAAATATATAAAAAAATAGTATGGAGTTTGACTGCCAGACGTCAGGATTCCGACAGGATTTTGTGCGCGTATTTAGGCCTTTGTACTAACCTAAAACTAGAAAAACCAAATAAACACACTCCAAATGAATACGGTCCCCTTCGTACCTCTCTGTCGCAAACCGCGGGAGTGCAGAGTCGTAGTACATTGAAGAGCAATTTATTACTTTTAACTTCGCCGTGCGGCAGACTAAGAGAGCAAAACAAAAAGACACAGAATCCCGTCATAATAGAGTGCGAAATTCTCTACTCGTCAATATGAGCGGAGTTAGTACATTTGTGTATAAAAAAGGTGATCGCTTCGAAACTTGCCTAACACTAGAAAGACGGTAAAATCTATCTACCTACAAAGACGGCGGGCAGTCAAATGACTCTTTAGGTAGCAAATCACATAGCTGTGAAGAAAAACGTTTCAATCATCACCATCATCATCAGCCATTTGACGCCCACTGCAGGACATAGACAAATGTTGTATAAATAAAGTCAAATTTAAGGCATAATTAGCTAGGTAACATCTACCGGTTCCTCCGCAGATGTTAACTAATTATACCAACAAGTAGTCGATAGAAATCTGACTGTTAACTAGAAAACTATAATAACTAAATATGTTTTTTTTTATTTATTCAAAATAAAAAACCTCAATATTTAGTACACAATTTCGCCAAACTGCAAAGCAGCTTGTTGGCGAATCGCTATGTCTCTATATATCATTTACTTATATTATACCTTTATTATTTTTATGCCCGAGCAACGTACATTTAAATTCATTCGTGGGGCACGAGTCGATGCCAGTAATCTCAAAACACAAGAAAAACAAGTACGAACCATTGCTAAACTTGTTTGAGATCGTAATGTTTTCAAAATATTGTTTGTTGGATTTTTGTTTTCATTTTTTTCTAAAATATACTCATTCATACCTAGTCAAACTCAGACACTCTCTCCTCTGTCAGACATAAGTATTTTTAACTTTATTAGTTCTAATTAATTTCACTGAGCACCAAAATTTTCCAGATTTTAACAGTGATTTTAGTTTTTATGATAATAGCTTTACAAGGTTTTTCGTAAAAAATGGCAAACCTCCTTATTTCTTAGATTTCCACAACGCAGACTCTAGTCTAGCGCTAATCTATTGCTAATTCTACCCATGTCTCAATACATTAAGTGACAATGAAACATACGGTTGCACCTAGAGAACCCAATTTGTTTTTTTTTTAAATAATGTAAGTTTTATTAAAGAAGAAGAAGAAAGACATTTATTATACCAACAAGAAACAAAATAAGCACATAAGTAACATAATATGCACAACACAGAAGGAAAACTAAATACACAACAGACAAAACGAATAAATAAAACAGGACTATAGATGTAGCCTGTGGTGTATCTACATTGCCACAAAAGGCAGCTGACTCAGCGTTGTGCTGAGGAAGTGATCCCTCAGCGCTGATTTTCAGTCAGTGCCTACGGTAACCCATAATTGTACTACGGAGTGCGTGCCGTGGTGCAGTTAAAGAATTAAGTCAAATTCAATAACATACATACAATAAAGTAAAAAAAATAAATAAAATATCGTCATAAAATACTTATTAACTATTTACATTTTTAATTACAATCATAGATTAATAGTATTCACTATTTATCATTAAAAATAACTAAATATAGAAAACTGCGCCAAAATCGCCGCCTCTGAGAAGGGTACCCTGTATGCTGGCTACGTTACCTACGTTACCCAATATTTTATTTCGTCGTGTTGTATTTAAATAAATGCTTTTTACTAAACTTTAAAGCAAATCATAAAAAAATCGATAATGTTATTGAAAAGCATTTTTTTATCTAATATTAAAAAGTGCAACTTTGTTCCTCAGTGTCGCCTAAGCAGTGTGAATCCTACGCTGTTATGTTTCCTTTGTAAAAACTGTTTGAGTGCCTGTAACCTAAGAAAAATACCCCTGAAAATTTCCACCAGCTATCCCAAAAAACATTTTCATTTGGTCAACAAACTAAGTACAGACCTTCGAGTTTGCATCCTGTGTTGAGCGTAAGTTCTGAATTTATCTATTTCCAGCTAGAATTTCCGGATTGAACCAGTTACAGGCAGTTTGATCCGATTTGTTGGGACAATTATATTCTATAGATCTGTAAAGTTATATCGTAGAACATAGTTTTGTCGATGTAGCTCTATGTTTTATTTGGAATATTTAACAGGTTATATTTAAACTATAATTACCTATTTCTTTTAAGTTACTCAGCATAATTATGACGCCGATCTGAAATAAAGTTTTCATGTACACCTATCTACCTACTCTCTTCACCTTTCAGTTTTATCCATCCTAAGGTTGTCTGGAAAAGGTCGCTTTTAGCGATAAGACCGCCAATTGTATACGGCAAAACTTAGACATGTAAGCCTTTTATTGTATTTTGTTTTCTGGTGTGTACAATGAATCGTTCCAATCTAATCTAATCTAATCTTATTGTATATATAAAATAAATAAAAAATAATAATAATAAAGAAGTAGGAAAAATTTAATTTCTTCATGAACGTTTCGGTTTCGCACATAGTGTAGGTACAACTATTCGTTTCTGCTTCTTACAGCTGTCAGTTGACTAACGCCAAGGTCTTTTTTTCTTTCTCTGCATCTCCACTAACAGAAATTTGCCCGTCTCAGCTTTTCATATGACATGAACATGAACATGAACAAATGTTAACAACATATAAAGTAACTCTGAGCCCCAAACTAAATTAAATTGTATCTTGGGGCACAGTGGTCCATTTTAAATTCTTCCCGATCGAAACTTGTTTCCCTCAATCTCGTTCATAATAACTGGAATATGTCAGTACCTATTGTTATTCTTCTTGCTCTATCTAAAAACGGTAGTACACGTCAGTATCACACTTGCCGGGCTTATATTGCCATTGCTTCTGGCTGGTTTCTCCAAGTGCACGACAATTTGGGAGACAAGCAGGAATTTTTGAAATTACGGAAATACAAACCCTTTTAAACAGCGGTGGTAGCCTAGTGGGTAGAACATCGGACTTGGAAGCGAGAGACCCAGGTTCGATCCCCAGTGCGCCCATGTACCTATGACTTGGTTTTCTAAGTTATGTACATTTGTGAAGTTATAGTAGCAATACCACTCGCTAACGGTGAAGGAAAACATCGTGAGGAAACCTGAGTGTCTGCGCTATTCACATACCTTAGCGCTTGAAATCGCCAATCCGCGGTGGGCACGCGTGGTCATTAAGCCCATACTCTCTCCCTGAGAGAAGGCCTGTGCCCTACAGTGGGACGTTTAAAGGCTGCTTATATTATAAAACCCTATATATTATAAAACCCTATTAATAGAATTACACACGTCACTAGCACACTCAGTACATCTCGAATAAAGTCATGTCGAGTGATAATATATAGACTCATGTTCACAATTATTTTTTTTGATGCTGTACAGTTTAAAACACCATAAAAATAATGACCAACTGCCCTAGATAGGATATTAAAAAGTAATATAATATCTATATTTCAGATTTTAAGTCCTAGCCATTAGAGAGTAAAATGTATTTTAAATACCTGATTTAGAGGTAAAGTCGGAGAAACCAGCCTTAAGTATAGCAACCAATAATAAAAATTGGTCAAATTTGAGTTGTTCTCCCTCTGATTTTTCACATCTGATAGAAAGAAAATTTATTTTTTTCTAAATACCTAACTGGCGAATGTGGGTGGAGGGACCGGTAAGAGACGTCCCAGGCGGACATACTTCGTCGACCAAATTGGCAAAGGGCAAGATACAAAGTACGTGAAACCGGCGTGCGTGCATGCAACGATTAATGAATATTAATGAAGCGAAACTGGGTTGCCATGATCGTAACAAGTGGCAAACCTTAGTTTCTGCCTACCCCTCCGGGATACGGGCGTAAGTTCATGTAATATGCGCTGTGTGCCTTTTACTAGTCGATACTAAAGAAATACTTTTCAGAGTTGAACTATTTCAAAACAGTGTATTGCATCACACAGCCTTACATACGAGGCAAACGTCACAAGACCTAAAGAGTACGGTCCCTGACCAGGCTGTAACATATCTAGGTAACACGGCGCATTACGTCGACCTAAATCACAAAACTCGTCCGGGCACGTCCGACGCAGATTGTTCCGTAGGTGAGCGTAATAGAGCGATAATTCAAAACGTACAATCACACAGACAAGTGCTTTCACAGAAATAGTACAATGTGCTGGAGGTAGATGGCGCTGGTATAAAATCGTTGCCTGCAGCTGCGTACTAAACTACTATTTTACAACATAATTTCCATAAAATATAACTGAGGTGCCCAATAATTTGAACACTGAGTAATGCCGTAACATGAAAATACCAAAATAAAATATCAGCTATTGCGTTTTAAATGGGTCCCATTTAAAACCCAAGACACTTGATGGGTTTTTGCACCACATGTTGGTGCATTACTGGACTTAATAAATATTTTTATATTAAAATCAACACATACGGCATTAAAATTAATGATACAGAAAAAACTAACGATTTGTTCACCATTCTAAAGTTTTCCATGTAAGTAGGTATAGAAACTTGGTTTTATCCAGTAGAGCAGTGATTCCTTACGTTTGATCGACCAAGAACCACCTCGATTATTTTGTTGTCAGCAAAGATCACAGGTAGTTAGTTTTCACGCACTTGTTATGGACAACATTATACTGAAGAGCTACTAGTATCTGGTACCGGTAAACTGTTCTCTTCAAAGATCACTACTTATCGTATCAGTATCTTTCAGGTATTAAACTCAAAGGTCGTTTCACCAAAAATATTCATTTGTAGAAATGATGTTTCTGCCCTTCATATATGAACAACGATGTGAATATTTATTTACTTTCACAGACAGTAGTCATTGTTATGAATGAATAAGCTCCGTATCTTTCAAAGTTTATTGCTTTTACTATTTATTGGCAACTCTTTTATATGGTCTACGGGAGCCTTGTACCTCCACTTCGGAAGCTCTCAAAACAATTAAATTGGCCGGCGCCGATAACATGTAACTTTAATAGTTTTTACCGTGCAAAAATCGATGAAAGAAGTTTTCTCGTCAACAGTACGATGAGGGGCACCGCGGTGGCATTATGCACATTGTCGCAATATCCCGCGCGCTGATATATTTGACATCGGATATTGTTTGGTCAACAATCGGTGTTACCATTACGCGCTGCAGCTTATTAAAATAACTACGACGCGTATTTCAGTTTCGGCCACGGTTGAACAAAAATTGCGCGTGTACAGACTGTTTATTTTTATGACATCAATAAAAATAAAGCTTGTGTGTCGACATAATGGTTTTCTACGAATCTGTTGTTTCTGGTTTGTGCTTTTTACCCGACTGTGGCGGAGCTCAAAAGGAGAATGTGTTTGGTATGATTCGCGTATGTAATGATGTATGAATGAATGCATGTATGTATGTATGTATGTAATATGTAGGTATGTACCTATGGATGCATGTAAGTATGTCCGATTCTATGTTCCCTCTTAACTCCTTAACCAATGGTTTGATTGTTACAAATAAGATCTCAATCGATTCATATCATACTTGATTATTATTAACTGTTATCATAGGCTAATGAAATGAACACAAATTCAACAAAAAAATACAAGAATCACCAAAAACACAAAAATGAAAACCTGAAATAAAAAATAACTAACAACTCAACTGCTGAGAATTAACTACTAAGTAGGCGGGGACAATATTCAACAATGAACTAATTGCGAGGTTCCTAGCTTAGTTGTTGTTGCTCAGCAGTCGAATGGTTAGTTATTTTTCCCTGAGATTTAAGTTTTTTCACGACGCCCCAAACAAAAAAGAGTGTAATGTTTGTGGAATGTTACACACATGCTTGTTAATTTCTTAATACTATCATTAGGTACTCTTGCCGGCTTGATATTGTTTAGAAGTCCCGTATGTAAGGTAAGTGTTACTGGCAAAAATACGTCACAAGAGTAACAAAATGGTGAACGTCATCTGTTAGTAAAAAGTTTCATATAAAAAATATTATAAAGCAAATCGATCTTAAAATGCAAAAGCAACTTAACATTCATACTTTCGTCACAAGCTCGCACGTATGTGTGTTTGTATATTTACACCAATGACTCTGATTTTACGAAGGCGGGTTTATTTTATTTCTGTGTGTAGATTGACATTTTTTTCTGTACGCATACGCTCAGGAGCCTAAAGAGCGCTCGGTAAGTGATCTGAGTCGGTATCTATATTGATTTTTCGTACTTGCATCATGATATCGTAGCATAGACATGTCATTTTTCTTAAAGTCTTAAGCGTCATCGCCATTGTCATCATTACTATTTGTTTTTTGTAAATAGTAATGATGAAATGTAAACGGTAATAATGTAATGTAAAGTTAACTTTGAAGTTTTTTTGTGAATGTTTTAACCATTTTTTTTGTGTACAACAGCAACTCTGCCTATTACATGTTTCAAAGTCGCCCGACACGAAGCTTAGCAGAGTACATGCACGGGAAGGTCGATTGCTTGTCCACTGTACAAAAGATAATATTTCAATTTTATCCGTGTCTGTGTGCTGTCTATTATTGAACGATACTTAAGTATATTGACCGTAGCTGAATATTAACATTGCAAACTCCTACATTGCATTTTCCTTAAATTTCCACTGGCATAAAAGAACACGCTTACGCCCATAACCAAAGGATTATTTCACAAGCTCCGCGCTAACAATAAAACGATAACGGTGAAGCTGAAGTAAAACTACTAGTTCGTAGTAAAAGGCATTTGCTTCGCAGCAGGGACTATCGTTTGTCATACAATTAGGTCCAAGCCCGCGTCGCAACTTCGTTAGTGGCCGTCTCATAAAACTTGCCTGGCTCCAAGGTGGTCTAAGATAGGGTATTCCCATTTGAAGCCTTTAGAAACAGATGGTCATCAGCCCCACATTCACCTTATTGTGTGCGGCACAGAAAAACTCAGGCAGGTCCAATATTCAAGTTATAGGCCAAGATGTGGCTGATCTGGCGGATGTCCATGAACCAGCACTATTTTTAGGAACTAGACGAGTATGCAGACTTTGTCCCTCAAAGAAACACCAGATGACCCTCCATGTTTGTGTTGGCAAACCAGTGTGCATACAATATTCATGTCCCTTATGCAACGACTGCCAACACATTTGTCATCTAAAGTCAGCCGTTGTTTTTATTTATTTTTTGTCATTTGAAGTTTATTTTATGTTTTTTTCGTTCTTTATATATGAAAAATGACGATATTACTAAAAAAGGGAGAGGAGGATGCCTTTGCTTTTAAACCCACCTATGGTCATTATTACTAACAGTATTGCATAAGCTGGTTATTTTGGTGTTTTTTCAGATTTTTAATTGAGTACTTGATTACGTAGATATATAGATAAATAATTTATTATTTACCAGGAATTACAAATAGTATTACAACAATTACAAATAGTATGTACTTATGTACGTTTATTTTTAGTATCCTTTTTTTCAAATCAAATCAAATCAAACCAATTTTTTTTTTATTCAAAGTAGCATAGGAACTGCGAATTAGTGAACGTTACAAGTTAAACTTAGTGACCAGTTGTCCACTTTGGAAAAAAAAATGAACAAAAAAGCTCAAATTTTATTTGATCTTGTCAAAGTTTTCCAGCAATTCGGGCAAAGAAAATTGCATTCTGAGAGGCCGCATGTCCATGGTTGTATTATAAAAATAAGATGTCCATACTTAAAGATTAAAGGCAATAATATACATTTTGATATTTTTAAGAAGCTATTTATTTATTATTACTGTTGGTTTTCGTGTTTTTTATAATTATTTTACCTCACATTTCGGCTGATATTGTGTTTTGTGTTGACTCTTGTATTTTGTTGTGTGATTTAATGTTTTGAGTGTTGGGTTGTCAAAAAAATAATATTTTTCTTTATTTCTTTTCACGCTTACGTCACACGAATGTAAAAAGAATGTGAACTGAGTTTTAAAATCTCTTTCCTACGAAAAAACCGAAAATATTCTAACATTGTCTAACCCGTTCTCCAGCTGATTAGTCAATAGTATCCCTCAATAAATGACTCCACACCACATCCACATACACACACACACACACACACACACACACACAATTTATTTATTTATTATTTCTTGCAATTTCTCTCTAGAACACACCTTTAGTTTCCACACCCTAGCCGGCTTATACCCGATAAAACCAACTTGAAAATGTTGCCTGCAAAATATTTGCAAGAGAAATTAAGAGGCACGCCTGTTAATTGTGAACAAAGAAATTTTCGTTAATCCTTCTCCTTTGTAGGGATAAAAACTCGACGGTGGAAAGATGGAAAGTATTTTTGCAAACTCAAAAAAGCTCTGTAAGTGTTACATCATTAGTGTTTTAGGTAACTTTGCATTACATAGGTACAACATTTTCTTTTATATTTAAGTCCATGTTGATTTAAGAGTAGGCACTATAAGGTAGGTACCTAATAAATAGTAAAATTATTAGTAATCGTAAGTAGCGAATCAATTAAAACCACTATTAAGTAATAAGTGATACAGGTTGAATAATAACATGGTATGCGGAAGCGCATTAGCGCAGCGGTAGAACGCCACCGTCACATTCGGGAGGTAATGGGTTCGAATCCCGACATGTACCAATGACTTTCAAGTTTTAGTAGCAATACTACTCCCTATACTAACGGTAAAGGAAAACATCGCGAGGTAACCTGAATGTCAAAGGTGTTCACACACCTCAGCGCTTGAAATTGCGAATCCGAGGTGGGCACGCGTGGTAATTAACCCCTTGCTCTTTCTCACTGGGTGAAGTCCTGTGCCCTGAAATATATAGGCTTCATAAAAAAGTGACAAAGTCCAACAATTTAGTTTAAAAATATACACCCAGAAATTTATGGAAGTAATATATCTAATAAATTAAATTTTGTAGGCGATGACCTTTGTTGTTCATCAGGAGTAAAAAAATCAATATTTCCATGAAACAAATCAGACCAAAACAGAACGTTACATAATCACTATGGGACCAAACCCTTCAATAAAGATTTTAACAAATAACTATACTGGGTCCGTTTCTTTCCGTGGATGTCGTAGAATGGAAATCAATTACCACGAGACGGGCAGCAGCGTCTTCTTGAGATTCCAACCGCATACTGCGATCGCCAACCCGCCTGCCAAGCGTGGCGATTATGGCAAAACCCCTCATGGTTAGAGGGAGGCCTATGTCCTGCAGTGGGCGTCAAATGGCTGATGATGATGAAGATGATACTGGGTCCGAGAGCAGTTCATTGAACTGGGACACTGGATACTGGCTCTCATAGTATGGTGGGCCTGCTTAGCTATTACTAATTTATAGATTTATTTGCTTCTTAGCTAAATAGGTACAGAGTAAGTTTAATGCCGCCCCAGCGGTGATAGTCTAGTGGGTAGAACATTGGACTCGGAAGCGAGAGACCCAGGTTCGATTACCAGTGCGGGCATGTACCTATGACTTTGTTTTCTAAGTTATGTACATTTGTGAAGTTATAGTAGCAATACCACTCGCTAACGGTGAAGGGAAACATCGTGAGGAAACCTGAGAGTTACCTCAGCACTTAAAATCGTCAATCCGCGGTGGGCACGCGTGGTGATTAAGACCATACTCTCTCCCGGAGAGAAGGCATGTGCCGTACAGTGGGATGTATGTAGCCTGCTTCTGAAGCCGAAATAGGTATGACAAACAAAAAGGATAGTATTTTCTAAGTTTAACACGAGTTACTGAATTTGCACGGACATTTACTCGTTTATTTTTTCATTTTACAACGTCGGAAAATTGTAAAACGAAAAAATATCCGTGCAAATACAATTTTTATTACATAAAAAGGATGTTCTTAAATATGAAAATAATAACCTACGGAGTTCAACCAATACAGTGCGTAGATGTTACCCTAGTCTCCTCGCTAGGATAACCTGGGTAGAGGAAACCAGTGAAACTTCACTAACTGTACCTTCTCCGTCTATGTTGATAATTATGATAAGATAAAGGCTGATATTACACGGTTCAACCAAATCGAAACAATTCCATTGAATAGAAAATAAAGAAGAAAGACATTTATGATACCAACAAGATACACCACAAAATCAAAATAAGCAGATAAGTAACATAATATGCAGAAACACAGAAGGAAAACTAAATACACAACAGATAAAACGAATAAATAAAACAGGACCATAGATGTAGCCTGTGGTGTTACTAAGTTGCTACAAAAGGCAGCTGACTTAGCGTCGTGCTGAGAAAGTGATCCCCCAGCGCTGATTTTCAGTCAGTGCCTACGGTAAGCCATAATTGTAATACGGAGTGCGTGCCGTGAAGCGTTTAAAAATAATTAAATCAAATGCAATAACATACACAAAATAGAGTAAAAAATATCGTCATAGAAAAGCATTGAAAATTGAACAGATTTACTTATCTACACATTAACTATTTATGGCATTCAATACTTACCTTAGCTATGTCGCGCCAATAACTGGTACGCGCGGGAGTGACACTAATCTGCGACTATTTAAAAAAGTTGAGTAAAAAAAAGAAAAATACACTTTTTATTTTCAACTTTATTGTAATATCGCCTTAACACAAATTTGTGAAACGCGCACGAAGGGTTCCATACCATTATCTATACAACATTAGACAAAGATCTAATTTGAGAACAGCGCCATCTATAGAAACCAACAAGAAGCGTTTAACATGGACATATTTTAACGCCATGACATCGGCGCTGTGAAGGTTACATAGATGGCCGCTAGATGGCGAGCGCTGTCTTTGGACAACATTTGTTGTATGGGAGCCCCCCTTGAATATTTATTTTATTCTGTTTCTCTGTATATTATTTCTGTTTTTTTTTTTTATTAAAGCGGCAACAGAAATACATCATCTGTGAAAATTTCAACTTCCTAGCTATCACGGTTCATGAGATACAGCCTGGTAACGCCTAGACAGACAGACGGACAGTGAACCGGTACTAAAACCCATTAAATAAATGACTGAGTAACTGATGTTACAATATTATGGTACTGTCATCCGAACTACATATTCGTGTAAGTTTCAAATTGATACGATTGAAAAGTAGGTTTTAAAATTTAAATAATGGCGACTGTGTTTGTAAGTTATATACTAGCGAAGCTAATAAAAGCGTAAAAATGGCTATAAAGAACAAAAAAAAACTCATTCAAAGCGACAAATGTGTAATTACAAGCCATTGTCTGCGGTAGGTTCGATTGTATGAAGCACGTGATTAAAGCTGAGTCTGTATTTTTTTCCAGCTCTACGAAACTGGCCTCAGTTCCGCACATCTATAAGACTTAGTTTCCCGTGGAGACTATTGGGTGCAAATGCAAAAATTCCGAGGACATTCTCACAACGGCAGTTCGATATAAATTAAATTAATTAAAAATTTAAGTGACCGACTGTACAGCGGGTTTTAAAAGTAAGTAAATGCCTTTTACAACTACTCGATGAATAAGTTATTTTGCCAATTCAGCCGTTGGCAATGTAACTGGTTTTGCTATTTTTTGCGTTCTTTTTCCAGCCAGTGCAATTCATTTATTTGCTGATTAATGATAATTATGGTTGCTTCAAAGTAGGTGTAGGTGTGAACGTTTGGCACCAAGAACACGTGTTGTGTAACATCAAATATGTTATATATTATATTTGATGTTACACAACACGTGTTCTTGGTACTACTGCAATGTTTTTGAAGAAAGCAAGTTTATGTGTATGTGTTCTAGACAATGTGACAACGGGCGACTTAGCAACATAAAATAACATAAACTCATGCCTGTATCCCGGAAGGATAGGCCGAGACCAGTGTTTGACGTCAACCGTTTTCGCTTCATCAACATTTATAAGCCGTTGCATGCACGCACGCCGGTTTCAGATACATGCTATTTTTTACCTAGCAACAATACCTAGCAACTCGTATTTAAGTTTATTAGCAATAAATACAAACAAAGGGTTTGGACTCGCTGTCACACTATTTTGTCACACCAGTTTAAAATATAATATAACAACCTAATTGCGTAGCCACGTGGGTTATTGGATAACTTATATTAATTGGTTTCCAAACTAGGTCTAGTCATTGGCTAAATTAAGAATTTCACTGAACACATAACGTAACAATCACCTACCATATTTTTCTCAAAGCAGGGTATCAAACTGACACATTCACTTGCATAACGTACCTACAATAAAGAATATTCTTTCTATCTCTGTGCAAAATTTCATCCGGATCCGTTCAGCCGTTTTTGCTTGAAAGAGTAACAAACATCAATCCGTACATACAAACTTTCACGTTTATAATATTAGTAAGGATTAAAATTTAAATTACGCTCCACTAAAAAATGGGTGAAATAATTTAATACAACTACTTTGAATAACGGATTGCAAACTGGAAATAATTTACTGCACCAATGCTTGACATTCATTCGAGAGTTATTGCACAGTCGCGTCACGTATAAATTGTGTACCATTTTATGGCCCGTGTAGCTTTTTTTGAGAACTCTTCCGAGTCACAAAATTACGGAAAATAAGTAAGCACAATGATAGGAGATAGTGACAAAAGAAGAAGACGATGGCTCAGAAACATCAGGCAATAGATGAAAGTAGCCAGCGTTTCAGATCAGTTTTGTTTGGCAAGAAATAAAGAAGAGTATGTGGAGCGGACGGCTAAACTCTATTAGGAAGAAGAAAAAGATGGCTCGTTATTGGTGGTTAGCTTGGGGATATGATAGGATAGTTGTCCGTGGTTCAAGTCCCAGCATGTAAGTATAACATACCTCAACGGCTGAAGTTGCCTATCTTCGTTGGGTGTTAGTAGTGATTGACAGTGTCATAATATTTATAAAAACACTAATTTATCCATAAAATATTGTTGGGTAACTAGTCAATTATTTTCTTACCAAAAATGTTAGCACGCAATTGTCAGTGTTCTTTAATACTTTTTTCTTGAGATTGTACCTTTTGAAAAATGTGAGACGTGAAAGTGGTGGTGAGTGAAAATTCGCCCGTTACGTGGGATACATTGTAGTATCCAATCGCCAATCCTCGCAGAAGCTTCGAAGTAACAAAGCCAGCAGTAGTGTTTCCACGTCAGATCAATTCATTCTGCTACTGAGTGTCCAAAACGCGGCGAGCACGCCCACGCAATCGCGGCAAGCTCGCTGCACAATCGAACCGCTTTAAAATCGCTAGTGTGATAGGGCATACAAAAAAACCCGGCAGGTCTACCTACTAAGTTCAATGTATCCAAGACATGTATTTTTGTTGTACAGACGTTCGTAACACCATAAATTTCTTATTCTTATTCCATTAAACTAAATAAAAAAAAAGTTTCTAATGTACATAATGTATAAATACAAATAAATGCAAATTCTAGTTTGCGTCCTTTTGCGTAATTTTTGGAAAGTGCCTTTAACTAAAAAAAACTAGCGTATTCGATAACTATTGTGTCGACATATTCAATTTGCTATGGATTTCAAACCACACAAAATGTATGGTGTATAAATCACTTTATCTACACTAATGTTGTAACATTCTACTTATGTTTTCAATACTTGACTTATAATTACTACTGTTATAGCGCAGAAAACAAAACACTCAATTTAAGCAATTTCACATGATGGTATAATATTCACATCGATATCGTAAAATCTCATTATAACATCAATAAAACGCGACCAACTTGATTGCAGGGCCAATCAGGTTGGTCGCGTTTTATTGAAGCGCGCAGCTGCGCTCTCATTGGTTAAATTTTAATGGCGGCAAAATCACTGTGAGTATACACGTACGCGTGAATTTAATTTTTAATTGCATTAGTGAAGATAAAGTAGTGTATGCAACTGCATATAACACGGGTATTAAAACACTCGTTACTATTATGAAACTCGCTGCGCTCGTTTCATAAACTCACACTCGTGTTTTAATACCCTTCATTATATGACAGTTGCATAAACTACTATTATAACTCAAGAACGGCTGAATTAATTTAAACGATCTTTGATTTCTTGAAAACGTGATCCATGGAAAACATTCACGAAAATTGTATTGATTTTAAGGCTGGTAGTTCGCCGGGCTCGCTAGTTAATAAACAAGTACCCGGAATCAGCGTGCGTGTACGCAGAGCGTCTAATGAATGTTAATGAAGGGAGAGAGGTTCAAATTCGAGTTCAAATTATTTAATGCCGCTAAGTGTATGTATAATAGGTCTTCATTATTAAAACCGACTATGTGCCAGTCGGACTCAGGAACGCAGGGTTCTGTACCATTATCTATACAACATCAGACATATTTCATATAACAAAATTCATAGTTTACTATGACATTTCGATGTGCATTGGATCAAGTAGGAAGACTAGTTGTACTAATCGTCTACGCAAAGTACACTTAATTGTCATAAACTATGAATAGTAGGTAGTTTTTTGGAAAGCGGGAAACGACAAACGTAGCTATAATCTATCAATCTAATCTAATCATATATAATACCTTTAAAAGATTGTAAAATAACTGTGGAGGCCTATATTATAAGCCTACTAGAAGAGTGTGGCTGATAGTACAATGCTAGAGATGTTGCTCGGTTGATATATTTACTGCAAGCGTCACACATAAAAAAAGACAAACATTGGTAACCTAGCGATATTTAAATCGGTGTCAGTCATGTATCGGGATATGATTATAACCGGCCAATACATGTGCATATACCGCTAGATGGCGAGCGCTGTCTTTAGACAACGTTTGTTGTATGGGAGCCCCCATCAAATGTTCATTTTATTCTGTTTTTAGTATTTGTTGTTATAGTGGCAACAGAAATACATGATCTGTGAAAATTTCAACTGCCTAGCTATCACGGTTCATGAGATACAGCCTGGTGACAGACAGACAGACAGACAGACAGACAGACAGACAGACAGACAGACAGACAGACAGACAGACAGACGGACGGACGGACGGACGGACGGATGGACGGACGGACAGACGGACGGACGGACGGACGGACGTACGGACGGATGGACGCACGGACCGACGGACGGACAGATGGCCGGACAGTGAAGTCTTAGTGTCCCGTTTGGCACCCTTCGGTTACGGAACCCTAAAAAACAAAGTACTTGGAAACTTAGCTACCTTTTACAGGTATTGCAACGTTTTTTTTTTGGGCGTAGTAACTGTCAGCATAGTAACATATATCTATTTACTTTGGCCTTTGCATCTGCGTAATGTGATAATTTATACATTGTCCAGTGGCACCATCACTCACACTAAACAAGTGAAGGGACCACTTGGACGCTGCAGCGCCTGGGGAATTGTTTTTTAGGTAGAGCTTGCCCAGCATATTATATACCATCCTGACAGCTTAGTCAGCCTAGCCCACAGGAAAGGCAAGTGAATACGTACACATCCAACCCAGCCACGGGTTTCCTCACGATGTTTTCCTTCACAGTTAGGGGTGGTAGTGGTGGTAGCCCAGTGGGTAGAGCAATGGACTTGGAAGCAAAAGACCTGGGTTCCATTCCCAGTGTGGGCATGTACCTATGACTTTGTTAATTTTCAAAGTTACGTACATCTGCGACTTTGTATACATATAATAAATCTTAAAATTTTATCTCTGTCTGACATATGTCTGTCTTACTCTGTTTCTTTGTGCGCGCATCACGCAAAAACCACTGCAGGGAATTAAATAAAACTTACTACGATTATTGCTTAGATTTCCGTGTAACATATAGGCTGCATAACATCACGCTTAAGTCGATAGGGGGAGAAAAAAATCGCTATATCTTCATAACCTGGTTAATGGTATTCGAAACTATAGAAAAACCCATACTCTTTCAGGGCCGAGTTTCATAACACTGCAATTTGTAGTTTATTAACCCGGTTCAAGGTACAATTCGTAGCAGATTTGTTTTGTAAATCTGGGCATCAATCGGCTTTGCAATTTACATCGAATTGTCATAGTAAACATGAATTTTATTTCTATAAAACAGGCCCCAGATGCTAAACGAGTCAATCGGTTGCTATCGGACCCTGATAACATGCAACTGTGGGCACATAGTTTCTTTTGACGTATGTCTGTTAATTAATTTAATTACAAAGCGTTAAAAAATATAATGGCTAATTTAACATGGATCATACATTTTATATGACTCATTAAAAGGGAATAAAAGAGCCAAATTATCGGCGAAATAATTATTATGTTTAACTTCCGTTTCCAATGAAAGTATGGTGCGATCAAATATGTACGGCCCAATAATTCAACACATTCACAGATTAATTACATCTGAACTTCTGAAAGCGAGTGGAGCACCGGTACTTAAAGTCCTTCAGAAGCTTTTCAATTACGTCGTGCTTAAAGGAAAAACGCCAGAAGCATGGAACAGAAGCGTGGTGACGCTGTTCTTCAAGAAAGGGTATAACTCTCTATTGAAGAAATACCGACCCATTTCACTTCTGAGCCATGTTTATAAGCTATTCGTCCTGCGTTCGAGACGATTAAAAATTGTGAGGGTCCTCACGAATCGTCTCGAACGCAGGTTTGATGACTTCCAGTCTCCCGAAAAAGCCGGTTTCCGAAAGGACTATAGTACTGTAACGATTCCTATTTATAGTAGCTGGCTGGCAGAGCCTTCTCGTCTTATTTTGAATATTTTGAAGGGAATCGTTGCGTTTTGTTTTAGATGTCAGTCGATCCCCAGCTAGGCTAGGGAATCGATGGAAAAGATTAGAATAAAATAATATTGCTCCTTAAATCTGAGTATTAATAAGTAGAGTATTACATATTGGTGGAGGCGCCTAAAGTCCCCAGCGAAAAATTTAGTTCGCGCCCGAAGTGTGCACGAGTTGGTGCCTCGCGTACGAATAGGGAAGATTTTCTTGCAGCCATGCGAGTCGCCCAAAGAGGAGCACCATCCGGATAGTGCTCACCCAGTGTGAGGAGCACTAAGGCGTAATTTTATGTATCCCAAACTAGGATACCTTGTGCTATGGTAACCAGGTACGGACATCACAAACATGGAAATACACACAAACTGAGGCCATTTGTACAAATTTACGGCAGCCCCCAGTGAGAATGGAACCACTCACGACGACCTCCGGCATGGTAATTAGACGTGATACCGCTAGACCAATGAGGCGGTCGTTCTTTCATATTCTTTGGTGCATATGATAAAAATATCACAAAACCCACACTGATTTAGTTCGAGTATAGGCTGATTGATTTATTGATTAAATGAATGATTTAAGCTTTAAAGGATGAATAAATGCCGAAAGTCAAAAACAAAAAGATCAATACCACAAACTTCGTTAACAAAACCTCCTTTCCTGAATTTTCCAAATTCGCAGAAATTTTCTTCATGCCTTCAAAAGTATCTTAAATTATTCTGTAATGAAGTTCCTCTTTTAATCTTAGAAATAAAGACTGATGCCTACGTCCATAAGCCAAATAACTCATTACGGCTAATTCCAACCGTCCAATAGCACCATGTGTTTAGGTTTGGTTGATTACGTACTAATGTTAAATTAATTGTCCAAATTATTAACACATAGTCCCTATTAATATTCAGTTTTAAATATGTTGTATTTTTGAAAATTGATGAGTTATCTAACAATATTGTTTTAGGTATTTCAGTTATTTTAAGTAGTTGCTTCTAGTGTTAGTTGCTTCAAATTCTGTCATGCTGTATGTACATATTATGTTTGGCGTTATAGTTTGACAAATACCCTATAATGATTTGATTGTAATGTTGTGTCTATAATGCTGTTTTGTACATCTTTTAACATTAAAATGAAATAAAATAAAAATTATCTAGCAAAATAGTTCTGATAAATCTAAATTTGAATTATTTTATTAACGAATGCCTCAAGTCTTACTCGTAGCTGCCCGTTCTTTTTTTCAAAGAGTACCTATAGACTTTTGAAACACCGTATATTTTTAATTTTAACGGGAAAAATAAAAAGAAGTTTCCGCAAAATTCTGATACAATGAAGTGTTTTCATTTCCTTACAAATGTGTCACAAAATTAAAACACTTCATTGTAGCGACTTCATAGTTGTAAGAAAAATATAAGATCAAACAAATCGACAACAAAAACTCTGAGCTTAGTTTTTTACATTTAATTTCTTGTTTTAAGTACATAATAAACTACACACATTACTTATTTTAAAAAAATACACATACCATACACATATTCCATACATATACTACATTCTTTATCTTAATTCTATAAAAGGAAGTGTTTTAATTTTATTTCAAACTTATAAGAAAATTCGAACACTTCGTTATTGTGGTGTAACAGAACTGAATCACATTGACGTTCTTTCGAAGGACGCGTTGAAAATTCGCCAATCTTTTCTTATCGGCGACTGGAAATATATGCCCGGCTTTAAGTTTCCTCGAGTTACAGCAAAACTTTGCCGGGTATCTTTCTTTTATTTACTTTCGGGACTCCATTTTATCAACTCGGAAATATTTGGACAGGTGTGAACTAATCTCAACCGTTTTTTATCATCATTGCTTTGAAAAGAATAAATGTGGAGTTTCTTTGTTAGCTTCGTCTCCACATAATCCATTAATATAAATAAATAAAATTACGAAAATAAATAAATAAAATTGTGAAACTAACAACTTTGACGTTCATTAAGTAAACATTCTGTTTTTACAATGAATAAAAATATTTGAATTGAATTGAATTGCATATATACTTTTATTATTACTATTATTTGAGTGAAGGTGACAAATATATTTTAATTTAAAGTATAAGTGTTATTAAAAACACGATTCCTTAAAGCACTCCTGAATGCAGCTTGAATAGTCCGTTGAAAAGTAAAAATTGGAATTGAGACTGAAAAACGTTTATTTAAGACAATAAAAAATAAAAGTTTTTGTAGTGTTACTTTGAATGGCAGGATACGCAATAGTTTGATTAGAGAACGTTGGGGTCTGAAAGAGGATGCAGTAACTAGAATTGAGAAAAGAATGTTACATTGGTTTGGACGGAGAGGATGAAGGAAAAAAGATTGACAAAACAAACATATTGAATGAACGTGGGTGGAAGGACCGGTGAGGGACGTCCCAGGTGGACATACTTCAACCAAATAGGGGATGTATCAGCAAAGAGCAACATAAAAATACCCAAAACCGAACTGCGTGCATGCAACGACTGATGAATGTTGATGAAGCGATACAGATCTGTCAGGATGGTGGAAAGTGGCAGACCCTGGTCTCTGCCTACCCCTCCGGGATAGAAAATAGCAAAATTATAAATGGCAATGTGATAAAATGAATAGAGCTCAGCCAAGGGCTGTGAGTGCATGCATCGTCACAGCGCTGAATTTTACCCTATCCCTGGTCTCGGTATCTAAAACATAATGTTTAGGGATTTTAAAATAGATAACTACCTATATTTGTAACAAAACTTGGTAAGCTTTTATCACAGAATATTTAAGCTGCATGTGTGGAGTCTTTCAGAGGAATTGAATATTTATAAATAAAGCCGTAAGAAGTAATAAAGTTTAGATTTAATTGAGACAAATAAAATATGTCCTTACTGTAAAATAACATCATGCCAGGAAAAAAAATGGTCAACTGTAACATGCTAATTTTATCTTCTCTCAGAATGAGACAGTAACGGAAAACGAGTGTAACTTGTTAGAGTGACGATTTCAAGTTCTGTTATTTCCTACATTAAGAAATTTAATTATTAATTCATTTGACAGGTTCCAACAACGCTGATGACTTTGGTTTTTAAGTCACGTATATTTGTAAAGCTGTATTAGCAATGCCAAAAGAAATTAAAGAAATTTGGAGTAGAAATATCTGTTTAATTTCCATTTTGATGTACAATAAAGTGTTCTCTATCAATATGTCTAATATCACTGGCTAACAGTGAAGAAAAACATCGTGAGGAAAGCTGAGAATCGGTGTTCACATACCGCAGCGCTTCAAATTGCCAACCCGCGGTGGGCTCGCTTATTAATGAAGCCCACACTCTCACTCTGAGAGAAGCCCTATGCCCTTGGGACGTATAAAGGCTACATAAAAAAAAACAATTTAAGATTTGGTGGACACCGTCTGAACCCTTCAGGAACCTTTCATTCGAATGTTAATTTTATTACGGAATTCAAACGACAATTACCTTTTGGACGGTAGGGCTGTTGAACATTTTAATATTGAACGTTGTTGTTCAGACATTGATTCTAAGAAACGGCTAAGAAATTTAAAATTTAATATCATGATACCGCTTTGTAAATAAATTTTGATGAATTGCACGAAATTAAATTGCGATCATTATTGAAATTGAATTGAAACTCACAATTATAACACTCGCAGATACTTTTGACCAAACATTCGTTAATGAACAAGTTTTTCAATTGAATATCTTGTAGGTGTCTATTAATTGAGAACTGTTTGTTGTGAAACTGCTAATAGCTAAACTGAACGAAGACAGAAAACCGGCAAGTGCAAGTCGGACTGGCGCACGAAGAGTTCCGTACTATTATCTATAAAATATGCACATTTAAAGCGTCTACCTGTTGTCGTTATTAATATCGAGCAAAAAACGGCAAAAAAATCACGTTTGTTGTATGGGAGCCCGACTTAAATATCAATTCTATTCTGTTTTTAGTATTTGTTGTTAAAGCGGCAACAGAAATACATCATCTGTGTTCAACTGTCTAGCTACCATGGTTCATAAGATACAGCCTGGTGACAGACAGACGGACAGTGGAGTCTTAGGTCCCTTACCCTTTGGGTACGGAACCCCTAATATTAGACGAATTAGATCAATATAGTCATACGATACCAGAACGACTGACTAAAAAAGGGTAGGCAGAGATTAGGGCTAGCCTTTTGGCATGGTCCTGACAAACCTCATTGGCTTCACCAACATTCAAGTTCAATTCTGAAATAATAATTGTGTTATTTCAAAGTATATGTAATAGTATACACTTTGTAAGTCAAAATTAATATTTGCGCTGACTACCCATCTCACTTCTTCTTCAGCAACTCCCCATCGTCGGTTGCCTGGAAGAAATTGCTATAAGCAGTCAGGCCGCCAATTGTATCTTTGTCAATGTTTTATGTTTGTGTTTTTCCTGGTGTACTAAGAATATTCTTATCTTATCTTGCTCGATATTATACACGCTGAAATCTGGGAGGTTTGAGAGCCGCGGTTTTAGACTATTATTTTTAAGGATACATTTAAAATACAAAAAAATGCTCGCAAATAAAATGAAATGAAATTTGAAATGAAATTTGAAATGAAATGAAATGAAATTTATTTGTCTCCCAAAAATAAAGTCCTTTTTTTAAAAAGTGTAGCATATTCGATAGCTGTTATTAAGGCACGTTCATTTTGCTATGGCTCTCCAACTTCCCAAAATGCATGGTGATGTTCTATCACAGTTTCTATCAAACTTATATGATATTCTATCAAACCTTAATAGTATATTTCATGACGAGTGCGGAAAGCCTGTCATTGCAAAGAGTTCCGACAAATGTCTACCCGAGCCGAGGCACAGCCGAAAGTGAGGGTTGACAGTCGGAACAAGTTGGAATGACGGTTCCGCACGTGTACTGAATAACTATTTTTAAAACAGTATGAAGCAATTTAATAAAAAAAAATTTGGAAAATGGCGCCAATCGTAAAAGAATATAAGCAGAGATTTTTTTTTCTTCACCCATTCTGGGTAGGCAAAGGGAACTATGCCCATACAGCCAAGTCTTCAGTAGATTTTTTTTGTTGGTATGAAATGAAAATGAAATTTAATGAGATGAAAGGAAACGAAACCTAAACTAACTCATTGAATCAAATCATTAAATCTGATATTGAAACAACTTAGTTGCTTCTTTTTAGAAATATTTGCATGAATCATATAAACTTCTATGAATTTTTTTTAGTAAAAACTTCGTGGTTGTTTTTTTCTTTTTAATAGACATTATTTTGACAGTTGGGAACGAAAACGCACGAGTTCGGAAAAGGTAAAGAAAAAGCTCGAGTATGTAATAGCCCGCATCCCGCCCACATCCCGCATAATACGCCACTTTTTGAGCAACTGTATTAAAAAATCACTTTTTACGTAGTTGGGATACAGGTTTCAAACTTTTGCTTGTTTATTATTAGTATATTTCATTACAAGTGTGGAAAGGCTGTTATTGCAACGAGTTCCGACAAATGTCTACCCGAGCCGAGGCGCAGCCGAAGGCGAGGGTTGACAGTCGGAACAAGTTGCAATGACGGTTCCGCACGTGTACTGAACGACTATTTTTAATACAGTTGCGAAAAAATGAAAAACTATTTGCTTTTTTCTCTTCTCTCCACGCAATAAATTCGTCGTATGTAGATATGTAGCGACTTTTTGACTTTTCCGGTAAAATGTTCTCCGAAGCATTTTGTGCAATTATACTGAGTTCCGGTGGTGTTAATTCAAAAAAACTAGGGTCGAAATTACTCATTTTGTGCAACAAACAACTAAACTTGCAAAGAAAATTTCTGAAAAATGGCGCCAACCGTAGAATATAAGCAGTTTTTTTTCTTCTTCACCCATTCTGGTAGGCAAAGGAAACTATGCCCATACAGCCAAGTCTTCAGTAGAAGTTTTTTATTGATATGAAATGAAAATGAAATTTAATGAGATGAAATGAAAAGAAACCTAACCAAACTCATTCAATCAAATAATTAAATCTGATATTGAAACAAATTAGTAGCTTCTTTTTAGAAATATACGTATTTGCATGAATCATAAAAACTTCTATGATTTTTTTTAGTAAAAACTTCATGGTTGGTTATTCTTTTTAATAGACATTATTTTGACAGTTGGGAAAGAGAACGCACGAGTGCGGGAAAGGTAAAAAAAGCACGAGTATGTAATAGCCCACATCCCGAACGCTATACGTCCCTGCAATACGCCACTTTTTGAGCAACTGTATTAAAAAATACTTTACGAGGCACAGTGTCTTATATGGTCTTGTATCAATAGTAACAAATTTTAAATAGTCTCTACATTGTAAGAGAGCTTTACAATATTGTAAACAAAACTCAATCAGACTACCTCCACAATCCACTTCCTCCTTGAATCTCCAAACTAAACCTTCATCCAGTCACACGTTGCAATTCCGTGGATTCAGACGCACAAATTGACTGAAATATAACTTTCAACACTATTACACAGTACCATTCTCTATCACAGTCGGAACAAAGGTAACTTTACAATGAAGCCTTTGAACGCAAGATCAACGCCCTAATTCACACTATTCTACTCCATCTACTGGTGGGCTTAAGGTGTACTTTGGCTTGTACTTTGTGGTCGGATGTTTAAATATAGTTTAGATTGTTAGAAAAGCTACGGATCTAGTCAACACATTGCAGTTTTGAGTCTGCACTGGCTCCACAATCATTTCAGGCTTAGCACAATTCTCTCTCAATTTTCCAAGTGACTTTTGATAAATTTTTGTGAGACGTCTGCAACAGTTTCTTTCTTTTATATAGATCAAACGACTGACTAGCGATTTTAAATTGTGCCTCTTATAATAATTTACTAAAAGTTTAACGGTCTCATTTATACAACACGACTCCTCTAAAACACTCCTCAGAGATAGTTTAATTAATTACAGTTTTGCATCTCCCTTTATTACGGACTATTTTTAAACTGACTCTGAGGGTTGTTTTAGGAAAATGCGTTTTCATAAATAAAATTGTTATTATTTATATGAATAACAATTTTCTACATCGAGTTATACAGGACTATGCCAAATCTAAGCAAAAAAAAACTATTGAAATCATTAAGTAACGATACATTAAATAGACCGGTGTTGTCCTTCCTATTTAGATTTAATTTCAACTCGTGCTAACAAAGTTTAAGTGTCTACACCACCGCATAACTCTTCCTTCATAAAGGTCACACGAGTATCGCGTTTACACGAACGCTCCACTGCCGTGCTCACATAACTGTGAGCTGAGGACCTGAGGTAGATTCTGAATACAGCATGAGCTTGTGGCGTGTCACCGTCACGTCAGCCATTTTCATGTGGAATACTTACACAGTATTAGGCATGTTGTATTAAACCAACGTTGAGTCTTCGTCTTGTGTCGAGGAGCTACGGAGGTTTTGGAGTAAGAAAAACCTACGGTTACACTTACGAGGTGTTTAAGAGGATTGATGCAGTCATACCAAGCATTTTGATGAGAATTTATTTATTTATATAGCCTATGAAAGACGCCCACTATTGGGCATAGGCCTCTTCACCATGTCGCCAAAATCGCTAGTCTCCTGCCAATCTCGTCCATGGACGAAGACGGCAGGGGGCCGTCCTGCCGTCTTCTTCATTCCATCGGATAAGGGGCCTACCCGTCGAATGACGGCCAGTTTTCAGCCAATACTGTGTGACTGCCTTCGTCCACAGTCGCCTTCTAATTTTGTCTTCTGACGAAATACGAAGTTGCAATAGAAACGCCTAGCATGGCTCATTCCTTTTCTTGAGTATGTGATTAGTAAACACGGTTTCTCGTACCTTTTAAAATTTATTTCAATAAACTACTACAATAGACAACTTTGCAACAATGCTATCGTCGGCTGGTACACTCAAGGGGAATGTTAGTTACTATTCTAACTGAAAGTGAATGTTTATAATGAACCATAAGAAGTATTTTAAGAGAAAATCGATAAATATCTCGTAAGTTAATTATGACTCTATATTTTTAAGTTCCATTAACAACTCCAGGGTTGCTTATAGATTTCTGTCTCGGAGAGTGCAGAGCATGTAATACCATAGTGGTTACAAATTATCCACTCTAGACTACAGTCTATTAGATGTTTTGTTTTGGGTGGCTTAAGAGCTAATATCGAATGAGAAGTGTTACTATGGTAAATCGTTACAAATATAAAGAGCTTCGTTGTCAAAGCTAAGTAGATAGTGTAAATTGTGCTTAAACGTTAAGCTGCCATGTAAAACTGGTTTTTCACGAACGGTTTTCCACTTATGTTCTGTCTATTTACGAACTATTTTATGACTTTGACTTCACTCATCGTTTTGTAGGGGACATTCTAACAATGCGTTTTGAAAAAATGACGCGTCAATAATTTTTTCTTCACTCGCATTTGGAAAGTAGGTCTGAAGTTGCCTTAGGTTCGGGTTGAAAGTAATGCTTCTCAACTCTAGGGACAATCGTTTTCAACTGACAGCTGTCAAATTATAAAAAAAAATACCTAGTTCCATTTAAACCATGTTAACCATGCTAAAAACCAATTTAAAAACTTATTTAGTCCATCGCACTATTGGTGCCATCGCTACTTGTACGCCAAACCCGCCAAACCATCGTCAATTTACTTTCACCTCTAGAGTAATAAAGTACTATATTTTCAATTCAATTCAAAAACACTTTATTGCACAAGAGGTGTTTGTACAAAGGCGAGCTTAATACTAGTAAGTATTTTCTTCCAGCTAACCTTGGGTTATCTTTCAAACAATACCTGTATGAAAAATTATGCTCATCGCCGGCCAAATCAATTGTTTGTTTACTTTTAAAGACAGAATCAAAACGTTTAACAGAATAGAACTCATTATTCAACTTCCTACCACTTTGATTTTGGATTGACAGCTTTGGACCAAATGTCGGAAATCACGATTCATAAACCTTTTTTTGTATGACGGTTGGCAGGCCAATGCAGGTGACAGTTGCCAATTGGGAAACAATTTGTAGTGTCTCATCGAGAACCGTTTTTTTGTCAAATAAATAATTTGTGCTCGTATATTTGTATTTTTTAACAATAGATCAAGATACAATTTCACGTTTAAAGACCCGTAGCTCTTATAACATCAATAGTCTGGAAACAGTAAAGACTAGTTATTAGTCTTTAAAACACATTTGATGCATTATTTTGAATTACCCTTATTTTGGTTTTCTCACGTAAGTTCTGTTTATTTGGACTACTTAAATAACAGTGTGTTATTCATACATGTTCCTTCACACCGGAAGTCTATTCTGTTGTACCAACACAATATTCATAAACAACCCCCTTTTATGCCACTTTCTATTTCCATTGTGTGTGGAAAGTCAGAAATGTAGCTCGGGAAATGTGAATACTTAGCTTTGTTCCCTAAATATCTCACCCAGCTGAAAGAGGGAAAAAGAAAGTTTTAGCTAGAAGCACATTTATACATGGGATAACAAATTCCTTACATATTGTATTGTTAGTAAAGAACTACTTGTTTTATGAGCACAGGTTGAGACATGGTTTGGACATGTGGAGAGGATGAAGGAAAAAACATTGACGAGAAAAATACACCAAGCTAATTTGGGTGGAAGGGCCGGTAAGGGACATCCCAGGCGGACATACTTTGACCAAATAGGGGATGTATTAGCAAAGGGCAGGATAAAAAGTACACGAAACCGGCGTGCGCGCATGCAACGACTAATGAATGTTGAGGAAGCGAATGTGATCTGTCAGGATCGCGGCAAGTGGGCCTCTGCCCACTCCCCTGGGACACAGGCGTGAGTTTAGGTGTATATGTATGTGGGTTGAGACTTCACGGGGTCTAAGATGTTACGGGCTTGCCTGTTAAATGCTCATTAAATCTAGTTTTAAAGACACCCAGGGGCGTGTTTCATAGAACTACAGTTCATGGTTTACTATGACAATTCGATGTACAATGGAAAGTCGATTAATCCACAGATGTACAAATAGACTCTGTTACGCAAAGTACGCTATTCACATACCTCAGCGCTTGAAATCGCCAATCCGCGGTGTTCACGCGTGGTGATTAAGCACATAATCTCTCTTTGAGAGAAGGCCTGTGCCCTACTGTGGGACTTATATAGGTTGCTTATAACGCAAAGTACATCGAATTGCTAACAGATGACGGCAACGCATTGCGCATCTTTGCCGTGCTTTTTATAAACGAATTCGTGTATAGCTTGGTGCGAGTTCCCGGACTCTTGCTACAGAAAAATCTATCAGCTGTTAGCAAAGCTTAGCAAAAACGGGACCCTATTACTCTGCCTCCGCTGTCTATGCGTCTGTCTGTCCGGCCGTCTGACCTTGGAACCGTTATAGATAGCGAGTTGAAATTTTCACAGAATATGTGTTATTACGGCAGATTACCGAACCAATGATAATTTAAAAAAAATAAACAAATAAAGAGAGTCTCTATAGAAATATTGTCTGTTTTCGCTGTTTTAGGGTTCCGTACCTCAAAAGAAAAAACGGAACCCCATAAGATCACTTTGTTGTCCGTCCGTCTGTCTGTCAAGACCTTTTATTTCGGGACCGGTTTTTAGGTTAAAGTCTTTTTGCGCCAGTGTTGTAGTCTTTTTCAGAATATTTTTGTCTTTTTTTCGTTAGTAGTCTCTTACCTTAAAAATATATAATATTTATTTTAGGGTCTGACCTTAAAATATTTAAGATTTATTTTATTTGTAGCATGGTACCAGCACAACGCCGCCGGCTTTTGGCATTGTGGATAGTCTTTTAATAAACCTTTTAGTCATCAGATATAAGATTATACTTATTGAAGCCTTAGAGCGCATCGGAAAATAAAGACACATTTTGGCTCAATTATTGAATTAACGCACTACGGGGGTGGCCTATTTTAGAAACTGCCGTAAACCACCGTCAGATATGGATTAGAAATGATACGGCCGTGATCCCAATAGTGCAAGAGAGATGCCTATCTATTGCTGACCTACAAATCTTTTGCTGGAGATAGGTCTCCCCGCCACACGTCTAAAGACAACAGTCTTTAACTAACATGTCCTTCCAGCTGTGACCTAAGAAGTCGAAACGTGGGTGATTTCGGTGGAAAACCTACGTAGCATTCTCCTCTCACGTAACATTTGAAACTCATGTTCTCTCTAGAGGTATTTTAGTAGCGAAACTACTTGCAAATTTCAACCTTCACTCCATATCACTTTGTGATACTTTGAGTAGGTACGTTTCTGCTCTTAACTTAAACATGTACGCTGATGATAATGGTTGGTAATTTGAGATGGGCCAGCTAGGGGAACTACTAGAATCTTTAAGAGCTACGTAGTACCTACGTAATAACCCGGTTTCTGACTAAACAAAAACTGTTTCCCAAGAAATCTTTACAGATATAAACCATACTCCATAAACTCGTACCTGGATTCGTTTATCGTCAGTACGCCTGTATTTTCAGAGGGGTAAGCGAAGACCAGGATTTGCCTCTTGTCACGATCTTGACTAGCCTCTTTCCTTTCATCAACGAGAAAAACACTTTAGGAGACCTGCTTCTTTAAACACTCATCAGTTTTGCAGGTTTCGTAAAACACAACTAACTCATCACCAATCACACCAATGTACAGCATTGAAAGTATTAACGTAAGCGGTCTTAAAGGTGCGTTATTTTGATTTATCATTCACTCAAACGTCAACAGCACATCAGCCTATCCATCTTTGTACTCTAATCGGCTACAGTATAGGCGGCTTCACAGCAAAAATATTATGGTTGCTCTCAACTATACCATGGTTCGGTAAGATATTGCATAGATCACGCCGCACTGAAACACGTATTATGCACGTTAATATTTCACCGAGGGGACATGCGGGGCGGTGATTCAGGCAAACTCTTGAGATCTAGGTATCTATTTATTTAAAGCAAATCTTGGCGGGTCGCCAATCAGCGGTGACGGGCGCTATACTATATAGCGCAGTATAGCGCTGCGCCCGTGTGAGGTCATATAGGCCCTATTTCATTAATGCATCACACGCATGCAATGCTATACAAAAGCGTGCCATAGCATGGCACAGTTTTCATACAAGATCTACAGGTGCATTTCACACAACTCACTTACTTACGTAGATATAGTTTTGGATGCATGCCTGGTACATATTTTTATCATCTAAGTTTCTGTAATATCTTCGTATTAAATAAAGAAATATACTACAACTCATAGTTTATTATGACAATTCGATGTACATTGCGTAGCCGAGTATTCTTAATTGTTAACCTCTTTATTTCTTTTTTATTTTTGTTGTCGAGGGGGAAATCTTCAAAAGATACCCGACTTTCTGGAGGGAAAGCCGGGTTATGTGGGATTTTTACCCACTAAAACCCAGCGCATTGTGCATTTCGGCACTCGTCCAGGCTACAGGCTCGCTGAGAAGCCTCGCTTAGGCCACCACACACCGCCGCCGCCACAGAGTCGCTTATAGCGGTGGTTTGAGCCCTCATTCTCCCCATCCACGACTCCGATGCCCCCTTTTAGTAGCTTGTTACGACAGCCAGGAGATACCGTAGCCCTATTCTACGCCCAGGGCTACAGGGCTTACTTGTTAACCAAAGACACCTAACCTTCGTCGTTTCGACAAATACGCGACAGAAAAAATGTTGTATTTTTTTGATGTTGGTGCCGATAACCGTGGTGTCTCTTGTCAACCCGGTGTTCGTCACGGCTTGGCGAGAGCCAACAAATTCCGGCAGCCATTTTAGTACTGTTTATTAAATTTAATAGTCAGAATAAACTATGAATTCTAGTTTTATAAAATACGGTCTTGTATGGTAGCTACGTCGTGGTATGTCGCGCTATTGTATAGTATAGCGTGCGTTTGATGCGCTTAGCAAATACTTTTTTATTAAGAAAACGCCTATGCCTGCAGTGGAACGTAGGCATGAACGTTTCTTGGACGTAGGTTATTTATTTGGTTCTTAGGTAGGTTTTTTGTGCAATAAAGTGTTATCTATCTATATCAGCTGGGTCATAAATTTTAATGACGCGGGTGGTAACTTGACTGTAGAACATCTGATATTTTTTCGGGATTTGAAAGATTTCCCCGTAATAAAAATAAAAGTTTGGTTTGACTAGTAGCTCATCTTATTAACGTATCTGTGTGGAACGACCAGCCATAAGATAGACAGATGACCTCATCCAAGTGAAAGGAAGGCGCTGGATACAAGCCGCTTCCAACTGGTCCTTTTGGAAATCCATGGAGGAGACCTATGTCCAGCAGTGGACTTCTTGTGGCTGAATGATGATGACGATGATCTGTGTGGAGATTTGGATTTATCTTTTATGGGCTTATAATTAAATGCTTTTGGTCAATTACGGTAGCGTATATTCTTCTTAATTTTCTTGTGTTTGTCTTGTAAAAATTAAAAATTGTCAAGGTTAATTTTTTTGCCATTTTTTTTGCCCTTACGTCCACCTTAGTGTTGCAGTAACAAAATTAGGCACCTCCCACAATGTGGCGCCGTGCCGTGTTTTAACATTACACGACGCAGTTTATGTTTATAGAAGCGCTTTTTATTAAATAGAGGAAGCTATTTACATTCTATTGTAGCGGGACGGTGGCAGCATAAGCTGGTTTATTTTGCTACCGGTGACGTGGCATCTGATATACTGCCGTTGTTGTACCTACCCACAGTTCACATTAAAGGTGTGTGCTGGTCCTTGGCGGCTCCCACTTTCAAGTGATTTTTAAAAGTTAACATGGTTTTAAAACATTTTAAACACTTTTTAAAACATTGACAAGCAATTTAATCATCGTTTTAAGATTAGATATATATAATTAGATTAGAGATGTCATAACAAATAAAAGCAAAAATGCAAAAAAATATAAGGTTATTCATCTGCGACCTTCCTTGAGTGTTTCTATGCAAACGCAGATAGATCGCAAGTTATTATATAATAGGGGTTAAAGTATGAAATTGCCGTTTTATTGCAATAGGTTCTTTGAATTGACATAGAATCTTCATGGTTTGAGGTTTTCGAATGAAACTTTTTTCAAATGGTTTCTATGATGTTTTTTTTTTTTTTTAAAATGTGAAACATTTGAATATCGACTTTCAATTGTTTTTGTTATTCAATTTAGACAAGAAAGATGGATACTGCGAAAATTCGAGTGATTATGAGGCACCCATTTTTCGTATTTTTTATTTTATTGATTTGACGCAAGTGAGTCAATATTGTGGGTAAGGTAACGTTAAACCATGCCGCTAATTCCTGGGTAGTTTGACTGGGGTCGGCTTCCACTATCTCTCTTAATTCATCGTTATTCACCTGTGTGGGCGGTCTTCCTCGTGGCTCGTTCTTTAAGTCGAAATTTCCATCACGAAAGCGTTTAAACCAAAATCGCACGGTGCGTTCAAGTACACCCCTCTCCAAACGCAGCATTGATATTGCGGGCTGTTTCTGCCGCGTTAGTTCCGCGTCGGAACTCGTATTCAAAAATCACTCGAATTTTCGCAGTATCCATCTTTCTTGTCTAAATTGAATAACAAAAACAATTGAAAGTCGATATTCAAATGTTTCACATTTTTTAAAAAAAGAACATCATAGAAACCATTTGAAAAAAGTTTCATTCGAAAACCTCAAACCATGAAGATTCTATGTCAATTCAAAGAACCTATTGCAATAAAACGGCAATTTCATACTTTAACCCCTAATAATAGTTAGATTTAATCATTTTACCATGGAGATGAAAGCATTAATATATCTCCATTGTGTAATTTAAAAGGATTCGGTAACAAATCAACTGCGAAATTAAAAAACAAATGCATGCTTTTCTGTTTTAGATTTTTCCTAATTTGTTGAACTCTTATTTCACGTAACTCTTATTCCACATAGAAATTCTTCTGAAATTCATGACTTAAATAGAAATTGTCCGTCTCTTCGTCAGACAATAACAGCAGTTCGTTGATTCGTAACAGTTCGTAATAATTGTGCATTTGTCGCATTACTTATAAAAATACTCGCTCCGGTCATAGAGATGAAGGACAAAAAAAAAGTTTGCTTGACTTATGTTAAATCTATCGACTCTAACCTTTAGCCGATATTAAGTAAGTAAAAAAAACTGTAACAATAGAAGAAAACGAAGAAGAAGAAGAAACAAAATAAGCAGATAAGTTACATAATATGCACAAGAACAGAAAGAAAACTAAATACACAACAGACAAAACGAATAAATAAAAAAAGACTATACATGAACGCTGTAGTGTATCTAAGTACTGGGCTAGCAGTCGTGTTTGGCTGAATGTTCAATGCCCGACCGAATTAAAAAGATGTCTGCATGGTTGAGTCTACTGCGGCATCATAGCATTTATTGAACATATTCCACAATATGAACACAAGTGAACTAAGCAAGTTCTGCCTTGAGTGTACCAGGCTCATTCGACAGCACGTCGACCTTTACATTTTAGTTGCAAAGTCACCCGTAACGCAAGTGCATAGAGTACGCTCATGTAAAATTTGATGTGCTGTCGACTGCACGAGTACCATCCTGAATCATCATCAGCCATTTGACGCCCACTACAGGACATGGGCCTCCTTCGTGGTTTTCATAACCATGACGGGTTTTGCCATAATCGCCACGCTTGGCAGGCGGGTTGGCGATCGCAGTATGCGGTTGGAATCTCAGGAAGACGCTGCTGCCCGTCTCCTGGTAATTGATTTCCTTAGTCGCCTTCTACGACATCCACAGAAATGGAGTGACGCTATTCTTAATCCTGAATAACAAATCAAAATTTCAATTAACATAGTGGCATTCCGGTTAACTTTGACCCCAACGCAATACTAAGTAAACAGAGGCTTAATTCTCACGGCAACGTCTGAACAAACACCCACGACACGAGCTTGCGAAGTGAAATGTAAAAATTTGAATTTTGAACTGAAAGCGTAAAGGGGCCAGGTAAATGAGCCGGTAAAATAAATGTGTAAATAGAGAGAGCATAGAGGTAGGATGGACTACGAACACTTTATGTTCAGTCCGCTAGTCTAATTGTGCCAAATTAACTAACTGAATCAACGTAAGCTGGGTCAATTCAAAATTCGGAGGGATAAGGTATAGGCTATCGGAACTGAAACTTTGATAGATACGAGTTGGTCCTAAGTACTTAGCTGGACTCACATAATCGGTTTTATAATTTGTTCTTATTATGCAGGGATTATGACGACCTCTATGGCGCAGCGGTAGCGCATCTGCCTACCATGCGAGAGGTCCCGGGTTCGAATCCCGACTGGGGACAAAAAAAAACCCAGGTCTTCCGCTATAAAAATAAAATAGAGTTCAAGAAAAAAAACGGAGGTTAGATAGACAAATAAAGAGATACATGTTTTAGGCATACTGATAGGGTTCCGTTTACGAAGTTATTTATAGCGGTAAATAATCATAAAAAAGTCCGGATACAATTACACACACTGTACATACAGAAACAAACAAACACACACACACGCAAGCATGCACGCACGCACGCACGCACGCACGCACGTACGCACGCACGCACGCACACACACACGCGCACACACACACACACACACACACACACACACACACACATTACGAAAAAAAATTAAGTAAAAAATTAAGGGTGTCAATGAAAAATATTTATGTTTCTCCTCGTTCACTTTGTTCCTCGCTCCTCGACGGTGAGTAATTAGCGCCAGACAACGCGCCGCTGTTCACTAATTAGCTGGCTCTAATTTCGCGTATTATTTACCGGCGGCGGCCCCTTCTTGGGGTCAATTATTGTTTGCTCAATTTGTTGCTGACTGTACTTGCCGGTTTTTTTCTCATAATTTCACTCGAGGCGAGCGAGGGAATCTTGCTGGCCAGTTTTTTCCTTCAAATTTTACTCCAGGTGGTTCTAGGAGTCTGTTGACAGCCAGTGTTTTAACCGTTAGTTTTTTTTTCTGATTTCACTCGATACAGTTCAGAAAATCTCTGTTGAGCGTCTGCTAAACGGAATAGTTTGACTGTGTTTTTGCCTTTAGGCACTATTACATAATTTTCACGCCAAGTAAAGTCGACAATACATTAACCTGTACTTACACTGCGCGCATTCAACTTAATAATGTAATAGGTACACTTCGATACAAAGTTCATACGGAGGGTTGAGTAAAGCGAAAGTTATTTTTTGTCTCAGAAAAATGCACATCAAAACTACCACGCGAACGAAGTCGCGGGCAACAGCTAGTAATAAATAATACCGCTCAGGGGCATTGTTGATACATTTTTCTTTGCTGTGCAGCGCGGTAATGCTGCTAGTATTATGGGTGCCTTGGGGTTGGATATGTCTCGGGGTGGTTTATTTGATTGACTATACTTTAAGGTGTCTGACTTTTTTTCTATATTTTTTTCTTTGACATTGCGGACGAAACTTCTGTGAATGGGTTATTGTTATATATTTTTTGCCTTTTGCTGTGAAATAAAATAAATAATAACATGTATCATGTGTTCGATTCTCGCTGGAGGCCGTCATAAATGATTTGTACTGGGTATTTTTCTGGTTACCATAATAATAGAATAGTTAGGAGATAGGAACATACGTTAAGGTAAGCTAACATCTTAGAGTCTAGGGTATCCACACGATATTTTTCTTTGCAATTAGCAAGTGGTATTGCAACAGCAAAATAAAAATTGCTACATGCCAACTTTTTTGCCCACGATCTCTCGAACTAACATTCGAATTAACCAGCGTAGTGCAGATGCGCTGCCACTATATATTTTTCCACGCAGTAGGCAGAATAGCATCGTATCGAATCCAAATATCGCGTTCGTGGCAAAATACTAAGGGGCCGTATACACTGAGCACTAGTATTCGGATTGTGCCGCTTTGAGTGCTCAGAGCTTGCACTGAGCCTGTGACATGCAAATACCGGCCGCTCTGTGCTGTTGTGCCGGAGTGCAGTAGAGGCACGGATACGGAAAGCAAACATTATACGAGTATTTCACTGCGTATGTTTGAGGATTTACTTTTTTCACCAGTGAATTTGTAGTAGCAAAATCAATAATTGACTCTACTCGCCACTTCAGACCTATTGGACGGGTGAGACCCGTTTAATATTTAATAATACAAACACACACACACACACACACACACACACACACACACACACAAACACACTCACTATCACACACACATACATACAAACTGAGACACACCTATCACCGTTGAACTATGGACTATTTAACTAAGTTTATTTTATTCCTTATTATAGTAACTAAAAGCTAAGACACCTATGTACAACTACATTAAGAGTATTAGTACCCACGACACAGGTTATGCCTAGTGTGGGTACTACTGTATACATTTATGTAACTGTCTTCTGTTCAATAAACGATTTTTTATTTTTTATTCTATTTTATTAATATATTACTATGCATGAGCATCGCGAGTTATTAAAAAATACTAGAAAATAACGTAACTTTCTTTTCGTACGCCAAATGTCTGCCTACCCCTCCGGGATACAGGCGTGAGTTAATGCCATGTGTTTTTGCCCACAGCGGCTTTTGAGCGCTGAAGTATGTGAGCCCTGAAAGTATAGAAGCAATACCACTCGCTAACGGTGTAGGAAAACAACGTGGGGGAACCTGGGTGTCTGAGCTATTTGCATACCTCAGCGCTTGAAATCGCCAATCCGCGGTGGGCACGCGTGGTGATTAAGCCCGTACTCTCTCTCTCTCTCTCTCTCTCTCTCTCTCTGAGAGAAGGCCTGTGCCCTACGTATATGGGCTGCTTATGATGATAGTAACCGAGAGAGATAACTAATTCATGAACATATCTGCAAATTTTGAGTTCTGTAACAAGACTGGCTTCGAAGATAGAGTGGGGTCGTAATGGGCTCCAATTGGTTTGTGTAAATAAATACACGCAGAGGCCTAATTACGAGCACCAAATCCTGTCGGAATCCTGACGTTCGCGTCAGCAATTAGTATGAAATTAAAGTATGAAGTTAAACGATTGTCAGAATTCAGTGCGCGTAATGCAGTAGCAAGCCTACACGTTTGGTACAGTTTGTGTTCTGTTCTCATTTTACACTGTGACGGAACTGTGAGTTGGAATGACTAAAGAGCAGCTTTTGACGTAAATCCTTAGCCGAATACCTGCTGCCTAACGACTTCTCTGTAAAGTTTCGAGAACTCTTTTGAATTAACTTTACTGATTGATAGTGACGGTGTATAAAGGAAGTAATACAGAGTAAGTATTCGATATTTATTTACAAAAAACCACTTGCAAGTTACCAAAATTGTTCGATGTTTCCAAAGTACATGGATTCCGGCCGTTTATTGTAAAGTAATGTGGCTAAATAGGCTCCGTTATGTATAAAACAGAAAAAATATGACAGGTTTTAGGGCACCCAAAAGTGACCCGAATGGGACCCTACCTGACCAGGACCTTTTATCTTATACCCTTTCAAAATGGCAGTTAAAATTTTCGCAGATAATTATGGTGGCGGATTCAATCAATCAATCAGTCTGAACTCGTCCACTGCTAGACACAGGCCTCCCCCGAGGCACGCCACTTCCATCGTTCCTCATACTCGACCATCCTCATCCATCCACTGCTATTAATCTGACTCAGATCGTTAGTCCAGCGAGCTGGTGGACGTCCCATGCTGCGTTTACCGGATTGTGGAACAAAAAATTAAGAAAATTAAAACATTTTATTTTTACAGAAAGTTCATGAGATACTAAACGACCAATCTTCCAGGTAACAAGAAGTATCGATTTGATTAATTATAAAATTTTACCTAAATTTGTTTAAATATAGACAGATTTTTTTATATGGAGACGTCTGTTAATTACGGTACTAATTAACTCGTTCAGTCGATAGCAGGTCATCAACCTTAACATTTTTGTTGCAAATTCATCCTTAACGTAACCGATTAGAGTGCACGTATAGTTGGTTAGTTAGTTAGTTAGACCCGAGATTTCCGCACTTAGCCTCACAGTTGGGCCGTTGTACGTAGCAAGCGCTCAGGTATGTAAATACCTCAGACACTTGTTTTTCCTTCACGGTTAGCGAGTGGTATTGCTACTATAACTTCACAAATGTACGTAACTTAGCAAACAAAGTCATTGGTACATGCCGGGACTTGAACCCACGACCTCCCGAATGAGAAGCCGGCGTTCTAGCTCCCCTACTACCACTCTAGAGTGCACGTATGTAAAAGTTAATATTCCGTCGACTCTACGCAGACATACACGTTAATTTTATTGTTATTTAAAGTTTCATCAGCTATAGAAGCTCAATATAATATTTTTTTAAAGAGAAAATTTCACCGCTCGTTAGATTTTCATTCAACTAGAGTGCTCAAATAAAGGCACACTATTTCGCACACGGAAATTATCGGGTGATAATAATAATTTGAATTCAGGTAATAAATTTCGTTGCCTGGGTATTTGTCATCGAATTTACATGCGTAATTTGACAGCCAATTTATCGACCTATTGTTTGGTGTCATTGACTTTTATTACGTTACTTAGTTTTACCTCCGGTTTCTCGTCCACCAACAATCTGTTAGTCTACTATAAAAAAGCTGTCAGTTGTTTTATATATGCACTTTAGCCAACTGACTGCTGTGAATAGTAGATTGACACATTTTTTGTACACGAGAGAAAATGGGCTAGTTTCTTACATTAATCTAATTTATTTTTAACTCAATTTAGTGACACGCCAATGTATAGAGACATACAAAAACTCACGCCTGTGTCCTAAAGGTGTAGACAGGGACCAGGGTTTGCCACTTGCCACGATCCTGATCAAACTTTCGGTTCATCAACATTCATTATTAGCTGCTAGCTGCATATACAGACGCCGGTTCCGGGTACTTTTTAGCGTTCCCTACCCCAAGGGTGAGGGCTAGTGCTAAGACTCCTCTGTCCGTCCTTCTATCTGTCTGTCTGTCACCAGGCTGTATCTCATGAACCCTGATAGCTAGACTGTTGAAATGATACAGATGATGTATTTCCGTTGCCTCTATAACAACAAATACTAAAAACAAAAAGAAACAAATATATAAGGCGGCTCCCTGATTTTTTGCCGTTTTTGCTTGATACTAATAATGGCAACAGGTAGACGCTTGAAATATTCAAATGTTGTATAGATAATGGAACAGAACCCTTCGTGCGCGAGTCCAACTCGCGCTTGGCCAGTTTTATCTCGTCTTTTGATAATATGGCCCCTGTATGATCAACGTTCCTTTATCATTCTGATCGTATGTACCTACAAACGAATGCCACATCATAGTCTTACTTCTCATTACTATATCCTTTTTTATAATTCCAAGCATATTAAGAAATCAAGACTAATTGTTTACAATTCAGCTAATCAATTTTCAGTCTCTTTCTATTAAGATTCAAGTAAATTGAATTTTTTTTTAACAGTGAAATTCATCCACTAAAGCTTTTCAGAAACTAAGGCTAAGGGCCAGTTTCTGAATTGAGAATATCGCTAAGTAAATAGTTAACTGTAGTGCTGTTTCCTCGAATTTCTCGGAAAAGAGCGTGACAGAACGTTACTTAAGTATTTACTTAGTGAAATTCTCAATTCAGAAACCGGTCCTATGTAATTTAGTCGTATTTAAATTGCCAAACGCTATGTTTATAGGACAATAATCCCCAATAGCTATTAACCGATGAGTCTGTTCGATCGTTTTTCACCCGAATGCATTTTGGAATCTTCGGCAAACGGTAAATCACTGCAAATCGGTTAGCTTTTAGAATAGCAGCTTTAATTTTATTTGTTCTAGGTGTAAACGCTTGAACCCGCTTTTTTATTGCGTCTAGTTAGTTTAATGTGAAAGCTTTACCTTCGTACACCATTAAATTGATCGAAGTTAATAATTATTAGTTGCGTGTGTAGTCTTATGAATTGGAGTCGGCTTACCCAGCACCTATACCATCCTGACAGCTTAGTTGGCCTAGCCCACAGGAAAAACAAGTCAATACGTGCGGAGCCAACCAAGCCGCGGATTTCCTCACGATATTTTCCTTCACCGTTTGCGAGTGTAGTGGTATTGCTACTACAAATTCGCAGATGTGCGTAACTTTAAAAATAAACAAAGTCATAAATAAATAAATAAACATAGGTACATGCCGGAACTGGGAACCGAACGTGGGTCTCTCGCTTCTGAGTCTATTGTTTCACCCACTGGGCTACCACTGCGTCTTCTTCTTCTGTCAAGGGTTCCGTACCTCAGAAAGAAAAACGGATCCCTTATAGGATCACTTTGTTGTCCGTCTGTCCGTCAAGACCCTTTATCTCGGAAACGCATAGAGGTATCGAGTTGAGAAACCATTATACTTAAATCTACAGTCCTTTGAAGGTTTTAAAAAAATCAAACTTTTAAGTTAACGTAAAAAAAAAACAAAAAAACGTATATTTAACATAAGATAAGATAATATTTTATGTACACACCAAAACACACATTTATTTCGACACTCAAGGGAATCAAAATTTATAGGATACTTTCCGTTGACCCAGAACCATGAAATTTGGCAAGTAGTATCGTCTTATACTACAAATACAGGGAACAATCTGAACCCTATACATTTGTAATTAAATCATTAAAAAAATGGTCTTTGAAGTTCGGGAAGAGCTCGGAAAAAACTGCGAGACTCGGTTCTTTTTTATATATTTACGTATTTTAGGATCGTGGCAAGTGGCAGACCCTGGTCTCTGTCTACCCCTCCGGGATACAGGCATGAGTTTATTTATGTAGTAGTGCATAAATAAAAAAATGCTTTTTCGGTAATGTAATCAAACGTGGAAAATTATAAGCAGCCAGTATACGTCCCACTGTAGGGCACAGGCCTTCTCTCAAAGAGAGTGTATGGGCTTAGTCACCTCGCGTGCCCACCGCGGATTGGCGATTTCAAGCGCTGAGGTATGTGAATAGCTCAGTCACCCAGGTTTTATTACGATATTTTCCTTCAGCGTTAGCGATTGGTATTGCTACTATAACTTCACAAATGTACATAACTTAGAAAACAAAGTCATAGGTACAGGCCCCCACTGGGAATCGAACCTGGATCACTCGCTTCCGAGTCCAATGTTTTACCCACTAGGCTACCATATCAAAGTCAAATGAATATTCAAAGTTTCGTGTCCGTTCCACTAACTGTTGAGGAATGCCCTCATAAGAAGACAACCTTGGATGTGGCGTCAGCTCATGGTAAAGATCATGTTTGGCGGTTAGCGAAACAGACATAAAAATGTATATTTATATCAAAATTATATAAATATACATTTTTATGTTTGTTTTGCTAACCGCTAAGGAGTGCCCTTTTGAGAAGGCAGCCCCGGCATCAGCATTCTTTTCATTTAGTGTATCTGTCATCTGTTCACCGAATAAACATACAAAAATAAATCTTCGAAGTCGTAAGTTCACAGAAATTGGTTCAAATTTGGCTTGCAAGATTCTCTTAATAAACATAAAACTTGACATTTAAACAAAAGCGTGTAAGTAAAGTTCACTCTTGCCTGCCTGCTATAAGCTCTTAAGGGGATGGCCCATTTGCCTACGTCCGTGATAGACGAGAGCCAGCGACACATTTTATTGGACAGCGAATGTGATACAATACCTCGTATCTGGGCTAGGCCTCAGTTTTTTTTTCAGTCACAGCGATAGCGGTATTTTTAGTTCGCAGTGCAGTAAATTAAATCTTTTCTAATGCTGAATAAAGTAGTGGCATAAAATAAAAACTTTTCAACAAAAAAAACATAATTAAATATAAGACGGAAAGCGAAAAAAAAAAACGTTTTTACTGTTAAGAACTACGCATTTCATAATTGTGTATCTTACTAACTTTAGCTAATTCAGGCGGCACCAAATCGAAATGATGTTAGCTTGTTTTGACTATTTAGTAAAAGGGCAACGTAACGTCACTGTAAAAAAAAGGCTCACTTTAATTTATAATATTTTTTCCGTTCTTCTAAGCCCTGTTCCATTTGTGTCTCTTGAAATAAAAATAAAATAGGAAAAAAAAAACGGGAAGTTAGTAGACAAAATTATGTCCCACCTTATGAGCTGATATTCTCGAGGCAAAACGTTTACGGAAACGTTTACAGAAAAAATTGTCATAGAGTGGGCATTTTTATCTAAAATTTCACCGGGTTCATAACAATTTAATCTGGGTTAAAAAAATAAAATAAAAAAGCCTTTTATTTGAAATAACATTGAATTAAACGTTTGAAATGTATTCATTGAGTTAAAAATTTGTAACTATCGCATGATTTCAGCTACGGAATTCACACTTATTTAAGTTTCCAAATTATTTTCTAACCATGTATTACAAAATATGTTGAAATGCGACAACACGATTCCTATTATATCGTTTAAGTTGTATTAACTTGGCCTTCATTCTATTAGAACTTTGTCAAACTGTGTTTAAAATGTGCAACTTTGGTTACCCGTTTGAATATTTATAATACGGGAATCTATTTAATTGGTCGTTAAACTTCTTATCGGCTGTAATGTCGATGACACTAAGGTCTCGACCTCTCGTGCAATGTATTAGGTCCACAGCTTAAACATAATGAGTTTGAATTCTTAATAGTTTCTTTTTCACTTCGAATTTTTTTTTAGCCTGTAGCGTGACTCAAATACCGAAAATACAGTGTCCATATGGCTAGTTATATTAGTTAGACTTCGTTCTGCTTGCGATGGGGATCACTGAGCCCTTATTATGAAGCAGCGATATGTTCGGAAGGGTCGTCAACGTCGCGCCTGAGCCCGACAATTTCACTCGAATCTAACGGCAAATACGGTTCTTTTTTGAATAGTTTCATATTTAATACACTCACGTGCGACCATCTCGCTACTTCTGATAATGTCGGTTTTTCATAATAAGGGCCCTGGGGCTCGGTTGCATAGGCCAAGATCTTTGTTAAAAAACTTGGGCACCGATCGAGGGGCTGTGGGCATGAGTCGGAATCCGCGCCATGCAACTTCAAAACGCGACTCGTATAGTGTTACTCACCATTGTATGCGAAAAGCTAAATCAAATGAACAAAAACTTAATTTTTTCACTCTTTTAACTTGTTTTAACACATTTTCAACTTTGTATTATTTAATTCGACGTTCAAGTTGAAGTGGCAGATTCAAGTTGAAGTGGCAGTGGGCGGGGCACATAGTACGCAGAACTGCCCCTATATTACGCGTACAAAATCCTGAGCGATTCCAATCGTCTAACTGTCAAATTAGTATGGAATTTAACAGTTAAGCGATTGGAACCGCTCAGGATTTGGTGCGCGTGGGCCACTGATGGCCGATCGGGCCGAAAAGTTCTCGAATAGAGACCACATATCGGCAAGCGCAGCGTAGGACGACGAGCTACAAGATGGACCGATGACCTCATCCATGTGGCAGGAAGGCGCTGGACGGAGGCCGCTTCCAACCGGTTTTTTTTTTTAAATCCATGGAGGAGGCTTAACCTCCTCAGTCCTGTCCTTGAAAATAACAATTGAAAACCATTTTTATTTTCAAGGTCAGGACTGAGGAGGCTTTGTCTAGCAGTGGACTTCTTGTGGCTGAATGATGATGAAGATGATTATTATTTAATTTAATAATTGCTTTAAGCAATAAGGCCGCCAACAGTACTGTATTTTTGTAAATATATCATGTTTGTGTTTTTCCAGGTACAATAAAGAATATTCTTATCTTATCTTAAGATGGAAATATGTACAGCAATCCCGTAAAAAACAATGAGCAAATTATTTACTTTAATAACTATTTATTTTAGTATAAAGTAAGCTCTTAATTGGCTTATGATCAATTTATTTTTTAATATGTTTGTATGTAATTAACTTGTGCTGTGGGTTTTGTCAACAAACAAAATAAAATATTTTTTACCAAATTCTAGAGCGAAATTTTACGCTGAAAATATATCTTTTTGTGCAGGCAATACATTGGCAGAAATCTTTTCACGTGGATGTAGTAGTCTTAATATCTAGTATTTTACAGAAATCATATAAATAACAAGTTTGAGAACTTCATTCCTGAAAAATCAAAAGCTATTTACTTAAAACCAAGCAGAGACTCCATTTCAAAGATCGAACTAACTTCCGAACTCCCTTACATCCAGTGGCCAGGTGGATTCAAAATCGCTCACACCTATTATTATTATGCAGGATACCCTCTATAACTCATTCTGGTGGCATCTCGTTTCCTACTGCATGTTTGACGCTGAATCGGACCAGAAAGTTAAGTTCCAAGTAATACGGGTCTTCTGTTGTCGAATGGTGCGAAGGTGCAAATTGACAGTTCGCTGAATTGACACAAAACAAAAAAGCGACAAAAGTCGCTAGTCTCATCGAGCTATGACATTAAATTCTATTATAACCATATACTTTTCATATCCCACAAGCTTGTTGCTATTATTATTATTTTTGAAACTTTCACGTAGTTATTCACTATTTTATTTATTTCTTTATTTACAGACAACATGATCCAATATTTGGTTAGTAGCAATAAATATAGAAGTGTGTATTTTAAGATTATCTCATAAAAACTCAATTTTTTTCATAAACCCTTAAATAAATCGGGCTTTTCGGGGTCTCAAAAAATGAGAAAAATCAAGTTACCCTAATAATAAAAAAACATGTTAGATTTAGTTTTTTCTTTGAATTCTAACCGTTTTCTAAAACTGGTGTAGATGCATAAAAATATTATTTTATGAAATAACTGGAATATTGATGAACGCTCCATTATTTATTGGCGATACGTTCAAGATATGACGTCATCGTTTGAATCCGATTTGTATGACACGTTTTAGTATGACTTTTCAACATTCACATTATGAAAAGTATTAGTCATAGAGAAAAAAATTAACCACGTTTATTTATCTTTTAACATTGCCTCTTTGATTATATTAAAATACATTTTAGTAAGTTCTCCATTGTCCTACATAGGAGAATAACCGTCCTATTTAACATTTAATATAGTTTTAAGCATTCTCTAATAAAACCGCCCCTCCAAATCAGAATAATAAGATTTTATGTAATAAGATTTTAGATTGTATCTGCTCTCTCTCTGAGAAAAGGCCTGTGCCCTACAGTGGGACGTATAAAGGCTGCGTATGAAGATTTTAATAGAAATTTGAACAAAAAATTTAAATGCCGTTGAACAAAAGTTGTTACAAACGACAAACTCTAACCGACATGTTTCAGGAATTGTGCATTATTGAAATAACTCTGTAAAAAAGGTAAGATGTACTAAAAGTGGGCCTTTTATTCTGTTCTATTTTATGGTTCCAGCGACCGTGTCGACAGGTTTCACGGGCTATTATTGCATTTCAATTCCAATACTCGAGTGAATTTAACTGGCCTTGTCAAGATTCATGTGATTTCCTGGAAACTCTCTTATTGATATTGGTATATTCGAGATGGTACAAGTGTTATTACGAGCGAGTTCTTGGCAAGAAGGCAGGCAGCCCTCAAATGGCGTGAAACAAAATTTCTAAATGAAATGATGATGATGATCGTATGGAACTTAAACTTTCGTATTTCAGAGTCAAGTTGGGCTTCTTAGCCTTTTTCAATTTCGCATCGTAAGTTTCGTTTCTAACTCAATATTTTACAATGGATACAACTCAGGCATCGCACATATACAGCATTTACATACTTAGTTACTAACGACAACAACGTATTTATAAAAAATAACACGTTCTCAAAGTTTCTTCTATATATATTTTTTTTTTATATTTTTACATCCGCGGAGAATACGCGTAAACAGCCGCGAAAACAGCAAAAACACAAAAAACATACGGATTGAATTCAAAACGTCTCCCTCTAGTCTTTTTTTAAGTAACTCAAAAAGATTGATAACTTTAAAAAGTATTATTTTAAGTATGTCCAACACACTACAGCATCTAACCGTCCATTATATCAACAGGATCAAATAAATTAAAACATCGCAAAATAGACGTGAGCAAATTGTGACTTTGATAAAATCGGATCAGTCATCCATTTTTTCGTTTTGCGATATTATGTACCTATCCTGTCTTTGTATAATTTAAATCACTCAGACAGAATATTTTTTTTATATAGACTGTAAATTTTAATTATCTCCTTCTTGTCTATATTTATATCTACAGTTCCAGACTTACTTTTGATAAATAAATATAGATGCATCTACAAAGTATCCTTTCGACCTGTTTCGGGTTAAAAAAAATTGTTATGAATATTTTATATTTGGTTTTTATGCAGATTTCTTAAAAAAAGACGTTTTCTAAACTGCAATTACATAATTTAAAAAAGCACATTAAGTGTGCAACCGTTATTATGTTTTTTGTTTTGTAAATTTGCATAATATCTAAACCATAACGTAAATTAAAAGGTTACCCAATAAAAGTGCATGATTCAAATTTGACGTCATTTTTTTCTTTGCACTTTACAGCTCTGAAATTTGCCAGCTGGCGTAAACGATTGTTCCGATTATTAAATATACAGCGCAACATAATTAAACAACACGTTATCAGTGTAAAAATGACGCTAAAAAGCAGTGACTGTGAATGGAATTAGTTACAGGAACATGATAACAGAGTTCTTGTGGCCTCAACTGCATCCAGTATGTATCATCATATAAATCAATCGATTTATTAGACCAACGATTTCCATAACGTATCATCTCGCGAGATTCCAGCCACCAAGATCGTGCGACTTAACGCTGTACGATTTCTTTCTGTGGGGTTTTAGGAAACCGCAGCTCTACGTGAATACAGCACAAACAATTCCTGACCCCAAGGCCAAGATCCAACGCGTCATCGGTGAGATAGAGATAAGATAAGAATATTCTTTATTATATACCGGAAAAAATGTTACAGAAACCGCAATGACAAAAGAAATGATACAATTGGCGGCCTTATTGTTAATAGAGCCACATCTTTGTCAAAATGTCATCGAAAATTTCATGATAAGAGCAAAAGCCTTCATCAGAGCCGCGGAGGCAATAATAATATGCCGGATATTTTATTCTTACATAATCGGAACAAGTCTGGTTTACAATGCAATAAAAATAACATCAGTCGCTCTATAAAAAAAAAGTTTTGTTTTTAAATAAAATCATGCACTCTTATTGGGTTACCTTTTATAACAATTATCATAAGCAGCCTATATACGTCCTATAGGGCACAGGCCTTCTCTCAGATAGAGAGTATGGGCTTAATCACCACGCGTGCCCACCGTGGATTGGCGATTTCAAGCGCTGAGGTATGTGAATAGCTCAGACACCCTGATTTCCTCACGATGTTTTCCTTCACCGTTAGCGAGTGGTATTTCTACTATAACTTTACAAATGTACATAACTTAGAAAACAAAGTCATAGGTACATGCCCGCACTGAGATCGAACCTGGTTCTCCCGTTTCCGAGTCCAATGTTCTACCCACTAGGCTACCACCGCTTCAATTAACAATTTACCTAAGTTTAAATAACAATTAACCTAAGTTTAAATAGATAACACAAACCAATTATTCAGGCTTGCTAGCAGGCAATGAACTTAAAATGGCACTGAAAACGGTTCACATGGGACCTAAAATAAATTTATTTGGTTCATTCACACCAAATTGTAATTTTGTGCCTAGCACGTGAATACAATAGAATAATCGGGGTAATTATACAATTTAACAGCGTCCACTACAACGTCCTCTGTAAGGCCGAAAGTGCATAAAAAATGTTGCCAAGTGTGAGGCAGTGTCAAGCGGAAGTAGTTCATTTTAATTTTGTTTTTATTTTCACGATTCATTTTCTCAACAAACAATGAGATGGTTTCAATCTGACTGTTGTAAAATATTTCTGCAATTTCGAGTATAGGGTTTAGAAATTACTGTAGTCGATAGAGGATTTGGATAAAGAATCGTACGTTCAATAGGTAATTTAACCTTCAATGGCAACATTTGCCACTGTAGAAATCAATATTTTGTTACGAAATTCTTTTATTATTAATATTTCTTTTTTTATTGTGGTACTTAAATTCCAAGTTTTATTTACTATACTTTGATTATTTAACATTGCGTAAATATTTATTGAATCGGATATTACCAAATAAAGTTTAATTCTTTCTGTGCCTTTTTCAATTATATGACAAAAGGCCATTATCGTAAATTTAACGTGTTTTTTAAAATAAAAAGTAACGAGTTAGAATATTTCTTTTACTAAAAAGAAATGTATATCACCATATCAGAACATTCACACAAAGCTTGTACAACATGTTTTATTGAAAAAGATCGCAATCTTATGTAGTTACCTAAAGGTATAGTTACCAAGGAACCTAAAGAAGTAAATCTTGCCAGTTTCACCCACAAAGGACACTCACAGATGTTGATGTCTAGCTGTGTCTATAGGTAAGAAATAGGTCAATGTGCCACAGTCGTAAAGTCTGTGTCAGCCCATAAAAGGCACTGGCCTATTCACAGTTTGGATTTAAAAGGACCCGGCCCGTACAATACACCTTTGTGAGCATAAGTTGTATTATAAACAATGAGTTACGAATATAAATTACGTTACATAAACTTACGCCTATATTCCCGAGTGGTCGGCAGACGTTTCCCACTTGCCACGAATGTATTTTAAATTTAAACGAATGGTCATGTGCATGTTGGAGCCGTAACTATTAGGATAAAACGAAATTGATTTAACCAGGTTGAATTAGTTTTGAAAAGTTGACCACTGAATGGATATCTACTACCCTAGAGACCAAGGAAATGTTATGGGCTATTTTAGATTTTTACAAAAAAATAAAAAAACATTAAAAGATCTCGTCATCTCGTAACATCTCAGGACTCGTCTTAGCCTCAGGGCTGCGTTTCATCATCATCATCATCATCGTTCAGCCACAAAAAGTCCACTGCTGGACATAGGTCTCCTCCATGGATTTCCAAAAAGACCGGTTGGAAGCGGCATGCATCCAGCGTCTTCCTGCCACTTGGATGAGGTCATCTGTCCATCTCGTTGCTGGTCGTCCTACGCTACGCTTGCCGATATGTGGTCTCCATGGGATACCGCCGTTTAGCCAAAGTATTTTTCGCCAAATTTTACTTCCCAATAAACTTATGGCATCAGTTTCACTTCCCAAATGAAACTTTAGCAAGTTTTCATTTCGCATTTTATTCATTTGGTCAAATTATCATTTCGCATAATTTTACTGCGTCAAGTTTTATTAAGACAAACGTTTATTATGCTAAAAATATAGGTGCGACGAAGCGCGTAGCGTAGCGGAGCGCGTAGGAGCGTGTTAGGTTGAACATGTAAGACCGAAAACTAACCGAAATTATTAGTGTAGGTTAATTTCCAAGCCAAGCAAATATTGACCAAGTATTTATTTGGTAAACAATAACTTGCCATAATAACTTTTGCTAACTGTTTATTTGCTTTAAGTTGTTTTGAGAAATGTTTTTTTGCCAAGTGATAATTTGCGGAAAATAGTTTGGGAAGTAATACTTTGGGAAACTATTTTTGGCAATACATTAGTAAACCGGTCTCCATTCGAGAACTTTTCGGCCCCATCGGCCATCAGTTCTGCGTGCTGCGCTTCATAAAACTAAAATTTATAGTTCTCTATGACAAGTTGATGTAAATTTCGTAGCAGAGTCTTCCTTGTTAGTACAAGTTCTTGCAAAGTTGATTAACCTACAGGAACTTGTACATCGAATTGTCAAAGTATACCGTAGTTCTATGACATAGGACCGCCGAACATAGCCCAAGTGTGAGCCTATAATACGCTAAAAAGTGCGTAATCTGTGTCGAAAAAAGTGGATGAGGTTTTGGCGGGTTACATAGCTTTTGGTTTAACGAGAAATGTCTGTAAGTAAGCGTTAATTTTTAGCTCAAAATGCGCAATGTGTTACGTGGCACTGGTGCCACCTAGCGGCACGAATCAAAAGGATGTCAGTAATGGCTGCTTTGCTCCACTTAATAATACATCAATGCGTTGCATACGACATACACATAGTTACAGAGTTAAACCAGAGTTACAGAGTTTTAGCAACCGACCCTTTACTACCATTGATTGAACTAACTGAAAGACGTTTCACGTCAAAAAAGTCTATACAATCACATTATTTACTCACCTAAAATTAGCAAATCCCGCAGCTTACTCCATATTATCATCGCGCATCAACGTTCGCGCACCTACTTTGCTTACGTGGACGCGAGCCTTACGCTCTTTATGAGCCACTGAATCTTGAATACTCCATCGATGTGTTCCACTGGTATAAGCCTGATTTACTGTGTTGTACACTGAGGCAAATGTGCTTGTGTTTATGACTTACAGTGTGTATGACGCGAGCGTAAAGATAAGCTCTATGTACCCCTTGCAGCGGAGGTAGCGCAACGCTCGATGCACATTCAAGAGGATGGGGAACTTGCGTCAAACTTAAATTAAAGTGGCACTGGTATTCAGGGTCCTGAAAAATGCGAAAAATCCAGCTACTCTTATAATAAAAAAAACATTGGATTTAATTTTTTCACTGGATTCTAAACCTTTTCTAAAAGTGGTGTAGGTGCATAAAAACATTACCTACTTTACGAGATAATTCGAATATTGATAATCGTTTCATAAACTATAAGGTGTTGGGTGCAAGTTTTAACATCATAGATTGAGGCCTTTGGATTGAGGATTTGTGTGGCGCGTTTTTGAAACACGTGACTAGAGTGACTTTTCGACAGGTCATTTATGAAAAGTCATGAAGAAAAAATTTACCACGGTTATTTATTTATCTTTTAACATCTCCGATTATATTAAAATATTTTTTGTGCAAGTTTTCCATTCAAAAGTTCAAAGTGCATAAAAGCAAAAATAAGTTCAAAACTGGCCAAGTACGTGTCGGGCATATGGGGAAGACGAGAAAAAAAACCCTAAGTCAGGCTTAGGGGAAGTAACCCAAAAAAATATTTTTTAATTTTCATAATAAATTTTTTTTCTACCGTTTTGTCAGCGTGAAAAAATGCATTTGCATATCCACGGCAAAATTCACTTTTATAGATTAACCAATCGTCTCTAATCTAAGCCGCGGACAGACAGACAGACAGACGGACGGACATCGCGAAACAATACCTGAGGATAGACTACGGAATCTTAAAAATTCACAGATCACACGACTATCGAGCACATTGGAAATGAATCGAGTCATAAATGTCATGTAAAAACTTTATGATCTTTTTAAAAAGGTTAGTCAGGGCAAAAGGGATCACACTTTTTCGTGAAATCGGAGCCTACACTAGAGCGAACGAAAAGAAATTTCCAATGTCTAATGTTTGCCTATTGGGATTGACATAAGCAATGTTCGCTAAGTTAAGCCACCAATGGGGAACTTGCGTCTAACTTAGATTGGAGTGCGTTGCTTTGTTTGCTTTTTACTATAGAAATCGCAAAAACACATTAGAAAAATTACAAAATGAAACAACAAAAATATTTTTTTCGGGGTTTTCGGGGCCACAAAATATGCGAAAAATAAAGTGACTCTAAGAACATAAAACTTCTTAGATTTCGTTTTGTCATTGAATTCGAAACGTTTTCTTATAAGGGTGCACACGTTATTTTACGAGATAACTCAAATATTCATAAACGCTTTATACATTATAGGTGTTACATTAGGGAGTGACTTCATAGTCTAAGGTCGATTTGTATGGCGCGTTTCAGTACCACGTGACTATAGACTATATTGACTTTTCGACTGGTTATATTATAAAAAGTATTAGTCGCATAGAAAAAAAATACCACGTTTATTTATCTTTTAACGTGTCCTCTCCTATTCTATAAAAAAAATTCTAGCGCAAGTTCCCCTTGTATTTTGATATCGATCATTGTTTGATTGATTATAATTATTGTTCATGTGAGTTCCTAGTGTACGAAATAGAATATTCTAACCAATTTGCTACTTCTTTGTTTTGGACGCGAAAGTGATCTGTCAGGATCGTGGCAAGTGGCAGTCCTTGGTCTCTGCCTACCCCTCTGGGATACAGGCGTGATTTTATGTATGTATGTTGTTTTGATACCTTAACCTCACGAAATCACTGACTAATCAAGTTAAGAGAACTCGGTACTATATTTAGCCACTAGGAAAGTCAACCGCGAGATCGTCAAGTTACATAGAAACAATAGTATGCTACGTTTGTTAATAAACTACGGGCAAGTTTCTAGCTCGAAGCAGTGGCGACCCTCAGCACGGATCTGTGCCCGCAAATCTATGCTCTAGTGAGCCTGTGCCGCTTTGGGCTTCGAGTTTGTGCCTCAATTTTGGAATGCCGGACCGGAAAACCGGACAAGTGCTAGTCGGACTCGCCCACCGAGGGTTCCATATTTGTAAGTCATCATCATCATCATCATTCAGCCACCAGAAGTCCACTGCTGGACATAGGCCTCCTCCATGGATTTCCAAAAAGACCGGTTGGAACCGGCCTGCATCCAGCGCCTTCCTTCCTTCTTGTAAGTACTGACATATTATTATAAATAGTTTATACATATTATAGATAGTTCAGGAAACGATTTTCGCAGTTTTTACCGAACTTTTCCCGAAGTGCAAAGACAATTTTGTTATGATTTAATTACAAATGTATTGTTTTCAAATATATATTATACATTACATCGAGGTATGGCACAGTACAGAAAATCCTGATGTATATGTGTATCATATGACGACTCTAACGATGAAAGTTTATCAAATCGGGTCATACTATTGTGTTTTTTAAGACACTGGCTTATTATTCTAACAGAATATAAAGCCTGTACTTTTGTTAATTTTAAATTTAAATGGGTTTACTACGGCCAACAAACTCATTTATTCGGTCCGTCAAATTGAATTACATTGTCGCATTGTTGTTTTAGTTTTGTATCGTAAGTACATTTTTTCTTCTGCTGTCAAGTGATCAATATCTTGATATTATCAAGATATCAAGTCATTGGTAAGCCATGATATGTTTGTACTAGTTGCTGTTTATCCGCTTGAACTGGTCTCTTCCATGTATACTTCCGTCTTTTTGAACCCTTTTCAGATTTCCAGCTAAGTAAATTCTTCATTATGTTAGCCTCCGTGTTTAGGGTTCCGTGCCCGAAGGGTGCCAAACAGGACCCTATTACTACAACTCCACTGTCCGTCTGTCTATCTGTCTGTCTGTCTGTCTGTTGGTCTGTCTGTCTGTCACTAGGCTATATCTCATGTAGCGTGTTAGCTGGACAGTTGAATTTTTCACAGATGATATATTTCTGTTGCCGCTATAACAAAAAATACTAAAAATAGAATAAAAAAAATATTTAACGGGGGCTCCCATACAACAAACGTATTTTTTTGCCGTTTTTTGCTCGATATTAATGACGGCAACCGGTAGACGCTTAAAATGTTCACAGAATATTATTTAGTTCTATATTCGTTTAAAAAATAAACTATAACATTAAAATAAAATAAATATTTAGCCGTCTATGCCTAACGCTAGTGGCATTTTTCCGAGCGGTTCCGTGCTTCGCAAGGCACGTTAAACTGTTGGTGCCGGCTGCCGTCGATAGATGGCAGTCGTTAAGCCAAGTCAGAGGCCTTAGGGCGGCTTGACAACTTCTGACAGTAGACGAGCCACTAGTCTACAAGCCTCCACCAATCCGGACTTGGCCCCCGTGGTGGAGTATGGCCTATACCTTCCTCAGGGAAGAGACCCGTGCCCCTCGGTGGGGACATAATGGGTCGATGATGATGAAATATTTAAGGGGTCTCCCATGTAACAAACGTAATTTTTTGCCGTTTTTTCCCGATCTTTGTGTCTAATGTTGTATAGATAATGCTACGGAACCCTTCCTGCGCGAGTCTGACTCGCATTTGGGCAGTTTTCTGTCTTCTGCACTACAATATTTATTGCTATTATTATTATACAGGGTGTATAAGAATCCCATAAAGTGTAGTACTACTCGTCAATACCAACCTCTTTTACTACGCGAGGAATGACGAAATCGCAAATACAAACTGAAATAAAAAATAACCCTTAACCCGACTCCTGAGCATTACCAACTAAATAGGTAGGACCAACGTAGATACTTCACAATGATTACATTGGTGATTTTAGGTTCCGCAAGCTCAGTAGTTATTTCTTATTTCAGTTTTTATTTTTGCCTTTTTACTGATTTTTTATTGTTTTGCTGGATTTAAGCTGATTTCATGTGGCCTATGACCCTCGCGCAAACACGAGGAATATAGATAGATAGATAGAATATTCTTTATTGTACACAAAGATTACATTAAATATATTGAGATTTTATTTATCAAAATCTGATAATTAGTTAAGTAGTTATGAGGGAACATAAAATCGGACATACTTAAACACATACATACGAGCCAAACACATTATCCTCCTTTTGGGCTCCGCCGCAGTCGGGTAAAATGTAAAGTTACCTGCGGCATTAAACTGGAAGAGCTGATTTTTTTTTCAGTATTTCGAAGTTTTCCCCGTAGTAAAATGTTCGTCGCGTCTTGTTTACTTTGTTTTGTTGAGCCTTTACTATATTTCATTCCAGCCCAATGGTTGATGCGCGTGACCTTCAAAAGTAAAGAAATCATTAAGTAAACCTATCCTATGAAGCGGACCGTCGTCGCTTATTGTTTCGCTCATCTCTAGCCGCGCGCATTGGACCAATGAGATGCTAGTATTTTGTTCCCTAGGAGTTCGACTCGTGGAACGGAGTATAGTGTTTAGTTTCCTAATATCTGAGTTTTTATACAATTTTGTGATGGTTAAACATTGATACGTAGATATTATTATTGCTGAGAGCGGTAATGGCTGACTCCTGCATTATATTCATGAAAAGGTGATGTTGTTCGTGTCTGGCCACAACATTCATGTTTTCTAACTTTTGTAAGAAAATAAACTAATGAATTGGTGTTTGGAACCGAAATAAGTTTTCTTTTTCTGGATTTTGATTAAATGTTGTTTTTTTTCCTATAACACTTTTTAGTAACACATTACCAAAATATAAATATGTGAAAACTGGCTAAATGCTCACGCAACGGAAATCCGAACTATATATTTTTTATTTGTCTAATTTAGGATAATTAGTTAAAAAACATCGTGAGGAAACCTGAGTGTCTGAGGTGTTTACACACCTCAGCGCTTGAAACTGCGCGGTAGGCACGCGTGGTGATTAAGCCCGTACTCTTTCTCTGAGAGAAGGCCTGTGCCCTGTAGTGGAAAGTACCTATATGGGCTACATAAAAAAAGGAAAATTGTTAATAAAATAACTCTGGTCTCAAAAAATACATCATATTTTATGTAGGAACTATGCTAAGTTTATTACCTTAAGACGGAAAAATATTGGACTTGGAGTTTTTAGAAGATATTGAATATTTAATTATTTGAAGTTGCCAAGTACAAACTGTAGATTATTTTCAAGTTAGATCGATTAATCGCATTTGGATCAATCTCATTCATTCGTAGAAAATCTTATCATTATAGAATGTTGAGTTGTTTCGCTTTAAAACTAAGAAAGAATTAAAGTGGAAGAACGCTAAATTCGGGTTATCTGAGATTATGTAATAACGCATCCTTAAGTAATTTTGCGTTAAGAATGCGTTAGTCACCAAAATTCTCAAAAATATTTTGTGACTCAGTTGACAAGTAAGTCTGCGCAAATATATTAAAAGAGACCACAGAAGAAGGAAAGCGACAATGGTGCAATTAAATTTATGTGCGGCAAAGAATTCGAACAAAAAGGTGGGACCTTTTGTCGCCCGTAACAAGAGAGTGTCCACCGAACGGTGCCAAATTGAATTGTGTCTTCGTTTACAGTATACGCCCCGTTTCTTGTCGGACACTTGTTGATTGAGATTCATAAACAGTGTTAATGGCAAAACCAGTCCTAAATGCTTTCATTCATTTTGCAATTTCAATGACAACACCATTCGTAAATACTTTCATGAGTTTTTGTTACTGTTTCCATTGCTCTGTTATTGATTCACTTTTTGGCACTCTGAGAGAGTATGGGCTTAATAACCACGCGTACCCACTGTGGACTGGAAATTTCGATCACTAAAATATGTGAACACCTCAGACAATCAGGTATCCTCACGATGTTTTCCTTCACCGTCTGCAGTCAGCGTATTAAACCAGTTTTTTTCCAGTTTTAGTGAAAATTATTATAGGTATCCACCGATTCTTGGATTTCCCGCAAGGATTGAACAAAATCTTGTCGAAGGTGACTCATCTTTGACTTACCTCGTCATCAAACACTGTTCGCACTGCACCAACAAGACTCTCCTGCTGCTGGCTGGTGGAACGCTACTGCGAGATCAAGAACCAGCACATAAGATTTTTTTTATGTAGCCATTTCAGTGTCCCACTGCTGAGCAAAGGCCTCCCCTTGGATTCACCCTTTGGTAATCTGGTAGGAAAGCTGTGAGGTCGTCTCTCCATCTTCGCCTTGGTCTGCCACGTTTGGGATGTCCGTCGCGTGGAACCCAGTCTGTGGCAATTTTTACCCATCTGTCTGGGCCCATACGGCTAACATGCCCAATTCCACTTGAGCTTTGTGGTCGCAGCTCCAACATGAGCGATTTTTGTTTTGGAATGCAGCATTGTGTTCGGGATACTATCAATCCTATTCACACCCAGTATGCTGCGCTCCACGGCCCTTTAGTAGGCCTTGAGTCTGGACTTCTTATGTTCGGTCAAAGACCAAGTCGAAGAGCTTTCGCTTCAGGGTAAGAGGTAACTTACCCTTCATTAGCTCTTTCATGAACCAGTAGCTTTTCCAGGCGTACATAAGATAAGATATGAGTGTTCTTTATTGTACACACCAGGAAATAATAACAAATACAACAGTAACTTATAGAAGAAGATCAATGGGCGGTCTTTTTGCTGATAGCAATTTCTGTGAAGTTATGGTAGCAATACTACTCGCTAACTGTGAAGGAAAACATCGTGAGGAAACCTGAGTGTCTGAGCTATTCACATACCTCAGCGCTTGAAATCGCCAATTCGCGGTGGGCACGCGTGGTGATTAAGCCCATACTCTTTCTTTCTTTCTGAGAGAAGGCCAGTGCCCTACAGTGGGACGAATATAGGCTGCTTATGTATGTTATTTAACTTTATATTGGAACGATTTCCGATGAGGTCAGCCTGGACGTATTTCTATATAAAAGGTTTAGCGCAAGGAAGACAATCTTAAGCAGTGAGGATGTAGCAGGCCAGTGATGAATTTTTGCTAAAAGTAACATATTTCATGGTCACCAATCTACACAATAATAGGATTGTGATGTTGAAAGATGTCATAATATTGTTATTATTATTATTGTTACAAGGTAGGTACTCAATTTAATTACTCAATTGTGGTGTGCTTATCTGCACAAGTAGTACGATGACACGAATCACGCGTCTTGTGGCGCTAAAATGTCAGAATTTGACAATTGATGTGCTGCAAAGTCACGACTTTTGACTTTTACAAACGCGCGAATAGCGTCGCCGTCCTACCCATGCTGGTCATCATATCTCAGGGTTCCCTAATTTGGAAACAACAACTAATTGTGTTTCACAAAAAACAATGTCAGGTTTCGACCCCACGACCTCACACGGAGAGATCGTGGGGTCAAAACCGGAATTTGTTTTATAAGTTACGTACATTTTGTGAATTTGTACTAGTAAAACAACTCGCTAACTGGGAAGGAAACCAGAATGTCTGAGGCAAAATCTCCAACATTTGGGTGCGATTTGTGATTAAGCCCGCATTAATAAATCAAATCAAAACACTTTTATTCAAAACAGTACGTCATGAACGTCACAATGAAAACTAGAAGTCCATTTTAAAAAATAAATCATTTTGGAGAAATAATGAACAAAAAAATACATTATCGCAAAAAATACAAAATTATTATTACACCTGCCATGCTGTCTCGCTCGCACATTCTAGCATTTTTAATACATACATACATAAATTCACGCCTGTATCCCAGAGGAGTAGGCAGAGACCAGGGACCACCACTTGCCACGATCCTGACAGATCACTTTCGCTTGGATTGGAATTGCTTAGGATTTGGTGCGCATAAAGATAAACATAAACATTTACATACAGGCACATACATTGCTTCTGGCCCCACACTAGGATACCCTGTGTCGTGGGAACCAGAAACATCAACATCACAAACATGTAAACATCCAAGACCTGGGTTTTTTCTTTCGTCCCCAGCCGGGATTCGATCCCAGGACCTCTCGCATGGTAGGCAGATGCGCTACCGCTGCGCCACACACGTCGTGGCAAAAGTAGGCCACAAAGGGTTTGATAGATAATCAAATTACGGACACTCAAGACATACTTTTTCTTATCCCGTTCCTAGTTTTTTTTATTGAGAAAATTTGAATCTAAAATTAATAATGTTGGTTACAACTTTTCTTTACCAAAAAGTAATGTGTAAGAGAACAAAAACATATTTAAAATGTCTGTTATTATATTATGTACCAAACCTTTAGATCACCTTTATCAAAAGAAACAAATTTTATCAAAATCACTAAAAATGTTAGATTGTGCGAGCAAGACAGCACGTCAGACGTTACACCAAACATATCACTAATACGAGATTAAGGCCGATTTCTTAAACGTCACTTAAGTCGCCATTTAAATCGACTTTTGTATGAAGACTTCTACTTAAATGCTGTTTAAGCCACATTTAAGAAAGTGGTGTAAGCAGGCATAAGAAACCCAGCTTGTTTTTTAATGTCCCACTATAACGACCGCAGTATAGTTTACCAAGATCATTAAATCGTATTTGATCTTAAATATAAAACTTCCTTGATTTTATTTATTATTTTTTATCACACCTGCTCTGAAAATACATACTAATTATACCAATTAGAGGGAAGAAACGCCTTTATCCCGCCCTTCAAATCCTTTCATCCCAAGGTATGGAAGTTTGTATGAAAATCCTTCCGACCCAAGGGTGGGAAGTATGTATGAAATTCCATTACATACCCGGGTTTTTTTTTAATTTGTCAGCAGTCATACTGCAAAGAGACTTTAACTGTCTACTAATTAAATTTCAAGTAAATTGTTACTGGCCACATACAGTTTTTTTTTACCAGTTACCAACCTCCTTGGTGCATACAGAAAATTAAAAACGAAATTATTTTTCTATGCATTTATGTCTATAATTTTCCTCGTAGTTGTAATAAAAAGCACTATACATACCTCAGGATAAAGTACAGTTCCATACCTCAAATGGTTTGCGCCCCTCGCAAGCTCGTGGCGCAAATGCCATAATCTCGGTATGGAATTGTCACTTTCTTCCCTCTGAAGTAATGTACTATTACGATTATTAAAAATGTAACTGTTTGTGTTATAACCGACGTGAGAGTTAGCATTCGAGGGAAAATTCCTGTACCCGGAGGTAGGCAGCGTTAGGCAAGACGTTGATGATAAAAAAAAAATAAGAAGAAAATTGTTTATTACGAAATTTCACAAATTATAAAAGGGCCAGGAGCACCATGAGGGAGGCCTATGTCCTGCAGTGGGCATCAAATGGCTAATGATAATGATGATGACAAAAGGGCAAAGACTCCGTTTTAGGTAAAAGCCTGTATTACGGAAAGTCCTGCTCTTCCGATTACAGTGGTTATAAAAACATTTTCTTAAAATAGTAAGATACAGTTCGATATAACTTTTCAACAAAACTCTTACACGTTTGCGGATGCCGATAATCGCACAATGTGGCTGCAAATACGTTTGTCACACGGTGTCACAAAATATGTGTGCCAGGCAAACGGAAGCGGCGCTGAGGACCTTATTGTGGGCTTGTTCGCGGTGAAAAGTGTGTGTTTAGTGATGGGTTCAGTGTGAAAAAGTATCAAGATGTTGGATGGTACTGCCGTCGAGCATGTAATAAAATTATTTATTTATTTCAAGTGGACCGGACAACGCAGCCAGGGCAGGCCCCGCACCAGATGGTCTGACGACCTGGTCACGGTGGCGGGGAGACCGAGAAGCTTGGAAAACCATGAGGGAGGCCTACGTCCTGTTGTGGGCGTCAAATGGCTAATAATGATGAGGATGATCATGATTTCAAAGGAAAGCAGTGATAATTTGAGGGCTTCAAAGAATTGGAGTATAAAATTTTAGAACATTTTGTCGAGTATCTACAATTTTGACAGCACACATTTCAGGCAACTAGATATTATTAACACGCTAATAATAAATAAAGTTAAAATATATTTAGAGAATGAAGAAAGAAAATGTGACGTAAGAAGTACATCGAACCGATCTGAGTGGAAAGGTCGGCAAGGGAAGTCATGCGAATATGTGTTGACCAAACAATACCAAAAAGTCGTGCAGGCAGTAACTTTGATGAAGCGGAAGAGGTTTCTCAGAATCGTGACAAGTGGAAACTAAATAAATCTCTGGTCTCTACCTACCTCTCCGGAATTAAATTGTGAGTATAAGTATGTTTGTTATAACCAAGGGTTAAAGTTAATGTGGAAGTATAAATGTTTCAATATTAGTCAGCGGTGGTAGCGAAGCGGTAGAATGCCGGCTTCTCATTCGGGAGGTCATGGGTTCGAATCCTGGCATGTACTAATGACTTTGTTTTCTAAGTTACGTACATTTATGAAGTTACAGCAGCAATACCACTCGCTAACCGTGAAGGAAAACATCGTGAGGAAAGCTGGGTATTGGTCACGGTGGGTACGCGTGTGGATTAAGCAAATACTCTCTCTCTGAGAGAAGGCCTGTGCCCTGCAGTGGGACGTATAGAAGCTAAATAAAAAAAAAAAACGCTCCTAACTTAACGCTCGCGTGACCATTTATGTCCAAATCTATTGCGTAACATTTTTTTTTGGTAGATTGAACAGATAAACGAAATTCGATAAAATTTTACTCGCAGATGAAATAGGTATCGCACAAATCATTATGTTTTATATCAGTCCTAATTTAAGTCGTTAGCATTATTATAGTAGGATGGAATGTGACAAAATCAGCGAGATAAATCGTTAAACTTAAATGAATTTCCAACTTAAAAAAATCTCAAAACTAAAAATATGTCTTCTCTACCTCACTTGTCTAACTACTTTTTTATTTTTTTACCAAAAAGAAGCCACCGTCACCATTTCAGGATTGGAATATCTTCCGCTAGAGCGTATCTAAGCTGCAGAGTACACATGAACGCACTGAAATGTTCACTCATGTTAAGTGACTGAATGTCGATAAATCGACAATTGTATGCTTGCAACCCTAATCAATCCGCTCACAATCCACCGAACATAAATACCAACTTAAAGCTTTCGACCGCTAATGATCGTGTTGCCTTCAGCATAGAGTTCAATTTTCGATGATTTTAGCCATATAAAGATGGTGAAGTAGTAAAATCACGGGAGTATGAAAGCGATACAGTGAATGTAGATTTAGGTCGAGGGGTGTTGCGATTGAGGCACCCACGGTTAGTGGTAATGACTCAGTCGGTCTACTGAAAACTGTTGTATAGTTTGATAGCGGGTCTCTTATTATCTTTGGAGGAGTAGAATTATTCTAGTAGGATTATTCGTAAATACTCATGTAATATATCCATTACGTAGGTATATTCGTAAACACAATCTTGATTTCTATAGAAAGGTCTTAACTTTGGTTCCCTTTCTTTTCGTGCTAAATGTCGACTGATCTTCAACAAGATAAATCCAAGTTAAACGTTGAAATCGTCTCTAATTCTTCGGTTTTATGGTTTTTTCTCGTGGAATAGAAATAGTTAATTTCACCTGAGATCAAAAACCTAGGACTAAGTTAGTGTTTCCGCTAAACATTTCTGTGGACCTAAATCTTACGTCATTGGTCCTGGGTTCAATGTCCTCAAAATCATTACATTACAATACTAAACGCAGGCCTGTATCACCTGCGGTAAAGACCTGGATTTGCAATTTGCCACGATCCCGGTAAACTTTTTTTTCAAAGTTACAATTATTTTAATTATGTAAAAGTGTCTTATAAAAATACAATTTATTAATTAAGTCTCTTATTTTATGTTTGAAATAATTAAAAGAATTTAAGATAGAATCAATAAAGGATGGTTTAATAACAAAAAAAATAAAAAAAAAATTATTCAATAAAATAAGGTTTTATGTGTCTGTTCCATTATTAGAAAATGTTTATAATTCAAAAGAAAAAAAGTAAATCTGAGGAAGTTTTATATTATTACATTGGTTCTGGTAGAATTCCGCAGTTTTCAACATCCTTTTTGGTATAAATACAATCTCACTCCAATGCAACGTTGAGGCAAGTTCCATGTACCTATAATTAAAAAAACCAGTCCATGTTAGCTTTACAAGGCGGAAAAAGGCAGCTAGCGCCATCTAGTCGTAACATCCGGAACTGTGTGTATCGAGCGTCAACGAAAAAGAAGTGAAAAAATGCTTGATGTAAAGTTTTCCTCCTAACGTTACCTACGTTAAGATGAAACTTAGGTACTAGGTAAACGGAAAAACTCACATTTAGAATTTATTTTTTTCAGTTATACCCGTAAACTTATTGTTACTTAAAGATAAGTGTGTAATAATTACCCGCTCGATGGTCGGACGGATAGTGGAGTCGGCGGAAGCTCCGTGGCTGTGGATGGCAAAGGTCCTTGTGAGTGTGACCTTGGCATTTGGGGAAATTTCACTTAATTACCTCATTTTCTAATTTTCTAATTTTACCCAGCAGTTAGCAACCGTGGGCTAATGATGATGATGGTGAAGTAACAATTAACAGTCTTATTTATAAAAGTCAATTGCATTTAAATATAGAGACGGAGTAAAGCCGGTTTATAAGAGTAACTCCTGTCATAAATAATAAATAAATAATCTGCACACAACACCAGTTGACCTGGTCCCAAACTAGGATACACTGTGCTGTCCTAGGTAAATTAACCAGGCTAGGATATCACAAACATGGAAATACACCCAGACTGAGGCCATTTGTACAAATGTACGACGGCCCCTGTGGGAATCGAACCCACGACCTCTATCTTGGTAGTAAGCGCCTTAACGGCTACTCCAACGAGGCAATCTAAACCGGCCTTAACTCTGTCTATAAGAGTGTTTTAGTGGAACCGACTTTTTATAAAAAACACTAAGTTTTTATAGTGCAATAATTGGTTTAAATCAGGCAACAATGAGATCACCTAACCAATGATAACAGAACGCTCCAAAATGACCTCCAACATTGTTTGTAAGGCTCGTAAACGGGTGCTGTTTGTGTGTCTGGCCACAGATATGTTTTCATACTTTTGTAAGAAAAGTAAGTAACTAATGTTTTGGGCAATCAAAATTATTGATGACATAAACTCACGCCTGTTTCCCAGAGGGGTAGGCAAAGACCAGGGACTGCCACTTGCCACGATCCTGACAGATCACTTTTGCTTCCTCAACACTCATTAGTCCTTGCATGCACGCACGCTGGTGTCGGGTACTTTTTATCTTGCCCTTTGCTAATACATCCCCTATTTGGTCGAAATATGTCCGCCTGGGACCTCCTGTACCCTTCCACCCACATTCGCTCGATATATTTGTTTCGTCAATCTTTCAATATTATTGATGGTACTCGTAAAATAATAATAATAACAATAAATAACTTCCACACAATACAATTACTTGACCTGGTCCCAAACTAGGATACCCTGTGCTATGGTAACCAGGCAAGGACATCACAAACATGAAAATACACCCAGCCTGAGGCCATTTGTGCGAATGTACGGCGGTCCCCGGTGGTAATTGAACCCACGACCTCTGTTTTAGTACCAGACGTGTTTTAGTGCTAGACCAACGAGGCAGTCGGAAAAAGTCGAGTTCCACGCGATACAATCACTTGAGCTGGTCCCAAACAGCTGACTTCGGCGCACTGGTGTTCTTTATTTGTTGTTTATTTAAATCATTAAATATACATACTATGTTTAAATTGTGGCCTTCATGAAGCCACAGATTGTGTAATAAACATATATATATTATGTAGCCTATATACGTCTCACTGCAGGGCACAATCCTTCTCTCAGAGAGAGAGAGAGCGTGCCCACAGCGTGCCCACCGCAGATTGGCAATTTTAAGCGCTGAGGTGTGTGAAAACCTACGTGGCCTGTGTCCTGTTGGCGTGAAATGGCTGATGATGATGATGAAGATGATACATACATACATATGTAAACTCATACCTGTATCCCGGAAGGGTAGGCGGAGACCAAGGTCTGCCACTTGCCACTATCCTGGCAGATATCTTTCGCTTCAGAAACGTTCATTGGTCGTTGCATGCCTATTTAGATTTTAATTGATTGCAATTCTACAAAGACAGTTTGGACGACTGTTGATAGTTTGTTTGAGGATTGTTGCGGACGACATTAATAAATTTTCGCTAGCCAGATCAACAGAGCATGCACAATAAAGTAGCCTAACTGAAAATGGACCAAAAACCGAACAACCCCCGGCAATTTCACAAACTGCCCTATCGACACTCAGCCCGTTTACCGGATAATGGTCTCAATTTGCACAAGCTAGCTTTGCGTTTCAGGGCATTTATTTTAATACTTCTGTTGACCTGAAAGCGTATTTGAAAATATCGCCGCGCTGGTCTCGTACATTGGGGTAAAGTTGGATAGTCCATTGGAAGTTTTACGGGTACGCCTTTTAGGCTTTTCGCACGGTGTTGGGGCCTTTTTATTTGTTCGGATTTTTAATGTGTCTACGAGGATTTTCTCCCGCGCGGTGATTAGGCCTAATCTTTCTCCTTAAAAGAGAAAACCCGTACTTGACAGTAAGCCGTGTGCTGTACAATAAGTTTATTATATTTAGTAGAAATAAAAGGATGACCTTATAGGTACTTTTCGTAAGAAATTAGATTAGATTAGAACACTTTATTGTACACGCCAGAAAACAAAATACATTAAAAGGCTAACATGTCTAAGTTTTGCCGTATACAATTGGCGGTCTTGTTGCTAAAAGCGATCTCTTCCAGACAACCTAAGAAGAGGAGCAGTTTCTAAGATTTTTTTTTTTATTGTAGAAACAAAACCGTTTGCAGTGTTGGAGTCAACGCGGACTTTTTAACAGGAAGTTAAATTATTAACTAAATTCCGGATTTACGTAGTAATTTTTGTGTTGGAAGAGTCCCACCAATATAATGTGTAGTGCTTACGAACCTTTTAGTTCGAGGACGTTAAATTCTTCGTAACAGTAAATTCGAAGTTGTTTGTCTTACTACGGTACTGTTGCATAAGGTTTGGTAAGTATACACAATCATATCGAAAAGCTGTTCCATATGGATTTTGCAATAATTTCATTTAAAAATAATTTGATTTGATTAATTCAATTCCGTGTGGCGCCGGATTAACCACTCGTCTGCCGCGACACAGATCTGTGTCCAACTTAGTATGGGCCACCTATACGTTCCATTCCGCGAGGGCCGTTCAGAGGTTAAGAATAGTGTCACTCCATCCGGGTAGGGCCGCTAAGTTAAATTACTTAAAATATTAAGAGCTGTAAAAGACTGATTGTAAACCATAAATTATAGGAGCGTAACGCCAATAAACTGCACTGCAGTTTGGCGAAACTTGTAAAAAAAATAAATGTAAAGGTCTTTATTAATTAAATAAAAAAAAATAAAACAAAAAACTATCGTAGAAGGCAACTAAGGAAATACATTACCAGGAGATGGGCAGCAGCGTTTTTCTGAGATTCCAACCGCGTACTGCGATCGCCAACCCGTCTGCCGAGCGTGGCGATTATGGCGAAACCCCTCATGGTTATCCTAACCATGAGGGAGGGAGATGATCAATTCAGTTTCTTAATTCTGCAATATAATTGAATTTGTTTATTTGTATGTTATTTAATATGACCGTGGCTGGAATATTATATTATATTGGAATATTACATATTTATATATTACTAGCTGTCTCGGCGAACTTCGTACCGCCACAGAATCCATTTATACGGCCTTTGTCTACCTGTACGCCAAGTTTCATGTAAATCCATTCAGCCGTTATTACTTTATTGAGTAACTAACAGCGAAACCTCCAAACATATTCTCAAACTTTCATTCGATGCGTGGGTGATAGGTAAATATGGGATAGCTGATATTCATTTCGTAATTTCTGTGAGGCGCCGGATTAAGAATAGCGTCACTCCATTTCATTCCGTAGATGTCGTAGAAAGCGACTAAGGAAATCAATTACCAGGAGACGGGCAGCAGCGTCTTCCTGAGATTCCAACCGTATACTGCGATCGCCAACCCGCCCGCCAAGCGTGGCGATTATGGCAAAACCCTTTATGGTTAGGTTAGGTGGGCGTAAAAATGGCTGATGATGATTTCGTAATTTCAAAGGTTTTCCCATAATGACAGTGGTTCTTTCTATCTGTTAATTAAACCCATTATTAGGGTTCCGTTGTTAACAAGGAACCCTTATAGTTTAACCATGTCCGTCCGTCTGTCTGTCTGTCTGTCCGTTTCCGGCTTCGCACAGAGACGAAATTTGGCATAGATATACATATTAACTACGCCGACAAAATGGAAGAACCAAATCTTTAAATTGTTCTAGGGTACCTCCTCTACATCTAAATTAGGGTTGCTAATTTTTATTCTCGCCGACAGCGTAGTGCGTGTATAGTTGGATTAGTCGTTAAAGAAAAAGAGGAATAGGGTGCAGGAAACCCATACTTCGATTTAGGGTTACGTTAGTCATTTAGCTTCATTAATTTTGATCCGTCAATGATTGTCTGTAAGAAATCACTCTTAATCAAAAAGGCTGCCAAATGTACACTACTTTATTATTGTTCAAGTGTCAAATGTTATATTCCTCGTGTACATACAATAAAGAATATTCTGTCCATCTATCTGTACCAGTACCCGAAACCGGCGTGCGTGCATGCAACGACTACATTGAATGTTCATGATGCAAAAGAGATATGTCAGGTACGTGGCAAGTGGCAGAACCTAGTCTCTGTCTACCCCTCCGGGATACAGGCGTGAGTTTATGTTGTATTTTTTTATCAAAAAAAGTTTCATACTTGACCAGTTACAAGCGAAAAGCTGTCGCGAGCATCTTTTGTCTCCGCTCCATTGACAAAATGACAATATCGGAGAGTGAACTTCGCCCGGCAGTTTTTATTGCAAATAAAATATTAAAGAGTAATATTTTAAGCATTTTATGTCGTTGCCGCCCTTTTTTCTGAGACGCTCTCTGCAATATTGTGTTCGGTTTTGGAGTAATATTGAGTTAGCGGGGATGTGAATATGGGTAGAAAAATAATCATAAAATGAAGTTATCCACTGTTATGACAGCTTGCGCAAATTGGAAAAAAACTAATTTGGCGGCACATTAAGTAGATCTACACGACCAAATCTTGCGCATGTTGATCAGTGACCAATGATCTGATTACCATCGATAACCGTTATCAGTGTAGCGTTTCATAAATATGCATACAATTTATGTCTTATTATGACAATCCGAGGAGTTATGTACATTTGTGTAGTTATAGTTGCAATGCCACCCGCTAACGGTGAAGGAAAACATCACGAGGAAACCTGAGTGTCTGAGCTATTCACGTAACTCAGCGCTTAAAATCATCAATCTGCGGTGGGCACGCGTGGTGATTGAGCCCATATTCTCTCCATGAGAGAAGGCCTATGCCCTACAGTGGGACGTATATAGGCTGCTTATAAATGAATGAAAAAATGACAATTCCATGGATATTGCAAAGTCGATTAGTACAATAAGTCTCCCTACTCGTTAATCGGCTAATCCACGTACCAGATTTTTTTTAGTCCTATGAATTTGGGTTCTGTTATTACTGTACAACTGTATGCTTTAGTTAAAGTTACCATTTTTCTGGCAAGGCAGTTTTTCAAGACGTCGGTTGTTTTTGCTTAAGGAGTAGGTGGCTATTTATATTCTATGCTTAGATTTTTACAAAGAAATTTTTCCGTTAAGATTATAAACCTCTTACGCTATGTTTTTCTAAAAACAATAAAGCATACGTATATAAACACATACGTATAACATACATTCTGAAATCCGGATGGTTTGAAAGCAGTGGTTATGTAATTGGTAATTAAAAATGGCTCTATTTAGACTATTATACTATTAAGAATAGACGTAACTTAAAAAATGAGTCAAGCAATCTTGTTTTAAAAATGCGCGAAAAATTTAGTTCTGCCTCTTCATCAGAACAATGACCCGCGGACCCGCAGTACGCACGAACCGCTCTGGCGGGCTACTCATGGTTCTAATAGATTCGAGTTTTAGTCGACATATTTTTGAAAACTGCCTTTTTTAAGAAAACGAACTAGCGTGTTCGACAGCTTTTGTTAAGGCACGTTCCTTTTGCTATGGCTTTCAAACCACCCAAAATTCATGGTGTATACCTATTTAAAATATCCGTAATTAGGTATTTGTTTCAAAGCGCCTCATTCTGGGCTTACAAACTTTATGCACCGCCGCGTTGATAAGCAACCAAATCAATTACTTAAATCTAGCACCCACCGTTCTGCACCTACCGTTCAATAGATTTCCCAAACTTTCCAGTGAAAATATTTGCGGCAAAATCTCGCATTGTTGAGCTACATCCAGCGAAGTTTAAGACAAATGCACATAGTTCAAGAGAGTTTGCCGCTTCTAAGACTGCAACTTTCCTATTTAACCTCCGGGAACACAATCCCGTGGTTTCCGCCGCAGTAATTATAACTGCCAATTGCAAACGGAATTCTGTTGAGGCTGCTTTTGCTTTTGGGAGCCTCTTTGCTCGCACAATGAGACTCGCAGGCAGGTTATGGCGGCCAATATCTCTAAATTGTTATTCGACATAGTGCAACTGTTGGGGCGGTTTTTTTCACAGGGTTTCCTTGCAGAAATTGCTTGTAGCAATAAGACCGCCAAAATTTTACTTTGTATTTCTCATAACATAACATAACATAACATAACATAAACTCACGCCTTTATCCCAGAGGGGTAGGCAGAGACCAGGGACTGCCACTTGTTACGATCCTGACAGATCACTTTCGCTTCCTCAACATTCATTAGTCGTTGCATGCACGCACGTATTTCATGTCATGTATGTCATGTGCTCTGGTGTACTATAAAGTATATTCTTATTTTATGAAGAGAACTTTTGGTGATTTGGCAGTGAAGTACACAGATTAATACATGACTTATGAACTGTAGAACTCTGTGCTATCAACTAAAAAGTAACTAGTATGTCAACTGAAACATGGAAAGATGGTTTTCCTAGACCCACAATATTATTAATCGACTAATGCAACAATACCCCACTATGGTGTAGGCGAGAAAAAAAATGCCTCCCTAATTTAGGTGAAGGGGAGGAACCCTAAAAATTGTTTTCAAAGATTTTATTGCACCGTTTTGTCGGCGTAAACAGCTCTCTAGTACTTATCGTCTCTGTGCTAAGCTGCGGACAGACAGACGGATGGTCTATAAGGACTCCTTGTTGACTGCGGAACCCTAGAAAAACGGACGCACGGAAGGTAATAAGTAGATTTGTTAGTAAGAAAGCTTATTTGACCTTACCCGACCAATAAAGTTTGTATACCTATTTTGTTACGTTATAGAGAGCTATTTTTAGAGTGAGCACAATTTCTGAAATTCGAATTTGGGATTTTTTATGGTTTGAAGTTCACTTCACGTATTTTGTTGGAGCCCTACGTCACTCAGCGGAGCCCCGCGCCCCGCAGGCCAAAACGGGCCGCACTACTCGCAAGCGGGTCGGCGGGCGCCGCGGCACTTCACTCTAGCTTACTGACGTGTATACAATTTTGTATATGACTGATGTACAAAATTTTGAATTCTTCTAATTTTCGATTATACTCCGCCTAGATTGTACATTCCACATGCTTTATGCAACGATCACGAAGGTTAAGCAACACAGGGCGCGTTCAGTGCATGGATGGGTCGCCGTCTATGCCTAACGCTAGTGGCATTTTTCCGAGCGGTTCCGTGCTTCGCAAGGCACGTTAAGCTGTTGGTGCCGGCTGCCGTCGATAGATGGCAGTCGTTAAGCCAAGTCAGAGGCCTTAGGGCGGCTTGACAACTTCTGACAGTAGACGAGCTACTAGTCTACAAGCCTCCACCAATCCGGACTTGGCCCCCGTGGTGGAGTATGGCCTATACGTTCCTCAGGGAAGAGACCCGTGCCCCTCGGTGGGGACATAATGGGTTGATGATGAATGCTTTATTTATACCCTGAGCCTACATATTTTTATCTAAATTTTACAAGTCAAGTCTACATATAATATAATTATTTCCATTATATTTAACACAACATTGTGTTACGCATTATCTATTAGACAGCACCACCGCAAAAGCGGAAAATTGTAAAACCACAGAGGACACAAATAAATATAAAAGTATTTCGGTAAAAGCGACCCTTTTAAATAAAGGGTAAAGAATAAAGGATCTCCTTATTTTGTTATCTTATCTTATCTTTTTTTACGCAAGGCAAGTTACCAAATACCATAGAGGAAAAAAGAAGTGTTACCATTACTAAGAAACACACACTTTTGTCACCAGATGGCGTTCATCAGCAAATCCATCACGTCATCATTGTAAATTTCAAACGACCCGTAACGTAATTATCACGTTCCAATTCTGCAAAATATTTTACGAGGAAAACAAAGCATTATTTCGGTTCACAACGAAAACTTTCTCAAGAAGGATTTCCCTCACAGTAAACTCACACGGAACAACCGAAAATCCTGAAAGATACTGGCGAAAGTAACTGTAACAAAATTCGCCAACCGCCTATCACCATTATTGAAGGCCCCGGATTATTTTGATCACGTAGATTCTGTTTGTGGATTAGAAAATAACGAGATAAGTTTCTTACGAGGCCCGGACATCTTGTGATCGCGCCTAATCTCTGAGACATGCGAGAGTAGATGTAGGAAAGCCGAAATGGATGATTGGAGAGGTATATTTTCGGAGGAAATGTAGAAGGAAAGAGAAATAGAGTATGAGAAGAAAGGGCCAAGGAACAGTTATTTTAAAAACCTATTTAGAGGCTAAAAACCACCCATGCCGGGACTTGAACCCGCGACCTCTGGCTAACCATGCCAGCGCTCTCCCAACTGAGCTAATGCCAAGTGCAGGCATCAGTGAAATTTCGAGCCTCTTTACAAACTTCTCTGTATTACGTCCTCAATATAATTATCCTCAGCACGGGTTAGTGCAACAAAAAGAATATAAAATTTATTTTGGCCAAGATAAGATAGAGTCACGACTTATCAGTTGGCCTAATTATTACGATCAAATCCTGAGCGATGCCAATCGTCTAATTGTCAAATTCTATAATAATTTGTCAGTTAGGGAATTGGAATCACTCAGGATTTGGTGCTCGTAATATAGGGACTGATCTGCTGCTAAGGCTGACATGCACTACTTTTTAAATGTCATTTATGTCGCCATTTCATTTCACTATGGGGAATTTTAGTTAAATGCTATTTAAGCCACATGTAAGAAAGTGGTGCAATTCAGCCGAAAACTGGCTGCTCTGATAATATTTTTAACTAGATATTAAAGGATTACAATTATTTATTGCACAAAAGAAGGGTGGACTTAATGCTATTGTTATTTTCTACCAGCCAACTCGCACAACACCGCATGCATAGAAAATAAACAAGTACTTATAGCTAGTATTACTTTACTTACTTTACGAATGTATACAGACTGGCTGATCATCCCTTGTCTTAATAATAATAATATAGAGTTACTGTAACGCAAATTACAGATTGTTTGACATAAGATGTGCAGTAATTTTTTTCCAGTAACAATGTCGAGAATCAGAGTGCACGTCTAAAGTGCTACTGAATTTATTGTAGAGGTTGCACAGACGTGGAATCGGTGAGTTTCGTCCCATCACAGTTCTTCGATACGGAGCTGATAGTGGATTAGGAATTACATTACGGGGGTATGTGCAAGGAACTTTGAGCATAAATTTGTTGAGAAGTTGTGGGCAGTCAAAATGATTTCTTAAAATATTGTACAAAAACATTAAATCTAGACTATCTCTGCGTTTTTCTAAACTTCTCATTTTAAACCTAGTGAGTCTGTCTTTGTAGCTTCGCAGTTTTTTAGCTTCACCTTTGGCAAACGCCATGTGCCACATGAATCGTTTTTGTATTCTTTCGATTCTCAGATTCAAATTCAAAAAAACACAAATACGGAATTTTGCAATTAAATGTAGTACCTATATTACAAATTTCGTTACGAAGACTGCACGTTTTTGTGATAGACAAATTCCAGTTTCAATATGATAAGGTTATGTAATCATTAGATGGCTAGTAATTGGCGCTATTTATTGTGCCTATCAAGAGCAAAAAGAAGAAATATTGGACCGCGTTATATAGTGGATACAATAAATAATGAATGACATGTCAGAGGTGAATGAATGAATGAATGAATGAATGAATGAATGAATGAATGAATGAATAACCATTTATTGCCAATAAGACAGATGAGTTACACCTAACTTACAACCTAATTAAAGAAGCGGATGTACTCGGTGCATACTTTCGCGCTAGTCGCAGTCTGCGGAGAGTAGTAGCGACTTGACATAGTAGCTACGTTAAACTACATGCAGTGATTTCAACAAACGCTGACTAAGCGTAAGAGGTGTGTCGGGATCGTGGCAAGTGGCAATGCTTGGTAGAAGTTTGGACTTGGAGGGGGTCTACTCCCCCGGCATACAAACGTGAGTTTATGTCTTTATACATACATAAACTCACAAATCCGAGATTCTTGGTTCTTTTGGCCAAGCGAGTAGATGCCACTCGCCCGATTGCCTAGTTTCTTTGAACCGGAGCGCATGCAAATTAAATTTTTCATGCTTTCAACTTTATTTGCAATTGCTTGCAAAACTTTAGCATTTTTTGGGCAGATCGTTTTGGAGTGACTAAAATGTTGATAATGTTTTTTGGTCGATATTATGTGTTGAAATTGGGTATGTCAATTATTTTTCTACCGTAAAATGCAATACTCGATTATAGGTACTGATTTGGTGTTTCTAAGCATTATCAAAGCGCATTTGTTCTTCATTCTGATAGCGACATAAATTAACAGAAAACAAACGAGTGAGATTTGTATTGAGAAATGGTAGAGATCGTACAGCATGTCTTGATAAGGAAAGCCGAGAGCGTCAAATCTAAAGGACACCTATAGCAAAAATTTGTTTAAAGAAACGATTACCGCATCCATTTAGAAACTTCAATTGTGCACACCCCGCTTCTGACATTCGCAAATAAACACCAAAGAGTTGTTGTAGGTCAGCAGATGTTACATTAAAACTTCTTTCGGCGAACTTTGATAACTGGCACCAAGTTTGGACAAATTTCGTTTATCGACCGTCCCGACAGCGAAACACAATCGTCACGTAATGACTGTTCAGGTCTCGTGACCTCGAGTCCACTAAATGTATCTATACATTTGGACGGTCAATAAACGAAATTTGTCCAAACTTGGTGCAAATTATCAAAGTTCGCCGAAAGAAGTTTTAACGTAACATCTGCTGACCTAGAACAACTCTATAGTTGAGAAGAATATTAACATACTATTGTTTCGTTCGATTGAGTATCAAGATGATAGTTGTTATTCGATTATTTCAATGAGACGCAATTTTTTTACATATACTTTTAGTTTAAACATATACTTACTTTAAACACATACTTTTTTAAATGTTCACTTTTTTATACAGACTTCTACCGCTACTACTGCCTTTTATAATCAAGTTAGAAATTCAGTTGTTTTTTTGCAATTATGAACGCCAATGCGAACCAGTTCGCAAGTCCTTGCGATGTTCGCGTGAGCTCGCAGATTTTTACGATGCCACGTTGCATCGCAGTTTTGTGAACGGGCCCATAGGATGACATAAGGGCCCTTATAATGAAAAGTGTGACATTATCGGAAGTAGCGAGACGGTCGCTTGTCAGTGTCAAAATCCGTATCTCAAGATATGACGTCATTGGGCTGACAAAAAGCCATGCATTTCCAGCGTTCATTTCTGAGTGCCAGGAAAATTCAAAACTTAAAAAAAAACCGTATTTGTCGCTACATTCAAGTCCATTGTCGGGCTCAAGCGTGACGTTGACGCCCTTCCGATCATATCGCTGCTTCATAATAAGGGCAAAGGATTCTAACAAAACCCCATGGTACGTTACTTAGAAGTTAATATGGAATAAAAAGGCGGACAAATGTTTTTTAACAGAATTCAATGTTTGCGATATCGTGCAAAAAACTTATAATAAAAAAATCTTCCACTGTAACTGGTTCTTAGAAACAATATAAAAGCCAAAGGATTTCCCTCGCTGTGCAACGCGGCAATGCGGCCAGTATCATGGGGATTTTTGGGCCGGATGTGGCTCGGGGTGATTTATTTGGTTAGATTATATTATTTACTATTATTTATTTTCAATTGTGCTTTGACATTGTATTATTTCCATATAAAAGTTGAGGTTCACAATTTCGTTTTCGTTTCTGTCGTGATGACTTAATAGCCAGTGACACTCGTTGTATTTTCAAGTCAAAAATAATATCTTTGCCATTTTGTCAAAATTGGTCCAGCCGTTTGGGCTCTGTGTGGTCAAGGTAGCAGATTTTTTAAACGTAAACCATTTATATTACACATATTTGTTGAGTATCAATGTGCAGTGTACGCCTTTGGGTCGACGTTGTAGTGGAGAAAAAGTGAAAAAAAAACATCAGGAAACATCATCATCAAACATATACACACGTGCGAAAAATATAAGCTTCTATTACTTTTGCAGTCGGGTGAAAAAATGTCATTGCTATGCTGTTATAACTTTGGAAATCTATGCATTTAGCAGATTTGAGCCCCAAGATACGTGAGTACTTCCCCTTTTGGCTGTAATTACTTTGCCGTTATTGGCTTAGGATATACTTTCGGGAAATGTTTATATTAAAGGCCCTATTCTTCAGGCTGTATCTAACTTTTGTGGATTTATTGGCTTTCGTGTCAATACGTCACGAGTTTGTATTTATAGATTTGATTGAGCAAAATAGGTGTTGGACCGACTTACTCTCTGCCCACGCACAGTTTGCTTACAAGTAACGCTTACAAGTTAGGCCCGACACGCACTTGGCCAGTTTTTTATATGCCCTCCCCCCTCTTTTATGAACATAGGTTAGTGTAGGTAATTTACATTTACTACATTTATGTCAAGACAAAGGTATCTAACAAATGTGTATTGCCAGTGATAACGAGTTGATTATGAGAAAGCTGGAGTTCTAACAGTAAGGAAGCTCTTTATTTACCAATCGGTTAGAAGGTACCATAAAACTGTTGTACCGTTCCTGACAAAAACAACCAAAAGAGTTGACCGTTGCCCAGTTCCCGCTACCAAAACCTCCTTTGCGCAACGGCAGTATAACTTCTTGGCCCCTCGTTTTTACAACAAACTCAATGCACTTTGTCAAATTAAGGATCACAATAACTTTAAAGTCAAGAAAATAATCAAGGACTGGCTTTTTCCTCTGACTTACGAGGATACTGAAGCTCTACTGCTCACCCTTAAATAATAAAATTAAATCATGATCTCCAACCGCAACTAGACATGATTACTACTTACTACTAACTATTCTTTTACACAAATAATACTCCATTATCTTTATAGAAGATTAAATAATAAAACATATATATAAATAAAGGGCTCACAAACACACACACACACACACACACACACACACACACACACACACACACACACACACACACACACTCTTCTCCAGCACTAAACTACATTAAGCATGCATACAAATTTAAGTTAGTTATTTATACCTTCAAAACTCAACCTTCGAAACTTAAAAATAACCTATGGTTACCTTATAATAGCCTACCAACCACTTGGTTTTGATTTTGTTGGTTCTTCTTGTATACCTAGTTTATCTTGATTTGTCTCTATTATTTTGCACTAATTTGCATTTGTACTGTACACATATTTAAGGGAAGTCACTTGCTCCTGACGCACAGGTAATCCCAGTTTGGGAGCAAGGGTTTCAAATTGCACAGTGGCAAATTGTATTTCTCAATAAAGATATTTGTATTTGTATTTGTATTTGATGGTGACGATCTTGACGATGATGGTTGCTGACTATGGGCCTCTCAAGAAGGCTCAGGGTTGCCCAACGAGCAATAGAGAGAGCTATGTTAGTAGTTTCACTGCGTGATCGAATCAGGAATCAAGAGATCCGCAGAAGAACCCGAGTTACTAGTATAGCTCAAAGAATTGCTTGGTTGAAGTGGCAGTGGGCGGGGCCCATAGCTCGGAGAACTGATGGCGGTTGTGGCGGAAAAGTTCTGACCTAGCGACTTCGAACCGGATGATCGCAGCCCCCCACCAGATGGTATGACGACCTGATTACAGTGGCAGGGAGTGGCTGGATGTGGGCGGGACAAGACCGAGAAGCTTGGAAAACTATGTTCTGCAGTGGGCGTCAAATAGCTAGTGATGATGGTGATGTAAATAACGCTCCTTGCATTAAGCATGCACTTCTAAATTTACATGGAACTTATTTGTGTTACTTTACCTATTAGGAACGACGACAGCGCAAACTGATTATAATTACTTATGAACTAATAACTAAAAATAAGGCCAATAACAGTTGTCCACAGCTTACCAATTAATTAATAAACGCATTTGTACGGAAAGCTCGCTGGAAAATGCTTTAAGAAACGGTTAATAGCCAAATATTGAATGCACGGCAGAATACATTAATGGTACCTAGGTAGTAAAGTACTTAATTTTCACATTTAAACATGAAATATGTTTTCCGTGTGGCGCCGAATTAAGAATTGCGTCACTCCATTTCCTTCCGTGGATGTCGTAGAAGGCGACTAAGGAAATACATTAACAGGAGACGGGCAGCAGCGTCTTCCTGAGATTTCAACAGCATACTGCGATCGCCAACCCGCCTGCCAAGCGTGGCGATAATGGCAAAACCCTTCATCGTTAGGAAAACCATGAAAGAGGCCTGTGTCCTGCAGTGGGCGTCGAGTGGCTGATGATGATGATGATGTTTTAAACATTTAAACAAAAAATAAACAGTAGAGTAGCAAAGTGTGCGTGAGTGTATGTTTCTGTGTGAGTGTGTATATGTATGTGTGATGGAGGTTATAGATACATTACGTTTAAAAGAATTCTTAGCCTGAGAAAAAGGTTCAGCATATCGTGTATGACACTTATTTGTATTTTTATGTGTCATCATCTTTATTCGAGCAACTTAAATTGCTTGCCAATAATATTTATGTGCCGTATATGTCGCGTATTTACAGCGCAGCCTAAACGGTGAGTAAATAGTAGCAATTCATAAAAACGCCAGTGAAAAATATTATATTTTGCGTTCAAAAAGTCGCCTGCGAGCAGCAAACTACACGGATCTTTTATAAAACCTAAGAGAGCGAGATTAAAAGCGTGCATATTGCAGTCGGGCTATGGAGAATGCCGGTAAAAACCTTAAGGATTTTGTAGGTGGTGCAAAATCCTTGCTACTTTTTAGAGTTCTGTAGTCAACAAGGAACCCTTACAGTTTTGTCATGTCCATCCGCCTATCTGTCCGTCTGTCCGTCTGTCTGTCCGCGGCCTAGCTCAGAGATAATTAATACGAGAAAGCTGAAATTTGGCATTAACATACATATTAATCACACCAACAAAACGGTAGAATCAAACCTTAAATTATTTTACATCTACATTAGGGATGCAATTTTTTTTTTCTCGCCTCAACCATAGGGAGTATCGTTGGATAGGTCGCTTAAAAATATTGTGGGTGTAGGAAGACTATTTTTTTATTTTGAGTTTCGTTTCCGAAATATTAAGCTTTAAAGCGCAAATGAGGGTGGGGAAACGCCCTACTCGGACGAGTAGGGCGTTTCCCCACCCTATCCTGGCTAAACGGTTAATTTTTAATATGTGTAGTAATTCAGGGTAGTAGGACATATAATGAACTTAAAAGGAAAACTATTAAAGCTAAGTAGGCTTTACAAGTTAACGTGTAATAGGCAAAAGGAAAATTTCGTACAAAATCCATTGAATATTACGTTGATGAAGCTCTTAGTTCTGTAGAGCAGATAAAACCCCCTCATTCTACGGAACCCTACAGTGCCCGTGGCCCGACACGCACTTGGCCTATTTTTTGTTTGTGTTTTGTTCAAACTCGCGTAGAAAAATATATACGGTTTTATTAAGTAAATTTCGGAATCACTTACTTGAATTTTCGTCAGAATAGTCCGGCCGGGTTTCGCTCTTGCTCAAAGAGCTTAATCATCTGCAATGCTTACGAAGGTTTTAGTTCCAAAATATGTGGTTTTGTTTCGCTTGAAGACTATTTATGCCAATATGGGATATACCCGTTAGGGAGAGTGGCGCATATTAGCCTTAGAATAAGAGATAAAATAAGAAGTGCGCTATAATTCGCCAACAAACTTTTGTTTGTTTTGTTTTCGAGAAATATGTAATTAACTCTTTAATTTTTTTTTGTAAATTGTACCTTCTTTGCGTGATGAATGTAATAAACTCTACATAACAAATTCACTAGGTAGTTTTGATTCCAAACTTGTGTATGGTAACCAGGCAAGGACACCACTAACATGGAAATACACCCAGACTGAAGCCGTTTGTACAAATCAAGAAGACGGCCCCCAGCTGGTATCGAACCCTTGATATTTGTTATTTTGATAGTTTGATAGCTTGCTGTTATTAGCAATAAGGGTGGCCGCTAATTGTACGCTGCATCTTTGCAAAATGCTATGTCATTTGCTCTGATATACAATAAAGAATATTCTTATCTTGTTACCGCTAGATCAAAGATTCAATCAATAGTGTGCTATGAAAAATTTTCATGAGGCCTGCTTTGTCGACCTTTATACAAGTGCACTCTATTGTAGAAGGTACCTAATGTATAGGGACTTTGCAAAAAATAAAGTCAAAAAGTTGATTTGCTTTCACCTGAACGACAGTGAACTTGACATAAAAATATTCTCATTCAAAAACTCCAAACAACAACAATCTAAAGCCAGGTCTCCTGTTTGTTTTTATCATGAGACATTACACAAAAGAATCGGTTTTCAATGCTCCAAATTAACTTTTTATTTTGCTTCCCCTAGCAATAAAAATGTTTTGCGAAAAGAAAACGGAATGTTTTGTGTAATGTGTTTTAGCGGGAGACACACCTTAAATACCCTTGATATTTTGTTTGGCAAATTCCTAAACAAACATCTTTCACAACTATATATAATATTATTATATCCACAAAAGCTAAAGCTTTTCTTCATAAGTTCCAGTTTCCGTTCCACTTTAGTGCACGTCGAAAAATTGTCGCAGGCCTTTTATATTTCATTTTATTGCCGAAAAACTCGTACGCATAGGTACAATATTGTTGTAAATTCCGTTCCTGCAGTGGATATATCTTCTATCAAAATATACTGGAACAGAAAGATTGGTGGAACGTATACTGGTGGAATAATAATAATTGAAATAATCGGACTATTCAAACTATCATTTTCTTAGACCACTTGGTCCCACCGATCATTACGTATTACAATTTTTAATTGACATATATTTAAATAGGTAAATACGTTTTTCCATTTACTACTTTCCGACATATATATTTAAAACTCAACAGATAAAGCAAGTTCTTTTTTCCATGTTGCAATAAGAAGATTGAACTCCAAAACTATTGAAAAAATTATCAAAGTTATTTTATACTCGTAATTGACAATGGAAGAACGTGCACATGCGAGGTGCCGAGCCTAATCGCCCACGATACCAAATCGATTTGACTGCCTCGTTGGTCTAACGGTCAACACGCTTGGCTACCAAAACAGATATCACGGGTTCAATTCCCACTGGAGACAGTCGTACTTTATTCGTACAAATGGCTTCAGTCTGGGTGTATTTCTTTTGCGATGTCATTGTCTGGTTACCATAGAACAGGGTATCCTAGTTTGGGATTGTGTTGTGAATAACACTCAACTCTAAAGGACGCTATACTCCATTCGTGCGCTCATTGGTTAACTCGAGTGACCTTCAATAACCACTAACCTACCCTGTGAAGCGGACCGTTTTCGTTTATTGTTTCGCTTATCTCTAGCCACGCTCATTGACCAATGAGATGCGAGTATTTTGATCAGTAGGAGTTTGACTTGTGGAACGGGGTATGCTTTGCTTGACCATTAATAAAGCATGCATTATGTTATTTTGAAACAAATGTCAAATTGTTCTGAATTGTGTACTCTACCAGATAATTATGGAGTTCCCTTAAATTCATAAAGCCTTTGACATTTGCACTTGTAGTTGCAGAGTTTCCAAGAACTCAAGGTACCTTTTGCAAAGTCAATTTGAAAAAGAAATTTTCTTCTTGTCAAATACATGTGTCTCTCCAAACAAGCTTACATGTATATTTTAGGTTGGTTGTTTTTGATTCCATAAAGGTTGGATAATTGGAGCGGTGGAAGCGTAACGGGAAAACACTGGTTTCATTCAAGAGGTCTGGGTTTGATACCGGCATGTACCTACAATTTTCTTTTTAGGGTTCCGTACCCAAAGGGTGAGGGATTATTACTAAGACTGCGCTATCCGTCCGTCTGCCACCAGGCTGTATCTCATGGACCGTGATAGTTAGACAGTTGAAATTGTCACAGATGATGTATTTCTGTTGCCGCTATAACAAGAAATACTAAAAAGGATAAAATAAATATTTAAGGGGGCTCCCAAACAAGAAACGTGATTGTTTCCTGTTCTTTGCTCGATATTAATAACGGCAACAGGTAGACGCTTGAAATATTCAAATGTTGTATAGATAATGGTACGGGACCCTTCGTGCGTGAGTCCGACTCGCACTTGGCTGTTTTTTTTCAGTTGTGTACTACTGAAAAGAAAACTGTGAAGAAAAATTGCTTAAGTACACCTGAGCGTTTGAAATTTCTAATTCGCATTGAGCTCTAGTTGCTAGCAAAGTAGATATTTTTTAACAGACTTATTACAATAAGTAGACATAATTAGATAAATATACAGAATACTAGCTGTTGCCCGCGACTTCGTTCGCGTGGTAATTTTGATGAGTATTTTTCCGGGATAAAAAATTACCTATGTGCTAATCCAGACTATAATCTATCTCTGTGCAAAATTTCATCCGGATCCGTTAAGCCGTTTTTGCGTGAAAGAGTAACAAACATAGGGGAGGGGGGGGCATAGTAGGGTACTTAACGTTTAAACATCCCTAAAAACTAAAATAATGTTATTAAATTAAAAGTTTTAACTTAGGATCATAGTTTAATTCATTGCGAATGCCTATGGATACATTTAAGTTGATAACGTAATTAATCTACGAGATGTAAATAATTAAATGAAAAAAGGCATTTGACCCGCTATGCCCCGTGCATAGGGGTAAAGTGGGGTCTCCTATGGGGCATTGTGGGGTGGTCATAATAAAAACACAACTTTCAAACGAAATAGTTTTATTATTTAGCAACATAACGACAGTTTAAAAATAAAAATAACTACAACAATTTAGCATAACAAATTCAGTACAAATCACCATAAACTTCTCTTTATTTTTGTAAGTTAAAGAAATCAGAGATCACACAAAAAACTTCAACACGTTTCTTTAATCTTTTATAAAACTTAAACATTAAAAAAGGAAATACAGACACAACACTGTGTACAGCTTGTTTCATAGCTTCCATAGACCATGAATGCTGTTCAGTCTTTCTCTTGTATGTGCGGACCATGTTGGCTAAAACGTAAAAAAAATATATATTACAACTAAGAAGTCTTTAAAACGGGGCAAAGTGGGACACTTTTATATAATAAAAAAAGGGGCATAGTGGGGTACCCTACTTTGCCCCAGGTACTATACCCCACTATGCCCCACCGTCTCGTTCAAAATTAAACACAAACTGACGGCATCTTACCTTTGATTCACTGACCTTGTGCTCGTTGATTAAGAAATCCGGAAAGGAACTGATTCATTATAAACTATAACACACTACAGTACGTAAGTACGTTTTAGAAAGGATTGCTGTTCAATTTCACTAAAATTTTTAAGAAAAACACTGGTTTTGATATTTTTGTTTACATCACACAAACGCGTGCCGAAATGGCGTGGCTCGCGTACGAAGGTCACGCGCCGACTAACGACCAATCAAAGCGAGCCATTTGACAGTTTGCACAGCGTTCGTTTCGAGCTGTGTAAGGCTCGCCCCGCTATACCCCGTGGCCCCGCTATGCCCCCCCCTCCCCTACATCCATCCATACATGCAAACTTTCGCGTTTATAATATTAGTAAGGAAGTAAGGATTATTTATCTTACACCAAAAATGATTACAGTACTAAGTACTTTAAGTAGTTTTTACTTACTACCTTTAGAGTTTAATTAGTTTGTAATTGATATTTAACATGTTCCTTGTCTTGTCTTGTAATTGAACAGCGGTGGTATTCTAGTGGGACTCGGAAGCGACAGACCAAGGTTTGATTCCCAGTGTTCACTCTAATTTCTAAGTTATGTACATTTGTGAAGTTATAGTAGCAATACCACTAGCTGACCGTGAAGGAAAACATCGTGAGGAAACCTGAGCTTCTGAGCTATTTACATACGTCAGCGCTTAAAATTGCCAATCCGCGGAGGGCACGCGTGGTGATTAAGCCCATACTCTCTCTCTGAAAGAAGGCCTGTGCCCTACAGTGGGACTTGTATAGGCTGCTTATGTATTGTTCCGTTCCGTGGGGGCCCCACGCTCCCCGTTGTATTTAATTTCTTTTCACAATTAAAATGTACCCTATATTTTTAAAAACATGTTTTTGTGTTGGACGATAAACTATGTTTATTATAAGCAGCTGTTGGTAATTCTACACATCGGTAACTTAGTCCAGCGTCTGAACTCGTATGTTATCCACGTTACAACATGGAGTTTTCTCATTTTTCCGTCCGGGAACTTGTATGTCATCAACCATTCGGCTTACTGGAAACTTTCGAGCGCTCTTGCCTTCCGGCCAGTGAACTCTATGAGTGTAAACTTGTTTACACTTGATATGTGGACGTGTTCGATTAAGTTTGACCAACTTTGTTACGGTATCAAATTTGTGCTCCTGAATTAAATGAGTTTATTTTAAGCGCAACTCACCTGAGAAGAAAACGGACCCGGGTGTGTGCTCTAGTTACGAAGCCGTCAACTAAACGAGAGATAATGTAAAGGTATACCACTTCTTTCTGTGCTTAGTCATCCTCGTCCAGCGGCTACCAAGATCGTCGGTGCAGCGAGCGGGGGGCATGTCTCTAAATTGTGTAGTTTTTCAATAGAGACATATATAGCGACTGCTTCGTGGGTCAAGCGATATCACATGTGACTACCATGCCGGAGGTCGTGGGTTCGGTTTCACAAGATGCTGCCATACGTTTATGCTCATTGCTTCATTATGGGTGTATTTTCATGTTTGTGAAGCCCTTGCCTGGTTACCATAGCACAGGATATCCTAGTTTGGGATCAGGACAAATCCCAGGACAAGTTATGTTGAAGTTATTATTTAAGTAGTGTGGTAACGGTTGTTTCATTGACACTCTTGGTAATCGAGTAACCTCACGCATTGCAGTATATTATAACCCGTGCATCTTAACTCGGCCCCACGCGCGATTCTAATTCGGTTTGCCTATTTAATATTCTCGATTTCTGTCAACGGTTTGTTTGCGTATGGACCGAAGCCGAATGAATTTAAATATACCTAGATTGTTTATGTATAAGAATAATATAGCTATAATATAAGGAAATAATATATAGAGATAGAGCGCCCCGCTAACAAACTGCTACGCAGTTTGGCGAAATTGTGTACTACATTAAGGTTTGTTTTTTTTTAAACAAATAAAAAAAAATTGCACGGGCTATACCATTAGAATGCGTACCATTAGAGTGCGCGAATTCCGTGTGGCGCCGGATTAAGAATAGCGACAGTCCATTCCTTCCGTGGATGTCGTAGAAAGCGACTAAGGAAATCAATTACTAGGAGACGGGCAGCAGCGTCTTCCTGAGATTCCAACCGCATACTGCGATCACCAACCCGCCTGCAATTATGAAAACCATAAGGGAGGCCTATGTGCTGCAGTGGACGTCAAATGGCTGATGATGATGATGATACCATTAGAATGATATTGTGCTGCTATTGCTTTAAAGACTACCAAATGGAGGCAATAACAACAATTTTCGTGCTTATACAATTCAATTGAAAAATTGTGTGTTTGTTCTAGGTTCCAGGCTCTAGATCTCGGGAGGCGTCCAACGCTACGTTTGCCAGTTCGTGGCTTCCAACGGAGAACCTTTGCAGTTCATCAACCATCGGTTCTTCGGCATATGATGACTATCATCATCAACCCATTATGTCCCCACCGAGGGGCACGGGTCTCTTCCCTGAGGAAGGTATAGGCCATACTCCACCACGGGGGCCAAGTCCGGATTTGTGGAGACTTGCAGACTAGTGGCTCGTCTACTGTCAGAAGTTGTCAAGCCGCCCTAAGGCCTCTGACTTGGCTTAACGACTGCCATCTATCGACGGCAGCCGGCACCAACAGCTTAACGTGCCTTGCGAAGCACGGAACCGCTCGGAAAAATGCCACTAGCATTAGGCATAGACGGCGACCCATCCATGCACTGAACGCGCCCTGTGTTGCTTAACCTTCGTGATCGCTTAAGATCACTCAGGCAGTCGGGGCTACGAGCGATTCATATTCATAAAATATATTATGACTATCGCACTGCAATTTCAGCTTAATACAAGATATTTATTTGCGTCAAATATTTCTTTTTACGACTAATGAACAAAATTAAGTTATACATTAAATAATTTTATTTTTAAGACAGTCACAAGCAATGTCAATAAAAATGTCAATATTAATGTCAGAATTTTATACAACGTCAATGTTACCTTTTTCATGTCAATAAATTCATTTACAGTATAAAAACATTTTTCAAGTAGCCATTTGTGCAGATTTCTTTTGAACGGATACAATGGCATGCATTTCAGTGTTTCTGGAAGTTTATTATAAACCTTTATTAGCATGTAGGTAGCAATTATGTTGACAAAACTCAGTTTTACATGGGGGGGGGGCTACAAGCTTACTTGGATAACTTCTCGGTCTTGAAATTATAAACTTCTTCATATTTTTTAATCTTAATGCTAATCTTATAGGCTATGTCAGTCGCCTTAGTTCTAACGAATTCATGTGACGTCTACTAACATTATCATGCACCTATAATGTATAAAAAATACGAGTTTATTTGTATCTCGCTAGTGGATTTGTACTAGGTACATTTCAAGTGTTTACAAAATAATTTAAGTAGTAAGCAATACGATTATTTGTACACTGTACAATCTAAAATAAATATGCGTATTTTAAAACAGCTGATTCGAACTTACGGACCAAATTTTGTCAAAAGGTGTAAAGTCACTCAGCATTTATTCATGTATATATTCGCTATTAATCTTCAGCGAAAATAAATGCTGAGTAGATTATTATAAACGGTTTAACAAAATCCCCATATACATCCAAAATGGGGCGTCCTGCACGCCAATAGGTAGGGAAAAAATCGGGATCGCAAAAGAAATTCAACTGTTGTACACTAAAGTTATCATGGCAGCACCCACCGTCTTCGGATGTTTACGGTGTTTCTATACCACACTGTTTAAGATGGCGTATAGCCGTATTAACACGATTTTTAGTTATATTCTTTTTGTTGCACTCAATCAATCGCGGGTTCAAGTCCTGGCATAGGTAGAATTTTTATCCTCTAAATAGGTTTTTAAAATTGTACATGTAGGTACAGCGATATCATTCCGATGTAAAAACCTAACTGCAAAGTGGGTTACTCGCGGCTGCGAGTGATGTAAATTGCTTCGGTCAGATGTCGCTGTCTGTACGTAATACAGAGAAGTTTGTAAAGAGGCTCGTAATTTCATCGATGCTTGCACTTGCCCAGTTGGGAGAGCCCTGGCACGGTGAGCCAGTGGTCGCGGGTTCAAGTCCCGGCATGGGTGGAATTTTTAGCCTCTAAATAGGTTTTCTTTACGTTTTTTTTGTTCTAGAATAGACCAAAGCGACCACCTAAGCCATGGATCACTTGTCCACTTGTCCCGTCCACTCAGGGCGTTATAAATAAATTAACCGTGTCATTTAGCCCGTTGCTGGGCGAGACCGCAAAGTTGCCGCTACGGCTCGCTGGGGGAACATTCGAGGCAGTTAGGGTCAGCGGAGTGTGTGATGTCCGCTGCATAAAGGGTCAGGATTGAAGAAGCGACATGGAGCCTGGTTTGGAGGTGGCAGTGTGTATGTTCAGACCAAGACGGCAGGAGGGACAGTGGGGCGCGCTGCGTTGCTGTAGTGCATACTATTCGGAGATGCGGAAGAAAACATTTTTCTTGTTTTAAAAACCTATTTAGAGGTTAAAAAATTCAATCCATGCCGGGACTTGAACCCAAGACCTCTAGTGCCACGGTGGTTTTTTTTTATTTTTTTACGTTTTTGAAATTGTTCTCAGCTCGGGTTAGTGCAACAAAAAGAACATAATTTTTCTTGTTTGTTAGACTCTACTGGGGACCATCAAAATCATCAGCACACCGCTGCCCACTGCTGGTTATAGGCCTTTTCCCACCTCTCACAACCCCTTGCCATCCGCGTCCACGCACCTTCCGCCGACTTCACTATCGTCCAACAATCGGGCTGGTCTGCTCACTGACCGTCCTCCCATTCTTGGCCGCCACTGCCATGGTCCACCTACCGCCTTCCCGCCGCGCCAGGTATCCCGCCCATTTCCACTTCAATCGCGCGACTCTTTCGGCAATGTCGTCGATCTTTGACCAGCGACCTATGAATTTGAGACATAGAAGAGCTCACATCATAAATAAAAAAAAAGTATATTAGTTATACATTTGACGGGGGTAATTGCGATTCTTTATTAAATAAACTTAATTGACATTGGTTCTTTGGATAATCTAGTTTAGTATGCGGTCGCTATGGCCGAACACGGCTAGGAGGATATATATATATATATATAGTATATACATATACATTACATATACATTAGTAAATAAGTAACAAACTGCTTCTTAGGTACTACGCGTACGAAATACCGTCGGAATTCTCACGTTATAATATAGTATTTGGTGCGCATGATTAGACCACTTACTTATTTCCAGAGATGCACGTCTGTACGCGTTTCAAGGCCCTTGCCAGTGGCGTTTTTCTGTAGATTCGACAGCAGCTCAACCTTTACATTTTCATTAAATAATCGCCTGTAACGTAATTGACTAGAGTGCACACTGTAAAGCTTGACGTGCTGTCGACTGCACGCGTGTTGTACTAATGTAGCCGTTTATTGGTCAAAGTACCGAATTACCTACTTGAATAGAATAGAATAGAATAGAATAGAAAATCTTTATTTGGTACTCATACAGTTTTTAGGTACAGTGGAAATTAATATAGCTTAAAATTAATATAGCAGTACCAAAAAGGTTTCCGCTCAGCTTAATGCCGTAGCAGAGAGAGATACGGCGCTGATTTTCAGCGGATGCCTGAAAGCTTATGACTAAAACTTAAACTAACTAAAAATCAACTAAAAAACTTATCGGTCCCACTTACAATATAGACTTGCAGTATTTTGAAAAGGCCAACTTGGTAGATGACAGATAATATCAAATGTACGAAAATATATTGGTCGCACCAACCACCTATGGATAGCATAATTTGATAATTTTAGATATTATTAGATATAAAAGATAAAAGATTATTTAGATATAAAAGACTTGCGGCCTCCATTGTTTTGCATTTTCGTAGCTCCATTTATAGCTGGACATACGGTTGTGTAAGTAATGGTGTTGAGTCTTACCTTATATCGTTTAACTTAGCCAAGCTCAGACAGGGGGCATTTTATGAGTGAAACTGCATAGGCACTGGAAACTTCCTGACCCTAAGGGCGTTTATATACGGGCGGCAACTTGCGAACGACAGTGTCAACTGCAGCCGTCGATGCGCCGACGCGGTCATAATATTAGTCGCTGAAATGTCGGCGACTGACGTCGACACGTCGACGGCTGTAGTTCGCACCGCGCCGCCCGTGTATAAGCCTTTACTTACTAAAGGTGTCCTAGGGAGTGCAACTAATTTTAGAAGTTTGTGTGTTCGGCTGTTTCCCACTAATGCCTAAATACTTTAACAGATTTGGATGATATGTAGCTTTTTATGTTACCTATATGCGTCTCACTGCAGGGCACAGGCCTTCCCACAGAGAGATAGATAGTTTGGGCTCAATTACCAGGCGTGCCCACCGCAGATTGGCAATTTCAAGCGCTGAGGTATGTGAACACCTCTGACACTCAGGTTTCCTCACGATGTTCTCCTTCACCGTTAGCAAGTGGAATTGCTACACCAACAATATTATTATCCTAAGTAACAACCTGAAAAATTTTACCTTGCGTAAAAGGGACGTCCCAGGTAAATAACACTAATACATCCCGTATTAGCGAAGGGCAAGATAAAACCTATCCGTAACCGGTGCCTGAATGCAGCTACTATTCAATGTTGACGAAACGATAAAAGTTTGTCAGGATCATAGAAAGTGGCAAATCTTGGTCATCTGCCCCTATAGTCATCATCATCATCATTCAGCCACAAGAAGTCCACTGCTAGACATAGGCCTCCTCCATGGATTTCCAAAAAGATCTGTTGGAAGCGGCCTCAATCCAGCGTCTTCCTGCCACTTGGATGAGGTCATCTGTCCATCTTGTGGCTGGTCGTCCTACGCTGCATTTGGCGATATATATATGTAAATAGCAACGCTCAATTGAGAGTAGCTGGCTATTGAGTACAGACCTTTTTTCAGCGAATATGGGCGACGATTTTCTAAATGCGATTGCATTGTTGCTGCATCTTGTTAAGAACAAGAAAATACGTCACGAGTGGCGTTCAGAACGGATTTTTTTCGTAAGGACTTCCGAACGAACATGCTACCATGCGGAATTCCGTGTCAGGAAAAAAATCGAACGGATAACTGGAAAACTTATGGACCTACCATAGTACGAGTAGTTCCATAAGTTTGTATAAATTTAAGTAGAAAGAAAGAAAGGTTTTCCAAGCTTCCCGCTCTTGTGCCGCTCGCATCCACCGACTCCTCGCCAACGTAACCAGGTCGTCCGACCATCTAGTAAGGGGCCTTCCCACACTGCGTCATCCGGTCCACGGTTGCCAGGTCATAGTTTTTTCGCCCCAACGACCGTCAGCTCTTCGAGCTATGTGCTCCACATCAACTGAGCAGTTTTTGAGCTAGGTATATCAGTAACTCGGGTTCTTCTGCGGATCTCCTCATTATTAAAAGAAAACAAAATACATAAACATAAGCGCGAGCAAGCAACTAATAGGTCGGTAAGTACTTCCTTCCGATACGAAGCGAAAAAAAATCGTCCAGAGAAAAACGTTGTTCCCAGACAATATCTCCGAAAGCAAAAACAAGGGGCATTTATTTTCCTCCTCACCTTTTCATTTTAGTTTTCATTTGCAAGGAAGTAAGCCGGAATCAAGGAGGGTATCCTCTTCCGAAACGGGAAGTAGAGAAATTTACACTTAACCGTAATCTCGTAAGTACGTCAAATGAGACTTGTGTCGGCTGAACGTCACTAAATTTATTACTGTTTAGGAATACTACGGCAGGTCGTGGGTTTGAATCCCGGCATGTACCTACCAATGACGTTGATTTCTGAGTTATGTACATTTGTAAAGTCATAGTAGCAATACCACTCCTAAAGCGCTTGAAATTTCCAATCCGCTGTGAGCACGCGTGGTGACTTAGCCCATAGTCTCTGAGAGGAGGCCTGTGCCCATCAGTGGGACGTATCTAAGCTACATTATTATACAAGTGTCACTTTCAGTGAAATTCTCCGTTTTGCTATGCACAGCCCAAGGAAGGGGCTAAGCGGACGCTTAAGCACAGTTTCCGTTCTACCGCTTTTTACTTAAGAGAACAGTTGCCAGATTTATGTTTTTCCATCTGCGAGTCGCTTGCTGCCGTCCGGTTCGGGCTCAGATTGGGATTTAGTATGAACGCTGCGGCGGCGTAAGTGATTCTGATAGAGAGATGGATAAAAATGTAGCTGTTTGTTTGTTGTGTAACTTTGTACAAACAGTGAAGAGGGAACCCGTTTAGGAATTTGTAAAGGAGGGAAACGGGCGCGTGCAAGAGCTTTTGCTGAAAACTAGCTCATTTCTCACGGTTGTAGCTAGATGTAAGATTACAGAAGACAAACAAAGCTATATAAACTTGTATAGGACCCATGGCCGTTCGAGCAGTACCATGAGGACCGCGCATGTGGTAGGAACCGGTGAAGGCTGCTTTACTGCTGGTGACGTGCGCTGTTGCTGTGTGGCTGCCGTGCCGAGGGGTTGGGGTAGATCACCACCAGTACCAGCAGTCGGTGCGAGATGAGAGGGAAGAGGATGACTATGTACAAGCACGTACAAATTTTCAATGCTGGCCTTGCTTTGAGATTGATTGTATGCGGGGTGCTGCGAGAGCGAAGGAAGGTTGACAATGTTCTGTCGAGGGTCATCACTATAGGGAAGAGCGGGAGATCGTGCTCTTCCGATGTGCAATTTCCCGCCAGGCAGATCATCGTATGCCTGTTCTTCTGACGTTATATTTATGGTATGTCATGTGAAACATTTTGCTTGTGCGACGCAGGAATCTAGGAGTTTATAGTGCGCGCGCAGAGTTGACATGTGCTCGCCACAGACTAAAAAGTCCGATTTGAGAGCGTCAGCCCCACTGCATGTAGGACACTGAAGGAAGAGTCCGGAGTTGGGCCGGTACGGATTTGGTACCTCCTGTCTCTTGTGTCCGCCAGTGCCGAGAACTATACTTTGTCACAGATTATAATCGACTGCCTCGTTGGACTAGCCGTAAGACGCTTACTACCGAGATAGAGGTCGTGAGTTCGATTCCCACTGGGGGACGCCGTACATTTGTACAAATGGCCTCAGTCTGGGTGTTTTTCCATGTTTGTGATGTCCTTGCCTGGTTACCATAGCACAGGGTATCCTAGTTTGGGACCAGGACAGGTGATTGGTTTGTGTGGAAGTTCATATTCGTTTACTACTTCGATATGAGAAACAATTTGTAATTCTCTTCTGGTTGTGTAATAGAGTGTTCTTTTTGTATCTATGAATAAATTTATTTGTCTATTTGCAATGTTTGGTGGTGGCGTAGCAGTAGAAAATTCGGGAGGTCGTCGGTTCGAATACCGGCGTGTACTTTACTGTTAAGGTTATGTACAATTGTGAAGATGAAGTAGAAATACCACTCGCTAACTGTGAAGAAAAATATCGTAAGGTTTTCATACCTGAGCAATTCCAATTGCCAATCTGCGGTGGGCGCGCGTGGTGATTAAGCCCGTACTTTATCTCTGAGAGAAGGCCAGTGCCCTTCAGTGGAACGTAAATAAGCTGTATAATTAAAATTTTAAATTTAAATGTGTTTTATTAAAGTAGCACAGTAACTGCGACTTAATGAACGTAACAAGGTAAACTAGGTGTCCATTTCAAAATATAGATCATTTTGGAGAAAAAATGGAGGAAAAAAACTCCAAACTTAGTCTTTGAAAAAAGTACCGCCTTAATTAACAGAGTTTATATGATTATTCTGAAACCTAGAATCCATGCATTGAACTTTCTTTAATTCCAGACATCATTTTCAACTAAACAATCTTCAATATAATAGTAGCCCTTTTGGCACAAAATGTGTGCTTTACATATTTTCTGATTATGCTGGTTTCAGGAGAAAAAAACAAAAAAAGTTAATAGAAGCCGTTTCATGAATGGCGACCCATTTTGATTTCTTATATTATTTCGGGAAATCCGCCACAATAACAGAAATTTTGTAAAAATAATTACCAGCTACCTTTTACGGTTCAACATATAAAGAGGGTCAGATAGATCCGTAGGCATATCAATAGGTTCCGTTTGGCACCCCTTAAGAAAGTAAACCTAAAATTTATTCCACGGACGCCAAAAAAGTTCACTCCTAACCAAAATCATTCTCACGTTCTAATTTCAAAATGAAAGTACTAGGTGGCTCGCTTTTTATTTAAAGATTTTAGCTGGAGAAAAATAAACCTCAACTCATTACAACTGGCTGGTTTTAATAGTTCGCCACCCATTCTTTAAAGGTGCCAGAAGAAACAAAGCACGCCCACCGATAATTCCAAATTCAAAAACTCTGGTAGAGCGTTCAAATGCGCACACTATTTTGGCGGGATCTTGTTTTTGCGCGACCGCTTTGGCAGCGCAGTCGGAGTGCTACTGATTTATATGTTGGCTTTCCAATTAGCCTTTCAGACTGGTTTTATTTATCGCGCCGAGGTGCTCTTTCCATTTTCCACACTTTTAGCTGTTGGACGATGCTCGCAGCGTATCTTGAAATGTGGTTTGCTTTAGTCCCCAGAGTTATGTACGGGGAATTCGATTCGGAACGAAACTTTGGCTGGTAAACATGTCCTGTTTGGCAAAAAATATGTCTTCCTTTGTTTAGCGTCGTCTTTTGTCGTATTTGTTTCGGTATTGCCCAGTAAAAAAGGAGTTATGTTTTCAAGGTTAATGTACCTAGTTACGATATAAGGTTTTTCTTGTAACAGCTAAACGCTTAAATCGATATATTGGGATTGCTAGAATCCTTATGTTTCTTGTCTACCTTTTATAATCACAATAATTTATTAATTTACAGCCATAATACCTAAGAACTTCCACACGACACAATAATTAGTCCTAGTTGCGATTAGATACCCTGTGCTTTGGTAAACAGGCAAGGACATCACAAACATGGAAACACACCCAGACTGAAGCCATTTGTACAAATTAAGTACGGCGGCCTCAAGGGGGAATCGAACTCATGACCTCTGTTTTGGTCGTCAATGGTGTTAACCGCTAGACCAACGAGGCAGTCGGTGCAAATTATTTATACATGTTTAGTTTATTTCAATATGTACACTGCTCAAAACAATTAGGGGAGTGAGATTTCGAAGAGAAATAAAAAACACTTCTTTGTTTTTTACCCGACTGCGGCGGAGCCCAAAAGGACGGTAATGTGTTTGGTATGTCCAATTCTATGTTCCTTCATAACTCCTTAACCAATGGTCAGATTTTGAAAAATAAGATGTCAATCGATTTGTCACGTTTGCGCAAGTGTCATAAATCCGACAAAAATAGAAAAAAAATACTAAAAAGACAAAAATAAAAGACTGCAACAAAAAATAACCGACAACCCGACTGCTGAACATAAACAACTAAGCACGCGGGACCAAAATTGAACATTGTGTTCGACTCGTTGCGTTGATCCTAGTTAATATTCAGCACTTGGCTTGTGTTACAACGTTGTTGTTGGTTACAGTTTTTTTTATTAATTATAACTCCTAGCCTAATACAAAAGTGACATGATTCATGAAAATTAAAAACAAAATAACATCAGCGTTTTTGTTACCAGTTCTTAATATGCTGGCCAAGAGCCTATGTAAACAGAACACCTAAAACAAAGTGGCGTCAATGAATTTTCGTAATTTTCAATAACAAATTAGTTTTTAATTTTTTATTAAAAAGTTATCTTATTTTATGTGGCCTTTCAAGTCCTCCGTGTGTTGTTAATTATTGAAATCAGTGTTAATTTGGTTTAAAAGATATGCCAGATCTGACTGACAACTGGATGGCATATGTAGGAACTACTGACGGGATTTCTACTCAGTAAGTACATCCGCCTAAGAGTAAATACTTAATACAGATTCCCGGCCAGCATATTGAGAATTGATACGCTAATGTTCTTTTGTTTTTAGGATTCCGTACCTCAAAAGGAAACACGGAACCCTTATAGGATCTCTTTGTTGTCCGTCCATCCATCCATCCGTACGTCTGTCTATTAAGACCCTTTATCTCAGGAACGCGTAGAATTATCGAGTTGACATTAAAACCATATACTCAAATCTATACTTCCTCGAAACTGTGAAAAAATCAAACTTCTTAGTTAACGTGAAAAAAAGATACAGCCGTTTATGCCGCAAAAAACGTATATTTCGACATTATCAAGAAATCAAAATTTATAAGGTACTTTTCATTGACCTAGAACTATGAAATTCGGCAAATAATATCGTCGTATACTACAAGTACAGGAAAAAACCGTGAAAAAAAAATTTAAAAAATCTTAAATTAATAATATTAATAGAAAAATAATATTTATTTAAACTTTAACTGGCCATCTATTACGCTTCCAAAGATAGAGGCCTTTAAAGGTCAGATGGACAAACAGATAGACAGGCAGACGGACAGACAGACAGACAGTGGAGGCAGAGTAATATGGTCTCATTTGGCAGCCTTTGGGTACGGAACCATACAAACTGGATCAAACCCAATCATCTGAGACTATTCTCGTCTAAACTAATATTCGTCAGGAAGGTATCGAAAAACAAACACAAGTGCCAATAATCTTCAAACACCGTCTGCCCGCGACGTGGAAAACAAAAATACTCACATCCTTTCTGTGAATATATTTTATTGAGGATATCAAACAAATTGATTTGGCCCACATAAAGATTGAATAGGAAATTTCGGCGTCCTCAAGTGAAGTGTCAACCATTGAGTTGTTTATACAATATTTGCATACTACGAGGCTCGAGGAAAATATCGGGCCTAGTAAGCAATAAGAAGGGTATAGCGCCCAATAATCGTAATAATATATTCCGTGAATTGCTTAGAGGCCGAAAGGATCCCTGTGTGCGAAATCAAGATAATATTTTGGCGTAAATAATCCCTCGCAGCTCTGAGTATATTCATAATATTTTATGCTCAAGTTTGAATTGCTGGGATCTTATCCCTACTTGAGTGAAGTACCTGCTTGGCAAGTAGAATCTATCGATGTTAACTATTATTTAAATTTTGTGATCAATAGGTAATTTATATTTGTGTGTCTCAAATATGCAATAAAATATTATGAGCAATATGTTGGCGTTTTTTATTTTAATTTTACACGTAGAAATTTCATAAATTTAAAGCAGTATTTACGTATTGACCGCTGCAGTGGCGGAAAGTTTTCAAAATAATAGCAGCATTCCATTCGTGAGTTATTAATTCTAAGAATATTTTTAGGGTTCCGTACCTCAAAATGAAAAAAACGGAACCCTATTCACTTTGTTGTCCGTTCGTCCATCTGTAAGTCCCCTTTATCTCGGGAGGTATCGAGATGAAATTAAAACCATATACAAGTCTACAGTCCCTTGAAGCTGTGAAAAAATCAAACTTCTGAGTTAACGTAAAAAAAATACAGCCGTTTATGCCGCAAAAAACTTACATTTGGACACTCAGAGGAATAAAAATTTACAGTCTCCGTTGACCTAAAACTATGAAATTTTGCAAGTAATCTTTTCTTTTACTACAAATACAGGGAAAATCTGAAAACTATACATTTGTAAATAAAACATAAAAAAACAGTCAACTCACGCCTGTATCCTAGAGGAGTAGGCAGAGACCAGGGACTGCCACTTGCTACAATCCTGACAGATTCCTGAACTAGTTATAATATATAAGTAGGTACCTTCAAATTTGTACGGCACCCTCAGTGGGCGAGTCCGACTCGCACTTGTCCAGTTTTCTTTAAGTGCTGGTTATATTTTCAGTAGGATTCTTGCTTCACCTATTATGTCCGAGTTACACGAGGCTAGTTTTTCAAGCTAGTGTCAGTAAGCTAGCAAGCTAGTACTTATGGCTTCGTGTAAACAAAACTAGCTTCATTTCTAAGCTAGTAAGCCAGTTTACAAGCCAGGATAGTTTTAATAGGATGGAGTTCTATTTTTTACTCTAGTAGAGTAAAAAGAGATTACAGCTTCCCGGCGTTTACCTTACTAGGATTTTCTAAGTGAACCAGTGTATATAGAAAGAAAGAGAAAGAGAAACATTTAATGCACCGACAGTCACACACACAAAACACTAATCAACACGAAATAAAATTAACAAAAAACATCAAAAGGAAAAGAATACTTATATAAATACAATTTATGCAATCTTGTCGCGTTGTGGTTCCGTTATACATTAGTTCATATGCAGTAGCAGTACTTTTCACTAATTGTGAAGATAAACATCGTAAGGAAACCCGCGATCGATAATTCTCCACGCTCCGCACGTATTGGCAATGTATTTCCAGTGTATAAAGCCTACAAAGATCAGAGGATGATATAGGTTCTAGGTAAGACTACTCCCTACAAAAACACTTCACCAATGTAGTGTAGCGTAGTGTAGATAGAAGTAATCCTCAAATAAATAAGTCGCTATAAAATCTTTTTATTCAAGAATAATAATATTTTACTTTATCATGCGGCAGACAAAATATACCGTGTCAAAAACTCATTCGTAATTAACGCTTCAAATTTGGATCACAAACCATAATGCAATCAATCTTCAATTAATCATAAGTTCAAAAGCCTTCTCCCTGTCACGACAAAAATCAATTTATGAAGTCATAACTTCGCACCGAATCACGTTCAAACTACACAGCATATTATCACATCACTACCAAACCGGTTGCTTGTTGACATAGTGATAGCGACCAGCCTGGGTGTTTAGATGAAGGCTGATTGCTGAATAAACAAGCGTATCCAGTCTGAATACACCTACGCGTACGTTAAGCTTTGACGTTTCCCTAGCCTCTACTAGAGATTGGCTCAAAGGTCCACAATATGAAAGGCTTTAGGATTGTCCACTGATGGATTAAGCCAAAGCTGACTGTAAATACACTGAGATTACTTTAATATAAAGGTTTAAATAGGCTCGTAAAACAATGTTAGTGAGTACAGAGGGCATAGAGAACAAAAAATGGTTGTAAGGTTCCTCAGGTTTCCCAAGCTTGTTTTGACTCGTCAGAGCCTATGAGAGTTTTTCATTTCTTTGCGACGCAACTACCCTTATCCGGCCGTACTTACCTAAAAATACATACTAGTGTTATTCTGTCTGTTGATATGTGTAAAACTCATTTCGCAATTCGAGTAGATAGACGTGTAAGTATATTGTCTTTGGACAATTAAAGACAGTAATACTAAAGTTATAATAGTAAATTAAAGAGATATGCTCAGCACCCAATTATCCCAAAGTTTTTTTATGCGCGAAGCGCCGTCACGTACAGGAAATTTACGTGGATTGCTTTGCAACGCCTGGGATAATGCTGCGGTTTTTGGAAGTGGACATAGACTGTATTTAAAAAAAAAGTTCTGTTTTTAGGGTTCCGTAGAATCCTTTTCTAGAGGCCCATTTACGACGGGGTGACACTGTGCGGCATTGCGGCATGCCACAAGGCCGCATGCCACAGTAATAAAAAAATCGCACATTGTGGCAAAAATCGTGCGGCATAGCAACTACTTGCATCACGTGGCAGGCTGTCGCAGCTTGTATCGGAACAAAATTTTGCCGCGCCGTAAAATAGACTGTCGCATGCTACATCGGCCGCATGATGTTGGCCCGGATGCCACAATTTTTATCATGCTGCACCGTAGCACGATGCTCCTCTGGCGTAAAAGAGCCTTTAGGTACCGTACAACTCCTCCAGCACTTGTTGAAGAGCGAGTAGAGATAATTTGCTGGCTATAATGCCTTCACCTGCCCTCACAACAGAATACCGAGATGTTAAAAACTAATAAATCTTCTTTCATTCGCGTGTGAAACGAACCTTACGAATACTACAAAAAAAAAACAGGGAATAATTTATAATATGTACTCGTAGTAGCGTTATTTTTACTGCCCTTTATATGTACGTCTACCTTTAAAATACCGTCTAATTTGTAAGTATTGTGCTTATTTAGGACAATGCCCTTACTAAGACAAGCTTTTCAGGTTTCACCTTATTTAAATAACACCTTATACATATAAATTGTTTCGGAAATTTGCGATAGTTAATTTCAAGTAATGACGCAAATACCAACAATGGGGAACTTGCGTCTAACTTAGATTGAAGTGACGTTGCTTTTAACATAACATAAACTCACGCCTGTATCCCAGAGGGGTAGGCAGAGACCAGGGACTGCCACTTGCTACGATCCTGACAGATCACTTTCGCTTCCTCAACATTAATTAGTCGTTGCATGCACGCACGCCGGTTTCGGGTACGTTGCTTTTATACCAGATAAATTATATAAAAAAACTTGGAAACAGTGAAAAATAAAACAGTAAAAATGTTTTTTTCGGGGTTTTCGGGGTCAAAAAGTAGGCGAAAAGTAAAGTTACTCTAATAATATAAAACTTATTAGATTTCGTTTTGTCATTGAATTCTAAACGTTTTCTTATAAACATGCATGAAAACATTATTTTACGAGATAACTCAAATATTGATAAACCTAAAATGTATGAAACACTGTAGGCGTTACGTCAGGGAGTGACGTCATACTCTGAGGTCGATTTGTATGGCGCGTTTTAGTACCACGTGACTATATTGACTTTTCGACTGGTGAGAGAAAAAAATACCACTTTTATTTATCTTTTAACGTGTCCTCTCCTATTCTATTAAAACATTTTTAGTGCAAGTTTTCCATTAAAGGCCTTTTTGTAGCCTATATAAGCCCCACTGCAGGGTACAGGCCTTCTCTCAGAAAGAAAGTAAGGGCTTAATCACCACGCGCGCTGAGGTATGTGATCAGCTACGATAATCAGGTTTGCTTAGGATGTTTTCCTTCATAGTTAGCGAGTGGTATTTCTACTACAACTTCACAAATGTACATAACTTAGTAAACAAAGTCATTTATACATGTCGGTATTCGAACCCATGACCTCCGGAATGTGAGGCCTTTAATTTATTTATTTTTAGGGTTTAAGAATTAGAAATCACTTCAATCTTTGTACTTCGTTTTTGCAGTCATTCCCGCGACGGTAAGTTTTTCCAAGAGTTCTACAGAATTTAAGCACGATTTCAATGCTTAAAAGGCGCTGAAGTATTTTAAACGTTTTTTTTTCCTTCTTTTTTTGGCGCCCCGGGCAGACGTCGTTTCTCTAATGATCGAGAAATCGGTCGCTGAGGTGGGGACGAAAACTGTTCAAAACGTTCGGTGACAGTTGACCCAGGTACGAATATTGGACTTTTGAATTTAAAGCTTTTCACCATAAAATATGAACTTGTTAGCATTTTGGCAGACTAGCAAAATAATGAAAATAAATTACTAATTTTAAGTGTATTCAGTCACTTTGAGGCGCACCAAATATGATTTTACCGTTGAATACCGCACAATATAAGTAATTTTAAAACCGTAGGTAGCCAACACAATGTAAATACTAGAAGTAAACATAAACTTTCTTTCCCAAGATTTAGGCTGGCAAAAGTCAATAATACATCCTTTATTATATTCATTGTATACGTTTGTACAATAAAATCCCTGAAGATATAATAAGCTTGCCTGAAGTGCGGTTCAAAAAATGTGTAAAGCGCACTTTGTGCCAAAAGGGCTACTATATCATAAAGAATTATTTGGATGACAAAGATGTGTGGAATTAAAGCCAGTTCAATGCATCCTAGTACTAGGTTTTTAGAAGATAATGACACGTAAACTCTGTTAATTAAGGAATATGTTTGAAAAGACTAAGTTTGGAGCTTTTTTGTCCGTTTTTTCTCCAAGTGATCTAGATTTTGAAATGGACACCTAGTTTTTCTTGTAACGTTCAATAAGTCACAATTTCTGTGTTACTTTGAATAAAAAAAAATGACTTTTGACTTTGACCATTATTTTGTCTTTTATGAAAAAAAAAACAGAAGTTAAGCTCTTAAAGAACGTTATTGAATACTTAGATCTACTCCCTTTAATATTTTGCAAAAAGAGTTACAAATTGTGGAGTATCCTTAGCCAGGGTGCTTCGCTAAAGTTTCATTACTGCAATATCCGTGTAAGTCGCTTAAATTTTGTGTCTGAAAAAGAAAGTGTTTTATTCTAGTGGCTTTTGATCTGAAGCAAATAATCCAATAGTATTTATCTGCTTAAAGATGTTAAATTCGTTCCCCAACCAATTAATTTAGTCTTTATTCCAACTAATCCCTACTTACCGCGAGTCTACACTGGCCACTTAAAAAAACAAAAAGAGCGCCCCTTGATAATATAAAACAATAGCCTAAAAAAAATAACAACAGATTAGTGTGCAGTAAATTAATAATGGCCAACAATGAGAATCGCCCTGGCCGGGTTTAAAGGCGGATCGTATATTAACACAGACAATGGGGGTAGAATGCGCAGTGGGCTTAAATAATACGGAGATATCCGCACAGTCACCTCTATGTGTAAGTTGTGACAGGGTTGCCACAGGTGAAAATAAAATAATAAAACATACATCCTACATACAGCCCGTTGCAGGGCATAGGCTTTCGCAGAGATAGTATGGGCTTAATCACCACGCGTGCCCCCCGCGCGTTGGCAAGTTCAAGCGATAAGCCATGAGAACACCTCAGGCACTGAGATTTTCTCACGACGTTTTCAGTACACAAAGTCATTGGATCGAACCCACAACCTCCTGAGTATTATGCAAGCCTTCTACCAACCGCGCTGCCACCGTTTAAATCATATGACTAGTGTATTTTATCTGTTCAGAATAAGACCACTTAATTATTCACTTATTTATTTAATTATTGCCCTTAATTGGGCATGGGAAGTGCGACTTTTTCATTGGTTTTGAACTTCAGTTTAAGGTGATAATTTAATGTGGTTTAATGTGGAGACTATTATGCCATTGCCCTATTAAGGGTTAAGGCATACCAACAGGTTACATACAAGTATTACACTATAATAATAATAATAATATTTATTTATTTCAGATAACATTGATCCATTTGATTAGTAAGCAATATACACACAGTTTGGTTAGTAGGCGTAAAGACAAAAAGACAAAAAATAATTAATTATTTTAGATTATTAACAATAATCTATAGCTTTGGCAGAGTCTATTCTAGTATGCTAGCCAATTACAGGTAGGCACAACATTAACTTATTTTTTTTTATACCTACTGTTGATAATACATTGGGAGATGTTGACACTATGCTAAAGCACCAGACGGTATTAGGTATACTATTAAGATAAGATAAGATAAGAATATTCTTTATTGTATACCGGAAAAAAATGTTACAGAAACAGCAATGACAAAAGAATTAATTACAATTTTAACTATAACTAGATGTAAACTACTTAATTTTAATAAATCTGAGAATAGTTTTAGAATACTTTGGAATTATTACTTTTAAATTTGAACAATTATTAGTAACGCGCGTGGTAATTAGGGAAATACTTTCTGGAACAGAGGAATTTCCTCTCAGAGAATTTTTATTTTTTTACACTGCGGGTTCAACGTGCCCTGCGGTGTAAAAAAATAAAAATTTAATAATAATAAGTACTTACTTCTGAGCTGAATTGTCTCTCACGCATTAGCTTGATAACAATATAGTTAACAGATCAAATATGCACACGAGCGTGCGATATTACGCTAAAACACAGCCAAAACCTCACCATATATAACAGAGTTCTTGATTTAAACTCCAAACTTTTCTCATAATAACTTTGAAGTTTTCTACTCAATACGTACAGCCCATACATACCAATCCTACAACTGGCTGATTGTAATATTTTCCACGAAAAAAAAAGTATTAAAAGTAATATGGCACAGGTGGCAGTCCTGACAACCGAACACTAATGATCAGGCCCACTCCCCGCTATAGAGATGCCATCCAATTTACGTGTTTCCCTCTATACACACAAGGGCGTTAATCGTTAACAATTGCCACACACCTTTTGTTTTTTTAATGCCTTTGTCTTCATGACACAATTCGCCTTAAATTATGAAGGATTATTTTTGATGCCCGATTTGGTTTTGTATTTCGGTTACGTGTGTGACGTTTGAAAAACAAATGGGATGTTTTCGTATTGTTATCGTGTTTTGTGAAATGCCGTTTAATTAACTGAGAATCCTCGTTTTATTTTATTTAGAACCCATTAATAAGTCTTACTGAAATGAGATTTTGCTTCATCGTGGGCCTCGTAAAATTAAATAGCTTAGAATAAAATATAATTAAGAAGCATTGGTTAGCGGTGGCAGCCTAGTAGAGCAGTGGTAGCCTAGTGGGTAGAACATTGGACTCGGAACCGAGAGACCCATGTTCGATTCCCCGTGCGGGCATATACCTATGACTTTGTTTTCTAAATTATGTACATTTGTGAAGTTATAGTAGCAATCCCACTCGATAATGGTGAAGGAAAATATCGTGAGGAAACCTGAGTTATTCATGCCCGTAAGTCCATACTCTCTCTCTCTGAGAAAAGGCCTGTGCCCTACAGTGGAACATATATAGACTGCTAATAAAGAAGCATTGCATGAAAATAATGTTTAGAAGCTGTTTGTATTGCCCTGATGATAATAACACAAAAAGATACGCAACAGGTACATACCTAGGTGATACGCAACCGAGGTATACTAACAATGATTATTTAATTTTAATCTCTAATCTAATCTAAGTACTAAGAATTGTCTATTCCGACTACTAACTCATTTCTCTAAGCTTATACCTACCCTAGGACACATCAACGTTAGTCATGTATTAAATCAAATTCCTTGAAACTAATTTGGCCTCTTCATCTAACCATTATCTTCCTTACGCACACACACCTCTAGGATTCCTCTATTATACATCTTACTGCACTAAAATTAGAAACTATAATAAGTTTTATCCCTAGGTTTTGAAGCATGCGTAAGTCACTTCTAAAGGTGTGAGCAGGCAGCTCTTATTGCCCTCGAAATAACTGCCAAAGTCGTATAGAGTCGTTTTGTTTGCGGCAATGCAACAGTAGGTAGGGTAAGCAGACCGTATAAAACATAATCGGAAGGGCACCATTACCCTTAAGAAGGGTACAACTTTATGAAGTAACTTAATTTGCTTAAAGTGAAGGAGGGTCCACGCTGTAACAACATTATACTCTGAAGTTTCCTCATAAAATTACGTACGCACATACACGCTGTAATTTCGGCGCCTTATTGTGGGGTTCTGCTCTGTAGCAAAATTTCTGTTAATACTGTCAATGTGACTTAGATGACTAACCATCCGTAAAGTAGATCAACTTTTACGCGAGTACTTAGATATTGTTATGGCTTACTTTGCAACAAAAAGGTGAAATTTGATCACCATCAATTTGCTGCTAAATTAAGAGCAAGTTGGCTCTATTTTAATGCGGTGTCAAGTGAAAGTTATTGACGACATCAGTATTACTAGCTATATGACGTCACATGCAAACAAAATGGTGGACGTTAGCTAACACATTGTTACTATTAAAAGGCTTAAAAAACAACTTATTACAAAGTAATTTCTGAGTTTAACACGAGCACTAGACATAATAAAACAGAATTTTAACGGATATTTACTCGTTTACTTTTCCATTTTACAATTTTCCGACGTTTCGGTACTTTTTCAAGTGCCGTGGTCTCGATAGACTGACAGTAAATAGCCGTTAACATTCAGTTTTATTAACTTATTACAAGTTTTAAATTGTTGCTGTACCTACATACTGTCGCTTTGTCTTGCATAGGCTTTAAATGTACTAATATATTCGGCTTTTGGCGCAATTTGGCCCTTAATGATTCTGGCTTTTATTTAGCTTATGAAACGTCGTGTCTACAGAAAAAATATTTGTTAATCCAAAATAAGTCCTAAACGTACTTCGTTCAAAGTTCCATTTCACACAAACCGACTTGTGTGTTTTAAGCACAAAATACTCCTCCGTGTACGTTTTAACCCCACACATGAACGGAGGGGTATAAGCAACTTTCTTTTATGGTAGTCCTGTTAAATGGTGTCGCAAAAGTTAAGATAACGAAAGTTTTTGCCCTCAAAAGGTGGAGGAAATTTACCTGAAGGAAAAAATGCTTCCCTTTTACATAAGTTCACACCTGTATCCCGCAGGGATAAGCAGAGGCCAGGTTTTACCACTGGCGACGGTCCCGGCAATCCTCTTACGCTTCATAAAATGCGCGCACGCCGGTTTTGGGATTTTTTTAGCTTTTTGATTGGAACCTGGGTCTCCCGCTTCAGAGTCCAATGTTCTACCCACTAGGCTACCACCGCTTACTCACGCAGCCTTTAACTCTGCTAAAAATATGAGTTCTTAAAATAATTTGCCAACAACGACGCACAAGTCATTTTCCCGAGGAGAGACGAGACGAAAAATATATCCATAGAAAAAAATATTTGCGTGATTTTACAGTTTTTGATAACGGCCATTGATTAGTCTGAATGCTTGAATCTTATAGGTTCAGCGAAATCTGCACCCAATGGGATTCTAATGTCAAATCCGACAAATTTAGGCTTGACGTGTGTTACAAATCTATTTAGAGGCTAAAAATTCCACCCATGCCGGGACTTGAACCCGCGACCTCTGGCTAACCGTGCCAGCGCTCTCCCAACTGAGCTAATGGGCAACTGCACGCATCGGTGAAATTTCGAACCTCTTTACAAACTTCTCTGTAGTACGTACAGGTAGCGACATCTGGCCGAAGTAATTTACATCACTTGCAGCCCCGAGCAACCCACTTTCCCTACATTATTATGTTCTTTTTGTTGCACTAATCCGTGCTGAGGACAATTTCAAAAACCTATTTAAACCTATTTTAAGCCTCTTGACAAGTGTTGCTTCCTAAACGACGATACATGTATTCTTTTACAGTACGTTATAGTATTTATGCGTGGTGCGAGATGTCTGGAGTCAAGAAAAGATGTAAAAACAGGTGGACACCTTTTCCCAGCAGTGAGACACAAAAGGGGCTATGTAAAAAAAAATAACTTGTACATATTATTTATTTATATTCATATTACGATTTAACAGTGAATCTATGTGTGTCACTTTACCATTTTTGTTTTCAATGTCGTTCTACAAAAGGCGGAACAGAGCGCACCACAATGTGTTATACACTCATACCAATAACCGCCCGCGTAACTGATATTTTATTCAAGACAATGCGTGTTTAGCGTGATTTACGGAGTCGTTTGTGTTAGTAAATTTGCATATTTCGAACGTACGGGGGTGAGTGAGTTATTTAGGGGCGACCGAGTTTTTGTGGGGCAATTTGGGGCATTTTTTTTTACTTGGATGTTAAAACCCTTTGGCCCCGTACGGGACATTTTTCAGTTGGTCTAAATCGTCTAATCTATGGATTTACGTTAACTGTAACGACTCGCTACCAATTCAATTTAATAAAAAATAAAAACCGACTCTTAAACGCGTTACAAGTAATTTAAAAAGAACAAACACCTCTAAATTAGAAGTACGTAGGACGAAGTTAAGACGAAGCATAATTTGGAGTCAGTGCCCAAAAGATATTAGCCGCGCATGAAATTGGGCACCGACTGCAATTATACTTCTACAATACCTTCATATACTTCATTACAAGTACTTCGATTTTGAAAGTATGCTTTTAAATTATTTCTAACTTTTTAGCGGTAGTGAAGTTGTAGTAGCAATACCACTCGCTAACGGTGAAGGAAAACATTGTGAGGAAACCTGAGGTCTGAGCTATTCACATAACTCAGCGCTTGAAATCGCCAATCCGCGGTGGGCACGCTTGGTGATTAACCCCATACTCTCTCTCTCTCTTACTAATTTACTAATGAATGTTGATCTATGATTATGGAAAGAGATCTATCATGATTATGGCAAGTGGCAGACACTGGTCTCTGCCTAACCCGTCCAGGATGCGGGCGTGAGTTTATGATATGTTTCGTAAAGTTCTCAATAATGTAATAAAACGTTTATGTTTTGGTTGTTTCTTCATGATGTTGAAATGTCCAAAGAATAACCTTGTTTGTCTGTTACACTTTCCCCCGGTTTCTCGTACACTAACAAGCTGTTAATCTACTGTTAACACAGCTGTCAGTGGTTTTTTTCTATGCACCTAGGTCAATTGACAGTAGTAGATTAACAGCGTGTTAGTGTACGAGAAACTGGGGGTTTAATGCACAAAAAAAATACATTAACATAAATTTTTTATTCACTTGCACATGTTTGCCACTTAGTTACTATATGCGGAAATTTATTCTTAGCTTATGTGTAGTTATTCTAAGTCTCTGTCCATTTATTATGTAAGCTGCAAGTTTCCCAAATACATAATAATAATAATAAAAACTTAAATAACATGTGATGAAAATTGTGACTATTAACACTTTTGTCGTTTCTCATGGTGATTTAAGACAGGATATTCGATTGAACAATGTCAGAATTACTGGCTTACTTGATGATGATGATAAAGGATGTTTCTAGACGTCGTCTGACGTCAAAATATTGTTCGCTGGGTGTTCGAATACACCTGCGATAGTAGGTGTAACATTTATATTCTTGTTAACGCAGTGCAGTTTAAAGCCGATTGTCCAATAAGTTCCTATTTGCCCGGCAATATTCGTTAGCGGAGTGGCTGTTATAACGCTTTGCATGCAAAACAAGAGACCCAGATGTTTTGATCCAGCTATCGCCCAAATATACGTGAAATTTACTTGTAAACTTTTAATATTAGGGGTTAAAGTATGAAATTGTCGTTTTATTGCAATAGGTTCTTTGAATTGACATAGAATCTTCATGGTTTGAGGTTTTCGAATGAAACTTTTTTCAAATGGTTTCTATGATGTTCTTTTTTTAAAAAATGTGAAACATTTGAATATCGACTTTCAATTGTTCAATTTAGACAAGAAAGATGGATATTGCGAAAATTCGAGTGATTATGAGGCACCCATTTTTCGTATTTTTTTATTTTGTTGATTTGAAGCAAGTGAGTCAATATTGTGGGTAAGGTAACGTTAAACCATGCCGCTAATTCCTGGGTAGTTTGACTAGGGTCGGCTTCCACTATCTCTCTTAATTCATCGTTATTCACCTGTGTGGGCGGTCTTCCTCGTGGCTCGTTCTTTAAGTCGAAATTTCCATCACGAAAGCGTTTAAACCAAAATCGCACGGTGCGTTCATTAGTAGACCCCTCTCCAAACGCAGCATTGATATTGCGGGCTGTTTCTGCCGCGTTAGTTCCGCGTCGGAACTCGTATTCAAAAATCACTCGAATTTTCGCAGTATCCATCTGTCTTGTCTAAATTGAATAACAAAAACAATTGAAAGTCGATATTCAAATGTTTCACATTTTTTAAAAAAAGAACATCATAGAGACCATTTGAAAAAAGTTTCATTCGAAAACCTCAAACCATGAAGATTCTATGCCAATTCAAAGAACCTATTGCAATAAAACGGCAATTTCATACTTTAACCCCTATTATTAATATGATTTCGTATTAAATTATTTACTGCATGAAAATACACTTAATACTAACTTAAATTTTATTCTAAACGAGCAATGGGTGTGGGGCAGTACCTAACGGTGAAATGTTATTTTAATTTATTCAGTCATTTATTAAACAATATAATTACAAGGTCGTGGGTTCAATTCCCAGTGGAGGCCTCCATGCTTCATTTGTACAAATGGCCTGAGTATGGGTATATTTTCATGTTCGTGTTGTGATAACACAGTGTATCCTAGTTTGGAACCAGGGCAGGTGAATTATAAAGAAAGAAGACATTTATTTAGAATTTCACAGAAACACAAAGTAAACACGAAGGTACACAAACCTCGGAATGAGAGATAATAAGCTGAATTTTCGTATATACCTTCGTACGTAAAATCTGGTGTCAGTAAGTAATTGAAAAACAAAACAGCTTTTCGCGATTATCTCGGTTTCTATTGCCTATTGCAGTGATGTTAACATTTATCGTCAAAATTGTAGAGTAAAATTTGCGACAGATTTTGCTTTAAACATGTTTTCATACATCAGCAGCCTATATCCGTCCCACTGTAGGGCACAGGCCTTCTCTCAGGGAGGGAGCATAGGCTTAATCACCACGCGTGCCCACCGCGGATTGGCGGTTTCAAGCGCTGAGGTATGTGAATAGCTTAGACACTCAGGTTTCCTCACGATGTTTTCCTTCACGGTTAGCGAGTGGTAATGCTACTATAACTTCACAAATGTACATAACTTAGCGATAGTTGCCTAGTGGGTAGAACATTGGACTCGGAAGCGAGAGACCCAGGTCCGATTCCCAGTGCGGGTATGTACCTATGACTTTGTTTTTTTATACGCTCAACTGTTTTTAATATAAAGGGTGGTGATGGCGATTGGCCGTAGGAAGAGACAGAGTTTACCACTTGCCACGATCATGACAGATAACTTTTACAAGTTTAGTCGATGTAATAGTTGTGTGTTTGCTGAGTCTATATTATTTTATTTTTATTTTTAATTTATAAAGGAGGAAAAACAGAATTAACAAAAATTACTTAAGTAGAGAAAATGATTTAGCTTAACACACTTTGTTAACTCCTAAACATCCGTCGTGTGATTCCTCATATTATCGAAGAGATAATACGTTCTGTACATTTTGCAACATTTCCTGTGACCTCTCAAAGCATCCTCTGTTGTTCTTTACCTGGGCGTTTTAAAACTAAGCAGGAAGTGTATGCTACTTGCAAATTGAGTGAAAAATGTACCAAGTCTTTTAGAGCGTTTACTCTCTCGGCGTTTAATAGAGATCTTGCATTAAAATGTGTTCGGAAAGGCCATGTTAAAATAGAAATAAACGTGAATAATTTTTTTCTCTGCGACTAATACTTTTCATTATAATTGACCTGTCAAAAAGTCAATAAAATCACGTGCTACAACAACGCGCCATACAAATCGGGCTCGAAATATAACGTCACAACTTGCACGTAACGCCTTACAATCTATGAAGCGTTTATCAATATTTGAGTTATCTCGTAAAATTATGTTTTCCTACATCAACACCCTTATTAGAAAACATTTAGAACTCAATGTGAAGACAAAATGTAATAAGTTTTTTATCATTACAGTAACTTTATTGTTCGCAATTTGTGAGTCCTCAAAAATCCGAATATAAAGCAATGTCACTCTAATATAAGTTAGACTCATGTTATCCATTCTGACTAATTTTATTTGTTTTGTAACTTGTTATGCGTTTCTTTCTTGTGATGTGTTAATTTGTCCCAATAAATGTCTTTCTTTCTTTCTTTCTTTCTTTGTAATGCCTCTTGATGGCAAATTTAAACATTTACCCCCGGAGCTAATTAATGTAACAAGTGGAAAAATAATGATAAATAGATAAAAGCTTCTTTTACACCAGGAAAAAATCTTTTTATGCTTTAGGTATATTTTTTAAGATGATGAAAATTCATTTTTTCTTTAATAAACATCGTTTTTTATTGTAGCTATTATACGTCCCACTGCAAGGCACAGGCTTTTGATTAGAGAGAGAGTGTGGGCTTAATTACCATGCGTGCCCACCGGGGACTGGCAATTTCAAGCGCTGAGGTATGTGAACACCTCAAACACTCAGGTTTGCTCACGAAAACAACGTATTATAAAAGAAATTAAATGTTTTTTTTATAATACGTTGAAAAAGTTTATTTTAAGAAAATTAGAATAAATTCTAGCTCTTAAAGACAAATATTTGATTCTAAAATTTTTGTTAAAACATTTCGGTGGATTGGTCCAAATCGGTGGTAGTTGAAGTTGTGGTTAAGCCCTGTGCCTCCTATTAGTTAAAAGACCGGACAAGAAGATATTATGACGTTTTTACAATGGAGATAGTAGTTAGCTCCAAGTAGCTCCTTAAATCAATCAATCGCAAAATGTTGTTACTCGTACCTACCTACCCAAAGCCTATCAGTAATAATACTCAAAATAAGTGGTCGGCTATCCGGGTAATTTCCACAAAAATCTACGTAAAATAATTCACTTACACAATTTTTGTTCCGAGAAACTCTGAGCGCCATCTAGTGCCACTCGTTGGAACTAAGCCCAATCGGAATCCAGCAACCGAGAGGGTGTAATAGTACAGAATATTCCGAAACGTTAAACATTTTGTTGTGAATATTTTCCGCGGCCCTTTCAAGAATTTCCTTTGTCGTATATTCTTTCACTAAGCGCCCGTATTCTCGAAATTCTAATTCCTTGCTCTTCTAACTTATACTGAGTCTTAAACATTTCTCTATGTTTTCCCTGAAAATACAGATAAAAAAGGGACAAACAAGATTTAGAAACAGAACCGCTATGTGTATAGCGGTGCTGTTTCTAAATTTAAAATCAATTTAATTTTAAAAAAGGAATGTTTAACTTAGAGAAATCAAGTTGGTTGCACACATAGCTAAGCACAAAGCTGGCACATAAATTGAATTCCGATCCCTCTTATGCTCGTAAGCTTTGTTTATGCGCAAGACAGACGACGATACCATTTACATGCCAGCATTTGCTAATCTTTGTACCTAAAATGCAAAACAAGAAAACCAATAAACAGAAAATAAAAATCCACAAGTGTAGCTTTTTCCACACAATATAAGCTTACCGATTTTGTAGAAATAAGACTGTAAAATTAAGAATTTTAAGCTACTTGGATGTGTTTTAACCATTTATACTGAAAAATCGGCTGTACATAAAATACTTTCGATCTATTTCAATAATGCTGTGGGAACATACACTTAGAGTCGACTTCAAACGTCTCAAAACTTACAAAAACCGGTGCGCCGGTCTATTCACCAGTGCGCAATAAAATATCCTTTTAACACTCTTTACATTTTAACTTTTATTTACCACCTCTCGCGGGGCCCATAAAATTCCTTAGTTTCTCCAAAACCATCACCAAAACTTACGTACTAAAACTTCAGAAAAAACCGACCAGGGAAACATATTCCTGCCCAAAACGGCGCGGCCGTCATGCCGCCAAGGCACTGCGATAAGCGCACATAAATGTGCAAAATTTACACACTAATAGTGCAATAATTTCTGGTGTAATAGCTGCGACCGCTCCTCATATAGGTATGTGGAGACTGATAAAGCCGGCAAGTTTGCTTGTGACGCTAGTTTGTTTAAAGCTTTAGTTGCGCCGAGACTAGAGTGAGCAATTCCGGAAATAGCCGGCTGCATAATTACGATTCGAAGTCAGGATATTCCACCAAAGAGCTCAAATTTCGTGGAAACTGTTTAGGACTTCAAATGTTTACAAGATTCTATGATTTACAGCCCCTGCATGCGAAGTCGCTGAAACGTAGTAAATAAAGGCGATTACAGGAAATGTTACTCGAGTTGACCTAATAAATTCACTCCCAGTCAAACCATTACATAGGTAATAATAATTCATTATTACTTAAAAAGGGTCCATCAGCGTACTAATTGGCTTAAAAAGTTAATCCCACTGAAAAACTCTTAAGGCGGAGTTACACCCGGATTTCGAAAGGAATTCCTCTCAAAAACCGGCTTTGACTCCGTGAGTGTTTTAGTGGGATCGACTTTTAATAAATAACACCTAAAGAGTTTTTAGATTTAACGACTTCCTGAGATTCCAACCGCATACTGCGATCGCCAACGCACCTGCCAAGCGTGGCAATTATGGCAAAATCCTTCATGGTTAGGAAAACCATGAGGGAGGCCTATGTCCTGCAGTGGGCGTCAGATGGCTGATAATGATAATGATGAATAATGCTTTAAGGCTGACTTGAACCACTTATTAAAATTAAAAGAAATGAGATGCCGTTAAAAAAATAACTTGTAAAAAAACAAAGTCTCGCATGTGCTCACAACTCAGTTCTTCTACTATGAAAAAATGTGAATCCATTTAATACCAAGTCATCTAATTTATTCAGTACCTAATTAGTGGCCCTTCTGTGTTAAGTTATTACGTAATTAGCTAATCTAACAACGTGTTATAGTGACCCAATATTAAAAATCTTTTATGTTTTAAATAGACAGGTTGACTTGGCGATCCAACTATACAATCTAATTCAATATAATATGTAGCGTTTGTGAGATACATTGTGTTCTCATCTTCAAAATGTATGGTGTGCAAAAAAGAGATTTATTCGAATCTAATCTAAATACTTTTAAAATCTGAACTTCCTCCTTTTTAATATGAAATTCCACTCAAAACGGTAGCAGACAACCACTCACCACTTTATTTTTGTAGCATATATTTTATTGGTTTTGTTTGTATAAAATAAAGCCCACCCGGGCCATAATAACAAATTGTTGGACACCCCATTCATCAAAATTGGAAGAGTAGCTTAGTCGCAACATGTGTATAAATACAAACATATACATAAAAAAATACTTTGGCATTTTCATCTACGCAATGAGACTATTTATGCAGCGCCCAATGGCACCTTCACTCACAAGGGACCACTCGGACGCTCCGGTGTCTAGTTTCAAGATGGAATAGGCTTGCCCAGCTTCTATACCATCCTGACATCTTAGTCGGCCTAGTCCACAGGAAAGACAAGCCGCGGGTTTCCTCACGGTGATGGAAAATATATAACCATAGGGCGCTAAAATCATAATCCTTCCTTTTGGCTCTGCCGTAAATGCCGATGAAGAAGTAAGTGACCGAGAGTAGCATACTAATGTAACTAAATGGAGTAAAAACTTAGTTTATTCACATTATTCAGTCAGTTTATGTACTGGCTAACCGTGAAGGAAAATATCGTGAGGATACCTGAGCGCCTGAGGCGTTCACACACCCTAGCGCTTGAAATTGTCAATCCGCGATGGACACGCGTGGTAATTAAGCCCATACTTTCTCTCTGAGAGAAGGCCTGTGCCTTGCAACGGGCGAAAAAATGATTAATGTCACATGTGAGCACATGATTATGTACATAACGAGTCACACTGTAGGGCACAGACCTTCTCTCAGAGAGAGAGTATAGGCTTAATCACTGCGCGTGCCCACCGCGGATTAGTCGCTGAGGTATGCGAATCAGAAATCAGAAATCAGAAATCAATAATTTATTTCAACGTAAAGAATTTACATTCTGTTTGCTGAATGTCAATGTACTGTGTTACTATGTTAGCCGCTGCCTTCGGGCCGTATTTGTAGCTCAGACACTCAGGTTTTCTCACGATGTTTTTCTTTCACCGTTAACGAGTGGTGTTGCTATTATAAATTCACGAATGTATATAACTTTATTGCTGTTTCTGTAACATTTTTTCCGGTATACAATAAAGAATATTCTTATCTTATCTTGTCTTAGAAAACAAAGTCATAGGTACATGCCCGCACTGGAAATTGAACCTGAGCCTCTCGCTTCTGAGTCCACTGTTCTACCCACTAGGCTACCACCGCTCACAAAATATATTTAGTTTATTTTAACTGTTGTTATAAATATGTCCCAATACTAAAGCAACTGAATGGTTATTTTACCTATCTACTGTAGGTAGGATTTGCAACTATACGCTGTGTTAATCATTCCGCAATGATATAAATTACCTAAGGTTTAATTTACGTACAATTAATTAACAAAAAAAACATAATTTAACGGTTCTAATCGCGATTGTTTATTAGGTTAAGTAAATTTCTTTTGATTCCCTCGCATAGTATCTTTTAACACTACTCGCGTAATAAAAAAAATATTACGTGAGTCACTAAATATATTAGAATCTAAGACATAGAGCCCTTTCACACGACCGATTTGCAAGCAATTTAAAAGCGGTACTATTGCGCAGCAAGCTCGCCGCGATTGCGCAGTGTACACGCTGCGTCGACGCCGTGATCATCACCGTCGACACCATTTTGCATAATCGCGTTCGACAGTCCGCCCCGACCCACTTGAGTCATATCAAAGATATATGTGTAGGCGGACGTTTCATAGCTCAGAGGTTTAATCGTCGTTGATACAATGGATAGAAAGTTGATTATAACTAAAATTCTAAATCGTCCCGTTATATGTGATACATAGTAGTCACTCACTCCTAGCGGTAGTAGCCTAGTGAGTGGGTAGAACATTGGACTCGGAAGCATGAGACCAAGGTTCGATTCCCAGTGCGGGCCTGTACCTATGACCTTGTTTTCTAAGTCATGTATATTTGTGAAGTTATAGTAGCAATACCACCTGCTAACGGTGAATGAAAACATCTTGACAAAACCTGAGTATCTGAGGCGCTTGAAAACGCCTATCCACGGTGGACACACGTAGTGTTTAAGCCCATACTCTCTCTCTGAGAGTAGGCCTGTACCCTACAGTAGGACGTATATAGGCTGCTTATGTATACTCTCTCCTAGTCGATTACTTGATAACGAATTCTCCCAGATTCGTCGTTGACCTGTATCTGCTATCGTTTCGTGCGCTTTAGAAAACTAGAAGTAGCGTTTCCTCATCAGTTCAATCCATTTTGCTACTGAGTATCCAAAACGCGGATCGCACGCTGCGTAATCGCGGCGACCTCACTGCGCAATCGCCTCGCTTTCAAATCGCTCGCAAATCGCTAGTGTGATAGGGCTGTTATTACGAATGTAAATTGCATAGTTCAAATGTACGTTCAACAAAATGACAAAGCTCTATTCAGTATGACCAAGCATTGTTATACAGTAAAATACATTGCAGTGCAAACGAAAACGCCTTATAAATATTAATTTCCACTCTGTACGCAAGACATAAAGCGTAGCAAAAAAATGCATTCCTTTAAATATTTTAAGAGTACAATCAGGTTTAAAATTCTATAAATATCCGAGCATTCATGCAACGAATAGTAAATATTGATAAAGCGAAAAACGAATGTCGAGTGACAAGTGACCGATTTTTTTTTCCTACCCTTTCGGGACAGTGTGTGTTTATTTTAATTAATATATATGGAACCGAAAATTGAAGAAAATTATCTCTCTGCCTATTAGAAGCAGGTATAATATTCGTACGGACTAATATACAATTATTCGATTTTAATAAAATCTCTCAACCCAAATTATTTTTCTTACTAGAGCCATAATGATCAATACAAGCATATGAAAGTGTCTTGCTAAATAAAAAATGTAAATAAGGACCATATAATTGCAGCTAAATTAATAAAAGACATTTAAATACTTTTATTCAATTACGCAATTCTTTTACGATTATACTTATACACTTTCTATATTCTAAATCTCATTGTGCATGTGGATGTTTGTATCTAATGATCGTATTTATAATTAGGTTAATTTTAAACAACGTAATTTTGAGAGAATATGTAAACTTTCAATCGTTTCTTCAGTACCAGTAATTTATTAAATATTTTATTCATACAAACATGAGAGCATTTTCTGAACTTTATAATTTTGAACTTTACCTGAATATAATATCAATACGTGCAAAGTAAATCCAGCTCCGGGATTAATCACGATTTTATTCTCCCCGTTACATAAATTATATTATAAAATTTTGTGCTACTAAAACAAGAGCATTAAAATTTCACTGAAGGACGGATAAACTATAAATTGAACGCCATTCACTAAATCAATCATCAGCGCAAATGATGGATCACCAAAACACGAGTTATTCAAATGCCATTAATTAATCAGACCTTAACGATTCCAAAATGGCCGACCGAATAGAGGCCATGCATTCTGTTGTCAACAGTGCCTAGACCGAATTGATGGCTGAAATTCGGCCTGACAGATGCGTCGGCTGCGAAAAATATATTCTGGCACCATCCGGGGCTTTTGGACGCAGTTTTTTCGCTGGATAACGCAGAGTGAGAACTTCGTTGGCGTGGCTTAAAATAACTCGTTGATGGGAATCATTGCGTTCGACAGGTTAATTCTTGCTTTTGTTTTACACGTGGTCCCAGTCTGGTCTGGGTTGTAAAAATTATGTTGGAGACTTGCATTTAACTTAGTTTCTAAGATTTTGAAATCATCATCATCAGCCATTTGACGCCCACTGCAGGACATAGGCCGCCTTCATGGATTTCACAACCATGAAGGGTTTTGCCATAATTGCCACGCTCGGCAGGCGGGTTGGCGATCGCAGTATGTGGTTGGAATCTCAGGAAGACGCTGCTGCCTCTTCCGCCTTCTACGACATCCATGGAAGGAAACGGAGTGACGCTATTCTTAATCCGGCGCCACACGGACATTACACACATTACACAGATATTTCGAAATATTACAACCTAATAATAAAAATTAAATACATGGCTCCCAGTGGGAATCGAACCCACCACCTCTAGCGTAGTAATCAGACGAGGGTAAATCAGCTCTACGTTGATCATATTTCCTCACATTAAAATTACTACATAAGCAGCCTATATACGTCCCACTGTAGCGCACAGGCTTTCTCTCAGGGAGAGAGTATGGTCTTAATCACCAGGCGTTCTAATGTCATCGATTATATACATATTTTTAAGGTTCCGTACCCAGAGGGTAAGGGGCTCTATTACTAAAACTCCACTATCTGTCTGTCTGTCACCAGGCTGTTTCTCACGGTTCATGAGAAACAGCCTGGTGACAGACAGACAGATAGTGGAGTTTTAGTAATACAGACTGACAGACTGGTGACTAGAAAATTGAAATTTTGTAAAAACAGAATAAAATAAAATTTTATAAAGGGGGCCCCCTTACAATTAACAATCGAGCAAAAAACGGCAAAAAAATACTTTGTTGTACAACAAATGTAAGTTTTTTGCTCGATATTAATAACGGCTACAGGTAGACACTTCAAATATTCAAATGTTGTACAGATAATCGTACAGAACCTTTCGTGCGCGGGCCGACTCGCACTTGACCGATTTTTTTATGTAGCTTATCATACCTCCCACTTCAGGGCACAGAGAGAGAGAGAGAGTATGGGTCTAATTACCACGCGTGCCCACCGCGGATTGGCAATTTCGAGCGCTGAGTATGTGAACACCTCGGACTCAGGTTTCCTCACGATGTTTTCCTTCACCGTCAGCGAATGTTGCTACTATAACTTCACAAATGTACGTAACATAGAAAACAAAGTCATTGACATGGCGGGATTCGTTCTCACGACCTCCTGAATGTGAGGCCGGCGTTCAACCGCTGCCATTGCTTCTCATAGTTAATGTCGTAGTTTATATATTGGATGTATATAAACACACTACGCGGCGATGGTATCTAGGGGGTAGAACATAGGACACGGAAGCGAAAGACCCAGGTTCGATTCCCAGTGCGGGCACGTCCTTATGACTTTGTTTTATAAGTTATGTACATTTGTGAAATTTTAGTAGCAATACCACTCACTGAAGGAAAACTTCATGAGGAAACCTGAGTTTCAGAGCTATTTACATACCTCAGCGGTTGACATCGCTAATCCGCGTTGGGCACGCGTGGTGATTAAGCCTATACTCTCTCCCTGAGAGAATTCCTGTGCCCTGTAATGGGACGTATATGATCTGTTTATGTAAACACACTATGGAGCGGTGAAAGCATGTTAGGTAGAACGTTTGCCTCACATTGAAGAGGTCGTGGGTTCGAACCTTAGGGGTTCAAACTTATACCAGTTACTTTACGTACGTACCTAAATTACGCACATTTATGAATTTGTAGAGGCATTCTGTGATGATAAACCTAGTGATGATAACCGACATAGCCCACCGAATTAGCATGCTGAAGTGGCAGTGGGCCGGCCATATTATCCGAAGAACTGATAACCGATGGGGTAGACGAGTTCTCGAGTGGAGACCGCGGATCGGTAAACGTAGTGTGGGACGTCCTCAGACTCGGTGGAGCGATGATCTTCGCAGGGCGGCTGGCAAGAGTTGGATGAGAGTAGCCGAGGACCGTGCTCAGTGGCGTGCTATAGGAGAGGCTTATGTCCAGCAGTGGACAAGCATAGGCTGATGATGATGATGATGATGAAACCTAGTGAGGAAACCTGAGTGACTGAGGTGTTCTCATACCTCAGCGCTTAAAATTTCCAAATCACAGTGGGCACACGTGCTATTTAAGCCCATTTTTTCTCTTTGAGAGAAAGCTTATGCTCTACGGTAGGATATTTAATAGGCTGCATTGTCATAGGCATCATATAGGGTGTTTACGCTTGTGACATTCTTTTAAACCTCTTTTTGCTTTAAACCAACACTTTATCTTTATTCAGATTATCAGAAGGTACTTACTCCATGTCCAGATTATACTGCACTGCAATCCGCCTCCACTTTCAACTTGGAATTTGAACCTTACTTCCGTGGGAATAGGTTGGTAAATGGAAGAGATGTCTCAAATGAAGAAAAGGCCATTAATTACTCTACATTGTTGCCTTATTTTCTAGAGCTCGGCTTTGAATTTTATTTGCAAAATTCAACACTTTTGTTTTAACAAGCGCTTGTACCAGTTTTAGAAACTGTTTGAAAGTTTTAAAGAATGTAGGTTATACATCACGTAAAACGTTTATGTTTGTAACGCGATCACCCATAAACATATGAACGGATTTGGATATAGGTAGTTGGATATAATATAATTTTTTGTATTCAGTAATTACGTTTGTCCTACCAACACAGATGAAAATTTGAGTGAAAATGCGGCATACCTCTTAAGTGAGGTATAGACTCAGCAAAAACTCTTGTTATGTCCATTACATTATTATTTGCTACGAATTTCGTAGTTGCGTAGCCGCGTAGCCAGCGGCATAGTTAATACTACGCCCATGCGTTGCAAATAGCGGCTACGCTGCGTAGTTCTCAATTACAACGTTAAGTTTTGGACTAAGGGTTTGCGCGCACTACGAAATCTATTCGTTGCGATTTTTAAAGTGAGAAATAAATTCGCAAACGACAATAATTCCTACGTTTCTCCCAAACTGCATAACAATTTGTTTGCATCTGCCAACAGTTTGGCTCTTGGTTTTATAATTTCTATAACTCTTAAATTAGATAATTAGGTACAAATACTAATAATACTACGACTACCCCCTTGGTCCAACCGTTAAGGCGCTTAGCTGCCAAAACAGAGGTCGTGGGTTGAATTCCCACTGGGGTCGCCGTACATTTGTACAAATGGCCCCCGTCTGGGTTATTTTCATGTTTGTGACATCCTTTCCTGATTACCACAGCACAGGGTATCCTAATTTAGTACCAAGTCAAGTGATTGTATTATGTGCAGGTTATTATTAATATATTATTACTAGACACTTCTAATAATAGTAGTGGTAGTAGAAGCCAATATTTACTTATAACTTTGTTTATTTTCAAAGTTCAAATCTGCAAATTTGTAGTAGCAATACCACGCGCTAACAGTGTGGGAAAACATGGCGAGGGAACCCGCAGCTTGGTTGGCTCCGCACGTATTGACTTGTCTTCCCTGTGGGCTAGGCCGACTAAGCCATCAGGATGGTATAGGTGCTGGGCAAGCCTACCCCATCTAAAATACAATGTTCCAGGCACTGCAACGTCCGAGTGGTTCTTCCACCCTTCTAGTGTGAGTGAAGGTGCCATTGGACGCTGTATAAATCATCTCGTTACGTGGCTGCTAAGCCCTAAGTTTTTATTTTAGAAGACGACGCAAACAAGACGCCCAGCTAGGCAACCAATAAAGCGCTTTAGAATCAGAAGTGGTAGTTGTTTGAGCGCCAAGTACCTTAAATCCTAATTTGGTCCATGGCAAGTAAAATTTACGAACTGAATCGGTTTAATGAATCGTCCGTTAGCAAAACTTCTTTTATTGACTCTACGTAAGTGTGGTCAACAGTAAAATAATTTGGGTGAGTGATTTTTACTGGGGCTTTTCCTTTGGCAGTTTAATTGAATTTTACTGAGTTTACTTTATAAGTGCTGTCAGGTTTTTTTCTGTCTTATGTTAATGTGGCATTTTGCGTTGCTTAAAATCATAAAAGTTAAATATATATTTTTTTATATACTTTTAAGTATAATTCTACCTAATTCGTGTGAAAAATTTTATGTACATTTTACCGGTACAAAATAGCCGGCCTATGATCTATCTCGGAATCAAATTTTATCCAAATCCGTTCAGCCGTTCAATTCTGGCGTGACTGTTGGCACAAGTGCCGCCCGTGTACAAGTGCCTTAACTCTGTCATTTTGTAAAATCAATCTATTGTTCCCCGTGATTATTCCTTTCTGTAAACATAATATTAAAAATAAGAAACTATTTGTAATATCTTTCACCTGGTTGTGCAATAAAGTGTTCTCTATCTATCTATCTATCTATATAAGTATTCTGTCCTTTACTGTTAAAAGACGGACCACTCCGCATTCCACTGAAAATCAGCCCTGAAATCTAGCCCATCGGCATATTACTGAGTCAATTGCCATCTGCAGAACGTAGAAAAATGCCCAGATTGAGGCTGGCGGGTTCGATTCCCGGCGACCTCGATCTGGGTATTATGACCTCCGGCATGCCAGTCAAATGTGTTAGAACAACGAGGCAGACACTTCTAAATAATATGGCTGACAGCTCTGTCAATCAGCTAAGTATTCGTTAATCTCTGGATATGAATTTAATCTAGTTATTTACTTACACAGTGACTTGTCAAGCCACTCTTAGTGATCCAGGGACTGGGCGCATGTAGCCCTAAGAATTACAATTTAACAGTTCTTTTGTACTTCCGTCGTAGGTTTATCTTTAGACAGATTTTAATGTAAGCAATTCATATTTATACATTTGTCGGGTCTAATCGCGATTATTTATAAATAACTACGCATGAGCATTGCGAGTCATAGAAAATCCTGTACTGACATGAATGTCTGTCTGATTAGTAATAATTAATCAAAAATATTAACAAGGTAGGTTAAGTATGTTTATACAAAGTGTCCTTAAAGTATGCGTAATTTAATAACTATATAAATACAGTTTCTTTTGTATCGATAAACGCTTTTCAATAAGAAAAATACAAAAAAAAATCTTCATTTTATAATTTGTAATCATAACACAGATTAATGGGCTCCATACTGTAACACTTAGCGCCACCAATAGAAAAACCAGCCAAGTGCGAGTCGGACTCACGCAGGAAGGGTTTTGTATCATTATCTATACCACAATTGAATATTTCAAGCAAAAAACGGCAAAAAATCACGTATGGGAGCCCCAGTTAAATATTTATTTTATTCTGTTCTTGTTGATACAGCCATACCGACAGACAGACAGACGGACAGTGAACAGCTCAAATGGACAGCCTAAAGTTGGGCCAACCCATCCGGTCCTTTGCCAGTCTCGTCCCATGTTTCCCAGCCGCAATGTCGTCGGCCCACTGGGCTGGTAGTCTGCCTACCGACCGTCGACCCGTTCTTGGCCACCAGTCCTTGGCTACCTTAATCCGCCTACCTTCTTTCCGTCTTACCACATGGCTCGACCATTTCCGTGTAACTGCATGGAAAATTATAGAGACTGAAACTAGAATAATGCTTGGATACAGGGGCCTTATTATGAAGCAGCCACATGTTAGGAAGGGTCGTCAACGTCGCGCTTGAGCCCGACAATTCACTCGAATCTAGCGACAAATACGGTTCTTTTTTTGAATAGATTCATATTTAATACAGTGTCAAACGACCATGTCACTACTTCCGACAATGTCGCATGTTTCATAATAAGGGCCCAGCTCTTATTTTACGTTCTATACTGTCTTGAAATTTCATGCGGTCCAGTTGCAAGAACAATATTGCTTGTTGAAAGTGGTTTGGCTAGAAACGGTTTTCATTTTGAGTTATTTTATAAAAACACTGCATTTTTTACTGTCGTAAAAGCTGTTGAGAATTAAACAAGACCTCTTACAAAAATGTACATCATTTAATCCATACAAAAACACTTTGTGAAAATACTTTATACAATATAATTACATACATATGCAATGATAAATACGTCTAAATGATGTAAATCGAATCTATTGTTATACTGGTTTACAACAAAAAGTTGAAAGGTGCGAGAAAAAATACACAGATAGTACACGTAAGTATAAGTTAACTTTAAGTCTTACTTAAGTACCCATTAAGCTTATCAGCTACAACTTACGTCTATTACGGATAAACGAGGATTAAATTGCGCCTGAACAATCTTCTTCAACACTAACTTTGTACGAATTAAGTGAGCAATCACCCTGATTTCTGTTGCCTTAAGAGGACGCGTCATAAGATATCAATTACAAAGTAGTTTGGTTTTACAAACGGCATGCCGGAACACAATGAAACTTTGCCAATGTTTTAAAAGGACACAAATAGAGGTTTGAATACATTTTTAATAGAAAATAATGATTATAAATACATGTTTATGTATGTATGTATTACGTCTGTATCCCAAAGGGGAACGCAGAGACCATAGACTGCTACTTGCCAGGATCCTGACAGAACACTTTCGCTTCCTCCACATTCATTAGTCGTTGCATGCACGCACGCCGGTTTCGGATACTTTTTATCTTGCCCTTTGCTAATAAATCCCCTATTTGGTCGAAGTATGTCCGCCTGTGACGCCTCTTACCTTTAAAAAATTAGAGCCTCATAAAATTTTTAATTAATTCCTCGCAAGATTCTTATTTCTTATTAATCAATGATTCCGCAATTCTTGATAAGATTTTAATTGAAACAGCTATATTTTTCCTTGAAGTACGCGACGCTCAGCATTATCCGCTGAATTATGTTTTCAAAAAATCTCATTTAATAATAGGTAAGTGAAACTTTTAACTTAGCAAAAATTGGTGAAACTATTGGAAAAAGTCTGCAATCTATGTCAAAGTACAGCATAATAAAAATGGTACTGCAGTCACACTCCTCCATGCTTTTTCTATACCAAAGTAAATTCCATAAGAAACTAACAACCAGTTGTAGGTAGACAATATAGGCCTGTTACCATGCTAGATGATTTAGATAATGAAAAATCTATACTGCACAGGACAAGTGACGCCACCACAGCTTTTTGACCTTTCTCGTCCCTGAACAAGTTTTTAGATCGAGTCGGCTATAATTATCTCAGGTTATTCAGCTTAATCAACAGGAAAAACTATGTCGACACGTGTTCAGGTTAATGAGCATCTCAATATTCACTATCCACTTAGAAGTAAATGACAAGGCTTGGATGGGACGAGGGGGTTACGTTTTGGTAACATAATTTGTACAAATTCAATCCCTCCGAAGATTGAGGAAATGCATTATTCTCCTCGCTTATCAGTACGGCTGTGAGTATTCACACTATTGTTTCCATAATACGATACTTTATTAAGTGCTCAGAAATCTTTACATTTCTCCGAATAGTCTTTATTTTAAGTGACTAGATTAAATTGGCTCTTACACGAGAAATTTTACGTAAAACGTAATCACAATTTGTTTGAAAGGGAAAACCGTTTACATAAATAGTAACCTTAATCCGTAGCAACATAGCGAGACGAGCTGAAGAGCAAAAGGTGAGATTGCGTTCGCGTAATTAGTTTGATCTTCAAATCTGTATGTTTTCATTTCGTTCTGTATAGGGATTATAGGGTCAACGACGAAGGGCGGAGTTTCCGTTGTCTTCACTTCCTTTTTCGGGCACGGCAGTGTCGCTGGCGGGATCTTCAGTACATTCCTCTTCACGCCCCTCTTTCCTGTAGCCTGATTTATATCGTTACCATCCTGCAACACAATAACGTCCTTATTCAGATCGTCTAGTGTCTTTTTCAGCGTGACGTTACTTTTGGCGTTATGCGTCTCGATCGTGATGCCGGCGTGTAATATCTCCTGATTGTACTCCTTAGTGTTTATCGCTTCGGGCATCTTGTTGTAAGCTGAGCTAACGACCGGCGGGTCCATCTGGCAGGTGACACCGTCTAGGGACTCCCTAGTGTTCTGACTTTTAGTCTCATTACGCAGCGAATGGAGCCATTTCAACCGACAGTCGCAGACGAAGTTGTTCTCTGCAAAAGAAGAAACAGCGATATTAAATCTGGCTGGAAAAAAAATAAAAGTTAACGGTTGCAGGTTGACTTCTGCCTTTTGTATAGTGAAAAATAATAAGGCGAATCTCGAGCGAGTTTCCGCATTAATTCTCACGTAAGGAGTCCCACGCGGATAATGAAAGTACAACTTTGCTCCTGAAGCGTATTAAAGCAAATGCTCGCGTAACACGCCGTTTCAACTCGTTTAATATTCAACGTATGTTTTAAGTTTGTCAGGAGCGGCGTTAAGGAGTTATTAAACATTCATCATTACCTTCTAGTTGTAGATTGCTGTTCTGCGGCTTCAGGTTGTCGAATATCGGCTTGATGTTGTCGAAAGTTAATGCGTAGAGCTCGTTGGAGCGTAGGTCGAGCGAGCTGAGCCCGCGTACGCCTTCGAACAGTCCCGCTGGGAGTGAAGCCAGTTTATTGTCGTCGAGGGACAATTTGCGCAGTTGGCTGGGCCCGTCGAAGGCTCGCTCCGAGATGAACTTTAAATCATTCTTCCCCAATAGTAACTCCTGGAGGTTCCACAGCTCAGCGAAGGTAAACTCCGTCAGATTGCTTATGCGGTTCCGACGCAGATCCAATTTCCGCAAGTTCGCTAATCCATCAAACGTGTGACGGGTCAAACGGAATATGTTGTTTATGTTCAAATCCAATTCCAGGAGATTGAACGCGTGCTGGAATGTGCCGTCCTTGAGGGTCGAGATGTTGTTCTTTGTAAACTTCAATTTTTGCAGTTTCGGCAGATCGAAGAAGGCGTTGTTCTCTATATCGATAATCATGTTTTCCTCCAAATTTATGACAGTTATGTTAGGCAAATGTGCGAAGGCGTACTGTTGTAGGTTCTCGATCTGGTTTTGCGTAAGAATAGCCTCTCTCAAGTTGGTGAGGTTGGCGAGGGAGTGGGGTGTGACATCGACGATGTTGCCGTATTTAATATTGACGGAGCGAAGTTTCTGTAAGTAGTGTAGTGCCTTAGTGGGCACGTAGCCTAGCGCGCCGTCCACTCGAACGTTAAAAGACAAACTTTGCAAATTGTGCTGAGAGGCGAAGCTCTGCCAGATGACGTCATCGCGCGGTATGCCGCCGTTAAAGACCCAGCACTCGGCTTTTGTGGCGTTTCGGAGCTCTCTAGTGTTCTCGCAGTAGCAATGCACCTTGCTGTCTCGGTCGGTAATGTCGCAAATATTGCTTTGGAAGCCTCCGCTCTTTTCTTTGGTGCGCCTCTTCAGATTCTCCTTCGCTAGGACGTTAATTGACATTTCATTAGCGAGCACCAGCGATATCGCGACGTAGATTATTCCGGCGATCCGCCTCTCCATTTTAGATTAATCTGTAACAAGATAAATTTGTTTTGTGAATAAACAATGCAATTAGCTTCATGTCAATTTTGTCTCTGGGAGTTTGTTGAGAGTTCTGAGATTAAAGTCATTGGCAGTTTTCAATTTGGTTTATTCTGTTGTCGTCGGGGATTTGGGTGAAATATTGCTTTTAATTTAAATAGAAATTAATTCTTATTATTTAAGAGAAATCTATTATCGCTTGTTTTTACATGCCTTACAAAAGTTTACATATTGCACTGCCAAAAGAATTCAACCCCTTTAGCAAATTGGGTAAATTCTTAATATTTTTTTATTTGATCATATTTTAGTAGCTGTGATCTTTCAACGCACTTTTGATAAGAAGCCTCTTAAAATTTTAATTAGCTCAGGTTAGCTAATTAAAACTTTAAGAGGCTTTTCCGTTTTTTTGTAGTTAGTCGATAGTGAAACTATTTAATTTAACACTAGGATAAAACTTTCATAGGTTTTTTATGTAACAATGCATTTCTAATTAAAAGCAGTTTCAAAAGTTCAAGCTTATAATACTCTACCTAATACTGTAAGCCATAAATCATCGTTAGTAAAAATAGAAGGTAACTGTCTACGCTTTATATACCTGATAGTTATCAGCTTCTTTCATCATCTGCAATTAATGGAAAGTTATTCAAGTCATAAATCATCTTTTAGCTAAGTTAGAACTTTAGTTTTTGTCCAGACCGAGACCCTAATCACCGGCTAGAAATTCGATTAACCGACCCCAAAACACCCTCTAAAAGACTTAAGGCTGTTCTTACGTGAATTATGCTGTCTCGCTCGCACAATTTAATAATTTGTGTGAACCCTACATGCCACTGCAGGGAACAGGCCTTCTTTCAGGGAGAGAGTGTGGGCTTAATTACCACGCGTGCCTACCGCGGATTGGCAATTTCACGCCCTGAGGTATGTGAACATCTCAAATACTCAGGTTTCTTCACGACGTTTTCCTTGGCCGTTAGTGACTGGTATTGCTACTATAACTTCACAAATGTACGTAATTTAGAAAATCCAAGTCATTGGTACATGCCGGGATTCGAACCCACGACCTTCCGAATGGGAAGCCGCCGTTCTTATTACCACAGCGGTGGCAGCTGAGCGGTGGATACTTTTGATAAATGTGGTCTGAGGGTTAGATATACAATACAATGGCGAATATTTAAAGCGTGCATTTCATATCCTAGGATCCCTTCGGGAGGTCAGCAGCAACATTGGTGCACTGATGGCTTTTTGAAAAGAAATTGGCTGGCTGGAGTGATCTCACAGCCCTGCTACGTACAATGGTCCGATTATGAGGCGGAAACCGCACAAACTGACTAGCTGTCCTGGACAGACTTACTAACTATCATATACCAAGTTTTTAATTGAGCAAATTAGATTCCAGAATTTACAATTTTTAAAACCGCTTTTCTTTCAAACATATTTGTTTTCTTACACGTAGTTTGTATACCTATGTACGTATAAGAAACCAAATATATTTGAATAGTCCATAATTTAATTATGCATGAAACTCTCAAATCACGTTAAGTTATCAAAAGTTATATTAAGACAATGTTAACCGGAGAAGTGCGAGTTGGACTCGAGCACCGAGGGTTCCGTACAAGTTTGTAGGTACTTACGTATTATAAACAGTTAAGGAATCCAGTCTCTCAGTTATTTCCGAGTTTTTCCCGAACTTCAAAGACTGTTTTTTATTATTTAACTACAAATTTACCTACAGTTTTCAGATTTTTTCCTAAATTTGTAGTATAAAATGATATTACTTGCCAAATTCCACAGTTCTAGGTCAATGGAAAGTACCCTATAAATTTTGATTCCCGTTAGTGTTGAAATATACGTTTTATGTCGTCCCGTACCTTACCTTTTTTACGTTAACTTAGAATTTGGATTTGTTCACAGCTTCATGTGACTGTGGATTTGAATATATGGTTTAATTTCAACTCGACGCCTTTACGTGTTCCCGTGATAAAGGGTCCTTTTAGACAGACGGACGGATGGATGGACGGACAACAAAGTGATCCCATAAGGTTTCTTTTTTTTCTTTTGAAGAACCAATCGATCTACCTGTTAATTGTGAAACTAACAGCTTTTTGTTTTTATAGTGAATATTTTTTTTTAGTTTGACTTTGGGGTACGAAGCCCTAAAAACGAATTAAATATAAGGAAACTGTGCGAGCAAGACAGCATACTCGTAAGAGCACGTAAGAGCAGTCTTAAACACAGCGTGTAACGTCAAAATATATGTGTCCCAAAAGCTTAGCTCCTATAAATCTCTTCACTATCTTGCGACGACCGTCCCGTTTGCTTTTTTATCACTAAATCTTGGCTCGGACTAAAACACTGGCACCGTTTGGAACCGTGGGTAGCTCTGTATTTTTTTTTCATACTCTTTATTACGTACGAATCTCCTGAAGTTCTCGTCGTGATACTTTCGTCTGAAAGGAGAATGATCAATTTACTATAGGAGTTAGTCTATTTTTGCGTCTTCTTGCACATTGATGAAACCAACGGTAAACTATAAGAAATTAGCTCTGGATTATGCAGGAAAAATATTATGAAAATATTAGATGGGAGTTTCGAGAAATCTTAATTTTGAGCCCATGTTTTGAGGTTATGACAACTTTGGTGGTTTGGTGTTATTTTGGGTTGACATTGACACCTAGTCAGTTTGAATTACAAACATAGGTCATTATTAGGTAGGTAACAAATCAGTTAGTGCTAAGTAATAATTCTGTATAAAATACAAAATATCCGTAGGTTTCATGCAATAAGTAATAGGGTTTGTCTAATATTATCGCATATTTGTACGACAGTTTGCAATATTATATCTTTAAAAAAAAGTCATAGGCATGTCTAAGAAGGAAAAAAGTTAAAATAAAACGAGGTCTTGTAAGTAATATATATTTTTTTATTTAAATACCCTCTTGAAATATATTATCTAAGAAAGGAGCTGGGGCATTTATATAATTAAATCGTCCCCAGCTCAAGTACCATACCACTGTCATCACGTGAGTGCAACATCCTACTTTTCTTTTGCCTACAATGCAATTGCAGCAATAGCCCACCAAAGAGCTCAATGTGTTCGCTGTGTCAGTATCTCGGTTTACCAAAATGTAAACAAAGTATGTGCGTCCACTGACATGCCTTGACTTTATGCGTACTCTTACCAAATAGTTATTTAAGCCAAGAATGAGAGGTCATTTTAACAACAAACTACACTAATTAAACAGTATAAAATCCACTGGAATCAATTTGCAAAAATAAAAGCGTAATAAAACCGCAAGTTTGAATTCCCGTCAAAAACTCCCCGTTTGCAGTTTGCACTTTCGCATTTTAGGTATGTACACGATTTGCGATTTTGGCAATAATGTAATCTAGTCTGTGTTTGTAATCTGTATTGACTGATCGAAGTATTTTAGTTATACAATCAATACAGATATTTTTTAATTATTACTTTTAAACCCCTGATTCTTTTAATTTATCAAATGGAACTATAACATCATTTTTCAAAAGAAACATTTTGAGGTATAAATGCTTAAAGCGCAACATAGACTGTTTTTGATCATTCTCCTTTGGTCACAAGGTGTCGCTTTGTTGTTGGTCAAGACTTATTGTGAGGCAACATCGTGAGGAACCCTGAGTGTGTGAGGGATTCGAACGCTTGATATTGCCAATCCGCAGTGGGCACGCATGGTAATTAAGCCCATACTCTCTCTGTGGGAGAAGGCCTGTATCCTGCGGTGGGAGGTATAAATGCTAGATTAAAAAAAACTTTTTGTTATTAAAAACGTTCAGCATCAACGAATTCTTTCCATCAAATTCGATAAAAAAGGGCCCAGGGTCTCGGTGTCTCACTGCACCTCAACTATTATGGATATATAAGAGTTGTCCTTGACGCGCTCTTAAGGCTGCTCTTACGAACTATTATGGATATAATAAGAGTTGTCCTTGACGCGCTCTTAAGGCTGCTCTTACGAACTATTATGGATATAATAAGAGTTGTCCTTGACGCGCTCTTAAGACTGCTCTTACGAACTATTATGGATATAATAAGAGTTGTCCTTGACGCGCTCTTAAGGCTGCTCTTACGAACTATTATGGATATAATAAGAGTTGTCCTTGACGCGCTCTTAAGGCTGCTCTTACGAACTATTATGGATATAATAAGAGTTGTCCTTGACGCGCTCTTAAGGCTGCTCTTACGAACTATTATGGATATAATAAGAGTTGTCCTTGACGCGCTCTTAAGGCTGCTCTTACGAACTATTATGGATATAATAAGAGTTGTCCTTGACGCGCTCTTAAGGCTGCTCTTACGAACTATTATGGATATAATAAGAGTTGTCCTTGACGCGCTCTTAAGGCTGCTCTTACGAACTATTATGGATATAATAAGAGTTTTCCTTGACGCGCTCTTAAGGCTGCTCTTACGAACTATTATGGATATAATAAGAGTTGTCCTTGACGCGCTCTTAAGGCTGCTCTTACGAACTATTATGGATATAATAAGAGTTGTCCTTGACGCGCTCTTAAGGCTGCTCTTACGAACTATTATGGATATAATAAGAGTTGTCCTTGACGCGCTCTTAAGGCTGCTCTTACGAACTATTATGGATATAATAAGAGTTGTCCTTGACGCGCTCTTAAGGCTGCTCTTACGAACTATTATGGATATAATAAGAGTTGTCCTTGACGCGCTCTTAAGGCTGCTCTTACGAACTATTATGGATATAATAAGAGTTGTCCTTGACGCGCTCTTAAGGCTGCTCTTACGAACTATTATGGATATAATAAGAGTTGTCCTTGACGCGCTCTTAAGGCTGCTCTTACGTGGAGCATGCTGTCTCACTCGCATATTTTACCATTTTTTTATATTGTACCTAATAATGTGAGTAAACTTTTGATAAATATGGTCTGAAGGTTTGATGGATAATTAAATTACGGATATGCAAGGCATATTTTTCTTATCCTGTACCAAGTTTTTCAGTGGGAAAATTTAATTCTAAAATTAAAAATTTTGGAAAAAACTTTTCTTTATTAAAAACTACGTATCAAAAAACAAAAATATATTTAAAATGTCTTTAAAACTGAATTATGCCTTCCGCCCTCAGACCACATTTATCAATATTTTACTCATTTTATTACAGTAATTAAAAATATTAAATTGTGCGAGCGAGACAGCGTACTCCACGTAAGAACAGTCATAATCTAATTATAGTATTTGATTTACGGTTTGGCTACACGAATCCAGAAGTACTAGCCTGCTAGCTAGAACAATTAGCCTCCTATTACCCGGGCTTAAGCGCGGTTGTATAATGCTTGTCTCGACTGTCTCGTTGTTCTAGCGGTATCACGTTTGATTACCATGCCGGATGTCGTGCGATCGATTCCCACTGTGTGCCGCCGCACATTTGTACAAATGGCCTCTCCCTGAGTGTGTTTCCATCTTTGTGATGCCTTTGTCTGGTAACCATAGCACAGGGTATCCTAGTTTGGGATCAGGACAGGAGATTGTGTTGTGTGGAAGTTATATGCAATAGGTCGTTAATTAAATTTTATGCGTTTATTACACAGTTAGAAAAAATACAGGCACAGACATAATAAATACAATACGTTTTAAAATATTGGATATGGACTTATCGTGGGTTTGAACACAGACATGAATTATTATTATTATACTTGTGAATTTTTTGCCGCAAATCGGTCTCTAATATGGTGAAGAAAAACATCATGAGAAAACTTCAAATTCTGAGGTACTCATAATCCGCGGTAAAGATTATGAGAGAAGAGAAGGCCTCTTAGAGAAGCCCTGTGCAATACAGTATTACGTTTATAGACTGTATTTTTATTTCATTTACACCCGTCAGCCAAACAGCTAACCCTTTTCTAAAGCCGTTTTTCGGCAAATTATCTACATCTCCTCCTATCATAGGTCTCTCGGGTGTCTTAAGAGAGAAGCAGACATTTTTTCTCCATTTTTATCCGAGTGCGAGTAAACTGGGTAGCCTCTTTTCAAAGTGACAAAGTGAACAAAAAAAAACTCAAAAATCTTTTTTGCATACACTAAAAGTAATGAAATTGTAAGATACTGACTCTTATCTTTTAAACTATGAAACATGTATCTTAAAAGCCAGTGAATACACAAGTCATCACAATAATTATATAAGATAAGATAAGATAAGAATATTCTTTATTCTATACCGGAAAAAATGTTACAGAAACACCAATGTCAAAAGAAAATATACAATTGGCGGCCTTATTGCTTATAGAAATTTCTTCCAGGCAACCTCATATCGGAGAATTTGCCGTATTGATCTTTTACACAACACAATCACTTGTCCTGGTCCCAAATTAGGATACTATGATAGCCAAGCAAGCACATCACAAACCTAGAAATTAATAAGGGTTATCTTGGTACCTATCACGAGCCTTACTTGTTTAAAAAGAGCAAAATTATAAATTATAGTTTTTATTTTAGTATTTTAAGTTAACTATGGAGTGTTTCTTAAATTTGTCTCAATTATTTTCTAGTGATACCTAAATAATTAAAAATAAATTTCAAAAATAGGTGGAATATTTTAGAAGTTTTTTTTAATTATTTATCTTTACTAAGTTTGTAGAAAAATAGCACCATTACCCTTAACCCTAAGCGGAGTGAAAAATACAGAAATTTATTTCATCTTAAGGTATTTACATTAATTTTACTGAATATCAACGTAAAACGTTAGAAGCTACCTTAGGGTCGAGTTAATAGTGTAATAAAAGGCAAAGAAAAAACTTTACACTGAGCGTTATTTCTCTAAAATCGGAAGAGAACCGTTTTTTAAAATCTATCTTCGCTATGTTAAAATACAAATTCTTTATTTACCAAAAATATTGCAAGTGTCATACTTAATGTAATGAGGGTACACCAATTTTTTTCTGCAATCGGAAGAGAACAGTTTGTCTTCCAATGGCACCGACGATGCGCGCTTGATGTAATTTCAGATAGACCCGTTATATGATGATAGATGACACACTTGTTGTTTTTCGGGAACGGCGACAAAACTGCTACAAATTGCCGCGCAATATATCACTCGAATGCATCGGACATGATATATTCTGTTGGGCTCCGAGCTATGCAATATGACAGAAGGTCTCTATTTCCAAAGTCTATGTGAAATAGTGCAAGGTACACCACCTAAATACTTATGGCACTACAGCGTCTATGTGGTCAATGCAACTATTCGGCGTAGGTGAAAGTGCTGGACACACTGTATACAGGGTTAAATAATGTGCATCAAAAATGTGGATATACTGCAATTCGAGCTTTTTATTTACATCAATTTCAACAATTTGTTTTTACGACATAAAAAATTCAACTCGTTCTACGACATTTGTGTTTTTTTTTCAATATGTTGTACAATTTTTCTATGTAGAACTATAATTTACAGGAGGCTGCCTCATTGGCAGAAGGCGTAAATCTATCATCATCATCATCATTAGTCCTTTGACGCCCACTGCAGGACATAGGCCTCCCTTATGTTTTTCATAACCATGAGGGGTTTTGCCATAATCGCCACGCTTGGAAGACGGGTTGGGGATCGCAGTATGTGGTTGGAATCTCAGTAAAACGCTGCTGCCCATCTTCTGGTAATTTATTTCCTTAGTCGCCTTCTACGACATCCACGGAAGGAAATGGAGCTATAATTTAATAAAATTATGACATCATCATCATCACCATCATTCAGCCACAAGAAGTCCGCTGCTGGACATAGGCCTTCTCCTTGGATTTCCAAAAAGACCAGTTGGAAGCGGCTTGCATCCAGCGTCTTCCTGCCACTTGGATGAGGTCATCTGTCCATCTTGTGGCTGTTCGTCCTACGCTGCGCTTGCCGATATGTGGTCTCCATTTGAGAACTTTTCGGCCGCATCGGCCAAAATTATGTAAAACCTGATATTTATAAAAATATTCATCTGAGAATAAATTGCAAAAATTTATCAATTTTAATTTAGATGTTTTAGGAATTTAGGACGTTTAGGTAACCTTGAATATCAACTATGTACAAGGAGGACCAATTTCCATACAAACGTTGTTTGGTGTTGATGCACAAACAACATGCTGGATCTCAATTATACTTTACAACAACATGTATAGAGGACACAAATCGCTCATCCGGGATAACAACGACGGAATTACACTTTTGAAGAATGAGCTAGCTAAGTATATTTTGTCATAATACTCCGAAAGGGAAGTTAAACTCGAGCCAATATCGACACAATTGAATGTCTATTAATTTCAGTGAAATGACTCATTATGCATTTAGACTGATTCATTCTAGTTTTTGTAAAACCATCGTCGAAACGCTGTCATGTTAAATTTGCCAAACTTTAATACGTCGTTGTTATCTCGCATGAGCGAAATCAAGGTTTGGTCATGCTTACAACTGAGAAGTTGTAAGCACAATTAAACCATTATTTGTGTTGTAAGCACGATCAAACCTCGATTTGTGTCCTGAAAACGTATCGGCAAAATTTCATTGCAATCGCATGTCGTTTGTAAATACAGACTTAGCTATTGTTGTGTGGGGATTTTTCCTTAAGGAGCCACCTCAAGGCAATTTTATCTGTTATGGAGTATACATATTTATTGCTATGAGTACGCTGATGGCAATTGAGTCACGAGATGAAACAAAAAATCGTTTATATTAGATTAGATATAGTACGTACGTTATGATTAAATATACGTACATAACTAATACCAGCTGTCCGGGAGAACTTCGTACCGCCACAGAACCCGTTTGTACGATTCTTGCACAACGCCATCTATTTTTAAAACACAACGCTCGCTCGCACAACGCCATCTATTACTTACATAAAATAAATATTATCCCATGGGAACGTTTTAGAGAGATATCAAGTATACTATGTCTCAATTCAGGTCTTTGTCTATCTGTATACCACGTTTCATATCAATGCGTTCAGCCGTTATTGCGTGATTGAGTAACAAACATACAAAGATCTTGCCAACATTCACATTTATAATATTAGAGATAAGCAGCCTATATACGTCCCACTGTAATGCACAGACTTTCTCTCCGAGAGAGAGTATGGGCTTAATCACCACGCGTGCCCACCGCGGATTGGCGATTTCAAGCGCTGAGGTATGTGAATAGCTCAGACACTCAGGTTTCCTCTCGATGTTTTCATTCACAGTTAGCGAGTGGTATTGCTACTATAACTTCACAAACATACAGAACTTAGAAAACAAAGTCATAGGTAAATGCCCGCACTGGAAATCGAACCTGGGTGTCTCGCTTCCGAGTCCAATGTTCTACCCACTAGGCTACCAATGCCCCCATTTCTTCTGTTATATTTGGTTTGTATTCCCGAATCTGTTGATTTATAATAGGATTTATTTACTGCGAATGCACTTCGAATTAACAATCCTAGGAGTGTTTTTGTATTGATACCGGATAAAGTTTTGGTGTTATTTAACAACTTCCCTGTCCAATGAGTAGTGTATTGGAATAAATAATTATTCTATTATTTATTAGTATTTCGACGGTAAGGGACTACCCAGACGGGCATACTTAGAGCAAATAGTGGATGTATTAGCAAAGGGCAAGATAACAAGTATCCTTCTTTCTTGTCTAAATTGAATAACAAAAACAATTGAAAGTCGATATTCAAATGTTTCACATTTTTTAAAAAAAGAACATCATAGAAACTATTTGAAAAAAGTTTCATTCGAAAACCTCAAACCATGAAGATTCTATGTCAATTCAAAGAACCTATTGCAATGAAACGGCAATTTCATACTTTAACCCCTATTATGTATTTTGTGAAAGTTCTTGAATAAATAGTTTAAAAAAAAAGTTCTTGAGTCACATTTGACTCATTTTTGATAGATCTTCAGACATACAACTTTCTAATTGTGGAATTGCAAAGTGCATTTTATGGGGGCAGGGAGCATGCCTTTATTGAATAAAATTGAATTTACCTTACACGTCATTTACAAACGTGAGTTATAAATAAGAACATTTGCGAGTCGGCACAAATTTACTTTCGTATGCAAACTTTGATGTTCGGAACTAGCGCAAACAAAACAAATAAAAGACAATATTTCACAGAGATAAAACGCAATAAAGATAAACAATCATAGGAACCCCTTTGAGAGCGGAGAAATTCATTACTATACGAGAAGAAAATAATAAAATAAACTGCAAGATAAAAACTAAATAGAAGTACTCAGATTTTCTTCCACTAAGCATTAAACGCTATAATACGCATACATAAATTCACGCCAGTATTCTAGATAAGGGGACAGAGACTAATATTTGTCACTTGCCGTGGTCCTGACAAACCTCCTTTGCTTCAGCAACATGAAAAAATCCAATTTAAGTTCTTATTTTTACCACAAGTTTGGTAAAAACGAGCTAAACTTAATTCTGTCAACGTTAAGTTTACCGCTGATGTGGTATATATGTACGTGCTTATACACATATAAACATACATAAACTCACGCTTGTATTTCAGAGGGGTAGGCAGTGACCAGGGACTGCCACTTGCCACGATCCTGACAGATCACTTTCGCTTCTCCAACATTCTAACGTGTTTATCTCGCTAACAAACTCAAATCACAGACCACAAATTACCAAAGTCAACAAAGGGCGTCATTGACAACAAATAATATAGAATGAAACTATGTATGTATTTCGACAACGAAAACCGTAATCATCTTATGGAATATAATAATAAATAAGATAAGAATATTCTTTATTGTATCAGGAAAAACATAACATAAAATATTTATAAAGATACAGTACAAATGGCGGCCTTATTACTTATAGAAATTTCTTCCAGACAACCGTATGAAGGAAAAATTCTGAAGGAAAGAGAGACGGGTAGTTCAAATAACTTGTTCTTTTTTTCATTAATAGATTTTAACATATTCTACAGTTCCCTTAAAATAAATTATTCTAGCACAAGTGTTGCCTAAACTAGGTTACTTTAGTCTATCCTGTTATATCTTACTTTAGTCTATCCTGTTACGCTTATGTTGCGGCCCGTTGCCCAAGGGCTGATTCATACTTTGCAGCGCCTGTTCGGATGTTTACACAATGATGCATGCCTTGAAAATTAACGTTTTTATTGTTAATTAAACATACTTTGTTATATTTCAGGTATTCCCTCGATATTCAATTATAAAAATATAAGTTATTAAAAACCTATTTAGAGGTTAAAAATTCCACCCATGCCGGGACTTGAACCCACGACCTCTGGCTACCCACGGGTTAGTGCGACAAAAAGAATATAATTAGTAATTAAATAAAAAAAAAACAAATAAAAGTCGATGGTGTTCGATTTAGAATTTAAAGATTATGCGGAGAAGAACTTTTAACTTAATTAACAGAGTTTTTACCTTAAAGTTACTCGTAGTGTTCAACACACTAGACACAATCGTCCTCTAAGTACCGGTTAACATTATTAACATTATCGCTTTAGAATCACTCGTAGCCCCGGCTGCCTGAGTGATCTTAAACGATCACGAAGGTTAAGCAACACTGGGCGCGTTCAGTGCATGGATGGGTCGCCGTCTATGCCTAACGCTAGTGGCATTTTTCCGAGCGGTTCCGTGCTTCGCAAGGCACGTTAAGCTGTTGGTGCCGGCTGCCGTCGATAGATGGCAGTCGTTAAGCCAAGTCAGAGGCCTTAGGGCGGCTTGACAACTTCTGACAGTAGACGAGCCACTAGTCTACAAGCCTCCACCAATCCGGACTTGGCCCCCATGGTGGAGTATGGCCTATACCTTCCTCAGGGAAGAGACCCGTGCCCCTCGGTGGGGACATAATGGGTTGATGATGATGAGGCAGTGACCAGGGACTGCCACTTGCCACGATCCTGACAGATCACTTTCGCTTCTCCAACATTCTAACGTGTTTATCTCGCTAACAAACTCAAATCACAGACCACAAATTACCAAAGTCAACAAAGGGCGTCATTGACAACAAATAATATAGAATGAAACTATGTATGTATTTCGACAACGAAAACCGTAATCATCTTATGGAATATAATAATAAATAAGATAAGAATATTCTTTATTGTATCAGGAAAAACATAACATAAAATATTTATAAAGATACAGTACAAATGGCGGCCTTATTACTTATAGAAATTTCTTCCAGACAACCGTATGAAGGAAAAATTCTGAAGGAAAGAGAGACGGGTAGTTCAAATAACTTGTTCTTTTTTTCATTAATAGATTTTAACATATTCTACAGTTCCCTTAAAATAAATTATTCTAGCACAAGTGTTGCCTAAACTAGGTTACTTTAGTCTATCCTGTTATATCTTAGGTTATCTGTATCTTCATTCGACTAAGACAAATACTCGCACAAAAGCCGCATAAGCTTAAAACAAACGCGAACAAAGCAACCCTTCTGCCAGCGTTCATCCCACAACCGAAACCGAGCGCAAAACGTATTATCCCAAATAAACGCGTCCTCCATATTTTATAGGCAGAAATCATTGGGATTACCGGTGCGGTCTCCTTATCGGAAAATGCTTAGTTTGTCTTTGGCAAGCACTCTTATGATGCCACTCCCTCATTTCGGGTATTGGGGTGGGATTCCGAATCGTGGAGCTTCGTATTCGCCCTCGAGATTCGAAGGAAGAAAGAACGCACTTGGAAGGAAAAACTAAATTTGAAGTTTGCTTAAAGTCTTGACACCATAGATGCCACGTAACACGTGGTAAATGACATTTGGAGTCATCATGAGCAGCCTGTAGACGTCCCACTTTAGGGCAAAGGCGTTCCCTCAAAGAGAGAGTCTGGGCTTAATTACCACGCGTGCCCACCGCGGATTGGTGATTTCAAGCGCTGAGGTATGTGAATAGCTCAGACACCAAGGTTTCCTCACGATGTTTTCCTTCACGGTTAGTGAGTGGTACTGCTATTATAACTTCACAAATATACGTAGCTTAGAAAACAAAGTCATAGGAACGTTGAAGGACATTTAGTTAAAAAGCCTCCAAAAGAAGACCCAACAACATATAGTTGTCTGCGACATCAAAGACGTAAATGTTAGGTTTTTGACATACCGATTAATGGAACTAGAGAAGTGAACTGTAGTACTTAGTGGACTATATAGAAGACTTTTTATTTCAGTTCTAGTACTATGGAGATTAGTACTATATTTTTTGCCAAAACATAACCCTCTTTCTTACGCACTCGGGCAAAAACGTAACAATGCCAACTACGTTCTTAAGATAAGGTAGGTTAAGAATGTTTTTTATACACCAGCAAAAAGAAACATGAAATATTTATAAAGATACAGTACAATTGGCCTTATTGCATTTTTTCTTGTGTTTAATAACAACTTAATCTAGAGTCCGTTTAAAATACTGACAGTCAAACGTAAAATGTTAATAATAACTTCCACACAATACAATCACATGTCCAGGTCCCAAACTAGGATGCGATGGCAACCAGGCAAGTACATCACAAACATGAAAATACACCCGGACTGAGGCCATTTGTACATTTGGACATTTGTATACGTGCGGTGGCCCCCAGTGGGAATCGAACCGACGATATTCGGCATGGTAGTCCGACATTATACCGCTAGACCGATGAGCCAGTCAATAATCAGAATAATACAAATTAGGAATCTGACGTCCGAATTTTTCCGAATACCAGCCAAGACATTTACATTCCCCGCGTGTTCCTGGTGTAAATTCGATGACATTAAAATACCTGGAGCTCCGTTTCCAATTCCAATCCTATTTCCCACGTAATAGGTTACACATTTGTTTGCTGGACGGACGCGATCGATTGAAAAGTTTGTGTGTAACTTTGAGATAAAGTAGGTTCGGGTTCAACGGAATCAGTTTTCCGCATCATGAGTTGTGAGTTGTAACTGTCTGCTATTATTGTTTTCAGAAGGGTTTTAGAAATTTTGATGAAATGTAAATTTCTATTGAAAACCTAAATCAAATCATATTATCTGAGAGACGGAAAATAAAATAGTTTTAACTGTAAGAGGAAATATCAATATATAGACCTCTATGGCTTGATTGACTTGATTCCTCTAAATAAGGCTGATTATCCTGAGCAGATTGCCAATCCGCAGTGGGCACGCATGGTAATTAAGCCCATACTCTCTCTCTGATAGAACGCCTGTGCTCTATAGAGGTAGATATATAGGTTACGTAAAAATAATGCTAAGATATACCGGGTTTAAATAAAATAACGCCTTTTCTGATTCCCACGTATTTATATAATCGGTATCTCAGTATCTTACTTTTTAATAAGTAATAAGTAGACTAATTTGGCACTGTATAAATTATTACCGTAAGATACTATGGAAACCAGTTTTATTATTGAGATTTTTTTATTACTGACAAAAAATACATAAACTTATGCCTGTATCCCGAAGGGTTAGGCAGAGACCAGGATTCGCCACTTGTCACGATCCTGACAGACCACTTTGCTTTATCAACATTCATTAGTCTTGCATGCACGCACGCCGGTTTCGGGCACTTTCATCTTGCCCTTTACTAATATATTCTATACTTGGTCGAAGTATGTCAGCCTGGGACGTCTGTTACCGGCTCCTCTACCCACATTCGCTCGATATAAATAAAATGTAAATATTTTTTATTTTTGTTTTACTTTTGGTCTACTGTTTAGATCACACTAATTCTTTTCAGTAAAGAAAGAAAGAAAAAGAAACAAAGATTGGGACAAATTAACACATCACAAGAAAGAAAAGGATTAACAACTAACATAAATACAAAGGAATCACAAGTCCATAGTCATAGTTCTGCCACTGCCAATTGTATCAATTGGCAGTAAATCTTTAACAAATAAAAGTCTATTATACTCAAAGTAAGAAAAAACGATCGAGTATAAAACGTTCAGCCCCAAAAATTAAAATCTCCACATCATATCAAGCTCATCGCCATAAAAAATCCCGTAATAAAATTAATACGCTCTCAAACGTCCACAAGATATACGAGTGTCTCCACCAGCCAATATCGGATGCTTTGCCAAGCAGCCGTGCTATTATCCTCAAAATTTACCATCTACAATCCGCACTGAAACGCTATAAAATGTATGAAATAAAGGCTGGCCGCAGTCGGTTTGTGACATGAAAAGATACGCGTGAAATCCACTCAGATGTGGAACATACCGTTGAGTTAAGAACACTATTTGTATTCATTAGTGGAACACTCGGGGTAGGTAGCGATAACCAATTTGGCTCTTGTTGTAATAAGTATTTAGCACTGTGGCAATCACCCCACGACTTATTATAATATGAAACTGAAATGACACGTAACCAAGATAAATATTAATCAGCGAATACTAAAAGAACAACCCACGTCCCATGCGGATATACTCGAATCAAAGAGGGGATGTATTAGCAAAGGGTAAAATAAAAATGTCTTCGTGTGGTGCCGGAGTAAGAATAATGTCATTCCATCTCCCTCCGTGGATGTCGTAGAAGGCGACTAAGGAAATAAATTACCAGGAGACGGGCAGCAGCGTCTTTCTGAGAATCCAACCGCATACTGCGATCGCCAACCCGCCTGCCAAGCGTGGCGATTATGGCAAAACCCCTCATGGTTATGAAAACCACGAAGGAGGCCTCTGCCCTGCAGTGGGCGTCAGATGGCTGATGATGATGATAGTAAAAATAAAAACTAGCCGAAACCGGCGCGACTATACACTCCACGAAACGAGCTCCCAAAGAAAATCGTCCATGTGCGCCCATTATTTATTGCACGTGACCTTCAAAAGCCACTTACCTACCCTATGAAAAGGACCGTCTTCGCTTATTGTTTCGCTTATCTCTAGCAGTTCACATTGACCAATGAGATGTGAGTATTTTGTTCCCTAGGAGTTCGACTCGTGGAACGGAGTATAATAAAGCAAAATAGGTTAGTCGGGATCGTGGTAAATGGTAAGTTCTGGTCTCTGGGATACCTGATGAAGTATTTCAATAAATTTTGGTGTTATGTATTGTAGAGTTGTGGTATGAAACAGGTCTTAATATTTTCAGGATCAGGAAACTGGTCTATATATTAAAATAACAATAATAACTTCAACACAACGCAATCACCTGACTTGGTCCCAAACTAGGATACCCTGTGCTATGGTAACCAGCCAAGAACGTCACAAACATGGAAATACACCCAGACTGAGGCCATTTGTACAAATGTACGGCGGCCCCAGTGGGAATCAAGCCCACGAGCTCCGGCATGGTAATTAGACGTAATACCGCTGGGCCAACGTGGCAGTCGCAGTAAAATATATTAAATATACAGGGTTCGGTAAACAGATTCTTTGTTCAAACTTAATGAGGTTATTTCACTTAATAATACAATTTATACAGACAATTTTTAATATCTGAGACTGCGATTTTTTTTTTAACTATTTCGTACTTTCGCCAGAGTGGGTTGTGAATTGAAACGACGCAACAGTCCATGACAGAAATTAAAATTTCTGGGAAGATAGGATAGATATCTGCATACATCATGTCCAGCAAGCACCAAGCATACCAAAAGCCAAACTTACATGTCATTATAATAACCTAATTACCTCCTCTGCACAGCACCAACGAAAATCATTTTAATAACTTCGCAATCCACTATCCACTCGCTGCACAAATTATTTGTTAACTGCAGAGAACTCTCAACTTCGCCAGGCTGTAGCCACTGAGTGTGGATGATAGAAGTACGGACTATACACTTATAAGAAATAGCTGTCCCGGCGAACTTTGTACCGCCACAGAATTCTTGCACAGCGCCATCTATTTTTAAAACACAACGTTCGCTCGCACAACGCTATCTATTTTAAATTTAAAATAAATATTATCCCACGGGAAAGCATCACCGGAATATCAAGTATGCTATGTCTTAATTCAGGTCTTTGTCTATCTGTACGCCAAGTTTCATGTAAATCTGTTTAGCTGCTGTTATTGCGTGATTGAGTTACAAACATCCGAACATCCAAACATGTTCACAAACTTTGTCATTTACAATATTATAGTAGATTGTAGGTGGATTACCGTAAACAGAGAATGATTCTCATCCAGTGCGTTAGACAAGGCTGGATTTTGTATTCAGTTTAATTTTATATGTGAGTATTTTTATAGGTATTGTTTGTTGGTAAATTAATTAATTACTAACATTTCTCAGAGTTTTGAAATCTGTTTTAGTTTTAAGTTTAACATGTTTCATTCGTCGTTTCTAGAATACCACAACACAGACTCTAGTCTAACGTGGAATCCGCTGTAATTTTTACAATGTTTCAATATCATTATGTGACCATAGATGTAAGTATTGCACCCTATGAACACAATATTTTTTATCTCTTGTGTGGTTTTTAAATAAATACTTTTTTCTTTTACTTATATAAAAAGAGTTACAATGAATTTACATTTAATTTCAATTTTCATATATCTCATCTTTGTATCTATTAAAAATACAGCAGCATCCTGAAGAGGTCAGAGAGAGCCTACCACTATCTACGGTCCTGATAAAATGTGCTATTGCTTCATTAATTAATAATTAATTTTATTTTCTTTTTCATTTGCTTTTGTTTATGATGTCCTTGCCTGGTTACCATAGTACAGGGTACTCTAGTTTGGGAACAGGACAATTTATTTGAAGTTATAATTATGATCAAAAGCCAAAATTCGCTGCATTTGCTGATTTCGAGCTGTCTCTAGTAAACTCCCATTTGGTCACTATACTACCGCCTGGGCCATCCGATACCTGCCGTTCTGCCCACAATTGCTTGATATTAATTTCATCACTCTTTCTTCCTTCATCCTCTCTAAATGTCACAGCCAACAAAACATAAATGTTTCAGGAAACTACATTCTCATAGTCCTCATAGCATTGCGCGTCACTTAATCATACTAATAACACTACACATTCTCTTCAAGAACAAATCGTATTTTCTCGATTCATCGTCTACACATAAGTCACGCTACCATACACAAGCATTCCTCTGGACCTTAACACTCTATGCCCCAACTTCGCCAGGCTTTGTCCGAGAACGTTGCTATTTTCACATGCATTTCAGAAATTAATTTGCAGTAAATTGCTAGTGAAAAGGAGGCTTTGTTTAACTTAACCCTCTAGAGGCCGTAGTATTTTACTTACTGAGATGTTTCTATTTAGACACTGTATAGATCAGCTCCCTCTATTCTTGAAAATATGAAAAAAAAAAAATTTTTTAGTTATCACCAGTAGTTTTAGTTATGCACACTGCTTATTTATCTAACATGACTCATAAAAAATTGAAACATTGCATATAAATTGAATAAATAAACAAATAATGGTCCGTTGTTTACAAGGTAACATATACTGTGAAGAATAGGTATTATACGTTTATTTATGTATAAAATTTATACATTATTAGTTTATTTGTCATTGAAAATTTGTAAGTAATTTATTTCTTAAAAAACTCAATACCTCTTCCACTATCCACATAATGGTTAGCTGGAACAAAAATACTTTCTATCACAGCTTGCAACGTGCAGATAGATTTCTTAAAGAATTTTCCAATCAAATGAAATAAACAGAAAAAAGTTTCACCCAACCTTTTAGTAACACACTTTATGTCTCGTCAATTTACATAGGCCCACAGCGCCCCACAGGGCAAGTCTGGCCTCGTTAAAGTCACCTAGAGCGTGAAACGACGCGATCAGCGCTTTTTGCTGCCGTCTGTTTGGCACCCCGCGTCTGCTAGCTTGCCAGACCCAGATGACGTCGCCTTTTTGTCAGACGGGCTGAATAAAATCGGGCATGTGCGAGACGAATTTTGCGCGCCGAGGGTTCTGTACTGACAAGTAATTTAGTGATGAATCACCTAATGAAGTGATCAAGAATTAGGTTAAGAATTTATAAACTAATATAATGTTGCGTGTTATGTGAGGAAACCTGAGTGTCTGAGGTTTTGCATATCTCAGTGGTTGAAATGGCCAATCCGCGGTGGGCTCCCGTAGTAATAAGGCCCATACACTCACTCTGATAGAAGGCTTGTGCCTTGCGGTGGGACGTGTATAGACTACATAAAAAAATCAGTTACCGATTACCAATAACACCTCATATTCGAACCAAACCAGAACCAAATCAGAATCAAAAACATTTCATTAAAATGTGAAAATTACTTTGCTAAATTCCGCCAAAATCCCACAAGCGGTTACTTAATGCAAAAAAAGTGGGAGGGAATTTTTTCTTTCGACACAAACACACCACCACCGACACCGATACTTGTGTGAAAAATTGCGTTGCGACGCCTTTCGCCTCTAACACGAGGCATCCTGAGGCTCCGACGGTCAACTGACATTTCATTGTAGAGCAGAAACGGTGATTCATCTCCATATTCATTACGTACATACAAAACAAAAACAGGTGTCCGTTGAACGCAATTCTAAGATAATAAAAGTTATTCGTATTAACGCGAATTCTTCGCGAAGACCTGTATATAGTTATATTTTATTTATCACATAAGACAATGTTAGAGCAACGCGGGTCCAAACCATCTTTTCGCGGGGTTGAAATAAGGTTGATTTTGTTTGATGTAGCGGGGAAAGTAGGAAATTTAGTACCTACATCATTCCTCCAAAAATACATATTACTAAATTTAATACAAGTAACTTAAATGTGAGGGCAGGAATCAGCTAATTCATAAAACGTGCAATAATATCTTATTTTTTTATGCAGCCTTTCCATGTCCCACTGCAGGGCGCAGGCCTGCTCTAAGAAAAAGAGTATGGACTTAATTACTACGCGTGTCCACCGCGGATTGGAAATTTAAGCACTGAGGTATGTGAACACCCCGGACACTCAGGTTTCCCCACAATGTTTGGATACAAAAAATTTTGATGAAAATATTTATTGCTGCTCTAGAAGTAAAGTAACAACGTAATTTCTCCAATTGTAAAGAAAACACCAATCTCTCGTCTTTGCGTCTGAACCCACTGTCTCCTTCAACAACCACATAAACACTATCCAACCAACAAGTTACGGGTCGTCTTGTCCTACCTAAGCACTTCGCAGGCCACTGTTTGACGATATTGGCTGCCACACCATGCCGATGCGTAACGGTGGCTTAAACAAACATGCTGTTGGCATGGAACTGGGTGCCACGTGCCAGCGATGTCTTGAAATACAGTTGTTGTCGGGAAAAGATCGCTTTGGAATTTTAGGACCAGAATTTGGGAAAGTGATTTGATGTTGGACTCAACATTGATTGACCTAGGTTTGACTGGGATAAACGGTGACGGATCCTAATTTTGAATCTCAGTACAAACTTTGGCCTTATTTTTTGAGTTGTGTCATATTATACGAACTTTTCACAATTTCTCTAAAAATAAGTCCGCCTTTGCCGAATATTAAAGCCAATCCTGTTTTTAAGTGTTAAATTTTGTATTCTATGCAATAAGGTGTAACAAACAATAGTATATTTCATTACGAGTGCGAAAAGCCTGTCATTGCAAAGAGTTCCGACAAATTTCTACCCGAGCCGAGGCGCAGCCGAAGGTGAGGGTTGACAGTCGGAACAAGTTCAATGACGGTTCCGCACGTATACTGAACAACTATTTTTAATACAGTTGCGAAAAAATTAAGCAATTTAATAAAATACTTTGTGCAACAAACAACTAAACTCGCAAAGAAAATTTGTGGAAAATGGCGCCGTAAAAGAATCCTATGCCCATACAGCCAAGTCTTCAGAGGATTTTTTTATTGATATGAAATGAAAATGAAATTTAATGAGATGAAATGAAATTAAACTTAACCTAACTCATTGAATCAAATAATTTAATCTGATATTGATACAAATTAGTAGCTTCTTTTTAGAAATATTTGCAAGAATCATAAAAACTTCTACGAATTTTTTTTAGTAAAATATTCGTGGTTGGTTTTTTCTTTTTAATACCAATTATTTCGACAGTTGGGAAAGAGAACGCACGAGTTTGGAAAAAGTAAAGAAAAAGCTCGAGTATGTAATAGCCCACATCCCGAACGCTATACGTCCCTGCAATACGCCACTTTTTGAGCAACTGTATTAAAAAACAATTTTTCATCTTCTTAGCGGTTGTTAAGGCTGCTGTTACGGCTAGCATGCTGTCTCGCCAGCACAATTTAGTATTTTTGCGATTATTTGCGACTGTAATCAAATGAGTACACATTTGATAAAAGTGATCTGAGGGGTTGATAGATAATAAAATTATGGACATTCAAGACGTATTTAGTTTTTGATTGAGATTTGTAGAGAAAATTATAAATTTTGGAAACAAGTTTTATTTATAGCAAAACAAAAATGTACTAAAAATGTCCGTAATTCAATTATCTATTAAACCCTCAGACGAAATTCATCAAACGTATACTCATTTTATTAGTCTGACCATGTCGTGCAGTTACAATTAATAAATTATCGTCTGTACGAAACAGTACATCAAAAAGGTGCATGGCACGTTGGTTGTAAAAAGGTTATTTTTATTTTTATGTTAAAGAGTTGTCTTTGGTTAATTTTCACTACGCATCTTCACCCATGCTAGAAGGTTGTGTCAGTCATTTTTCTATTTCTATAATAATTAATACAGTCCACTTATACTTACAATAATTTCTTATGTTTGATTGCGACCCAAACATCGTCCAATGTAAAACTGGCCTCTCTGGAAATGTTGTGCTTAAATACTTTATTAATCAACTGGCAGTGCCCCCGACTGCATCGGCATAGTACACGGATTAGCCTATGTCTACGTTTACCCTGAAGGTCCATTCTAAATACTGTTTTTTAGGGTTCCGTACCTCAAAAGGAAAACACAGAACACTTACAGGATCACTTTACTGTCTATCCGTCCGTTCGTCCGTCCGTTCGTCCATCTGTCTGTCAAGACTTTTTATCTAGGGAACGCGTGGAGGTATCAATTTTAAATTAAAACCATATACTCTGTCTACATAGTGCCTTGAAGCTGTGAAAAAAGTTACATCTAAATTAACTTAAAAACAAGATACGGCCACTTATGTGGCAAAAAACCTTTACGACACTCAAGGGAAACTTTTTCTCGTCATCATAGTATAGATAGATATAGACATCATCATCATAAGCAGCCTATTATACATCCCACTGTAGGGCAAAAGCCTTCTCTCAGAGAAAGAGAGAGTATGGACTTAATCACCACGTGTGCCCACCGCGGATTGGCGATTTCAAGCGCTGAGGTATGTGAATAGCGCAGACACCCAGGTTTCCTCACGATGTTTTCCTTTACCGTTAGCGAGTGGTATTGCTACTACAACTCTACAAATGTACATAACTCAGAAAGAAAAGTCATAGGTACATGCCCGCACTGGGAATCGAACCTGGGTCTCCCGCTTCCGAGTCCAATGTTCCACCCACTAGGCTACCACCGCTTCCACCGATATAGAAATAGAAGGTGAAATATATAGATAGTATAGAAAAACAGAAACAACGATCTTCATGTCCATAAACAAAACTTATCTCGCCGAAAATTCAATAAAGCAACCAATAAAAGTAGTGCTGAATTTAAATTACCTAAAACTCTTTTTGGCACCATCCGTCCGGACGCGTGCCAACGCTGTGACAACTGTGTACAGTTGACAGCAGCTCGACCTTTACATAGCAGCTGTGACGTAGCCCGTAACGCAATCGAATAAATTGTCTCGCAAAGGAGTGAATGAACGAATGATTGTAAAAATGAGTCTATAATGTTTGACACTGTCGGAATAGATACCTAGTGTGTGTATACGGGCAGACAAATGAAACGAACGCGAGCCGTACTGCGGTTACAACAAGACTGATTTATTTTCTGATTAACATGCATATACAGGAGCGTGTGCAACACGATACCCCTACATTATTCCCCCCTTTTTTTAAAATACATAATGTTAAAAAAAATAATAAAAGAGAAAAGAATATTAAAATAAAACACTGGATAGTTCACTGCACGTAAGTTGCACTAGGTTGTTGGTGCTGCTGGACCGTATGCACTTTGACGGTAGGTACGGTGACGGATGTTATCTCCTTGTGGAGCCACTTTTTCACTCTGCGGCGGCATAGCGACCAGATGATGTAAATGCAGACCGCAAGTAGTAGGGCGATAAAACTCGCCATCATGATGTTGAACTGGTTTATCTGCTGTCCTATGTTTGCGCCTGGTTGTGCGACCACCAGGTTGTTTTCGGTGGACTTCGTGTTACCCATGGCGGACTTCGTGTTACGTTGCCGTCTGTTACCATAGTAAAATATTGTCAGGTAAAACCGTGGTTTTAATACCCTTATATTACTTACTAAGTATGAATATATTTGCTAAGTATGACATTGCAAAAATATGTTGTTCTTAGTCTACGTTCACTAACCTAATTACATGTAATATTTTTTTGGACTTTGATCTTAGATTAAGACATTAATATTAAATCTAGCAGGCGTTTTCACAATGCGGCCCGATCTAGTAACTTTGCCGTTCGGGGATCTCTTCAGGTTTTTTTCCGACAAAATAACATCAGGTTCGTCAAGATTTTCCAAAGGTAACTCCTCGTTTAATGTATAAGCCGGTTTTAACCTATCTATCGAGACGTAAGCTTGTCGATTAGGTAGTTGGATTTTCCATACTTTACCTTTCCTTTCAATAACTCTATAAGGACCGTTGTAGGGAGGCTGTAAAGGCTTCCGTACGGCATCATTTCTGAGAAACACTTCTTTACAGTTTGCTAAATCTGGATGGATAAAAAAGGTTTTAGAATTGCTGTGATACTTTGGCGTGGGTTGTAGACTTTTAATTGTACCGCGAAGCCGTTCTACGTATGTGCAGGCATCTCCCGAAACTTTTGTGTTTTGGTCGTAAAAATCCCCTGGCAGGCGTAGTGATCGTCCAAAAACCATCTCAGCTGCGCTGACGCTGGAATCGCTCCTTACCGCTGCGCGTAACCCTAGCATAACCGTGTGTAGCTCGTCCACCCATGACCGAGAATTCAAACGAGCTGTAAGGGCGGCTTTCAACGACCTGTGCCAGCGTTCTACTTTGCCATTGCTTTGAGGATGGTAGGGCGTGGTGCGTAGTTTAGTTATACCTAAGCATTTCATTAATTGTGAGAAAAGTTCACTCTCCCATTGACGTCCTTGATCTGCTGTTATCATGACTGGGCACCCATATCGGGTGATCCATTCATTATATACAATTTTAGCTACCGTCTCTGCCGTCATGTCTTTAAGTGGAATCGCTTCCGGCCAGCGCGTAAACCTGTCTATCATGGTTAGTAAATACCTAAAGCCTTCCTCTGTCGTTGGCAAAGGTCCTACCAAGTCTATATGCAAGTGTTCAAATGCGCTACATTTAGGAAATTCCTGAAAGTCAGAAAATGTATGTCTATTAATCTTAGAACGCTGACACTGCAGACAAGTTTTGGCCCATTGTCCGATATCTTTAAGCATACTAGGCCAGAAGTACTTATCGGCTACCATTTTACGTGTGGCTCGTATCCCGGGATGACTAATACAATGAACTGAATCAAAAATATTTTTTCTAAATTTTTCTGGTATATACGGCCTTGCGTTACTGGTTGACGTTTCGCATAGGATCGGTGCGTCAACATTAGGCATAAAAATGTTCTTAAACTTAAGGTTGCCACTGGAGCTCGTGTCATGTTTCCATTTTAAAACATTCTCATCCACTTTTTGCGCCTCCGCCAATTCCGCGTAATCCACTGTTGTCGGGCAACCTATGGACTCTACGCGCGATAGCGAGTCAGCAACTACATTTTGTTCTCCGGTTACATGTCTAATGTCGTTTGTAAACTCACTAATGTACATTAATTGTCTAATCCGTCTAGGTGTTTCCTTATCACTGTTATTTTTGGAAAAGGCGAAAGTCAACGGTTTGTGATCTGTGAAGATAATAAGCTGGCGTCCCTCAATCATATTACGAAAGTGATTTATTGCCATATAAACTGCTAATAATTCCCGGTCGTACGTACTATATTTGCGTTGCGCATCTGACATTTTTTTGAAAAATAACCCACGGGTCTCCACACATCCCCTACTTTCTGTTGTAAGACGGCTCCTACGCACGAGTTAGATGCGTCGGTCATGAGTGACAGCGATACGTCCGGCAGCGGGTGTGCCAATGTAACAGCGCTTTGTAAGCTACTTTTGCATTGCTCAAATGCCCTTATCGCCTCGTCGCTCCATGTAATTTTAGATTTGTCGTTGCGTTTCGTGTTATGCAAGAATGTATTTAAATGCGACTGGTATTCTGCCGCATTGGGTAAATTAGCCCTGTAAAAATTTAACATACCCAAAAACCGACGGAGTTCCTCGACGGTTTCTGGACGGGGGTAGTCTATTATGGCCTTGACCTTGTGGTCTAAAGGCCGTATCCCTTCTGAAGAGACTTCATATCCTAAAAATTCCACTTTTTCCTGACCGAAAATACATTTTGAGATATTTATAGTTATGCCAAATTCGTCTAAGCGGTGAAATACCTTCTCAAGATGGTCCCTGTGCTGTTCTATGGACTCACTGGCTATGATAATGTCGTCTATATAGCAGAATAGAAAGTCTAATTCACGTATTACCGAATTATTCATAAAACGTTGAAACGATTGTGCTGCATTTCTAAGTCCGAATGACATTCTCGGGAATTCGTACAGTCCGAAAGGGGTGATAATAGCGGTTTTTTCTATATCTTCGTCTGCAACAGGAATGAAATGGTAGGCTCTGTTTATATCTAGTCGGGTAAACACTTTTTTTCCAGCCAGCATGTACGTGAAGTCGTGTAACCTGGGAATCGGGTACCTGTCTGGTTTTGTGATCGCGTTCAGTTTACGATAATCTCCACATGGGCGAATTTGACCGTCTTTTTTGGGTACCAAATGTAATGGGCTCGCCCACGCGCTCTTACTTGGCTGACATATACCCATTTCCTGCATAATTCTGAACTCTTCTTTGGCCTTCTTATACCGATCCGGTGGCAATGGCCTTGCCCGCGCATAAACCGGAGGACCAGTAGTTTCAATATGGTGGCAAACAGAATGTTTCGGAATTTCTTTAAAAGATACGGGTTTAGTCAAATCGGGATATTTGGACAATAGATCATGCAAAGGGTGTTTCTCGTCAATGGTTTTGACGGAGGGCTCTAAGCAGTTAACTACCGAAGCAAGGACTTGTAATGACGTTACTTTATCGACAAGCTTCCGACCCGCTAAATCAACCAGTAAGCTGTAATGACTCAAGAAATCTGCGCCTAGAATGGGTTGCTTAACATCAGCTACTATAAACGTCCAACGGTAGTCTCTTCGTAGGTTTAAATTAAGCACCAGAGTTTGAACACCATAGGTTTTGATTTCTGTTCCATTTGCCGCGTACAGTTTGTATTTGGATGACTCTTGACTTTTACACTTTTCTACGAAGGAGGGTGGTAAAACAGAAATATTAGCACCTGTATCCACTAAAAATTTCCACTTACTTCTTCTGTCCAAAACACATAGGCGGTGATTCGCAATCGTGATACAGTCATCCGCCGCTGACTGTACTGCATCTAGTTTTTTCCTGTCTTCCGGGCCCACGCGCAGGGCTCCTCGCAGTTTACCGCTCGTCCCCTGAAGCGAAAGTGGTACCTGCACAGCCAATCTGGGTCTTCTGGGGTCCTCCGGGGGCCACGGGATCTTGACCTTGAAACGTTGCGGCTGCGTCCCCTGGAGTCGCTGCGTCCGCGTTGTTCCATTTCGCTCCGGATGGCGGCAACCTCTAGGGCCAGCTTATTCATCTGTGACATCATCTCTCCGAAGGCGAAGTTGAACGGTGGTGGGGGTGCTACCTCAGCTATGTCGACACTCCTTGTGTTTTCGAGGATTTTGTCAGCCATCACTGCGAGGTTATCGAGCTGTTGGTCCTGACTTACCGCTAATACTGCCTTCACGGCGCCTGGTAACTTGGCCATCCATAAATTTCTTAGTGTCTGGTCTGAGACTTCGCTACTAACCGCTAGTTCTTTCATGCGCCTTAACAATTGCGTTGGCTTTTGTGTGCCGAGGTCCATTTCTCCTAGTAGGCGCTGGAACTGTCGCTCAGGAGACTCTTCGAAAACCGTCAATAAACGGTCTTTAATTGCTTGGTATTTATTTTGGGCCGGGGGTGCGAAAAGGATGTCACTTATCTGGCGCAGTGCGTCTCGACCTAATTTCGAAATGACGAGGTTAAACTTCACTTCGTCACCTTGTTTCTGGGGAGCCATAATGGCCTCAAACTGCGCGAACCAATGTTTTGGCATTTCTATCCAGAAGTCGGGGATTCTAGAAGCCACTGATATTGTCGCAAGTTCTGTTGGTGGGGGTGGCGTTTGCCCTGTTGGCCATGGTGTCGTCGCTGAGCTTGTGCTGGCTGGTGTTGGTGCCGGTGCTGGCACGGGTACTCTACCATGCTGCTGGTCACTATTCATCGTTTTAGTCCGCAGAACCACTTCTATGAATAATAACTCACGTCGGTGTCACCAGTTATAATGTTTGACACTGTCGGAATAGATACCTAGTGTGTGTATACGGGCAGACAAATGAAACGAACGCGAGCCGTACTGCGGTTACAACAAGACTGATTTATTTTCTGATTAACATGCATATACAGGAGCGTGTGCAACACGATACCCCTACAAGTCTATAAAGCAGCAATCATTCCCAGATTGTTGGAAATTAGCTATTGTTGGGCCGATTCCGAAAAAAAATAATTTTCAGCAGCATAAGGATCTACGTCCCATAAGTTTCAACATCATCATCATTCAGCCACAAGAAGTCCACTGCTGGACATAGGCCTCCTCCATGGATTTCCAAAAAGACCGGTCGGAAGCGGCCTGCATCCAGCGCCTTCCTGCCACTTGGATGACTAAGTTTATTACCAACATTATCTAAAATATTAGAAAAGGAAATAAAATTCAAATATTACCAATCTCAAAATCCGATTTCCGCAGTGGACATGGTATGGAAACTGCTTTGTTAGAGGTGACGGACGACTCACTTTCAGTTTAAGATTCGTCTTTATGTAATGCCCTAGTGCTATTGGACTTCGATTCGATTGTATTAATATACAACTAATGATTGCAAAAATGAGATGTTATGGATTCTCCGATGATGCTTGCAAGTGGTTCCTATCACATCTGAATGGTGGGAAGCAAATTGTGATGACGGAGGACGGAAAAGGAAACCGAATCTTTTCTGGTGTTGGACTACTGTGCAGAGATACCCCACAAGGTTTTATAATTAGCCCCATTTTATTCATTTTGTACACAGCGGACCTACCCAAACTCCTCGAGTATTGCAAGTGTCACCTTTACGTGGACGATATGCAAATTTATCTTCCTTTTGTGGCTGCAAAAACCACTCTAGCAATGGATAAGATAAACATTTCAGACCGCCCGGTTTCCCACCTGAGCTATAACAGCCTTGTAGATGGTGGCGAAATTTACCTTCGTAATCTAATAGCAGATTTTTATTGCCTAAAAACACGGATAAAACGACGTTTTCTAAAAATGAAACTTAGCTGGATCGATTTTTAGCCCCCGAAACCCTCTGCATACTACATTTCATGGAAATCGTTGGAGCCGTTTCCGAGATTCCGATTACAAGAATTGCTCGTTTAAAGAGATTAGATTTTGTTTTTATAGTGAATAAAATTTTTTATTTCGACTTTGACTTTATACATAGCAGTGGGCAGCGGTGAGCTGATTATGATGTTAATGTTGATGTGCTGTCTATTATTCTAATATTGGAAATAAATACAGTCAATAGCATAAAATTCATTCATTGTCTTCCGCAACCAAATATGCCATTTTTCCCTATCCTGCGCTGCCTCTCTCCAATCATCCACCTGGAGCTCTAAAATGCAATTATAATAGCATAAAATGCTCGGATAAAAGGCCTACGAAAAATTTACCAGTTGTACTACGAAAAAACTTCCAAACCCCAACAAGACAAATAAATTTTCAACAAATTGCATTTTCAAAAATAATTTTTTTTTTTATCATTCCGGTAAGCCTATATTTTTTTGGGGGACACTGCGGTAAAAATAAAATCAAGTATTTTTTAACTTTATTTTTGTGCATGATGACATGGAATTGGCTAGCAAAATTTTAAACATTCATTCTGTCTATGGTTTACTAATATAAATAACATTGTCTTACAATTAAAATGTCTTATTATTAACGATATCAAATTCCCCTGAACAGTTTAGCTTAGGGCGTTAAAACTAGTACTCTATCTGTAATTCAAATCATTACAAATACGACCGAACTTTATACTAATATAAACAAGACATCAAACAATTAAGATTGATCCACCACTTCGAATCTCATTCTTCCTTCACCCTAACAGTGCACAACACAACCCAGAAAAGAGGGCAGAAAAGGGGTGGCCGGGCCAAATAGGCACGCGGCATGAATATAAATACTATTTTCCATTTACCCGTAACCGATCCTAAATGGGAACGATATCGAATTATCCCTTAAGACGGTTTTGCGAAACTGACAGAACGAAATCGTATTAAATAAACGATCTGACGTTTTCCTCCTGAATATTTTTGTCGACTGCCAGTAGTATTCTTAGGTACATAAGTGTATCATCGCACTATATTATATGTGCAAGTTTGATATTTATCACACAATCGAGCGTAAACGGATTTGAACGAATTTACCACACAGGTTGAACGAATATGTCTTGTTAATAAACACATTTTCATCGAAATTTTGAGAATAATAGGTTGTATCACAAAGCACTGCTGTTTTATGTTTTATCACAGTTGTAAAAAGGATCGGTGATTCTTAACGTGTGCGGCCTCCTATGGTTAGTGTCAACCATATCCATTGATCTTTCAAACGTCCTGCGGAATTGTAAAGATGTACCCCACTTGTTTTTGTTTTTCGTTCAAGCAGTGACATTTGACTTTTTTTCTTTTCCAGAAGATATTTTTCTCGTCGCCCAATTTAGTGTTATAGCATTCTGAAGTGGTCAGTGAATAAACAGTGCAATAAAATCTTATGGGTCTGTCTCAAATGGGATGACAAAACGGAGTTCAGGTTATAGTTATTTCATTCAGGGACAAATCGCTTTTCGGCTTTTGTTGATCGTTTTGACATAGACCATAGCACCAAGGTTAACTGGAAGATAGTGCTTTGAGCATTTAGTTCGCCTTTGTACTTTTGTGTTTATAAGTGCAATAAAGAATTTTAACACGGGCTCGTTGGTCTTGCGGTATCACGTCTGATTACCATGCCGGAGGTCGTGGGTTCGATTCTCATATATTACTATTCAATTCAATTCACTTTATTGCTTCATGTGGTACAAACTGTTCTTAAAGATTAAAGTAATAGAGACCATGACATGAGCCCTGTGAGGGCATTGCAATTTTATAACAATTTAAAATAAACATAAAATTATCAAACACATTGACTTAAAAAAAACTAAATCTTATGTTAAAACTATAAAATTCGAACTTTCCTTTATTTACAGAATTTCAAACAATGTACACATGGCCTCAGTCTGGGTGTATTTCCAAGTATTTTATGCCCTTGCCTAGATAGATAGATAGATAGATAGAGAACACTTTATTGCACATAAAAATGGGACCTGGGCATGTGATTTTTTTGTGTGGAAGTTATATAATTATTGTATTAATTTGTGTACGCGGTACGCCAATTGTATCTCTTCTTTTGTCATTGCTTTTTCTGTAACATTTTCCGGTATACATAACATAACATAAACTCACGCCTGTATCCCTGAGGGGTAGGCAGAGACCAGGGACTGCCACATGCTACGATCCTGACAGATCACTTTCGCTTCCTCAACATTCATTAGTCGTTGCATGCACGCACGCCGGTTTCGGGTACTTTTTCCGGTATGCAATAAAGAATATTCTTATCTTATCTTCTCTTACGGGTTGACATGAACAAAAAATACAATAAATGTATCTACAGAACCGCTAGACCAACGAGGCAGTAAATATTTAATCAAACAATCGTTTAAATCTTATGACAGTTTGCTGTAAATCCTAGTAAGGTTCATCGTCATTCAGTTTGTTTTAAACACCGGCGTGCGTGCATGCAACGACTAATGAATGTTGAGGAAGCGAAAGTGATCTGTCAGGATCGTAGCAAGTGGCAGTCCCTGGTCTCTGCCTGCCCCTCTGGGATACAGGCATGAGTTTATGTTAGGTATGTTAAATACTAATCATTCATTCGTCACATACTCTCTCCCTGAGAGAAGGCCTGTGCCCTGCAGTGGGACGTATATTAGGCTGCTTATGTTATTCGTCACATTGATTGTTTATTCCTACCTTTTTCTTGTTTATTCATATCTTTACTTCATCATCATCATCATCAGTCAACCTCCGCCCACTGTTGGGTACAGGGCTTTTCCCCATTACGCCACCTTTCACGGTCTCTCGCCATTCGCATCCACGGCTCCTTTGATGACTTGCTCACATCGTCGAACCATTTTCACTTAGGACACATTTAATTCGAATAGATTTTGTTTACATCCGAGGACATCTGGCACTGAGTTGTTGCAAAGCAATACTTTGTTATTACAATAAAGCTTCTTTGTTGCTTTAAGAGATACGTTGCGCCCGTCTTTTGTTATTCTATTTTTAAACCACAGAGACAGCTGTTCCTTGAAAACACACCTAGAGGCATACAATGTATTACTACCTATAAGTACACGCTCAAAAGCGGTGGTAGCCAAGAGGGTAGAACATTGGTCTCGGAAGCGAGAGACCCAGGTTCGATTCCCAGAGCGGGTATGCGCCTATGACTTTGTTTTGTGAGTTATGTACACGTCTTGTGAAATTATACCAGCAATTTCAAAAACCTATTTAGAGGCTAAAAATTCCACCCATGCCGAGACTTGAACCCGCGACCTCTGGCTAACCGTGCTAGCGCTCTCCCAACTGAGCTAAAGGGCAAGTGCAGGCATCAGTGAAATTTCGAGCCTCTTTACAAACTTATCTGTATTACGTACGGGCAGCGACCTCTAAATAGCCTCTAAATAGGTTTTTTAAAATTTTCCTCAGCACGGGTTAGTGCAACAAAAAGAATATAATTATACTAGCAATACCACTCGCTAACTGTGAAGGAAAACGTGGGGAAACCTGAGTGTCTGAGCTATTTACTTTCAATCCGCGGTGGGCACGCGTGGTGATTAAGATAAAGATAAAGATAAAAAAGTATTTATTACCTCATCAGAAAAAAAAACTTAAAACAAAGTAAGGCTTAACTAGTGATGACATAAAATAAGCCCATACTCTCTCTCAGTGGGACGTATATAGGCTGCTTATGATGAATTAAATGAGCGTAGGTTGTGTGGCAAAGTAAATTACTCTGTTATTGGGTCATTCTGTGCGCCATGCATAATGTGAATGTTATGTATGTACTTATGTGCTTATTTTGTTTCTGTGATGTATCTTATTAGGCTTATTACATACCTTTTTGCAATTTGCAAAATATTTTTTGTCTTATACAAACCATCAACTTCAGTAGTGTATAATCCGTCGGAAATATCTAGGTATTTCGCAAGATGCCGGTCTGTCGGTGGCATGAGATATTTTACTGGGTAGTACCTGTTGGAGGTCTGGCACATTACAAGTTACTGGCCGTAAGTTTTATTTGCGTCTAATGTTACTTTGACTTTTCTGTTTACTTATCGTGTCACAACTGTGATGAAAATACAGACTGATTTTATTATCACATAATTCAGTGCCTTTTCCTACGCTACTACGCTATTATCCACTGCGTCACACTGCCCATAACCCAACAAAGGTTATGGGCCCAGGAATGTAGCGTAGAGTAATATTTTCAAGTCTTGGAAATTTAAACTTGTAAAGCAATTCGTGTGAATTAGAGCCTGACTATACATGATGTCTACTTTACGCATAGAACCTCTCCACAAGGAGAATTTTGAGAGTTGGAAACTCCACATGGAGGCCCTTTTGGTGAAGTCTGAACTTTGGGACTATGTTTGTGGTAAGAAGCAGAAACCTCTGGCAGATGAAGTAGCTATATCTAAATGGGAGAGTGAAGATGCGAAGGCAAAGGCCGATGTGATTCTTTCTATAAGTGCATCAGAATTACGACACATAAGAGGTTGTACCACTTCGAATCAAGTTTGGATCCAGCTGCATACCGTATTCGCTTCACGTGGACCTGCCAAGAAGGCTACATTACTAAAGCGACTGATACTACATAAAATGGGTGACTCTGGTGACATACGAGAAGGAATGGGTATCTTCTTTGATATTGTAGATAGACTCGAAGGTATGGAGGTCATGATACATGAAGACTTAGTATCGGTTATGTTACTATACAGTTTGCCAACAAACTTTGAGAACTTTCGCTGTGCTATAGAAAGTAGAGACGATCTCCCTAAGCCAGAGGTGTTAAAAGTGAAGATACTAGAGGAGTACGAGTCTAGGAATGAGAATAGTGGAACCCAAGTGATGTATGCTCGTCAGAATGAGAGGTTTCCATACCACGACCAGAGAAGTTTGAGAAATGGAGATAAGAATCGCAAAAACTGGCAACTGATGGAGAAGTCGATAAGATGTTATCGTTGTAATCGCCCCGGGCATAAAGCATCGGACTGTCGTCAAAATAATGTAAATGCGTATTATAATTTTAATGCTAATATTAATGTGGATGAGGGATTAATTTGTCTAAATGTTACAGGTTTAGAAGAAGCTAATCTTATTGCATCATTGAAACATCAGTGGGTGCTTGACTCCGGTTGTACTTCTCATTTATGCGGCGACATACGAAAATTTTATGGTAACCTTGAACATGCCGATGGAAAGCTAAATTTGGCTACTAATTTAAGCACTATGGTCCGAGGTAAGGGTGTAGTAAGACTATCGGCATTGGGTGAACAATCGATACAGACAATCGAGTTCAATGATACACTATACGTACCTGATTTGCGAACCAATCTGATTTCCGTAGCTAAAATTACTGATAAGGGACACAACGTAAATTTCACTCGTGATTTAGCAACTGTAATCGATGGTAGTGGTAAAGTTATATTGACAGCATTTCGCCGGGGTAATCTGTACTGCCTACAGGAGTGCGAATCGGCTAATGCTATAGTAAATGATAAAGTAGATGATATACGCTGTTGGCATGAACGTTTAGGGCATTTAAATGGAAGAGATGTTGCTAAGTTATTGAATAGAATAGGGGAACATGTGGGTGAAAATGATGTACGTTTCTTGCGTGACTGTGAAATTTGCGCAAAGGGTAAAATGCATGCATCGACCTTCTCCGACTCAGCAGGACCTTGTTCTGAGAAATTAAGAATAGTTTATTCCGATATAGTAGGCCCGATGAGGTGCCAGTCTAAAACAGGTGCCAAGTACTTCATCACCTTCATTGATGATTGCACTCGTTGGTGTGAGGTGTATTTCCTTAGTACCAAGGGAAAGGCTTTGGAGGCTTTTAAAATATATAAAAGTCACGTTGAAAACCTTACAGGATCGAGAATTAAATATTTCCAAACAGACAATGGTGGGGAATATTGTAGTGCTGAGTTTGATGATTTTCTACGTAAGGAGGGCATATCGAGAAGATTAACGGTTCCCCACACGCCACAGCAGAATGGAGTAGCGGAGAGGATGAACCGAACTCTCGTTGAAATGGCGAGATGCATGTTATTGAACTGTGAGCTGCCAACGGTATTTTGGGCCGAGGCTGTAGATACGGCCTGTTATATTAGAAACCGCTGTCCGACTAGCAGCTTAGGCGGAGAAATACCCTATGAGAAGTGGTTTGAGAAACCTGTCAAGATTGGTTATCTTAGAAAATTTGGAACTGAAGTCAATATTTTAGATAAAAGTCCAAATAAAGACAAATTCACTGCACGTGGAATATCTGGGATATTTGTAGGATATCCAAGGACTTCAAAGGGGTTTCGGGTCTGGATACCCGGAGAAAGGTGATTTACTACAGCGAGAGATATAAAGTTTCACGAGACACTGGGAATAAAGAATCCTGTACCTACAAATGCACCCAAGACTATGATGGAGATTGAGAATAGAGATGAAGTCGAAAAGAAATTTATAGAAATTGACCTAATAAAAGATAATAATAAGTCTAGGCCTATACGAAATGATACGAGAGTCTCAGGACCTGCTACATCTTCTGTGGAGACTGATTTGAGAAACCCAGAACCTGCGACATCTTCCGTAGAGACTGAGACGGAAGACAGAATCAGTCACGTGGAGACAGATCATGTAGAAAATACTATAGTTCCACAAGTGATTTTAAAAAGGGGAGTCGGTAGGCCGAGGATAGAGCGTACTGGACAAGTAGGTCGTCCAAGAAAAATTTATAGAGTTGTAGAGGTAGAAGAAGATCCACACCCAGTGGATATAATCATGGCCCCCGAACGTTCAGAGCCAGAAACATCTCTGACCCCTACTGAACAACAAGAATCAGAAATACAAAGTTCTGAATCATCGGATGATGTGTTCACAGATTGCGTCGACTTTGCAGGGGTGGCAGGCATATCTCTCGACGATGCTCTACAAAGTGACGAAAGGGTTGAATGGGAGGAAGCAATTCTCTCAGAAGTAAGAAGCTTAGTAAATAAAGGCACGTGGGAGATAGTAGAAAAGCCTAAAAACAGAAATGTTGTTGGTTGTAGGTATGTCCTGACCACAAAACTCAATGTGGATAAAACAACAAAAAAGAAGGCTAGACTTGTAGCACAAGGATTTAGTCAGCGCTTCGGAGTCGACTATGACAAAACATTTGCACCAGTAGCTAGACTAGACTCTGTTAGAATGTTAATGGCTCTAGCTGTGGAATTGGACTTGGAAATACATCAGTTAGATATTAATACAGCTTACTTGAATGGAGACCTTGATGAGGAAATATATATGCGGACACCTAGACTATTAAAAGAGTGCCTGATGAAGCCTGCTCATAGTAAAGAGGAGGACCCTCGCGTGGTTAAAAATGCAGAAGTAATGCTGGATAGCATTGATTCAGGCGGTGATACTTGCTTGTTAAAAAAATCCTTATACGGACTAAAGCAAGCAGGCCGGCAGTGGAACATAAAACTAGACAAGAAGCTAAAAGATATGGGACTGAAACAGAGCCTCAATGAGCCTTGTCTTTATACAAGGATCCAAAATAACGAACATCTATTGGTGTTGGTATTCGTAGATGATATTCTGGTGGCGTCAGAAAAAGAAGGTCGTATCATTCGCTTTAAAAATGAGTTACGAAAAGAGTTTGAGTTAAAGGATTACGGTCGGGCCAAATATTTTCTGGGCATAGATATTAAGCGAACTGACAATGTCATTGTTATGTCACAAGAGAAATACACAAAAGATATTTTGGCAAGTTTCGAAATGGAAAATTGTAATAGCTGTAAAACCCCTATGGAAGTATCTAATACATCTGCAAGCCAACGAGAAGAGAAAACTAATGTTGAGCAAAAGCGATGGCCCTATAGAGAACTTATAGGTTCCTTAATGTATTTGAGTGTAGGCACCAGACCGGATATAAGCAATTCTGTAATAAAATTGGCTCAGTTTACCACGAACCCGAAGATAGAGCATTGGAATGCCGCGAAACGTATTCTTCGCTATCTAAAGGGTACATCTAATTATGGATTGGTATACAAGAAGACGGGTAAGTCTATTGAAGGCTATTCTGATGCAGACTGGGGAGGGTGCTCCATCGATAGACGATCTTTCTCGGGATATACTTTCAGTTTAGGCGGTGCATGCGTATCATGGAGCTCGCGGAAACAAAGAACCGTAGCCACCTCCAGCTGTGAGGCAGAGTATGTGAGTTTAGCAGAGGCGATGAAGGAAGGATTGTATTTACAAAGCTTATTAGAGGAAATAGGATTTAACAAATATGCCCCTATCTCAATGTATGCCGATAGTCGCGCTGCTATTTTTCTTGCTCAGGACCCGGTGTTCCATGCCAGGAGTAAACACATTGACATTAAATTCCACTTTATTAGGGGGGTTTTGAGGGACAATAAGAATATTATGTTAAGCCATGTACCTACCGGAGACATGCTGGCAGATGTGTTGACCAAGCCACTGCCAAGCGCTAAACACTTTAAGTGTACTCATGGCTTGGGAGTTAAGCCCTGCTGATTTTTAACTTAGTACTTGAAGGAATTTAAGTTTTGTTTTGTTATTTTGGAACTTAATTTGTTTGGTAAGGTCAGACCAAGAACTTGTAATTTGAGGCGGTGTTTGTTGGAGGTCTGGCACATTACAAGTTACTGGCCGTAAGTTTTATTTGCGTCTAATGTTACTTTGACTTTTCTGTTTACTTATCGTGTCACAACTGTGATGAAAATACAGACTTATTTTATTATCACATAATTCAGTGCCTTTTCCTACGCTACTACGCTATTATCCACTGCGTCACACTGCCCATAACCCAACAGTACCCAAGTTTTCCAGCTCCAATTGCCTGGTAGAATTGGTAAGCCCCACTAACCTGTCAAAATTGAGCATGGAGTCACTATTCGGCGCTAGTTAGACACATACCTATATCTTTATCACTGCAGCTGTTCTTCAGAAAACGTACGTCGATTGTTTTCGATGTTTCATCAATTTTTTCCTTATTTGAATTCGTTTTGTGCCCTTAATTCGCTTACATAACGATTGAAAGTCGGATAACCGAAACAGGCAGACGCCTTTGTGAGCGCGCTAGGTATTTGCGATTAATTACCGACGCGACCTGAATACCGGGTGCATTCAGCCTATGTCCATATTCCCGAAATACCGGTCTTAATAGGCCTCAATGAAGTTAACTTGGTTAACTGATGGGTACGCATACTCGGCAGTCGATCGGGATTTATGCACTGAACTCAACCGTTACGCTGATCGCGGGCGATTTGTAGAAGTTCTTTCGCCAGTATTTCAACTGCGCACGAAATGCTAATGAAATGGCAAAACCCCTCATGGTTATGAAAACCATAAGGGAGGCCTATGTACTGCAGTGGGCGTCAAAGGGCTGTTGATGATGATGATGATGAAATGCTAATCAGACTTCGAAGGAATCAAATGGAAATTGCTAGTTAATGGATAGCCACAATTTCATTTTGCAAGGAAAAAACATGCAAAGAAATTGCATGCATGTTTGATTTTCCTGCCGGTTTTAAAATAGACCACCAATAAATTATATAGTTCCGCCGCATCGTCGGATGCAACGAGCACCCTTCATAATATTTAGGCGGTATAAATTATTTTGCCGTGCAATTTTGCTACGATACATTGCTGCAGAGCATCACAGAAGTTTGCTTAGGCGTAGAAAGACACACTAACAGAGTGTCCGTGCAGTAGACTAATGCAACGAAGAGCGAGTAAATATTACGGCGATATGTACAACCCGCAAGAGTTAACTTGAGACTGACCAATCGAATCAACCACAAAAAAAACTATAGATAATTCTTTCTTCAATCTGTACCGCACGCTTACGTCATCCGAGCGAAGACTAAAGTTAACTCTTGCGAGTTGTATAGTTCCAAAATTATTTAACTCCATCGAAGCGTTGACGCGAAATCCCGTCATGTAAAAGAGCCCCATTACGAAAGTCTAAAAAGTGTTTTTTTGCATCTTAATGTTTTTGTTTTGCTATTGGTATTGTGTGATATATATTAAGTACTTACATTTATTAACAGGTAGGTAGTTATGAATGTACCTCTAACAAACGAGTGAGATCTCGCCATCAAAAGTAACCTTAGGAATTTTAATGTACTGTAACACCTGTATTATTTTATGTTACTATACAATACAATATACAATACAAATATATTTATTAATATTAATTTATACACTTTGTATCAAGAATCTTCTTTACAGCTTCTTTCCAAACTTCTCTGTATTACGTACAAAGTAAGAAGACGTTCCAAATTTCATCAATGCTTGCACTTGCCTATTAGCTCAGTTGGTGGGAGAAGCGCCAGCACGGTAAGCCAGAGGTCGCGGGTTCAAGTCCCGGCATGGGTGGAATTTTTAGCCTCTAAATAGGTTATTAAAATTGTCCTCAGCAAGGATATTGCAACAAAAAGAATAAAATAAGGTAACATGTTTTCGTTCCATGCGGTTTTATCAAGTGAGCCTCTGCTACCGAACTGAATGACGTTTAACTTCATGTCGTGTGCAGATTTTGTAGATAGATAGATAAAGAACACTTTATGTGCAATAAAGTGTTCTTTATCTATCTATCTACAAAATGAAAAGGTGAAAGAATTACAAATAATTTCTTATACATCGTCGAGTAGAGCAAGGTAGCCATTACTTAGATCCTCTTGACTCGTGCCGTTAGATGGCGCCAGTGCCACGTAAAACATTGAGATAAGATATTATAATGTTTTATTTACAAATCAAAACCCATATTTATATATTTGAGTGCAATGAACACATAAAACGCCACACACATAAAACCTAAAAAAAAACATAAAAATAAAAAGACAATAATGGTCCCATTTATAAAAACACGAATCCTCCAATACTCACTACAGTTTGAGATAAAACTTAACGCTTACTTATGGACGTTTCACGTTTTCCGTTTTTCTCCTTTGTAGTGGCGCTGTCTGACACAGGCCTCTTGTCTGAGGCCATAGACCTCTTGACATAGACATTAGGCGTGAATTTTATAAAATTATTAGCTGACTCGGTAAACGTTGTTTAGCCATATTAAATAGGTATATGTATGTAAAATAAATAAATCTTAACAGTTGCATGTCAATACATTTATGAAAATATTAAAGACTTCGAAAATGTTGGTGGCCACCATAATGTTAATACTAGAAATAAACATAAATTGTCATTTCCACGATTTAGACTTGCAAAAGTTAACACGTCCTTTATGGGGCACTGTATAAGGTTCTACAACAAAATTCCTCAAGATATATTAGAATTACCTCCAACGCGATTTAAAAAATGTGTTGAGCACATTCTGTGCAAAAAGGCTTACTATAACATCAAGGATTATTTAGAAGACAAAGATGTTTGGCATTAAACAGTAGATTAATATTAATTACAGTACGATTGTGACTAGTGTTCAACACATTTATGACTAATATTTTAAGTTGAAAACTCTGTTAATTAAGTTAAAACGTATTTTGAAAAGAATAAATGTGGAGTTTCTTGGTTAGCTTCTTCTCCACATAATCCATTAATTGTGAAACTAACAACTTTGACGTTCATTAAGTAAACATTCTGTTTTTATAATGAATAAAAATCATATGACCCATTCTCAGAGCTGCCAAATATACACAAAAATTTTCATAAATCTTATCATAGTAAACCATTAACTGCATTTCTAATAAATGGGGCCGAACTGACATATCATCATCATCATCAGCCATTTGACGCCCTCTGCAGGGCATAGGCCTCCCTCATGGTTTTCCCTATAGGGAAGGTTATATAAATGGTTTTGCCATAATCGCCACGCTTGGCAGGCGGGTTGGCGATCGCAGTATGCGATTGGAATCTCGGAAAGACGCTGCTGGCCGTCTCCTGATCATTTATTTCGTTAGTCGCCTTCTATGACATCCACGGAATGAAGTGGAGTGACACTATTCTTAATCCGGCGCCACACGGATCTGACGTATGACAGACTATAATTCAATATCTGAACCTTCTGGATCCTTTATGTTGCAGCAAAATGTTTGTCCGGCTGTTGAAGCTCTATTATAGTAGCGGTGCCTATTAATTTTGCCTTTCAAATTGATTGCATTTATCATACACATGGCCACTTTTACTGTGGCGAAATTGCCGAGTTGCATGCGGCATCATTGTGGTCCTATGTAGGTCGGTTAATTAAGAAAGTGACTAAACATGATTTATCTTATTCTCTACCTTCATCTCTATCTCGCTCTGAGAGAAAGCTCATATCCTAAGGTGGGAAATACAAGTCAAGTCAAAAGTAAAAAAAAAAATATTCAAAGTAACACAGAAACTGTGACTTATTGAACGTTACAAGAAAAAACTAGGTGTCCGTTTCAAAGTCTAGACATTTGGAGAAAAAACGGACAAAAAAACTCCAAACTTAGTCTTTTCAAACATATTCCTTAATTAACAGAGTTTACATGTCATATCTTCTAAAAAGCTAGTACTAGGATGCATTGAACTGGCTTTAATTCCAAACATCTTTGTCATCTAAATAATCCTTAATGCTATAATAGCCCTTTTGGCATAAAGTGCGCTTTAGACATTTTTTGAACCGCACTTCAGGCAAGTTTATTATATCTTCAGGGATTTGTAAAAACGTATACAATGCCCCATAAAGGATGTATTAACCTTTGCCAGCCTAAATCTTGGGAAAGAAAGTTTATGTTTACTTCTAGTATTTACACTTAGTGATAGTTAAAAACATAGCTGTCCAAAATAGCGCTAAGAAATGACCCCACGTTCAATCGTGGGAAGGCGGGCGGGGCTTATCAATTGTGTTACCAATCGGAGCAAGTTCAGTATTAACCACTCGTCTGCCGCGACACAGATCTGTGTCCAACTTAGTATGGGCCGCCTATACGTTCCATTCTGCGAGGGCAGTTCAGGAGTTAACCGGCAAAATATCTACGCACGTGCCACCGTCAGACCGCCATTTTACGATACCTAGATATTTTGAGGGTTATACATCATGAAGTCGATAGTTTGACGTTTTTGTATAAAACCAATCATAAGTTACGCTGTCATTTACTATCGCTCAATTAACGTTCACGTCGTCACTCATGGCACACAGAATAAACCACAAATCACAAATTACAGAGTGATTTACTCCACAGCACATCTTGCTCACCAATAAGGATTACAAGTTTTATATATAACTAGCTTTCTTATACCTAAAATTTTAATGAAAAAACAAAAATCGTATGTATTTTTTTTACATGTCACATTTTGCAATATGAACGACGATTTATAATATTAGTAGGATAGTAGGATTTTATGGCGGTACACGAAAATAAAATATAAAGAACAAACCATCTGGTATTATTTTTCCTATTTTGAAGTTGTCACCATGGTAACAATCGTTTTTATTGACAAATTATGAATTAAATTGGAAAAGATGCGAGGTAGATTAAAAATGTAGATGCATATGGGGGATCTCATTACACACTGTATTTTTGCAACCCTCGGCCTCCCTGTAGGTTCGCCATATTTTTTCATATTGGGCATGCTCATCCAGCGGCCACTTGCAGTCGTATTTAAATCGTCGTCAAAGCATCCTTCTGTCATTCATGGAGTCCACTCCATACGTTTTAAGGCCGTAAGGCGCGAGACACATGGATGGGACGTGGGGTGAGGGCGCGGTAAGATGTATAGAGTCGCAGACCACAGTCTTTGCTCTGCGGTCACTCTTGGTCTGTGACTCAATACATCTTACCGCGCCCTCGTCCCACGTTCCCTGTGTGTGTCTCGCACCTTAGTTAGTTCTTTGACAGATGCTTTTATAGTCAATACGCTTGTAGTGGCTCTGTAACTCTTTCGCTTCATCAAGTTGAATGAGTCGCTGCATGCACGCACGCCGGTTTCGCCTACTTTTTATATTGCCCTTTGCTAATACATCCCCTATTTGGCCGAAGTGTGTCTGCCTGGGACGTCTAATACCAACCCTTCCATCCAGTTTCGCTCGAGAGCTGAAAATACGCAGGCGAAATCAATCACTACTCCAATAAATACGAGACAAAGTATTTATTTCACAACAGTAATTTCATGAAACCTATTGTTACAGGAACAATAAGCCGATGTTACAATGATTGATTCAGCATCTAAGCTAACATTCTCATTTCCCTTATTGACCGACGAGAGGGAAGAAATACCGGCCAAGTGCGAGTCGGACTCGCGCACGAAGGGTTTCGCACCATTATCTATACATCATTAGACAAAGATCGAGACAAGATAGATTAGGTACATTGAGAACAGCGCCATCTATAGCAACCAACAAGAAGCGTTTAACATTGACATTTAACGACATGGCATCGGCGGGGTGAAGGTTACAGAGATGGCCTCGATAGACATAGATGGATAAGAATTTTATCAATTGAAAATAAAGTGATAAACTCAATACAATACGTTCACTTACGGAAAATAGTTCGCTAAAACATCACTAGGTAGCGCTAGTAGTAATTACCTCCCGATTATTAAAATACAACAATTGAATAAAAACATTTGATTATCACACTTGGCCGGTTTTTTTAAATACGTGAGCCACTTCAGCGTCTGGCTAGTCGCTTCACCTATCAAGTGTAGGTAGAAGTTGCCACTAGACATAATAATCACACACCACAACACAATCACTTGTCCGGGTCCCAAACTAGGATACCCTGTGCTATGGCAACCAGGTAAGGCAAGGACATCACAAACATGGAAATACACCTAAACTAAGGTCATGTGCACAAATATACGGCGGCTCCCAGTGGGAATTGAAACCACGACTTTATTATTACGTCCTCTGACAAACGACATTGAGTACAGGCCGGGATTCGAAGTTAGTACCTCGCGAAAGCACACCAATTTGTCTATCAACTGCGCTAAAAGCACTTTCAAATATCAGTAGCATCACTGATATTAACGTTTTTGCCTTGCATATCCTGCTTAAAATCGTTTTAGGGTTTCACGATAAGAAAAAGAAACCCTTCTTCTTCTTCTTACCACGAAACCCTAAAACAGATTTTTTATTCAGTTACGCTTTTCCCTTAATGTAGTTACGCGAAACACGTAGACTAATAGGGCCTATAGAGAATGTTCTAGTGACCTCCTCATTTGTACTTAGTAGTCTTGTGGCGAGGTTACCAAAAATCCATGAACTACGAGCTACTGTCACAAACTAGGCAAAACCAGAAAACTCATTCGAAACGGATTAGCGGAGGTAGCACATCGGTTAGAGTGGTCCTGAGTTCGATACCGGCATCTAACAATGGCAAAATAAACACTAAGCAGTAATAAAATGGGCTTAATCACCACTCGTGAAACCGCGGATTGGCGATTTCAAGCGCTGAGTTATGTGAATAGCTCAGACACTCAGATTTCCTCACGATGTTTTCCTTCACATTTAGGGAGTGGCATAGCTACTATAACTTCACAAGTAAGTAATCGGGATTACACCCGATTATAGATAGATAGATTGATCGAGAACATTTTATTGAACATAAAAATGGAAATTACACAGATATTTCTTAACCTAAGAGATGTCTAGAAGAGATCACTTTGAATGGACTAGACTAACACATTGGAGAAGGAAGTAGATGTACAAACAAACAAAATGCACAAAATATATCTAAAACATCCGTAATTTTATAAAATAGCAAAGCCTTTGCTTTGCCACATTTTTATCAAAAGTCTACCAATCTTTAGCAACGGCTAAAAATGTTAGAATGTGTCCATCTCTCGCGAAAAAGATCAAATCGCGCGCGGCGATGTGGCCATCTCTCGCATAACAGATCGAATTGCGCGCGGCGATGTGTCCATCTCTCGCATAACAGATCGAATCGCGCGCGGCGATGTGTCCATCTCTCGCGAAACAAATCGAATCGCGCACGGCGACGAGTTAAGTTGCACGAGTTATACAACCGTACTAGCATGTTTCTATTAAACAAGAAGTATGCATTTGATAGACTCGCCCCCCAGCATAGATAATATGTCGGCACGAGTCACGCGTTTTTTGGCGCTGTAATGTCAGAATTTGACAATTAATGCAATGTAATTATAATGTAAGCGAGTTCCTCGCTACTTTTGACATTTAAGATGCGCGACTAAAGTCATCGTGCTACGTATGCTGATCTAGACAATACAAGAAGAATTTTTGTCGCATGTGACTTCAGTGTGGTTCCTCGGTGGCGCTCTATGTAATGGCCACTGTAGCGAAATTGCTACTGAACGGAGCTTGCTGGTTATCGGCCATTGGACTCGGTCCAAACCCGACATAGATGAAGCTGTTTTACTTCTAGTTTACTTTCCAGCTTACCAGGCGGCATTTCGCGTTGGATTAAAACGAATTGCTGTTCAGAAATACGAATTACTTACACAGGGTGTAATAAAATTCCAATGAACATCCGAAAATATGGAGATTTACTCGTCAACATGAACCATGGGAAAACCTTGGAAAAATTACTATGTATGTAAGGTGATAACTTAAGTGTGGCACATCCGTTTTTTTTCGCAATTTTGATGTTTTATTCAAAGTAAAAGTTGTTCGTTTTCATAGGTAGAAACTTGCATTTTGGGATGTTTATGGGGATTGTATTTCACCTAGTATATGTTTTTTTTATTGAAAGCGATCGCCTTTTAGTGATAAACGCGAAGTAGGCTGCCTGCCAGTGCTCGACTACTGATGTGCCGCTGGGAATATTTCCAATTCACATGAATGTATTTATGCTATTTGTATCCATTATGCATGTATAAAACTGTCACGATGCTAATTGTGCTTAAATCTCGAGCAACGATTGTCATCTAGATATTTAAATAAAATTCATTGCAATAAAATACGGCACAAGGTAATTCGGGAACATTTTCGAACATATTATCACATGATTCGCGAAACAAAGCGAAACCCCCTCCACTCCCGATGCTAATTTAGCCAACTTGCGTTACAATTGAGTAAATTTATTTATTGATCGAGCTATGAAAAGGGCTATGCTTGGAACTTCTCTACGAGATCGAATCAGAAATGATGAGATCCGTAGACGGATGAAAGTCATCGACATAGCCCAGCGGATTTGTAAGTTTAAGTGCACGTAGAACGTAGCACATAGCACGTAGAACTGATGACCGATGGGGCCGAAAAGTTCTCGAATGGAGACCACATATCGGCAAGCGCAGCGTAGGATGACCAGCCACAATATGGACAGATGACCTCATCCAAGTGGTAGGAAGACGCTGGATGCAGGCTGCTTCCAACCGGTCTTTTTGGAAATCCATGGAGGAGGCCTATGCCTAGCAGTGGACTTCTTGTGGCTCTTGTGAGAGTAATGCTATTGCTTACAACTAAAACGTTTGCTCAGTCGTTATTTCTGACTTATTGCATTTAATTGTGACTCAATCTGAACCCAATAGTGTCGAGAGTATAGGGGCTGGTCGCACTACTTCCAGCCCCTCTACTCTCGACAATTTAGGTAGGTAATTAAGTGACTCGGGACTATAGTTAATAATAAGCAATATTTCCAAAAATCTCATTGAATGTCACATCAGCTTCAAATGAATTATTTTATTATGACAAAGTGTAAATGTAATTTTATTTCTTAAATAAGATGGATTCCTTTGAAACCTTAGAGTAACTGGGTAATGTCACTTAGAAATTGTAGAATTACGAAGGGAAAGTATCTTAGGATGATTAATTTCCGACCCCGCCAGTCAAAAAGCTGTGAAGTTTAGAAGTTTAGTATAAATAGCTTTTTGAAATAAATAAGTTACAATATTGCTACGGATATTACGCAATTTCGGAAACAATAAAAAAAATTGTCACCTTCAAGATAAATTGTGCTTTTTAGTTGAAAATTACCAATTATATTGTAATATACTAAATTGCAACACAATACAGGAAAAGTAACATAAGAACCGAAATTATTTATCTATCTATCTAAATGAAAAAAAAAAAAAAAAAAAAAAAAAAAAAAAAAAAAAACCGGCAATTAATTGTCGAGGACATGGACGTACTAAACCTTACCTTCACAAGTAGCATGATGACGTGAGTCGCGCGTTTTAACTCGCACAAAAGTCGAATTTGCAACTTTCCAATACCCACTAATTGATTGATTGTCAATTGCGACATTTTAGCGACACAAAATTTGAGACTTGCGCTGGCATGCACTGCACAGTCAGCACGACGACACGAGTCACGCCTTTCAGTGTAAAAATTCGTGACTTTCCAGTATATTGTCCAATTCTAAATTTTTGCGCCACAAAACTTGCGACTCGCATCGTCTAGTATGACAGCACGAGTCACGCGTTTTGTAGCGTTGAACTGACGGAATTTGACAATATACTGGAAAATCGCGACTTCTATTTCCAATGGGCGACTAGCGTCGTCCTACTACACATGCTGAAACTAAACCATTCTTCTGAACTATTATTTTGGTGATAAGTTGTAAAGTGTTGGTAGCCTAGTGGGTAGAACATTGGACTCGGAAGCGAGAGACCCAGGTTCGATCCCCAGTGCGGGCATGTACCTATGACTTTCTTTTCTAAGTTATGTACATTTGTGAAGTTATTGTAGCAATACCACTCGCTAACGGTGAAGGAAAAACATCGTGAGGAAACCTGAGTGCCTGAGCTATTCACATACCTCAGATCTTGAAATCACCAATCCGGGGTGGGCACGCGTGGTGATTAAGCCCATACTCTCTCCCTGAGAGAAGGCCTGTGCCCTACAGTGGGACGTATATAAGCTGCTTATGTTATGTTATGTTGTAGTGGCAATCTTTCTGCCTAGTTATCCTTGTCTAGCATCCAGCATGCAACGAAAGTTATCTAACGCTGTCTCCCTCAAGAGACATTCTACGGCCGCTGCAATGCGAGTTAAAGGCAGTTCAAACCGGATAAAGTTTCATTGCCTCGGTTACTGGCTGTAGGCAGGTAAAAACACTACTATTTCAACTATCCATTTGAATTTTTAAAAGAATTGTGGAAATTTTTATTTGGTGGACATTTAAATTAAAAAAAAAGTCCTTGTGTCCATTGTGGGTAATTAAGCCTCTCATACTCTCGCTCTCTCTGAGAAACAGCATTTACTCTACCAGCTAGACGAATATAGGCTACATAAAAAAATTCAAGTAATTTTTTGAACTGTAAACTTTCGTTAATATTTCATGTTTGTTTTTTTGGAATAAAATAAAAATATTATTGTCTTATTTATTTCGCTACTTATTCTAGCATGAAAAATAAAAAGACGATTGTTAAAAAATGGCGAGTGGCAAGCTCTAGTCTCCGTCTACGCCTTCGGAATATAGGCGTAAGTTAATAGATAGCTTAAAATCAGCCATAATATTGTTGCAAAATTATTTAAAATAATGAAAACAATACTGTATAATGATGGTCCAGGGTAGCTAACAAAATTAAAAGACAAAGGCATTACTGATGTTCTACCTTAAATACCGACTACAGTACGTAGCAGTGAAGAAGCATTAAATAAATTCGGAAAAAGTTTGCTTTAATAACAAATTTAATTCTAACCCGTTTTACCAATCGGGCGCTATTGCTTTAAAATAATCACGCTTCTAACAATAGTAGGATAATCAGCTCAAAATATTGCGCAAAGCCAGTCATCATCAGCCATTTGACGCCCACTGTAGGACATAGGCCTCCTTAGTGATTTTCATAACTATGAAGGGTTTTGCCATAATCGCCACGCTTGGCAGGCGGGTTGGCGATCGCAGTATGCGGTTGGAATCTCAGGAAGACGCTGCTGCTCGTCTCTTGGTAATTGATTTTCTTAGTCGCCTTCTTAATCCGGCACCACACGGACACTAGTAGGATAATCAGCTCAAAGTATTGCGCAAAGCCAGTAATCTGTAGGATTCTAAGGGACACGATCGGGCACCCGTAACAATGTTTTTTTTTTATTGTTCTTTTCAAGGTCATAATCTAACAGGTTAAAACTTCGAAACTCAAAACATAAAAAGTCGCGTCATTCGTTAATTCGCTTTTGTTAAACTACTGCTTTACTTATATCATAAGACTAGGATCAGGCTACTGTCTCCCATGTGAGGCTTAAACGTCTCTGTGTTATTGATATTTCTATTTTGACGACTTTGGGGATGTGGTCGGCGAATACCTACAATGACTTCTTGGGGACTTTTATATGCAACGCTGCATTGGAGTTTGAACGTACCTACGAGAAATATAGAATTTTCTATAAAAAGTTGCGTCATTCGTCTTTTGTTAAACTATTGCTTTACTTATATCATAAGACTAGTATCAGGCTACTGTCTCCCAGGTGAGGCTTAAACGTCTCTGTGTTATTGATATTTCTATTTTGACGACTTTGGGGATGTGGTCGGCGAATACCTACATTGACTTCTTGGGGACTTTTATATGCAACGCTGCATTGGAGTTTGAACGTACCAACGAGAAATATAGAATTTTCTATAAAAAGTCGCGTCATTCGTCTTTTGTTAAACTACTGCTTTACTTATATCATAAGACTAGTATCAGGCTACTGTCTCCCAGGTGAGGCTTAAACGTCTCTGTGTTATTGATATTTCTATTTTGACGACTTTGGGGATGTGGTCGGCGAATACCTACATTGACTTCTTGGGGACTTTTATATGCAACGCTGCATTGGCGTTTGAACGTACCAACGAGAAATATAGAATTTTCTATGCAAAACTATCTGTATTTGTGCTTTGGTGCCAATACAAATAATTATCATCCGTGATAATTATGTGAATATCTATATTTGTGCAGAATTTCACCTAAATGCTCTTTGCGATTCTTTAGTGTTAGTATTCAGTAAAATTGTAGCTTAAAATTGTAACTAAGCCTTAAATGTAATTCTTGGCACTCTAAGTCTTTTCATTAAGTAGGATTCCATTGTACCTATTTTCAAAACTGTGACTGTCTGTTGCCAAAATAGAAATAAATGAATAAATAAAATTCAAAGGATCCTCGAAGAGATGCTTTATGAGTTATTTAATTTAACAGCACTTTGTCAATCATTATTTGTAAACAAAGGAAAATTGTACATTATGTTGTGCAATAAAAAAATATTTTCGTGATTCGCCTTTTGGCGTACAAAAAAACACAGTTTCTCCTGTAATTAGTGAAAAAATAAAAAATACACTACATGAAGGCAGTGGATGTTTAGGTTAGGTTATGTTAGGACCCAAAGGGAGGGTAATGTATTTAGCTCGTATGTATGTATGTAAGTAACATACATACGAGCTCATAACTCCTTAACCAATGGTCAGATTTGGATAAATGAGGTCTCAATCGTTTTGTCACCCTTGTCGGTGTGTCATAGGCTAGGTATATAAAATCGGTATTAACAGAACATAAAAGACACAAAAAATAAAATTCACTATTAAGCTACGTTAAAGTACAATGTGGTGCCGGATTAAGAATAGCGTCTCTCCATTTCCTTCCGTGGATGTCGCAGAACGCGACTAAGGAAATAAATTACCAGGAGCCTTTCTCCTACAGTGGGCGTCAAATGGCTGATGATGATGATGAAAGTACCACATTGAGTCACTAGATGGCACTGCTACATTTAATTTATTCTATTCAAATCGTTAGAATAAATGAAATGCACCTAGATGCTATTAAGTAACGTTATAGTACAACCATCAGTAACTAGATGGCGCTGTTATATTTAATTTTTTATACTCGGTTCTTAGAACTTCGGCCAATCACGTGTGATATAAAGTAAAACATCAGTACGCGGGTGTCATAGGCATACATATAAATAGGCATTAAAAATCACTAAAAAGACACCAAATTCAGTAAGTAATGTAACTCCTTAGGTTGGTCCCGCCTGCTTTAATGCTCAGCAGTCGGTTTATTGGTTATTTTTTATTTTATGCAAACCGTGCTAATTGGTATGACTAACGAAGTGAAAATATGGGTCAAAACTGGATCACCGACCCTTTGTATAGTAACTTTGCTGTTTATTTACAATTCGCACAATTTCCAACAGGAAGGGATGCCAAAGTAAGCAAGGTCTTAATTTCTTGATTGTATTTGAATAATTTAATGCTTCCTCATACCTAAAATTTGTAAGTTTTCTCTGAAGTCCTACGAAGCTGTTATTGTTTCATCAATGATGAAATGTATAGAAGACAAAATGAAACTTAGGTACACTCAACAGCAACTCAACTTTTACTTTTTGTTGCATAGTAAAGTTGCCTTTGGGTATAATGAAGGGTGGCCTATCAAGAAAACGAAAGGGACAAGTGGTATCACGGTATCATTTGGTTGTTTAATTAATTCTGACATAAAATCTGGATTGTACAAAAAGTGTGGCATAAGCAGCCTATATACGTCCCACTGTACGGCACAGGCCTTCTCTCAGAGAGAGAGTATGGGCTCAACTCCTGAACTGCCCTCGCGGAATGGAACGTATAGGTGGCCCATACTAAGTTGGACACAGATCTGTGTCGCGGCAGACGAGTGGTTAATCACCACGCGTGCCCACCGCGGATTGGCGATTTCAAGCGCTGAGGTATATGAATAGCTTTGACACTCAGGTTTCCTCACGTTGTTTTCCTTCACAGTTAGCGAGTGGTATTGCTACTATTACATTTGTGAAGTTACAGTAGCAATACCACTCGCTAACGGTGAAGGAAAACATCGTGAGGAAACCTGGGTGTCTGAGCTATTCACATACCTCAGCGCTTGAAATTGCCAATCCGCGGTGGGCACGCGTGGTGATTAAGCCCATACTCTCTCTCTGAGAGAAGGCCTGTGCCCTGCAGTGGGACGTATATAGGCTGCTTATATATTATATATATTGCTACTATAACTTCACAAATGTACATAACTTACAAAAGAAAGTCATAGGTACATGCCCGCACTGGGAATCGAACCTGGGTCTCCCGCTTCCGAGCCCAATGTTCTACCCATTAGGCTACCACCGAAGTTCCACTAGGCTACCACCGCATTTAGACTGTGGAGTCAGCCTACATGGTAGAATTTGGGTCACACGTTTAACCTAAAGATGTGCACATGTGCATTCCTTGTACAGTCGAGAGCGCATCAACCTTTATACGCGTTTACTCTACTCAGTTACTTTACGGGCAACTTTTCATTTAAAATGTAAAGGTTAACGTGCTTGCGACTGACCACTGCACGTAAAAATAACTTAGTAGAGATCACGCCAAATAGGGGATGTATTAGAAAAGGGCAAGACAAAAAGTACCCGAAAGCGGCGTGCGTGCATGCAACGGCTAATGAATGTTGAGGAAGCGAAAGTGATCTGTCATGGTCGTGGCAAGTGGCAGTCCCTGGTTTCTGCCTACTCCTCTGAGATACAGGCGTGAGTTAATGTATGTATGTAGTGATCACGCGAGCAATTGCCTTCTGATATGACAGAACTTTAGCAAAGGAGGACTGATTTCATAGGTAATCCATTTTACAGGTAATCCTGAAACTAAAGTCTCTTTTTCATGTTCTCATTTGTCTTAAAGTGGATTTGACATACACACAACATACCCGAAATCGGCGTGCGTGGATGCAGTAACTAATGAGTGTTGATGAAGCGAAATAGAGTTGTCAGAATCGTAAGTCATAATAATATTATTTTTGTTGCACTAACCCGTGCTGAGGACAATTTTAAAAACCTATTTCCACCTATGGGTGGAATTTTAGCCTCTAAATAGGTTTTTAAAAAAAGTAATACGTAAGTTATAAAAACATCCACATTTTTATGTTTCAGGCAACAGCTGACGTCTGCCATTTAGATCATATTGTTACTTGTGTTTTTATGAATTTAACGTGATTTTTATTGACACCTCTCATTTTAAAATAAGTCCATCCGCTTAGACTCTACGCGGTCATAAGGAAACATTTCTGTAGGGTAAAAATACTGTCACCTCCTTTTATTTAGCTGACGGCAAAAGAGGTCTATTTCGGTATCCCTAAACAAAATAAAGTTTACTTATAGCACAATAACCTTCTTACGAATGCGCTCTGGTTGTTGAATGAAGTTATAGAGCTTATAAGCAGCTTAGATAGATAGCTTAGGCACAGGCCTTCTCTCATGGAGAAAGTATGGGCATAGCACCATGCGTGGTTACCGCGGCTTAGCGATTACAAATGCGAGGGAATGTGAACACCTCAGATAATTGGATGGCCTTACGACGTTTCCCTTCGCCGTTATGGAGTGGTAATGCTAACACAAATTCTGAAATGTACGTAACTTAGAAAAAAAAAGTTTTGCGGGATTCCAACCCACGATCTCTCAAATGTGAGGCCAGTGTTCTATCGTTGCCCGTTGGTGCCCATTTTTAGGGGTGTATCACAACATTCCCATGGAAGTACCAAATAGAAAAAGTAAGACTAGCCTTTTTTTCCAAATTATATCCCATTATTTCTATTGTGGCAAAAAAAACGCTTATTTACCAGAATCTATTTAATTCTAAAGAGATATTGAGAATTTAATAAATAGAATAAAATAAACACACGAATTCTATCAATAACAGTCAATTACTACTGTGTTCAAGAGGTTTTATCTATCTGTTTTTCCTGGTACAATAAAGAATATTCTTATCTTCTTATCTTATCTTATCTAAATAGGAAATAAATAAATAGTTTCTATGTGCAATATATTGTGTTGTGCACTCACTTCAGGACCCCACATGAACGTTCATTAAGTTTTAATTTAGTTTCTATAAGTTGTATCATATATTATTGCTGTAAAATAATTCATGTACTCTTCATGAATTACTCATTACACGCCCTCACCTTAAACCTACTCATAATATATAATAATATATAGTATACTTAGTGAGATATATTTTTTCAGGTCTAACTAGATAACGAAATATTACATCCACACAACAAGATCACTTATCCTGGTCCCATACCAGGATCATCTTCATCATCATCAGCCATTTTACGCCCACTGCGGGACATAGGCCTCCTTCGTGGTTTTCATAACCATGAGGGGTTTTGCCATAATCGCCACGCTTGGCAGGCGGGTTGGCAATCGCAGTATGCGGTTGCAATCTCAGGAAGACGCTGCTGCCTGTCTCCTGGTAATTGATTTCCTCAGTCGCCTTTTACGACATCCAACAGAAAATAATCGAGTGACGCTATTCTTAATCCGGCGCCACACGGACTATCCATACCAGGATACCTTGTGCTATCTATGGTAACCAGGAAAGCACATCACAGACATGGAATTACACCAAACTGAGGCCATTTGTACAAAGGTACGACGGCATCCAGTGGGGATAGAACCCACGACCTCCAGCATGGTAATCAGACCCGCTACTGCTACCGCTAGGCCAATGAGGCAGTCAAGCCACACAAAGAAACAAGAATGTTTTAACCTTATTTTATTTATTTATTTGGAGAAAATACAGGCACAGATAAAAAATATTTAGTCTTTTACGATATTGGGTACGGACTTATCTGCCCGATGGAATATTTGTCACTTATAGTTTTGTCAATTCTTGCCGGACGGTACTTTTATAGAGTTGTTTGATGGACTTTCAAGTCAGTACCCTTAAACATTTATGCCGTGGGGAATATTGCTACCTATTACTAGCACTCCCATAAAAATCAAAATATCGGGCTTTTTTTATTTTTGGGTCTGGCAACCCTATTATCCGGCAATACCATATTAAGAATAGCGTCACTCCATTTCCTTCCGTGGATGTCGTAAAAGGAGACTAAGGAAATAAATTACCAGGAGACGGGCAGCAGCGTCTTCCTGAGATTTCAACCGCATACTGCGATCCCCAACCCGCCGCGTCAAGTGGCTGATGATGATGATGATGATGAACCCTATAAAGCGATTTTTTCGATCTCTTTTTTCGGCACAAAATCGACACCGCTGTTTAATTTCGGCGGTTAAATTGAAAAAAGTAGCAACCCATACAAGTTGAGTTCGCGCCAAAGTTGCAAGTCTTAGATCAGATGGAGTGGCTGTACTACTAAGGATGCTGCGAAGTGTAAAAGTTAGTTAACTCTTACTCGAAAGTATCGTCTTACTTAAACTTGGCTTGAGGAAACTGCTAATGTGGGTTCTGGAAATTGGTATATAGTAGCAAATAAAGTCCTCAGAAATGCAACTACCTAGAACCTTTACAGCTCTGAAACTTCATAACGTAGTGCTTTAAGAGAGTGGCTTTCGTTCTCGTCGATCTAGCGGTAAAAATTTGGACTACCAAGAAATTCGTGGCCGCCGATCTAATCGCCGGCCAATCGTGGCTTCGGTTCCCGCTGGAGATCGCAGTGCTTACCGATAAGTGTTTTTCTCCTAGTTCTAACCTCATTTAAGTTTTTTCATTAAATATAAACTTTTGTGTCAAAAGCACAATATATTAAAGAAGAAGAAGAAAAAACATTTATTATAAAAACAGTGCACACGCCACAATAACAAAACAAAAAACAACAAAGAAAATATTTCAACCGAAATGTTTTAAAAAAGAAAGGAAAACGAACGGTCACGGCGTGTCACTGCTGCTTTAAATGGCAACTGACTCAGCAGTATGCTGAGGGTCAAGCCTTCAGCGCTGATTTTCAGTCTGTGCCAGGAGTTTCAAGGTACATTAATTGTGTAAATTGTTTTGAAGTCTGTTGACCTTGAAAATGTAAAATGTTTTTCGGAGGAGCACTGCTTATCCTAAACCACAGGTTTTAACCTTTTTTAGGGAGCAGGGTACCACTGCCTTAGTGATAAGGTCACTGTAAAATGTTCCTTGAATAAATTATCTTATCTTATCTTACGTCCTTGTAAGAACATTAACCAATGTTTTGGCATTTAAAGTTATTGACGGCAATCATGGAATCTTATGATGTAGGCAAAAACTGATTTATTAAGATGGTATATATATACATTTAGATAAAGTTCCTAATATTTGTAAACGATACTGAATTCATTTCTCTAAAAAAAAACTAACTTTAATCAGGAACTTTATCTTATAAATGTATGAAATTTCTTCAAATTTCAATGCAAAATAAATAAGTTCTTAATTTCTTGATCGTATTTGAATAATTTAGTGCTTCCTCAAACATACAATTTGTAACTTGAATTTGCTCTGAAGCCCTACGAAGCTGATATGATTAAATTTATAGAAGACAAAATGAAGCTAAGATACACTCGACAGCAACTCATCCTTTACTTTTTGTTGCACAGTTTCCTGTGGGTACAATGAAGGGGGGTGGCCTATCAAGAAAATGAAAGCGAAAAGTGATACAATTTTATTGGTAGTTTAATGAATTCTGACTTAAAATCTCGACTGTATGAAGAGCGTGGAGTCAGAAACGTTGCAAGACGGAAACATAATTTGGGTCACACGTTCAACCTAAAGATGTGCATTAAATACAAAGATGTGCATTTCTTGTATCGATTCGAACAAAGACTTGTAAACAATATCTCTAACAAATACACCAAAGTGAACAGAAAACGGAGGCGTTTTGCAAACAGGGGTCTCTCTCACGGAAATATAAAAATAAAACGTTAAAGTAAATTCCATATGCTGTCCGCCTTCAGGGAAATCCGGTAGTTTGTACTTATCTCTAGGTCTTTCGTCGAGAGGCTACTTTTTTGCAATACAAACATAAAATCAGGCCCAGCTGTATCCCGACCATTTTTATGACTCGCGATTTTTATGTGTAGTTATATTTTAAACGGGTCTAAACGCGAATTTAAACGGGTCTAATTTTGGTTGTTTTTTTTTTAACTAATACGTCCGTTTAATATATGTATGAATACCTACATGTATGTATTCAGCCTATATCCGTCCCAGTGTAGGGCACAGGCCTTCTCTCAGAGACAGAGTATGGGCTTTATCACCACGCGTGCCCACCGCGGATTGGCAATTTCAAGCGCCGAGGTACGTGAACACCTCAGACACTCAGGTGTTCTCACGATGTTTTCCGTATTGCCACTATAACTTCACAAATATACGTAACTTAGAAAACAAAGTACATGCCGGGATTCCAACCCACGACCTCCCGAATGAGAAACCGGCGTTTTACCGCTCCGCTACCACCGCTACCTCATAATAATGCTTTATGACAATGGGCGCTTATGTATTACAGATTTTTTCTCTTGTGTAGCATGAAATTACATTACTCTTTTATCTTGTCCGATGTGCAAAGCAGAGACCATAACCTTCTTTTGCAAACCGGGTATGAAACAAAAGTAAACTTTCTAAAATGCCCAAGTTTCATATATACTCGTATGTCTGTATCTGGTGGTCTTTCTCTAAAAGCGAGACGTCATTCTGATGGACAACACTGATAGATGAAGAGAGTTGGTAGGTGGGTATTGCCTTGCATAATAATAGTCATATTCGTTTTGTTGCACGAATCCGTGCTGAGGACAATTTAAAAAACAACCTATTTAGAGGCTAAAACCTGAGGCTGCAAGTGATGCAAATTACTTCAGCCAGATGTCGCTGCCTGTAGGTAATACGGAGAAGTTTGTAATGAGGTTAAAAATTTTGCCGATGCCTGCACTTACCCATTAGCTACGTTGGGAGAGCGCTGGTACGGTTAGCCAGGGGTCACGGGTTCAAGTCCCGGCATGGGTGGAATTTTTAGCTTCTAAATATATTTTTATAATAATAGTTACAAATGATACGGCATTTTAAAGGTAATAAAATTAATAATAATAACTTCCACACAATACAATCACTTGACCTGGTCCCAAACTAACCCATACCCTGTGCTAGTACAAACATGAAAATACACCCAGACTGAGGCCATTTGTACAAATGTACGGCGGCGCCCAGTGGGAATCGAAACCACGACCTCTGTTTTGGTAGCTAAGCGCCTTAACGGCTAGACCAACGAGGCAGTCAAAGGTACAAATACAAAGGTATAAACAAATATATTCATCCTCTGCGGTGCTTTAGCTCCTAGGATTTCCACTTCTGACGGTAAAAAATGTAAATAAAATTAATAATATTCAATATTTTTTTGGGTTTCGTAACCGAAGGGTGTCAAACGGGACCCTATTACTAAGTCTTCACTATCCGTCTATCTATCTGTCTCTTACCAGGCTATGTCTCATGAACCGTAATAGCTAAGCAGTTGAAGTTTTCTAAGATGATGTATTTCTGTTGCCGGTGCTTTCACACAACAAACGTTGTCTAAAGACTGCGCTCGCCATCTAGCGGCCAACTATGTAACCTTCACAGCGCAGATGTCATGTCGTTAAATGTCATTGTTAAATGATTTTTGTTGGTTTCTGTATATGGCGCTGTTATCAAATTCGTTCTTTGTCTGATGTTTTATAGATAATGGTACGGAATCCTTCGTGCGCGAGTCCGACTCGCACTTGGCTGGTTTTTTGTATTTTTGTGCTTTTACTTACTTTAATTAAAGCAGCTCGAATCAAAATATTTACCCCAAGCTCTCAAAATTAGCTAGGTTCTGGGAAAAAAATATACGAAAGCGGACCTTTTTTGATAGATAATGCCCGGATTTGTAAGCTAATTATTTTATATAAATACTACCGTTTATAGAATTACCCCCATATCATGTACTGAAAAACAAAAAAAAACTTGCAAATATGACTTCTTGGTACGAAACCTATGTCAACAATGCCTCGGGAAGAATATAGTAGGTAACATTTTAGAGGAAGTATTCAACTTGTGGGAAGTATTCAACACACACAATACAAAGGCGTCACAGAATAACGTGATTCGTTTCAGAAATTCCATTCAATGAATAAGAGCCTCAACAAGAAATTCTAGAATTTTTTTCTTTTTTTTTGCATCTTCAGGTTTTGTTTGCTAATAGTATTAAGTGAATTTTAGAAAGGAATGTTGCGTTGGATATTGGAGAGGATGAAGGAAGCAAGATTGACGAAGCAATTATATCGAGCGAATATTGGTGGAAGGGCCGGTAAGGGACGACCCAGGCGGACATACTTCGACCAAATAGGGGATGTATTAGCAAAGGGCAAGATAAAAGGTATCTGAAACCGGTGTGCGTGCATGCAACGATTAATGAATGTTGAGAAAGCGAAAGTGATCTGTCAGGATCGTGGTAAGTGGCAGTCCCTGGTCTCTGCCTACCCCTCTAGAATACAGGTGTAGGTTTATGTATGTATGTAGTATTACGTATGTATTTACATTAAATTTATAAAAGGCAGGTACCTTAGATACGAATGTAACAAACGAGCGATCTCTCGCCATCAAACATAACAGCTTGGCGAGTTTTAATGTAGGTATTATGTCGAGGGGTGAAAGGCTAATTGCTTTAAGCGACACCATGGGCGATATTGAGTTATATATATATTCGGAATCAGAAAATTTTTCTACGTCTTTTGAGCCGGGTTTCATGCCGATCTGAGCACTTTTTTGGCGCTTGAGGCAATTAGATTTGACGCTGATTTTTACACCGCTACTGACTCAAGTGAAACAAAAAGTGCCTTTTTTTAAAACATGGTTGATTTGAGCTATGTTAAGATACTGTATGTAGTTGGTTAACTCATTTTGCCTTTCTCGTATTTAAACTCAAATGGTTGTTAACGCTTTTTTGCTGTTTCTATACTAAAAGAAGATAGTAGGTTGAATCATTTAGCTTGCCCCAGAATACACAAACCCTTGTTATTTAAAGCAATTAGCCCGCCACAAAAAAAATATAAGCTTGTCGCTTGAGGCAATTAGCTCTCCACAAAAACATATGGGAAATGTCGTTTGAATCAAATAGCCCTCCCCAAAAATAAATAAAGTATGGCCTTTGAATCAATTAGATTTGCTCTATTTTATGTTAAGAGCAGTCATTTAAAGTATTTACCCTCTTCGAAAATTCAAGAGAGCAGGTCGTTTGAGATAATTATGGCCTACATTTTTTACAATAAACAGTCGCTTAATTCAAAAATTATTAATAGTGTTTGTACTTGAATCAATTATCCTGTTTTACAATTAGTAACGAACGTCTGTTCAGCAAATTCATTTTTCTATGACACTAGTTGAACGATGTCCTTTAAGACGTAGGTATAATCTTTGCGTTGCGCTTAGAACTTCTCGGGAATAAAGGGGCGCACGCGCGGGGGGCGCTTCAGTCATCGCCGAACCGTGACGGAGGGCGGACGCGCGCGTTGTTTTTGAGTCACGCGCAAGAAGATTATTGGTAAGTAAGCTTTTAAACCTGTGTAACTTATGTATTATCATTATCATTTTATTTTTTACTTTGTAACTTGAATAGGTATAAAGGATAGGTAAGGTACAACTTCCCACAAACTGATTGATAAGGGTTTCTTTGTCAACGAAACTGAACAAGTTTCATTAAGAAAATTTTCATTAAGAACAAGTTTCATTAAAGTTTTCTGTAAGAATATCTTCATGAAAGTTGTTAAGTTTCGTTGACAGAGCAACCCCTATCACTTAGTGGAAAGCTGTCCCCTTACACCCTATAATAAATAAAAAGATAATTATTAGACTTTCTGTTGAGATGAGACTGATTTTGTAAAACCGCTAAGTAAAAAAAACTATGTTGAATGTTACTTATCTTAGCTTTGTTTAATTAAGTATCCTCAATTAAGATGTTAAATTTTTGAGGCTGACTTTATGAACATTAAGCATAATTTATTGTTAAACGATATTTGTGCAAAGCATTTATCGACCTGATAGTTTTCTGTGATTTCTTATTAAGAACATCACTGACTGATTGTTACAGTATTAGTAGGTTATAATTATTAAAAATAATAGTAGTGAGTGATAACTCCAATTAGAAATGGTTAAGAAATTTCTTTAACTTCAATGTTTATCTAATTTTGATGATTTAATAAATAAACACTTTGTTCCTTTAACTTTTTGTTTTATTCTCGCCAAACATCAACGAAAACTCATAAATCTCATAATGAATGCTGCTCCAATTTTGATGCGGTTACATTTTGGTTATGGATTCAACCGCCAAATTCAACCAAAGTTCAAAATTATGATGATTTAAGTCAACGAGATTAGAATAGTGATCATTGCTTAAGTTATTTTTCCTGTTTCTAAATAAGAACGGAACTGGTATTTCAACTAATTAGATGTAATCTATTTCACCTATAGCTAGGTAGTTCAATCAATTAGATCTACTCGAAAACCACGACTACGAGCTCCTTGACTTATTTAGTCCTCCACTAATCATGATAGTTGTTGTATCTTAAAGCATTTGGTCTTACTCCAAAAACAAGGGCAACCGTCGCTTAAGTCTTTTTGCCTTACCCTAAAAAAAAAAAAAGCATACGAGCATTTTGGACTCAAGCGACATTTATTTCTGTAACCCTTCGATCTATTTGATTGAAAACTACAATATCTGATGAAAAATTTAATTTCCAAAAGAACTGTATACTTAGAATCTAAATTAAACAAAAACCTGATTTACTACGATTTTTTTTTCTTTTTTCAAAACTTTAAAACGCTCTCCTCTAAAGTTCACAAAATGTCGCTTAAAGCAATTAGCCTTTCACCCCTCGATGTTATGTTATAAATAAAAAATAAAAATAAACTCAACTTTGTAAAATTTTATAATTCGTTCACTTTTTGAGCCTTGTTTAATGCCAGCATTAATATATATTTTTTATGTAGCCCACATACGTCCTACTGCAGGGCGCAGCGCTCTCTCTCAGAGAGACATACAGTTTGGGCTTAATTACCACGCGTGCCCACTGTGGACTGACAATTTCAAGCTTTGCGGTATGTGAGCCCATTCACTTAGGTTTTGCTTCACAGTTAGCGAGTGGTATTGCTAATATTGCTATTACAACTTCACAAATGTACGTAACTTAGAAAACAAAGTCATTGGTAGGTACTTGTCGGGATTCGAACCCACGACCTCCCGAATGTGAGCCGACGTTCTACCGCTGCGCTACAACCGCTTCACATACGAATATAACTAACTTTTAACTGTTGATCTTATCTTACACATCGAAGTCACTGCTCGAGGCCGCAGAAAGTGGAGATAATTTATAAAGGCTCTATGTTACTGATGAGAGTATAACTAAGCAATAAGTCTATATTATTTTCCATTTATTAAGCAACACAGGGCGCGTTCAGTGCATGGATGGGTCGCCGTCGATGCCTAACGCTAGTGGCATTTTTCCGAGCGGTTCCGTGCTTCGCAAAGCACGTTAAGCTGTTGGTGCCGGCTGCCGTCGATAGATGGCAGTCGTTAAGCCAAGTCAGAGGCCTTAGGGCGGCTTGACAACTTCTGACAGTAGACGAGCCACTAGTCTACAAGCCTCCACCAATCCGGACTTGGCCCCCGTCCGATGTTTGTTTCATTGGAGGTGCTAGTTAGCCCACTGGATTCCCTTAATCAACTCGTTATATTTGACACTTTGCGTGTTGTATATCTCAAAGTACAAATAAAAGATTTATCTATCCATATTTTACATTTTGTGTGTTATTATTGGTCACGCTGTTACGCACAATGTCTACCGACTCTAGTTTTCTAGCCTTTCTTTACATATTTTAATGTCTTTATAAAATTAAATGCCTATTTTGTACATTACATTAAACTGAAATATCCTATAATTTTATTATTACACATGTCAAATCAGATTAAAATTAAAACAATATTAAATAGAAATCAAATAAAAAATAAAATAAAGTATAAAATTGAAATTTATATTTATGTAAATTATAGTCAATTACTTTCCTACATTACAAATATTTGAAAATGTAATTTTACCTACCTATTTCGATTTCTTTTAGTCCGGACAATGTGGCGCGTACAATTATTTAAAAGCTTTATGTACTATCAATCCGCTTGGAGTTCCTATGTTTATGTTTATATCTTTCCCCATTCTCATCATCCTTATCTCTGCCTTCCACCGTTGCCTTCCGTACAACAGTACCGCAGATACACCTCGGGCTGCTTTTTAATTTGAACCGGTAAAGGCATTGCAGGAATCCTTCATGCCAGGTGAACAGCTGCGTAAATTCTCATATGTAATTCCTGGTGTACATATAATAAAGAATATTCTATCTATCTATCTATCTAAGATGAGGATCTAAAGGCGCACCCTGTAGCAGCCAATAAGCCTCCATAATATTCGGGAAAAATACTCTCCTCACCCCGTAAAATCTAGATTGGCCCGTAACGTAACGGAATAGAAAGCATAGATGTTAAGAAGGTTGGTGTGTTACCGACAGTACGTTGCAGAGTGGTGACGACGCCATCATTCCCAGAGAAAAAAAAGTTGTTAAAAGCAGAACGACGTGCAAACGACATTCCGACCAAAAGTAAGCGGGCTCTTATACTCTTTATGTGTGAAGTTTGTTTCCAGCGCAATAACGGAAGGGTTGAAGTAACTTCCACTTTGAGATTGTTTATTTGTTCTTAGTTTATGTGATTCATCGTCAAATGGAGGCCCAAGGGGGTAGCGTGGAGATTTCCGCCTTGATGGTCGAAGTAACATGGCAAAGAAATTGTTGGAGTTTAGTAAAATTAACACAGTTTCAGATGTTAAGGGGCTACAGGGAGTAACTCTAGCGCCATGGAGGGAAAGAAATCATATCTTTTTTTCAGATTGAATTTTGCAAAAAGTGTCCGTACAATCTTTCAATCATGTTAATCGTGATTTGTAAGACCAACGGCCGACCAACCTAAGGAAAAAAAACCTAGGACTCGATAGCATCAACGCCAAAAACAGCTGTTTTTGGCATGAACGCTTTCTAGTCCCGGGTTCGTGATCCTAGGTTATTTATCGTGGGTCCTAAAAATCACTGTTAACATGATTGAGAGATTGTGCAGACACTTCTTACAAAAAATAAATCTTCTTTAACAGAACGTAGGGATCTGTTAAAGAAGATTTTTTTTGTCATTTGAGGCGCTATTTAGCCCACTGACTCCACTTAAAGGGGGTTTCCAGTGTTACTTATAAAAACACGATTCCTGAAAAAAACTACTCGGAGGCAGTTAAATAATCTGACTATAAACCGGCACTGTGGAATGTTTTAAGGAATCGTGTGTTCATAAATAAGACTGTTAGTCATTATCCACTCTAACAATCGACTACATAAATCAATCGCAAAATAAAGAACGAGACCTACATATTTTTTAGGGCTCCGTAGTCCAACAAGGAACCCTTATAGTTTCGCCATGTCTGTCTGTCTGTATGTCTGTCGGTCCGTCCGCGGCCTAGCGCAAAGACCGGTGGTACTAGAAAGTTGTAATTTGATGTGAGTTACTGTACCTTCCCTAACATGAAAAGTGGGGATGATTTTTTTTTCTCGTTTACCCCATCATGTGGGGTATCGTTGGATTGGTCCTTAAACAATATTATGGGTATATGAAGACCATTTTTCGATTTAGGGTTCCGTTTGCGAAATATTATGCTTCAAAGCGCAAATTTTTGTCCGAGTAGGGTGTCCCCCCCTCTCCTGGCTGTTTAGCCAGGAGGTTGATTGTAGAAACGTGAAAAAATTCAGGGTAGTGGCACACATAATGAACTTGAAAGAAAAAGTATCGGGTATGGAAACCTAAAAAAAGGAGGATGTTGTCAGTTCGTTTACACTTATAATTTTATGTATGATCATACGTAATTACTTACCACCTTGTCCGATTTAATTGATTCCTCTTTAGTTAAAAATGGAATACTTTAAGGGTATTCTTTCATGAATTTAATCAAGATCTACAGCGGAATCCGTAAGATAATCATCAAACTTGCAAAGGTATCATTGCATTATGGACACAATCGGTGGTAACCTAGTGGGTAGAAAATTGGACTCGAAAGCGAGACTTTGTTTTCTAAGTTATGTACCGTGAAGGAAAACATCGTGAGGAAACTTGAGTGTCTGAGCTATTCACGTATCTCAGCGCTTGAATTCGCCAATCCGCGGTGGGCACGCGTGGTGAACAAGCCCATACGCTCTCACTGATAGAAGGCCTGTGCCCTGCAGTGGGACGTATATAGGCTGCTTATGATGAAGGACACAATCATACCGCGATGAATAATACCTTCAGCGCCACCTAGAATTAAAATGAGGGAACTGTAGTTGTTTTTTACTGCATGTTTTGAAGGCGGTTATTTTTTTTTATCGACCTGTGCTACACCAAGCAGGATATCAAGATACATGTTATTTCCGTATCCAATAACGTAAGCTTACTCTAGTAAACACAAAACGGAAGCCAATTCAATTGTTCCATCATCGATTTCACCAATAACTGGCATTGTTACTGAGGTCTGAGAATCATAATATTACCTGTCATACTCGAGAAAGTAATGTCTCCGATTGTGCGGTAGATATATATAGCAATATTAATCTGTAGCTTATAATAATAAGTAATATTAATCTATCCCAAAATTACTGTACCTTGGTTTATATTTGATAGATTTGTTCACAACCTACGCACTGCAGTAAAGTTATTAAATCGAAAATAGATTTAAAACACAAATAAATGTAATAAGACAAAACACATCGTGGTTTCTTCCATGTAGCGAAAAAATAGTTTTCCTTTCAGTTCGCTTATTAACTTTAATTTCTGACGTAGATTGACAAATCCTTTCACTACCACGGCCCAACTCAAGCCGAGTTTTGACAGTCTCAGTACGCTTGGACCGTTGATTTCGACGAACAGACAGTGCGCTCGGACCGAGTGTATCGTCATAATCAAGAAAAACTGTACGCACACAGTCTGAGCGTACTAAGACCGTCAAAACCCGGCTTTAAATGCCATCGATACTATAATGTTAACAGCTGTCAGTTATTTTGTTTTTTTATTTTTTTTCCTTTTTTTATGTCATGTGCTCAGAGCACATAGTTACAATAAAGAATACTATTTTCATATCTTGTTAGCCAACAGTCAGCTGTTAACAGTAGTTTACAAATAATAATTGTTAGTGTACGGGGGGAGTCGGTCTAATTCACTGAAAAACAACGGTCAGTATGCGAAAAGCGTAATCGGCTGATTTGTTACGTTCATACATACATAAACTAATGCCTGTCTCCCAGAGGGGTAGGCAGAGACCAGGTACTGCCACTTGCCACGATCCTGACACATCACTTTCGCTTCTTCAACATTCATTAGTCGTTGCATGCACGCACGCTGGTTTCGGGTACTTTTATCCTGTCCTTTGCTATACGTCCCCTATTTGTTCGAAGTATGTTCGCTTCGGACGTCCCTTACCGGCCCTTCCACCCACATCCGCTCGATATATTTGTTTCGTCAATCTTTCTTCCTTCATTCTCTCCACATGTCCAAACCCACGCAGCATTCCTTTCTCAATTCTAGTCAGTACATCCTCTTTCAGTTCACAACGTTCTCTAATCTAACGTCTAATCAACGTTCTAAATCAGAGCTGATTTGTGTACGATATTTATTTCACTGAAGAGGATTTCACTATGAAGGATTGGTCTATATATTGTTGTTATTACATACATATAATAATATAAACTCACACCCCACGCCAGCGGGGTAGACAGAGATCAGGGGTTGCCACTTGCTACGATCGTAACCAAGCTCTTCCGCTCCATCAAATTTCATTAGGTGTTGCATGCACGCATGCGATTTGCTTGATTCTAACAATTCACAAATGCATCAATTCATAAAGCGCATGTCAAGATTTGAACCAATTCATCTCTGAATCGTAAAGCTGAACGCTCTACCTAATGCGGTTCATTCTTTTAATAAGTAGATCAGAGTGCAGATTATTGTCCACGCAAGCGAAGTCATGAGTGATCGCTAGGGTAATATAAAATTGCTTACGGCTGACCAAGCAAGCTCGGACGCTCTGGGTTCCTACTCTGTAACGAAAATAAGCGAAATAACAACAAAGACGGTCCGGGATCAACGATCCTGATTCTACTAGTGTATTATAGTAAAATGACAGAGAAAAACAAAACTTTGGCCTTTGCATCTACGTAATGATTATCGTGTGGTATTGGCTATGCTCGGAACTTCTCTGCGAGATCGTATCAAAAATGATGAGATCCGTAGACAAACGAAAGTCGTCGACATAGCCCAGCGGATTAGTAAGTTGAAGTAGCAGTGGGCGGGGCACATAGCACGCAGAACTAATGGCCGATGGGGCCGAAAAGTTCTCGAACGTAGACCACATATCGGCAAGCGCAGCGTAGGACGACCAGCCACAAGATGGACAGATGACCTCATCCAAGTAGCAGGAAGAAGCTGAATGCAAGCCGCTTCCAATCGGTCTTTTTAGAAATCCATGGAGGGGACGTATGTCCAGCAGCGAACTTTTTGCGGCTGAATGATGATGATGATGATTGCTACTACAAATGTACGTAACTTTGAAAATAAACAAAGACATAGGTAGGTACATGCCCGCACTGGGAATCGAACCTGGGTCTCTTTCTAACAGAGAGGGTATATAGTACGACACGACATAATGCAGGGTCATGTATGACCACGGATTGGTATAGAGACGACAAGTACTAGAAAGCTGCGATTTGGCATAGATATACATATTAATAAGGAATCGCTCGTAGCCCCGGCTGCCTGAGTGGTCTTAAACGATCACGAAGGTTAAGCAACACAGGGCGCGTTCAGTGCATGGATGGGTCGCCGTCTATGCCTAACGCTAGTGGCATTTTTCCGAGCGGTTCCGTGCTTCGCAAGGCACGTCAAGCTGTTGGTGCCGGCTGCCGTCGATAGATGGCAGTCGTTAAGCCAAGTCAGAGGCCTTAGGGCGGCTTGACAACTTCTGACAGTAGACGAGCCACTAGTCCACAAGCCTCCACCAATCCGGACTTGGCCTCCGTGGTGGAGTATGGCCTATACCTTCCTCGGGGAAGAGATCCGTGCCCCTCGGTGGGGACATAATGGGTTGATGATGATGATGATACATATTAATGATGCCGACATAACGCTACGATAAAATAAATATTAAAAAAAAAATGGTCCCCTACACCTACATTAGGGATGCAATTTTGTTTTTGCATATCCCTTAGTGTAGGAATATCATTTTTCAAATTAGGAATCCGTTTGCGAAACATTATGCTTTAAAGTGCAATTTTTTGTTACAGTAGGGCGTTCCCCCGCACTGCCGGCTAATCTCCCGGATCTTAGAAACGTGAAAAAATTAAGGACAGTAATAGATGTAATGAAGTTAAAAGAAAAACTATCACGGCTAAGTAGGCCTTACCTACAAGTTAACGAGTAATAGCCGACCAAATTACAAAAAGAAATCTTCGTACAAATTCAATTGAAAATTACTTTGATGAAGTTATTATATCTATAAAGCAGGTGAAAAACCCCTCCTTCCACGGAACCCTATACTGCGCGTAGCTCGGCGCGCACTTGGCTGATTTCTTCGTTTGCTTGTTTCATCTTTATTTTAAAATATATACAGTGGTGTATATTTGAGTTAACGACAAAAATATACAGAACTGGCAGCTAGAATAGGTTTTTCTTTTCAAGCCATCTTTTATTAAAATACTTTAATTATACTTAACCCTTTTCTGCCAAGGGCATTGAAACGACCCACTAAAAAAAAACTCATTTCAATTTAGAAAAAAAATGTATTTATGATTTAGCTGTACTTTTGTTTTGTAGTAAAACTATACGACTATGAATCTACGAAAACTCAATAAACTTGAGTAAATATATTTTTGTAAGTGTGGTAGCCGGAGTGAATTTGGTTCCGGTAGAAAAGGCGGTGGTAGCCTAGTGGGTAGAACATTGGACTCTGAAGCGAGACACCCAGGATCGATTCCCAGTGACAGGCACGTACCCATGACTTTGTTTTCTAAGTTATGTACATTTGTGAAGTTATAGTAGCAATATCACTAGCTAACGGTGAAGGAAAACTTCGAAAGGAAACCTGAGTGTCTGAGCTATTCACATAATTCAGCGCTTGAAATCGCCAATCCGCGGTGGGCACGCGTGGTGATTAAGCCCATACCCTCTCCCTGAGAGAAGCCTAGTGCCCTACAGTGGGACGTATATAGGCTGCTTATATATTTATGTTACAAGAGGGCATCAAAGTACATATTATTACGATGTAATAATTGAGCGATAAACGTGCTGAACTAAAATAATTTTATTAATGGCAAACAGTGGTCTCTGCCTACCCCTCCGGAATATAGGCGTAAGCTGATTTAGGTATGTATGTAAGTAAAATTATTTAGCATGGTTTACTGGTTTTAGAAAGCGGCATTTATTCCGTATCTGCGCAAAAACCTGTGCCATAAACTTCTTAAGTTAATTACTTCTTATGAGTGTTTGGACTCAGCACGCCCGAACTAAATAAATATTTTAATAAATATTTCATCTAAAGTAGAGGCCCTGTATTTGGAAGCCATCCAATAGCAATACCGTCCAATTCCTTACCAACCGTGACTCTCATTTTTATTACAATTTACTGTATTATGGCTCACGCTAGACTTTTTATCAATAAACCCACTGAAGTAAGTATTTTTTCAATAAACAGGACTTTTTTATGAAGCCTCCATAATATGGATGTCCCACTGCAGGGTAAAGGCCTCCCTCGTTTTAGGCCAAGATTTTCGGTCATTTGCCATCTTTGACCACTCCGGTAAGAATTAAAAATGGGTGACAACAGGGCACACAAAAGTTTTAATGAAGTCCGGTATATGAATATTTCATACTAAATTAAAAATGGCCAGAGATCGTGTTTGATAACCAAACGTAATGCAAGAAACGTTTTTTCTTCTTCAATCTTTAGACATTCTTTTCAAATATCTTTTTGTGAAAAGGTATCAAATGAGTGCACTATAGTTGAATGTATTTGAAGAATATGTTCTACCTCATAGATCTCAAGTGAATTGGTCACAAAATTGTCTGAGAACTTAGCAAGAGTAAAGTAGTATGAAAATTGCGTATATACGTTTTCTTATATTTCTCAGTCAAGATAATATATTATGCTATGGATGTTGCATAGCTCGGAGAACTGGTGGCCGTTGGGGGGAAAAAGTTCTGACCTGGGGACAGCGGACCGGACGACGACGCAGCGTGGACAGGTCCCCCACCAGATAGTCTGACGACTTAGTTACGGTGGCGGGATGCGGCGGCAAGGCCGGGAAGCTTGGAAAACCATGAGGGAGGCCTGTGTCCTGCAGTGGGCGTCAAATGGCTGATGATGATACTGTGCTGATGATGCATAAGTGCTTTTGAAACTCAATGCAGTAAGCAATTGTATTTCTCTCCTTGATGCAGTAAATGCAAATAACTTGCGATTTAGTTGCAATTTCATAAAAGATTTTTCTAAAAAAAACTGCTCCGAGTGATATTCTTCTTCTCGTTCTCGTGGAGCAGTAGCAAACTCTTTGGAAACGTAGTGTGAAGACAAATAAACATTTTCTATTTCTATTTCTTCAATAATTGAGATGCTTGTAATATTGTGGCAAGCTACGCTCGTTGATAAATAATTGACAGACGCAATAAAAATAGGTGAATATATTATCTTAAGATACAATAACGCTCGCCACACTATTCAAGGGATGATCACACACGACGAAGATAATATATTATGTATTTTCGTATCTGTCCATTGAATTGTATGGCGAGCTATGTTTAAAATACTATCGTATCTTCGCCGCTTGTGACGCCCTTTATTCAATAAAGATGTAGTCTGATCCAAATGTCAAAGTGAAGTGGATAAATATTTACTTTATAAAATTTAATTTCAGAATTTAAAAGTAGACCTTAAACATTAGAATGATATATATCGATTTGTTTTATCAAATGATACGAAGCCGTTGCAGGATTTAAAACGATGCTATAATAACTGGCCTAGTTATGTATTATGTTTTCAGATTAGATTAAAACACTTTGTACAATTAATTGTTCTAATGTAACCTACTTTAGCAATATAAGTATAACACCAAGACAATAGAATAATTTATAGACATTGCCTAAACCTGCTGCTGTAGCGTGAGACGTGACGAATAAAATAATAGAGCTTAACTGGGTAAAGTGGAATCGTTAAATCACGACTTAATATTTTTTATATAACACCTGCTCGTCAATGGCATATTATGTGTCATGCAAACTCAACTTAAAGCAAGTCATTTGTGTCCTATGGTCTAGCCGGGTCATTATAAATGTACTGCATTTCATAATCCCCTAGGGAATTATGACATTTGAATTTGGAATGCAATCAACATTGAATATACGAGAAGAAGAATTTATTCAAAATTAGAATGAAAACTTTTCATAGAGCTCTAAATCAAGGAGAATTCTTTTTAATTGTATTATGTTTTATTGCCTCGCAGTGTTTATATAAAGTAGAGTATGCATTTTGGGGATAAAGCAGTGTATTTGTCTCGGGCGTCTTTGAACCCCTCGGCCTCGGGATTCTAGCTTTACTCTGTAACTCCCTCGCTTCGCTAATGAGTTAACCCTAGGATCCCTCGTCCTTGGGGTTCAAAATATCGCCCGAGACATAATACACTGCTTTATCCCCTTAATGCATAATCTACTATTTTTGAGCACCTCTCTGTGTGTCCCTTGTGCCAGTCCACATGCACTCGAGAGGACTTGCTGGAGGCCATAGATGCTGGAGTGCGCGTGGCCGAGTTCTGGGTCAATAAAATCTAATTGGTTTTGTCACCGACGCGATAACAAGAAGAATTTTTGTTTTACTCTTCGTATCAAGATATGGCAATGTGTAATTTAAAAGTCAAACACCACTCTCAAATGGCATCTAGATGGACCAACATATTTTCAGTTGCAAGAGTTGCCGCCAGTCATAATTTCTATAAAGACTTATGGCCGGTTTCTGAATTGAGAATTTCACTGAGTAAATACTTAAGTAACGTTCTGTCACGCTCTTTTCTGAGAAGTTCGAGGAGACAGCACTACGGTTAACTATTTACTTAGCGAAATTCTCAATGGGCATTGTTCACCCATGTTTTTTTATTCTATAAATCGAAAATATAGCCTAATATAATAAACTAATTTGAATATTTTCTTAATTTTCGATGCCATTATTTTTTTATTAATTACTTAAAATTTCTAATAGCTTAGTAAGTATGACGTCACCACTGGCATAATGATGCACGTTCCTTTGCCATTTTTCATGTTTTTAAAAATAAAAATACGTTGACGTTTGACAATAACAAACAAATGTCAATCAGTGTCAACTACTTACCGATATTTTCTTTTCTAATCATATTGCCGATAACCAAGAATTGTATTAAACACATCTTTTCATATAAATAACAAGCTAGCGTCTCCTTCGTAATACTTATTCAAATTACTTGAATATTTGTTGAGAATTGAGGTTGTCTTCACTGTATCTAAGAATTTGACACTTTTGACAGTTGTTGAACGAACGAATGTATTATTTTTTTATATTTGAAGATAGTGGAACTACCGCATTAGAGCCAACGATGACGTGATTGAAAGACAAATGAAGGTTATACATTTTTTGCGATAAATATTAGTAATCCGTCTTTATTTTACTTATTTAAACCTCTAATAGTAATCAGTATCCCTATTCCTCGAAATGGTTTTCACTTTACGACAGTCGATGCCTCCCTGAACAATGCCCATTGAGAAACTGGCTCATTTTCATCTATTTTCCACGAATTACTAAGTGTGCTCATCCTATTTTTTCATGAAATTCTGATATCCTTTGCTATACATTTGACTAGTTAATTTATTTTTACTTTTATTTTTTAATGGCTATTCATAAATTAGGGTTATTAAATTAACTTACCTTGTTTTCCTATTTCCCGTACAGCATTAGACCTGAAAGGAAAAAAAAACAATTTTTAAATATCACTGTAACAACAGAATAATCTGGCTTCGTAAAAAATCTACATGTAAAACTTTGGCGATACAAATATTACATACACATACGTACATAAACTCCCGCCTGTATCGCAGAGGGATAGGCAGAGACCACGGACTGCCATTTGCCACGATTCTGACAGGTCAGTTTCGCTTCCTCAACATTCATTAGTCGTTGCATGCACGCACGTCGGTAGGGGAATAGGGAAAATAGGGGTTACATTAGCAAAGGGCAACATAAAAAGTACCTGATACAAATTTTGTTATATATAACTTCCTCAGTCCTGACCTTGAAAATAACAATTGAATACCACTGCTTTTTTCAAGGTCAGGACTGAGGAGGTCAATACCGCTCGCGAAATTCAAGGCTGAGGTGACATTGTTATTGAGTAGATAATATTTTAATAATAATTTACCGATGCATATTTAATATTTGATGAAATTTTATGAATTTTTTATTAATTTTATATACTTAATGAAACGTATTATTAATGTGATATAACGTTTTATTGTAATTAATAAATATGTTAATTACCTATATTAATGTGCTCGATTTTCCTCTTTTTTCTATGATGTTATTTTTATTTAACCTGCTGTATTAGGTGGATAACCTGCGACGGCGAGATCTCTTACGAAATAAAAAAATAAAATAAAATAATGAAATATTTAGGAACATTACAATATTCCATTTGTGGCTTTAGTCACGATTGTCAGTGGGCACAGCTGACTGCACGACAACTTATTCACACGTACACTATACTCGGTTAAGATGAGATAATATTATTATTTAGTGTACACACTAGCAAACAACTACAGAGACAACAGTTACAAAGAAGAGGTACAATTGGCGGCCTTATTGCTGATAGCAATTTCGTCCAGGCAACCTTACATATTGGAAAGAACTGTAACCTTATCGGCCACGTTACGACACTGCACCGTTACTGCATGGAACCCCTTAAACGTAAAGGTAATAACTTCTACACAATACGATCACAGTTGGAAGGAACTGTAACCTTATCGGCCACGTTACGACACTGCACCGTTACTGCATGGAACCCCTTAAACGTAAGGGTAATAACTTCTACACAATACGATCACAGTGTATCCCAGTTTGGGACAGACTGTAACCTTATCGGCCACGTTACGACACTGCACCGTTACTGCATGGAACCCCTTAAACGTAAAGGTAATAACTTCTACACAATACGATCACAGTGTATCCCAGTTTGGGACAGTTTGGTCCCAAACTAGGATACACTGTGATATGGTAACCGGGCAAAGGCATCACAAACATGGAAATACACCCAGACTGTGGCCGTGAGTACAAAAGCAGGGCGGCCCCCAGTGGGAATCGAACCGTCGACCTCCACCATGGTAATCAGACGTGATACCGCTAGACCAGCGAAGCAGTCAAACAATTTTTCAAACGTTTTGTTGATCTTGTCATGTATTTTAGGACATACTTGACTGCCTGCCTCGCCTCGATTGACTGCCTCGTTGGTCTAGCGGCTGACACGCGGGCTGATTCGCGTTGGGCACACGTGGTAATTAAGCACATACTCTCTCTCTCTCTCTCTCTGACAAAAGGCCTGTTCCCTGCACTGGGATATATTGTGTATAGGCCACATAGCAAAAAAAAACTGTCTCAGGCGTACACACAAAAAAACACATCTAAAAGGGTTGTTATTAAAGAAAAAAATATTCGCTCTGCCGCCATCAAGGGAATCGTAACTCTATTGTCAGCGAAATAATTGCGCATACATTTTAGTTCCATGTAGTTTACAGTTTTGATTGAACCGCTAATCCAGTTAGTGCGAACATAAACCAATACCAGAACATTTTTCCTTGCAGTAAAGTTGGTTGTTAAAATAGTTTGAACGTTTGTTCAGCTCGTTGGTTCCGTAATTTTGATTTGATTTGGTTATTGAACAGTGTTGTAATTTGTTTTTTGAGGGTAGAATGAGAGAGACCGTATTATAGATGATTTTATTCTAAATCGCTTGTAGCAGTTTTTGATTGTTTTTAACATAGAGAAGACAAAAAAGGCAAATATATATATATTATATATATTATATATATTTCAAAGCTGAGTTTGGCAGTTTTATTAAAAACGCTACTAAACGGGACGTGTGGAGCGGTGGTAGCCTAGTGGGTAGAACATTGGACTCGGAAGCGAGAGACCCAGGTTCGATTCCCAGTGCGGGCATGTACCTATGACTTTGTTTTCTAAGTTATGTATATTTGTGAAGTTATAGTAGCAATACCACTCGCTAACATTGAAGGAAAACATCGTGAGGAAACCTGAGTGTCTGAGCTATTCACATACCTCAGCGCTTGAAATTGCCAATCCGCGGTGGGCACGCCTGGTGAATAAGCCCACACTCTTTTCCTGAGAGAAGGCATGAGCCCTACAGAGGGACGTATATAGGCTCCTTATAAACAGGACGTACCTATATAGGCTACAGAAAAAATACATAAATACATGAAATTTCTTAGACATCTCAATTCCAAATGTAGCCAATTTGTCCAAAATTTTCTTCCGCCGATATTCCTGAAACTAAAAACGCGGCAGATGGAAAAAGGTGCCCCCTACTTAAGGCCCCACATCTCACGTCTACGAACATAATGCGAGTCCCAAAGCCGAGTAATAAAGATCATGTTTTATGAACACGAAAAGCCCCTACATAAGTCTCTAGGGGGGAAATTACCCGTGATAAAGGTGTTCCGTGCCATTCTTTCTATTGGCCCTTTATTGGAAGATTGGAAAATATTTTAAGTTCTGTAGGGTCTGTCAGTAATATTTGTAAGACTGTATTTCACACTAACTCGTAAGTTGGCATACTTGTATAATGTAAACATGAATATTTAGTTTTTAGGGTTCGGTACTCAAAGGGTAAGGGACCCTATTATTAAGACTCCGCTGTCCGTCCGTCCGTCCGTCCGTCCGTCTGTCACCAGGCTGTATTTCATGACCCGTGATAGTTAGAGAGTTGAAATTTTCACAGATGCGTTTCTATTGCCACTATAATAGCCAATACTAAAAAAATAATATTTAAGGGGGGCTCCCATATAACAAACGTGATTTTTTGGCGTTTTTTGCTCGATATTAATAACGGCAACACGTAGACGCTTGAAATATTCAAATGTTGTGTAGATACGGAACCTTTCATGTGGGAGTCCGCCTCGCACTTGGCCGGTTTTTTATTTAACTGTGTCTGATATTTGAATACAGTTGAATTGAATTGAAAATTGTTTTATGCAATGGTTTCTTTATTTAGGATTTACCTAGTAAATATTCAAGTATTATTTTGTCTCTTTAGTTTTCTCAAATAAGAACGAGACGGACATAATACTTATGCGTTTCATATTTACATTCTCAATTTAAAAACGCCGCTGTGTCACGGTTTTTCGAGTATTATCAGTATTTTCCTCACGATGTATTCCTTCACCGTTAGCCTGTGGTGTTGCTACCGCAAACTTTCAGATGTACGTAACTTAGAAAATGAACAAAGTCAAAGTTACATGCCCGCGACTTGGTTGGCTCCGCATGTATTGACTTAACTTTCCTGTGGGCTAGGCCTACGAAACTGTCAGGAACGTACCAGGTGCTGGGCAAGCCTACTCCATCTAAAAAAACATGTCCCAGGTACTGCAGCATCCAAGTGGTCATCAGTATTTTATCAGAAATGCCATGAAATTTGTATGAACCAGATATTTTTAAATAGGCAACTATAGACCACTAATTGAAATAGACCATTGACCAATTGCAGTGAAATCAGAGTTGCGTTTGACCATTCTAGCATTGGTTTGCACTGATATTATTTTTTAATTATTTTACCGGTCAATATTCAATGTCATGTTATTAAAAGTATTCAACAAAATAATGTCAATAACGCCATAACAGAGGTTCACATCGACAGTAGGTTTCATTGTGTTCATTGATATTTCATTGTTCTTTTGTTCGTTCCCGTTGTCACTACATTTTTTCGTTGGCAAAACCAGAAAGTTGAGCCATTATTTCACGCACGGCTTTGACCAGCAGACAGGACACAATAAATCATACAGTCCACGTAAAAACTGTATCTAGACGCCTAACCAGTCATGAAACCTTCAAAATCGAAATAGTCGTTGTCACTATTAGTCGGCCGCTAGGTTGGCACCACTGCGAAAAAATATGGCGGCGTGCATCGGTGAGTTGAGGAGGACAGAATCTGAAGCGCAAGGAGCAGATTTACCGTATTCTTGGTTGAGGAAACACCTCTTAACACCCGTATATCATGAAAAATAACCATAGGCTTTGAGACCGCCTATGCTTACAATATATCTTATACTGGTTTGGCAAACGATGTCTAATTTAAGTCTAAAAGATCGTTTATAAAAGCTATCGTGGCCTAGATCCTCAAATGTAAGCCACGTATGCCCGAAGCGGCGATTTCAAACGTTGACATTATCAGACTTCCTCACGAGGTTTAATTACACTTAGCTAGTGGAATTGCTACTACAAAAAAGTTACGTAATTTAAGAAACAAAGTCTTGCATCAACGCAAATCCAACACAATGTATAGAAACTAGTCTGTTCAACTACCATTATCATTAAAAAAATGTACTGTTTCTTTTTTCACGCAATAATTTTATGCTAAAGACACCTCTATCTTGACAATTATTAAGCTCAATCTCAACGCTCAATGCTTTTTAGGGTTCCGTACCCAAAGGGTAAAGGACCCTATTACTAACACTCCGCTGTCTGTCCATGCCCGATAGTTAGCCATTTGAAATTATTTTCACAGATGATGTATTTCTGTTGCTGCTATAACAACAAATAGTAAAACAGTCTAAAATAAATATTTAAGGGGGGCTCCCATACAACAAACATGACTTTTTTGCTCGTTATTAATAACGGCAACAGGTAGACGCTTGAAATATTCAAATGTTGTATAGATAATGGTACGGAACCCTTTGTGCACGAGTCCGTCTCGCACCTGGCCGGTTTCTCAAACAAGAGTGTATACTAGCAAATTCAATCTCTAATAACAGGAGCGTCGCACACGTCAAAGGCTAGTAAAATGAACAATTTCATCTAGTCGTATAAGTAGACTCCTTTTCGCTTAAAGCAAGAGCAGGGATATACGAATACGCTACTTGGCTCCCTTTTTCGTTAAGCATTATTTCTTAGCTGAACGTGCTATTTCACTCAGTTGGGGACTATCTAGTTCTGTGTTTCCTGCAGTTTTACTATGACGTATTTTATACGCACAGCTTTTTAGCTTTCAATGTCTGCACTCAAACTTCTGTATTTAAATTTAACGGCTTTTAAAATCAAAATTTCGTTTAAAAACAGATTTTGTGGAAGAGTGACTTAAATCTTTGCTTATAAATTGAGTTAGACTAAATTATCTAATACTGTTACTGTTAGGAACAATAAAATTAAGACCTAAAATATTGACCCGGTTATTTTTTTAATGTAACAGTAAATAGACAAAATACTCTTTTATTTTAGAGATAAGCATACATTTTATTACAGACAAAGCTGTGCAATTTGACCTATGTTTTCTTTAGTAATAAGTACCAGTCGATATAAAAATAAATCTATTTTGGCTAAGAGATCTTTAGATGTCATAAGATCAGACTTAAGATGTCTGAAGTAAATGTAACAATTTACGGTGCGATGTAGTCGACGATCTGATTCTGGCAAATTGCTGGCAGTGGCTGGATGAGTATGGCCGAAGAGAGAAGGAAGTACAGCATATGCAGCAGTGGACGAGTTCTTAGAAACAGGCACCTGAGAGTGATTCAGATTTCAAAGTTTTCGTCATATTAAAAGATGTTTTTATTTTTGAGTTAAAACTTTCGTAAGCACTACACATTTGAAACCAATTTGAAAAAAATCAAGTAATTGATTCCGGAATTGCATTGCATTGTATTGCATTGCATTGATTGTTTTGTATTGTGTTGATGTGTGTTGTGTTGCGTTGTGTTGTGTTGTGTTTTGTTGTGTTGTGTTGTGTTGTGTTGTGTTGTGTTGTGTTGTGTTGTGTTGTGTTGTGTTGTGTTGTGTTGTGTTGTGTTGTGTTGTGTTGTGTTGTGTTGTGTTGTGTTGTATTGTATTGTTTTGTTTTGTGTTGTATTGATAGGCAAAACACGCCATTCTAATGTTAATGGGGATATTCTTACACTATGTATACTCGCTGATGCGTAAACCAGGGTCTAGATTCCGTTCTTATTATTATTATTTTAATTCTTTATTGCACTACTTACATAACGTGTAAATGTACAAGGGTGTGTTTAATGCAAGAAGCATTCTTTTCCAGCAAACCTTTCGTCTTGAAGAGACTGGCGACGGGTAGTGCAAGAAGAAAAGGTGAAATACAATAATAAACTTACATAAAAATAGGGAAATACATTAACTTAAACGAGAGGGGGGAGTAATATAAATTGTGATAAACGTACATAAAGCGATAATGCATAAATAAAAAAAATTGAAAATACGAACATACATATTGTTGTTAAGCCAAGTCAGAGGCCTTAGGGCGGCTTGACAAATTTTGACAGTAGACGAGCCACTAGTCTACAAGCCTTCACCAATCCGGACTTGGCTCCCGTGGTGGAGTATGGCCTATACCTTCCTCAGGGAAGAGACCCGTGCCCCTCGCTGGGGACATAGTGGGTTGATTATGATGATATTGTATTGTAGTACAATCACAGCTGTATGTATGAACGCGGCGTTTTAATTTCATTGGCGCTTCAATTCTACGCGCGCATACCCATCAAACCTTCTAGGCGTCATTGGTATGTAAAAGCACGTCACGTGATACCAACAAAGTACCTATCATATATCAATATTATACCCCCTGTCGATTTGAACCTCTATTATGGCGTTATTGACATTATTCTATTGAAAGAAAGAAAGAAAGAAAAAAGACGTTTAGTCATTATGTCACTAGAGTTGAGTATACTATGTCTTTGATTAAATTGTAAAATGTAACAAAACTAACATTAACGGTAAGCGCCAAGTAATCATAAAGTCAAACCTTCACCTGATTACCACGGCACAGTTTTACGTCTAGTGTGGTAATCAACGCAAACCATGCTTGTAATGTCTTTCTTTTTAATAAAACATTTTGTGTTTTCTTTTTTTTTTTTGAAGCACAAAGAAAAAACAAGAAAAAATAGGAAGAATTTAATACTTTTAATACATAACACTAGTAGACCAACGAGGCGGAATGAATGATACTTTGACAAAAAGTATGCTTTCTGGGCGTTTTCCGATGTTAATCCGACATAAGCATCCCTTGACACATTGAGCTATGTGCTGAGACATGGCTTAATGAATTACAGGGCGTCGATGTAAGTTCATTATCGTTCTTCAGCATAGATATATATTAAACCACTTGCAACGAGCAAAAGTTTTCAATGACCTACCACATATTGTATTTACTTTTTAATTAGCCGATTTAGTGTCCCACTGCCGGGCTAAGGCCTTCTCTTTTGATCTATATTTTTATATGTATTTTAACCGACTTTAAAAAAGGAGGAGGTTCTCAATTCGTCGGAATCTTTTTATGTATGTTCCTCGATTACTCGAAGACGCATATACCGATTTGGATAATTATGTTTTTGTTTATTTAATTTTATCTTATTTGGTGTACAAAACAGATCACAACCATTACACGATATATTAGTAATATTATGACATGAGTACTAAGTTGTGGTCTAAAGCACGCAGACATAACATCGCCACATGTAATTTTGTGTATCTTAATACAGTATTTAATACAGTAAATTTTAGGGATAAGCATTTTTTATAAGACCGTACAACTCGATGAATTCAGGATTTTGGATGAGCGTCTCTTAAATTTAGCATAATGCGCGTTGAAGATATCGCCTTCCGAGCTCGAAACGGTAGTAGTTATCACAGGTAGTCCCATTGTCATCAATTCACGATCTGATGATGGCATCCTGGAGAAATCTAGGGAACTCTTTAAATTTTAGAGACACACTTGAAACGACTCGTGCATTTGCTTTCTGAAAATACAATGTGGCGGAGTCGTAGTGACAGTCACAAAAAATTGTGAAATAAGATTTATTTGCCAACTTGAAAACAACACGTTTGTTCTACGACCGACAGAGAGTGACAGACTTTTGGATGCATTCAAGGAAAAAACTGTCTACACCAAATTAGAGAGCGTTCAGTTTACATTTCAACACTAAAAACAGAGAAATTATCTAACTTAGACTATGACCTTGACAATAACAACTAAAAACCATTGTTATGGTTGCCAGATCCGGTTATTCAGAACTGTACAGACAACTTTTAAATTTGATTTAGGTATTGTAGAAATATAGATATAAATAAATAAATAAATAAAATAAATAACATAACATAACATAAACTCACGCCTGTATCCCAGAGGGGTAGGCAGAGACCAGGGACTGCCACTTGCACGCGAAAAGTAAGTACCCGGCGTGCGTGCATGCAACGACTAACAAATGTTGAGGAAGCGAAAGTGATCTGTCAGGATCGTAGCAAGCGGCAGTCCCTGGTCTCTGGGATACAGGCGTGAGTTTATGTTATGTTATTTCAGCGTAAGTGTTTCCATATAATAAAAGCTTGGCTACAAAATGCTGCCATATAAAGTTGTCTTACTTCGTGTGCACCCCAATTTTATTAGCACGCACCCACTTCTTTTCATTCTATAGCTTAGACTTTCCGACATCACGTTAACTACAGCAATTAATCGACCACTTAATCGACCGGTCCCCGACGATTCAGACCCATGAATATTTGATCCCAATTCCTCGCAGTACTCCATTCCCTTTTTCCGTGGCGCGTAGCTTCATGTTAAACACGTCAATATTTGATGCTTCCATCGAGGAGGAGACAGGGTTTAGTGAGTGAATTATCAGATAATGTTTTGGAAAAGATGTTCCCTATTTCGACTCTGAGTCAAGGCGTCACCAGGCAGCGATTTGTGATGCGACTGGTAGAGCAAAATGAGATAAACTTATATAAAATAATATAAGCAAATTTAACTTAACATATTCTTATATTTGCTTATATTTATGATAAGCAGCCTATATACGTCCCACTGCAGGGCACAGGCCTTCTCTCAAAGAGAGAGAGAGAGAGAGAGAGAGCATGGGCTTAATTCCCACCGCAGATTAGCGATTTCAAGCGCTGAGGTATGTGAATAGCTCAGACACTCAGGTTTCCTCACGATGTTTTCTTTCAAGATTAGCGAGTGGTATTGCTACTTTAACTTCACAAATGTACATAACTTAAAAAACAAAGTCATTGGTACGTGCCGGGATTCGAACCCATGACCTTCCGAATGTGAGTCCGGCGTTCTACCGCTCCACTACCACCGCTCTTTTATGATTTTAAAACAGTTTTAAATTTAAACACTTTTTTTAAAGCATTTATGCACTGTTTTTGCACTACCCATATTAGCAAAATAAAAAAACACCAGACAAAGACAAAACACACTGTAGAAAAACCGTGTATTTTGTGTGTAAAACTTGCAGTGAAGTTTTAAAAAATAAAATCTTCAATTGATAAACCCATTTTTTTCTTCCAACCGGTCTTTTTGGAAAACCATGGAGGAGGCCTATGCCCAGAAGTGGACTTCTTGTGGCTGAATGGTGATGATTATGATGATGATATACCCAGTACATGAACTACACATTATATCTAACTTCATAAACTTCTTACAGCTATTAAACATAATTACAAAATACATAGTCACATCAGATCACTCTGAAGTCCGATTTTCATATAGTCTGAAGTTTTTGAATCTTACTCTTAAACACGTCGATGGACGGTAGCACGTTCTAAAAGCGCATTACTATCACAGTAAAGGAATTCCAATAGCCCGCCGTAACATGCACGGGGATGTCATGAAGAAGCACCTTGCAAGGGCACTGGGCACCACGCCACGAAGGGCGAAGCGTTTACAATAAAGTAAAGTGGTTGTGAATCAACGTTTCTTCCGTACAAAAGAATGACAGATTGAATGGAATGAATCTGGTCCTAATGATGAAAATAATATGTTATTATCAATATTTGCTTTCATATAACCTCAGAAAGCCGAAAACATACAATAACTTTCAAAGAAAACCAGCATCTGTTGACTCTTCAATCTTTTATTTATTTCAACCGTAGCGGCTCTTCGTAATATTAAAGCTTTGGACATAAATTTGATACAAGTTGGGAGCCCCCGTTGGTTGGTTTATGGCTATATTGTTTTCCTCTGAATGAACATCATTCGAGTGTTTTGTTTTCTTATTACGAGTCTCCAGTTGGTCTGTTAGGTATCTAAATACGTTTGCAATTTTTTATAAACGGATCGTTAAGAATGGGCTAAAGAAGAAAAAAAAACAGAGCCACAAAAAAAAAAACTAATGAAATACATTTTAAGGTGCATTTTACAAGAACAACCCTTGTCCCAGAGTAAGTTTGGTGCTTTTTGGCCAAAACGATTGTCCTACAAGAAAACCTTGGTGGTTGTTTGTAAATTTTCCTAAACTTTTCGGTGGAATAACTGTGGACATAGGAAGGTTTTGTAAAAACTGATTAGTCAGCCTGAATGCCAGTTTCTGAATTGAGAATTTCGCCAAGTAAATAGTTAACTGTAGTGCTGTCTCTTCGAATTTCTGAGAGAAGAGCGTGACAGAACTTTACTTAAGTATTTACTTAGTGAAATTCTCAATTTAGAAACCGGTCATAATACAACTTGTTGAACAGTGTTACCAAGAACCGAAAACAGAAATTAGTTAAAATTGGACATTGGCTGTTATTGTAAAAATCGCCTCTTTCAGTGTTAAGCTCCATCAATCAATCAACCCGTATTCGTCCGATGCTGGACATAGAACTCCCCCAAGGCACACCATTTCTTTCCTCGACCGTCCTCATCCAGCCGCTGCCAGCAATCTATCTCAGATCGTCAGTCCGACGAGCAGGTGGTCGTCCTACGCTGCATCTGCATTGCTGCCGCCCATCGCTTGAAATATTCAAAACAAAAGTCTATCGCCACTACCTAAATCTCCAGCATTTGTCTTAATTTATTATAAGTATATTACAATATCTTTCCTAAATCTGTAGGTTTATGTATTTATTTATTGTATCGAGTATTTATTTATTATTATGTTGTATTTCTATAATATTTCCCACCTATTATATTTTATATATCTAGGTCTGAATAAGTAATAAGTAAGTATATTTAATATTTTACGAGTAAGTTGCAATACCTGTTAATGTTCTCTTCAGAAGAGCTGGTAGATAATCCTAAGTAGCATTAAGTTCGCCTATGTGCAAAACTGCCTGTTTTAAATGCAATAAAGGATTTAATAATAATAATAACATTTGCTAGTTCGTGGTCTCCACTCGAGAACCTTTGTAGGTACCACATTGGCTATTGGTTCTTCGGCACATGTGACCAAACATACGTAACCATTAAAAGCACTTTACAAACATACGTAAACTTACGCCTGTATCTAGGAAGCCACTTGCCAAACGGGCCCTTTAACATCATTCATTAGTCGCCGCGTGCAAATTATTACTTTAGCGAAAATATTTTTGGAACGTAACTTGATGAATTTGTCGCGAGGGTAGTGAACTAACAGTTAATGCTTTGACAAAGCCGCCTGTCACCTCAGTCTACCGAGACCACGGCACTCGCAAAAGTACCGAAACGTCGGAAAATTGTAAAATGAAAAAATAAACAAGTAAATATCCGTGCAAATTCAGTTTCTATTATTACTTTTTGTCAAAGCATAGGTAATATTTTCCTAATCAAATACCATTTCTCCTCGGAGATTTCTTTGCTCTGTGTTCCAAATATTCTATTCCACGTACCAAGAGAGTTCCCCGCAAATCGATCATGAATGTAATCCAAAGGCTCAAGCCCACACACGCACTTAAGGTGGAACAATAATTTAACACGGATCGGCATTCACTCCGAAATGCGTGAAATTAGGTTATCAAATATCGGAGACGGAGGTTCTTGGTGTCATGAGATCAGTAAGATTCCTCTGTCGGTTAGAGTGTAATAAATCTGAGTGCACATCGAAGCTAAAATCGAAATGTAACGGACGATCAGTTGTATGACCTATTCCTGGCAGATATGAGTATTCACATATCTCAGTGCTTGAAATTGACAATCCACTATGGGCATGTCTGGTGATTAATCCCATACTGTATCTCTATGAAAAAAGCCCGTGCCCTGAAATTGGACTTATCAGAGTGTAACAAAATTGCAATATACATCCAAATACAGGAGGGTCATTCTCCACAGTATTCAACGTTTACAACGTAGACAACGTTTACTGCAAATCATCATCATCATCATCATTCAGCCACAAGAAGTCCACTGCTGGACATAGGCCTTCTCCATGGATTTCCAAAAAGACTGGTTGGAAGCGGCTTGCATCCAGCGTCTTCCTGCCACTTGGATGAGCTCATCCGTCCATCTTGTGGCTGGTCGTCCTACGCTGCGCTTGCCGATTACGCCTTATTACGAATAAACTTTGAAAAATATCAGCTGCTCCTATCACCACCAACACTAACCACCCTAACCACCTATGGCATAAATAGGTATGGAACAACACATTCTAAAAATTTCTATCACCTTTATTGAGATCTATGATTTAATTTTATTTTAGATTCTAATACAAGGTTATAATGGATACAAAAAAATGGACACACTAAGCCAATTGAAACTCTTTTCAATTAGATATAAATGAGATAGAATGCAGACAGTTCATAGGCGATAACCACCGATTAGATACAGACAAAATGACATGAAAAAAAGAAATAAGAAAGTAGTAATAATTAAGAATATAAACAGAACATAATATGTTTTTTTATTGATGACGTTAGTAAGCGACGGATTGCTCCGTAAAGGCGTTCCAAATCAAAATCCTATTGTTCACAGTTCAAAGTTATTCGCAAATGAGATGCGGATTGATTTCAACGGTAAGTCGCATTAACTCTGCGTCAGCAGGCGAGTATTATCCATTAAAGGCAGAGTAGCCTACTCTGAATATTAACAGCGATGTTTTACTTTACCGGTAGCTACTCTACTGAACATTTACAAAATGTGTGTAACTTAGCAATAAAAAAAACTACATAAGTAACGCAACTAATCTTAAGTTTCTTACGAACCCCAGAATGATTTTCTCCCTTTAAACTTCTGGGTTATAAGCAGACTATATACGTCCCATTGTAGGGCACAGGCCTTCTCTCAGAGAGAGAGAGAGTATGGGCTTAATCACCACGCGTGCCCACCGCGGATTGGCGATTTCAAGCGCTGAAGTATGTTCCTTCACAGTTAGCGAGTGGTAGGTATTGCTACTATAACTTCACAAATGTACATAACTTAGAAAACAAAGTCATAGGTACATGCCCGCACTGGGAATCAAACCTAGGTCTCCCGCTTCCGAGTCCAATGTTCTACCCACTAGTCTACCACCGCTAAACTTCTGGGTAAAAAATTGTTATAAAATAAGTGAAATCTTGATCTTACAAACAGCCAATTAACCTGAATAAATAATAACTGAATGATCTTTTTTTACTGTTGGTACATTAACTTGATGAAGTTATTTATTTGTACATAAGCTAAAACACTGTTTACAATCCCAGTGTTAGTTAATTGTCCTAGGTGAAACAGGTCCATATGTTTAGCAGACTAAGGGCTTCTGTACAAAACTTTTGAAGGTGAACACAGATTTCCGTTTTAAAATTGTTGTTATATGAAGCTACAAGCTAACTCAACGTAATAGGATGTACCTAGTTGCAAGTAGTTGTGATATAAACTAAAAACCGGCCAAGTGCGTGTCGGGCCACGGGCAATGTAGGGTTCCGCTGAAAGAGGTTTCTTTATTTACATTAAATTACTAACAAATTCATGGCAGTCATTTTCAATGGATTTTGTACGAAATTTCACTTTTATGCGTTGGTTGCCTCATCATCATCGTCATCATCATCATCTGCCATTTGACGCCCACTGCAGGACATAGGCCTCATGGTATTCTAACCATGAATGGTTTTGCCATAATCGCCACGCTTGGCAGGCGGGTTGGCGATCACATTATGCGGTTGGAATCTCCTCCTGTTATTTGCCTCTTACTCGTTAACTAGTAAACCCAACTTAGCCGTGATAGTTTTCCTTTTAAGTTCATTATAGGCGTTATAAATATGTACATTTAAGTCAAATTTCAGCTGTCTAGTACTTACCGTCTCTGTGCTAAGCCGCGGATGGACAGACAGACAGACGGACGGACGGACAAGGCGAAACTATAAGGGTTACTTGTCCAGTAAAGAGACCTAAAACCGGCCAAATGCGATTCTGATCCGTGCACAGAGGGATACGTATTACCACATAATATATTGGTCTTACTTATTTAAAATAAAAATGGGTTTCATTTCATTCAGTCCGGCACCGCTCTATCTGGCTACTAATGGTTCTCATAAATTAGAATTTGTGTCGAGATATTGTTGCAAAGTGCCTTTTAAAAAACACAAAAAACTAGTGTAATGTATTGTTAAGGCACGTTCAATCCAGCTCTCAAACGAGCCAAAATTCATGCAGGCATAGTAATGACTGTATCGTCGGTCTAGCTGTTAATATGCTTGACTACCAAAACAGAGGTCACGGCTTCAATTCCCGCTGGAGGACCATAGCACAAAGTAGGTATTCTAGTTTGTGATCAAGATAAGTAATTGTGGTATTAATTAGCATACGTCGGGTACGGAAGTTTTAAAAGTTGTGGACTGAAAAAGGATGTAGTGAGTAGAATTGAGAAAGGAATGTTGCGTTGGTTTGGACATGTGGAGAGGATAAAGAAAGAAAGATTGACGAAACAAATACATCGAGCGAACGTGGGTGGAAGGGCCGGTATATTAGCAAAGGGCAAGATAAAAGTACCCGAAACCGGCTTGCGTGCATGCAACGACTAATGAATGTCGAGGAAGCGTAAGTGATCGGTCAGAATCGTGTCAAGTGGCAGTCCCTGGTCTTTGCCTACCCCCTTGGGATACAGGCGAGAGTTTAAATATGTATGTATATATGGAAGCTTAAAAATTATAACGGGCCTTGTCATGTCCCTTTCTTTATAAGTCGATTTGCTTTAAGAAACTTCCTTACTTTTTGATGGTCTCAACTCAATCCACTTTTGCTCAGTCTCAAACGTTCTGCGTAAGCCGTTCAAAGGAAATGCAAGACAGGAGATTAGTATTGATCTTGCTGGATCTGGTGTTGGTAGCGCTGCGGTGAAACGCTAGCCCCACATTCGACAGGTCGTAGGTTGAGATCGCGGCATGCACCAATGAATTTGTTTTTTAAGTAATCCTACTAATATTATTATATTACTTATATTATATTTCGATCTAGCGAGGTTTCATTTTTGGAAAACGTCGTTTTATCAGTGTTTTCAGGCAATGAAAAGCTGCTGCAATATCATTAAAATACGAAGGTAAATTTTGCCACCATCTACAAGGTTGTATTAGCTCAGGTGGGAAGTCGGGCTGTCCCGAAACCAGAAGACCCCGGTTCGAGTCCAGATGTCTCCAGTTCGATTATTCTTTTCCCTTTTGCTTCCCTTTTTTTCATAGTATCTAAATATAATTTCCAAAAAAACACCATTATTCAAAAAAATACCATCACCCGGGTACTTGTAATAAACCCTGGACGCCAGCTATATACCGATGCGCTTGGTTCGGTCAATGTATTAAATTATACGGTGGTACTCGTATAATTTAATATATTAGTGATGAGCATCATTCCCATGAGTAAATTACTGGGAATTGAGAATATTTCGAGCGGCACATCAGATTGTGCAAAGCGAATAGAAGCGTCAACAATCTATGTACGTACCTAGTTATTCATTAAACGCGATTGTATCTGGTCTTCCCGTGACCACGGTAACTGCAACGCACATTCGGGAGGTTGTGGGTTCGAATCCCGACATTATACCAATGACTTTCTTTTCTAAGTTACGTGCATTTGTGAAGTTGTAGTAACAATACCATTCGCTAACTGTGAAGGGAAGGACATGTATTAATGAATAATTTTCTTTCTTCGAAATTGTTTGTATCTGGTTATTTATTAAACGCGTTTATACCCAGGCTACCCGTGACCACGCCACTGCAAGGTTACCGGGAGTAAAGGTAGTTAAATTTTACCTTATAAACAATCGAAACTACGATTAGACCCGTTAAATGCATTGCTATGTGTGAACATCGCGGGTCATTAAAAATACTGTCCTATGTAAGGTTTTGATTTCCAAAATATGAGGTGGACTTAAATGAAATTCTTTAAATTAATGTAATGAGAGAATGAGACCAATTGCAAATTTTTTTTTGGAAAAAAAAAAATTAAATAACAAAATCGTCTGCTAAGCAGTAAATAGTTCCTTGGAATTAACTCTAGCGCCACCAACGGAAAGAATGTCTTCTTATATTATGTAAAAAAATAACATAGCCCCATCTGGTAACCTAAGAAGGGAACTTGTTGCCAGTAGATCTGATATTTTGTAATATTTTTGTCAGATTTACGGTGATTTCATAAACCTTATATCATCCGCGCATCTTTGGTGCGCGAATGCTAATTAGAAATTAACATTCTACACAAAACAAAACAACTAAATGATTCTTAACGTAAAAACGAAAATTCTCTGTATTATTATTCTGACTTTCTTTTTTCAACACCACGACCAATAAAATTGCGAACCTCGGTTCGTACCATTTTAATACATTTAAATGAGTTCACTCAAGTTACATCTTTTTTGCATAATGTTCCGAGGTAGCTGGTTTTTACGCTTAACAGTAGCTGCTCGTTTAATTGGCCCAGACTTCCACGTATTCAAATCGGATTCCGCGGGAGGATGTGGCATTATTCTTATACAAAAGGAACGCTGAAAATGGCGTACTTATTCTGAGCATCTCCGGCGTAAGCTACGCTTGCTGGGACATTTAATAACCGTCTGCAGGAATAAGCGTATGCTTCTGATTGCTATTTTTATCCGTATAGTGCCCGTAAAGGTTGCGAGTCTGTTTGTCTTAACTTTTGATCTGTTATTGTTACTATTATTACAATTCTTTATTGCACATAATGTGCAATGTTCTATGCTAGCCTAGTGGGTAGAACATTGGACGTGGAAGCGAGTGACCCAGGTTTGATTCCCAATGCGGGCATGTACCTGTGACTTTGTTTTCAAAGCTATGTACATTTGTGAAGTTATAGTAGCAATGCCACTCGCTAACCGTGAAGGAAAACATCGCGAGGAAACCCGCGTCTAAGAGCGGTGGTAGCACAGCGGTAAAACGCTGGCCTTACATTCGGAAGGTCATAGGTCAGAATCCCGGTATGTACCATTTGTTGTAGTAGCAATACCACACACTAACTGTGAGGGAAAACATCGTGAGGGAGCCTGAGTGTCAGGGCTATTCAGATTCACATACCTCAGCGCTTGAAATCCCTTATCCACGGTGGGCACGCGTGGTGATTAAGCCCATACTCTCTCCCTGAGAGAAGGCCTGTGCCCTACAGTGGGACGTATATAGGCTACTTATGATATTTCACATGAGACATGTTTTTACACAAAGACATATTTATTTAATAACACACATTTATTACTTGACTACCACGTGCAATAAACTTAACAAAACTAATAGTTACAGATTACGATTGCTTTTAATTTACGTGGATGACTCTTACTTAAAAATTAGACTTTTGACCAAACAAGTAAGAAATTGTGGCGTGAAATCGATCTAATTTTCATGATTGTTTTACTGAATCATCGGTTCTCTCGTTCGTAATATATAAATCGAGCCAAAAGCTTCACTTTGACTTTCATTTGACGACATATTTCTCATGAAAAGAGTACAACTGTCAACATTACAATTATAATCTAAATATCAAAACCATCAGGTGAATAGTTATATTCACCGATGAACAGCGCCGGTCTTGCCTAGGAATTCCTGGGCCCCTGGGCACCAGGCTCCGGGCCACCTCCCTCATTTTGTGAAATTGGGGACACCGGGCCTGAAGCACCCAATCCCAAAGTATCCCTACCACAGATACCTCAAGCTCTGAGATCCCTACCCATATTTCTTTGCATATGATACCTACTTATACACCCTGGGGGGCCCCGCATTAGTTCCGTCAAAAATAGGTGTCTTAAAAGTCGTCTTCCTTTCCGGGGCCCTGTAGACTACTGACCGGGCCCCAAGGTCCCAGGAGGGCGAGTCTCTAAAATGCATAGTTAGATAGATAGATAGAATATTCTTTATTGTATGTACACCAGGAATTACATATGAGAATTTAACAATAATATAGTACAATACAACTGGCGGCCTTATTACTAAAAGTAATTACTTCCAGACAACCTTTATATTTAAATTGATACATAGTTGTTCAGTAGAGTCATATTAGTACGTTAATGATCGTTTCATTGACACTATTCGTAGTCTAATAACCAATTGCATTCCAATGGTATAACCTGTGCAATTTAACTCGGCGTATTGCGCGATTCGATCTTCTTCCCAAGATAGGCCTATTTAATTTGCGTGGGTTAACATTGGAATGGCATTGGACATACCTATTGCTTTGTAGACTACCACATAGAGGTAAATAAAATACTATTGTCGTGCTTATATTATTTTATGGAAAAACTATGTGTGTATTAAACTTTAGGGCTAGTTCTGCGGAAGAAGAGAATATAAGAAGATTAGTAATACCATTTATTCGAGTCCCTACCTAACGAAGTCGTGAGCGCAGCTAGTTGCAATATAAAATGCTGCTGCTCCGTACAGAGCTGCCTCCTTGATAACAAGGACAGGGCTGAGACCGTCTTACGTGAAATGAAATAAAAATGTGTAAATTTTATCTTGGTTTTCTTAAGATGCTTCAGTATGATCGCTGCCAATTTGTTATGAAGTCGAATCTTTGGTGAAAAGAAGAAGAAGTAAATGCTTCCTATGACGTGTACTTTGTAATAAAACCAAACAAGAAAGTGTGTATACTTATGACCACACGACGAAACCTATATGAGTTTCTTAATTTATATTAATACTGGAGTTATTATAATTTTTATATTCTATTCAACACAAATGGATCTAAGCATCATCTATCAAACTTGGACACTCCTCAGGGACAATTTTTCAATAGTCAGATAAAACTTAACTGGAGAATAAATTGCATGTTATCACTATCAAAATCATAAGACAAGACAGTGACAACATCAGTTTTATTCTCTAGTTAAGTTTTATCTGACTGTTGAAAAATCTGGTCTAGTTAGAAAAAGCGTAAAACAACATAAAAGAGAAAAAGAAACAAAAGTCGTACAAGAAAATGGACGTAAAGTTACAAACACTACAATTTTCAAAAAGGTGCCATTTTTATAAACGTCAATAAGTGTTTAAAGATTATTGGGGTAATCCTGTATAAAAAAAGTGTTATTTATAAAAATGCGACTACTAAAATGCAGTTACAATAGCTTTGGGTTAGTGGAAAGTAACTGCATTTTAGTAGGAGAATCGTGTTTGAATAAAAAAGCAATTATCATCATCATCAGCCATTCGACGCCCACTGCAGGACATAGACCTCTTCGCGGTTTTCATAATCATGAGGGGTTTTGCCATAGTTTTGGCAGGCGGGTTGGCGATCGCAGTATGCGGTTGGAATCTCGGGAAGACGCTGCTGCCCGTCTCATGGTAATTAATTTCCTTAGTCGCCTTCTACAACATCCACGGAAGGAAATGGAGTGACGCTATTCTTAATCCGGCGCCACACGGAACGAGATGTTACCTTACAAATCCTTACAAATCGATTTCATAGGTGCCTACATACCAGGATTCGAACCCACGAACTCTCGAATGTGAGGCCAGGGTTCTACCCATGCGCTATCACCGCACATCACAAATTATCTCAGTCGTTAATTACTCAATGCGATTAAATTACAAAACATACCTTAACGCGTAATACCGAACACAATAAGCTGAGCAAAAGGCACTTAGGTGAGAGCTCCACAATATATGTTTCACCACAATAATGGTTATGATAATCCGAATGACATCAAAATGCAAAAACATGAAACCCGCCAGTGAAATGCATAAAAAATTTAGAACGACAGAGCATTTACATCGAAAGAGAATTTTGAGCGGCCTTTCCTTTTTGGTGTCGTTTTTTGTCCTCGTTCCAAGTCAACTCGGTTTTGCACGTATTTACATGTCGTGTTTTACAGAGTTAAGTTACTGTATAACTAGTTCAACGGCTCTTCCAAACAAACTTAGTATGAACATGACTGAACGAAGACGAGAGTAGGTAGGTAATATAGGAAAGGATACATGAATTATTATTTATATGTAGGAATTCAAAAGCAAAATCTGTAGCTTAATCCGAAAAAAAGCTAGAGTTTAATAAAAACATCGTTGCTCAAAAGAGTGATATTAGCAACCCCATAGCTGCCATCTTGAGAAGCGACTTCAAGGTATTCCCATCCCAGCCCAAGTGTTTTCGTCTCTAACGTCACTGATTGGCTCCAGGCAACGTTTTTAATACATAACATAAGCAGCCTATCTACTTACCACTGTAGGGCACAGGCATTCTCTCAGAGAGAGAGTATGAGCTTAATCACCACGCGTGCCCACCGTGGATTAGCGACTTCAAGGGCTGAGGCATTTGAAAAGCTTTCAGGTTTCCTCACGATGTTGTTTTTCACGTTAGCGAGTGGTATTGCTACTATAACTTCACAAATGTATATAACTTAGAAAACAAAGTCATGTGTACAGGCCCGCACTGGGAATCAAACCTAGGTCTCTCGCTTCCGAGTCCAATGTTCTACCCACTAGGCTACGTCTTATTTTTTTCTGTACTTAGTTTTGGATAAAGAATAGTTGTTTCCAAAATATATAATTTTATTAGCAAATTTTCTCAATCAAAAGCTAACAAAAATATGGTTAGACCCTTTATAATAGCTAAGTTTTTTATGTTGAAATTTTATTAGTGTTTAGTTATTTAGCTTTAATGCTACACATGTCAACTATTAACAAAATGTAAATATTAATGAACATTTACTGATACAAATTTTGTTTAGTTAACATAGATTGGGTACTAACAGACAGTAATATTGAAATAGTCTTCATAGTAAAAAGTTCGTATCACTAGGTAAAACGCTCTTCTAAAAGCGGGTTATGTCATACAAAACTCTTTATTAGCCACCTTTTAGGGCCGGTTTCTGAATTGAGAATTTAACTAAGTAAATACATAAGTAACGTTCTGTCACGCTCGTTTCTGAGAAATTCGAAGTGACAGCACATTTAACTATTTACTTAGCGAAATTCTCAATTCAGAAACTGGCCCTTAGTGAGGCAATTATTTTAATTCAGTCAAAGTACTTATTCGATTTGTCAAACCATCGAGTGAATCTAAGCCTAAAAATGTAGTTATTAATATTTTCTTAGGACCAGTGGCTAATTTTGATGGCTTGGGAAGAATCCTTCCGCGCGCTGTCGAAAAAATGTTCATAAAACTTATGACGTCACTCGTATTCGCATAAAACGCTCGCTTTATTAACTGTTCGACCCGAATTCTCTGCATCCTTCTCTTTATGACTTCAATGTACTAAAAAATATACGGCATGAATTATACAGAACTGTATTAGCGAAACCGTTTGTCAGTATTGTGGCAAGTGACGCGGGAGGGGAGCTTATCTAAAAAGCATAGTTGTTCCACAGTCATATTAGCAACTTCCCAGTCTAATGAGTCGTACCTATATGACCCAGAAGAGTGTATTGAAATAAGTTCATGATTCACCCAGCGATAGTTAAAAACATGGATGTCTAACTGGCGCTAAAAATGAGCCCACGATCAATGTGGGCAGGCGGGCGGGGCTTGTCAATTGTGTTACCAACCGGAGCGAGTTCAGTATTACCCGGCAAAATATCTATGCACCTGCCACAGTCAGACCGCCGTCTTGCGAGGTGCCATTATCATCAGTTACGCTGTCATTTGCTATCGCCCAATCAACATTGCCGTCGTCACGCATGGCTCACAAAATGAACCAATCACAGAGTCACAGCACACCTGGCGCTCATTTCGTTGGTTAAGACTAATCGAGAGGACTGGGGCCGTGTTTTGAGAGTGAATTCTGTAGGAAGAAATACTTCTACGGTTTTTTTTTTGTAGGATTCACATATGACTCATGTTCAACACATCTTCGGACATACAACTTTCTAATTGTGGATGTGTGTATCCTTTTTTTGTGCAAAACTACAAATAAGTAACATTCGTATTTTTCCTTTTATGTTTGCTGTAAGAGACTTTGAGTCTTAAACGTGGCTCTAAAACGTGTTGCGTCTTTCCCTTTACCATATACTATTTAACAGACTCTGAGGAGAGTTTTTACTAATCGTGTAAATAAGATAATAATAATAATTTGTAAACAAGACTGGTAGTTACTTGTCTAATTCAATTACTCCAAGTGAGCGGGAACGCACCAAATCGTTTTGTATTTGGTGCGCGTAATACAGGAACAGATTGTTATTGTAAAAAGAATAAGTTGCACTAACCCGTGCTGAGGACAATTTTAGAAACCTATTTAGAGGCTAAAAATTTCACCCATGCCGGGACTTGAACCCGCGACCTCTGGCTCACCGTGCCAGCGCTCTCTCAACTGAGCTATTGGGCAAACTTGCCCATTAGCTCAGTTGAGAGAGCGGGTTCAAAGGGTTCAAGACCCGGCATGGGTGGAATTTTTAGCCTCTAAATAGATTTTTAGAATAAGATGTAGTTTTCACTAGATTTGCTGTATTTATTTTGGAAATTAATTTGACTTGACTTAACGATGTCCGAAGGCGTTGGAAACCATAGTACAGAATCTACCTTGTTTGGTTTCTAACGTGATAAATAAATTACGTATACTAACATCTCAGTCAACTTGTTAACTAGTCATAACCTTACATGAATACTGACGTTTGTTTCTAAACAAATATCTTTATCTTTACCGTATCTTTAGCTGCGTTAAAGGTTTTCATTACTGCGTTTTCTAGCTTAAAACATCATGTCTTTTCTTTGTACTAACCTAAAAGTTAACAGCGGTGGTAGCCTAGTGGGTAGAACATCGGACTCGAAAGCGAGAGACCCAAGTTCGATCCCCAGTGCAGGCATGTACCTATGACTTGGTTTTCCAAGTTATGTATTAGGTACATTTGTGAAGTTCTAGTAGCAATACCACTCGCTAACGGTGAAGGAAAACATCGTGAGGAAACCTGGGTGTCTGAGCTATTCACATACCTCAGCGCTTGAAATCGCCAATCCGCGGTGGGCACGCGTGGTGATTAAGCCCATACTCTCTCTCTCTTCTCTCTCTCTCTCTCTGAGAGAAGGCCTGTGCTCTACAGTGGGACGTATATAGGATGCTTATGAACCTTAAAGTTTGATTTTAACACCCGAAAGAAGCCGTAGCTCTTATTATGTGATTAATTTATCAATTCATGAAAATGTAATGGCCTTATACAATCGATCTTCATAAAAACAATCGTGGTAAACGGACAACGATGTAATCCTATAAGGGTTCCATTTTTTTCCTCTGTGCTAGAGAACCCTAACGTAATGTTAAAGGTTTTTATTATGTCCGTTAGGTCTTATTACATTACATGCTTCCTCGAGGCTATAATCTCAATCTATTGTAGTCTGTTTATGATTACATCGAACTTCGTATTGATTTTTCCTGATTAAAGGTGCTGTCTATTTGATGTCGGTGTTCTCTATTTGATGTATGTCTATGTAATCCACGGGTTGAAGAAAGAGGTTTATTACCGACATAGGATTGGTTTTATTATTTTATTTTGTTGTGTCGCGGCGAGGCGGGAAGACGGCGCAGGTGGACCAGACAGTAACGCAGTGGCGGCCGAGAATCGGACGGCGTTCAGTGGGTAGGTCGGACGGTGTGACTAAGTCCTCAGTGGATCCGAGAGACCACGAAAGATGGCGTGATGGGGAAAAGGCCCATACCCAGCAGTGGGTAGAGGTAGGCTGATGATGATGATGATGCGGGTATTGCAAAAAGGGTCAGTAGATCTTAACATCTTCCCCAGCTTCCCTTTATCTTCCTATCAAGTACAAAATTGTTATAGTAAAAAAAAGAATGTAAAATCAATCAACCTTCCTTGTCCTTATACAAGAGAATTAAACATATCCGAACGACCAGTAGAATTCTCGCTATGCGTTCCAATAATGGTTTAAAACTTTTCCAAATAATCTCCAACAAATGGAAAAACTGATAACTCTCCCAGAAAATTAAAATTATTTCATTTGCTAACTCGTACTTCTATAGCAATATATCCACCAATTTCAGCATTTCAGTGTCATTACGCCCACGCGGAATGACATTGAAATGCTGAATTTGGTGGACCTAACGGAAGCTAAGGAAGTATTATGGAACGCGTATTTGCCACATTATAGATTTCCGTCCCCAAATATTTCTTTCCTTTCTCGTTTCATTGTTCTGCTATGTCTATCCCTTTCTTCATAGACTTAGCCTCACGACTGAGGGACGTGACTATAGGGTAGCTTTTGACGTCAACGCTCTACATACGTTTTGATTATGCGCCAGATTTATGGCCAATGCGGAACTTGCGTTTAACTTAGATTGGAGTGACTTTGCTTTTATACAACAGAAATCATATAAAAACCTAGGAAAAATTTAAAAATAACACAATAATAATTATTTTTTCGGCGTTTTCGGGGTCACAAAATATGCGAAAAATAAAATTACTCTTGTAACATAAAACTTATTACATTTCGTTTTGTTATTTAATTCTGAACGTTTTCTTATAACGGTGTACATGCATAAAACATTATTTTACCAAATATTGTCAAACGCTTCATGCATTATAAGCGTTATGCTAGGGTGTGACGTCATGTCTAAGGTTGATTTGTATGGCGCATTTTAGTACCACGTGACTATATTGACTTTTCGGCTGGTTATACTATAAAAAGTTTTAGTCGCAGAGAGAAAAAAAAAATACCACGTTTATTTCGTGTCCTCTCCTATTCTGTTAAAACATTTTTTAGTGCAAGTTTTCCATTGTACAGTCCCTCCGGAGCTTCACTTACGGTGTCCCTTCACGTAGGTGCTCGTCTTCTGCTTATCCCCGTCTGCGCGGCTGATAACAGGGAGATATTCTAAACTATCTGGCCCCCGTCAGATGGTGTAACCCACAGATATTTTACTATTTCAATGCTCTGAGGTGTGATCGAAGAATTCCAGGACACGTTGGATGCAGATTAGTACGAACAAGTATACCTCGTAGCAGTAAATATCTGGACATTATGTATCGAAACGGGACAGTCTGCCATAAAATGCGCACAAAACGCCTTTACCCCGGAAGGGTAGGCAGAGATCAAGGTTGCGACGATGCTGACAATTTTTTTTCGCTTAGGCAGTTCATTAGACTTTGCATGCACTCACGCCGGTTACGGATATCTGTTAACTTACACTTCGCTAATACATCTCCTATAAGGTGGACATACGTCCGCCTGGGACGTCTCTTACCGGACTTTCCAACCTAAATTGCTCGGTTTAATTCCTGCCTCAATTCGTTGTGCGCGGCTTCAGCTTTCTGTTTATTTTACTTTGTGTCTCCCGTGAAAGAGTGCTTAAAGTGTCCAAACTTAGAACCATCTATTCTCAAAGTGGCACTTTGAAAGCGATTTTTTTCTGCTTTTCTAATCCGTACCCGTTCTAAATTGAAACGCCACCGAAGTTTGGTTTAAATCGTAATGAAATCAAGGTTGGGTTGGGTAGTTCTAGTTCAACTGGAGATTTCCGCACTTAGCCTCACAGTTGGGCCATTGTACGTAGCAAGTGCTGAGGTATGTAAATACCTCAGACACTAGGGTTTCCTCACGATGTTTTCCTTCACCGTTAGCGAGTGGTATTGCTACTACAACTTCACAAATGTACGTAACTTAGAAAACAAATTCATTGGTACATGCCGGGATTCGAACCCACAACCTCCCGAATGAGAAGCCGGCGTTCTACCGCTCCGCTACCACAGCTCAAAAGGTTGGGTAAAGTTTACTTCTGTAAAAAAAAAAACTTAACATTCATCTATTCAACACATAAACTGAGCTTACTATCGAGCGTTAGGATAATATGTAACGTTTAACAAATATAGGTACAGATCTTGCAATCTACGAGCGCGCGGCGCCCTTAGTTGCGCGAGTGAGCAATCTGTATACGCGTCAATGTAGGTGTAGAGCGACCGTGCGTACAGATCGCTCGCTACTGACCGCTCCGTCGCGTACGCACACTAACAAAAATGTGTATTTACGATTACAACTACAAATAAAGGCCACGCGCGCTCGAAGATTGCAAGATCTGTAACAATATTTTTGGAGGTCAAATAAACGGGAATAATTTATGCTTTTTTATTATATCGATTATTTTGTCGCTCTAACGCTACTTTTATACCGGAATTGATCGATAAGGCAGCAAATTATTGATAACACTATCACGCCTGAGGCATTTTTTATTCATTCCAATAAGTGAAGTGCGGCAAAATTATCGAAATATCAAAAATAAAATCTAAAGGTGCACTGTGTACTATGTCATCATCATCATCATCAGCCATTTGACGCCGACTTCAGGACATAGGCCTCCCTCATTGTTTTCCAAGCTTCCCGATATTGTGTCGCCCGCGTCCAGCGACTCCCAGCCACCGGTCGTCAGACCATCTGGTGGGGTGCCTGCCCAAGCCGCGTCGTCCGGTCCGCGGTCGCCAGGTCAGTGGCCCAATTACGTGCACCAAATCCTGAGCGGTTCCAATCGCTTAACTGTCAAATTACATACTAATTTGACAGTTAGACGATTGGAATCGCTCAGGATTTGGTGCGCGTAATATAGGGGCTGAACTTTTTCGCCCCAATGGCCATCAGATCTCCGAGCTATGTGCCCCGCCCACTGTCACGTCAACTGAGTAATTCTTCGAGATAATTAGTCACTTTTAACTTAGTATATTAGTGTACTAATATCGGAGAAGAGGTGCGTCTGATGCAGACAATATATCAGTTTTTATAAGAAAATTTCACGATAGTAAATACATTAAATTATATAAACTCACGCCTCTATCCCAGAGGGGTAGACAGAAACCGGAGTTTCCTACTTGCCACAATCCTAATTAACTGCATCGTTGGTCTAGCGGTATTACGTCTGATTACCATGCCGAAGGTTGTGGGTTTGATTCCCACTGGGGACCGCCGTACATTTGTACAAAAATGACCTCAGTCTTTGTATAATACCATATTTGTAATGGCCTTCCTGGTTACCATAGCACAGGGTATCCTAGTTTGGGAGCAGGACAAGTTATTGAGTTGTGTGGACTACATATTATATTAAAAACATCCTAACAAACCTCTTTCGCCGACAAATTAATATCTATGTAATAAATATTGACGGAAAAATCCCGTCAATGAAAAATATTGTACGAACCGCATTTAAAAGCACTCGGTGTTTTGATAGTCCGTTATAAGCCCGCTGAAAGCGCGTTCGGAACATAATCTTTTTAAGTTCTCCGGTAACAAAGAGGATCAGGGTATTAGTGAGGGGAGTGAAGTACATTCGGCAGCAAATCACCCTATACTATTTATGTTGCAAAGTCGTCTCTAATGTAAGATAATAGAGTGCGCGTATGTCAAGTTTGATGTTGTATGCTGGCAACTGTACTAAATCCGGTGCCACGCTCGGAAAAGATGTGGGATGTTCTTAGAGAAATTAATGAGGAGTGAATGTACTAATAATAACAACAGACGCTATTGTCCATAAATAATTCAGATATTTTCCTATGCTTGTAGTATAAACCGATATTACTTGCCAAATTTCATCGTTCTAGGTCAACGGAAAGTACCCAAAAAATTTTGATTCCCTTGCTTGTCGAAATATTTTAGAATTTAATATTGGGTGTCGGCCGCATCTTATATTCACGTTAACGTAGATGTTTACTTTTGCTTTGAAAATCAGCGCTGAGGGATCACTTCCTCAGCACAACGCTGAGTCAGCTGCCTTTTGTGGCAATGTAGATACACCACAGGCTACATCTATGGTCCTGTTTTATTTATTCGTTTTGTCTGTGGTGTATTTAGTTTTCTTTCTGTTGTTGTGCATATTATGTTACTTATGTGCTTATTTTGTTTCTGTGATGTATCTTGTTGGTATAATAAATGTCCTTCTTCTTCTTCTTTTTTCACTGCTTCAAGGGGCTGTAGACCTGAGTATACAGTTTTAATTTTAATTCGATACCTCTACGCGTTCCCGAGATAAAAGGTCTTGACAGACAGAACGGACGGACGGACGGAAAACAAAGTGATCCTATAAGGGTGCCGTTTTTCCTTTTGAAGTACGGAACTCTAACAATAGCTTGTGTCCCAGTTTCAGGCCTTCTTTTACAGAAAAAGTAAGCGCTGAGCTATGTGGGCACCTCAGGCATACAGATTTCAACGCGATGTTTTCTTTCACGACAAGCGAGTTGGTGAGACATAAATACAGCAATTTTATTCTTTAATTGAAAATTTTTATTTTTTTTCCTTTCATTTTTAATAATAGGAAGTACTGAATTCATTCATAACACAACAAAATTAAATTATAATTTGTCTCAAATTTTCCACCTTTTGTCCTGTGCTAAACATAAAATCGCCAGTGCGCGGTGGGCACGCGTGGTGATTAAGACCATACGTATATAGGCTATATACAAATATAACCTATACAAGGCGGAGTGAGGGTTTTTTGTATTAAATATGTACTTATTGAAATTTCTTGAATAAATAACTAAAAAAAAAAAGATATGACAATGCAGCCTATATACGTCCCATTGTAGGTCACAGGCCTTCTTCCAGAAAGAGAGAGTTGCCCACTCCACGATGGTTTCCCATTTCAGTCAGTATTGCTTCTACCAATTCATAAATTTACGAAACTTAGTAAACATAGTATTTGGTACATGCGTACACACAGAGGTTCGAACCCTCGATCTCTTGAATGAGAAGCATGTGTTCAAGCGACCGCACTACTCTATTTATCTATACAGTCCATGAAAAATGCCCACTACTATTGGGCATAGGCCTCTTCACCGTCACGCCAACCTCGCTGGAGCCCTGCTAATCTCGTCCATTGTCCTCCTGCCGCCTCCTTAATATTATCGAACGATCGGGTAGGTGGTCTGCCCACCGCGCTTCTTCCGCTGCTAAAATAAGCTACATATTCCAACCTAATATACGTATTTCAATAACTTCCTAATGCTCCCATACAAAGTACGCAAGGGTAGCGCACGCTCATTTATCTCCACTATTAACCCAACAAGTTTCGAGGCAGAACTCGAATCCGCAGCGAGCGCGAGAACAAACTTCGTCTAGTGGTTGCCAATAACACTAATTAAGTTACGCCAATATTGAATTTTGAGAGCTGTTAGCTCTGTGGCGCATGTTTTGATTTCATTTAAATAAAGCACACACTACCTACGTCTTAAGTTAGTTCGTTGTCAGATAGACACGCTACGATTTGACTGGTCCGTTTGTCTAGCGGTAAAGAAAACAGAAAGACACAAATACTGAAGCCACAATTGTACCGTGTTACGCAGACATATTCCAACCGCCAATATACAAAAAGTAACAAAAACGTGGAAAAAAACATATTAGATAATTTAAAAAAAGTTTTTCTTCAAAGTTTCCTACCGTGGGATGATATATTTCTGCGTAACACGGACCGACTTACAAAAATTATACAACCAAACAATCACACAAAAATATGATACTTGAAATTAAACTTAAACCCATGTACAAAATAATTGGATCAGCACATCAGAGTCAACGGCAACAAATGAGTGTTTCCAGTGCGAAGTACTCAGTTGATTAAAACGAAAATCTCGCTGCTCGCCGAGTACTTTTTAATTACTAAGTAATCTTACAATTCATTTTCCGTTGTAAAATTATGATATAATTGACGGGCCACGAAAGATTACTTGTTTATTTTTTTATCTTTTAATGTCGGCATTTACAATGGATTTTATCAGAGGGTACACTGCTAAAAATCTGATTTAGGGCCCGTACACAAAACTGCGATGCGACGCGACGTCGCATCGTAAAAATCTGCGAGCTCGCGCGACGCATCGCAAGAACTTGCGAATTGATTCGCATAAGCGTTGATAATAGTAATAAAAGGATGAACCCAAAATGTTCTTTGTTTCTTTTTCCTGTATCGTCAATAACAGATAACAGAAGTGAGCACTTCTTACGACTTAGTTTGCAAAATACGTTTGGTACGGTTGACGGTCGAATTTTTGCCGGGTGAATCGTTTGTAACCCGAATCGCATCGCAGCAATTCGTGTCGCAGTTTTCTGCGTTGCACATTCGCATTGCGCCGATTCGTAGTTTTGTGTACGAAGCTTGCAGCCGTTACAAAGGAATTTTAAACAATTGTGCCGAAAACAAAGATGATGAAGAAGATGAAAACAAACAATTGTGCCGATAATTTAAACTGTCTGTTAGGATGGAGTGTTTTAGAGAAATCGCGTTTTTTATAAAGACTTTAACTTTAAGTTCTTAGAAAAATAGAACAGAAACACAAAAGTCGCTTGAGCGTTATGAACAGAACAAAAGTGTCTATCTCCAAATTTTTATAATATCAACTGCATTCAAGTGAATGTCGGACTAACTTTTGAACGAAAAAAAAGGCGCAAACACAGTTCGCGTCTACAATAATCGATTTTGGCAAACGCAACGGAAAGTTCGGCGAGGCGTCGGCCCAGTGAAGCCGACGTAACTTCATCTGCCTGTTTGTTCCGCACACGAGGTTATGGGTCACAGAAGATCTAACTGATAATATTACACAGTTGTCCAAGCAGGTAGTTAGACATGAGATTTCCGCACTTAGCCTCATAGTTGGGCCGTTGTACGTAGCAAACACTGAGGTATGTAATTATGAGGTATGTGAATACCTCAGACACTAGAGTTTTTCCACGATGTTTCCCTTCATAGTTAACGAGTAGTATTCCTACTACAACTTCACAAAAAAAAAAAGTCTTTGGTAAATGTTGGGATTTGAACCAACGCTCTGAGTGCTTTGCTAAAGAGGAAACTGAAACTAGTTTCGATTGACATTCACATTTGTAACCTGTTTTCCACTGGTTTCCTTCACAGTTACCGAGTTCTATTGCTGCAATACCGGAATACCGAATAATGGATCGCTCGTAGCCCCGGCTGCCTGAGTGATCTTAAACGATCACGAAGGTTAAGCAACACAGGGCGCGTTCAGTGCATGGATGGGTCGCCGTCTATGCCTAACGCTAGTGGCATTTTTCCGAGCGGTTCCGTACTTCGCAAGGCACGTTAAGCTGTTGGTGCCGGTTGCCGTCGATAGATGGCAGTCGTTAAGCCAAGTCAGAGGCCTTAGGGCGGCTTGACAACTTCTGACAGTAGACGAGCCACTAGTCTACAAGCCTCCACCAATCCGGACTTGGCCCCCGTGGTGGAGTATGGCCTATACCTTCCTCAGGGAAGAGACCCGTGGCCCTCGGTAGGGACATAATGGGTTGATGATGATGATTGCTGCAATACCACTCGCTAACCTTCAATGAAAACATCGTGAGGAAACCCTAGTGTCTAAGGTATTCACTTACCTCACTGTTTACGGCGTATACTGGCCCAAATATGAGGCTAAGTGCGGATACCTCAGGTCTAACTAGTAGAGCAACTAGAACTAGGCAAAGCACTCGAGTGAATCTTCCGTTTATACCTATAGTACGTCGCTGAATCAATTTGTCTTTACTCTAACTATGCGATTAGCAATACTCTGTTGCATCTGCCAATTGACATCAAAGAAGCGTGAATTGGGGATATTTTGTGGAAGAAGATAGGAATAATCAAGTTGATTTGTATGATGTTTAAATCGAGATACAGTTGGAACTAGAAAATCTGTACACAGCCTGACATTTCATCATGGTATTACATCGCTCAAAACTATATTTTTTTTAAGTAGGAAGTCTGAATTTTCATTTACGCCTAAAAAAGAAGACGCACAGAGAGGGGAGCATGGTGACAATAAAACCTAGTTATTTTGACAACTCTGTACAGCAATGACTTGATATTTTTGTACTGAGTAGGAAAAAATATGCGTTCCATTTTTATCACTACTCATCAATCTAAAAGCATGCCTAAAATTTCGATTAGTTCGATATCTTCCCGAAAAAGTTTTGCCCGGGAACACTTTTTGGGCAGTGCAATTTTGAGGTTGCAATTACAAAATTGACATTTCACACACCTTTCGTTCCAACTAAAACTTTCGTAAGCACTACACATTATTAATTTAATTCCAGATTCACTTGGTCGGACTCTTCCAACAAAAACCAAGTAGGTGAATCCGGAATTAAGTTAAAAGCCTTTGGTTCCTGTGGAAAAAAAATCGTGACGATGCAGAGAATACGTGTGTTTCTGGAAGGGTGTTCGTTTATTCCACTCGTATATCCATCTTAAATACTTGTATATCGTTTATATATCTTTGTATATCCCCTTGTATATCAGCTCCAACCAAAAGTTGTCTGGAGAGATCGCACCAATTGAATACCACTACTTAGATATAATAAACTATTTTCACTTCTCATGCTCTAAAAGTTCGTCTTTATGTCGTGCGTAGGCGACATAAAGTCGCTTTTTATGCTCTAGAGCATAAAGTAAAATCTTCGTCGAAGACCAAGGCAATCGCTGCAACAGCCACACGAACATCTTTAACTTCATACAACAACCTCTTTATTTTATTTCGTTTCGTTCGTATTCTATGACCAAGGCAAAGATACCAACAGCTTTAAATATTTCTCATTGCTCTAATGTAACTTTCAATTTTAATTAAATTAGCATTTACTATATTTACATGTTGCTGTTTCATTTCCTCGCAATCGAAGTGAAAAGTAGAGTGTACAACTCGTCCATAAAACCCATTTTACACTCGACTTTATATCTATCCTCGCTCGCAAGCTCGCTCGGATGGATAAACGTCTCGAGTAAAATGGTGCGTTTTATGCACTTGTTGTACAATCTACTATTGTAATTTTTTCTTCTGGTTGTGCAATAAAGTGTTCTTTATCTGTCTATCTTCATTAATTAATAGGTACTCGGTGTAATAAAATATATTTTTACAGAGATTTGAGGTTTTTTTCTACCATAAATTATGTAACGTAAAACAAAAAAATACGCAAACTTACGCCTGTATCCCGGAGGGGAAGGGAGAGACCAGGGTTGGCCACTTTAATACACCAAGCTTGCCGTTTTGACGATAGTGCTCTATTGCACCTTCACATAAGCTATAAGCTGCACGCTGCATACGCTGCATAAACCACCTCATTACGTAGATGCAAAGGCCTAAGTTTTACTGTTTACTGTATATTAACGTAAATAAACTATACGGCGGTTTATGCCGCAAAAAAAACGTATATTTTGACACTCAATCGAATCAAAATTTACTTTCAAGGGTACTTTCTGCTGACCTAGAACTATGAAAATTGGTAAGTTATATCGTTTTATATTACTTACCCAATCAAGTACAGGAAAAAATCTGAAAATTATACATTTGTAGCTAAATTACGAAAAAAATAGACTATAAAGTTCGTTAAAAGTCGGAAAAACCTGCGAGACTCAATTCCTGAACTATTTATAATATGTAAGTATCTAATAATTTGTACGGAACTCTCGGTGGGCGAGTCCGACTTACACTTGTCCTGTTTTTTACTTTCCCGCTACACTGTAAAGTGTAGCTTAAAAACGAGCGGAGTAAAGGACCACTTTAAATTAATCAGAAAAGCTTTTGTGGTCTGATCAATCATGCGCAGAAGGTAGTTCGGTGTGTGTTTTTTAAAATTAATTGCATAACATTTTGCTCGAAATTGTTGACACTGGTAGTGGAAGACTGAACATTTTCACAAACTGTACTTTTTATTATAACCAGCATAATGTTGTAGGCAGGTATCGCTTTCTTTATGTTATAATGCAGCCAGATACGTCCCACTGCAGGCCACAGGCCATATCTCAGAGAGAGAGTATGGGCTTTCTCAGCACGCGTGCCCACCGCGGATTGGCAATTCCAAGCGCTGAGGCATGTGAACACCTCAGACACTCAGGTTTCCTCACGATGTTTTCCGTCGATATAAATGTTGACCAGATCCACGATTCATAAAACTGCAATATGACATTATCGGAAGTGTCGTCGACGTCGCACTTGAGCCCGACAATTTACTCGAATCTACTTTTTGTTGAATAGCTATTACTTTTCAACTATACTATTCAACTATTCAAAAAAATAACCTTATTTGTCGCTAGATTCGAGTGGATTGTCGGGCTCAAGCGCGACGTTGACGATCCTTCCAATAATGTCGCAGCTTCATAATAAGGACTCTGCTTCTTGGCATCCCCGTGCATGGTATGGCAGGCTATTCGAATTCCTTTACTGTGACAGCGGTGCGCTTGTGCAACGCGCTACCCCTGTACGCACGCCAGGCCACGTGTTTAAAAGTAGAATCCATGAGCACTACTTCGGACTTCAGAGTAATAATCCTATTACATAAGTGAATTTTATGTAGTTGTATTTATCGTTTTACAGTGTGTATTTTATGCTTATGTGTTTGGTATATAACCTGTTCTATTAACCTCACCTTTGTACAAAAACCTTTGTAAGGGATTCAGATGAGGACTGGGTCTCAGCGATTGGATGATTAAGTAAAAGATAAAAATACAGAGGTAAACGTGGCGGTAATGTCACACAGCGCGCGCGGGTCACTCGTTGGTGGCCATGGTGGAACTGATTTTGCAAGGCGGAGCGACCAACGTATGTGCTTTGCCACATTACCCTCAATCGTACATTTAATAAAAACGGTCAAGAACGAAAACCTTAAGACTAACACGAACATACAGACATTTCACATGTTTACATCGTGTTAGCGTGTACGCGTCGTCTACAATCTTCCCCGCGTGTCGTCTTGGCGACACTCATCTGCATTAGGTAACCGTGCGACGCGTGTAGCGGGTCTGCGCAAAATGTTTGTCCGTGTCTGAACATCCACGACTCTCACTCGGCCATCTTTTCCGGGATGAATTTGCACAATTCTTCCCTTGGGCCAGGAGTTTCTTGGAGAGTTCGGGTCAGCGATGAACACTAAATCATCGTTTTGTAGGGGCTCGTTGTCTTCCGTCCACTTTTGTCGCGGCAAGAGAGACGGAAGAACCTCTTTCATCCACCTACTCCAAAATAAGTCAGCAAGGCGCTGGGCTATGCGCCACTGACGGCGGAGGTAGAGATCTCCCTCATTAAATTCACCTGGGACGGGGAGACCCGATGATGAGCCAATTAAAAAATGGTTTGGCGTCAATGCCTCAATTGCATCACAGTCAACCGAAACGTGGCTTAAGGGTCTACTGTTGACCATTGCTTCAACCTCAGCCAGCAAAGTAGTGAGCGTCTCCTCACGAGGTGCTCTTTCTTTCAGAACGACTTTAAGAGCCGTTTTTACACTACGAATGAGGCGCTCCCAAGCGCCTCCCATGTGTGGGCTGGCTGGAGATATGAAGTGCCACTCAACTCCATAATTTGTGGCGTAATCCGCCAGATAGTCTCGGCTCAGATCGTCCAGTGACCTCTTCAATTCGGCTTCAGCTCCTTTTAAATTGGTCCCGTTATCGGAATAGAACTTCGCGGGCCAGCCTCGTCTAGCGGCCATGCGGCGAAGTGCCATGATTAGCGAATCTGTAGAGAGTGACCCAACAACCTCTACGTGCACAGCTCGCACGGTTAGGCAAGTGAAAAGTACGGCATATCTTTTTTCTCTTCGGCGCCCAACTGTAACCTCTATTGGGCCGAAGAGATCCAGGCCGCAATGAGTAAAGGGCCTTTGATGATGAGACAGCCGCGCCTCTGGTAAATCTCCAAGTCGGGGAGGTTGCGGATTCACTTTACGCAGTCTACAGAAGAGACATCGTGACGATACAGTACGGACGGTAGGGCGCAACTTTAACAGCCAGTACTTTTGCCTAACTTCATTCACCACCATTTCATTGGAGGCATGTGCTGCGTGCTCGTGATAATGTTTCACAATTAATCTTGAGACATGATCTCGACCGTCTAGTATTACCGGTCGTTTTATTTGTACATCAACATTTTTTACAGCGTCTATACGTCCCCCGACACGCAGTAGACCATCATCGCCATACAACGGAGTCAGGGTACGAAGTCGACTGCTGGGGTTAATGCTTTTGTTCTCTCGCAAAAGTTTAATTTCACTTCCGAAATGTAACGCTTGAGAATATTGCAATAGTAACACTTCAGCCTTCTTCATTAAAGTATGGTTAATCGTAGTTAAGCTACTCCCCTTGCACTTCTCGATAAACAACAAAACAGTGGCTGTTGAACGAAGCAAACGAAGCCACGACGAAAAACGGGTTGGATCAGGCACAGGTAAGTATGTTGTATTGCTATTTGTCGTAACGGTAAGTGTATTTTTAGTTTCTGTGTTACTAACATTTTTTATATTTTCAGGTTCCGTCGGCCATTGCTCTGCCGGCAGGCGAAGAAATTGCGGCCCTAGAAACCATTCACAATCATCGGTAAGTCGATAGTTATTTGTTTTAGTAGCAACGTCTGATATATTCATTTCAGTGGGTACGTAACGCCACTCATTCACGCTACTAAGACTGTCAATTTCGCCGAGCCGGTTAGCGACGAAAGTGTTATAGTTGCGGTTATCATTTCGTATCCACAACAAAACAGTAGTGGAATCACTCCAGTAAAAGGTTTTGTGTACTATTAATCTATGCTCTTTTTTCAGTGTGACCGCCAGTCTGCAGGCGAGCAAAGCCGCCTGAAGTTCTAGGCGCGGCACTGAAGTGGACTTCACTGGTGCCAAGCGACTTTTACTCATGACGAACGACAAGCTAATGTCGTCTTTATTCTCATTGGAATAAGAGCGCCAGTATGCGGCCGCCGCGTAGGCTGTTGGCGAGGCATCACAAAATAAATGCAACTCTAATACCTCGCACTGCGTGTTATTATTGAAAAAGTACCATCTCGGTATCCGTAACTTGTTTATGGAATCAATTCGATTTACCCATTCTTTGTAAATAATGAACATTTCATCACTCAAAACTTGATCCCAAGCAATTCCTTGCTTCCATGTAGATTGCAAGATAATTTTAGCTTGTATAGTAAAAGGTGTCAATAAACCGTAAATGTCGTAAATTGACATAACAATTCGTAAGAGCTCCCTCTTGGTTGGCTTTTGTTCTCCGTTTAGAACGTTAGTACTGACGTTTCTTATTGCTAAATTGAACCCTAAGCAATCCGTACTAGGGTACCACAACAGGCCGAGAGTCCGCTCGAATAACTCAGTTCCTTGGAAATTCAACTTTACGCTAGCTTCACTTAAGGTCTCTTTTGGCGCAAAGTCACAAACAGCTGAGTCATTCGACGTCCAGTTTCTAATCTGAAAACCACCTTGCGCATGTATCTCTGTTATCTCTCGCATTGTTTTTATGGCCGCCTCCGTGGTTGTGAAGGAATCGACATAGTCGTCGCAGTAGTGATTTTTAATAATAGCCTGTGCTGAACCGGGCATGATTTGTGTGAAACGTTCCGCGTTTTTATTTTTTACATATTGGGCTACAAACGGAGAACAATTCGCGCCAAAAATTAATGAGGTCATCGCGAATTGTTTAATTTCATCCTCTGTTCTCCACAGAAAACGAAGTGCGTGCTGATCCTCTGACCGTATTTTTACACGGAGGAACATATCACGTATATCCGCGGAAATACCTACTTGATTCTCACGGAATCTTAACATTATACCTATTAGTGATTCTAACAAGTCTGGGCCCTGCAGCAAATAACTATTCAAGCAAACATTATCAGTTTCTGCTGCGGCATCGAAAACTAAACGTAGTTTCTTTTTGTTCGGGTTATCTACGCCAAAGTGGGGTAAATACCACACCCGGGGTCCCGATTCGTTCTCGCTAAGTTCGCGAGCATAATCATTTATGAAAAGGTGTTTGATTCTTTCTTTGTACTGATCTGAAAAACCCTGATCACGTGACATTTTTCGCTCAATTGACTTCAATCGCGAAAAGGCGGTTGGGTATGAATCTGGCATGCTGGCACTGCTTTTCCACGGGAGACCTACTTCCCAGCGGCCATTAATTAACTGTGCAGTGTTATCTAATATTTCAGTAGCCCTAACTTCATCCCTATTCTGTCGCGGGGGTGCCGCGGAAACACCTAGTGCATCTAGCGCAAATGACTTGCGCACGAGTTCATTCAAACCACAATAACATGCATCTTTGTTATCATTGGGAAACAAAGGCGAAGACTCGCCACGCGTAGAAGTGTGCGTGTGGTCTTCATAGATGTGTGCGCATACATTCGCGTCGATAGCGATAAGCCGATCTGACCGGTTACCTAATGGTGAATAAAGGCGAGGAAGAGTTGTCATAAGGCCGTGTACACACCAACCCAACGGAGTCAAAGTTCCATAAGGTTCATTTTTGTTACCAGTTAATAATTTCAGAGGTTTCATCAAATCGTAATTGTCTTGACCAATAAGGACTTTAGGTTTACAGTCAATATCTGTTACAGAATCTGTGATAATTTGATGTAAGTGTTTATATTTAAGAGTGTCAACTTTTAATACCTTTTGTTCAGGCAAATTTAATTGTTTTATTTTTTGAGCATGAAAATCAAACGTTTCACTATCTGAGGAAGTAGAACGTATGCTACAACTTACAGTCTCTGATGTACAAACGATTTCGTTGCCATCCCATGCACCGCGCATGCGAAGTTGTTTCTTCTGTCCGTTAAGGCCTATCGCATCCGCAATATCACTCGCGATTAATGATACTGTGGCTCCGTCATCGAGGAGCGCGTGCGTTGTGATCGCGCCCTTAGGCCCGCGCAGAACAATCGGCACTATTTTTAGCATAACAACCGAGTTAGACACTGAGATCGTATTATTTACGTTTTCACTGTGGACGTTGTTACTTTCAGCACTATTATCGCTAACGTGATTCACTTGTTCCGGCTGTACGTTTGACGCTGACGATGATGAAGGATTGGGCCAGTGAAGCAGCTGGTGATGAGGAAGGCCACACTGGTCGACTTCACAGTTGACGGCAGGACACTCCTCGCGCTTGTGTCTAGCTACAAGACATTTGTGGCACAAATGTCGGCTTCTGATAAAACTCCAACGATCTTTGCGCATGGCCCTTTTGAATTTGGAGCAGTTAGGTAAAGTGTGATAGTTACCGCGGCAAAACAAGCACTTTTTCTCTTCAGGTTTTGCCAGCTGCGTTAATACAGTGTGTCTAAGGTCTTGCGGTTTGCGGTCATCAGATGTTTTGTAGTTATAAACGTGGCTGATGCCTGCAGTGGAGATTTTTGTTGCTTCAATAAACAAAAAATCGGAAAACATCTCTAGCTTGGGTTTGTTTACATCTTGGTGCGCGTAGGCATAGTCTGCCCATTTTGTAACCAGCGCTGTTGGACATTTAGCAACGACAGCGGTCATCAGTTCGGGACTACGTAGGTAATCAGTTTGCTGTATAGCCTGAGCGGCTGCTACGTAGTTTTTCACTTTAATGGAAAAATTGACTAGGTCGTTGTGATAAGCTGGTGGCAACGGTGGCAGCTTTCGTAGCTGAGTTGTAATTCGGTGAATAATAACTTCGGGCCTACCGTAACGTAACTGCAGAGTGTCCACTATGCTCGCAGCTGATGTGTTGCCGATAAGAAGTGACGAAACAGTTTCTTTTGCTTCCCCGCGTAGACAGTTACGTAATCGGCAACGATTTTCTGCATCAGTGAAATTGCATATATTTGTGGACTCTTTGTAGGCTGTTATAAACGTCAACCAATCCATAGGGTCACCAAAAAACAGCGGCAACTCCTTGTCAGTGCCCATTCGTGACAGGATCTGTCTATTGTTCATCTGGCCGGCGGAGATGGTGATGGCGTCTTTCAGTGCGCACGCTAACTGTTGGATGTCGCTAGGCGGGGCCGTGGCCGGCGCCTCGTGGCGCGACCCGCCGGCGGGCGGGCGCTCCATGGCATCCAGATGACTGCGCTGCATCCATACACCTACTTTGTCCTCGACGTCACAGACACTGGACTGAGCACTTCTACGACTACAATTGGAACGTTCTTCTTCGAGTGCGGCGATTTCGGCGGCTAACTGCTTCTGTATCAGTTCTTTTTCTATTCGTGCATTAGCCTGTGCCGCTTCTAGTTCGAGGCGCTTTTTACGTGCGATGAACTCGATCTCACTGCGTTTGCTGCACGCGGACGACGCCGGTGCTCCAACAGGTACTTCCGTCTTGACGCTGCCGTCGTTCTTGGGGTAAGAACGACACGAGAAATCGGCGTTATCCGATTGTGCGGCAAGAACCTTTTGTGTTCCCGTTTGGATAGCAAGATCCATCGCTTTACGCGTTGACGTACTCGGTGGCGGTGTGCTAAACATTACATCGAGCTCCGTATCACTTTCACACTTTTAGGTATCCGATCGCTGGTGATCTGGCTCGTGGACCACGCTTTGTAAGGGATTCAGATGAGGACTGGGTCTCAGCGATTGGATGATTAAGTAAAAGATAAAAATACAGAGGTAAACGTGGCGGTAATGTCACACAGCGCGCGCGGGTCACTCGTTGGTGGCCATGGTGGAACTGATTTTGCAAGGCGGAGCGACCAACGTATGTGCTTTGCCACATTACCCTCAATCGTACATTTAATAAAAACGGTCAAGAACGAAAACCTTAAGACTAACACGAACATACAGACATTTCACATGTTTACATCGTGTTAGCGTGTACGCGTCGTCTACAACCTTTTTGTGCAATAAAGATTTTTTTTATCTTAGGTATGGAAAAAGAAGCAAGAAAGTAGGATTAATGCAGTAGAAATAAGGTCCTTGAGAAGACAGACGTACGTTACGTATTACTTTGAATGACAGCATACGCAATAGTGTGATTAGAGAACGTTGTGAACTGAAAGAGGATGTAGTGACTAGAATTGAGAAAGGAATGTTGCGTTAGTTTGGACATGTGGAGAGGATAAAGGAAGAAAGATTCTGAGGATCTATGAAATGTAGTAGCCTTTACTTAATGTCTAGTTCTATGAAATGGGGGCAGCTACCGTAGCCTTCACTTAATATCTAGTTCTGTGAAATGGGGGCAGCTGCCGTAGCCTTTACTTAATATCTAGTTATATGAAATGGGGGCAGCTGCCGTAGCCTTTACTTAATATCTAGTTCTGTGAAATGAAGGCAGCTGCCGTAACCTTTACTTAATATCTAGTTCTATGAAATGGGGGCAGCTGCCGTAGCCTCTACATAATATCTAGTTCTATGAAATGGGGGTCAGCTGCCATAGCCTTTACTTAAAATCAACCTCTTCCACGCGAAAAAGCAAAGCGTTACAGCACCCAAATGCCTGTTCCGAGGGGTACCACTTATTATATCGTTTACCCGACACATCGAGCCTAAAACGACATAACCCGTGATAGCGTCATTATGGCATTATTTACATAATCGCCCGTTTCTTCCTGCCCGAAAACATTGACTTTTGAATCGCCAGCTTGTCACAAAGAACATAGAGTTGAAAATTCACTGGCGAACGGTACTGTTTTCGCGTAGAGCAGTCCGATATTAAGGTTTTAACATTCAAAGAGATTGGGAACGATAGGGTATCAAGTTCAGATTCAAAGTTTAAGTATAATAAATTGTCGACGAAACCTTGTCTGTCTGTTCTAATCACGCTTTTTTTACTAGAATATATATTTTTTCTTTTAGCAAAGTTACATTTTCAACGTTGACCCTTTCATATTTATTAATAAGGGTATTTTTTTATCGCCAGACCACCTAAAGTGTTTACCCAGGTTATTTTTCCAAGCACTATTCCGATTCCTATTGGTAGCTTAATAGCTACCGAGTATAGATTTTGTTTTCGATATGAAGTTTCCGACGTCCCTAATTTTATTTAATTTCAAATACCATCATCGAATTTAATAATTGAAGATGACTTTAATAATATTAATTAATGCAATTTATGCAACATACATTACTTAATAAATATAACAATAGTCAATTAATTAATTACCATAATAATTTGGTAATTTGTGGACAGAAAATAAACAAATATCTTATCTTATCTTATCTTATCTAATATGTAATGTGTAATAAAATCAGTACTAAATATCACAACGGCTCTTACTATGGTGACAACTCCAAAATAATTAAAAAAAAACAGCTGTTCCATGCTCGTAATAATGTTACCTACCGCATTAATATGTGTCGAACATTTGTTTTTTTTTTTATGATTTCAGGTTTTTTTTTGTGAAATGTGAGGATTTTGTTACAATGACTACACAATTGATACCTTCTACATTAATTTGATTTAATAAGTTTAATATAAAGTTGTTCGAAAAAATCCAATCCGTTCCAGTAACTCACTCATTTTTATGGGGAAATAGCCCTGCCAGCTGTAATACAGGTGTTCAGCCTAACACAACAACATTAGCTAATATAAATATTTTAACGCAAAAAGTTGTTTTAACCTAGGTCTCACTAATATTGTAAATAATCGGGTAGGCACAGACCAGAATTTTCCAGTCGTCACAATCCTAACAAACCTCTTTATTTCTTTATATTCTTTTTGTTGCACTAACCTGTGCTGAGGACAATTTTAAAACCCTATTTAGAGGCTAAAAATTCCACCCATGCCGGGACTTGAACCCGCGACCTCTGGCTAACCGTGCCAGCGCTCTCCCAACTGAGCTAACAGGCAAGTGCAAGCATCGATGAAATTTCGAGCCTCTTTACAAACTTCTCTGTATTACGTACATTACGCGGGTTCAAGTCTCGGCGTGGGTGAAATTTTTAGACTCTAAATAACTATTTATTTCTATCAACAAACATTCCTAAGTCACTGCATGCACGTGTATCTAATAATCTTTGTCATATCGGAGCCCTCCTTAACCTCCTTAGTTCTGACCTTGAGAATAACAATGGTTTTCAGTTTTTATTTTCAAGGCCAGGACTGAGAAGGGTAAATCATCATCATCAGCCATTTGACGCCCACTGCAGAACATAAGTCTCCCTCATGGTTTTTCAAGCTTCGAACATAACCATGAGGGGTTTTGCCATAATAGCCACGCTTGGCAGGCGATCGCAGTTTGCGGTTGGAATCTCAGGAAGACGCTGCTGCCCGTCTCCTGGCAATTTAATTCCTTAGTCGCCTTCTGCGACATCCACAGAAGATAATGGAGTGACGCTATTCTTAATGCGGCGCCACACGGATAGAACCTCAAATATTAATTTCATTTCAGTGTAATTATTTATTTATAAAGTGATTATGCAATTAAATAATAAGCAGCCTGTATACGTCCCACTGTAGGGCACAGACCTTCTCTCAGAAAGAGAGTATGAGCTTAATCACCGTGGCGACCGCGGATTAGCGATTTGAAGCGCTGTGGTGTGCGAATAGCACAGACACTCAGGTTTCCTCACGATGTTTTCCTTCACAGTTTGCGATACTTATCAAATATTTATTTTATTCTGTTTTTAGTATTTTTTGTTATAGCAGCAACAGAAATCCATCATCTGTGAAAATTTCTACTGTCAGGCTACCACGTTTCATGAGATACAGCCTGGTGACAGACAGACAGACAGACGGGCTGTAGTCTTAGTAATAACCCTACCCTTACCCTTTGGGTACGCAACCCTAAAAACTACCCGAAACCGGCGTGAGTGCATGCAACGACTAATGAATGTTGATGAAGCGAAAGAGATCTGTCAGGATCGTAGCAAGTGGCAGACCCTGCTCTCTGCTTACCCCTCCAGGATACAGGGGTTAGCTTACAATATGCTATGTGTTTTTTTTTTTCATTAAGTAATTTGCTATCTATGAAAAATCTACACTGGCTGTGTATGACAGCTTAAGAGAGATGCTTCAAGTTTTTCGTTTGATATTGTAAAATTTCTGTGTAATAAATTATACTCAAATTAATATTATTTTCGCTCAGTGAAGAAGGCACGAGCAGCAACTTGTTTTGTACGGTATAAATAGGCAGGGAATTCTAAAAGCAAACGAGAGTAATTATCTTAAGGTACGCTCTTAAGGAGGATTAGATCGGAATCATGCGTTGTTATACTTGATGGAATTAATATTTGGCCCCCCAAGGTAACTCAGGGAATATTGCCGTGAAAGCTGACTACTTAGATCGTAAGTATTAACGAGTAACAATAAAAGAGCTTCAAGCAAGCACTCTCATATCTCTGTAAATTACTGGTGTGCAATAAAGTGTTATCAATCTATGCATCATCATCATCATCATCAGCCATTCAACGCCCACTGCAGGACATAGGCCTCCATCATGGTTATCAACCATGAAGGGTTTTGCCATAATCGCCACGCTTGGCAGGCGGGTTGGCGATCACAGTAAGCGGTTGGAATCTCAGGAAGACGCTGCTACCCGTCTCCTGGTAATTTATTTCCTTAGTCGCCTTCTACGACATCCGCGGAAGGAAATGGAGTGACGATATTCTTAATCCGGCGCCACACGCCACACACATCTATGTATTGCTTTAAATAAAACAATATTCAATTCTTGAACTAAAACTTTCGTAAGCACTACACATTATTAGCCAACGACGCGAGCTCCGTTTCTACTCACTATGATTAAGCTCTGCGAATCAGAGTGAAACCTGGTCGGACTCCTCCGACAGAAGACCAAATAAGTGAATCCGGAATTAAGCTAATAATATTAGATTCCCTAATAAACCAGTATAGTTTGCATCATTCTTAACCATTGACTAGGAACAATTATGACATTCGCAACATATCAGCTATTTATTAAGCTGATTTTCGCTTTGGCCGTATAACGGTTATTGGTGATGTTCACCGCAATAATGCTCATTAATGTTCATTGATATAAGTATTTTCCTTCATGTGATGCATGCAGGGCAAAAATAGCCTATTGTATTTATTAATTTTTCGATAATAAACACAATCATTTTCATTTTTATTTTTCAATGTCCTTGACATAAATCGGGGCACACCTAACTGAAAATTATTATTCAAAATGCGTTGATATTTGAATAATTTCTAACGGGTTTCATCTGCAGTAAAATTTGGCTTCATTTTGTGGAATGTAATATAATTCTAATGGAAGCTTTTTCAATTACAAAACCTGCCTTTTTTTAAATTTTATTTAGTGAAACGTAAAATAAAGGTATTGAAGTGACCCAGGGCCGAGTTTTGATAAAACTACAATTCGTAGTTTATTACGACAATTCGAGGTAGTCGTATGATGCGTAGCGGAGTCTAACAAACTCTGTGTATTAATCTACTTTGCAATGTACTTCGAATTGTCATAGTAAACCATGAATTGTATTTTTATGAAACAGGCCTTTGGCCTCGCCCTACCTATCCGGGATACAGTTGTGAGATAGTGAACACTTTATCGCACAGCCAGAAAAAATAATCACAAAATGTGATTTAAGTATGTAATGTAACACGATTCCGTGTGCCGCCGGATTAAAAATAGCGTCACTCCATTTCTTTCCGTGGATGTCGTAGAAGGCGACTAAGGAAATCACTTACCAGGTGACGGGCAGCAGCGTCTTCCTGAGATTCCAGCCACATGACGCGATCGCCAACCCGCCTGCCAAGCGTGGCGATTATGGCAAAACCCCGCGTGGTCATGAAAACCACGAAGGAGGCCCATGTCTTGCAGTGGGCGTCAAATGGCTGCTGGTGACAATGTAACACGAAGCTTAAACAAATTGTAGATACCATTTACACTGTAGGTACGTCCCACGCATAGCCATCGCGGATTGGCAATTTCAAGCGCTATGTATGTATGTGTTTTTCTACTATTTCTTCGTAAATTTTGGTGGCCATCATAATGTTAATAACACTAGATATATACACAAATTGTCAAGTCCACGATTTAGACTTGCAAAAGTTAATACATCCTTTATGGGGCACTGTATAAGGTTCTAGAACAAGATTCCTCAAGATATATTAGAGTTACCTACAACGCGGTTTAAAAATGTGTTAAGCACACTCTGTGCAGAAAAGCTTACTATAACAGTAGATTAATATTAATAACATGACAATTGTGACTGCTGTTCAATACATTCATGACTAATATTTTAAGTGGAAAATTCTGTTAATTAAGTTAAAACGTGTTTTGAAAAGAATAAATGTGGAGTTTCTTTTTTAGCATCTTCTCCACATAATTTATTAATTGTCAAACTAACAACATTGACGTTCATTAAGTATTAAACATTCTGTTTTTATAATGAACAAAAGTATTTGAATTGAATTAATTCACAATTGCGCCATTAGAATGTTACAGTACCTATCTTACGCAAATAAATGAAATTTAATGAGATGGAATATAACTTGACTAAATTCTTAAAAAAAAAAAACACAAATGTACGTAACTTAGAAAATAAAGTCAATGGTACATGCCGGGATTAGAACCCACGACGAATGTGAGACCGGTATTCTACCGCTCCGCTATCACCACTCACCGCATCCCCGTAAAGACGGTAAGGGCCCGAAAGAGCATTAAATTTTTGAGAGCGATCAGATGGTAAGACAAAGAACGTGACATGATTTCCTAATTTTAATGAAAAATATAAAATACGTAAACCAAAATAAAATCAATAAACCAATGAGACATTGAATGCATAATTTATTTGCCAAATAGAGACAGCGCGTTGAATAGACAAAACAGTAAGATGGGAACAAAGTTTCAGTCCGTAAAGATTCCTTTGGTGCCCGTCAACAAAGAGCCACACAAAGCCTGTATTGTGACGCCTTGTACAAAAGGGTTGGTGGCACAATAGAAAGAAATAAACTTCGAATGAAAACACTTAGTTTATCTCATAGCGACGGAATTACGGAGCGAGTCTTATGACACTCGTTGTGACGCGTCTTGGGACAATAATAACGTTGACTTTTTGTGTGTTTTTGTTGCAACAAGACCTTAAGTTACGGAGTTGTGCTGAGTTTGCTGGTAGGAAGAGGTTGAGAGAGCCTTATAGCTTCAAATTTCTCAACACACCTGGTTTTGAGGATTAAAATGTCAATCTAATTCGTATATTTAAGTTTTATCTGACACTTTTACTTTTTACCAGCTAGTAATTTTTGGCTTCGTTTGACAGATTATCTTGTCCTAAGTAGCGTTGGGCAAATTGTCTGTGGATTTAGGATAAAGATATATTAAGATATATCTTTTAAAACCACGACTAGCGCGTTCGTCTTCAATATAATTGCTTACAAATTACTAGATAGTAGTATGTCATTGACCCCTAATTTCACTTTAGAATTGAACTTATTTTTTGGAATAGACAAGCTTAATAGTGAATTTTAGGTTACTTCCAAATATACAATATAATGAGTATTGACGTTTAACCCCTGAACTGCCCTCGCGGAACGCAACGTATAGGTGGCCCATACTAACTTGGACACAGATCTGTGTCGCGGCAGACGAGTGGTTAAAAGGGACAAACCCACAAAACCTATTTACATTTTTGATTACAATCTATTAACAAACTGCTAACAGTTGTCAGCATGGGTAGTACGACGACGCTAGTCACGCGTTTTGAATATCAAAAGTCGCGACTTTCCAGTACATTAATTGTCAAATACTGAGAGTTTAGCGCCACAAAATGCGTGACTCCCGCATATTTACTGTCCATGCAGTTGTCTTTTATGCACTTTGCCAGAATGACAGGGAATGCTATCGCACAAGAAACTTGGTGTGGATATGCTCACAGAACTATGTGTTGACGCTGCAAATAGACAAATACAATGTGCTCCTAGAAGATCTCGGCGTTCATTAATCAGTTCTGTCGCCAACTGAGCAGCTGTCTTTGGTTAATCACGCCACTGTCTCGCTATGAGAGATGGGAACTGAAGGCTGATTGCGCTGGGAACTTTGTATTTCGAACTGGCGAGAACAGCGGAGTTCGAATAGAAATTATGATTAAATTTTGGCCGTATCATTAGGTCTTGGTAATTCTTGCTGTTAAATTTCTTGCTCTTCGCAGGTTTTCAAGCTGTAAGAAGGTTTTAAGGGCTAGATAAGCCTCCATAATCAAACACAATAACTAGGCGTTTTGAATATGATAGTGAGAATAAACAGTTTTAAGCTAAAATAATATATGACGAGCAATGAGATGTGACGCTCACGGGGTAGATACCTGGCACTGACTGAAAATCAGCGCTGAAGGCTTGCCAATCAGCATACTGCTGAGTGATTTGTCATTTATAATAGCAGTGACTCGCCATGACCTTTGCTTCCTTTCTTTTCTTTGTTTGATTTTTATGTAAGTAGTATTTTTGGTTTTGTTTTGTTATTGTGGCGTGTGTCCTGTTTTTATAGTAACCGATTTTTTCTCCTTTCTTCCTCTTCTTCAGATAATATTTTATTTGCATACCAGCCTGTTTAGTACGACAATGCATGCCGCGTGTTTTAAATGTCAAAAGTCATGAATTTCCAGTACATTAACTGTCAAATTCTGACATTTAGCGCCACGAAACGTGTGACTCGTGCCATCGTTGTACCTGTGATTATATATACTTTTACCATTCGTGTGAATTTAATACAAAAATTTACATAATAATGCATACATACAGACATCATACATACAGATGCAAAATGTAATCATTTAAAAAAAAAATATGGATGCTATTCAAGTTTTATTGTAAAACAGCAAATTAAATACACATCAAACACATTGAGTAGTTAAGGGTCGTTTATTATTAAGTTATACTTATTTGGTTGCTCAATGCAACAAAATAAGTGTCGCAAAAGATCTTGATCCTGATCCTGAAACCTTTATTATCTACTTGCCGTACTGGCGAACTTTGTGCCGCCACAGAATCCGTTTATACGATTCTTGCACAATGCCATCTATTTTTAAAACACAACGTTCACTCGCAAAACGCCATCTATTTTAAACTTAAAATAAATATTATCTCACGGGAACGCATTACCGGAATATCAAGTATGCTATGTCTCAATTCAGGTCTTTGTCTATCTCTACGCCAAGTGTCATGTAAATCCGTTCGGCCATTATTGCGAGATTGAGTAACAAACATCCAAACCTCCAAATATTCCAAGAAACTATGAAATCACGAATTTTTACTTTTCCATACTAAATTATCATCAATAAATCCGAGTTCTACTGGAACTTTCGATTGCTATTACTATTTTTGGATTATCTGTGAATTTCGGTTTTGTTAAAAATTAAAATTGGATTATTCTACTATAGTCTAGAAATGTTCAAGCATAAAACGCGCTTTCTTAGAATAAAGTTTTTCGTCGGAAAATAGATGAAACAAAGATCGACGATTTCGAGGTAACATTATTCGCAGATTAATAAAGGTACGGAATAATCTCGTGCCCGTATCCCTCACTAGATTAATCATAGATTTATTATTACATTAGGGACTTATCTACGATTGCCATCTTATATCCTACCGCTTCAGCACTGTGCGAAATTCCACCTTCCACGATAATAGTAATAACTTCCATAAAATACAATCACTTGACCTGGTCCTAAACTAGAATACCCTATGGTAACCAGGCAAGGAAAATACAAACATGAGAATGAATATACCCAGACTGAGGCCATTTGTACAAATTTAAGGCGGCCCCCAGTGAGAATCGAACCCACAACCTCTGCTTTGGTTGCTAAGCGCCTTAAAGGCTAGACCAACGAGGCAGTCAATAATAATGCTAAGATTATTTTTTCTACTTGTTTTCCAGTGTATGAGATCTTATATGATTAAAGTTTTTAACTTAGATGATGTATTTAGTCGGAGAATAATAAAGAGCTTTTTTTATTAAAAAACACTCGTGGAAACGGTGTAACAGAAAGAGAGACTATTTAGCGTATTGACAGGAAATGAGCTTCACCATCGTCGAGGTGGTGTTGCTGATGTTTCAGGTTCCATCGTGGTATGAAGTCGAGTTATAGTAGCTACCAATCGTTAACGTTGAAGGAAAACATCATGAGAAAAGCTGAGTGTCTGAGCTATTCACATACCCCAGCGCTTGAAATCGCCAATCGGTGATTAAGCCCATACTCTCTCCCTGAGAGAAGGTCTGTGCCCTACAGTGGGACGTATATAGGCTGCTTATGACGATGAAGCCGTGATAAGCACGGCTCTTAAGAGAGCTGACAGAGCCTTGTCTCAAATTGTTGTCTCAAACTGCCGTGACTCAAATTGTCTCCCTCGATCAGTAGTGATATCTTCAGGGCTTAGACATCTCTGCCTATTCCCCCGAAATAATCTAGTATTCATTTATTCTGTCTCGTGCGTTTCTAGAACGTCTATAACACCAATCACGTACACATAAACCGTTGCTCCATTGATGGACTTTAATCCCGCACATAAACTGAGATATATGCCACTAATAAAATAACAGGCGACACTTTTATTACGTTTTCAATACAAAAGTGAGCAGTTAAGATACGGTAATAGCCAGTAATTCTCTGGCCGTTTTGTACAATGTCCGCTAGGAGTCGAAAGTACGGCGTTCGTAAAAGTTTCTGTGAGGCAAGAGGGTTGTTCCTTGCATATCCGTGAGTATATTTTTTTTTATAACGTGGCGTCCACTTCTTCAATTTTTAGGGTTCCGTACCCAAAGGGTAAGAGACACTGTTGCTAAGACTCCGGTGACCGACTGTCTGTCACCAGGCTGTGTCTCATGAACCGTGATAGTTAGACCGTTAAAATTTGTAGAGATGATGTATATTATTTCTGTTGCCGCTATAACAAGAAATACTAAAAATAGAATAAAATAAATATGTAAGGGGTGCTGCCGTACAACAAATGTAATTTTTTTGCCGTTTCTTGCTCGATATTAATAACGGCACCAAGTAGACGCTTGAAATATTCAAATTTTGTACTCGTATAGATAATGGTACGGAACCCTTCGTTCTCGCGATGTCTGCGAGTCCGGCTCGCACTTGGCCGATTTTTAAATATAATTAATTTTTCGTTTAGGTTTTTATAGGGGAAGCTGTACTTCACCATGATCGGTTTTTTTTTATATGAAAATCGTACTCTAACATTGCTAATTATTGTATTTCTGTATCCCGGATTGGTATGCAGAGACCAGAGTTTGCCATTTTACAGGATCCTAATAGACCGCTTTCGCTTCATCATTAGAAGAAGAAGAAGAAGAAAAAACATTTATTATAAAAACAGTGCACACGCGACAATAACAAAACAAAAAAACAACCAAGAAAATATTTCAACAGAAATGTTATAAAAAAGAAAGGAAACGAAAGGTCACGGCGTGTCACTGTTGCTATAAATGGCAACTGACTCAGCAGTATGCTGAGGGTCAAGCCTTCAGCGCTGATTTTCAGTCGGATTACCCAGCATCAAATACCGCGGTGTGGTACAACCGTGAACAATACATTATAGCGTGAATATTACATAATAGTCTAATAAATAAAAATTTCGTGTCAAAATGTTTCTTTGTCGTTCATTAAGTAAACATTCTGTTTTTACAATGAATAAAAATATTTGAATTGAATTGAATTGAATTGTTATCGAACTCCACCGATTTTTTTAATTTTTTTTGTGTACATTTGGTAGGTCCGAGAATACGGCTTAGGTTAATTAATATTGCAACACAGCATTTGCCGAGTCAGCTAGTAGCATGTATTATTGTGTTACATGTTATAAGGGATAAGTAAAAAAAAAGCTGGCAGCGGTTGATTGAGGAATCCACCGAACTAAATCGCTTGTTTTCAGTTAGCCGTTAGCTCTGAAAGCAACTTAGGCGATTCCGATACTTGACTGAATGGATATTTTTGTTCTTGTGTTAATGATTTTGTTTGTCACAGATAGAAAATTAATACGTACCTTTTATGAACAAAAATAAGGTGTAAAGAATATGAACTGGATTTTACGGATATTTTCCAATGTACATTGAATATTAATTTTAAAAAGTAAGAGTAATTATATTCATTTTGAAGATCGGCAATCAGTAAAAATTCATGGGATAATCTTGAAACTTGTGAGTATAAAAAAATATTATTTACCACAAAATAATATTTTATAATGCCATTGCCACTAAGGTGTAAAGACTATCATTCGGATTTTACGGATGTTTTAAAATGTACATAGGAATATTAATTTTAAAAAGTAACATGCAGGTACTTATATTAATTTTGAAAATCGGTAAAAACTCATGAAACAATTTTTAAAATAGTGAGAGTAAATAAATATGTATACCACAAAACATAACCATTACCACAAAGGTGTAAAAACTCTTATAACACTAAATTTTTTCCGGACATAAGGCTCGTCCGGTCCGGTAGCGTCATAAACAAATTACGTCGTAGACTTGAAATGGAAAAATTACCGCCCTCCGTAACATTTTCCAGCCCCCGCACTCACTTCACGACGTTAAATTAAATTTATCGAAATGCAATGAAGACGAAATCTGCGGAGTCAAGCTCAGCGGGACTCATTCAATTTGCATCACACACATCCCCTGATACTTTGTGAGAGAAAATCAAATCCATTGTGTGCCTACTATAGACATACCCCAGGTCTTACTCGGAAAGGATGTGCAAATCTGATAATACTACTAAGAAATTGAAGTTTAAGACCTCTCTAGCCGACTGGATAGTCAATTCGGTTTTGAGGATCGAAGATTTTCTGCAATGAGGTTTTTAAAAAAAATCATCGCTTTATTTTAGTTCCTCGTTTTTAGGGTTCCATGCCCGAAGGGTGCCAAACGGAACCCTATTACTAAGACTTCACTGTCCGTCTCTCTGTCTGTCCGTCTGTCTGTCTGTCTGTCTGTCTGTCTGTCTGTCTGTCTGTCCATCTGTCTGTCTGTCCGTCTGTCTGTCTGTCTGTCTGTCACTAGACTATATCTCATGAACCGTAATAGCTAGGCAGTTTAAATTGTCACAGGTGATGCAGTTTTGTTGCCGCTATAGCAGCAAATACTAAAAACAGAATAAAATAAATATTTAAGAAGGGCTCCAACACAACAAATGTATTTTTTGCCGTTTTTTTGCTCGATATTAATAACGGCAACAGGTAAACGCTTGGAATATTCACAGAATATTTTTTGCCGTTTTTACTCGATTACAGAACCCATCGTGCGCGAGTCCAACTTGCACTTCGCTGGTTATTTAAACCATTTTTACTCTATTGAAGGATGCTTCTCCCAAATGCTACATAAGCAGTCTGGTAACGGGTTAAGGCCACATGCCTTCTCTCAGAGAGTGAGAGTATGGACTTAATCACCGTGCGCGCCCACCGCTGATTAGCGATTTTAAGCGCTGAGGTAAGTCAACACCTTAAACACTCAGGTTTCCTCACGATATTTTCTTTCACACCTAGCGATCGGTATTGCTACTATAAATTAACAAATGTATGTCACTTAGAAAAGAAAATTTACATATCGGTGTCGAACACAGAACCTCTCGAATGGGAGACTAGCGTGCAACTCTCTTTTCATCGCTCTTTAAAATGCCGCATCATGAGTTGAGTCATACGCACCGGTGTCGATCACTCTCGTTTAACACTCACCGGTATAACTGCACGTATACTGGACGTATGGACAAAGGCGATCACAGAATAGTGGCTGAGAACTGAGCCAAGTTTCATAACACTACAATTATTATTATTATTATTATTATTTAATACTTTTATTAAACTGAGCATACGGCGGACCTAATGCCATAAGAATATTCTATCAGTCAACCGCAGGAGGTGGAAGAAAGATTGGTAGGCTTGCAAAGAGGAGAGGAGGAAAAAGTAGAAATCAAATTTCAAATATACTTATACGAGTACATATAAGGTAAGATTGAATAGACCTACATATTACATGTGGCACCGGATTAAGAATAGCGCCACTCCATTTCGTTCCGTGGATATAAGGAGACACATTACCAGGAGATGGGCAGCAGCGTCTTTCTGAAATTCCAACCGCATACTGCGATCGCCTGCCAAGCGTGGCGATTATGGCAAAACCCTTCATGGTAGCAGGGTCTACTTTTGCAATATACATCGAATTGAATTTCTATGAAACAGGCCCCTGGCCCTCATTTGATAGGTAGACCACTTGACGTGCTCTATATACTGACGATATAAAGGAGGTGGCCCGAGGGCAGGGTGGACGAGATTGGCAGAGTGACAGAGAAGATCCAAGGCCTATGTCCAACTTTAGGCTTTGTTTATGGGCTATTAATTGCAATACAGACTGAAAAATCTGTCGTGGGTTCCAAATAAACGATTACAATATTTATTTTATGCAAAGGATTGGCGGTGCTGCTGGGGAACGCTGCTAGCGTCAGCATATGATCTTTTGGGTCAGGTGTGTCCCGGGGCAGAATTTCTGATTAATTTAGTATTTTATTTTATGTTCTGTTTTTATAAGATTTTTTTTGTGTTTGTATTGCCCCTTTATGTGATGAAGCTTTTTGGGAATGTTTTCTTTTTGTGTTACCTTTTTCTTTACTCTAAATAAATTATTTTTTTAATTGCTAGAGTCTGGCAAACGAAAGCATTATAAACTTTTTTAAATTAAGTTCGTATGGACGTACTTGAAACCAAGTGAATGAATTAGTGAGTGAAATTGATTCAATACGAACATAAGTTGATAATGTTAGAGAAAAAGTATAATCTGAGGGTTCCTAACAAACTATTGCAAACTACATTAAATTAAGTCCGGATTCACTAACTTTAATTCAAGCATGAGTGAATTAATGAGTGAGTGAGTAAATAAATGGATCATGTCCCATTAGCGAGGGAGGTTGATAGGTTAAGTTCATAATGTACAGTCCTTACGAAAGTTTTTAGTTTGAAGATTACTTGAGGTGTAAAAAGCATGTATTTCTATGTAACCCAACTGAAAAGATAAGCTTGTATTTGTCTTGTGACAACTACGAATTCAGGTTGGCATGGCGGTGAAGAGGTCTTTATCATGCAGAGGATGCCTTTTGTATTGGGCTATTTAGATAAATATGTACATATTAGGGGTTAAAGTATGAAATTGCCGTTTTATTGCAATAGGTTCTTTGAATTGACATAGAATCTTCATGGTTTGAGGTTTTCGAATGAAACTTTTTACAAATGGTTTCTATGATGTTCTTTTTTTAAAAAATGTGTAACATTTGAAAATCGACTTTCAATTGTTTTTGTTATTCAATTTAGACAAGAAAGATGGATACTGCGAAAATTCGAGTGATTTTTGAATACGAGTTCCGACGCGGAACTAACGCGGCAGAAACAGCCCGCAGTATCAATGCTGCGTTTGGAGAGGGGTCTACTAATGAAAGCACCGTGCGATTTTGGTTTAAACGCTTTCGTGATGGAAATTTAGACTTAAAGAACGTGCCACGAGGAAGACCGCCCACATAGGTGAATAACGATGAATTAAGAGAGATAGTGGAAGCCGACCCTAGTCAAACTACCCAGGAATTAGCGGCATGGTTTAACGTTACCTTACCCACAATATTGACTCACTTGCGTCAAATCAATAAAATAAAAAAATACGAAAAATGGGTGCCTCATAATCACTCGAATTTTCGCTGTATCCATCTTTGTTGTCTAAATTGAATAACAAAAACAATTGAAAGTCGATATTCAAATATTTCACATTTTTTAAAAAAAGAACATCATAGAAACCATTTGAAAAAAGTTTCATTCGAAAACCTCAAACCATGAAGATTCTATGTCAATTCAAAGAACCTATTGCAATAAAACCGCAATTTAATACTTTAACCCCTATTATAAGGTACATTTTTAAGAAGCCTATATACGTCCCACTGCAGGACACAGGTCTTCTCTCAGAGAGAGAATATGAGCTTAATTAGGTACCATAAAACCCAGCAGCCGTGGATCGGCAATTTCAAGCGCTGAGGTATGTGAACACCTTAGACACCTTAGACTTCCTCACGATGTTTTCCTTCACAGTTAGCGAGTGATATTGCTACTATACCTCCACAAATGTACGTAACCTTAGAAAACAAAGTCATTGGTACATGCTGAGATTTGAACCCACGAACTCTCGAATGAGAAGCCGGTGTTCAACCACTCCGCTATCACCGCTCAAATATACAGAACAATAAATCAACTTTTTCGGGTAATTTTAAGGTAATTAATTTTACCTGATAAACAAACGCAATGAGGACCGTTAAATGTAACGCAAGTAATTAAAAAAATATGATTTCCGAGTATTTTTCTTCACTTCACGTTGTTAGACCTTATTTTGCCATTCTGAATTTCATGATTCTGATTTGACGGGAAGTGTAGGTTGTAGGTTTTGATAGAGAACTTGATATTATACAAAAAGGATGCGGTTGTGTCTCTTGATTGCATTAACTTAGATTTTTTTTGCGCCTTCAAACCTTAGAGCGTATTTGATATTAATTTCAATTTTATCACTCTACCCGTTCCTCAGAAAAATGGTACTGATAAAGTGCTTTTGACTTTGACATGTGCCTCTTCTTTTTTCATCGCGTTAAAAAACAGACTTTAGACGGACGTAAGGGCAGATTGACAATCAGACGGAGGGATGGATACAACAGTAATCCTACAACGGTTCCGTCATTTCACCTTTGAGGTATGGAAACTAAAAACGGCCTGCATGAACTGGAGTAGGTTGGAAGCAGTTATAAATTTCTGATTAAGACTGCGACAAGTAGAAGTCTCCTCTTTGACTCCTGTCTCCCTGGTTATTGATAAGAGGGCATCATCATCATTGCCAAAAAGAAAGAATATTGAATAAATAAACTCTACATAGGATGAAAAAAATCGTATCGAAGTGAGATTCAAACCTGCGCCTCTAACATACAGTGCAAACGCTCTTACTAACTAAGCCATTCGAACATCACCTTGACTCTATGAAATTTCCATTTGTATACCTATCACAACACTCTAATTGGCGTTGAGTGCCATCTGTTAGCGCAGTTAAAAAATCATTTAAAAATATTGTCGGTAAAGTAAAACTAAACTAATTTATTTATATTTGGAAGCTAAAACCCGAGGTCCTTTTCCGTAAAAGTGCCACGGGAAACCCAACCTTCAGGGAGAGCAGCGAACGAAATTGGACTACATTTTGCCGGAGACGTCACACCATATGACGGATTTCCGTCGCAGAGCTTGCGCCTTAATACGATTTCACCCGGGCTCGTCTTAATTTCGCCTTTCAACTTGAGAATTTCCACAGCAGCCAGCACAACTTGATTTGTTACCACTTGCTCTCTTATTCTGATCCTATTGCTATCGGGTTGCGGGCTCATCAATTCTTAATTCTTCTATTGAGACAGTTTTTGACGAGGAGTAAGCTTTTGGCCACCTAGTTCGAACGTGAGGCCAGCGTGCTACCCCAGCCACATAGAACTTTACATATTGTGCCCATATAGCCAGTCATTTTACGGGTTACAATTTGTGAGTTCTTATATTTGAGAATTTACATTAATTATGAATCTAACCCTTACAGGTTGCCCTGCTCCGTTGTAGACCATGTAAAGAGATATTAACTATGATAATCGCAAAAACTACTTTCTAACTGTGCAAATTCCCATTGACACTTCGAAATATATAATAAAAAATGTCCACATAATATTGTCTAGGTCTCAAACCAGTTTACTATGCTATGGTAAATAATCACAAAAATTAAAAAGCAAACACCCAAACTTTGTATCAGTCAAAGTAAACTGAAACTGAAGCAAATACCTTTTTCTAGGCGATCAAGCGTGATACATTAGGTTACTAAGGTAACAAAAGCTTTAATAAAAATTAAGTAATTGTTTTGAACATTCTCGCGAGATTACCGGAATCTTCTTCGTCTGTTATTCAGTTTTTCACACGTGGCCGTGGGAGTGGATTATTTGATGGATCGCCTCATTTTTGACACGTTTGATCTAAAATACCTTATTACTTTGTGGATTTCACTTACATCCTTGGTTACATAGGGGCAGGTTAGGTTAGGTTGACTGTTGTTTTACCAGGGACTGCTACCTGCCACGATCTTGATTCATCATTCTCCTTTCTTATTCTTATGTTTGCTTGGCTCAGTCCAATGCTATCCTATCATTCCAGCGCGAGTACTTAGGTTGACCTTAAGTTTGCCCAATGCACACAAAATAATATTTTTGTTCTCGACCATCCTCATCCAGCCACTACCAGCAATTTGCCTTACATCGTTGGTCCAGTGAGCTGGTGGGCGTCCTACGCTGCGTTTGGCAATATTTCGCAAATCAGTGTATCGTATTGAGCATTCTATTCCACCAGCATGGGTAGTAACATTGCATGGGTGAAACCTCTGCGGTTGCGGAGTCTTCCCTCAAACTATAGAGCATCTTTTTGTGTGTCCCTTGTGCCAGTCCAAAAGCACTCGAGGAGACATTCTGGAGGCCACAGAAGACGCTGGAGAGCACTGGGCTGAATTCTGGGCTGAGGAAATCTAACTGGTTTGGTTACTGATACGATAAGAAGATGGGTAGTAAGACGTCGCAGGTCGCGCGCTTAAAATGTTAAAAGCGCATCATTCCAGTTTATTTATTGTTAAATTCTGACGTTATAGCACCACAAAACGCATGACCCTTACTTTCGTATTACATATGCTGCAATGAGTTTGAGCCGGCGACAAGCTGCGGCGACGGCAGACGGAATATGAAATTTAATACAACCACAAAATGGTCTCAAAGGACGAAATTTAGTAAGGAGATAGACCATGGCCTTGATAAAGGGACAAAGGCAAATCTTATTCTATAAATGAGATATTCCATAAAGAGAGAAGACCTGTGCCCTACAGTGCGAAGTATATCATCATCAACCCATTATGTCCCCACCGAGGGGCACGGGTCTCTTCCCTGAGGAAGGTATAGGCCATACTCCACCACGGGGGCCAAGTCCGGATTGGTGGAGGCTTGTAAACTAGTGGCTCGTCTACTGTCAGAAGTTGTCAAGCCGCCCTAAGGCCTCTGACTTGGCTTAACGACTGCCATCTAAACGGTGCCATCAGCCGGCACCAACAGCTTAATGTGCCTTGCGAAGCACGGAACCGCTAGGAAAAATACCACTAGCGTTAGGCATAGACGGCGACATATCCATGCACTGAACGCGCCCTGTGTTGCTTAACCTTCGTGATCGCTTAAGATTCTCAGGCAGCCGGGGCTACGAGCGGCGTATTAATAGGCTGCATTATTATTAGTCACCGCATGCACGAACGCCGATTAAACATATTATAGCATTTAAAAAGAGATCAAAACGGATACTGCAAAGGCAACATGATAACTTTGAGTTGTACGGATATTTTATACAGAAGCGTAGTTAATTCAGCATCTTATCTTATTTAAAACGAATCTACCTGGAATTATGGGGGCGAAGGTCGTATCTTACAAACGCTGATTAATTTTAACAAGACTTCATAAGACCGAACTAAGCGGGAGATTCCCCTCAAAGATTTTAAGTGTAGTTATAATATTGCTTGTGAATCTAGAGTTGAAAGTCCGCAAAGGCATAAGCAATGTCTTTTTACTTGACTGCGAATGCAAATGAGAATTATTTTTACACGTATGTTTGTATGTATATATGATGTTTCTTTATGAACACACATACGAGTGGGCCAAATAACTGCACCGATTGTGACAACGCGCGTGTGTTTACTAGCTTTATAATGCCACAAAAAAAAACTTAATGACGAATTTCAGCTTTCACAATACTTTTTAGTTACAATATTATTGTTACTAAAAAATAAAAATATGTATAAAATGAAAATCTAATTTTGAAAAAAAAAAAACATCCTAATACTACAAAATAGACAAGGCCTAGATGGGTTTTATTGAATTTACAACCCCAATAGGCAGGACCCCTCATTAAAATTGTTGGTAAGGTCATATAAGGTCGAAAATTTAATAGACTTTTCAGTTTTCAGAATTAGAATTTTTATTGAAAATTTTACTTTGTCATGCTTGCGACTTGCAATTTTGTGTCGCTAATTATAATGAACGAATCGTTGCGACGGTTGTAATTTACGGCTTGCAAGACTGTTGCTACAGTATAAAATACAGTAAGGATGGCAGTTACTACAAAACGTTCTTAGGAGGCCATTCCTAACTTATGGAGGCATTATAAACTTAATTCATAGATTTTGCGAGCAAAAACGGGTCCCTTCTTCTTCTTATGAGGAAGAAAAGAAAACGAATAAATTTCACCGTGCTAGAAAATTAACAAAACGAAACATCCCAATTTTCTTTCTTTGATAACGAATACTTTCTCTTACAACAAAACCCTTAACACGACGATAAACACGGAGAAAACAAGATCGCAAAGCAAGAAACAAACACGGTCATAAAGAGTCAAGATTTATCATCGGCAAAAAAACGTGTGGCAAAGAAACATTGCACCTTTTCGCGGAAGCCAATTTTTTTTCCTAATTTCATAATCCTACTCCCATCCCGCTAGTGGGAAGCACTTTACCAAAAAATATCTGGAGAAAAAGTACCCTAACCTACCAATCATGGGAAAAAGAACCATCTGTTCGTTTGTACTGTGTTTCCGTGAATGTCGAGTTGATAGTTACACAGCTACGTCTGAGTAGACCTACACTGTTTATTTTACAGACATTGTTGTTGAAATGTTAACTGAACTCTCTCTAATTTGGTGTAGATATGCATCCAAAAGCTTGTCACTCTTTGTCGGCCATAAAACAAACGTGTGATTCAGGTTATCAAATAAATCTGTTAACACTTAAGTAATCCTGGTTTGTTTGCTTATATTACAACAGATTATGGCCCCCCCCTGAACGAAGTACCTGAGTCAGGGTGGGTCGTCCAAGTGAACTTCAAAGTTGCTCAAGTACATTTAAGTGGTCTTCACTTATACAGGGTTATTCTTTTCCTGAGGCATCTTAGTAAGAGTTTATCTTTGGTTCCACCTTTTGTTTTGCAAGTTATTTATCAGATTTTAATTTTCCGAAATATCAGGGTTTTAATAATTTGTTAACTTAAATCGGGAATCACTTACGAAGAATCCGACCAGGTTTTGCTCTTATTCGAGCTTATAATTTTATATATTTTTTCTTTTATCAAAACCACTGGGGTTTGGGGAGTAGGTACAGGGGAAGGTCTTTATTTAGGGTGATAGGTCACCGCTTGAGGGACCGTGGCTATGACTACCGCTCTGGGGCCTATCTTATGTAGAGAATCTCCCTTGCAGTGCACCGAGGTCACGCTGCCAGCATGGTGGGGTACATCTGCGTCGGATGTATCCCGGGGCAGCCTGTTTTCTTAGTGTTATAGTCTGTGCATGTTTTCTTTTGACCGTAATACGTATTAAGTTGCCTATTTTACTATGGCCGAAGCTTTTTGGGAATATATTTAATTTTGATATTTCGATTTTTAATGTATGATTATGTAATAATTTAGTGATTAAAAGTGAATTAGGTAGGCCCTGGCAACAACTTTCTATCTAAATTTTAGAATAAATAATTTTAATTAAATTTGTACTTTGCCAACGTCGCAGCCTTCACCAATCATAGTCCTTCATAGAATAATGTTAATTCTATTTAACATATAATTATAGTTTCAAGCATCATCAAGACATATCAAACAACTGTGTTTTTTTTCTAAAAAGGAAAATTTAAGAAAAAAATCAATAGTCGTGGAACAAATTGTCGTAAATATCAAATTCAAATTTCAGGAATTAGGCATTTTGGACAACTCAGTCACTTAAACAAGGGCTGAACATAAATACTTTATACTTTATTAAACACATAAAATCACATGAATAAAACAAAACATTTACAGAAAAATTAACATGGCGACGCGATGCTCCCATCCTCCAATCCAAGATATCGCTGACTGACGTGAATGGGTGAAGAGAAGTGTTATAACATGATAAGCTAATTATCATCATCATCATCATCATCATTCAGCCACAAGAAGTCGACTGCTGGACATAGGCCTCCTCCATGGATTTCCAAAAAGACCGGTTGGAAGCGGCCTGCACCCAGCGCCTTCCTGCCACTTGGATGAGGTCATCTGGCCATCTTGTGGCTGGTCGTCCTACGCTGCGCTTGCCGATATGTGGTCTCCATTCGAGAACTTTTCGGCCCCATCGGCCATCAGTTCTGCGTGCTATGTGCCCCGCCCACTGACACTTCAACTTACTAATCCGCTGGGCTATGTCGACGACTTTCGTTCGTCTACGGATCTCATCATTTGTGATTCGATCTCGTAGAGAAATACGGAGCATAGCCCTTTCCATAGCTCGTTGCGTGACCTTGAGCCTTCTTATGAGGCCCATAGTGAGAGACCACGTTTCAGTGCCATAAAGTCATCACTGGTAACACACACTGGTTGTATAATTTTGTCTTGATGCTATTAATATCACCAAATGAAATGTGAGTTAGGAGGAAATGCCTAGCTTTTATTAATCTTCTAGCGAAGCCGCAGACGTCCTCCTAGTCCAAAATATAGAAAGATCCGGAGTGTACGGGAAAATGGCAGGCAATAAATAACGCTAAGAGCTCGTTTCACGCCTCCAGTAAAAAATATTCAATATCAGAAGGTTAACCTTGATTGAAAAATTTTACTTCGATTTTCATAATTCATTCTTCCTGGCTCAGCTACCTAAAATGGATCTTGGCCTCCGCTACCAAAAAGTTCCATTTCTCTGTATGTATTGCGCTACCTCCCTCCAATCGCCTACCTTGAGTTCACTTAGGACCATTTCCACTGCGTCTTTCCAGCGATTTTCAGCGAGTTTATTTCGTCACGTTTATAGAAATAAAACGAATTATTTTAGAGGCATTAAGGCCCTACTAATTTAATTTTATTTTATGTACGAATTTAATATTTTCAGTTCAATATTTTAAGTTGTTTTTAAACATTGTTCACAAGTTGGTTCATCACTTCTTCTTCATAAAGAAACGGATAGTAATAATTTACTTCGACTTTTAATGAGTTGCGTGAAAGATCTCGTATTAAAAAAAATAGTCTCAATACTAATACTAATACTAAATACTAACCAATATAATTAAAATAAATAACTTTCAATCCTCACCATCTTTTTTGCGTGTAAACTAACCAAAAACGAAAAGGCAACCTTGTGTCCTGTTTTTTTCTTCAGTATTAAGTGAAGATTCTAAGTTGAAATTTTGTGCCTCAAGTACCTACTGAGACAGAGAAATTTCATCCAGCTAGTAGAAACAGGATAGATTTTAATAAACAAGATGAAAAGTCTTGGGAGGCAAAACGAATTGTGTTTTAGGATATTGTGGTTGAAGATGTTGTCGTCATTGAATCGCAGAAGCATTTAGGCTATTGTGTTGCTTGCATAGGCTTCAATAGTAAAAATATAAAGGAAAAACCGGCCAAGTGCGAGTCGGACTCGCGCACGAAGGGTTCTGTACCATTATCTATACAACATTGGACACAAAGATAAAAAAACAGCAAAAAAAAATCACTTTTGTTGTATGGTGGGCTCCCTTAAATAATTATTTTATTTTGTTTTTAGTATTTTTTGTTATAGCGGCAACAGAAATACATAATCTGTGAAAATTTCAACTCCCTAGCTATCACGGTCCTTGAGATACAGCCTGGTGACAGACAGACGGACGGACGGATGGACGGACAGACAGACAGACAGCGAAGTCTTAGTAATAGGGTCCCGTTTTTACCCTTTGGGTACGGAACCTTAAAAATTAAGCCTAAAAATAATATAATTTAAAAAATTCACTAGTTGGCTCAATACATATTTAAGTTAACTAATAATTTTATTGTTTTTGGTGTGGCGGCTTTCAAAAGGTGATCTGTGCAGTTTATTTATTGCTTCTTCTACATAATAAATGGATACTTTTTATAGCTGTAAAAATAATTAATGATAGAATACGTGATATATTGGCACAAACAAACATGATTATGTACAATGACAGCAAATTAAAGAATTGTGCGTGTGGCAACGATACTTCAGCATTCGCTGTTTCTATTCGAAACAGCGCTGGTTTCCAAATAGCACCTCCATGCCAAATGAAGAAAACATATAATGCAGGCAGGGCTTACCGCTAAACACACTTAAAACTGCTAATAAATATTAAATAAATAAACACACACACACACACACACACACACACACACACACACACACACACAATGCATGTTAGTTTTATAATATTAAGCAAACTTTATTTCACTTCTTGTAACAACTCTTTAATAATGTCACCACTGTTTAATTACTAACTAGAATTTGTCGTAAGAGGCACGGGCCTGCTGCTATTAATACAGGATACTTAGTAACCTAGCTATAGCAGTAGATACCAACCAGTTTCATTCACGTTTTTCTATTTATATTTAAACATTTAAGTGAATGTACATCAACCCTGTAACTATCAATAAAGTTATTATTATTATTAAATATATACAACTGTTCCAATGAGAGGGTTTCAGACCCACCTTTTCACAAAATCCCAAAGATGGCGCTATCCATAGATTTATTCTTGGCTACATGGGGCTGGGTTGCTTGCCTAAAAACACATTGCCACATAAAAAAAAAACTAATGTGTCATGTCATTAGTTCATTCATTCTCTACTCTATTTCTTTGGAATATTTCGTGTTTGTTCTTTGCGTTTTGGTTTTTTAAAAAAAGCTCTCGACTGTACCTGGCATCGACTTCTTGGACACCGATATCTACTACATTTGAAGACTTGGCCACGACTGGACTCCGATATCTACTGCAGTTGAAAACCTGGCTACGATTCGACACCAACATATTATATCTACTGCGCATGAAGACTGGCTACGAATACTTTGAACTCTGATTTGATATCAACTATGGGCAAAGACTATGGTTCTTGGTCCCTAGCAGCGCTTAAAGCAGAACTTGAGAAACACACAATACAAACACCACCCATTTCTCGATAAGTTGGTAAAAACTTCGTAACGCCTCTATATCAGAGTCCAGTTGCACGGAAGTCGTCGTATATTGTATTTGATATTTTCTTTCTATTCAAACTGTGACAATAACAAACAGCCGCAGAACACTTATCGACACATCAGTTTGTCACAGATTAAAGTTTGATGTAGTCTATGTAAAGCCCCACACAGTTTTTTTAAGTCGATAGACAGCGCCATCTTTGGGATTTTGTGGGAAGGTGGCTTTGAAACTCTCTGATTAAGATAATTGATAGACATAACCTACTTTTTATCCAAATCCCACGCAAACGAAATCGTGGATAAAGCTAGATTATGGTAATTTTTTTCATCCCCGAGCCTCGCTAAACTATTTACACGAGTTAGCGTAACTTTTCTTTCTCGTCAACTAACAGCATCACGTACCTATGAGGAAAGTTGCTCCAGCTTTTTATACGTGATTCAATATGAAAAGAAATAAGTTTCTGTCGAAATTTCGCAAACGGATGACGCAAAAAAATTACAAATGCACACTGTGTGGCGCACAAATACAGTCGACAGCATGTCAACTTTGAAATGAGAATGAATACGTCAAAGTAGGTAATAAACTCTCTCTAATAAGGGCAGTCCGGCTGTGAAATAATCTGCCGGTCTCAATAAAGCGCTCTCTGTCTAATAAAAAATAGGGTAAAACAACTGTATCTTTCTCTCTATAATAAGTTTTTATCAGTAAATGGTTAATAAAACTGATTTTTAACGGATATTAACTCGTTTACTTTTCCATTTAGAATTTTCCGACGTTTCGGCACTTTTGCAAGTGCCATGGTCTCGGTCTATGAGTTAATATCCGTTCAAAATCAGTTTTATTATGTCTAGTGCTCGTGTTAACCTCAGAAAATACCGTACATGATTAATTTTTATTTCTATGTGGGTAATAATATTCATTATATCCTCCTCTTACACATATGTGTTATAACTTATTTATAACAATTACTTAAGTAAGATTTTTGTTAGTTTATTATTAAGTACAAGTATGTACTATTCGTATATGCACCAACTACCCGTCTCTCTTTCTCCTTCAGAGGAACCTTGGGGCGGAAAGGTTGCTTCCGTCACAAGGTTGTCTGGAAGAAATTGCTGTTAGCAATAAGCCCGCCCATTGTACTTTTTCATTGTAACTTTTATTTATGTCTCTTGTTTCTTGTGTGCAATAAAAATATTCTTATCTAACCTTAAACTCTACAGACTGGACAGTTGTAGTCAACGGAGGACCAATTGATTATGTTGCAGAGAATATCTACCTTGGTCAACTAATTTCCGTCCAAAATAGCTTGAACGCAAAATTGAGTTGGCATGAATGGAGCCTGAAGAAAATATTTGAAAGCTACCTAAATGTTGCACTGAAGAAGTATTTGATAGCTGTATTCTACCATCGCTAACTTGTGCCTGTCAAACTTAAGACGGCTCCTCAAGGAGCAATTCCGATACAAACGCGGTTTGGTTTTTATTTGCAAACGACATGCCGGATTGCACTGAAAATTTACGAATACGTTTAGAGGTTACAAATCGAGGTTTGATCGTGCTCATAATTGGAAATAAACTTATCAAAAATAAATTATAGCCATAATTTCATAGAAATAATTTCGTAGAAATTATTGTACTTTCTATGCAAAAGTGTAATGACGTTATAATTTCTTCTTTATTTTGTTATTCTCAGTTATAAGCACGAGCAAACCTTGATTTGTGTCCTCTAAACATATTGGTAATGTGTCATTGGAATCCAGCATATTCAACAGCAACTCCCATACAACTATATTTGTATGGGAATTGATCCTTGAGGGCCGCCGCCCTAAGGTTTGACAAAGGAGGACGAGAAGAGGCTACAGACCTATCAACGAGCGGAGTATGCTCGGTAAGTCTCTCAAAGACAGAATACGTAATACGGAAATTCGCCTTAGGTATATTAACCTCCTAAGTTCTGACCTTGAAAATAACAATCTAAAACCATTGTTATTTTGAAGGTCAGCACTTAGGAGGTTTGCGGGGTCCAGATTGCCACCCTTCGGAACCCTAAGAATCTACTAATCGATCAACGATGCTAAAGTTCGTGTGCTAAAAAAACTTCAAGTAAACATTGCTGACATCAAGGGCCCCTCCAAATCCCAAACAACAGAGCTCCCGGGACAACAGATCGATGCTATTGACGCGCCTCTCGCTCTCTTTGTGCATTTATTCATTTCGACGAACGCAATCCCGTGTTCCTACAAAGAGAACGGGTGAAAACTGCACGTCCATTGCAATCTGCACTCCATTGGGGGCTATTCTGTGGTGTGCGGTGGAGACGTCAACGGCCGGGTTTTAGATGACAGTAAAAATTCGGCCAAGTGCGATGCGGAGTCGCCGTGGCTGCCTTCGCGTGTCTCGCTCACACAGGATTCTATGTTGTTGTTACATCGAAATATAGGTATTGTTAACTAACTAACTGCAAAGTGGGTTACTCGGGGCTGCAAGTGATGTAAATTGCTTCGGCCAGATTTCGCTGCCTGTACGTCATACAGAGAAGTTTGTAAAGAGGCTCGAAATTTTGCCGATTCCTGCACTTGCCCATTAGCTCAGTTGGGAGAGCGCTGGCACGGTTAGGCAGAGGTCGCGGGTTCAAGTCCGGCGTGGGTGGAATTTTTAGCCTCTAAATAGGTTTTAAAAAAATATATGTATTGTTGTAGAGTATACTGCGGTAGTAGCGCGGTAGGTAGAATATTTGCGTTACATTTGAGAAGTCGTGGGTTTGAATCTCGGCACATACCAATGAGTTTGTTTCCCAAGTTACGTACATTTGTGAATTTATAGCGGCAATCAATCAATCATTCAATGAATCAATCAGCCCGTACACGTCCACTGCTAGACATAGACCTCCCCCAATGCACGCTACTTCCTTCTGTCCTCAGCCATCTTCATCCAGCCACTGCCAGCAATCTGCCTCAGATCGTCGGTCCTGCGAGCTGGTGGGCCTCTTACGCTGCGTTTGCGAGCTCGTGGTCTCCACTCGCGATCCTTTGCACTCCATTACCCATCAGTTCTTTAGCATATCGCACCCTTAATCCAATACCGTCACTAAACAAAAATCTCTAAATTTCTGGTTTTAATGCCATCTATTGCAAATATTACAAAGTAACACTAAGCGCTGACTATAGTTCACTTAAATTCCTATTTAAAACTGTAGATGGAAAACGAAGTATAATACAGAACTATATACATTTCTACACATTGAAAATCTTTAATAGCTTCTCCTGCACAATTTACATTTTTCGCTTAGTGCCAGTATTGGATTAAGGGTGCGATATCTGATCCGCAGAAGAACCAGAGTTATTGATATAGCTCGAAGAATGGCTCAGTTGAAGTGGCAATGGGTGGGGCAAATAGCTCGGAGAACTGATGGCAGTTGGGGCGAAAAAGTTCTGACCTGGCGACCGTGGACCGGACGATGCAGCGTGGGCAGGCCCAAGATGGTTTGACGACTTGGTTACGGTGGCGGGGAGTCGCTGGAAGGTTGAAAATCATGAGGGAGGCCTATGTCCTGCAGTGGCCGTCAGATGGCTGATGATGATGATGACCAGCCACTGCCATTTCAGCTTGCTAATCTCATTGGCTATGTCAGTCACCTTAGTACTTTGGCTGTAATAGTATTGTAGTGGCATGAAAAAAAAAATGTACGAGTATCTGAGTTGTTCACATACCTACCACAAGTCCATTCTCTTTATCTGATAGAAGGCCACCATTGGGACATTGCTGCTTTTATTGTATCCTCGCGAAAATATTATTCTTTGTAAAAACGCGTTCTCGTGGACTCCAGAATAAGGTCCTAAGGCGGACAAGAACAAAAACCATCCTCGTCGCCGCCGTTCCGACCGTACTCTGGCATTGACACATATTTAATTTGATCCTTCAATGCACCACGCAGTTTTCAGTTTTGATTAAATTATTGCGTTTGGCCACGCTGGTTAAGACTGTCCTGGTAAATGGAAAACGAATAATGTGACATACCACCCTCTCGTAGACGTAGACTAAAAAATAAAGCCCCTAATTTAAAAGCCTTATGGAGTGATTTGGAAAATAAGGAAAAGATAAAAATTTCTAAATAAGTAATTTTTTTATGAGCACTTCAGACATTGCTGCTAAGTATCTTAAAAAAATTGATACATAAAAGCTCCCTTTATAAGCCAGCAGATAAGAATTTTTTGAAATACGACGAAAGTCTCATCATACAGTAGGTACATGAAATAAAGGCTGAATAGGAACTAAACACATAATGTATCTTAATTTCAACAATTTTTTATTCAATTTCTCTTATATTCTATTTAATAATGACTTAATTATCTTATATATAATTATTATATATATAATCAATTATTTATTTTCACTAAGTAAGTTCCCGAAATACTAAATAAAAGAATATTGTGGTTTATAACTTTAAATACATCCCAAAACAAGGCTCCCGGAAGCATACCGTTTCGCTTATGATATTATGAATACCAACGCAACTGGCAGACAAAAACGCCCAAACAATACAAAAGGTAACCGGCAATTAATTCCTTTTGCAAAATTTTCACGCAGCCTTGTTTCGCTTCCACCGCTTTGGATAACGGCGGCAAAATAAAATTAGAGTTTTTTTTTGTTCATGCACTTTTTTTCAGGTAGCGTTTTGAAACTAACCTGCCAGCCACGCCAACAAAATGAAAAGAGCAAACTATTATTTCTTTATTTTTTGTTTGTGTTTCTATTTCAAAAGTAGAATTAAAAAAACTTTGAAGTTGTTAGCCAAATGTTAACTGGATGTACAGTCGAAAGCACATCAACCTTTACAATTTAGTTACAAGTACGCGCGTAATGTAACTGAGTAGAGTGCATGGATTTGAAGGTCGACTGGACTAAACATGATTTAGAGTTAAAAAAAGTGTTAGTAAAATAATACGTACTCCATCAGCACGAAAAGTAATAAAATTACATAACAAACTATGGTTCGAATATTTTATGGTTGACGGCGGTTGTCATTTAATGTTTCTTCAACAGAAACCATTATTTTTTCAACGCTACTACTTCCTGCCGACCTGAATTGAGATTCAGTTTCGAATCAAAGGTTGGTCAACTCATACTTAAAAAATATTATACCATTACTTTTAAATCTTTTAAAATAATGCAGTAGTGTTAGAATACTTAGGCTTTATAATTTATAGGGTTCCGCACCCGAAGGGTGCCAAACGGGACCCTATTACTAAGACTTCACTGTTCGTCTGTCTGTCACCAGGCTGCATCTGATGAACCGTGATAGCTAGGCAGTTGAAATTTTCACAGATGATGTATTTCTATTGCCGCTATAACAAAAAATACTAAAAACAGAATAAAATAAATATTTAATGGAGGCTCCCATACAACAAACGTATTTTTTGCCGTACGTATTTTTCGCCGTTTTTTGCTCGATATAAATAACGGGAACAGGTTCGCAGAATATTTAGTTCTATATTCGCTTTAAAAATAAATAACAAAATAAAATAAATATTTAAGGGGGGCTACCATACAACATGATCACAGATGATGTATTTCTATTGCCGTTTTTTCTCGATCTTTGTGTCTAATGTTATATAGATAGTGGTACGGAACCCTTCGTGCGCGATTCCGACTTGCACTTGGCTGGTTTTTCTACATTTCTTTTTTTTTATTTTTCTGCTTTCTACTGTTTTTCTACTACCGACTTTCTACTAATATGAAGAGACCTATTTTATTTCTTTTAACTGCTAAATATTTTTTACGGAAAATAAATTTAAGAGAACATCTAAAGATGCATCCACATTAGGTAACTTCTACCTATAAACTGGTTTCAATCACTTTTTATCACCAAAGTGAAAAAAAAACACGTTACTTCCACACAAACTTCATTCACACTAAATAAGTTAAAAGTGAAGTGAAAATTAATTCGATTCACTCGCTCGCAACGAGTTCGCGTTATTTTATTCCAATCAGAACAATGGATGCCAGAATAAGTTGATATTGGAACAACTCATTTAGTTTTTCATCGTCCATCGACTGCAATCGTAAAATATGCTAGCTGTCTATTTTATAAAAACCTCTCGAAATTTGCGCTACCAATCAATTTGACTCTATGTCGAACAAATAACGGACCAAATCTAAAATGCAAGGGAACAAGTAAACCAAAGCGTTCACGGTCCCGGTGGCGGTTGTATTTTTATGAACTCAATTAATAGATTGACCTCTAAACAAATGATTGCTACGTACGTGATCAGAACGTGTTGGTTTAAATACGTCCATACAAATACTACTGCAGTAAATGACGCAAAATACTATTGCAGCGAGTGACCACCACTTCCACCGCGACCGCGACCCATTTGGTTTGTGAGTTCCTTAGAGGTTGATTACCTTTCAAATGTTTACAAAATTGCAGCATAAAGGCGGATTGCCATACCAAAAATTTCAAAATACATATAGGTACATGTTTATTATTATTTAAATTTTTCTCTTCAAATTCGTCATGGCACAACTATAAAAAACGTGTTAGTTGAGTTAATTTATCGTGTTTGTTTGTATGTACCTATGTACTGTAAATCAGAAACACTACACTGGACTCCAGAATAAAACTATCGATGTTGGAGCTACGACTGCTAAGCTCTCCACGTGACAAATATCCCAAACGTGGCCGACCAAAGCGGAGACGTCGGGACGACCTCACGAACTTTCTACCGGGTTAGCAAAAGTTGGCCACGAACCGGGAGAGCTAAAGGGAAGGGCTTTGCCCAGCAGTGAGACACAATCGAGTTTACATAACAAAAAATAATAATAACATTGGTCGTCGTAGGAGAGGCAGGCCAAGAAGACGTTGGCGAGACGACCTCGACCGACACATGCCGGAGTGGCCTGAGGTGGCACAAGACAGAAACATCTGGTCTGAGTGGGGGGAGGCCTTTGCCCAGCAGTGGGACACAAACGTGGCTACGTAAAAAAAAAAAAACAATATTACATACGTTATTATTCAAGAAAGAAAAACCCAACCCGACACAGCACCATGCGGTTTTTTTTCTGCAAAACCAAACATTGTGCTATTGCCCTGATTTATTTCATGTTTTTCCATATAGCCATTTAGCCGAGAGAGGGAAGAGTTGAACGCTCTAATCTAACTAAAACTATAAGGGTTCCTGGTTGACCATGGAACCCAATACACGACACAGGCCTTCTTTCAGAGACACAAAGAGAGAGTATATTCTTTTTGTTTCACTAATCCGTACTAAAGACAATTTTAAAAAACTTATTTAGAGGCTAAAAATTCCACCCAAGCCGGGACTTGAACCCGCGACCTCTTGCTAACCGTGCCAGCGCCGATGCCTGTACTTGCTCATTAGCTCAGTTGGGAGAGCGCTGGCACGGTTAGCCAAAGGCGGCGGGTTCAAGTCCCAACATGGGTGGAATCTTTAGCCTCTAAATAGGTTTTCAAAAGAGAGAGTTACTATGTCTAGAATTAAAGCCAGTTCAATGCACGAGTTCTAGGTTTTAGAATTATATGTAAACTCTGTTAATTACGCATCAAGAGACTTTCTTAAATGTAATGACTGGCTTAAACGGTATTTAACTAAAATTCTTCGCACAAAAGTCGATTTAAATGGCGACTTAACTGACATTTAAAAAGTGGTGCAAATCGGCCTTAGTCTGGAGATTTTTCGTCCATTTTTCTCGAAAATTATCTAGTTTTTGAAATAGACACCTAGTTTAACTTTTAACGTTCATTAAGTCACAGTTTCTGTGTTATTTGGAATAAAATACTTTGATTTGATTTAACGTGTGGTTTCGTTTCTAGGTGTCGTTATACATAACTTAGACAGCAAAGTCATAGGCACAAGGCCGCTCTGGGAATCGAACCTGGGTCTCTCGCTTCCGAGTCCAATGTTTTACCCACTAGGCTACCACCGCTCGTTAATTGTCATTTTATATTTTGTGTTAACTCACAAATATGAGATAGAAGTGAGTCGTTTTTACATCCCAGAATTGAACACCGGGCCATTTTGACGTGAGACAACCAAACCACTGCTACCGGTCTACAGTTTTCAATTGTTGAAATTTCCAGTCATATTTTATGTTTTTATTTCCTGAATTATTGTTAACTTTTAACGTTAAGCTCCTACATACACAGCCTAAAATACAGGTTTATTCCTAGTTTAGGCTACGTACTTACTCTTACCTATGTTAAATTTAATTCTTATGTACACTTTATACCTACGATTTTTCGAATAATTCTATCGTATCTTATTTACAACTGTGTTATTGTTATCTCGATTAAGTCCGTTTCGTTTGTATTCCCGGAAAGCTTTTTGATTGTTCGACGAATCCAACGTTAAAGCCTCTCTCAGGAACAATAACATGAAATACATAACTGAATTGCTTATCTTGTCTTATAATCCACTTTGGCTCATGTGAACAGACCTTGCAATCCATCTTCCTTCGGTGAACTCATAATATAGTAGATGTATATTACCAATATATTTAAGTGACGCTTACCTGCAGGTTACTTCAATATATTGTATACATATTTTTACTTTTATCGAGTCCCCGCTCATTCTTTTATATGGAAAACGTCAGTTTTGAAACAGGATCAGATCCTTGCTTCTGAATTTCTAAACGCGTAATAGTGGCTTCTTTAAGGGTTCAATACGCAAAGGGTCCCGACGGAAAAACGTAAGCAGTATTGGTGTGGTATTTTAGTATTAGTTAGATAACATAAGTGAAGAATATTCTTTATTGTACACCAGAACACACGGCATGACAAAATTTTGACATATAGAGTACTTATTGCCAGGGGCAATTTATTCCAGACAACCCGATGATGGAAAGTTGCTGAAGGAAAAGAATAGATGTGAGAGGGAAAAGGTATCCAGCAGTGGGCAGAGGCGAATTGACAATATCTGACAATATATGATGGTCTCATGGTTGTAGGCCGCGTAATATGTGTACTTTATCTAAATTGAGAGTCAAAACTCTTAGCCTGAATTTATTAATACTATGAGCTACTTATGTACCCTAACTCAAAGTTTCGTTTAAGATCGACGCACGCGCAAAATGTATCGCCAAACCTCTTAGGTATACGCGCTGCCCATCCAGCCAGACTTTCGTTGTAATTGCGTGGCGCTATGGAGCTTGTAGCGTTCTGCGAACCCGCACTTTTTAGTTTTAAGGTGTCCACCTAGCAATTTAACAACTCAGAGTTCCAACTTGTGCCGGGAGCGCTAAGTCCTGCTTATAACAAGCTTATAGGTTAAATCTGATAGGCTGCTTAACAAAATGGCGCGGCGTGTACTGAATTGATCACTGTCCAGCTCAATATTGTTCGCGAAAAACTACTGTTTAACTTTATCTTTATACAAACTTCAATCTTACACTTCATGATTGAAAATTGTATATGAGTCGATCGCGATCCGAGCCATAGTTATTGGAGATGCAGGCGTTTTAATAAAACCGTTGGCCTCGTCGTCAATGGTGTGTCGAGAGATAAATTATAGACGGGCCATAGGTAGGTACTAGTGCGTATAATTGACTGACTTCGGATGGCGAGGGAAGTGGCTGCGACTCGCAAAGCTAACTATGAATATATCAGTAACTTTGCTTCTAATTAGATTGTAACCATAATTTACTGGTGTTAATTAAATGCCTTTCCATTTTTTTTTTTTTTATTTTCACTTTGTTTTTTTTTTGAAATTTTTTAACTTAAGTTAAAACATAACTGTTTTCATAGACCGTTTGAAGCAAGGCCCCTGAATAGGCGTCTTCCAGATAAGACTCGAAATTATTTTCTTACAAAAGAAATGAGCAGCGTTTTATTTTGTTCATCAAGTGCAGTAAAAGTTTTACGATATCTGTCTCCACATCACATGGCATGGAGATTGCTTTATGATGGCCGTTACTCACATGTTATGTTAAACAAAGTCCTTTATTGCAAAAAATCTAGACTTCCAAGGATTCTATTTATACACACATCCTTGGTGTACTGACAATACAATACCTACTTCATGTTTGTCGTATTGATTATGTAATATTTAAACTAAATTCTATAATACTACTAGCGATGGTAGTGTAGAAAGCGCGCCTCACATTCGGAAGGTCGTGGGTTCGAATCCCGGCATTTACTTTGACTTTGTTTTCTAAGTTACGTACATTAGTGAAGTTGTAGTAGCAATACCACTCGCTAACTACGAAGGGAAACATTGTGAGGAAACCTGAGTGTCTGCATCGTTCGCATAGGTACCTCTGCGCTTGAAATTGCGAATCCGCGGTGGGCACGCGTCGTAATCAAGCCCATACTCTCTCTCTAAGAGAAGGCCTGTGCCCTGCAGTGAGACCTTCGCTTGTACAGGGTTTGCTATTTCCCATCTAGATATTACTTTGTAATTTTGTTATACTTTATACTTTATTGCACACATAAAATTACACGAATAAAACAAAACATTTACAGAATTAAAAAGTGTACATGGCGAGCTTATTTCAGCAGAAATCTCTTCCAGCCAACCCTTGATGTGGTGATACGAACATTATAAACAAGGGAGGAAAGTGTACAATAATTATTACGTACTATATTACAACCCAGTACAATCATACATATGTAATATATATTTATTTATATATATATGGCTATAAAGTTAAAAAGTTACATAAACTTACTTATAAGATGATAAATAACTAGAATACGTAAATAAATAAATAAATACCTAAGTAAATAAACAAACTAAATAAACAAACTAAATAAATAAACTAAATAAACCTATTGCGATAATGAAAAAAGGAAGTGCTCTTTCAGTTTGGCCTTGAAGACAGCAACAGATGGACTCTCCCTGATAGATTTAGGTAGACCGTTCCACATACGAGCAGCACGCACAGAAAATGACTTAAAGTAAAACTGTGAGTTGCAGGAAGGAACTTGTAAGGTCCTAACATCACAAGTCCTCTGTGGCCTGGCACGTGGAGGCAGCAGCGAGAATCTTTCCCGCAAGTACTGTGGGGCACTGGGATTTCTCAGCAAATTATATAAGAGGGAAAGCATGTGAACATTGCGCCGCATGCGTATAGGGAGCCACTTTAGCTGCCGTCTGAATTCGGATACATGATCATATTTTTTTAATCCGAATATAAATCTAATCGCGAGATTTTGGAGGCGCTCAAGCTTATTTACAAGAGCCTCAGTCGCATCCATAAAGCAGACGTCAGCATAGTCCAGGAGCGGCAACAGCAGTGTCTGTGCCAAGAGAACCTTAGTTTTGAATGGCAGAAAATTTTGAAGTCTTCTGAGTGACTGAAAAGAAAAATGCATTCGCTTACTGACGTCGTTCACATGAGCATGCCACGACAAGTTGCAGTCCATGATAAGGCCAAGGTTCTTAACCCTATCAGAAAAAGCAATGGGGACATTGTCGTAACAGATGGGCGGAAGATGTTCAAGAGACAGGCTATCTCTCAGAGGTCTGCTCCCAAAAATAATAGCCTGCGATTTCAAGGGATTCACGAGCAGACCAAATTCACGTGCCCATCCTCGAATAGCCAGCAGGTCTCCATTAATGGAGGCAAATGCTGCAGCTGCATTTGTGAGCCTAGCAGACTGATCGTTTGGGACGGAACCAGCATCAAAGTGTGTGTATATCTGAAGGTCGTCGGCATAGAGGTTATGTATGTTATAATATTATTTATCTACTCTGATACTATAATACAAAGATTATAAATTGAAAAACAAAACTGTTATGATAAACATTACGCATAGGCCAAAAATAAAATAAAAAGTTTTATTACGATACAGGTCTTGTATGGACACCTGTATCACAATATAACTTTTTAATCATAACGATACACCTATACAACCTCCAGCTGGACAAAGAAGGTTGAACCTCTAGTTTAAAAAAAAAGGTTTCAATGAACGAGTCCGCGGCGACGCAACACGCATGCGCAATCGATGTTTGCGCGTTGGCGCCTACACTTTACATTTAAAAATCTTTTCAATATTTCATGACACGATCAACAATAAATTATTTCATATGCTCGATTAATACAAAAATTACAAAATATCTCGGAAAATGTATCTCTTTTAGTCAATTACTAGTTATTACAATTTTTAAATAGATTAAACATAAAAAGAGTGCTCTGAAATGTGACGTCATAAGCAAGTAAAAATTCCTTTTTAAAAGTAACTCATTTGATATTTTGTCAAATACCCAATTTGAGCTATTAAACAACGCTTACTTATAGACGTAGCCCGACACAGCCCCACCCACTTTTATATTTCCGAACACGCCGAATGCTAATTAAGAAATACGAAATTTTCCTTATTGTACCCCTTGACCCTCTAACCGGGACAAAGTATTGCTTTGTTGGTAGTTGATTGATTCTGACCTTACTTAACTTTGTCGATAAAATTAAGAAAACTCAAAAAATCATATTGATTTGTATTTTTAGTTATATTATTATTTTAATTATAATGGATCCAACCGTTTATTTGACTTTTGACAGATGCACACCCATGAAGTTGCTTATTTATTTGACAGGAAACCGTAAGCGAACATTGCAACACTGGACACCTTTTTTTCCACAATAGTGATGCGACATGTTTTGCTATAATATTTATAACGATTAGATTATGTAGCTATTATTCATGTTGGTTTTCTATAAAATATCCTATTTTAAAAATCAATACTATAATAAATTAGGTTTAAATATTATAAGTAACACAAAAATATGAAATTCTTGGTAGTTTTTAGTTTATCACGCTCAGACAGACAAACTATAAAAAATATGAAAATAAAATATCAATGCAATCAATCGATTAAAAGTTCAACATAATTAAAATCGATTATCATAAATCGGTATCTTCGGAAAACGTCACTAAATCAAGCTGTCAAAAGTTAAATAAACGGTTGGACCGACAATAATCTACTTTATTCTTCCCAAATCCATTCCTTCTATCCAATTTTTCGCTCAATTTCAGTAGCACCGCCTTCATTGGTATTCGATGCGACAGTGACGGCTCAAGCTTGTGTAACGTCTGACTCCACATAATATAAAACCCAAAGAGCGTCTTACCTAGTGCGTAGCACACACCAGCACGCTTCTAGCACCTTCAGGCTTGCGTTAAACCCGAAAAAATATTTCAGTCGACATTTTTCCGAGGGTCACAATATGGATATAATATTTCGCAAGAGGCCGCAGGCGTAAGCGTTAAATTTCCGTCGCGGTTCTTGGACGTCCACCCTTGAGAAAATGAGGACAGAAAGTCTGCCTATTTTAAAAATCAAATGACTCTTTTTCGAACAAAATAAAAAGTTACATAGGTATAGAATGTCGAAAGTAAACAAATAAAGTTGAAAAGTATTTTTTTCTAGTGTGATATCTATATTAATGTTACTAATGGTTCTATATTAATGTCACTAACTTATTCAAAACTAATTTTAATACAATTCTCGAGATTGTTTTAAGTTATGAAAATTTAACTAAACTGTTTTATGAAAAGAAAAATGGAAATTTTAAACTTTTTCTGACCTAATCCAAGTAGCAGGACGGCGCTGGATGCAGGCCGCTTCCAACCGGTCTGTTTGGAAATCCATGGAGGAGGCCTATGTTCAGCAGTGGACTTCTTGTGGCTGAATGATGATGATGATGAAACTTTTTCTTATTGGAAGTGTTAAAATTACGATAGATGCCAATGATACGGTTTTCAGGTTATTCATTCGCCCGCAGTCAGAGATGAGCAACCGACGACGCGAGCTCCGTCTCTACTCACCATGATTAAGCTCTGCGAATCAGAGCGAAACCGGGTCGGACTCTTCCAACAAAAAAACAAGTAAGTTTATGCGGTATTATGTTAATAAGTTTATTCATTCTTTACGCCACCTCCTGTATATAAACAAAGAAGATTTAGAAAGAAAAATGCAGTGGTATCCCCATTGAGCTAGGAAGTGACTAGAGGAGCTTCTGGAACTTGCTATTTTATGCGTCCGGCGCCGACCTTTAGCCCGTTGACAGATGTTTTCATTATAACCTGACCTGTCGCGACCGACGCTGTGCCGTAATAAAGTTGAAATTAAAACCCGGTGCGGTGACAGCTTAAGTTGATCATTTTGTGACCGGATTGAGGCTTTGTGCGTGGGATTGATTTCTGAACGGATGAATTAATTTCGCTTTGGGGTAATGAAAAATGGCATCGCGAAAGAGAATATTTTTATCATAAAATAACTGAATGACAAATTGATATATCTCTAGAAGTCTGTTAGTATGCTGTGCAGTTGAAAGCACATCAACCTTTTCACAAATGTTCAAACTGCGCAGTTACGTTATGGGTGACTAAATGTAAGTCAAGTGTAATGTAAATGTAATGTAAGTTATATGTACTCTATATGCCTCACGTGTTCTCTTCACGATTGTTTTGTTTTTATTTTTGTTTTTTTGACGTTCGAGTATTTTGTTTGTATACCTTCGTGTTTAGTTTGTGTTTCTGTAACAATTTAAATAAATGTCTTCTTTCTTTCTTCCTTCTTTCTTTCAGTAGTACAATAATAACTTCCACACAATACAATCAATTGTCCTGGTCCCAAACTAGGATACCATGTGCTATGGAATACACCCAGACTGAGGCCATTTGTACAAATTACAAATTTACGGCAGCCCCTATTCGAACTCACGACCTCGGGCATGGTTATCAGACGTGATACCGCTAGACCAACGCAGTCTATTTTAAAGAACTTGAAATATGGCGTGCGTACATGCAACGATTAACGATTATCGAATGTTGAGGAAGCGAAAGTGATCTATCAGGATCGTGGCAAGTGGAAGTCCCTGGTCTCTACCTACCCCTCTAGGATAAAGTCGGGAGTTTATGTATGTATGTGAAACATATTTTCACATTCTTGGTTCTAATCTACTTGAACAGGGATTTGTTGGGCCAGCTTTCACCAACGTTGTCTGAGAGCATCCATAACATCCATTTCCTTGCGTGGATGTCGTAGAAGGCGACTAAGGAAATACACTACCAGGAGACGGGCAACAGCGTTTTCCTGAGATCCCAACCGCATACTGCGATCGCCAACCCGCCTGCCAAGCGTGGCGATTATGGCAAAACCCCTCATGGTTATGAAAACCACGAGGGTGGCCTGTGCTCTGCAGTGGGTGTCAAGTGACTGATGACGATGATATCCATAACATGTGTTTGTTTAGAGGCTAGCTTTATCGAGTGAAAAAGTACAAAAACGTCTTGCACCGTCACATTTGCAAGACTATCCATGGATAAATTGTATTTCTAACTAGATGACCCCGTGAATTTTCGTATCACCTACATAATATCTATCTTCTTTGGATTTCCATACCTGGATCTTTAGAAATTAAAAAAAAATACCAAGTCGGTCCAGCCGTTCTTGAGGAGTGATAATTTCTAGACACGCATTTATTTTCTTACTTACTTATCAAGTAACATGGCACCAGCCGCCTTTAGAGTATCAACAATACAAACGTTTTGTTTTGTTTGTAACGGATTTATAGACGTGACACACTGTGTTGTACAAACGTGACGGATAGACAATACACGCTTTATTCGAGCTCAAAGTTGTGCAGCCAACGGTTAACAAAGGACAAGAGAGTCACCTCTTTTACGTAACGGTACACAGGGACGTCAGATTTCACGCAAACTTCAAAATAAAATAACTCGGGTCGTAAATTTATTCATGAGCAGCTGCCAACTGAAACTTGCACTCAAAGTGTTCTGATTTTGAATGTCGCGCCCGGAAGTCTCTACGTGACGGCTCCGCGCGGCGTGTTTCCGGTGGCGCGCTCTGGCGGTAGTTTGGGCGAATTACAGTCTCTCACACAGTTGCCACTTCTCTCACTCGACACTTTCTTTCCTTTGTGGAACTTTTTTTTTTCGATTAATTGCCACTTGCTCCTGCTTCCGTTTTGCTCTCACACATACCTCTTTTTCTTTGAGGGCCTTTGTGGGATGTTGGCAGTTTCAATCAAATTTTCTCACTTTTAAAATAAGAATGGAGTCGGTTACTTGTTATCGTCATTTAACAACTTATTACTGCTCAAAAGACTTTCACCTTCAATTTATTTAAGGCAATTATTTAGGAGAAATAATTCAAACTTTTTATTGTTTTTCATCATAAATGAACATAAGAACGTTAGATCCAGCATATGAAAATAAACAAACTTCATAAAAAGGAAAATTCCACAGACCGTGCCAAGGCTCTTACCTACTTATAACACATTCAGGTACTTTTAAGTATTTTTATCTCTTTCTTCATTGCACGCCTTCCTCAATTTTTGCCTCTCCTGTAACTCCTGCAGGTTGACTGGTAGAAAATGCCATTAGCATTAAGTCCACTTTTGGTACACTAGACATTAATAACTAGATATTAAGTACCTTATATCTCTGTAAATTACTGGTGTGCAATAAAGTGTTATATATCTATCTATCTACACTGTATTTGTGCAATAAAGAATCGGTAATAATAATACTAATTCACGCGATGGTGAAAAGCGCTGGTACGGTATGATTACTAGCGCGGTTTTTTTTTCTACGTAAAGTTTGTTTGTATGGGCCCATAGACAGATGGGCAAAAATTGCCACAGACTGGGTTCCACGCGACGGACATCGCAAACGTAGCATACCAAGGCGAAGATGGAGAGACGACCTCAAAACTTTCCTATCAGATTGGCGAAGGGTGGCTGAGAACAACGAGGAGTGGAGAATCCAAGGACAGCAGTAAGACAGTAAAATGGCTGCATTAAAAAAAATGTTTACTTTCAACAATTGTTGTTTCAACAAATTTTTCGTAACCGACATTGTTATGAATAATCATCATCAACATCAGCCATTTGACGCCCACTGCATGACATAGGCCTCGCACATGGTTTTCCTAACCATGAGGGGTTTTGCCATAATCGCTACGCTTGGCAGGCGGGTTATGAATAATTTAATTAAAACAGAAATTTTATTCATTTTAAGGGCAAACTCAAAATGTACGCATTAGAAGAAAAAAAATTACGCCCTAAATGAACGTACAGTGTTAGTACAAGAATAAATTTTATACCTATTCGCCACAAATTGCGATGTTGTACGTATTTTTGTAAAATTTCGAAAAAAAAATTGCCGCAATTCGTTGCCTTTCGCCAAGCCGTGACGAACACCGAGTTGACAAGAGACACCACACCACGGTTATCCGCACACGCACCAAAAAGATACAACAATTTTTCTGTCCCATATTCGTCGAAAGACGAAGGTTAGGTGTCTAGGGTTAATGTCACCAACCCATCGGGTAGGGGCCTACCCACCGAACGAAGGCCAGTTCTAGGCAACTCTGTTCTTATAGTACAAGCATAAAATAGATTAACATTACCACTGACACTGATTGAGGTGAAGTTCTGAGTAAATTGTATCAACCGTAGATTATTAATGTACCTACACACATGTACAATACCTAGTTGATCTAGACGGACTATAAATCAAATTACACTCAAATCCATTAAATCTCTCGCAACAGGCTCCCAAGACGCTATAACATTTAATACAATCTCAAGCCATCCAATTTTAACAGATATCCAACCCAATAGATCCCATAGGCAATTTAAGCAATCGCTACAAAGCCCTAATAAAATATACGTATGCTTTTGCTTCAGAGTGAGAGCTGCATAAAAGCACGGTAGTCTCTTTTAAGAGTGATATTTGACTCTTGAATTAAGAGGCTGACACAAAAGCCTCAAATATCACTGTACCTGTGACTAAGCATGAAAGAGAAGAAAGACAAGCGTCTTACAGAAATGGGGTGATTTATCTTTTAAAGACAAAGCTTTTTTCAGAAATATTATTACAAGCAACATATGATTATTACTATGATGTATTAACCAAATTTTGCAATGATTTCATAATAGTAAAGCTCAGTAAATTTTTATCTACGATCTAAGTAGGTGTCTGCAGTATTTTTTTAAAAGCTCTTGTAATGAATTCCTGGTGTAAATACAATAAAGAATATTCTATCTATCTTTCTATCCTGCCTGGGCCTATACGAAAATGGTTAAATTCCTTCTACAGGTAGTAATTCGATTAATATTGGAGAGAGAAAGTTTAGCAAGAAGGATGAATGGTTTACAACTTTTACATTCGTTTTCAAAAGAGAGATATCTTGTAATGGCCACTCAATAGTGTTCTCAGAGGTAAGAGCGCTTTATTAATCTATCGACCGAGCCCAAGTATAGAACCCACTTCTGGGCATAAGCCTCTTCCTTCTCACACCAGTCCCCAGCCTATCTCATCCATTGATTTTTGACGACGGCTTTCGTAATGTCATCAACGTATCGGGTCACTCCGAACGTTTACCCAACCTCAGCCACCACTCTGTGTACGCCTTAGTCCACCGACCATCCTTCCGCCTGACTACATGCCCTGCCTATCTCCACTTTCACTTTGCAATGCTTGTTCTTCTTCATTAATACGATCCTTAGATTAGAACCTTTGCCCCCCCATCCAAGCATAACGTGTCAAACTCAAAAGGAAATACCATGTTTATTCATACCAGCTTCAAAGGTAGCTAGAGCCACCATTGCCACGAATTCACCGCGCCAGCAATTGGAGCAAGTTGTAACTATTCTGGTAGACTGGCTCGTTAGATTTTTAGTGCTGTTTGCTTACTTAATTCTGCTGCAAAACATTCAGAAGTTTAACTTAGTGGAATAGAAAAAAGTGGGATAGTTTTTTGTTTTGCACCTTCGGGTTTATTTAAAGAAACTCGATTCCTTATAATACTTCTCAAGTACAGCTTGAAATTGTCTTTCCCATGGCCCGAGATTATTAAAACTGTATTTGATGAGTTTTTAGGGGAATCGCGCTTCTTATAAAAACACTGCCAGTGTTAAAACCATATACAGGTTTCATTCCACTCGTAATACATTCAATTCATAGGTAATTCGTGGATTATAATTATGCCAGTAAAGTCTTTTGATGACAGGTGGCCAATAGTATAGACTTAATATACGCAATAAGTAGTATTCCCAATTAAATATCACAACTCAAATTTAAACATAATAAATGTGAAAGTTAATAGAAATAAATTATTGGATGTCTGAATGTGAGTAACGGGCATACAGCGTGTATTTGTATAGCCTCTCCACTCCATCATGAATAACACGATGACGTGAGTCGCGCGTTTTAACGTCAAAGGTCGCGACTTTCCATTAATTCGGTATTTGACACGATCAACAGTAAATTATTTCATATGCTCGATTAATACAAAAATTACAAAATATCTCGGAAAACGTATCTCTTTTAGTCAATTACTAGTTATTACAATTTTTAAATAGATTAAACATAAAAAGAGTGCATTGAAATGTGACGTCACAAGCCAGTATTTTCATACGAAATTCCGTTTTAATAGTAACTCATTTGATATTTTGTCAAATACCTACCCAATTGTAGTTTTAGCGTCACAACACGCGTGACTCGCGTCATAGTACTACCTACGCTGATCTTACTTAAAAGGATGCTTTCAATACGTAGATACAAACAAATTTTACTATAGTGACAATGTATGATTGTGTTGAGTGGAAGTATTTTTTTTTTACGTAGCCTATATTCACAAGGCACAGGCCTTCCCTCATCATCATCATCAGCCATTTGAGGCCCACTGCAGGACATAGGCCTCCCTCATGGTTTTCATAACCATAACCAAACCAGGCCTTCCCTCATAAAGAGAGTATGGGCTTAATCAGAACGCGTGCCCTCCGCGGATTGAAAATTTTAAGGGCTGAGGTATGAGAATATCTCTAACACTCAGGTTTCCTCACGACGTTTCGTGAAAGTAATTATTGAGTATATTACTAGCAAAACAATGTATATCAACTGTTCTATAAGCCTACCTGCATGAGAAATTATAAGACAAGTGACATTTTCTTCGGAATTTTTCGATATTTATAGGAATTTTATCGAATATTAGGACATATTAAATCACGAAGTTACTTATTTTAATCCTTTAACTTAGTGCTACTTCTTATCTTATTTATATTTATTTATATACTTATCTCTTGCAGTTTTCGCCACAAGAGGGTTAATTTATTATAAAAAAAAATTAAAAAATAATCAAAAACCCGTCTGCTAAGCACTAACTACAAAGCAGGCCGGACCCAAACTTGATACCTTGCAAGGATTTCATCATCAGCCATTTGATGCCCACTGCAGGACATAGATAGATAAGATAGGCCTCTCTCATGGTTTTTATAACCATGAGGGGTTTTGCCATAATCGCCACGCTTGGCAGGCGGGTTGGCGATCGCAGTATGTGCACACGCAAGGATTTACAATGTTGAAATTGCTTAGTAATTATTATGAATGCTTAACAGTCCGGTTCTTAGCTATTTCTAATTTAGTTTTTTATTTTTGTCTTTTTAGTGATATTTTAATTTTTTATTTAAATTAAACAACTGCTGATTTCATAAAGCCGATGACACTCATGTAAACTTGACAAATCGATTGAGATCTTATTTGTCAAAATCTGACCATTGGTTAAGAAGTTATGAGGGAACATATAATCGGACATACTTAAATACATACATACATACGTGCCAAACACAGTATCCTCCTTTTGGGCTCCGCCACAGTCGGGTAAACAGGTGATCAATGAAGGTTATAAATTTATTTAATGATAAGTAAATAAGTAAAATAAAAAAGCGGTGGTAGTCCAATGGGTAGAACAATGGACTCGGAAGCGAGAGACCCAGTTACGATTCCCAGTGCAGGAATGTACCTTAATGACTTTGTTTATTTTCAAAGTTACGTATATCTCCATAGTAGCAATACCACATGCTAACTGTGAAAGAAAACATCGTGAGAAAACCCGCGATATGGTTGGCTCTACATATATTGACTTGTCTTTCTTGTGCAAGGCCGACTAAGCTTTCAGGATGGTATAGATGCTGGGCAAGCCTACTGCATCTAAAACAATGTTCCAGGTACTGCAGCGTCCGAGTGTTCTCTTCACCTATCTATTGTGAGTGAAGGTGCCACTGGACACTGTATAAATCATCTCATTACGTAGATGCAAAGGCCAAAGATTAATGATCGGAGATAACATTATATTATTATGGAAAAGCTGAAAATGAAGATGAATTTATTAAGTACAAAATAAAAACAAATAATTGGTGTTAAAAACATTTATTGATTAGCGAAACCATAAGAACGCCTAACAATGATTATATACCAAGATCATACTCGCGATCACACTCCCTGAGTTACCCGAAAACTAACTCCACTGCAATCACAACACCACTCAGAAACTTTCAAGCTACTTGCCCGACTTGTCAGTAGACCACGTCTAAGCGCTCCCCCAATAGTTCTCCGCAGCCGATTGCTCGGACAATTGATGTAATTGCTATGGGCCATTGTGAGGCTTTGATAGCCGTACTGCCGTATTACTTTCAACCATTTCAACTATTACCCGCCATTTTTGCTCCATTACGTTGCTCTAGTGTGATCTGTTGTTTAGTCATTGAATTGTGTAGTTACTCTGCTAGAGACTAGATACGGCAAGGGCCTCTCAGACCGTTCGTCATCAGTTAAGTTACACAAAAACCATGTCACCATTCAAAGGTTAACGGCCTTATTTACAAAAACACGATTCCTCTGAAGCCCCCCTCAGAGGTAGTTTATTTAATCTGTGGTTATGTCTTTTCTTGTAAAATCTTCACCAAAGACTATTTTAATCGGTATTTATCGAGTGTTTCAAGGCATTGTGTTTATATAAATAAGCCCGTAAGACTGTCTCAACCTCCTTAAATACTACGTCAGACGTATTTATCATACGCTATCGAACAATGCTAACGGTGTAGGAAAACATCGTAAGGAAACCCGAGTGTCTGAGGCATTCACATACCTCAGCGCTTGAAATCGCCAATCCGCGGTGGGCACGCGTGGTGATTAAGCCCATACCATCTCTCTGAGAGAAGGCCTGTGCCCTATAGAGGGACGTATATAGGCTGCTTATGTATCGAAAAATGGCTTTACTCAGGCTCTTTAGCGTTAAATAATCTCTTTAACAATGCCAAAATGACATGTTTACACTTATCTCAAACATACACGACTCCATAAATACCCTGTATATACAACATATTTCCATATTCCATCGGAACGCAGACAATATTTGCACATTAACCCGCTGAGCGATGCTTTTATTTGGCTCATTGGATTTATTTCTGAGATATACAGAGGCACGAATATTCAAAACTAAATGCGCAACATTACTAGTCCGTTTGCATATTGCAGTGGACAATTTGGTTTTGCCGGAACGGCCTCACAATCGGGAGGTCGTGGCTTCGAATCCCGGCATGTACCAATGACTTTGTCTTCTAAGTTACGTACATTCGTGAAGTTGTAGTAGCACTACCACTCTCTAACGGTGAAGAAAAACATCGTTATGAAACCTGAGTGTCTGTGGTGTTCTCATCGCGGAAATTCCCAATCTGCGTTGGGCATGCGTGGTAATTAAGCCCATACTCTCTCTCTCTCTCTAAGAGAAGGCCTTGCCTTGTTGTGAGACGTATATATTATGTATAGGCTACATCAAAAAATATTATGACAGAAATGGGTTTTTCATTAAAAAAACAGCTACATGCTAATCGGAAGGAAAACATCGTGAAAAAACCTGAGTGTCCGAGAAGTCTACGTATCTCAACGCTTGAAATGGCCAGTCCGCGGTGGGCACGTGTCGTAATTAAGCCCATACTAGCTCTCTGAGAGAAGGCTATACCTATATCGAACTAAGCTATAAATGCTATACCCAACTAAGCTGAGTAGCAGTAGTATTGGCGCTAGACTAGCTTTAGTATCTAAAAACATGACCCAAGAACTACAGCGTCTGAGTGGTCTCACTCATCACCGGTATAGTGAAGGTAGATGTTGCCACGCAAGAATATTCTTCGAAAAAAAAACACAAAATATTAATTATACACGTTAATACTTTCAAGCATTGACGTAAAGGCCTAAGTTGTGTGCAGGACTTTAGACCCTGAGGAAAAAGTAATACAAAAACATTAACTCTGGAGTAAATCCAATGAGGATTGTAGATGCATAGACATATTTTTTTATTTCAAGTTTATGGCAGCAGCAATTGCAGACAATAGCAGGAATAAAATAAAATAAGACTGTCCTTAGATTTTTACCATCAAAGTGTGCTCTAAAAAGACGTAAAGAATGAAATAACGAGAAAATTGTGGATGATATTTTTCCTCACATAAAAAAGTTTTACATATCTGACGCATAAGGGCCAAAGTTAAAATTTTTCAGTGGAGCAAGAAACATTGTTTAAAACACAACAAAAAGTTATTTTCCATAAATCGTCACAATCGTCACGCCAGATGCTTCTCAAGATTGCAAAATAAAATATACATAAACGATACCCAATAACAAATAAACGATAATCATACATCAAAGACGAAAAAGCAATTGAAACGTTGGATTATTGGTACATTTTCTATGAAACATCCAACGAGTTTCCATGTACAAAAGTGATCATATCTTTTCATGATGCCACTTGCCCCACAACCGTTTCAGTTAATTAAACGAGCGCTTAGCTACCGGGAATAAAGATGAAAGAGCTGGAAATGCGCGGCTTAACCTGAAAACTGTCCGGCTGGTTATTAAGGGGCTCCCTTGAAGTTCACCAGCGCAACCAATAACAGAAGATACAATTTTCTTTTAGGAATATTCACATCTTCTACAGGAGTTTTACTACGTGAGATCAAATCAGGAATGAGGAGATCTGTAGAAGAACCCGAGTTACTCGTATAGCTCGAAGAATCAGTTGAACTGGCAGCGTGTGGAGCACATAGCTTGGAAAACTGATAGCCGTTGGGGTGAAATAGTTCTGACCTGGTGACCGCGGACCGGAAGACGCAGCGTGGGCAGGCCCCTCACCAGATGGTCTGACGACCTGGTTAAAGTGGCGGGGAGTAGCCAAATGCGGGCAGCACAAGACCAGGAAGCTTTGAAGACCAGGAAGGAGAAGTTACATTCCCTGACCTAATGAAATACAGTAGGCTCGTTCCGTTGTTTAAAAGTGGCGATAGGCATGATCCCACAAATTTCAGACCAGTCTCGATCCTACCCGTATTGAGCAAAATATTCGAAAAGATTGTTTTAGTTCAACTACTTACGCACTTTAATAATTATCAACTTCTCCATAACCAGCAATTCGGCTTCACGCAGGGACGGTCGACGACGGACGCTGGTGTATTGCTAGTTAAACATATTTATAGTGCATGGGAGGATCGTAGGGATGCTATAAGTGTTTGTTGTGACTTGTCAAAGGCATTTGATTGCGTGGACCACGAGACACTTTTGCTAAAACTAGAGCATTACGGAGTAAAGGGGAAAGGTTTAGAACTGATGAGATCTTATCTAAAACGAAGGGTTCAAAAAGCGGACATAAATCGTATAAAATCTACAGGTTCACAAATAAAAATGGGAGTACCATAGCGATCAATTTTGGGGCCGTTCCTTTTCCTTCTATACGTAAATGATTTGCCGTTTATGGTACAAAACATGTCCGAGATAGTATTATTTGCAGATGACACGTCACTTATTTTTAAAATTAAGAGACAAGAAAATAATCTTGACGATGCAAATGATGCTCTCTCGCGTGTGTTGGATTGGTTCACGGCAAATAATCTGCTTCTAAATTCCAAAAAGACAAAATGTATAAAGTTTAGCTTACCAAACGTAAGATTAGTGGAAAACAACATTGTACTCGGAAAAGAAAAACTAGAATTTGTAGAAGATACCGTTTTTCTAGGCATCACAATGGATTCAAAATTGCAATGGGGTCCTCATATTGTAAAACTAGCATACAGGCTTAGTTCTGCAGCATATGCAGTCAAAAGAATTAGAGAGCTCACTGACGTTGCAACTGCTAGGCTTGTTTATTTTCGTTACTTCCGTAGTATTATGTCCTACGGCATACTACTGTAGGGTCGGGCAGCAGACATTCAGACGATCTTCATCTTACAGAAGAGAGCCATCCGATTTATTTACAAGTTAGGTAGTAGGGATTCGCTAAGAGATTTCTTCAAAGAAACCAACATCTTAACAGTTGCATGTCAATACATTTATGAAAATATTATGTGCGTTAGAAAAAATATCAAAGACTTCGAAAATGTTGGTGGCCACCATAATTTTAATACTAGAAATAAACATAAATTGTCATTTCCACTATTTAGACTTGCAAAAGTTAACACATCCTTTATGGGGCACTGTATAAGGTTCTACAACAAAATTCCTCAAGATATATTAGAGTTACCTCCAACGCGATTTAAAAAATGTGTTAAGCACATTCTGTGCAAAAAGGCTTACTATAACATCAAGGATTATTTAGAAGACAAAGATGTTTGGCATTAAACAGTAGATTAATATTATTTAAAGGACGATTGTGACTCAACACATTAATGACTAATATTTTAAGTTGAAAACTCTGTTAATTAAGTTAAAACGTGTTTTGAAAAGAATAAATGTGGAGTTTCTTTGTTAGCTTCTTCTCCACATAATCCATTAATTGTGAAACTAACAACTTTGACGTTCATTAAGTAAACATTTTGTTTTTACAATGAATAAAAATATTTGAATTGAATTGAATTGAATTGAATTGGAGGCCTATGTACTGCAATAGGCGTCAAATGGCTGATGATTATGATGATGATATCTTGTACATCTGCCCAGCGTGCTATTATGAACCAACCAACTGCCAAGTAACTACCTGCACTCTTGAGGACTTGTAAGAGGCCTCGGAAGCTGGTGTGCGCATGGCTGAGTTCTGGGCCCATAAAATCTGATTAGCTTGTCACCGACACAATAAGAAGAAAAAGCGAGCTATGCTCAGAGTCACTTTAATAGATCACAACAGAAGTGAGGCAATTTGAGAAACCAAAGTGACTCACATAGCCTATAAGATTAGTGAGTTGAAGTGGCAGTGGGCTCACGTATGCCGAGGAACCGATGGTCAAGGGGTAGGACGCTCGCTATGACAACGATAGGAGGCAGATTACTAGCAGCTTCTGCCTCGTCCAGCTGTTGCATTGCTAAGGGTAGAAAGAAGTGGCGTGCCATCATCAAATATACGTCCCACTGTAGGACACAGGCCTTCTTTCAGAGAGAGCGTATGGGCTTAATCACCATGCGTACCCACCGCGGATTGGCGATTTCAAGCGCTGAGGTATGTTTTCCTTCACCGTTAGTGAGTGGTACTGCTACTATAACCTCACAAATCTACGTAACTCACAAGATAAACGTCATAGGTACATGCCCGCACTGAGAATCGAACCTGTGTCCTGTGTCCAAAACAAACAATGTTCTACCCACTAGCTTACTAGATCACATACCCACCGCTACGTGCCATGTGGGAGGTCTATTTCCAGCAGCGAACAATTACTTATTGATTCATAGGCATCTTCTTTTACAAAACGTTTTTGCAACAACTGGGATACAAATCTATCAGTCATGCATTGCAGTCTAGTATTGCAGCTAAAACGGCCTGTCATGAACGCTGTCTGCTCCGGCTAGCCCCTTAAGTGAATGAACCGCAGAATTGACTGGTCAAATATTGATGGAACACTGAGTTTAAAATTTGTATGCAATTTTTGAGCGCAGGCGGATAAGCGCGGAATGGAAATTCGGTGTCGTCTCATTTGGGGTTAATAGGTTCCTAACACTTGGAATTGCCAACACTTGGCTGGAAAAATCATGACAAAAGCTTTTTGCTCACACTTGTTTGCCGGAGAAGACCACGATTTGACGCTTGCCACTCCCTGATAAACCTTTTTCACTTCATTGACATACATTGGTCGCTGCATGCACGCTCGCCAGTTTCGGGTACTTTTTATCTTCCCCTTCGGTAATACAAAATACCCACAATAAAAACACCACCGATATTGATGATTATACACCAAATGTAAATAGGTAAGTAAATTGTCGTCAACGTGAAACTTCATTCTTCCAGTCATGTAAACGCGGTTCGAATAAAGTTAACGCGTAAAATAAATATTAAGACATGGTATATTCTTTAGAAAGTGACTTCGATAAGGGTATCTTACATTCACTATATGATTGTCATTATGTTACAATACTGTAACAGAATCCCGGTAATACCAGGTGGTGAAGCATCATAGCAACAAGAAGGCACACTAGTACTTGTGTGCAAATGCCCACTTATTTCGGATTTAATCGGGTTGCACTGGAGCCTCCAGAGATGGCGCTACCGGTCTTTTTTGGAGCCAATTTTTCATTTTATCTTGGCTCCGATTGGTCGAGCTGACCGCTGTTTTTTGTTTTACCCTCTTGGCAACGATTTCCTGGGTGATGGACGTTTCTGTTATAACAAAAATACGTGAAAAAAATAAGGAGATGGATTAATTTGAGACTTTCCGCATCAATTTGTGACCACCCAAGATTTGCGGTGTATTATTGACCGGCCGGTCTAGGGACACTTTTCCTCCTGATCAACCAAATAAACGAGTCTGGATGACCGCCGCCCTCCTGCTGCATAGTGGGGCTGAAGGTGTACTCTCGTTCGATGAAGAGGTAAGTGGGTTCTATTGCTACGCAGTGTTGGTGTTACTTCTTGTTCCTTTCTTCCGTGTTTGCCATTATTGATAGGCTCAAATAAATTTATTTAAAAATTAACTAAAAATTTAATATACGTACGCAAGTACATCTGGTCGTGGCTATTTACACGCCACACCATAAGTTTGGTCCTCCGAGTCGCATACTCCAGTTAAATATAGCAAATGTGTTCATAACCGTTAGAACATTGTATGTACATATTAAGTAATTTAAGTACTCAGTACATATTGTTTAGTACAATAGTACATAATTTAATTGCTATAAAGTGTTCTAGTGGCTGTGGAAGGTACTTGCCCTAGCGACAGGCCCTACATATCTACTCGGACTTTATCCAGTTTGTTAAGTTGCCACCTACATACGAGATGATCATATTATTTAGGTCAAAGTTGTAACAACATTTACTTGGTTCCTGTGACAACACTAAAAACTTGGTGGGTATATAATATTAATACCTACTCATTTATTTATCTGTTGCACAGGTAGTTACATAAGAGTAGTAACATTCCTACTTAGCTTATCTTTGTTCCACGATCATACTGTTTAGATCGCAAGTTACGTTATAATACTTACCTGTACCAAATAACAAATTAATACACAGGATTGTTTTTGGTTAGTGTAAACAGGTAATTTCTTTCATAATGGCGACTCCGTCGCAGCAGGGTGTCAAAGAAGCTAAGTTGAAAGTGCTGATTGGTAAAAAAGAAATGATTTACGCAAGATTAGTGCGAATTCACGATCTTACAAAGAACATTTCCAACTTTGATTCTAGGTCTAATGAAAAGTTCTTGACAGAATCGGAAACGATCGAAGAGTACCGCGAAAAATTCGAAGAGCTGGTTGATCAAATTAATGAGCTAATTTTGTTCCATGATCCTTCGAAAAGCCCGAACTATAATGATTTGATGAATTTCGATGATTTGTACGTAAAAGTGAAACGTGTGAAAAACAGAATCTTGAGCTCGCGTTCCGATTCCGATCCTGCCTCAAGAAGTTCAATGACCACTAATATAAAATTGCCGCCGATTGAGCTGCCTAGTTTTGACGGGAAAACTGAAAATTGGCCAATATTTTATGAGTCTTTTAAGTCGAATATTCACGAGAACTCTCAGCTGTCCGACTCGCAGCGTGTGCAGTATTTAGTTGGTAAACTCACACATCACGCGCAAAAAGTCTTAGCGGGTATTATACCTACGGGTGATACGTACAAAGTAATTTGGGATAGCCTGGTTGCGAAATATCAAGATAAACGTACCTTAGGTACTCATTACTTAAACAATATCTTCGACTTGAAAAATTGTCAGAATACGGCCAGCAGTCTCGACGCGTTCATCCAGAAGTACTCGGCGTCCATTGCTGCATTAAAACAGCTGAATATAGCTAACCTCACAGATTTTATTCTGTTGCATTGCGCACTAAAAAAGATTGATCCGCAGACTATGCAAGCTTTCGAGCTGTCAGTTTCGGATAAAGAGATTCCGTCATATAATGATTTAATTTTATTCATACAGAATCAGGTTAAAATATTAGAAAGGTCTAATGTCAAAAATTCGAGTTCATTGTCGATTTCGCGCGCGGTTCATAATAATAATAATAACAACGCCTCAAATGTACGAGCGCACGCCTTCATCGCAAGTGATGAGCCAGAGGCGCGCAATATTCGCTCTTGCGTTTTGTGCAATAAGAGTGATCATGCACATCTCCGTGATTGTGGGCAATTTAAAAATATGAAGTCTCCGAAAGCTAGATTTGATTTTATTAAATCTAAGCAAGGTTGTGTGAACTGTTTGTGTCTTACACACACTGTTTCAAATTGCTCTGCTTCCGCGAACTGTGGCGAATGTAACAAATGGCATCACAGCCTATTGCATTTCTCTAATAATAATACAAACGCTAAATTTAATAAGACGATGCGTTCACACCTATCACACTTGAGCACTGAGAATCATTCGTGCGATTCTCACATTACACCCGCTGCCGTCACCGCCGCCGCTGCACCTAGCGCGCCTGCGCTTCCTTCACAGGCCGGCGAGCGCTCTGAACATTTATGCCGGCATTCTGATATCCAAGCAGCTGCGGAGTGTGATCGGGTACTTCCATCGTGCATGCCACAGAGTAATGTAGCGGACAGAACGGACACTTCCCTTGCACATGAGCCATCGCATAGTTTAAGTGCGAATACTCCTGCTAATTCTAGTACTATACTACTAGCTACTGCGCAAGTTTACGCGAAACCTAATAGTGGTAACGGTAAATTGCTAGTGCGCTGTCTTATTGACAACGGCTCACAAAATCACTTGATAACAGCAGAGTGCTGTAAGAAGCTTAATTTAAATGTTACGCCTCTGAATAATTCTGTGATCAGAGGAGTGGGTCTTTCCTCTCGACCGATTCACGGATATGTGAAGTTGGATATTGAGTCTCGGATTAGTCCACATAACAAATATAGATTGCATGCATTAGTCGTTGACTGCATCACTGATCAATTGCCCTCACAGTTCATTGAGAACTGTGACATGGCTTACTTGCATAATATTGAGATGGCTGATTTGACCTGGAATATTCCAGGAGCCATAGATATCGTCATTGGTTCGCAATTATTTCCATACATTTACATGGGACAGAAGATAGAATCTGAGTATCGCGCTCCTCCTGCCCTATTGACAACGTTCGGATACGTTCTCATGGGCGACTGCCCTAATGTTAATCGAAGTTTGAAACCTAGTCCGTCTTTTACGGCATTCGCTATAAATGAGTTGAATTCTTCATTGCAAAGATTCTGGGAGTTGGATGAGATTCCAATCGCATCCAAAGGTTTCCTAAGCCCTGAAGAGACCGAATGTGAAAATTCATTTGTCACATCTGTCACACGAGATGAAGGAGGTCGTTACTCTGTGGACCTACCATTCTGTGCAGACCCGAAGGGCTTAGGCAACTCTCGCTATGCTGCTCAGCGTCGTTTGTTTTCATTGGAGAAAAAATTCAAGCTAGTACCTGGTTTGCGAGAAAATTATAATGCTGTTATTAATGAGTATTTAGATAAAGGTTATCTCACTGAAGTTGCTGATTCTGAAATCAATGACGAAGGATATTACATTCCACATCACGCAGTCGTACGTCCAGATAAGCCGATGCCGCGTATTGTTTTGGATGCTAGTGCTAGGACAAGCACCGGCCTGTCTCTCAATGATGTACTTCATGCGGGACCGAATTTACAGACCGATTTATTCCTTCTACTGTTGGATTTCCGACTATTCCCAGTCGCCATGCAGGCAGACATAAAACAGATGTATCTGCAGATAAGTGTTACTGCTTACCATCAAAAATATCTAAGAATCTTATTCCGATTTAATGAGAGTGAGCCGCTTCGTGTTTTTCAGTTTGTTCGGGTGGCTTTCGGTTTGAAATGTAGCCCGTTCTTAGCCATGAGATCAGTGCGTCAGTTGGCTATTGATATGAGTCCGCACTTTCCCGACGCCGCACGTGTAGCAGAATCCAAATTATATATGGATGATCTAGTTCACTCGGTTCCTGATGAACAAACAGCTGTTCGTTTAGCTAAAGATCTTATATCGATGTTCAAGTCCGGTTGCATGGATTTAGTAAAATGGACGAGTAATTCATCTACTTTACTGAAGAATCTCCCAGACTCGCATCGGAGCTCTGTTAATTTTGATGAGGGTAATGCGAGTTCCAAGGTTTTGGGACTTTCTTGGGATCCCGTTGGAGATCACTTCTTTTTTACTACTGAAAATATTCGAGAAAAATGCACTAAACGCATTATACTTTCGGTTGTAGCCCGTTTGTTTGACGTGCTTGGCTTAGTAGCACCAGTGATACTTCAAGCTAAGCTACTAATTAAAGAGTTGTGGCTAGCCAAGATTGATTGGGATGATACTCCACCTGAGGATGTCATTAAGCGTTTTTCTGCTCTTATGCAAGAATTGCCACTACTGTCGTTGTTGAAGATTCCTCGGCATATCGGGGTGAACAACTCTAGTACTGTACTAGTTGTGGGTTTCAGCGATGCAAGCCTGAACGGTTATGGTTGTGTCGTATACTTACATAGTACTGATACAGAAGGTAACATAACAGTTCGATTGCTTTGTGCGAAGTCCAGAGTTTCTCCCACCAAAGTGACGACTTTGGCTCGTTTGGAGCTGTGCGCCGCACTCTTAATGTCGAAACTAATTAAATTAGTCCTTAACACTTACCAGAAATGCACAAAAATAGCAGGTGTGTATGCTTTTTCAGATTCCACCATTGCTCTATCCTGGATATGCTCCTCTCCTCATCGTTGGTCGATATTCGTCAGCAATCGAGTCGCCCAATGTCAGGAAAATGTAGCTGCCCGGAATTTCTATCATGTATCGGGTATTGAAAACCCAGCTGACTGTGTCTCACGTGGGTTGCTGCCATCGCAATTGATTTTCCATGATCTGTGGTGGAACGGTCCTTTATGGCTCCAGCGTCCTCCACGTGAGTGGCCGATTAATAATTTTTCTCCGTTAAATATCGGAGAGTTGCCGGAACACAAGTCAAATGTCATGACTGCGATAGTTCATGCCGAAACATCGGTTTTATATGCGTTGTCTAGGAGAGTGTCCTTTTGGGATAAATTACTCCGAATAACTGGACACATCCTTAGATTCTTGAAAAAGGTTACACCACAATGTCCTACTGTTGATCGGTTGATGGTAGCTGAAAGATACATAATTCAGGCCGTGCAACATGTGCACTTTGCTGAAGATATAAAATTAATAAAAAACAATAATTTACCATCAAAGAAGTTGCGTAAACTGTCGGTTTTCCTGGATACTGGAGGAACCTTACGAATTGGAGGACGGCTTACTAAATCTGATTTACCTTTTGAGGCCAAACATCCTGCGCTTCTTCCTAAACATGACCATGTAGTGAATCTGGTTATCAGACATTTTCACGAGATGAACTGTCATGCTGGTCCGGGACTTCTTATGTCAATTATAAGGCAAAAATACTGGATATTGGATGCTAGAACGGTTATCCGAGCTAGAACACGGGAATGTAATGCTTGTTTCCGCGTGAATCCATCTCATCCGACTCCTAAGATGGCTGATCTTCCACCTTGTCGTATAACAGAAGCAAAAGCTTTCATGCATACTGGTGTCGATTATGCTGGTCCAATCCGTATACTCCTTACTCGTCGACGTGGCCAGCACGCTCAAAAGGCATATATCTGCTTATTTGTCTGTCTTGTCACTAAAGCAATTCATGTTGAACTTGTCACTGAATTGACAAGTGATTGCTTCCTCCAAGCTTTCAAACGCTTCATATCACGCCGTGGTCCAGTATCGTATCTTTATTCGGATAATGGCACAAATTTTGTTGGTGCACGTGCCCAGTTGGATAATATATATAATTTGCTAATTAGCTCTCAATATAACGACTTGCTGAGGAAAGAGCTAGAAAGCCATCGCATACATTGGAAAATGATTCCACCCCGAGCTCCTCATTTTGGTGCAATATGGGAAGCTAACATTAAAAGTTTAAAAACCCATTTATATAGGGTCATCGGTAATCAACTCCTTACTTACGAGGAATTACAAACTGTATTGATACAGATCGAATGTGTCATGAATTCGAGGCCTTTGAGTGTTGTTTCTTCCGATCCTCATCCTGAAGTTATAACACCAGCACATTTCTTGATGTCGACTCCTCTACGACATCTACCTGCACTGGATTTGTCTGATACTTGTAGAAATCTCACAAAACGGAAGCATCTGCTTGATAGTTTGGTAGAGTCATATTGGAAAAAATGGCGCATCGAGTACCTGCACACGTTGCAAGTCAGACAAAAGTGGCAGAGTAACGATCATCCAATTACTGTTGGTACTGTTGTATTAATTGGACAAGACGATGCTCCTCCATTATCATGGCCTATAGGAGTTATCACAGGGGTGTTTCCTGGTACAGACGGTATTATCAGAGTAGCTCAAGTTAAGACTGGGCAGAGTTCATTCAAGCGCCCTGTCATTAAATTGTATCCTTTACCTAATCAATAGTTAGGATAGACATGCTAATAATTGTTTTTAAGTTCAATAAGAGGGATTATATCTTTTGTTTTATTTTATTGTAATTGTGTCTGTACTTACAAAGACTTATTATTATATTATTTTGAAAATTTGAGTTAGGATAATATTTAACTGGAGAATGTTTTTGTGTTGAAAGTTAAGTCCTTTCAAGGCGGGGTGCATGGTGAAGCATCATAGCAACAAGAAGGCACACTAGTACTTGTGTGCAAATGCCCACTTATTTCGGATTTAATCGGGTTGCACTGGAGCCTCCAGAGATGGCGCTACCGGTCTTTTTTGGAGCCAATTTTTCATTTTATCTTGGCTCCGATTGGTCGAGCTGACCGCTGTTTTTTGTTTTACCCTCTTGGCAACGATTTCCTGGGTGATGGACGTTTCTGTTATAACAAAAATACGTGAAAAAAATAAGGAGATGGATTAATTTGAGACTTTCCGCATCAATTTGTGACCACCCAAGATTTGCGGTGTATTATTGACCGGCCGGTCTAGGGACACTTTTCCTCCTGATCAACCAAATAAACGAGTCTGGATGACCGCCGCCCTCCTGCTGCATAGTGGGGCTGAAGGTGTACTCTCGTTCGATGAAGAGGTAAGTGGGTTCTATTGCTACGCAGTGTTGGTGTTACTTCTTGTTCCTTTCTTCCGTGTTTGCCATTATTGATAGGCTCAAATAAATTTATTTAAAAATTAACTAAAAATTTAATATACGTACGCAAGTACATCTGGTCGTGGCTATTTACACGCCACACCACCAGGCCTTGTTTGTTCTAATTACCGGATTTCTAGTGCATGATAACCCAAGCATGCTAGACAGTTTTCACCTAAAATGCCTCAGGAAAATATTAAGTATCCTATAGTCTGATCGAGTGCGCAAGAGCCAATGTGGAAGGAATTAACCCTACCTCATGCGTTGGCAGCTGCGATGGTGCGGTCACGTGTCACAAATGGCAGAAGAGCAAGTGGAAAAGTGCATCTTCTACTCAGAACCTGAGGACAGCAAGCCTAAGCAAGGCGGTCAACTCCTTAGGTACAAAGATTTACTGAAGCGCCACATGAAGAGATGCAGCGTACAGCCCTTACAATGGGAGCAATTAAAGCTCTTCGGTGATCTGAGCTGGACCGAACAGAGATGCCTTGAAAGCCAGTCCACCTGCTGTGAGCAATTACACCTACGTTACAGGTGTGCTCGCATGTCTGCAATGTGGCAGAACGTTTACAAAAGAGTTTGGTTATGCGAGCCATATGCGAGCGCACCAGCGCCACCTAAACAGGAGTTGAAGTAATCGCCGTGACCGAAATCGCTCGGGACCATCACCATCATCATCATCATCACTTACTGGATCTCCATTAGGACAGATCTTCTTATCTTATCTTCTCAAATGCTTTGGCCTGCTTTGGTTCACTGCGTAGTCTGAGCAATAAAGTCTAAATGAGTAACTCATCTACGTTGTTTCGTAAATTGTGACCAAACTGCATGTACTCTTGTTTTGGACATTAGTCTAGATCTTACAAAGTAGTCACTCTTATGCTGAAAATGTACCGGCTATTTTGTATGCCAATATTTTTTGTAGCTTATTACGTCCTACTGTAGGGCACAGGATTTGTCTCAGAGAAAGAGTATGTGCACCCTAATAAATAAATAGAAAATAATGTGTAGTTTTACTCAAAAAAAAAAAAGAAAAAGCTAACCTTCGTGGGCTTCCGTTCTCTAGATTTATCGCCCCTTTCTTTCCATTTACAATTTATTGTGCACTTAACAATTTTGGTCCCAGTTGCATGCACACAGCGGTGGTAGCGGAGCGGTAGCCGCCGGCCTCACCTCAGCCAGCCTCCTGGAGAGGACGTGGGTTTGGATCTCGGTATGTACCAATGACTTTGGTTACATACGTACATTTGTGAAGTTACATTAGCACTAACACTCGCTAACTGTGACGGAAAACCTGAGTGCCTGAGGTCCACGAAGGGCACGCGTGGTAATTAAGCACATCATACTCTCTATGAGAGAAGGCCTGTGCCTTACAGTGGGACGTATATAAGCCATGTGAATGTGCACACAGTGGCTTGTCAATGTCGATGCAGAAACAAAAGTCAATAATGTCGACAAACGTTGGGCCGGACGCGACGTTACACTGAGCCAATCATTCGTTGCAGCTCGCAGCTAGCAGAGACTTCTGTTTATTCTGACGGGAATATAGGCAAATGATTAAATCTATAAATTTTATAGTTGGATTAATGTTTGCGTTGGTTTGGACATATTATGGAGAGGATAAACGAAGAAATTATCACGAAACACGTTTAATTGATACATTAATTAAATGTGGGTGGAAGATCCGGTATGAAATGGCTGAAGTGGACAGACAAATACCAGAAATATAGTTTTCATTTTTATTTTTAGTGTTCCTTGATGCTAACGGATCCTAGTACGTCTGTCTGTATATGACCTACAAAGCGCTTTATTCTTGTTCAAGCGTAGCAGGTAGTCAGTCGAAATTTTCATTGTATTATGGTGGGTGGGCCAAGAAATAAAAAAGTAAAAAAATTAAACGGCGTCCCCATGCAAGAAACTTTATTTTCATATGTTTCTTTTTTTAATGATAATTTATTTGTAACATAGAATAATACACGTGTTACTTTTTTATTTTATTTATGTATTTTGATACAGTCCACTATAACTCGCCAAACTGTTACGTTTGATGGCGAGAGATCGCTTTTATTTATGTTGGTGTGATTATTATCTAGTGCACTCTCTATTAGTTAAATAATATTATAAGCTGTACAAGTGTGTCTTAAATTTGAACTGAACGTGTAAGGGTCTCAAAGTGAATGAAATGACATTTCTTTTAAATAAGTACAACACGAAAATGATCAAAGCGATCTGTCAGGATCGTAGCAAGTGGCAGTTCCTGGTCTCTGCCTACTCCTCTAGGATACAGTCGTGAGTTTATGTATGTACGTAAGTACGACACATAATTTTTATGGTGGAACGGGACCTTTGTTGTGCCAAGTCATCTCACACTTGGTCGGTTTTTACATTTTTATTTTCAGTGTCAGCAAGCGCTAAAGTAAGAGAACCTACTATTCTTAGACCGCGAGAAGAACACCTACCATACATGGGGACGGAAGTACGGCGAATTGACAACAGCAGCGAAAAATGGCGTACCTACTAAACGCGCTCAAGGCGCACGTGTTTACTCTGTATTTGAGGCGGCGAGAAAAAAAACATGTTTACATAAAAAAACCAACCCGACACGCTCCACTCAATTTTTTGGGCTTTTATTTTATCCCCAGTTGATGTAGGTTTTCTTATCCATGCTTTTTATTATACGTCTGGCACTGGCATCCATGTATAATAAAAAATAAACTTGGTTTTCCGTTGTGTAAATTTGATTACTAGAAGATACGTACATCATACATAAGCAGTCTATATACGTCCCACTGTAGGGTACAAGTCTTCTCTCAGGGAGATAGTATGGGCTTAACGAGCACGTGTGCACATCGCTGATTGGCGATTTCAGGCGCTGAGGTATGTGAATAGCTCACACACACAGGGTTCCTCACGATGTTTTCCTTCACAGTTAGCGATGGAAGATGATCTATTAAAAACAATAAAAATCTATAAAGTAATCAAAGCAACTGTCTTTGAATAGGCAACGAATGATCGAGGAAAGAGCACGCAATTGCAAACTGAAATAGCAGAAAAAAAAGTCGGAAGAGATTCCCTACATGGAACATTATGTTCTAGTCTATCAAAAAATGCCCTGAAGCAACAACAACAATCTAAACAACAACGTCCCAGGCACTGCAGCGTCCGAGTGGTCCCTTCACCCATCTAGTGTGAGTGACCCAATATTATGGAGCTAAATTTCAGAAGATTTCAATGTCTCACCTTAGATAAACCATCTGCCGGACACCCTGTATAGACGAAGATATCAGTTAAATACATCTAGGCAAAAGGGCGCTGCTATGTATTTCTGCTCTTCTAAGAGAAAAGTATACTTATGAGCGAAAAACAAAATTAATCTTCCATTACTAACATCGGTCATGACATGGGTTGAGATGGTGCCGGGCCACTCCGAACCGAACTGAAGTTTTGGCCACCATTTTCAGTGATATTGTGGGTAACTACTTGTGATTTCAGTTATTCCAGTTTGGAGAAGTTATTAGTTTGAAACTAATCGCACCACAGTTAACCACAGCAAAGTAATTTGTATTAGACGTAATTATTTGTAAAAAAAGCTACTAGAACTTGAAATTAGATGTCCTTAGATGTCACATCTTAGGTTACAGCAAGAGTGAAATAGGGCGAGTTGCGTGCGACTCCATAGCTTTACCGAGGTTAATGTAAAAATCATATTAAACGAGTTGGTATAGTTTTTAAGTTCATCTCAATGCACGGAGTTGTTAGTAGTTAATAGTTGACATATGTAGACTTACCGATATCTGAAACAAACAAAAGATAATTTTAGCCTGGATATTCATATAATTAATACATACAAAGCGGTATAAGTGCAGTGAATAGACCACTCGCTTCACATACGTGTGGTCCTGGTTTTTTTAATAACGTTAATTTGTTAAACCAGTTACTAACTGTGAATAAAAATATCGTGCCGAAACTTAATGTCATTTAACCAGAGTTCATAATTGTTTAAACGTAAAAATTACACGAATACTGAAAACTTCATAGGAAGAAAGACATATAGAAATATTTATTTGGTACCATTATAAAAACTTATCCTCCAAACATTAAAAAAAAGGCCTCCGCTCAGCTTTATGCCGTGGCCGACAGAACAAAACTTAGACTAGGCGTAAGTGATCAAATAATGTATCGGATGGGCAAAGCGAATTTCTCTTCTCGTGACTCCACTTTTACGGCAAGCAGGGATAAAAGCAACATATATCTTCTTGCACACGTTGTCTTAACAACACTTGACAAGTCCGCGATGGAATAAGCTTTTGATGAAAGGTGGAGAAGCGAAGCATATTAAAGGATTACCTAGCGGGGGTTCAGTCCGTTTGTTTCTTTCGTGTTTGATGTGTTAGGTTACGTACAGTTGTGTTTTTAGAGAGGTTGCAAAGTGTAGCATCGTAAGGCTCATAATTGCATGCACAGAATAGAGGTATATCATAAGCTTGGTAGGAAATAAACTTCTCGTAGATATACTAAGAAATTCTTTTGTAAACCCTATCTGAGTAGAAGAGAGTTTATGAGCAATTATTTTATTTAAGTAAAATAAATCCTTTCTTTCTTTCCCACGTATTTTCTGCACCACTATGAATAATACTTCCCAGGTAATCAACGGCTAAACTAAACTGGCTAAACGGAAAAACCCCTCGTGGTTATGAAAACCACGAAAGAGGCCTATGTCCTGCAGTGGGCGTCAAATGGCTGATGATAATGATGATGATGATGAATCAACGGCTGCAAAAATATTGAGAAGCACTTTTAGTGCACATTTTGGCCGAAATGCATCAAGTATCAGGTACTGACAATTTCGTCCAAAGAAACCTCATGATATTCTTAAAACATCGGAATCGGTATATACTTACGCTCTATTCCATAAGATCGCGGAATGTTTCGCGTTAGATGCGTGCACTTTGTATGTCAGTACTATTACACTACATTATATAAACTCTCGCCTGTATCCCGGTGGGGTGAGCAGACATCAGGGTTTGGCATTAATGATTTCTCCTCTAAATGTCATCAATAACTTAGTTTATTTTTGCATTATGCCTTACTTGGGGGTGGACCGTTTGTATTTTAGCACTATGTACACGCTGCAATCTGGGTGGTTTGAAATTCGCGGTTATGTAATTAGTTACTAAAATGCCATTTATTTGCACCAAGATTTTTAAATATAGACGTAAAATTAAATATTTGAGAAACATTGTTTCGAAAAATTCACGAACAATTGGTAACGCTCCGGCTAGCTGCTAATTATGGTTCTCATAATTATAATAGATTTTTTGTCGAGGTCTTTTTGCAAAGTGCCTTGTTTTTAAACAAACTGGCGTATACGACAACTTTTCTTAAGGCACGTTCATTACGCTATGGCCACCATTCCACATTCATGGTGTACATTTAGCACCCTATGTAATTTTACCACAAGTGTTCTTCGTATTTAGACACGCTCGGGAGAGCAATATTCTGTTACCGGGCGAAGTGCTGCGAGAAATGTGCCCTGCATTTTGGTGAATCGTGCCATAGACAAGCGTGGAGACCGCTTATAGTTTGGGCGACGGCGGTTAACGAAAAACACTTCGTTTTCTTTGTTTCACATTTGATAGCCGATCTTTTCTGTCGCTTCGTGATCAACAAAAATAGCGCGAGAGCAATAACTACAAGCTTGCTGCTTGCGCCTGTATTTGTCTAACGGGTACAATTTTGCAGAGTTCATAAATTGACAGAAACATTATCGCCGTACATAAAACTCACGCCTGGACCGACGAGTTTATTTTATTGAGCGTGTGATATTGTTTACCATATTCACTTCTTGCTTTACTTAACTGAGAAAAGTTATTCATTCATAGCAGTATCCGAAGCCACGATCTCAAGCATTTCAAGCACGGGTTCCACCGATACCAACGCTCGTTTTATTATATACAGTTCTTGCGGGGTTCGGTGTAGATGAAGGATTCTTGATGTAAATGATAAGATAATATAATGAAGAACTTCATTACATTATCTTGTTGTTGCTGCAGAGGCGGCTGCTAGACTCATCATTGTCATCATCAGCCATTTGGCGACCACTGCAGGACTAAGGCCTCCCACATGGTTTTCCTAACCATGAAGGGTTTTGCCATAGTCGCCGGGCTTGGCAGGCGGGTTGGCGATCGCAGTATGTGGTCGGAATCCCAGGAAGACGCTGCTGCCCGTCTCCTGGTAATATATTTCCTTAGTAACCTTCTACGAAATCCACGGAAGGAAATGGAGCGGCTGCTAGACTCAAATGTGTAAAACACAGCCAGTTAATGGGCAGCTATTTGTTCGTGCCTCTGACTTTAGAAACGACTGGGGTCTGGGGTTTCTAGGGGAAAGACTTTATGAAACAGGTAGGGCGTCGTCTGAGGAACCGTGGCTTGGACTACCGCTGTGGGGCATATTTGATGCAAAGGATCTCCCTTGCTGTCCAGCGCGGTAATGCCACCAGCATTATGGGCAATGTTTTGTTATGGGCAACTTTGGGTCGGATATGTCTCGGGGCGGTTTGATTGACTGATTTGATATTTATTGTTTGTATTGTGCGTGTGTATGTGTGTGTGATTTATTTGAATGTTTTTCGAATGTATGATTTCATAGTTTTAATTTTTGACAAACCATTTGTGGCTGTATAATATGAATAACTGTGGTTTTATTTCGGAAAACTGTAGTTAAGTGGTGGTAAACAGAAAACTTTGATCAAAACAAAGTAAAAATAGGAAAATAAGCAATTCACAAGTAGATAATTGTCAGACATAACCTGTAGTCAAAGGGTGAAGTAGGAATGAATATCCGAAATAAATCTAGAATGGGTGACGTAATTTGAAATTTTGAGCTTAAGATTATAGACAGAATGAAAGAAAATAACAGGAATGGTGTAAGAAGGTTTGCACTGTTACACAGTAACGTAAACCTATGTGATATTAAAGCATTGCAAGTCCCAGTCTGCAACACTGAGTTCTACTGCACCTCATTCTCTGTGCGTGCTGCTCGCCAGTGGAACTTACTGCTTAAGGGAATTCGAGACAGTCCGTCTGTGTCACAGATCCGTTTAAAACTGAAAGATCACTTCCTTTCCAATATATAAGTAATATTGTTATTATTTATGTAAGTTTTGTTTATGTAGGTATGTTTGCTATCCTGTAAATTTTTATGTCTCTTATATATAATTTTATTTACTACGTAAGTTGATATTTGTACAACGAGTGTGTATATTAGTAAGTATCTTTTTAAAGCTATAGTAACTAATAACTTAGAAAAATTTCTTTTGAAATAAGTCCGCCTTCGTATATTTACACTTACCTGTTAATTAAGTTTTCATTTTTTGTGCAATAAGCGTACGAACCAACAAACCCGTGGCAAGAAGCGTTTCCGCCACTCCCAATAATTCTACCGGTGAAATGCTTCTAGGAATTCCTCCTGGAGATACTTCGGGATGCCACGAACCAGGAAAAGGCACGACCGGAGTAAGCGTTTCAACTTCGTAACCTAAGACAATCTAAGAAGCTAACGCGGCGCATACTCTCTCTGAGAGAAGGCCTGTGCCCTGCAGTGGGTCGGGTGTAGCCTATATAAAAACTGGAGAAGCTCGTGTCTAGCCAAGTTCCGTAGAAAAAGGGGGTTTTATCTGCTATAAAACTAATATAGCTAATATAATTATCTACTATAGAACTCACAACTTCATCAACGTAATTTTCAATGGATTTTGTACGAAGTTTTCCTTTTATAAGTTGGTCGCCTATTACTCGTTAACTTGCAAAGGCTACTTACCCTTATTAGCGAAACTATAAGGGTTTGTTTGTTTGTTTGTTTGTTTGTTACGCTTTATTGCACAAAAATAAAAAAAATAAACTTAAATAACAGATAAGTGTAGGTAGATGTACAAAGGCGGACTTACTTCAAAGTAAATTTCTTCCAGCTAGCCTAAGAGAGGTTCTGAATTATTAAACAGAGAGTGGGAGAAGGCAAATAAAGAGGGAAAAGGTCGACTACGGAATCCTAAAAAGAAGCGACCGTGAGCAGTGTCAACGCATCGGTAGAACGCTGCTTTCACATTCAAGAGGTCGTGAGTTCGGATGCCGACATTTGTTACCTACTTTTATGATTTTACGGTGGCAATACCATTCGCTAATTGTGAAGGAAAACATCGTGAGAAATCTCGAGTATCTGAGGTGATCACATGCCTTAGCGCTTGAAATCGCCGAGCCGCGGTGGAACGTATAAATACTACTTAAAAAAGACAAGTATTAAAAAAGTTAAAAAAGCAAAAAGGCATCAAGCCGCGCGGAACCCGTTGTTCCTTCAGAATGGCTCTCGTTGAATCGAGCCCAAACGTGAGAAAGAAATATGTCAATAAAATATAGGTATTAATGTTACTTATCTGCTTATTTTATATTGTTGGTATAATAAATGTCTTTCTTCTTCTTCTTCTTCATATTAAAATAATACAGGCACAATACCTGTTTACAAAAGCATCGCTATGACTGAACGATGTAAGCAGCCTCTGAGTTTGTTTTGTGTATCTTAGTAATCTACTTCCAACAATTTACAAAATAGAGTAGGGTTTTATTGTGACTAAGCAGCACAGAGGAAAAAGAGGGAAGCAGTGAGAGCATTTTTGTCCGACTCATTGTTATGCGAGAGACAAGATAAGATAAAAAAGCGGCCAATTGCGAGTCGGACTCGCGCACGAAGGGTTCCGTAACATTATCTATACAACATTAGACACAAAGATAAAAAAAACCGCAAAAAAATCACGTTTCTTGTATGGGAGCCCCCCTTAAATAATTATTTTATTTTGTCTTTAGTATTTGTTGTTATAGCGGCAACAGAAATACATAATCTGTGAAAATTTCAACTCTCTAGCTATCATGATTCTTGAGATACAGCCTGGTGACAGACAGACGGACGGACGGACGGACACACAGAATATTTTTTAGGGTTCCGAACCCAAAGGGTCTGTATCCTTTGAGTTCGGAACCCTAAAAAGTATTTATTGCCAACCCGATACCCGGTAGATGACACGGTGTTTTATTTCCGCGGACATAATTCGAATGAAATAAAATAGACTTGGCATACTTTTGTTGTTTAAATAAATTCCACTTTGAAATTTCAATAACAGCATTTTTGTGCCACTTTAATTTGAAACCACTTTACCCGGTAAAATTAAATCGACTTCAAATTTGAAATAGGAACACTTTTTGTGGCTTTTATTTAGCCTTGGGGCCTGTCCCATAGAATTACAATTCGTGGTTTACTGTCACAATTCGATGTAGATTTCAAAGTCGATTAACCCAGAGATTAACAAGTAAACTCGGCTACGCAATGTACCTCAAATTGTCATAATAAAATAAGCCGTTTAAAAAAACATAATAATAACTTACGTCCTGAGTAAATGTTTCTTTCTTTGTGTACAAAGTATGGTAAATAAACATCTCGATATCGAATATAAACTTCTGAATCTACTTGAGTACAGAGGATTGGCGCGAAAGATTAACTGGAGTGTGTTACATAGAAATAGATAGATAGAATATTCTTTATTGTATGTGAACCATGTATTCTAACCCACAAAAAGTAACTTTCGAGAAAATATCTTTTCATGCGTGAAATTGTTTTTTTCCACGTTTTTGTTCAGACGTGTTCAATGTTACAGTGATTACAAATCAATATAAAACGTCTGAACGAAAATATGGAGTAAAATATTTCTACGTAATATGGTCCAACTGTACTTAGAAAACTCTTACAGCAACAAACAGGAGTGAAATGTGTCTCCAATTCAATATTCCACGGTCCGTAGCAGCCACTTCGGACTGTACTGGGGCAAGTCTGACACTAAAGCCATTATCCAAAGCTATATTAAAGCTTGTCGGCTGTTTTGGGGTTCCTCTAAGCCTACTACACTGTTTTTGTATTATTCATGTTCTAAAAGCAAGGTGAGAGGTGTAGCGACGCCTTGTTTTATGCATAATAATGAGGTAAGTTTCCGCGCTTAGCTATGCTGACGAATTGTTCCGTTAAAGTCTCTTGATTATTAAGCTGCTAAGGTTTGTGAGATCCGAACACGTTTAGTGATTGGATATTAGAGGTAAGTTGGCTTATTAACTCAGACCATATATGTTACCTATATTAATAATTTTAAACTGTATCCAGAACTCGAAATAACATAATGCAAACTCTATATTATCATGATCAATTAGTTTGTCGTCAGCATCTTCATTCGGTCGCTACCAGTTCAGTTCTTCACAAATCAAAGTTAATAAAAACGTAAAAAAACCATATGCGTCTAATTATGAACCTCCTCAGCTTTGTCGTGAAAAATAGTTAAGGTCTACTCAACGATTTTAAGAGCTTACAAAATCTAGTGGTCCTGCGCATGCGCGCCTGGCAGGCTTGTGCTAATGGGTCCATTTGCCGCTCAGACTTAGTTCACCGGCTATTTTGGCCACGGAAATGTGGGAACTAAAGGAAAGCGAAATAACGGTGTTAGTTGCTTGAATTTTTTGAAAACACTACTCCTTTTTTGGCTGTTTTCTGAGTATACATTGGATTTAAATGTGTGATGTTACTTACAGTAGCAATTTCATTTCGGGTGAAAACTGCGACGTGTGGAGTACATTAGATTGTCTGCCATTCCTCAATTTCTAAATTTTTGTTTTTTTTATTCTGTTATCTGAAAGAAAGCTGAAATTTTCGAAGTTATATTTTGTATTTTTTATGATTTTTTCCTTCAAATGATAAAAAAGTACAAAAAATTGACTATTTCCTTACAATGAAATTGTATTTTTTCTAGCACAATAAAGAGTTTAATAATAATAATAAAAACGTGTTGGTAATTTTTTTAATGTAGCCCACATTAACAAAAAAATAGGGCAGAGACCTTCACTCAGAGAGAGTATGGGATTAATTAGCATACGCGTGCCCACCGCGGATTGGGAATTTCAAGCGATGCATCTCAGACACCCAGGTTTCGTCAAGATGTTTCCCTTCATAGTTGGCTTTGTTATAAAGACATAAATATACGCGATAAAATCTGGTTGGTTTGAAAGCCTTGGTTATGTAATTCGTTATAAAAAATGCCATCTATTAGACTATTAATTTAAAGTATAGATGTACAAAAAACAATTTAGTGGAGAAATCTTGTTTCGAGTTGGGAAATTGTCCCTATTTTGTCCCGAATTGAATGAAACAAGTAACCAATTTGTGTATCCCACTGCAATACTGTTTATAATGAAAAGTAAGTTGACTGTTTGTTAACGTCGTAGAACCCATGGATAACTATTTTCAGGAATCAAGAAATCTTTCTTATTTGCTTGAAAAAACAGAATGAAGGTTTTGTGTGTACATTTTTAAGGTGTTATTTACGACAACACGAATCCTTCGAAATTCCTCCGACGCTCACTTCTTTGGGCTCTGCACGCCGTTCACGCCACACTGGCTATCGGCAGAATACCGGCGCTGGAGTTTTCTTTTTAAACTCTCAGCACATGGTGAGTCGGCACCCATTTGCATATGCCACACCCACGTTGTCACGTTTCATTCATTCATATCTAACCAATGGGTACTCACCGTACCGCATAAAATGTCGAGCTATGTTTGTATCATTTATGTATGCTTCTGTTTTTCTCTATGTTTACTCTGTGCTGTTACTTTGTGAATTAATATGTAATGGTAATAAAAAAAAAATAATAACACTTCCTCTAGAAGTGCTACCCCAAGCCCCTCTTCATGATAAGGGTCTTTCAGTTGTATGTCCTCTACTATTAATCATATTTGTTTTATTGTATATATGGTATATTATATATATTCCCCTGACCTCGTATAGTGTGTAGATATAATATGTACTTTTTAGTGGTATACTTCATAAAAGTATGTTTTAAAATTTCTATTTACTTTTTCTTTTTTTCTTTCACGCCTACCAGCTCTTTCCATTACCTACCTCCTGCGGTTGACTGGTAGAAAATGCTTATGGCATTAAGTCCGCCGCAATGTATTTTTTTTAAGTGCAATAAAAGTATCAATAAATAAATAAATAAAATCACTTCCACACTATTACGTGTGTGTCCTATGGAAATTAATCATTTGTCTATCTATCTAAATGGTCTTAAGAGGAAAAAGTTTACTACGGACTATTCTTTAAACTGCACCTCAGGAGTGCTTTAGAGGAATCGTATTGTTATATGTAGTTAGCGACTGATGACGTTCAAGACGATTTGAGAAAAGATGACCAGGGGCCCTATTATGCGCACCAAATCTTGAGCGATTCCAATCGTCTAACTGTCAAATTCAATACTAATTTGACAGTTAGACTATTGGAATTGCTCAGGATTTTTGCCCGTAATACAGGGGCTGAGAGGGGTTTCTTTTTCTCGCCGCCCCCTCCCCCGCTACAAATTGACACGGAGGCAGCGGCTAACTCGTATATTGACATTCAACAAACAGAATGAAAATTCTTTGATTTCTAAAAAAATGCCCTTGGTTTGTTACTAGATCACGGTTGAGTTTTTTTTTTAATAATTAAGCTAAATTCTGGAGAAACATTTTCTCATCCCTCCTCCTCCTACGACAAATTGGGTCCAATATACGCCGTTCAATGGGGCGGCACTCTAATACTGTCACTTGCCCGTTGCCGTATTGATCATCACCGTGGAAGTGACGGGCGGCAGATTGCTTGCTAACTCACAGGCAGTGTCATTATGTGGCTTGATTATTTTTTCTTTTGTTAGCATTGTATGTAATAATAATAAAAATAATATAAACTCACGCCTGCATCTCAGAGGGATAGGCAGAGACCAGGGACTGCCACTTGCTACAATCCTGACAGGTCACTTTCGCTTCCTCAACATTTATTAGTCGTTGCATGCACGCACGCCGGTTTCGGGTACTTTTATCTTCCTAATACATCCCCTATTTGTATGTGACTCCTAAAAAGGCTTGTGTTTTTTGTTTTTGTTCGTAAAGTCAAAGCTGACGGCTTGCGTAGCTTAGAGCCGATACTCCTGCAGGCATATCATACACAAAACAAGCTAAAATTATGTGATTATACTCTGCTGTTTTTGTATTTGTAGCTGATAAAACATGTGAACACACCCACACACTCATATGCACTCACACACGCACACGCACACGAAAAAATTTTGTAAAAATATAAGTAAGATGTAACTTATAACAGAAAAAAAATATCGTGTACATTTTTTACTCAATAAATTATCTTATATACATACTCGTATTTATTGGTCCATCTTAAGCAAGAACCTGAACCCGAACAATAACTTAAAAAAATATTTAAAAATAAAACACCCAGACTGTGGTTATCACCGATCGAAATACGGCGGCGAAAACTGAAAACACGACTTCTTTGAGTTAATTAAAAGCGTGATATTGCCACATGAATAAATAGGCTGAACAGACTAAATATAGATTTTGAATTAACGAGACATAACATAAACTTACGCTTGTATCCCAGAGGGGTAGGCAGAGACAAGGGACTGCCACTTGCTACGGTCCTGACAGATAGATCACTTTGACTAGAATTGAGAAAGGAATGTTGAGTTGGTTCGGACATGAGGAGAGGATGAAGGAAGAAAGATTGACGAAACAAATATATCGAGCGAATGTGAGTGGCCGGTAAGGGACGACCCAGACGGACATACTTCGACCAAATAGGGGATGTAGTAGCAAAGGGCAAGATAAAAAAGTACCCGAAGCCGGCGTGCGTACATGCAACGACTTATGAATTAACGAAAATGTTTCTATATCATTGTTTTCCGACGAAAAGTACCCCTTTTGCTTGTAACGACAGCCCAAAACGATCGAAATGAGATGAGCATCAGAAGCTAACTGTTGCAAGCACAAATCAACCGCCAATCCCATGGCAAAGCTACTAAGGATATTGCATCGGGAGCCAGAATAGCGAATACTTCCGTCACCTATGTGGACCTACACAAAAGGACTCGCTTGGTGGAACCTGAGGGATTGCGCGCAAACACCCACAGGGGGAGCCTCTTAAATGCATATTTGAAAGAAAGAGAAAGAAAGAGAGAAAGAAAGAAAGAAAGAAAGAAAGAAAAAAAGAAAGAAAGAGAGAAAGAAACAGGACAATTATTTAAATTGTCACAGAAACACAAAGTAAACACGAAGGTACACAAACTACAAATATACGAACGTCAAAAAAAACAAAAATAAAAGCAAAACAATCGTGAAGAGAACATGTGAGGCATATAAAGTCGAAGGCAGCCGGGTACCATACAGTAATGTATTTGTTCAATAGAGTAACATTAACACTACTGGTAGTCCACTAACCAATGGCTATCCAATTATATAATTCGTGCAATTTAACTCGGCGCCTCGCGCGAACCTATCAACCCTGGCCAGGGTCTCGGAAGACGTCGTACGCCTTCACCAGTTCAGGAGTTGCGATTCTACGTGAGAAGCCGGCTGTTGCAGAGGAAAGGTGAGTCGTACTCCCTTGCTTTGTTGTCGGATTTGTGCAACCCGAGTCATCGATATTTAATTCATTTTCCCCTAAAATCTACAGTCCACTTGTCGATGCAACATTTCTGATGAACAATGCTGTTGAATTTTTACAATCATGCGCGGGCTTTCACTTGGGTAACTGGTGTTACTTATACTTATCTTATCTCATTAGGTTTTCTCTCGAGGCTAATTTTATTCATATGTCACCGTAATAGGTAAAGAAAGGTACGTACATTTACTTTTATTTGGTAGTGCTATAAATTATGTTGATAATGAGTGTGCGAACTTGTATGCGAATCAATGTATTTATTGTATTTATGTGTGAAGCTAAATAAATTTTATAGAGTATTCTTATACACTGATGACGATTGCCAGCTACTTTTTTGTATGCACTTTGGCCAACACTGACAACTGTCAACAGTCTGTCGCAAGATTGACAGCGATCTTCGGCCCGAGAGATGCCTATTTAATTTTCTGCAGAAAAGGCCACCAAATAAAGGCAAATTATATAATGGCTACTATAATTCTATTGAAAAACTATGTCAGTATTAAGGTGTACGGCCCGTTCTTCTGCAAAATTTACTTGGTGCTTCCGAGCAAGCCATCGAGTGCAGCGCAGTGACGTCAAAAGCGAATTTATGGGCCGTTCCAATTTCCGGTCCATCATTCTCAATTCAAAAGGCAAGTCCAGTTAGCAACAGCTCGAACAAAGGTGGCCGCTGATTGACAGCGGCAATGGCATTGTCGAAAATGGACGTGCTGGAAAGGCTAGGGCCCGATTGCTAACAAACGTTGAGCACTAAATTGACAAACGTCAAATCTCACCTCCAAAACTACTACTAAAGTCGTACATTTTGAAATTAACGGGGAATACACCATTAATTTTTGGTGGTTAGAAAGCTATAGCAAAATGAACGTGTCATAACAATAACATGCAATAACTATCAAAAAGGCACTTTCCAAAAATATCTCGAGACAAACTCGAAACTATGAGAACCATTAGTAGCCACCCAGAACCGTGCTTGAACGCATTGGGAGGTTCTGATTGACGAAGAGTCTGTATTAATTGTTCTCGAATTTTTTGAAACGAGATGTACAAGAAGTTTGTAAAATGGCTCGAAATTTCGCTGATGCCTGCACTTGCCCATTAGCACAGTTGGAAGAGCGTTGGCACGGTTAGTCAGAGGTCGCGGGGAATTTTTTGGTCTCTAAATGGTTTTTAAAGATTTCTCAGCTTTTTTTTAATTTTCGTCTATAGGTACTTAAAAAATTGTCTAAATAGATGGCATTTTTAATTAATACTAATTACATAACCGCGGCTTTAAACCACCCAGATTTCATCACGTATAAGGTCTCACGTGTAGTTAACGGGAAAAACAGCGTTACCTCTAAAATGTGTAATTCCTAAAACACGTCAATGAAAATTTGTGTCTTACAACTTTTTTCTATGAGTCTTTCTTCAGATATTTTTTGAATTATCAAAGCGTACGCAATTGCCACTTCTTAAACAATTTAGCAGATTCAGATAAATCATTTTTCTACTGGACGAAGGTCTAACACACAAATTAAGAAAAATCGGCCAAGTGCCTGTCGCGCCACGCGCAATGTACTCTACATTAGAAAGATGTTAGAACTAACAACTTCATTGAAGTCATTTTCAATGGATTTTTACGAAATTTTACCTTTACAAGTTGATTGCCTATTACCCGTTAACTAGCAGAGCCCACTTAGCGGTAATAGTTTTCCTTTTAAGTTCAATTGTGGTAGCATACTGAATTTGATCACGTTTCTACAATGAACCGTTTAGCCAGGAGAGGGGTGGGGGACGCCCTACTAGGACAAAAATTTGCGCTTTAAAGCAAACGGAGTGACGCTATTCTTAATCCGGCGCCAAACGGAACGGCGCCATACAGTAATGCATTTGTTCATTCGCAAACGGAACCCTAAATAAAAAAATAGTCCTATTTTTATCCACAGTATTTTTCAACAAATCAAATGATATCCCACATAATGGTGAAGGCGAGAAAAAAAACATTGCATCTCTAACTTTGGTGTAGGGGAGGTATACTAAAATTTTTTTTTTGTAATGTATACCTAAGCCAATTAGCAGCTCTCTAGTACTTACCGTCTCTGTGTTAAGCCGCGGACGGACAGACAGACAGATGGACGGACATGGTGAAACTATAAGAGTTCCTATTCTACTACGGAACCCTAAAAATCGTAACAGAACTTGACTTTTATTTTAATAACATATATCACACCATTATTTTATTTTCTAGTTCCACCATAGACCGAGTTTGCCAAAAATAAACGAGGCGAGTTCTTTTTTCATTTTTGTTTCCATGTGCGAACGAGAGGGGTATTCATTCATTCATAAGCAGCCTATATACGTCCCACTGTAGGGCACAGGCCTTCTCTCAGAGAGAGAGGGTGCTAGAAGAAAAATTAGCCTTAATGTAGCATTTATCCGGACTCATCGTTCCTTTGAAACAGACTACCTGGTTTAGAATGCTTTCCAACAATGTTTTTCAACTTTTGTCAGCACCTCATTTTGTATCTTAGCATAAAGTCACACGGTTTACATTTTGTTCTTTTATAAATTTAATCGAAAGTGTTATCGTAGATTGCATTTCTTGTCACTGCATTAGTGAATTTTAAAATGAAAGACCTCCCCGATTCAAGCTTTCAATAAATTAGGTCACTATTGCAGAGGTCATTCCACTTGCGTTATATGAAAATGAAAATATGAAAAGCGAGTTTTACAAATATTAAAATTGGAACGATTCAAATCTAATCTACAAAAAAACTTCGTAATTAAAACGTAGATAATATTGACCTCGAGAGCAAAGAAGCATGTGTGTACATGCTGCTGTTAAACAACCATGATACTGTTAATCTGAATTAAACTCAATATCTTCCATATAAGAACTTGAACGGTTCAATGGTGTTGTACCGCAGAGGTGCGTACAATCAAAGGGCAGTATCGCTGAATTTCAATCGAAAGCATCAAACTTTCCACGCGTGCACTCTATCCAGTGACATTAGGGGTGACTTTGCAATAAAAATGTAAAGGATCAATCTGTCGACTGTACAAGTTACGCTTTCGCTCATTGTTTGATCCAACACGTCCGAACAAAGGCAAAGCAAATTGGTAGCCGACGTTGAAGGCGCCCGTGTTTGCGAGTAGCTCCGAGTGCAGTTTAAATCCATAATGCAACGATTTATTCGTGTATATTTCGGATGCAAACGCGGATTAATGCAAATCACCTGATTCGGGATAATCAGACGCATACGTGCCTGTAGATAGGCTACTGCGGAAGGTCCGTTTTGATTGTTTTTTTTAGGAACTTTTTATGAATTAAATTACTTGTATTGAAATAGTTTGATTAGAAAACGTCGTGGACTAAAAGAAGAGGGAGTGACTAGAATTGAGACAGGAATTTTGCGTTGGTTTGGACATGTGGAGAGGATGAAGGAAGAAAGATTGACGAAACAATTATATCGAGCAAATGTAGGTGACAGGGCCGTTAAGGGACGTCCCAGGCGGAGAACCTTCGACCAAATAGGGGATGTATTAGCAAAGGGGACGATAAAAACTACCAGAAACCGGCGTGCGTGCATATAACGACTAATGAATGTTGAAGAAGCAAAAGTGATCTGTCAGGATCGTGGCCAGTGGCAGTTCCTGGTCTCTGCCTACCGCTCTGGGATACAGGCGTGAGTTTATATATGATTTTTTTCGTTTTAGGCGGCGTCCAAGTGTTGGAACGATATTCCTACCCAAGTCCGTGAAGCGACTAGTAGATGTGCTTTTAGGCGCAAGCTCAGGGCATATTTGATTAAGCTGAGAGACTTTACCATCCTCTTCCAACTTCTTGCCGTAACTGACTTGACCACGTGATCGCATCATCATTGTGTTTTGTACGTGCTGTATTTTTTAATGTCAATAAAATTAATCAAATCAATTTTTTTATTGAAAGTGCTAGAGAAACTGCGACTGAACGTTACAAGTTAAACTAGGTGTCCACTTCAAAATCTAGATAATTGTGAAAAAAAAATGGACAGAAAACTCCAAACTTAGTCTTTTGAATTCTAAAACCTGGACCTCATGCATTGAACTGGCTTTTAATCCAGACGCCACTGTCATCTAAATAATCCTTAATGTTATACTTGTAGTATAGCCCTTTTGGCACAAAGTGTGCTTTACACATTTTTTGAACCGCGTTTCTGGCAAGCTTATTATTTCCTCAGGGATCTGGTTATAGAAACGTACACAATGCCCCATAAAGGATATATTAACCTGACCTTTGCTAACCTGCATGTTGGGAAGGAAAGTTTATGTCTATTTGCAGTATTTAAATTGTGTTGGCTACCTACAGTTTTAAAGTTACAGTGTAAAAGGTATTGTGTAGCATTAATTATGTTATATTAACGATATTAAAGTTTTTATGTAGATTTGTGTACATATTCACTAGTCATTTATTTATCATTATTCAAGTTATTATTAAACTATTTATATGATTTACATAAGTATGATTATTATTGTTTTCCTATTAATTTTGACACGCTCGCCGTAACGCGCTCTAGGATGCTGACAAAACAAACAGGCACTGTCTGAAAATCAGCACTGTGGGCTATAATACCCTCAGCAAGGGCTAAACCAGCTGCCTTTTGCAGCAACAGAGACACAACGCGTCTAATGTTTGTAAAACTTGTTTTATTGTATATTCTGTTTTGTAGTGTTTTATGTTTTTTTTTGACGTTAGTGTTTTGGTTATTTTTGTATGTGTTACTGTTGGTGTGATAAATATATTTCTTCTTCTTCTTCTTCATTGCGAACTCGTGGCGCAGCGGTAGTGCATCTGCATACCATGCGAGAGGTCCCGGGTTCGTATCCCGGCTGGGGACAAAAAAAAACCCCAGGTCTTGGATGTTTACATGTTTGTGATGTCGCTGTTTCTGGTTCCCACGATACAGGGTATCCTAGTGTGGGGCCAGAAGCAATGATTATGTATGTGCCTGTATGTAGATGTTTATGTTCATTTTAGCGCAGAAATTGTGACTTAATACATATCGAATCTAGCTAATCTAGCTGGTGAATTAATAATCATTACAAATTAAATGACTGCCTCGTTGGTCTAGCCGTTAACGCGCTTACTACAAAGAAGGACCGCCGTACATTTGTGCAAATGGCCGGAGTCTAGGTGTATTTCCATCTTTGTGATGTCGTTGCCTGGTTACCATAGCACCGGGTATCCTAGTTTGAGTCCAGGTGAAGTGATTATGTTGTGTTATTATTTAATTTATTTAACGTTATTATTATAAATCTTTTGTTATTTTGAAAAACACGATTTCTTAAAAACTCCCCAGATTCCGTTTAAATGGTATGTGGTAACACAAATTGTTTAAGCTGAATTTGAGGAGTGTTTTAGAGTAATCGAGTTCTTAAAACTAATACCGATAGACTATGCACTCACTGTAGAGTATTTGTACCCTTCGGTGTCGAATTATTCTATTCGCACTTTGCATGCGTGTTGCTCCAAACAGTATCGTTTGTACAACCAGATGCGAAAATTCCTACAAACCAAATTGCAGCACGGAGCAGGCAGAATTCTAAAAAACAAGTTCCACAAGTTCCTATAGTAATGATATTGCTGCTGCTGAGAAGAAAAAGTTTAATGATTTGAAATTGAAATACGTCTATTTATTATAGTTTTGAAAACATGTACATAATACAGCAAAATTAGAAATAGTTATGTGATAAGGGATAGGGCTCAGCTTAGTGTCATAAAGGCATTCATCATCGTCGCGTGGATGTTTAGTTCGTACCTGTTCTAATTAACTAGAACATAAAACTTGTGGCTATCAAAACAGAGAACACTATGATAGTAACAAAAATTGAAACAAAAAATCGGTAATACAATATTTAGCAGTATCCTCAGAGCATGCAGTATCCCTCGATATAGTAGATGTACAATGCACAGTAGATAGATAATACAGAAGAAAATTAATGAGATTCACTTGTACAATCTGTTTCAATTAAGTAAAATTAGACATCGTAAGAAAATTAATTATTAATAATGGAATTAAATTATGCTGAATTAAAGCTAAGAATATTCTTTATTACACAAAATATTTTCAAAGATGCAGCACAATTGGCAGCCTTATTGCTATATACATTAAACGATATAAATAAAAAATGTGTTGAAATTATTAAACCTCTTTCACCGCAAGGTTTCTTGTATGTTTCGCTGACAGGACCGCTTCAGGCCAATGCATGCCCAAGGGGTAGGCGAAGCGGAAATCAAGACTTTATTTGTCAGCCAGTATTTTTTTCAATAATTATTTTAAGTTAAATAGATAGACAGAGAACACTTTATTGCACAACCAAAAGTTAATTTTTAGTACTGGAGACTGTCATATATTGCCAAAGAGGGTGAGGGAGATCTAGGGAGAGAGACTACCCTTGTATCTAGAAGTTTAGTGCCATGCGTTTTCAATAACACACTCACCCACTCACCCAGTAAAGTTGACTGTACTCGGGAATCAAATGCATGACTATTATAACATCGTGTTTCGGCATGACCTATTCGATGGATGGACGGATCCATTCGAGCATTTTTACATCCCATTTACATGCCATCTCCATTCGATAATGAAATTGTGTGCATATATTGAAACTTAGACCGATGTTGATGTTATTGTGGCATTTGTTTCTGTACCCTTTAAAATGCTTCAAATTTTAGTTAACGTACTTGACATATATTAGGTTACTTTAAAAATGCTCAATTCCTCAAAATACGTGTTCGTGAACAATTAGTGTTCGACATTTTACAAGAACCAATTGTTCTACCATGTTTGATGGTTTATGTTCCATTTTCGATAGGTACATTAAATCACGCTTGTTTGCCAATTTCTACGATTCTTAGGTAAAAACCCACTCAAGGCCGTCTGGAGCGACGGGCGAGCCAATCGGATTACGTGCAATGCTCCGATTGCCCCCAGGCGCGTGACTTTAGAAGGCAGAAGGGTTTTAATATTCATAGATGCCACAAATCAACTCAGACACTCGGCTCGAAATCAGAAAAATTTAAACATGTCTTCCGCTATTAAAAATAATACCTCAAGGATTCGTCTTACTAGTTGCGACAAAATCTGCTGGGAGAACTTCCTAACTTTTTCCTATCGGACATTGAGCTTGAGCCAAAGGAGAGAAAACTGTATCACCCTCATAAAAAAATCAAAGATATTCTCTGAAAAAATCAAAGATTAGGTCTATTAGGTTGGCCGTCCTAGATAACGCTGGAAGGATAAAGTGGCCAGGACCTGCGTGAGCTCCAGGTAGGCGACTGGATGGCGGCTTCTGCCACTTGTCTCTGTCCTACTTGAATTTTCTCTTAAAATGTTAGGCCTAGTCCATATACATTTCTGGCTATCACGTCATGCCAGGAAAACAAGTAAAAGAAAATAAACCGAGCTATGGAGATATCAAGAGAGCCCGCCCATCAACTGCCTATTTTCTTTTCCAGCGATGGGTCGCGCCCGATAGCCCGGAAGCACTTGTTGTTCTGTAGTGGAAGCATCCACTCTCAGCGGCAACAGTGGGACTGCTGGGTGCTCCCGATCCCACGGAGCGTACCCTCGGGGCCACACCAGAGGACGTCCAGGACACGGTCAGATCCTTCTGAAACGGCTGACCCTGCAGCACTTCAAAAATCTAATCGCTGTTACGTCGCTGGAGATGCCAGTGATGCACTCCCGAGGTACGTGATGCGTCTTGTAAATCTAATGCTTTCAGAAAAAGCTTGTAATTAAATCATCATCAATCATCGACTGCCTCGTTGGTCTAGTGGTTAACATGCTTGACTACTAAAACAGAGGTCGTGGGTTTCACAAAGCATACTTTATTCACTTTTTTAGGTGATAGGACACTTCTTAAGTCTTCCAGGCGAAGCAAATTCAGTATTGAAAGACTTAGAATCCTTTAAAAAAGAAATTGGATCGATCGGATTAGAATAAAACATTTCGAACTATGAAAATTCACAAACGATAAGTAGGCCAGTCATTAGACGTTTAAAACAGACGTTGTCTTCCAAAGTATACGTTAGCTTCCTAATTCAACAACCTGGCACAAAACATACAACTAGCTAACAAGCAAACAACAATAACTTCGTCTCTTTGGTGCCCCAGTACAAGGTGATTCCAGTACACGAAGGCTTTTTGTGGGATCAAATCCATAAATTCGAGGAATCATCTGGTCGTCTTTCAGAGATAAGCCCACACGTGGCCTACACCATGATAAAGTTATGATTTTCCACATACGTCATACCTACGTAATTCGTGATAGTATCACAGTGGGGTGGTACACTGCGATACGTCTGGAAAAACTGCTAAAACGTCTGGATGAAGTGATTAGAATAACCCTGACAGAAATTCAAAATTGTCCTTTCCGTTACAGGATAAGAGCTGGACCAGTCCATTTTACCAATCCGACGCGGTGGCTGCAGGATAAGAAAAGTTTGTTTTTGCCAAATTCCAAACGAAAGAAGTCATGGGAATAAACTACACTTACTTTGAAGGCAAGCGCAAACCGCCAGACGCTTACAAATGCACAACATTCAGCAGAACATTAGAACAGTCGCTAAGAAGCCTACAAAGTATGAAAGAAGTCTCATTTCAGCCGAGTGGCTCACTCCGTCTTGTCTAAAGGTCCCATTTGTTACTTTTGCGATGAAATCGCGGGTGTGCGATGTACCGGGAGTATGTGCAGTAAAATAAGGTGGAGTTAAGACATCTTATTATGAATAAAAACTACTAACTACTTACAGACACCTTTTTTTTAGTTGAATATTTTCTTCTAACAAATTGGCATGACAGCCTCTCGAATCCTCTGGATCAGTAGAGCTAAATAAAACTAGCTAGTTTGGGACCAGGTCAAGTGATTGTGTTGTGTGAAAGTTATTATTACTATTATTATTGAAACAAACAAAAAATACAGTCTCGCAACCGGATTTCATCATCATCATCATCATCATAAGCCATTTAACGCCCACTGCATGACATAGGGCTCCTTCGTGGTTTTTATAACCATGACGGGTTTTGCCATAATCGCCACGCTTGGCAGGCGGGTTGGCGATCGCAGTATGCGGTTGGAATCACAGAAGGACGCTGCTGCCCGTCTCCAGGTAATTAATTTCTTTACCGGATTTAGTCTTATGTAAATAATGCAATAGATTACTGATAAAATCTACTCACCATATAGTGAAGAGAAAAGCATTTACTACCTACGTTTCGAGTTTCAATAGTATTTGTTGATAACTAACAGAGAATTCACCAAATTTATACAGTATACAATAAGTTTTACATAGGTACGTATGATATAATAACTAGCGATTTATTGTGGTTATCATCGTAAAAAAGTGCGGCGCCGTTTGATGTTTTGAAAATATATTTTTTCAAGCTACAAATAATCTAGGCAATTAGAGATAAATCTGTCAAACGATACCAACATTACTGGATTAATTGAAGATTTTTTGTGCAAAAGGGCTACCTACTACATCATTGATTATTATGAAAGGGATGCCTCGAAATAAAGCTAGTTCCAAGTATAACTTCTACATTTTAGAGCTTAAACACTGTTAATTAAGCTGGAATACAATACTTGTTAGTAATAAGTTCGCCATAATTCATTGGCGCACCTTTGTTGCGCAATAAAAAAAATCCAATTTTCAATTCCATTCCATTTCTTTTACACAATGATCTAGATCTTGCTTAAAATAGACATCTATGTGAATTTGTAACGTTGAGTAAGTCGCAATGTCATAGAATAAAAAAGTTTTGACTTTGACTTTTGACATTCAATGACATATTTTACGGTTATCATGCCCTTAATTTGGCCCATGTTTTTGCTGACGACTGAAGACGGTCCTAGTTTGAGAGTGGCAACCTTGTATAATTAGATGTAACTTTTTACGATAAACAGCTCTGCCCCCATATTACGCGCACCAAATCCTGAACGATTCCAATCGTCTAACTGTCAAATTCCATACTAATTGTTATCGTAAACTCCAGGATTCCGACAGGATTTGGTGTGCCTGAATGGTACTTTATGAAGTTATCACGCACTTAGTTACCTGCGGGCTTTAGGTTAATTGCAGAATATATATATGGCAATTTTATATAGTAGAAAACTTATATTATATTATTTGATGAATTAAGTGAGATAGAAGTAGGTGTTTTACTTTTAGAATATTTAGAGATATTCAAAGGAGATCAAACTTGAACACTTGTTGCACTTTTGGAAAACCCGTAAAATACAAGCTGCAAACGTTTCGATGCACCCTCATCCTTATTTAAATAACGTTTTGCCAACATTTACTCCAATCTGAATGTATGCGAAATACGGCCGTAATTTTCATGTGCATAACTGCGTCGGGGCAAGTAATTGCTGTACAAATGTTACAAAATGAAGTAGCGCGGAAGAACACACACAACATTATTATTTTCACGCCTACATCCTACATTGAGACTGAAGGACAACAAGTGAACGAGGGCAATAACTATTAATTGAAAGCAGAATAGAAATGCCAACAGTTTGGAGAGGAAACATAATGTGAAGCTGTTACAATGGCTAAGACCACTGGTGACTGTGGTAGAGGACTGGGATCAGTAGGCAGATCATGTGAACCACGAGAGATGGTATGTAGAAGAAAATGTCATTATGCAGCAGTGAGCAGCACTAATGATGATGAAATTTTTACAAATGGAAATATTGACAAAATGCCTTGAGGGTTGTCAGTCATATAATCTATTTATGGATAGCTTTTCAAATGTCATGGTGCAAGGCGTTTTTGCACTTATTCATCTGCCGAGAGGTATCTCGGGATACAGACGAGAGAATATGCATCATGTGTATGTACATACAGATAACCCGTGTAAAAAGATAAATATAGTGCAGTTCAGAGTAAAAAAGATGCATGTAAATGTGTTTTAAATAAATTAACAAGTTGAATGCTTCGTTTGTCTTCAATATTGCGTCAGGAAAGTTATTTTTTTAACATCCCAACTTTAAAAGACATACATGACCTCATTTTTCAAACCAAAAATTGGTATTAAACTTGCAATTGTCAGTATTTTTGGACCATCTACTAAAAATCATCACCTGCCTGACAATTACTGTCAGGCAATTGCATTTCACAAGAGTAGTGACATTTATCAAGATTTTTCACTCAAATGAAATTAAATTAAAAGATGATAATGAAAATGAAAATGTTAGACGATACTTTATTGCAATGAAAAGTATTTTGTACTAAAAGTATTTTACAGCCACTTTAAATGCATTTGAGTATTAACAATAGTAATTTTCGTTTAACCCGCCATTGGTGACGTGAATCTGACTTACATTGTTGGTGACCCCGGTCTCCCGCACCGGGGTTTTTGACTACGATTTTCTCTGTAATTTAGGGTTTATGCCACTTTAAATTGAAAAGGTTATAAAGTGTGACCTTTAATTGTCAATAAAACATAAGTATTTCATAAAACAATAGCATTAGACAATATCTTTGGATGCACTAAAATTCTAAGGTATTTTAACAATGTTTTTATAAACGCAAAAAATTGCTACAATCTTAGTTATTTAACAATAAAATCCGGCCTAGTCAGTCTTATGAGATTATAAACATAAAATAAAATAACATAAATGGTACATAACACTCCCAACAAAAAAAAATTAAATACAATACTAAAATCACTCATCTTTAACAGCGTTTTGCTACGCACGCGACGCTGTTGTGGGGTAGACTGGCGGTAGGTGGCGTAGAATTAGGCAGCTACTCGAAACCACAGTAATTCGATGAACGGTGACAAATATTTGATTTCTCTTACCTACCCGGTCTCACAGACATATGGGTCACCAATCCCCGCCATCATAATCAGTAAATCTGGTGGGGGGCCTGCCCACACTGCGTCGTCCGGTCCGTGGTCGCCAGCTCAAAGCTTTTTCACCCCAACGGTCATCAGTTCTCCGATCTATTATATATTTATCTATTTACATTGGTATCTTATCTATTCAATTTTCTATTTCAGTTTTTTAAATTACAAGGGCCTCGCGGAAAATCGGCACCTTTTGAATGTTGTGTGTTTAATAACATTCAAGAGGCATAACGCTAAGCGTGGTACCTTTTGAGCCTTTGATTTTATGTTTTGTTACTTTGAGAAGTGTATGTTACTTGATTTCACATATATCTAGATATACACATTAGTTTTAATTGTTTATATTGTTTTATATCTGTCAGTAAACACCATTTTTCTTTCTTTCTTCCTTTACTTTGAAAAACTTTGTATATAAAATCTAGTATAAAATACAAAGCAACGGCTTAATATACTTAACAAGAACAAAACTTGTTTAAGAAAAAAAGTTCGTAGGAAACTAGCACCATGTATTAAACACAAAGCACGAGGTCCGCTTATAAAGAGTTGGGCTGGGTAAACGAATTACTTTTGGTGATAAAAAATTCAACCTTCACAAGGCTTTAATCCACTTTAATGTGGTTTTTATTTCCGTATTTTTCCGGTGTTATTTTGTTTGCTTTAAAACAGAGTTCATGAAGCTTAATCTACCAGACGGACACTAAAACGTTTTTAACCCGTCATGAGTAACATACAATGTCTGTGAGACCGGTTGTTTCTGTAAAATTGAATATTGTTTTACCCTGTTACCGATTATTTTGTGATTTCGGGTAGCTGCCTAATTTGACCTCCCCCACTGCCTGTCGATCCAGAAAAGGCAGGCTTGCACGTTGGTGAGTTTTGGCACAAACCCGGTGCGTGAGACCGGCGTCACCAACTATATAAATGCAACTGTCAGAGTAAAATTTTTCTTTTGCTATGTAATTCCAGTTACTTTGACGAGTTATCACATGATGAGGTCCAATCTCTCAAGTCATCGGAGAGTGAAGGTAGCAATGACAAATCAGGCAATAATGACCCAGACCAGAATCAAATATGACATTACATTATACAATTTTTGAGATTGATATTATTAGGTAAAGTTATACCTATATTTAATACTTTTTATTTTTTGTTAGTATCATAATACTGATAAAAATTGATGTAAATCATAAAGGTCTATGCTTGTCACTTGTTATTTATCGGTAATTCTAGGAAAAATACTAGTTACGGTTGTTGGGTTGTAGCGGGTCCTACTACATAGTCAAAAATACAGGGTTGTTTTGTAAATGAGAGTTTGTCATTTACAACTTTTGTTCTATTACTTTTGGAATTATTTTGATCAAATTTCCATGTAAAAAAATAAAACACTTCTACAGATTTTATTTTTGTTTTGGAATAGTACTGTTTGATAGATAATGCTTAGAACGATGTGATAAATAGAATGAATAATCTATCTACGTAGAACAATGTGTCACTCAAGGCTCTGAATTGTTTTTTCTGACGTACTGCATTTAATTGCCGGGCAATTCTGAACGCAATAATGTTAAGAGTAGACGAACTGAAGCAAATTGCATAATGAGGTGAGACAGAAAGAACTAAAGTTAACATTCTTCAAACAAAACAGCCACACATTAAAACAGTAAAACCATTTTTTTGTTCGTTTCAATTCAATATACATAAACAGATATTTTATTCGACTAGAAAGCATTCAAAAAGTTGAATTCCACTAAGTCTTTGCAGTAGGCAGTGAGTAGACAATGGGAATCTTAAGCCTTTGAATACATGAATCATGAAATCCTATTATGAAAATTAGGTCATAACTGCTACGAAGGCATGCGACTTAAATTCATGCGCTCTTATCGCCCGAACAGACGTAATTTAACTGAAGGAGACGACTTTAAGCCAAGTGCACAGAAATTGCGTATCTCGGGGCTGCTTTGAGATCGGTTTTGGGACCTTTACTATTATAATAAGCAACGAACTAGAGTCGCTATTTTACGTAATTCTTTAATTGTATTTTTTATTTATATACCCTATATACATCTCACTGCAGGGCACGGACCTTCTCTCAGAGAGAGAGTATGGGCTCCGCGTTTAACAGTATACAGTAAAGAATTTTAATCGTTTAGTCAACAATGAAGGTAATTTATATGATATTCTGAGCACTAATTGAGAAATAATATTCTTATCTTATCCTTTCTTTTTTATAGTCGGAACACTCGCGAACGGAAGGAAAACATTGTGAAAAAACCTGAGTGTCTGTGGTGTTCACACGTGGTGGACACGCGTGGTAATTAAGCCCATGCTCTCTCTCGGAGAGAAAGTTTGTGCCCTACAATGGGACGTACATAGGCAACATAAAAAATGTTATCATATCTTACTCGTATTACGAGACCAAAAAAAAAAAAATTAAACACGATATGAACACCAAAAATAAACAAACACAGACCTTAATTAAGGAAATATAGTACACATAACAGTAAATATTTTAATTAAAACTCTCATGAAGAGAGCTTGATTAAAGAGCACGTTGTTTCAAATAAAACATATTGAAACGTTTCAATATAGGCAAAGTTTAGAGAGGAGTTTGTTTACGGTTTAGGTAAATATATTTTTGTTGAGTGGGCTTCGTTAGAGTGTAGCACTTCATAAAAACCTCTAAATGATTTTATAACAGTTAAAGTTATTTTATATAATCACATCACATCACATCATCAGCCACTTGACGCCCACTGCAGGATATAGGCCTCCCTCATGGTTTTCATAACCATGACGGGGTTTTGCCGTAATCGCCACTCTTGGCAGGCGGGTTGGCGATCGCAGTATGCGGTTGGAATTTCAGGAAGACGCTGCTGCCCGTCTCCTGGTAATTTATTTCCTTAATCACCTTCTACGACATCCACGGGAAGAAATGGAGATTTTGGATGGAAATTTTATATAATGGTTTAACGGTTTCACTTAGAGTTAAAGTTAATTTATTGGTACCTAAATGCTAGCAATGTTTTCCATAGATCCAGTAGCTCGGTCGTTTTCTGCAAAATTTATTATCGCACTAATGGGTTAAACAGAAAGACCGGAGTATACGTATAAAATTGGATTTACAACTTTAAATAATGTCCTTTTCATTATTACAAAGAGCCTGAAACGAAAGTAGTTTTCTCTAGATTTAAAAAAAGTTACATTTCATTTTATTCCCTTGAGTATAAACCAAACTAACTCAACGAACTGCAATTAAAATAATCACAATTTACATACAACTATTTACGTTGTGATCCCGTTTTCTGTTCACTTCCTTTTGCCAACCTCACTCAACTTGATGAACATATGTATTTCCGGCACTAAAACATCGTCTTGGACTAGGATTGCTTGGGCTTTTATGGTCGAAATATTTTATAATCGAAGGGCTACATTGGCGTTAGTACTTTTTTATGACTCGCGATACTCGTAAATACTTAATAATATATTAACGTGAATACGGCAACTGCAACGTTGTCGAAACGTCGGAATGGAGGTAATTAAATTTTATCCAAAAAAACCTGCTTAATGTATGACTATACATCAGCGTTGTCTCTATGTAACTATCCAGCCCATAAAAAGAGCCCATTGCTGGGCATAGGTTCTTACCTGCCATGCAAAACCCCTCGGTCTGCAGCCAGTCTCGGCCATTGCTTTCCGATTTTTTTAATAATTTAATCCATCCATCGGGTCGCTGGTCTGCCTACCGATCGCTTGCCCAACCTTGGTTATCATTATTGCCATTGTATATACAAATTTGTGCTTACCAACTTTATTTTTTCCGTTACGTACATTTGTGAAGTTCATTAAAGTAAATGTGTGAACCAATCGCTAACCGTGAAGAAAAATATCGTGAAGAAAGCTGAGTGTCTCAGGTGTTTATATACCTCAGTGCTTGACATTGCCAATCCACTGTGGGCACGGGTGGTAATTAAGCCCTTACTTTCTCTCTCTTAGAGAGGGCCTTTGCTCTGCTATAGGACGTATATAGGCTAGATAAAAAAGCTATTATGCTTATTGCAGATAAGTAATAAATAAATTGCGAAAAGCATTTTGTGCACGGATGGTGTACTTGTGATGGACTTGTGATGGAAGTCTACTATCCATGTTACAATGAACCATCATTTTATTTAGGCTAAGTACCTAAGAGTACGCTCATAATTCACATTGCACGATAATGGTAATGACGCAACATCATAGGACTGGTAGATTCATGCACTTACTAAGGCCGTTGTGGACGTTGCATAAATATATTACCAATCCAACGATGTCGTCCAGTTTCGGTTATGGCCCAATGTGATACTGGCCACTGGCGCAGAATTAAGAATATAGAAGCGTAAAATTCTTCTCAATTAAACGTCCAACCACATATGGGCTGGCGACGTCCAGGTGCAATTATACAAACTTAAATAAACCTTATAGTGATAATGTTATAGGCTAAAACTTGGAGCAAAGTGACAAAAGTCTTCACGTCCGACGGGCCGTGGGAATCCCACCCGAGCAAATTCTGCTCTGCCCGCTCGATCACAACTTGGGCCCCGCTCGGCTTCGTCCGCCTAGCGTCGCTGCTGTGCCCTGTCCGAGCCCCGTTTGCGCACCAAATATGCCTCGTCTCAGCTTCTTTCGAGCACCCAACGTGCCACGTCCGAGCCTCATTCGAGAACCCAACGTGCCGCGTGTTGTTGGAGCACCAAATATGCTGCACCTGAGACTCGTTTGAGCACCCATCGTGCCACGTCTAAGCCTCGTTCGGGCAACCAATTTTTCGCGTCTGAGTCTCATTGGAGCACCAAATATACCGCGTCTAAGCCTCGTTGAATCACCCAACGCGCCGCGTCTGAGCCTTGTTCGAGCACCCAACGTGCCGCGTCCAAGCCTCGTTCGAGCACCCAACGCGCCGCGTCTCAGTCTCGTTTGAGCACCCAATGCACCGCGTCTGAGCCTTGTTCGAGCACCCAACGTGTCGCGTCCGAGTCTTGTTGGAGCACCAAATATATCACGTCCAAGCCTCATTCGAGCAGCCAACGTCCCGCGTCTGAGCCTCGTTTGACCCAATATGCCGTGACTGTGCCTCGCCCATGAAATCTCGTTCTTGAAACTTCCCAGCCCGTTGTAATGTAGATAAACAGCTATGTGACGTTGTATGAATGCGCGCGTACTTTCGTCAATTCACGCAAATTTTCACGAAAAGGAAGTTATTGGGCATAATCTCCCTAATCCCACAAACACTAGTTTCCCTTGCAGCTGACAGGGGTCGCTACAGCATAATATGTTGTAAGAAACTTCCCTGACATGCCTTGAACACCTCACCGTTTTCTTGCTACTTTTCCTTATATTGCGTGATGTCAAAACTTTTTTCCGCACTGTTTTTGCCGCGGCCAGTGGGGCAAAGAAGATAAATGCTAGTTTTATTTCCCTCCACCTGAAATAAACCGGAGTTTCTACTCGGCCAGAGGCTGGAAAACTGTTTAGTTTTATGACTTGGCTTCCTGTGCGCGTTCATAGGCTTAATTACTCTTTGCTTTTATGAAAGAGTGTTTTTTAAAGACTTCATTAATCATTGCTCGCTCTTTCTTTTCTTCTTAAATTTTGTTAAATTCTGAAATAAAACTAAAAGCATTTTCATGCATATTTCCTGATTTTAAATTGACTAAACTATTGTTTTTTTTTTATATAGACTGAAAACATAAAAACTTCACAAGCAGACTTTACTTTTGAGTTGAAAGTTGCCCTCAAGTAATGTAACTGAGTAAAGTGCACGGCTGGAAAACTCTCTATACGGTTAAGTTATGGGTGACTTTGCAAAAAAATGTACAAACACTTCATAATGACTCAAAATATATCGCGATATAACTTCTGATATTTATCAAACAATGAAAGAAAGTCGAATGAAAATCCTAAAGAGATAACGTGATAAATTCCAACTCCCAAATACCTACTTAAGTTCTAGTTCACGCGCGTCCAACTCAGTCTTTTAAAACATTCTTTTTCCACGTTAGTGCCTTCGGAATATATCTGTGTAATATATGGTTGTTCTAATTTGAGCAGTTTCCTTTGGCTGAAGTCCAAACCAACTGTGTGCTATGGAGACTCTAGGAAAGTTTAATATTTTGTCTTGCGGGAAGATGTATATCGCAAACTGGCAAGTAAGGTGGGTAGTTATGTTTGTGCTTAAAATAGTTAACAATTTTTTTTTTCAATATCCATAGACAATTTATATTAAATGTAGATAATTCAGGGGTAGACACGAATAATCATGACATATGCCAAATATTTTTATCATGTCAAGTTTTTTAAATATACCCTCATGTTGTTTTTGTACCAATTTAGACGTCGTGACTAGTTTGCTACTATATTGTTGTAAGATTCAAGTAATTTTTTAAAGTTATTTTATTTTTAATATGTCGTCAAGGCGGTGTAAATTAAACCCGAATAGTTTTTGTTATGTTTGCAGTAAATTTATCATAACCAAAAAGAAGAGGAATATTACAGAAGCTGTTAAACGAGCCTACTTCCAATATTTTCAAATTCCAGTATCAAACCTTGATAAAAAATGGGTACTACCTACCTGGAGTAGTGTTTGACAACTGCAGAAGTGTGCTTACCAACTGGGCTATTGTAAAAAATAAATATTTAACATTTGGCATACCAATGGAATGGAGAGAACCGACAAATCACGCAACGGACTGCTACTTTTGCCTTACGAAAACTTTTGGTTTCAACAACAAAAACAAGAGACATGTCCAGTATCCTGATGTTTCATCGATCACAAAACATGTGCTTCACTCTGATGGAATTCCTTATCCATCGTTGCCCGGTAGTTCAAATTCAAAAAATGATTCAGAATCAATCAATTTAGCTGAAGAATTCTCTTCGAAACAGTGCGATAGTGACAATGATGATGATGATTTCAGCGAAGATGAGTCCAAAGGTGAACCTCACATGATCTGATCACTCAGAGTGAACTTAATGACTTGATGAGAGACCTTCAGCTTTCTAAATCTAAATCAGAACTACCTGCTTCAAGGCTTCAACAATGGAATTTGTTAGCTTCCAACACCCGAGTATCTTCTTACCGCAGGCGCAGTGACCAGTTTGTTAAGTATTACAATTCGATTATAAATATTGCCAAGACGTTCGTGGTTTATTTGAAGCTATAGGTCGATGTTATGATCCTGAAGAATGGCGTTTGTTCATCGATTCTTCAAAAGTAAGCCTTAAGGTAATAAAATATAATGACCACAAATGGAAAGTGTGTGGAGATCTCAAAGTTGTGGGACTTCTGCTTGGTTTACAAAGTGTTTATATGAAGTATTGCTGTTTTTTATGCGTATGGGACCGCAGAGCTAAAAATGACCACTATATTAAGAAAGAATGGTACAATGGCACGTAACGAATATATACCAAACAAAATTAATGTTAATCATGATCCTTTGATAGATCTCAAAAAAATTATTTTGCCACCTCTTCACATCAAGCTAGGTTTGATGAAAAATTTTGTAAAGGCACTTGACAAAAACAGACCGGCAAATCAAAAATTACTTTGAAAATATAGATCATCGTCGAGAAGAAAACTATAATACATCTCTAGACTTAGGCCGACTTACAAATTTGGATTAAACAGCATTTAACTAAAATTATTTACACAACAGTCGATTTAAATGGCGACTTAAGTGACATTTGAGAAGTGGTGCACCACAGTCGGCCTCAATCTTTTAACATTCGGTCCTTTATTCGGATCCTTTGAATTCCTATTCTACTAGCTATTCATGCTACTAGTTTTAATGTCGTACATCTCCGTAATATGAATAAGTAGCTGTCCGGCGAACTTCGTGCCGCCACAGAATCAGTTTATACGATTCTTGTTAGCATGGCAACGCAATAAATAAATGTTAGAGTTTGGCTTGAAAAAAAGTTACGGTAACAATAAAATATCACCCGACGGGAACGCATTACCGGGATATCAAGTATCCTATATCTCAATTCAGGGGCCTAATTACGCGCACCAAATCCTGAGCGATTCCAATCGTCTAACTCAGGATTTGGTGCGCGTAATATAGGGGCAGGTCTTTGTCTATCTGAATGTCAAGTTTCATGTAATTGCGTACAGCCGTTATTGCGTGATTGAGTAACAAAAATCCAAACGTCTTCACAGGCTTTCACATTTTAATATTATATATGTAGGTTATAGTAAGTATATTATAACCTGCTATACTAATTAGTCCTTTTTGCACAGATCGTACTTTACGCAATTTTTACCGTAACTTTCGTTTGCTTAATCCAACTGGCTTATTGCAGAAGTATTATACAATGCCCCATAAAGGATTATTAACCTTTTCCAGCCCAAATTGCAGTTGATTACTTTCGCCCGGCCCCAAAGGAGTAACTTGGCTAGCAGTGGATTAGGTTAGCCACGTATTAAATCACTATTTCCAAGGTGGTCATCGAATAGAGCTTCCAACAATGAATACAACTGCTGATCCATAATTATAATATGGAATATGTTATATTAATATAACAGGATTTTTATATACGTAATATAAAACAGGTTCCAAATTTTCATTTTCAAGTGAAAACGGTACGAAATTAAATTTTCGGTCATAGACGGTAATAGAGTTAACAATCAACCTGGGCTTTCACTCTGTCAGTACATTATCGTTTAATGACAGATACACGGTCGGGTCACTTGACGTGTTTTTTCACGCAAATGACGCCTAGAAGGCTTGTCGCGTGTGTGCGCGTTGTATTGAAGTGGCAATGAAATGAACCCAGCGCGTTCATGCAATTGTCATTGTACTACAAAGCGTAAACGGAATCTAGAACCTCAACTAGAAGAAGAAGGAGAAGAAAGCAATTTATTCAAACAAATAGCAACACACACTTTAACGACATTAAACGTAAACAATCTTAAATCTTCAATATCAAGGAAAAAAACAATAAGACACTATTTACAAACATAAGTCGCGGTGTATTCCTATTGCTGCAAATGGCAGCTGGCTCAGCATTGTGCTGAGGGTAAATAGGTACACAAAGCGCTGACTTACAACCGGTGCCTGTTTGGTTGACGAGCATTCTAGGATGCGGTGTGGTACATACCAGTAAATACATAACATAATATAAGCAGCCTACATACGTCCCACTGTACACGCCTTCTCCTAGGAAGAGAATACTCTCTCCCTGAGAGAAGGCCTACCGCGAATTGGCGAATTCAAGCGCTGAGGTATGTGAATAGCTCAGACACTTAGGTTTCCTCGTGATGTTTTAATTCACGGTTAGCGAGTGGTATTGCTACCATAACTTTACCTCAGTAAATACAAATAAATAATAATGTAAATGCATTTATTAAATGAATAAACGAAGAAGAATAAGACTATTCTTTAATGGTACAATTATTATGTATCTATGTATTTATTATCGGAAAATCGCTGTAGCGTATTATTTATAGCTAAGTCTTGCGATTCATATTGAATCTCTCGCCATAAGAAATAGCTATTAGCGATTCCAGTCAGTCTTTCCAATAAAATTAAATTCAATAAAAGCCTTATCCCAAGGGTAAGCTGGAAGTTGGCAATCCAGGGTCTTCGCAGTTTGAGTGAGGTCGACGTAGGTCCCGACATGACATTGGGACAAATAATCAACTATCTCCCTTGGGATTAATTTATTATTTTCCTTGTTCAGTGTGAATTGCTCTTTATTTGTGACTTTTATAAGCGTGCTTGTGTCCTTATTAAAATGATCTTTATTTTTTACTAAATAATTTGTATTATTTGTTGATGTTTTGGAATAAGGAGGCTTTACTACTTAAATAAGCTCTGCAAATTCCCGCATTATTAGGATCTGCCACTATGTTATGGCTGGTTTACACGTATTGAGTTGTTAGTATAGTAACTAAATTTTAACTTAATATTTAGCGACGTCATTCGCAAAGCCGTGGGCAGTGACTCGAAAAAAGAGCCAAAGATCGGCTTAGTGGCGTGTCTTGGGAGAGGCCTATATCCAGCAGTGTACGGACACCGGCTGATTATGATGATGATGACGATGAACTTAATATTAAGCGACTTAATTTCAAGTAAGTGTTCAAATGCACTAAATACTAGTTAGCTCTTTAGTTAGCCCAAGATGGATGACCGACAGAGAATCTATAATTCTGTAATAAAATTCGTAGGTAGTAAGGTTTTAGAGGAAGTAAAGGATGAAACAGTCAGGGAAGCGAGAATCCCCAAGAGATTGTGTGTGAGAAACTGGATGACCAGGAGAAATGAATACGGAACAAATGCAACTTTGTGGCACATGCATGCGTTTGCAACAATGCTCAAATTTCCAAGCATGTTTGAGAAAAATATATTTAAAAACGCGGTGGTAGCCTAGTGGGTAGAACATTGGACTCGGAAACGGGAGACCCAGGTTCGATCCCAGTGCGGGCATGTACCTATGACTTTGTTTTCTAAGTTATGTACATTTGTAAGATATAAGATATAAGATATAAGATAATTTATTCAAGGAACATTTTACAGTGACCTTATCACTAAGGCAGTGGTACCCTGCTCCCTAAAAAAGGTTAAAACCTGTGGTTTAGGATAAGCAGTGCTCCTCCGAAAAACATTTTACATTTTCAAGGTCAACAGACTTCAATACACTAATTTACATTTACACAATTAATGTACCTTGTTAATATATTGATATTTAATGAAAAAACTTAAATGAGGTTAGAACTAGGTAATAAAAATGCGTTGTGTGTGTGTGTGTGTGTGTGTGTGTGTGTGTGTGTGTGTGTGCGCGTGTGCGTGTGAGTGTGTGTGTGTGTGTGTGTGTGTAACTGTTAACCGAGCATGTTTATTAAATTATAGTTTTTTAGAAGGTAATGTTTTTAAAAGAAAGCCTACAAGATGTAGATTTTGGGACATGTTTAGGATCCTATTTTTAGCTTACACATAAAATTACGAAACAACGGTTAACAGCTGTTCAGTCTCATCGTAAGACAAGGTCAATAGCCAGTTGGATACCAATTCTTTACATTTAGCATTTCTTTGAGAGTAAATAGAGAGCTCTTTATTAATTTTGTTATAGAGGTGGGGGCCCAGGAAAAAGAACATTCTATGTGAGAAAGCGGTTTGTAGTCTTGTGATAGGACATACATTTTTTCTACGTGTTTGGAGAAGTTTATCATCGTAGGTGAGTTGTAAGTGCTGTTTATTTATGATACTTAGAATAAAGTGTTGCCGTACGGTGAGCACCTGACAATTCTCATATAACAGTTTAGTAGGGAAACGAAAATTATAAAAGAACATTACTTTTAGAACAGCGCGTTGAGCCACTTCTAAAATCTTCATATAGGTCTTTGGGGCCCCGCCCCACGAAACTATACAGTATTTCAGAAGTGACTCACACAGTGCTTTGTAAATTTGTATTAATAGGTTGGGACCAGTAACATGACGGAGGGTTTTAAAGATAAAAATAAGTTTACGCACTCTTTTGCTCAAAGTAATTATGTGACTTTTGAAGTTTAGATTTTGATCAATAATGATTCCAAGGTATTTAATATCATTTGTTTTTTCGAGATGAGCACAATTACAATTTACATTTGTATATTGCGGGGAAATACATTGATGAGCATATAGATTAAGATTGTTTGGCGGCTGTGAGGAGTTACGAAGAGAAAATGCAATGTATTTAGTTTTTGTAGAGTTCAGCGTTAGAATGTTTTTCCTGAGCCAGTCACTTGCCACATTTAGACCTAGCTGAGCCGCTTTAAAAACCTCCGGCCAAGTACTGGCCTGAAACGTCAAGGCTGTATCATCAGCGTAAGTTGTAATTTTACCTTGTTCTAAGTTCAGCGAGCATAAGTCGTTAATGTAAACTAAAAACAAGGTAGGTCCGAGGATGCTTCCTTGAGGCACACCGTAGCTGATAGGTAATTCACGACTAATATGACCGTCTAACTGTACTCGCTGTTTTCTGTTTGAGAGGTAGTCATGGAAGATATCACGCTGTTTACCCCTTACGCCAAGAGCTTCGAGCTTATCTAGGAGGATGGGGACGGAGACCGTATCAAAAGCCTTGGCCAGGTCAAGAAATACTGACAAGCATTTCTTTCCCTGGTCCAGGCCAGATGAAACATTACTTATTAGTGCATGAACAGCGTCATCTGTGGATCTCCCGGATCGAAAGCCAAATTGACCATCTGAAAGAAGTTTATTCTTCTCAAGATAGTCCATGAGTCTTCGGTTTAAAAGTTTTTCTAGGAGTTTTGAGAGCGCAGGCAAAATAGCTATGGGACGATAATTTGTGATAAGGTCTCCATCCCCTCCCTTGAAGATAGGACATATTAAGGCCTGTTTAAAAGATTCGGGGAAGATACCCTTGACAAAACAGCTATTAAAGATATAAACTAAAGGTGCAACCAATTTGGGTTTCAAGATCTTTAGAATTTTGTTTGATATGCGGTCATGGCCGACTGAACAATTGATTTTTAGGCTCGAGATCAGGGTTTCAATTTCATTTAAGTCTGTTTCCAGTAGCACAAAAGAATTCATAGATTTTAAAATTGGCAATGAAGGGTAATTATTTGGAGATTTTTCTAAAAGTTTAAGATTTTTTTCAGCCAAGGAGCTACCAATGTTGGCAAAATATGTATTAATCTCATTTATACTTTCTGAGGGGGTATCCCGTATTTTAAGTATTTTGTGAGAAGAGCTTTTAATTTTGGTGGTATGAGTTATAGTTTTAATTACATCCCAAAGTTTTTTGCTGTTTTTACCTGCTTTTTCGATTTGTTCCCGTTCATATTCTCTCTTTAATTTTTTCAATATGTTATTGCAAAAAGTTCGATATCTTTTATACGTAACTCTAACCGTTTCATTCTGTGGATTTCTTTTAGCTTTCTTGTGGAGTTGGTCACGATTTCTTAGACATTTTAAGAGTCCTGGAGTAATCCAGGGCTTTTTTATTATCTTTGATTTCGGTATGGATACTGTAACAATATTTTTATCTACAATTGTCTGTATGGTACATACAAGTGAATTTAAAGCGTCGTTTGGATTTTCGATATCAAAGATACTACTTAAATCAAGGTCATTCATGTCGTTTGAGAGATTACTTAGGTTTAGTTTAGTTCGTTTAGTTGGTCGAGTAATGTCAGCAATCTCAGACCCTACCGAGTGAAAGCACGCCAGAACAGCTTTGTGATCTGTGATTGATGACTGAAGAATGAAGATGGTTGAAGGCAATTTAGATTTTATCATGACGTGATCGAGGCAAGTATCACCATCATCGCGTGTTATTTTAGTATGGCTTGGATAAAGACCGTGAAAAGCTAGCAGATTTAAATAGTCAAAGTTTTTTTCTGCAGCTTTTTCTGATATATCAATGTTTATATCTCCAATTAGAATCATGTTCTTAAAATTAATTAGACCAGTAAGTGTATCGTTTAGTGAGTCGAAAAATATATTGAGATTTTTATATGATGGGGATCGATAGACAGCGACGATAGCATACTCCAAATTGATCTTTAAAACAAGACAGTTGTGCTCCCGAGATTTTGGCTCTTCCACAGCAATACTCAAATCAGCTTTAGCATAAATTACCACGCCATCACTCTGGTTAGAGAAAATTTTACTGGTAAAACAGCAATAACTTTCAAGGACTGGGAGGGTGGAGGCAAAATGTAGCCAACACTCAGTAAGGATTATGATGTCAGTGTCAACTTTTAAGCGGTTTAGTAGAACTGTCAACTCGGTGAAATTCTTGCCTATGCTTCGTATGTTTTGAGTTAGGATTTTTAGACTTTTTGGCGTAGCCGACAAGGTACAATCCTCAACGTCGCACTCACAGACAGTAGAAACGGTTAGTTGATCTAATTCATTATTTATCAAGTTGATATCATTGAATGTGGAGAGATTTTAATAACGAAGACACAGGATAGTTTAGGGAAACATTCTTGCAGTTTATAGTAGCAATACCACTCGCTAACTGTGAAGGAAAACATCGTGAGGAAACCTGGGTGTCTGAGCTATTCACATACCTCAGCGCTTGAAATCGCCAATCCGCGTTGGGCACGCGTGGTGATTAAGCACATACTCTCTCCCTGAGAGAAGGCTTGTGCCCTACAGTGGGACGTATATAGGCTGCTTATGATATATTTAAAAACAAGAAACACGAACACTAGCATACTGCCAAGCTTGTGCATTTAACAAATAATTAAGTAAATAGTACCTGTCCAAAGGTGTCAAGTGACTGGCCACGCCTGCTAATTTACTTAAAAAATAGAAAAAGTTCTAATGTACTTGTTTACTTGCACGCTAAATTTTAACTTGCAACTTATTCCTAAATTCGTTGTTTACACGCATTAAGTAGCTTGAAATTAAGTTGAAATTTAGTTAACTACTTAAAAATTTAATACGTGTAAACCAGCCACCAAGGTCTAATCAGTGTAGGCTTCTGTCACTCGAACTCGTAAGGCTTGTGCTTTCCCAAGTCCAAGCCTTACGAGTTCGAAAATCTGAAGCTCCAGTACAACAAATACAAATACGATAAATATAACTAGCAGGGTACAGTCCTTCTCTTAAATAGAAAGTGCCCACCGCGGATTGGCGATTTCAAGGTGAAGTTCAGACTGCTGCGGATTTCAACTACTCGGGCTTCCTCACGATGTTTTCCTTTTAAAATAAGTACAGTTAAAAAAGTACACGAAACCGGCGTGCGTGCATGCAACGACTCATAAATGTATGCATAAGTACAGTTAACTGGAAACTACCACAGTAAGAAAAACACTGTGAGGAAAGTGTGAGGTGTGCACATATTTAGCGCTGGAAATCATCAATCCGTGGTGGGCACGCGTGGTAATGAAGCCCATACTCTCCCTCTCTCTCTGAGCGAAGGCCTGTGCCCTACAGTGAGCCGCACCAAATATACGTTATTTACTTTGTTGCTATGTGGTATTGTGTGTACAGAGAAACCATGTCATTTGTCATTTGCCGGACATAAAATGCTTTTATCTGAATCTCACGCGAAGGAAGTCGCAAGCCCAGCTAGTGAAATCATATCTGAAGCCGAACGACATACCGAACGGCAGACAAAAATTTGTTGTTTGATTCCTTGTTGCAAGTGATATATACTAATAGTGTCATCCTGCCCTTGAAAAACGTTATTAAATATTTAAAAAGTTACTCAATTTCATTATTTTGGAGTGAGAATTACCCCCGATTTTTTTGTACACTAACAATCTGTTATCTACTGTAATGTTAAAAGCTGTCAGAAACTCAGAAGGCCAAAGTGCTTAAAAAAAAACCACTGAATTCTGTCTTTAATTATTTGACGTGATTCGGCCACAAGCAAGTTTTGTTTTTAAGCTTCGCGAGAAGCCCGAATTAAAATTGTTTGCGTAAACAACTTCTCAGAATGTATACGAGCCACAATTTTATGACTCCAACCCTATCCTCCAGCTGTAACAAACACGTCCCACAACCATTTTACCAAGAACTACGCTTCTTCAACCAAGCCCTCTTTTGCCCTAGTTTTTTTTGCCACCAGCGGGGGAGGTCAAGTGTCACCGTAGGCTGGCTAGGAGCGCTGCTTCACACGTCATCTTCAGTGCTGGTAAAAAAACTTACAAAAACACAAAAGAACATTGCTGTTTAAATGTGTTAGTTAAATCCTATATGAGTCTGTTCAATTTGCAATCTCATTGCGGGTCTATCGTTTGTTTTGATTTCTTGTAGGTGTATGATAATTAAGACCCGCGTGCTGAAAATGAAAATTCAACAAACACATCTGGGACTTTTTGGAAGTAGGTTTGTTTTGGTTTTTAAATGAATATTTTATATTTCAATACTTTTGGTGACTTTTTCCTAACGAGAAGAAAACTGGCGTCCCAAATTTTATTTCGTTAACGGCGTTATGCGCTTACAACCAGGGACATTCGTGAATACCTTTTATTAGTTAAAATGGGTCAAGCCGTTTGGTCTCTGGGTGGTCATAAGGTACACGCATACTTACATACATACATCTTCGAGGAAAACATAACCCTCCTTGGCTGTCGCAGTGAGGTAAAAAGGGTCTTGACATACGCCAAGACCAGCTCCAGCGGACAAAGAGGGAACTAAAGTGAGGACACTTTCCGAGTCAGTTTCCTCTCTCACTTAAACGTTTCTTTCGTGTAGGAAATGATGTGTGAGGCGCTCCTAACATCTGGTTGCGATGTTACGGAAGGATGTACGGGGTTGCCTCTCAGCCCGTTTATTTTCTTAGCGAAAGGATTCCGCCAGGTTTATTTTGCGTGCTAGCCGGCATGCACAGCCGTGGAGAAATAATGTGGTTTGGGGTTTAGCTGGAAATTTCGTAACACCCATCCGTATCGGGAATGGAGGAAAAGAAGCGAAAACATCGGCCAAGTACGGGTTACATTCGTGCAGCGAAGGTTCTGTAGTACCTCCTAGATTTGTCTATTCTTTTTCGGTCTTTTAACTCACAGGAGAGCATAGGGCCTTAATCACAGATTCCCACTTCTGACTGTGGTTCGCGGAAGCTTCCGATTCAAGCCAGCTAGTGTCAATCGACATGCCAATGGCCTCTTTAGATAGATAGATAGATAGAGAACACTTTATTGCACAACCAGGTGAAAGATATTACAAATAGTTTCTGATATCTAAGTAGTGGTATACAATTGGCGGTCTTATCGCTTAGAGCGATCTCTTCCAGACAACCTTTGGATGGAGAGGATTGCAGCAAGAATATAGTCGGTAGATGGATGTAAAAAAAAACAAAGAGAATCTGAAATATAATGCTATGTGAAGTAACAAATATGTGTAGCGAGAGATTACAAGAATATAAGTATCTACTTATAATTACATATTGTACCAATAATATACTTACATGAATACCTAAAAAATAAATAGGTACTACATTAAATTAGCTTATACATATTTGTTTCACTGATTTAAAAACATTGCGCTTTGTATTTTTTTTCCTTTTCGGACTTCCGCTTATAACCCCGCCCTTAGTCGAAGTCCCACCCATACTTGGCCAGTTTTGAAATTATAATCACACTAAGTTAGACAACCTTTTAGGTATATATTTTTTTACGGCAGTGCAAAATCAAAACAAAAACCGTAAAAAAAACACGATTCCTGTACAGGCACCCGCACATTTTTATTATTTGTCATGCAACTTGCCATGATAGTATGACGTAATTGTTCTGTGGAACTTTCAAGTGACTACCTACCTATTACGGTTCGAGAGATAGGGACAAAAATAAGATGATAAAAATGCCCTTTATAGGTCAGACAGACTTACAGGGTTCGTAGGCATAAGAGTAAGGTCCCATAGGCACTTTTCAGTTGCGAAAGCCTAAAAAGTGTTCCTAGACGAGACCAATATAAATAGAAAATGTTTATTCGTCAACATTTATATCTATAATTTCTACAAGAACACCACAATGTCTCTGTAAGAAAAGAAATGTTGGTCCTAATACAACTTACTGTAATGTTATTTTATTTCATTTCGGCGAATAAAAAAACCTTTCGTTCGGTTATTTTACTATGAGGACTCTCCAAAGTCTCTTTCTAACAAAATATAGCTAAGAGGTATGAAGTACAGACACAAAAGGGATTCTTTTCCCATAGTATCACGTGCCGTGGCACCCAGGAAAGTTATTATACGATGCTGTGAGAAGTATTGAGGTAAAAGTGCACATTTCGCTAGAGATGCGATAATATTAATCTTAAATAATCCTTATAGACTACCTGGTAAAGCCTAGCGACAACACCCGGGGCCTGTTTTAATAATTCATAGTTTACTGTAACAATTCAATGTACATTACAAAGTAAAATGTAACTCGATTTGTCTTATTTAACTACGAACTGTAGTTTTATGAAACTCGGTGCTGGCCTATCGGCCGGGCAGTCCGGGCTATACCTTTATTTCGTATCGTATACCCCGGGTAATTAAATGAACGATTTGAAACGACTATGTTATTAGAATTAGAGAAGAACTATATTTGAATACTAGTTTTAGATTGTTTTTTTTTCCGCATTGACTCGCACTCGTGAGTTTGACGATAATGCGCAGAATGACCTATCGTTAAGGAATGCATTATATATGTGTCCGGTTATAACAGTACAGACTACGAACATCATTATAGTTTTGGTCGACAGCAAATTTATTTATTTTACTGTACTATCTATTTTGCTAAGTTAATGCTTGGAAAAATTAATCAACGGTTAGAGCGCTGTCAAGACGATGTTTTGTTTAAAGCAGGGAATTGACAATACACTCAAAATATATTTTCGTTTTACATGCGTCTTAGCGCGACATGCACCAACGCACCAACACTGGGTTAACTCGCTAACGGGTTAACCCAGTGTTAAATTGTATTGGTAACCATGGTAACTCCCAGGTTTAACCGGTTAACCCCGGGTTAGTGGGATGGTGCAAGTGGCGCTGATTGATATGAACCTACAAAAGAGTCGTTAGTGTCGATATAGAGCTTTAACATTTTGTTTTCATACTGAAAGAAATATTTCAATTTTTAAATTTGTATTTAAACATTAAATGTTTACATACAGGCACATACATTGCTTCTGGCCCCATACTAGGATACTCTGTGTCGTGGGGAACCAGAAACAACGACATCACAAACATGTAAACATCCACGACCTGGGGTTTCTTTTTGTCCCCAGCCGGGATTCGAACCCGGGACCTCTCACATGATAGGCAGATATGCTACCAATATGTCGAAATTTAACTTCATACATACGTTCCTTTCCTTTTGATATGGATGGGAAAACCTTTAGTTCGTATACCAAGAATGTATGTTTTACGCGACCCTATATCTTTTTATCGTGTATAATATTAAAGAATAACGGTAAAACTTACCGCTTCCTTTGTTACGGTGCGCGGTAAAATATAAACTTATTCTCACTTTGTCATATCCGTATAATAATGCGATACAAGTTTAACAATGATAATAAAATATGTGTGTGGAGGAGATGACAAGGAAGTTTTCTTCGGAAAAAAGGTTGTTTGCTTGCCAAAACACAGTTGTACAGTTACAATAACCTCACAATCTTTACACTTAACTCTACATGGTTACGTTACAGGCGTTTGTGCAATAAAAATGTAAGCGTGGATCTGATGTTGACTGTACTTATACAGTTTATTAATCAAAATTCTGGCCATTATTTTGTAGAATCTAGTTTACTTTATCTATTATACCTAAATGTTAAAGATTGGCGGTGTTTTTTTTATAAAAACACAATGGATGACAAAAAGTATTTATTGCCTCAAAAAAGCGCATTTCCACACTAACCCCCCTAAACAATGCCTGTCCGTGGGGAATGACAGAACGTTTGACGGATTTGTATAAAGGGAAATACCATTTTAAACGCAGTGTTTTTGGCATGTTATAGAATAACAGCTCTGTGAATGTTTAGGTGGTTACCACGTTATAACGCATAAACAACGGTTGAATAAATATGGAAAAAAATTACATACAGATGGACAATGTCTTGAATTAACACGAATATGAACCCGCACACGTAGTCGTAAGCGTAGCTAGTTTTGCATAAGTTTTTTTTTTTATGCAAGGCGTAACAAAATTAGGAAAATAGGGAGTTTTAGCGGTCAATACAATACTTAATGGTCTTTTTTTTAATCGCAATAGAAAAAGCTGTTTAATGCAGGTTAATACCGAAGGCGGTAATTTTAGCAACACCTGATTTTTTTTTTTCAAGATTTCGAAGTTTTCTCCAGAGTAAAAGTTGTCCTATTAACTGTCCAATTACTTCCCATTTTCGGATGTTTATAGTAATTTAGTTTCACCTTGTATACAACAATTTCCCTACAGTTTTTAAGCAATACCGCCTTGCCTGCTGACAGGACCATACAATCATTCAGAAAAGGTAATTCATCAGAGCTCGTGAACAAAACAGAGCAGCTACTCATAACGCTCGAAACGAGACGTTTTATTTAAATCCAACACAGCGACGAAAAAAACAGCGAAAGAGAGCAGTCGCTAAAAAACAACATTGGTAACCACCGGAAGAGAAACAAATCAAGTTTTTTACAGAAAGTCCGCTTTAATAGCAGATTAAAGACAAAAATGTACGTTTACTCTGTCGGTGCTCCTTAATAAATAAAATAAATATGAAACTTTCCTAAGTACTACACATTGTTAATTATAAGTAAGTCAACCTGGGCTTAAGTTAATAAAATAAGGCCAACTAGGCCCCGGGACATAAAAGTGACAATCAAAGTTATTGACATGTAATGCCAAATATGCAAATATAAAACATATGTAAACATTTACATACAGGCACATACATTTCTTCTGGCCCCACACTAGGATACACTGTGTCGTGGGAACCAGAAATAACGACATCACAAACATGTAAACATCCAAGACATGGGTTTTTTTTTTGTCCCCAGCCGGGATTCGAACCCGGGACCTCTTCGCATGGTATGCAGATGCACTACCGCTGCGCCACGAGGTCGTATACATAATTTTCGAATTAAAACTCATGAGCACTACACATTAAACCTAGTCGGACTCTTGCGACAAAAAACCAACTAAGTTTGTCCGGTATTAAGTTAAGAATAAACGTAATTGTCTAAAATATTTTACAACAATAAGTGACTTTTAAAATAATAAAAATATCTTATCTTATATCAGTTGACCGACCCCTGAGCTGTACTTTTAAACTCCTTGGTTTGCCACTGAAGGACCCAAATGTCCCGAAATACGCCCAAATGTGTCGTGCGGTTGATAAACGCCGTACATCATTCGCGCATGGATGGATTCTTCGTAAAACACGAAATAAAAGCGGCGATGTAGTACCTTACTCGGGGTCGCTTGCAAATTTCTAAATATTCGAAGAACTCGTTATCAAATCGACGGTTTTGGTTCGGTGATTTTCGTACATTCGAAAGCTGATCAAACTATATTATTGCAACAAAGTCACCCATAACGTATCTGCGACTTAATGTGTGGCAACTAGCTGGTGTCAACAGTTTGCACCCTTTTTAAGCTCGTTAGGGGAGAAATTTCAAAATATCCCTCATTGGTGGAACTCTAATTTTTAACCGACTTCAGAAAATGAGTAGGTTATATATATATTTGGCTATGTTTTCGCATAACTCCGTTAAATTTTAACCGACTTCGACGATTATTTTTTTGTTCGAATAGATATAACGTCCCATTGGTCCCATTTTAATTTGGTGAAGATCTGATGAAGACTATCAGAGATGGTAAACTTAACTCTTCAATGGACAGCAGTGAATAAGGCTTAATGAGGCCCATCCCTTAGTAATATCCGTATGTTTCATAAAATTACGTAAAAGTAGTCCCAAGGTAATTTGGTGATATTCTGGTGAAGACTTTCGGAGATGGAAATTGAGAACTTCAAATTTTAAAGCAACGAAATAGGTTGGGTAAATTACGGTTATAAGGGACTTGCTTATTTTTCTCCCGCTCCCCCATTAAAAATTGAAAAAGCTATCTTAATTCTTCAGTTTCCGATGTAAAATTATTATACGAAAGAAAGAAAGAAAGAAAGAATAATCATTTATTGCCATGCAAGATTTACATTAATTAAACTATAGCTAGTAGACAGGACTTGACTATACAAACTTAAACTAATGTGGTTTGCACAAGGTCCTATCAGTAGGAATGCATGACAATCGGACATACGCTCAGCATAATGCTGCTGGATAGATCTATCCTAAAAACAGCGCTGATTTTCAGCGCAGCCCGAAAGAAAATATATTTTTCACTTCTCATGCTCTAAAAGTTCGTCTTTATGTCGTGCGTAGGCGACATAAAGTCGCTTTTTATGCTCTAGAGCATAAAGTAAAATCTTCGTCGAAGACCAAGGCAATCGCTGCAACAGCCACACGAACATCTTTAACTTCATACAACAACCTCTTTATTTTATTTCGTTTCGTTCGTATTCTAAGACCAAGGCAAAGATACCAACAGCCAAAGTACACAATAAAACTTCATGAAATAAACTTATAATTTGTATTTCGTCTCATTTATTATTTTTTATATTTGTTTATTTTTCAATTTAGTAGATCAGTATAGTATTTAAGCCATAACAACAACTTATCATAGTTATAAAAAGAAAATGTTTTTATAACTGAGCAGTATGTAACGACCTTAAGTCAGGTGTCACGTCCCTACAGAAAAAAAAAAGAAAAAAAAGTTAATTGGCGGGAACCATAATTATTTTTACATGTTGCTGTTTCATTTCCTCGCAATCGAAGTGAAAAGTAGAGTGTACAACTCGTCCATAAAACCCATTTTACACTCGACTTTATATCTATCCTCGCTCGCAAGCTCGCTCGGATGGATAAACGTCTCGAGTAAAATGGTGCGTTTTATGCACTTGTTGTACAATCTACTATACTATAACAACAAGACACATCACAGAAACAAAATAAACAGATAAGGGACATATGTATGAGCGTCGCGAGTACGTTGCTGCTGAAGTTTGCCAGTTGTATTTTGTTAAAACTTTTGTGTACTGTCAGTTTACGAATAACGTGATTAGATTACATTATACCGTAGTATATTAGCCGTAATTATGAACTTATTTACAAAGCTTTGAACCCTTTAGCATGACGAACGAAATGGCACTGTTTGTCTTCAACGATTGAGAGTAGCAACCTTGTTCAGGATTACACTGTGTTGAAACGTTATTATAAACGAAACATTTGGACCCAAAGATTTTTCTGGGAAATAAGAGTATAAATATAGCTTTTTCGAAGCAACTAAGTAAACATTTCTCGGCTTTCATTTCTAAGTATTTGTAGATTGTGAATTTCGAAGTTACATTTTCGCCAACCGTGTTTGATTTGGGTCATGAAAAGGCATATAAAAAGGTGTGAAATTGAAGGATCGGACTGAATACATCTTATTTGCAGCATCGAAGCTCTCAAGATTATTTACCTATTTTAAAGCGTTATTTTGAAATTGGATATGTCTTTTCATTGGCTCCAGCGTAGGCTTCGATTTCACGAAAAAGTGCGATCCCCTTATATCTTCGAGAGTTGTAAAGATATGACACTCAAAAAGACTCAAAAGACGCATATTTACGAGAGCTGTAAGGTGCAAAAGAATTATTCGAGAAAGTCAAAAACGATAAAAGTTATGGCCGAAATAGTGAAAAAAAAACAATATTTTTGTAATTATTGTTTTATTATTTTGAAAATTGAGAAAATGTCCTCTGTACAATTTGGTCAGCTATAATTTGAGCCTAAAACAAAGACGATCAAGTTCGGTTTGTCCTGTAACCTAACCTTTTTGAAAAAAGTCAAATGTCAGAACGACGTTATTCACATGACATTTATGACTCGATTTATTTCCAATGTGTTTCCAAAACTATCAAAGTCGTTTGAGGCACGAAATCTGTGATTTTTTTTAAAGTTATTTAATTATAAAAATATTACCGTTACGGGTGATTTACTAGTTTGCTTATCTGAACTATGTAGCAACTCATTTGATTTACATAGGCGCGTTTAAGAGTCAAAAACAGCTTATAACCACAATTTCCAAAGTAGGGAGCTTTGAATTTTTATTATTTCCCTTTATTGAAATCAAAGTAGCAATACTACTCACGTAGTTAAGTTGATAATAAAACAAGCTAACTTAATAAATAAAATATTCCAGGCAATAACCAGGGCAAGGTAATTTGACTGATCACTGCATCTATCTACGTAGTATAGGTAGGAGTTGTTCATCTAGTAAAGGTTTTTTGTTTTTAACCGACTTCAAAAAAGGAGGAGGTTATCAATTCGACGCGTATATTTTTTTTTGCTATGTTCTAGCATAACTCCCTCAAATATTAACCGATTTCGATAATTCTTATAGATATACTCGTAACGTCAATTTCAATAGATATAACGTTCCATTGGTCCCATTTTAATTTGGTGAAGATCTGATGAAGCCTTTCAGAGATGGAGAACGGAACTCTTCAATGGACAGTTGAACAGCAGTAAATAAGGCCTAATGGAACCTATTCTTTGAAAAATTCCGTATCGTTCATAAAACTGCGTAAAAGTAGCCGCAAGGTAATTTGGTGATGTTCTGGTGAACACTTTTGGAGATGGTAATTGAGAACTTCAAATTTTAAAGCAACGAATTAAGTAGGGTAAATTATGGTTATAAGGGACTTGTTTATTTTTTTCCAGCTCCCCCACTAAAAAAGAAATGATAAAAACTTTAAATAAAAAATAAAACCGACTACAGCCCTAAAAAGTTGGAAATAATTTAAAAGACATAACATAACATAAACTCACGCCCGCATCCCAGAGGGGTAGGCAGAGACCAGGGACTGCCACTTGCTACGATCCTGACAGATCACTTTCGCTTCCTCAACATTCATTAGTCGTTGCATGCACGCACGCCGGTTTCGGGTACTTTTTATCTCGCCCTTTGCTAATACATCCCCTATTCGAAGGCCAAAATTTCCAATACAATTTTTGTTTACTCACCGCCTTCGCCGATTGAAGTGTCAAGACGTCAAATAAACAAAATTTTATTTCGCCGAGGCCAGTCACGTCTCTATCAATTTGTCTAGAAGCCCTTCACTTGCTCGGTGGCGAAACTAACAAAGATTCTAGATTCATCCGGCGTCCAAGATAATACTTAGCCCCGCAAATTACTTTCAGTCACGCTTTTTTTTCTTAATCCCGCCAAGCGCTAAGCGAGCGGGACGGCAAAAAATATTCCCGTAAGAGATAGCAAACTCGGTTCTCCCGGCCCGGACCCATTCGACCTGAGGTTGAAGTGGCAGATTTTTCGGGTGAAATTTATTCTCAACAGTCCTACGAAATGACGCGCTCCGAGGTTTAGATGGACTTTAGATCATCATTCAGCCACAAGAAGTACACTGGATTTCCAAAAAGACCGGTCGGAAGCGGCCTGCATCCAGCGCCTTCCTGCCACTTGGATGAGGTCATCTGTCCATCTTGTGGCTGGTCGTCCTACGCTGCGCTTGCCGATATGTGGTCTCCATTCGAGAACTTTTCGGCCCCATCGGCCATCAGTTCTGCGTGCTATGTGCCCCGCCCGCTGCCACTTCAACTTACTAATCCGCTGGGCTATGTCGACGACTTTCGTTCGTCTACGGATCTCATCATTTCTGATTCGAGGTTAGGTTTAGATGGACTTACATATTTATCTGTCAGATAAAAACTGGAAACTCATAGAATTAGATATAAAAAAATAGAAAAAAAATCGAGAAAAAACGGTGTAAGTCTTAATAATGACAAAGTATAAAACTGGGGGAACATCGGCGTTGTTGTAAGAAAATTTTAACAACAGGATCGATTTTTATGAATATTGTTTTTTATTGTTTACTTATTCGATGTACAAAGCAGATAATGAATAATATGATATAAGTACATACTAAGTTTTAGTTTAAAGCATGCTCACACAACATGTATTACATACATTCTTTTTTTTGTGCCAAAAATTACTATCATACTTGCTGACAATTTCCAAATTCATAGTAACCCTTGTTTTGATACCTCTGAGGCTTCAAACTTTAAAACCTCCATGAGGTCCACTAGCGTCACCAACGGAAAAAAAATCTTCTTCACAGACCATTTTTGCAAAAAGCTTCCGACTAGAGCACGCGCCACCACTCATGTCCCACGGAGAAGACCTTGTGCGTATTGACACAAGAACAAAAATGTCTTAGCTCAATGGACTTCAGTGGTGGCGCGGACTCTATTTCTCTCAATCGTATCAATAGAGATTTTAAGAGCCTCGATCGAGAATTCGTAACATTACTCGTATGAATATTCGTCGACACCCAGAACATGTAAAAATTAATAAATAAAATATGATAACGCCAAATACTTACAAAAGAAAGCAACATGCTACAAAAACGCGCCTGAGAATAGCCCGTGTCACATTGGACGATTGGTAGTTTCATAAACTTCCTAAGGCCATTGGGGTGGTGGCACAAACATTTCCATAACATGAGACTAACCGACAGCCCGCTTTGCCGGCGATGCCTTATAGAAGAGGCAACACCCGCCCACGTGACCATTCTCTGTGAAGGCGTGGAAAAGCAACGGACCGCCATCATTGGGAAGCTGGGATCCCTTCAGGAGGCCTGTAGTGAGGTCAGAGCACTGCTGGCCTTCTGGAAAGAGATAGGCTGGCTGGAGTGAGCTCACAGCTTTGCTACGTACAATGGCCCAACCATGAGGCTAAGTGCGGAAATCTAACTAACTAACTATGGTGCCACCTTCTTTTTGTGTTCTGAGAGTGCCACAGATCACCGTGCGATCAGTGCATCATATCACAAACTTGGCACGGGGTAGGTATCCTAGTTTGGGACAAGTGACTGTGCTGTATCGAATTTATAATAAGTATAAATATTATTATCCAATGTGAAACCCGCCATGTCTTGCCGGGTCGTGACCCGGGTGGGTATTCACTTCTTACTCGTTAAGATATGCATTTGTACCTGATTTTACTGGTCGCACTGGTTTTGTAGGGTAGGGCCTAGTATCCTATCAGTTTAAGAGGATATACCTGTCATTGGCATTATTTATAAGACTCTGTTACGCTGTTGGTTTTTGGAATGGAATAAAATAAAACTGGGTGAAATAGCACGAGGTCAGTAAGCCTGAAACTCAGTTATACCGACGTTTTTGCCTACGTGCTTTCGGAACTGAAATAAAAGTGAGGAAAGTGCTACCGGTTAGAACTTTGCTGAGGTTTAATCAATTTTAGTTTCGCGTTTCAGTTCTAAGCTGCAGTGGTACCGTTTGTCGATTAGAACTTGGCGAGTTTGAGTTAGAGAGATGTACAAATTAGTCGAAGATCCTTTCACGCCAAGAGCTGTGCTTATGGAGTTAACTGATCAGACAGATAGATAGATAAGATTTTATATTCTTTTTGTTGCACTAACCCGTGCAGAGGAAAATTTTTAAAACCTATTTAGAAGCTAAAAATTCCACCCATGCCGGGACTTGAACCCGCGACCTCTGGATAACCGTGCTAGCGCTCTCCCAACTGACCTAATGAGCAAGTATGCAGCAAAGGCATATTATGTTACTTATCTGCTTATTTTGTTTCTGTGATGTCATCATCATCATCATCACTCAGCCACAAGAAGTCCACTGCTGAACATAGGCCTCCTCAATGGATTTTCAAAAAGACCGGTTGGAAGCGGCTTTCTGTGCTGTATCTTGTTGGTATAATAAATGTCTTTCTTCTTCTTTTTCAGTAAGTAAGTATGCATCGGCGAAATTTCGAACCTCTTTACAAACTTCTCTGTGTTACGTACAGGTAGCGACATTTGGCCGAAGTAATTTACATTACTTGCAGCCCCAACACCCAGTTTGCAGTTAGATTTTACATCAGAATGATATCGCTGTACCTACATGATTATATTCCTTTTTTTTTCTTTTATTCACATTTGAAACGAACGTTAGAAGGTTGAATTAGTCACAAAAATACAAGAAATCAGCGCATGTTATTAATTTATGATTGTACCATTGTATTTACTGACCACCTCTAACATTACTAAAAGACCATGTCTCCTCGTGCGAACACGATTTCTCATTTAATTACATTGAGCCCCATAACGTTCTTAAAAAATTTAAATTATTGAATCTTAAAAAAACCGAGGACTTGTGGGGTATGTCGGTAAAAATTGTTAGTTCAGTGATCCATGTCCTAGCTTTACCGTTAGCAAAAATTTTCAATAAATGTGTAGATGAGGGAGTATTTCCGGACCTCATGAAATATAGTAGACTAGTACCCTTATTTAAAAGCGGTGATAAACACGATCCAACCAATTTTACCAATTTTTAGGTTTTACTAAAGGGCGGAATACAACAGACGCCGGAGTTATGTTACTTAAACATATTTTCAGCGCGTGGGAGGATCGCAAGGATGCAGTAGGCATATTTTGTGATTTATCAAAAGCATTTGATTGTGTAGACCACGAAACGCTACTCCTAAAGTTAAAACACTACGGAATAAAGGGTGCAGGTTTAGATCTTTTAAGATCGTATTTAGAAGGAAGGGTCCAAAAAGCAGACGTAAATCGTATTAAATCCACGGGTTCACTTGTAAAAATAGGAGTCCCGCAGAGATCTATCTTAGGGCCGCTTCTTTTCCTAGTCTATATAAATGATTTACCGTTTATGGTACAAAAAATGTCTGAGATAGTGTTATTTGCTGATGACACGTCACTTATTTTTAAAATAAGGAGACAAGAAAATAATCTTGACGATGCAAATAATGCTCTCTCGCAAGTACTAGATTGGTTCACAGCAAATAATCTGCTGCTAAATTCTAAAAAGACAAAATGTATAAAGTTTTCCTTACCTAACGTACGAGTAGTTGAGAACAACATAGTAATTGGACATGAAAAATTAGAATTTGTAGATGATACTGTATTTCTGGGCATCACAATCGATGCAAAACTACAATGGGGTCCACATATTGTAAAATTAGCACACAGACTTAGCTCTGCAGCATATGCAGTGAAAAGAATTAGGGAACTCACTGACGTTGCAACTGCTAGGCTTGTTTATTTTAGTTACTTCCATAGTATTATGTCCTACGGTATACTACTATGGGGCCGGGCAGCAGACATTGAGACTATCTTCATCTTGCAGAAGAGAGCCATCCGATTTATTTACAAGTTAGGTAGTAGGGATTCGCTAAGAGATTTCTTCAAAGAAACCAACATCTTAACAGTTGCATGTCAATACATTTATGAAAATATTATGTACGTTAGAAAAAATATCAAAGACTTCGAAAATGTTGGTGGCCACCATAATGTTAATACTAGAAATAAACATAAATTGTCATTTCCACTATTTAGACTTGCAAAAGTTAACACATCCTTTATGGGGCACTGTATAAGGTTCTACAACAAAATTCCTCAAGATATATTAGAGTTACCTCCAACGCGATTTAAAAAATGTGTTAAGCACATTCTGTGCAAAAAGGCTTACTATAACATCAAGGATTATTTAGAAGACAAAGATGTTTGGCATTAAACAGTAGATTAATATTATTTAAAGGACGATTGTGACTAGTGTTCAACACATTCATGACTAATATTTTAAGTTAAAAACTCTGTTAATTAAGTTAAAACGTGTTTTGAAAAGAATAAATGTGGAGTTTCTTTGTTAGTTTCTTCTCCACATAATCCATTAATTGTGAAACTAACAACTTTGACGTTCATTAAGTAAACATTCTGTTTTTAAAATGAATAAAAATATTTGAATTGAATTGAATTGAAGTATCATTTATTAGTCTGGTCAATATTTCGGACAGTGCGCGTTCTCAGTATTTTGCGCAAAGTAGGCGCAAAGAAGAGGATAGTTGGAAAGACTCATACACTTTTAAAGGTCTAGTAAGTAGCATTAAACCCACGTCAAAGAAACTTAGTTATAACAAACAGGCGCAGAGTTTTTATAATTTCAACCCCCAAGATTAATGAAGTTAGACTCAACGTTTGAGGCGTAATACAGAGCTAACTGAGCCTATATCAGAAGTCCCAGGTCACTAATAATTAGTTTAGCTTATTCATAAGGGTTCGTTTTAGCGTTACCCGAGTAAAGAGAAAATATGGACTCAATTTTGTTAGAGGGGAATTTACATGAAGGAGTAAATAGTAAATTAGAGGCGGAGGTGGCTGCCATACATTATTGTATGGTACCCAGCTGTCTTCGATTCTGTAGGCCTCACATGTTCTTTTCACGATTGTTTTGTTTTTAGGGTTCCGTAACTCGAAAGGAAAAATCGAAACCCTCATAGGATCACTTTGTTGTGCGTCCGTCCGTCCATCTGTCCGTCCGTCCGTACGTCTGTCCGTCAAGATCATTTATTTCAAGAACGCGTGGGGATATCGAGTTGAAATTATTACCATATATTTACTTAGGTCTACAGTTAATTAAAGCTATGAAAAAATAAAACTTCTAACTTAACTTAAAAAAAAAGATGCGGATGTTTATGCCGCAAAAAACGTAAATTTCGACATTCAAGAGAGTCAAAATTTATAGGGTACTTTCCGATGACTTACAAGTGTACAATTTGATAAGTAATATTTTTCTTATACAATAAGTACATGCAAAAATCTGAAAATGCATTTGCATAACATAACATAAACTCACGCCTGTATCCCAGAGGGGTAGGCAGAGACCAGGGACTGCCACTTGCTACGATCCTGACAGATCACTTTCGCTTCCTCAACACTCATTTGCATTATGCATTTATACTCCGTGTGGCGCCGGATTAAATATAACTTCCTCCCAATTCCTTCCGTGGATGTCGTAGAAAGCGACTAAGGAAATAAATTACCAGGAAACGGGCAGCAGCGTCTTCCTGAGATTCCAACCACATACTGCGATCGCCAACCCGCCTGCCAAGCGTGGCGATTATGGCACAACCCCTCACGGTTATGAAAACCACAAAGGAGGCCTATGTCCTGCACTTACCCCCAGTTCCCCGTACACTAACACGCTGTTAATCTAGTATTAACAGCTGTCAATTGACCAAAGTGCATACGAAAAAAACCACTGACGGCAGTTACAGTAGATTAACAGCTTGTTAGTGTAGGAGAAACCGGGGGTTACTCACTCATACTCTATTTGTGACGTCCTTGTCTAGTTACCATATCACAAGACATGTTAATAACTTCCACACAACGCAATCACTTGTCCCAAACTATGCTCTGGTAACCAGATAAGGACATCACAGACATGAAAACACACCCAGACTGAGGCCATTCGCCATTTGTATCCTAGTTTGGTACAAGTGATTGTGTTGTGTAGACGTTATAATTAAATCCTGTGATATTTATTTATACACCAAAAGAGACAAATTGTCGTTACGCAATCTCATAATACTAAAAAGATTACACTGCAATTTAAACAAAGCAAACAAACGATACCCCAGAAAGTAACAAAAGTAGCAACAATTTTCTCGTACAAAACTTAACACTTACAATATACACTCGAGGCTGTGAGGTGACAACAAAGTTTAGGCAAGAAAGAGGACTTAACAACAAGTAGTTGCGGCTGAGACCGGGACTTTTTGCAGAAGTTTCCTCCACACTTTCATTGTTGCCCTACACGGCAGCTACACTAGACGAGGAATCGTAGGATTGTTATTTTAGACTAGATTCAGCATCAGCTCACGCAGCGCAAAATAGATGGTACTGAGAGTTGCTGGAGTTCAATTTTCCGTTGTGTTAGCTCCTTAGTAGGTACGTGCTCTGCTTTTAGATTACTAAACTCCGTTAAGTGACAGAAGCGTTTAGTTTTAATTACACTTGAATATGTAGTGTTGAATCGCTCGTAGCCCCGGCTGCCTGAGTGATCTTAAACGATCACGAAGGTTAAGCAACACAGGGCGCGTTCAGTGCATGGATGGGTCGCCGTCTATGCCTAACGCTAGTGGCATTTTTCCGAGCGGTTCCGTGCTTCGCAAGGCACGTTAAGCTGTTGGTGCCGGCTGCCATCGATAGATGGCAGTCGTTAAGCCAAGTCAGAGGCCTTAGGGCGGCTTGACAACTTCTGACTTGGCCCCCGTGGTGGAGTATGGCCTATACCTTCCTCAGGGAAGAGACCCGTGGCCCTCGGTGGGGACATAATGGGTTGATGATGATGATGTAGTGTTGATCTTGTTTTATACATAAGCGTTATTGTATGTACGTCAGGAATTAAAAAAAAAAACTTATTTACTATTTTTATCTATCTGTCCTTTTTACACAAATTTGTTTTGTCAGTATACTCTATATTGTTAATTGTAAATTGTAATTAACTAGCTGTTGCCCGCGGCTTCATTCGCGTGGAAATTTTGATGTGTATTTTACGAGATAAAAAATAGCCTATGTGCTAATCCAGCCTATAATCTATCTCTGTGCAAAATTTCATCCGGATCCGTTTAGCCGTTTTTGCGTGAAAGAGTAACAAACATCCATCCATACATACCGACTTTCGCGTTTATAATATTAGTAAGGATGTGTGGTATGAACGAATGGAGAGTATGACGGAATAAAGTTTTAGTGAGAAAAATATCGAGTTAATATGGGTGGAAAGGCTGGTAAGGGACGTTCCAGGAGCCACCTCCTGCGTCAACCAAATGAATTAACGAAAGGCGAGGCAAAAAGTACCCAAAACCAACGTGCGTGAATAGAGAGACTAATGAAGCGAAACAGGCTTGCATGTATGTATAAAAAAAATGATGTCAATACATACAGATTGTGCCTTTTTTAGCTGCATATCCATCAATGGCTTAAACAGAAACGACTGCTTACATTGGAGACCACGACCCCTTTGGATCGCTGAGCCTCTACATATTTGCTCAGCGGAATAAGTAAACTACAAAACGGTGCTAGTGTAACGGTAACTTTTTAAAACATTCACAAGCGTCAGTGAACCTGTCTGTAAACTAAAGCATCCACCTAGTTCCAAACTGCCCCAACTGAAAGTAACCTAATTTAATACCGCCAATGTAATCGGTGTTTGATGTCACAAAGGATTTACGTGCGAAGTTGCCTCCAACCGCGGTTGCACTCCTGCCTCGGGCCCGGCGTATATTTAGAAAGAAGGTCATCTACAGCCTAACGTCCGCTAGCTTCATCGAGTCGAATCGCAAAGAAGCGCCTGCCGACATTGATAATGAAACTGCGAAGCGCTGTAATAAATTCAATGCAATCCGGGCATTTCTCGACTCTGCTCTAAAGGACGTGTTTAGATCGGTGTTATTTTACTTAACTGTACAACTAATAATTTCAGTCGGCTAAAAACGGAGTTTTTGTGTATCATACTTACTAATATTATAAACGCGAAAGTTTGTATGTATGGATGGATGTTTGTTACTCTTTCACGCAAAAACAGCTGAACTGATCCGGATGCAATTTTGCACAGACATAGATTATAGTCTGGATTAGCACGTAGGCTATGTTTTATCCTGGAAAAATTCACACCAAAATTACCACGCTAACGAAGTCGCGAGCAACAGCTAGTATTTAAATATTATTGTGTTTAATACGGAAAGAGGGGTAATGGGTCAAAGCATCCACAGAAATAACTGACCTTATGCTACCCAAGAAACCAGTCTGCAGCTTGAAATCTGCTAGTTTTGTAGTTACTCTGTCTCGTGTCCTTCTTCTTGGCAAAAGCTGGACAAAAATGTTTTAGTTGGTCAAAAGAATTTGTTGCCAAACGTTTTCGGTAATTTGCTCGTGCTGATTTGCTTTCGTACATTTACGTGTGTGCGTGCGAATGTAAATTAATTAATAAAATTAATACATATGTTTCGATTAAAACATTTACTTTGCAACAATCTGTTCGTGAGTGACCCAGACGCCCGTGCGCTTAGTACTGAGTTACGCCTCTCTTGTCACTATTATCCATCTCCGGTTCACCCGGGGTATCTAAAACAGTTTTGCGTTTAAAGTAACGTAGTGTTATTGAGAACGGCTCCTTAAGTCAAAGTTAAGGGCTTTTTGGCTTAGAGATACGGAAACTTTGGCGGTTAAGGATATCTTCCCTTGATACGTCTCAGCTTGCGGTTTCCACGTTAGCTTTTAATGTTTAAGATTGTTTTGACGAATTTGATTTGTTGGAAGCTTGGTGGTACGGTGTTAGCCTAGTAAGTAGAACGTTGGAAGCGGGAGACCCAGGTTCGATTCCCAGTGCGCGCACGTACCTATGAATTTGTTTTCTAACTTATGTACATATCAAAGACTTCGAAAATGTTGGTGGCCACCATAATGTTAATACTAGAAATAAACATAAATTGTCATTTCCACTATTTAGATTTGCAAAAGTTAACACATCCTTTATGGGGCACTGTATAAGGTTCTACAACAAAATTCCTCAAGATAGGTATATTAGAGTTACCTCCAACGCAATTTAAAAAATGTGTTAAGCACATTCTGTGCAAAAAGGCTTACTATAACATCAAGGATTATTTAGAAGACAAAGAGGTTTGGCATTAAACAGTAGATTAATATTATTTAAAAGACGATTGTGACTAGTATTCAACACATTCATGACTAATATTTTAAGTTGAAAACTCTGTTAATTAAGTTAAAACGTGTTTTGAAAAGAATAAATGTGGAGTTTCTTTGTTAGTTTCTTCTCCACATAATCCATTAATTGTGAAACTAACAACTTTGACGTTCATTAAGTAAACATTCTGTTTTTACAATGAACAAAAATATTTGAATTGAATTGTGAGGTTATAGTAGCAATACCACTCGCTAACGGTGAATTAAAACATCGTGAGGAAACCTGAGTGTCCGAGCTATTCACGTACCTCAGCGCTTTAAATCGCCGATTGGCGGTGGGCACGCGTGGTGATTAAGCCCATACAGAGAGTATTGAGAGAAGGCCTGTGCCCTACAGTGGGACGTATATAGGCTGCTTATGATAGATATCATTATTCTTATTCTGAACGAACAATAAGACATTAATGGAAATAATAAATGTAACAATGATATTCCAAATTAGACAGACGAGACCTTATTTAGCGAAATGTTTCCGAGTAATATTAGACAAATACGATTACGGGGTCCTCTGGGTTCCGTTGCCGAATCTAATTTGGGGATCCGTTGCCAATTTGCTCAACAGACGTTATAATTGTCTGCTTTGAGGAAAAACGCCTCGTAGGATTTGAACGTATCCGGGGATCGGTTTAAGATGCAAATGGGAAGTCTTACGGCAGTGGTATTCAAATTAAAAAGGCTCTTGAATTTGTTCTGGAAAAAATATATTTGAAACAGTACTGTCGGCAACACGTCGATTTTTAAATGCGTTTTCTCTACTCAGTTACGATACAGATGACTCCTACACGATCCTTCAGAGATGAAGTTTTCTCTAGTTAATTATAATAACTAAATTAACTATAGTGTTCTCTATCGATCTATCTATAATAAAAGAGAGAGAGAGTTGATCGAGGTAATACGGTTAACAGCACTTCAACCTTAACATCATCACTAGCCCAATTAAACCACTGTTGGGTATTGGTGGGCTGACGTGGGCTTAAGAAGACGTAAAGGTTGATGTGTTGCCGACGAATAACCACCTTTAGATACCTGCAGCTCTCTCTTACACTACGTTACGGATGACTGTGCAACTAAAATGTAAGGGCTCACCTGTTTTCGCCTGTACAGTCGACAGGTAAGTCAACGTTTACATGCGAGCACACTACTCAGTTATAGTTACTGTGACTTGTCATTGACTTGAGTCAAACATTGGCCTTTGCATCTACGTAATGAGATAACACACACACACACACATACGCACACACACACACACGCACATACGCACACATGCACACACGCACACACGCACACACGCACACGAACACGCACACGCACATGCACACGCACAAAATTATATTTTCGGTACCATCATAATCTACGTTTTGTAAGAAACTAGTAGAAAGCTGTTTTGCTCGAAGTTTAGTACTGTTTATTATGTTAAGAATTTTTTTTAAAGTACCTAGTTGTATAGTTTACATCCACGAAAGTAGAAGAAGCGCTGGGCAAAAGTGGTTCTGACAAATGGGAATCGATCAATCAATACATACCTACCTACAGATGAAATTTTACAATTATTTCACAAAAATTATAACCATTTTTTGGTAGACTAACCTATGAACAGATTATTGTAGGTCACGGCTAATGATCAATTATAGTCTAGAACTCCCTAAACTAATACGTCAAATTCAAGTGTGAAATCTTAAGCAGACAGAAAACTTCCTTTCCCCGGGTCTCGAGAAGCTTTCCCGTACACTTAAGCGTGAAAAAAGTTTCTAAACACTCCGGAGGAGAGACTAAATTCGTTTATTTAAGAGTAGTCAGTGCTGTGTAAAACTTCCCTAAACGAATATCTGCCTCGGTGCCCCTTTTAGTCCAGTCAGTATATACATTTGGAAGTGCATGTGAACCGAAAAGTCTAAATTTTGGATATTACGTAGGGGGGCCTAGAAAAGCTTGCCGTTATCTTGAAAAAAAAAAGGGTTTAATTTAGTTTTCTTACAAAAACTCGGTTCTCCGTTGAGATACGAAAATCTTGATGCAACACTTTTTTGTTGATTTTTGTACGATCTACAATTAAGGTCCTTTACATTTTTTACCGTTCCGTGTGGCGCTGGATTAGGAATAGCGTCACTCCATTTCCTTCCGTGGATGTCGTAGAAGGCGACTAAGGAAATAAATTACCAGGAGACGGGCAGCAGCATCTTCCTGAGATTCCAACCGCATACTGCGATCGCCAACCCGCCTGCCAAGCGCGGCGATTATGACAAACCCCTTCATGGTTAGAAAACCATGAGGGAGGCCTGTGTCCTGCAGTGGACGTCGGATGGCTGATGATGATGATGACATTTTTCACATATCAATCATCGTTACTGAGATATCAATCGATTTATTGAAAAACTATAAATTATGTTATGAAATATATCGAAAAAATGTCTAGTATGAAACTTGTAGAGTGTGTTTAGACCTACTATTTCGTTTTTTTTATTTTCGAGCAAAATTACGACTTCAAGCGCGCCGCAATGTCGGTAAGTCTGTTCCCAGTTTCGATTTAGCCACTAGCACAAAATCCAAAACGGATGAAAGGTTTATACAGAGAAATATTGCGATACAAAATAAATAAATAAACCAACCAAATTATGAATCAAACACATGATATTTATTCAAAAAATATTGTTTTGTGTATTAAAAAAATATTATTAAAGGCTGTATTTTTTTTTGGGATTCCTTACCCAAAGGGTGGGGGACCCTATTACTAAGACTCCACTGTCCATCTGTCTGTCTATCTGTCACCAGGCTAGCTAAGAAGCAGTGATAGCTAGACGGTAGAAATTTTCACAGATGATGTATTTCTGTTGCCGCTGTAACAATAAATACTAAAAACAGAATAGAATAATTATTAAAGGGGGAATAAAATAATTATAAAAATCTATATATTTTTACGTCTCTACAAATAGCCGTTTAGCCACTAGAAGGGCGGGGGACGCTCCACTCGAACAAAGATTTGCGTTTTAAACCTCAATATTTCGCACACGGATCTCCGAACGAAAAATAACTTTCCTACGATTACTTCCCTACCTCTTTATTTTTTTTTAGTTCTAAATTGGGGACAATTTTTTTTCTCACCTGCACCATAATGTGGGGTATCGTTGGATTGATCGTTAGAAAATATTGTGGGTATGAGAATAGTATATTTCATTATATTATTTCATTACGAGTGCGGAAAGCCTGTCATTGCAAAGAGTTCCGACAAATGTCTACCCGAGCCAAGGTGCAGCCGAAGGTGAGGGTTGACAGTGGGAACAAGTTGCAATGACGGTTCCGCACGTGTACTGAATAACTATTTTTAATACAGTTGCGAAAAAATGAAGCAATTTAATAAAGGATTTTTTTTGGAAAATGGCGCCAACCGTAAAAGAATACAAGCAAGATTTTTTTTTCTTCACCCATTCTGAGTAGGCAAATTCAGTAGAATGTTTTTATTGATATGAAATGAAAATGAAATTTACTGAGATGAAATGAAATGAAACCTAACCTAACTCATTGAATCAAATCATTAAATCTGATATTGAAACAAATTAGTACCTTCTTTTTAGAAATATTTGCATGAATCATGAAAACTTCTATGATTTTTTTTAGCAAAAACTTTGTGGTTGGTTTTTTCTTTTTAATAGACATTATTTTGACAGTTGGGAAAGAGAACGCACGAGTTCGGAAAAGGTAAAGAAAAAGCTCGAGTATGTAATAGCCCACATCCTGAACGCTATACGTCCCTGCAATAAACCACTTTTTAAGCAATTGTATTAAAAAATAAGTTTTAGATCTATGGATCCGTTTGTGAAATGTTAAGGTTTGAAGCGCGATTTTTTGTTAAGATAGGGCGTCCCCCTGGATAAATATTTGATTGTAGAAACGTGAAAAATTCCGGTAAGTAGCATATATAATGAACATAAAAGGAAAACTATCACGGCTTTGTAGGCGCCTCACAAGTTATCGAATTATAAGCGACCAACTTATATTTTCGTACAAACTCTATTGAAAACTACTTTGATGTAGTTGTTAGTTGTGTAAAGTTGGTAAGAAACTCTTTTCTATGGAATCTTACACTGCATGTAGCCCGACAGCACTTGGCCGGTTTTTATCTACGTTTTGATCTAGGGAGGCCAAAATTGACCATTTATATGATTTATATCTGAATTCAACGCCTACAAAGTCGCTGGCTTATAATGTATAAAACCTAGTCATACATGCAAAGCAAAAAAATCTCTTTTACGGGCTTTGGTGTAAATTCTTTACGTTATCCTTAAAATATTACAAGAATTCAATTAAAACAAAAGACAGAGAACGAAGCAAACACTTTTCTTTCATTTCGTCGCTCACCCATTTCCATTGTCTGCTCTAAAACCATTGTTTTGTTATTATTTAGCCTGCGAAAGTGTCAACACGAAAATGCGACAGAAAACCAACAGAAGGGTAGTTCAAGAGCAAGAAATAATCAATTAGGGTCTAACTACGTAATGAAAGTAGGCCATGACGTTGCGAAGAGCTTGACGGTGGGCACACGGCCGTGCCACGGTCGGCGCTTGCTCCGGCCAGTCTATATGTGGTTTTACAGTGACGTTTCTCGTCCGCACGGGTGGTAAGCGTGGCCCGTAAGCCATATTGCCATCAGCGTCGGTCCAGCGTTTTACTATGTAGCGGTCCAAGAAACTCGAAGCTCGTGGCCTTCGACGCTTACCAACCAGGCTGGCGAAGGCAACTATTCTCTTACTATTATTATAGGCTTAGTTCCGGATTAAATTACTTAATTTTTTTATCAGAGGAAAACCTGGTCGGTGTCTCCCGACAAAAAATCAAGTAAGTGAATCCGGAATTAAGCTAATAATGCGCTTAGGAAAGTTTTAGTTTTAAATATTCACTAACTGTCCACTTTACACCGTAAGGGGAAGTGATTGTGTCGTGTGGAAGTGGAAGTTATTAATGTCCGTTTTGACGTTTCAAGAAGTGTCAAAATATGTAAATACATACATTCGGAGTAAGTTAAATCGGATGAGTTCATATAGTGGAGAAGTTACATAATAGAATCCCCGGTTCGGTGGCGATAAGCGGACACTACGCTAATTACTACGTGAAACACCGGAAACGAGCGGGCTTCAATTTGCTCTCGTATTCTAATCTATCTCATATGCATTTCATCTTATCCAGACAAGGTTAAGCATGGCAAACTCATGGCAAGAGACTGATGAAACGTGTTTTGAAAAGAATAAATGTGGAGTTTCTTTGTTAGTTTCTTCTCCACATAATCCATTAATTGTGAAACTAACAACTTTGACGTTCATTAAGTAAACATTCTGTTTTTACAATGAATAAAAATTTTTGAATTGAATTGAATTGATGGGACGCCTTTATACTATCCGACTTCAGATATTATAAAGGCGTCCCATACGTCTCTTGCCAGTTGAGAAATTGTTTAGTTAAAGAAAAACCTTTTAATAATAGGGGTTAAAGTATGAAATTGCCGTTTTATTGCAATAGGTTCTTTGAATTGACATAGAATCTTCATGGTTTGAGGTTTTCGAATGAAACTTTTTTCAAATGGTTTCTATGATGTCCTTTTTTTAAAAAATGTGAAACATTTGAATATCGACTTTCAATTGTTTTTGTTATTTAATTTAGACAAAAAAGATGGATACTGCGAAAATTCGAGTGATTATGAGGCACCCATTTTTCGTATTTTTTTATTTTATTGATTTGACGCAAGTGAGTGAGTGGGTAAGGTAACGTTAAACCATGCCGCTAATTCCCGGGTAGTTTGACTAGGGTCGGCTTCCACTATCTCTTATTCATTCGTTTCCACGGGGACAAAAATCAGAGTTGCGATGACATATGATACTGATTCGAATTCTCAGTATGTAACATGTAAATATGGTGTGAGAAGTTATGGATACAATAATCTGGAACTTTACAAAGTTAGCCAGGAGAACAATCGAAAAATATGTAAAGTGTAATTAAGTGACATAGTCAGCCTGTAAACGTCCCAATCCACAGGTACAGGCCTTCTCATAGATAGAGAGAAGGGGCTTAATCACCACGCGTGCCCACCGCAGATTGGCAATTTCAAGTGGTGCGGTATGTGAGCACCTCGGCCACTTAAGTTTCTTCGTGATGTCTTCTTTCACAGTGAGCGAGTGGTGTTGTTACTAAAAATTTGGCAAAGAAAATAATAAATCCATTGTATATTCCGGAAACAAACCCAGGACCTCAACCGTTTTAACGGCACGCTATCACCACTCAAATGGAAAAAGGTAAGGTTTTTCACAATTTTGTAAATAGCGAATTTCTGTAAACTATTTATCATTTTGATGCAAAAACGCAATGTAACAAAAACTTAAGAACTTCGGAAATGTAGGTTCATCACTTGTAAAAGTCCCAGCCCGCCGTTCTGGTGTTTTCACTCAATATGCAGAACTGTCAACAAGACTGTGTTAATTTACTCTTAAAAGTTACATCCGCGAGCTGTGACGTACCGAAACAACATTCACATAAATTGAAAGCCCTTTGTCTAAACACGAAGCCAATTTAACATTCTGACTATAATTTAAACCGACTGAGCTGCCCGAATCCGAAAAGCGACAACGCTCTTTTTAATATCTTATTCCTATAGAAATAAAGCTCAGTTTTCTATCCTCGTCGTTTTAAGATCTTTTAGTGAGACCCTATTACGTAGGTACTCAAACAGCCAACTTACCTATTTTCTGCGAGCTTGAAGCGCGCGTGACATTATTTTGACGTTTTGAACGCAAAATGGCGGCGCTTAGAGTTGCAAGTGATAATAATTCCCGCTTGCTTGCTTACTTCACATGTGTCTATAGCTCGCGCTTGACTTATTGGCCGCAATAATGTTAGGTCAGTATTAGGAGAGCGGGACAATCAATGGTGGGAAGTTGTTACAACAGAACACAACAATTTGTCTATAATCTAAGCAGCCCGTAAGCTGAGATCACTGTTGAGCAAAAATCAACAGGCCGTGTAGACGCGGACATAATGCCAATATTTCAAATTTAAATATCAATGGTAAGGTAAGAAACACAATGCCACAAGGGAACTTGATATAAAATTTGTTCAAAAATGAGTTGAAGAAAATGTTAACTTAGGTATTTTCGAACTATTCTGAACTAACCATAATGAAAACTAAAGTTCAGTAACTAATAATCAGTATTTTTGAGTTTCTATAAAATTATTGTTTTGCCAATTTCAATTCAAAAATTTGACAAAATATTTTTGGAACGTAACTTAATAATTTTTCCCGAGGGTAGTAAACTAACATAATGCTTTCAAAAAGACGCCTGTCACCTCAGTCTACCGAGACCACGGCACTTGCTTTTGTACCGAAACATCGTAAAATTGTAAAATGAAAAATTAAACGAGTAACAGATATAACAAAACATTTTAAAGTGAACGATGAGCGCCGATTTCATTCGGGAGGATGATCGGTATTGCGACTCTTAAACTTAGACAATTCAAGTTAAAAGTCAGTCACTATCGCGATCATTGTCCTAAAACCCTTGAAAGGGATTGCGATAGATTCTAAAGATAGACAATTTCCCCTCCTCCCCCACCCCGTTCATATAATAACACTATGGGGAAGTCTGTATTTTTAATTTATATTTTAAACATTATTTTTTAATTTGTTCGTATTGTACTGAAATACACAAAACCACTGCTCCAAATACATCAAATTAGTAGAAAATAAGTAAGTAAGTAAACATTTATTTGCATCTGCGTACACACATATATATTTATTTATTTTGTTTTAAAGAAGACTAACAGCACAATATAACAGAACAGTAATTGAAATGACACAAGTAAAGCAAAGCAAATTTTATAGCAATGAGACAAACAAAAACAACAACAAAAGTAGGTACAGGCAAATCAAATAAGATATTATTAACTTAATTCCGGTATCACTTCTTCGCGTCGTCGGTTGCTTGTCTCTGACTGTGTTTATTAATGTATGGTGCTTATGAAAGTTTTAGTCCGATAATAAGATAATTCTGTTTGTCATTTTAAGGTTCACTGCAAAGTAAAAGTTGTTTGGCAAATTTGTTATATTACAGACTACTATAACCATTTCTAACGAGTCACGCGTAAGCTATAGCTGGCAACACTTAATGCCCCTATAATTTAGCGAAACGATTTCGCACACTTGTGTCGCTGTCGCTTTGGCAGAAGTCGCGAAATATCCTGCAGTGTTATTTCTAAAGGCTTGTTTGTACACGGTTCTGCTGTACAAGTCGAAATGGTCGTAAATACGGTATTTGACACGATCAACAATAAATTATTTCATATTCTCGATTAAAACAAAAATTACAAAATATCTCGGAAAATGTATGTGTTTTAGTCAATTACCAGTTATAACAATGTTTAAATAGATTAAACATAAAAAGAGTGCTCTGAAATGTGACATCATAAGCAAGTATTTTCATACAAAATTCCGTTTTAAAAGTAAGTCCTTTGATATTTTGTCAAATACCCAATTGTTAAATTCTATATTTTGAAACTAGAGGGGTCTTTATAAATTTATATTTCATATGGTAATGAAACCAGTATGCTCACTTTGGTCTTAATACTTACTATGGAGGTCGGTGATACAATTCTATTTAACTATATTTCAGTAATCTAATAACGACATCTACATTTTCTTATAAATCCTGCATGTAGAGAGGAAGGCTTTGTATCTTTTTCTCTCCACGTTTTTTTTTCGCTTATAAATCGTCGCATTAAAACCCGTCACTGAATATCAAATTTGATATTTTCACCAGGTAGCCTCTTTTAAATGTTATCTAGCCAAATTATTATTTTTTGGGCCCTATCCCTTTTTTGTTAAATGTTCTTGGTCTTATTTAATTATTGTTTAGCACTTCTGCGCCTAAATTGCTTGCTGTGATCACCCCCTATATTACGCTCACCAAATCCTGAGCGATTCCAATCGTTTAACTGTCAAATTAGTATGGAATTTGACAGTTAGACGATTGGAATCGCTCAGGATTTGGTGAGCGTAATTAGGCCACACATCTAGTAGAAGGTACAGCAAGGCTAGCTTGATTATTTACTGCAACCGTTGTATAAATTGTACGGTGTAGCATTCTGATTTGTGAATTCTAGTTGATTATAATATGTAATATGTACTTCGTACCGCAACAGAATCCGTTTATACGATTCTTGCACAACACCATCTATTTCTAAAACACAACGTTTGATCGCACAAAGCTATTTATTTTAAACTCAAAATAAATATTATCCTACGGGAGTGCATTACCGGGATATCAAATAGGTTATGTCTCAATTCAGGTCTTTGTCTATCTGTACGCCAAGTTTCATGTAAATTCGTTCAGCCGTTTTTGCGTGATTGAGAAACAAACATCCAAACCGCCAAACGTCATCACAAACTTTCACATTCACATAATATTAGTAGCATAATAAAACAAAACCAGCCAAGTGCGTGTCGGACTATGCGCATTGTAGGGTTCCGTAGAAGTAGGATTTTATTTTACTTATATTAAACTAAATTTACTTACAGTAAAGTGCATACGTGTAAAAGTTGATGTGTTGTTGCTTATACAATCTATGAAATAGCTCTAATAACTTTTCCTGAGAATGAGTTTATGGATTTGGCTAGAAAATGTGATTTGGCACTAACTAAGAGTGACAAACAGAAAGATCAATAACAGTGTCACTGGTGGATAGATAGTGTTTTAAGTAAAACTATCGTTTTAGCGGAAATATTTTCTATTTCATGGCCTAAAGGTTGAAGGCTGTAGAATATAAAGCTAGAATCTCTTTAGCTACATATTACTATTGATGAGAATTTTATTAGTCACTTAGTGCAAAAAATATTCTAAAAGAAGATATGATATTTTTTTATTAGTAGGGCCTGTCTTTTAAACCTAGTAGTCTGTAGAATTCAAAAGGACCCGATCCGGTCACCTTAACAATGGTTTTTAATTGTTCTTTTCAAGGCATATTCTAACAGGTTTAAACTATTTCATAGCATGGAGTAGAAACTGAATTCACGCCAAAATGGTATCCATTCCGACGCTCATTAAATGTCAAATTCAAATAAAATTGGACACCAATTTGAGTTAAACGATACAGATAAAACGTTTGACTAGCAGTAAATTACTGAATGAATTTTATAGCGAACCGACCCAGGTTGTTTTCTAAACTACGATACGTTAGTAGCTAGCAGTATTAGATTCAAATAAAATTTGACACCAATTTGACACAGATATCAAACACCTCAAACGGATTCAAGCACACAGACAAACCATTTGACCACCAGTTAATCACTGAAATAACTTTGTATTTCATAGCTAAGCCTTTGTGAATTTGTAACAGCAATACCACTCGCCAACCTGAGTGTCTAATGCCCGCTTCTTATATTCAAGAACGACTCGTTTTGCTTACGGATGGTTAAAATTTCTGCTCAAGTATTCCTCTTAAAAACGGTTTCGAACAACGTACCGTATAATAAATGTGTGGACATAACAATTTTTAAAGTTACTGTACATTTGTTTAAATATCAACCAGCTATTCAAGTTACGAGACATAAGGTGTTCACATCCCTCTACGCTCGAAATTGTCAATCCGCGTTGGGCACGCGTGGTGATTAAGCCCTCACTATATATCTGAGAGAAGGACTTTACTCTACGCTGGTACATATGCCTATAGTCTGCATTATATATGTCATATTCTAGCGGACCAACCCAGGTTATATCACCTTACGATATGTTGGTAGCAAGTTTACAGGCATAAACTCGTACTCGCTCGCATAGACGGTGGAAGCTTTGTGCTTAAACTAAGCGCAAGGAACGAGGGAATTAAATTTTGCCACCGGTCTAGGCTGTCGGCACTATGTAAACATACCAGAAGCACGTTTGGCAGCTGATCCGTATATTAATAGCCATGTATATTACATGAAATTGCGCTGGTAGACTGCTGCACGGTTTGGCCACTTTTATTAACAAGATCTTTAAATACAATACCGCCCTTTTGGTAAAGCAGTATATATGTATATGTCGAAATATTTTTGGAAAATGCTAATAAAGTCTTAAAAAAACTAGCATATTCGATAGCTATTGTTAAGCTACGTTTATTTTGCTATGGCTCCCAAATCACCCAATAGTTATTTGTTATACAAGAGTGCAAAGTTGCTTTGACAGAGCAAGCGAAGGATTCTAAAATTGAATCACGAGTGCAGCTAGTGATTCAAAAATTAGAATCCTGAGCGTTATCGAGGGAATCAAAAGAGCACGAAGTGAAAAATCTTTGCACTCGAGTGCAACACGTAAATATTAATACTTTTCATCCCACCTCAGCGAGGAAATGACTAAATGCAAAAAAACACAAAGGAGGTTCCGAGTCTGAGTTTATAAAAAATAACCACATCTTTCATACGTGTAACACCATCTGTTGGCAAATTGTTTGAGCTAAATGAAGAGTGACCTCACGTGCGTCGGTGCAGCAGGACCTTTGCGCATGCGTATTATTGATTAAAAAAAGAGAAATCTGTAACCCCCGCCGCGGCCATATTTTTGTCAGTCCGTTCCAGCTAATTAATTTTCAATATTTTATTGTGCAAAATTCATCGCCGCACCGACGTCTGCCTGTCACATGAAAACCTCATCTAATGCATTTATTGCTGAAAGGCAGTCCATACTAAACTTATTATTAGAATAACCTAACTTTTTCTTAGTCCAACAATCGAGTTGTCTTTATTATACGTAAGTAATTGTGTTTTGTATCGTATTTTTTTTGCTTTTAGTCTAATACAGTCCATCTGAAGAGTTTACTCTACGCTGTAGGCGAGCATGCTACGAAATATTGGGGGCTTGGGGGCGGCGGTGTTTTTGGTGTGATCCGGTTCACGCCGAAAGTACCGCCCGGAACCGGCTCTAAGCCCCTTGAAGTTGTTGATGCTCGTGAAATGTTACGGACATGCTGCGCGTATCTTTGAACAGTAGCATTGTCGTTTATTATTAGATCTTAACAATAGAATTAAATCTAAACCTAAAACCTGGCTGTAGGTACTTTTGTTGTACAAAAGGTGGAAAGTAAATGGTTTTTATTGTAGTGGTATGTTGTTCAGGTATGTAAAGTAGGTTATTGTAAGGTAGGGTCCCAATAACTAACCTAGTTTTCGACCACTGGGGAGGAAAGTGTGCGCTGGAATCAAATAACTCACGGTATGTAAAAACTGTTTATTTTTCAAGTCTTTCAGTTCAAGACTTTCAGTTTAAGAAAATATTTTCAAAATGTCATTCAACACAATTTTGATTTTGCTTGGATACAGCACGGGCGCAAGAGAGAGACAAATATTTTTTCCAGTTTCTGAGTTACACCAAGATTCGCCAAAAATGTGCTGAGAAGTATAAAAAAAATACCATAACCTTTTCTGACCTGACCTTAACACTGCCTAACACTGCCTCACTGCTGTGTGAGCCTGTCCAAACTGTCTAGAAATAAGTCTTTATTATTTTTCTTTTCGTTGCTTTAACGTTTTCATGGATGACCTATAAAATGAAGATGTCCACAAAAATGTAATTTATTACGTCTTGTTCATACTTCTCTCAGATTTTATTTAATCAAATATTGGGATCTTCAATTCAGAATGGCGACTCGCGCTTTAACTAAGACTTATATTTTTTTGGACCTCATACCTAAGCAATATACCTACGTACATTAAAGTATTTTGTGCAGCAAAAGCCTTTGTATTTACATACAAGACTGCAGACTGGACTGCAGAGTTATTATTTCAAGATTTATGGAGTAATTTGAGAAGCCTAAAAGCATTCAACTGAAACAAAGAAAAAATGAGCCGACAGCATTGTGAAAGCGGCTGAGAAACATGGGACGAGACTGGCAAGGGACTGGATGGAGTGGCGTAAAAGAGCAGAGGCCTATGCCCAACAGTGGGCTCCGTTTATGAGCCGATTAGATAGATAGATAGAAAGAAACAATGTGACATCGTAAAATAAAATCCCAGTACCACTGTTGCTAGAAACGAGATATTTTTTAGCATCAAGAATTTGATTTGCCATAAATATTTTCCATGAAATCACTACTGATCAAGTTGAGACTTTCTTCCGAAACCTTCAACATTGAACTGTCATTAAAATACCAGCCCCACAATGCCATCGGCTAATTAACTATGTATTCCAGAGTTCTGAAATATTAAATGAGCACTTTGTCGTTGCAGCTGCTACTATCAATTTTTTATCGTCTTGCTTAATGCTGAGACATTTTCCTCTTCGTATTACTTGGACGATTACTCGTGCCTGGAGTTGAAACTTAGAGGAGCCTTTTAACCCGTAGTCTGCCAAGTGACTGACAAACAAGAATTTAGATAGATAGATAAAGAACACTTTATTGTACATAAAAAAGGAAATTTTCGTTCTTAACCTAGGAGTACAGACGGCGGTCTTATCACTAAAAGTGATCTCTTCCAGACAACTTTTGGATGAACTGGACCAATACATTTGTAGAAGGAATTAGATTTACAAACGAGGAAAAATAACAACTTCAGAGGTATATGAATTACACATGCTTGCCTCATTAAGAAAGTCAATATTGAATACTACTCAAAAAGCATACTCTCCGCCTTCAGTATAACAATGCGTTCAGGGCGCTGATGGGGCTGCCTCGACACTGTAGCGCCTCTGGCATGTTCGCCGACGCGCGAGTAGACTGTTTTTACGCGCTCATGCGTAAGCGTGGCGCGTCACTGGTGAGCAGGGTGCGGGGCAGCGCCAACAGCGTCCTAGCGATGATCGCGGCGCGGGTCGACTCCCCATACATCAACCACTGCTGTACGATTCAAGTCGCACGTAACTATGTAACACGTATGTAAATAAATAAATATGTATACATGTTCATTGTCCTAGCTATAAATTTAAGTTTTGAAATGTACTAACCAAATATGAATCTTGTTGTTCGAGGCAAATAAATTATTATTATTATTATTAAGTTGTTATTTTGGCCGATGGGAGTCGAAAGCATGCAGAAATAGTGCCTTAGTATAGGCAATCATAGCAATGGCTTACAGAAAATTCTAGGTGAGTACAAACGTTCATGAGAATGCTATAATTTTTTTTCTTGTTTTAGACCTATTTTCTGGAACAGATTTATTTCCGCACCAGCTATTGCATATTACTTTGTTCGCATGGACTGTCTGAAAATGATTATGGTTTTTTATGATATCTCTGGCTCTCTTGATTGTAGCGTCATAAAACGTAAAGTATTTTGTATTGCTGTAATTACTGGTAATTTTATATAGTCCGGTAATTTTAACAAATAGACAAGATAAGATAAAATAAGATAAGATAAAAATATATCTTTTAACAGAAAAAAACTGTAAGCTGATTGACGGACAAGGATATCATTTGTAATAATGACCATTGTGGCTACCACAAAAGTTTTGATTTTGGGTCTAAGTACTCTAGATATCTTCAGAAAGTATGCCGTCTTTTATTATGTTTATGACGTAATAAAGAGGGCTCTCGTAGCCGCTTGCAAAGCGAAATTCGCAAAATAATTTTGGTTAAAGCGAAACGCTGGGAAATGTCTCTACTTGCATGCCGTCTCGTAGCGTAATACCATTCGGCGTAAACCGAAGAGAGATAATGCTACAGAGGTGGGAGATATCGCGCAAAAATTACAATAAAAAACTTAAAAGGATTTTTAGGGGTGTATTTCTCTAATCTCTAAAATATTTAAAATTATGTTTCTCTAGCGGAGGTTTTTTTTTGTTCTCCTTCAATGCTTAAAGTAATCTGTGGATAATGTGGTGGGTTATGCTCTTACCTATTCTATTTCATTCCTTTATTTGGCAATCATGTGATTTTGTATAACTGTTTATTATCCCTAATAAAATGAAATTAAAAAAAAATAATCTCGGTTAGTCCTATAGATGAGGTAATCCACTTTTAGCACCCGCCTAAATAGCACCTGCATAAATAGCACCTGGCCTAGTCCACATTCAGCATCTATTGATATTTTTGGCAAGATACTTTCAATCATTTCCAGCAGCGGTATTGATTGGCAAAGTAATAAAATACTGGCATAACGTGGCACTTTTCTTGACGTCTTAAATCCGAATATGCAGTTTGTAACTGCTCCAAAAAAGGTATCATAAGAACATTTTCCAGTGGCCGAAAGGTTTGGATAATTCTTACCTCAAATATTCGTAAAGGTTAAGCTATAATCCAAACGTTGCCTCTTTCATTTCTGTTCTGTTTCATTTCGTTGGCTATATTGAGCGTCTCTGCTTTTGGTGTTATCTAGAATCCTGTATTACGCCTCTTACTTATTTTTTATATTAAGTTTTGCCTATCTGTGGGAAATGCTGAGTGATTGGCAAAATGTACTATATTATTGACTCTCATATTTTTCATCCTGTAAGTTTGTCAATTCTGTTTTTTCTCCTTAAATAAATAATAATAATAATTAGGTAAATTTAGTGTTAGCAGGCCATATTTTATCAGCGACTGCTAAGATAAAAGCCAACTCTCATAATAGACAATACTGCACCCTTATAAACCTTGTCCTCGTATGGTGCGTGAATAGGCAGAGATAGAAAACAGTAGGGGAGGGTTTTGTCCAGCAACGGATAACATAAGAAACTAAGTGACATAGTACTTCGTTTTAAGGTTAAGTACCTTTGCTCGGTACTTTTTTTGGTTAATCGTGTTTTTTGGAAATTATATTTAGATGGGATACAAAGAAAAGGGAAAAAAACAATCGAACTGGAGTCGTCTGGACTCGAACCGGGGTCTTCTGGTTTCGAGACAGCCCGAAATCCAACCTGAACTATTACAACCTTGGTAGGTGGTGGCGAAATTTACCTTGCTAATGATATTGAGTTCTCATTGCGTGAAAACACGGATGAAACGACTTTTTCTAAAAATGAAACCTAACTATATCGATTTATCGCCCCGAAACCCTCTGCCGTTCATTGGGGCCGTTTCTGAGATTCAGATTATAATTTGATATACTTAAAGTAGGAAAGATAAGGTAAAGTATATATATAGTGTTGTTAGATACTTTTTTGGTGCCAATTTTAAACGTTCTTATAAAAACGCGGAAAGTTATTTTAAAAGTTTTTGGGGTTGTGTAACGGGAAGTTGTTTATATTAAATCCCAAAGAGCTCACACAAACAAAGGTATGTAAATACCTCAGACACCAGGGTTTCTTCAAGATATTTTCCTTCACGGTTCTCGAATATACATAATAAAGAATGAATTGTAGTTTCCTGACATGTTGGCCTTGGTGAAAAATCACTCGCTCAGGCCAGCTCAGCGGGCCGCTACATCGTTGAAGTTTTGAGAATACTCGTGAAGTTTTCAACTGAATACTTTTGTTTTACAAAAACGCCACGTGCTAGCAGGCATAATAAAGCTTATTTTCATAGAGAACGCCGACTCGGGCAGCGAAAAATGATATATGGGGAAAGTTTCACAAAACACATCAGAAAAGATATAATATTCTTTTGAATCCGCGGCTGTTATTCTTTCCTACTTTGAGAATTTCTGTATAAATCTTGTTTGGCCTGGCGCAGAGAGTTCCTTTTTGTTTCCGTCGGCTCTTCCCACTTATTGTGCCTTTTTTTCATTCAATATCACATTACATGGCCTTTTTTCATAAGCAAGTAACGAAAGCAACATACACTCTGAAATCTAATTATCTTATTTTGCTTTTTTGCAAAGTTTAATATTAACCAGTATAGCTGTGGCAGGGAATCGGTAGAACGTCTGCGTCACATGCGAGAAGTCCTAGGTTCGATTCCGGTACATTAAACACTCAAAATAATTCCTCACAGCCCTTAACACAGAAAACAAATGTATTGGTTTATGCCGATACATTGATACACGTACTTATGACTGTGTGTTTTCTAAGTTACGTCCATAACTTATATTGTTTTAGAAATTTACTATTTTTTATAAAACCGGGCATTGCAATACTTTACTTTATTGCACTCATAAAAGACTTATATCCATCGACCAAATAGGGGATGTATTAGCAAAGGGCAAGATAAAAATTACCCGAAACCGGCGTGCGTGCATGCAACGACTAATGAATGATGAAGAAGCGAACGTTATCGGTCAGGATCGAGCAAGTGGCAGTCCCTGGTCTCTGCCTACCCTATCCCAGAGGGGATACCAACGTGAGTTTATGTATGTATGTATGTTCATATACCTTGAACGTAAAATCGCCCATCCACGGTGGACACGAGAGCGTGATGACACGTACACACATAATCTTAACCCTTTCTTTTGGTGTTGTCGTTATCGGGTAAAAAAAATTAAGTGAGACGCCAGAAATCGCAAATGCTAGAGACAAAAAATATTTTACCTAAATAGGCAGACTGGCACAATGCTTGAAGATTTAGATGTAAATAATTTCACTCCAGTGACAGAGTTACCCGAGTGCGAATATTTGAGCAAAGTTCTACTTCGTAATTCCGCCACAAAGTTGAGCTTGTACAATATCAATCAACTAAATGGACGCCTTTCAATTGAAAAGTCACTTTGAATTCTGTTAGTAGATGATGAAAATTATCTTACGTATAATTTGTGACGACTCTTTAATCGTATTTACCCCATTCAATTCATAATATTTGCCGTTTCATGTTTTTTATTTTCGTTGAAGTAAAACATTTTGAGGAAACCTGTGTGTCTGAGGTGTTCACATACCAGTGTATTTAGTTCCATTTTTGGAAAAGACTAGCTTGCACGACACAGGCTATCCTAGTTTGCTATATAGATAGATAGAGAACACTTTATTGTTAGTGCATCAAAGTTACAAAGCTGTTAATTTCAATTTTAAGATAAAATGTTCATCTCAATAAAAATGTTATTTGTCACTTATGTGCTAAACGCTATTCTATTGATAATAAAACACTTCAACACTTTGTGCCTCAGCGCTTGAAATTGCTAATTCGTGGTGGGCACGCGTGGTGATTAAGCCTCTCTCTCTGAGAAGGCCTGAGCCCTGCAGTGGGACGTAAATTTAATTATATAAAAAAAAATATATATACCCTCGTTGCCGCGAAACGTGACTGAGTCGAGTCAAGACCAAAGTAAGTAAAGTTGCACTTTTACACTTACGATGATATACGTAATAATGTTAGAATACGAGTATGAGAACTAGAGAATTTCATTTACAAAATGTCAAAATCCAAACAATTTTTCGTTGTTTCAACTTATTCGAGTGTAATTTTTGTCCTTTGTTTCAATTTGAACAGTTGCAGTTCGCAACTATGTACTCACGCCGCAGAGCACACTAACACTACTAGTATATTTGAGCAACGAGTTTGTGGTCACAGCACTGTAGAGGCTTCAAGTTTCAAACTGAAACATATACCTATCTTATTTAATTCCGTTAGCTTGGGGGCGACCAAAGAATTTTAAGCGTAACAAGTTTATCTGTTGGGAATTAAATTTACACATATAACTTTACTAATAAATATAATCAATTTTAGGTAAGATTTTGAATCTTATTAATTACTAATTATATTGTTAAAGAGTTTTTTTTTCAAATGGTCGTCTATATCGTCCACGTCGACGTGGTAAACATTATTAATTTAATTCCGGAATCACTTACGACTTTTCTGACGAAAATTCAAGTAAGTGATTCCGGAATTATAATTACCTTGTATATTATTTTAAAGTTTACAAAACAATAAATTATTAATTATATCACAAAATAAATATTATCTTCTAAGAATGATATGGCTTAATACATTTTACAAAGTTTGACCAAGCATCAGAAGTAAAAATTTTATGTAACCATCATAACAATCCTAACAAAAGGCAAAATATACAGCAAAATTCACAACAGTTTCGTCCAGAATGTCAAAGTAAATATAAAAAGTAAATGTAACGTAGCAATAAGAGTATCGCTCGTAGTCCCGGCTGCCTGAGTGATCTTAAACGATCACGAAGGTTAAGCAACACTGGGCGCGTTCAGTGCATGGATGGGTCGCCGTCTATGCCTAACGCTAGTGGCATTTTTCCGAGCGGTTCCGTGCTTCGCAAGGCACGTTAAGCTGTTGGTGCCGGCTGCCGTCGATAGATGGCAGTCGTTAAGCCAAGTCAGAGGCCTTAGGGCGGCTTGACAACTTCTGACAGTAGACGAGCCACTAGTCTACAAGCCTCCACCAATCCGGACTTGGCCCCCGTGGTGGAGTATGGCCTATACCTTTCTCAGGGAAGAGACCCGTGCCCCTCGGTGGGGACATAATGGGTTGATGATGATGAATAAGAGTATTTTATATCACACCTACTCAGAAAGTCTCATTGCTCCTTACCAAATTCGTCATTTTTCCTTCACAAATGCGCGGCGGGAAAAGTTATATGGAATTTCGCTTCTGCCCTCCGTAGCAGGGTAGGAATATTGTATGAAAATCAATTCCTGCCGTGCAAGTGTTCTTTTGTTTTTAGCAGGGAACATAAAAAATACAAACGTCAAATCTTAAAAACGTTTTGTATCGAATAATTAGAAAAAAGAGGTGGGAATTTTTTTGTGCCCGATTTTCAATGAAAAAAGGCTGGTTACTTTTTTTTGCACTACGAAAAAAAAAATAAGCGTGGCAATTTGTTTTGTTTTGTTCAATGTTGTCTTTCAATTAATTGATAGTTAACAGTACATACGCTTTTAATTATTCTAAATAATTTTATTTTCCTCGTAGGTGTAATATAAAGCACTATCTATCACTAGGGAGAAAGTTCTATTTCGGTTCTCGAATTTCCATTCCTGTCCTGCTAGTAAACATACTATCCAACAGAAATAGATCGTTTTCTTCCCTCAGTGTACAATGTACTATTGTTCTGCAGGTAAATAAAAAACCGGCTTAATGCACGTCGGACTCGCGCATGAAGGGTTCTGTACCATTGTCTATACAACATTAGACACAAAAATCGAAAAAAAAACGGCAAAAAATCACGTTTGTTGTATGGGAGGCCTGTTTAAATATTAATTTTATTTTAATTTAATTATTTATTTTTGAAGCAAATATAGAACTAAATATTCTGTGAAAATTTCAACCGTAAAGAACGGCACAAAATGACGTTTGTTGTATAGGAGCCCCTCTTAATAATTTATTTTATTTTGTTTTTAGTATTTGTTTTTATAGCGGCAACAGAAATACATCATCTGTGAAAATTTCAATTGCCTAGCTATCACGGTTCATGAGATACAGCCTGGTGATAGACAGATAAACACAGACAAACGGACATACAGACAAACAGACAGACAGTATGACAGACAGACGAACAGTGAAGTCTTAGTAATAGGCACCGTTTGGCACCCTTCGAGTACGGAACCCTAAAAAAGGGAAAGTATTTATTAATGAATAATATCTGGGCTGGGCAATCTGGAATACCCTAAGCCGGCTACGGACCCGTGTTGACCGAACTAAGGATAACATGTCCAGGTGGGGGTATTCGCGGAACCCGACAGCGATAATTTTATTTTATTTTTATTTTATTCATTTTACGAAGTCCACAGGACAAAGTTACAAAAGATAGGCAATTAATGTAGACTAAACATAGGCCAATTACGGACTAGTATTTTTTAAACTTATCTTAGTTACAAAGCACAGTTAGAAATTATACAGCCAGGCATAAACAAAATAAAAAACCGGCCAAGTGCGAGTCGGACTCGCGCACCGAGGGTTCCGTACAAACCTGCAAGTTTCGAGATTTTATTTGATTAAAACCAAATTTCGAGATTCTATGTCAACGGGAAGTGGTCTTTAGGTTTTAATTCCCTTGCGTGTAGTTGCGTGTTTCAAAATATGCGGTATCAATGGTTGTACTTTTGCGTTTTGCGTTTTTGCGTTGACTTAGAATTTTTTTTTTCACGGGTTAAAGGCAATCAGATCTAAGTATTTGATATGAATTTCAACTTGATAGCTCTACGCGTTCATGAGGAAAAAAGTAGAAAGTTTATATTTATTAAAAAATATATATTTTGTAATGTAACTAAAAATTTAAGGTTTTCGGAATTTTTCCTTTATGTGTGCTATAAAACGTTGCTTCATGCCAAATTTCAAGATTCTAGGTCGACTGGAAGTACCCTTTAGGTTTTGATTCCCTTGCGAGTACTTGCGAGTTTCAAAATATGCAGCTTAAATTGCTGTTTCTTTTGATTGCGTTGACATAGAAGTTAGATTTTGTTACAGCTTAAAGGTATTATAGACCTGAGTATTTGGTATGAATTTCAATTTAATACCTCTACGCGTTTATGAGGAAATGGGTAGTAAGTTTAAAATTATTAAAAAAAAATATATTATGTGATGTAACTAAAAATTTATGGTTTTCGTAATTTTTCCTTTATCTATGCTATAAGACGTTGCTTCGTACCAAATTTCAAGATTCTGAGTTCACGGGAAGCACCCTGTAGGTTTTGATTCCCTTGCAAGTGTCGAAAATTTGCGGCATAAACGGCTGTATCTTTTGATTGCGTTGGCTTAGAAGTTTGATTTTTTCACAGCTTCAAGGGACAGTAGACTTGAGTAATTGATATAAATTTCAGCTTCATACCTCCACGCGTTCCTGAGAAAAAGGGTCTTGACAGACGGACGGACGGACAGACGGACAACAAAGTGATCCTATAAGGGTTCCGTTTTTTCCTTTTGAGGTACGGAACCCTAAAAAGCAAAACTAACGTAAATCTTGCAAAGTTTGGCGCATGTGTGTGTATGTGTAAGAATGAAGAGAAAGACTAGACTTCAAGTTTTACCCTTTAAAGTTTCTATAACCTGCTGTTTGAAAGTTTCTTGAGACACATGAAATATAATAATATCAATGTCTGAGAATAATTTATTGTATGTTTCAGGCAAGCGACAGCTTATAGAATTTTGAGCATAGTTCGTGTGGACAAAAGGAATGTGGAAGATACTATGCAATAAATTTGAACTGTATGTGCGGTACTTCTCAGACGCTGGACCATCTTTTATCGTTCCCGGCGTGCCCTAACACCTGTACTCAGGAGGACCTAATGATTGCAACTGATAACGCAGTCAGCGTCGCAAAGTTCTGGGCCGCCACTTTACTGTTTGATAAAGACTTAAACTTTGTTCGCCATCGACACGCTAAGAAGAAGAATGAATATATTTTTCACCTCACTAGCTCGTAAAAGCTCTGTTTATCATTCAAAATCTGCGTGGAAAATCGCACTTTATCCGCTAGCGTGGAAAGTGTTTTTAAAATTCGAATATTTTTATTCAATAAAGGTTTCGTACAATAAATTACATATATATAGAACCTCATTGGTTTCGTAATAGTTTATATTCTCTGCAGCCAGTCCATTGATGATTGAAATGCAAATACTTATTTCATGTCATGCGCCAGCCTCATTTAAAGAATCGCACTGGCCGGCAAGAAAATTTGATTTAAAAAATAAAATTAACTTTCAATATTACCAATTGTAGTAATTTTACTTTTAATTTTTGAAATAAATAAACAGTAATTTAATATTTATTAAAACTGTTTTTCTTACACCTAACATTTTCCTCGCTTTAGTGAGGTGAAAAGTTGTGTGTTGCGCTCGGCAGCAAAGTTATTTAGCGTCTCGTACCTTTGAAACCCTCGCTACGCTCAGGATTCTATATTTGAACCACTCGCTTCGCTCGTGGCTCAATCCTAGAATCCTTCGCTTGCTCAGGTTTTAATACAAGGTACTCGCGCCAAAAAATAACTTTGCAGCCTTGCATAACAAATAACTATTATTTAAAATGCAAAAAAATACAAAGGAGGTTCCGAGTCTGTGTTTTTAACAAATTAAAAAAAGTTGTATGATAAATTCGGCACCATGGAGGTAGAAGTAAATAGGTTTAATGATGTTTTTAATTTACAAACTTAGTGTTCGAAATTCAATTTACTTTATCCTCTAACGGATAAAAACGGCTTTTGCACTCGGATATCGAAGAGCAGAAACACTCTCTCCGAGATGGGGGGACGAAAAGTAATTTACGATGTCACACAGATTTATAAGAATTAATTATACCATATTGTCCATTTATACAGGAAACTACGATAGGTACTTACGTCCCCAAGCAGTTTATCAATGTCAGATGCATACGCAAATTATACTGACTACATAATTGCGCTTTGTTTGTGAACAGTCTGACAGATTTACTAAATAAACTATTTGTTAAACTGATTGATGGTATCACCGCTAGATAGTTAGACTGCCTCGTTTGTCTAGCGGTCGTCTGATTACCATCCAGGAGGTCAGGGGTTCGAATCTCACTCGGGCCGCCGCACATGTGGATACCTTAATAGCCTCAGTCTGGGTGTATTGCATGTTTGTGATGTCCTTGGCTGCTTACCATAGTACAGGGTTATCCTAGTTTGGGACCAGGACAAGTTATTTTGTTGTGTGGAAGTTATTCATTTATAGATAGGAGGTACTATTTTCACTGAGTTATAACTGACAATGACGATGAATAGCTTTAATACCATTCCCACTCTAAAAATCTTATTTTATTCACCGAAAATAGCGCCGGATTAAGAATAGTGTCACTCCATTTCCTTCCGTGGATGTAGTAGAAGGCCACTAAGGAAATCAATTTCCAAAAGACGGGCAGCAGCGTCTTCCTGAGATTCCAACCGCCTGCCAAGCGTGGCGATTATGGCAAAACCCCCTCATGGTTATGAAAACCACGAAGAAGGCCTATGTCCTGCAGTGGGCATCAAATGGCTGATGATGATGATGATGACGATGGATCACTATTTTGGTGTTTGAATTTAGAACACACCAATACATTTGACCTCCATTTCAAAGCTTATACAACCTCCTAGCGCAAAAAATACTCCATACAAACTCCTTGCACAATGAATACTCGACATACAATCTCTTTGTGCAAATAACTCCTCGAGATTTGATTGTTCTTTTACTCATAGTCAGGGTATAAAATAAAGTACCTATGCAACACTTGAATAAATTACCGCGGATTTACATTAAGGGCCATGAATCACTCGCGTCACTCAGGATTCTAACACTTGAATCAATCATCAGGAATCACTCCCTCCGGTCGTGATTCAGTCGTTATAATCCTTAACTTACTCGTGATTCATCTACGGCCTTCGCTTTAAATCGGTCCTTTATTCACTAATTACATAATATACTATTCTATACTCAAATTACCATATACTGTATTAAAATGTGCGTCAACAGATGTTGTTACGTGATTTTGAAGTTTTTATGGTATTAAAAGTATTGACGAATAAAACCCCTTTTTGGAATAAAAATTAAAATTAGGGTTTTTATAACCTTAACTCCGGAATCGCTGACTTGAATTCTTATCCAACCGCAGGGTCCACCCAGGTTTTTAAATTTTAATAAGTGAATTAAGTTAATTAGGACCTCCGGAATTTTCGATTACCACCGCTTCTGGTTGTGGGCTTATTCCCTGTCACGCCATTTTTCGTCATCTCCTGCCAGCTTTCAGTCAACTTCACCGTATCGTCTGATCGTCTAGCTGTTGGGCTGCTGCGCTGTTAGTTCTCTGTATTTGAATTGCACATATCTGGGTGTTACTATGCCATGTTTTATTTTTCGACCGGATCGCAATGAAACTATACTAATACTAGCTGACTCGGCAACGTTGTTTTGCCATATTAATTAGTCTACGACCTATTCTCAGACTCGAGAGCTCGATAACAAACACTCTGACATGAGATTTTTATATATTAAATAGGTATTAGGAGAGCACAATCGAGATTTGCTCGTTTGCAAATTAAAACCGAACTAGGTTTGTAGGGGACTTGTCGCTTGAGGCACCATCTTAAGCCAAATTCTTTATATTAAGCCAAATTCTTTAACAGTTCAATTATGTCATACAGTGGTAGTAGTGGGAGGTGAGTGGTGGTAGCGGAGCGGTAGAATACGCCGGCTTCTCATTCGGGAGGTTGTGGGTTCGAATCCCGGCATGTACCAATGACTTTGTTTTCTAAGTTACGTACATTTTTGAAGTTATAGTAGCAACACCACTCGCTAACTGTAAAGGAAAACATCGTGAGCAAGCCTGAGTACTTGAGGTGTTCACGTACCTCGGCGCTTGAAATTGCCAATCCAGGATGGGCACGCGTGGTGCTTAAGTACATACTCTCTCTTTGAGAGAAGGTCTGTGCCATACAGTGGGACGTATATAGGCTGAATACAATGTCATACAGAGCATTTGTGGATTGTCTCAGAACTAAGTTATCGTCTTAATAACTGGAGTCACCAAAACATGCGCATTTTTTCTGGATATGGATGATTAAAATAAATGTTAAAATGTCTAACTCGAGTTAAATGACTAATGCCAGGAGGCATAGAATCGAATAAGTTATATTTGTGGGTAGGCGTAAGTCACCACATCACTATTTTATGAAATACAAACACTCATTTTATAACCCGAGCTCAACCTAAACATGCTTGCTATAAAAGGTTTTCATTGCTCTACTAAGTCAACAAAATACCGTAGTTTATGCTCGACAAATATTGTCCTAATGACGGATTAAACGTTCACCCTTTTCTGAACTTAAAAGCTTTGCTTAAAGATTCAGTCTCTGAGAAGATTTTTCGTACGCTGGAAAATAGCTAGGATTTAAGAGTTCATGTAATTTTTGCATTACTTAACATGTCAATAATGATCAAATTAGAAATAGATATATTCTTTGTTTTCCTCCTTCTCTCTTTTTTTCTTTTAATTTAAATATTTCGTGATACATATCGTCATTCGTCGTTAACAAAAGACAACGAGGGCAAATATCACGATTACTAGGTACCAATGTGCTTAGAGCTACAAGGCCCAAAAATGGACACGCCGGATTTATGCTTCATTTCACGAAACGAGCTCCCAAAGAAAATCGCCCATTGGTTAATGCACGTGACCTTCAATAGCCAATGCATTAAGTAACCCTACCCTATAAAGCAGACCATTTTCGGTTATTGTTTCGCTTATTTCTAGCCGCGCGTATTGACTAATGAGATGCAAGTATTTTGTTCCATAGGAGTTCGACTCGTGGAATGGAGTAAAGGTCCACATTTAGCCCTGAAAGCCTGACACACTGATTATGCTACCGTCCGCGCCCGCGAAATGGTGAGTCGTGCATGCGTGTTCGCACTTTCTTATTTCGTCTTTTGAAAACTATTGTTATTTTCAAGGCCATGACTGAGAAGGTATACTTCCAAAGCCTTACAAAAGCAGGGCGAACTTGTAAATATTGGCCGGACACGACTGCAACAAGGTGGACTTGTCCGGCTAAAGACTTACCCTAAATGCGCTCCACTGCTGTTTATAATGATTAGGTTAGGTAGGTACAAATTTTATTATGATCTAGGCTTGATGTAGGCTTGGACTCTTTTCGGCGTGTAACCTCCACGTATAAGTTACTAAGCCTTAACCCTTTGGGCCTTAATGAGGCAAATTAAAGGATTCCATTTATTGGGCCATTAGCGAACAATTTATATTGCCATCGTTACGGTACACCCCTTGCTGAAAGCAAAGACTTGCTTTTATTGTCAATTTGGGTCATAAAAGTCGAGTAAAATGTTAATGTCGAATCTATAGAAAGACTTTATTTCTAATAGAAAGTAATCTAATGGAAAGAACGAGTAAACGAATATCGTCGTACCGCTCCGATTTGCTGTTTAGTTTTTTTTTATACATACACACGCTCGCTAATATAGCTCGAAGAATTGCTTAGCTGAAGTGGCAGTGGGCGGGCACATAGCTCGGAGAACTGATGGGGCGTTGGGGTGGAAAAGTAAAGTCCTGACCTGGCAACCGCGGACCGGATGTCGCAGCGTGGGTAGGCCCCCCGCCAGATGGTCGGACGAGCTGGTTACGGTGGCAGGGAGTCGCTGAATGCGGGCGGCACAAGACCGGAAAGCTTGGAAAACCATGAGGGAGGCCTATGTCCTATAGTGGGCGTCAAATGGCTGATGATGATGACAGTAGATTAAATTTGAAATCCAAAATTTGTACTCAAAATATTGTTGTCATTATGAAAACAAAATGTTAACTCAATGACCGTCAAACTGTTAGTTCGAGAAATGAGGCCGTCGGCGCAAACGTGGCCTTAGCTTAATATAGTTAGTATGGAGATAATGAGGTATGAATTTTCATGAATTTAAATTTAATACATAGTAGGCAAAATCAATACGCGCAAAAATAAGGTTTCCAACGCCATCTGTTATCTATGGGTGAAGGATACGCCCGTTTAAAATCAACATTTATTATCATCATCATCATCAGCCATTTGACGTCCACTGCAGGACATAGGCCTCCCTCATGGTTTTCATAACCATGGCGGGTTTTGCCATAATCGCCACGCTTGGCAGGCGGGTTGGCGATCGCAGTCATAGAGTAACCAGTATACGGTTGGAATCTCAGGAAGACGCTGCTGCCCGTCTCTTGGTAATTTATTTCCTTAGTCGCCTTCTACGACATGGAAATGGAGTGAGGCTATTCTTAATCCGGCGCCACACGGATACATTTATTATGTTTTAGATAAATTGCAATAGATAAGTACGAATATGAAAAATTGTAGGTTAGGCCACTTTTGAGCTGATGGCCTCAATTAATAGACTATGTGGAGAAAGAAGAAGCTTACGAAGAAACTCAACGTTTATTCTTTTCAAAACACGTTTCAACTTAAAGAAAGAAAGGTCGTTGTTCAAAGTATCTGCTTCTAGTTTTTACAATAATGCCATCCATATTGTGTGAGATAGAAGAAAATCAGTTATTCAATAGTTCAGAAATCGAGTCTCGCAGTTTTTTCCGAGCTTTTCCCTAACTTTACAGATTTTTTTTTGTGAGTTTATTACATAATATGTATATTTTCAGATTCCTCAGACTCGGTGGAGCGATGATCTTCGCAGGGCGGCTGGCAAGAGCTGGATGAGAGTAGCCGAGGACCGTGCTCAGTGGCGTGCTATAGGAGAGGCCTATGTCCAGCAGTGGACAAGCATAGGCTGATGATGATGATGATTTTCAGATTGTTCCCTTTACTTGTAGTATAAGACGATATTAATTGCCAAATGTGACAGTCCTAGGTCAACGGACAGTACGCAATAAATTTTGATTTCCTTTTGTGTCGAAATATACGTTTTTTGCGGCTTAAGCGGCCATAGCTTTTTTTAAGTTAACTTAGATGTTTGTTTTTTCACAGCTTCAAGGAACTATAGACTTGAGTACCTAAATGGTTTTAATTTCAACTCGATACCTCCTCGCGTTCCCGAGATAGAGGGTCTTGACAGACAGACGGACGGACAACAAAGTGATCCTATAAGGGTTCCATTTTTTTCCTTTTGAGATACGGAACCCTGATACTAACTTTGTGCAGGCAAATCTTATTATTATCTGTGGAAACTTTTAATGAATGTCTGTTTGTATGTCGGCTTTGTGATATTATATTTTTTTAGTCGCTAGTTCTCCTAAATATTAAATAAAATAAATTAAATTTCCTGGTAGTGCAATAATGAGTTCTCTATCTATCTATCTATAGTTGTACCAAGTGATACCAAAAGAAAAAACCAGCCAAGTACCTACGTGTCGGACCACGCGCAGTGTACAGAACTAACACTAGATCACTTTTAGTGATAAGACAGCCCTCTGTACTCTTAGGTTAAAAATATAAGACCGCCAATGGTATACCACTACTTAGATATAAGAAACTAATTTTAACATCTTTCACCTGGTTGTGCAATAAAGTGTTCGCTATTTATCTATCTAAGACCTCCATCAAAGTAATTTTAATATAATAGAATTTGTACGACGTATTCCTTTTTTTATAACTTTGTCTCCTATTGCTCGTTAACTTGTAAAGTCTTCTTAGCCATGGTTGTTTTCCTTTTAAGTTCATGTGCTACTGACCTGAATTTTTTCACGTTTCTGCAATTAACCGTTTAGCCAGAAGAGGGGAGGGGGACGCCTTACTAATCGACTCTCAGCTAAGCCGCCTGCAGCCAGACGGAAGATACTGATATAATGTCGACTAGTGATGTAAACCGATTACAATTTTTAGCACCGGTATTTTCCAATTACTTTTGCATACCGTTTGTTAAGGTATTTTTATTCACAAATGTTTTGTTTTGTTAAAAACCGATTCACATCACTAGCATCGACTACACAACAGAAAACTCACGTATTAATATGTAAACTAGATATGATGCAAATATTAATTTTAATTACTGCCAAATGAAAATCAAATAGTGTAGAGTTTAATCAACGACCAGGCAAAGTGAATTGACGAAGCAGAATCAGAGTTGCGAATTTCCAGAGTAGCACTTAACACGAATGACGTAAGTGCGAGTATCGAACACGAGAGTATCTGGGGGTATTTTAGGAATTTGTGATAAATCAACAAAGTTACTACTAAGAGATCTTCAGAAGCGGGGAAGTTGTTTATATTCGATTCTTAAGTTTAGAAAATTTAAGAATAGCGCTCTTCTTTTTGATTATAATTATTAATTTTGTAATCAAAATTTCTCAATCAAAAACTAGGTACTTCTTCTTCTTTATGTGCCGACTCCTATCGGAGGTTGGCAACCATTTCGGTCATCTTACTTTTTGAGGCTGCCAAGAGAAACAAGGAACTGGTACTCTATTGAAACCACTGTCGTAAGTTGTGTAGCCATGATATCTCTGGTGTCCCAGGTCTCCTTCTTCCTGAAATGTTGCCTTGTACGATAACTTGCAGGAGACTTTACTTGGTGTTACGCATTATATGTCCGAAATGCTCTAGCTTCCAACAAGGTAAAGGATAATAAAAATAGAATCTCGGCAATTATATTATATATCAAACTATATAAATGATTTACCGTTTATGGTACAAAAAATGTCTGAGATAGTGTTATTTGCTGATGACACGTCACTTATTTTTAAAATAAGGAGACAAGAAAATAATCTTGACGATGCAAATAATGCTCTCTCGCAAGTACTAGATTGGTTCACAGCAAATAATCTGCTGCTAAATTCTAAAAAGACAAAATGTATAAAGTTTTCCTTACCTAACGTACGAGTAGTTGAGAACAACATAGTAATTGGACATGAAAAATTAGAATTTGTATATGATACTGTATTTCTGGGCATCACAATCGATGCAAAACTACAATGGGATCCACATATTGTAAAATTTGCACACAGACTTAGCTCTGCAGCATATGCAGTGAAACGAATTAGGGAACTCACTGACGTTGCAACTGCTAGGCTTGTTTATTTTAGTTACTTCCATAGTATTATGTCCTACGGTATACTACTATGGGGCCGGGCAGCAGACATTGAGACTATCTTCATCTTGCAGAAGAGAGCCATCCGATTTATTTACAAGTTAGGTAGTAGGGATTCGCTAAGAGATTTCTTCAAAGAAACCAACATCTTAACAGTTGCATGTCAATACATTTATGAAAATATTATGTACGTTAGAAAAAATATCAAAGACTTCGAAAATGTTGGTGGCCACCATAATGTTAATACTAGAAATAAACATAAATTGTCATTTCCACTATTTAGACTTGCAAAAGTTAACACATCCTTTATGGGGCACTGTATAAGGTTCTACAACAAAATTCCTCAAGATAATATATTAGAGTTACCTCCAACGCGATTTAAAAAATGTGTTAAGCACATTCTGTGCAAAAAGGCTTACTATAACATCAAGGATTATTTAGAAGACAAAGATGTTTGGCATTAAACAGTAGATTAATATTATTTAAAGGACGATTGTGACTAGTGTTCAACACATTCATGACTAATATTTTAAGTTGAAAACTCTGTTAATTAAGTTAAAACGTGTTTTGAAAAGAATAAATGTGGAGTTTCTTTGTTAGTTTCTTCTCCACATAATCCATTAATTGTGAAACTAACAACTTTGACGTTCATTAAGTAGATAGATAGATAGATAGAATATTCTTTATTGTATGTACACCAGGAATTACATATGAGTATTTAACAATAATATAGTACAGTACAATTGGCGGCCTTATTACTAAAAGTAATTTCTTCCAGACAACCATTGACGGAAAAAAAAGAGAAGCTAAATGATTAAGTAAACATTCTGTTTTTACAATGAATAAAAATATTTGAATTGAACTGAATTGAATTCAAACCCTCAGATTGCATTCATCAAAAGTATACTCATTTAATTACAATCACCAAAAATAAACATATTGTGCGAGCGAGACGGCATGCTCAACATAACAGCAACGCAGCCTTAAGCCCGCTTTTAGTTCTGGCAATCCTTCTGCTTGCACATTATTTTTTAGTTCTGGCAATCCTTCTGCTTGCACATTATTTTTTTTTAATATTGTAAAAATATCCGTTCATTTTTGACAAATATTGTATTTATGGCGGCAGTAGAAAAAAGAATACGTTAGGAAAATTAAGAGCTTTTGTTCGGATTTTGTGATGCCTTTTTCTTTGTCCCAAATACTATATTGGAAGCTTCTAATAAATACCAATTGAAATGTGTCATGGCGGCGGTAGAACATTGGACTTGGAATCGAGAGACCCAGGTTCGATTCCCAAAATGGGCAAGTACTTATGACTTTGTTTTCTAAGTTATGTACATTTGTGAAGTTATAGTAGCAATACTACTCGCTAACAGTGAAGGAAAAAGCTCATACTCTCTCTCTCTCTCTCTCTGCCCTTTGTGGCAACTTTGACACACCACAGGATGCATTCTGACGCTCTGACTTTGTCTTGTATTTATGTGACTTGTTTTTCCTTTGTACTTGTTTATGTCTACATAAGCATGCCCGACGTAACAACCGCCTTGAGGTTCTATGCCTATCATAGTACCAAACGACCTTCAGACCTCCCCAAAACATGTTACTTCAGCGGAACAATATTGCCGGCAACTTGTACTAGCCAATAACACTAATGAATCCAAAAGACGCCATCAATCACGGCAGGCTTGCCTCTGACAAGGGCCGAGCACTTGAGCTGAATATTTCAATTGAAATCACCGTATCACCCTCCATTAGGTTTCAGAGGTTGAGTAATTCTTGGGCCCAAATTCACCGTTTAACTTTAGGTAGCTATTAACCGGATGGTTCGTAACTGAAGTTTAACTACTGATAAGCGAGAGAGACTGTTCTCAAATAAAGAATATTAAGTAGAGTTAAAATGGGAATAACTGTGAATTGCTTATGGCATTAAGTCTGCCGCATTGTACGATTTTTTTAAGTGCAATAAAAGTATCAATAAATAAATAAATAATCTTCATTGACATAATTTACTGTAAACTCGGTTAACTTGTGAACAAAATTTAATAACTGAACAATAGGTACCTAAATTATTACTACTTTTTAATAACACTCGATTTTAAAAAGACAATACACATTAAAATACAAACAAAGAAATAATAATAATCGATACAAAATGCACCCGCAGGTTTCGTCAGTCAAAATGGTAAATTTAAAAAAAAGAAATAATACAATAATACAATAATACAACTGAATTTAATGAACGAAGACAATTTTTCAATTAACAAGCTCTCGTTACATGAGAACTTTAAAAACAAACTGAAATAAACTATAAACAAAAAAACGACTGCTAAGAATTAACTTCAAAGCACGCGGGGCCAACCTAGGTACCTGACCATTTAAAATTTGGTTCCCGCCTGCTTACTAGTAATTTTTTGATTATTTTTTGTATTTATCTTTAAATCTATCTTAGCATACTTTTATTGATTTGTTGGATTTATGCTGATTTCATATAGCCTATGACACTTGCGCAAATACGACGAATCGATTGAGATGTTATTTGTCAAAATCTGCTGACCATTTGTTAAGAAATTATGAGGGAACATAGAATCGAACATACTTAAATACATACATACATATGAGCTAAACACATTACCCTCCTTTGGGCTTTGCCGCTGTCGGGTAAAAAACTGGCGTTTTGTATATGAGTCAATAAAAAAATCTACATTAATAAAATATATAAGTATGTTAACTAAACATGTTTGGTGTAAAAGTAATTAAACCGCAATTTGGAGAAATTGTCGTTATGGAACACCTTCAAATGTGTTGCATGTAGTCCGTTAAAAAATTCTGACCCCAGTTTGGTGATAAACTATGTTTAGTTTCGATGGTAAAATGGGGCTTATACGGAGTAAGTAGGCCAAATGCGGAAGTGGTTCAGCTAAAGTTGGCAACGTGGGCAAAGAGTTGGTTCGTCAAATAATTTGCATAAAATATAACCGTACAAACAAACAATGTGAAAGACATTCCACATCAAAGTACGGATCTATTTTAACCTCCTCAGTGTGGTTAGGTCAAGGCCTTGAAAATAACAGTTGAAAAGCATTGCTATTTTCAAGGTCAAGACTGAGGAGGTTAAATCTATTTTAAGAGGACATTCTAACCATGATTTAGAAACATATGGTATTAGTTTTGGAAAAATACGCGTAAAAAATAAAAGTTTTTGCAAACAATATCAGGACGAAAAGTAATAAAAAACTAAAAATAATATTTGAGCGTCTTATGGTCGGCGCCGGCCAACTAAATAGTTTTTTTAATTATTTACGCATATTAAACGTCACACTTTTAAGCATTTAATTAGTAATAATTTTTCAACGTTACCGTACTGGCAATACCTTGTAATATCTATTTGTATATATCTTTCACCTGGTTGTGCAATAAAGTGTTCTCTATCTATCTATCTACATCCTACCACTTCGAATTTGAATTCACAGTTTGGAGCCAAAGGTCGGAAATCACGAATATTTACAAGTGTGTTCTACCATGACTGATAAATCATTAATAATACTGTTTTTACATTGAAACGAACATTCCCTCAAAATACTAATTCAAAGTAACCCTGTATACCTAACAGTCTTATTTTTAAAAGTTCGATTTCTTGAGACGCTCTTTAAATGCAGCTTCACCTCTTCAGTTTTGACCTTGAAAATAACAATGGTTTTCGATTATTAATTTCAAGGTCAGGACCGAGGAGGTCAAGTTGGTCTTAGCACAGATTATTTAAAATTTTAAGGAGTCTTTTAGGGGAATCGTTTTTGTATAATTCTATCACTATCTAATGAGCCCTAAAACAGAGCCCACTGTTGAATAAGCTCGCCTTTGTACATGTAATTTCGTATTGTCATATTTCCTGTACTGTTTTTCGTGTACAATAAATTATAAAAATATCCTTACTAATATTATAAACGCGAAAGTTTGTATGTATCCGGAACGGATCCGGATTAAATTTTGCACAGAGATAGATTATAGTCTGGATTAGCACGTAGGCTATTTGTTATCCCGGAAAAATACACATCAAAATTACCACGCGAACGAAGTCACGGGCAACAGCTAGTATAATATGTAGTTGGACATAGGCCTGAGCACTTTCACGCCAACCCATCCGGGCCTTTGTTAGTCTCATTTAATGTTTCCCAGCCGCTTTTACAATGTCGTCGGCTCACCGGGTTGGTGGTTTGCCCACTGACCGCCCAGCATTCAGTGGCTACCTTAGTCCATCGGTCGTCTTCCTGGCTAACCAAATATAATATAATATAATATAATATAATATAATATAATATAATATAATGTAATATAATGTAATATAATATAATATAATATAATATAATATAATATAATATAATATAATATAATATAATATAATATAATATAATATAATATAATATAATATAATATAATATAATATAATATAATATAATATAATATAATATAATATAATATAATATAATATAATATAATATAATATAATATAATATAATATAATATAATATAATATAATATAATATAATATAATATAATATAATAACTTCCACACAATACAATCATTGACCTGATCGCAAACCAGGATACCCTGTGCTATGGTAACCAGGCAAGGACGTCACAAACGTGATAATACATCTAGACTGAGGCCATTTGTACAAATGTACGGCGGAATCGAACCCACGACCTCTGTTTTGGTAGCTAAGCGCCTTAACGGCGAGACCAACAAGGCAGTCAATGCCCTTTAATGCAAATTAATATTTAGTGTCGTTGTAAAAAAAACATGAATGCGTTCTTTACGAAACTCAAGAAACTTCTTAGAGAACGCATTCATGTTCTTTTTAAGGTTAAACAGTGTGTTTCTGTGTCGTCCAAAGAACATCCTTATAAAACAGTATCGGCGAAAATTATACCATTGTATGTAAGTATTGACTGCCTATTAATATATTGATAGAGATAAGAACAATTTATTGTACATAAAAATGGAAATTACACAGATACTTCATAAGCAAGGCGTACAGACAGCGGCCTTATCACCAAAATTTATCTCTTCCAGACAACCCTTGGATGGACTGGACTAATACATTGGCGAAGGAATTAGTATAAACGTATGTACAAACACAGAAAATAATAATTTCAGAGGTATATGAATTACACAATCCTAAATAACCGAGTAATTGTATATTCCCCTATCGAGGCTACCGTCTTGTCCCTTGCCTCCTGTCGACATTTTAATGTCATCAGCCTACCCACCGAACGACGGCCAGTTCTCGGCCGTCATGGTTCATGTAAAAGTAAGCAGGCCCGGCGAGGTTGCCGTGACGGTGATAAGGCCTATGCTCCACAGTGGGCGTCTTCAATGGGCTGTACAGATGGATAGAAGTTATTATACCATTAAATGAAGCTATTATACCGTGTGGCGCCGGATAAAGAATAGCGTCACTCCATTTCCCTCCGTGGATGTCGTAGAAGGCGACTAAAGAAACAATTACCAGGAGACGGGCAGCAGCGTCTTTCTGAGATTCCATCCGCATACTGTTATCGCCAACCCGCCAGCCAAGCGTGGCGATTATGGCAAAACCCCCTCATGGTTATGAAAACCTGGGAAAAGGAGGCCTATGTCCTGCAGTGAGCATCAAATGGCTGATGATGATGATGATACCATTAAATCAGTCACCTACCTTTAGTTCATCTATGTGTCCATACACCAAGTATCTGATATCTATTGAAGACAATTATTTGCTCTCCAATGTCTGCTAGTCCAGTCCGGCTTCTTATTGTTATTATCGTAATGTTTTCAAACAAAGTTTATTCTCATTGGCTAATTTACCGACTTAATTTGTTTTTAACCAAAACTAACTTTGCTTCAGAAGCATTAGCAGAAGCCAAAAATTACTCCCTAATTAAAATACGTCAAAAAATCAACTCGAGTTTCGTTTGAGTGAAGCCCAAGACGAGGATACCAAATTGTCAAGTCGAAGACAATCAAAAAGTTCTTAATGGACACTCTAGATTACACTTAAGTAGATCTTAAGCACATTAAAACTCATAAACTTGCTAAGTGATGGTCGTTTTCGACGTAACGTCCAAGGGTTTTGTTATTTTGCCGCGTCCGGGAGCCATTATTGAGTTTACATAACATTAGAATGGGGATCTTTGATGTTATTCATTTGGTTCAGTGGCAAAGAAAGTGCTATAAATAATTTTAGTTTGAGATCTATACTGTCAAAGACATAAGATAAGATAAGAATATTCTTTATTGTACCAGGAAAAACATAAACATGAAATGTTGACAAAAATGCACATCAATTGGCGGCCTTATTGCTTATAGCAATTTCTTCCAGGCAACCAACGATGGAGAGTGGACATACATACATACATGAACTCACGACTGTATCGCAGAGGGGTAGGCAGAGACCAGGGACTGCCACTTGCCACGATCCTGTCAGATCACTTTCGCTTCATCAATATTCATATTTGTTTACTTTGTGTTTCTGTGACAATTTAAATAAATGTATTATTTCTTTCTTTCTTCTTTCATTAGTCGTTGTATGCACACACGCCGGTTTCGGGTACTGTTTATCTTGCCCTTTGCTAATGCATTCTCTATTTGGTCGAAGTATGTCCACCTGGCACGTCCCTTACCGGCCCTTCCACCCAAATTCGCTCGATATATTTGTTTCATCAATCTTTCTTCCTTCATCCTCTCTATATGTCCCAAGCAACGCAACATTCCTTTCTCAATTCTAGTCACTGTAAAAGAGTAGAGAAAAAAAGCAACAAAGTTAGTTACAAAGTAATTTCCGTAGGCTACTTTTGATGACATACTTCCAACATTTATTTAATGCCACAAAGATATACATATAACAAATGATAAGAGACAAACAAAAAAATTAAAGAAGAAAAATAATCTCAAAACAATAAAGCTTCGGTCACACACAGCGACCAATTGCTGCGAGTGCACTCGCCGCGAGTACTAGTCGCAGCGACAATTCGTTGACTGGCTGTCACACAACTCACACACAGCAACACACGCGACACGAGAATTTCGACCGTCCAGTGCGCATTCGCAGCGAGTAAAATTGAACATGCTCAATTCTAGTCGCGGCAACTTCGCGTGTCACAGACAGCAAATACTCGCGGCGAGTAGGCACTCGCAGCGATTATTCACTGTGTGTGATCGAAGCATTTGGGACCCAGGGTGTGTCTATGCAGCGGTAAAATGGCCTCGAGCTCGGTATACCCTGCGGTTTTGCCCACAACACTGATTCTTAGCAAGGGACTTTAGTAACCCATGGAGTGTCAACCGAAACAGAAGAATAGCAATAATCCAACATATAAAAATCTCGTCTAACAGTGTTATCGAACTCCTCCGTAACGGCTTCACTGATTTTTATGACCTTTTTTGTGTATATTTGTTAGGTCTAAGAATAAGTTGTAGGCTAATTAACATGGCAAAACAGCGTTAGCCGGGTCAGCTATTAAAACATGAAATGATGAAACTATGAAATGAAATTATAATTCATAATTTCTATTAATCTAAGTCTATGTTAATGTATTTCCCTATGTTTAGGTAAGTTTATTATTGTATAATTTCACCTTTTTCTTGCACTACCCGTCGCCAGTCTCTTCAGTTTGCCCTAAGCTTTTTTGCCCCATTAAGCACGCCCTTGTAATTAGTGCAATAAAGAATACAAATAGTAACAATGAAAAATATATTCGTGAACTGGAAAATTGTAAGTAATCGTAAACCTGAGTGTAAAAGGTGTTTACGTCAGCCTCAGCGCAGTGTCAATCGTCAATGGGCACGACGGGTGATTAAGCCTATAGTCACAGCCCATAGTGCCCTCTAGTGGGACGTATATAGGCTGCTTATGTATAGTATTGGAATTTGCCAAAGGTTGCCAATTTAATTTAGTTTTTATTTTGCTGTCGGGTTTATGCTGATATAGCCTTTTATCCGCACAAAGCGGACTTATTTTTCAAAATCCTACGATTGGCGATTTCTACCTGAGGAAACACAGAAACAGACATACGCGCCAAACACATTATTATTAAGATTTTGTGAATATCAAGTATCAAGTTCCGGAATCACTTACTGGAATTTTTGTCGGAAGAGTCTTGTTACCAGAGAGAGAGAGAAAGCGTCGTTATTGCCTTTATGTTTTTAGCTCTTGGGGCACTTATACACGTGTTCCAACTGCAGCTGTCGATACTCGCGACGGCAGCCGTCGACGCGCTGACGCGGATATTCGACGCTGACACGTCGGCGACGCTTCTTAGCCATGGTCCACCTCCTAACACCACCTGGGTGATCCGTGAGAATTTTTTCTTAGAACGGTTCGCCTCTCTGATAAAACATTAAAAGGTTCTATTTTGTAGGGGGTGACAGTCCACCTCAGACTTTGAAGAGTTTCGATGTCAAGGTGTGCGGTGGAAAAAAATGATTTCCCAAAGAACACCCAGGTGAATAGAAGGTGGTCCGTTGTGAAAAAAATTCCCATGTTTCACCCAGGTGGTCTCGGAAGGTGGTCCGTGGGTAAGAAGGGGTCGGCGACTTCCAGTGCCATCGGCACACGTAAAACAGGTAAAAATAGTGGTAATTGTACTATTAGGGAAGGACTGACTCCTAAGATACAGGTTGCCCTAGTTTAGGAGTCAGGACATTACGTAGTATTTTAAGAAATCTGTATACCATTGTATATTGAAACTTGTACTGTATGTATTGTCAAATAAATTACTTACTTACTTACTTACTTACTTACTTACGTCGACGGCTGCAGTTGGCGTACGTCCCGCCCGTGTGTAAGCGCGCTTAAATCCTTAATGGTCGAAAAGGACTGAACCTGAGACCGTGCTCAAAACAATTTGTTTCACTCTCTTCTCGAGTTATTTCATAGGAGCACAGCACGGAAGAAATAATCACGCTTAATGGAAAAAGATAAACACTAAAAAGATTCGGAAAAGCTTTTACACTAATTCCTTTGTTATATGGCTTGACGTTGCAGTATTTTTTACCGGAAAATATGACATTTACAATTTAAGTGATGAGTTTTAATTTAGTTTATTTAACGAAAAAATTATAGTATGCATACCAAAGCAGAGTAGATTGATTGGATTTACCTGTAAAGAATATAATGTTCACGTTAGTTATCAAATATGAAAGAGAATGAAACTATTATACTATTATGAATGTTATTATACTACGTTTTCATTAAGAAATATTACATATTGCTATTTTCAATACCTTCAATTTTAATTAATAAGCATCTCTATTCATAACTTGACGAAGAGCTTGACGAAAACAAACTGAAGTTCAGTAAATAAGTAAGCCATTTCATTTTATTCACAACCATTAAAATAGCAGCTATTGTATATTTTTAGTTAACAACGTTTCAAAACAATACAAACAATTATTTCAGATAAACTCATTGTTTATTGTTGTCGCTGTAAGTTGAAATAATAGACAAAAATCGGTTTTTGTGTAGTAGCATAACATTTTACCCGACTGGGCAAAGGAAAGGTTATGATTTTAACAGTGATATATAGATAGATGTTACATACATTCAAAACGTGAAGGTCTCTGAATCTATTTTTGCTATCTTGTGGGCCTCGCGTGGGATGTCAATGAAAGGGAAATTTTAGGGAAAAGCAAATAAATCCATAGCAATTACAAAAAGGTAAACGACCAAGAGATTCCGTTTATTTCGTCGTAATAATATAAACTCTGTGAGGGATTTTATTAAGAAAGTTTCAGTACCTAGTCTGACACTGAACGGTTCATATCATTAGCATATTCAAAAACTTTGCGGTCAAATTATTCAAGCGAGCTTGCTGAACTGAAAGAATATGCCACGAATAGGGCGAGAGATAGGGTTCAGATTTACAGTATGACTTTATAATATGCGTGTGCTAGGCCTCTAGACTGATGTAAATCAGGAATTAAAAATTATTTCAACGTAAAATGTTTATATTCTGTTTGTTAAATGTCAATGTACAAATGTTATGTTGTCCGCTGTTACCGGGTCGAGGTGCAATGAAGAAAAAACAGTGAAAAAAAACTCCCATCTAACCATGGAACTTGGGTGTTCCAGTTTTAGCATAATACGTATCAAACAATGGCGCTTGATATCAAAGATAGATTGCTTATTTAAGGTTACCCCCAAAATTTTAGCATAATACGTATCAAACAATGGCGCTTGACATCAAAGATAGATTGCTTATTTAAGGTTACCCCCAAAATTTTAAATACAAAATTTTTGAGCTTTGAGTTTTTCCTGAGATTTATATATTTCGAAATATCAAGTGTATTATTGCATTCGTGCTTTACGTACGCTACTAAGTTCGCAGCCTCCGGTAAATTATTCTCTTATAAATAGTGCCACTATGCAAAACAACCATAGAAACATATATTTTTTAGGAAATATATAAAAGTGTGAACAAAAAAGTTTCACAAGTCTTTGTTGTTTAAGAACAGGAATCGTTGTAAATGGCAAACTCTGATTAATGCATTTCAGTAATAGCGCATTTTAGAGTAAAGCTTGATAACCGACTTCTTTAGTGGTAATTTTTCCTTCAATTATCTATTGTCGGGGACCACTAAATGACTAATGACTATAATCCACTTAGACTACATATATCTCAGGCCTGGGATATAGTTGAGTATATACAAGATTTGAAAGTCCTCTGTGATGACCAAAAGGTTTCCTCAAGATGTTTTGCTTCACAGATATCGAGTGGTATTATTTAAACTAATTACATTTTTTTTTAATTAATTAATATATTTCATCATCATCATTTGACATAAGGTATAAGGGACCCCGCATACATACAAGTTTTATAACGACTAAACTGTGCGGTCAAGTTGTGTGTTTGTCTCGACTAAATAAACTATTTGGTCGATGCAGGCCCGCATATCGACCTATGGTTTGTTTCTGATTCCACCAATAGACTTTACATGAAATGAAATAACAAGTACGCAAACCCGTAATTAAGATTTATAATGAAAACAGATTATCATTCAATAAGAAGAAAACTTGGTCGCAGTTTTCTCAGAATCTATTTTCCAAGAAGATGGTTTTTAAACTGAGAGTTTTAGAATTTCTTTATTTGGGTTTTTCGGTTTTAATGCCTTGCCAAAAATAAAACTTTCATTTTTTTTTAAGTTACAAGCTTCTTAACAAAGCACCGTTGTAGCAACAACACAAAATCCGTACAAAAACTGACAAATCCGTGTCAAAACAACACTGTGCAAAACTAAAAAGTTGCAAATTACTTGTTTACTTGGTAGTATGCGCGCGTCTATGCACCAAAAAACACACGGTGAATCCAACTCTTGTTTTTTTTTAACAACTATCAAACGAAAAATATAGAATAGAATATTCTTATCTTATAAAATTTTGGTTCGTCAAAAAGCTCGAAGCAAATTTAATGCTGGGTAGAATGCTCGCTAAACCGCTTCCGTTTAATTTGTGAACCTGTAATGAAAAAACGCTTGAATGCTCATTACATGTGAATTTTCTTCTGAAAGTACCTCCCCACCACTGGAGGTTGGCAGTCAGCTCTTTATAACGGTCTCTGTTCAGGATAAAATTCTTAACAGCTCGTCCGCGGTTGTGCAACAGCACATCCATCCTTCTCCTTCCTGGCCTGGACCAATCATGACATCTTCTCCTTCTCCTTCTCGGTATTCTCTTTCCTTCCATCTTTCCTGTCATAATGGTCTGCAGAAATTGGTATCTCTTGTTAAGTAGTACATGGCCTAAGTAGGCTACTTTCTGCTGCTTGATGGTGCGAACGATTTCCACCTTGTTGTTCATTACTATTATTATTAAAATTGTTTATTGTATTTAAACACACAGTTTTATACACAGTTTTTATAGACACATCATCATCATCATTCAGCCACAAGAAGTCCACTGCTGGACATAGGCCTCCTCCATGGATTTCCAAAAAGACCGGTTGGAAGCGGCCTGCAGACACATAGTTTTCCAAAATGAATGCTGCATCCATGTAAGGACTTCGACAAATAAACGCTCAAGTCTATCAACAGCTTAAGAATAATAGATATGGACGCCCACGACCACACTGTTCTCCAAGAAGTAAAATGGGCTTCTTAGCATAATATCAGCCTTCTCTATTGTATGTATGCTCACTTTTCGGAAGTCAACCAAACACAATTTGACCGTTTCATTGAATTCCTTGCGCGTAACTGAGTATTATGGTAGCAGCAGACCTTGCAGGCGGTGGCTTAATGTAATCGTCATCGGATTAGACGCGTCGATGAGCTGTCAATTAATTCGTATCCCTATGTCCGTTCTATATGCCAGGATTAGTATTTAAGTGTGATATAGTATGTCAGTTTATTATATGCAGATGTATATGCACATACTTTACAAGCATGGTTTGCGTTGGTTGCCACACTATACATGTATCTGGGCGGTAAACTAATAGTATGTTTGTTGTATTCACGCTTAACCGCTGAGCCAATTTTGATAAATTTTGGTACAGAGATGGAGTGCATCCTGAGACATTTTTTTATCCTAAATGTTTACTACATTTTTATCCTAATCCCACGCGATCGAAGTCGAACGACTTGCTAGAAAATAAGATAACATACCATAAGATAAGAATATTCTTTATTGTACCAGGAAAGACACAAACATGAAATAAGATTATTGATATATCGGCGTGTTAATTTATTAACTCCCTACCAGTACAGAAGATACAGTCTACAATCCAGTACACAATCATACATACATACACTCACGCTTGTGTCCCGGTGAGTTAGACAGAGGCCAAAGTTTGCCACCGGTCGAACACACGACGGTTTCGAGTACTTTTTAACTTGCCCTTCACTAATACATCCCGTATTTGGTATGACCGCCCCGGGACGTCTGACCGCCCTGGGATGTTGCCGGCCCGTTCATCCACACATGAATCAATGGGCAGTTTGTAAAGTACGTCAATGAGAGTATTTTTTAAGAACTTAACGTCTAACTGATGAGTAGCCCAGTATAAAAATCAAAATATGTCTAAAATATCAGTAATTAAATTTTTCGGTGCCGCTAGGTACCTATTAAAGAATTTTTGTATTTTTTAAAGACTCGCGGTTCTCGCACGTTACCTACGTTGAGGGAATCGGTAATTAGGGTAATTAATTGAGTTTAATTTTTTTAAGAATGATCAAAATACAACAAAAAAGGGAAAGGTAGCGGAAGATTAAAAGGGATCCTATTAAGGCTATGATTAAGAAAAAAATATTATGAAAGTAATGGTAACATGGTATGCATTTATAGCTCTGGGTCCCATTGGGTGATAATAAAGAAAAGAAAATCAAAGTAATTAAAAAATATGTGTGTTATGTCTCATGCAACGGATCTCCCTAGCTGTTCAACGTGGTAATGCAGCCAGTGTTATGGGGACATTTGCGTCAGATATGGCCCGGAGTGACTAAAAAGGTTGGTTTGCTTAATAGCTTTGCTTTTTATACTGTAAGTTATTTATGTTGGACTTTTATAATGTGACCTATTTAATCTGTTGACGATGCCTATGGTGAATTAATAATTATTTTTTGTTATTAATTTTATATTTATGATTTAATAATGAACTTTATAAATGTGTATTGATAAGTAGTGAAATAAAGTGAAGTGCCGCGGCGCTCCGCCGACCCGCTTGCAAGCAGTATGGCCGGTTTTGGCCTGCGGGGCGCGGGGCTCCTTTACATTAAGTTATTCTCAAAAAAAACATAACATGAAATGTACAAAAGCCAGTTCAACTGTCTCAGATTCGCAACCCATCTTCAAATTGGTCCCCTTTAACACTGGTCCCACTCGGAATAATCTCGCTCAAGTAATCAATCAGCGAGACAAAGTGTGGACGCGCGTCGGGGCTGGCGGGCGCCCGATTAGCTTCGTCTGTAGACAGGTCGGTTAAATAGGTCGCGGCCGGTTGTCGCTGACGGATTGGAAGCGGGCTTTAAGGGGAGGTTTTTTAGACGTCCCAACTATAACTAACACACGGTTCCATCTTCTTCTTCTTCTTCTTGTGATGTCATCGGCGTTTAGCTATCTTTGTGGCCACAATGAACCGTCATGTGGCTGCTCTGAACAAATCGTCGGTTTCAATCTAAAACCATTCAGCCAAGGGTCCATAAGGTGTCAATAAGGGGCCCCAACCATTATAAAAGTCCATAAGATGCTATCTTAGGGCTGCAAAAAGCGCATAGCGCACTACGCAGCTGCCACAGTTAGCTTTTTCCTTTAGGGTCCAAAAGAGGGTGTTCTACAATTCTTTACTGCACAAATAACAATAAAGAAAGGGCGGACTTATTCGGTAGATGTATATTTGGATGGCAAAATTATTACTTGGAATGAAATTTATTTTTCAGCTAAGTTAACAGCAATTTGGCATTTTCCTTTTGTTTAGTCATTAAGTTAGTTTTAATTTAATGGTAGTTCGACACAAACTTGAATCTATGAGAACCATTAGTAGCCAGCCAGAGCAGTGCATGCGTGCCACGGGTCCGCGGATGATTGTTTTGATAGACGGAGAGGTGGTACTAATTATTCAAAAATTTTTAAACAAGTTTTCTCAACTTGGTACCATACTAATTTTTATTGTATTTTACTTAAATTTATAGTCTAAATGAATTTTTAATTTGATGGAATTTTTAATTACTAATTATATAACTGCGGCTAACCACCCAGATTTCAGCGTGTATAGAAATAAATTAAAGCACTGTATTGTTTAAGTAGTCACTCAACCTACTAGTATAAGTAGGAGAAGCCACGAGAAGTAGTATAAATCATCTTGCATTGATTTAAAAATGTAGTTCACTTTGTATTCTCAAATTATCAAATATCAAATAAAAAATACGTACATTTAATATAATACATGCGAACATTTGTGAAGTTGAAGTAGCAAGAACACTCGGCAACAGTTAAGGAAAACATGATGAGAAAACCTGAGTGTCTGAGGTAAAGTAAGGTAAGGTAATACACTTTATTTGCTCATTTATTTTTTTATATAGCTGTATATCATCATCATCAGTCATTTGACTCCCACTGCAGGACAAAAGCCTCCCCCATGGTTTTCTAACCATGAAGGGTTTTGCCATAATCGCCACGCTTGGCAGGCGAGTTTGCGATCGCAGTATGCGGTGGGAATCTCAGGAAGACGATGCTGCCCGTTTCTTGGTAATTTATTTCCTTAGTCGCGTGACGCTACGACATCCACGGAAGGCAATGGAGTGACGCTATTCTTAATCCGGTGCCACGGTGTATATAATATAATATTATTACTTACATAGCATAAGTCACAATTGTTACTAACACTTTATGGGCATTGCCTGAAATAAATATATACATAACATTAACTCCCGGTTTCTCGCACACTAACAATCTACTGTTGTAAGATATCAGTTGTTTTTTGTTTGCACTTTGACCAACTGACATCAGTCAACCGTAGATCAGCGAGATTGGAGCAGAGACTGCGTGCGAAAAACATTCGGGGGATGATCTTATTTTATTTTAGTACGAAGAAGACACGTGTTCATTACAAACATGAATAACTATACTAGCTAATTGTACATACTCGTAGTAACTCAAAATTTTCTACTCTATGAAAAATACAACGCTAAGAAAGTGCTGAGCGGGAAACCACTATAGTCACAGTACCTATATAGTTTACAGAGTCCACAAAGAATGGAAAGTCAATTTAAGTTGAAGAAAATCGTTCTCCTCAATCCTTTTCGCACTATTCAAGAGCGCTCATTATTTTTCTTGGAACTTTTTAATCACAATGAATGGTTTAAAGTGCACGAGGTACCTACTCATTCGTTTCGAGTGTCTTCCGCTTAATTAGGCCTCTTGACGAATTGCTCGAGTCGAGATTAAGACAACGCCACGCTATTCCTTGCTAACAGCTCCGTGAAAACAGTGACTTGCGTTGGCTACTGGGACCATGGAAACTGGTCCCATTTCCAATGCAACAATCTTGAAATAAAAATTTTAATCATCTTAAACTATCAGTACGGGTTCTTTTGGTAATTAATAACAATAGAACCTTCTAAGTCCAGAAAAAAATCCTTTATAGGGTTCCGTAGTCTGACAAGGAACCCTTATAGTTTCACCATATCAGTCTGTCTGTCTGTCTGTCCGTCCGCGGCCTAGCACAAACACTGGTGGTACTAGAAAGCTGTAATTTAATATGTGTATACGTATAACCAATAAAATGTAAGGAATTTTTTTTTACTGTACCTCCTGGGAATATTTTTTTTCCCGCATACCCCATTATGTGCGGCATCGTTAGATTGGTCGTTGAAAAAAATTATGGGTGTAGAAAAATCGTTTTTTGATTCAGGGTTCCTTTTGCGACATATTACGCTTTAAGGCGCAAATTTGTGTGCAATAATAAATTAATTTTAAATTAATTTTAAAATTAATAATAAATTAATTAATGATTATTATTATTTTTTGTCCGAATAGAGCGTCTCCCCCCCCCCCCCCTCTCCTGGCTAAATGTTTGCTTGTAGAAACGTGAAAAAATTCAGCGTAGCAGCACATATAATGAACTTAAATGAAAAAGTATCACGGCTAAGTAGACTTTACTAGTCAATTTTTTAAATCAATATTTATTATGTAATATACTAGTAAAATAACAAAATTCATATTTACATATTTACAATAAATATTATCTATATATAAAAGATTGTCTCTAAACTGCTGCCGTTGAGTTGGGCTTGTAGAAACGTGAAAAAATTCAGCGTAGCAGCACATATAATGAACTTAAATGAAAAAGTATCACGGCTAAGTAGACTTTACTAGTCAATTTTTAAAATCATTATTTATTATGTAATATACTAGTAAAATAACAAAATTCATATTTACATATTTACAATAAATATTATCTATATATAAAAGATTGTCTCTAGACTACTGCCGTTGGGAGTTCCTAAGATACTGGCAGCATTACCCCTCTGGATGGCCAGGCTGATACGCTGACCGAGGTAGCTACCAGCTCTAGGGTCGCCTGACAAGTCGATGAGGTACATAGATATTATATTATAAAATATTATACTATTTTATTTTATTTTAGAAGACTTGTATTTTTTTATTAATATTTCCGTCCTTATTCCTTGGTTTTTCCATTCAAGGGTATTCCAACGAGCCGATCATAATTTTTGCTCCACTGGGCCGAGTTCTCTCTCAGACCAGTAACCGAACAGTCGCATTGTTGGTGAACACTGACGTGGAATTATTTTGGTGTAATTAAAGGGGTTGTCTCAGGCTGAAATACGTCTCGGGCTTGTTCGGTGAAATGCTTTGCGATTAGGTAGAAAAAACAGTCTGATTTACACTCTACGTCGGATTTGCAAGCTTGCAGGAAGTGGTCGAGTGTTTTGCTTAATCACCCTCTGGGTTTTCGCAAAATGTTCTTTCCTTGGCCGACAAATTTCGAAAATAATTAATTACCATGGCATGGTCAAATTTTACTGTGTCAAGCTGAGAGTTGTTTATTTTACATGGACGTCTCGAAAATTTCATGCAATTGATGGTGCAAAATAAAAGCGGTGATGTAATGAAAACATCTACAAAAAACTAGTCGTATTCTTCTCATACTTGCAGAATCTGGACCTGAAGTGAATTGAAAATTGACAATAATAAAAACTGCATCGAAGTCGGAACTTCATACTAAAGTCACTTCATCATTATCAGCCTATGCTTGTCCACTGCTGGACATAGGCCTCTGCACGCCACTGAGCACGGTTCTCGGCTACTCTCATCCAGCTCTTGCCAGCCGCCCTGCGAAGATCATCGCTCCACCGAGTCTGAGGACGTCCTACACTACGTTTACCGATCCGCGGTCTCCACTCAAGAACTCGTCTACCCCATCGGTTATCAGTTCTTTGGATAATATGGCCGGCCCACTGTCACTTCAGTATGCTAATTCGGTGAGTTATGTCGGTGACTTTGGTTCTCTGTCGGATCACCTCGTTTCGAATTCGATCTTTCAGAGAAACCCCGAGCATAGCCCTTTCCATAGCACGCTGAGCGACTTTAAATTTGTGGACCAGCCCCACCGTGAGTGTCCACGTTTCGGCACCATATATCATGACGGGTAGGACGCACTGATTGAAGACTTTCGTCTTGAGACTCTGTGGGATTGGCGATGTGAAGACTCGACGTAGTTTCCCATACGCTGCCCAGTCCAGCTGTATTCTTCAAAATCACTTGTATCGTGGGTATAATAGGCAGAAACCAGAATTTGTCGCTGGCTACGATAGCCTAGTTAATCCCGGAAAACCTATTTATTTCACTTTCACAAAATTAATTAGTCGTTGAATGCACGCTCATAGGTTTATTTATTTATTTATTTATTAGACACAGCCAACAGATGTTAAGTTAGAAAAATTGTACAGACACATTATATAACTTCGTGCAACAACACTTTTGACTGACAGTTACTTACAAAACTAATTATTATCTGGCTTATAAACTAAAGTTAAATCCGTTAATGAATTATCACAAGTTTTTGAAGATAAATGAAGTAAACATTCACAGGTTACAGGTACTTTTTATTTTCCGTTTGCTTATACATCCCCATTGGTTTTAGTAACTATGTCAGTTTGAGTCAAATTACACATTAGCTCGATATATTTTAAACAAAAAACTATGTAATTTAAATTCAGCAAGATTGGCAATATAGCTATATACATATAGGTATTATAAGTTAAGATAAGATAAGAAGATTTTTTATACACTAGAGCACATAAAAAAAAATTGAAAAACACACAGTACAATTGGCGGCCTTATTGCTAAAAGCAATTTATTCTAGACAATATATGAATAGAGTTGTGACGAACGTCGTTGCACGAACTTAAATCACTAATTAGCTAAAAAATATTTGAGCAAAGGTAACCAATAAATACCACTCCATAACTGTGAAAAAAAAACATCGTGTGGAGAAAATAACATTTTTTTTCTTAATATATTTAAATCTGTATGCCTGAGATGTAGCTTAAAAGGAGCTTGAAATCACCCAAACTCACTCTCTCCAAGAGAGTTCAGGCTGTATGGACTTATATTGGCTTCATCATACTCCAATAAACACGTTAGAGAGTAACACTCAGGTTCCGGAAACAAACCCTAAAGCATGGACTTATTTACCTGCATTAATTCAATTTATTCATTTTAAAAACAAAATTTTTACTCAATGAACGTCAAAGTTATCAGTTTCACAATTAATACATTAGAATTGGTGGAGCAGAAGCTAACAAAGAAACTCCACATTTATTCTTTTCAAAACACGTTTTAACTTAATTAACAGAGCTTTCAACTTAAAAATTATGTGTTAAACACTAGACACAATCGTCCTATAAATACTCTTAAAAATTAATATACTATTTAATACCAAACATCTTTGTCTTCTAAATAATCCTTGATGTTATATAACATCAAGGATTATTTACACAGAGTGTACTTAACACATTTTTTAAACCGCGTCGAAGGTAACTCTAATATGTATATCTTGAGGAATCTTGTTATAGAACCATATACAGTGCATCTGTACAGAGTTTGGTCCCAAGTCTCAAAAGCGATCACATTCTATTTACTTATTTCGTTCCCGCGTCTCTTTGAGACTTTGAAAATCTGGAGCACGAGTCGGTTTCGGGGAAATGTAATCGCTCCACAGTTTGTTTGACATCGAATATTTTGTTTTTTTTTTATCTGCAACTTCCTTTTAATTAAAAAGGCGCCTCAAAACTCCCATACAAACGCAGTTTGGTTTTAATTTACAAACGAAATGCTGGACCGCTATGAAACTTTAGCAATGAGCGATTAAGAGGCGCCCTCGCAAGTTCTTGTACCTACTGTATAGATATATGTGTTTTAAATTTATTTATTCATTCCAAAAGAACCAGTTAGAAGACAATTAAATTCAAACTGCCAAACTGCGAATGCAGTTTACAATACTGTGAGAAATGTTGTATCTTTAGTGTCTTTAAATAAGTAATAATTTTATGGAATCGCTCGGTCTGTGTGACTTCCATAGCCAATAATGTCTGTGAAAGTGTAATAATTGCATTGTATAAAAGTGCATTCGATATGTTGTATGTTTATATTATACATCTTGATATGAATAGGTAGTATCGCCTTCTATCTAGATAAGTATACGGTCGCATTTGTACATAATAATAGGGGTTAAAGTATGAAATTGCCGTTTTATTGCAATAGGTTCTTTGAATTGACATAGAATGTTCATGGTTTGAGGTTTTCGAATGAAATTTTTTTCAAATGGTTTCTATGATGTTCTTTTTTTAAAAAATGTGAAACATTTGAATATCGACTTTCAATTGTTTTTGTTATTCAATTTAGACAAGAAAGATGGATACTGCGAAAATTCGAGTGATTTTTGAATACGAGTTCCGACGCGGAACTAACGTGGCAGAAACAGCCCGCAATATCAATGCTGCGTTTGGAGAGGGGTCTACTAATGAACGCACCGTGCAATTTTGGTTTAAACGCTTTCGTGATGGAAATTTCGACTTAAAGAACGAGCCACGAGAAGACCGCCCACACAGGTGAATAACGATGAATTAAGAGAGATAGTGGAAGCCGACCCTAGTCAAACTACCCAGGAATTAGCGGCATGGTTTAACGTTACCTTACCCACAATATTGACTCACTTGCGTCAAATCAATAAAATAAAAAATACGAAAAATGGTTGCCTCATAATCACTCGAATTTTCGCAGTATCCATCTTTCTTGTCTAAATTGAATAACAAAAACAATTGAAAGTCAATATTCAAATGTTTCACATTTTTTTAAAAAAAGAACATCATAGAAACCATTTGAAAAATTTTTCATTCGAAAACCTCAAACCATGAAAATTCTATGTCAGTTCAAAAACCTATTGCAATAAAACGGCAATTTAATACTTTAACCCCTAATATTTTCTTATGTTATATTTCCGGTATTGTTAAATAGTTTAATTATTTCAAACATAAAATAAGAGACTTAATTAATATATAAATGATAAAAATATACAAATAACTAATTCTATATTTACAAATAAAACACATGCCCCAGGTCACTGTCCCGCGGTAATGAGCCCAGAACGCTGGCAACGTTACCTCTTTGGATGGCCAGGCTTATCCTCTGGCCGAGGTACGCGCCGGCCCTCTGGTCTCCAGATGCGTCGATTAGGCGCGCCGCTAAGTCTTTGAACAGCATTGTATTTTGGTATTGTGTTTTTTTAAAAAAGAAAGAAAGAAAGATATATTAATTTGACGACACAATACTCAAAAACATAAAATCGCAAAACAAAATACAACAGTCACCCGAAAACACAATATCGGCCGAAATGGGGTAGCGGCAAAAATATTAATCAACTTATACAAGCATAACTGGATCAAAATTTAATTTAATTAATATCAAAGTGATCTGTTAGATTATCACCTCAAGAAAGAACCATTAAAACCATTGTTATGGAGGACCCAATGGGGTCATTTAGAAAATAAAGTGAAGTACCTAGACAATTCACTGCTTACGTACGTAACAGAGTAGATTGCAAATTATGTAACAAAGGAGATCCAAAAAATGTATGAGAGCTGGTTCTAGGAGTACGACTCGAACCAAGTTTTCACGACCGTAGAGACGATAATCTTGCTCAATTATGAGATGTATAATCAGATTTTTAACTATTGCCCTATAATTTATAAAATATAATAAAGTGGAACATAAATAATTGAGCTTGCAACCCGCATTACGAGCTGTCACTTTAAAAATAATATAGGGTTGCCCAACGTACGATAGGTATGCCACTCAGATATTTCTCCTTAGTCTGTGATTAGATTTTTTCTAATACGAGACCTCTATATCTTGTATAATATTCTCTTATTACATCTTGTACATCCGTTTTTAGTTAAAAACGATAAAATTCTCATATTATTAACCCAACAAAAATAGCTATAACCATTATTGTGATTAATGATGTTCAGTTTTTGCAAGAACGTATAAGAAAATACTCAGTTAAGATTTAATCCATCATTTGCGCTAGTTAGCTCTAGGGATGTGATATTGCACGTAAAAATCGATTTTCTAAGCAAAATAAAGATTTTTTTGCAAAAATCGATGTTTGTGTCACAAAAACTAAAAACTGAAAGAGTAAAAAGTGAAACGATTTATTAAAACGATTTTTAATAAATCATTTCTCTTTTTCTTATTCTTTTTAAAAATATTTTTCACAATTATTTTTTTTAATTAATCGATTTTTTTAAAAGCGATTACTTGTTCACAGCCCTAGTTAGCTCCAGGTCCCCCATTCGTCGAATCAACAGTCATCTGAGATTTGTACGCTATCATCTGGTACTTTATTTAACTTGTCATTACTTGTTATACTGTGTCAATGTAGTAAGTATTATGTGTGTAAATGTAACTTACGACGGCATTAAACTTCTTGGCGGTCAGGTTAAATTAAATGTTACGTTTTCATACAATTATTTACGCGATTCCCTCATTCTCCCTAATTCTCTCATAACTTTTGGGGGAAGGAAAAGCGCCACATGCTGTGTTAACTCCAAAATCCGCTTACGCAACGTATTCGTTGCCCAAAAGCGCTACATAATCAAGCAATTGATAAGGATAAGTGATTGTGTTGTTTGGAAGTTATTTGTTCGTTTCGCCGATTAATATTGCCGGGCTCAGTGGTAATGACCACTTTGCCAGACATTTAAAAACGACTGCAAGCGAATGCTCAAAATCAAGACACATCAGTACTGTAATGTTATGCTGAATCTGCTACATAAAAGGCGAATGCTCTCGGTGACGCACTAACTTAATACTATAAGGTCTGTAGGTAATAATTGTTTTTGTACAATAAAAAGTTGTTTTAACTTGGTCGTTTCTTTTCCCTGTTGTGTAATTCTATTACTTATCCTATGATGTGAAGCGGGTGGAAAGTAGATGCTTAGTTGGGCGTTTTGATGTGAAGTGGTAGCCCAGAGGATACATGTTGTTTCACATGCGTGCGAGGTATTAGTAGTGCAGTGTTTACATCAGTTTGTTTCACATCATAAGGTCCTAAGGTCGTATCCCAGCATGTATGAAAGATAGTGTGGAAGCCCGTGGCTTAGTTATCCAATGGATTTCCTAAGGATTAAGTCCCGTTTGAATTGAGTTTGTCTATTATGGTACAAAAGCAATGTCACTCCAATATAAGGTTGGCGAACGCAGCACAGGACTCCCGGGACAGGACCGAGAATCTGAAGCAGATTGCTGGCAGCGACTGGATGAAGATAGCCGAGGACAAATAGAACTTGTCAGCTTTAGGAGAGGTCTAGGTCCAGCAGTGGACGAATAAAGGGCTAATTTATTGATTCTGCTTTGGTATTAAGTCCCGTTTAATGGAGGGTAACCCCCTGTTTGTCGTGAACATGTCTGTCTACTGCTAACCGCTCTTAGTTGGCCAAAGTATACGCAGAAAACCAAAAACATCTTGTTACCTACTGTACAAGAAACCGGGAGTCCAGTAAGCTCAGACAATGCGTATGTAAGCCAGCCAAGAGATCACTGGCTGTATAAATCATTCCATATTCAAAAACGTTTCACTAAGACTTATTTTCACAGATATTATTATTATAATCACACAATTAGTCCTTCAATCAGCATTTTGAAGGTTATGTTTCATTTATGACATGACATTGACATTTGAAGTTTTTATTCCTCTGGGTGGTAACAGTAAGAAAAAAAAGAAAAAAATCATTTTATTTAGAATTTTTGGGCAGTATTCTAAAAATTATAAATTATTATATGAAGTTACATATTAAATAAGCTTTCCAGTGACATAAATTTCATAGCAGTCGTTGTACGTAGGCCACGATGCATCTCCTTTTCTTCTTTGTATTAATCTATAGAAAACGTCACTGGTTGTGCATTTACATAAAATATGCATGTAAGATTTTTATGACTTGTAACTATTATACAATTGCTTGTTTTCTTTCAAAAAATAAATAAAAAATCAGAAAGTTTTAAGTATTAATAATAGTACAATAATAATAGAAATAGGGCCGGCCATATTATCCGAAGAACTGATAACCGATGGGGTAGACGAGTTCTTGAGTGGAGACCGCGGATCGGTAAACGTAGTGTAGGACGTCCTCAGACTCGGTGGAGCGATGATCTTCGCATGGTGGCTGGCAAGAGCTGGATGAGAATAGCCGAGGACCGTGCTCAGTGTTGTGCAATAGGAGAGGCCTATGTCCAGCAGTGGACAAGCATAGGCTGATGATGATGATGATGAATAATAGAAAATGATTACACCTTTATAATGAAACAGGTATAATCTGATTGCGTAGTTTTAGTTACGTCTCATCGCCACTCAACAATACGTATTAATATGTAATTGAAGTACTCATTGTATTCAGTCAAAGTGAAAGGGTTAGGCAACTTAGGGAGCCTATTTACGAAACATGGAAAGTGTCAAGGTGATAATAAAAGAAGAGCAAAGGCGGGAAATTTAAGTTATGTACATTGTGAAGTTATAGTAGCAATACCACACGCTAACGGTGAAGGAAAACATCGTGAGGAAACCTGAGTGTCTGAGCTATTCACATACCTCAGCGCTTGAAATCGCCAATCCGCGGTGGGCACGCGTGGTGATTAAGCCCATACTCTCTCCCTGAGAGAAAGCCTGTGCCCTACAGTGGGACGCATATAGGCTGATTATGCTACGAGCGGGTAATTATGTACACGGTGCCTTTCACTCTCTTGGGAATAGACGAAAAATCTCGAAAAGGGTTAACTATCCATAAAGCAGTGCTGGTCCTACACTTATATGAAAATAGGATTAATGCAGTAGAAATGTGTATGTGTGGTATTATTTCGCATGAAAGTGTTTGCAGTACTCTGGTTAGAGAACGTCCGCAGACTGTCTCTTGACTAAATAGATCTATCGAGCATATGTGGTTGGAAGGGTCGGCAAGGGACACCCCAGGTCAACCAAACATGGGATGTATTAGCGAAGGGCAATATAAAAAATACCCGAAACCGGCGTGCGTGTATGCAGCAACTAATGAGTCAACGTTAATTGATCGCAGCATGCACGAAATGCACGCATGTACGCATATATGAAGCGGAAGAGATTTGACAAGATCGCAAGCCCTGCCCCTCAACTGTCGACGCTAATTTAGCCAACTTGCGTTACAATTGAGTGCATTTATTTAATAATTTAGCCAAAACATGCTTTCAGTTTCCATTACTCGCGTGTAGTTATAGAGCATCGCAGCAAGCGATTTGGACATTGGATTACGTCACGTCTGGTGTCAAGATCAAGTTGACTGTAGGCAGGTAAATTGACATGGTAATTGCGACTGGATCGGCGTTGGAACTGTTCTCTGTTGGTCCATAGAGAGACAGTCGACTGCACATTAACTTTTACATGTTAGTTGCAAACTCACTCTTAAACGTTATTGGGTCTCTGTCGAGTTACACGGCCACCGCTGGCTTAAAGCGAAACCTCTATAACCCTACACACCTAACCTTCTCACATAATACCATTTACCTAACCATTCGTCAATTCGACGACTATTTTTTGAAGTGTTAAGTTTTAAATAAAACTTTTTTTGTTTTTTGTACCTTTATTGCACTGAGATTTCAGGCATATTTTATATTTTTTAATAAAATAATTTGTTCTTATTTATCACGCACTCTTATTTATTTTTCTCTCTGTTTAAAATGGTACGCGTTTCTAGAGATCAATACCGACATTCTTATGAAAAATTTAATTAAAACTGAAATAAAAAAAAGTTGCTCCTTTTAAGGACAAACTTAAACTGTAGACATTAAAAAAGAAAACTTTTTTACGCCCATTCAGTATAAAAATCAATTATATATTCACCACAAATTGCGATGTTGTACATACTGGGTGGGATTTTAGTCAACTGCCAAACTTTAAAGGGGCTTTTTTCTCATAAATATAAACAACTTTTACTATGGGGCCAAACAAATCAGAGCAAAAAATAAATGAGCTGTTCCATATATATGATAGAAGCAGTACTGCACCAAATGTATGAAACAGCTGATTTATTTTTTGCTCTGATTTGTTTGGCCCATAGAAAAAGTTGTTTGTCTTGACGAGTAGAAAGATTCCCTCAAAGTTTGTCAGGTGACTAAAATGCCGCCCGGTATTTGAGCAAAATTTTGAAAAAAAGAATTGTACTTGGCCGCCGGAATTCGTTGCCTGTCGCCAAGCCGTGACGAACACCGAGTTGACAAGAAACACCACGGTTATCCGCACACGCACCAAAAAGATACAACAATTTTTCTGTCGAGTATTTGTCGAAACGACGAAGGTTAGGTGTCTACGGACGTTATTTTTTTAGCCAAAACTGCGCATACTGTTACGCGGCACTGACGTTACCAAGCGGCACGAGTCAAAAGGACCTGAGTAATGACTACTTTGTTCTACTCAACGACATATAAATGTATTGCACACGAGACGTAGTAACACAGTTACTACCCTTGCCGAGGCGACATGTTCCCGTTGCATACGGTTTTAGCACCTCCTACAACCAAACATAAATTAGTCATTTTACGTCAATATAACTGAGAAGGGTGAACAGATGGAAAGGTTGATGTGTTTTCGACTATACTAAATCAAATAATTGTTATTTAAGTACGGTCAAGATAAAACAAGATCCTTATTGACATTTGAAAATGAGATATTATACTACACCTGCTTGGAAAGTACCTTGATACTTTATAAAATTTACGGTAGAAAGTACGTCATTGCATATCGAACAAATATGCGGGGAGAAAACGCATCTGAGCGGGAGAGAAAAGTGTATGAAAATCCATTTCTTACGTGGTTTTTCTTTTTTAATTTTGGGTAAGACTATGCGCCGGTAACCTAAATATCAAAAGCCAAAAAGTTTTTACAGTGAGTTTTTATCTCCAAGTTCGCAAAATGACACTGGCCACTAGCTGTGTGTTGGATGGTGTCGGGCTGGCAGTGCGACCCTGCGGCGGCAGGATAAACAATTTGAAAAAAGAACATGTGAAAATTGCAGACGCCATTGGCGCCATTTCCAATTTGTGTGTTTTTTGAGGATTCAATTTTCGTAGAAAGTAAAATAAAACTATCAAGCAGGTGTAGTATAAAGCACTATGTATCACTCGAGAGAAACTGCGAGTAATCGGTCACTTTCTCCTCTCGGTGAACAATGTACTACACGTTAACACTTACACCTTACACAATGGGTAAAACTTTGAGATGGCAAAAAATATGGGCACTTTCATATATTTTGATCCCCCATGCAAACGGTTAAAGGGTGCAACACACCAACCCGGTGGCGGTGGCGGTCCATACAAAAGTCCATATAAATACTACTGCAGTAAAGGTCGTATGTATGGTCCACCACCGCCACCGCCACTGCGTTGTCATCCTTTACTCTTACACGCACAATGACCGCGGTGAACTACACTGTGGCCAACGTAACCGAACTTTAGTCACTTCCGAGCCCACCGCCGTAGAAGTCCTACCAACTCTTGAGGTCGCCGATATCGGACTACGATGAGGAGGAAATTGTCATCTGTCAAACATCTTCTAGCCTTTCTTACACTCGTCAGTTTAGTTAAGTTTCGTACAGCAGTAGACAGTACGTCAACCTCTTCATGCGTGTATGTTATTCAGCTGCATTTTCAACTAAAATGTTAGGGTCAGCTGGTGCTTGAAAAAAGAAAATAACTTTTTTAATACAGTTGCTCAAAAAGTGGCGTATTGCAGGGACTTAAAGCGTTCGGGATGTGGGCTATTACATACTCGAGCTTTTTCTTAAGCTTTTCCGGACTCGTGCGCTCTCTTTCCCAACTGTCAAAATAATGTCTATTAAAAAGAAAAAAACAACGACGAAGTTTTTACTAAAAAAAATCATGGAAGTTTTTATGATTCATGCAAATATTTCTAAAAAGAAGCTACTAATTTGTTTCAATATCAGATCTAATGATTTGATTCAATGAGTTAGGTTAGGTTTAATTTCATTTCATCTCATTAAATTTCATTTTCATTTCATATCAATAAAATTTCTACTGGAGACTTGGCTGTATGTTCATAGTTCCCTTTGCCTACCCAGCATGGGTGAAGAAAAAAAAAATCTCTGCTTATATTCTTTTACGGTTGGCGCCATTTTCCAAAAACTTTCTTTATTAAATTGCTTAATTTTTTCGCAACTGTATTAAAAATAGTTGTTCAGTACACGTGCGGAACCGTCATTGCAACTTGTTCCGACTGTCAACCCTCACCTTCGGCTGCGCCTCGGCTCGGGTAGACATTTGTCGGAACTCTTTGCAATGACAGCCTTTCCGCACTCGTAATGAAATATACTATTTCACTTCTCATGCTCTGAAAGTGCTTATTTGTGCTTATAATATAGGCTGCACAAAATCGACAAGTGCATTAACGTATCTAGCCATAAATGTATCTGTATTAAGGCAAAGAAAATACGCCATACAGCCAAACACAATAAGAAGTTCATACATAGAATTTGTTAATTTATAATATTTACTTTAATTTATTTGCCTTATGTGTTTTTAAGACATAAAAGATATTGAAACTTAAATTCAAGTACGGTAGGTTATTTGATTAATTTGAGAAAATTATTATTACAAAATTAATTTAATAGTAGGCTGTATAGGTCTACAGCCTAAACCTCATATCAATGTCGTAAGATTAAAAAAAAATAAAGCGGTGGGAAACAGCTCTTGCTTTTCGTGCGTTTGTTAATTTCTTCAATTTGCTAAATTATACTACTGTTTTATTTCCTTGCAATCGAAGTGAAAAGCAGAGTTTATAACTCATCCATATAACCATTTCCAATGAATAAAAAGTCAAAAATAATTTAAATAATTAGAAGTATGTATACATGTAGGTATTGTAGAAGTATAATATAATTTGGTTTCGGTGCCAAAAATATATGTGCTGGTCATGAAACTGGACACCGACTACTTACAAATTTTTATTCGGAGAGCAGGAGAAAAATAAACAAGTCCCTTATAACCATAATTTACCCTACTTAATTCGTTGCTTTAAAATTTGAAGTTCTCAATTTCCATCTCCGAAAGTCTTCACCAGAACATCCAGTTTGTTATATGGGGGGCTCCTATACAACAAACGGGATATTTTTGCCATTTTCGCACTATATTAATTACGGCAATAGGTACACGCTTGAAATATTCACAGAATATTTAGTTGTATATTCACCTTAGAAATAAAGATTTAAAATAAAATAATTATTTATGGGAACGTGATTTTTTGCCGTTTTTTGCTCGAAATTAATAACGGCAACAGGTAGACGCTTGAAATACTCAAATGTTGTATAGATAATGGTACGAAACCCTTCGTGTGCGAGTCCGACTCGCACTTGGCCATTTTTTCTATTGATAGCGCTAGTGTTACTGCTTGGATCCCCGTAAGTCCGGAATTACTAAGGTGGCTCCATTAATTAAGTAAATTTGGACTAAAGTTCAAAATGAACTCTGGTGTATTTTTGAAGGAAATGGAGAGTAATATCTGTTGTGTTGCCACTTTCAAACAAACTTTGAGTAGTCAATAGTAGAAAACTACTGCCATTGAGTTTGCTAGTCTTTCAACAAAGTAAGTATACAGCAAGCTGTTAGACATAATGTCTCTTCTCAAAAGCACATTCCCGAAGGCAAGTAAACAGGATAACATTGTGTTGTTAACGGTGCCGCCATATTCTTGGGTTAGTTGTCATCTCGTCTTCTTCTAAAACTGGGGCGCAGGCGAATTGTCCCTTTATAAAATTGTTAGTTGTTATCTCGTCCTTTATAAAAAGAAAGAAAGACATTTATTATACCAACAAGTCATCACAGAAACAAAATAAATAGATAATAAGTAACATAATATGCACAACAACAGCAAGAAAACTAAATACACAATAGACACATCAAATAAATAAAACAGGACCATAGACTTTTGTCAATTTTGACCATTTATAACTTTCGCATAAAGATCCCGTATCTACCTTCAAAATGTACTATCAATGCATTTTAAAGAAAATTACTTTGCTTCGCTCAGCGGTGGTAGCCTAGTGGGTAGAACATTGGACTCTGAAGCGGGAGACCCAGGTTCGATTCCCAGTGCGGGCATGTACCTATGACTTTTCTTTCTAAGTTATGTACATTTGTGAAGTTATAGTAGCAATAGCATTCGCTAACATTGAAGGAAAACATCATGAGGCAACCTGGGTGTCTGAGCTATTCACATACCGCAACGCTTGAAATCGCCAATCTGCGGTGGGCACGCGTGGTGATTAAGCCCATACTCTCTCTCTCTGAGAGAAGGCCTGTGCCCTACAGTGGGACGTATATAGGCTGTTTATGATTGCGTTTGTGTCTGCGGTTGTGAATTAACTAACTGCATGGTGCTTGTGGGATTTTGGCGGAATTAAGCAAAGTAACGCCTCATACCGTACAATATCAATGCCTTTGTATTGCTTGACAATAATGAGCAAGTTTCAGAGTGCCAGTTCCTTCTGCAATGGTTACTAGAAGACATGTGTGATGCTGGTCATTCTGATTACTATGTCGTTTTTCTATTCCGTTCTTTATCTATGTGAGATTCCCGTTATTGATTTTTGCAAGGCTCATTTAGCGACGTCTCTCGTAAAGTCAGTAAATTTTGTTTCATTAGAACTCCTTTCTTTAAAAAGAAAAAAAAAATGGTCAAGTGCGAGTCGGCCTCACGCACGAAGGGCTCCTTACCATTATCTATCTATACAACATTTAAATATTTCAAGCGTCTACCTGTTGCCGTTATTAATATAGAGAAAAAAACTGCAAAAAATCACGTATGTTGTATGGGGCATACAACAAACGTGAAATATTTATGTCATTCTGTTTTTAGTATTTGTTGTTATAGCGGCACGGAAATACATATCTGTTAAAATTTCATCCGTCTAACTATCACGTTTCATGAGATACAGTGACAGACGGACGGATAGACAGCGGAGTCTTAGTAATAGGGTCCCTTACCCTTTGGGTACGGAACCCTAAAAAGGTTTGTCAGCTGAATCACTTTTCATTCCGCGTTTAAAATGTACACTGTGCCCTTTTATCTCCGGACAAACTAACGTTCGCATGCTAATTCCGAGAAGCGCTTATTTTCCTGTCACTCCTACTTACAAGTTCAGTTTAATCTTGAGCACGGAAACTGTTTCGCTTCATTAACGTCGGAAAGGAAAACCGTGAGGACAAATAGACAAAAAGAGACAATATATAGAGAGAGAAGAGAGAGATATATAGGGTCGCTCGTAGCCCCGGCTGCCTGAGTGATCTTAAGCGATCACGAAGGTTAAGCAACACTGGGCGCGTTCAGTGCATGGATGGGTCGCCGTCTATGCCTAACGCTAGTGGCATTTTTCCGAGCGGTTCCGTGCTTCGCAAGGCACGTTAAGCTGTTGGTGCCGGCTGCCGTCGATAGATGGCAGTCGTTAAGCCAAGTCAGAGGCCTTAGGGCGGATTGACAACTTCTGACAGTAGACGAGCCACTAGTCTACAAGCCTCCACCAATCCGGACTTGGCCCCCGTGGTGGAGTATGGCCTATACCTTCCTCAGGGAAGAGACCCGTGCCCCTCGGTGGGGACATAATGGGTTGATGATGATGATATAGAGAGAGAAGGCCATAGAATTACAAACTGCTCGCATAAAATTTTAAATAAAAAATAAAATGTGACTTCAAAACACTACAGCACTAAAAAGTTTGAAATAATTTAAAAGAATACCTTTAAATTAGAAGTAGGTATTGTACAAGTATAACTTTGGAGTCGGTGCACAAAATATATGTGCTGGTCATGAAACTAGGCACCGACTACAAATCATACTTTTACAAGTGCTGTAGTGTTCTGAAGTCGGTTTTTTTTTAATCAACCTTTTTTTTTCAATGTTTTGTGGGGGGGTGGGAGAAAAATAAACGAGTTTCTTATAAACATAATTTATCCTTCTTAATTCTTCGCTTTAAAATTATAAGTTCTCAATTTCCATCTCCGAAAGTCTTCACCAAACATCGCCAAATTACCCCGGGACCACTTTTACGCTATTTTATGAAACATACGGATATTACTAAAGGATGGGCCCCGCTAAGCCTTATTTACTGCTGTCCATTGAAGAGTTCCGTTCTGCATCTCTGAAAGTCGTCATCGGATCTTCACCAAATTAAAATGGGACCAATGGAACGTTATACGAGTATCTAAACAAACAAAAAAGAATTGTCGAAATCGGTTAAGATTTAACGGAGTTGTGCGTGAACATAGACAAAAAAAAATAAAAATAATATTTAGATTTTACAAAGTACACATTTAACACAGCAGACCCTCACTCATACCTGTATAGGTTTATCTGTGAGGTGAGTTACCCTTTGCTTAAAATTAGCTTAAGAAATGTTGTTACGCGTCGAATTGATAACTTCCTTCCTTTTTTGAAGTCCTTTAAAAATGTATTCCCATTCGGATACGCGTAGTTGGTTTCTAAATGTAATTATTGTGAAGGTGGAGCCACTCCACAAGTACTTCGTTCTGATCTGAGCACAGACAAAGGCTATATTACAAGGATACTCACACAATGTTCAATTGACTGCCTTGTGAGCGTAGTGTTTAATTAAACGCTTGCCTACCCAGAGGTTGTACGTTCGATTCACTTTGCCTGAGTTGCTTATGTAAGTATGTTGTGACGTGTAAGTATGTAGGTATTACTCGTAACTACCCGCCTGTCCTTCTCCTTCGGCAACGTTTCCGTCACAAGGTTGTCTGGAAGAAATAGTTGTTAGCAATAAGGCCACCCGTTGCACTTTTTTCATTGTGACTTTTATTTACGTGGTGTGTTAGGAAATAATATTGTTATCTTATCTATCAATTTCGCTCTACTACGCAACTCTCTAAAAATAACTCGACTCTTGGTATTTCTCACAACGTCAATGTATCACAAAGGAGATGCATCGTGGCCTACGTACAACGACTGCTATGAAATTTATGTCACTGGAAAGCTTATTTAATATGTAACTTCATATAATAATTTATAATTTTTAGAATACTGCCCAAAAATTCTAAATAAAATGTTTTTTTTCTTTTTTTTTTCTTACTGTTACCACCCAGAGGAATAAAAACTTCAAATGTCAATGTCATGTCATAAATGAAACATAACCTTCAAAATGCTGATTGAAGGACTAATTGTGTGATTATAATAATAATATCTGTGAAAATAAGTCTTAGTGAAACGTTTTTGAATGTGGAATGATTTATACAGCCAGTGATCTCTTGGCTGGCTTACATACGCATTGTCTGAGCTTACTGGACTCCCGGTTTCTTGTACAGTAGGTAACAAGATGTTTTTGGTTTTCTGCGTATACTTTGGCCAACTAAGAGCGGTTCACGAGAAACAGGGGGTTACCCTCCATTAAACGGGACTTAATACCAAAGCAGAATCAATAAATTAGCCCTTTATTCGTCCACTGCTGGACCTAGACCTCTCCTAAAGCTGACAAGTTCTATTTGTCCTCGGCTATCTTCATCCAGTCGCTGCCAGCAATCTGCTTCAGATTCTCGGTCCTGTCCCGGGAGTCCTGTGCTGCGTTCACCAACCTTATATTGGAGTGACATTGCTTTTGTACCATAATAGACAAACTCAATTCAAACGGGACTTAATCCTTAGGAAATCCATTGGATAACTAAGCCACGGGCTTCCACACTATCTTATCAGTCATACATGCTGGGATACGACCTTAGGACCTTATGATGTGAAACAAACTGATGTAAACACTGCACTACTAATACCTCGCACGCATGTGAAACAACATGTATCCTCTGGGCTACCACTTCACATCAAAACGCCCAACTAAGCATCTACTTTCCACCCGCTTCACATCATAGGATAAGTAATAGAATCACACAACAGGGAAAAGAAACGACCAAGTTAAAACAACTTTTTATTGTACAAAAACAATTATTACCTACAGACCTTATAGTATTAAGTTAGTCCGTCACCGAGAGCATTCGCCTTTTATGTAGCAGATTCAGCATAACATTACAGTACTGATGTGTCTTGATTTTGAGCATTCGCTTGCAGTCGTTTTTAAATGTCTGGCAAAGTGGTCATTACCACTGAGCCCGGCAATATTAATCGGCGAAACGAACAAATAACTTCCAAACAACACAATCACTTATCCTTATCAATTGCTTGATTATGTAGCTCTTTTGGGCAACGAATACGTTGCGTAAGCGGATTTTGGAGTTAACACAGCATGTGGCGCTTTTCCTTCCCCCAAAAGTTATGAGAGAATTAGGGAGAATGAGGGAATCGCGTAAATAATTGTATGAAAACGTGACATTTAATTTAACCTGACCGCCAAGAAGTTTAATGCCGTCGTAAGTTACATTTACACACTAATACTTACTACATTGACACAGTATAACAAGTAATGACAAGTTAAATAAAGTACCAGATGATAGCGTACAAACCTCAGATGACTGTTGATTCGACGAATGGGGGACCTGGAGCTAACTAGGGCTGTGAACAAGTAATCGCTTTTAAAAAAATCGATTAATTAAAAAAAATAATTGTGAAAAATATTTTTAAAAAGAATAAGAAGAAGAGAAATGATTTATTAAAAATCATTTTAATAAATCGTTTCACTTTTTCCTCTTTCAGTTTTTAGTTTTTGTGACACAAACATCGATTTTTGCAAAAAAAAATCTTTATTTTGCTTAGAAAATCGATTTTTTAAATGAATTTTAAAAATAACTTAATTAATCGATTATGAAAACAATCGATTTTTACGTGCAATATCACATCCCTAGAGCTAACTAGCGCAAATGATGGATTAAATCTTAACTGAGTATTTTCTTATACGTTCTTGCAAAAAGTGAACATCATTAATCACAATAATGGTTATAGCTATTTTTGTTGGGTTAATAATATGAGAATTTTATCGTTTTTAACTAAAAACGGATGTACAAGATGTAATAAGAGAATATTATACAAGATATAGAGGTCTCGTATTAGAAAAAATCTAATCACAGACTAAGGAGAAATATCTGAGTGGCATACCTATCGTACGTTGGGCAACCCTATATTATTTTTAAAGTGACAGCTCGTAATGCGGGTTGCAAGCTCAATTATTTATGTTCCACTTTATTATATTTTATAAATTATAGGGCAATAGTTAAAAATCTGATTATACATCTCATAATTGAGCAAGATTATCGTCTCTACGGTCGTGAAAACTTGGTTCGAGTCGTACTCCTAGAACCAGCTCTCATACATTTTTTGGATCTCCTTTAAATACCAAACGCGTGGTTTGGCGATCTAAAATTTCGGTTAAATAAAGGCACAAGGAAAGAAACAGACAATCGTAATTTTGTCACTCAGCTACTTGACTGCGACGTCTCAACGTCTCACACGAGAATGCTACGGTATGTAATTTGTTTATATAAAATTTATTAACAGATCAATCGTGAAGGAAAGCATCGTGAGCAGTGGGATAATATATATTTTTTTTACATAGATATAATATATCTAATAAGGAAGTCAATTATCAGGAGACGGGCAGCAGCGTCTTCCTGACATTCCAACCGCATACTGCGATCGTGGCGATTATGGCAAAACCCCTCATGTTTATGGAAACCACGAAGGAGGCCTGCAGTGGGCGTCAAATGCCTGATGATGATGATAATATCTAAGTGCTTAAAAACGCCAAGCTTGGATGGTAAACGTCTGGTGACTCGAAGAGGAAGGAGACTTCCGAGAATTTTTACCCTAAAAAGAGACGAATACTGGAGTACATTATGATCCCTTTCATTTTAACATGTAATTACGAAAATAGCATTGAACTATTTCGCTAAATATTAAAAATATATACAATAAATACTTTTTAAACGACCAATCTTACGGTACCCCACACTATGGGGTAGGCGAGAAAAAAAAGCATCCTTAATTTAGGTGTAAAGGGCAGCCTCACTGGCAAAAAATATTTTTAGAAATTTTATTCTACAGTTTGGTTGGCGAAATAAATTTCAATTCAATTCAATTTCAATTCAATTTATTTACTTGAACACAACTCACATACATTTTATCAGTGTCCCCACACTAGGCACAGCCTGTATCGTGGGCGACGGTTTCAGTGTTGTTTAACAATAAGTTTAACAAAACAAAGTAGGTATACAAAACAAATCTATAAACTGAATGAAAACTAAACCTAAATTAAATGAAAACCAAACCTAAAATAAGTAAATTTGAAATTTTAAAATATTTGGAACAGTTTTTGTATGTATTTAAAACTACGTATTATCGACTCTCGTGATATAAGCCCTTTATTTATATTATTATGATAAGTAAATTATGTATGTATATATATTATCTATATAACATTATAAGTATTATTTATATATTATTTACGTCTATCTATGCCAAAATTCAGCTCTTTAGTACTTATCGTCTCTGTGCTAGGCCGCGGACAGACAGACGGACGGACATGGCGAAACTATAAGGGTACCTGCTTGATTACGAAACCCTAGCACCTACCGAAAAGCACTGTGTTTAAGTATCTAGTTTACATGACGTCTGGAATATCATATTTGAAAAGAGGTTAAACATATAGTCATGTACAGGCTCCATGCTATGCATGACAAAACATCAAGTCACATATTATAGATAATTTAAGCTGGATTGGAAGTTTATACAAGCTATTCTTCTGTAATAGACATTTGTTTCCCACATACACTCAAGTCATGCATAATACAATAGGAATTCTCATGCGAACTTCTGACAAAGGGGGCGTTCGGCGTCGCAAATTTCCGAACTTCGCATCGTGGCTCGAAATAAATGTCAAAATGTTTTTAAGATAACGCAGGAGCCTGCTGCTGCTGTTTTGGGGGACAGAGCCGGTAATTGTTTCGTGTTAGTGACGTATTTTATGACTGGTTGCTATGGCAACCATTTGCCTTTCAAACGGTTAATGTCGGAATTACGATTATGGTAACCTACCGAGAGCGGTGGTAGTATACCGGTAGAATTGCAGCCTCACATACTGGAGGTCGTGGGTTTGAACCTCGGCATGTAATGACTTTGCTTTCTAAGTTACGTACATTTTTGAAGTCGTAGTACCAGTACCACATGCTAACTGTGAAGGAAAACCTCGTGACAAAACCCTGGTGTCTAAGGTATTTATGAGTATACATATTATCTCAGCGCTTGCTACGTACAATGGCCCAACTAAGAGGGTAAATGCGGAAATCTCAGGTGTAACTAACAAGCTACCCTGTCTTCTACGGTGCATAGAAATGCTTTTATCTTAGCAAATGGGACAGGATCTTACTCGACAATACGTCCATCTTTTACTATAGGGACTGTCTTTTTAATCTAGGGATTAACACGCTTGACTACTAAAACAGATGTCATTGGTTAAATTCCCACTGGAGGACGCACTTGATTTCTACAAACGGTCTCAGTCTAGATGTATTTTCACGTTTATGATGTCCTGTAACCAGGAAATAGCCATAATGTGGCACCCTGGCTAGATGAAACGGATTAGTATCCAATTCTTTAATTTAAGTTTAGGTATTGTATTTTTATTCTTTATCTTTAACTTCCTATCGATTTTCGGGTTAGTTGTTTTTCATTATAAGAACACTTAGCCCGGGTACTATTGGAAGTGTAATGATACTTTTCTTAAAATTGATATTGGTCATCTCGGCCCTTGTCAGTTTTACGTAAGGGACGAGTTTCCACCTTCAAAATTTGCTAATGGTCGACTGGGTCCAAGGTGGAAACTCATCCTTATGTAAAACTGATAAGGGCCGAGATGACCAATAACAATTTTGAGAAGCGGAAAGTTGCCCGCGTCCCAGTTTTGGCAGCAGCCGAGATGACAACTAACACCGATTTCCACTGACACCTCAAACAAATTTCACGATTATCCTTCAATCAATTTGAATTGATTTTGAAATCCAACTAGACGGCTGTGCCGGACTGCTTCTATAACGAGGTATCATTTCACTTCCAATACAGCGTCTAGTAGCACCAACACTCACACTAGATGGGTGAAGGGACCACTCGGACGCTGCAGTCATCATTATCATCAGCCATTTGACGCCCAATGCAGGACATAGGCCTCCTTCGCGGTTTTCATAACCATGAGGGGTATTGCCATAATCGCCACGTTTGGCAGGCGGGTTGACGATCGCAGTATGCTTTTGGAATCTCAGGAGGACGCTGCTGCCCGTCTCCTGGTAATTGATTTCCTTAGTCGCTATGCGAAATCCACGAAGGAAATGGAGTGACGCTATTCTTAATCCGGCGCCACACGGAAGTTCTAGTTGGACGTCTAGTTGTACGCTACAGTACACGGGAACAATTTTTCAGATGGAGTAGGCCTGACCCATGCCAGTGTTCTTATAATAAAAAAAATTGATCTAATATAACCTCCCCTCAGTCTTTTAGCAAATACAGTCGGAGGTAGGTACAGTGTTTGTTTTGCAGTTTGATAAGTTAGATAGCGAGAAAACAGGATGATTAGTGGCAAGCTCGTGCACTCACGAAGGAGTTTTTTGGTAACAATACAGGTCTAATATTGCTAAATGTAGACGCTGCCGGATATTAACGTGCGCCCGAATATTATAACAAGACTCGTGGGCAACTGCATCCCGTCCCAGTATTATTATGGATGTGAAAAGCTTAACGTTTGGATGTTCTCAAATTGATGTTTAAATGTATGTGTAAATCTGGGTGGTCTTTAAGCCGCTGTTATGTAATTAGTAATTAAAAATAGATTTATTTCGATAGCACAGTCATTATATGCATTTGGAAATGCATGTCAACCGAGAAGGCTTTTGGGGTTCCGTAGGGTAACCGAAGGGTGCCAAACGGGACCCTATTACTAAGACTTCACTGTCTGTCTGTCCGTCTTTCTGTCTGTCTGTCCGTCTGTCTGTCCGTCCGTCTGTCCGTCTGTCTGTCTGTCTGTCAGTCTGTCAGCAGGTTGTATCTCATGAACCATGACAGTTGAAATATTCACAGATGATGTATTTCTGTTGCCGCTATGACAAAAAATACCAACAACAGAATAAAATAAATATTTAAGGGGGGCTCCCATACAATAAATAAGTTTTTTGTCGTGTTTTGCTCAATATTAATAAGGGCAACAGGTAAATGCTTGCAATATTCACAGAATATTTATTTCTGTATTCGCTTCAAAAATAAATAATTAAAATAAAATAAGTATTTAAGTATTCCCATACAACAAACGTGATATTTTGCCGTTTTTTCTCGATCTTTGTGTCTAATTTTGAATAGTACGGAACCCTTCGTGCGCGAGTCCGACTCGCCTTTAGCTGTTTTTTTTTTTTTAATTGTACGAGAATATTACAAAAGTCGAGTACCAAAAGTTTATAACGGCTAATTCAAATTGACGTATTTAATTGATATCGGAGAGGTTGTATATGCCAGTCATTATAGCACTGACAAACAAATTTGTTTTAAATCGCTTGAATCATTTTAGCTTAAAGCAATAACACAGTCCCCTTTACCAGCGGTCTTTACAAGCAGAGTGAATGAATCTATAAAACAGATAATCTATCCAATATTACGTAGGTACATTATATTATTTCCTCTCCCCATATATCATTTGATTATTAGTATGTATGTATGTCTATTTGTTTAAATACTGATGTATGGTTTAAGTAAGTTTATATACTTTTCAACTCGTATTTCTTAACAGCACCGACTACCCGTATCTAAATAAACAGTCAAACAGCTATTTCTAGATATCTTTAACTATTAGTTTGTAGACCCTTGATATGAGACATCTCAGGTGGCGTTGCATTTTCTTCGATAAATTAATCATCAAAAGATGATTTGCAAGAAAATATATATCATAGATCTGACACAAATATAAGCCAGTAAGGAAATTAGAACTTCAAGAGCAGCAGACATTTTTCTCTCCCAATGAACTTTTTTAATAGAGACGTCAATCAAAGTTCCAATTCCACTTAGGTTGCTATCACAAGTTCCTCGGTGTCACAAAAATAAAAACGTCAAAACGCTCAATTTCTCCCGCGAAATGACTAACTCGAGGGCCGTGGAAATTCTCTCTGTATGCTAATAAATTCCTGCTTTCAATTCGTTTCGGCTGAGTCAATATTTTCCGTATATTATAGAATGAAGTATCTGACAGAAATCAATTATCGGCTGCCGCGCGAGAGCTTCGATTAAAATCACTGGGCCATAGACACGCTGGAAAATGGTGAGAGGTTTCTCTTTAACACTTTTAGGTCACGCCCTCTGCTATCAGTCGCATTATTGTCTAATAAGAGCGGTGGTAGCCTAGTGAGTAGAACATTGGACTCGGAAGCGGGAGACCCAGGTTCGATTCCCAGTGCAGGCATGTACCTATGACTTTGTTTTCTAAGTTATGTACATTTGTGAAGTTATAGTAGCAATACCACTCGCTAACTGTGAAGGAAAACATCGTGAGGAAACCTGAGTGTCTGAGCTATTTATATACCTCAGCGCTTGAAATCGCCAATACGCGGTGGGCACGCGTGGTGATTAAGCCCATTCTCTCTCTCTCTGAGAGAAGGCCTGTGCCCTACAGAGGGACGTATATAGGCTGCTTATGAATAGCGGTGGCGTCCGTAAGTAGACCTCGTGTGAAGTCTAACGTAGTCTCGAAGAAATTTCAGCGATAAGACCGAAAATTGTATACATTTTACATACATCACACGCACACATACGCACGCCTGTATCCCGCACCGGTAGGCAGAGACCAGGGCCATTTCATAAAACGACAATTCGTAGTTTATTGTGACGATTCGACGTACATTGCGTAGTAGCGTTTACTTGTTGACTTGTGGTTTGATGAACTTTACAATGTAAATCGAGTTGTAGTTCTATGAAACAGGCCCCAGGCTTTGCTACTGGCCACGATCCTGATAAATCGCTCGCTCGCTTACGGACGCTTTTTGAGGCATGAAAATAAAATAAAAAAAAAATTGATAAAAAATAAAAACCATACGCATATTAAAAAAGGATGGGCCCCATTAGGCTTTATTTACTGCTGTCCATTAAAGAGTTCCATTCTCTGCGTTCCGTTATGCGAGAACATAGCCAAAACAAAAACTACGCGTCGAATTGATAACCTCCTCCTTTTTTGAAGTCGGTTAAAAACTATAAATTATTTATTGCGTGCAGTCAAACGTTCTCTATCTATCTACTCGTATTAAAATCATAGATTATACCTCAGATGCGAGTAATCATGAATTTATTATGTAAACTATGTAAACTTGTTATTTAACCACATGCAAATTCCGCGTCAAATCACTTACTTGAATTGCAACAATCGAATTCAAGTCCTCGTAGACAATAGACAATCCGGATTTGTTCAAATAATGTATAACCAAAATATTGAGAAATATTAGGAACACAATCTAACGACTACGCTCAAAGGTTCGGTAATTAATTTTTCTTTATAAGACAACAATGGAACCGCATCTTGTTAGCACCTGAAGAGTTTTTTTCTACTAAAGTGGACAAAGACTCCTATTCACTAGGAAATAAAATTGTGTTTTATTATACTTTATTGCACACAATGCATTTTACACGACATTACATAAGAAATAACATGTATAACGGTGAGCTTATCTCTGTAAGAGATTTATACGACTTTGCATTAAGCGATGAAAATCTTGTGAAATTAGTTCTATGAAACGACAGAGAGATCAAAACTTTCTGGCAATTGTTAGTTTATCACAAATTATTGCTTTGTGATGATGGGGCTTGTGAAATGGGGCTTTGTCAGACAAAGTCATGAAAATTCTTCTAAAATGGAATTTAACGACAATTGTCACTCTAATGATAAACTCTACATATGACACGTAAGTTGGGGGTAAATTATTGACAATTGTTTACTTATTACTATTAAGCTCGCTTTTGTACAAATATTTCTATGGTGCAGCAAATATTTTTTCAATTCAATCATAAGTTACTAACGCACAAATTTCTTTTATGTATATTTCCGAGATAAAACGTAGCCAATGTACTTTACAAAACTATATAGTCTAGCTTTGTACCAAATTTCATTTTGATCCGCTCAGCCTTTGTGGCGTGACAAACAAACATCCAGCCTGGATGGATGTTTGTAACTCAATTTAACGTTCGCATTTATAATAGTAGTAAGATTTAAGAATATTGAGACTAGGCACGCCTGCCTGCCGAATTTAGCCAGACATGTTTGTTAGGCTGAATATTTTCTAGACCAGCTTTTTAAACCGCCCAAAATAGGCAAAATTTTAATTTCATTTCGACATCATTCATAAACTTGTACGATCCTATTTATAAATACACTATTCCATAAATCACTCCTCAGAGGCAGTTCAAATATTGTGCAGTAAATGGAACGACAGATTATTTAAACTGCCTCTGTGGTGTGTTTTAGGGAAATAGTGTTTTTATAAATGAGATCTTTAGTTATATTCTATTTTTTGTTGCACTAACCCGTGCTGAGGACAATTTCAAAAACCTATTTAGAGGCTAAAAATTCCACCCATGCCAGGACTTGAACCCGCGACCTCTGGCACGGTTAGCCAGAGGTCGAGGGTTCAAGTCCCGGCATGGGTGAAATTTATAGCCTCTAAATAGGTTTTTAAGACTTTTAGTTACTTTTTTGCTACGCCGAGTACGGCTTTTGTGTTTTGGTGCTAGTTAGCCTAGTTATCAATTGTTGTGCAGTTTTACATAAAAATGTTTTTGGTGGGATATTTATTTATATTTATATTTATGTTTTTATGTCTAGCGTTTATACATCACATTTGTGTACATTTACACTGTATTATATGCACTATAAAGAAAGTTAAAAAGTTAAGTTTTAATAAAGTTATTCGTAAGATTACACTTATGTATCTTATATGCCTATCAGTTATTCTCATACACCGGATGCGGTTGACTGGTAGAAAACGCTTGTAACATTAAGGCCACCGCATTACTGTTGTAATATTTATTAATAATATATACCTACAATAAATTCCGCCAGACTTAGAAATGCACGCTTAGCCAGAGGTCACGGGTTCAAGTCCCGGCATGGGCGGAATTTTTAGCCTCTAAATAGGTTTTTAAGACCTTTGGTTACTTTTTTGCTGCGTCGAGTACGGCTTTTGTGTTTTGGTGCTATCAATTGTTGTGCAATTTTAGTCGTCCAGTGAATAGAGGACCTTATAAAGGGCCGAGAGGGAGCGAAATGTTCGCTCCGAAAAGGCCAGAGCAGTTTTCATTGAAAGAAAATCGTCTTAAGCACGTCTAAAGCTGCTTCGGCTGGTTGACTCTCAATAGTAGATGAGAATTTGGAAATGTATTTTCTCCACACTTTTAGTATGAAGGAAGGACAAAGGTTCGTCAGAAAAAAAAACTAACACCGGTTGTATGGGTAATGAAAAAATGTAATTGTAGGTGTTTTAATGATTGTTTTATTCCAAAATATTATAATTTTGTACTTGGAGGGACCAACGCTCCCTAGGCGCTATTACATTACATTACATAAATATTATTCCGTTTTTTTTTTTAATTTCATCTAGATGTAACATGGCCAGTTTTGATCCGATTCTCAGTTATGTAATAAATAAATATGGCGAAGAGCTTACAAAAATTTGAGAAAATGAAATAGGTATAGTGTCAATTTTTAAGATCGTAAATATGTAGACAAATCAAGGAACCATCTCGCTAAGTTTGGTGGAACTTCCTCGTAAGGGTGAATTGGATTTATCAGTTACGATTTCTAAGTTTGGCGGAATTTACAGGAGTATATTATTACATATTATTACATTACAATAGTAACCGCAGGAGGTGTATGAGAATAACAGATAGGCATACAGAAGTTGCGGTGGTAGCCTAGTGGGTAGAACATTGGACTCGGAAGCGGGAGACCCAGGTTCGATTCCCAGTGCGGACATGTACATATGACTTTTCTTTCTAAGTTATGTACACTTGTGAAGTTATAGTAGCAATGCCATTCGCTAACGGTGAAGGAAAACATCGTGAGGAAACCTGGGTGTCTGACCTATTCACATACCTCAGCGCTTCAAGTCGCCAATCCGCGGTGGGCACGCGTGGTGATTAAGCCCATACTCTCTCTCTCTCTTAGAAAAGGCCTGGGCCCTACAGTGGGACGTATATAGGCTACTTATGCTACGCGTATACAGAAGTTTGAACATAATCTTACGAACAACTTTATTAAAACTTAACTTTTTAACTTTTTTTATTGTGGATATAATACAATATAAATGTACGCAAATGTGATAAACACATAAAACTATAACGTCAAATATGAAAAAATATCCCCACACAAACATTTTTATGCAAAATATTGCCAAGTCGAGGCCATATACCTCGCAATCAGGTCTCATGCAGAGCCGTAACTCGACAAGCCCTAACTTCACTCTTATTTTACTCAAAATATGTGGCTTGGCCGTTTAGTTATAACAAAAACTATTGGACGTAATAGCAGAAAGGAACAGCAATAAACTAAATAATTAATAACTAATATATATATAGTTATTTTTAGGGTTCAGAAACTCAAAAGGAAAAACGGAACCCTTATAGGATCATTTTGTGGTCCGTCCGTCCGTGGTCCGTCCGTTTGTCTATCAAGACCCTTTGTATCGGGAACGCGTGGAGGTATCGAGTTGAAATTAAAACCATATACTCAAATCTCCACCTAGAAGCTGCGTAACGATCAAACTTCCGAGTGAACGTAAAAAAAGATGCGAAGAACGTCTATTTCGACACTCTCAAGGGAATCAAAATTTATAGGATACTTTCCATTGATCTGGTACTATGACATTTGACAAGTGATATTGTCGTATACAAGTCTGCAAAATACAAATTTGTAATTAAATCATAAAAAAAAATAGTTTTTGAAGTTCAGGAAAAAGCTCGGAAAAACTGCGAGACTACAAATTTGTACGGAAATCTCAGTGGGCGAGACTCGAACTTGTCTGGTTTTTTTGTCACGCATACTCACTTATTTTAATTCTTTCTACGTCAAAAAATCTGTAAATTAAATAGATGTGCCTGTATGTAAATGTTTATGTTTATGTTTGTTTATTCAATGTGAGACACTGAAACCAGTGCCGACTTACACTTGAACGTCCCGGTACTAATTTGTATGCGCGAGCGTACATTAAAGTACTAATGTTCATAAAAAATTAAGTTTTATTACTATTAACCGTTTTTTAGGGTTCCGTGCCCAAAGGGTAAGGGACCCTTTTACTAAGACTCCGCTGTCCGTCTGTCCGTCCGTCCGTCCGACTGTCACCAGGCTATATCTCATGAACCATGATAGTTAGCTAGTTGACATTTTCACAGATGATGTATTTGTGTTGCCGGTATAACAACCAATACTAAAACAGAATAAAATAAATATTAAACGGGGGCTCCGGTACAACAAACGTGATTATTTTGCCTTTTTTGCTCGATATTAATAAGGGCAACGGGTTGACGCTTGAAATATTCAAATGTAATAATAGTATGGAACCTTTCATACGTGAGTCTGACTCGCACTTGACTGGTTTTCTTACTACTACTACTACTACTACTAGTCTATTACTACTTACTGGGAACTCAAATAAACTCATAATCTCGGTGAGAATCCCGTAAGTTATATAATACGAACCAACAGTTAAAAATAACACATATTTCACGTACTGAGCAATGCAGGCATTCAAATCGGCTTTAGGCCGATTCCATTTGCCTTTCGGTTGCCAGTAGCAATTTCCATTTATTACGGGCTCTTTTCTCAGATATATGCTATTTGTGAACGGCAATCATATTATCGGCTCGGAAAAAAGGCAAAGAATCTTTTAGCTAATCAATTTCGCAAAGCAATCTCGCTCTATCACGTTTATCTGCCGACAGATTAAACTTCAACATTTGTCAGCTTTGATAGTTTTTAACCCGGCGTGAGTGAGTTGAGGAATTGTTACACCAGCTTTGAGGTGGGTAATTGGGTATGAGATACCCGGAACTAATAACAGTAATAAGTCTTCTGAGATCATGTAACATAGCACCGAAGTTGCACCTGCAAATCGTGTATCGACCGTCACCGGCGGCGCAACACTATACTCGACAGTTTACCTAGCTTTTCACACACTTACCTCCAGCTACCGAAACTTCAGGACTCGCATGACAACAATAACATTAAATAATCTGCGATTGAAAACTCCCCGGGTATGACATGCCCGACCTCACTCACGCCGGGTTAAAGGTTCAGGATCAATTAACAATAATAATAACTTAAAGTGAGGTTTGGTATATACGAAGGTTTTTTTTATGCAAATGATAAGATAATATAATGTAGAACTTCAATAACTGTGGTTTTATTTCGGAAAACTGTTGTCAAGTGACGGTAAACAGAAAACTTCGATGAAAACAAAATAAAAATAGGAAAATTCACTAATAAACAGCAATTCACAAGTAGATAATAGTCGGAGATAATCTGTAGTCAAAGGGTGAAACAGTAATGAAAATCCAAAAGAAATGTAGAATGGGTGACGTAATTTGAAATTTTGAGTTGAAGATGATAGACAGAATAAAAGAAAATAACAGAAATGGTGTAAGAAGGTTTGCACCGTTACAAACTTCCACAGTACGCAATCACCTAGACTGTCCCTAACTAGGATACCCTGTGCTATGTTTACCAGGCAAGAACGTCACGAACATGGAAATACACTCCGGCCGATGCCATTTGTACAAATGTACCGCGCCCCCCCCCCCCCCCCCCCCCCCAGTGCGAATCGAACTCACAACCTCCGGCATGGTAATCAGACGTGATACCGCTATACCAATGAGGCATTCACATTCAGATAGACTTGACAAAAGTTTCCCAACCAATTTACAAATTAAACTTAAACGTTTTTTTGGGTCAACAGCCAACTAAGTCATTTTGTTACTTTCACGAACATAGCAGATGTTTCATTTATTTTGTGTCCCACTGCTGATAATATTACTACTTACAACTTTGAGGTGCAACATCTCGGAAAAATCCTGAGTATTTAAGGTGCTCACATATCTTAGCGCTTGTCGGGTCTGGTAACATGGCCGTTAGTTGAACGTAAAACTATAAGACTTAAGAAAGCTTTAACTTTTAGCGTAAACTACGCAATGTGATACGCAACTGAGAGACGTTTCTCGTCAAAATATATCAAAAGTGGTAAAACAAAAGTTATTGTAAATAACAAACTCTAATTGGCATGCTTTTGATTTTGATTTTTTTGTGATTGGAATTGTTACATTCTTAAAAAACCCTGAAAGACTGTTTAGGTTTTTTGGAATGAAATCATTTCATAACCACTCGCTGGATCTTCTATTGAAGGCATTTCTTTTATTCTTAAAACCAACATCGAGTTCCAGAGAGTAATATTTGATAAACGGGCAAACTTGGTCAGGAGACTTGCTGACAAAAAAGGAATATTGTTCAAATCTAGATTTTTAACAATAGACCAAGATAAGCTGGAATCCCGGCACCCTACCTCCGTTTCGAGGAAAAAAAGACAGTCGGAGACAAAATTTAATACAAAATAAGACATTCAATTTTATTCAAGTTTCATCAATAACTCAAAAATAAGTACGTTACTTATTCTGAAATTAAAGAAATTTTAGGGAGTTTACTTTTTTTACCCTACATGTGACCCCGGGTGAAGCTAAACGGTGGCAGGCCCAGGCCGCGGCAAGTGGTTACTTGCCCCGATTTTTCAAAAATCAACAATCTGTTCATATACATATTTTTATTTGTATTATTTGTACTGTTAACGACTGTCTCTTTTTTTTTGTTTCTACTTCTCTTCGTAAATATTGTCAGTGTATGAGGAACAGGGTGTTCGACATACCGTCCAGCGATTCTTGTTCAGGTAAGATGCGCTACACCTAACAAAAGAACATAGGACATCTTTGGCCTCGCCTTTATTTACTGTCAGCAGACAAAGCCCAAGTGCGAGATCATCTTTCGAAAAAAATTGCATCGTAAAAGTTACAAAATCATTAAAAATAGACACAGTGCGGAAACCAAGGTGTACACAATAGTACACATACCTCAGTGCTCGAAATTACCAATTCGCTCTGGGCACGCGTGGCAATTAAGCCCATACTATGTTGCTGAGAAAAAACCCTGCAGTGAAACGCATAAAGGCTACATAAAAAGTATAATGTTTAAGAATCGTCAGCAACATATTCGTTATGTATTCGACTGTAAGTTGCAAAAGGTAAGACACAAATTTTAACTGATTCTCAAGTTTTCAATAAGTGGTCAGTTTCTAACCACAATAGTGTTATCCTTTAGCGAACTTGCCGATCGGCAAGCGCAGCGTAGGACGACCAGCCACTAGATAGACAGATGACCTCAACCAAGTGGCAGGAAGATGCTGGATGCAAGCCGCTTCCACCCGGTCTTTTTGGAAATCCATGGAAGAAGCCTATGTCCAGCAGTGGACTTCTTGAGGCTTAATGATGATGATGATGATTAGCGAACTAACTATAAAACATGTGTACCAAATTTACTCATTCTCTGTCGTATTTAAAACAAAGTTTCCTACAGCGACCGATATATATTCAACAATGTCTTTCCAATGGTTTCTTTCAAGATTCCACTATATTTTTCGGCCGAGCGTACGCATTGTTGCGGGCGGCCCACGGAAAGGATCTCACAATTTCCCCCGCCTTTCAAAAGGGCTTGTATAAATAAGAATAATCTTATTGTTACTTTCCTCTTTTCGGAACTCTTCGTTCTGTACAGTCCACTTCACGTTCAGGTGGATAAACAAAAATTATAACTAGGCAGCATATAACAATCGTTAATACTACATTATAATAAATTTATAAAAGTATATAACAACGAGGCAGCTCGTTGGTCTAACGGTATCACGTCTGATTACCGTGCCTCGTGTGTGTCGTCGTGTGAAAGTTTTTTTTCTTTTAGTCTTACGACAAGGTGGAAGGGCTGGTAAGGGACGTCCCAGGTGGACGTACTTCAACCAAATAGGGGATTTATTAGCAAAGGGCAACATCAAAAGTACCCGAAACCGGCGTGCGTGCATGTAACGACTAATAAATGTTGAGGAAGCGAAAGTGATCTGTCAGGATCGTGGCAAGTGGCAAACCCTGGTCTCTGCTTACCCCTTGGGGATACAGGCGTGTATTTTTGTATGTATATATGTCTCTGTCAGTTTTTCTCAGTTATGCGTCATCCTTTAAATGCCATCCTTGTGTATGTCTTACGACGAGCGCAGGTCTTCTTGTAAATATTGCGATAAATAAAAAATTATCGAATTTTAATTGTGGTTGTAGTATCACATAGAGGTGTTTACTGTTAGTTTTGAGTTTCAAAGTGATTGGTTACCAATTAACTGGTATGTTTAACTCTCCAGTGCATTATTGACAAAAAAGTATTTTCCAGTTTTTTCTCTATTTTATTTTACGTCTTCTTGGTTGTAGTTGTTCAAAAAATAAGAATTAACAAATATTGTTACAACGTTGCACATTCAAACGGCTAAAATCACTCGACTTTTTGCATTAGCCGGCTAACCAATTAATAAATCGTGTGTGTTCATGACGCCTTAATTTTGTTACATAATATCCAGAGAATGTTGTTACTGACGTGGCAACAAAGCTCGCCTACAAACCGTAAAATAAAATGTGCTATTAAAATGTGATGCAGGAAAAATACTTCAATCAAGTTTATATAATGCGTTTCGTCGTATTATGCCTATTGTCGAGAGGTGGTAGTCTAGTGGGCAGAGAATTTGACTCGGAAGTAAGAGATCCAGGTTCGATTCAACAGCAGGTTATTATTTTAGTTGCAAAGTGACCCATAATGTAACTGAGCAGAGTGCACGCATGTAAAGCTTTATGTGATGTCGACTGTCCTCTCCTACATTCGGTCACTTTACGAGCGAATTTAAATAGATCGTTCACTGCACTTTTTGTAATGTCAAATCATATTAATTCAAACTATAAAATAAAACTACGTCTTTCGAAGATTTTATTGCGCAAAGAAACTTGTTTAATAAAATTGAACCAAAAAGACGTAACGTGACTGTCATACATTCCTTAGGTCGTGGTTTAAAGGATGACGTGTAACTGAGAAAAACCGACAGAGACATAAATACATACATAAACTCACGCCTGTACCCTAGAGGGGTAGGCAGAGACCAGGGACTGCCACTTGCCACGATCCTGATAGATCACTTTCGCTTCCTCAACTTTCATTGGTCGTTGCATGCACGCACGCCGGTTTCAGGTACTTTTTATCTTGCCCTTTGCTAATACTTCCCTGTTTGGTACTACGTTCGCCGACAGAGAAAAAGACAAAATTTGTGTTATCTTAAGTTTTCATTGCATGTTTGCGTGACTGCAAGGAATTTGCTCTGCACCTTATTAGAACATAAACTTTTATGTGTCCATTTTGCCGTAGAAGGTAGTGGTTATTTTGTGTAGGGCATAATTTTCTTTTTATCCGACTGCGGTGGAGCCCAAAACGAGGGTAATGTGTTTAGCTCGTATGTATGTCCGATTCTATGTTCCCTCATAACTCCTTAACCATTTGTCACATTTTGACAAATGAGGTCTCAATTGATTCGTCACCTCTGCCGGAGTGTCATAGGCTATATAAAATTGGCATTAATAGAACAGACAAGTCACAAAAAACAAAATTCGCCATTGAGCTACGTTAAAGTGCCACATCGAGTCACTAGATGGCGCTGACATATTTAATTTATTATACTCGGATCTTAGATCTTCGGCCAATCACGTGTGATGTAATGTAAAACGTCAGTACGTGTGTGTCATAGGCTATATATAAATAATCATAAAAAAAACACAAAAAAGACAAAAATAAAAAACTTCAATAAAAAAGTCCCAACAAACCGACTGCAGAGAATTAACTACTAAGCAGACGGGACCCAAATTCAGCAATGTAACTCCTTAGGTTGGTCTCGCTTGCTTAGTAGTTAAACGCTCAGTGGTCGGGTTGTTGGTTATTTTTTTATTTAAGTTTTTTTCATAGAAATGACTAACGGTCTAAGGTAACATACCTCAGCGTTTGAAATTCCCAATCCGCGGTGGGCACGCTCGGTAATTAAGCCCACAATCTCTCTTTGAGAGAAGGGCTGTGCCCTGCAGTGAGGCGTATATAGGCTACATAAAAAATACCATCAATAAGAAATTGTTTTCAGGTATTTAATTAAATAACAAGTTGCATAGGCATTATTATTTTATGTTCTATTATTAAACTCAAATAAATATTAAAACGAATCCCCTAAGCTTGAACTTTGAAAACATTACAATTTTGCAGAGTATTTTCACGGGAATTTTTTTCACGGGAAGATTTCTAGCAACGACATTACATACAAGCACTAAAAACGAATAGACCTCGGACAGATGCCCACTATGTTTACCAATACCGACCAATAGAATTTTTACGTCGTTTCTGAAATTGGATCACGGCGAACTTTAAAATGTTCAACATAGCTGCCCAATACCGGCGCTGGGTCGACGCGTTCCAGTCGCTATGTTCCGTTTGGGGTACTGTAACGATTCCTCTTTATAGAAGCTGGCTGGCAGAGCCTTCTAGTCTTATTTTAAATATTTTGAAGGGTATCGTTACGTTTTATTTGAGATGTCAGTCGATCCCCAGCTAGGCTAGGGAATCGATGAAAAATACTAGAATAAAATAATATTGCTCCTTAAATCTGAGTATTAATAAATAGGGTAAGTACTTACATTTAATTTTACTTTATGTGTTTCCAAGTATAAAATATGATAACATAACATAAACTCGCGCCAAATAAACTCGGATATATCCCGGAGGTGTAGACAGGGACCAGTGTTTGCCACTTGCCGCGATCCTAACAGATCTCTTTCGCTTCATCTGTTAATGAAGCGGAAGAGATCTGTTTTACACCGGTTTAGGGTACGTTGCCCTTTGCTAATACATCCCCGTGGGTCGAGGTACGTTCACCAGGGACCTCCTTCCTCGTGGCTCGTTCTTTAAGTCGAAATTTCCATCACGAAAGCGTTTAAACCCAAATCGCACGGTGCGTTCATTAGTAGACCCCTCTCCAAACGCAGCATTGATATTGCGGGCTGTTTCTGCCGCGTTAGTTCCGCGTCGGAACTCGTATTCAAAAATCACTCGAATTTTCGCAGTATCCATCTTTCTTGTCTAAATTGAATAACAAAAACAATTGAAAGTCGACATTCAAATGTTTCACATTTTTTAAAAAAAGAACATCATAGAAACCATTTGAAAAAAGTTTCATTCGAAAACCTCAAACCATGATGATTCTATGTCCATTCAAAGAACCTATTGCAATAAAACGGCAATTTCATACTTTAACCCCTAATATTATAGCTATATCTGTGACGGCTTTAACCAAGTCTTGTGTGTTCCATATTTTTATACGATTGTGAATTTGCAGTAGCACCACTCGCTGACGGTAAAGGAAACATCGTGAGGAAACCTGAGCCCTCTGATGAGTCCACGTACCTCAGCGCTTGTATATGCTAATCCGCGGTGGGTACGCGTGATAATTAAGCCCAATGCTCTCTCCGTGAGAGAAAACCTGTGCCCTGCAGTGAGATGGATATAGGCTACATTAAAGAATATTACAATTTACTACCCCTTTGCCGTCACTGCCAATGCCCTCACTGGGAACCTGGGTCTCCCGCTTCTGAGTCCATTGTTCTACCCACTAGGCTACCACCGCTAGGCCAATTAATCTGTCATGATGGAATAGGTGCTGGGCAAGCCTACTCCATCTAAAAAACAATGTCCCAGGTACTGCAGCTTCCGAGTGGTCAATTCACCCATCTAGTGTGAGTGATGATGCCACTGGACGCTGTATAAACTATCTCATTGCGAAGATGCAAAGGCGAAAGTTTATGCCTGAAACACAAAAAAAAAAGATTTTCCGCTTCTGCTTCTTCTAACATAACTATTGGTTGGTGGGTTGTCTGGAAGAAATCACTTTTAGAGATAAGGCCGCCATGTGTACTCTTAAGTTTCTTTCTATTGGTACCAATCACCGCGGCCGCAAAGGAAGCGCAGCTGGGCATGCAGATTTCCTTGCGAATGCATCGGGCACGTAGAAAATGGAAATCGTCGGGAAAACAACGCTTCCTCAACTGGAAAGGATTTTCTTCCATTCGTTCGGAAACTTTGATGTTCACGGAAGTAACTCGACGTTCGGCCGGGGGGTTACTGTGGATGCCGCGTTAATGGATGAAGTCGCTACAGTGATGGAGAACGTTTTGGGGTACCGTTATTTTGTCAGTACATCAAAATTTTTAATAAATATATATATATAGACAAAGAAAAATTTAAAAATGTAAAATAAAGTATGCCATTTCAAGTCTTTGTAATTAACTTAACGAAGTTATGATGTTTGTTAAATTTTATTGAAATACTTTTTAGTGATAATTGAATGTTTCCTTGTCGCCAACTTAATATAAAAAATTATTACTTACGTTAAGAGCTTTAAAAATACTAAGACTAAAAAAAGGTTAATTTTATTTTTCGTTTTTCAGTTTATTTTTCGTGTAATTAATATATATTAATAATTTAGTTTTAATAAATTCATTCGCAAGCATTAAAATTTATTTATTGTTTTATTGTTATTATCGTATGCTTTAGCAACTTTTGTCTAAAAATGTAATAATTTTAAAACACTTTATTTTCATAACAGCTTCCACAACCGTCGTACAGAACCCACTTTGGTCTACAGTGCTCATCTATGAACAGCTTCATGCTTCTCTAAACACTTCTGGAGTTCCCTAGACTTTATTCCGTTTCAATCATAAGGTCAACTCAATAAAAATAAACTTAAAACATAGCGTCGTCTCTCATCGACTCCTCCCTTTTTATGTCATTCAACACTTATTTTTCTTTTTAAAATTTTTTACATTAACATTAAGATATTTTTTTAATACCTAGGCTCTATCAAAACCTAACTTACTACACTTCAAAGCGCTAGAGAAAAAAATATGTTTTCCCATACTATTAATAGTACTTTTTTTCACAGGAAATCCGGACACAAGGAGTCGATCGGTGCAACTTAAACTAAATGATTACCACCATTTGAAGATTTCAAAAATCAAACTTTAGAATCTCGTCATAATTATGTTGCCATATGAGTGAACAAGCGTCCACAGTATACACGTTTTTCTCTAGAAAAAGATTCTGCTGCGTATAAAGTAACTGTAAGTGCATTAAAACAGGTTCTCAGAATGCGCAGTGAATGTGTGCTCTCTTGGTCCTTTGAAGGGATGTTTCTAAGTAATTTCCGCTCGGCGTCTCGTGTATACAACTTGTTGATTTGTAAAGTAACGGCTGACTCAGGGTACTTTCTAATAACTTTTAATATCGGGTCTACCTAGAAAAAAAAAACAACTGTGCCATACTAAAATTCGATACCTACTGAACAAAATGTATGGAACAGATGATTTCTTTTTTAAGATTTTAGAATTGGTCCCATAGTAAAAGTAGTTTTATTTATTTATTTAATACTTTTATTGCACTTAGCCTAATGTACAATACGGCGGACTTAATGCCATAAGCATTTTTTACCTTTTTATTTTTTTAGTTGTTCGTATTGGCGAGTAGAAAGTACCCTGAGTCGGGCGTTACTTTACAAATCAATACCCTGTATGTGTTGGTGTTAGGTAGGTACGTAATGGGCCACTTGAATTAAATTATGTAAAGAAGAAAAAATATATTTATTTTAAATAAGTCATCTATTTGCTATATTTAAAAGATTGGCCTGTATTGCTTTGATTTCAAAAACATTTCCCCCGGTTTCTGGTACACTAAAAATATGTTAAATTATTATAAATTGTTTGTTGATTTTAGTATGCACTTTGGTCAACTGGCAGCTGTTAACAGATTTCACGAGAAACTGGGGATAAGGTTTTTTTTTTTTTATTAAAAGCACCTAGGGCCAATAACTAAAATCTAGTTTTCTCATGTGGATATGTAGAGAGGATGAAGGAAGAAATATTGACGAAACAAATATATCGATCGAATGTGGGTGAAAGGGCCGGTAAGGGACGACCCAGGCGGACATACTTCGACCAAATAGGGGATGTATTAGCAAAGGGCAAGATAAAAAGTGCCAGAAACCGGCGTGCGTGCATGCAACGACTAATGAATGTTGAGGAAACGAAAGTGATCTGTCAGGATCGTGGAAAGTGCCAGTCCCTCGTCTCTGCCTACCCCTCTGGGATACAGGCGTGAGTTTATGTATGTATGTAGGTTTACTAATGTATTGCCAAAAATCGTTTCCCAAAGTATTACTTCCCAAACTATTTTCCGCAAATTATCACTTGGCAAAAAAACATTTCTCAAAACAACTTAAAGCAAATAAACAGTTAGCAAAAGTTATTATGGCAAGTTATTGTTTACCAAATAAATACTTGGTCAAAATTCATTTTACCAAGCATTATTCAGTCAAAAGTATCGTTTGGCAAAAACGGCGGTATCCCACGTTTTGCCATATCATAATGTAGGGTACCTATGACTTTTCCATGCACCAACCTTGTTTAAGTTTGACACAAAACTAAGTTTTTTAGTGAAATATTTTTTTTCGCTTTTATATAAAAAAAAAAGAACTAACACCCGAAGTTTCGAACCTATTTTTGCTTATGTGTACTGACCTAACAAACAAAATGCGAAATATAAATTTAATCAAACAATTATTTGCTCTATAACACTTGCCAAAATAAAACGTTAGCATAATAAACGTTTGTCTTAATAAAACTTGACGCAGTAAAATTATGCGTAATGATAATTTGACCAAATAAATAAAATGCGAAATGAAAACTTGCTAAAGTTTCATTTGGGAAATGAAACTGATGCCATAAGTTTATTGGGAAGTAAAATTTGGCGAAAAATACTTTGGCTAAACGGCGGTATCCCATGTATGTATGTATGTAGGTTTTTTATTTAACCGTTGCATTAACATGTGCGTTCTTGATGTTTGGAAAATTACACTTTTGAGTAGGACTGCGTTATATTGTTTAACACCTCAAAGACAAAAATCTCGCATTGAAATAATCTGTCAGGATCCTAACCTACATTTTGGGAAGCATCCGAAATGGAACACGCCTGAAAACAGTTGTACGCACAAAGGCGACATGGAAAAGGTTTCTCCCATAAATTACACGTGATCCAATTGTATGGGATTTACAGAAATCCATGCAGCACAAAACCGACAACCCTGTATCGCTTAAATACAAGTTTGTCGGTTTTGTGAAATGTGCAAATAAATGAGGAGAAAAAGGAGTGAGGTATCATTATTATTATTATTAATACGTTTATTGCACATAAAAAAAATACAATGGCAATGTGGCGGAATTAATACTTTAAGCATTTTCTACCAGACAACCACAGGAGGTGCCAGAAATTAACTGGTAGGCATACGAAGTAAACGGATAAAACAAATAACTTTAACTAAAATTACATAAGAAGACGAATACTCAACAATAAATAAGTAAATATTTATACTATAAACTTAAAATACATAATATAAATAAACATATACATATAATATACACATATAAACTGTAGCAACATAAGTAGATAACATAACTAGCAACATAGGTAGTTAGTAAAGATTTTAAGTTTAGCAAAGTTTGACACCATGGTCTGCAGCTTTGACGATAAGAAGGTTAGATAAATGGGAAACTTGCACGAAAAAAAAAAAGTTTTAATATAGTCGTAGAGGTCATGTTAAAAGATAAATAAACGTGATTATTTTTTTCTCCACGACCTGTCGAACATTCATTCTAGTTACAAGTCGGACCCAAACTATGACGTCACAACTTACACGTTACACATTGTAACGTATGTCAATATTCAATATTCGAGCTATCTCCTAAAGTAATGTTTGTATGCATCTACACCCATTTTAGATAATGGTTAGAATTCAATGAAAAAACGAAATCTAATACGTTTTTTATTACTAGAGGACCACTGAAGCCCCGAAAAATAATACATTGTCCACCGAGGGGAGAAAACGCGTAGCGGAGGGCTTAACGAAAACTCGAGAACTACGATCGTTCTGTATACTACGAGGAAAATAAAACTATTTAGAATGAATAGCTTCACGAGTATGAGCAACGAAAATTTATTTTTTGTGTAGTTTTTTCACATCCCACCGCAGAGCACAGGCCTTCTCTCAGTGAGAGAATATGGGGTTACTTACCACGAGTGCCTACCGCAAAAACAAAGTCATTGGTACATGCCGGGATTCGAACCCACGACCGCCGAATGGGAATGAGACCCACGGCTGCGCTACCACTGCAGCGTAAAAATATATTTTTGTTTATTGAAAGACGAAAAAAGCGCCGAAAAAAAAATTACAAACGTCAAATGTCATAAAGGTTTTATATCAAATAATTAGATAAAGAAAGGTGGATTATTATCATACTCGATTTTCAATGAAAAGAGGCTGGCAACCTTTTTCTGCAGAAAAAAAAACAATGGTGCCACCACATTCTTTTGTTTTGTTAAATTTAGTTTTTTACTAAATTTATAATTTAACAGTATGCTTTTAAATAGGTTTTTAAAGTTACTCTTGTATTAAAGTCTGTATTCCTTTCGCGGTATACAAAACCTTGTTTTTTTAGTTTTGGTGTAAACTATAGCTTTTCCTTTTTAGTGAAAAGCATTTCACGACGTTATTATGTTGAATTTCCATGAAAATATCTGAAAATAAGCGATACTTATAAAACAAAACAAACATTGTCGGGGCAAATCTCAGTGGCGCCATCTGTAATTAGTTTGCGTGTTGTCATCCCCGTTAAAATAACATAAAGTTAAGTATTAATTAACGAAAGTATATTTTAAAATGAGTTTATTACAATTTACATTCAACTATTTCTTTAACACAACATAGATTGGCATAGGCCACAGAAAAAAAAAATAGGCGGGAAAGCGGCAATCCGATCTTCACTTGTTTTTTCGAATTGCAGAGTTTTGTTATGAAAACCACGAGGGGGGCCTCTGCCCTGCAGTGGGCGTCAAATGGCTGATGATGATGATGTTTATACTTCCGTATAGCAGAGAAAAGCATTTCGAATTTCTTTCATCGGTTTTTCGTTTTTTTAATTTTTGCTTTCCTTATATTCGTAATGAAAGGCACAGTGTTGACCACGGGTTAAAGACTTATTTAGTCCCTCCAAGTATTGGCGCCCTCGCTATGTAAGGTTGAAAAAACCCCTTCTCGGGACTAAATAAGTTACTTTAACCCCTAGTTTAACAATATACTATTACAATGTTATAAGGTATCTCATACGAAATAAAAAACACGGCTTTTACAACATGGAGAGCTCACCAGCGTAAATCTCACCAGCGTAAATACAAAAAATCGATCGGCCTCACGTTACTCCGCGCGACATTCTATTAACCGTGTACTCAAACACATTTCCCTAGATCCAGGAAATTGGCTCCTGAGCTTATCTGGAGAAGGGGAGGAAGGAAAAAAGCCATTTAGTGGCAACTGACGTGGCTTCGTTCTCCTGTAATTCGACGTGGGAAAAGGTGCTCGTGATGTACTGTAGTCGAGTCAAAAATATATTTTTCTCTGCTTTGAGAGGCTGCATTAAAAGATAAACCTGATAAAAAAAAATTCACTATGATTCCTAATACACACTGAAATCTGGGTGGTTTGAAATTCGTTTTTATGTAATTAGTAATTTAAAATGGCATCTATTTAGACTATTTTAAGTATATAAAGAAAGAAACCATTTATTTACATTGCCACAGTATAAACGTAAAATAGAAAAAAATGTTTCTACAATTAGTACATTTAGTTGCAAAGTCGCTCGTACCGTGACCGAATAGAGTACACGCGTGTAAAGGTTGATATTATGCTGTCGACTGTTCAGCCTTTTCGTCTATCAGAACCACAGAACAGAAAAAAAGATCAAAACAATGACCCGCAGACCCGCGGCGCACACGTACTGCTCTGGCTGGCTACTAATGATTCTCATAGATTCTAGTTAGTGTCGAGATATTTCTGGAAAGTGCCCTTTCAAAATATCAAAATAGGCACGTTTATTTTGCTATGGCTTTCCGAGTGTCACAAATGGTTAACATATTTTAGCATTAAGACTACTTGATAATCATGTTGATATAACATCCTAGGTCAGTATCGTGGCAAATGGCTAACCCTGGCTTCTGAAAACCCCTCCGGGATACAGGCGTAAGTTTATGCAACGTAATGTAATGTAGAAAATCCCACCAGCTCGCCCACAAAAGTTCGATACTTGCCAAAAAATCCTAACGACTAAAAGATTCAGTGCTAAGTTCTGCAAACATTTTTAGGGTTCCGTACCGCAAAAGGAAAAACGAAACCCTTATAGGATCACTTTGTTGTAGGTCAGTCCATCCGTCCGTTTGTTCGTCCGTCCATCCATCTATCTGTTAAAACTCTTTATCTCGGGAACTTCTGTCCTTGAACCTACGGGCTTATGCCGGAACGATGGGAAACGTCCGGACGGACTAACTTTGGTTCTTGGGAGAAAGGTCGTAGTTTGTTGTGGGATGCGACGTGTGTATGCACGTTTGCGCCGTCACATGTAGCATCTACTGCTGCTACTGCTGGTGCCGCAGCTGAACTGGCAGAAAGACAAAAGTGCCTAAAGTATAATCAGCTCATGAGTAATTATATTTTTGTGCCGCCGGCTATCGAAACCACTGGTGTGTGAGGCACTCGGGGAGATCTTTTATTCGGGAGCTGAGCCGCCGATTGAGGGACCGTGGAATGGACGTTCGCTCTGGGGCATATCTGAGCCAAAGGATTTCCCTCGCTGTGCAACGCGGCAATGCGGCCAGTATCATGAAGACTTTTGGGTCGGATGTGGCTCGGGGTGATTTATTTAGTTAGATTATATTATTTATTATTATTTATTTTCAATAGTGTTTTGACGTTGTATTATTTCTTTTTTTTTAATTTACCATTTTGACTGACGAAACCTGCTGGTGTATTTTGTATCAATTATTATTATTTCTTTGTTTGTATTATAATGTGTATTGTCTTTTTAAAATCGAGTGTTATAATAAAATTTATTTAATTTAAGTTTGACATATTTACTGAATTGAGCTGAAAAATAGATTGAAGATGCCTTGGTTAAATGTAGCACTCGCAGAGGTATCAAGTTGAAATTAAAACCATATACTTACGTCTACAGTCTTTTGAAGCTGAAAAAAACTTCTAAATTAACTTTAAAAAAAGTTACGGCCGTTTTTGCCGCAAAAACGTATTATTTCGACACTCTCAAGGGAATCAAAATTTATAGGGTACCTTGCGTTGACCTAGAACTATGAAATTTGGCGGGTAATATCGTCGTATACTATAAGTAGAGGGAAAAAAAATTAAAACTATACGTAATTAAATAATAAAAAATGTCTTTGAAGTTCAGGAAAAGCTCGCAGAAACTGCGAGACTCGATTCCTGAACTATTTATAATATTGTACGGAACCCTCGGTGAGCAAGTCGACTCGCACTTGCCCGGCTTTTTTTCCTATTTGTCGCCTTGCGAAAAAAGCCTGTAATATTGCTGCCTTCTTTTGTGCGTGTCGGTCTTAATTGATATTGGATTAGGGAGAGCTGGTATGCTCGCTTGAAAGAGAAGAAAATGTTTTCTTTAGCACTTGTTTAGGTGACGTCACCTGAGACAAAGTCTCCGATAATTTAGGGTGTTCTTTTGCTTATGCAACTTTGTCTGTTTTGAAGCTAAAAATAATTGTTTCAATAAGAGTTCCGGGTTCCGTACCCTAAGGATAAAGAATATTCTTTTCTCAAACATGCTTGGAAATTTGAGCATTATTTTGACAACCTTCGTAGAGATAAATTAAAATTGTTTTGCTGACCAAATACATGCGAGCCGCGGCCATGTCCGTCGTATTTTAGCGGGCAAATAACATAGTAAACTCATATCTGTCATGTAATTTAAAAATGGAACGATCTTTTACTCCGAAACATGGCAACCAAGGAGGTAACGACGAGGTAACGAGGTATCGAAGGTTTTATTTAAATTTCGAACTGGCATGCAAATAGAAGGCTGTTTGTTGTAAATAAAAACAAATAAACACTTTAAGGTGGGAAAAAATAAGTTTTTTCGTTGTTCGTCATTGATTTTGAAAAGTAGAAAGTTCTGCCTAGGTACTATACTTCGTTTTAATTTCCGCGCAGTATTTGAGAAAAGTACTAGAAGCCTTAGCCACAACTAGGCACTGATGGACTTACGTATATATGACTCAGCTTGGCTTCGCCTCGGCCCACATTTCCACGTTCGTCCATCAATGCCTTATTTGCTGGCCGCTCCAGTAATGTACTATAACTTCATCATCATCATCAGTCATTTGACGCCCACTGCAGAACAAAGGCCTCACGCATGGTTGTCCAACCTTCCCGGTTTTTTGCCACCCGCATCCAACAACTCCCTGCCACCGTAACCAGTAACCGTAACCATCTTAACATCATAAACATAATAACATCCACACAACACACTCACTTGTCCTGGTCCCAAAACTAGGATACCCTGCCATAATATGGTAACCAGGCAAGGACATCGCAAACATAGGAATACACCCATACTGAGGTCATTTGTAGAAAACAAGTACGGCGGCGTCCAGTGGGAATCGAACCCACGACCTATGTTTCGGTAAGCAAGCATGTTAACCGCCGACGAGGAAATCGCAAATCAAATAAGCCTCTGCAAGATCAGTGGATACACGCGTGACGTCTGTGACTTTGTTGTATAACATACATACATACATAAACTCACGCCTGTATCCCAGAGAGGTAGGCAGAGACCATGGACTGCCTCTTGCCACGATCCTGAAAGATCACTTTCGCTTCCTCAACATTCATTAGTCGTTGCATGCACGCACGCCGGTTTCGGGTACTTTTTGTCTTTTGTTGCGTAAGTTGCTATCACTTCTTTTTTTTTTTCTACATCATCGCAATCATCTGCCCACTGCTGGGTATAACCCTTTTCTCCCAAATGCCATCTCTTACGGTACTTGCCACCCGTAGGAGATCGTGAAGGACAAAACACGAAAAGTTTCCCTACTTCAGTTAGCTTTCGCTCATTCGTTAACACATTTTAATTATTACAAGGCAATGAGTGGGCAATGACTTCAGACGTAGTTAGATAATACGGGTAGGTATATTTTTTTTCGCTCGTAGCCCCGGCTGCCTGAGTGATCTTAAACGATCATGAAGGTTAAGCAACACAGGGCGCGTTCAGTGCATGGATGGGTCGCTGTCTATGCCTAACGCTAGTGGCATTTTTCCGAGCGGTTCCGTGCTTCGCAAGGCACGTTAAGCTGTTGGTGCTGGCTGCCGTCGATAGATGGCAGTCGTTAAGCCAAGTCAGAGGCCTTAGGGCGGCTTGACAACTTCTGACAGTAGACGAGCCACTAGTCTACAAGCCTCCACCAATCCGGACTTGGCTCCCGTGGTGGAGTATGGCCTATACCTTCTTCAGGGAAGAGACCCGTGCCCCTAGGTGGGGACATAATGGGTTGATGATGATGATGATATTTCTTTTACTTCGACCAAATAGGGGATAAAAGGGCAAGATAAAAAGTACCTGAAACCGGCTTGCGTACGTGCAACGCACCCAACATTCAACTAATGAATGTTAAGGAAGCGAAAGTGAACTGTCAGGATCGTGGCAAGTGGCAGGCCCTGGACTCTGCCTACCCCTCTGGGATACAGGCGTGTGTTTGTGTATGTATGTTTTTTTTTTCTTGAACTCGCGAACATTTATAAAGACTCACAGTACAATTATTGGCGACCTTACCGCTAAGAGCATTTTTTTTTCAAATAAACTTATGATGGTGAAATTTTGAACGAAAAGAGAGAAGAGATTAGAAATATCTCGGGCCAGCGTTGACGAGAGGAAATTCTACGCCTGCCATATTATTATACTGATTAACACAGTAACAGCGTAAGACAAAGCATTATGTTGTTGCCGCAACAAACAAAAACTAACCCTTTCCTTCTCAAAACAAAAACTGAATTACCCAAGCTTAACTTTTCACGACATTCGCTTCGGAAGCAGTCACGGCAACAAAGGCATGTAACTTCCACCAAAAAGTTCAGCCTCTGTACTCAGTTGTGCTGTTTACAAGACAATCGGGTCATGGAAAGTTGTCCTTTCGGGAAAAACTGCTATAATGGGGATTTCGGTTACAACTGGCAGATACCGTTTCAGTGCAGTCTGCCATGAGATTTTAAATCTGTTTCCGTTTTGACTGGGTCGCTTTCAAAGACTATTGGCCTGCATATTGAACAACAAAACTTACATACTCCTAAATGCTGCCTTACTTCAGTATACATTTATACAAACCGCTTGCAATTACACTGCAAGCCTATGAAACGCCTAACAAACCTACAAGTAGCGGCCAATAATTGTGTATAATACTTATGACATTTAAATATTTCGTATTAATGTATTCATTCTTTATTGACAAACTTAATTAACATAACATAACATAAACTCACGCCTGTATCCCAGAGGGATAGGCAGAGACCAGGGACTGCCACTTGCTACGATCCTGACAGATCACTTTCGCTTCCTCTGAATTATGTTAATAAAACCTAAGACAACTTTAAAACGCTCTCCCATAACAAAATTTGTATGTTTACAATGGCAAAGCATGCAGGGCAAAATATTAGAATATGTACCTACCACCTTTTTCAAAACTCATGTTTGACAAATAAATATCTTTTTATAAATAGCTCCGTGATTCAAAAAAGTATAAATTAAATGAAAAAAACTCTGTTTACAAGTTAGAAGTGAATTAAACAAAGGAGTCATAGTGCGTGACTACTATGTCGCACTATGAGTCCTTATTGATATCGCTGCTTATGAATATTCATCGAGAACAGGTGAGGTAAGTAAAGACAACTCGTCTTTTGTAATATTTGAGTGTAGTGGGTTTTCGGACCAAAGCAGTTGCATAATTCTAAAGGTTTTTTCAATTCAATTCAAATATTTTTATTCATTGTAAAAACAGAATGTTTACTTAATGAACGTCAAAGTTGTTAGTTTCACAATTAATGGATTATGTGGAGAAGAAACTAACAAAGAATCTCCACATTTATTCTTTTCAAAACACGTTTTAACTTAATTAACAGAGTTTTCAACTTAAAATATTAGTCATGAATGTGTTGAACACTAGTCACAATCGTCCTTTAAATAATATTAATCTACTGTTTAATGTCAAACATCTTTGTCTTCTAAATAATCCTTGATGTTATAGTAAGCCTTTTTACACAGAATGTGCTTATGTGTTTGAATGTGAATGTGTTTATCAGCATAGGTAGGACGACGGCATGAGTCACGCGTTTTGTGGCGCTAAAACGTCAGGAGTTGACAAAAAATGTACGGTAAGTCGCGATTTTTGACAATTAAAACGCGCCACTCGTCGCGTCGCGAGTCGTCATTCGCAGATGTTCCAATAACAGTTAGATCTCATAGCTTAAAACATGTCAACATAATTGAGAGAATTTTGTGCAAAAAAATTATTTCGATGAGTCCATTTACATTTTAGCCTCAAATAAAGAAACATCTTTTCGAATTTTGTCAGTTTTGTATTTAATTGTATCAGGCTCTGCAACAATTCTCATAATAATAAAATTAACGAAGTAAATATGTGAAGTTGTAGTAGCAATACCACTTGCAATGGTAAAGAAAAACATGGTGAGGAGACCTGAGTGTCTGAGGTGATCAAATACCTCAGTGCTTGAAACTCCCAATCCAATGTGGGAACACATGGTAATAAACCAATAATTAGATACAAAAAATTTGAGTTTATAATCAAAAGATATATGAGTCCCATACTTAGCACCTCTTTGTTTTGGCAGTGAAACATAGTAACCCCAATTTATTTAGCAGAACAACAATTCAATAAGCCATTTCGGCACTCTTTTATTTAGTCCGTGCAGTATATGGGGTGTGTCGAAATGAGATTGGGTTTGTTTCCCGCATACCTGCCCGTGCCTCCTTTACCCTGTCGTAAAAATCTAACGCCCCGACGTCCCAAAGTAATCTAAGACTGAAATAAATACGGCACATGGATAGTCTGAGTGTACTTCATTAGGCGGATTAACGTTAGGTGAAAAAGAACAATGGATAAATAACTTCCACACAACACAGTCACTTGTGAGCAAATAGTTTGGAATTTGACAGTTAGGCGATTGAATTCGCTTAGGATTTGGTACGCGTAACACAAGGGCTGGTTCCAAACTAGGATACCCTGTGCTATGGTAACCAGGCAAGGACATCAAATTCATAGAAATACCTAGACTGAGGCCATCTGCATAAATCATGTACGGTGGCTTCTAGTGGGAATCGATGCCATTGCAATGATTGACAACAGGGTAGTATTCGCAAGAGATTAGTAGGCTAGGTGACCCAGTGATTCATCCCCTGTTTCTCATACACTAACAAGTACTTTGGTATGCACTTTGGTCAAATGACAGCTGTTAACAGTAGATTAACAGGGTGTTAGTGTAAGACAAACTGGGATTAACAGGGTGTTAGTGTAAGACAAACTTAGTGGATTAACTGAAAAACTATCGACGGATTGATCGTGAATATAAGTGAGCATGGACTTATTGTTATTAGCAATAAGACCGAAAATTGTACCTCTACATTTGTAACTACTGTCTCTGTAAATGTTACGGTTGGTAATTGTTGCAATAAAGAATATTTTACGAATATGCCAACACTTACAGCACGCTTCGCTTGGCAAGAGGCGCGGCATGTGTAACGAAGGGCACGTTATCGTCATCGTCAGCCCACGGCTGCTCACGGTTAGGTATGGGCCTTTTCTCCCAATTACCTGTATCTGAAATGGAAAAGGGCGGGACATCTGGCATGTTAGTAAACTTAGCATATCATTTTCCAGCATATCAAAAATAAATGAGAGTTCTTGTCGCATGCAGCAGAGTTCTATAGTTTCTGATACTGTTCAGAAATAGTTCTGGCGTTTTTACATAGAAAAGTGATATGCTACGGGAAGATTGCATATCATTTTTTAATTGATTATTTTCTATGTAAAAACGCCAGAACTATTTCTGAAAAGTATCAGGAACTATAGAACTCTGCTGCATGCGACAAGAACTCTCATTTATTTTTGATATGCTGGAAAATGATATGCTTAGTTCACTGACATACATCTGGTGAGGTGAAAGACATCTGAAGTCTTTGGTCTGAAGGACCTGCGTGGGTAGTGCGATGGCACGAGTCACGCATTTTGTGGCGGTCAAATGTCAGAATTTTACAATTAACGAACTGGAAAGTCGCAACTTTTGACATTTAATATGCGTGACCAGCGTCATCCTACTACAGTAGGGCAATGACAAGCGTGGGGCACATAAAAAGAACGCGGGACGAGGGCGCGAAAATGACGCGTCGTCTTACGAGGGCTTGGGACATAGCCCATACAGTTAAGACGGTGCGAGGACGCGAACTCTATGCAACGCGTCGCATCCTTTCCTCGCCTTCTTCCCACGTCCTTCATATGTGCCTCGCGTCACAGTGTACCGGCCGAGAACATGACGACTTGTCAGTGGGCAAATCAGCAGCCTGATGGTCGGTGGAATGTCCGTCAATGTGGATGGTAAGAGACCGTGAGAGATGACGGTAAAATTAGAGTGCAATGCGCTAGTTTCATAATTTTCAGTGGCTGAGTCACGAAGCGTGGGGCGTTTTTAAACTATTATTTTTACATTTCAGTTCTCAAAGGATACGTACGGGACCTGGCCACTTTTATTTTTAACTTATATCACAAAGAGCGGCGGCAGCGGAGCGGAAGAACGCTTCTCGTTCGGGAGGTCGTGGGTTCGAATCCCGGCATGTACCAATGACTTTGTTTTCTGCACTTGTGGATTGTACAAAACAAAGTAATCTACGCTCATTTGTTATAATAGCAATACCACTGTGAAGGAAAAAAAAGTGAGGAAACCTGAGTGTCTGAAATATTCAGATACCTCAGCGCTTGAAATTGCCAACCCGCGGTGGGCATGCGTGGTGATTAATCCCATACTCTATCTCTGAGAAAAGGCCTGTGCTCTACAGTGGGACGTATATCGTCTGCATTATTATATCACAGATTTTATTTTAGGTCTATTTGCGATATATCTTTTACAGTTGCAGAAAGACACCCAAGAAATATCGAGGCCTAATTACCTCTTAGTACAGAGAATTAGTTTAATTTAACTAAAATTTTAAAGTCCTGAGGCAGTATTTTTAGCAACTATTATTTTATTGTGGCACCACTTTGCTTGACCAATTCTAATAGTCACTTGAACATTATCCTTTTTAGATGATTAAATAAATTTCTCAAGGACATGGCGAGCGTCGGTAGTTGTTAATTAATTAAGCTAACTAACCTGAACCGAGGTCACAGCAAAAAGGTTTTCTGTTGTTTTTGGGGTTCCATACTCAAACTAATTTCCAAATGATGGAATTCTTCTATAATTTACTTACATGTTATTTTCACTACAAGTAATTGAGTTACCTTTTAATGAGTAACTCAATTCCTTGAATTCCAATTCCTTTTCCTACTTCGATCTACACTAATGTTTTTAGTCAATTTTTATGTTTTTTAGGGTGCCGGACCCGAAGGGTTCTAAACGGGACCCTATTGCTAAGATTTCACTGTCCGTTTGTTGGTCCGTCTGTCGATCTGTCACCAGGCTGTATGTCATACACAGTGATAGCTAGACAGTTTAAATTTTCACAAATAATGTACTTCTGTTGCCGCTATAAAAAAAAAAAAAGAAAACTGAATAAAAATAAGTATTTAAGGGGAGCTCAATGTTAATAGCAACAGGTAGACGCTTAACATGTTCACAGAATATTTAGTTGTATATTCACTTTAAATGTAAATTATTAAATTAGGATTAAAATAAATATTTAAGGGAGGCTCCCAAACAACAAACGTAATTTTTTTTTTCAATGTTAATAACGGCAACAGGTACACGCTTGAAATATTAAAATGTCGTAGAGATACGGAACCCTTCGTGCGCGAGTCCGACTCAAACTTGTCCGGTTTTTTTATGTAGCCTATACGTCCTACTGCAGGGCACAGGCCTTCTCTCATTATTATTGTCAGTATATGTCTAAAGTTAGGCTCACCTATAACTTGAAATTTAAAGTGTATTGCGTGACGCTCAAGACAGCCATTGTGTAGCGTCAGAACTGAACACTGTTTACACAATATGAACTGAAGATAACTTTTGCAAGGTAAACAAATTTAAAATTGCGAAAAAAAGCTGTTCCATGATTTTTTTGTGATTGAAAAATAGAACCTCTCGGGAAGATAAAAGGATTTATATACCTACCTCCAGTTGCTTTTTGACAAGCGAAAGTGCCCGAAAATTATGTGTGTGTGTGTGTGTGTGTGTGTGTGTGTTCGTGTATGTGTGTATGCGTGTGTGTGTGTACGTGTGTGTGCGGGTCAAGTTTATTGCCGAACCGCGTATAGCTCGAATGATGAATCGAGACTTGGTAGAGGTAATTATGTAAAGGGATTATTGAAGCAACGATGGCTTCTTAGACGTCACATTTTCTTCACATCTAAGAGTACAAGCTTTGTGAGTTATCAAAATTCTAACACAATTTAAAACTTTCCGCTCGCTAACTACCAAAATCGCAACGAATTAGCGAAATAGCTAACACAAATGGCATCCTATTTCAGACCAACCAAAACACGGAAATTGAACATTTAAAATGCAAAATTAAAGCCTAAATGCCGGTTTTAATGTGCTGCCAAACGTTACAAATATTTCACTAACTCCACATTACGTGCCCTCAAAATTGTACGCGTAAACATAAGGGCGCAGTTAATGACATTATGGCATTCAAAATACTCTCCCCGGGGTTCTACTCAGTGCCGCATTTAAGGTTCACCATGTATAAAAAATGGACAACTTGAATATTGTTTCATCATAAGCAGCCTAATATACGTCCCACTGTAGGGCACAGGCCTTCTCTCAGAGAGAGAGAGAGTTGGGCTTAATCACCACGCGTGCCCATCGCGGATTGGCGATTTCAAGCGCTGAGGTACCTATGTGAATAGCTCAGACACTCAGGTTTCCTCACGATAGTTAGCTGGTAGATAATGCTAAGTAGCATTAAGCTCGCCTATGTGCAAAACTGCCTGTTTTAAATGCAATAAAGGATTTAATAATAATAATAATAGTTTCCTTCACCGTTAGCGAGTGGTATTGCTACTATAACTTCACAAATGTACATAACTTAAAAAACAAAGTCATAGGTACATGCCCGCACTGGGAATCAAACCTGGGTCTCCCGCTTCCGAGTCCAATGTTCTATCCACTAGGCTACCACCGCCTCTCCGAATATTGTTTGTTTAGCATCAATAAATTGAAACTTCTCCCAACAGGCAAGCATTTTCATTGGGACCGTTTTAGAAAGATTCCTGAAACAGAAAAAATCCAACACATATTAACCATCTTTCAAGAAAAAAGCTTTTCTGTAACAATGTTTATTTTCCGTATATTTGTTTAGACTTTTATAGTGATTACAAATATAAAATGTCTCAACAAAAACATGGAACAAAACAGACTTTTGTTCCACGTTTTTGTTGGGTTGGGTTGGATTGTTTCTAAGTAACATGGTCCATTATTCGTACACATACATACATACATAAACTCACGCCTGTATCCCAAAGGGGTAGGCAGAGACCAAGGGACTGCCACTTGCCAAGATCCAACAGTCATTAGTCGTTGCATACACGGACGCCGGTTTCGTATACTTTTTATCTTGCACTTTGCTAATACATCCCCTATTTGTTCAAAGTATTTCCGCCTGGGACGTCCCTTACCGGCCCTTCCACCGAATTTGCTCGATTTATTTGTTATTCCATTATTCGTATGACAGGTTAAAAAATAAATTCAACATTTTAAGCTTTTGTTTATCGGGAGCGGTCAAATTATCAATTCTGAACAATCCCTTACGCCACTCTTTGTAGGGCGATAAGGTACTTAAATCGGAACTCCTGCGAAATATAACAACATGTTTTTGAGAATTGCTATGGAAGGCGCAAGATTCCCTAATTAAATAAATAAATACATCGGCTGTGCAGAATCTTCGCATAATATGTAATGCGTGCGAAATTCTTGGCCTCTGTTGACTTATCCAACCATTCGTGGGTTCAATTTAGCACTAGTGTATAATTTACTGTATTCTAATCGCGAGTCTAGCTAAAGGATGAAATAAACCAACGCGGTGGCGGTCCATGCATGCGTGCATATAAATACTACTGCAGGAAATGACCGCCACCACTGCCACCGCGTTGGTGTGTACCATCCTTAAATAATAATGTATATGTATATAATGTATAATATATACAATAAGGTTATTTGCCGTTGAGTCGCCTAGGTGTCCTTGGCCTCTTTTCATAGGCCTTTTTTAGACCTCTTTAGAAGATTGTTTTTTTTTTGCCTGATGTCAGTAAGCGTCTCCCGCTTTTACACTAGGTACCTGTTTAACTATATGTCAGAAATGTACTATAGGAATATCCCTAGATCTAAGGTACTGTCTCTAGTTGATCTAGACGGCCCTGCTTCTTCTTTATCTTTGCCCATTGTGAATGCGTGGGCGACACTCAGTCAAAACAAAAAACATAAATTAATAATTATAAGTAAAAAAAATAAATAATAATACATCCACAATTGTTTCGTCCAAAGTAATAAATCAAGATGTCGAGAACGGGAAAGTCCACACCTAGTATTGTAAAACATAAAACATTTATGCAGTTTTACAGTTTCTGCGCTACAATAAATAAAAATAAATTGTAAGAAAAATATTTGAAAACATATGCATCTATTTATATACTTTTTAAAATTTGACATGATGAAAGTTTGACGAAGTAGACACTCCGTTTAACGTTTCTACGCGGCATGCATACGGGCAATTGATTTTCTGATACATTTTGCGTGTTTGATTAAACTTCGAACGTATTTAGCGGATCTGCGGCTGATTAAAGTAAATACCTAGCAATGGAGGTAATTACGATGAAAGAAGGCACTCAAAATGAATGAAGGCTGATAGAGGATGGAAAGGAAAGTGTAAGTAAAGTAAAAATTAAAATAGGATTTATTAAAATAACTCAGTTACTGCAGCAGTAAAGGTGTTACATGATTTTTTTTACAAAAGAAGTGGGTAGGTGCATAATACACGGTTCAACGGCAGTCCACAAACTAGGCGAGGCCTGTGTCTTGGGGACTTTATTAGTCTGCACAAAATGCATTTTCTACGGCAAGCTTTTTACGCAACACGGCTACATTACAAAATAAAATCAATTCAATTCTAGATACAATAATCTAGAGTACATTTTATCCAAGCGACTAATAAACTTAAAAAATGCATGTAAGAACTCTAGTGTTCCGTCTCAGCTCTGCACGGGTACAATTTATTAATCGTCAGTCTTCGTCCTGTCAATTTATGCAAATGGATTTTCCAAAAGCTGTAACTCTTCCTTTTGGCTCTGCCGTGATCGTGCAAAAACTAAAACAATTCCCATAATTTGTTTTTAGTTTATCATTTTAAAATCGCCCGAAAGACGGTAAGATAAGATAAGATAAGAATATTCTTTATAGTATACCGGAAAAAGTGGTACAGAAACAGCAATGACAAAAGATACAATTGGCGGCCTTATTGCTTGCTAATAGCAATTTCTTCCAGGCAACCTCATATCGGAGAATTTGCCGAAGAAGAAATAGACACGGGTAGTCGGTGCAAATACGAATATTAATAGACATACATATACGTAATAATAATATTAAGCGTTAATGGAAATCTTAATTCAACAGGTTCACTCGTCCGTCTCATTTTAAAAGGCAACAATATTTCTGCGGTCCCGAAAAAGACACAGCCGTACTTAATCATAAAAGTTTTAGCATAAATTCAAGGGCCCCCTCCTCGGATAAAAGTGTAACATTGAATCTGGGAAAATGAATTAACTTTGCGCAAATAAATAAGGAGCAGGCGAGAGCAATAAAATAACAAAAGTTACATCGACGCGCGTTTAGGGCTTGTAGCTAAGTCAGGCTTGTTATTTTCATAGGCCTTTTATGACAAAAAAATATCCCAATCAAACCCTTCGGGGTAATGTTTCTCTCAAAACGTGTTCATCTGATAACAAAGCCAAAGGTTTTTCCAAGGTTTTAACAAAGTTTAAAAACGATACGAGTACATCATCAACAACAACATCATCAGCCATTTGACGTCCATTGCAGGACATAGGCCTCCCTCATGGTTTTCCAAGCATCCCGGTCCTGCGCCTCCCGCATCCAGCGACTCCCCGCCACCGTAGCCAGGAACTGCGGGGCCGCGGAGACTGGGGGCCTGGGTATTTTTGACCTAATGAGGGGTTTTGCCATAATCGCCACGCTTGGCAGGCGGGTTGGAATCTCGAGAAGACGCTGCTGCCCGTCTCTTGGCAATTTGTTTCCTTAGTCGCCTTCTACGCCATCCACGGAAGGAAATAGATTGACGCTATTCTTAATCCGGCGCCACACACCGATGAAAAACTATACGCCGACTACCAATAGATGGGGCTAGCAGTATTCGTAACAAAACTCTTGCCTGTAACCCGAAGTGGTAGGCAGAGAGCAGGGTCTGCCACTTGCCACGATCCTGACAGATGTCTTTCGCTTCATCAGCATTTATTAGTCGTTGCATGCACGCACGCCGGTTTCGGCTACAGTATTCATGAACACTGAAATATTACAGAAAAATGGTCTTTCCGTCGCTTGGAACATTTTAATATTGAAGTATTTTATCACTCTAAGCGAGCAATTCTTGTGTTTACGTATAAAACCAATAAAAAATACTTCACTATTAAGTTGCGTGTGTTGAAAATATTTATATTTAGCGCACGACGCTCTCATAAAATATTTTCAACACATGTCGTTCTCTCATCAATCAATAAATAATAATCAAGGGCTGGTTCATTTTTACTGCGAATAGATTTAATGTCATTGCACAAAGAGTAGAACATTTGAAATTTTATTATTTTAAAACTTAATCACCCACCACCTATGACTTCAATAATGAATTTCACTCATTCACTATTGATTTCTATCAATTGTAAATTAAAGTTAAAATTACTTACATTAGTCAATTACTAGTTATTACAATTTTTAAAAACATAAATCAATAATTATAAGTAAAATAATAATAATAATAATAATAATAATACATCCACAATTGTTTCGTCCAAAGTAATAAATCAAGATGACGAATGAATTAACTGTCAAACAAACCGCCCCGAGACATACTCGAGCCAAAGGTTCCCATAACGCCGGCAGCGTTACCCCGCTGCACAGCGAGAGAGATCCTCTGCATCAAGTATGCCCCAGAGCGGTAGTCCATGCCGCGGTTCCTCAAGCGACGCCCTAACTCCTTTATAAAGGCTCTTCCCTGGACTCCCCATACCCCAGTAGTCTCAATAGCTAGAGGCACAAAGAAGTAGCTACTCATTTTAAATTTTAAATTTTAAACGGGCCGCAAACACCCCTTACAAAGTGCCGCTCTGAGCGCCCCTCGGAACGCTTCGTTTTTCTCTCGCTCCACGTCAAAAAATCCTTTGACCGGGAAAAGTTTGTGCTACAGGGCCGTGTTATACACCGTTTTACGCGTCTCACTGCCCCCTACACAGTGCGCAAAAAATTTTTTACCGGAGTCCAAGCCTCGAGGAGTTACGGCGTGAAAACAGTCGCGAAAAAGTGCCCAACGTTTTTCGTGTTTATCTCGCGAATTCTCGCGAGACCCCACCCGATCTTGTGGCCGTTCTCTGCGTCTTGGCGAGCCGCATCCGACGAGGTGCTTCACGTCGACCTTGGACCAGGGGCTCGAGAGAAATCGGGGTTGAAAGAAACCCACGCAGCACGTGTTTGCAGTGGAAAAGGAGCTGCGGTGGCGCCGCCAGTGCATTTTTGAGCGGAGCATACGTCTAAACCCGCTCCGCCCACCTTCCACTCCTCCCCCCCCGAGTTACGGAGACTTTTGTGGCAAAAACGTGTTGTGTTGTGCTGTGTTTGTTTACGTTTCTGCTAACGTTTTTTACCGAGGACGTGCTCGTTTCCCAAGTGAGCGCCGGGGTTCTTGGGTCGCCATACCCCACGCACCCTTGCGACCGTCTCTGTGCCTTCGGGAGCCGCACGGACGAGGACGGACAAAACTACCCCCCAAATCAAAACTCGAAACCTTACGCAAACAGTGAAGTGTTTTACATCGGGACGCGCGTCTCACTGTGCACTACACGGAGTTACGAGGATCTCCATCGGGAGACCGCTTTTCGCATAGTTATCGTGGCGAAACGGTTTCGGTTTCGGTTTTGTGTTTTGTTTTTGTGTGTTTTGAAGACAAGCCAGTTCGGTCTATTTGTTTAATTGGAGCGTTGGTTTCTGTGCTGCCAAACCCCCTTACACTATTGGCTACCGTCCCAGCGCCTTCTGGAGCAGCAAGGACGAGGCCGAACAAACCAACCCCAACGTCAACACTCCCAAAGGCCGTGTGAATTCCAGATCTCCGGAATCTCATATTAACTGGCCACTATAATTAAAAAAATAAAGAAGACATCGGACGCGGGGAGCTCCCGAACACTGCCCTATTGCACTAGATTAAGCCCTTTTGCACTAGTTTTAAGTATTTTAAATTTGACTCTTTGACCCTGCCATTTTGCACTAGTCTTAAGTTTTATTCACTGACACCGCCTTTTTGCGCTAGTTTAAGTTTTATCTATTGACTCTGTCACCGATCATACCGGTTTTACCGGTTCCGGTTATACCGGTTTCACTGTTTAAAATTAAAATCTTGTATTTTTTCTGTCACAGACCCGCCCTCCCCGCCCGGCCCGGAGTGGGTAGTAGATCAGAGACCGACCGGCCCCCATTTGAAGAAACTTTAGATGGACACCAGGCCGCGCAAGTCTACGGCCACGGCGGAGGGCAGGAGCCGACCACCTGCAGGGGGCGCCCTGTTGCGGGTGCCCACCAAGGGGCTCCGCGGGACCCCGCCAAACAAGGCCGTTACTTCCAAGAAGGCCCCCACTTTGGGGGCCGGGCCCGCGGAGCCCGTTTCCGCCAATGCCGCGCCACCATCCGCATCGCCCCCGGATGTTAGGGCTGATCCGGGGGCAGAGGCCGCTTCCCCTGGCGGCGTCTCTCCGGCCCCCCGTTCGCCGCAAGCCGGGAGGCCGTCCTTGGGAGGGTCAATGACCGGAGCACTGGCCAATCTCCCAAGGATGGCCAATGATGTCATGCTGGCGGCGAAGGGGAGGTTGGAATCCTCGGGAAACCTAAAAAGGGAGACCAGGGAGTTTGTCGTGGACGCGCTCAGCGAGCTATACCAGATGGTGCTCAGGCTGGGCGAGTCCAGGCAGACTCTCTGCCTGAGGATTGAGGCCGCCAGGGCGGGATACGCCGAGGACTTGGCCAGGCGGGAGGAGGCCCACGCGGCCAGCCTGGAAAAGCTGGCCGCGGGGTCGGTGCTTCCCGCAATAGCAAGGGATCTGGGGGACATCAAGAAGGATGTCCAAGCAGCACGGGACCTGATCTCGTTCGACGTGTTGGGGGAGCTGCGGGACAAGGAGGCTGCACCGACTCCGGCGGCGCTTCAGGCCCTTACCAAGGGAATGGAGGCGCTGGCGGAGCGGTGCGAAAGCACAAAGAGGGAGACAGGCGGCGTGGCGGGGAGCGTTAATTTAAAACCTGACGCGGAGTGGGCGGAGGAGGTGAGGGGGGAGTTCCGTGGGCTTCGCGAGCGGCTTGACAGGCAGCAGCCTGTGCCGCTCGCGGGGCCCGTTCGGACCCCAGCCCCGGGCCCTCCCCGCCCTAACGACTGCCCCGCCACAGCCGCAGTCCCGCGGTTGCCTCAGCGAGATCGGGTCCCATTCCGGTCATACGCTCAGGTAGCTTCCTCGCCGCGCCACTCCGTGGTGGTGGCGTCGACCGACCCCAACAAGACCGCTGAGGCTACCATTGCCGAGATTAAGGGGAAGGTCGACGTCATCGCCCTTGGGATCGGGGTCAGCGCGGTGAGGAAGCTGCGCAATAGCAAAGTGCTGCTCTCTTGCGACACCGACGAGGGCAGAGAGGTATTTAAGAAGAAGCTGTCGGGGGCCGGCGGCCAATTTACAGTCACCGAGCCCGCCGACAAACGGCCCCTGATTCGCCTCGTCGGTGTCGCGAGAGACGTCCCTGACGAGCAGGTGATGGCCGCCATCGGGTCCCAGAATAGGGACTTGATGGCGGGCGTCGCCTTCTCAAGGGACGATGCCCGGGTCCTTAGGCGCACCAATGGGAGGAATGGTGCGCACTGCAATGTTATCATCGAGGTAACCCCTGAAATCTGGCGGCGTATGGAGGGTGCGCGGATAAGGCTGGGTTACCAGGTCGTGCTGGCGGTCGATCAGTCCCCACTGGTGCAGTGCTACCGCTGCATGGGCTACGGGCACACGGCACGCATATGTCGTGCCGAAGCCAGGTGTGGCCGGTGCAGCGGTGAGCACCAAACCAAGGACTGTCCCCCGTCGGCGCGGGATGGGGACCCACGCTGCTGCCACTGCGCGAAAGTGCCAGGGGCAGAGTCCTCGCACCCTGCATTCGCCGCGGATTGTCCCGAGCGTCTTCGCTGGGACAGCATAGCACGACAGGCAATAAAGTACTGTTGATACGGGCACCTTGGCACCCAAACAGTCTCGGGGTGCACTGGGTGCTGGGGTGGCCGGCAGTGGCCGGAGTCCCGCAGGGGGGCCTCCTGGGGCGCGGCGGGGCGCGATCCGGTTGATGCAAATCAACATTGGTCGTTGCCGCGCCGCGTTCCACGAGGCTATCCAGGTGGCCATCGAGGGTGGCTACTCGGCCGTACTGATCCAGGAACCTTACACTGGATCGGTGGGCCGAGTGGACACCCGGTATACTTGTATACAAAAGATGGCCACTAGGGACAAACCGGTCAAGTCGGCTATCCTAGTACTCGACCCGGCCCTCTCTGTCGTCCAGGACGCCACCACGGTCACGGAGAACGTCGTGGCGGTGGTGGCGGAGTGGGATCGGCAGAAGATCGGCCTGGTCTCGGTGTACCTCGAGGGAGACCAAGACCTCACCCCTTACCTTCGTGACATCCAGGCCTTCATGGACCGCATGGGCACCAGCGCGGTCCTTCTCGGCGGGGATATTAACGCCAAAAGCCTTTGGTGGGGCTGCGAACGCGAGGACCAGAGAGGTACTCTGTTCTCCGAGTTCGCAGCCCAGGTGGATCTGCAGGTTCTCAACGAGGGAAGAGCGCCGACCTTTTACATCTGGCGGGGGGACAAGCTGTTTACTAGCATTGTAGACGTGACCCTCGCCACGTCGGCGCTCTTCCATCGTGTGAGGGACTGGATGGTCCGTCCGGACCTCATCCCTTCCGCTCCCGATCATCGGGCGATCACGTTCGAGGTGGGGGTGGGGCCCGAGACGGAGCCGGACAGAGCCAGCGGATCCACCAGGCGTTACCACGCCGGGAAGGCCGACTGGGATACTTTTCGGGCCTCGTTCGTCGACCGTCTGGGAGACTGGACGGTCGAGGAAATCGAGGCTATCGAGACGCCCGGCGGTCTTGAGGAGGCCATTGGTAGGTACACCGCGGCAATTCACGGCGCGTGCGAGGATTCGATCCCTCTTCTGGCTCCACCAAAGGCACCCAAACGGGTGGTTTGGTGGAGCCATGAGTTACAGCTTAAAAAGCGAAAACTCATTACGCTGAGGGGTCGAATCCGGCACGCGAGTAGCCGCCGAAGGGACGGGGTGGTTGCGGAATATTTGGTGGCCAAGGAGGACTACAAGGCCGCCATTGAGGCGGCCAAGACCGCCAGCTGGGTGGAATTCTGCTCCAAGCAGCAGCATGAGAGCGTGTGGGACGGCATCTATAGGGTGCTAAGATGCGCCGCTCGTAGGAGGGAAGATACCCTCCTCAGCGGCGCGGATGGACGCGCCCTGGATGCCGTCGGTTCCACAGCTCTCATAGCTGATACATTCTTCCCGGCTGACGATCTTCAGTCCGAGTCCGATACTCATGCCCGTGTCAGGCAGGCAGTCGCCCGCATGGAGGATGAAGCCAGGGCCAAGCCGCGGGAGTTTATTCCCTTCTCCCAGCACGAGCTCTCGGGCGTCTTGAAGGGTATCCACCCTAAAAAGGCGCCCGGGGGGGACGGCCTCACGGCTGACATCTGCAGTGCGGCCATCAGGGCAAGAAATGATGTATTTGTTGCCCTGATGAACGCCTGCCTCTCTCTGGGATACTTCCCCAGGGACTGGAAGGCTGCGGTAGTCAGAATCCTGCCAAAGCCCGGCAGGGATGACTACTCGCAGCCTAAATCCTACAGGCCAATCGGGCTCCTGTCTGTCCTGGGGAAGATCCTAGAGAAGATGATGGCCGGGAGGCTTCTCTGGCAGCTCGGGGTGGGCGGAGGACTGAGCCCGCGCCAATATGGTTTTATGCCGCAGCGCAGCACTGAGGACGCTTTGTATGATGCTGTACAGCTCATAAGAGATCACGTCGGGCAGAAACGCATTGTCGGAGTCGTCTCCCTCGACATCGAGGGGGCTTTCGACAATGCGTGGTGGCCCGGAATAAAACACCAGATCTTGGCCACCGGATGCGACCAGTCTGTCTACCAACTTCTGTGCAGCTACCTGAGCGAAAGACAGGTCACAGTCAGGTACGCTGGGGCACACGTAGACAGACCTACTTCGAAAGGTTGCATCCAAGGCTCGACGTGCGGTCCCTTGCTGTGGAACCTGTTACTGGACCCTTTGCTCCGGCGCGGTGGGGACCTTCGGGCTCACCTGCAGGCGTTCGCGGACGATATTTTAATTATCGCCGCGGCGCAGACTGTGGGTGAGCTCGAGGGCATCCTCAATGCCGCGCTGGACGCCGTGTCCGAGTGGGGAGAGGCGGCTAAGATGAGGTTCGCCGCTCGGAAGACCCAAGCTATGGTGGTCACCAGGAAGCGCGATGTAATCCCACCCAAGCTGAAGCTTGGAGGGGAGGACATCGCGTTCTCGGACGAGATCACCGTACTGGGTCTGACGATCGACAAGAACCTCAATTTTCTTAGTCACCTCAACAGGGTCTGCGGCAAAGCTATGGCTAGGTTCGGTATGGTGTCTAGAGCGGCCAGGGCGACTTGGGGCTTAAATGCCGATATCGTCCGGCTGCTCTACACTACCGTCATCGAGCCTACCATCCTCTACGCGGCCAACGTCTGGGCGCCTGTCGCGCAACGCGCGGGGGTCAGAGCCTTGCTCGACAGGGTGACCAGGGCCTTCGCGATCCGCATCGCGAAGGCCCACCGCACCACCTCCTACACAGCTGCCGTCCTCTTGGCGAGGATCCTCCCCCTCGACCTTAGGGCCGAGGAAGCTCTTCAGCTTTATGAGTTGAAGAGGGGGAGGCCCTTCGCCACGCTCCCGGGCCGGGAAGTCGAGCGCCGCTGCAGCCCGTTCACGCTGGCACACCCCGCTCTACGAACTTCAGTTGAGTTCGAGGAGGTGGCCAGCGTGGAGGAGCTCAGCAAGGTGCCCGACGATTGGGCCCGGGCCTATACGGACGGCAGCAAGATAGGGGGCAAAGTGGGCGGAGCGGTCACTCTGTGGAGAGATGGCGTTGAGGTCCGCACCAAGGGGTTCAGGCTGGAGGGATTCGCCTCCGTCTTCCAAGCGGAGATGGTGGCGATCTCCAAGGCTCTCGACCTCGTTGCCGCGGGTTCCGGTCCCGTCAGGGCGGGCGTCCTGAGCGACTCCAGATCTGCTCTGGAGTTGCTCAGGAACCCCTCACCCACACACCAGCTGGCCGTGAAAATTCACGGCCAGCTGGCTGACATCCGGGAAAACGGGGGCCTGATCCGGTTTTACTGGATCAAGGCCCACGTCGGGATCCCCGGCAACGAGCGGGCTGACGAGTTGGCCAAGAGGGCGGCGTTGTCTCGCAAGGACGCGGCAGCCTATGACCCGTATCCCGTCTCACATGCAAAATTGCAGGTGAGACGGGAGACGGTGGCAAAGTGGCAGGCCCGCTATAGCGAGTCTGCCACAGGCCGCGTCACCTCACTGTTCTTCCCGGACGTCGCATCGGCCCACAAAGTCCTTGGCAGATACACCATGTGTAATGCCAAGGCGCAGCTCCTGACGGGGCACGGCGGCTTTCGAGCGTACCTCCACAGGTTCAAGCTCGCGGGGAGTCCGTCCTGCATTTGTGATGACGTGACTCCCGAAACGCTGGAGCACCTGCTGGAGGAGTGCCCCCGTTTTGGAGCTGCTCGGGCCGATTGCGAAATTCTCCTGGGAGCGGCGGTGAGGTGCGAGGCTTTCGCCGCCTTTATGGCCGACTCCAAGAGTCGAGAAGTCTTCTTGCCCTTCGCCCTGGCGGTGACGAAAGCGGCTTGCAAGGCCAATGGGGGTCGTATTTAAACATGCTTTTAGTTTGGTCCTTTCACTTTTATTTTATTATTTTGACATCCTACTTAGGAATTTTTTAATATTTTTATATTTACAGATAGGCCGGGCGAGAGGAGGGCGATCTGACTAGTAAAAGACTCCAACAAAAATTGTTACAATTTTACTTTTTACATTTTTATTTTAAATTCGACTATGTTCATACAATTTTAAAACTTTGACATCACTATTTTTATGTTTTTAAATTTTATTGTTAGCCCCGGCGCCTCGCTTGTTACTACTCTTAGGAGTAGACAGAGACGAGGCGTCGGGGCATACAGAGAATCTATCCTCATTTATATTTTTAATTTAATAGACATAGGACTCTACATTTTATAGTTTTAACGAAACGACATTATATTATATAATTTTAACTCTACCTTTTAAACCTAGACATTGCAATTTTACTTTTATTATATTTTTACTACTTTATTATTTTAATCTTAACAGCTTTTAATAACACGACATTATTATTGTATAATTTTAACGTTAGACAAAGGATTTGTATTATATAACTTTCACTATTTTAATAAAGAAACAAAGGTCGCCACCAAATAAATAGTGGCGGATCCGGCTAAAAAAAAAAAAAAAAAAAAAAAAAAAAAAAAAAAAAAAAAAAAAAAAAAAAAAAAAAAAAAAAAAAAACACCCCTTACATTCTATTACATGCAAAAGGGCTACTCTAATAAAAAATTGCGTTTTAAAGCTTTAAATGGTTGTCTTATATTTAAATGACAAATTCAAATTCAACTATTGTGCAGGCGAGAAAAAAAATCCATCCCTAATTTAGGTGTATGGGAGATATTTATCATTAAAAAAAATTACAAGTTTTTATCCTAGGCACTGTTTTGTTGTCGTGATTAATGTGTATGCACTCGTTTAATTATGCTGAATTTCAGCTTTCTAGTACTAATCATCTCTGAGCTAGGCTTCGGACAGACACATAGATGGACGGACGGGCATGGCGACATTATAAGGCCGACTACCGAACCCTAATAAGTCGGAACAGGATTTGAACCTGCGTCATTTAACGTGCCGATGCACTAATCGACTAATTGCCCAGCTTTGACCCAAATATAGTCGGTCAATGTAAAGTTTGCTTGGAACACCTAACATGGGCTTCATATAAACATAGCATAAGCACAAACAGCCAATAGCTTCTCCCTGCGGGCACAGACCTTCTCTCAGAGAGAGAGAGGGTTTGGGCTTAATCACCTTGCATGCCCTCCGCTGGTTGGCGGTTTTAAGCTCTGAGGTACGCAAACACCTCATAAACTCATTGGCAAAGCGATTGGCATTGCTATTAAAAACTCTCAAATTTTAGCGAAGACACATTTTCACCGAAAACTAAAAGTTTTGTCATTTGTTTTAGCAGCGCAATGTTTGTGGTCACCCAACTCACCTTTGCCCGGAATCGGGCTGACCACTGCCATGCTTTTTAAAGTGAAATACCTGAAGTTGACACCACCTTTCGGCCCTTCCATTAAGCGCTATTAAATTCTTACACAGAATGCCCATAAAGGGGTCCGAAAATAAACCGTATAATACTACCCACGCTGGCCCGTGTCGATTTTAATTACTGGCCCGTTTCATGGGATTTTCCTGCACACTGGTGTCATTTGTAATGTTAGTGATTCAATATTGCACAACAAATACACCGCTCAGGCCGGTAAGGTGAGGTCGGTGGAGAAACAAGTAAACGAAATAAAAATTCGAGACGAAAAACAGTAATTCGACAACAACAACTATGAAAAGAAAACCGGACAAGTACGAGTAGGACTCGCCCACCGAGGGTTCCATGCTAATTTGTAGGTACTTTATTATAAATAGTTCAGGAATCGAGTATAGCAGTTTTTTCCGAGCTTTTACCGAACTTCAAAGACAATTTTTTTTATTATTTAATTACGAATGGATAGTTTTCAGATTATTTGTTGTACTTGTAGTATAACACGATATTACTTGTCAAATTTCATAGTTCTAGGTCAAGGGAAAGTATCCTATAAAGTTTGTTTCTCTTAAGTTTCGAAATATACTTTTTTTTACGGCATAAACGGCCGTATATTTTTTACGTTATTTATTTATTTTAACTGACTGATTTTTTCACAGCTTCAAGGGACTGTAGACCTGAGTAAATAGTTTTAATTTGAACTCGATGCCTCCACGCGTTCTTGAGATAAAGGGTCTTGACAGACAGACGGACGGATGGACGGACGCACAGACAACAAAGTGAGGATTTCGTTTTTTCTTTTTGAGGTACGGAACCCTAAAACACTCTTTAGAGAAAGTTGAAGCCGGTTTACAACAGGAACTTATTTCATAAGCCGGATTTAACTCTGTATTAGCTGTTTTGGTTGAATGTTTTTCGTTTTGTGATTGTAGCTATGTTTTTTTCTACGGTTATGTTTTTCCCACGTGTGCGTGCGTGCGTGCGTGTGTGTGTGTAGGGCTTTGTATTTTAAATTTCACAAAACAACCTTTGACTGCTAACAGAGGACTATAGCTTGACCTTTACATATTATTTTGTGAATAAATCTGTGAGGTCGACATGGGAAGGCGTACTATTAAAGGCTGCTTAAATTATTTGCAGTCCCCCGACCCTTTCAGCAATAAAGTCCAGTTGTTGCCGAAATAAACATTAATATGGAGTGTTGGGGAAATTATACGGCGGATTTAGAAGTTGATTGTACGATTTTGAATGATTAATGCATATTATTAAAGATATTTTAAAAACCGACTTGCCTAGTTTTCAATGGGTAATAAAAGAGCACACATTATAATCATCAAGCGGGTAAGCCGCAAAACCAAATTAACTGTTTAAGTTCATTTAGTTTGGGTTTTCTTCAGTGACAATCAATACCGGTCCTTGCAAACAATTTCTTACTTTTGGAGCTCGATGTAAGCTTTGTATTAGCGGAATTAAATGCTGATAGCTTTGTCTTTATTACAGATGCAACTATTAATATTTTCTATCTCTATTCAAGGCCTAGTCTTATAAATACGTCATTGTTTAAATTATCTATCAAATCAATAGTATCTATCTATATAATTATCAAATACATATTTATCTATGAAACCATCGGATGACACTTATTAAAAGTACATTTTTTTCTACAAAAATTTTAGATTGCGCGAGCGAGACGGCGTGCTTAACGTAGCAACAGCACTCAGACCATTCTCTCTCTCTCTCTCTCTCTCTCTGTGAGATAAGATAAGAATATTCCTTATTGTATACCAGAGCACATGACATAAAAAAATGTAACGATATAGATTACAATTGGCTGCCTATACGCCTGTGCCTTGCAGTAGGATATATGTAGGCTGCTTAATTATATATGTTATGTAAGTAAAAAAAACTTCTGCAGTTAAAAAAATCTGTGAACAATCTTTCAATTAATGCAAAATCTGGAACCACACAATTTTAACGAATCATATACATAAGGTGCTTATGTATTTAATAAAGCACCTGGCGTTGCTGTGCCTCGAGTAGAACTTTGAAGATGTCGTTTGCCCGATTTTACTTACTTAGCGGTTGCTTTTAATTAAAATCGCTTCCGTATTCGAGAACTTAATCTTTACATTCCGGAAAATTGCCAATAAAACGGCAAACGTATTTTGTATGTCTTTGAAACCTTAATCGATACTTCGCAATTATTTCTCTTAGGAGTCTATTACCTGTTTTGAAATTTCACGTGCATAAAGTTTTTAACTAGAACTCTTTTATTCATGACTGCTTCAAGTTTCAATATTGTATGAAAAATAAAAAGAATTACACAGTTTTGCTTCTTGAAAGAGGTTTAATTGGCAATAGGAGCTGCAGAAACAGTTTACACTTTTTGGCAATAGGTAATGAAGAAATCGTTTTCACTTTTTAGCAATAGGTACTGAAGAAGAGGTTTTCACTTTTTGGCAAAAGCTACAATACAATACAATACAATGTCTTTATTTGTCAAATATGGGTGTTTACATGCAGTTGGTTACAATTATATTTTACGTTCGCCATATTTTGCCTCGCGGCGTACAAATATCGGTGTTCTTAAATCTAGATTCGTGGGTTAATATTAAATGTCAAATAAAGGAAAAAATATTACAATGTCATTCATAATTTAAAATTGTCCTAAATAATACAATTTCATCAATATTAACAGGTATTTAGTCGATAAATTAATGTTGCCATATTAATGCAATAAGTACTATGTCAAATTTATAAAGAGTTACATTTTTTTTAAAGAAGAGTCTGACAAGAATTCCTGCACCGAATAGTAACACTTTTCACATAATAGGAACGGAAGAAACGGAAGATAACGGAAGAAACACTTTTCACGACTTGGCAATGGGTACTGAAGAAACAGTTTTCATGACTTGGCAATAAGTACTGAAGAAAAAATTTTCACTTTTTGGCAATAGCTACGGAAGAAACAATTTTCGCGACTTGGCATTGGGTACTGAAGAAACAGTTTTCACATTTTGCCAATAGGCATTGAGGAAACAGTTTTTACTTTTTGGCAATTGTTAATGAAGAAATCGTTTTCACTTTTTAGCAATAGGTACTGAAGAAGAAGTTCTCACTTTTTGACAATAGCTACGGAAGAAACACTTTTCACGACTTGGCAATGGGTACTGAAGAAACAGTTTTCACTTTTTGCCAATAGGCATTGAGGAAACAGTTTTTACTTTTTGGCAATTGTTAATGAAGAAATCGTTTTCACGTTTTAGCAATAGGTACTGAAGAAGAAGTTCTCACTTTTTGACAATAGCTACGGAAGAAACACTTTTCACGACTTGGCAATGGGTACTGAAGAAACAGTTTTCACTTTTTGCCAATAGGCATTGAGGAAACAGTTTTTACTTTTTGGCAATAGGTAATGAAGAAATTGTTTTCACTTTTTAGCAATAGGTACTGAAGAAGAAGTTTTCACTTTTTGGCAATAGCTACGGAAGAAACACTTTTCACGACTTGGAAATAGGTACTGAAGAAACAATTTTCACTTTTTGGCAATAGGCATTGAGGAAACAGGCGTCATTTCGTTAAGGGGATATAATGATCTAACTAGCGCCGCCACTAGTGAAAAAAAAAACATATCTCATTTTACAGATCGTGTTTACAAAAAGTATCAGCAGGTACAATCTCTCAATCATGTTAACACTAGTGCTACTGACAGGACCTCCGGCATATAACCTTGGATCACGAAAATGGGACTAGATAGGATTATGGTGATTTTTAGGACCTAGGCGAGACATGGGTCCTAAAAAGCACTATTAAACGATTGAAAGATTATAGGCACAGACATGTTTCTTCCTCAGTGGCACTAGTTTTACAATAGAAATATATTTTCGGGGTTTTGGGAAAAATAAAGTTACTCTAATAACATAAAACTTATAAGATTTCGTTTTGTCATTGAATTCTGAACGCTTTCTTATAAGGGTGTACATGCATTAAAACATTATAAGCGTTACGTTAGGGAGTGATAGATAGATGAAATATTTTTTATTGTATGTACACCAGGAATTACATATGAGAATGAGTGACGTCATAGTCTAAGTTCGATTTATATAGCGCGTTTAGTACCACGTGACTATATTGACTTTTCGACTGGTTATATTGTAAAAAAAGTATTATTTGCAGAGAAAAAAAATACCAAGTTTATTTATCTTTTAACGTATCCTCTCCTATTCTATTAAAACATTTTTAGTGCAAGTTCTCCATTGAGACATAAAACCAGGTACCACAGAGGTTACAAAAGTTACAATATTAAATGATTGACAAAATTACTCACCCTGGGCCTGTTTTACAGAAGTACAATTCATGGATTTCATAGAACTCAGTCATGTTAATAGGTATCTCAGAACCTACCTACATAAGCAGCCTATATACGTCCCACTGTAGGGCACAGGCCTTCTTTCAGAGAGAGAGTATGGGCTTAATCTCCACGCGTGCCCACCGTGGATTGGCGATTTCAAGCGCTGAGGTTTGTAAATAGCTCAGACACCCAGGTTTCCTCACGATGTTTTCCTTCACCGTTAGCGAGTGGTATTGCTACTATAACTTTACAAATGTACATAACTTAGAAAACAAAGTCATAGGTACATGTCCGCACTGGGAATCGAACCTGGGTCTCTCGCTTCGAGTCCAATGTTCTAGCCACTAGGCCACCACCACTTAGAAACGTGGTCATTTACAAGGAAATAGGAAATCAATGTCAATAACGTTCTTAAAACAGCTTCCTAGCTGTTCTTTTTCTCAAATCAGCCATTTTAAATGTTTGCAACGCGAAGTAATAAATCCTAGAAAACGTCGAGGAAAACCGTATTTTTCACCGAAAATTAAGCTTTAATTTTGCCTCATTTGACTTTTAAGCCGCAAAAGCATTTGTCATACTCAACCATCGAATGAAAAGATTCCAACTCTCAACATGGACTAATACAGATGGCTGACTCGCTAGATTGCACTTCTAATTGATTTACAAAATAAATATCAACGCAACAAAGATTTTTTTTACCAAAACAGGGTTTTATAATATATGTTATGATCTGTACTTTTATTTATGTATGTGCGTCCATATTCTAGCAAATAAATGTATTAAATTTAATTCAATTTTAATAACGTACGCTAGCCACCAATAAACGAACTGATACCCAGTTTCTGATTTTAAAATTGCAGATAACGCAGCCACTGAATGACTGTCAAACACAGGTTGACATTCGGTGGGCTGACGACATTGCGAAAGAGGCTGGGGAACAATGGACAAGACTGGACAAGAAACGGTTGGTGTGAAAGAGGAGAGGCCTATGCCAAAAAAAGACGATCTCGTGGCGCAGCGGTAGTGCATACCATGCGAGAGGTCCCGGGTTTGAATCCTGGCTGGGGACAAAAAAAAAACCCAGGTCTTGGATGTTTACATGTTTGTGATGTCGTTGTTTCTGGTTCCCACGACACAGGGTATCGTAGTGTGGGGCCAGAAGCAATGTATGTGCCTGTATGTAAATGTTTATGTTTAAATAGACGGCCCTGCTTATGGGCTGATTAGATGAATCGTTAGACAACTAAAACACATAAGAATCCGCCTCACGGAGCGATTCCCATACCAACGTAGTTTGGTTTGAATTTACTAACGACGTGAATGGAACGAAAGAGAATGGAAAATCGGTAATGAAGCCAAGTCCCGGAAAGAGTTATAGTAAAAGGAAGGAAAAATCCCGAAAATACTGCTTTAAAATTAACTTGAACATCACACTGGCCCCCGGTTTCTTGTCACTACAGTCTGTTAATTAACTGTTTACAGCTGTCAGTTGTTTTTCATGGTTCCGTGCCCAACGGGTAAGGGACCCTATTACTAAGATTCTACTGTCCATGTGTCTGTCTGTTTGTCTGTCTGCTTGCCTTTCTGTCATCAGGCTCTATCTCACGAACCGTGATAGCTAGATAGTTGAAATTTTAATATTTAAGAGAATAAGAAAACAGAATAAAATAAATGTTTAAACATACAAAAACGGGACTTTTTTTTGCGGTTTTTTGCTCGATATTAATAAAGGCAACAGGTAGATGCTTGAAATAATCAAATGTTGTATAGATAATGGTACCCTTCGTATGCGAGTCCGACTCGCACTTGGACGATTTTTTTTGTTCGTGGTACAATTTGGTCACAGTAGATTAACTTCCTCAGCCCTGACCTTGAAAATAATAATGGTTTTTAATTGTTATTTTCAAGGTCAGGACCGAAGAGGCAGATTGTTATTGTACAGAAACCGAGACTGGTCTCATATGTTTGAATTAAAAACCGAGTGCTAGCATTTCACTTAAAAAAAAAACAAATAGTAGCCAACCACCGCATCGTCTACAGAAAATTAAATTTTCTCCTTAATTCCCTTATTTTGTTCAGTCTGGTACTATTTAATAGTGCTAAGCGTAATTAAATTCTTACGGAAATTAGATTGCAAACTAATTTCTAAGTGACTGAATTCTTCCATAATTTAATTACATGTAATACTCACTAAAAGTAATTGAATTGCCTTTTAATGAGTAACTCAATTCCTTAAATTCCAAATCCTATTCCTACTTCGATCTGCGCTAAAATTTTTAGTTAAATTTTATGCTTTTAAAGTTCCGTACCCGATTTACTAAGATTTCACTGTCCGTCTGTCTGTCTGTCTATCTGTCGATCTGTCACCAGGCTGTATCTCTTGAACCGTTATAGCTAGGCAGTTTAAATTTTCACTGATGTTGTATCTCTGTTGTTGCTGTAACACCAAACACTAAAAATAAAATAAATGTTTAACACACAACAAACGTATTTTTTTGCCGTTTTTCCTCGATATTAATAACGGCAATACGTAGAAGCTTGAAATATTCACAGAATATTTAGTCCTATATTCGCTTCAAAACTAAATAATTAAATTAAAATAAAATCAATATGTTATAGGGGGCTCGCATACAACAAACGTATTTTTTTGCGTTTTTTTCCCGATCATCGTGTGTAATGTTGTATAGTAATGATACGGAACCCTTCGTGCGTGAGTCCGGCTCGCACTTGACCCGTTTTTCATTTATAAATTGACTAGACAACGAAAGTCTCTTTTCACAATAGATTATTTTACCACTGAGTAAACAATAGTGGCATTTATTTACCAGTGTTATTTATTTTTCTCTGAAGAAATAGTAAATGATCGTTCTGTTTCTTTTGTAGAAAGAGTTTGGGCTGAGAAATAATATTTTTTCTCTTGTCAGCGCCCCTTTTTGTCTGGACCCGGACAAATTAGCTCTTTTGTTTTTTTTCTGCCCGATGTCAGAATTGGGAAATGTTCGAATAGTAGAGGCTTAACTTTTTTATTTGTTTCTTGGCAGTTCGTAATTTGTCATACTGGCAATGACCTAGTTTTCTTTTTCTTGTAGAATAGTTTGTGGAAGATCGGTTTAATAACCTGTAAGTAACAAACGAATTGGTTATAAAAGGAAAACGTCAGCTAAGCGCCTCAAATTAGGTAATTGGAAATTACGTAACATAAATTAATAATCTAATTTGTTATTCACGCGGTAGTGTAAGTTTGAGACAAAAAAGGTGTCGCACAAGCCTTTTGCATTTGAACTATTTTATTTCCATTACAACTTTTGAATTTTTTGTTCAATTTTCAACTTTATCACCGTTTAATTATACGTGATTTCACGGTTTTCCTGCTTCGTAGTTGTACAATTATCCCGCTTAACTTCGCGCTTTAAGCTATTTACGAGAAAATTATCATGGCACAGGACATGCGGCTAATATTCTACAGCGCGAATTTAATAAAATATCAACAGTGGTCGTGGTGTACGAATGGCCTCAGTCTGGGTGTATTTCCATATTTGTGAAGTCCTTGCCTGGATATCATAGCATCCTAGCTTGGGACCAGGACAAGAAAATAAATTATGTTTTGGAGAAGGCAGCTCTGTCATCATCATCAATTGCTGCCCATTGCTGGATAGGCCTTTTCCTCGAAATGCCATCTCTCGCGGTTCCTTGCCATCTGCATCCTGAAACTCATGTTATCATAAAACTCTAGCTCTATTTTACCTATATTGTCCCATTTCAGGTAACCCTATAGGCATGGTAACAAAATCCTTATACTCGTATACATTTAAAAATGGGAAGGATATTTTTGTAACTTTTATTAAATTTTCATTGACGAGTAGAACCGGCAAATGTGAGTATTCCATTAAGTCAGTGGATGCGGATGGCAAGGGACCATGGGAGATCATATTTGGGATTTGAGGGGAGAGGGATTTCGTTGGTTACATACCCAGCAGTGTGCAGCGGTGGACTGGTGATGATGATGATTTTGCTGCACCCTGTAAATTAGTATAAGCAGCCATTTAAGGTCCCACTGTAGGATAAAGCTATAGCTTAGTCGGCGGAAGGTCCGTTGATGCGGATGGCAAGGGACAGTGAGAGATGGCATTTGGGGGAAAAGACCTTTACCCAGCAGTGGGCAGCGGTGCGCTGATGATGATGACAGAGCTGCCTTCTCTAAGAGATAAGAAGTTGAGGAAAGGTAATGTGGAGGATATACTGAAAATAGTGGCAGTATTATCAGACTAATTTAATGGTCACTCGTGTGGCGCCCGATTAAGAATAGCGTCAGTCCATTTCCTTCCGTGGATATCGTAGAAGGCGACTAAGGAAATCAATTGATTGAATTGGAGACGGGCAGCAGCATCTTCCTGAGATTCCAACCGCATACTGCGATCGCCAACCCGCCTGCCAAGCGTGGCGATTATGACAAAACCCCTCATAGTTATGAAAACCACGAAGGAGGCCTATGTCCTGCAGTGGGCGTCAAATGGCTGATGATGATGATGAATTTAATGTTCACGAAAAAGTTTCATTTGTTCGATACAGGATCCATAGAGTAACTTTAGCGCCAATGAGGAAAAAAATATCTATTTTTACAGATCGAATTTGCAAAAAGTGTCCGTAAAATCTCTCAATTATGTTATTAGGGCCCATGGCCGTAAACCCAACGCAAAAAAACCTAGAACGGCTAAAGCGGCCGTTTTTGGCATAAATTCTACCTAGTCCGAGGTCTGTGATCCTAGTTTCCCAGTCGTGGGTCTTAAAATCACTATTGACGTGATTGAGAGATTGTACTGACACTTTTTGCAAATTCGATCTGTAAAAAATGATATGATTATTTTCCTCGGTGGTGCTAGTGACTCTAAGGAGCCCCTTAACAGTGCTCCAAAATCTCCGGTTTCCTCCAGCAGGAAAATAAATAAACAAGGTCGAAGTTAAATGAAACGCGCAAATTTTTCAGGGTGAAAGCGCATTCGATCCGGGATACTGAAAAACGCTAAGAGATAAATAGGGATCAGGCGAGAAATAATCGAAAACCGCACAGCTTTAGATCTGTGCCTTAGATCCTTGTGTAGTAAAGAGATTCACAAAAGGTTCACTCAACAATAATGAATCAAACATGTGAAGAACTCAAGAGTTGATGTCATAATAATAATGAGTTACCGTAGGCACTGACTTAAAATCAGCGCTGAGGGATCACTTCCTCAGCACGAAGCTGAGTCAGCTGCCTTTTGTGGCAACTTAGACACACCATAGGCTACATCTATGGTCCTGTTTTATTTATTTGTTTTGTCTGATGTGTATTTAGTTTTCTTTCTGTTGTTGTGCATATTATGTTACTTATCTGTTTATTTTGTTTCTGTGGTGTGTCTTGCTGGTATAATAAATGTCTTTCTTATTCTTTTTCTTCTTCTTTTAATATGCCCCCTCCCCTCGTCCCATCCACTTCACATTTCAATTTACCCATGGGTTGTGGTCATTAAGAGTACATGTATAGTTTCTTTGTCAGCTTATTCTTCTCATAATCTACTTATTTCTACTTACTAGTTATTAGATTTGGACGTTCACTGTCACGTGACGATCACGATGTATTGTGCTACGATAAATAAAACTCTTTAATTCTGAGTTTAAGAAGGCGGCAGGAGGACAAGAGGTTGGCGTGATGGTGATGAGACCTATGCCCAATAGTGGGCGTCTTTCATTGTCTGTGTAGATAGATAAATAGACAGTTATTTCGGATAAGTGGAAAATAACGGGTTATTTGCACATTTATATACTTTCTGATGCTCCTTCGTCTGGTTTTTTTTTTCGCTCCAATACTTTTACCATGGCCGAGCTTATGGAGTTTTGCAGATTCAGCGGAGTAAGCCATTTTTATCTCCGCTGCCACTGAGGGTCACCAATTTGTCTGGCGCCTATTTAGTATGTGGCTGGGACCGCTTCTGAGAGTGTGACGAGTCCATGTCAGTAGCAGTTTTACCTAGTTACCGATCTGTGTTTTGCCACAGAGCTCCAAAAGTTCTTTGTTTGATAATTTTCTACCAAAAACCTTTCTACCTAAGACATCTAGGAAGAAAAACTTTGACCTTGATCATCCTTTACGATGGCGGATGAGCTTCTGTTTTTTTTCTATCTCAAACGCATTTGCGAATTAATGTGGGTCTGAGAAGGGGTTTTTATCACGCCTCTTTACTCCCGATGTCTAATTAAATGGCTTTGAACTTAAGCCTTTTTCACTTCTGCAGTGGCCGTTCGGTCTTTTCGTTGAGAAAGTTTTGTAAACAAACAATATTCTGATCCATGTACAATAATTTACTGTGCCCTAATTTTTTCGCTCATAATTCTGGAAAAAAAACCAGCCTAGTGCGAGTCGGACTCTCGCCCGTAGGGTTCCGTACCATTATCTAGACAACATTAGATAAAGATCGAACTTGAGAATAACGCCATCTATAGAAACCAACAAGAAGCGTTTAACATTGACATTTAACCTCCTAAGTCCTGACCTTGAAAACAACAATAGAAAACCATTGTTAGTTTCAGGTTCAGGATTTAGGAGGTAAACGACATGACATCGGCCTGTGAAGATCATATAGATGGCCGCTAGATGGCGAACGCTGTCTTTAGACAACGTTTGTTGTATGGGAGCCTACCTTAAATATTTATTTTATTCTGTTTTTTGTATTTGCTGTTATAGCGACAATAGAAATACATAATCTGTGAAAATGTCAACTGTCTAGCTATCACGGTTCATAAGATACAGCCTGGTGACGACAGACAGACAGACAGAAAGTGAAGTCCTAGTAATAGGGTCCCGTCTGGCACCCTTTGGGTACGAAATCCTAAAAAAGTACCAAAAATTTGGTCAAATACATTATAAGTATGGAAGACATTATTTAAATCCGTTAAACCGTTAATATGTCTATTTTCCTGAAACTTCCTACGCGTTTTTCAACAATCTTTAAGAGAAAGATTCACGAATACCATCTTGCTACAGTCTAAAACACGCCAATTTTCATGTAGTGTAGAGACAACTTAGGGTGCAAACCTTTCTCCAATGCATAGTGGTGTGAAAACCAATGTAGACCAAACGATCGTTAAAAAATCAAGCATATAAATAGTAAACCAGAATATAAATAGAAAGATATAGATAGGAGCCAAAACGTGATACAAATTCTAAACTTGTGTATCAATTAATTTTTCTTCAAATTTCTTCCGATTGCCAAAGCAGAGGATCCTAGGTTTTTCCCTCGTACGTAAAAAAATATGAAAATATATTTTAAAAATATATAATGGTTGTGTGTCAATTAATTTTTCTTCAAATTTCTTCCGACTGCCAAAGCAGAGGATCCTAGGTTTTTCCCTCGTACGTAAAAATATGAAAATATATTATAAAAATATATAATGTATTATGAAAAATATATTTTTAAGATTTCTATTTAACACTTTTTGGTTGAATGCTTCCGCTGTCAGTAACAAACAGTAACTATGATTTTATGTGTTTTGAGTATCGTGCCGTCAAATAAATGAAATTCTCCTTTCTCTTTCTTTCAATGATGACTGCGCCATAAACTTTTAAACCCCTTAGATTTTTCTTGTAAGTTACCGCAAAGGAGAAATTAGAATAATTATGCTAATCAAAATAACCGATTACCTGGCTTTCGAATTTGCATGTTTGCATTACATTTTTCACTGTTGTTATTACCATACTTTCATAATAGTATGACGAAAAAAATAAATACAAAAGTAAAGATTACGCCCGAAACGTCAGATTCTTTTAATATCATAATTAGCGAGTGTTAATTAGCTTACAAGTACTGTAAATTTATTAGAGAGGAACAAGCTTCCATTAACAGCTTCACTTGTAAGTAACTGCCAAATCATGTCATAATGTCGTGAAACCGAGAATGTAATTAATTTAGGAATTCAGTTTTAATCTACTTTTAACAGTCGTATCGGTTTTGAACTCAAGAATGTGTAATTCGGATGATAATACAACTATAGACAACGCAACGGTGTTGAAAATTCTCCGCGATGGAAATTGCCAATCCGTGGTGGGCACGCGTGACAAAGCCCATACTCTCTCCCGGAGAGAAGGCCTATGGCCTGCAGTGGAACTTATAGAAGTTCCCATACACCACACTTTTTGATGTAGGCTATATAGCCTACATCATCATCATCATCAGCCATTTGACGCCCACTGCAGGACATAGGCCTCCCTCACGGTTTCTCAAGCTTCGAACATAAACCATGAAGGGTTTTTCCCATAATCGCCACGCTTGGCAGGTGGCTTGGCGATCGCAGTATGCGGTTGGAATCTCAGAAAGACGCTGCTACTCGGCTCCTGGCAAGTTAATTCCTTAGTCACCTTCTACGACATACACGGAAGGTAATGGAGTGACGCTATTCTTACTCTGGTCTCACACGGACTACATAAAGAAGTGTATTACCAACAAAAGGGTATTTTTCAGTTTCTTCAAACTCTAATTTATTAGGGTCAAGTTCTGTTAGCACAACGAATTGTATACCGAAACAATAACGTCATCGTAACTATTGTTCTAGACCTCTATTAGGATTGTGTTGCGGATTCAATTCTCAATACAATGTCCACTCCATTACTACTACCAATAGACACTCCAGCTAGCCTGTGCCATTGCCGGTTTCACATTGGACGGTGACAATAACTGCATGACATCTTTGGCCTAGTTCAAACGAAGTTCGCGTAATTATTATTATTATTTTAATTCTTTAACCTCCTCAGTCCTGACCTTGAAAATAACAATTGAAAACCATTATTATTTTCAAGGTCATTAGTCCTGACCTGGTTGATGCACTAACTACATAGTAGTGTACAAGGGCGTGCTTAATGCAAGAAGCATTCTCTTCCAGCAAACCTTTGGTATATCGCATAACGGCGTTAGTACGGAGTGATTTTGAAATCGTTATCAATTTTTTCAAGGAATGTTCCTTTAAGCGTAGGATTTGTAAATATTAGAGATTACCTTTGGCTCGAAACTTTGAATCCAAATTCAAAGTAGTAGGAAGTACCATAACGTCGAAAAATGTTTTATTATTATTATTTAATACTTTTATTGCACTTAGCCTAATGTATGTTTTCTAATACGTTAAATGTTTAAGTGCCCTTCGTCCGATATGCGTAAACAATTTAAAAAAAATGATTTGGCCGGCGCCGACCATGAGACTTTCATAATGTTACGCCGTGATGTTGTTTGTTTATTCTTAAATAAAGTTATTTTGGGTAACAACAAAAAAAAAACATTTTTTGTTCTGCCATTTTTTTTCAGAACTATGTCCATATGTTTCTAAATCATGGTTAAAATGTCCTCTTAAAATTTGTCGATCGAATTCGAAGTCACTATGTAGATGTATGAAACTACCCGCCCGATGGAGTCGTGTCGCTGCGGTGGTCGTCCATTGTGAATCCGGCCATTCTCAGTAACAAGACGAATTAATTATTGGCTTGGGTGCATTATTTGGATATCGTCTTTAACGAGTATCCGCGTACAGCGGAGAACAAGCCATATCTAAGAGAAAGAAATGGGCTTAATTAACCCTTAACCAGGTCATGGTGTAATAGATCCTACATTAAATTAAACAAACAAACATTTACATACAGGCACATACATTGCTTCTGGCCCCACACTAGGATACCCTGTGTCGTGGGAACCAGAAACAACGACATCACAAACATGTAAACATCCAAGACCTGTGGTTTTTTTTTGTCCCCAGCCGGGAGTCGAACCCGGGACCTCTCGCATGGTATGCAGATGCATTACCGCTGCGCCACGAGGTCGTCATATGAAACTTATGACCTTCGTATAAAGTCCAAAACCAATGAAAAAATTTACTGCCCATGCCTGGTTAAGGGACACCGGTGCCAATCACGATGTTGTCCTTCTCAGTTGACGAATGATTTTGCTGAAAAAATCAGCACTATTGTTGCTACCGTTGTGTATTCATAAATGTGTATGCTCCATAACTCATATAACAAAAAAAATGGTACATGCCAGATTTTATTTTATTTTATGTAGAACACAAAACAAGTTAGGTTAGGCTATCACCAATTATGATCATACAACTATAAAATATATCTAAACGCGGAAACTGAGTTCGCCACAGAAGTGAAGGTTAACATTGTCATTGTAACCTGTTTCATTTCATTCAAGTTTTTCTTGAGTGTAAACAATACATATTTTTATATCTATCACCTGCTTTTTTCATCTCGTCGTCTTTCCTCTTCAGACAAGTTGCTCCCAACACCGAAAAAAACATAATAATCGATATATTTCTGACAAATTAAACTTTGTAGAAGAAACTGTTTTTCTAAGTATCACAATTGATGCAAAGCTTCAGTGGGGTCCTCATATAGATAAATTGGCAAATAGGCTTAGTTCTGCAGCATTTGCAGTCAAAAAAATCCGGGAACTAATTGACGTCACAACTGCTAGGCTTGTTTATTTTAGTTACTTTCATAGTATTATGCCCTACGGCATACTACTGTAAGGTCGGGTAGCAAATATTGAGACCATATTCGTTCTACAAAAGATAGCGATCAGATTCATTTATAAGCTAGGCTGTATGGATTGGTTAAGAGATTTCATTAAAGAAACTAACATCCTGACAGTTGCTAGTCAGTATGTTTAAGAAAATACTATATACGTCAGAAAAAATATCAGCAATTTTAAAATTGTAGTGGCTACCTACAGTTTTACATAATGTAAATACTAGAAAGAACATAAACTTTCGTTCCCAAGATTTAGGCTAGCATATGTTAATACATCCTTTACACCAGGGGTCGGCAACCTTATGCTATAGCCGGGCCACATTTGTTGCCAGAGTATCAGTGCGGGCCGCACTTATATTTATATGTTCGGGCATGTATTTTTAATATTTGAAATAAAACGCATATATATTCATACAATTATGTCTTTTTTAATTGAACTACTATACTAACATAAAAGTAAGAACTAGTGAGATTTTTGAGGCTGCATTTGACTTGCAAGTTTTTTAACGTCTGCTTTCATTTTAGTAGTAGACACGCGCAGTATCGCGTCTAAATGTTCATCCGTTAACCGCGAACAATTCTTATTTTTGCGGTAGTTGAGAATTGAAAAAGTCTGCTCACACAAATATGTACTACCAAACATAGTTATTATCTGCTGAGCAAACTTTTTCAATTCTTTGAAGTTTTCAGAACTCAAACCTCCGTAGAACTGTATCAAGTCAGTGCTTTCCTTAAATGCCGTTTTAAGTGTGCTATTACTTTGCAAATCTACTATGTTCATTTGCAAATTGCTTGGTACCTCACTAATATCAATTGCTAAAGGGTTTTGGAATATTTCCATGTTAAAGGAGCTCTTTTTAAAGTCGGTGAATCGATTTACAAACTCAGTTTGTAGTTGTGTTAACACGTTTCTCATTGTAATATTTTGCCACACAAAATTATCTCCAGCTTCTTCCACGGCTTTCTTGCAATTAGGAAAATGGTCAAGCTTTTTTTCATCAATATGCTTGATAAATAGTTTCAGTTTCATTTCAAATGACTTTACATCTGTATACATATCGCAAATCAATTTATTTTTTCCCTGCAAGCGTTTGTTGAGCTGATTCAGTTCCTTAGTCAAATCAGTCAAAAAACCAAGATCGATAATCCACTGTTTGTTAGTAAGCTCTTCTACTGGCTTTCCTTTCATCTCCATGAAGATGCCAATTTCTTTCCTCAAATCAAAAACCGTTCCAAAACGGCACCTCGACTGAGCCACCTCACTTCACAGTAGTAAACCACGTCACCATGTTCAGCTTCCAGATCTTCCAAAAACTTTTGGAACTGACGGTGTGTGAGCCCATTTCTTCTTATAAAATTAACAGTGGATGTTACAGTATCCATTATTTCTTTCCAGGATATAACTTTGGAGCACAATGCCTCTTGATGGACAATACAGTGAAAAATCAATGGCACAGTAGATCCAGAATCTTTCACTTTGCTGATGATTCTCCCAACAACACCTTTGTTTTGACCGCTCATGTTCTTGCCTCCATCGGTAGTGACACTTGTTAACTTTTCCCAGCTTAATTGCAATGAATCCAGAGCTTGTTCCACATGGTGAAATAAATCTCCTCCCGTAGTTGTACCTTTCAAACTGCACATTTTCACAAGCTCTTCGTAAACAGTAAAGTTTTCGTCAATGCCGCGTACAAATATGAGTAGCTGTGCTGTATCCGACACGTCCGTACTTTCATCCATCGCTAAAGAGAAGCAGTCGAAAGACTGCGCCTTATCCCTGAGTTGTTCACACAAATTAGCACCCAAGTCTTCAGTACGTCGGGTGCAAGTTCTTGCAGAGAGACTAAGACTTTCAAACATTTTTTTCTGCTCTGGGCATATTTCTTCTGCGATAGCTAAGACACACTCTTTTACTAATTCACTATCGGTAAACGGACGTCCACTTTTTGCAAGAATCTCTTCTACCCTGTAACTGTCCCGAACATTCGATTCGCTGTTGTCTGCCACAACCTTAATATGTTTTGTTGATTTTGTAATGACGATTTCAAAGTGGAAATTTTCCTTTTCCGTATTTCTCCTTCAAGACAGTCAAATTTAGCTTTGTGCTCAGTGTCGTAATGTCGCTTCAGGTTATATTCCTTTACTACAGAAATACTCTTTTGACAAATCAAGCATAACGGTTTTCCTTTAAACTCGATAAAAAAGTATAATTCTGTCCATAATTCGTTAAAAACTCTTTTTTCTTCTTCTATCTTCCTTTTTCTTGAAGCCATGTTTATATAATTATTCTGTAACAATAATGAAAAAAATTAAATTCGTTGTAAAATTATATGTTCCAGTTAGCACCTACAAATTCAACTCCACATTCAAATAATAATTAAAACATGACACACTCGTAACTAACTTCATGTCATGTAACTACTATCCCCGTCCTTATAACATTTACCCATCAATCTGAAGGTTCACATTAACAAGCAGTAAATAAAATAAAACAAAATGCTCGCGAGTGCATACAACTTACCTCATACGTCGTGCGTGAGAAGCTATCAGCGAAGGGAAGAAAGGTGAAACGAAACGCGTAGCTAGCAACCAGATGAGACGTGAGTTTCCGGCGAATTTCCACAACCGAATGTGGCGAGAGCAGAGGTCTTCTTCTCGACTCGCCCGAAGGGCGAGGCGGGGAGGCGGCTTCTGGGCATTGGCCCATCTGCGCGGGAGCATCGCCGTCCGTTAAGACGGACGGGTCCTGGGCGGTGGAGCTCGGCTCCGGTGGTCGGGTCCGGGGTCTTCGAAGATCTTCCGTCGCCGGCGAGATCAAGCACTGCCGGGTGGGACTCCGTTGGGAGAAGCCCAGCAGGCGATGCTCAGCCGGCGACTCTTCGGTGTCTCGTCTGGGTCGTCTTCACGCCGCCGGCGAGGTCGAGCCCGACTGGCGGCCCCAGGGAGCGGGCCAGCGGGCGCCCATCAGCCGGCGGCGCCAGGGTAGAAGGTCCGAGGGGCTTGGCGGCCGCGGTGACGTCACTCGAGGAGCAGCGTCCGCGGCAGCCCGGCTTCTCGTCCCCGTCCTCGTCCCCAGAGGGCCCCCGCGCGTTAAGCACAGAGGTCTGCCATCCCTCTGAGGATGATGGGGACGGGGTTGTGGCCATCCTGGATGGCCACCAGGACCTCTTGGAGGACCTTGATGGCCATCGTGAGGACTTTGTCCTTCCCGTCTTGGGTTTCCGGGGCTCTCTCTCGCTTCGCCTTCTTCCCCTGGGTCGGGGCGGCGACCGCTGGTAGAGAGGCCCCGGGGGCCACGGGCGCGGGCTGCCGCGCTCGCTGGGGTTGCGGCTGCTCCTCCGGTGTGGCGATCTTCTTCTTGCCCCTCTTCCGCCGGCGACGGCGAGGGGGCTTGGGGGCGTCCGGGTGGTTGGCGGCCGCCATCAGCGACCCGGCTGCATCCTGCTCCCCGGCGTCAACTCGGGGAGGGGGAGGGGGCTCCGCGACGGCGGTGGTGCGCGCCGTGGTGCCCGCCCTCTTGTTCCGCGATTCCTTGCGGAATACGGGACACTCAGTGCTGTTCGCCGTGTGTGCGCCATGGCAGTTGGCGCACGTCGGCAGGTCCTCCAGAGGGCGTAGGCAGTTCCGGGCGGCGTGTTCCTCGCCGCACCGCACGCAGGCTAGCCGCCTGTGGCATTGGTGCGACGAGTGCCGGAACTGCTGGCACCGATGACACTGCGCGGGTCCCCTCTTCCCGCGCCAGGCTTCGATCCTCACCCCCGGCATGTTGAGGAGTTCGCACACCTCATATATACCGGGGATGGGGCTGGGGGTCCTCTCCACCTGGGCGAAGAAGATGCAGCCGGGCCTTCCGTGTCTCGCGTGGATGGGCCGCACGTACTCCACGCTGAAGCCACGCTTCTCTAGGTCCTCCTTGATCGCCTCCGGAGCCGTGTTGACCGGCAGCCCTCGGATGGCCACCTTCAGGCTCCGTTCGGCGGGCAGCGAGTACGAGAACCAGGAGATCCCGGACGATTTCTCCAGCTCTGTGAGGTAGCGCTGGATCGCCCGGTACTCCTGGTCCGACTTCGGCAGGAAACGGACGCCCTTGCCGAACGGGCGTGCGTTAGGTACATGGCCGAGGATTGCCCGCATCGCCTTGAAGTGCAAGGTCCAGTCCGGCAGGTTTTCGACAACCAGCGGCGGGTACCTCGGCTGCTTCGCAGGCGATGGGGCAGCTGCCGGTGGGGGCAGCGGAGGCGAGTTGGCGGCTCGTGGAGCGGGCTTCGGCGGGCTGGCGGCAGCGGCGGCGGCGGCGTAGCTGGGAGCAGCCGCCGCGATCGTGTCCATCGGCGTGGGCACGTCCAGCGGCGGCATGCTCCATATCGGCGGGCAGGCAGTGGGCGGCGTGGGCGGCCCTGGGGTCGGAGACGGCGTGCGGGAGGCGGCGGGCTCAGCAGTCCTCGGCGGCGTCACGTCGATGCGCGGGGCCGGCGTGCGGATCGCGGCCGAGCGTGACGCCGCGGAAGGGGGCGGTGCGACGCTGGGGCGCTTCGTCCTCTTCGCAACCCAGGCGCGTGCCTCAGCGAGGGCGCGCGGTGAGTTGAGGGGCGGGATCGGGTGGTCATAGGTGGCGCGGCGGCTGGGTCCGGGGGCAGGGTCCTCCGGTCGCGGCGGCGCGGCGGGCGCTGGGGTCGGCTTCGCCGGCGGCAGGGGAGTAGGGCCAACCATCGTGGCGCAAGCCTCCGCGGTGGCCTTGTCCTCGACCCTGATCCGTCGACGAGTGCTCAGCGGCTTGCCAGTGGGCCTCGTGGGCCTCCTGGCTGGTGGGTAGGCAGGCGGCGGCGGTAACAAGGTGGTTGTTACCGCCGGTGGCGATGGGCAGATGCCTGGGGCGGGCGGCGGAGTAGGTAGCACCGAGCGCGACCAAAACAGGGGCAGTCTTGATAGCTGGTCCGAGCGCAGAGGGTACCAAACAATCCTGTGGCGAGAGCTGCGCGCGGCTGTGATTTTAACTAAAACCGGTCGCTTTGAATTTTTTCGCCGCCGCACACCTGCGTCTAATCAAAGACTGCCGCCCCGCCTATTGTCTCAAAGGAGCCGCCCGCCGCCGCACGTGCGGCGGATAAACGCAAAAGAAATTGCCAAGAATTGAATAAGTACAGCAAATATTTATTTTCGGTAGAAACAATACATAACATCACAGTCTTGATAAACAGTTCTTAAGAAATGAAATAGAGGTACATTTTTATCACCCCGCGTGGGAGCGAGCTTTCAAGAATACTCTCATGGCCCAGCAGCATGGCCATATAAATTCTAGTGAATTTATATGGCCTTTTGCTTCGGTATTTTTTTCTTACGGACCTCAGGCTTGCGGGTCGCACCGAGATAGTCTACGGGCCGCATGCGGCCCGCGGGCCGCCGGTTGCCGACCCCTGCTTTACACTGTATACATTTCCACAAAAAGATCCCTGAACATATAATAAGCTTGCCAGAAGCTCCATTTCCTTCCGTGGATGTCGTAGAAGGCAACTAAGGAAATCAATTACCAGGAGACGGGCAGCAGCGTCTTCCTGAGATTCCAACCGCACACTGCGATCGCCAACCCACCCGCCAAACTTGGCAATTATGGCAAAACCCTTCATGGTTATAAAAACCACAAAGGAGGCCTATGTCCTACAGTGGGCGTCAAATGGCTGATGATGATGATGATGATGATGATGATGATGAGAAGCACGGTTCAAAAAATGTGTACAGCGCACTTTGTGCCAAAAGGGCTACTAAAACATTGAGGATTATTTAGGTGATTACTAGGTTTTAGAAGATTAAAATATGTAAACTCTGTTAACCACTCGTCTGCCGCGACACAGATCTGTGTCCAACTTAGTATGGGCCACCTATACGTTGCGTTCCGCGAGGGCAGTTCAGGAGTTAATTAAGGAACATAATATATCAAAAGACTATATTTTTTTTTGTGCGTGCTTTCTCCAAATGATCTAGATTTTGAAACGGACACCTAGTTTTACTTGTAACGTTCGATAATTCACAGTTTGTGTGTTACTTTAAATATGTTTTTATTTAATTTTAAATTTTTATTGCAAGTATTGATATTTCCCTCATAGAATGAATGAACTAGAGCAAATAACTGCATATGAATTATTGCTTTCCGTATTTTTTACGATTTCCCTGCACATACTGTTTTCATCTAAGGAAAAGCGAAATAAAATTGACTCTACATTGTGTCGATAAGCCACACACATTTAGAACTTCAAAGTTCCATTTTTATTTTTATGCTTGTCCGTTAATATATTAACGGATTTCATATTTGACATAATCTGTCAGATATGAAATAATATTTTTACTTGAATTTATCTTATTGAAAGGTAAAGATTTCCATTCACATCCCTGATCATAAAAATAACAAATAGCCTAATAAAATATAGTAAAAGGCACAGACATCCAGTAACTCATTACAACCACCTTAAGACTGTAATCTAATAAAACTGCCCTGCGAAATAACTTCCGGGAAAATAGACTTTATGAAGAAACTTTTTAAGTAGAGACCTATTTTTTTTCCACCCCGGCATCCTAATACCTCGTAACTTTTTCTCGTAGGTTAGTTTCTCTTTGAGAATAGCCCTTAGTTTATGTGATATCGGAAGGCGTCCAATAAGTTTTTGGCCCTCCCTGGCCGAGTTCTTTGGATCAAACATTTGGACCAACTACTTTGAAGGAGTAATTTTTGTTTCAACATTTCCAATAAATGTTTGTAAAAAAAGTTACTATAAAAAATCCGTTACATATGGTGAACTTTTTCTCAATCAATGTTATTTGTTTTAAATTGCCTACGATTTTTGCAATTAAATAGATGATCCTTACTTAATATTTTAAACGCGATGTATCTATGGATGGATGTTTGTTACTCTTTCACGCAAAAACAGCTGAACGGATCCGGATGAAATCTTGCACAGAGATAGATTATAGTATGGATTAGCACATAGGCTTTTTTATCCCCGAAAAATACACATCAAAATTGCCACGCGAACGAAGTCGCGGGCACCAGCTAGTATAAGAATGAATATTTTAATATTAGAAGTCAGCTTCTTCCCTTACTTTCCCTTTCAAATAAAAATACAGTTTATCCGAATTATTTTTAAAGGAACGACCGAATTTCTATGATTGAATATAACGTCCTTTTCCTGAGTGAAATCTAAAGCCTTTACACCGACTTCGATTCGCTGGTGATGTTGGCTCCAATATTTGTTCAAAACCCGACCCCCTATAACTCCGGACATCTTACTTATCGGGATACCATCGAGTAATAATAGTACATCCCCTATTCTCGAAGAGCCACCCCACTCGTTAATAAAATATAAGGATTTTCGGGGGAAGGCGCAAGAGATTCCGACCCTAGAGAGTAGATTAGTGCATTACCTCGAAACTCACTTTAAACCGTTTTTGCTATGTAGGCGCCATTATTTATTTCACTATACTCCGTTCCAGGAGTCGAACTCCTCGAGAACAAAATACTCACTGGTCAATGCGCGCGGCTAGAGATAGGCGAAACAATAAGCGTGGACGTTCTGTTTCATAGGGTAGGTATACTTAATGCAGTGGCTATAAGGTCACGCGCATTAACCATTAGGCGCACATGGACGATTTTCTTTGGAGCTCGTTTCGTTTCCTATACAAAGTTTTTAGCGTGTTTGCTTTGTTTTTTAAATTCCTTCATTTTTCATTATATAATGTAGTGTAGCTCCTTTCGCCTTTTCCGTCAATGGTTGTCTGGAAGAAATTGGTGCTGTAATCTATTATTATTAAGCTTTAATTGTAATTCCTGGTACACAGTAAATAATCTTAATAGCCATTAGACCCTACAAAAAAGCTCTCAAAGAACGATTATGACGCTGAAAAGTTCCGAAACGAAAAAGTAATTAAAGGTAAACAGGTATCAGGTATATATATACCAAAAATATACATGCAACTTCAACATCATTGGCTTGAATATATATACCTATTGTGTAGTACCGTATTTGAATAAATTTACATCACTTACAAGGCAAATCGCGGGAATAACTATTATTAAAATTGTTACCTATGCATTTTGGTTTAACAAACTTTTCACGATTTTATTATTACCCTGCGTGAGAAAGAAGAGAAATAATAACGTAGAATATATCGGTAAAGAGCTACTTTTAAACATATTTACGGAGAACTGTATTGCCAAAACTTAGCCCATAACGTATCGAAAACATTACTGGCCCCAAGGGAATTTCATATAGTTTGTTTAGTCCACGAGGGTGCTTTGATTATGTCATTTGTTTGCGCGGCGTTACCTCAAACAGAGATGAAAGGAACACCACTCGAAGCAGCACAGTTTGCGTTTCAACCACTTGCAAATACCGTTGAGTAGACAAATAAAGTATCATTGGGGACGAAAGTCGTTGAGGTGGCCTCAAACACTAAAGCTTTTACAGCTTAAGGTGCGATCAGAACTGAGGATTCTGTCTCGACCGGCCTGGCGAGACGAAAAATTGAGGAAAAATATGTGCAGGAACATTTATCGTCTCATGAACAGGATTAGGATTTGGACAGATATAGGTATACGGGATTGCTTAAAAAATTGTTGAAATAAAAAAATATATATCCTGAACCATACCAATTACAGTACAACTTTGTTCTATGATTTTTTTTTCAGATTTATATTTTTATATTAATGAATCGTACTTTTAATGTGATTTAACTTTTTATTGTAATTAAGAAATATGTTAATTACCCACTCTTATGTTAATGTGCTCGATTTTCCTCTTTTTTCTGTGATGTTATTTTTATTTAGCCTGCTGTATTAGGTGGATAACCTGTAAGGGCGGGATCTGTTACGAAATAAATAAATAAATAAAATTTTTTCGAAATATAAGGTATTGTTTTCTGGTGCAGAATCAAGAATATTCTAATGTTATCTTGCCTTAAAATAAGGGCAATATAAAAAGCACCCGAAAACGGCGTGCGTGCATGCAACGACTAATGAATGTCGAGGAAGCGAAAGTGATCTGGCGGGATCGTGGCAAGCAAGACCCGAACAGACCGTCCTTTTATGTCTCGTGTGACTATTGTAAGTACTAACTTATAATAATGAGGATTCTCGCATATATTAGGTATTTGTATAATTTGAACAATTAGTAACACTTAATTTTTAAAATTTATGTCATCCGTGATTTGGTAGTTCGTCGAGAATATCTGTCAAAATCTTGATTGCAGGCACCATACGAAGAAGTAAAGTATGTGAAGTGTGCGTGTGTGCGTGTGCGTGTGCGTGTGCGTGTGCGTGTGTGTGCGTGAAATTTTGATAGCATTTGCACTCTTTTTTGCAGGGTTAAAATTTGGGACTCATTGTGCCCTGTTACTAATCCCAAGTCCATTTCTCGCAAACACATTCATATTTATGACGAGAAAAAAAAAGTCTCTAGACTGAGAGTATACGTAGTAAAATTCTACCTTCATTAAAGGCAGCGAGAAAATTCTCGGGGAACACCCCTCTTAGCACGGGTAGGTACCTACTATGAAGGCACGGGTCACGTGTGTCAGACACAAAAATGTCAGACTTTGACAATTAACGTACTGGAAATTCGCGACTTTTGACATTTAATAATAATAAAATCAAATCAAATCAAAATATTCAAAGTAGCACAGAAACTGCGACTTAATGAACGTTACAAGTTAAACTAGGTGTCCATTTGAAAATCTAGATCATTTTGGAGAAAAAATGGACAGAAAAACTCCAAACTTAGTATTTTCAAGTCCTTAATTTACAGAATTTATATAAATATTCTAGAACCTGGAACTCATGCATTGAACTGGCTTTAGTTCCAGACATCATTGTCATCTGAATAATCTTTAATGTTATACCTAGTAGCTTTTTTGGCACAAAGTGTGCTTTACATATTTTTTGAACCGCGTTTCTGGCAAGCTTATTATATATTATCTTCAGGGATCTTACTGTAGAAACGTATACGATGCCCCATAAAGGATGTATTAAACGGATGAAATAATCGCGCGAGTAACCTCGTCGTGCTACTTACAACTATTCGAGTGGTGTTCTCGCCGCGACTTTTCGGCTTGAGTGTGGAGCGGATCTTATGGTATAAAGTGTCTTTAGACATTGCGAGCACGGCTAAAGTCCGCTGCGTTTACTTTGATGGAGAACAATGTAACAGGCTTCGCAAGGCACGTTAAGCTGTTGGTGCCGGCTGCCGTCGATAGATGGCAGTCGTTAAGCCAAGTCAGAGGCCTTAGGGCGGCTTGACAACTTCTGACAGTAGACGAGCCACTAGTCTACAAGCCTCCACCAATCCGGACTTGGCCCCCGTGGTGGAGTATGGCCTATACCTTCCTCAGGGAAGAGACCCGTGCCCCTCGGTGGGGACATAATGGGTCGATGATGATGATGAATGTAACAGGAGATGGAAACTATTACACTGACAAACGATAGGTATAATACAAAGAATAACTCAAGAAAATATAATATGTAGGCAATTGGCATCGTCGGAAATACCAACTTATTACGAACAGGTAACCAATAGGGGACTCATTTGTAATCATATCAGTCTTGTAAGTCGCTTCCGACTTGGCGCAAGTTAAACATACTCGTAAACATAAACATTTACATACAGGCACATACATTGATTCTGGCCCCACGCTATACCAACATCCAACATCCATGACCTGGGTTTTTTTTTTTTTGTTAGGACAGACTAAACGTCTTCCATATTAAAGCAGTTTTGAAGTAAAGTAACGAGGTAAAAACAAAATAGTACATTACGGTACATTACACAAACTCACGCCTATTTCCGGAAGGGCAGGCAGAGATCAGGGTTTGTTACTTTCTATGATCCTGTAGCAAAGCAAAGCTATGTTTTTCAAACAGGTAATGTTCGAGATTTGCATCTGATTGGAAATCTACCTTGATATTTTTATTGCAACACAGACAGAAATTGATAGTACTGGCAACGGCAGATTACTTGAACAACAATCCACGTAGACGAAATTAATTTGCGATGGACACGTAAGAACATCTGCTTTATTAACAGTTGCTTCATTTTACTAAATTAAAGTACGTAGAATTGTAAGTCACATTTCGCATCCGTCGTCAATGTGAGCCAAAGTAAATCCATGTGAAGTCAAAGTAACTAGTTGAAGTTATTTGTCGGGCACTGTACTATCGGCAACAAAGGCAAAGTTTCAACCAACATAAAAAGAGAAATGTTCCCAATGAGTTTGAAACTACTTATTACATGGTAGTAGGGCTGTTAGTGACTTCCCACTAGTCCACAAAGTTCTAATTAGATTCTTGCATTTAAGGCGGGTGCTCCTCCCAAGTTCTGAATGTAATTTGAATGTATTTCCAAAGTTATCGCGGCGAATAAAAGGATTCTCGAGATTATCATTAAAATGTTCTAGTTAGGAGTTAGGTCTTATAATTTTTTTTAAACAATTATGAACGCATTGTAGCAAAAAGTTTATTAATTGGACAAGTTTTCATTACGATTTGAATGACAAGTCATTGAAATGTCTCTTAATATGGAATACTGCGTAAGTTGTTGATTTGTGGCGAGCACATGTCAATTCTGCGCGCGCACTATATTATCCAACATTCCTGGATCGTGGAAATAGTGTTACACGAGATAGACTATAAATCAGTGCTTAATCGTGTAATAGGATAATATTTAGTGACAAGTCTCTTGAAATGCCTCTTAATATGGAATACTGCGTAAGTTGTTGATTTGTGGCGAGCACATGTCAGTTCTGCGCGCGCACTATATTATCCAACATTCTTGGATCGTGGAAATAGTGTTACACGAGATAGACTATAAATCAGTGCTTAATCGTGTAATAGGATAATATTTAGTGACAAGTCTCTTGAAATGCCTCTTAATATGGAATACTGCGTAAGTTGTTGATTTGTGGCGAGCACATGTCAATTCTGCGCGCGCACTATATTATCCAACATTCCTGGATCGTGGAAATAGTGTTACACGAGATAGACTATAAATCAGTGCTTAATCGTGTAATATGATAATGTTTAATGTCAAGTATTTAACATTATTATATTACACGATTAAGCACTGATTGGCGTGATTCGGTTTAGTATTACTTACTAAATTCATCTGTGTGGCGCCGGATTAAGAATAACGTCACTCCATTTCCTTCCGTGGATGTCGTCGAAGGAGACTAAGGAAATAAATTACCAGAAGACGGGCTTCAGCATCTTCCTGAGATTCCGACCGCATACTGCGATCGCCAATCCGCCTGCCAAGCGTGGCGATTATGGTAAAACTCGTCATGGTTATGAAAACCATGAAGGAGGCCTATGTCCTGCAGTGGGCGTCTAATGGCTGATGATGATGACTAAATTATTTATTGTACCAGAACAAAAATTACAATCGGCGGGCTTATATACAACAATACTCACGCCTGTATCGCGGAGGGGTAAGCAGAGACCAGGGCCTGCCAGAGTTTTAAAGTCGGATAATTGCCTAATTGCAGAACGGTAATTTCGACCAAAGAAGCTCCGCAACGCTATTAAAAATTTGGCTTGATCTCGATTAATTGGCTCGTGGCATCGTTGACTTTGTATGTATACTGTAAAGGAAATTATATTTATACTGTAAAGAACATAGAAAAAGTCTCTAAAAAAATTTATTACAGAAATTTGTATTATTTATGTCATAAAAACGATATCGAAATAAAAAAGATGAAAATATCAGATTAAGTAATTTTATTGGATTCTTAACGTTTTCTTATAATGATGTAGACACATAAAAACAGGGATGCCTCAAATATTGATAAAAACTTTATTCATTACAAGGCATTACGAGCACCTTTTGAGGTCATAAGTACCTAGTTCACGACCAATTAGTAAGACACGTTTTTGTAACACGTGATCAGAAATACTTTTTCACTGGTTATCTTATGAAAATATCGTCCTAATAAATATGAAATTTGTCGTAGATAAACAAAATACTCTGCTCGGGGTTTCTCTGAAAGATCGAATTCGAAACGAGGTGATCCGACAGAGAACCAAAGTCACCGACCCACCGAATTAGCATGCTGAAGTGGCAGTGGGCCGGCCATATTATCCGAAGAACTGATAACCGATGGGGTAGACGAGTTCTCGAGTGGAGACCGCGGATCGGTAAACATAGTGTGGGACGTCCTCAGACTCGGTGGAGCGGTGATCTTCGCGGGGCGGCTGGCAAGAGCTGGATGAGAGTAGCCGAGGACCGTGCTCAGTGGCGTGCTATAGGAGAGGCCTATGTCCACCAGTGGACAAGCATAGGCTGATGATGATGATGAAACAAAATACACGCTGTCTTTAATAAGATCAAACATTTTTTTAGGTTCTCAGTTTCAAATGTTGACTGTTACATTTAATTTTAAACTCATTCCTTAGCAGTTATGCTAAAATGAAAATTGGATATTTAGTGATAACTTATCCACCTCAAGTTTGATAAAGCGACACTCTTCGTTACGTCTCGTTCTGGGACTGTCTACGAAGAGAAAATGTATTATCGATAGAACATCGACTACTGTAATGTGTAATCTTAACTGCCTCATTAGTCTAGCGGCAACATGTTTGGTTACCATGACAGAGGTCATGGGTTTCACTCCCTTTGAAGACCGCCCTGCTTTGATTTGAACATTAGCCTTCAAACTGGCTTGTTTTACATGTTTTGTGACGTCATTGCCTGGTTACCACGTATCTTATTTTCCGGCCAGAGTTATCGATTTGCTGGTTATTCTATTTATATACTATTTTTTACTCAGTTTTGAATCCGCCACAAAAATGTAAAGGAACAAGTAAGGTCTTTATAATTTTTTCATATTATTATATAATTTATCTACACCTACCTACTCTCTTTATCTTACAGTCCTATCCATCTAAATGTTGTCTGGAAGAGATAACACCGCCAGTTGTATACTATGTAACTGAATGTTTGCAATTTTATTATCTTATAAACCTATTTAGAGGCACCTTACATTACATTAAATTACATTACTTAGAAATTTAAGAGTTTCATGTATCTTTATAATGTATGGTTTGCAATAAAGAGTATTAAACCAATCTATTTTCCCTTGAAATAATTATTTGGAAGTAAAGCATCACCATCATCATCATTCAGCCACAAGAAGTCCACTTCTGGACATAGGCCTCCTCAATGGATTTCCAGAACGACCGGTTGGAAGCGGCTTGCATCACAATTTGTCTACTCAACCTATAGAATCACTATTTATCGAAAGACAAACAGGGCCAAGTGATATTTAACAAAGAATTACGACCCTACTAACAAATTGTCTTACCCTCAATGTTCGCGGGAGACGTATTTTCTTGTCGCACATACGGCTTAAGAGGATACACTCCCAGTGTGGTATACTATACCGGAGGCTTTTCCTCTTACATTCGTACTAGCCTAATTCCGGATTCACTTACTTGATTTTTGTCTGAAGAGTCTGACCAGATTTTGTTCTGATTCGCAGAGCTTAATCATGGAAGACTTACTTCCTTCATACGGAAAGGACACGCACGACTATTTATAAATTTATTTGTAAGCTTCCTCTGAGAGAAGGCTCTGCAGGGGACGTATATAGGCTACATAAAAAAAAGATTACACACCGTAAAGATGGCCATGGAACCCCTATTACTAAACCTATACTGTCTGTCTGTCCGTCCGTCCACGCGATTAAGTAAATTGGGTGGTCTTGGACTTGGACTTGGCTCTTCGACTCGGTTAAAAATTTTACAGAAAATCTGTCAATATAGCCGACATTTTAACAAAATGTCAAAGTTATAATGGTGGTCTCCATACAAGAAACGTCATTTGGACTTAATCTCTGTAAGTTGCCTCGGTAAATGACCTGCCGTAGGTTTGAATTTGGTTTCGTCGGTCATTTTTATTTTTTCGTAACGTTTTCAATAAGCGAGTGATATTCGCGTCGTCAATCCCTTTCATTTGATACTTCTTTTCTCAAAATCGGCTTAGCCATTTCATATCTGTATGATCATAAAAAACATACATATATTCTTATACACATAGGTGCATACATAGCTACGTGCAAATTAAATAACCCTCTTTTGCCATCAAAGTTGGGTTAAAAGTGTAAAATACATTATTCGTCTTTATCATCAGCTGACCACATCCCCTTAACAAAACTCCTTTGCTCAGCACATAAAGCTTAAGGTCCCTAAGTCACCCCCGGAGTTCGGTAACTAGATTCCCCTTAATCGTTAAGGGTTCGAATCTTTTTCTTCTCAACACAATAAAGTTTTCGTATTAGTTTGGCCTTAGCGAGGGGTGACGAATGCAGTTTTTCGTGAATTAATTGAGTCGATTTGTTTTTTAGCACGCGTGCTTTTGATGTTTGAACGTCAGAAGTGAGCTGCTGGTTTAGTTTGTGGGGAGTTTAGTGTTTTTGCCTGTCGTGCGGCGGTATGTCGAGTTGATAGATTATATTACGGGTGGCGGGCGGGAGCGGTGGTAGCCTAGGGGAGAGAACATTGGACTCTGAAGCGAGAGACCCAGGTTCGGTTCCCAGTGCGGGTAACCCGAAGCGAACTAGCATAACAATAGAATAAAATTATATTATTTTTGTTGCACTAACCCGTGTTGAGGACAATTTTGATTTTTTGTTTTAGAGGCTACATACAAACTTCCCTGTATTGCGCTGCCTGTACGTAATACAGAGAAGTTTGTAAAGAGGCTCGAAATTTCGCCGATGCTTGCCCATGAGCTCCATTAGGAGAGCGCTGGCACGGTTAGCCAGAGGTCGCGGGTTCAAGTCCAGGCATGGGTGAATTTTTTAGCCTCTTAATTGGTTTTTAACCTCCTCAGTCCTAACCTTGAAAATAACAATTGAAACCCATTGTTATTTTCAAGGTCAGGACTGAGGAGGTTAAGGGTAAGGGGCCGTATTACTAAGACTCAACTGTCGGTATGTCCGTCTGTCACCAGGCTGTATCTTATGAACAGTGATAGCTAGACAGTTGAAATTTTGACAGATGATGTTTTCTGTTGCCGCTATAACAACAAATACTAAAACTGAATAACATAAATATTTCAGTGGGGCTCCCATGCAACAAACGTGGTATGTGGTATTTAGCTTTTTTTTTGTTCGATGTGAATAATGGCAACAGGTAGACGCTTGAAATATTCAAATGTTGTATAAATAATGGTACAGATCCTTCATGCGCGAGTCTGACTTGCACTTAGCCGGTTTTTATTACATAGCCCTTCGCTAATGCACCCCTGTATTTGTACGTGAAGTTTTTGCCTAATACTTAGGTAGCCTAAAAGGTGTGTTCGGACTTTAGCAATCACGTTAAACATTTACGTTTACCTGGTAGAAAAGTTTTGCGAAACAGCTCCCAAGTTCCGACTAGCAGGAAATATACAAAAGAACCGATATTACTTATTTCAAGCCTATTTATGCATAAACTAGCCATTTATTTGTAGAACATATCATAGTCGTACTAACATCTGCTCATTCCATTTATCTATGGAAAAATACGGAAATATTTATAGTGTTTTTTTTTGTAGATTTTAAAAGTCGATGAGATTCTTCTTAGATAATAAGTTTAATTTGTTAAAGAGTGAATTATATATCTTCTTATATCTTCTTCTTTAAGTTCCATCTCCTACTGGAGGTCGGCTTTCAGTGTGGCTACTTTGTCCCGTGAGGTTGCGGCTCGGAAGAGTCTTACATTGCTCGTGTTGAAAAACTCTTCAAGATTTTTGAGCCATCGACGAGTAAAGTGTCATCCACTCACCTCAGGATCTCAAACAGCGCTACGCCAAAGTGTAAAAAATATTTTTTTAGACGAATGCAAAATTTAACACAAAAAAATCGCAAGTCGTAGAACAAAAGTTGTTGAACATTACAAACTCTATCCGTCACGTTTAAGGTCCTGTACAGTCCGCTTATAATGTTGGCAAAGAGAAACTGTAGGTTCGATCAGCTTTCTGTATCAGAAGCTGCCTTATTTACTTGTACTAAGTTGCAGTAACAAGATGCCAACTTTCTCAGAATTTTCACTTAAAAGGTTTCAACGCTACGCTGTTTCTTTAGATCTTGATTCGTAAGTTTGTTTGACGTTAATTTATTTGATATGGTTTCTGTAAAAGGTGCGAGCTACAGGGTTCTACTATAGAATGCCAATAGAAAAGTTCTCATTACAATTTTAGCATAACGTCGATTTTGTCTCCAAAATGATCTACATTCTGAAATCGACGCCTAGTTTAACTTATAACGTTCATTAAGTTGCAGTGCTTACCGTGCTTAAGTTCCAGTGCCCGTGTGGCACCGGATTAATAATAGCATCACTCCATTTCCTCCCGTGGGTGTCGTAGAAGGCGACTAAGGAAATAAATTACCAAGAGACGGGCAGCAGCGTCTTCCTGAGATTCCAACCACATACTGCGATCGCCAACCCGCCTGCCAAGCGTGGCAATTATGGCAAAACCCCTCATAGTTATGAAAACCATGAGGGAGGCCTATGTCCTGCAGTGGGCGTCAAAGGGCTGATGATAAAGTTGCAGTGCTTGTGTTAATATAAACAAAACACTTTGATTTTGAGAGATACTTAGATTTTCCGAGAGGGGCAATACGTGTGGTGCTACCTTAAGTGTCAGTTCAAAGAGAGGGTAAAATCTTTTCGGTGCAGGATCTTCCACATACCATCCAGGTCAGGTCACACGCCAGTTCATTCACAACCGGCCACGTCAAAGCTTTCAATAATTTAAATTGTAAATTCTCATATTGATGAGAAAAATAACCAGCTGTTTCTGCTACATCCTGTGGTTGTACCAAGAACTCGTTACATACATAATTTATTTTATTTATTTACCAAACATAACATAAACCCACGCCTTTGTCTCGGAGGGGTAGGCAGAGACCAGGGTATGCCATTTGCCACGATCCTGGCAGACCTTTTGCACTTCACCAACATTAATTAGTCGCTACATACACGGACGCCTTTTTATTTAATTGTAATGTTTTTGAAAATAGACATTTTATTTGTTTAACGGTCTGTTAAACCATTGCTGGTTTATCTCAAAGCAAATTGAATTCGATAATGAACTCAGTTTCAATGCGCTTTATTCACATACCCACCAACTTTACCCTCCAGTGGACAGCAGGGGCCTGGTAGAACTACAATTCATGGTATATTCTGACAATTCGATGTACATTGCGCAGCCGAGACTTCCCGCATGTTAATGGGTGGGTCGATCGACTTAATAATGCACTTCGAATTGTCATAGTAAATCATACATTTTAGGTCTATGAAACAGGCTCAGGTGATGTAATAAGTTTTGTAATAAATGTGTGTTGTGTGTGTGACGGTCCTTAGGACAAGTGGCACCTCCCACAATTAAGAAATTAATTTGTTTCATCTATCAATGCCAAATTTATATTGGGCTGTTGCATTTAATGTGTCAAACACAATAGTTAAGCAATTTTTTTTCTTAATTACCTATATATTGCCATTGTACTGATATGAAGTTGTCTCTTAATTTTATTTAAGTTCTCGGTACCTTGTACAACATACAAAGTACAACATCGGTACAACATACAAAGTACTTAAGTTATAAATAAAACAAAAACAAAACAAAACCTGTCCATCGGAAATAATCAACTTGCTACTTACCAAAATACTTACTTATGGCTACTAACATAGTTTTTATTTTAACAAAACTGCAATTTCAATGCAAACTTTATCTACTAACATCCAGTTATCATCGTATTCAACTTAAGGTATGTATTTTTTCTGTAGCAGCAAGTGACTGGATAGGTAAGTAAATAGATAAGTGCGTATCTAGAGATAAACAAAAAAAAATGATAATAGATATGGTTGCCAACCATACAATTTATCAATTCATGGTTCTGCAAGTGTCATGATGGTAGACGTTTATTTACTAGAGATAGCTTAACCTGGGAGAGACAAATAGATAGTTCTGTCAAATAAAGAAATATTTAACATGTCTTGCTATACGATTGATGTGATAACGCCCTTACCTAAAAAAATCAATATGATTCTGTTGTTTTGTATAAAAATGCATAATTAATAAATAAGAAATTATCATTTTATATTACCGATGCTTGTTGGACTTGGATGCATTTAAACACTAGAAATGTTAGTAGATATAGTATATAAATATCTCACAGCTGTAAATTGTTTCTGTCTACAAATAATATTTGATTTGATTTTTTGATCTTAATTTTTGATCTCATAAGATTCCAGCACGATGTTTAAATAAATAAAATTAAAACCAACAGAAACATTATAAGAATACGATTACTCTAAAACACTCACCAAATGCAGTTTAAATAGTCTCCCTTTACCATAGACTATTGAGAAAACTGTATTTGAGGAATGTTTTAACGTAGGTACAGAATAGTGTTTTAATAAATAAAATTGCGAGTAGTTAAGTACAAAATCCCTTTCTTTATAAGCCACGTTGACGATTTGAGGCTTTTAAGACGTAGGTATCTTCCAACATAAATTTTCCTTTAAACATGTCTCACCTTATATTTCAAAACCACAAAGACTACTCGAAAATAACATAATTATAAGATACTCCAATTTCAAAGACAAAAAGCCTTAATCTAATCGTGGCTTTCAAGTTCAGTGAACAAAATCTAGATAAGACCAGAGTAAAGATAAACAACCTATCACAACAACAAAAAATAAACTCACAAACAAAAAGAAGCACTGACCTTGCCAATCGCCGAACGGCTCCCAAAAATCTCAAACTGTCCCAGCACAATCACAAGACAGTCTCTGAACCGGAGCCCAGTTTCACGACCAACATTTGCGACAAAAACAATCGTAGTTTCTTCCGCGAATCGACGCGAGGGGAGGCGACAACCCCCAGCCGAGTCTATTGTGGTACTGGCTCAGTTTGGAGGCGAAAATATACAGCCATACAGCAGCATAGTACACTAGACACCGTGGCACGAATACCCCTTGTGGCTTCCGCGGAAGCAGCGCCATCTGCATTAGGGTTTGTTTTGAGCTTTTTTTGCGCTCCGAGTTAAAGTAGAATTTAGGTGAGAGGGCGTATTTTGATGCGTGTTTTATAATTCATCAAAGAAGGCGGTGGCGTAAAAGTTTTATACTCTTTAGGGTTCCTTATCGATAGAAGCCAACCGGACCTTGTTACTGTATCTAAGCTGTCTGTCCGTATGTTTGTCTGAATCATTTATTCCAAAAAAGGTAAATAAAAAGATGCCAAATATTATTTAAATTATTGAGCATACGTCGAGTGTTCCGTTGTACATGCCCAAAAGTTTGAATAAGGCAAATTTCTTCTAAGTCGAGAAATTCAAGATGATTTATTTTAAAAATTATATATAGGTTTTGGAAACCAAGGCAAAAGTTATAGTAACTGGGTCACAGAAAATAAAATAATATCGGAAAATAATGAAATCTAAGATTGCAGACAGAAAACAAAGTTTCTTAGATTCGGCTTAAATAGTTATTGAGCCATTTTTTCATGCAACGATGACTGTTTTTCAAATATTTTTGCAATCAAATTGGCGGGTTTGCCGTGATTTGTATGAGTTTTGGTGAGACCGAAGGCCGAAGTCCACTTGGGGCGCAGCCCGAAGAGTAATCAATACCTCTCAACTAACTTAGTAGAACTAAATGAAAGAATATCTTACCTCTCACTGTAAATACTGGTATGCAATAAAAAGTTAACTATTATATTTCTCGTTGTATCTTGGTGCGCGATTTCAACTCGCACTTGGCCGGTTTTTTGTCTCTACGTTTTGTGCTATCTTCTTTAGAGCCAATGCATCCGTGACGTCATAGATCCCTTTACGATCAATGTGAATGAATGAATGAATAACCGTTTATTGCCAATAAGAAGATGTGTTACACTTAACTCACAGACTGATTAGAAACTTAATTGCTTAGATGTTATTTTAAATAAGTTCTAAAGTAGAAAAACTTGGCGATCGGACAGACGCTCAGCCTGTAGTGTGGGATGCAGAGCATCCTACAGCGCCGATTCTCAGCGAAGCTCGAAACTTAAAGTAATAAAGTTATTTTATTAAGGTGAAAGAAAGGTAGAACACTGATACCAGCCAAAAAAATAAATAATAAGACAACTAAAAAGTACCCACTAACTAACCAACTAATATGTAATTCAGTGAAATAATATGGCATGGAAATAAAATCGCACGCATATACTCAGTATTTAGATATACTTAATTTAGATCTGAACAGAGGTACAAAGCTGAAACATACTCGTATATATACATGTCATTGTAGTTCAATCGCGCTAATAACTTCCTCCTTATAACTTAAAAAGGCAGTGACTATTTCCACCAGACTGAATTGCGAATAAGATGTTGTAAAACAGTTGTCAAGGATTCAACAACATTATTTCCTTAACATTGTCACGTCAAGTATGCTTCAAGGAACGGAGAACATCAGACGGATTATATTAGCGTTAAATTACAAATAAACTTCTTGTTACTCTTGCCTCATCTGAGATGTTCTGAAGTAGATTCCGGCTTTTACCAATTATTTTGTTTTCTAGTTTACGTGTGTTTATTTTACTAGCGGGGTTCAATAAGTAGTGAAAAGGAATAAGATGCAATTAACTTTTGAAATATTATTTTATGTTTCAACATAGTCACCTTTTAGTTATATACACTTAGCATTTATCTTGTATCTTGCACTAAAATTCCTTTCTTAAATAAATCTTCATCTTGATTCTCTAAAAAACCTTGTACTGCGGTGATGACTGCGTCATCATCGTTGAATTTCTGGCCTCTTAGATATTTTTTCAATCTCGGAAATAGACAAAAGTCACTAGGTAGCAAGGTTTGGAGAATATGGAGGATATTTCACAAATTTGAAGCCAACATCATTGATAGCAGCCATCGCAACTTTGGACTTGTATGCTGGGGCGTTACCTTGATGAAACAGAACAACATTAGCGAGTTTTCCAAGCCGTTTTTCGCGTTTTTCGTTACGCAACTTTTTGATTTGTTCTGCGTACACATTCCCCATAAAAGTAGCTCTATGATTGAAGTATTGAATCATCACCACCCCTTGGCTGTCCAAAAAAAGATAATCCATGATCTTGCCGGTGGATGGAACGGCCTTGAATTTCATAGAAACTGTAGAATAAGGTATCTTGCACAGGTACCCCTAACGTTTGAGAAGAGATGGTCATAGTGGAGTTTTTTTCCGCTGCCTTTTTCTCCACTACAAATACGACCCAAAGGCAGCGGCTGACATAGTAACATAGTACATTGACGTTCAGCAAACAGAATGTAAATTCTTTACGTTGAAATAAATTATTGATTTCTGATTTCTGTATCTTGCAAGTCTTGATTTACTCGTTTCGGTAGTAAAGTTTTTCAAACATACATATTTAATTGCCGCGTGAACTTCAATTTCTCCATTTTCGATTACTCGTTGCGACAGGACACAAGTAACCTTCTATGGTTGAAAAAACAAAAGAGCATCAAACTTTTTTTTATTTTATTACGTCGACAAATGGGTGGGCTATGCCTGCCAGTATTTTGTTTTTCTCTATCCAAGTATGTAGCCTATATACGTCCTGCTGCAGGACACAGGCCTTCTCTCAAAGAGAGTATGGGCTTAATTTCCACGTGTGCCCACCGCGAATAGTTTAGTAATAATAATAACTTTATTGATAGTTACAGGGTTGATGTACATTCACTTAAATGTTTAAATATAAATAGAAAAACGTGAACGAAACTGGTTGGTATCTGCTGCTAAAGCTAGGTTACTAAGTAGCCTGTATTAATAGCAGCAGGCCCGTGCCTCTTACGACAAATTCTAGTTAGTAATTAAACAGTGGTGGCATTATTGGAGGAGTTTAATTACTTCAGTGTCTTAGTATCTGAAGTCTTCACAAAACTCAGCTCTTGAAATCCGCGACGGGCACGCGTAGTGATTAAGCCTCTCTCTCTCTCTCTCTCTCTGAGAAGGACTGCACATTACAGTGGGAGGCGTACAGTGTTACATCTAAAGTACGCAGTTTCTGAAGCGTCAATTCGACAATTCGGACGGTAAAGGTTTTTTAAGAGATTGATAATAATATATTTTATTCTTATAGAGATAGTTAACGACTTACTGATCGAGTTACTGCAGGCAAATTATATTAACTTTTTTACAGTTATCAGAAAAAAATATATTGAAAGTCTAAATTACGTTTGAGACATTAGTACGACTCTATAGGCGGAGCCAACCCCGCCGTGGGTTTCCTCACAATGTTTTCCTTCACAGTTAGCGTGTGGTATTGCTACAACAAATTCGCAGATGTACGTAACTTTGAAAATAAACGAACAATAGGTACGTGCCCGCACTGGGAAGCGAACCTGAGTCTCTCGCGACGACGCAGTGGTAGCCCAGTGGGTAGAACTATAGAAAAATTTAACAAAATGATTGAGAAATGACAAGCTCTTAACATGTGCCAATCCTTGGTACTTTCTGGCCTGACAAAATATCTGACAAAGGACTACCGCAAAAACCTGATCAGCAATCTCAAGTGGACATAGATAGGTCACACTCACAGAAAGGAGCTCAGCCAGAGAGCCAGGCCTACGAAAAGGTGCATACAAAAATGCAGCTGACAGCTGTTAATAGTACATTAACGGATTGTTAATATAGGAGAAACCGGAGATAAGTCAAATATGACATAGGAATTCAGGCGCGCGCTTATGTATGCAATACGCAGTACACACAAAGCAGATGCACCTAAAGCGTTGTAAGAGTGGTCAATGAGAATTTTGCAAATAAAGTAACTATCCTTAATATGTCAACTAAACAAACAAAACTAACCCGTCCATCTTCCCAGCCATAAAAACAACCTACTAAATCAATCGTATACTATTTGTATGTTTACCGAAGAAGAAAGAATAACATCTAGAGCAATCGGTCCCGAGAGTGTTGTACTTGGCCCCGGAATGCCCTTTAGGGGTCTCGAAGACCCCTGGCATTAAATGAGTGTTACAAAAGAACAGAGCAGTGAAAATATTCAGACCCGCATAGCGTGTGGTCAATTGCCCGCATTTCAATTTTATTTCTTTATGAACACAGAAAATAAATACAGAGAAGAAATAAATACAGAAAATAGGTAGGAACATTAAATTTTTTTTAATCACCTGCAACTCTGTTGTGCTAGAAAACAATTGTATTTAAATAACCAAATCAAGGGCGGCTGGCAAGAGCTGGATGAGAGTAGCCGAGGACCGTGCTCAGTGGCGTGCCTATGTCCAGCAGTGGACAGGCACAGGCTGATGATGATGAACCAAATCAAAATAATGAATAAAAAAAAACACGTTGAAATCTGGGTGGTTTAAAGACGCGATTATGTAATTATTAATTAAAATTGCCGGTTTTTTAGGCTATTACTTTTAAGTATGTTTCGAATTCAGAAATATTAAGAACTGCAAGGAAGTGGAGTGTTTTTTCCAGAGACATATAACCTGGGTGTCTTTAAAACTGGAGTCAACCGACATTTAACAGGTAAACACGTATATATGGCACGCACGCACCATTCTGGCTGGCAACTATGGTTGTCGCACCATTCTGGCTGGCAACTAATGGTTGTAATAGATTTGAGTTTGTGAAGAAATATTTTTGAATAGTGTCTTTTTTAAAAAACAAACTAGCGTATCCGATAGCTATAGTTAATGCACTTTTACTTTGCTGTGGCTTTCAAACCACCCAAAATTCACGGTGTATTTGTATGGGAAATCACTACAGACACTTTAGTTTTTTTGTAACCTTTATTTATTTAAAAAGATTCGGTACACAAGTGACGCCCCAGTCAGATTTGTCTGTGACCATATTGGCTTTGTGCCTCTGTGTGGAGTTACTTAGTTACTTCCCCAAGCCCGACTTGTCTAAACAGCCATTCCTGAACGCTCAATTAATTAATTCTTTGGCAATCCTGAAAAATGAGCCCCACTTATTTTGCCGTTCCTACTTTTCTTCCGTCTTGAGCGGTCTTCTGTGGCCCAAATTTCGTAAGCAAATAGCCCCGTGGGACGGTTCAAATCACGGCAACTCTTAACTTTTGTGACATTTATACTTTATAAGTTCTCAAAAGTTTTATTTCTGAGTGTTGAGAAGGTATACCTAAAGGCAAATTGATAATACACTTTACAATAATACCTAACATAGTTTTCTACGATTCAGATGCACAATAATAAAGAACAATACGTAACGAACGTAACGAACAGAAAATAAAAGGTAACTTTTCTCCTCCTTCACAGAATTGCACCTGATTTTCCATTTCAAATTATGAATTCAATTCAATTCAATTCAAATATTTTTATTCATTGTAAAAACAGAATGTTTACTTAATGAACGTCAAAGTTGCTAGTTTCACAATTAATGGATTATGTGGAGAAGAAACTAACAAAGAAACTCCACATTTATTCTTTTCAAAACACGTTTTAACTTAATTAACAGAGTTTTCAACTTAAAATATTAGTCATGAATGTGTTGAACACTAGTCACAATCGTCCTTTAAATAATATTAATCTACTGTTTAATGCCAAACATCTTTGTCTTCTAAATAATCCTTGATGTTATAGTAAGCCTTTTTGCACAGAATGTGCTTAACACATTTTTTAAATCGCGTTGGAGGTAACTCTAATATATCTTGAGGAATTTTGTTGTAGAACCTTATACAGTGCCCCATAAAGGATGTGTTAACTTTTGCAAGTCTAAATAGTGGAAATGACAATTTATGTTTATTTCTAGTATTAACATTATGGTGGCCACCAACATTTTCGAAGTCTTTGATATTTTTTCTAACGTACATAATATTTTCATAAATGTATTGACATGTATTGACATGATGTGGTCCTTTATATTTTAATTTTAAATCTCCCACTTAATTTCCGCAGAATTCCTGAGGGAAGAAATACCACGGTCGATTCCCGCAGTATTTTGAAATTAATTTCACTTGAAAAGGAAACCGGAAAAGATGTTGACTGGAAAAAATGAAGTCCTTATAAAAAATATTAAAACGCGGGTTCCGTCACATCTTTTAGTACACAGTTCTGTTTATAATATCCGCTCAAGTCAAAGAAAAAAAACAATTAAAATATTCTTGGACTTGGAAGCGAGAGACCCAGGTTCGATTCCCGGTGCAGGCAGGTACCTATGACTTTTCGTTTCTAAGTCATGTACATTTGTGAAGTATAGTAGCAATACCACTCGTTAATTGTGAAGGAAAACATCGTGAGGAAACCTGAGTGCCTGAGCTATTCACATACTTCACCGCTTGAAATCGCCAATCCGCGGTTGGCAAGCGTGGTGATTAAGCACATACTCTCTCCCTGAGAGAATGCCTGTGCCCTACAGTGGGACGTATACAGGCTGCTTATGTATGGAACCCTAAAAAAGTTGATTCGTAATTTTTGAATTTGTGTAGTACCTACTAGGTTTGTTTGTATATTTTGGACTGGTGGAGTTTAGAAAACAGGTTAGTATTATTTTTTTATTCACTTTTAAGGGACCATGTCATGTCGGGACATGGAGGCGCCGGCAGTAGAACGCCGGCTTCTCATTCGGGAGGTCGTGGGTTCGAATTCCGGCATGTACCAATGACTATGTTTTGAGTATCCTGAGGTGTTCACATACCTCAGCGCTTGAAATTGCCAATCCGCGGTGGGCACGCGTGATGATTAAGACCACTCTCTCTCTCTCTCTCTCTCTATTTCACTTTGAGAGAAGGCACGTGGCCTGCAGTGCAACGTATATATACGTCCCATATACGTCCCACTGTAGGGCACAGACCTTCTCTCAGTAAGAGAGTATGGGCTTAATCACCACGCGTGCCCACCGCGGATCGGCGATTTCAAGTGCTGTGGTATGTGAATAGCTCAGACACTCAGGTTTCCTCACGATGTTTTCCTTCACCGTTAGCGAGTGGTATTGCTACTATAACTTCACAAAGTACATAACTTAGAAAACAAAGTCATAGGTAAATGCCCGCACTGGGAATCGAACCTAGGTCTCCCGCTTCCGAGTCCAATGTTCTACCCACTAGGCTACCACCGCTTCAATACGTTATATTTAAATGTAACAAAATAAAATATGTCTTATTTTCAGTAGAAATGTAACTTTGATAATAATGTTTTATTAGTACAGGTGTTAATGCAATCAAAATTATGTAAAACTAAATAGTGTCATCAGCATTCTTGTGGGGTTTCTAGTATTCTATATAATATATCAAATATTTTACACTAAGAATATTATTGTTTTTATTGGCGGAAGACCAGCGCTGGGGTACCATTATAATCTCCAGCTTATGCTGAGTCAGAGCCCTTTTGCATTTGCCGCACCCACAGTACACACACTGGAGAAGGCATTGCTGTGTGTCTCATTTGTAAATGTTTTTTTGTAATAATGTTTCATTGTGCTTTGTGTGTGCTCTTACTAATGTATTATTGTTTTTATTGCGTGTGTGTGTGTGTAAATGCAAATAAGTAATTAATCTATCTATCTATCGATCTATTGGTCCTTTCTCCATGCTAAAACAATGAAGAAGATCAAAGAAGCACATAAGGTGAGGAGCAAAAGTAGTATTTTAGGAGAAGAAGAAGAAGAAGAAGAAATACATTTTCACACCTCCTGCTCGACAATGCCTTATTACGTACCGTCAAATATCATCGTGAAGCATGGCCTTGTCTCTCGAGGGCAATAATAATGAAGAATTTCCCTAGGGAATAAAGTGATTTGAATTTAGAATGTCAAAATTCGCATGAAAACTATGGAGAAGCCCCGCATTGCAATTCGAAATTCGAATTGTTGTTCGAAACTCACCTCTTTTTTTTCTTTTTTTTCTGAAATACTGTGTCCTGTGACCGCGCGAAACAGCAACAAAAAAAAGAAAAAAAGGCGCGAATTGCAAATACGAATTTAAAAGTTATATTCAATTTAAGTTGCTAAGCCGTAAAAGAGTGTGGACTTTATATTTAATTTCAGGTTTTAATACATATTTTCAACTTATGCAGCCCTGTCTTTTTATTGTCTCCCAGATGGTGTGAAAAGTAGAGTATTCACCTCTGGAATAAAACATGTCTTAGTCTCGGGCGGTATGAACCCCTCGCTTCACTCAGGACTCTACATAACTCCCTCGCTTCGCTCAGGAGTTAAAATTTAACTCCCTCGCTGCGCTCGCGAGTTAACTCGGAGTCCTTCGCTCCGCTCAGGGTTCAATATGCCGCCCATGACATAATACATGGTTTTATTCCCTTAGTACATAATCTACTATTATTTAACGCCGTATATAAGACGTTAAACAGAAAGCAAATTGATGGATTGTACACCGAGGGGAGAAAACGGAGAACGGAAATAGAACTTTCTCCCGAGTGATACGTAGCGCTTTGAACTACACCCACGAGGAAAATAAAATTTGTTAGAATAATGGTGAATATGAAGGAAAACATCGTGAGGAAACCTGAGTGTCTGAGCTATTCACATGCCTCAGCGCTCGAAATCGCCAATCCGCGGTGGGCACGCGTGGTGATTAAGCCCATACTCTCTCCCTGAGAGAAGGCCTGTGCCCTACAGTGGGACGTACACAGGCTGCTTATGTAGAATAATTAAAAGCGTACTGTTCAATGATCAATTTAGTAAAAACAATAGTTATTTACACAACTAGGGCCGTAAAATAAAGAAAGGCTGATATCGCAGAAGTTTAAGGCTCGAGCCGCAGGCGAGGGTCATATATATGTGATAGAGGGCTTTCTATTTTACAGTCCGTGTTGTGTACACAATTTTATGTCGTCACTTGGCCCCAAAGCGGGTTTTCCCGTACGCGTAGCGTGCGGAAAAACCCGCTTTTTGGCCAGGTGTGGCATAAAACAAATTGCGCGCTTGTTTTTTTTTTCGCAGTGCAGAATGCAGTTGCCAGCCTCCATTCATTGAAAATCGAGCACAAAAAAACCTTTTTGAGATTCGACGTTTGTATTTTTTTAATGTTTGCTGCTAAAATACAAAAGGATGCTAGCAGGACCGGGGCAGGAATGGATTTTCATACAGCATTCCTGCCCTGCTACGGAGGGGGGAATAACTTTTCCCGCCATACATTTATAAAGGAGAAATGACAAACTTTGTAACCCGTTTAAGAACGAGCAATGAGACACTTTCTGAGTGGGTGTGGTATACAAAACATAACAAAGTAGGCAGAACCCAACAAGGATTAGGGAACACGAGCTATGTCCATTGTCCATGCGGCGGTAAAACGGCCACAGGCTCAGTAATTTTAAAATACTATTCACGCGCAGTGCCTGAATCACACGTAGTATTTAAAACTCTTAGTTATGAATTATTAATATTCTTAATGGATTTTGCACTAAATGCTTTATTTCCAACATATTAAGCCTGAAATGGCAGATATTACTGGGAGTCTACTTTGAATACACGACATTAATCCACGATATTAACCCCCTTTTTCCTAGAAACTAATGTTTGTTTAAATAATGGCTTAGCCAGATATGGTTGTAATAACTTCTACACAACACAATCACTTGTCCTGGCTCCAAACCAGGATACCCTATGCTTTGGTCACTTGAAATACACCCAGATTGAGGCCATTTGTACAAATATACAATGCCCCCCTGTATGAATGAAACCCACGACCTCCGGCACGGTAATCAGACGTGACACTGCTAAACCAACGACGCAGTTAAAAACTAACGATGAGGGATAAGAGCCGTATTTATAGCACTCGTAACTTAGACATCACTCTTAAGAATCCACTTTAAGATTCAGAACTAAACGAAACTAAAAACAGCTACTTGACAGCGCACTGATGAGCGATCAGATCAATCAATCCATCAGTCCGTTCTCGTCCACAGCTGGACATAGGCCTCTCCCAAGGCACGCCACTTCCTTATGTCCTCGACTATCCTCATCCAGCCATTGCCAGCAATCTACTTCAGATCGTCGGTTTAGCAAGCTGGTGGGCGTCATACGCTGCGTTTGCCAGTCCGTGGTCTGCACTCGAGAACCTTTGCACCCCATCGACCATCGGTTTTTCGGCAGCGACCAGATAACAGCGCTTTATTGACACGAACCTTAGGGGTAAAATAAGCGCCAGCATGAAATCGATAAGTCTTTATTGTTAATAATGTGCGATGCATATCCATTGTCTACATTATCGGTAGCTGCAACGCTGCCAAAACGTGCAGAATTAATGTAGCTAAGTATACCTTATTAATCCAGCCGCACGCAACCCCGTTAAATTTATTAAAAGTATTAACCTAATTTAGTATAGTTTTAGTATGTGTACCCAAAAAGTTATTACGTTTTATTTAATACTATAGATACTCTACATATATAATAAATTACCTGCTTATTCAGCGTTGTAAGTTGGTTGAAATTCAACGGTAAATAATCACAAATCTAGTAATCGTTTCTCGGCCCCCACGATACAGGCTCGGCCTAGTGTGGGGACTAAAGTTACTTCAAAATTGTTAACAGCCAATATGTTGCAATCATGTGAGTTCCTCTTTTGTTATGTAAACAGTATTTTTGTAAACTTTATTTTGTGCAACTTGATTTTAATAAACTATTCTATTCTATTCATTCTATTCTAATTCCGGATTCACTTACTTACTTTTGTCGGAAGAGTCCGACCAAAAAAATTATCTTTATAGTCCGAGTTAGATTTGCTATCCATAATGGAGTGCTGGTCTCAACACGTATGTATGTATGTAGCGAGACATAGGTATGGCGGAAGAGTCAAGAAAGTATGATTAATGCAAGTAGAAATGAGGTCCGAAAGATAAGTATGTGTGGTGTAACTTTGAATAACAGGATACATTATAGTTTGATTAGAGAACGTTGTGGACTGAAAGAGGACGTAGTGACCAGAATTGAGAGATAAATGTTACGTTGGTTTGGACATAATATGGAGAGGATGAAGGAAGAAAGATTGACGAAACCAATATATCAGCAAATGTGGGTGCATGGAATACGGGCGTGAATTTAGGTTATGTTATGCCCTAGTTCTGTGATATATTTAGCACCATTTCATTAGAGCGTTGGTAGCCTAGTGGGTAGAACATCGGACTCGGAAGCGAGAGACCCAGGTTCGATCCCAAGTGCGGGCATGTACCTATGACTTGGTTTTCTAAGTTATGTACATTGTAAAGTTATAGTAGCAATACCACACGCTAACGGTGAAGGAAAACATCGTGAGGAAACCTGAGTTTCTGAGCTTTTCACATACCTCAGGGCTTGAAATCGCCAATCCACGGTGGGCACGCGTGGTGAATAAGCCCATACTCTCTCCTTGAGAGAAGGCATATGCCCTACAGTGGGACGCATATAGGCTGATTATGCATTAGAGCGGATTTTTTTTAGTCGTCACGTGATCAAGGGCTGGACTGCCATTGGTAAATATGAAGAATTGCACCTATATTCTTATTAGGTTCTATTTATGAAAGTCAGTTACAAATATAGTAGGTTTCTGTCAACGTCTAATGTCAATGTCAAACAGACATACGTAGTGTAAAGGACGTGACTATAAACGTCATTGGCAGAAGTAGTCGTCCAAAACCGGACCGATTCGAGTTGCCATAAAAAAAAGGACAAAAATATAAATAATGTCGCAATATTCTGTACCAATGTTGAAGTGGCAGTGGACGGGGCACATAGCACGCAGAACTGATGGCCGATGGGGCCGAAAAGTTTTCGAATGGAGACCACATATCGGGAAGTGCAGCGTAGGACGACCAGCCACAAGATGGACAGATGACCTCATCCAAGTGGCAGGAAGGCGCTGGATGCAGGCTGCTTCCAACCGGTCTTTTTGGAAATCCATGGAGGAGGCCTATGTCCAGCAGTGGACTTTTTCTGGCTGAATGATGATGATGATTCCGTACCAATTGCTGAACCAAAAAGCGTGGTTCTGATTAAAAATAATTAAGAAAAAGCGGTTTGATAGCATGATGCCCACTATCGCATTTTGTTACTTTTATTTCATTTCTGCCCCACGTCTTCTGGCTTAGACAGTACCGACAATTGCGTAGATTTAAACCAATTCTCTTTTATTTTTTGGTCCGATTAGGCCTTTTGAATGGTACATTACATTACAAGAGCTCACGCCTGTAGCCCGAAGGGGTAGGCTGATGCCAAGGTTTGCCACTTGCCACGATCCTGGCACACCTCTTTCGAATGGTATGTGTGACATAAACTATAATTACTTTTCATTAATACACAAGCAGCTTGAAGCTGATGCGTAAATATCACTTTCGTGCATTTGTAAAATGTTTACCAGATCAACTTTTTTGTTGACTACAGAACGCTGTAGATTAAGACCTGTTTGTTATTCGTCATGGGTACGCTCTTAACAGAGCGGTCGTGGTGGTTATTGAAGGACGACGTTGCGTGTCTCACGATGCCTAGCCTATCCTAGCGCTCAGATATGGTTCTGGTGCTTTCGTGCAGCGGCCTGCCCACAGTAGACTTAATCACTCCATCTCATTAGGGCTCTACCTTTGGAGTTGATGATATGTCGGCATAAACATTGCCCAAGGTAAGCTATTCTTGCTAAATAACGGACCATATCCTAAAAATGGCAATCAAATCCCGCGACATGAACATCATACTAGAACTGACGGCAAAGACGACCAGCGAATCCGCGGCTGACCGACCGGCGTGAGGCAAGTAGGCAGATAGAGTTAAGAACAGATAGGAAAGTTAGAACAAAACAAAAAATGTAAACGTATAACAGGCACCACTGTGTAAATAAAATCTGAGGGAAAAATAAAAACATAAGAACATTAAAAATTATTGTACATAATAAAAAATAAAAATAAATATTTAGTATAAGTTAACTGTAAATAGAGTGTGTGTGTACCCTACCATCTTGGGTTAATGTAGAATAAGAATGTGGAGTAAAGGAGAATACAAGGGAAAAGGAATAAAATTTTAAGGAAAACAAATGGCACGGACCCCGCGTCTGTGAAAAGTTGAAGTATTTAAAAAAAAAAAAAAAGCTATTCTTGCTATATAGCGTCACTGCATTTCCTCCAGTGGATGTCGTAGAAGGCGACTAAGGGAATAAACTACCAGGAGATGGGCAGCAGCGTCTTCCTGAGATTCCAACCGCATACTACGATCGCCAACCCGCCTGCCAAGCGTGGCGATTATGGCAAAACCCCTCATGATTATGAAAACGATAAGGGAGGCCTATGTCCTGCAGTGGGCGTCAAATGGCTGATGATGATATGCCCAAGGAATTTTATAACGTTTTTAGACTTTATACCAAGTTGTAGTTGAAGACAGTAGTGCTCGACTCCGTCCACAATATTCGAAACATTTTTCTCCTGCGCCATATTTTCAGAGCGTTGATTTTATTCTTCTCATCGACCCGTAATGTCCACTTCTCCGCGGCATACAGAAATAAGGGGAACACTTGCGTTTGAACGAGCCGTGTCTTAGTGGCCTTAGTTATCATACGGTCACTATATGGTGCGCGGTCAGTCTCTAACGTCTATTCTAGATAAAAACAGTCGGAGTTACATAAATAAAATAAAAGTGTCGAAATCAATTCAATTCAATTCAATTCAATTCAATTCAATTCAATTCAATTCAATTCAATTCAATTCAATTCAATTCAATTCAATTCAAATATTTGTATTCATTGTAAAAACAGAATGTTTACTTAATGAACGTCAAAGTTGTTAGTTTCACAATTAATGGATTATGTGGAGAAGAAGCTAACAAAGAAACTCCACATTTATTCTTTTCAAAACACGTTTTAACTTAATTAACTGAGTTTTCAACTTAAAATATTAGTCATGAATGTGTTGAACAATAGTCACAATCATCCTTTAAATAATATTAATCTACTGTTTAATGCCAAACATTTTGTCTTCTAAACAATCCTTGATGTTATAGTAAGCCTTTTTGCACAGAATGTGCTTAACACATTTTTTAAATCGCGTTGGAGGCAACTCTAATATATCTTGAGGAATTTTGTTGTAGAACCTTATACAGTGCCCCATAAAGGATGTGTTAACTTTTGCAAGTCTAAATAGTAGAAATGACAATTTATGTTTATTTCTAGTATTAAAATTATGGTGGCCACCAACATTTTCGAAGTCTTTGATATTTTTTCTAACGTACATAATATTTTCATAAATGTATTGACATGCAACTGTTAAGATGTTGGTTTCTTTGAAGAAATCTCTTAGCGAATCCCTACTACCTAACTTGTAAATAAATCGGATGGCTCTCTTCTGTAAGATGAAGATCGTCTCAATGTCTGCTGCCCAACCCCACAGTAGTATGCCGCTAAATGCAATACAACGTTTAGTTTGAGCTCTAATCCTTAACACATTACATATACGTTAAAAGTAAAAATACTTTCGAAGCAACTCAGTGTTTAGAACACAAAAACAAAAAAATATGTATTTTACTATTAGAAGTTTTAAAACGAATCCTTATAATCTTAACATTTGAAAAGTTTAGTTTAGTTTACATTCTATCCACTAGGTGGCGCAATTATCACTCTCGTTCACGGTATGGTTATGTCTTCTGAGGTACGATATATTCCATTTTTGTTAAATTAATGAATGCTGGATTCTGATAATAGCAGTGCACATTTTATTCACCTCCGCAGCGACTCTTATGATACGGTTACAATAGCATTAACTTAATTCTGGAATAACTTACTTACATTTATGTCGGAAAGGTCCGACCAGGTATCGCTCATATTCGAAGAGTTTAATCATGCTGAGTAGAGACGGAGCTCGCGTCATCGGTTGCTCGTCTCTGACGCAGCAAGCTCTTCGAATATTTTCAAAACTTGGTCGGACTCTTGTGACAAAAAATCAAGTAAGTGTTTCCGGAACAAAGTTAATATTGTGTAGTGCTCACGAAAGTTTTAGTGCCAAAGAAGTTACAATTTAGACGTGTTTTAGAAGAATCATGACTTTAACACGAAATTATAAATGACCCTATCGGGCCACCATAACAACGGTTTTTATTTGTTATTTTCAAGGTCATAAATCTAACAGGTTATAATAACACAGACAGAGTACAACCTCTATGAATATGACTGACCGCATATCAATTCAGACCCAAGTATTTGAAACTACGCCGTGTCTGCTTTTAATTTAAATCGCAATGTATTAATTCAACGGTATACCGTCTAGTGACCACCATCGCAGTACTTAATGAACTAAATGGCCAGTCACAAGTACTTTAGTCGTTGAGGGATTGTGGTTTAGTCTGAAACTCAGAATAGAGAGTGACAGGAAGTGAATTAGCCATAAAAGTTTTGGCTGCTCCAAACTGCTATCCGGTAAATGCCCTTTCATGAGATTGGAACTTGTTTAGCGGTATGGGTAAATCTAATAGAGTTACAGCCGATTAAATTATGCATTCTAGGAGAGAATTTGACTTCTTTACCAATAAAAATTATTGATGGTAGCAGTAAATGTACCTAGTAATTACATCTAGAATTAACTCTTTAAGTTTTATTTATGAAAAGTTGATTCCACCAAGACACTCTTAAGACGAAGTGAAAGTCTGTCCAAATTCCACCCATACCGGGACTCGAACCCGCGCCCTCTGGCTAACCGCGCCAGCGCTCTCCCTACCGAGCTAATGGGCAAGTGCAGGCGTCGGCGAAATTTCGAGCCTCGGGTTAGTGCAACAAAAATAATATAAGTAAGCTTTGTTAACGAGTAATAGCCGACCAATTTATAAACGGAAAACTTTATACAAATTACATTGAAAATTACTTCATTGCGAAGTTGTTATTTATGTAAAGCATTTAGTTAATATATAAGTGAAATAAAATCCTAATATAAATCTAAAACCTCTAATTCTAAGTTCGTTTATTTTGACGCAGCTGCTGTGGAACCCTACACAGTGCACGTGGCCTGACACACACTTGGCCGGATTTATATTAATGGAATCTATGATATTTTCCACGGTCTTGACGTTCGCTCCATTAACATGCATTAGTCGTTGCATGAACGCACGCCACTTAGGGGTAATTTTCATCTCGCCCTTCTCTAATACATTTCCTATTTGGTCTAAGTATGTCCGCCTAAGACGTCCCTTACCGGCCCTTCCACCCGCAGTTTTTGTAATTTAATGTCTGAAATATTATTGAAATGTGAACTTACTGTTTTGTCACTGTTCTTGTTTAGGTATATCAGTATCAGTTTTGCCACGCTCATCATCTGAAGTTTTTGAAAAGTTCTCGGTATTTTTTTTACTCTTTCTAAAGTCAGATGATGGACAGGTCTTCAAACACACCTCTGAGTTTTTTCAGATATTTCCTAGAACCGTCTGCAACGTTTGTAATTGGAATTCATTCAAACTCTAGCACCGATCGCATGCAAACATAATTTAACTAGCTCAAGCTATTCTTGTTATTATAATTAAATTCTTTATTGCACAGAAAAAAAAAATCATACAAAGACCTATGTTGCCTTTGTTCCCTATGCTCAACATAGGGAACATAGGCAACATAGGGAATCAAATTTAAAACCTCTCTGCAGGCAAGATAAGATTCGGTAAGAATCGAAAAATTGTTTGGTTTACACTGCTAGATCGTACGCACCTAAATTGGTACGCGTACAGACAGTCTATTTATTACCTTCAACTACAGACATAAACACACACCTGTATTCCGAAGGGGTAGTCAGATACCAGGGTTTGCTGCGATCGATCCTGAGATACCTTTTTAGCTTTTTGAACAGTCATAAATCGCTGCATGCACGTACGCCAGTTTTAGGCAACTTTTATCTTACAAGACAAACATTATACCTCAACAATATAACATTCATACAACACCATCACTTGTCCTGGTCCCAAATAAATTTAATTGTATTTCAAGCTAGGAAACTTCTGAAACGGTAAGACGATAAGGACATCACAATCAATTCACCATCATCATCATCAACCATTTGACGCCCACTGCAGGACATAGGCCTCTCTCGTGGTTTTCATAACCATGAGGGGTTTTGCCATAATCGCCACGCTTGGCAGGCGGGTTGGCGATCGCAGGATGCGGTTGGAATCTCAGGAAGATGCTGCTGCCCGTCTCCTGGTAATTGATTTCCTTAGTCGCCTTCTACGACATCCATGGAAGGAAATGGAGTGATGCTATTCTTAATCCGTTAATCACAATCAATTAATCAAAAGCAATCAATCACAATACGTCAGCCTCCAATGAGAATCGAACCCACAAACTCTAGCTTGGTATTCAATCGTATTAACCGCTAGACCAACGAGGCAGTCATCTTCTTTCAAGCTGGCCTCAAGTACTTGAAACAAAATCCATCGAAGTATTTTCCTAGAACAAAACACTCAAGCAAATTCCCATCCCATTCGGACCATAAAAACAAACGGCAAATCCTGTTAATTGAATAGAAGAAAGGCTACCCTGTCGCACTGATTAAACGTCAACACTAGAGAGCCCAATTCCCGTATTAATTATGGCGCTTTCTTTGTGAGAAAAGGAATCCTGCATTTGCAATTCAAATACCTAACTGCGGTATCTGTGCGAGTGGGCATCGGCTAAAATGGAAACAGCTAGGCTACTAGATTACCATTACACTCAATCAGCCTCAAAAGATCCATCGGAAAGAAAGAAAGAGAATGCACTTTTTCAATTTTGTTTAATAAATATTTCAAAAACCTATTTAGAGGCTAGAAATTCCACCCATGCCGGGACTTGCCCTTGCCCGTTGGGAGAGCGCTGGCACGGTTAGCCAGAGGTCGCGGGTTCAAGTCCCGGCATGGGTGGAATTTTTGGCCTCTAAATAGGTTTTTGAAATTGTCCTCAGCGTGGGTTAGTGCAACAAAAACAATATAGTAAATATTTGTTTTTGTTGTTTAACAATAATTTTTTAGACCAGAATAACGTAAAAATGTGTGGCAAACATGTGTCCGTGTGGCACCGGATTAAGAATGTCGTAGGAGGCGACTAAGGAAATAAATTACCAGGAGCAGCGTCTTCTTGAGATTTCAACCGCATACTGCGATGGCCAACCCGCCTGCCAAGCGGGGCGATTATGGCAAACCCCTTCATGGTTAGAAAATCATGACGGAGGCTCATGTCCTGCAGTGGGCGTCAAATGGTCGATCATGAAAGTAAAAATAAGCACTTTAAAAGATAAATTGAAGAAATTTTCAACACTGTGTTCAAGACTCGTTTAGCCAATCTAGTTAATTTAAGATAGGTATAAGAACTTTTTTTTATTTTGTACAAGAAAGTAAGTAAGTACATTATGTATTAAGGCTGACTTGCACTACTTTCTTAGGTATGGCTTGAATAGCATTTAACTAAAATTCTTCATACAAAATTCGATTTCACTGGCGACTTGAGTGACGATTGGGTGGTGCGGGTCGGGCTTGGTATAGTTGAAATAGTAAGAGCTGTAAAAGAATGCATGGAAACCAAAAGTTGTAAGAGCGCAACGCCAACAAACTGCAACGCATTTTGGCGACATTTGTGAAAAAGAAATGTAAAGTTTTTTTAATATAATAATAAAAAATAAAAAAAAACAACACTTACCTGAATAAAAATAAAAATAATGTTGCGTGTTTTATTTAAAGGAAAACAGAAACTGCGACTTAATAAACGGTACAAGTTAAATAGGCACTATTTCATAGTGTAGATAATTTTGGAGAAAAACTGGACAAAAAAGTTCCAAAATTTTTCTTTTCACTGACGAAATTTCCAAAAAATACCCGCAAACATTCAATCGTTGATATTTTGTTAGTTGATTTTTCAATTAATGGAATTGAAATTTTACAGAATACTGTTTTCGCAATGAAAATGTTTTTGTAATGAAAAAAATGCATGTATTTGCATAATTGTGTCAGTAAAACACGGAGATATTAAACAATCACAAAGTGTTATCAAATTCCTTAAAAAAATACCAAAATGCCTTAACAAAAGACTTCAATATAAAGGAATAACATTATTGTAACAGCGTTTTACGAATGGTGTAGAGAAATCGTGATTTTACGAACAAAGCTTTACATAAATAGAAACCATTAATAAGAGTTTATTAAATAAATTCTCCAAAATTTACAATTGTTTTTCGTGGCTGTATTCATCTAACCATCCTAAAGTCACCAGAAACCTGGCGCGCCAATGATAGATTTGGGACCCTAAGCCTTTTTGGTTCAGTAATTGGCAGGCGCGTTTGATTCCATTGTTTCAATATTTCATTGAACTAAAATAAACTGGGACACGGCCTGTTGGCTTGTGAGCCTACAATTTGCCGAATTATTAAAATTGAAGCGGTGCGGTATTCAACAGCGGTCCTATAAATTGTTGCCTAATGTATCTGATACAGGGTGACTTCAAATTCGTTCACTATTTTGTAAGAAGACATTCTGACCATGATTTAGAAACATTACGGCGCTAGTTTCAAATCTGAAGAAATTCAATCTTCAAGAACTCAATCTGCAGGTTTGCTAAAGGTCATTCGAAAGTGAACGTGAACTACAGTTGTTGTCAAAAACACACTTTAAACATAAATATAGGAATAAGCTTAAGTAATTAAATATTTTTTTTAGTATTTTATAAAAATTACAACTTAAATGTGCTGTATTCTGGTGTATACAACAAAGAATATGCTTAGGTTATCTACCTTTCTTAAAGTTTTTGGCAAATGAACCCAAAATAAAACTGATTTTCAACGGATGTTTACTCGTTTACTTTTCCATTTTACAATTTTCCAACGTTTCGGTACTTCTGCCAGTGCCGTGGTCTCGGTAGACTGAGGTGATAGGCGTCTTTTTGAAAGTAGTAACTGAACCCATGCTCAGCAATATGCCACCCAGAGATGCATGCAACACCGGTCGGCGCTGATCTTCATCATGCGTCATTCGAATGGTGGCGTGGCGGCCAGGTCACATATCTCCCGCTAAAATGGTTGAGACGGGTCATGGCTGACCCCTGCGTTATGCTCGTAAATGATGGTAGCGGAGCGGTCGAACACCGGCCTCTCATTTGAGAGGTCGTGGGTTCAAAAATGACTTTTTTTGTCTAAGTTACGTACATTTGTGAAGTTATAGTAGCAATACTACCCGCTTACTGTGAAGGAAAACATCGCAAGGAAACCTTAGTATCTGAGGTATTTACACACCTTAGCGGTTGCTAGGTACAATGGCCCAACTATGAGGATATGTGCGGAAATCTCAGATCTAACTAACTAACTAACTATGTCGTGAACGGCTGCTGCTTCGTGTGACTGACCGTATCATTAAAGTTTTTTTCTATTTTTGTAACAAGTATTATTTTGTCTTTTAAAGTTATTCATGGCAATCACGGAATCATATCATATAGGCTTTGACGTATTGAGTTCAAGATGATTTGAGAAAAGATGGTAACACTGGGGTTTTTTTTCCTACTGCCTTTTCCTCCACTACAAATACGGCCCGAAGGCATAGTAAATTGTAAATTGACATTCAGCATTATGTTGAAATAAATTATTAATTACTGATTTGAAAAAATGGTGCATAAAAAACTATGTTACCAATATTTGTACTAAAAGGTGACTTCGATTTCATTTACCATTTTTTAAGAGGACATTCTGACCACGATTTATTATCATATAAAGCTAGGTATGAAAAAGGAGAGCGTCAAAAAAAAATTTTATTGCACAATATTACTCCATTCACATTATTACTTCATCTTAAGCAGTGGTAGCCTAGTGGATAGAACATTGGACTCGGAAGCGGGAGCCCCAGGTTCGATTCCCAGTGCAGGCATGTACCTATGACTTTGTTTTCTAAGTTATGTACATTTGTGAAGTTATAGTAGCAATACCACCAATCGTCTAACTGTCAAATTAGTACGGAATTTGACAGATAGAGTATTGGAATCGGTGAGGATTTAGTGCACATAATTAGTCCCCTGAAGTACACAAACACCTTGGTTCGGTTCAAAATTGTGAAACGCAATTGAGTTAGCCGGCTTGTGTATGTTTGTGTATGGAGTCATAAGCAGCCTATATACGTCCCACTGTAGGGCACAGGCCTTCTCTCAGGGAGAGAGTATGGGCTTAATCACCACGCATGCCCACCGCGGATTGGCGATTTCAAGCGCTGAGGTATGTGAATGGCTCAGACACTCAGGTTTCCTCACGATGTTTTCCTTCGCCGTTAGCGAGTGGTATTGCTACTTTAACTTCACAAATGTACATAACTTAGAAAACCAAGTCATAGGTGCATGCCCGTACCGGGATCGAACCTGGGTCTTCCACTGCCGAGTCCGAGGTTCTACCCACTAGGCTACCACCGCTTAACATATACACTTTTTTGTTTTTAAATGACTACCACCGCTATTACTACACATTCGTGTATTGTTTACAAATTAGGTATATAATTCACATAATCAATCTCATATCTCTCACTACTCTCTGTCGTACACATACGTACACTTGCATAAACGTACTTATACATAAAAATTACTATGTGTTTATAGAAAGAAACCGTCCAATCATGAAACAATAATTAATAAATTTTTAAAGTAACATATTATATTTTTTTAATCACAACTCAGATTTTTTTATTAGCATTTTGAATCACTTTCGATGCTTATATGAAGTCAGTAGTACTGAGTTACGTAGGCAATTAAAATTATTAAGTTTACCTCAAAAGTAATCGTGATTACACAAAAGTTAAATATATAACCAACTTTTTATTGCTTGGCTGTCACTCTGCGACATATCGCAGACTTATATGCTAGTAGAAAAAATAGTTGCCAAATGTGCAACAATTCTTACCGCAGGATAAGTATCCCATTAATATTTTTTATATCCGGGAACGAAATCCTATTTGGATCAGTCGCTTAGTGTTTTGCCTACTCACTTTATTCCAAACTGAACGCCACCTCTACATCACAAAGGTAAATACAATTCAGTACCTATTCAAAATGATGTAAACGAGCTACGAGGCTACGAGGGTCTACGCCGTAGCACTTGCTACGCCACGTAGCGCTACGGAATACAGACTGCCTTGTCGACCGATTTCGCTACTGGTGACCCAGCGCTCAGCACTGCTGATAAAGGATTGGAGTCTCCAAACAGCCGATTCCGTTGCAATATTGACTGAATATTTTCGCCACATGAGATGTTACTGTCGAAAGTACAACTCGGACTTATGCCTTTTGTTTCTTTTTCTGCCTTTTTTATTTTTATTAAATAAATTTAAAAAAACTGAATACAAAAATAAATTTGAGTGTAGGTAGAAGTTGCCTCCAAACGCTGAATAAGTGCAAAAACCGTCCAAGTGCGTGTCGGGCCACCCCCAGCGTAGGTTCCCGTAGAAAGGGTTTGTTGATTGATATTAGGATTTTATTTGTCTTATAGTTAGTACACAAGCCACAAAGACAAAACTAGATAAGAATATTCTAATAAGAATACACTGAAAAAAAAACTAATATAAAATATTACAACGATACGTAATAACAAAGATACATAGTACAATTGGCGGCCACAGGAACTTCATCGAAGTAATTTTCAATTGAATTAGTAAGAAGTTTTCCTGTTATAAGATATTCGATTGTTAACTTGTAAAGCTTAATCAGTCTAGATAGTTTTCCTTTTAACTGTGTGCACAAAATATGTGCTACTGCCCTGAATTTTTCCACGTTTCTACGAACAGCCGTCCAGCAGGATTAATATGTATATTTATGCCAAATTTAAGCTCTCCAGTACTAATTACCTCTGAGCTATGCCGCGGACAGACAGACAGATAGACGGACATACATAGTGAAACTATAAAGCTTTCTTATTGACTACGGATAGTCCGTTATTTTCATTTTAAGAAAAGGTTGTAGGGATTTAACTATTTTGCAATTTGAAGTCGTCCTTCTATTTGTATTGAAGGTCACCTAACACCGCAATCTGTGGTGATCTAACTTTGCCTGCACTTAGTTTAGTTTCAGAGATCACACAATGGTACTGGTTTTGCCTAGTTGACAGAACGTTTGTGGAGACGAAAGTGCAGTGAAAAAAAAACAAGTAGGGTAACTTATGCTTTAGCTTAGAATGACACATGTAGTGAACAAAACTATTAGCCGGTGTTAAGTTTACTTACATCGAAAAAACACAACTTTAATAAGTTTTTTTTTATCAAGTGACTTCACAAAACTGGTCAAGCTATGACCTTGAAAATAAATATCAGTTATTAAGTTTATATCGAACTACTATAGTACGTCACTCATCTTCACTTCGTTATAATTTTTTTAAGCTATATATTTTTTTCGAACCAACATTTGAGAAATGTCTGTGTTGAGAAATGTTGAGAAACTCGAAACAATTTTCTTAACACTTTTTTTTTATTTTACGCCTTTGAAATAACAGTCTTAATAGGTAGCAATCTTTATTTCTAAGCACATAACATATTGTACACATGTACATCCATCTACAGATTAAATTTTTCCTGCAATCCACTCCATACAGAAGTTGTAGAGATCAGTCTAAGCGATAATACCGCCAATTGTATACCCACTACTTAGATATAAGAAATCATTTGTCGTTCTTTTTCCCGGTTGTGCAATAATGTGTTATCTATATGTCTCCACTTTACACCGTAATTCAAACTTAAGAACTTACGCATTTGACAAGAAATTAATAAACTTCACTAATCATACTAAAATTGGTAAAGTTCAAAAAGTTGAAAGCAATCACGTCATTTAGCAAAAAACTTCACTTATCACACTAAAATTATATTAACACATAAAGCACCAGTGCAGTCTTTGACTATTAGAATATAGCAATCCATTTTGATGTCAACATTACATAGGTATCAACCATTTTCACATACTATACGAGTAAAAATAACAATGTATATCCCATAGTAATGCAGTCGCGAATGTAGCTTATATTTCTATGAGGTAATAGTACATTACTGCAGCGGCCAGCAAAAGAGGCATTGGTGGACGAACGTGGAAATGTGGGCCGAGGCGAAGCCAAGGCTTGTGGCCAAGGCTTGTACCTATATATTTTTTCTCAAATAATGCGTGGAAATTAAAACTAAGTAGTACTAAGGCAGAACTTTTTATTTGAAAAATATTTTTCTTTCGATTTTGGCGGTAACAAGTTTTCTATTACGGCTCTTAAATTTCAGGTGGAGTTAAAATAATTTCATCGCAGTCATTTTCATCACTCGAACTCATTCTGTTAAATTCAATAAACTTTCAAAATCAGACGAACCACGAACGAGCAACAATAATTTTTGCCGCGTTAAAGTGTTCTTTTTTTTCAATAGGTATATCCAGCTTTCTATCGCAGGCCAGTTCGAAATTTAAATAAAACCTCTGATAACTTACCTCCTTCGTTGTCATTCTTCGGAGTAAACGATCGTTTCATTTTTAAATAACACGACAGATATGAGTTTAGTATGTAATTTATTTGGCCGCAAAACACGACAGTTATGAATTTTCATAGAACTTTTTCCGGCCGCTGCTCGTGTGTAATAGGCCAGTACAGCAATTTCGATTTATCTTTAAGAAGGTTGTCAAAATAATGAACAAATTTCCAAGCAGGCTTGAAAAATGTTAGTTTACTGGGTTCCTTTTACAGTGACAAGAACCCGTGAATGCGTTAGTTGGACTAACAGTGTTTAAGCAATCTGTCTTGATTCCGACTTAATGTGTCTACCTTGTTTGAGACCACAATACGTTTTGAGGCTAAGTTGGGGCTAAGTGAATAGAGCTTTGTAGTAATGCATTCAACTTGACAAGATGTTGCTATCATTTAATTTATTATTTAATTTAAATAACATCCCCTCCACACAATACAATCAGTTGCTCTAGTCCAAACTAGGATCCACCATATGGTAACTAGATAATGTCACAAAAACATAGGAAAATGCGCAGAATGAGGCCATTTTGTACAACTCAAAGTAGGTACAGTAAGCAGTAATAGCAAGGTCTATAGAGTGTTCGCCTAATATTGTAGAGGTCGTAGGTTTGAACCCCACAGTGTGGGTGTAAATTAATAAGCGAATGTGAGTGGAAGGGCCGGTAAGGGATAACTCAGATGGACATACTTAGACCAAATAGCTAATGTATTAGCAAAGGGCAAGACATTAAGTACCCGAAATCAGCGTGCTTGCATGCAACGACTAATGAATGTTGAGGAAGCGAAAGTGATCTGTCAGGATCGTGGTAAGTGGCAGTCCCTGGTCTCTGCCAACCCCTCTGGGATACAGGCGTGAGTTTGTGCATGTACATATGTATGTTATTATAATAATAATAATCCTGATGATTCTATTACCAGATTTAATTCAGTTTAACGAGTAGAAACGTATCACAATACTCACAAAAAGCAAACGGTGGTCGCGAGACTGAAAAAAATATCTTAACTTTGTTCAGTAAACGTACGTCTATCCAATAGAATCTCCAAGCCATTAAGAATAAGTTGATTTTGATTTGGTACCTACTACTACTCAAAAATAGGCAATATCTATGGTATGCTGATCACAAGGCGCTGATTAAAAGGATGATATTTTACTACCACCTTCTCAGTTAACGAAGGCTGTATTTTTCCAAGAATACGAATAATTGGAGCCAACCTTCCATTGCCACCTAACAAGATGTTTAACATTGGCGCCAATTGTCTATCGGCCAGCCGGGCCCCGTTGACACCTTGTAGGGTTACCAAATGTTCGTTTGTGCTCTCGACGTTTGATCTCAACAAATGACCTCCGAATTCCCAATCAATATGAAACGATCCGACAGACGTATTGTGTCAGCGTTAAAACGTTCTGTGGATATTTTACTTCACAAGTTATTAAGTAAAGTGCGGATACCTACTTACTTAAAATTTGTCTAAAAAGACGGACCAGGTTTCGTTCTCATGATTTATTAATTTACTATTGTTATGTATTTATAAACACAATAGTCTATGCCGTACCTGTGATATTTTTTAAGACTTTTAAATATATTTCTTGCATAAAACAAATTTGAAAAACCGATATGTCAAAATATTTGGTAAAAATTAAATTTTAAGAAAGTGTAGTAATTAGTTGTAAATTAATAAAGATTAAATATGGTTTGCGATCACAGTATGCGGTTGGAATCTCAGGAAGACGCCGCTGCCCGTCTCCTGGCAATTGATTTCCTTAGTCGCCTTCTACGAAATCCACGGAACATCGACATATATTCCGAACGCATACTGCGATCGTCAACCCGCCTGCCAAGCAAGGCGATGTGCCAAGCAAAACCCCTCATGGTTATGAAAAGCACGAAGAAGGCCATGTCCTGCAGTGGGCGTCAAATGGCTGATGATGATTATCATATATGGTTTATCTGAAAATCATTAACAATTTTCTGAGTTAAATTTTTTATAATTATAAAAAAAATGTAATTTTTTTTATAATTATAAAAATTTTATAAATTTTTTTATAAAATAAGAGACAATAATTATTAATTGTCTCTTATTTTATGTTTGAAATAATTAAACTAATATAGTAAGAAAAAAAAAATTCTGAGTTTAATTTTTAGGTAAATTGTTGATTTTAAGAATGAATCAAGTTTTGTTTCATAATACTAATAATTAATATTATAAAAAAAAATTAATTCACCCTTAAAATGAAGTAATTATTTCTCCAGGTAAGAATTTTCTGAGATACAAATCTTGCAACCCTATTAATACGGAATGGTTAGTGAGAAGCCCCTGCTCTGCCAAGACGTGGATAAATGTAGCTGCGACATTCAATCGGGGAGCCAGTCAGCGTCCATATTAGGCTGGGGTACAACAAACGTACAGGGTGGAAGATTCAATAACATAAGAATTTTAGTAATTCGTATTGACAAATCTGAATTTGACAGTGCTTTTACAATCAAAGGTAGTTGGCGTCAGATAATTCAAATAAATTTTTCGATCGACTTGAAAACCACGTAAAGCTGGTCCTGTAAAGTGCACCAAAAAGTGGGTTCAAGGGCCCATGAAGCGCACGCGCTGGCCACTGACCAAGAAAATGGCCCAATCGAGCAAACGCCTAATGATCTACGTTTATGATTTTAATAAATATTATATTATACTTGATTTCACATAAAACGTGTACATACGTAAACCGTAAACATACGACATTACATAAGAAACAACATGCACAAAGGCGCGCAATTTTTAATGTCTTTTCAATATATATTTAGAATCAGTGCCGTGTACTACCTTTAAGTTCGGCGTGGCTTACAAAACCACAGCATCATTATTATTATCAGTACAATTCGAGACTTTCTCCTGGTATAGCACCAGCCCAACTCAAAGTCGCTGTGCACTAACTTAAGACAAGCGACAAGTTGCCGATGCACTTCGGCGGAACTTCGCCCCGTTATTCGCTGATTAATAACCGACAGACCGAAGACCGGGGTTCGGAGGTTGATGTGTTTAGCCGAAAAGTTTTTAGTGATTATTCACCCTCGTGATTGGTTGGGATCGGAAGTGTGGTCGCAGAAGTTTAGAGATTTTGAAAGTTGGCTTTCTTTTCCAGATCAATTTACATGAATTTAAATCGGTTTGAGATCCGAGAAAGTTTTTCTGAAAAGTCAGCTGTAGTTAAAGTTGGAACATACTGAAGTAACAGTGATACTGGGTAGAACCGTTCTCGTTATTAAAAGACAGACGCCCCTAATACCTGTTACAACAAACCGGTTTTATTTTCATAGTTAATGCCGGTTATTGTGCGTAACTTTAAAATAAATTTAGCGTTCAATTTCGCGCAGGTTAATTAGACGTCAAACACACTTCAAATATCTGTTTTTGGCATTTCAATACAAAACAGCATAGAAAATCGTAACTTTCCAGTAAATTGTTGTCAAATTGTCACAGTTCAGCGCCACAAAACGCTTGAATAGTGCTGTCGCACCTACTACCTATGCTGGTTAGAGCGATAGACCGACTAATACATACATACATAAATAAACTCATGCCTGTATCCCAGAGGGGTAGGCAGAGGCTAGCGACTGCCGCTTGCTACGATCCTGACAGATCACTTTCACTTCATCAACATTCATTAGTCGTTGCAAGCACGCACGCCAGTTTCCGGTACTTTGATTTGATTGACATCTGAGATACAGTGTTTATCACTAGTTCAGATTTTATCGTTTTTCCTTGAATGTATATATTATACACTATAAGCATCCAAATACGATGGTGTAAGGAATTGTTAGGTTCGGGAGGAAAACGACTATATGCTTTTGATGGGTTTATTACACTGGCTCGATACTGAGACGCAGCTCAGGTAAAAACTAACGCGACTACCCAACATCCCTCCACCTTTAATTCTTAAACTTAAGCATCTAGTTACTATATTATTAATAGAATGGTTTGTAATCAACCCTAGGCAGATCGCGAAGATTTTGGCGCCTTCTGGTAAGATCGCAAGTTGGTTCTGTGCGTGTCACGTCCATGTTACCTGGTCCAGGTTGCGGAGAAACATCGTTTGTGGTCGCTCGTGACTCAGAAATCGAGGATGATGACTGTTCGCCAACGTTTATTGAATGCTGTGTTTCAGGGGCTAAGCACCACTCATCTTCCCCCTCATCCACTCTCCCTTGGGATGGGCCTGGTAGCGAACTGTCAAAATCATTATCTGATGCAATGATGGACATTTCTTCTTCACCGTCTTCGTCTGATGATCTGTCCTTGTATAATTGATTTGTATGTTTCTTAATTATAGTGTTCGTTTCCTTTAATTTTATATTGTATAAGCTGTTCCCTAATTGTGACAATACAGTGCCTTTTATCCATTTGTTTTCGTTTGGAACTTTAACCAAAACCCTATCATTAATTTTGAATCGTATTTTCCGGTTACCTCCATAGTTTTTACACTGCAAACACTGTTTGATTTTAATATTTTTTTCTAAGTCGTACGAATTTGACGGTGACTTATCTGAGTGACTTCGCCTTAATAAATCGAATCTTGTACACAGCTGCCGACCGAACATCAGTTCTGCCGGCGAGCAATCAGTTGTCGAGTGTTTGGAGTTTCGATACCTAAACAAAAATTCTAATAAACCCGCTTGTATACCGCTATTAGTCGTTTTTCCTGACATTAACAGCGCCTTAATATGCCTTTTTAATAACTTCACGTAAATCTCTGCTTGCCCGTTACTCGCTGGCGAATATGTGGGCGACGTCAAATGAAGTATTCCATTTAGTTTGCAGAAATCTTGGAACTCCCGTGACGTAAAGGAAGTTCCGTTATCTGATACCAACGTGTTCATAATACCAAAACGGGAAATCAGTTCTTGCAGCTTTTCAATCACGGATGCCGATGAATAATTATTTGTCATTTGAAAACATTCAACCCACTTGGAGAAACTATCTACGACTATTAAAAACATCCTACCTTGCAGCGGCCCGAAAAAATCCAAATGGACTCTGTACCACGGTCGCGGCGGGAATGGCCACGGTGTGAGCGCCGCGCGCGGTGGAGCGGGTTTTAGTTGAGTGCAAATGTTACACTGAGCCGCCCTACGTTCTATATCCTTATCTAAGCTAGGCCACCAGAATCTTGATCGCGCTTCCGCCTTTGTTTTCACTAGACCTAAATGTGGCCTATGTAATTCATCTAGCACCCTCGACCTCAAGCTTGCAGGTATAACTATTTTATGGCCCCTCATTACACAACCCTTTTCAAATGACAAATCAAAACGGCACTTAAGAAACGGTTTTAATTCGGCGCTTTCAATATTCCTTGGCCACCCTGTACTTACGAATTGTTTTACCGGCCGTAAAACCAAATCTTTTTCCGTAGCCTGCCTTACTTCTTCCAAAGTGATAGGTAAATCACCTTCCGTCACAAAAGAAATATACGTCGCATGGTCCTCTCGCAATGTGTCACTGCCTTTACCCGCTTCCGATGTTGACGGCGCATCAGCTGTGTCTGTGCCGCCAAACCGGTCCTGCACGGTGCGACTCAAATAGTCAGCGCAGTTATTAGCACTCTTTACATATTCTATTGTATAGTTGTAACCGGAAAGAAATAAAGCGTATCGTTGAAGTCGGTTTGCCGTTACTTCCGGTATACTTTTGTGTGGGTGAAAAATCGTTAAAAGTGGCTTGTGGTCTGTGCGGAGGATAAAAGGTTCCGATTTACCATACAAATACTGATGGAAACGGCGCACTCCGAACACTATGGCTGTCGCTTCCTTCTGTATTTGACCGTACTTTCTCTCTGCCGCATTTAGCGAGCGTGACGCATAAGCAATGGGTCGTTCAATACCGCTCTCCATTTGAGATAATACGGCACCTAAACCTGTCGATGAGGCGTCCACCGTCAAAATTAAAACTGCCGATGGATCAAAATGTGCTAGAAATTTTTCAGAAGCCAGCTCCTTTTTTATAGTACTCACAGCCGCCTCCTGCTCGGGCGACCAGTGCCACTTTGCCTCTTTTTGCAACAGCGTGTGCAAGGGACTTAATATTGCAGAGGCTTGAGGAACAAACATTCTATAGTAATTTACCAACCCCAAGAAAGATTTTAATTCCTTTATATTAGTCGGTACCTTAGCGTTTATTATGGCCTTCACCTTATCAGGCGATTTATGTATGCCATGCTTGTCAATCACGAACCCCAAGTAAGTGACCGATTGTTGAAATAGATGGCATTTTTCTTTACCTAAGACCAACCCTGCTTGTTCTAATCTTTTAAAAACTATTTCTAGCCTTTCACAATGTTGTTCCTTTGTATGCCCCGTAATTAATATATCATCTAGAAAACATAAAACCCCGTCTAGCCCCGATAATAAACTTTCCATCGTCCTTTGGAATATGGCTGGTGCATTCGACAAACCATAGACTAATCTTGTGAACTTGAAAAGTCCTTTATGTGTATTTATGGTTGTCAACTTCTGAGAGCCTTCGTCCAATTTAAGTTGCAAATAAGCTTTGGAAAGATCTAGCTTTGTAAACTCCTGTCCACCATGTAATTTTGAGAAAAGTTCTTCTACCTTCGGTAAAGGGTATTTCTCAATCTGGAGGACTTTATTAAGTGTGGCCGAGAAATCTGCGCATAGTCTGATCTCTCCATTTTGTTTTAATATTGGTACAATTGGACTTGCAAATTCTGAAAACTCTACTGGCTTTAAAACCTCACTATCGATCAGTCGATCGATTTCCTTTTCAATTTTTTCTTTAAGAGCGAAAGGCACCGGCCGTGATTTAAAATAAATTGGTTTACTATCTGGCTTGACTGTTAGTTTTACTGTGACTTTTTTCATGCATCCTAATTTATCCGCAAATAAGTCTTTATATTTTCTCATAAAATAATTCATATCCGTGCGACTCTCAGAGCAAAAATTTACCTTCGACAGTTGTAATTTAAATGCTGATAAAAAATTTCTACCCAACAGTGCCGGACCACATCCTTTAACAATAAAAATATCAATTTTCTTTGTTTCCTTATCGTAGGTGACCGATGCTTCCATAATACCTACTGTGTTAATTTGCTCTCCGGTGTACGACTTCAAGATAGTAGTTGTGTTTTTTAAGGGTGTGCTAGTGAAAAGCTTTTCATACAAACTAAATGGAATTGCTGTGGCAAATGAACCGCTGTCTACTTCAAAACTGACTGGCGTACCGTTCACTCCCACGGACAACTTCATAGCTTCGCCTCGACAACTGCGTACGTTGCAAATTAAAACACTCTTACCGTCATCATCGTCACTTTCCTCCGACACTGCATCCACATAATTTAGGTTTTTATTCACTTTGTTACTCGGACACATCCTTCTGAAGTGGCCTCTTTTTCCGCACTTTTTACATTTATAATTTTTGAACCGGCAATTAGCCTGACTATGACTACGATAACCGCATCCTTCACACTGTGGCCGATCCGAACGCTCCGCCACCCGGAACATGTCACCCTGCACCTGCGCCATGACTCCCAACGAAGCCGCCATCGAAAACGATTGCCGTGAAGCTTGTCTTGCGCTGTACACATTATTAGCAATCTCTAATGCTTTTGTCATAGTAAGACCCGGCGAGTCCTCTAGGAACAGTTTGTCCCTTTCTGCTCCAGCCCGCATTCCCAACACAAAACGATCTCGCAGTGTTTCGTCGAGCGATGTTGTAAATTGGCAATCCGCTGCTAGGCTCCTGACTCGCGATGCCCATTCCCTATGACTTTCCTCTATGCCTTGTGCGGCACTGTGAAACCGATGTCTCTCGGCTAATACAAATTTCTTGGGCGAATAATGTTTGTTAAACTCGCCAACAACATCTTTATACGATAATGTGTCCAAAGTTTTTGGGTATATCAAATTACGCACCAACTTATACGCCTCGATACTGAGTGCCCCCAACAAAATGGCGCGTCGTCTCTTGCCATCTTTGTCCGTTTCTGACGTAATTTCATTCGCCAAAAACCACTGATCCAAACGTTCCTTGAAGATATTCCAGTCTGCATCACTGTCGAAGACTGGCACGCTCCCGATACTTGACATTATTTTCGCGTGGATAATATAATTTAGTCGAACTCGTCGTCACTGTTAGGTTCGGGAGGAAAACGACTATATGCTTTTGATGGGTTTATTACACTGGCTCGATACTGAGACGCAGCTCAGGTAAAAACTAACGCGACTACCCAACAGGAATGTAACTGTCCTCGTTTTTAATAATGAATAAATTACTGAATTACTGAATTACTTTTTATCTTGCCCTTTGCTAATACATCCCCTATTTGGTCGAAGTATATCCGCCTGGGACGTCCCTTACCGGCCATTCTACCCACATTCTCTCAATATATTTGTTTCGTCAATTTTTCTTCCTTCCTCTCTACGTGTCCAAACCAACGCAACATTTCTTTCTCAATTCTAGTCACTAAATCCTCTTTCAGTCCGCAACTTTCTCTTACCAAACTATTGCGTATCCTGTCATTCAGACATACCTCAAGGACCTTATTTATACTGCATAGTATGCAATTGTCTCTAACTCGTGATAGAACGAGAAACTATCAATATCTAACTGTAATACAAGTCAGACCGAGAGAGACGATAATTATTTTAATAACAAGTATTCGGCGCCGTGTGGCGCTGGATTAAGAATAGCGTTACTCCATTTCCTCCCGTGGATGTCGTAGAGGGCGACTAACGGAATAAATTACCAGGGGATGGGCAGCAGCGTCTTCCTGAGATTCCAACCGCATACTGCGATTGCCAACCCGCCTGCCGAGCGTGGCGACTATGGCAAAACCCATCATGGTTTTGAAAACCATGAGGGAGCCCATGTCCTGCAGTGGGCGTCAAATGGCTGATGATGATGATGATTCGGCGTACTGGTGACTGATACGTTCTCTTATTATTTCATACAAGTTCTATTAAATACGTCTTACTTCTACGTGTGATTAATTGGCACCTCATCTAAATAGAGCATAATCAACTAAATTCCGGAATCACTTACTTGAACTTTTGTTGGAGAAGACCGACCAGGTTTTGCTCAGAGCTTAATTAAGTTATTAATGTATAGTGCTCACGAACGTTTTAGCTCTAAATAGAACATGTTGGTAAAAATTCAATAATATTCGTATATGCATCTTTATCGGGATCCTGCCTTTTCGCAGAAAATTGTTACGCTGATTATCACTTGCCAACCAACATTTCACCTATTTTTCACTTTGACAACAAACGATTTACAAATTTTTGTATGGCAACATTTCATTTGGTAGGATTGTTGTTAAGCTGATTATTATAATGAAACAAAACGTTTTGGGTATTTATTATTTTTCAAATCTTTTACTAGGCCAAACAACTATTAGATGAATAACGTTTCGTCTGTGAAACAGTTCCCTTTTCGTAAATAGATATAATATATAAAAAAAAAACAATAAATGTAGGATACATATTAGAACATGTTAAATTAAAGTTCAAAGCATACGGGTGCTATTTGAATACAGTTTTTTTTTTTTTTGCAAACCTATAGGTTAGGTTAGGTTAGAACTGTGACCAACACACGCACGAGCCGAGCGAGCGAAGCGAGCGTGCCGCGGCAGCGGCCGGCGAGTGCTAGGAAAATTCTATCCATTTTACTAGGTTTTCCTAACCTTTAGGTTAATCTATAGGTTTGCCCTAACCTTCTTACCAATATAATAATGATAAATCATAAATACCTGTCACAACATTTGGTATACAATAAACAACTGAATGAATATTACGCTAAGTAAAACATACGCTACTTAAAAGTTGGCATTTTGAAAAAATGTCATTATAAAAAGCAAACCAAACAAACAGTTGGCAACTGCGAGGTTGGGAAATAAAAAAAAATAATAAGAAAAGTTGGCAAATAATTATTCCGCAAAATAATATTCTTCGAAACGTTAGTTGCCAAATGAAAATCGGCCAAAAATGTTTCTGCAAAAAGGCAGAGAACCATCTTTATCACTTGTTGCAAATGTAATATGTAATAGATAAGTGACTTCGATCAAGGGGATCAGTCACGTACGATTTTGTGTGTCCGAGGATAGAAACTTCTCTTCGCTTTGGAATACGTATATAAGCACATGGTAAACATTCTTAAGTAATATTCTTAAGTATTCGTAACATGTTATGGGTTGTAAAGCCTAAAAAATGGGAATTACTAAATTTAATCACTCCACGATCTACTCGATGATATTTAATAACAACACCTTTAAATAGATTTTTGTACAAAAAACTCATAATTAACTTACTTACATTGAAATATACATTATACTCTCGCTTTTGATTTGAGACGCCTTTGGAATGTGCAATGTGCAAAGCAGACAGACTTTGTGGTCTTAAATAAGGAAGATTCTTTGACTTAGAAGTGATTGACATTTCAATTGTTCGGTTTCAATCGCTGCGTGAAATTTCGGTTTCAGATAAGTTATATTTTCCCTTCGCTTATAAATCGCTAATTGTCTGTTTCGAAGTTAATCCTCATTGGCTTAATAAAAGGCTTCCATCTGCCTAATAAATTGAAATTATTGTAAAATATTGTTAACATTTTCAGGAAGGTCAGAACAAAAGCCAACGTTTTCCGATAATAATAGTAATCACCCGAGGCATTTCAAAAGACGCAATTCGCCTTATTGCTTCTCAGGTGCGACGATAAAACTTTATTCAGCCGTTTTATGCACTAACAGGGAGTAGAACCGCCTCGTGTTACAGACATTTTATTGGAATTTCATTTTGGTTAAAGTTTTGTATACCAGTTTCCGCTTACTTAGTTTCAAAGACGTCTTTGTGGTTATTTTATAAGCAAGAATGCTTTTGTGGCGTTTTTAATGTTAGCAGATTTACTTCTTAAAATACATTTTATAGTTGCACATTTTTCCTACTTCATGGAGCAGTTATTGCCAAACACGGTTTAGCAAATTCAAGCCCGCAGGAAATTCCGGTCATTAATCATTCAAAATCTCAATATCGCAAAGTTCCCTCTATAAATTCAAACTCAAAACTAGAAAACCCGACCTAGCTACCTCGCAAAATAAGTCACTGGGATGACTAGGGTTCTTTGAACAAACAGGGTGGATTGAAATGCCCTCACCGCTTTTTTGCGGACATTTTAACCGTGAGTTACAAGCCTAAAGACGTTAGTTAAAAAAAAATCCTTATTATATTCTTTTTGTTGCACTAACCCGTGCTGAGGACAACCTTAAAAACCTATTAAACCTATTATTAGTAAAGGGGCTCGAAGGGGCTTTCACTTGTCCATTAGCTCAGTTGGGAGAGCGCTGGCACGGTGAGCCAGAGGTCGCGGGTTCAAGTCCCGGCATGGGTGGAATTTTTAGCCTCTAAATATAATTAAAAAAAAATCATTTTCAAAAAAATATATATTTTCACGCATAAACAGCATAAGCAAAACATTATCAGGACCGGCTACAAGTAAACAGCTTTTAATAAATATTTTTTTGTATATAGAACACTTCGCTTTAAATCAATAACACACTCTTAAGGCTAACATCAATACTTCTGTGATTGTGTCTGCAAAAAGAGAAAAAAATAAAAATAAAAATGGAAAACTTTATTTAGGCAAATGAATCCACCGGATTTTCCAAACTACATTTGCGAAGGCTCTCCTCCAAGTCCCGTAATTGCGAAAATCGTGAATAAAGATAAGAATCCGCTGTAAACTGAAAATCAACAGTACAGCCCGACTATGCCTAAACAAACCAATCTCGAGAACGAGGGTGAGTAACTGAAAATAATTGAAATCTCAACCACAAAGGAAGTCGCAGCCTTATTCTGGTTGAGTTAGCGTCAAGGATCGTTTCTGCAAGATGCTCTTAGTGTCAAACAAAATATAGTTTGTTTCTATTCTATTCTATGATACGCGCGCACCAGCCGCTTGCCGCCGCCACATACAGAAAAACCGGTGGTGGTGGCTGTCGGTTCGTCCTTGCTGACATCAAAATTTTCTCGTTAGTATCATGTATACATATATCATTGAGTCGAGTTGACGTTACAAAACCACAACCCGTATAGTCAGTCTTTGGCAGTAATATAATCTGGCCATATTTATTACCCTTATAACCTTCAGAAGAAAACTACAACGAATATAGGTGAAAGTGACAGTTTAAATATAGTATCCATAAAGTATCGCTGAACCCACTGATAGTTCAAAACAAAGTAAAAATCGTTAAGACGGAGATCTACTGCAAAGGTAACTTATGATTTACAGGTGGCTTTCCGACAATGGCAGTCACGACTCGGCAGCGCGCTCAAATGTCAAAACTCGTGACTTTCGAACACAATAATTGTCAAAATGTGACATCTAAGCCCCACAAAATGTGCGAGTCTCATCATCGTGCTGCTCATACATAATCCCGGCGTGACCAGCTAATATATTACGTGCACCAAATCCTTAACGATTCCAATCGTCTTACTGCAATACTCTATACTAATTGCTATCGTAAACATCAGGATTCCAAGACGATTTGATGCACAAAATTGACCTAAGATTGCCGTTGCCGGGTCGCGATAGTTGATCCCCGAAATCATCTATCACGATGAAGAATGCACGGGCTAAGCATATTATAATCTCAGCTAGTCTAATCAGCGCTACTCCATCTAGTGGATAATAGAGCGCTATTGCCAATTAGTTACCCGGATTCTTAATAGCAGTAAACAGTTTTCAGTTTGTAGGTAGTATGGTATAGTAAAGTCAACAGTTTTTTATAAGATTATTAATAAGTTACAGAGAAATACAAACGTACGTAACACAGAATAAGGCCGGGGGCAAGCATTAGCAATGCAGATCTCAACATTTTCATCTACAATCAACGTAAAGAAAATTAATTCAATAGGCCACAGTTTAAAGAATGTTTCGGAATTCTCATTCAAAGGCCGTTTATTATTTTAATGCCACTGAATTCATCATTAGAGTGTTATTGAGATGCAAATAGGTTTATGATTTTATTGATGGGTAGGCTTTTCGGTTTCTTAAAGTAATATTTCGTGGTATCGTTCTAAAAGTTGTATTAAGGTTGACTCATTATTGTCAGATATCTTCCTACATTTTTTTTATTGTGAATCATCATCATCATCATCAGCCATTTGACGCCCACTGCAGCAAATAGGCCTCCCTCGTGGTTTTCCAAGCTTCCCGGTCTTGTACCACCCGCATCCAGCGACTCACCGCCACCGTAACCAGGTCGTCGACCATCTGGTGAGAGGCCTGCCCACGCTGCGTCGTCCGGTCCGCGATCGCCAGGTCAGAGCGCTTTCGCCCCAATGGTCATCAGTTCTCCAATGTACGTGCTCCGCCTACCGGCACTTCAGCTGAGCAATGGCTTTACTATTGATAGTTTACAGTAACGAGAGGTGTCTTTAGATTCGTCTTTATTATGAGAGTCCGGCTATTTTTGGCTCCCTATCAGGTCTTATTTTTAGGGTTCCGTATTTCAAAAGGAAAAACAAATCCCTTATGAGATTACTTTGTGGCCCGTCCGTCCATCAGCCTGTCAATACCCTTTATCTCGGGAACGCGTGGAGGTATCGAGTTGAAATTAAAACCGTATACTGAAGCCTACAGTCCTTTGAAGCTGTGAAAAAAATTAAACTATGTTACATACATACATACATAAACTCACGCCTGTATCCCAGAGAAGTAGGGAGAGACCAGGGACTGCCACTTGCCACGATTCTGACAGATCACTTTCACTTCCTCAACATTCATTAGTTGGATGCACGCAAGCCGGTTCCGGGTAGTGATGATGATGATGATGATGTCCTCCACAACGATTCCGTCGACGGCGACACCCCGACAAGGACCCATCTTAGACCCGAGCGTGCGCTCGAGCGTGTGACGCAAAACCCAATTTGCTCTTAAACACACGGTCACAGCTGCCGCAATACAGTTGACCGCTGGAGCTATATGTTTAATTGTAAGAGGGCTTAGAACGAGTTCCAGTAGTAACAAAGTATTCAAACTATTCCAAACTATTTTAATTTATTTACAATATAATAAAAACTGAATTTGCACGGACATTTACTCGTTTATTTTTAATTTCACAATTTTCCGACGTTTTGGTACTGTTGCAAGTCCCGGGGTCTTGGTATTTATAATATTTCAAACTTAATTAACGTAAAAGTAAGATACGGCCGCAAAAAATGTATATTTCGACACTCAAGGGAATCAAAATTTATAGTGTTTTCCGTTGACCTAGAACTATGAAATTTGGCAAGTAATATTATTTTAAACTACAAATATAGGAGAAAATCTGAAAACATTGTTCACATTGTTAATAAATGTTATTGTTAATATTGTTAACAAATGTTAACGACTGTTGCAGTCGTAAGTACGTTTTAATGGTTGAATTTGCAACAAAAATGCAAAGGCCTGTCGACACTACCAACACGCCTGCCTACAACTTTATCCAACTGCGACTATGCTGTTTTGCAACAGTTATTTTTCTCATCCCACTTAGTTCAGTTTGTAGCTCACATTCGATATCGCAATTCCATTTCAGCGTTGTTCATTCATTCAGATGATATACGGCTCAGATACTGGTCAGAAAAAAAAAAGTTAGGTAAACAAGGGTGTTTTTTGAAACAAGCAAAATAGAATATCTGTTTATTATGGATGAATATTAATATTTTCGCCCGTAAGTCGCATTTTATTAGTCACTAACGATTGGTATTAAGTTTACGAAGGATTTCTTACTACCGAAGAGAAATGAATATGTTGCCAGTGACAGTCAACCACTACAAGGCTGACACCATATTTGGCAGGTTAGCTAATGATTAGCTAACAAGTGAATTTGAATTCGGCCCATTCCAAAGCAACAATTTGCATCCAACACGCGTAGTACGGCATGCCAATTCCATTTCCACCGCGAACTAATAAAATAAATTGAGGGTCCCAGCGGGCCCCACCGGGCTCCCACTTATCTGAAACCCTGAAAGCGCAAGGCTATCCGGTAAATTGGTAGAATAATTCATTTTTCCGTCCGATGGCACACGAACGCGAACAACACCGACGCCTGAGGCTGAACTCAAAAAAGAATGCGTAGAAAGACTATTTATTAGACGTTATCGTGACATGATTTAACCACTCGTCTGCCGCGACACAGATCTGTGTCCAACTTAGTATGGGCCACCTATACGTTCCATTCCGCGAGGGCAGTTCAGGAGTTAACCATCAATTGCATTCAAAATTTGCTGCTGCCGGGGAATCTGAAGTATCAAAGTCATATTATGTGAATAGGTGTAACATGACTGTGGATGTCGTAGAAGGCGACTAAGGAAATAAATTACCAGGAGACGGGCAGCAGCGCCTTCCTGAGATTCCAACCGCATACTGCGATCGCCAACCCGCCAGCCAAGCGTGGCGATTATGGCAAAACCCCTCATGGTTATGAAAATCACGAGGGAGGCCTATGTCCGCAGTGGGCGTCAAATGGCTGATGATGATGAAAGTCATATTTGGCTTTTTTTCTCTACGTCAATTTGACTGCCAAATATGAAAATGTAATAAAATAATATCGATAAGTATTTTTTTTAAATTAGGATACGTTGATACTTGACCCCAGTCTCGGCTGATGGGTAAACGAAGACGGGGTCTAAGACGTAACGTGTTTGCCTGTTAAAAGCCGGTTGACTCTAGTTTTAAAGACACCCAGGTTATATGTCTCTGGAAAAAAGACGGCAACGCATTCCATTTAAAAATAATTGGGTGATTCTTCTATTACCTCGACAATCAACCAAAAATTTTGTGACTAAATCAGAGGTCGTGGCTTCGATTCCAACTGGTGGCTTCTATACTTGATTCGTACAAATGGTCTCAGATGATTGTGTTGCATGGAAGTTGAGCTTAAAAAAACAGACAAGAGCGAGTCGGCCTCCCGCACCGAGGGTTCCGTACAAATTTGTAGGTACTTACATATTATAAATAGTTCAGGAATCAAGTCTCCCAGTTTTTTGGAGCTTTTCCCGAACTTCAGAGATTTTTTTTTAAATTTAATTACAAATATATAGTTTCCATATTTTTCCCTGTATTTTTAGTATACGACGATATTACTTGCCAAATTTCACAGTTCTAGGTCAACGGAAAGCATCCTAGAAATTTTGATTCCCTTGAGTGTCGAAATAAACGTTTTTTTGGAGCATAAACGGCCGTGTATTTTGTTTACGTTAACTTAGTAGTACGATTTTTCACTGCTCTAAGGGACTGTAGACTTGAGTGCGTGGTTTTAATTTCAACTTGATACCATTACGCGTTCACAAGATACAGGGTGTTGACAGACAGACGGACGGGCGGACAATAAAGTGATCCTATAATGGTTCCGTTTTTCCTTTTGAGGTACGGAACCATAAAAAGAAGTTATTATTATTTATGTTTCTATCATGATCTCTAGCAAGTCTCTGTCATAATATCTCTAAACTGAAATACAAACTCAACGCATGCTAACAACATCAAAAGACTCTGGCACAAGGCGAGCTTACAAAAGTTCACCTCCGCTGTATTTATTTTGTGACGGTCGCCCGCGGCCAAATAGCCGATCGGCGGAAAAATCACAACCACGCACAGTACTGTGGCTTCTTTTTTTTTGTCCAACCCGTTGTTTTCAAAGTGGCCATTGAATAATCTGTCCGCTCGCGAAGGCCTATACCCAGCAGTCGGCAGAGGTGGGCTGATGATGATGATGACTCGCGATACTTATAGATGGTCGGGTCATGCTTATGATACTCATACATAGTTGTTTATAGCTATGTTTATGTACATACGTAGCTATATGTATCTTAATTAGAGACCAAAACAATATTCAATCCTATTTTTTGTTTTTTCTATGTTACGTATGGTAGAAATACAAGGTCACTGTTATTAAGAGGCAAGGCTCCCATTGGCTGCCGCAACATGTTTTAATATAAGCAGCCTATATACGTCCCACTGTAGGGCACAGGCCTTCTCTCAGAGAAAGATCATGGGCTTAATCACCATGCGTGCCCCACAATCCACACAATCTGTATATACTAAAAAGTAATAGTTTAAATAGATGCCGTTTTTAATTACGTAATTACGTAACCGCGGCTTTTAAACCACCCATATTTCAGTGTGTATGGAACACGATCCAGTCACATAGAACACAGGGTGTGTCGCTTACTCACTGTTAGTGACAGTGTAGAGTCAAGCCAATCTATCAATGTTGCACGAAGCGACAAGATTTGTTGCGGACAAGGAGTCTGGCTGAAGCTATTTGTCAACATTGGTAGCTGTCACTGTGGAGATGTGTGCCATAGAATACAGCTATACCATTGACTCATACTCATAAACTAAGATAGTAATGGCGAGGGAAACCAATAGTATTTCAAAATCTTCTTCATCCTCTGGCGCTTAATCGTTAAAAGGGTGCACCCAGCGTTTTCGGCGAATATCTTTGAAGCTACTCCTTTCGTCACCGACCGACCCAGAGCCATCCGGAGAGCCAAGGTATTGTGCCACTACTCTTTGTTAGATTATGGATCACCAATATGGTATTTTTTATGTAGCCTATACACGCTGAAATCTGGGTGGTGTTAAAGCTGCAGTTATGTAATAAGCAATTAAAATTGACATCTATAGTCTATTCATCTTTACTTGTCCAATTTAGTAAACAAGATTCTACCCGCAAAGTATGACTTTTTAGTCGAAAACTGCCATATTCCCATAAATTAAATAACCTGGGACACCATTTTGCATAACACGCTGCTATGTTTATAAACAAAGTGCACGAACTTGCAAGAAAATATCTAGTTTCGGCATCGAATGTCAATTTTGAGGTTACAATATTGTTTACTAAATTGGACAAGTGAGGATGAACAGACTATACATGGACTATTAATTTTGAGTATAGACGTAGATAAAAAAAAAGGATTGAGTTGAGAAATCTTGTTTCAAAAATGCGCGAACAACATAGTTCTGCCTCTCCGTCTATCAGAACAAGGACTCGCGGACCCGCGGCCCGCATGCACCGCTCTGGCTGGCTACTTATCGTTCTGATAGATTCGAGTTTGGTTCGAGATCTTATCTTCAATTTTGGGAAAGCTTCTTAAAAAAAAAACTAGCGTATTCGGTAGCCACCTAAGCCACTTTTAGTTTGCTATGGCTTTCAAACCCCCAAAATTAATTATGTATACGTCCCACTGCAGAGCACAGGCCTTTTTTCAGAGAGAGAGAGAGAGAGAGAGAGAGAGAGAGAGAGAGAGAGAGAGAGAGAGAGTATGGACCTAATCACCACGCGTTCCCACCGCGGATTGACAATTTCACGCGCTGAGGTATGTGAACACCTCAGACACAGGTTTCCTCACGATATTTCCCTTCACCGTCAACGCGGTGGTAGTGGAGCGGTAGAACGTCGGCTCTTATTTGCGAGGTCATGGGTTCGAATACCGGTATGTACCAATGACTTTGTTTTTGAAGTTAAGTACATTTGTGAAGTTATAGTAGCAATTATGTAATTAAAGAAAGAAAAGTCAAACAACCCCGTGAAATGAACAAAATTTTGTTATTTTGGATGGATTGATGGACACTTTGTTTCTTATTTTTAAATTAACTATCGTGACAGTTTATTAGCAAACTTCCGGACGAACTTAATGCCAAAGGGAGAATCGCCTCACATATTCCGAATGATTATATGTTTGATAACGCTAAAAGCAATAAACGGCATTATTAAACCGAGGTGCTAAAGCAGTTTCCTAGTAGAGAAATTAAAATACATTTTTCAACATTCATACTATCATTTAAAACCGGCCACGTGCGTGTCTGGCTACGCGCAGTGTAGGGTTCCGTAGAAGGAGCGGTTTTTTACCTGATTTACAGAAGTAAAAACTTTATTAGAGTAATTTACAATGATTTACGAAGCTTTCCTTTTATTAGATTGTCGTCTAGTATTACTCGTTACCTTATAAAGTCTACTTAGCTTCTCCTTTTAAGATCATCAAATGGCCTGAATTTTTCATATTTCTACAATCAGCCGCTATGCCGAGAGAGGAGGGACGCTCTGCTCTAACAAAAATTGCGCTTTGAAAGAAAGAAAGAAAGAAACCATTTATTTACATTGCCACAAAAGCACACACATAAAAAAGCTTAATATTTCGATATAAGATCCCTAAATTGAAAAGTTATTTTCTTACCTCCACAACATTTTTTAACGACCAATCCAACCATACCACATACTGTGGTTTGCGAAAAAAAAAAATAGCATCTCTAATTTAGGTGTACATAACAGATCTATTTTTAATTTTTTAATTGTCCTAAAACTAGTGAAAGTGTACACATTTTTGTGCTAGTCCGACTTGCACTTAGCCAGTTATTTTTTATTTTCTTTATTGTATTTTTCGCTACTTTAGATTAATAATTACTAAGATACCAAGGATTGAAGATCAGTGACACTTATTCATTGCTCTTGAGTGCAGACCATCTATTCTACTTTGGTTTTTATTCACAATCGAAACCATGCCTCCAAACTGACACAGCCTGCGGTCTGTTTACGCGAACGCACGCGCCAATTCGGCGCATAATGGGACAAAGAGATTAATTAAACCTTTGTTTGACAAACCGATAGTCATAGTAACCGGAATTCCAAATGGTTATTTAGAGATCTGTTTATTTGCTGTTTGCTGCATAATTATTTAGATGAAGACTAGTGTTGTGACAGTGGAATACTATGCAAAGAGCACGCTCAGTGTGCTATGGAACGGGTTTCATTTGGAGTCTCTTTGATAGTTAACTTCGGAAATGAGACTATTCGTCAAAGGATTAAGGATTATATGATTACCTACGAGCCTATAGGATTACCAAGTTGAAGTGGCAGTGGGGTCAAGTATGCCAAAGAATTGAAAGGTTCTCGAGCGGAGACCACGATATGGAAAACGCAGTGTAGGATGAACACCAACTCGCTGCTGGGCCGATGATTTGAGGCAGATTACTGGCTGTGGGTGGATGAAAATAGTCGCGGCCTATGTCCAACAGTAGACGAGTACAGGCCGACTGATTGATTGAGTTTTGGTAATGCAATCAGTGGCGCTGGTTCGATGTAAGTCATGTTAAGGACTCTTTATTCTCTTTCTTAAGAACAGAAGGTTCTGATGCTGAAAATGTACACAATGACCTGTGGGTATTTGCCCTTACCAACATACCAAGAGTCTTGACTCCAGGAAGGTCTAGGAGGTAAACCGGAGGGAGCAGGCAAAGAAGGCCGCATTTTTGTCTATATTACCCTATACGTTTAAAAACGCATTATATTTTGTACATATTTTACATAATACACATTTTTGGAAGGACGTAGTGTCCGTGCCTGTGAAATAGTTCGTGAGATTGGCGGAGCACGTGAAAGAGAAGACGCTAACAGGCCATGGTTTTGGTTGGATTTGTTACTATTAAGATATTTTCTCTGAAAGTAAGCATCTACGTCTCAAGATCCTTTGTTTTGGTTCTTCTACTCTTTACAACGGTCTGTGTTCAGTGCAATTCGGAACAGCTCCTTTGTTTTTAAGTACAATTTATTTAAGTGCGCGAAATGTTAACATAAAATTAAATAAAAGCAGAATTCAACGAACGTTTATAGTAACTTCCAACCCGTCTCAGTCCTATTAATAAACCTGCGTCGCTGAGTTTGTTGATGACAGATATTGATCATTAAATTCAGATATAATCTGCGTACATCGTAAGTATTTTGTGTTTGTTATTTTGCCGATGTACAATAAAGAATATTCCTATCTTATCTTATCTAACAGTTGACAGTAGGTTAAGCTTTACACTGTTGTTGCAAAGTCACCCTTAACGTAACGAAGTAGAGCGCACGCACGAAAAGCAACTCAAACTCTAGGCTATTGGTTGATTACATAGACCGATGGATGAGAGTCTGTACATTTATATCTAAGGGCTGGAACGCACTTACCAAACGCACTTAATTAGCGCGCGGTCAACCACCGCTGAAAGAAATCTAGAATGAAAGCCAGTTCAATGCATTAGGTTTTAGAATAATATGTAAACTCTGTTAATTAAGGAACATAATTTTAAAATACTATGTTTGGAGTTTTTTGTTCATTCTTTCTCCGAAATAATCTAGATTTTGAAATGAACACCTAGTTTTACTTGTAACGTTCAATAAGTCAGAGTTTCTGTTTTATTTTGAATAAATAACTTTGAAAATGTATGATTTTACAGAATGTATGAGTACGTATGCGAATATTTGTGCGGTGGTAGCGGAGCGGTAAAACGCCGGCCTCACATTCAAGAGGGTTCGAATCGTAGCATGTACCAATGACTTTGAGGGTTCCGTATTTCAAGAGGGAAAATGGAACCCCTATATGATCACTTTGTTGCCCGTCCGTTCTGACCTTTTATCTCGGGAACGCGTAGAGGTATTGAGTTGAAATTAAAACCATATATAATACTTAAGTTTACAGTTCCGTGAAGTTGTGAAAAAATCAAATTTCTATGTTAGCGTAAAAAAAGATACGGCTGTTTTTTCCGCAAAAAAAAACGTATATTTCGACACTCTCGAGGGAATCAAAATTTTAAGAGTACTTTCCGCGTGGTGATTATGGCAAAACCATTCGTGGTTATGAAAATCACGAAGGTGGCCTATGTCCTGAAGTGGGCGTCAAATGGCTAATGATGATGCTGATTCCGTTGACCTAGAATTATGAAATTTGGCAAGTACACGGAAACATCAGAAACTATAGGTACATTTGTAATTAAATCAATAAAAAAAATTGGCTTCAAAGTTCAGAAAAAGATCGAAACAATGGCGAGACTCGATTCCTGAACTATTTATAAAATGAAATTACCTACAAATTTACATGGAACCCATGACAAGCCGGCGCCGAGGTGTGGGGTGCGGACTCTATTCTCGTCTCTGCTCACCATTATTAAGCTCTGCGAATCAGAACGAAACCTGGCCAGACTCTTCCGATAAATAAGCAAGTAAGTGAATCCGGAATTAAGCTAATAATGTATAGTGCTTACGAAAGTTTTAGTTTTGTTTAAGTAAGTGAATCCGGAATAAAGTTTATAATTTAAAATAATTATTGAAAACCACTGTTTTTTTTTTGAGGTCAGCACTGAGGAGATGAAAAAGGCGGCAGGAGGACAATTGACTATATTAGCAGGGGACCGCTAGGTTGGCATGACAGTGAAGAGGCCTATGCCTAACAGTGGGCGTCGTTCATGGTCTGTGCAGATCAATTTGCCTCTTGCTCACACATTTTTTTATCTAGCCTATATACGGTCTACTTTCAGAGAAAAAGTATGGTGTCAACCTTGGATTGAAATTTCAAGCGTTTAGGGATTTTACAAACTCTGACATTCAGGTTTCCTTACGATGTTTTCCTTCACAATTATCAAGGTCACACAATATAAAACGAAATATTAAATGAGCGACAGGCAAACAGTTTAAGCGAGAAGCAAACAGTTTCCCAGTCTCTTTCTTTAGTTAAGAGTATTGTACTGTCACATTTATTTACTATTTTGTCATATTTTGTGTTTGTGAGACTGACCCCCTATCTGTGGCACTATTCCGACCGTAAGCCGCGGGCGTAGGGCGGGCAGGAGGGTTGTCAAATATAGCAGTTAAGACTTAACCCGACTTGCGATGCCTCTTAGATGTCATGTGGATTGAGCAAAACTCAACTACTTGTATGTCCACGTTTGGGCGACTGGCGCATGTCAGCCTTAGAATAAGAGATAAAATAGGAAGTGCGCTATAATTTGTCAACAAACTGCCACGCACTTTAGCGGATGATTTTTTTTTGAGAAACACAAATTAACTTTTTGTAAATAAATAAAAAAAAAACTAAGCTTCACTACCTACCAGTTTTATGGCAGGTAGTGAAGCTTCAATAAATAGATTATGATTAACTTCCACACAAAACAATCAATTGTCCTGGTCCCAAACTAGGATACCCTGCGGTATGGAAACCAGGCAAGGGCATTATAAACATGCAAATATACCCAGGCTGAGGCCATTTGTACAAGTTTACGGCGGCCCCCAGTGAGCACAGAACCCACGACCTCTGGTAGGGTAATCAGCCGTAATACCGCTACCAACGAAGCAGTCAAAATACTGGAAAAGCGAATTTATAACACAGCTGATATTTTCGCAATTCTAGCTCCGTATTAACAAACCGATCTTGAGTGCGCTGTCAAGTTGCCGTTTAGTTTCAAACGGCGTCTTAGAATGGAATCTCACGAGCGATCTTGGATTAGATAACATAAAATTTTATTCATAAAAAAACAGTGCGACACAATTTATAGTACAATAACTTTTATGCATAGTACGTTTTTGACTGAGAGTTACATACAGGGTTTTCAATTAATAATCAGAGGTAAGAGCGTTTAATTGTTTCGGTCCTTAGGTCGACATGTACTACTTTATTAAATGACAATTAACGGGTATTAATTTTTCGTACCAAATTAAATATAAATGGCTTTAAAGTTTTTAAAATATTTGAGATGCCAATCAGCTTTTGAGTTGGTCCCACAGTAAAAGTAATTTATATGTACAATTGCACACCGTAGTGTAAGATTTAGTAAAACGTACAGTTCACATTTTTTAATGCAATTTTTGTCCAAATGTACCATCATAACGCTTTCAGCTACAAAAAACGACTATCTCCCTCTTGCCCGGGGAGTTTTTATTTCCGCGAATTGAAAAGATTTAATTTGCGACATGATTGCTTCTTTTGAGTGGCAGTGGTGCCCGCCCCGGAATCAAATATAATTTGCATAATAAAACCGAAATATTTGCACGAAAAATACGACAACTGACTGGCAAAATAACAGCAACGTGAATTTGTGTACGCTTATTTTTCCGTGTCTTTTGTGTTTGCGTTTTCATGTTGTCTTTTCACCGTCACAATGAATCTTTAATTGAGTGCCTGATGTAAAAAAACTGTCCAAGTGCGAGTCGAGGGTTCCGTATTTGAGTTTGACCGTTTTTTTGTTATTAGTCGTTCAAATATCCTATCCTACTAATATTATAAGCTAGCTGTTGCACACGACTTCGTTCGCGTGGTAATTTTTCCGGGATAAAAAATAGTCTATGTGCTAATCCAGACTGTAATCTATCTCTGTGCAAATTTCATCCGCATCCGTGCAGCCGTTTTTGCGTGAAAGAGTAACTAACATAGAAACTTTCGCGTTTGTAATATTAGTAACGATGTGAAAGTTTGTGAAGATGTTTGAATGGTTGTTACTCAATCACGCAATAACGGCAAAACATGAAACTTGGCCTACAAATAGACAAAGACCTGAATTGAGATATAAAATTGATATACCGGTAATGCGTTTCCGTGGGGTGATATTTATTTTCAGTTTAAAATAGATGGCGTCGTGTGAGCGAACGTTGTGTTTTAAAAATAGATGGCGATTTGCGATTGGTCAGAGGGTGGTCATTGGTCAGAGGGTGGTCATCACAGTAACTTGTCCGGTCATTGTGTCTTGGCTATTCGGGTATGCGACCCCGACCTCCTCGAGCCTCTATTGCTACACTCACAAAGTATCCTTTTCGTAGTAATAGTTGTCCTTTAGTACCTTATTCCTATCCGAACCTGCTCCTCATCAACAGTCCCTACACCTTCCCTTTCCTTGATTCCTGGGCCACTTCCTAATGCCAATCTAAGGTCAACGTGCCGACGGATGCGTGGCTAGGGGCGAGCCTAGTCTAAAGCGTACGTCCTGGAGTTAGGCGCTCTTCAGGCACTAAAAGCCTTGTCTCGGCATGCGGGGCTCTGCCGGGATGGACAATCTTTCCCTAGCTGCTCGTGGGAACAAGATGAAGTTTATTAAAAAACGTATCGAAGGTGGCGAGGTTGGTCGCCGCGCCTCACGCCGGATCACACGAGCGGGCGGAAAGCGGACTTTGGACACCCGCTTTGCTACGATAAATGTGTGTGGAGGAATGGAGCAGAAATTGGATGAAGTGTACGATATGATTCATGACAAATGTTTAGATGTGTTATGTGTGAATGAGACAAAGCGGAAAGGAAGTGGTACGACCACTTATGGTGGATTGACAGCTTTGTGGTCAGGTGTACCAGAAGCGCAACGAGGCTGTCAAGGAGTGGGACTTATCCTTTCCGGGCGAATGGCCGAATGCTTGATTGAGCATGAATGTGTAAGTTCCAGACTCCTCTGGGCTCGTTTTAAAGTTGGATTGACGAAAATATTCGTTCTGGGCGTATATGCCCCAGATATGTCAAAACCTCAAAGCGACCGAGAGGAGTTCTGGCAGAACGTAAGGGATTCTCTGCTCAAGTGTGAAGGAAATGAAAGGGTGGTATTATTAGGAGATTTTAATGGATGGGTAGGAGTAAAGCGTGATGGATATGAAAGGGTATTAGGGCGATTCGGTGACAGACGAGTGAATGAAAATGGGGTAAGTTTGCTAGATATATGCTTGGAGTGGAATCTTCAAGTGACTAACACTATGTTTAGTCACAAGAAGATCCACATGTACACATGGCAGAGACAGAATGACAGGTCTATGATTGATTTTGTGGTAGTGGATGAAAGACTAAGGAGTAAAGTTGTAGACACAAGAGTCTACCGAGGAACTAATGTCGGGACGGACCACTTCCTGGTAATTAGCCGGGTAAGAGGTCTGTTCAAGCGTTGGCGCCATCGAGTGCAGGTGGCTACAACAGCTCTAGAGCGCATAAAAGTTGACAGATTGCAAGATGAAGATGTGAGCGGAGAGTATAGGAGGAAACTCAAGGACAAACTCATTCATGTCAATGAAGAGTATGAATGGGGAGTGGAAGAGTTATGGGCTCAGTTAAAAACTAATATAGTAGAGACTGCTGCCGAAGTATGTGGAGTCAGAAAGAGACTGAATGGAAGAAAAGCGAAAGCTACTTGGTGGGATGAAAGTATTAAAGAAGTAGTGAATGAAAAGAAAAAGGCGTGGTTGGACTTGTTAGCTATCAAGTCCATCAAAAGAATGCAAGGAATTAGTAGTGAGGATGAAGATGTAGTAAGACTGAAAGAGAAGTATAGTATGATAAAAAAGAAGGTGAAGGATGTAGTGGAGAGAAGAAAGAATGAAGAGAAAGAAAAGTATGATAGGAGATTCTCACGAAACTTCAAGGCCAATGTAAAACTGTTTTGGAAAACGGTGAAATTGGCCCGAGGTAGATCTGAGCAATCTAAGTTGAGTGTTATTAGGGATGAGGATGGCTCCATGCTGAAAGAGGAATTTAAAGTAATGGAACGTTGGAAAGGATATTTTGAAAGTCTGTTTGAAAGAGAGGAGCTGCTCATGGAAGGCGATTCCGACCGTGAGGCGGAACCTAGTGTTGCTAGCGTTATAAGTATGGAAGAGATTGTCAAGGCAATGAAAAGAATGAAACTAGGTAAGGCTGCGGGATATGATAGAGTGTCGTTAGAAATGCTGAGGGCTGGTGAAGGCATTGTAGCTAGCAAGCTATACCTGCTTTTCAACAAGTGCTGGAGGAGTGGCAAAGTACCTAAGGACTGGGGTATGGCCGTCATAGTGCCGCTTTATAAAGGCAAAGGGTCCCAGCAGGTGTGCAAAAACTACCGCGGTATCAGCCTTCTCAGCATTGTCGGCAAACTGTATGCAAAGGTTTTGATTGAAAGAGTACTAGATGTGACTGAAGAAAAGATATGGGATGTGCAAGCGGGTTTTAGAAAGGGAATGGGATGTGTGGACCAAATCTTCTCCTTGAGGCGGATGGTGGAGAAACTTCTGGCCAAAAGTCAGAGGGTTTTCTGTGCGTTCGTCGACTTGGAGAAGGCTTATGATAGAGTGGTGAGGAATGACCTGTGGTCGGTACTGTCCGTGTATGGGGTGGACAGCGTCTTGCTGCGAGCTCTGAAGTCTCTCTATGAAGACTCCAGTGCTTGCGTTAGAATTAATGGGGCGTATACTGACTGGTTTAGCATTCGCAGGGGTGTAAGACAGGGATGTGTCGCCTCCCCATGGTTGTTCAACTTATTCATGGACAGTTGCCTGACTGATTTGAAAGAGAATGACTTTGGGATAAGGATGGGTGAGCTACTGGTCAAATGCTTGTTATACGCCGACGATCAGGTTTTGTTCGCATCGTCGGTGGAAGACCTGCAGACACAAGTAGCAGTAATGGATGAGGCGTTTAAAAGGAAAGGAATGAACATTAATGTGAGTAAGACAAAAGTAATGGTGTTCGAAAAAGATGATGAAATGACTGAGTGCAAGATAAGGATTAGAGGTGAAAGGGTGGAACAAGTGAAAGAATTTGTCTATTTGGGGAGCCTCTTTACCAGGGATGGCAAGTGTGAAGGTGATATAGAAAGAAGAGTAAAAGCAGGAAATTGTGTAAACGGTGCATTGCACTCCTTTGTGAGCGGCCAAAACATCTCCAAAAGAGCTAGATTGGCTATCCATAATGGAGTGCTAGTCCCAACACTTATGTATGCTAGCGAGACTTGGGTATGGCAAAAGAAGCAAGAAAGTAGGATTAATGCAGTAGAAATGAGGTCCTTGAGAAGTATGTCTGGCGTTACTTTGAATGACAGGATACGCAATAGTGTGATTAGAGAACGTTGTGGACTGAAAGAGGATGTAGTGACAAGAATTGAGAAAGGAATGTTGCGTTGGTTTGGACATGTGGAGAGGATGAAGGAAGAAAGATTGACAAAACAAATATATCGAGCGAATGTGGATGGAAGGGCCGGTAAGGGACGACCCAGACGGACATACTTTGACCAAATAGAGGATGTATTAACAAAGGGCAAGATAAAAAGTACCCGAAACCGGCGTGCGTGCATGCAACGACTGGTGAGTGTTGGGGAGGCGAAAGTGATCTGTCAGGATCGTAGCAAGTGGCAGTCCCTGGTCTCTGCCTACCCCTCTGGGATGCAGGCGTGAGTTTATGTTATGTTATGTTATGTGGCGATTTGCAAGAATCGTATAAACGGATTCCGGGACAGCTAGTTTATAATAAGTCCCACAATCAGAGTATAAACAAAAAACACGTTGGAAGGAAAACCCCCCTTATTTTTTTAATTTTATTATTTGTTGGGTAATCCCCCGTAATACATATTCTGTGAAAATTTCATCTGAGTACATTTTACGGTTCCAAAGGTGAAAAGCCCTTTAAAGGTCGGACGGACGCACAGACAGGCAGCGGAGGCAGAGTAAAGGGGTCCCGTTCGACACCCTTCGTGTACAGAAGCCTAAGAAGGCAACGCAATGTTTGGCATGAGAAGGCCTGCGGCATTCCTGTACTAGATGTGGACCTCTTTTAAGCCACTCGATTTTCTGCTGATTTTCTAGACTCGGCTGAGTTCAAATTATATCTGATAATATACGGTATTTTGTATTAAAGTATTTAAAAAAGAGCTTCATAATTAACACAAATAAGTTTTTCGCTAAAATTTCTCTAATTACGACTAAATTTTTTATTTATTTTTTAAATATTATATATTAAACTAGTTTTTTATAGGGTGTGTTCGAGATCCAAAATGTTAGGCCTATTCTGAATGTTATTGATTGTTTGTTAAATAGTTTACATACCAATAAAGAAAAAATAAAGGAGAGTACAATAAAAATCAAACGAGTGCTCTAAACAACAGAAATAGAAACAGTTGTTCTTCCCCTTATGTAACTTAATAGCAGGAACCCGAGAACGTAAATAATACGTCACTTTAATAGAAAAACTACCTGCCAAAGGATCAGCCGAGTTTCAAAATAGGATTTAAACTAGATAGTTTACGCGACATAAGGTGTTCCTGTGTGTTCAACGTTCGGATGTCTGGGCCTCTACTGAAGATAATTTAATTGTTTAGTAAATAAGCCACTTATAAAACTCCGAGAGGAATGGCGAGACAACGTGACGCACGCAAAATCAGCCCAATTTTTTTTTAACCTTATTGCCATTTCATCATCATCATCATCATCAGCCATTTGACGCCCACTGCAGGACATAAGCCTCCCTCGTGGTTTTCATAACCATGAGGGGTTTTGCCGTAATCACCACGCTTGGCAGGCGGGTTGGCGATCGCAGTATGCGGTTAGGATCTCCGGAAGACGCTGCTGCCCGTCTCCTGGCAATGTATTTCCTTAGTCGCCTTCTACGACATCCACGGGACGAAATGGAGTGACGCTATTCTTAATCCGGCACCACACGGCGTGATTGCCATTTATTACTACCATTTAGTGTGATTTTATTACAAACTTTTACTTTTACTTTTACATATGTAGAAAAAAACAATGTATTGTTGGTAAGCACGTCCACTTGAGAGGAACGACTGTCGGGTGTTGTTTGTTACTAATATGTAAAAGTTGTGTAAAAGTTGAATGAGATAGGTAGATAGACAGTATCACTGGCTTCTTCCACACAGGGTATCCTAGCGACAAGAGACCAGGATTACACCTACTCACATTACGGATTGAAAACAGTAGGCCACTAATTTTAATAGCTGAGAACACCCTTTTTGTTTGTAATACCTATTATATTTAGGCTTACTATGTAACCTATTTAGCTAAGAGGCAAATAAATGATTAGAGTATCATTATCATTAATTAAAGGACGGGATGAACTTTTGACTAAATTCCTCACGAACACATAGCTAACGAGGGAGAGAGTAGAGGTTATCATGAGCTCAATGTGTCGCCTGTATCGTACTATTCCCAGCTGTGGGTTAATGTTTGAGCTATGCTCGCGAGGAGGATATTATTTTTCCGCGCCACTTCACCCGCGTCCGTCGTCAGACTGCAAGCCCCATTGTCTGACCTCTTGTAATCATTCTGACTTTCGGCTTTGATCACTATCTGCTTTAAGTTCAGGGACGGAAAAAAAAGGGAGAAAAAAACTGCTTTTTCAAATAAATCTACTTTCTTTTCCGGTGTATTAGTCCAGTCCATCCAATAGTAGTCTGGAAGAGATCACTTTTTATACTTTTAGGTTAAGAAATATCTATGCAATTTCCTTTATTACGAAATTACAGTAAAGTATTCTTTATCTATTTAACACACTGATGGGTTTTAGTCAATATATTTTTGATAATTTTATGTACCTATGTCAGGAAAATATCGGTAGGTACAGCACAATGTAAATATTAAAAACACTTACAGCAAAAATGGTAAAAAGTAGAAAATATGGTGTTTCATTAGCAAAGTTTCATATCTATTCTACTGACAGTAGCTGAGGGTCCTGATGAGAAGACAATCGTTGTTGAAGCTTAAATTTGTGGTAATGATCATATTTGGCGATCAAAATTAAACGTATATGCAAAGGTTCATGTCCATTTTACTAACCGTTAAAGAGTGCCCTTATGAATAAAATCGTGGCTGCAACTCTAGATCATGATTACTACTTTTGTGCCTTATTATTTTTACACTCTAGGCTCTCAGATGTCCTTACGATGTTTTCCTTTAACATAAGATAGTGGTAAAGAAACGATAAATTCACAAATCTACGTAACTTAGAAAACAATGTCTTTGCTACATGCCGGCTTCGAACCTAGTAGCTCCCAAATGTAAGACCGGCGTTTTAACTGTGCACTGTCAACGTTTTTATGCATTACTGGCTGACTCGGTGAACGTTGTTTTGTCATATTAATTAGCCTACGACCTATTTTCAGACGTATCAAATATACGAAAAAAAAAAGACATAAATAACGGTCAAAACGTTTCAGAGGATTTCGATAATAAACACTGTGACACGAGATGTTTATATTATAATATAATAATAATAATTTGTTTATTTTGAACCAAAAAGTACATTAAAAATGACAACAATCGTTCGGTGCTAATCTATTGTACAATAGTCTTGTCATTGCATCCTATCTCCTAAACTAGGCGAAAAAGCCTGTATCTTAGGAGAAGGTGAAATTAAATTAAGCCTTTATAAGTGCGTACATACATGGTCGAGAAGCATTAAGCGGACGACTGTCAGTCAACAAAAACATAACGTATCTATCACATGCAAAGAAAACTAAATTAAAATAAACAGAAAAACAAAAAGGTATGATGATATTAGCCACTCAGATCATTGTGTGTGTGTGTGTGCGTGTGTCTGTGTGTGTGTGTGTGTGTGTGTGTGTGTGTGTGTGTGTGTGTGTGTGTTTATACTTTATACTCTTTAATTCTCAGAAACGAGGAGGTGAGGAGTTAACCTAAGAACTTGCTATAATTGTGAGAACATCTGCAACTCCTCAGAATTTCTGCAAATAATACATACGACACTAGCGCCGCCCCACCCCGTAGTCTTCCACCGGACAAACAACATAAGATTGAGCAATATTCCAGCCAGACTGATCAGGTTGTTTCCCCACGTTCATGTGAGGAGGCTGTATTTTCGTCTGCTCCAGTAACTTGACGAAGAATTACGTTGTTTATGTCTGCTTAGCACGAGAGCATTTGTTCAGGACATGATGGAATGTAAGATACATAGTTGAGCGTGTTGTTAGTCTTACATAAAGGGTTTTTCTTACGTAAATGGCGATATAATTTTGACCTACGGTTAGATATTTAAGAAAAAAAGGAGCAAATAGGAAATATGCTAGTTTTTGAGTTATTTTGGTGGATATGTCATACGCCATAAGTTCAAACGAGATCACTTTGTCGTCCGTCCGCCCGTCTGTCTGTCAAGACCCTTTATCTCGCAAATGCGCGAAGGTATCAATTTGAAATTAAAACCGTATACTCAAGTCTACAGTGCCTTATAAGGAGAATCAAAATTTATAGGGTATTTTCCGCTTCGGGATACAGACCTTACGTCTGTGTCCTGAAGCGGTATTAGACTGCGGTTTGCCCCTTGCTCCAATCCAGACACACGCACACGCACACGCACACGCACACGCACACGCACACGCACACGCACACGCACACGCACACGCACACGCACACGCACACGCACACGCACACGCACACGCACACGCACACGCACACGCACACGCACACGCACACGCACACGCACACGCACACGCTCACGCACACGCACACGCACACTTGTTATTGTTTTACTATTAGAACGCAACAGCACGCTAAATAATACAAGACTGCAACTGCTGACAGTTAGTTTAATGTAACCAATGAGAGTGTTATCTCTATACCGCTATGGCACTCCCCCGCTTCATGTTTTATAATTTTTTTTTATACACTTCAACCGATACTCCCAAAAAGTGTTTCAAAGTGTTTCACCTTGAATAAAATTCATTCTTTTCACAGAAGACCGAATATAATTGTTTGTTCCATTTAGCATTTTTTCAATCGAAAACAAGAAGTCTCGATATCGCTCCACAGAGATGAAATTCCATCCGCTTGTGTAGCAATATTTGAAGAAAACGTCTGGTGCAATTGCTACGGCGTAGCAAGTCGTAGCTGCTACGAGACTTAGCTACGTGTGCTACGAATTTGTCGGGAAACATTTTTATTCGGGAAAATTTTGATGACGGGTCTTAACTTAATGGGGTGTTATTTTTAATTGCGTCAAACGTTTTGAGCTCGTTTTTGTGTTTTGTAATCGTAGAGTGCCTTTGGGACCATTATTGCCTAAGACGGCTGCCTTTTTGTCTGTCTGACCTACATGAGGTTCTATCTCTTGAAATTTTTACAGAAAATGTTAAGGTTAAGAATTGGTCAAATCACTATGGAAATAAAAAAACCGGCTTAGTTCAAGTTAGACTCGCGCACGGACGGTTCATTATCACCATAAATATAATATTACGTATTTACTTCAATCAAGGCGTTTTTTATTTTTTATTTTTCGGGACCCTTACGTAAAGTTTAACTCACACATGCCGGTTTTTATTGTTTGTTGTCATATTATAACGACCGCACTATATTCAAGTTAGTGACCAGTATGTTTATCCATTTTTAAGATAGATAGCAAATGATGCTTTCTCGCGTGTATTGGATTGGTTCACGGCAAATAATCTGCTTCTAAATTCCAAGAAGACAAAATGTAAAAAGTTTACCTTACCAAACGTAAGATTAGTTGAAAACAACATTGTACTCGGAAAAGAAAAACTAGAATTTGTAAAAGATTACAATTCAAAATTGCAATGGGGTCCTCATATTGTAAAACTAGCACACAGGCTTAGTTCTGCAGCATATGCAGTCAAAAGAATTAGAGAGCTCACTGAAGTTGTAACTGCTAGGCTTGTTTATTTTAGTTACTTCCATAGTATTATGTCCTACGGCATACTACTGTGGGGTCGGGCAGCAGACATTGAGACGATCTTCATCTTACAGAAGAGAGCGATCCGATTTATGTACAAGCTAGGTAGTAGGGACTCGTTAAGGGATTTATTTATTTATTTATTTATTTAGGACAACCAACAGGCAATACAACAACACATTCACAAAAAGAAAAAAAAAACACGTAACATGGTAATTGCTCACCCACTTTCTTTAAAAAAACTAACATCTTAACAGTTGCAAGTCAATACATTTATGAAAATATAATATATGTTAGAAAAAACATCAGCAATTTCGAAAATGTTGATAGCCATCACAATATTGATACTAGGAATAAAAAAAATTGTCTTTTCCACGTTTTAGACTTGCAAAAGTTAATACATCCTTTATGGGGCACTGTGTACGGTTCTACAATAAGATTCCTCAAGATATAGTAGAGTTACCACCGACACGGTTTAAAAAATGTATTAAGCATACTCTGTGCAAAAAATCCTACTATAACATTAAGGATTATTTGGAAGACAAGGATGTCTGGTATTTAAATAATGTTAACAGGAACGATTGCATCTAGTGTAGTGTAACTTTAAGTTGAAAACTCTGTTAATTAAGCAAACCTGTTTTGAAAAGAATAAATGTTTGTTTCTTTGTTAGCTTCTTCTCCGCATAATCTATTAATTGTGAAACTAACAGCTTTGACGTTCATTAAGTAAACATTTTGTTTTTATAGTGAATAAAATTTTTTTAATTTGACTTTGAAGAAAACGCAAAAATCACTTTTCTTGTATGGTATGGTTTTTTAATAATAATAATAATAACTTCCATACAATACAATCACCTGACTTGGTACTAAACTAGGACATCCTGTGCTACGGTAACCAGGCAAGGACGTTACAAACACGAAAATACACCCAGACTGAGGCCATTTGTACAAACGTACGGCGGCCCCCTGTGGCAATCGAACCCATGACCTCTGTTTAGTAGCTAAGCGCCTTGACGGTTAGACTAACGAGGCAGTCATTCATTGATTAATCTTCCACAAATGCTAAACATGTAATATAACATATATTGTCCACTTGGCCGCTTTTATATGTGGTTAAAATAGGTTAAAAAAACTAACTTCGGTGTCAACCATTTGTCAAAAATAAATGGCCTTATAAGAAACACGATTCCTCTAAAACACTCTTCAGAGGCTGTTTAAATAATCTGTGGTTACGTTTTTACTTTTACCACAGATTGTTTACACTGACTTTGGGGAATGTTTTAGAGGAATAGTGTTTTTCATAAATAAGGCCTTTTACAAAGACTTTTTGCAAAGGGGTGACACCGAAGTTAGTTTTTTTTTAGGACGAATTCTTTTAAAGAAAATGCCCAAAAGCAGGGAAATATCCGTTTGAGGTTGGTTAGTTAACTTAAAGATAGTTCCCGAACTGTATGGGAAAGTTACTCTTCACTGCGCAAAGATAAACTTTGCAGACGAGTCTCTTAATAAGATGAATTCCTGAAACGTCACAAAGAAGCTGTGACACGCAGGGGAAATAAAAAAATAAAAATGTTTGTAAAAAAAACCTCAACGGCTAAAAAACCGCATTACGATCTCCAAGAACAATAAATTTGAATTGATGCATTTTGGTCGGTTTCCGCTTTGGAAAATTATAATTTATTACGAAGAACCGCAATTTAAGCTGACATACGCACTTTTTTTTGTGATGTCACATGTAATGCATATCGTTCCATTCATTGTGTTGAGGAAAAGACTGTAACTAAGGAAAACTAATGGAAAACGGACAAAATAGAGTTTAATCGTGAAAATAGCAGACCAAATAAAAACAACAAAAGAGAAATATACAAACTCATAAAATGACTCCAAGGAGTCTTGTGACGTTTTATATTATTTATGTCAAAATCCATCAAGCCGCTTAGCGTACAGAGCATGCCATATAAAATACATATAGACATACGCACTAACGTACATACACACTAAAATCATTACCCTCCTCCAAACGCAGTCGGATACAAAAACAAGTAGGTACCGAATCCCTCCTCACGTCGTTAAAAGTTCCCCGATCGGCCAAGTGGAAAAATAAATTGCTGTACAACTTTTAACGGAACTTTTTAAGTACGGGAGCGAATAATATCGTACGGTGAAACATAGGTGCTTATCTTGAGGGTGATATGGCTATTAGGGACCTTTGAGGGGAGAATCAAACCGAGTTATTAAAGGACAACAGTTGCCAGTAATCACTAAAGCACTAAAAAGCTTACCAAATGGGTCATGTCAAAAATATTTATTTTAACTTCTAAATAACAGTGCAAATCTGAAAGTACACCAATTTTGACTGGAAAAGATTTGATCAAACTGAGAAAGGACTAGATTGGTTGATCTGAAGAAATTGTACCCGCAATATAGATCTTTCAGTTTTTAAATAATTATAAATACTTTATTTCGAGCAACTAGGTCCAACATTGTTTCACACTACATTATATTGGCAGGGTGGTTTGTTGGGGTAGGTTAAGATTTTTTATTTTTTTATTTTTTAACGTCCGTATGTGTTCCGCGATGTGGACGAAGCTCTTGGTGGATATTGGTGGTGCATGTAATAAAATGTGATGTAATTTAATGTAATGTAATGCAATGTTATTTAATTTAATGTAATGCGGTGTAATTAATTTAATGTTGTGACTTACGACATAAGTAATATAGTTAAAACCGATTAAATGATAAAATAATACATAAAACATTACATTACATGAAAAAAAGCTTTATTTTTTTTTTTATTTGTCTTCAAAGCAGTTTGATAGGAAATCGTTCTTAAAAATATAACATTCAGTAAAGGTTCCATAAAGAGCTGAGATAGATAGGTCACTCCAGAATGATCGTAGACGCAAGAGTTTTTTTTTTGTTAGTTTTAGAATAATTTTACAAAAGTTACAGCGAAGTTGTGTGAAAAGGCTAAAGCGATTGAGTACTTTATTCACTGATGTTAGCGCAAAATCTCCGCTTACTAATTTGAATACTAATAAAATTAAGATTACTTGTGAAAGTTAACCCAAGCGCAATAAAAGCGCTATCAAATCATAAAACGCAAGGAGAAGTTTAGCAGTTTTAATCGCATGTATAAGTAGTTCGGGACACACGTACCGTCAGGGCTTGCGTCCCTTTATTACCTTTTAAACTTACACGTAATTCCCAAGAAACCTTAGCAGGATTTGGTGCAAAGAGTTCCATCAAAGTTGGGTCAGTAAAATCTGAATATGTTAATTTGAGTAAGCGAATTTAGGGGAGGCTGAAAAGTTTTATGACGCAATTACAAATTTTAGAAAAGTTAAATAATGGACTCATATGTAATCACATAGTGATGGTGTTCCTTCGCTGAAACTAACATGGAGTGTTTTAGTTTAATAACCAAGGGTCGAGGATCTGAGGCAGATTGCGGGCAGCGGCTAAATGAGGATGGCTAAATACATCCGTGCTTCGCAAGGCACGTTAAGCTGTTGGTGCCGGCTGCCGTCGATAGATGGCAGTCGTTAAGCCAAGTCAGAGGCCTTAGGGCGGCTTGACAACTTCTGACAGTAGACGAGCCACTAGTCTCCAAGCCTCCACCAATCCGGACCTGGCCCCCGTGGTGGAGTATGGCCTATACCTTCCTCAGGGAAGAGACCCGTGCCCCTCAGTGGGGACATAATGGGTTGATGATGATGATGCATACAGCAAACTATAATATGAATGGACAAGATTGGCAAGTTTCACATTGGACAATAACTGTAGCTGCCCGATATCTTTGGAATAGTATTCAAACAACGATCATACTCGTAGAACGGCCGTAGTAAATTAATGAAAGTAACTACCAGGTATGTTTCTTCACTGCGGCTAGGCCTTGGTCACACCACCAAGGAATGGTGGTTGACTCTAACAAACTATCAACCAACCACCCGATGGTCGATGACGTCGTTAAGGCCACCGGAAAGGAATACACGAGATTGGCAAGTTTCACATTGGACGATTACCTTAACTGCCCGATAACGTTGGACTAGTATTCACACAACGTTCGTACAGCGGCCTTAGTAAATGAATAAACTAACTAACTGAGGTCTGTTTTGTAAAACTACAATTATTCGTGGTTTGCTATGACAACTCGATGTACATTGCAAAGTCGATTAAACCACATTTTCGATTAACAAAGAATTTTTTTTTTAAGTAGCCTATATACGTCCCACTCCAGGTTACAGGCCTTCTCGTGGAGATAAAGAGACACAGACACTGAGGTTTCCTCGTGATGTTTTCCTTCACAGTTAGCGAGTGGTATTGTTACAATAACTTCACAAATCTACGTAACTTAGAAAAAAAGTCATTGGTACACGCCGGGATTCGAACCCACGACCACCTGAATGAGAAGCTCCGCTACCACTGCATCATCAATAACAATATACGTAATAATAATGTACGTTTATTTCAGACCAATCAGTGATGCAACTTTAACAGAATAAACAATTATCTATTTATTTATTTTATTTATAATTTTGTTAGTTAAGCTTAACCTGTGTTAGTAAACATAAAATAATGAAAAAACAATTCAAATTAAATACGACGCATATACATATACAGTAGACTCAGAGAGAATTTCTCCGTGTATTCAATGATCCATAATTTTGTCAGTAAAGCTTCATTTGTGTTAATAAACCTAAAATAATGAAAAAACAATTCAAATTAAAAAGCAGGACGTATTTTTTTCCTAAAAATACGTAACCGTTAAATACGTACCGTGTGGCGCCGGATTAAGAATAGCGTCACTCCATTTCCTTCCGTGGATGTCGTAGAAGGCGACTAAGGAAATACATTACCAGGAGACGGGCAGCAGCGTCTTCCTGAGATTCCAACCGCATACTGCGATCACCAACCCGCATGCCAAGCGTGGCGATTATGGTAAAACCCCTCATGGTTAGGAAAACTGTGAGGGAGGCCTATGTCCAGCAGTGGGCATCAAATGGCTGATGATGATGATGACGTAACCGTAATTGAATATTCAATCAAATGCACCAAATATTTCTCCAAAAAACGCCGATCACCGCGTTTTTAGACTTCCGCCACAGATTTTCGTCTGTCTACAGACTGTTTACGTATTTTTTTGAACTAGAGACTATCGACGAAAAAACGACACATTTTTCGCAGGTCAAACCAAGAAATTCTAAGCAATATTGCCGTCGGAAGTCTCCACACGGAGCGCAAAATCAGCTCAATTGTTTGATTAAAGGGTGTCGGTTAGCGACCTAAACAAACGACACGTCCGAGCATCGAGCACAGGTGTTGCATGCCTCAAAATAATATAGGAGTGGCATTGAATTCATACCAAAAAGGACGTAGAAATATTCACATATTTTTTATTGGGACGATTTTTTTGGGAGCCGAAATAAAATCGAATAAGCCGAGAATAAGTCTTGAAAAGTAAAAAAATCTAATTAATAAAAAAAAAAAGGTTTTAAGAGATAACAGAAATATTATTCACCTCTTTTTACATTATAAGCCGTAGTGACGCCTGCTAGTGAGTAACTTGTGACGTCACAGCCTTCGTTTGATTAGTGTAAGAACCAATTTTGAAACCAAATGAATTTTTTTTCGTGACCAGAATTACTTTCCTATGGGATATATCATGAAAATATTAGTTGTAGAGAAACATCTTCACAAAAATATTTTTTCCTTTAAAATGATCTCTCTACAGAAATCTAAATTTTTTTTGCAAGTATTCTATTGGTGATCTACGCGTGAAACGCAGAGTGTAGGCATGTATTGTTTGTGTTCTCCTGAGTGACGTCATCATCTGCGGAGTCAGTACTGGCCAGTGGAGACGAAGCCATACATATTTGTTGTCAGCTCTTTCTCGAGGCGATGTTTTTGGTATATCTTTTTATTTTGCAATTTGTGACAAGTGAAAAGATTTGATATAAGGTGGTTCACTTAAACATAGTAACATTTGACTATTATGGCATTGGCTTGCATTGATATTGTTTCCCAATGGGGGTGGCAACTCTCAAAAATTAAAATTATAGGGTGTTGCGTTTTCTTCACTATTTGTATGGGAAAAGTACAAAATTTATAATTTTATAAACCCCAGAAATGTGAGTAATGTCTTTTTTTAAAACATCAGTGCCTACGCATTCATTGCTCAATTTACAATAGAAAAACTGTGGTGTCAAATCATTTGGAGGAAGTAAATCGATTATCAAGAAGTTTATAGGTTATGATTGTACAAATACCAAAAATATATGCAGGTGAATACAATTAATACTTATGAAATACATTCAAAATCGTAGTTAAAACTTATGTTTTATCATTATTGTTTGTTTCCAGGTCCGCATATTTCACACTCGTTAAAAATGGAGGCAGTTGTTAGGTACCTAGACTATTAAACCTGCTAAAAATTTTTAACGAGAAATGCAAACCCTGATATCAAATATTTAGCAAACGCAAATTCGGCTACTATTGCTGTAATTGTAAGTGAAGTAAAATATTGTTCCGGGGTACTTGCAAACATCGGTTTTATCTTAATAAAATCTTAATCATACATTGTTACATGCATTTATTCTTTGGACCTCATCATCATCATCATCATCAGTCATTTGACGCCCACTGCAGGACATAGGCCTCCTTCATGGTTTTCATAACCATGAGGGGTTTTGCCATAATCGCCACGCTTGGCAGGCGGGTTGGCGATCGCAGTATGCGGTTGGAATCTCAGGGAGACGAATCAAGAATCTTTGGACCTAATCTGAAATAAATAAGCAGCAGTACTTTATTACCCAGAGCCAGCTTACAGCATTAAACTGGGCAGAACTGAATAGATATCAATACTTCTAATAGAACCTTCAAGTAGTAGTACCTGTAGCATAATTTTATGCTCATACAGGTGCTTCGTCTCGAAACTGGAATAAAATTGAGAGAGTTCATGCTCTATGATTATAGGACTAAGTTTATATAGTTCATAGTTTGGATAATTTTAGAACGATTTTTGATGTTTCTGAGTAACTTCCTTAGGTAAATTTAACATTTTACACTTTAAAATCAATAAATCAACAAGTAAAGAGGTATTTAATTAAAGTTTTGCGATTATTTCCGCAAGAAATGTTTAAAATATATTTTTGAGGTTACCTTTGTATTACAGTCTGTATTCCTTTCGTGGTGTACAAAAATTTGCTTTTTCAGTTTTGCTATAAACTGTGGCTTTTCCTTTCTTAGTTAAAAGTATTTCATGACGTTTTTATGTTGAATTTCTATGAAAAAAATCGAAATTACCAACAAAACAAACATTGTCGGGGCAAACCTCAGTGGCGCCATCTGTAAATAGTTTCGTGTTATCATCCCCATTGTCTTATCGGTCAGTATTGAATGTCATCATATTACAGTATCCAATAAAATAGTGTCATGGTACCTTCAAAAACGGAAGTGTCGTCACTATTCAAAAGTAACCGGTTGTTAGGTTGGTATCACTGCGACAAAGTATGGCGGGGTGCATCGATTAGTTGGGGATTATTCTGTAGTTGGAGAGGTGAGAAGCATGAGCTGGATCACTTTTACGGTTTTATTGGTGGAGAAAACATCTCACCATACGTATGAGGATAATTCACTGCGGTGGTAACGCTTCGGCAGAACTCTTGCGTTGCATTCAAATGATCGTGAGTTTGAATACCGGAATACATGTACCAATAATGGTTTTTTTTCGAAGTTACGGACATTTGTGAATTGTGAGGAAACCCGATTGTCTAGAAAGTATCTAAAATTGTTTCGTGATTAAACTTGTTATTTATTATATGTTATCGAACGATAATCTAGGTCATTCTGAGGTCACACCGATGCACCAATCACACGCCTCGTAACAATAAATATATTATTTTAGTGTAAATTGATACTATTATCATAATGTTGTATTATAGGTACTATAATTTAATAATTTGTGGAATATTTTAAATCATATTCAATTGCTGATGATTAATAGTTCGTATCAGTTAAGTTTTTGATTATTTAGGCGCCAGCGAATGTGGCGCAATCTTAAATTATATTCTTTTTTAGTATATTTACGTACTTAATAATAAAAAGTAACGTAATTAATGTTTAATAATTCTGCTACATATATTTAATTAACCTCCATACAGTTCTAAGTAATGTCGTACATTTATATTGACTTAAAGTACTTATCTGTAATTTTCATACCTTCCTGTTTCGAATGGTTAACGGTCTTTCAACTTTATTTAAGCGACATGCAGCTCGTTGTCAGGATCATTGTAAAACCTACTGTAAACTGTATCTCCAGTACAGCTGAAGCTCTGCCCGAAAATGCACCGAATTGCCTACACCTGCGTTTCACTCCGACCATCCCCAACTTCTGTGACATATACTAATTTCTAATTATATTTTAAATGTGAATGTTTATGAAATTGCATATAACATTTCAATCTGACCATGTCTAAGGCTGACCAGCGACAACGCCATCTATCTGTTTATCAATGGATATGCCCTATTAAGTAAATAAGTCCAAAACCTTCAAAAAAGAGATTACCTACCTTCTGATAAAGATAAATTCACCTTTGTAACAATGCTATATAATTAATTTTCTAATTTATGATTTGCAATAAAGAATATGTTCAAAGAGATAGATAGTAGTGTCAGTTTGCGCAAGCCAGCATAAGATTAATAAACAAAAAAAACCTAATTGGAAAAAAAAGGAAAACGAATTTGAGAAGGTGTCACTGCCGTCAGTCTTCAGCGAGAGTTCTCGCTTCATAAGCGAAGAAAGACCTTCGTAATTACGTAGGGAGTTTCTAAGTAACGTACATTTGTTAATTTGTTATAACAATTAACACTCGCTAACTGTGAAGGAATACATGGTGAAAAAACCCACGGCCTAGTTGGCTATGCGCTATGGCTATGCGGCCTAGTTGATATTCTCTTTGCTATAGATATCATCATTATCATCAGCCATTTGACGCTCACTGCAAGTCATAGGCCTCCCTCATGGTTTTCCAAGCTTCTCGGTCTTGTGCCGTCCACATCCAGCGACTCCCCGCCACCGTAAACAGATCGTCAGACCCTCTGATGGGGGGCCTGCCCACATTGTGTGATCCGGTCCGCGGTCGCCAGGTCAGAACTTTTTCGCCCCAACGGCCATCAGTTCTCCGAGTTATGTACCCCGCCCACTGCCACTTCTACTGAGCAATTCTTCGAGCTATATCAGTAACTCGGGTTTTTCTGCGGATATTATAATAGAATAGACAATTTAAGAGGTGCTAAGTAAGCGTACTCCACATGAAAGTGTGCTCTTGGCCAGTGGTAGTTGAAAAACATCTGATGTAGACATCTAACTAGCGCTAACAAATTACCCCACGTTCAATTGTGGGATAGCGGGGGTGGCTTGTCCATGGTGTTACCAATCGGAGCAAGTTCAGTATTACCAGGTAAAATATCTACGCACCTGCCTCCGTCAGACCGCCATATTGCAAGGTACTTAGATAATTCGGTTACACTGTAATATCGCCCAATCAACGTTCACGTCAAGCATGGCGCACAGAATGAACCAATCAATGAGTGATTTACCCCACAGGACATCTTGCGCTCATTTCATTGGTGAAGACTAAGAGACTAACAAAATTTACTTTTTTAATGTTATTTTGTAGGAAGAAAGAAATATGTATTATTCCTGTCTTACACACACACATCTATAAAATCATGCCTGTGTTCTGGTGGCATAGACAGGCACCATGGTTTTCCATTTACCACGATCTAATTCTATTGAAATAAAATTTTAACCCCAATGTACTAATAGCAAAACATCTTCCAATATACGTCCATTAACTAATCCGTTTACAAAAAGGCAATTTAATTTCATCAAAAGGGGAAAACCCGTGTCCTTTTCTATTTTTTCCAATAAAAACGGGCGACGCTTAGTTCCAATCCCGCAAAAAAACATAACTCCCGCCCCACAATAGAGGACGCCACGAGGCAAACCCCCGCAATAACTTGTCTAAAGCCGACTCCAGACGTGAGGGCCAACGTTCGATGACGTCACACTGGCAGGACCTCGCGTTCAAAGACATTTTATTTCTCATAAAGGACAGATACCTTTGTGAAGTTGTTGTAGCAATACTACTCGCTAACAGTTAAGGAAAACAACCGTAAGGAAACCTGAGTGTCTGAGGATATACCTCGGCGTTGAATTGCCTATCCGCTGCGGGTAATAAAGTGCAGTAATAAAGCCCGTAGTCTCTCTCTGAGAGAAGGCTGGGGGCCTGCAGTGGGACTTATATAAAATAAATTTTAAAAAACTTTTTCTTATTTAATGGAAGCAAAGCGTTTGAGAATCTTCGATTTTACCTAATAATTTGTGAATCTATGATTTAAATTTTTTATTAGTGCGGTACATCGACGCGTGTCTTGAACCGGCTTTAAGCAAAATCCCCTTTATAACGGTCCATTCAATAGATATTATTGGGTTTGTGAGCGAATAAATATGTATTCTATTGACACTGCGACGGACCTTTTGCAAAGCCCTTTGCAGGAGTAATACTTGATTTTAGTTCCAATTTAAAGTGACATTTTCGGGTCCTATTCAGAATTTGTAGACGCAAATTGGGACCAGTTTTTGTGTGGCACATTGGAAGACTTAGGGTTACGGCAGCCGGGCTAAGGTGACAGACGGGCAGTGTTATAAAAAACGCCCGCTTAAAACACTATTCAAAGGCAGTTTATGTTGATCTTTCTCCTTACCACAGACTATTTAAGCTATATTTGAGGAGTGCTTTAGTGGAATGGTGTTTTTATAATGAGCCAAGACTCGGGGTTTTGTCGTCGCTTATAGTTTTGTGTCTCTTTCTATCTTGCAATACTCAAGCATTACTGTCTCGCTTAGAAGTAGACAAAAGTCAAGTCCACTGCTTATTTACTCCCTCATTAATAGGACAGGAGTAACGAACTGTCCACGGGATTTTGGTTGGCAAGTTTCGGCGATAAAGGTGTCCTTCTTTCCAATGGGGTATGGACCCCACAACCCTATATAACTGCAAGTGATAAAGTAGTATAGCGATAGACACCATCGAACTTGGTAAACTTTTTCTTATTTATATAATATATTTTTGCAAGTCAGCGCTACCTAGTGGGTAGAACATTGGATCGGAAGCGAGAGACTCAGGTTCGATTCCCAGTGCGAGCATGTACCGAGTACTTTGTTTTCTAAGTTTGTGAAGTTATAGTAGCAATACCAATCGCTAACTGTGAAGGAAAACATAGTGAGCAAACCTGTGTGTCTCAGCTATTTGCATACTTCAGCGCTTGAAATCGTTAATCCGTGGTAGGCACGCGTGGTGATTAAGCCCATACTCTCTCTCTCTGAGAGAAGGCCTGTGCCCTACAATGGGACGTATATAGGCTGCTTATCAGCTCAGCGTATTAATGGCAGGTTGGTAGTTCCATACATTTTCTAAAGCGTTGTGCAAACTTTGCATGAACGTTATATCATGACATACCTTAAAGTCCAATTTAGGAAGCAGCCGTCAGTTTAGAATTTTTTCGACAAAAACAATTTGAGAATAGTTCGTCTATGTAAATAAAATACTGGTGTGCATCGACGAGTTATCTATCTATCAAAATTGCTATCAATACGTTAAGATGCAAAAAAGTGTTTATAAAAAAAAAGTTGAAATTGTTCAATAACGACTCGTATTTTTATACTCGAGTTCAAATTAGATTCCCCAATCATTTTAAATGTTATTACAATTCACTGAGTCAACATTTTGTCGCATGAGACCAAGTTTCAATTTGAACGTAGAGCTTAAATTATAGGGAATAGAGAGACGGAGCCTGCATCGAAAGCTTGCTTTGATCCAACGGAATTAGTAAGTAGTAACTTTGAATGACTCACAATTCTCGCAACGTTGCGGAAACATTGAAAATAGGGGTACTTAACTTAAAATTATAAATTCACCAAAGTAAGACACGGTAACTGCAATGTTGCCGAAACTTCGGCAATAATAAGTATTCGCAATAATCACACAGGTAGTTCCGTGTAGCGCCGGATTAAGAATAGCGTCACTCCATTTCGTTCCGTGGATGTCGTATAAGGCGACTAAGGAAATCATTTACCAGGAGACGAGCAGCAGCGTCTTCCTGAGATTCCAACAGCATACTGCAATCGCCAACCCGCCTGCCAAGCGTGGCGATTATGGCAAAACCCTTCATGGTTATGAAAACCACGGAGGAGGCCTATGTCCTGCAGTGGGCGTCAAATGGCTGATGATGATGATGATGATGATGAAGATACAGGTTATCCAAACAAACAGTCTGTATTTAACCACTGCTGGACATTGGCCTCTCCCAAGGTAAGCCACTTCTTTCTGTCTTTAGCCATCCTCATTTAGCCGCTGCCCGCAATCTGCCTCAGATCCTCGACCCAGCGAGCTAGTAGGCTTCCCACGGTGACATGTAATATAGTTTATCTAATAAATTCCATCGAAATTACACCTGTCAATTGTATTACAAAAGTTACAAGTAGCTTTATGCAAAATAACGTTAAAATCTTGCAATAATTACCAAACTGTATCATTATAACATTATCATTATGTAGCACAAATTCTTCACATATTATATTGTATATGTCATAATAACCCCAGGTTTTCCGGACGCTAATAAGCCATTAATCTACTTTAGCAGCTGTCAGTTGCTTTCTGTCTGCACTTTGGCCAACTGACTGCTTTTTACAGAGATTCTACTGTGTTGGCCCCACGGATAATACATAATATATTAAACAGTGATGTTACGTACACTCATAAGCAAGTAGAGCTCTTAAATAGTTCAAAGACAGTTGTATTCGTCCTCTTACAAATCCAATGTAGCAACAAGATGCCTTCGCTGTTATTATGACATTTGTACACGCCACCCCCGGAAATTGCCTCAAAAGGGAAAGTCTTTCAACTAAACTTCGGCCGCACAAGTCGGGTCTAACAATCTGACCGCTAATCTATAACCCGGCGGGCCCTAAGACGCCAAATTCCCAAGACTCCAAATTAAACTTATGACAATTAGCCCCTAGACCACAACAGACGACAAGCTACACTCCGGCGAGCTTGAAATGGTACCATTTGTGATAGCATATTGTTGTATATTCAATTCAGAATGTTATTTTTGCATTTATTTTTTATGAAGCACTGTGTGTGTATGTACGACATGTACAAAATGAGATCTGAATCGATCACGCGCCATTTCAAGTAAATAAAAAATTTTATTTGAAATCTAGTCATATTCATAATATAAACATAGTGTTAAAAACCTATTTAGAGGCAAATACAAATACAGGCATCGGCGAAATGCACTTGCCCATTACCTTAGTTGGGAGAGTGCTGGCACGGTTAGCCAGAGGTCGCGGGTTCAAGTCCCGGCGTGGGTGGAATTTTTAACCTCTAAATAGGTTTTTAAAACTGTCCTCAGCACGGGTTAGTGCAACAAAAAGAAAATAATAAACGCAGTGAACATTACATAGCGTTACATTACAACATTAAATTAAATTTCGTTGCGTAATGCAACCATACAATATCCACCAAGAGCTTCGTCCACATCACGGAACAAATACGGACAATAAAAATAAAAATAAAAACGACGTTACCTAACTCAACATACCACCTTGCAAAACCGCTGAAACAAAGGTCCCCAGCACGCTGGCACCATTGCCACGCTGCACCGCCAAAGAAATTCTTTGGCAAATAAATGCACCAGAGGCGGCAGTCAAGCCTTAAATTAGTAGGTCAAAATGGAAAAACACCAAGGACCTCATTGTAATGTAACATCTCCATGATCAATCTTCGTGTTTATGCAGATAAAGTAATTTTATTGCATTGTGTTAAGGATGTTCTTAAACTCGCTCGCATAACTTATTTCATAATTGTAAATGAATGAGTACGATTTTGACAAAAGCGGTCTAAGGTGTTGCTAAAAAGTAAAATCAGGGACAATTCAGATAGAATTTTGCTATTCTATACTCGGTTTGTGACAAAAAAAAAATACTGGCCACCAAATTATTTTATTTTTTATTTATAAATAATTATTTTACTTTTTTGAGTATTTCTTGTTATAGCGGCAACAGAAATAAATAATCTGTCAAAATTTCAATTCTCTAGCTATCACGGTTCTTGAGATACAGCCTGGTGACAGACAGACGGTCGGGCGGACGGACGGACAGACAGACAGCGAAATCTTAGTAATAGAGTCCCGTTTTTACCCTTTGGGTTCCGTACCCTAAAAAGGCAACAATGTACCAAGAAAATTAGGTACAACAGTTTTTGATATTTCTCAGATTAACTGTTATATGAAGCCGTTTGAAACTCATAACTTAGATGTAAAAACTTGTCTCTCCGTGACACAATATTCTAATTTTGCTGTTATAAAATAACTAGGCAATTTTGTAAGAGGTCGACTTTACGAAAATGCGTCAATGGCTGTCACAAAAAAAAAAAATGATTGACAGGTCGTACAATCGGTTTTTACCCAAGTTTGCGCTGGAGTTTTCTTAACAAGAAAGTGATGCCTAGGGCAAGTTAGAGAAAATAGGGGTTTAGTGAAAGAATTAAAACAACCAGCCAAGTGCGAGTCGGACTCGCGCATGAAGGGTTCCGCAACGTTATCTATACAATATTTGAATACTTCAAGCGTCTACCTGTTGCCGTTATTAATATCGAGTAAAGAACGGCCAAAAAAATCACGTTTGTTGTATGGGAGCCCCTTTAATATTAGTTTTATTCTATTTTTAGTATTTTTTGTTATAGCGGCAACAGAAATACATTACCTGTGAAAATTTCAACTGTCTAACTATCACGGTTTTTGAGATACAGTCTGGTGACAGATGGGCGGGCGGACAGCGGAGTCTTAGTAATAGGGTCCCTTATAAGCTTTTAAAGAACATGAATACGTATTAGTACATAAGAAATTAATCAACTAAATAATTTGAAATAAACGTGTCAAGAAAATAACGAAATTTTATTGTGGAACTTAATTTAAACGTATCAATTTGAACTGGAAACGTATTGAAAAATATATTTGAGAACGGCTCACAACAGACAAAGTTCTGAATATTCGGCCATAAATATTATATCGTATAAACGTTGGTCGAGAATGCGTCAAAGTCAATTTTTTTTTAAAGCGAAAAATACCATTTACAAGTTTCTTACACGCATAAAACAAAAACAGAATGGCGGACTCTTCACAATGTAGCTGTGTACTTTTTCGCCAGTGCATACTTTAAAACATACATAGACTCACGCCTGAACCCCAGAGGGGTAGACAGAGACCAGGGACTGCCACTTGCCTCGATCCTGACACTTTCGCTTCCTCAGTATTCATTAGTCTTTGCATGCACGCACGCCAGTTTCGGGTACTTTTTATCTTGCCCTTTGCTAATACATCTTATATTTGGTGGAAGTATGTCCGACGGGGACGTCCATTACCGGCCTTTCAACTCACATATGCTTTAAAATAAAGCAAAATAAACAACTAAATAAATTAGAACATTCAAAACTGAGTGAACTGTAGTTTAATAGTTTCACGACCCGGTTATCTTATCAAAACAACTGTTGAAGGCTATGTCTCCAAGCAAGTAATATCTCGCCAAAACATAAGGGTGAAAAACGGCAACTATTTTTGTCTTCTACATGATAATAATTATACCTACATGGATGTATATGTATATGGACGGTGAAGGAAAACATCGTGAAGAAACCTGAGTGTCTGAGCTATTTACATACCTCAGCGCTTGAAATCGCCAATCCGCGGTGGGCACGCGTGGTGATTAAGCCCATTCTCTCTCTCTGAGAGAAGGCCTGTGCCCTACAGCGGGACGTATGTGGGCTGCTTATGATGTATTGAATGTTGAGGAAACGAAAGTGATCTGTCAGGATCGTGGCTAGTGGCAGTCCCTGGTCTCTGCCCACCCCTCTGGGATACATGCGTGAGTTTATGTACGTATGTATGTCTGTATACCTAAACACTTGTGATAAAATTAAGCATCAATCCATGCCCTGAACCGTACCATAGGATCCGAATCCCGGATAGCTGGTCGGATCCCTGGAATTGCTAATTTATAATATTATTAGTATGCTCATCAGCAGGTTAATTTAGCTTGCTGTGTGTACCTCGCTGTGGTTAATATCAATTACCATAATATACAACATGACGTCATGCACCGTTGACGGTCAATTTAGTGTGGATGATGTGGAGGTGAAGTTAGTGTTACTCTAGCCTGGATTAGATTGGCATCCCACTCGGATATATAGATACGAGTAGAGATATAGAACACTTTATTCTGCATAAAAATGGAAATTACACAGTAATCTGTACATATCTTTATATTCTTTTTGTTCCACTAACCCGTGCTGAGGACAATTTTAAAGAGGCTCGAAATGGTATCCGACACTAGAAAACCAATTTTCGATGACCTCATGTAATTTATAGTTTGTTATGATAATTCGAGGTACATTGCGTAGCAGATTCGTTTTGTTTATATCAATCGATTTGGCAATGTACGTCAAACCATCATAGTAGGTAAACATTAATTTTAGTTCTATGAAACAGGCCCAAGGTAGTAATAGAGTCAATCGGTTGCTATGGAAACCTGTCACCATACTGCTGCTGGCCCTGGCGAGACAATATAGTTTATTTTTACGTATGTCTGTTGATAATGTCATGATTATCATTATGTAATGTGCGTTACAAAAAATAATGACTCATTCCATCATCATCATCATTCAGCCACAAGAAGTCCACTACTGGACATAGGCCTCCTCCATGGATTTCCAAAAAATGGTTTGGTTGGAAGCGGCCTGCCACTTGGATGAGGTCATCTATCCATCTTGTGGCTGGTCGTCCTGCGCTGCGCTTGCCGATATGTGGTCTCCATTCGAGAAATTTTCGGCCCCATCGGCCATCAGTTCTACGTGCTATGTGCCCCGCCCACTGCCACTTCAACTTACTAAGCCGCTGGGCTATGTCGATGACTTTTGTTCGTCTACGGATCTCATCATTTTTGATTCGATCTCGTAGAGAACTAATTCCATATCGATCATAAATTTTATATGAGATAGAGCCGGTTTCTGAATTTAGAATTTCACTAAGTAAATAACGTAACGTTCTGTCACGATCTTTTCCGAGAAATTCGAAGAGGCAGCACTATAGTTAATTGTTTACTTAGCAATATTCTCAATTCAGAAACTGGCCGTTATTAAAAATTAATAACAGATCCCAATTATCAGCGAAATTATTATCATATTTAACTTTCGATTTCTGGTCACTATATTGTACGATCAAAATATTGTACGGCCCAATAATTCAACACATTCACAAATTATAACTAATGAAGCTTTTGAAAGAAATCGATTTTTATTTATTTTCTCGGTTTCACTTGACTTTTCGATTATAACTTAATATACATAAAATAAATCTGTAATTTTGGTCTCTATCTATCTATCTATCAATCATGGTCTATGGTTAAAGGCACTTCAGGTTGTGACGAAGTCGCAGCCACAGCTAGTTAATTTAATACTAAAGACCTTTTTTATGTACCCTATATACGTCCCACTGCATGGCACAGACCTTTTCTCAGAGAGAGGGAGAGAGAGAGAGAGAGTATGTTCTTAACTACCAAGCGAGTATGTGAATACCTCCGATACCCAAGCTTCCTCACGATGTTTGCCTTCGCGGTTAGCGAATGGCATTGCCACTACAATTTTACAGTTATAAAAACACAACAATATAACAAAGGCATGTACCATGCCGGCATTCGAACCCTTGATCCCCCAAATGTGAGCCGGCGTTCTACCGCTGCGCATCAGGCCCCTCATGGTAACTGAAGACGTAGACCGTTACCTTGAGGGGCCTGTTTCAAATAACTACAACTCATGGTTTAGTGTGACAATTCGTTTTAGATTGCAAAGTCGATTAAACGCAAGACAAGTAGGAAGACTACTGCGTGATGTACATCGAATGGCCGCAATAAACTTCGAATCGTAGTTTTATGATACTTGGCCCAGGCGAGGCTGGAGTCAAGTGTTACACGGGCATAATAAAAAAAAAAAAAACAAAAATAGATTGCATATATATGTCATATGGATTGCTTCCTTAAAAAATATCAAATACGAGCATAAAACGTGTAAGTTAAAAAGTTTAAATCTTCCACAAGTTGCAACCTCTCTTATAGTTACAATAAAAGTATTTTAAGGGTATTCTTTTCACGATGGCATTTCAACTATATACGCGCGTTCGATACAGCAATACGAGATGTTCAATATCAGATCGCAATATAGCGCTCAAATGTACACTTCAATGCTTTATTAGAGCAACGGTCTACGCAATACCTGCTGCCTCAATGGTCCAATCATTTGGGGCTCCAATAGAGGATTACCTGGAATGTTTTCCGGGAGTTTTGTCGGTATATAGATTCTGAGATGCTCTTTAAGAATTTTCACATCTCATCAATTTTCACGTCTCATAAACTAAGGTTTCCATTTTCGGACATGGAACCTTTACATCCGTTTTTTTGTAGACTTGTTGAAAATAATCTGCATATCTACCAGCTCTCGATGGTTTTTTAATGGAGAACTTGCACAAACATGTTATAAGATAAGATAAGATAAGAATATTCTTTATTGTATACCGGAAAAAATGTTATAAGATAAATAAACGTGGTAATTCTTTTTCTCTACGTCTAATAGTTTTCATGATGTAACCCATCGAAAACTCATCCTAGGCACGTGGCACAAAATGCGCCACACAAATAAGGGTAAAACTATGACGTCATACCTTGCAAGTAATGCCATAGAATGTGTGTAGCGTTTATCAATATTTGAGTCATCTCAGTTTTTATGCATTTACACCTTTATTTAAAAACGTTTAGAAAAAAATTAATCTAATGAGTTTCTTTTATTATTGGAGTAACTTGATATTTTAAATTTTTTGGTAACCCGAAAATCCCGAAAAAACTATTTTGTTTTTATTTTTAATGTTTCCTGAGTTTTTCTGTATCTTCTATGGTATGAAATCAATGTCACTCCAATTTCAGTTTGACGCAAGTTTCCCATTTCAAATTAACCGACTAACAGCTTTGCTGTTAACAGTACATTATCAGACGATAGAATGTGCGAGGCAAATGAATGAATTGGAAAACATTTTATTCCACTGCAAAGTTAAGTTTCTAGCCCACTTCAAAAAAAGAGGAGGTTCTCACATCGTCGGAAACTTTTTTTTAAATTTTTTTATGTATTTTCCCCGATTTCTGGATATTCCATATATTCCAAATTGGTCCACAGACGCGTAGACCGATTTGGAAAATTCTTTTTTTGTTCGAAAGCGTAGACTTCACAAGTGTTCCCATAGTCACCAAGTCAGGAGAAATTGAGGGAACTCTTCAAATTACAAAGGCACACTTGAAGCGATTTGAGTATTTTTGATAGTGACTCGTGCATTTGCTTTTGGGAAACACAATTTGGCGGAGTCGTAGTGATATTAACAATAAAACGTGACATATATTTTTTTATAAATTATAATAAAAAACCTACTTGGAAACACTACAACACTAAAAACAGTGAAATAATTTAAACGAATGTGACCTTTAAATTTAATTGCAGAAATATATTTTGGAGTCGGTGTCCTTTATGTTTACTTTGTGTTTAAATAAATATTCTCTTTCTGTCTTTCTTTCTTTCTTTGAAAGTGTATATGCTAGTCCTGTAACTTGGCACCGGCTCTAAACCTACAAACCAACCCAATCAGTCGGTCCCTCGATACTGAGGATCGTGGCCGCTATGACGAGGATGAGTGTAGAGTGCTCTCCATCTGGACCTGTCGTTAGCTGTGTGGACTGCCTAGTGAAAATTGAGTTATGTTTCCCCGGTGATCTGGCCACTCCATTTAGCGGGTGGTCTGCCTCGAGCTCTCTTCCCCTCCACTTTGTTCATCATTATATTATATTCGAGGTTATCAGGTCGACTTGCGATGCGAAACCTACAATACCTACATCGAATTTAAAGGTCATATTCGTTTAAAATATTTCTCCATTTCTAATGCCGTAGTTTCTTGAAGTCGGTTTTTATTTTTATTTAATTGATCAATCATATAGGCCGCCCACCAGATGGTCTGATGACCTGGTCGCGGTGGCGGGGAGTCGCTGGATGCGGGCGGCACAAGACCGGGAAGCTTGGAAAACCACGAGGGAGGCCTATGTCCTGCAGTGGGCGTCAAATGGCTGATGATGATGATGATGATCAATCAATCAATCAGCCAGTGCTCGTCTACTGCTGCACATAGGCCTCCCCCACGGCACGCCACTTCCTTCTGTAGTCGGCCATTCTCATCCAGCCACTGCATGCAATCTGCCTCAGATCGTTGGTCCAGCAAGCCAGCAGCGGTCAAGATTTTGGTTTGTTTAAATTCTGACTTTTGATGAAATTTTTACTCGCAATTGTCCGGTTTTTCTACAAACTACGTTTTAGGGTTCCTTAGTCAACAAGGAACCCTTATAGTTTCGCCGTGTCCGTCCGTCTGTCGGTCTTTCTGTCCGCGGCTTAGCACAGAGATGACAAGTACTAGGAAGCTGAAATTTTTTAGAGATATTCATATTTATTACGCCGACAAAACGGTAGAATAAAATAAAAAAAAATAAAAAAAAATACGTGGGGTGTCGTCGGATTTTTTTATGTAGCCCACTGCAGGACACAGGCTTTCTCTCAGATAGAGAGAGCATGGGCTTGATCACCCCGCGTGCCCACCGCGGAAGGGAAATTTTAAGCGCCGAAGTATGTGTACACCTCAGACACTAGGGTTTCCTTACGACGTTTTCCTTCGCCGTTAGCGAGTGGTATTGCTACGATAACTTCATAGATGAACGTAACTTAAAAAACAAAGTCATTGGTACATGTCGGAATTTGAACCCACGACTTTCCGAATGAGAAGCCGGCGTTTTACCGCTCCGCTACGACCGCTCTTTCGTTGCATTGGTCGGAAAATCATTTGTCGATTTAGGGATCTGTTTGCGACATATTAGGTTTTAAAACTCAAATTTTTGTCAAAGTGGGGTGTCCCCCTCTCCTCTCACGGGCAACGCATAATGAACTCAAATCAAAGAAAAACTATCGGCCAAGTAGGCGACCAACTTTTAAAAGGAAAACTTCGTACAAATTTCATTGAAAATTACTTTGATGAAGTTGTTAGTTCCGTAAAGCAGGTAAAAAACCCGTCCTGCTACGGAACGCGATGACGCGCGACACGCACTTGCCCGGTTTTTTCTTTTTTAGGAATGCACTGTGTAGTAAATAATTTTATTAAAGAAAATACGAAGTGAATGACGATTTCAGCTGAAAGTTCACTCAGCTGTTACTCAGTTAGAGTAATAAATTAACTGCAAAAGTTAAATGGGCTTCGCTTGTCCCCCGTCAGTCTGACGCGTCCTTATCAAATCACCAGCCTGTCACGTATGAGGCCGACTATCATGAAACTTTCAAATCGGCTTAGAGCTAATAATAAAGCAGGGTTACTTTCTCTCCGTATTTCAAAGTAGCAATACCACTCGCTAACCGTGAAGGAAAACATCGTGAGGAAACCCGAGTGTCCAAGAAGTCTACGCACCTCAGCGCTTAAAATTGCCAATCTGCGGTGGGCACGGGTGGTGATTCAGCCCGTACTCTCTCTCTCTCTGAGAGAAGGCCTGTGCCCTACAGTGGGACGGAGATATATCATCATCATCATCAGCCATTCGACGTCCACTGCAGGACATAGGCCTTCCTCATGGTTTTCCCTACCCATGAGGGGTTTTGCCACAATCGCCACGCTTGGCAGGCGGGTTGGCGATCGCAGTATGCGGTTGGAATCTCAGGAAGACGCTGCTGCCCGTCTCCTGGTAATTTATTTCCTTAGTCGCCTTCTACGATATCCACGGAAGGAAATGGACTGACGCTATTCTTAAACCGGCACCACACGGAGATATATAGGCTACATAAATAATTATAACATAAACTAAAGTCCGCCTTCAAAAACGACACAAAATAATACCCTTAAACAATCCGACTTCATTGAAGTCGGCTTCCTGCTGAACATATCGAAACTACGTGTTTGAAAATGACGGTCCGACTTCATTGAAGTCAATGAAGTCGGACCGTCATTTTTAAACACGTGGTTTCGATATGTCCGTTCGTCATTGAATTCAGTTGAAGTTAATATGTTCATTAGATAGATAGATAGATAGAATATTCTTTATTGTATGTACACCAGGAATTACATATGAGAATTTAACAATAATAATAGTACAGTACAATTGGCGGCCTTATTACTAAAAGTAATTTCTTCCAGACAACCCTTGACGGAAAAAAAGAGAAGCTAAATGACGGGTAGTCGGTGCAACTAAACAATACTAAGGAAGATATTCATTCTTCATTGAAGACGGATTGTGTACGAATATTTTTATGTGTCATTTTTGAACGTGGTTCTCATTTTTTGTTAAAATTATTTATGTAGCCTGTACAATATCTACGTCCTACTGTAGGGCACTTATTTTATTTTACAATGCTTTATTTCACTATTATTAGTTTACACTGTCTGACTAATCTGTTCATCCATACGCGCGACAATCGCGGATAAACGTACAAACATACGGGTCGAAATGGAAACCGCCTTTTTTTAAGTCGGCTAATACCCAAACCTTCTCCAGAATGTAATAAATACTTTTCTGAAAACCCCATTAAAATCGTTTCAGCCAAACGCGAGATAATCGCGGACAAACATACAGGTCAAACGGAGAACCTCCTCTTTTTTTAAGTCGGGTAAAAAAATTCAAAGTTTACTATAATTACGATACTAACACTAACAACCTGTTATTTAAAGTGAGCACCTGTCAGTTGGCCAAAATACTTTTATCTACACTAATGTTGTAACATTCTACTTATGTTTTCAATACTTGACTTATAATTACTACTGTTATAGCGCAGACAACAAAACACTCAATTTAAGCAATTTCACATGATGTTATAATATTCACATCGATATCGTAAAATCTCATTATAACATCAATAAAACGCGACCAACTAGATTGCAGGGCCAATCAGGTTGGTCGCGCTTTATTGAAGCTGCGCTCTCATTGGTTAAATTTTAATGGCGGCAAAACCACTGTGATTATACACGTACGCGTGAATTTAATTTAATAAATTTGTTGTTTGATTAATTGCATTAGTGAAGATAAAGTAGTGTATGCAACTGCATATAACACGGGTATTAAAACACTCGTTACTATTATGAAACTCGCTGCGCTCGTTTCATAAACTCACACTCATGTTTTAATACCCTTCATTATATGACAGTTGCATAAACTACTAATAGTCGACAGCACATCAAACTTTACACAGTTGCCCTCTACTCAGTTACCTCACGGGCGACTTTGCAACAAAAATGTAAAGGTGGACCTGCTGTTGACTGTGCAATAAAAGTCGGCTATGTGTGTGTCGGGCCACGCAAATTGTAGGGTATCGTATCGTATTCTTCTGTAGAAGAAGGAGGCGAGTATTGGGTTCCGTAGTCGACAAGGATTCCTTATAGTTTCGCCATGTCCGTCCGTCCGTGGTTACCGTAGGCACTGACTGAAAATCAGCACTGAGGGATCACTTCCTCAGCACAACGCTGAGTCAGCTGCCTTTTGTGGCAACGTAGATACACCACAGGCCACATCCTTGATCCTGTTTTATTTATTCGTTTTGTCTGTTGTGTAAATACACAACTAAACTAAAACTAAATAGTTTTCTTTCTGTTGTCGTGCATATTATGTTACTTATGTGCTTATTTTGTTTCTGTGATGTATCTTGTTGGTATAATAAATGTCTTTCTTCTTCTTCTTTTTCTTCTTCTTCTATCTGGCTATCTGTCCGTCTGTCCGTCTATCAGTCCACCTGTCTGTCCGCGGCCTAGCTCAGAGACAATTAGTTCGAGAAAGCTGAATTTTCGCATAGACTTACTTACATATTCATCACGCCGACAAAACCGTAGAAAAAAATATTAAAAAAAGTTTTTCCTGTACTTAAATTAGAGATGCATTTTTTTTCTCGCCTACCCTACAGTGTGGGTTATCGGTAGACTAGTAGGTAGGTAGTAGTTTAATATTGTGGGTGTAGGAAGATATTTTTTTATTTTTGTGCGAGTAGCGATTTTATTTTAATTAAGGCTGGATTCTCCGAGCGCTCGGATTTGTATGGGACTTTTTGCGCCGCACAAGTGAATGCTTGAAAAAAAGTACGCATTTTTGAAACTACTCACATACAAATCCTATTAATAGAATTTTGACGACCGACGTCACTAAGACATTCAGTAATAGTAATTTTGGTACATTTTGTATTATCTAAAGCCCAGTACAGCTCAAATAAAACCAGTATGTCGTGATTATTTAGACTCATGTTCGCGATTTTTTTGATGCTATAAAGTTTAAAAAATCATAAAAATAATAACCGGCGGCCCTAGATAGAACATTGAAAAGTGATATATATTTTATCGAGTAAAATGTACTATTAAAACACCTGATTTACGGGTTATGTCGGAGAACACAGCCTTAACTACTCGCTGTACAGAACTGAAAACTTCATCGAAGTAATTTTCAATGGAATGCATACAAAGTTTTCCTTTATTTGTTGACTATTGCTCGTTAACTTGTAAAGCCTACGTAGCTGTGATAGTTTTGTTTTTAACCGACTTTTGAAGTCGGTTATGAAAACCATGAGGGTTTTTCCATAATCGCCACGCTTGGCAGGCGGCTTGGCGATCGCAGCATGCGGTTGGAATCTCAGGAAGACGCGGCTGCCCATCTCCTGGTAATTTATTTCCTTAGAGTACTACACAGTAAATTAAACTAATCTCACACTTAAATTCGTTTGATGTTGACTGACATAAGAAAAGCAGTTTTGCCAGTAAAGATACGAAAAGGAATAAGTCAGTGACTTATTTCTCTTTGTAGATAAACGCAAAATGGGAGTGCCTTCATTGGGCTAGTTAATGAATTGACTTATTTCCTTTCTTCATTGCTATGCTACATCTCCATACAATAAATCGAACTGAAAAATAGTCTTTGACGCCCAAATAGTAAACAGTGGCTATCGCAAATGTACCTTTCATTAATAGTAAAAAATAGTTCTATCAATATCTTACCCATCATATATAGTGCCATAATCCTTTAAAGCGCCAGTGAATCCAATACATAAAGAACCATAAGTGAACCTATCGCCTTTTAAAAGATATCAAATAAACAAAGACCCGTGAAGGTATACAATAAAACTGTTAAGTTAAACGAATTCTGCAAATGAACCCAACTGATTTGCACGGTTAACGCCACGACATAAAGTCGCTTTTTGTGTGAAGCGATTGATAAGTAGTGACTCAAGCCACCAGCTGCCCGCGTTACCAAAGATCAACGAGCCGCAAGCGAAAAACTACTAAGGCGAGCGCATTGTGTCTCTGGGAGACAAAAAAACATACAACTATTACTTTCTTTGTCTTTTTTGTTTGTCCACCGACACCAAATAAATTTTGCTATAAAGATGGCCCAAAAATGCCACAAATGCAAGAAGTTTTTAACCCCGACAGAAGGCATTACATGTTCCGTGAAAACATGTAAACATGTCTATCACAGAGACTGTGTGGGAATTCCGCTTAAGCTGAAGATGAAAGGCTGGAATTGTGCTGAATGTGAAAAAAAGATGAACAAGAGTACCGTAGCAACTGGAGCAAAAAAAAAGCCAACGCGGAACGATACTGTGTCCGATGATGAATCGTCATTAATGGATGGCACAGCCACATCGGATATAGAAGCAAGCTTTATAAGTCTTCCTGATCTGAAAATCGGGAGTAACGAGCAAATAATGGAGCTTAAAGCAGAAATCGAAAAATTGAAGGCTAAGCTGGAAGCAGCAAATGATGAAATTGATAAGCTTAGTTTCGAGAATAATGATTTAAAAGGGCAAGTTATAAGCTGCGAAAACAAAATTAAAACATTAAATAAAATATTCACAGAGGATCCCATTACTAAACACCGCTCACCAAAAAATAAAAATAAAAACTTAAAAGAAACTCCAATCTCTACACAACATAAATCTAGAATAGAAGTTGCGCAAGCCAAACCGGCACAAAGCCCTGGCGAAACGATGGAAAGGGCTGATGAAGAAACTGTGAAACAAAATCAAGACTGTCAGACCAGTGCCACAAAAATCTGTATTCTGAGTGGGAACAGGAACGACTCGGCGCTTGCAGCCATTGAGAGCACATTTGAATCGCCGAAAAGCCAGTACTGCCACCACATGTATTCAAACGGAGGCATTGAGGTACTTCTAAATAAGTTGCAGGACAAACTACGAGACTTCAAAGAAACGGACTACTGCGTTATAATAGTCGGTGAGGCAGACTTTAAAACTACCAAAAACTATCTGGAGTTGGTAGAGAAAATTAGAACTGAACTACAAAAAATAAAAAACACAAATATTGCCATATGCGCACCGACCTATATATGTGGCGCAGTTATGTATAACTCCAGGGTGGAGTTATTTAATAGTCTACTCTACATGGATACACAGACTCACGGCTACGCGTATTTTTTCGACTCCAATGACGAGCTGACATTCGATATGTTCTCACACAATACAGGAAAAGTCACCAAATTTGGATTTCGGCATATCCTTAAAAACTTGAGAAGCATAATGACTTTTTACAATGCTGATAATGATACAAGCTGTGAAGGAAAATGCGAACCGACGTTAAACCAAGACAACAACAAACAAAAGTCATTTCGGAACTTTTAAGATTATGATACAAAATGTACAGAGTGTAAAGAATAAGATAGATATAATAGAAAGCACACTACAAGAACAAAAATACGAGGCCGTTTGTCTATCTGAAACGTGGATCACAGAGTCCCAGCGACCATATGTACACATACAAGGATATGAGTTTGCGGCAGCCTATAGCCGACGCGAGCGTAGAGGGGGCGGTGTGGCTATCCTGCTACCTAACGAAACCAAATATATGAACAGACAAGATCTCACAGACCTATCAGTAGAATATTTTATCGAGTGCTGTGCTGTAGAATTAAAGCCTAATATAGTCTTAATTAATGTTTACAGGGCTGATCGTCACATCGAAACATTTTTTAATTGTATACAAATGCTCCTCACCAAACTTCAGTCACATCACTATAAAAAGCATATAATAATAGGAGGGGACTTCAATATCGATGCAATTAAAAACTCAAAAGATTACAAAAAACTGGTAGATCTAATGTTAGAACACGACTTACACCAAATAATAAAAATACCTACAAGAGAAACAGCTACAAGTTCTACATGCATAGACTTGATCTTCACAAACAACAAACATTATAATCTGAATATTATAGATACAGGACTATCAGACCATAAATGTATTGTCTATAGTTTTGAAGCATGTGCACAGCGACAAGAAAACATAACTTACAAAGTAAAGCGTAATTTAAACAGAGTAGAAAATGTCATGACCTTCAGAACAGAACTAGGAAAAACCAACTGGAATTTTATCTTACAAGCAAATGAAAATATCAACATAACATACAATAAGTTTGAAGATCGACTCAGATCTCTTTTAGACAAAAATTTCCCTTTGAAACAGGTCAAACTCATAAATAAAAATCATAATTGGCTAACAAAGGGATTAAAAACATCTTGCAGACATAAAAGAATTTTGAAAACATTAATTAATCAAACAAATCATAAAGTACTGAAAAATCATTATAATACGTATACCAAAATACTCAAAAAAAGTATCAAAATATCAAAACGAAAAATATATATACAAGAAATGGATAAATCTATAAACAAAACTAAAACTATGTGGAATATAATAAAAAGAGTTACATCAAAAAAAAAGTGTATAAATGCAGAGAACTTAACACTAAAAATCAATAACAATGAAATCAAATGCCCAAAAACAGTTGCAAATACATTCAATCAATACTTTGCTTCTGTTGGATCCACTCCAACAACTCTAAACAGTAATATTATAAATCCATCCACTAAATATAGCGTCATTACGCCTGTAGTAAACTCAATGTTTCTACACCCAGTCACTGAAAGGGAAGTGTATAATATTATACGGCACCTACCAAATAAAAATAGCTCTGGTGTAGACGAGATACCAACATCACTAATAAAAAAGTGCATAAATGAATTATCGCCAATAGTAACTTCTCTACTAAATAAATCATTCAATGAAAAAACTTTTCCAGATCGGCTAAAAATTGCTAAAATTAAACCAGTTCCTAAAAAAGGCGGCAAACCAGACGACCCTAGCCAATACAGACCTATCTCAGTTCTTCCGGCATTCTCAAAGATATTTGAAAAAGCTATGACCAACAGGATCTATAATTTCCTAGAAAAATTTAATATTCTTGATAAAAACCAATTTGGTTTTCGGAAAAAACGTTCTACAACTTTGGCTTTATATAACTACGTACAAGAAATAATAAACTACATTAGGAATAAAAATTACGCTGTCGGACTTCTTCTTGACATGACCAAAGCCTATGATAAAGTGTCACACGAAGTCCTACTCAGTAAGCTTCATGGCGTAGGCATCAGAGGAAATGCACTAGAGTGGCTAAAATCTTACCTTTGTAATAGAAAACAGTACATAGAAATAGAATTCATAGATAAACAAACAAATGAAATAAAAAACGAAATTTCCCTCCTAGAAACAACAAATTGGTCGATACCCCAAGGTAGCGTAATTGGGTGTGTTCTTTTTATCATATACATCAACGACTTACCAGCTATATGTAACACGTATTCTATCTTATTCGCAGATGATGTCTCTTTGCTATTCAAATGCCCTAAAAGTAATGACCGGGAAAATGACTCAAATATAATAGAAACTTTTAACAAAATAAAACTTTGGCTCTCCCACCACAACCTCGAAATGAACAATAAAAAAACAAAAATAATACAGTTTAAACCCTACCAAAAACAAGAAATTTACTTAAAATCAATTACGAATTCCCTAAATATTGAAGAAGTAAATGAATTTACCCTGCTGGGAGTAACGCTAGATACGCATTTAAACTGGAAAAAACATATCGAGAAAACCAAATCAAAACTAGCCCAGTTTACATTCGCGCTTAGGGTATTAAAATGTAACACCAGAAAAGATTGCGCCTTATCTGCATATTACGCCTATGCATATGCTTGGCTGAGGTACGCAATAATTTTATGGGGCCACAGTACTGATGCTCAGGATTTGTTTATACTACAAAAGAAATGTCTACGCATTATTGTGAACATCGCACAACGACAGAGCTGTAAACCCTACTTTATACAAGAAAATATACCGTACCGTCAATATATATTCTAGAAGCCGCTCTATTTGTACACAAAAATATGAATCTCTTCGAGCAAAATAAAAATGAACGTCGTAAAAACAAATTGGTCCTTCCCCCACCCAAATTAGAAATTTTCAAGAATAGCCCACAGTATAGATGCATACTCATTTACAATAAACTACCGGACAGTCTTAAAAATGAAAAAAAATACACAAGATTTAACATTCTACTTAAAAATCTACTAATGAAAAAGTGCTATTACTCCATAGATGAATATATAGGTGATAAAGAATTATAAAAACCTAGGTATAAAAAGAAAACTAGCTTAATATCTTAGCTGTAAATTTTGATTTATTTAAGTACGTGCATGTTCTACAATTGTATACGCCACACATGTCAATCTGCTATACCCTTACAGGGTTCATGTTCAACTAGTTAAGTAACTTCTGTATCTTTTCGAGATTGTTCATGAAATGCATTGAATAAATGAAATGAAATGAAATGAAACTGCATCAAAATTGCCATACCCGAAAAATGCTGACTTATTCCCTTTGGTAAATAACCGATTGTAACCGATGTAGGTAGTGCCCAGTGTCATGACCAGCACATATATTTTGGGCACCGTCTCCAAATTATACTTCCTCGATCCCAAAATTGTGATTTAACACTCAATATTTCGCAAACGACCCATCCAACGGTACCCCATATTGGACAGAGGAGAAAATTTATTCGCAGGGAACTCTCTGTGTCATAGGCCAAGGCTGACATCAGCTTGCTGAGCCATTGAATTTACTTACAACATACATAAACCCACGCCTGTATCCCAGAGGGGTAGGCAGAGACCAGGGACCGCCACTTGCCACGATCCTGACAGATAGATACAAAAAGTGAAAAAAAACCGGCCAAGTGCGAGTCGGACTCGCGCACCGAGGGTTCCGTACAAACCTGCAATGTCAACAACATTTTTTCACGGGTTAAAAGCAATTAGATCTAAGTATTTGATATGAATTTCAACTTGATAGCTCTACGCGTTCATGAGGAAAAAAGTAATAAGTTTATATTTATTAAAAAATATATATTTTGTAATGTAACTAAAAATTTAAGGTTTTCGGAATTTTTCCTTTATGTGTGCTATAAAACGTTGCTTCATGCCAAATTTCAAGATTCTAGGTCGACTGGAAGTACCCTTTAGGTTTTGATTCCCTTGCGAGTACTTGCGAGTTTCAAAATATGCAGCTTAAATTGCTGTTTCTTTTGATTTCGTTGACATAGAAGTTAGATTTTGTTACAGCTTAAAGGTATTATAGACTTGAGTATTTGGTATGAATTTCAATTTAATACCTCTACGCGTTTATGAGGAAATGGGTAGTAAGTTTAAAATTATTAAAAAAATATATATTATGTGATGTAACTAAAAATTTATGGTTTTCGTAATTTTTCCTTTATCTATGCTATAAGACGTTGCTTCGTACCAAATTTCAAGATTCTGAGTTCACGGGAAGCACCCTGTAGGTTTTGATTCCCTTGCAAGTGTCGAAAATTTGCGGCATAAACGGCTGTATCTTTTGATTGCGTTGGCTTAGAAGTTTGATTTTTTCACAGCTTCAAGGGACAGTAAACCTGAGTAATTGATATAAATTTCAGCTTCATACCTCCACGCGTTCCTGAGAAAAAGGGTCTTGACAGACGGACGGACGGACGGACAGACGGACAACAAAGTGATCCTATAAGGGTTCCGTTTTTTCCTTTTGAGGTACGGAACCCTAAAAATTGCTCAAATTCAACGTACACGGCAAGACACTTTTACTATCGGGTCTGTAGTGGATAAGAAGACGATTAAAAAAGACCCTGTAGCGTCACTGACCGCTAAGGATTACTCCACGATACTGAAAGCTCTTCTATTTTTAACAAATATGCTTTGAAAGCGCCACTGAAAGCCGTCCTGTTGTAATTTGTCTCAGCTACATAAGTTCCAATGGCCGTTCCTAAATCCAATCTACATGTAAATTCGTCGAAGTCAGTTCTGATTAACATTATATATACACTCTCGAAGTTTCGAAACGCACTCGAACTCTTCAAACAATCGATCCCGATTAGTTGGTTAATTAATATCTGACTGATATGTTCTAATAAAATTACACGAAACATGTTTTCGATGTAAAATAAGTTTAGAGGCACCCGTATTAACAACGTAATTGATCAAGTAACGGTAGCAATATCAAAAGACCAATTAATCATAAATCAAGTGGCTCTTGCATAAACAGCCTATATATGTCCCACTGTAGAGCACAGGCCTTCTCTCAGGGAGAGAGTATGGGCTTAATGACCACGCGTGCCCACCGCGGATTCGCGATTTCAAGCGCTGAGGTGTATGAATTGAATAGCTCAGACACTCAGGTTTCCTCACGATGTTCTCCTTGAAAGTGAAAGTGAACTACATTTATTGCCAAAAACACACTTTGTACATAAATATAGACATAAGCTTACATAATTAAAACTTTTTTCTTTTATAAAAAAAATTACAGCATAAAGGTGCTGTTTTCTGGTGTGTACAACAAGGAATATTCACGGTTAGCGAGTGGTATTGCTACTATAACTTCACAAATCGCTCTAATCACGATTATTTATTAAGTAGACTTAATTGAGCTGTTGCAGTGGAGCAGTAGAACGCCGGCTTCTAATTCGGGAGGTCGTGGGTTCGAATCCCGGCATGTAACAATGACTGATTTCTAAGTTACGAACATTTAATTTTGTGAAGTTGCAGTAGCAATACCACTCGCTAACGCTGAAGGAAAACATCGTGCGGAAACCTGAGTGTCTGAGGTGCTCACCTTAGCGCTTGAAGTTGTCAATCCGCGGTGGGAACGCGTGTTGATTAAGCCCGTACTCTCTCTCTCTCTGAGAGAAGTCCTGTTCCCTGTATTGGGACGTTTATAGGCTACATTAAAAAAAAAACTAAATTACATTAATTCGTGAGTAGACCAGTTTAACGGGTATAACGCTGGGCGGCTTGTTTTCGAACTACATTATAAAAGAAAAATAAACCTCGGTCTCCTATTCCTCCAGCGTAGAGGCGTGAGTTTATTGATGGACTAGCTGTTGTCCGCAACTTCGTTCGCGTGGTAATTTTAATGTGTATTTTTCCGGAATAAAAATATTCTATGTGCTAATCCAGACTATAATCTATCTCTGTGTAAAATTTCATCCGGATCCGTTCAGCCGTTTTTGCGCGAAAGAGTAACAAACATCCATCCATACATACAAACTTTCGTGTTTATAATACGTATATTAGTAAGGATATACACAAGTGAATATTCATACGTATAGTTTTATGTAAGTAAGTACACATCTACGTGTGAATGTATGTTAAAGAAAATGTTTTTTAATTTCTTTCGTAGAAATTCACTAGTGTCTATACAAAATCCCGGCGTCGAGGTGAAGTAGATTCTAACGCCTGGTCCTCCCCAAACATAGTATTAAAGCTGATGAATGAGCAATCAACGAGCCTCAAGCGGTCCCCGTTTCCGTAGACTGATTTTCATGAGAAGGCTCGTGTATAAGGACAAATTGAAACTGTTTGGTATTCATTCATAATTTGGACTTTTTACCTCAATATATACATAAACTTACTCCTGTATCTCAGAGGGGCAAGCATACACCAGAGTTTGCCTTGTTTCTACTTGTCAAATTCTTGACAATTTTTTTACTAACAATCAATTGTTTGGTTTTCTATATACACCATGAATTTTGGCCGCTTGGAAAGCTATAGCAAAATGAACGTGTCTTTAAAATAGCTATCGAATACGGTTTTTTGTTTGAAGGCACTTTCAAAAAATATTTCGACACAAACTCGAATTTATTAGAACCATAAGTAGCCAGCAAGAGATGTGCCGTAAGTCCGCGAAACATTGTTCTGATAGACGGAGAGGCAGTACCAATAATTCTTCGCGCAGTCTTTTAAACAAGATTTCTTAACTTGAAACAACTTTTCTCAACTCATTTTTAGTTTTCCGTACCCGAAACGTACCAAACGGGACCCTATTGCTAAGACTTTATTGTCCGTCTGTCTGTCTGTCTGTTGGTCTATCACGAGGCTGCATTTTATGAACTGTGATAGCTAGGCAGTTAAATTTTCACAGGTGACGTATTTCTGTTGTCGCTATAACAGCAAATACTAAAAACAGAATAAAATAAATATTTGAGAGGGCTCCCATAGAAGAAACGTAATTTTTTCGCCGCGTTTTGCTCGATATGTTAATAATAACTGGTTAGACGCTTGAAATGTTCACAAAATATTAAGATCTCTATTCGCTTAAAAAATAAACAATTAAATTGAAATAAAATAAATATTTAAGGGGACTCCCAACAAACGTGACTTTTTGTCGTTTTTTCTTAATCTTTGTGTCTAATGTTGTATAGATAATAGTACGGAACCCTTGGTTGAGTCCGACTCGTACTTGGCTGTTTTTTTTATTTACCTATATAGTTAATAATAATAGTCCAAATAAATGCAATTTTTAACCTACTTCAAAAAAAGGAGGAGGTTCTCAATTTGTCAACATCTTTTTTTTTATTGTTTATGTATGTTTCCCGATTACTGGAAGACGCGTGGACCGATTTGGAAAAATATTTTTTGTTTAAAGGGTAGACTTCACAGGTGGTCCCATAGTCACCAAGTCAGGATCGTGGGAAGTTTGAGGGAAGTCTTCAAATTTCAAAGGCACAATTGAAATGATTTGGGTGTTTTTTTATAGTGACTCGTGCATTTGCTTTCGGAAAACACAATTTGGTGGAGTCGTAGTGTCAAAACGCTACTACAGCACTACAAACAGAGAAATAATTTAAGCGAATGTGACCTTTAAATTCGATGTAGGTTGTAGAAACATATTTTGTAGTCCATGCCCAAAATGTATGTGCTGGTCCTGTAACTTGGCACCGGCTCCAAACTATACTTCTACAATACCTAATCGAATTTAAAGGTCATATTCGTTTAAATTAGTTCTCTGTTTTTAGTGCTGTAATGTTTTGAAGTCGGTTTTAATTTTTATTTAATAATTCATAATTACATAGCATTCAAACCACCCACATTTCCGCATTTTCCCGATTTGAAGGATTTTCCCAGGGTTTTATTTACTTCATCATCATCAGCCATTTGACGCCCACTGTAGTACATAGGCCTCCCTCATAGTTTTCCAAGCTTCTCGGTCGTGTGCCGCCCGCATCCAGCGACTCCCCGCCACCGTAACAAGGTCGTCAGACCATCTGGTGGGGGGCCTGCCCACGGCGCGTCGTTCGATCGCCAGTTCAGAACTTTTTCGCCCCAACGGCCATCAGTTCTCCGAGCTATGTGCTCCGACCACTGCCTCTTCAACTGAGCAATTATTCGAGCTGTATCAGTAACTCGGGTTCTTCTGCGGATCCCCTCATCCTGATTCGATCACGCAATGAAACTCCTAACATAGCTCTCTCCATTGCTCGTTGGGCAACCTTGAGCCTTCTTATGAGACCCATAGTGATTTATTTGAACCTTTTAAAAACGTTCTTTATAGTCATGTTGGGAACTCAACTAAGTTAACAATCGTGTTAAGAATCCGGTTTCTTTTACAATGATTATAAGGTAGCACTATAAAATATGTGTTCTTTTACAGGACAAAGATCTTCTTTCAGAGAAAGAGAGAGTATGCGGGCTGAATACGCGTGCCCAACGTGAACCGGCGATTTCAAGTAAACATCTCAGACATTCTAGGGACAACGACACAAATATGAGGCTAACCTCCGGTTTCTCGTACACTAATAATCTGTTAATCTTCTATTAATAGCCGTCAGTGGTTTTATCTGTGTGCAATTTAACATTTAGATTTTCTTAAGGCGCCCTCTTTCACAGTTAACAACTAAAAAAATTGTTATTAGCTTAATTCCGTATTCACCAACTTTATTTTTCGTCGGAAGAGTCCGACCAGGTTTATGAAATGGTGAGTAGAAATGGAGCTCGTGTCGTCGGTTGCTCGTCTCTGCACAATAAAATTAAATTTTAATCTTAATTATTAACAGAATCTAAACGAAATGGCTAGTCAAAATCTATCACAAATTGGCGGTAACACCAGTGTGTTTGTCAAACAAAATCACACCTTTTAGCGCGCATTGAGAGGCGCCGGGGAATCATACAAATCTAATAAGAAAAGGTTCTCGGGCTATTCTCAAGGACCCTGAGGGGCAAACCCCGATTAGACCTTGAAAGTTTGACCCCTAATGATTCAAAGAGTAGAAAGGAATCAAGGTAAACGTTTGACTTTCATCATCATCCTCATCATTAGCCATTTGAAGCCCAATGCAGAACATTGTTTTTGAACCTTAAGGGGTTTTGCCATAATCGCCACGCTTGGCAGGCGGGTTGACGATCGCAGTATGCGTTTGACTATATAATATGAAAATATTAAAGTCTTGTACATTTGTTAATTTGAAGAAGCTATTCACTAACTGTAAACAGAGTTTTGAATCGCTCTGTGACACTGTTTAGAAACGATGCAAAGCGCGCTGCAGCATAGCATATGTTTTGCTTCCGTTTTTACGCAAGCGGTGCATTCGCGCGCGTGAATCGCATTTTGAAGTCGCCGTAGGCGATGGCTCTAAACATCGCTTAAAATCGCTAATCCACAGTGAGACCAGCCATTTAATTAGACTCATACTATGTCTTTCTTTCTCTGACTCTGACGAAAAGCGTTTGCCCTGTGCCCTGCATTGGGATGTTGCGTTATTACACATGCCATTGTTGAAACGGATAATGCCTGGCAGATAACTTTCAATTGCTGCTAACAATAAGAGCCGCCATTGCAAATATTTCAACTTTAATTTATGTCCGTAATTTCTTGTGTGCAATAAAGAATATTCTTATGTTATCTTATCTTATAACTTGAAAAAAATCCACACAGTCGGGATGAGTATTTGCGATACACACATAAGAGCATATTCTTTTTATTTTCGTTAATTTGACCAAAGTCCCAGGAGTCTGAACTAAGTCGCAACTTGCGCCATTTGCAAATGAGACCCGAAATCAAGGATGATCGTTCTTAATGTTTTAAAATATGTACATCCACAGAAAGTCAAAGTAACTTGCTCAAGTTATTTGTAGGGCATTGTACTGACTGCTACGATAGATAAGTCATTGAATGCTATATTGCTCTATCAACACAAGAGCAAGCGAGAGAAGTAAATGAATACAGGGTCTGAACTGTAAGGTTAGATCGGCTCAACGAATCCCAAGCTGGAATACAGCCGCGCTGAATGAAATAAATTAAATTTAAAAAGGCAAAAGCAACCGATCGACTCTTGATATATTTGACTTGCGCATTCTTGAATGGCAAATTGAGCGTGCTATTGTACAGGTGCGCTAGGGTGTCCCGTCAAATATTTTTTTCGATTTTTCTAGCGTAAATGCCGCTAACTACAGATAGATACGATACAATACAATGCAATACAATACAATGTCTTTATTTGTCAAATATGGGTGTTTACATGCAGATGGTTACAATTATATTTTACGTTCGCCATATTTTGCCTCGCGGCGTACAAATATCGGTGTTCTTAAATCTAGATTCGTGCGTTAATATTAAATGTCAAACAATGGAAAAAATATTACAATGTCATTCATAATTTAAAATTGTCCTAAATAATACAATTTCATCGATATTAACAGGTATTTAGTCGATAAATTAATGTTGCCATATTAATGCAAAAAGTTATTTCGAGAAAAAATCTTCTATCTTATAATAGCATTTATCGCATAACAGTTTATACAAACTCCGTTTGAATTCAGTTAAATTTAGTAATTTTAGACATGTTGGGATACGATTAAAAATTTTTGGCGCCATGCAAAAAATACTTTTTGTCATTAGTGTAGTTTTGGCAGCATGTAATCTTAGCCTAGTTGGGTCGCGCTGACTATGGTGGCTACTGTCTGCCACGCGTTCAAATAGTTCCGGATGAGATTTTTACAAAAACTGCTGATTCATACATGTAGAGAGCCGATAACGTCAAAAGTCTACACTTAATAAAATATGGTCGACAGGATACATCACTTTTAATTCCAAAAATGGCCCTAATGCATTTCTTTTGACATTTAAAGATTACATCCTTGTCAGTAGAGTTGCCCCAAAAAATTATACCATAGCGCATTAGGGACACAGCCAGCCCATGATATGCCATCAGTAATACCTCTGGGTTCACAATTTTATGCAATTTAAAAAGACCATATGCACATCTCGACAATCTTAGACTAAGTTGATGTATACGAATAGATACATAGATAACACTTGTACATAAAAAGGGATATTACACAGATATTTCATAATCTAAGAGGACAGAACGATGGAAGTAATCTTTTTACTGTACCTCACCTAACATGCCATGTGGGGCATCGTTGGATTGGTCGTTGGAAATATTGTGGTTGTAGGATGTTGTAGGAAAACTATTTTTTTTTTTATTTAGGGTTCCCATTGCGAAATAATAAGCTTTAAGGCGCAAATTTTTGTCCGAGTATTACACTTTGCAGATGTTTACTAAAATTGAATCTTAATTGGTATTGGGCTTGTTCTAGTAAATAAACAATTATTTAGTTGCAGTAAAATAGCTTAAGGGGATCCAGTGGGCTAACTTGCACCACCAACAGAAAAAAAAATCATATCTTTTTTTACAGATCGTATTTGCAAGAAGTGTCTGTACAATTTTTAAATCATATTAACAGTGATTTTTAGGAACTACGAAAAACAACCTAGGATCATTAACCCGGGAATATATTTACTTAGGTTCACGGTAGTGGGTCCTAAAATGACTATTAACATAATTGAGATATTATACAGACACTTTTCGCAAACTCGATTTGTGAAAAAGATATTATTATTATTAATACGTTTATTGCACATAAGTAAAAAAATACAATGGCAATGTGGCGGACTTAATGCTATAAGCATTTTCTACCAGTCAACCACAGGAGGTGCAAGATATGTTTTTTTTCGTCGGTGGATGGCGCTAGTGTTACTCCCTGGAGCTCCTTAATGCAAACATCTGCAATTTGATTTATTTGGTGTTCTGGCCAGTGATGATCAAAATTTTAATTACAACATGTAATATTAATTTGTAGTCAAATATAAAGTTACAGAGCAAAACGGCATTCTATGAGTGTATGTAAAAGATGTATAATATAGAATGTGTATGTTTGCATGTGCGTGTTTTAATTAGTGTGTCAATACGTGAGTGTTTTATTAATATATAAGTGTGTGTTAATATGTGCATGTCAATATTAATTTGTAGTCAAAACGATCCTGACACCAACCAAAACAGCAGTCTCTCGGAAAATTAACATTGAACACCGAACTGCCACCACAAAGCAATATTAAATATCCTACGGGATCAAAGAATAAAACCTCTCAGAAGTGATATTCCACAGAATTTCATTGTAGACCCTGGAGCAACGCAGAGCAGGAAAGAACGTTTTGTCACTTGTCTGGCGTTGCGACGCGCACGCAATTAGTACCAAGTCACATGCGCACATGGAATGTCACCTCTGTTAGCTAGTCAGCCGTTCCTAATCTGTGATGTAAATCAATATGAAAGACCGCCAACCCATCTCTAGCGTTTGCGAAGCTGAGCATTTTTCTCCAATATAACGCCGGGTGCTTATTATTGAATCCCTACAACAATGATAGTCATAGATGGCTATGGATTCACTACCTAAAGAATATTTGACAAACGGGGACCACTGTGACGAATGTTGCTTAGTCTTGGGGGGTCCTTAACCGGAGGGTGCGAACGGGATAGCCTACTATGCCTACAACGTCTGTAATTATTATTATACCTACTTTATAATAATATATGTTAATATGGCGGATGCGAATTACCCAAAAATATAAATAACTGGATAAGTGCAAGTAGTTGCCCTTGTTTTTTTTAGCCATAAGAGGTTAATGAAAATTTAAAGTTTCAGTACCTAAATAATTTTGAAATTAAATGAATTATTTATTGAAAATGACAATAAATACAAAAAAAATGTAGCACAAAAATTTTTACGTCGGCAAATGGAGGTATCTCAACAAGCGCTACTTTTCAGCTAATCCTGTTCTCCTCTAGAACATTCTTAGTGATTCTCAGTCAAGCGCCACAACCGCTGGCACGAGTTATTAGTCACTTTTTTTAGTTCTTTTATTTTTCTATTAGATGGTACCGGTGTTCTAGCTTCTACCTTTAATTAAATCTACATTATTACTTGTAAGATTCGGACTTCGCTGAAAATCAGCGCTGTAAGATGCCCAGCATCTGCTTCCCAACATCCCAGCACAGGCTGAGCTTTATTCTTCGACTTTAAATCTGGTTTAAAATGATACGTAAGTAATTTAGTGTTCAAGGGTGAATCTTTTGTTCACTCATTCATTCAATTATCCATTCATCCATTCATTCATTCATTCATTCATTCATTCATTCATTTATTCATTCATTCATTCATTCATTCATTTATTCAATCATTCATTCATTCATTTATTCAATCATTCATTCATTCATTCATAAGCTCCAGATATGTCACCTCAGGCTACGTCAACCTTAAAGTCACAGCCTACAGAATAGCCTCCCCCGTAATATATTTCTCGCGTTTTCCAACCATGTCGATAAAAACCCGGAGGCTATTTGAGTGCGGTGCAAACTGCCTGACATTCGTGTCACAAAATAGTTGCGGAATGGATTCCGTTTACTCGAAGCGTATGAGTCGAAAGACGGAAATCCATGTTTAAAAATTGTACCGTCAGCCAGAAAGCGACGAACAATTTGTCGACTCTAATCACAGGTTTCTGATTTGAAAATCACTCTAAGCAAATACTTAAGTAGCATGTTACATGGAAAATTGTTACAAACAAAGTTGTCGAAAATTCAATTTTCTACATTTGTGGTTCTTGTCATTTTTGTGGTCGGATCGATATTTTTCTTATTTATTTTATTAAATAAAGACAGAGAGCCAATGACAAGTTTTCATAGTCAGAAATATTATAGTAGAAAATGCCTAAGTTCATACAGGAAACAATATGTCACTCCAAAACAAGTAGACGAATAAACACTCAATACAAATTCATCGTTTCAGGTGTAATTAATTCCTAGTGTACAAAAAATAATATATTATGTAACGGTCAGTAATCCATATTCGGTGGTCAGAGAATCGATTGCAAAGAGTTACAGAAGTCCGGAATAGATTTACGTACGGTACTTATAGAGTTGATTGAACCACCGAGCAGCCCTTAAAAGAAATTAATTTTGCCGGTAATTAGAATGAACGCAAGGAACATATAGAAGAGACTTATTACGGGAAGATAGACATGAAGGGACTAAGACATTCAAATGAGCTAATAATTTGGGAGAGTCAATAAAATTTTGGGTAATTTTCATCAAAAATGGAATATCCCCAATATTGTGACGAATATGAAAAGGAAGTAGGTGATGTGTATTTATTTACAATGCGGCGGATATTTGCCATGAGCATTATCTACCAGTCAACCTCAGGAGGTAAAGGAAAAAGTGAGTTAGCGTGCAAAAAAAAAAGTTTATTATTAAAATAAACTTACACATTAATATAAAGATTCATATACCGATAATACAACATTGTTCAGGCAAAGAAGAAATAAACAAATTTTTGAGTAGACTAATTTAAGAGAAAAACAAAGATTTCACGGCAATTCGACACGGTAATTCAAAGATTCGACGACCTCGTAGCGCAGCGGTAGTGCATCTGCATACCATGCGAGAGGTCCCGGGTTCGAATCCTGGCTGGGAAAAAAAATCCAGGTCTTGGATGTTTACATGTTTGTGATGTCGTTGTTACTGGTTTCCACGACACAGGGTATCCTAGTGTGGGGCCAGTAGCAGTGTATGTACCTGTATGTAAATGTTATTTGTTATAACGTAACAGCATCCATAATCTAATATATAAAAATCTCGTGTCACAGTGTTTGTTATCGATCTCCTCCGAAACAGCTTTACCGATTTTTATGAATTTTTGTTGTATGTTTGGTAGGTCTGAGAGTAGGTTGTAGGCTAATAATATATGGCAAAACAACGTTTGCCAAGTCAGCTAGTAATGTATAAACACTGACCTCCATCGTAGTAGGTAGGCGACATCAGTCGTTCTGATATACATACCTATTTGCTACCAACAGTACCTTTCTGGGGTTTCATACCTCTAAAGCAAAAACGGAACCCTTATAAGATCACTTTGTTGTCCGTCCGTCCGTCCGTCTGTCTGTCAAGACCCTTCATCTCGGAAACGCGTAGAGGTATTGCAGAGCTATCGATTGAAATTAAAACCATATACTCAAGTCTACAGTCCCTTAAATCTGTGAAAAAATCAAGCTTCTAAGTTAACGTAAAAAGTTACGGCCGTTTATGCCGCAAAAACGTATACTTCGACTCTCTCAATCAGGAATCAAACTTTGTAGAGTACGTTCCGATGACCTAGAACTATGAAGTTCGGCAAGTAATATCGTCGTATACTACAAGTACTGGAGAAAAACTGAAAGCTATACATTTGTAATTAAATCTTTGAAGTTCGGCAAAAGCTCCGAAAAAACATATTCCTGAACTATTTATGTATCAACAAATTTGTACGGAACCGTCGGTGGGCGAGTCCGACTCGCACTTGTCCCGTTTTTATTTTTCAGAAACATTGCCTCTGCAACCTGTAATCACCACATAACTTCTCAGGCAGAGACGAGAACACTATATTGTATACAAAGAAGAAAATTACAACAAAAATGGGATTCTACTTGTCCATTCGAACAACTTTTACTATGGAGAAACCTTTCACATCGCGAAAAAAATTATTGGTTGTGTATGGAAATTTCCTTACACCCTGTAGTGCAGTACGTGAGGTGATCGGGGTGTTGAAGTGGGTGCTTGTTCTATTTCTACCACAGTTCGAACATAACAAAGCACTTTGTTGGAATTAGTAACTGATAGTTCGTAATTAGGTTCTAATGAGCAAAACAAAAATAGATCTAATGCAGTCACTTGGGCATGCAATAGAGCATTAGCTGGATAGGTTATTGCATATCAATACATTTAAAAAATCCTAAGAATCGGGACGAGAAACCGAAAGAGGTCTGTCAGGATCGCGACAAGTGGCAAACCCTGGTGTCGGCCTACCTCTACGGGATTCAGGCGAGAGTCTATGTAATGTAAAATAATTATTTTAGGCAAAATAAGTTATGAGCAAATTACATAACATAAAGGTTAAGGGGCATTTTGTTCGGACCTGTGACCCACCAGCGACCACTAACGAAACTACTCAGAGTATGCTAAAGACCATAAATACTACCCACTGAGATCTGTCACATTCCTCAAAACTATGGGAAACCCATTTTATGGAGTACATTTTAAGGCAAAAACAGTTAAAGCAGCATTTTTACCACAGCTGTCTGACACCAAATAATAGCTTGATCTAGCTATAAAAATGCTAAGTTGGCGAGTCAGCGCACAGTGAAACGGGTATTGGGCTTATTGTGTGAAAGAGAGGGCTGCTAACCTCTGTACTGTAGCGTGTATTGCACCTTACGAGCGCCAGAAAGCCTAACACAGTTAGTAGTAATGATTGAAAATAAATAATTGGGAAAAATATGCATTTTGTGTTGAACAACATAACTTTTTTTCTCCATACATTTGGGTTAAAATAAAAACATTCCGTGAAATGGTAACCCTAACCCTTCAAAACGAACCACATCTGAATAATGGTCGTGAACTTTGATGTACCGGGTCAAAACCTCTGTACTGTAGTGTGTATTGCGCCTTACGAGCGCCAGAAAGCCTAACACAGTTAGTAGTAATGATTGAAAATAAATAATTGGGAAAAATATACCTACATTTTGTGTTGAACAACATAACTTTTTTTCTCCATACATTTGGGTTAAAATAAAAACATTCCGTGAAATGGTAACCCTAACCCTTCAAAACGAACCACATTTGAATAATGGCCGTGAACTTTGATGTACCGGGTCAAAACCTCTGTACTGTAGTGTGTATTGCGCCTTACGAGCGCCAGAAAGTCTAACACAGTTAGTAGTAATGATTGAAAATAAATAATTGGGAAAAATATACATTTTGTGTTGAACAACATAACATTTTTTGTCCATACATTTGGGTTAAAATAAAAACATTCCGTGAAATGGTAACCCTAACCCTTCAAAACGAACCACATTTGAATAATGGTCGTGAACTTTGATGTACCGGGTCAAAAATGCCCGGTTACCTTTACGACGTGAACATAAATTGAATTTAAATTGCCGAAAAGGAGATATCATGTGGAAACAGCTTTTGAACGCTAATCTGGCAAAGGTACATTGTATGCTTAAGGATTTTTTTACATTACAGTCTTTTAAAGCCCAGAGGAGGTGCCTCCGAGCAATGTGTGGATTAAAAAGTACTGATAACTGTGTAGAGTATTTCAAAACTCTCAATATCCTTACTTTGCCAACGGTGTATATTTTCGAGATGTGCTTGTTTGTAAAGTCGAATCCTTACCTGTTTGAGAAGAAATCAGATAATAGCTGTCTTCCCACGAGGGCACAATACACACACACTCTACGCCTTTCAAAATGTACGACAACATTTATGAAAAAAGGCGTTGTCAGCAAGGCGCCCTTAATTTATAATAAAATACCAGACAATTTAAAAGAATTAAAATTCACAGAATTTAAACGAAAACTTCTGTACACACTAGTAAATAAATGTTATTACTCTGTCTCAGATTTTCTATTAGATAAATAATAAAAAAACCAACGTCTGTTTGTGGTATAAAATATTTAATTTTGAATTATAAGTCTTTTTGACATTGTGTTCTATGTTTTATTTTGTAAGTACATATTATTTAATTACTCATTATAATATTTTTTACATTAATTTGAATTGTGTGTGTGTGTGTAGTGACATTTATTATGACAATTGTAGTGACATTTTATTTAACATCATTTTCATTGCATTATTAATTAAGTTTGTACGCCCAAAGGCAAAACATAGAGCGACTTCATTATTTTATGACATCTTGTATTATTTACCTATGTCTACAAATAAATAAATTGATTGATTGATTGATTACCTACTTTGCATAAAGTCACGCCCGTATCCCGGAGGGGCAGGCAGAGACTAGAGTGCCACTTGCCACGGTCCTGAAATACCTCTTTTGCTTTCTCTTCCTCTATCTTAGGATTTTTTTTAAATCTATTAAAATGTTACAACTATTCGAGGTTATGCTATATTATATGCCCAAGTGGCAAGGGGCATTAGCTCTACTTTTGTGTCGCTTGCCAATTATTTTGAAAGACCTCTTTCGCTTCATCAATATGAATTAGGTAGTCTTTGCACCCACGCACGCCGGTTTCGGGTATTTTTTATCTTGCCCTTTGCTAACACATCCCCTTTTTGACCGAAGTATCTCCGCCTGGGTCGTCCCTTACCTTTCACCCACATTGACTCGCAAAGATTAAATTTTACATTTTCTTACGTTTTTTTAAGTTTACGACGTAAAATATTTTAGAGGACAAACTAAAAGAAATTCGCTTTCTAGAAATCCAAGCGGCTACAGAGGAGCACTAAACACAACTTTGTAAGATACTTAAGCGAGAGTCAAAGACAGAACATTTGGGTATTCTAGATTTGACTAAGCCAGTAATTTTTATTTTATCAGTTCGCTTTATCATGGACCTGTTGAGTATAATACCTACCTTACATCGTTGGCTCAGCGACCCGAATTGGGTCTTAGATTCCGATATAAGAGGTCGCCACTTGTCACTCGGCTGCCTGGAGCTCACACAGTTCTTTGGCCACTTCACCTTCCAGCGATATCTGGGGCGGCCAACCGGTCTCTGGTATCCCCAGACATGCCTTCTTTACGGCTTCTTTTTGAACTGTCTGTTCTGTACAATACCTGCAGTATAATACTTCTGTGGCCAGTCATCAAGAGCATAGAACGTTTATAAAAGACCTTCACTTGCTGCGGTCTTGAGTGCTGACATCGAGGGCTACCTATCCCAGCCCTGATATTGTCACCTCTTACGTCACTAACAGGCGTCAGGTGGTTTTTGAAAGCCCTCTTTTTCTCCTATCAAGAAGTTGCCGTAAAAGTCTCTGTCTGGCCTTACCTACAGAACGTTTAACGTTTAACGTGTAAATGAACACCCCCACCTTCTTCCACATTCTGACAAAAAACTACACATTGCCATCAATGTATCTCAATGCATCGCTCGTGATGAGAACGGCGGAAAATTGTAAAATGAAAAAATAAACGAGTGAAATATCCGTGCAAATACAGTCTTTAAAACAATTATACTTAAGGTTCTTAGGAAGCTTTCTGAGTACCAAATAAAATTAACCTTAGCTACACAAAACTTGTAACAGCAATTCTTATCTAACTGCAACATGAACGTTACCATCTGTCAAACGCTCTTCGATTCCAAACCAGCAACTTACGCAGTACACCTATTACATTAAAAACTTGCTCTTATCTCCAGGGTTTAAGGTACACAAGGGAGTTTGCAGGCGAATGGTCAGAAAAGTCACGTACTAAAAGAGGAAATGCGATAAGAGAAGACAAATGCAGCTACATTTCTTTAGAAGGAACTATTTAACGTAAGATATTTTTGCATACAACTCTTGGATATTAAATTGGCACAATGGTTTGAGGTACAGCTTAATATGTTGTCAAACCATTTTTATACGTATTTATTAATAGTAATATCGACAGTATCGTGGACACAAACCTGTTTGTTTGTTACACTTTATTGCACAAAAAATATTAACATGTGAGCAAAAGAAAATTCATAAAATATCTAAATGATCGAACTCGTAGCTTCGTCCTAATTCGTTAACTTCGTTCGTCAAATCCTACTTAATATTATAAATGTGAAAGTTTGTGAAGATGTTTGGATGTTTGTTACTCAATCACGCAATAACGGCATAACGAATTTACATGAAACTTGGCTTACAAATAGAAAAAGACCTGAATTGAGACATAGCATACTTGATATCCCGCTAATGCGTTCCCGTAGGATAATATTTATTTTAAGTTTAAAATAGATGGCGCTGTGCAAGAATCGTATAAACGGATTTTGTGGCGGTACGAAGTACTCCGGGACAGCTCGTGCGTACATAAATGATTGTCGACGTTATAATATGCTTGTTCTAGAAGAACGTCGAATGTGATGGATATGAGTTTTCTGTGGAATGTAGTGCGCGGAAGGCTGGACAGCCGCCGTAATTCAACATAATATTATCATAAGCAGCAGTTTTTGAATTGAATTGAAGAGCGGTGGTCGCCTAGTGGGTAGAACATTGGACTCGGAAGCGAGAGACCCAGGTTCAAATCCCAGTGCGGGCATGTACCTATGACTTTGTTTTCTAAGTTACGTACACTTGTGAAGTTATAGTAGCAATACCACTCGCTAACGGTCAAGGAAAACATCGTGAGGAAACCTGAGTGTCTGAGCTATTCACATACCTCAGCGCTTGAAATCGCCAATCTGCGGTGGGCACGCGTGGTGATTAAGCCCACACTCTCTCCCTGAGAGTAGGCCTGTGCCCTACACTGGGACGTATATAGGCTGCTTATGATGATGTTAATTTTTGGCGCCGTTGGTGCTGCTATTAAGCAGGATTACTCCTCAATATAAAGGTATTTGCAACCATATTTTGGACAGTTATGGGAAAACAATATATATTTAGTCCAAAAGTAAATAAATTAACTGTTTTTATTCCTCTGCCAAGAGAAAACCTTAAATTTTGTTAAATTTTCGATGTCCAACGCAGGCTTGAACAACAGATATTTCCAGAAATTCATAAAGAATTCAAGGCTGAAAACGTCCAGCTATTTCTGTGAACTCTCCTTCGGGTCCCACAATGGTTGGATGGCACAGCCTGTGGAAACAATTCGCGCTATATCCCACAAACTTAATAATGCTCTAGGTGCAAGTATGTTTACGTATGCGGTTTGAGTTTCTAATTAGGTACAGAACGTTCTTGATGCAGGGTGTCAAAATACTGACTCCCGTTTGAATTAGTATAATAGGCACTATTTCTTATGACTAAAGCCGTTATTACCCGACTGCGGTAGAGCCCAAAAGAAGGGGAAAGTGTTTAGCTCGTATGCATGTGTGTAACTCCTTAACCAATGGTTAGATTTTGACAATTAAGGTCTCAATCGATTTGTCATCCCAGGGCGACTGTCATAGGCTATATTAAATTAGCATTATTGGAACAGAAAAGTTACAAAAAACAAAAATCACTATTAAGTAACGTTATAGTACAACCATGAGTCCCTAGATGGCTCTGTTATATTTAATTTATTATACTCGGATCTTAATTTTATTTAACTACACCAATCACGTGTAACGTATGTAAAACCTCAGTATGCCGGTGTCATAATAGGCTATACGTAAATCACCATTAAAAATCACTAAGAAGACAAAAATTAAAAACGGAAATAAAAACCCGAATAAAAAACCAACAACCCGACTGCTCAGCATCAACTACTAAGCAGACGGGACCCAAATTCGGCAATGTAACTCCTTAGGTTGCTCCCGCCTGTTTAGTAGTTAATGCTCAGCAGTCGGGTTGGTTATTTTTTATTTCAGTTTTTTATGTGACTATCTACCTATGACTTTGTTGTACCTATTACTTTGTTTTCTAAGTTGTATACATTTGTGAAGTTACAACAGCAACACCACTCGCTAACGGTGAAGGAAAACATCGTGAGAAAACCTGAGTGTCTGAGCTATACACATACCTCACCGCCTGAAATCGCCAATCCACGGTTCGCACACGTGGTGATTAAGCCCATATTCTCTCCCTAAGAGAAGGCCTGTGCTCTACAGTGGGACGTATATAGGCTGCTTGTGATGATTTCTGACGTAATGCATTTAATTTCGGTGCAACTCAGACCACAATAGCGACGAGAGTAGTGGTGCAGGCCAGTGAAGGATACTCTAATACCGCATACAACGCTTTGGTAGCGATATAGACACATTAAGGCTGTTCTTACGTAGAGCATTCTGTCTCGCTTGCACAATGTAATATTTTTAGTGATTGTAATAAAATGAGTATACTTTTGATAAATGTGGTCTGAGGGTTTGATAGATAGTAATTTTGACATATTTCCGTAATAAGACCTATTTTTCTTATCCTGTACCTAGTTGTTGATTAAAAAAATCGATTCCAAAATTAGTGATTTTGGAAACGACATTTCTTTATTAAAAAATACGTATAGGGAAAAAATATGTTTGAAATGTCCATAATTTTTATTTGCACCAAACCCTCAGACGAGATTTATTAAAAGTTTGCTCAATTTTTAGAAATCATTAAAAATTACAAATTGTGCGAGCGAGTGCATGCTCCACGTAAGAACACCCTTAACATAGGATGTTGAAGCAAAAAGAGGGAAGTACCCCTCGCTGCTCACCAGGGCCAAGTTTCATAAAACTAAAATTCGTCATTTATTATGAGTAACGACAATTTGAGGTACATTTCGGCTGCTTGATAATCTTTGGCTTAATCGACTTTGCAATTGACATTGAATTGTCACACTAAACCATGAATTGTAGTTCTATGAAACAGGCCCCTGGCTGCACGGCAGCCCCGACAGCATCCTGACTGTGTTCGCTTATCGACCTGACAGTCCACTCATACACAGACTGTGTGAGAATGTCAGATTTATACTGACTATTAAATATTAATTTTGATATTTAATGGTTAGGATACTAATGGTAACTATTTAATGTATATGTAAATTTGTTTTACTCAATTCAATTGGTGATTAGTAATATTAATCAATTACCCGACTGCGGCGAAGCCTAAAAGGAGTGAGTTCACACATGTGAACACTTATTTGATCATTTCTTTTAACTCATGTCTAGCGCCGACATAATAGATATATTTTCTTTTAATTTTTAAGCACTGAGAGTTAGCGATTGTCACATTAGACCTAGGTTTCTTTGCGATGGAGTCCTTTCTTATTTGCATCTAATTACAAAGGCGAAAGGGTCGAATTTGTCACGGCTATCCGACAACACGGGTGACGGATGCCCGTCGTTTGTTAGTGCTGAGGCGCGAGATAAAGACGTGCTCTTGCCAAATAGCCACAGATTTAGGCCTGAAGGCTTCTGAGCCTTGGTTTCTCTGAAAATTACTGGACTGTTATCCTTGTCGGCGTATTGACGGCTAACACTGAAAAACTCACTACAATAATTGACTGTACTCGCCACTTCAGTCTACCCGTGACCACGGTAGCTGCAACATTGCCGAAATGTTGGAAATTAAGATAATTAAATTTTACCTAATAAATAATCGCGATTAGGTCCATTTAGTATATAAATATATATGAGCATCGCGATTCATTAAAAATACTAAACACTGAAGATTTCACAAGGGATTGCACAAAATGCGCCATTAAATAAATTATCTGTAATGTGTAAAAAACATCACCTTCTCCCCTTGGAAGTACGTCGGCAGAACGCTGATATACTCTTTTTATTGAAAATCGCTAATGGAGACATCGATTGTCCCGATCTCTTGGCCCAATTATGTATTCGTGTACCATCTAAACACTTGCGACAGAAAACAATTTTAAATATCCCGTACGCATCTACTAATTATAGGAAGAACACCTATCTCGTTCGTGAAAGTAGGAATTTCAATATAATGTCAGATGACTATGACCTGGATTTGTTTAACACTAAACAGGCTGAGGCGAGGCGCGTGCTTAGTCAGCTGTTTTTTGACACATAGCTTGTTGAACTGGGCGGAGCGTGGACTGAATCAATCTCATTTGATCAATTGCTGCTTTCTTGTTTCCCTTTCTTCATGTAATTATATTTGTATCTAAATGGTGGTTATCACCTGTGAACTGTTTGCGCTTTATCTAATTTACTTCTAATTGTGAAGACTTCTAATTGGCTTAGTGTGTCCTAATTTTTCTATGTTATATAACCTTGTAATAGCTGTTAGTCTTCCTAGAAACTAAAATAAAATAAATAAATAAATCTAAAAACCAGTCGCCGAACATCGTGACCTCTCGCTCATATCAGATCGTGAAGAGCTAGACGGCGCGTCGTTCAGCGGCATGTTTGAAATCTTTCATTCATAACACTGATTGTATAAAGCCTACGGGCGGCCACGTCGAATAACTAATTTATCTCACTTGATTAATGAGTTTAACAGAGCTCGAATCTCAAAAAAATTAAGTTATCTCTGACGCGGTTTAAAATTGTGTCAAGCACATTGCAAAAAAGCTTATTATAACATCAAGGATTATTTAGAAGATAAAGATGTCTGATGTTAAATTGTACATTAATAGGTTGCAAAAAATGCGAAAAATCAAGTTACTAGAGTACCTAATAAAAAATATATTAGATTAAATTTCTTCATTGAATTCTAAACGTCTCCTAAAAAGGGTATAGATGTATGAAAACGTTATTTTACAAGTTGTGACGTCGTAGTTTGAGTCAGGTTTAAATGGCGCGTTTTCGTATCACGTGACTTGAATGGTTTTTCATCAAGTCGTATTATGAAAAAAGTAGAGAGAAATATTAATAACGTTCATCATGGTCTCTTCGATTACATAAAAACATTTTTTGTGCAAGTGCTCCATTGAAATGGGTGGCATGGGTGGAATTTTTAGCCTCAAAATAGGTTTTTAAAATTGTCCTAAGCACGGGTTAGTGCAACAAAAAGAATATAATCATGTTGGTTTTTTATGTGCAGTATCTCCCCTTTTTCGTCTGCCGGTTTTGCATATCCGGTGAACCTTCTGCATCAACCTAGGCCCTCAAATCCGAATACGCTACGAGTGTACTTAATAGAGTCGCCCGGCGACATACGTCCATCTACTTAGCCGGGACAAATCGTCGACATTTGTCTAACCCTTATCGGGTTGCCGGAATGTTGAGAATAGACCCCCGTATTTACGACCTTTGTGTTACGCTAACGTTTGATCGCGACTTTGCCTGCGCAAGTACAGACTTTGCATATTTCTGATATGCCAATCGTACTAATTTTTCGCATTCGTGAAAGATAAGCTCTATATTTCTCACACTTTCTCTCTAAAGTCTTTTGGATAAGGCAAGACAAGATAAGAATATTCTTTATTGTACACCAGGAATAATACCATCATAAAATATTTACAAGGATACACTACAATGTTGATGAAGCGAAAGTGATCTGTCAGGATCGTGGCAAGTGGCAGTCTCTGGTCTCTGCCTACCCCTCTGGGATACAGGCGTGAGTTTATGTTGTGTTTACACTGCAATTGGCGGCCTTATTGCTTATACCAATTTCTTCCAGACAACCAACGATGGAGAACTGCTGAAGGAAAAGTGAGACGAAAAGTGAGCTACTTCCGATTATCGGGTCAACGGTTTCGGAATACTTTCAGAATAAGTGAAAGTGAAAATATTTTAGTTACCATAAAACAAATGCTTACGAGATAAAGAACAGTAAAACATTGTTTATTATTTTTATTGTCAAAAGGAACGGGCCCAGCTTATTGCTATAACTGCATGCGTTGTCTATAGCGCTGGTTTTCAGCCCATCCCCTTTATTCTCATAGGTAGTATTCTGTCGGAGTATTGTGCGTCGGAATTCAGTATGACACCCAATCATTGATCTATCTGGGAATTTCAAGGTATAAGGTATAAGTAAGGTTCTAGATGAATGTGCTGTCAGAGAAGTGTGTAATATATCAGAATTACTGTAACAACCCGTAAGATAAGATAAGAATATTCTTTATTGTGTCGCGAAAAACACAACATAAAATATTTACAAAGACAGCGACCAAAAAAAAAAAAATGTCTGAACTCAAAGGTATTTCGAAACGCGTGGTGTAATCAACAGCGACTATACCACGCGTTTCGAAATACCTTTGAATTCAGACAGATTGTTATTTGGGAAGTTTCTTTAACAGTTAGTTCGTTCGGGCTAACTAAGTAAGATGCTAGAAACTACGGTTTGTCAACATTTACATCCGTACACTCTCGGATACTTTAGGGGTGACTTCGCAACTAAAAGGTAAAGGTTGATGTGCCGTTGACTGTACTTACCCTATTCGGATGTAGTGGTGAGTAGTTGTGTTAGCGTTTGATTTATCGCGTCCGATATATCTCTTGCGCAGAGGGATGGCCGGAGAGATAGGGCGGGGATTTTTATGCGTTTCTCGCAACGTTTGACTTTCAGGTCAGACCGGGATAATGAACCGGGCCGGAATCTGTTTTTCTTTTAGACATCCTCGTTACGGAGGATAGGCTGCAACATGATGCTGGTTATTTTACGGATACCAATATACCTACCTACTCTCAAATTTTGTTCTTTATTTTTCTCTGTCTCTGTAGTTTTTAGGGTTCCGTACCCAAAGGGTAAGGGCCCAGACCCTATTGCTAAGACTCCACTGTCCATCCGTCGGTCGGTCCGTCCGTCGGTCCGACCGTCTGTCACCGGGCTGTATCTCATGAACTGTGATAGTTAGACAGTTGACATTTTCAAAGATGATGTATTTCTGTTGCCGCTATAACAAATACTAACAGAATTAGTATTTGTGATGGCGGCTAAAAACAGAATAAAATAAATATTTAAGGGGGGCTTCCATGCAAAAAAACGTTACTTTTTGCCGTTTTTTGCTCGACAACGGCAACAGGTAGACGCTTGACACATTCAAATGTTGTATAGATCTGGTACGGAACCCTTAGTGCGTGAGTCCGACTCGCACTTGGCCGGTTTTTTTTTAGTTAAGTATGTTATCGGAATGATCATCGTCATCCTAACTGCTTTTGTAATTTCCTACTGTACAACATAAAATTTTTCATGTTACCTAATCTGGATGAAACAAAAACATTAATGATAATTTCTATAAATGTAATTTCGGTGAACAATAAAGAACATTCTACCTAGCTATCTTTCTATCTATCTATCTAGTTAGATAATAAATAATGCCACCATTCAAACTAAAAATAGTAATAATACGAAGTGTGTGCCTTCAATGCGATAAGAAAACGAATATGAATAATGCCGATGTATTATCATTTATAAGGCATCTATTTTAACGTAGGGTTAACTGAATTGGCACCCAGTGGATGTGTTGTAAAAACTGTGGGCACGCGTGACGATTACGCCCATACCTTCTAAGTGGAATGTTTGTTTAGATATGGACTGGTTTCGCTATTCAATCTCAGCTATTGTTTATAGTTCGATTCCCGAATTGTTCCAAGACACAACTACCAAGAACTGAATGCTGCAATAATGTTGGATGGATTGAAACTGAACGTAACAGTAGAGATCGAATAAGCCAGTTTGTTTTTTTAAAAACGCTCAGAAATTACACAAACTGGAATCTATAACAACCATTAATAGCCATCCAGAGCGGTGCGTGCGTGCCGCGGGCTCGCGGGTCATTGTTCTGTTAGTCGGAGCATAAGCAGCCTATATACGTCCCACTGTAGGGGACAGGCTTTCTCTCAGAGAGAGAGTACGGGCTTAATCACCACGCGTGCCCACAGCGGATTGGCGATTTCAAGCGCTGAGGCATTTGAATAGCTCAAACACTCAAGTTTCCTCACGATGTTTCCCTTCACAGTTAGCGAGTGGTATCGCTACTATAACTTCACAAATGTACATAACATAGAAAACAAAGTCATAGGTACATGCCCGCACTGGGAATCTAACGTGGGCCTCTCGCTTCAGAGTCCAATGTTCTACCCACTAGGCTACCAACGCTCGGAGGTAGACTGTTAGTCGGAGAGGCGGTACTAATTGTTGGCGCATTTTGTAATGACAAATTAATGATTTAAGCGTTGATTACATACTTAAAGATGCTCTTTTAGTGAGTCACATTTAGTTCACAACTTGCTTAGTAAACTGTGGATAACGTAGTGGACTACATGTTTATAAATCTTTCAACCTGTTTGTTTTTAGTAATATTTTAATATGTAGTTGTTTGTTGTCCCAAATAAATAAAATAAAATAAAATAAAATAAAAATTACATAACCGCGGCTTCCAAACCACCGAGAAATAAGCGTGTATGTGTACACCTGAGCGAGTTTCGGAGAACCTGAGAAGGCTAATGACTTGCAGTAAGACATACCTACACTACATTTGACCTATATTGCTATTGAAGTAAATATTTGGGTTGCAGTAACTTATACGTTCCGTGTGGCGTCAGACTAAGAATAGCGCCACTCCATTACTTTCCGTGGATGTCGTAAAAGGCGACTAAAGAAATCAATTACCAGGAAACGGGCAGCAGCGTCTTTTTGAAATTCCAACCGCATACTGCGATCGCTTGCCCAGCGTGGCGATTATGGCAAAACCCTTCATGGTTAGGAGAACCATGAGGGAGGCCTATGTCCTGCAGTGGGCCTCAAATGGCTGATGATGAACTTATACTACAATAATTTTGGGTGGTATGCTAAATGAACGTGCCGGACAATAGCGATCAAAATGTACTTTTTTTTTAACCGGCCAAGTGCGAGTCACCGTCGCGCACGAAGGGTTCCGTTTCATTAACCATACAATATTTAAAAAAATTCAGAGCCCCGTGATGAGCAAAGTGAAAGTTAGAAATAATTTAAATAATTAGAAGTATTTATACATGTAGGTATTGTAGAAGTATAATTTGGAGCCGGTGCCCAAAATATATGTGCTGGTCTTGAAACTGGGCAACAACTACAAATTATGCTTCTACAATACCTACATGTATACATACTTCTAATTATTTAAATTATTTCTAATTTTTTAGTGCTGTAGTTTTTTGAAGTCGATTTTTATTTTTTATTAAATTTTTTTATTTTTAAATTTTTTTGGGGGAGCTGGAGAAAAATAAATAAGTCCCTTATAACCATAATTTACCCTAACTACTTAATTCGTTGCTTTAAAATTTGATGTTCTAAATTTCCATCTCCGAAAGTCTTCACCAGAACATCACCAAATTAACTTGGGACTACTTTTACGCTATTTTATGAAACATACGGATATTACTAAAGCATGGGCCCCAATAGGGCTTATTCACTGCTGTCCATTGAAGAGTTCCGTTCTCCATCTCTGAAAGTCTCCATCAGATCTTCACTAAATTAAAATGGGACCAATGGGACGTTATACCTGTTCGAACAAAAAAGAATTGTCAAAATCGGTTATGATTTGACGGAGTTATGGAGGAACATAGCCAAATAAAAAAATTATAATAATAAATAAATAAATATACGCGTCGAATTGATAACCTCCTCCTTTTTTGAAGTCGGTTAAAAATAGCTATTGCCCAGATCCTTTCGACTCGTGCCGCTAGGTGGGACCAGTGCCGCGTAACACATTGCGCAGTATGAGCGAGAAATTTACGCTTCCTTATACTCGTAGACGTTTCACGTTAAGCCAACGGCCGTGTGCTTATACCATTAAGTCCACCACATTTATATTGTATTTTTTACTTCATCATCATCACCATTCAGCCACAAGAAGTTCACTGCTGGGCCTCCTCCATGGATTTCCAAAGAGACCTGTTGGAAACGGCTTGCATCCAGCGTCTTCCTGCCACTTGGATGACGCCATCTGTCCATCTTGTGGCTGGTCATCCTACGCTGCGCTTGTCGATGTGTGGTCTCCATTCGAGAGCTTTTCGGCCCCATCGGCCATCAGTTCTGCGTGCTATGTGCCCCGCCCACTGCCACTTCAACTTACTAATCCGCTGGGCTATGTCGACGACTTTCGTTCGTCTATTTTTTACTTATGTGTAATAAACGTATTAATAATAATAATAAAACAGGCCAACACAGCCCCACCCGCTTTTGTACTGGTAATTCCGAACTTTTGTCATATTCTAAATTAATCAAGTTAATTTATTAGTTTTTGTGGAGGAAACTTGTCTGATTGAGGATATACATATAGCAATTGCTACGAGCCCAAGACAAAGGTAACTGTAGAGGGAGCAGGACAATGACGCCGGGAACTAAATCAAAGCCCAACATGTTTGTCTCGTCGTAGTGCATCAAGTCTGAAGACGTACGAGACGGCCACAGGTGGTCACTTTAGGACAGGAGCGTATTTAGGGTAGGTTTTGAGTCCACATTACATAAGCAGCCTATATACGTCCCACTGTAGGGTACAGGCCTTCTCTCAGGCAGAGAGTATGGGCTTAATCACCACGCGTGCCCACCGCGGATTGGCGATTTCAAGCGCTGGGGTATGGAATAGCTCAGACACTCAGGTTTCCTCACGATGTTTTCCTTCACAGCTAGCGAGTGGTAACGCTACTATAGCTTCACAAATGTACGTAACTTAGAAAACAAAGTCTCTCGCTTCCTCGTCCAATATTCTACCCACTAGGCTACCACCGCACAATATTAGTCCACATTCATCATCGTCATCAGCCATTCGACGCCCACTGCATAGGCCTACATAGGCCTCCCTCATGGTTTTTCTAACCATGAAGGGGTTTGCCATAATCGCCACACTTGGCAGGCGGGTTGGCGATCGCAGTATGCGGTTGGAATCTCAGGAAGACGCTGCTGCCCGTCTCCTGGTATTAGTCCACATTATTCCATTCCAATTCAAATATTTCTCCGTAAGCTCGTAAGACTTCGCAAGCCAGTAGTTTTAGGACTGTTTGGCAGATTTTCTTGTCATAAATTATATAGAACATCGGTGTCATAATAGTTCAAGATAAAGAGAAATATAAAAAAAATAAAAACCGACTTCAAAACACTACAGCACTAAAAATACAGAAGTAATTTAGACGAATAGTCGGTACGTACATAAAGGTATTGTAGAAGTATAACACGTAAGTACAGACTTCAAATTTAAAGGTCATAGTCAATTAAAACATTTCTGTGTGTTTTAGTGCTGTAGTGTTTTGAAGTCGGTTTTTATTTGTTTATTTAAATATTATTATTTCAGGTTTTTTTAATATCACTGTCTCCACTAAATTATGTTTTCCGAGAGCAAATGCACGAATCACTGTAAAACACACCCAAATCGCTTCAAGTGCACCTTTAAAATTTTAAGAGTTCCTTCGATTTCTCCAGGATTCCATCATCAGATCCTGGCTTGTTCAGCATGGGACCATCTGTGAAGACTACTCTTTGAAACAAAAAAAATATTTTTCAAATCGGTCAAGGCATCTTCGAGTAATCCCCCAATTACTTCGGGGAACATACATAAAAAAATATTTAAAAAAGATTCCAACGAACGAACCGAATTACATTACCTACGAAGTCGGTTATTAAAAAACTGGAACAAAAAATAATCAACAATATGACTGCTGAGCATTAACTACTAAGCAGGCAGAACCAATCTAGGTATATCTCAATGAGTTAAGTACATTATTAAATTTTGATTCCGCCCGCTTAGTGGCAAATACGGTCGGGTTGTTGGTTTTTTTATTCCAGTTTTTTTGTTTACTTCATCATCATCATCATCAGCCATTTGACGTCCACTGCAGGACATAGACCTCCTTCGTGGTTTTCATAACCATGAGGGGTTTTGCCATAATCGACACGCTTGGCAGGCGGGTTGGCGATCGCAGTATGCCGTTGGAATCTTAGGAAGGTGCTGCTGTCCGTCTCCTGGTAATTGATTTCCTTAGCCTTCAACGACATCCACGGAAAGAAATGGATTGACGCTATTCTTAATCCGGCGCCACGCGGAAATCTTGATCCGGCGCCTCGCGGACTACTTAGTGTTTTATTTTTATTTTTATGTGGGGTTTATGCTGATTTTATATAGAAGACACGAAGAATTGATTGAGATCTTACCTGTCAAAATCTGACCATTAGTTAAGGAGTTATGAGGGAACAAAGGTTTGGACATACTTACGTATATACATACAAGCCAAATACATTACCCTCCTTTTGGGCTTCGCCGCACTCGGGTAAAACATTCTAGTGTTGCTATGTCACCACAATTAAAGTGGTTCCTATTGACGATGGAAACCCTCCCCCCTTCTTGGACAGATTATCTGATTATTATATGGAGATTTTGTTACACCCCGTATATACATAATGAAATAGGTGAGTTTGAATTCAGCCCTTTACAGAATAATATATGCCTTAGTAAGACAGGTCAGTCTGGATTCCTGAATGAAGCCACAGTATGTTAGCATCGTTCAATCGACAGAACAACAATCTTCATTATTATTATTACTATTAAATTCCTTTATTGCATTTCAACACACAGTTTTGCTCATAGGCGAGCTTAACACTTATCTACCAGCTAACCTAAGTTATGAAGAAAACATTAACAGGTATTGCAACTTACTCGTACAATATTAAATATACTTACCAATTACTTATTTAGACGTACATACATCAAAATATAATAAAGAGAAAAATTATACAATTACAACGTAATAATAAATAAATAAATGGTTTAAATAATTTTTTTATCATTTTTTATCATTTATCATTTATCAATACATAATACAATAAAAAATAACATAAAACCTACTTTACGGAAGATATTGTGATATACCTGTGAATACTATACTTATAATAAATTAAGACTTTTGTTGAAGATTTAAGAAGTGACGACAAACTTTGGTTTTGAATATTTCAAGCGATGGGGCCTGTCGGATGTCTAGAGGCAAGCTATTCCAAAGGCGAATTGCTGTCACAGTGAAAGATCTTGAATAACCAGCCGTATTACTTTATATCTATGCACTCTACTCAGTGACGTATAGAACGGCCTTTGTAAGGTGAATTAATAATAATAATAACTTTCACAAAATACAACTAGGATGAAAGTACACCCAGACTGAGCGCGGCGGTACGGTACGGTACACCCAGTACGGCGGCTCCCAGTGGGAATCGAACCCACGTCCTCTGTTTTGGTAGCTAAGCGCCTTAACGGCTAGACCAACGTGGCAGTCAATTTATTCAAATGTTAGAATGTAAAGTTCAATTTTAAAGGTTGATGTGCCGTCAACTGTACCTAGCGACATCCAACAAAAGGTGTCTGCTAATTGGACATTCAGTACATAAAGCCTGCGTGCCATGTCTCAGTCTAGTGTCTGCCTTATGCACGTTGACCAAGACTCCTGTCCGAGGACCTAAGGATAATTGTATCATAACCAGCCTATATGCGTCCCACTGTAGGGCACAGGGCTTCTCTCAGTGAGAGAGTATGGGCTTAATCACCACGCGTGCCCACCGCAGATTGGCGATTTCAAGCGCTGAGGTATGTGAATAACTCAGAGACCCAGGTTTCCTCACGATGTTTTCCTTCGTCATTAGTGAGTGGTATTGCTACTATAACTTCAGAAATGTACATAACTTAAAAAGAAAAGTCATAGGTACATGCCCGCACTGAGTCCAATGTTCTGCCCACTAGGCTACCACCGCTTGTTGATAACTGTATCGTTTGGAAGTAATCCTGGTCAAATCCATTCATAATTAACGGATCTTTTGATTCTAACGATCCAATTTTAATATAGCCGAAACACACACAAAATTTTTTTATTTCACCCTTTAGAATATATTGCCAAAGAAAATATGAGCGTTGTACCTAACCCCAATAGATAAAGCAATATCGTTTATATTGGTGTGACAATTTATGAAAATACTTATTATTGTTTTTTTTTTTTGTAGCCTGTATACGTCCCACTGCAGCCCTGCAGCCTGTGCCCACAGGCCTTCTCGCAGAGAGAGAGATCCGCGGTGGGTACGCGTGGCGATTAAGCCCAAATCACCACGCGTGCCCACCGCGGATTGGCAATTTGAAACGCTGAGGTGTGTGAATAACTCAGACACTCAGAAGCTGTCCTATGGCCTATACCCAGTAGTAGGGAGAGGTGGTCTGATGGTGGTGGTGGTGGAGACGATGTTTTGCATCAACGTTTTAAAAAAACCACCGCAATTTTTCAATTTTTAAATACTAAACGATTGTGAATTTACGAACTAAATTTAAAAAATTCTGGTGGAGTCTGTTTTCATCGGTAAGCTCTGCGAAATCTTGATTTGGTGACACAAACATTGTATGACATGTCTTCTCTTCATTTGTTTTAAATAGAAACAGCAAACGCTGAAATAGTATCATTGTCACACGCACACTCCTTTATTTTTCTATTATTGTATGTAAGCATGTTTGTTTGAGGCTAAAACATTAATCATTCATTCATTCATTCTCTAGTACGTAGTACATACCTCATTGTTTCAGTCCGAGTTCCTTTGATAGAACATAATAAAGTACAGAGGGTATTGAGGGCTCTACGATTAGCATTGCAAATGGCCTGGGGGTAAATTTAGAAAGAATAATACGGAAAATTATGCGGGTCCGATCAATGGGGTCTTTTATCTAAGTGACACACGAAACTCTCGCGTGAGTGAGCCTAGAGGTTGGGTCAGTCAATTGTTTCACACGCGAAAAGCCAAATTGAGAGCTCGCTCTACTGGGGGCCGAAATAGAGGCCTTGGGAAACTGCATTTACAGAAATTGTAAAGAAATAATATCCAACAACGACATTTTAACGTTATATATTGATGGATGACAGGTTCAACTAGGAGAGATCCTTGTTTCAACCAGGAGTTGAAAAAACCGGCCAAGTGCAAGTCGGACTTGCGCACGAAGTGTTCTGTACTATTATTTATACAACATTAGACACAAATTCCGAGAAAAAACGGCAAAAAATTACAATTTTTGTATGGGAGCCCCGCTTAAATATTTATTTTATTCTATTTTTAGTATTTGTTGTTTGACAACAGAAATACATCATCTGTAATTTCAACTGCGTAGCTATCACGGTTCATGAGATACAGCCTGGCGACAGACAGACAGACGGAGAGTGAAGTCTTAGTAATAGGGTTCCGTTTGGCACCCTTTGGGTACGGAACCCTAAAAAGAGTCTTTCGTAGTTGAACCGGCAAACTCAGCGGCAGCTTGAAACGAGGGTTACGTACAGCCACATTGTGTTCTCTTTCTTACACTTTGGCACCCTTAGCGGAAGTCCGTCTCGCACTTGACCAATTTCGGCAAGTGTGAGTCGGACTTAGCCCTTCATTCCATGAATTTTTATGTTCTACTTAGATATAGACTGGAATAATCATAAAAACTATTCCTAATAGTGATTATGATTTGTGCAGAGTCAAAATTGTTAAATAGTTTTAATAATTTTACGATACAGCTGAAAAAAACAAAATAAAACAAATAGACTGACAGACAGACAGATGGACGGATGGACGTAGGAACCGTTAACGGACATCACATTTTTCTAACTTAAAGTCAATTTAACTTTTACCACGTTTATTTGTAAAGCGGTAAAAGTGCACTTAAAGCTATCCAATGCTATGGACTGACGTTAAGAAAGTTTTGTCAGAGGACGGAATGGCTAATTCGACCATCCGCCACTCAGCTTAGAGTTTGTACAAAGAAGAATAAAGGAGTTCGTGTTCATTGTGACTTAGGAAAAAGCTGTAGAATGATTTTGCGAGAGCCAAATTTGCTACTGCTCTATTCCTATAGTATTCAATTCAATTCAATTCAATATTTTTATTTCTGAAGAAGTCCATATTGTTAGTAATAATAATACAGATATTTCTTGAAGTAGGTTAGTAAACACAGTTTATTATTTTATGAGTATTATTTTAGTATTGACCTGTCACTTTTTACCACAGAAAAATTTTTTTTTATCTTTTTTTATTTTAGCAACAATAATTGCAGGAAAAGTTTTAATGTCTAAATATAGGACGATAGGACATAATAAAATAGCCCTACTTATAGTGCCGAAAATTTACTAATTGTGAAGAGGTTAGGTAATGAAAAAAAAAGTCTGCATTGAACGTGTTAACTCCTTTGTCATTTATGGCTAGGCAATATACATCGAATTGTCATAGTAAATCATGATTTGTAGTCTTATGAAATGAGGCCCATGTTCTTCGTAAAGTAACAAACTCATAAATTGACTGTTAACAGCTCTGATTGGCAAAGCGCGTACAAAAATATAATGTGAGCTGTCAACCGTTGATTAAAACATTGTTAGTATACGAGAAACCGGGCGTCCGGTACAGATACCGATACCGAAAATTAATTAGAGTAAGTATTTGATTGAATCTTAAGAATGCATTTAATTTTCACTAATTGCGGTAACTCAACACATCCTGTGTTTTTATGTGAAAATTTAAACGAACAAAATTAATGCTCCACGTTCTTTGATTTACACTCGCACCTACGTATCGCACACATTACATTTTGACCAACTTACCCTTTAATTGCCTTCGGGTACATTTCACCCTAAGCTCATAAGTATAAGGTCTATTTTTCTTCGCGCAGGTCGGTAAAACAAAGTTGGCGACCACGTAACTGCCAATTCTTTTTAAGGCCCGATTGAGTCCGCCCCTTCAGGCGAAAAAATAATTTTCCGTTTTGCCGCGTACCAACAGTGCGTAAAAGAGACATGGTGCGATCAAAGACGGCAGGAACGTATACACGTGTTCGGGGTCATGGAATGTTTTCTAGGAACGAATTGATTGCAATATTGCAGTGGTCGCGTGGTCGATAGAACGCTTGCCTCACGTTCAAACTTTCGTGGGTTCGAGCGCCAGTGTGTCCGCATGTACCAATGACTTCTTTTTCTAAGTTCAATCACTCAATCAGCCCGTATTCGTACACTGCTGGACATGTCTCCCCCAAGGTATGCCACTTCTTTCTATACGTGGCCATCCTCATATTTGACTCTAAAAGTCTTAATTTCAAATTGTCAAAAAGTCGACTCCACTAAAACAAAACGGAGTTAAATCCGGTTTATAAGTGGAATAAATTGAAATTAAATGAAATTATTTAGGTATTTCAGACCGAGATCCATATTTTCATAAAATTACAAAAATAAATGAAATATACAATACATACAAGCGTTGGTAGCCTAGTGGGTAGAACCCCAGTCCGGGCATGTACCTATGACTTGGTTTTCTAAGTTATGTATATTTGTGAAGTTATAGTAGCAATACCACACGCTAACGGTGAAGGAAAACATCGTGAGGAAACCTGAGTGTCTCAGCTATTCACATACCTCAGCGCTAGAAATCGCCAATCCGCAGTGGGCACGCGTGGTGATTAAGCCCATACTCTCTCCCTGAGAGAAGGCCTGTGCCCTACAGTGGGACGCATATAGGCTGATTATATACAATACATGTCACAGACGGATTCACAAAATTATTATATAATTGTTAGTTAATCAGATCATACAATAAAAGTCGATTATATGGCTCTAGCAGGTGACACGGCAAACACAATAAAAATATAAAATATAAAATAAAGATTATAAAGAAACAACGATGGACAGGAAGGTTGTGCCTGCGCCCCCCACACTAGGATACCCTGTGTTGTGGGGGAGAAAACCTGTCATAAACCAGCTTTAGCTCCATCTTAAGAGTGTTTTAGTGGGATCGACTCTTACATACAGGCGCATACATTGCTTCTGGCCCCACACTAGGATACCCTGTGTCGTGGGAACCAGAAACAGCGACATCACAAACATGCAAAGAGGGTTACTCGGGTCTGCAAGTGATGTAAATCGCTTCGGTCAGATGTCGCTGCCTGTACGTAATACAGAGAAGTTTGTAAGGAGGCTCGAAATTTCATCGATGGTTGCACTTGCCCATTAGCTCAGTTAGCAAAGCGCTGGCACGGTGAGCCAGAGGTCGCGGGTTCAAGTCCCGGCATGGGTGGAATTTTTAGCCTCTAAATACCCGGGAAGCGTATATGCAATCCCTCACGTTTTACTTTGTTAAAATTGGACTCGAACCGGAATCAAAATTACACAGAAATATATTCGTTCTGTGTCGCGTTGTTATCACACTAATCATCATCATCAACCCATTATGTCCCCACCGAGGGGCACGGGTCTCTTCCCTGAGGAAGGTATAGGCCATACTCCACCACGGGAGCCAAGTCCGGATTGGTGGAGGCTTGTAGACTAGTGGCTCGTCTACTGTCAGAAGTTGTCAAGCCGCCCTAAGGCCTCTGACTTGGCTTAACGACTGCCATCTATCGACGGCAGCCGGCACCAACAGCTTAACGTGCCTTGCGAAGCACGGAACCGCTCGGAAAAATGCCACTAGCGTTAGGCATAGACGGCGACCCATCCATGCACTGAACGCGCCCTGTGTTGCTTAACCTTCGTGATCGTTTAAGATCACTCAGGCAGCCGGGGCTACGATAATGATATAGATTTTTATCAAAAGCTTTAACGTGCCTTAAGGCTGCTTTTGCGTCGGGCATGGTGTCTCTCTCGCACAATAAATTATTTTTCTGATTTTAATAAAGTGAGAATACTTTTAATAAATGTGGTCTACGGCTTGATGGATGATAAAATTACGAGCATTCAAGATATATTTTTCTCATCCTCTACCGAGTTTTTGATTGAGAAAATTAGATTCTTAAATTAATAATTTTTGTAACAACTTTTCTGTATCAAAAACTTAGTAAGTATAGGAAAGCAAAAATCTGCTCAAAAGTATCCATAATTTTACTAGCTATCAAACCATCAGATCACATTTATCGACAGTATACTCATTTTTTTACAATCATTAAAAATTTTAGATTGAGCTTGACAGTATGCCCGACTTAACAGCAGCCTTAAATATAGCCAACAAATTCCTCAACAAATCCTGCTACAGAAAGGCAAACACACTCCACCAGCCAGCTCTAACCCTCAGGGCTTTAACCCTTAACCGAACCTAACCTTGCGATGTATTTACCTTAAATTGGACACAATAAAACATTTCCGATTAGATACGTGGATCTCACCTCCAACTGGCTTGTTCGATACTCGATTTTATGTAACATGTAGTAAGATCTGTTTTTGGGTAATCCAAGGTGAGACGCCGATACCGACCTTCAAATAGACAGATTATCATCCCAATAGTGGAAGATACCGAAGCTTCACATGACTCCCATTATATATATATTTTAATGTGAATATGAATGACTTCTTAAAGAAAATAATTGAAAAACTATTTGCCTCACATAAAACGTAGTCGCTGGTACTGTGTGAAAGAGAGGCAAATACTTGTTTAATACAATGTTATGTACAATACAATGACACTCAGCGTGCGGATGTTCGATCCATCTTGATCGCGTTGTAGCCACTGTCACTTCTATTGCTCGCATAGATTTTTATTTTGATATACTTAATTTTTGATAAAGAAAAGTTGTTTCCAAAATAATAATTTTAGTGTATTCTCAATCAAAATACAGTTATATTTTCAGGCAATTTGCAATTTTCCAGCAAAGTAACAGACTTTATTGATCAAAACTATACAATTTTTTTTATAATCGCTATAAATATTACATTATGCAAGCGAGACAGTGGCGTGCGGCGCCGGATTAAGAATAGCTCCATTCTTTCCGTGGACGTCGTAGAAGGCGACTAAGGAAATCTAGCAGGAGACGGGCAGCAGCGTCTTCCTGAGATTCCAACCGCATACTGCGATAGCCAACCAGCCTGCCAAGCGTGGCGATTATGGCAAAACCCCTTATGGTTATAAAAACTACGAAGGAGGCCTATGTCCTGCAGTGGGTGTCGAGTGGCTGATGGTGATGATGATGATGATGAAGCGAGATGGCATGCCGGGCGTAACAGCAGCTTTAAGTAGGACAAGCCTTTACATGGTTTTATTTTTTTCAGAATAATTAGAAATCATTTGTCCTTCGTATTATAATGTCGATTTTTAGATAGTCTTCGAAGAGTTTCTGTCCTGAATAAACCTGTAATAAATACTGATTACGTACTGATGCTGGTATGTGGTCTCCATTCGAGAACTTTTCGGCCCCATCGGCCATCAGTTCTGCGTGCTATGTGCCCCGCCCACTTCAAATTACTAATCCGCTGGGGTATGTCCAAGTGGCAGGAAGACGCTGGATGCAAGCCGCCTCCAACCGGTCTTTTTGGAAATCCATGGAGGAGGCCTATGTCCAGCAGTGGACTTCCTGTGGCTGAATGACGATGATAACATACTGATTAATTTACAAAGATATGCATGGAACAACAACTGATTTATTAATGAATACCCACACACTACAATTATGACTTTATTGAATTAAACTGATTTTTACAAGCACCCAAGAACATTGTTAAACTTCACTGTTGCAGTGGCAGCAATAATAGCCGGCTTTACATTAATTTGCTAAATGGCTTGAATAATTAACACCTGGGCTTGCATTTTTCGTTAAAGAGTTTTAACAGTCTAGGTACCTAAACACTTCATTTATTCTTAATGAGAGCAAAAGTTCTGGGCCAAACAAAACAAACAAGAATGATTTAACTTAACTAATTCTTTTTACTTATTGATTTCACATAACTTTTTACTATGATTCTAAGGCTGACTTGTACCACTTCTTAAATGTCACTTAAGTCGCCACTTAAATCGACTTTTGTAGAATGAAGAATTTTAGTTAAATGCTGTTTAGGCCACATTTAAGAAAACAGTATAAGTCGGCCATTTCGCAATGTAAAGTTTGGTTAAGGGTCATATTTTTTAATTTTTACGAAAGTAGACATAATTTGTTAGGACTAATTTTTGTTGTGCTAAGTTATTGTTAAGCACCTTAAAAAATTAAAAATAAGATTCACTCCTTGTGACGTCATTTGCAAGGGCTTTTTCCCAACTGATGCATGACTTTGTTTCTTAAATTTTTGTAGTAGGCGCAAGAGATTGAGTTGAAAATAATGCATCGGATGAGAATATCTGTCATACTTGTCAGACTGACGTTCGTTTTGGTTGTTTGTTTGAACTGTTTGTTTGGTTTATAGATGTGAGTAATCTGTGGGTGAAAAGATCGACAGTCGGCCCGAAAATTGTTGTGTTGACCTGTCATAGAGCGATGGAATAAGGTTCACACTGATTTCTATGTTGATCTGGCTGCCAAATATACTATCTTGCAAATGACGTCACAGTCGGTCACAGTGAAAGGCAAATATATCGTGATTTTTTTATTCAAAATGCCAATATTGATAATATTTCGTAGCTTTAACAAGGGCATTATTGTTATTTGAACTATATTGGCTGCAGTGGTTGTTAATTCAGCCCTACAAAAAAAAAACTTCACATTGCGATTCGTACCTGCACAAAACAATTATTTTGGTATTTACTTTCTCTAAGTGGTTTTGAGTTACAGTGTACTTATTATATTGCAAACTGAGTAGTCAATTCGTAGGTACTATTTTATTAGGGTTCCGTACCTATAAGGTAAGACTCCGCTGTCCGTCCGTCCGTTCGTCCGTCCGTCCGTCCGTCCTTTTGTCACCAGGCTGTATCTCGTGGACCGTGACAGTAAGACAGTTGAAATTTTCACAGATGATGTATGTATTTCTATTGCCGCTATAACAACAAATACTGGAAACAGAACAAAATAAATATATAAGGGGGGTTCCCATACACCAAACGTGACTTTTTGTCGTTTTCTGGTAGACGCTTGAAATATTCAAATGTTGCATAGATTGGTACGGAACCCTTCGTACGCCGACTCGCAATTGGCCGTTTTTTTTTAATCCACTTCACACACCTCTGAGGATTGTAAAATAACAAATATTATAATTCCAATACAAATAATGAAGAAAACTGCCATTTAAGATACTCTGATATGTGCCATACCTATGGTAACGTGTCATTGTTTAGCATCTAAAATATTATTTCCGGTATCTTATCCGTGGACGTTTTATTTTACTCCATTTTGGAGGCAACACCGCAGGGCTCACGGGCTAGACAGCGTGCGATCGCTCTATTCTCAGAAGGGCAATTTAAAAGCCTACTTAGGGCCACGTCAATTGCAAAAAGGGTACGGGCCGGGACTGACATTATTGTACTCACTGGAGAGGAGAGATGGCTACAGTTGTTGATGGTAAGTAATGGTGTATGTCGTAGCCTAGTGGGTAGAACATTGGACTCGAAAACGGGAAACCCAGGTTCGATCCCAGTGCGGGCATGACTCTGTTTTCTAAGTTATGTACATTTGTAAAGTTATAGTAGCAATACCACTTGCTAACGGTGAAGGAAAACATCGTGAGGAAACCTTTGTGTCTGAGCTATTTACATACCTCTGTGCTTGAAATCGCCGATCCGCGGTGGGCACGCGTGGTGATTAAGCCCATACTCTCTCTCTGAGAGAACGCCTGTGCCCTACAGTGGGACGTATATAGGCTGCTTATGAATGGTGTAGGTAGCGTTTGCTGTGTTCTTTCATAAATTTGCTCTACAATTTTGTTTAGTTGATAAAAAAGACAATATGCCAGATCTCATTAACTATAGCCGGCGGTGCCATGGACACTTACTAAATGACATTTTAAAAGTTAAAAAAAATGAGATTTTTGCTATACTCGCTCTGAAGTCGTGCGGGTAATTTCGTCCTAGGTAAACAAAACTGAGATTAGTTTAACCTTTCTGACCCGATTTAGCTCTTATTTCTCGTGGCGTAAGTGCGAGCATCCAACAATAGGCTGTAGCAAGCTGTGTGGTCAAGTGAAAAAAAAAATTTCTTACATTTAAAAAAAAACTTTGTCCTATGCACCTACGTAATGAGATGATTTATGCAGCATCCAGTGGTACCATCACTCACACTAGTTGGGTGAAGGGACCACTCGGACGCTGCAGTGCCTGGGACATTATTTTAGATGGAGTGGGCTTTTCCAGCACCTGACAGCTTAGTCGGCCTAGCCCATAGGAAAGACAAGTCAATACGTGCGGAGCCAACGAATTCGCGAGTTTCCTCACGATATTTTCCTTCACCGTTAGCGTGTGCAATTGCTACTACAAATTTGCCGATCTACGTAACTTCGAAAATAAGCAAAGCCATACATGCCCGCACTGGGAATCGAACCTGGGCCTCCCGCTTCCGAATCCATTTTCCTACCCACTGGGCTACCACCGCATTGCACTTAAACTAACTTAAGCTAATTTTGGGTTAGTTAAAGTTACAACTAAGCTTGATGCTAACAGTGGAATATCTGCCAGAGGTACATAATATTCTAAGGATAAAATGTGTACTTGCCTACGATACATGATTATTTCTCGTAAATATACCTTTCTTTCTTACTTCAATATAGTTATCTCTTTCTCTCTCCGCCTTTGGCTGAGTTGGGCCTATTAGTCGACTTACGGCCATTAACATGAATCATTTCCAGGTAATTTACGTCCAATCCTTTATTGCTCTATAGATTAAACTAGATCAGGGAGATAGGGACGTTACGATATTCAAAATGGACTCAGTCAACTATTGTAAGGACGTTTTCTCGGAGAGATTATATATTTGAGGGGGTTAATTAGCAAATATAATTTTACTAACTAATCTAGAGAATACTGGAATGGCTGAATGATTTTATAGGTTAACGTTGTTAACGTGGTTAACACAAGATAAGTTAAGATAAGAATATTCTTTATTGTACACATCAGAAAACAATTACAGAATCAATAGTTACAAAAGAAAAGGTACAATTGGCGGCCTTATTGCTTATAGCAATTTCCTCCAGGCAAAACTATATTAGAAAGATTGCTGAAGGAGAAATTGAGACGGGACGGGAACGAGTGGTTAGTAAAAACTTGGGAATTACTTTTAAATCTAATCTGATCCATTTGTTCCATTTGAACACGCTTGCTCTATTTTTTTATTATTAAATTAGATTAGATTAATACTCTTTATTGCACACCATACATTATAAAAATGCATGAAAAATCTTAAATATCTAAGTTACATAGTATACAACCGGCGGTCTTATCGCTAAAAGCGATCTCTTCCAGACAAACTTAAGATGAATAGGACTGTAAGATAAAGAGAGTAGGTAGGTGTACATAAATTACATAAGAATGTGGAAAATAAGACAAGATGACTCACATTAATGAAAAAAAAACGTAAAATAAAATTGGCATACATACAGGATACATATATATGTATGTTGTCTGCTCTGTAGTATTTTATTAAACATACTGAGAACCAGATAGCTGTCACCGTAGCCGAATATGGCCAATTTTGCTAACCCACTGGCTATCTAGCTTTGGGGGTGCATAAAGCGAGTGCACGACGTACCTGCTGAGCCCTATATGTCTGCCACTCGGGCAAAAATCAGCGAGCTCCTAGAGCTGATTGGCAAATCTTGTAACTACAATGGCGAACCTTGTTTGCTATAGACAGGTTAACAATCTTCTTCTTAACGACAACACTGCTACCCGCCTATGCTGAATTAATAATTCGAATAAGTGTCGCCCTGTCTCGTACTTCTCTGAGAATACTGAAGAAACAGGTAGGAGAACTTCGTGAAATTCTTAATCCGGTAACACCTTTTCCCCCATGGGCGATGCTGGCCCATTGTTGCGCAAGACTGTGGACGGCTTATTGTTTCCAGGGACGCCTTAAGATGGAGGCTAATAGTTCTCTACAGCTATCTAAGCTAGTATTTGACGGATGATAGCAACGCTCAAAATGCATGGCTCATTGTGTCCAGGGGCGCCTATAGATGTAGTAGGCTCTACCTACCTACGATAGTATTTACCCAATGATAGCAACGCTCCAAATGCTTGGCTCATTGTGTCCAGAGGTGCCTATAGATGGAGCAGGCTCATATTACTTTACGTACCTACCATAGTATTTATCCAATGATAGCAATGCTCCAAATGCATAGCTCATTGTGTCCAGGGGTGCCTATAGATGGAGCAGGCTCATACTACTCTACCTACCTACGATAGTATTTACCCAATGATAGCAACGCTCCAAATGCTTGGCTCATTGTGTCCAGGGGTGCCTATAGATGGAGCAGGCTCATACTACTCTACCTACCTACGATAGTATTTACCAACTGATAGCAATGCTTAAAATGCATGGCTCATTGGGTCCAGGGGTGCCCTTAGATGAAGCAGGCTCATACTACTCTTCAGCTACTTACGATAGTATTTACCGACGATGATAGCAATGCTCAAAATTTCCATTGCTCATTGTGTCTAGAGGTGTCTATAGATGGAATAGGCTATATAATACTATTCTACAGGGTGATTTTGAATTCGTTCACCATATTTTGAGAGAATTTTCTTTTCACTGTGACAAACAGTATTATTAATGATCTATCATCATTCAGAAACAAGAAGTCCACGGCTGGATATAGGCCTCCTCCATAGATTTCCAAAAAGACCAGTAGGAAGTGGCTTGCATCCAGCGTCTTCCTGCCACTTGGATGAAGTAATCTGTCCATCTTGTGGCTGGTCGTCCTACGCTGCGCTTGCCGATATGTGGTCTCCATTCGAGAACTTTTCGGCCCCATCGGCCATCAGTTCTGCATGCTATGTACCCCGTCCACTGCCACTTCAACTTACTACTCCACTGGGCTATGTCGACGACTTTCGTTCGTCTACGGATCGTTAAAGATCTATCAGTAACGGCATATCATATTTTTAAATATTCGTTATTTCCGACCTCTGGCTCCAAACTGGGAATCCAAATGGAAATAAAATTATTTCTGATATGTTAAATGCTTAAGAGTATGTCGTCCGATATGCGTAAACATTAAAAGAGCAATTGAAGTGGCCGGCCCCACAATAAGACGCTCAGAGCATATTTTTTTCGATTTTTAGACGGTCAGAACATACTTTTTTCGATTTCGATTAGTTTTATTCCTCATATTGTTTGTTTAGGGTATCAGAAAAAAAAATTGAACGATTAACTTGTCAATACTCACACGATATGTTTTTAAAACATGGTTAGAATGTTCCCTTAAAATATGGTGAGCGAATTCAAAGTCACCCTGTAGAATAGTGTTATATAGCCTATTGCACCTTTAGATACCTCTGGACACAATGAGCAATGGACATTTTGAGCATTGCTATCATCGGGTAAATACTATCGTAGGTAGCTGTAGAGCAGTATGAGCCTGCTCCATCTATAGGCGCCCCCGGACACAATGAGCCATGCATTTGGAGCATTGCTATCATTGGGTAAATACTATCGTAGGTCGGTAGAAAATATCAGCCTGCTCTATCTATAGGCGCCCCTGGATATAAGGAGCAATACATTTGGAACATTGCTATCATTGGGTAAGTACTATCGTAGGTAGATAGAGTTATATCAGCCTGCTCCATCTATAGGCGCCCCCGGACACAATAAGCCATGCATTTGGAGCATTGCTATCATTGGGTAAATACTATTGTAGGTAGGTAGAGTAGATAACCATAAGTTATAGGAGCGTAACGCTAATAAACTGCACCGCATTTTGGCGAAACTTGTAAAAAAAAATATGAAGGTCTTTATTAATAAAAAAAAAAGTATACGCTAGTATTTAACCGATGATAGCAATGCTCAAAATGGTATTTTAATGTTTGATAACTATAAATCCCTCCAGTTATTTCTTGTCCGTTTAGATAGCCTCGTCACGGCTTTAGCAAAGAAAAGGTCTCGTTAATGTACGCGGGGCCGAGTCCACTAAGAAATTCATTAGTTGATTAAAGGTACGCAACAGTTATTTCCGGAAGGATGAGTTTGTTATTAATGCTTTAGAATTCACTTTCCTGACAGAAGCTTCGAGTTTCAGCTGAATAATAATAATAAAATAACGAATAGCGGGCAACTGAAATTCGCTCTTCAATAACCGCTGTATGTGCCGTAAAATATCAACCAAACGAGTATCCCACCTGGTCTAGATGCGTCATGTTTTGGAGGAATTTTACATGCATATAGGTATAGTCGTAGTTGCATATGGGCATGGTCGGTTGCGTGGAAGAAATAAGTCCGCCAATTGTACTGTATTTTTGCAAATATTTCATGTTTGTGTTTTTTCTGGTACAACAAAGAATATTCTTATCTTATCTTAAAGTCGACAGCAGGACAACCTTAACATTTTCTTTGCAAAGTCACCGATGAAGTAACTAATTAGAGTGCACGCATGTAATGGTTGACTTGCTGTCGACTGCACATACATAAACTCGTGTTGGTTTCGAGAACAGTCATTTTGCCTAGTACTCTAGGCAAATTATTAGTATAATAATTATTTAGTCTTTTTATAACATAATTATTTAGTCTTTTTATAACAGATGAAGATGAAAAGGCAAAACAATCGACCAGAGTGACAAATTTACGACAAACCGAATAAATCGCATGTTACTATATGCGTTACTATCTACGTTGTCGCATTAAAAGGGCTTCGTTAACAAGTAACTGAGAAATACAAAAAAAAATTGTATAAAGATACATAAGCAGCCTATATACGTCCCCCTGTAGGGCACAGAGCTTCTCTCAGGGAGAGAGTATTGGCTTAATCACCACGCGTGCTCACCGCACGACGGTTTGACGATTTCAAGCGCTGGGGTGCTCAGGTTCACAGTTAGCGAGTGGTATTGCTACTATAACTTCACAAATGTACATAACTTAGAAAACAAAGTCATAGGTACATGTCTGCAATGGGAATCAAACCTGGGTCTGTTGCTTCCGAGTCCAATGTTCTACCCACTAGGCTACCACCGCTGTTTTATTGTGTCCTTCGCTAATACATCTTCTATTTAGTATGTAGCATGAATCAATTTCTAGTTATCTGGAAATTATTGCTGGGCTGCCAAATATTTTTTTTGTTTTCACGAGAATCTTAACTGTGTAAGTAATTTGCTCATCATCATCCTCATCGGTCCACCGCTACTCACCGCTCGGTATAAACCCTATCCCCCAAATGTCTTTTCTAACAGTCTCTTGCCATCCACATCCACATCCACGGACCGTCCGCCGACTATCGTAGAGTATCGTCCGTCCGTCAATACCATCGGGCTGCTGGCTTGCCCACAGACCGTCGCACTATTGTCGGCCAGCACTGTGATTTCGCTCGTAGCCCCGGCTGCCTGAGTGATCTTAAACGATCACGAAGGTTAAGCACCACAGGGCGCGTTCAGTGCATGGATGGGTCGCCGTCTATGCCTAACGCTAGTGGCATTTTTCCGAGCGGTTCCGTGCTTCGCAAGGCACGTTAAGCTGTTGGTGCCGGCTGCCGTCGATAGATGGCAGTCGTTAAGCCAAGTCAGAGGCCTTAGGGCGGCATGACAACTTCTGACAGTAGACGAGCCACTAGTCTACAAGCCTCCACCAATCCGGACTTGGCCCCCGTGGTGGAGTATGGCCTATACCTTCCTCAGGGAAGAGACCCGTGCCCCTCGGTGGGGACATAATGGGTTGATGATGACTGTGATTTCACTGGTGCACCTGCCATCTTTTTACCTCGCCAAGACCTCTGCCATTTCAGTCTCGAGACTGAAATTCGTCATTATCATCATCATCATCAGCCATTTGACACCCACCGCAGGACACAGGCCTACTTCGTGTTTTTCATAACCATGAGGGGTTTTGCCGTAATCGCCACGCTTGGCAGGCGGGTTGGAGATCGCAGTATGCGCTTGAACTAATTCCTACTTTACAATAAAAAATATCTTAATCTAACCTGTGTCTAACGGTGTCTTGACGTGGACTCTGTGCGCACGCACCTTCAAAGCAAAGATCAGCTACATAAGTCACCTGAGGGTAAACTAGCAAACCCTCACCAGATAGCAGTCGCCATAGCCGAATACGGCTAAGAGGATATGTATATGACGCCGAGATTCGCAGAAATTAAATTAAAAAGGAGTAAAAACTGAAACGACTGCAGCCGAGTATACCCTTTATTGTTCAGAAAAAGAGCAAAGTACGCTCCAAGAAGTTTTCACTCCATGACAGTAACTTCCACACAACACAATTACTTGTCCGAAACCGGCGTGCGTGCATGCAACGATTAATGAATGTTGAGGAAGCGAAATTGATCTGTCAGAATCGTGGCAAGTGGCAGTCCCTGGTCTCTGCTTACCCCTCTGGGATACAGGCATGACTTTATGTATGTACAATTACTTGTCCTAGTCCCAAACTAGGTTCCCCTGTGCTATGATGGCAATAGGCAAGGACATCACAATCATGAAAATACACCCAGACGAAGGTCATTGGTACAAATCAAGTACTACGGGGATCTTGAGTAGGAATTGAACCCACGACCTTTGTTTTGATAGTCAAGCGTTAACCGCTATATAAACGAGGCAGTCTAAATAAAAAATCTGTTTCCATACAATTACTGAGCAAGTTAGTATCCGTATTTGTGTACCCAACCGAACGTTACCGGAATCGCCCCCTAGTTCGCCAAAGGATTAATGTTGGATTATTGTCCTATCGTTGTATTGTAAAACCCCTTTTGTATTTAAATTTCCCAACAATCATTCCGCAGTTTCGCCCCACCGAGACAATACCGCGTTAATTTTATTCTAAAGGGTTAATTTCGTATATATTTTACAAAAGGCCATTGATGAGGTTTTAAACTGACGGAAAAATGCCGTTTGATGATCGGAATTCGGTGGTTTAAGCACGAAATTTACATTTTGCTTCTTAATTACCAGATGATTGAAAATCTTATAATTAGAGGTGGAATTTCTAAAGAAAAGCCATTGATTTATAATAGACATAACATTTGAATTCTGTAAAAAAAATTACCGTATAATAATTTACATTTAGATCAACCAAGCGGAAAATGCTCTATTCACATTCCAACACTCTTGGCCTTCATTCATTCTTAAAGGTCTAAATGTACCAAGATTGTATTGTCTGGTTCAAATGAATTACGTAACAGAAGAAGAAGAAGAAAAACATTTATTAAACACAATCATCATCATCATCATTCAGCCACAAGAAGTCCACTGCCGGGCATAGGCCTCCTCCATGTATTTCCAAAAAGACCGGTTGGAAGCGGCCTGCATCCCGAACCCAGGGTATGTCAATGCAGCGGTAAAATGGCCTCGAGCTCAGAATACGCTGCGGTTTTGCCCACAGCACTGATTTTCAGCACGGGCCTTTGGTCAATCACATAATTTCAACCGAACCTGAACAAAAAAGTGATACTTAACAAAATATATTAACAAAAATAAAAAATAAATATACGTACACTGAAAAATAATTATACTAATAAACTGCATACACTTTAATACATAGTAGAACATGACCTCGAATTGTGCAAGGGGAAGGACAGCATTAGAAGGAGTAGCATGTAATGCTGGAAAAGAAAGATACGTTCATGTTTTCTGGATACTCAAAAAATAACTCCTAAGTTTGACTTTAAAGGTATATCTGCTGGGACGGACCTTGGTAACAAAGAGCTGATTACACAAATCTACAAGTCCCTTTGTGCTCAGCGCGGTGCCAACACTCAACAAATCAACTACAAAACGAATCCACTTTGACCCATTTCACATCCCTTCTAGTTAAATTCATACCACCATCCAGCTAGCTTTAGTTTTGAGCTACTTTGTACTGTCACACAGAGACAAAAAAATTAATTTCAGTCGATACTCACTCTAATGCAACACGCAGTAAGAGCTCCCGTCTTGTACTCACTTTATATCTGAGTGTATCAGCACAGAGATCGCCAAGTGCACAGCTTGGTATGTCGACTTCTAGTTCATTAAATCAACAAATTATGTGACGAAATCTCAGTTGGATGGTTCCAAAAGACCCGACGCCCGGTCGGAAGCTGGAGGGTTGGTCGAGGGGGTTTAATAAAATAAAATGGAAATATTATCGAATGGGAAACGCGCCGACGACCGCCGGCTCTAATGTAGCGTGTTGGGGTGACGGGACCGGAACCAAAATGGAGTAGAGTAAACTTTAAAGTTTTTGTCTTTGTGTTTATTAGTCAATTAAATCAACATACAGTTTGGCAGACAAGTAATCCGTAAGATACCTAAATAGAGTTTACGTCAACTTTCAAGAAATTTCATAAATTGTGACGTTTATTTAAGTTTATAATTGATATATACCTCAATGTAAAGTTACATAGATGTAGTTTTGGTGAATACACGCTATAGACTACTACGACTCGAGAGCAAGTTAATAAAATAATCTAAAATAATTCGACTCCACTGCACTCCGAAAGCACCCCATCGCAATAGTGTCTTGCCTAACGCTTTCAATAAATCTGTAACTTGACGTCAATGCTCTACACAAATTTTATTTACCACATTATTGTCACGTGACGTTTACATTACGTCTACAGAAGTGCTAAAACTTGACAAGTAGAGTTCTATGTTAATTTTTCTGCATGTTTTTGTACTTACAAGTGATTTTTTTTGTTTTTCGGAGGAATAGGTACCTACATGATTACAAGAGTAGGTTAAAAAAATGTTGAGAAATTCAAATTACGAAAAAATATATAGTACAAGTTAACAGGCAAAGGTAGGGTTGGAATTTCACTTTCAAATTGTATTACCTCTCTTCACGAGTAAAAATATTGACATTGTGTGTGTTATGATGTCACATTAAATATGTGATATGACACTGGTTTCATTGGCCGTGTGTCGTAACATACTGGTAGCTTAAAAACATGCAATAAACCAAAAGAGTGTCGCGTTATAGTCCCATGTCTTTCACAATGGTTGAGATATTAACATTTTACTTTGGCATCACCTTTAAATTTGCACGTGGAATTACAATAGTCTTGTGACTTTCAAATAAAATTTTACCAGTCATATGCCTGATTTTGTAAAGTAATTATACGAATACCATTGGGCCATTGGAATATATTTATTTATTTTGCGTATGGTATAAAACATGAAGGAGAGGCCATCAATCCACTCGGTCGCTTCCTCGACAACTTTGCGAATTTTCCAAATGCCTCCTTTTATGGACCGCAAGGACAGTGGTCAGTAATGTGGCATATAGTCTGCACCTGTCCGCATCTGCAGGTGGGGTTTGTACCGAGCTGCACCCATGCATTAGGTCGGTGCATCTACCCTGCGAAGTTTGACATCTATTGATTTGAACCCTATCGTGAAGACCCTGCACTTACAAATAAATAGGTACATGAATGTGTCTGTGTTAATAGGAACATTCTCATCGCAATATTGAAGCAAGTGGCAGTGGCAGGGCAAGGAGCAGTGCAATGGGCTGCGTGTAAATGATTCGCCTATTATTACATTTGTGCTTGCGGTAAACGCTCGCCACCTAAACGCACAATAAGTTTTATGACGCGGGAGCGTAGTCGCCGGCCGGTTTTTGTATTGTTTTTCTATTATTTTGTTATTTATGGTGTGTTTATTTTGTGTCAGTTTGCTAGTTTCATGTTTCATGTTTTTTTTTTTTATAGTGAAGGGTGAATCTTACACTGCAGAATATGGTACTAATTTATCTTTTAGTTTTGGATAATAGTAAGTATATAAAAAACCTTTCAGTAAATTTCTCTTAAATAACAACAATCTTAAAACAATTTACCCCAATTTCTGGTTTACATCAGATTACAGCGATCTTTCGAAAGTTACAGTGGGACTCCCATCAAACTATGTTTAAGATGATTAGGGAAAAGATAGTCAGAGTGGAGTTTTTTTTACGTTACGTTACGTAAAAGAAAATCACCGAACTCTTTTGTTACGTATTCTTTTGTTTGTAACGTATTTTTCTTAAAGTCGGTTTTTTTTTAATACCTCCTTTTTTTAATTCCATTACAAAACTTTTTTTCTTTAATCTCTTTACGTAGAACTAGCCAGAATATTTCCCTGGAGTGCCAGCGACTATATCATAATATTTTTTAAATGGAGAAGTTGCGTCTGACTTAGATTGGATTGAAATTGCTTTTATACCATAGAAGTCATAAAAAGACCTAGAAAAAATGTAAAAAACAAACAGTAAATTTATTTTTTATTTATCGGGGTTTTCGGGGTCACAAAATATGCGAAAAATAAAGTTACTCTAATAACTTGAAACTTAATAGTTTTCGTTTTGTCACCGAATTTTGAACATTTTCTTATAAGGGTCTACATGCATAAAACATTATTTTACGAGACAAGTCAAATATTGATGGATAAGCGTTACGTTAGGGAGTGACGTCACAGTCTAAGGTCGATTTGTATGGCGCGTTTTAGTACCACGTGACTATATTGATCTTCCACTGGTTATAATTATTATAAAAAAGTATTAGTTTATTCTATTAAAACATTTTTTGTGCAAGTTCTTCATTTACGCTCGTCAACCATGAACCTGTTCAGTGCCTCTTGTATTTTTCTATTATATTAAAGTGTTATAGAATCTTGTCCGTGAAATATCATTCACGTACTCCTGCAATAGGCAGTTCTTTGACAGCCTGGTAAGTCATGGCCTTCACCTTCCTTCTCAGATGGTGCACCGAAAAGAATCTAACTCTTATGCTTATCGCGATGAAGATGACTAAAGTTTTATGAAATTGTAAATGTATTATCCGGTTCAAATGCTGTGACGATACGACCTTTTGGAATGGAGCGGCATATGACGATGCCTGTCAGTACCGTTAGCAACGCTATCGGGAAAGCGCGTGACACGTCAGTGACGAATACAAGTTTTTCCTTTTTAAATTATATTTGTTACGGACGGCGCCGAGAGCTTAATCGAACTGTGTAGAATAAAGTAGATGCTAGGTGCAGATAGATTACGTGATAGGTACTTATGTATGTAGAGACAAGAGAACCTTCCAGAATAAAATGTGCTAGAAAGAGACAGAGCTATCTGTTAGACAGAGATAGAAAGACATTCTACAGACATTTTAATCTTCGATAGTTTTCTAAAACCTATTTCTAGTATCTTCGACGTGATTTTGGGAAGATATTCTGGAATGTCCTACAGTTTTCTAGTACTTTCAACGTCTGGGTACTTCCCGAAGTTTCTAGACTGGTCAAGTAGAGGTTCTATTATCACGTATTCGATCATATGATCACAAATAAATTAACTGATCAATATTATTCATCTGACTGTTTTTATGACGCTACAAGTCCTCCCGTAACGCAACTCCAAAAGGTCGTATCCTAACAACATTTGAACGGGACAATAACGATATAAAATTGAGGAAAAGGTATTCAAGCAAGCTGCAAGCAAGCAATTTTATGCCGAATAAATACAAATACGAACAAAAATATTTATTCAGTCCAGTAAAGTTACAGAATATGGTGCAGAAAGCCACCAAGTAAGTATTAAACCTGTGTCTGGTGAACGCCGAAGAGAGAATGTAGGCATAGATAGACAACGGTTTGCCATTTGCCACAGTCCTGGCAATTATCTTTGGCTTCATCAACATTTATTTTCTGTCTTATTATATTTATATACTGTTAAAACAAACGAGTCTACATGGAAAAACCGGCCAAGTGAGAGTCGGACTCGCGCACGAAGGGTTTCTTACAATTATCTATACAACATTAGAAACAAAGATCGAGAAAAAACGGCAAAAAATCACGTTGGTTATATGGGAGCCCTTAAATATTTATTTTATATTAATTTCATTATATATTTTTAAGCAAATAAAGAACTAAATATTCTGTGAATATTTGAAGCGTCTACCTGTTGCCGTTATTAATATCGAGCAAAAAAACGACAAAAAAAGTCACGTTTGGTGTATGGGAGACCCCCTAAATATTTATTTTATTCTGTTTAAGTATTTGTAGTCATAGTGGCAATAGAAATACATCATCTGTGAAAATTTCAACTGCCTAGCTATCACGCTTCTTGAGATAGAGCCTGGTGACAGATAGAGAGACAGACAGACAGATGGACAGTGAAGTCTTAGTAATAGGGTCCCGTTTGGCACCCTTCAGGTACGGAAACCTAAAAAGAGTTTCTCAAATACCCGCAATTTTATTGTTCTTGAAAAAAAAACCACTTGCCATCTCCACAAACCCGATATTGGCAGAATCCCTGGATGCCACAAAATTGAATTGAATTGCATTCACGCAGCAAAATAACCTCAACAGAGCGACTACTTTCCACTCAGCGGACTCAGGACTAAATCTTAAGAGGGTAAGTCTGAACACAAGCTATAGTTTTACGCCCGCCAACTTTCAATAGAATTAAATAAGATAGGGCGTGTGTAAGATTTGTTGAGACCCCTTTACTTGATGCGGAAGCTAAGCTAACGCTTTGGGTACGTTGAGCAAACTGAACGAGTCGTCAAATCAATCTTGGGCCTTTGCCCTTTGTGTTAGTAACAGCTCTGACCGAGCTTTATAAAAAAAGATAGCGATGCTCACACGCCGTGGTTTAACGACCTTAGTACAGCTTCTTAAAAAATTGGAGAAACCGGAAATGAAACTAATTTATTTACCGAAAACTCACATCATTTGCTTCCTTTTTATTTAAAATTTTTTTCGTGCAATGACAGCAGATTTTTATTTTATACTATTTCTTGCCATGTTTTACTCTTGTATAGGATAAGATAACTTCCACACAACACAGCCCTGATGCCAAAATAGGATGCCCTGAGCTACGGTAACTAGAAGACAAGGACATCACAAACATGGAAAAACACCCACACTGAGGTTTTATTGTAAACCGTGGCACTGAGTTATTCAAGCCCTAGTCACTGTCTACACCTAAAGGATACGAGTGTGAGTTTATATAACTATGTATGTTTGCTACTATTTTTTATTGTAATTTAATTAATCTTATAACTTATTCAATTTTATAGAGAGTGTACAGACGACGTGATTGCGTTTTAATAATATCACACATTTTATAACTGACATCAACTCAATCTGCAGGTTTGCAGGTCAGTCCAATGATGGCGTGATGGCCGTGTCACCTATCTCCCTCTAAAATGGTTGACACTGGTGATGGCTAAGCCCTGCATTATGCTCGTGACTCGGTGCTGTTCATGTGTCTGGCCGCAGCATTAACGTTTATTCAGAATTTTGTAAGAAAATTAACTAGGTAATGTTTTGGCACTTAAAGTTATTGATATCAATCATAGAATCTTGCCATATAGGCGACAACTGACGTATTATTAGGTCTAAAATTATTTGAGAAAAGATGGTCAGAGTGGAGTTTTTTTCCCCGCTGCCTTTTTTTCCACTGGAAAAACGGCCCGAAGGCAGCGGCTAACACAGTACATTGACATTCAGTAAACAGAATGTAAATTCTTTACGTAGAAATAAATTTTTGAGTTCTTGATTTCCTATTGTTCCTTTACAGTAACAAACCTGCGTGCATCATAGAATCTTACGTAGTGGGCCACCTCTCTGTGGTCCCTCTTGATTAACTTAATTAATAGACGTTAGTCTATTGTGTTTGCCGCCATGCACCCGGATATGAAGTTGAGGCAAAACGTTATTATCGCAGAAGGCTAGCGCGGTTATAACCGCTCGATAAAATTTGTGGTAATGTATGAAATTTTTGCCCCTTTTCCGTACCTGAAGGGTGCCAAACGGGACCCTATTACTAAGACTTCACTGACCGTCTGTCTGTCTGTCTGTCAGCAGGCTGTATCTCATGAACCGTGATAGTTAGGAAGTTGAACTGTTCTGTTAAATTGAATTAAGCTAAATACTAAAAACAGAATAAAATAAATATTTAGGCATCCCTACCACAAACGTAACTTTTTTGCCGTTTTTTGCTCGATATTAATAATGGCAACGGCAGACGCTTGAAATATTCACGGAATATTCCGTTTTATATTCGCTTCAAAAATAAACAGTTAAAATAAAATAAATATTTAAGGGGGGCTCCCATACAACAAAACATCTTTGTGTCTAATGTTGTATAGATAATGGTACGGAACCCTTCTTGTGCGAGTCCGACTCGCACTTGGCCATTTTTTTATTTAATAGACGAGGTTGTAAGAAGTCCTCTACTTCCAAAAATATGTTAAAAATAAAATGTATGAGCGTATGGCAAGATAAAAAGTACCCAAAACCGGCGGGCTTGCAAGCAACGTCTATAAATGAATGTTGTTGAAGCGAAAGAGGTCTGTCAGGATCGTGGCAAGTCACAGTGGCAAACCCAATTCATCATCACCTCTTGACGCCCACTGCAGGACATAGGCCACCCTCATGGTTTTCATAACCATGAGGGGTTTTGCCATAATCGCTATGCTTGGCAGGCGGGTTGGCGATCGCAGTATGCGGTTGGAATGTCAGGTAGACGCTGCTGCCCGTCTCCTGGTAATTTATTTCCTTAGTCGCCTTCTACGAAATCCACGGGAGGAAATGGAGTGACGCTATTCTGAATCCGGCGCCACACGGCGCCCAATTAATATTACCTTATTCAGTCAATTAAATAAATAGGATTTTACGAGATATAACCGGTTTAATCGCCTTTTCAGTCAGGTTTTTCTTTATTAGCTTAATTTTGGATTACTTACTCGATGTTAGTGCTTAAGAAAGTTTTTGATTTTTTCTCATTTATTTACTCTAACTTACCTGACAATTTACCCTTACCTTACTCGTATTCTTATCCTTACCCTTTGCTTTGGGTCTTTTACATTTCTCAAAATCGCGGTGGCATACGTTGTGATTAAACCCATTCCCTCACCCCTCACTGACAGAAGACCCGAAATTGTAGGGGAGCTAGGTAACCTTCTGTATTAAATATTTAAAGTTACTCGTATATATGTATGTATACTACGGAAATGTAGATGTTATATGGAGAGCTTCCGGAATTCCGCTCAGACCCGCATGGCCATTTCTCCAGTGAGATAAACTTTGCTTTAAGCCTCTAAATTATTATATTATTATTGCTGTAAAATAATTCATGTACTCTTCATGAATTACTCAATACACGCCCTCACCTTAAACTTACTCATAATAAAGTTCTTAGTAAATATGTTTTTGGATGCATGCCTAGTACATATTTTTATCCTCTAAGTTTAGAATAAGTGGCATGTTTCTGTAATATCTCCGTATTAAATAAATAAATAAATAAATAATTGTAATTATTACTTATCTCTAAATAAAGTCATATACGTCCCATATACGCCCCACTGTAGGGCACAGGACTTCTCTCAGAGAGAGAGCATTGGTGTTAAGAGTATTTCATTTATAAAGTTAATTTAGGTTATTAATCGCCCTTTTCCATACCAGAGTATCAGATTATCCGCAGAGTATCCTAGTTTGGTACTGGGATAAAAGATAGTGTTTGTGTAAGTTATATTTATTATTTATTCATTACTGAGACGCAATGCCTAGGCATGTTTCTTAGATGAAGCAGGCTTATAGAGCAAACGAAGTCTGGAACAAAACAATGTCTTGCATATAACCGATGTGGGTACGTGGATGTAATTAAGCGTGCTTCGAACTTGTCCAAATATTAGTGCGTGGTATGTTTGGCTTTGTGTTAATCTAATTAATTAATGGGGAATGTTTACTACACACTCAACTCTATTATGCCTTACGTATTATACACATAAGCCTACTGCAGGCATAAGCATTCTCTCACAGAGAGAGAGAGAGAAATCAACAATTAGTAAATGGTGTTGCTATTACAATTTCCCAAATAAGTGACACATGTGAAACAAAGTTATTGGTAAATGTCGGAATCGAACCTCGGAATTCTCGGATATGGGGCTGCCATCGTTAATTCAGCTCACATTTGACTTGTAAGTTTTGCAGGGAATAATCCTAACTTGTACGAATTTAATTATGATACTGTGAATAGGTACTGTCATTCATTATACTATATTTGCTTCAAATCGGAGCTAGAATTGTCATCTTAATATTAAAATTAATACCAGCTTTCACACTACTTTTCTACACTTTAAAACAGAATAAGTCTCTTGTTAGCTATGGGCACTGAGCACCAAGCAATTATTGTTTACTTGATTATGAATGGTACTACCTAGGTAGATCTCATCGTAGACCAGCGTTTCCTACAGGATAATTTTGTAACGAGATTTATGTTTAGCGTTGCCCATCTATTGTGAAAATGGAAGACTTACCGAACAATGTGTACGCAAGCTCACTGTCATGTCATGAGCCAGCCATTTATTAGTTTTATCTTATGGCAATAGATGGCCGACAAAAAGAGAGCCACCTTGTGTCCAGTAGCAGCACCATTCGAGTACAAACTTTACTCGGTAGATGGCAGAAGCCACAGTTAAAATAAAAGGGTCATTCACTAACTCCATACAGGAGACTGGACACAATGTATGTACCTACAGTTGGTGAACTCATAGTTCGTATTCATCTGAACTCGCCAAGATTTTTACGCGTGTCCACGTAGTGAAACTTAAATTAAATCACTTTTATGTTTTTGCCAATTGGGCACACGTTTCCATTTTCGAAATTATGACAAAGTAGAGTCACGCAGATTAATGTTTTGTGTAACATTAAAAAAAAAATGGAACGGAAACAATATATGCTGCAGTTTCTGGTCGCACTAAAATGATTTTTGGCGCCAGGTTATGGATGGACCTGTATAAAAAAAATAAAAAATTATCAGAATAATACTATGATCGCGACAACTGTTAGAGAATTTGAATCAGGAGAAAATTAGTATCGGTCACTGAATCCAAAAAAAATAATTAAATACAAGTATATTTACACTGGGCGTGGCGATTATGGCCAAACCCCTCATGATTATGATAGCCATGAGGGAGGCCTAGGTCCTGCAGTGGGCGTCAAATGGCTGATGATAATAATCATTATCTTTATACTGTCTTATAATGATATTATAATATGTTGATTTTATTGATCCCTATATTATCTTAGGCTTAGTAAAAGGCTATTGTATCAATTACTTTAATTATTTCTGAAATACTCTATTTCTAGTGTCTAATAGTGTTTTCATAGAATTAGGTAGAATGATTATTGTCTATAAAATTACTTATTTTTGTATTGTTATGTCATAAGTAGAGCATATTTGATTATGATTATTTTAATATTTTATTTTATTATTTTATGCCACGTTTAGCTACTCAATGTTGAACGTTTCTACTCCGCTCTCGTACAAACTTTACCGAAACTACATTTAGTAAGCAACCGAGCTTTGCAAGTTTTTCTTTCTTTGTTTATCTTTCAAGGTTAAACGTCATTGACTAACAGTCGTCCACCCAATGGTTCTCGACCATGTGGCTTTTTCGCCTAGTTTGGGAGATAGGATGCAATGACAAGACTATTGCGCAATAGATTAGCACGGAACGATTGTTGTCATTTTTTAATGTACTTTGTGGTTCAAAATAAACAAATAATAATTATTATTATATTGCGTTTATCCTTTAAAAATGCAAAAATATATTTGTACTTGTTTTCATCTTAATAAATGATGATATTAATTGATTGTCATAATTTTTTTTATTTCAAGATGCCTTAAATAGAAGCTGATATGGTTTTTCAAAAGAAAAAGTAAGGCAGCTTTTTTATGAAGTCGCCTTGTTCATTTATTCTATACGCAAAGCGATTTTTTTTAAATCTATTTAGAGGCTAAATGCCGGGACTTGAACCCGCGACCTTTGGCTAATCGTGCCAGTGCTCTCCCAACTGAGCTAATGGGCAAGTGCAGGCATCAGTGAAATTTCGAGCCTCTTTACAAACTTATCTGTATTACGTACAGGCAGCGACATCTGGCCTAAGCAATTTACATCACATCCCGAGCAGTCCCGAGTAACCTACTTTGCAGCTAGGCTTCCACATCTGGATGATATCGCTGTACCTACATGATTATATTCTTTTTGTTGCACTAACCCGCGCTGAGGACAATTTTTTAAAAACCTATCTAAGCGATTTATTAACCTGTCTGTACCCTTTTTCTGCAAAAAACTGAATGTGTTGGCGAAAAAATAAAAATTATTTAATGTAATTTTCAATATGTGGACACGCCTAAAAATCTTGGCGTGTTCAGATGACAAAATAATCATCATCTGCCATTTAACGAACACTGCAAGACAAAGGTCTCCCTGATGGTTTTTAACCATGAAGGGTTTTGCCATAATCGCTACGCATGGCAGGCGGGTTGGCGATCGCAGTATGCGGTAGGAATCTTAAGAAGACGCCGCCTGCCCGTCTCTTGGTAATTTATTTTCTTAATCGCCTTCTACGACGGAATGAAATTGAGTGACGCTATTCTTAATCCAGTAACACCGAAATAATAAGTGATATTAATTTTGAGTTTCATCAACTGGACACCATGTGTGGATAACCGAAATAAAACAAGTTTCTTTACAAAAAAATATAATTATTATATTTACATGTAAGTAAAAATATTATCGTAGCAAAATATACAGATGCTTAATGTCTTATTAAAAGCTATACAGTCAGCAGATTTCCCTCAAATTTTTATTCGAAGGTTAGTCGAGGGTAACATCCTGAAAGTATAAAATAATTATACGTAGAAAATTCCCTGTTTTCTCTCCTACCACTTTTTATTACATTTTTTGATTAGTTCATGAGTACTCATAATGTTTTCTCTAACGAAGTATTCAAGGAATGTTGACTCATTTTAATGTTAATGGAATGTTGACTGATTTTAATGCTATTTTTCTGGACCTTAACTTAAAAATATTTTACCACATTTTACCTCAGAGTATTATAAATTTAATACGTAATTATGACAAAAAACCGGATCATTTTGTTGGAATACTGCTTTAGCTATTTTAGACACATTTTATTATCTTGACCACAATGTACGAGCTCTATTTCATAATTTTATCAATTGAGGAAAAAAAAAATTATTTAGAAAAAATAATTGTTAACGTATTGTTCTTAATGGTGGTGTTTAAATTAAATTTATACGATGGGACTTAAAATATTCTTACAAAATACTTTAGTAGGAATTTGTGAGCACCTTGAGATAATTATATTTAAATAAGCTTTGCAACTAGGAAAGCCTTATCAACTAGAGAGGTTTCGATGCCTTAGCCATCCTCTGCACAGTGTTCTCCATTCCACGTAGATACCTGTTTAAAGAATCTGAAGTCGTCTGAAGAATACTTAATCCAAGTCTGTATTTGAATTCAACCAGTCTTTTTAGGAAGGTAAAAAAACTACCTTCTCCGTTTAATGGCGGGTAAGTGATTACATTAGGGTTGTTAGTAGGTTTTGGTTTTACAGTCGGTAAGACGGTTTCAGTTGGTAATTTGGACTCAATTGTAGACGTCAAAGATGGCATAGTTGATGTAGTTTCAGATTTCTGTTGCACGGATTCCGTAGTAGTCTCTGTATTCATGTTTCTGAATTCAGTCGTAGTTTCGACGCCCTCTTTTGCTTCTTCGATAGGATTTGCTTTTTCAGATCCTATTGTTGAAAATACTTCGTAGACTCTAAAAGTCTTTGTTGTCAAATCTAACTCGTTAGACATGTCAGGTTCAACTGTAGTTACTTTCTCAGGTTTATTGCTATCTAGAGGTAAAGTCGAGACGCTTTCAACAAATTTGTTTTCAAGAATTGTTGTAGGTACTTCAGTTGTAGATTTTTCACTTTCAGACTTTGAATCTACAGAAATAGCATAAACTGGAAAGATTGTAGCGTTGTCTTCATCTTTTACTTTTGATTCCGTTGTTGTAGCAACAGACTCAACCATTGCCAAAGATAATGAGGCTATATCTTTTTTAGTATCACTAGGAGCTTCGTCAATTTCATTGCTAATGAAGATATCCTGATTGTCTGCTTTGGCTGCTTTTAAGATTTCTTCGATATTACTAGTAATACTACGTTTACTTAAAACCAGGTTCCTTTTCTTTCTCAATTTGCGTGGCCCATGTTCTGGGACGACCGCTGGAGTAGCCGTTTCAGATAATTCTTTAGGAATATTTCCCACAACAAATTTATTGTCAACGCTTCCATTTTCCTCAGAATACTTAGCCTCTTCTTCCTGCTCAGCTTCATTATTTGATCCAAGATACATAGATGTTGGCGGGTAATTCATAGGATTGCTTGTAGTATCACTATAAACTTGCCCTTCAAACGGGTAAACAGGTTTGAAATCAGCTTCTGCCGACGGTTTCACTCCATAAACAACTGAGTTGCTGTTCTCGCTTTCATAAGATGCAGCTCCCGATGGCCCAGTCTGAGGGGCAGCATAAATAGGTTCCACAGCTGGGTACTGAGTGTATGTGGGTTTTTCATATGTGTATTTGCCTTCTGTAGTGTAAACGTGTCTAGTTTCATACTGTGGTTGCTGCGGGGTGTAACTGGGCTCAGAATAAACAGCCGCATGCGCTATTCCTGTTTTTTGTTGTGGATAGTGGACATTGTAATTAGGAGAATCGTAACTTGAAGCTACGTGACGATATTTTAAGTCTTGTTCCTTTTTAGTTGGGTATCTATTAGCGTTGGCCATTTGTGCTATGTACGGATTCAGTTTATGTTTGGAATGAGCAGGCATACCGGCAAGTACAGTGCCAAGCATTTCTTCCTCAGCCTGACCGTTGCCATCATTTGCGTACTCTTCAGCATTGTGTCTGTAAATATCATCTTTTTTATCAACTTCGAAGGTTCTTCTGACAGGTGTTGCGAATGGATACAGGAAGTAACTGGCCAAGCCAACGAGGCCAACTAAACCGATAGCACCAACTCCAACTGATGGCATTACTTCTCTTGAAAGATAATTGTATATCTGGGTAGTTATAGGACTATCGGGTTTTTTTGCTGGCTTTGCAATTTTCGTTTTATTTGTAGTTTTTACAGCAACAGCGGTTTCTGCAGGCTTGGGTGTTTTAGTTGTCGTCTTCCGTTTCTTGGTTTTACTCTTCTTACGCTTTGTAGAGCTTTTACGCTTCGGTTTCTTGGTGGTAGTGGCTGGCGTGCTGATTTCAAGCTCAATTTCTTGTTCTTTAGCTTCAGCTGGAAGATATGCTGTCTCACTAAAGATGGGTTCTTCAGTGGTAGTAGTTGTTGTTACCTTTTGCTTGTATTTGTTTTTCTTCTTCGTTGGCTTGGAAGTCACTTTTACAACAGGAATTACGGGATTTGCAGCTTTGGTAACTTCTTCTTTCTTGGTAGTGGTAATCTCTGTTAGCGGAACAGCAGTAGTTGAAGAAGTTGATGTGGTAGACTTTAGCGTAGTTGTTTGTGTGTTTTTATTTTTTTGAACGTTAGATAAAACAGTATCTCTAATTTTATTTAAAACGTTGTCATTTATAGCTGAACCACCAGCAATTAGATCAGATTTGTTACTGCTAGCAATTATCGGCCGTTTTGCAGCTGTTTTATTAGCATTCTGCTGAGGTCTCTTAGTTTTGTTCTTATTATTGTTAGGTTTATTTTTCTTCGTAACCTCTTCTATTTTGGTTGGTTCAGTTGATACTGATCCATTTTCCTTTGCAGTAGGGTTGCTAAGAAGTATCCAAGTCGAAATACCTTCATTGGACGTCGAAGATTCACTGGATGACTCGACAACTTTCTTTTCGGATTCCAATTCTTCCATAGTAACTGGTACAGCAATACCAGCATGTCCGTTTTCAATCTTTTCCGTTGTTTCTTCATGTCTAGTTTTGATTTTGTGTTTTGTCGCCAATTGGTTCTTAACTTTCGGTGGAATCCGAGAATCTGAGACAATAGGTACCGAGCCTGTGACGTTAGTAGTATCCAGAAGTTGAGTTGCGACCATTTTAATAGATTCTCCCAGGATAGGAGTCTTTCTCTTGACATCTCGCGAAGAGTTCGCATCGGGCGCTGGCGACGAGGAAGGCTCGGCTGATGTCGGTAGAGGCTCGGAACTGAAATGTAAGAAAAAAACACGATTACCGAAAATGAACTATCTCCTGAATTACCTACCCTAAACATAGATTGTTGAAGTACGGCGGTAAAAATTAAAGAAAAACATTTATTTACTATAGTAATTCAAAAATAAAAACGTACAACTTAACTGAAACGTGAAACTTAACTATTAAATGTACCTATCTTTGGCCTTTGCATCTACGTAATAAGAAGATTTATGTAGCGTCCAGTGGCACCTTCACTCACACTAGATCGGTGAAGGGTCTACTCGGACGCTGCAGTGCCTGAGACATTGTTTTTTAGATGGAGTAGGCTTGATGGAGTGGCGGTGGTAATCGAGTAGAATAATGGACTTGAAAGCGATAGACCCAGGTTCGATTCCCAGAGCGGAATTTTCAAAGCTACGTACATCTGCAAACTTTAACTGTAGCACCGCAGTTATTCTACTTCGAAGATAATTGAATTATTAATTGAATTGAAATAATTGGTACTAAATGATTGATTAACCCCCTGTTTCTTACACATAAATAATCTGTTAACAGCTGTCAGTTGGCCAGCTTGTGGTTTCTGTAATCCTGAATCGGTAATAAATTCATTTTAATTTTCATTCAATTTCATATTTCATTTTCAAAGAGCACAAAAAAACACCTGACTGCTATTGACAGCAGATTAGAGGATGAGCGGTGGTAGCCCAGTGGGTAGAAAAATGGACTCGGAAGCAAGAGACCAAGGTTCGAATACCTATGACTTTGTTTATTTTCAAAGTTACGTACATCTGCAAATTTGTAATAGCAGTACCACGAGCTAAACTGTGAAGGAAAACATCGTAAGGAACCCGCGACTTGGTTGGCTCTGCACGTATAAATTTTTCTTTCAGAAATCGGAAATCAAGAAATCAATAATTTATTTCAACGTAACTAAATAATTTACATTCTGTTTGCTGAATGTCAATGTACTATGTTACTACGAATATGTTAGCCGCTGCTTTTGGGCCATGTTTGTAGTGGAGAAAAAGGCAGCGGAAAAAAAAAACTCCACTCTGACAATATTTTCTCAAATCATCTTAAACTTCAGAGCCTATATTATGATAAAATTCCGTGATGGCCATCAATAAATTTAAAATCCAAAACATTACTTAATTTTCTTACAAAGCAGGAAAAACATTAATGCTGCGGCAAGACTCACGAACAGCACCCGTTCACGAGCATAACGCAGGGGTCAGCCATCACATCACCAGTCTCAAACATTTTGGGAGACTCTGCCACCACGCCACCTTTCGAATGACCTTTAGTAAACCTGCAGACTGAGTCTTGTCAGTTATAAAATGTGTGCTATAGTTATTAATATGCTATCACGTCGTATGTACACTTTTTAAAACTAAATAAATTATAAAATTAATAATTAAATAACAAATGTCATCACGTAGATGTAGAGGCCAAAGGCTATCCCGTCGTTTCGTTTATCAATTATTAGGTAGCGTCAGAAGTTAAGTACTGATAGTATGTATTCAGTGTCACGTTACTGTTAAAATTGCAACTGAAATGTAAAGAAACATTGATGTGATGCTGACCGTACATAGTATTGTGGTATAGTAGAGAATGTTTTGATCACCTCGGAACCTTGTCGTCGTACTATATCAGCTAGCTTACAGCACGGTTTCTGGCTTTTCTGGGCTCTTATACATGGGCGGCACGTATGCCAACTGCAGCCGTCGACACTCGTCAACAGCAGCCGTCGGCGCTCGACGCGGATATTCGACGCTGACATGGCGGCGACTGCAGTCGGCGCATCGACGGCTGCCTTCAGCACACGTCGACGGCTGCCGTCGACGCGTCGACGAGTGTCAACGGCTGCAGTTGGCACACGTGCCGCCCGTGTATAAGCGCCTTGGGGAACCACAACGCGTTATAGCTTATCTTTATTATCACAACATGATTCAACTTACTGTTTTGTTAACGTTCGTGTCTTTTGTTTGTGTACCTTTATGTTTACTTTATGTTTCTGTGACAATTTAAATAAATATCCTATTTCTTTCTTTTCTTTTCTTTTTTCTGCCTAATTTCAGTAAGTATTCGTTTTTGCTGTTTTTATAACAGCAAGAATACGAATTTCGCTTCTTCGCTTGGTTACAAGATAGCAGAACGCGTTGTGGCCATTTTTTGCTCGCGAGAGAATTCAGTTTTTGAGCCTAACACACGCATAAAATAAGGTACCTATTGTAATAATAAAAGTCATGATTTTGCAATACACTTATTATTTATTGTTTCAGTCTGAAAATAAAACATTACGAATTATACAGAATAATAAGGTGAGATAATTGATTAAAATATCTATTTACACTTCATAAATACGATTATTTATTAAAGCTTCTAATGCTACACATTTTTTAAATATATCGATTTTAAATGCATTTGCGAGCCATTGAATTACGAAAATAGAACCTAAATTTTTAAGCATTCATAAATAACCTAAATCATTATTATATTAATAAGCTTAATTCCGGATACACTTACTTCATTCAGTATTGTATTATTCTTTCATTTTGGTACGGGTGATGTCTACCAACTTGTATTTTTTTAAGCTGATTAGCGATTTCAAGCGCTGAGTTATGTGAATAGCTCAGACACTCAGGTTTCCTAACGATGTTTTCCTTCACAGTTTTGCGGTGGACACGCGTGGTGATTGAGCCCGTACTCTGAGAGAAGGCCTGTGCCCTACAGTGGGGCGTATATAGACTGCTTATATTATATATGATATTAGAGAATTTTGACTATATTTCATGATAATTATAATAAGAAATCCAGTCAAGATTCAATCAAGATTTTGAGTTGCCGGATTACAGGTAAGATTTATGTAGTACATTACTATTCAATTTATTACAAGAATCTTCCTTTCGATCGTCATTGACTGAATAGTCAGTACTACTGGCTAAAAGGAGGATTGTAGACTGACTACCGATTATGTGAAAAGTGAATGACTTTGTCACATCATCTGTAGCAAACAACAAAACTGTAGACACAGGACGGGACTAAACACGCACGTAAAAAAATATGACATAATATGCAAGCGGTGGTAGCCTAGTGGGTAGAACATTGGACTCGGAAGCGGGAGACCCAGGTTCTATTCCCATGGCGGGCATATACCTATGACTTTGTTTTCTAAGTTATGTACATTTGTGAAGTTATAGTACCAATACCACTCGCTAACGGTATAGGAAAACATCGTGAGGAAACCTGGGTGTCTGAGCTATTCACATGCCTCAGCGCTTGAAATCGCCAATCCACGGTGGGCACGCGTGGTGATTAAGCCCATACTCTCTCCCTGAGAGAAGGCCTGTGCACTACAGTGGGACGTATATATACGTATAGGCTGCTTATGTATGCAATATATTATATTCTCTCTCTGTGTGAGAAGGCCTAGCTAATTTAGTGAAATTATTAATATTAAGACATTAATCGCACATCGTATGTTTATGTCACATCACAGCAATATCAGCAACAGCTGAGCCACTACCTTTTGCCTTATTTTATGTCATCACTAGTTCAGCCTTACTTTGTTTTAAGTTCTTTTTCTGATGAGGGAATAAATACTTTTTTGTCTATATTGTCTATATTGTCTAAGTTAAAATTACTGATTGATACTTATCTAAAAAAATTGTAATTTGATCAAATCCCTGAACTGCGCAAAAATTAAGTGGAGATGAAATAAGTTAAGCTGGTCAAGTGGTTAAAAATTACAAAGTTATATCAATACGAAGCAATATAAAAAGCTTGCACAACATCATTGAACAAACTTACTTTCTATGTCACTCAATATGCTACAACGTATTTGTAACTTAATCTAGATTAAAATTATACTTTTTCTAGTTTTATAAGCATACTAATCCTTCTATTTGATGCTTAATGATTTACTTGGAATAATTGAAATATTGTTTAGTGCCCATTTTTGTTTAGAAATAAATTATGATGTCTGGCTGACTAAATTAATGGTTACTTATAGCAGCTTAGAAATTTACTTATGCCATTACACCAAACCAATCTATGGATTTTATAAAACCAGTTCATGTCTTTAGGAAAATAGTCATATCAAGGCGTCATTTTGATTCTGTGAGTTGATCATATAACTTAGAGATTTGATCAAATCTCAGTTTATATTATCACTGCGATAAATATCTGTCCATATGAAGGGTACGGGCTTTCTTTGAAAGATACTCGTAGTAAGAAGGGACTTACATCACACGTGATGCGGTGACGAATACGTTAGTACATTTTTTATTTTATTTCGTTCTTTAGAGAATGAATATTGAGAATGAACATCTATAAAAAGCATTATTATTACAAGAAATTTTCATATCCGTTCATATATTTCATTTTTCAATACTAGAATAGATATTACACCAACAATATGTTTATGGTCAAATATTAGTTACGTTCAAGTGACCTTAAACAAAGTATTACCCGCACCGAGATACAAGAAAAAGGATTTAATAATACACACAATAAAATGTCTTATCGGGTTAAATCGGCTTAGCGGCTTAAAAGTAAGGGACACAATTTTGTTAAAAGCAATTAGCTTGCTGCTTATTGAATGAGGATTCCCAATCGCTTAGTTGCTTAAAAATAACTGTAATGTTAGAACCTGCTAAATAAATAAATAAAATTTTAACCTGTTTCATAAAATTAATACCTACGCATATCTACCTAAATTTTACTTATTTTTACTAAAATTTACTTATTGATTTAATATTTTTGCTATTTTTATAATTCGCGAGCCCAATGCATTTTAGCCATTTTTATGCAAGCGAATTATTTGAGATTTTCGAGCTCGTCTTCTTTTTCTCGTGCTATTAGATCCTTTACTATTTAACCTTTTCCAAGTTTGAGCTACATCTTTAAACCATTTTTTTACCTCATGAAACCAGCCTTGAGACTTTCCCATTTTATCAATCTTCTTATTGCTGTCTCTAGGTAGCCGGTTTTTCCTGTCCGGGAAAGAATCTAAGTGCCAAGTTTTTGCATAGTTATCCCAGTGCCACTTTGGCCTAAGGATATGGATTTCTTCAGGGGCTTCTCTTGCGAAAGGCAAAATTCCTGTAACCCCAGTAGAGCCAGCCAAGAGCAAAGCTAGAGGCGTAAATAGTAAAGTTAGAAAGCTGAAATTTATAGGGTTTAACGCACCAAGCCAACCTAGAACATTTAGAGCTGGTTGGAAGAACCTAACCAATGCTGAAACACTAAATGTATCATCATCACCTTTATTCTTATGAGGTCGCCGCCTCTTCTTATTAGGTCTAGTTAAGCTCGATAAACCATTACCAGGCAAAGGTGCATTTGAGCCAGATGAATCTGAATCTACATCTCCATTTGAATGGTAACTCATCAGTTGACCATTTTCCACAGACGCGCTTTGTCCTTCAGCATCCTCTTCAGAGTCATAACTTTCATTTGTATTAGCATCCTCAACTGACTCATCAGCATCGAGTGGCAAGCCAAAGACATCTGAGTAAAGGTTATCAGTATTCTCCTCGGTCTCCACTACTACATTCTTGTTAACTACATTGGTATTCACAGCTATGTTTAAATCAGGACAAGCCTCTTTACCCTGGCCTTGAAAGGAGTTGTTTAGTGTCAGATAAATAGTAGGACAGTCGGCTGATGGAGCTGCGTACTCTTCCGGCCGTATGACTATTCGCTCGGTGTATGCTGTGACGGGTGAGAAAGTTGTGGCCTCATGTGTGTTGTAATTGGGATATTGTGGGTAATCGTTATTGACGACATGATGATAGTCGTACTGATTTTTTAGTGGCGTGTTACGTATGGGTTTCCTAGTCGTAGGTCTTCTATTGTGTACATTTTGTTGGTAGTTTTGTCCCCAAAGTACTGGGGTGCCTACGTGAGTGATTATAGGTGTAGGCATAGGTGTTGTGTAGAGGTAAATGCCCGATGGTATTGGGGAGGCAAAACTGTCTACAATGTGAACTTTGTTTGAGTGTACTTTGTTTGTGTGTACGCTTGATTCTTCTGAATAATCTGGTCCCGGCCTGTACCTATCTCTGTTATTAATTTTGACTAGCAATTTGTTGGACGCTATCGGATCTGGTAGTTTGGTTGTACCTGAAATTTTTGAAGCTTCCGTTGACAAGTCGTGCGGTAGTTCTGAACTAGCACTCTGCAATTCAGTACTTGAATACTCTTCTGTAGAGATAAAATTTAGTACATCATTATGATTTTGAACACTAGGTGTGTAACCCAATTCTTGAACTTTGGCATTATCTGTCCATTTAGTAAGAACTTTTCTGATGGTTGGTTTTCTTTTAGTTTGTGAATTTTCGTTGCTTGTACTATCAACTTCAATTTTAAAGACATTTTTCACATTTTCTGTTATTTTTCTATTTGGCTTATTTTTATTACTTGTTTTTCTCTTTTTTAAAAGACGGCTGCTTTTTTCTGTGATGGAACTATTACTTCTATTCAATGATAAATCGTTTATTTTAACTTCTTCTTTTAGTTCGTATTCTTCGTTAGTCACTAAACTGCCAATTTTACTTACATCTAAATTATACAAATTACCTACATTAGTGACTAAAGGTAACCTTACATTTCTACTCCTAAATCTATACCTGGTGGGTGTTTCTGTGATTTTGCCAGTGTTATTGGCTACGATAGTGGTGGTTGACAATGCTCCTGATTCTTGAGGTCGCGAGTAAACACACGGACACACTAACACTACTAATAAAACCACAGTCCATTTTAAACACGATAATTTTCGACGCGCCATTTTGTGATACGCAATTACCTGAAAAGAAAAGAATTAACATTAATACTTGTCAATATTAGTAAAAGTGATGAAGAATTATAAATAATCACAAAATATTTGCCACAATCGCCACGCCCGCCTGCCAAGCGTGGCGATTGTGGCAAAACCACTCATGGTTATGAAAACCACGAGTCAACGAGCCACGGTCGTCAAATGGCTGATGATGATGATGATAATGACACAATATTTATCACAAATTAATAAGGTTAACTCAAATAGGACAAGACTAACGCTACAAGTTAACTCCAATGAGATAGATTATTTAAATGCAGAATTTGGAAAATAATATGATATAATCTTTTGCTCTATTTTGTTTTTATAATTAACTTAATCTGTGGTTAATGTTGCTGGTGGTACAATTACGTAAATAATTAATGAATTATGTTAAGTTATCATTGTACTACTGTTTGTTTTCCTTAATAAATAAAACTAAATAAACGTGTAATACTAAGCATGCGCATGCAAGTCTTGTCAAAATAACGCTATGAACAGTGTCGTAAGTAACACGCACTTGTAAAGCGTTTTGCTTTACAAATGCAGGTAAAGCGTTTTGCTTTACAAATGCAGGTAAAGCGTTTTGCTTTACAAATGCAGGTCACCACTGTAAAGTAAAAGGAAAGACGAAACAGGGCACTCTCAACAAAATTAATCATTAAGTCGAGTAGTTTCCGTAACTTATACGGTTTTTAAAATAAACACCTACCCAAAAAACCGGTTTGATGTTGAATAACGGATAAAAACCGAGAGGCCTGATTTTAACTGCATTCTTAAATTAAGAGGCTCCGGGAGCCTGTTTCATAGAACTACACAGATCACAACCATTACACGCTATATAAGTAATAATAATGATATAAGCACTAAGTTGTGCACACACAGCATGTCATTTTGAGTAACTTAGCCCCAGTTTCTCGTACACTAACACGCTGTTAATCTACTGTTAACAGATGTCAATTGACCAAAGTGCATACAAAAAAAACCACTGACAGCTGTTAACAGTAGATTAACAGCTTGTTAATGTATTAGAAACCAGGGGATAATAAATTATAAAATTTTAGGGATAAGCGTTTTTGATAAATCCATACAACTCTATGAATTCAGGATTTTGGCTGAGCATCTCTTAAACTTAGCATAATGCGCGTTGAAGGTATCGACCTCCGAGCTAGTGGCCACAACTTCGTTGGAGAGTCTACGAATGCTTTCTATAATTTTAGTATTACTTAAGAAAAGAAGTAGAAGAAAGACATTTGTTATGCCAACAAGACACATCATAGAAACAAAATAAGCAGAATAATTCGGGGTTTACTATACTATGTAACTTAGATATTTTAGATTTTTCATGTATTGGTGGCGCTAGTTAGTCCACTGGATCCCCTTAATATTCGGCAAGAATCCGTTAAGCGTGATGATTTACACATTTTCTCAAAATCTTTAGTTAAGTAATTTTGAGAACCATATCATGTGTTTGATCTGATTTCATTTGCCGTAGATTTGTACAAATGGCTTCAGACTGGGTGTATTTCCATGTTTGTGACGTCCATCTCTGGTTACCATAACAGAGGTTATTCTAGTTTATGACCAGGTCAAGTGATTTTGTTGTGTCAAAGGTATTATAATTATATTATTATTATTATCGCGTTTGCTTTGTCAGTCTATAATAAAAAAATGGAACTATGTTATTGTAGACACGTTTTGGTTAGGTTATATACACAGTGATTTCCACAACGCACAATTTGTGTTTGGAAATTTTCAAAATATCAGGGATTATTAAATTCGCGTTTTAAACGCTTTACCAACGTTGAATCAGTAAATCAATCAAGAATATTTATTCTATGTAACACATAATGGTTTCAAGGATTATCCATCAAATAGTGCACTCCATGACATTTTTCTTTTGTTTTTAAAGAAATGTAAAGATTACAAAAAAAAAACAAATTTCGTAGAGCAAAAGTTGTTATAAATGACAATAGTAATATCTAACCGATATGTTTCATAAATTGCGCATTCAGAAATAAACCTGTAGTTTTGTTAAGGGAACCCTATAATGTACAAGCCCGCTATGCTGCGGTGAATGCACCGTTATGATGATCACTGATGTATACATAGGAGCTCTCGATATAGGTAATAACATTCATGCACGATTTGTCTTTTCTTTCTCGCCGCACATGGCAGCTTCGTAATAATATTGTCAAGAAGGAGAAGTGACACTCTTAGCGTGACTTGCGCCAAATCACTGGATAAGTAGGTAAATAATAGATAAATAATTATCCGGAGATGAAAAGTTTAATGTCTAATTGATAGGGTTGTCAGTCATACAATTTATATATGGATAATATGGAAAGCTCTGCGAATGTCGTGGTGCAAGACGATTTTGGACTTATTCACTGGATAAAGCTCACACACGGATAAACAGATATATCTTCCTGTCAGATAGCGTTGCACAAGCCAGCCTAAGACAAGTTATGTGTTTTTAATAGTCTACCTAGTTAAGCGTGAATTTATGTCAGTTTTGTGGTCATGATATTTTCAGATATTTAAATTTATCTTTCTTCGTAAACCACAGTCAAACAGCCTTGTTTAGTCATAATTCAATAGAATATTTTGTGGTTTTCGCAAAACAAAGCGGAATTCTTTGGCTACAATGTAATGACTCAAGTATGATTAATTCGTACATACAAATTGATATAAACTCTTGCCTGTATCTCGGAAGGGTCGGCAGAGACCATATTTCACCACTTGCCATGATCCCGATAAATCTCATGATGAATTATATATTCAGACCCTTAAAGAAAAGAAAGAAACATTATTTTGCTTTATAGTTACGTGTGGCATTCGTCTCTCTTAATCATTAAAAAAAAATAGTATGTGGACACCTCATACATTCAAGTTTTCTCACGATGTTTTCCTTCACAGTTAGAAAACCAAGTCGTTGGTACCTACATACCGGGATTCGCTTGAAATTGTTAATCCGCGGTGGGCACGCGTGGTAATTAAGCCCATAGTCTCCCTCTGAGATAACGCGTGTGCACTGCGGTGGGACGTATAATATAGGCTACGTAAAAGAGTATATTTTTGATTCAATTAAGTCTCCGCTTTGCTAGAAGCACTAAAGTCATATCCAATTTAGGAAAGTATGCTGTGAGACTGGTAAAACCATAATTAAAAAGTCCTTCTTGACTTGTGAATCCGGTTCTTCACCTAGCTCTTTCCGACTCACTTGCACAGTTTGACGTCTAAATGACGACTATCATCGTGAACACGACATCTCATCTACAATTACCACTGCACCAGTGATCTAAGAAATGTAGACATTCTCTCGAGAGAAATAAGAAATCACGCGATTAAGCGTAAAATCTACATACAGCGATTTAGCAGAAAAATGCGTCCCTCTAAGGTTTGGATTTTCGGATTTTTGATACTGACATCCTATTACGCTAATAAATTAATTAGTGGAAATATTTGGAGGAATTTACGTTCTTAGACTGGATTTTTCAATAGTCAGATAAACCTTAACTGGAGAATAAAACTGATGTTGTCTCCGTCTTGTCGTATGATTTAGACAGTGATAGCATGCAATTTATTCTGCTGTTAAGTTTTATCTGGCTATTGAAAAATTGGCCCTGAAGAAGAAGTCACGCGATTACGCGTAAATGTGTAAAATCTACATACACCGACGTATGTACAAAAATGCAATCTCTCTAAGATTAAGGATAATGTTATACTGATACCCTATAATGCTAATAGATTAATTAGTGTAAATATTTGGTACAATTTATGGTCTTTAGAATATGTTTGCCACTCTATTTGCAAGAGTTCTTTTCTTCTTCTTAACCGACTTCAAAAAGGAGGAGGCTATCAATTCGACGCGTATTTTATTATTTTATTTTTTTGGCTATGTTCTCACATAACTCCGTCAAATCTTTACCGATTGCAACAATTCTTTTTTTGTTCAAATAGACATAACGTCCCATTGGTCCCATTTTAATTTGGTGAAGATCTGATGAAGACTTTCAGAGATGGAGAACGAAACTCTTCAATAGACAGCAGTAAACAAGGCCTAATGAGGCCCATCCTTTAGTTATATCCGTATGTTTTAAAAATAGCGTGCGAGTAGTTCCAGTGTAATTTGGTGATGTTCTGCTGAAGACTTTCGGAGACGGAAATTGAGAACTTAAGTAAGGTAAATTATGAAATGAAATGTAGATGTGAACTTTACAAATGATCCACAATTGCAAATCTATAGTTTTGTATCTTAATAAAATTTTTGTAAATAAAAAATAAAAACCGGCTTCAAAACACTACAGCACTACAAAGTAAGAAATAATTGAAATTGTAAAGTTCACATCTACATTTGCATTCCTTGCGAAGTTGCCGGTAACACGACCGAAAAAATTTCGCTTGCAAACGGTCAGTACTGCCAACTGTAGTCAAATCAGTCACAACAGTCGTCTTTACAAATAACTTTCACACAACCCAATCACTATGATACCCTATGACACACAAACATGGAAATACAGCCAGACGCAGATAGATCTATTATTATTATTAAATTCTTTATTGCATAGTAAACAATTTTCATACAAAGGCGTACTTAATGCCAAATAGCATTTTCTTCCAGTCAAGCTTCTGACATGAAGCAGCAACGAAGGAATACCTTTAAATTATCTATTCATTAGTGACATAGTAATGTTCTACGCTCTTTGATCACGGAAGAAACTCTCAGTATCCAAGTGGCATAACTTGTTTTATTTATTTTGTAGCAGCAATCGAGAGCGAGCAGGAGTCAATGACCGGCCGGCCCTGACCGTCAAACAGTGTTTGTCGCACTATTATTTATTTACCACAGCTTCGACCTGGTTTGTCGCAGGAGATAATATTTTATTCAGACGGTCACATTGTAACGGCATAAAATATTGTAAATATCGCGACAATATGACTCTCATATTTCTATACCAGGCACAATAATTAATATAACTCAAAAAAATGTTTTCTATGTTTTGTTATGAAACGTCTAAATATGATCAAAATGTTAGTGTGTAACTAACCATATTGTCTTATAATTTCATGAGTAATTTTAAATATGCCCTGAATAATGACTCGTAGGTATTATTAAGTACCTACCTGCGATATTACTTAAATAGAAATGAGAAAAATGTGTTAAAATCGCAAACAAAGCAATATTTCTTCTAAACAAAACCATTGTAAGCACTACACATTAAGCTGATTAAGCTCTGCGAATCAGAACAAAACGGTCGGACTCAGTATGTGAATCCGGAGTTAAGTTAATAATATTTATTTAATTTACACAGCTAAACTTAAAAAAAATCAAATTAAAAAATTCCTTATTGCACAAAAAGGTGTTTGTACAAAGGCGAGCTTAATACTAATAAATTGACACTATAGTACGTGCAGTGCCGCCTCATAACTCAAAATCGGTGCCTATTAGACCATAGCACAGTGCAGAAGGCAAGACAAAATAAGCATGGTGGAGGCACGATGTGGAACATTGCATACGACAGGCAAACGTTTTCACCATCTTGGACATACGGGGCCTTGCACTGCTTTACTGTGACATTTCGTAGAAGTTGCACTTGTGTTTATATGCATCTAGAGCTATACACACTCACGCCTGTATCCCGGAGGAGTAGGCAAAGACCAGTATATGCAAATAGAAAGAAAGAAAGAAAGAAAGAAAGAAAGAAAGAAAGAAAGAGGATATTTATTTAAATTGTCACAGAAACACAAAGTAAACAAAGGGTACACAAACAAAAGACACAAACGTCAACAAAACAGAGATAAAACAAAACAATCGTGAAGAGAACATGTGAGGCAATAAATAAAATATGTATGTATAAAATATGGCAATAATGTGTAAATATGTAGTTATCCATCATCTTTGAATTTATTTTTAGGGTTCCGTACCCAAAGGGTGACTAAGACTAAGACTCCGCTGTCCGTCCGTCCGTCCGTCTGTCACCAGGCTGTACCTCATGAAGCGTGATAGTTAGACAGTTGTAATTTTCACAGATGGTGTATTTTTGTTGCCGTCATAACAACAAATGCTAAAAACCGAAATGAAATTTTATAAATATTTAAGGGGGCGCTCCCATACAAGAAACGTGATTATTTTGCCGTTTTTTGCTCGATATTAATACAGGCAACAGGTAGACGCTTGAAATTTTCACTAAACCATTAGTCCGATTTGCACTTCGACGGGTTTTTAAGCAATGGTTAGTAAAAACAATAATGTGTTGTTAGTAAAATTTAATGAAGCAAAAATGAAAATTACCTATATGATAATGTACCTAAAGCGAAAATGATATGATAATGTCATATATATTATATTCCGCAAGGGCAGTTCAGGGGTTAACAGTCTTAATGCCATTTTACCTTTAAATAAAGTGCGTAATTAATAAAATTTTATTGATCGTTGTTTAAAATTTCGTTCGTATTTGGACACCCGTAAAGTTCTGTTTGTTTGTCACTAAGTTGTTTATTTATATAACTTAATAGAAAGCTAAAAAGAAATGCGGAAACCATAGTGGTATTAAGCCCACGTAGACACTATAAAGACGTCGCGACAAAAACGCCATAACTGGATGAGCCGTGCCACGCATTTTCACATGTCAACCAGACCTTTCAATTTGTGGTTAAATCAGATTATGGCAATCGTCAGTATTGCAAAACCTAACTGCTCCGTAGAATTTTTCATTCCATTCCAAGCCTGTGATATTTCATACTTTTTACACTGATTGAAGTCGGTTTAGTCACGGTTGTAGTAACGTCGGACGTGATTAGTACCTTGAGGACGGAAGCGATTTCCATGGCTTTCCACCTCATATCACTTGAAGTAGGTGTTGTCAATTTAGCCTTTATTTTTTGCTTGATGCAACTTCGATTGCACAACGTTAGTTATGACATTTTAGCCGGGTATTGAAGAAGATATGCATGAGTTATTTTACTTATTGGTAACACAATTATAATTGTGGTTTTTAAAATCTTTCTCAGCTCGGATTAGTGCAAAAAAAAGAAAATAAACACAGTTACACATTATAGCAGCATTAAGTCCACCTTTTGTACCTACACAGTTTTTGTGCAATAAAGAATTAATAATAATAACCCAAATGTCCTAAATAATCTTACGTTTTAAGTTCGTCAGTTTAGTATGCACCTCCTTTATACCTATGTGAAATATCCAATCAGCAACGTAGTTTTGTTGAGTGCTTATTTTCAATTCAAAAATACTTTATTGCACAAAAGGGGTGTTTGTACAAAGGCGAGCTTAATACTAGTAATTATTTTCTTCTAGCTAACCTTGGGTTATGTGGATAGTGCAAGGGGTAGTGCCAAGAAAGATTTATTGCAAGAACAAAGATAAAAAAATGAATAAATAATAATAATTATATAAACTATATTACAATAAAATTACATAGTTATTATAACAATATACATACCAAATACATATAAAATACACACTATAGCACAATAAACACAACTACATAAAATTTACTTATATAATAGGATTACTCGTATTACTCTGAAATTCGAAGTTTAAACACGTCGACTGACGGGTCATGGCGTATGTACAGGGGTAGCGCGTTCCACAAGCGCACCGCTGTCACAGTGAAAGAATTCGAATAGCCTATCGTACCATGCACGGAGATGTCTACAAGCAGGTATTTGCATGGCCGCTGAGGGGGCTATGCACGCCACGAGGGGCGAAACGTTCGCGGAGATACTGGGAAGAGGAGGGGTTATGTAAGATCCCATAAAGAAGTGTCACAATGTGGGCATTCCTATGGGAGCGGATGTTTAGCCAATTAAGCTGACTGCGAAACTGGGAAACATGGTCATTTTACGGAGCCCAAAAATGTAACGAATACAGAAGTAGTTTCTCAGTGAGGTTGGGATAACACACATCTGCATAGTCAATGACTGGGAGAAGCAAGGCGTTGACCAACGTAACCTTAGCGGAGAACGGTAGGAACTTCTGCATACGTTTCAAGGAGTGCGTGGATGCGAAGATCTTCCTACTTACTCCAGCAACATGTTTCTCCCATGATAGATTGTCTTGTATGTGGAGACCTAAGTTTTTTACCTCTCTGCAGTACGGTAAGGGGATGCCATTATAACAGACAGGCGGCAGGGTATCCCTGTCAATCTTAGATAGCAGAGCCCTACTACCCAGGATAATGATTGCGTTTTCATAGTCACAAATAAAAAATAGAAAAACAGTAGATTTAAATTCTCTTAATATGCTGGATTGTTCCATTTCTACTTTAGCGGGTAGCGTGAGGGAGACACTGTTATTATGTTGATTTATCATGTAATTTGCAATTTCATTTGATTTTACATGAAAAGAACTTAAAAAATATAAGACATTAGGTATTTTACTAAACTTGTTGTATTTTTTTTAAGGAAATTAGGCACTTTGTTATTTGAAGAAAAAAAGAACGTTTTTGTACTTATTGCTGATATTTTATTTGCTCATCTTGTTGAATGATTACTATTATTAATAAGTCTTACGTCAAAAACCATAATTGCACAATCATAGTATCAAAAATTTTACATCATAGTTCCGGGTATCGCATACCCACCTCATAGCTGGTGTAACAGTTCCTCACCTCACTCACACCGGGTTAAACATGCTTACATTTAACCTCTACAAATATGTCCAACCCAACCATTCTGAAATAATTTTAAGGTAGTTCCTGTTTATCATTCTCACTCTCTCGTTTCCTTTGTTTCTTGTAATTACTTCAAACATTTATAAAAATTTCATGCAGTTTAACAACAAACTCATTTTCATTCAACTGCTCCATTATAAATTTATCTGTTGACTCAAACAACACTGAATAAAAACAAGCTTTACTAAGAATCCAAAGAATACCCAAATAGCGGACCTGCCACTAAGAAAACTATCTTTCGAAAGCTCGTCGAATAAAAGGATGCTTTTGTCCAATTTCAACAAACGGTCAAGAACAAAACATTGGGTCAACGAAAAGTGGAACGCATGCCTATACAAATTACTAACGTGCCACCAAAATAAAAAAAATCTGGTGACCTCGGATTCAATAAAATTTGTATGATCAAAGTAGTCAACCAAGAGTGTCATCATTTGGCCTGGTCATGCTGTCTGCAACGGGACTTGGACGCGTCAGGGACAATAGCGTACCATGACATGGTTAAAACCCATTTGGATGGTGGCATTTTTACGCGTTGCCTTATAAAGATAACGACATCCCGGCCAAGAAATGGGTTGTTGTTTACAATGGCATGAAGAAGTGAAGAATAGATCTTTGATGATCCAAATTAGAATCAAGATCAAGACAAGACAAGACAAGAACAATGTAACAACAAACTATATAGAATTGGATCAAATCAGATAAATTTTGATGTCAAAGATCTCGGACATCGATGTTGGTTTTTGTATCTAAAAGAACTCCAACATAAGCATTATTTTTATTTTGCCCGCCGTAGCAAACGAAAATAAGGCATAAGGAAAACTTAAACGAAAAACTTTTGTGAAAAGTTTATCGCAGAAGGCACGCGTTTAGTTCTACCGGACCTTTCTGAACTACCCTGCATGAATGAACCGTTCCAATCAACCCTGACATTGGCAATAAAAGCTCAGCCTCGTCCACTTCAATATAGGGCCACTCCTCGGTTCAACTGGTTATTTTAAGATCACTTCTAAGAAAAGAAAGTGAACCTGACCGATTCTAGAACGCTAGTTGACGTCAAACAAGCTGTTACTTTACTCCTTTGCTGTTTTTTTAATTGAGTCACGTTAAAATGGGAGTGTGCAGCATGTTGCTCACTTAAAATTAATCACAATTTAGTGCATGTAGTTGCACTTTTCAAACCTAATGTAATTACAAATCTCGTGTCATAGTGTTTGTTATCGAACCCCTCCGAAACGGCTTCACCGATTTTTACGAATTTTTGTGAATATTTGGTAGGTCTGAGAATAGGTCATAGACTAATTCATATGGCGAAATAACGTTTGCCGAGTCAGCTATACCCTAGATATTGAAGCAAACGACTAAAGGTAAACAAAGACAAAACATTTCTCAAACTTTATTCACTCGACATAGCTCATGCACGCAGCTTTGATTGCATCGTGTACATACTGTTTAAGGAAAACTTATAAATTTATGCAAAAAAAAAACAAATTTCTTTATCAATTAGAGCCTACATAATAATATACATCAATACAGCTCTCGAGGCAAAGGCTCATCTTTGTATTTGCGTGAGTGCAAACAAAAGTCAGCGGTGGTAGCCTAGTTGGTAGAACATTGTACTCGCAAGCGAGAGATTCCCATTGATTCCCAGTGCGGGCATGTACCTATGAATTTGTTTTCTAAGCTATTTACATTTGTGAAGTTATAGTAGCAATACCATTTTTACCTATTTTCATGATAAAATAAAATATTTAGTTAAATAAACTGCAAGTGAGGGGTAAATCAGGTAATAACAGTGTTACTATGTTTATTGCTTAGTAGTATTTATTATAGTTTTTTATAACTATGCTAAATATTATGCAGTGTTATAACGTGGCATATTGAAAAAGCAAATTTTTGACATGTGTCAACTTCTTAGTCGTTCGCTTCAGTAAATACACTATAGAAATATATATGCTATATGTATGTATACCAGTTTAAACTATTCTTAGCTTAAGGTACTAACTTAGCTTAAGCTAAGGATATTAATCCAACTGCACGGAAAAGAGTAGAAGAGTCGAATATTCTTTACTTTACAGTCGCACATTAACCGTTCAACGCGTGCACTGTCCACTCTATCCGTTATATTACGGGTGATTTTGCAACTAAAATGGTTTATTTGCTGTCGATTGTATACCAGCCCTCGGGGCACTAAAAAGGTTTTCATCCCGCGATAACGTAGCGCCATCTTGCTTTACGTAGTGAAATAAACCAATATGACAGGACATTGCTATCAAGAGTACAGCACAATTCACGGCGACAAAGGCCGTCTCTATACGAAAGAGGTAGGCTTTACAATACGGCTCCCGGATTTGAGATTTATAGATAATACTGTATGGTGTGCAATAAAGAGTATTCATCATCATCATCATCATCCCATTATGTCCCCACCGAGGGGCACGGGTCTCTTCCCTGAGGAAGGTATAGGCCATACTCCACCACGGGGGCCAAGTCCGGATTGGTGGAGGCTTGTAGACTAGTGGCTCGTCTACTGTCAGAAGTTGTCAAGCCGCCCTAAGGCCTCTGACTTGGCTTAACGACTGCCATCTATCGACGGCAGCCGGCACCAACAGCTTAACGTGCCTTGCGAAGCACGGAACCGCTCGGAAAAATGCCACTAGCGTTAGGCATAGACGGCGACCCATCCATGCACTGAACGCGCCCAGTGTTGCTTAACCTTCGTGATCGTTTTTAAGATCACTCAGGCAGCCGGGGCTACGAGCGATTCAAGACCAAAGAGTATTAATCTATCGAATTTATTACGCTATGAAAGCCTACATACTATACATATATTTATAATACATATAGTCTCTATATGTGTTTTAAACTAATAAAGTGCTCTCTATCTATCTCTATTTATATCTATCTATCCAACCTATGAATAGAGCTCCGTGATGAGCATGGCCTACGTCCCTGTCACGCCAACCATGTCGGTCATGAGAACTTACATACATACATACATAAACTCACGCATGTATCCCAGAGGGGTAGGTAGAGACCAGGGACTGCCACTTGCCACGATCCTGAAAAAACCGGCCAAGTGCGAGTCGGACACAGGCACGATGGGTCCTGTACCATTATCTATACAACATTTGAATACTTCAAGCGTCTACCTGTTGCCGTTATCGAGCAACAAACGGCAAAAAAATCACGTTTATTGTACGTATGGGAGCCCCCCTTAAATACTTATTTTATTCTGTTTTTAGTATTTTTCGTTATAGCCGCAACAGAAATACATCATCAGTAAAAATTTCAACTGTCTAACTATCACGTTTCATGATGTATAGCCTGGTGACAGACCGACGGACGGACGGACGTACCCTTGGAGTATGGAACCCTAAAAAAACTCGAGGCTGTAGAATGAGCACAAAAACTGTCCTTTCTCTGTTATGGTGAAAAGAAATTATATTAGGCATTTAGCTTCTTGTGGATGACAAATGTCAATGGACCTTTGATGTGATTTTAACAACTCTGTCGCGATTTTACTGATTCTATCGCTTCTAGCGAACTGCGATGCTTTCTCGCGCGCGGTGCAATGTCAAGAATTTAGAGCACTCACTAGTTTACTGCAGACTTCACGCTTTGTTTTGACGCATCGGGAAAACATAATTCTACAATTCAATAAAGATTGTCATCGTCCTTTGCTACAGTTGAAGAATTTAGTTGTAAAATTGTTTTACTTTCTAAATAAAGTAATATTCATTTATTCATAATTATTAACGATTAGATATAATTTAATGCAGTTTTAAACTTAAACATAACTGTCTCATGGCCTTAGCATAAATATGATGAAAATTGTTTTCGTTGTTCTTTTCTGAATGAAATTAAGCATGAAGAGACAGAAACTTTTTCAGTTTTGATTGTTATTTGACAATCTTTTCACCAACTATATGACAAGTGTGCGGCTTATTTAAAATTTAACGAAAAAAAACGAAGCCGAACTTACCTAAACAAATCCGTACTTTGGCGCACCCTATGAAACTTTTAATTTCTTTTTTCCAAAATCGCTAAAACGTACACAACCCGGGTTGCGTGCTAAGCGACGTTCACACATAGACTGTTGAGGTGCGCCGTGGGGCTTCGGGACCAACGGTACAGTGTCCCACTTCCTGGTACCAGCTGTGCTGTGCGGTACACGAATAGTGGTCTAGATAAAAACTGCAGCGAAGCGCCAACGAACTTGCTAGTGTTATGTGAAAAAAAAAACATTGTTCTCTCTTTTAACACAGGAATATATGCAGATACATTTTCTTCTTCTTCAGATACTGATATTACAAAAGATAATATTAACAATACCATAAGATCAATCAAGCAGCCCTTATTCGTCCTTTGCTAGTCATATGCATTCCCTAAGTTCGCCACTTCCTTCTTCTCTTCATGTTATAAGATATTTACCTGCTATATAAAAACTTCAGATTAAAAAATAGTATAGAGTCATGCCTTTGAGTGTAGATACATAAGAACTTTTCTCGTTCTGCCAAAGACTATACAGTAGTTCACATATATCTATTAAAATCAACTATCAACTGAATGCTAAACTTTCGATTACGTTCCTATACTCCTTAATCGTGACTTCATAACAATATTTTATTCAAAATACGACATGCATTACTTGTATATCCAAAATGCAACCCCTAATTACATAGCACGATCACTTAATGATTTGCAATGATAAGAAAAAAGATTTTTCGATACACCATTATACCTTTATTTTTACACTTCAATCTAGCAAACATCGATTGGCGGGCTTTTTACAGATCACCAACATATTCATTATATTGTAATATTATTACAGTAGGGTCGGTGGACTGAAGCAAGTAGGTCCAAAACACATTTTTTAAGACAGTAAAAAAACCCTATTATAAAATTACTTTATAAACATTTTTATTATCTTGGGGAGCTGTCATAAGGCAATGAATTGAACATAAACGTTTTTTTTTACAAAAATTAAGTTAATTCCTATATTAATTGTTTATGTTGCATAGAACAGTAATTTAATGACAATTTGTGTTATGTGCTTTGGTCCGCCGACTCTAGGATTATTGTACCGTGTCGTAGCAGCATCTCATTGACTAAGCTGTACCAGTTAGTTAGCGGTAGTGAACACCGTCCGCCTGTCATCGCGGCGGTGCTGCGATGCATTTTCGATGTATCAACTTTACATAATCGGCCTATTTACATCCTAATGCAGAGTATAGGGCTCAAAACGCGTGGTAATTTCGAAGCCATCTATCCTATGCTGCTTCAATTCTGGTACATTGGACTAGAGTTTTAGATGATCAACGCTTTGCGCTAACGTGGGTTAGTTAATAACTTTTGGTGTACTGTACAATTGTACATCCAATGTAAATATTGGTCTCGAAACGCGTGTTGATTCCGAAGCAATCTATGCTTTGCTGTTTCAATTCCAGTGCATTGGAGTTTCAGGGGATTAAAGCTTTTCGCTTAAGTGGGTATATATATTGTTGTATATTCTGCCAAACACCTTAAACAATTCGCAGTAGTATTTTTTTGAGACTTTGCTGGACTGAAGATCACGCGAGGCGGGAGAGGATCGATTCATTATATTATTAGTCACGCGATTGATTATATATGAGTCAACCCCTGCACTCCGCACTGGACTTTCTTTCCTCCTTTTTGCTCAAGATGTTTGCCGGCACCTGTACCCTACACTATGCCCAGCCACGGCTAGTAACCACCCACTAGACAAAGATGTTGGACAAGAGATTGGCGTGTCACGGCGTGATGCTAGATGACGGGCCGGTGACAAGCGTTGTAATGTGAATAGTCCTTAACTCGGTGCCTCACGGATGCGGACTCTTTTGCATGAGGTTCCTATTTAATTATCACGGGTAAGAACAATCGCAATTACAATTGGATTGGATTGGACTGCAATTGAATTACATTGCATTTAAATTATTTTGTACATTATAAAATAGTGTCAAATACCTAATAGTCTATACCGTGCTAATACCACTCTACTGAACAACTGACTAGTAGAGTTGAGGCCCAGGTCTCTAGTTCGGCTTTTTAGGGTAACATAGTCAACAAGAAATCCTTATAGTTCGCCATGTCCGTCCGTCTGTCTGTCCGCGGCTTAGCACAGAGACTGTAATTGCTAGAGAGCGGAATTTTATTTTATAGATATACATAATGTTTTTGAACTAAAACTTTCGGAAGCACTACTTGAGTTTTTGCTGTGAGAGTCAAACCAGGATTTTTATTACGATGTTTATTACCCCGTAAAAACGGTAGAATGAAATGTCTAAATTAAACACCTAAATTCGGGATGCTTTTTTTCTCACCTACGCCACAGTGTGGGAAGATCATTTTTTGATTTAGGGTTCTGTTTGCGAAATATTAAGCATTAAAGTGCAAATTTTTGTTACAGTAGGGCGTCCCCCGATCCCGGCTGAACGGTTGATCGTAGAAATGTGAAAAAATTGAAGGCCGGAGTTTGCTCCGTTTGTATATTTGTATAATGAACTTAAAACGAAAACTATCATGGCTAAGCAGACGTTAAATCCTTACAAGTTAATGAGGAATAGGCGGCCAACTCATAAAAGGAAAATGCTTGCTTTGATGAAGTTGTTAGCGTAAAGCGGATTAAAAAAGACCCTCTTTCTACGGAATCCTACACTGCACGTGGTCCGATACACACTTGGCCGGTTTTTTCACGAAACTAAATTAGTGCCACAGTCTGTGCTGTCCTAGTGCAACTTTACAGAACAATATGCGGTTAGTAGAGTCTATGCTTCCGTCCCCTGTTCGGCTTTTTCAGGAACCATTACATAAACCCAAGGTTGACTGGCAGAAAATGCTATTTAGTATTAAGTACGCCTCTGTATGAAAATTGTTTTCTATGCAAAATAATTATAATAATAAAGCAAACCTACATTGCAAAACAGTGTTCCAGTCGTGCTGTCCTAGTATTAATCTATTGAACAAATAATATGCGTTCATCGGAATCTAGGCCCTTTTCATAGAAAACATTGCACAAAACTGACTGTTTCCAATCTGCAAACCTTTATTTTTATTTTACTTTGCCTGGCAATCAAAAATTTTTTGCATACCTGTATAAAAACCAAAAACAATCAAATGTAGTAATAAAATATACTTGCACGCACCAGTTCTAAGCTGCTAGTGTATGAATAATAATAATAATATTTCACTTGGAAAACCCCTTGATTTGCGTAATTTTTTTTAGCGGTATGCACCGCATTCAGAAATAGTTTTTCAAACTATAAATTGACAGGCGCTGCCCAACGACGGCTTGTTAGACTGACGCGATCAAACGTCGATTACTGAGAGTGATTGACAGAGAAAAGGTCGTGTATTGATTAAAATTATATCTATAAAGTAAATACATTTTCTCTTTTTCTATTAAATGTCTACTTAACGTTTCGTTCAATGTATATTGGAATATAAACAATAACTACAGTTGCATAAGACTGCAGGTAGTGACCAGTGGCCTAATTACGCTCACCAAATCCTGAGCAATTCCAATCGTCTAACTGCCAAACTCCATACTAATTTGACAGTTAAACGATTGGAATCGCTCAGGATTTGGTGAGCGTAATATAGGGGCAGATTAGTTTAAACAATACGCACTAATGTAAGAAAGCACTTTTAAACTCTACTATGGGAGACCTATTTTAATTTTTTTTTTTCCGGTTCTTAAACAGTGACATCTACTCTCTGTTTGTAAAACTAAGTAAAACCAATCTAACCAGTACCGTGCAACCTCTTTAACATAACGTTTGCTACTTGACACTAGATGGCGTTTGTTCTTTCTTGTTCGCAGTTTTTCCGTAGATGGCGCTCGCTCATCGGAAAATTATTTTATCTAGTACTGGCTGACTCGGCAAACGTTGTTGTAGTTACCATTGCCATATTAATTAGCCTGCGAGCTATTCTCAGACCTAACAAACACACACAAAAAAAAAACATAAAAACCGGTGAAGCCGTTTCGGAGGAGTTCGGTAACAAACACTACACGAGAATTTTTTATCTAATATATACGTATCTATATAAAAAAAACTCGTGTCACAGTGGTTAAGTCAGCTAGTAAAAAATATAATAAGTACATACAGGTTACCCAATTAATCACTTAATTTTGTTGTTACTGCTCTTAAACGAATGGAATAGGTTGAACAGTTTGATGTGTTGTTGACTGTTCTTTATAATTAATTGCTTTAGCCTCAATTTTTCGATTACTGCGACTTACAAAAAACTTGTATTATTGTTTTATTTATACTAAGTATTTCAGTAAGTTGCGGTAAAGTCACAGCGGACTTAGGGGGTCCAGGGAGTGACACTAGCACCAACGAGGAAAAAAATAGTACATTGTTCACCGAGAGGAGAAAGTGACCGATTACCGTCGAGGGTGTAAAACACCCGAGATCGGGAATCGCAGTTTCTCTCGAGTGATACATAGTGCTTCATACTACACCTGCTTCATAGTTTTATTTTACTTTCTACGAAAACTGAATCCTCAAACAACACACAAATTGGAAATGGCGCCAATGGCGTCTGCAATTTTCACATGTTCTTTTTTCAAATTGTTTATCCTGCCGCCGCAGGGTCGCACTGCCAGCCCGACACCATCCAACACACAGCTAGTGGCCAGTGTCATTTTGCGAACTTGGAGATAAAAACTCACTGTAAAAACTTTTTGGCTTTTGATGTTAAGGTTACCGGCGCATAGTCTTACCCAAAATTAAAAAAGAAAAACCACGTAAGAAATGGATTTTCATACACTTTTCTCTCCCGCTCAGATGCGTTTTCTCCCCGCATATTTGTTCGATATGCAATGACGTACTTTCTACCGTAAATTTGATAAAGTATCAAGATACTTTCCAAGAAGGTGTAGTATAAAAGTCTTTTTATTACAGATCAAATTTGCTAAAAGTGTCAGTACAATCTCTCAATCATGTTAACAGTGACTTTTAGGACCCACAACCTAGGGTCTCGAACCGAAAAACGGCCGTTTCTGGCGTTAATGCTTTGTTTGTTACACTTTATTGCACAAAATACAAAATTTAGCACTTAAAAAAACATGAATGTCTTAGACTATGAGCAAAGGCGGACTTATTTCAAGAGAAATTTCTTCCGGCCAGCCTTGACGTTTAGGTTGTTAAACAGACAGCGGGAAGAGGGCATGTTGCTATGCTATCTAGTCCTAGGTTTTTTGCCTCAGGTTCAGGGCCGTGGATCCTAAAAGACACTATTAACATGATTGAGAGATTGTACTGACACTTTTAGCAAAATGCGCTAGTGTTACTCCCTGGATCCCCTAAGTCCTTTGTGATTTTACCGCAACTTACTGAAATACTGGGGTCATTTAGCTTAGTATTTTGCTCTAGTGAATGTATGAAACAGCTTATATTCGATGTTTTCGAATTGTTTATATTGTTAGTAGACGAACCCCGTTAAATTTCACCGGGCATTTGTAAATACCCTGTATTGGATATGAAAATTTTACCTACTAATCAATGAAACCAAATCACCACACGATGTCATCATAATAACTTCTTGCGGTTTACCAGGTAAAGGTTACCATTCGGACAACAATGGATCGTTTACCATGTGTCAGTCACGTGGCATTAGAGAAAATGCCAAGACGCGACGAGTATTGATATAAATAACGTAAGAAAACTCGTAAGAAAGCGATACAAATCGATAACCGGCCACTTTCCATCCCGTACTTTACTCTTGTTAGCTAGCGGTGATTAAAGCCTGATTTACATTTGCTATTTTTTATACGTTCTTAGCATGCTTTTTCAAATCATACTAAAAAAGCACGAATTTAGCAAATGTGAATGTGCCATGCTTTTTAGCACGTTAAAAAATCTGACTGACGGTCGGGAATTGGACACGGGATTTGACTATTAAATTGTTAACGGAATATGAAACACATGCTTGCTTGTGGGATTCGTGCAGCAAAACTTATGAAAACAATATTTTATCACAGCCAATAACTGTGATAAAATTTCAACCGCTTGCAAATTAATTAGAGATTCCATATCTTCCACTTGCGATGCGTGTGCTTTCTTCACTTTTTGAGACAATTTGTGTAGAAACTAGCCCAGCAAATGTATATTTAAGGCGTCTTTAATTAGCACTGTTTTAGCTTAGCATGCTAAATAGCACGGAATTTATAGCAAATGTAAACCAGCCTTTAGACATTATCACATTTAGCCGATTTTCCGTGCGCGCGGCACACGTTGCTATTACTTGCTGATAGTGAAAGCTCATTTATTGCTACTGATTTTGAATTTAAATACCCTTTTGTTGTTGGTGGATAACATGCTCAACGTTATTAGGGATATAAATATCTTTGTGATACGTTCTTTACATAAGCAGCCTATATACGTCCCACTGCAGGGCACAGGTCTTCTCTCAGGGAGAGAGTATTGGCTTAATGACCACGCGTGCCCACCGCGCGATTGGCGATTTCAAGCGCTGAGGTATTATTTGAATAGCTCAGACACTCAGGTTTCCTCACGATGTTTTCCTTCACGGTCAGCGAGTGGTATTGCTACAATAACTTCACAAATGTACGTAGCTTAGAAAACAAAGTCATAGGTACATGCCCGCACTAGGAATCGAACCTGAGTCCAACTTTCCACCTACTAGGTTAACACCGCATTACAGTTAAACTAAGCTTGATACTAACAATGGACTATCTGCCAGAGGTACATAGTACTCTAAGGATACGCTCTTTGTGTGTTGCTAAATGTGCAAGTGCAAATAGACAACTTACCATTACCGACGTACCATTAGAAATAAATCAATACGAAGATACCTTTTAAATCTACTGCCTGCTAGCGATTTCGAGGTGGCTGGGTGTCATACATTACTGTAGTGTAGAGTACCCGGCTGCCTTCGACTCTATATGCGTCACATGTTCTCTTCACGATTGTTTTATTTTTATTTTTGTTTTGTTGACGTTCGTGTATTTTGTTTGTGTACCTTCGTGTTTACTTTGGGTCTCTGTGACAATTTAAATTAATGTCTTCTTTCTATTTCGAAAGATGTTTACTTTCATTAAAAAACAATTCATTGGTATCAAAATAAGTCTCGGACAGTTTGACGTTATAATGACGTATTTGACCTTTATCTATTTCTACACGATTGAGATAAGCATCATAACCACTGATATGAACCAAGTCATTGTTTAGATACCATGGATTCCTTTTCACTTTTTCAATCAATTTTCAATTATTGCGTAACATCATAGCCTTTTGTATTGTAAGCCATGCCTTAGTATGACATTTGATAGTTCAGTTCAAATTATGTTACTTAGCCTTTTTACGTCTCAGGCAATGCCAAGTATATACCTATAGCAAGCCAGTATAGTCTGAGGGAAAGCTTTAACTATTTTAATATAGATTAGATTAGAATATTTTTGTTTTATGTCTACGCCAGGAAATTACATCATCAACAGCTAGTTAAGATATTCCACGCGAAGATGTGCTTCATAGATATAAAATACTTAAGGGGCCCCAGGGAGTAATACTAGCGCTTCCGAGGAATAAAAGTCATATCTTTTTTTACAGATCGAATTTGCAAAAAGTGTCTGTACAATTTTCAATCATGTTAATAGTGATGTTTACAACACGGTCGCATTAACTAGAGACTTGACGTTGATACAATAATGTCCAAAACAAATACCAAAATCATAGAAAACTAAGCAAATTATAGACACACGTATTGGTTACAAAGATACTGACCGTACTATCGATAATTTGCTTAGTTTTCTGTCATTTTGGTATTTGTTTTGGACATTATTGTATCAACGTCAAGTCTCTAGTTAATGTGACCGTGTTGTACGCCCAAAACCCGCAAAACAGCTTTAGCACTATCTAGTCCTAGGTTTTATGCTTTAGCTTCAAGGTCATAGGTCCTGAATATCACTATCAATATGATCGATAGTAATATTTAGGACAGACAATTTTTGCGAATTCGATCTGTAAAAAAAGATTGATGATTTCATTTTTGTTTTCCTCGGTGCCGCTACTGTTACTTTCTGGAGCCCCTTAAGAAGGTTTTTTAGAATGTGATGAATAGTACTAAATTTGTTTTCTCCAAAACGAATTTTCACAAACGAGAAAAAAGAACATGAACGTGCCGAGACATGGAAAGAACATTTTCTGATAAGAAAAATGAGCATCGGCGCCTAAAAGACGTTACTTTCACGGAGAAAATTACAACCGTGACATTTTCTTTTTGCGTACAAAAACTGAGTAAGTACCTACTTAACTTATATATGTCAAATAAAACTAATCTAATGTATAAAAATCTCGTGGCACAGCGTTTGTTATCGAACTCGTCCAAACCGGCTTCACTGAAATTTTGTGTGTATTTGGTAGATCTGAGAATAGGTCATAGGCTAATTTATATGGCAAAACAACGTTTTCCGAGTCAGCTAGTAATATATAATTTGCAACGAAGAAAAAAATTTGTTGCTTTTCAATATCGAGAAACCTCCTTGCTATTTTCGTTCTATAAAGAGTTTAATGGTCTTCACCCAACGACACTTTTAAGAACATTTAGTCATATTGTACTATTGCACACATTTATTTTTATGAGCTGGTCAAAAGTAAATAAAAATAACTGCCTACAACCGGTTTTCCTGCCTAGAGCATTTTTCTTTAGTGGCAAAACAAATGTAGTCAAGGAACGATTAATACGTCTATAATTTACTCAATAAAGAATTAATAATAATAATTATTGAAGAAAATGAGTAACAACAGTCTGCTTACCTTTCAAATTCATTTGATTGACCCCCACGTAGACCTCTGATACAGTGTATGACCTTTATTGGTACGCTCGAGTCAATACGGTGTAGAATCGAAACATAATTTCTGCGGCGAATTTGGTTCACTTTCGTTTTAAAAGCATAAGCTCCATCCACGGTCACGAGCTATAATTTACTTCACCAAAAAATCTTTCTTGTGTGCTTCCATTACGTTCGTAGAAATGTCAGTCGAGTAACCTTTTGTACGATGATCATTTTCGCTGGGCGCTAACGACTGTATTAGATCATGTTATTCCCTCATCGGTCGCGCATTATTTCTTTTCTCATCACAGCGCAGCGTTTTTGTGTCCATCCACTACTAATATTTTCCCTTCGTTCGTTCTTAACTAGATTACGTCGGTCCTCAACGCCTTCGTACTAACTGCCCATATAATCTCAGCATAATTTATAGTAGTCTAGTTTCCTGGAGTAATCATTTTAACGAAGTTCATCCGCCGTCCAGTGCTTAGAGGAAAGTTTCTGCATTATACTCGTGCGTGAAAGATATGTCTTTCATTTCCTTTGAGACAGCAATTTGTCCAGTTTCGTCATATCAAACAGTGGTGCCCACTTTCCACGTCGTTAGAGACGGCAATCTGAAAAATAAAGAAATAATTGACATCAGTATGGTTGGTGACGCAAAATATTTACATGTAATCAATTTTTTATCGCCAGTTATAGCGACTTTCAACTTTCAAAGTCAACTATAAATCGCATAATATTATGCACTATTTCGGCGAAAGTGACATAACATCTGATTGCGATAACATTAAGTAATCCTGATCGAATATTCCAATTTCACCTAAAGCTATTATGTCACAGACTCACTCCGGTAAGGAATGCTTTCTTTAGTCAACATTTGCAATTTTTGCTTTCCATCTCAACCATTAGCATCATACACGAAGATAAAGTTTTATATATCATCTGGGGCAGCAAACGCACGACTTGTTTCCTCATATTTGGACCAAGAAAAATAATTACCCAAGTTTCCAGCTGAGGTAGTGACAAATGTTTCGGCCGTCACGATTGTGTGACCCACCTCCACGAAACCAGACAATGAACGTGCATTTAATATGTAGTTCGTTTCACGTTATTTATGAAAAGGTGTCGTTAGGTACATTTTGACATTGACTTGGGTGAAAGTGATATTAAGATTTTAAATGCTAATGTTATGGTGGCAAATGCTCTTAAACTGATGAAACTCAATGACTCAATGTTTTCTTTTCTTGAGATTAGGAGGCGTTATTATTGAGCAAGAGTATTAAGAAGACGCTTTTAACTGAACCTTTGTAATAGCTCCCTTGAATGGACAATGCGATCGTGATGCCCTTAGAAAGTAGAGCCTAACTAGGTCAATGCACTTGCATTGAGTGCTTTCCGCCTCAGAATTGCAGCTTATAGGGCACTTGGACCTATTTGGTCGTAATTGTGTCCTTATTTGGACCGACTGCTGGTGCCATCACAGAATGCAAAATTTGGATTCAAGTTTTTTTTTATTTCACCATTTGAGAAATCGACACTCTTCGTTGAAGAAAAAGCTGAAAGACAAGTGAAACGAAATATTAAGACCATTTTTATTGGGTCAGCCTTTAATTCTTCTCTTAGATGAAGAATATGGGCCTCGATCATTACTAACAGTACATCAGCACTAACAGTATCCTGAAAGTTATAGCAGAGAGGATGGACAGTCCAATAATTAAATACTGGGTGGTCACTCACGTAAGATAAGATAACTGCACCGTCCCTCTAACTCATACTTATAAAACTTAATCTTAAGTAATTAAATTTTAATTTCAGAAATTTTGATCTCACTAACATATTATTTACTTTTATTATTTAATGTAATTTTACTAACAACCTATGGATTGTTTTATCCGAAATAAAGTGATACATACATATTATATTACCATGCATACCCATCGCGGATTAACGATTATGTGAATACTTCAGACACTGAAGTTTCCTTGCAATGTTTTCTTTTACCGTTAAGAGCTCTATCAACTGCAACTATCAATTCACGAATACCCAAATAAGCACGCCTGGAATCGAACATGAAACTATCCTTGTTTGAGGCGACCTCTCTTCCCACTGTTCCTGCTCTCTCCCACCATTCATTTTACCTACTTAACTGACTGTGTGTGATGTGACTGGTGGGGCTTTGGCAGAAATGTAAAACTTCTAAGTTTAGAGAATTTCGATAATGCTTCCAAGCTAAGTTTTCTGTCTATTTTGCTATTTATGAACTCAACAATGAAGTCACTCATTGATAAAATTATCAAAACACGGTTACCACCGAACGGAATCATTCAAATATAAAACATAATACATTATAAATATTTTTTTCTAAAAACTTGCGGTCACCAGGGGGCGACATTGTCATGCCTATAAATAAATCAAGCGATCAGCAAAAAAATGATTTATTTACACCCATGATGTCTGAGATGGAATAAAAATACCAAAATGGCATCCAAATAATGCGCTTCTAATGCCAGTATTTGCTCCATCCCTGTAGCTTCAGAAATCTAATCTTTTACTTAATCTAACACGAGGATATGAAACGAGGTATGACTGAAGTAAAAGCAAATTGCCTAGCTAGACATCAAGAGCAGCGATCAAGCAACTGGTCGGATATCGCTGATGGATCAATGATGGACACCATTAAACATTCATAAGCACCCTATACACGTCCCACTGTAGGGCACAGGCCTTCTCTCAGAGAGAGAGAGAGTAAGGGCTTTATCACCACACGTGCCCACCCCAGATTGGCGATTTCAAGCGCTGAGGTATGTGAATAGCTCAGACACCCAGGTTTCCTCGCGATGTTTTCCTTCAACGTTACCGAGTGGTATTGCTACTATAACTTCACAAATGTGCATAACGTAGAAAATAAACCTTATCCGAATCGAACCTTAAACATTATCAGCCTTATTTATAAAAGCGCGCTTCCCGAAACACTCCTCAAAGGCAGTTTAAATAGTCTGTGGTAAAGGGAAAGTCGTAACCACAGATTATTTAATCTACCTCTGAGCAGTGTTTTAGAGGAATAGTGTTTTTGTAAATCACACCGTATGTATTACCGTACCTATCCAAAGATATTGGCGCGATAAATGTGTTTTATACCTATGTTTTTCTTAACAATATTGTGCCACTTGGACAGCAGAAACGTGTATTCACGAAAGTAAATTATTATAGAGTTTAAATTACTTTATGTTATAACCACTAACTAGTTTTATCTTTACTAAAATACATCGCTTTAAAGTTTATTGGGTGATAAATGCCTTTGCTTCACAGATATTATATTATTATTTAGCTCACCATTGATGGGGTATCAGCAGCAATGCATGTGACAAGTAGCTTGTTCAAACAAAAGGCCTACAAACACGCACTATAATTGTTTTCTCGCTAGTTTCATTCTAGGTTGCTTAGTAGAATATTTAATACAAATTCTTTTTTACATTGAAAGTTATCTATTTTAAAGCACCTTTTTTGTTGGATATTTTGCTGTAGGCTACATACCTGTCATAGTTTGCAACTAGGGAAATTTTGACAAAACCATTTTCAGAAAATATTTCACAAATATTTACGATGCACATATTGGTGTCAAATAAGGTAAGATGAGGTGCAACGATATTAATGGTCGATTGTCTTCCATGATGAACTAACTAAATTTCCCGCTAAACACTGAGACAATCTTAAGATAAAATTAGACAAACTTTTGATCGCTATGATGATTTAGATTCAGCTTTATACAACTAAAGCTAAATTTACGTACAAATGAGACCAAAATACAATTAACTACTTATGTCAAAATATTGGCAAGTTGCAAACTTGCAAGTGATAATGCAGTCAACGTTGCAGAGTTCTGCGACGCAGCTGTTTAATAAAGACGTTTAGTAAAATTTGATTTGCCATCGACACGCTAAGGAGAAAAAATCACTGCTTGGACGAAATGAAGACGTCACTTTTATATTTATCAGAAAAAACAGCCACACTGCGGGATGCACCGCTCTACAATCTTGGACTTTCGATCTTATCTCGGATAATGAGTGCTATTGTGAGCTACAAGACAATTAGTGCCATTATACTCTTACTGTCATACTCTGTAACGCTCTGGTTTATATTGTCCGCTGCAGTTTAGTCTCTTTAAACGATGATATTCTTTACCAACGTGGTACTCTAATCTTTCACATGTTTTTTTATTTGACAGCTGAGGTTTCAGGTTCCTGGTCTACCTTTCGCCTTGTGGCACAAAATACCTATGAAATATTGATCTGAGTTTTGAGATTCAATGTTTATTTTGAAGGCTTCCTTGTCACGCTAAACAAGAAAGTAACATAAATCTCAAATGTCTGTTTTGTATTCAAGTTACTCGTACCATGAATACCAAACATTAAATATTCATAAAAGCAATCCAATATCGACGACTAAAAAACGGAAACCAGGGAACGGGCAGCAGCGTTGACCTGTGATACCAGATCACCAAACACTGCGATCTCCAATCCGCCTGCCAAGTGTGGAGATTATGGAAAAACCATACATACAGGGAGAGACCCATGCCCTGCAGTGGACTGCTATGGGTTGATGATGATGATGAATCCAATATACTAAAACTGGGACACTTTATATTTGAGACAATAATTTAAAATTCAAACATTCGAAGCAATCCTTAAAAACTTGTGTTAAGCTAAGAAATCTGTATTCTGTTTGAAAACAAACAACAAATAAACAAGTAACATAAAAAATATATATGATACTCGTATAAAGACTATCAAAGAAGAAGATAAACAGACCAACAAGTAAGAAGAAGGCTTCAAATTAGTTGGATTTTGGACCTTCTATATCACCAAACCGAAAGCACATTGACCTTTACTTGCGTGAACTCTACGCCTTTGACGCAGACTTTGTATCAACAATTTAAAGACGAATCTGCTGTCGACTGTACCACTCTATTGCTTCTATTCTTTGTTAATACTTTTTTAATAGCAGTTATTACTGATTGTTAATAGCGGGAAAGTGGTGGCAGGTTGCTGTATTGTTATGTCACCGATGGATCTCTGTCGAAAATTATGTGAATTAACGTCCCTGTGCTATAACACTAATGGCACATGGGTGGCATATGAACTCTTTCTTTATACATGGTGTAATAAAATTGCCATAAACATCAGAATATGTTTTACTCTTTAAAGTTAAATTGACGAGTGGAAATCGCGAAAAAACTATCAGCTGCTCCCTAGGTATATAAATAGATATGTAAATAGATAGATAGAATATTCTTTATTGCATGTACTCGTACACCAGGTATTACATAATATGAAAATTAAACAATAGCGGCCTTATTACTCAAAGTAATTTCTTCTAGGCAACTAGGATTGTTGGTGCAAGTGCTAAGCAAGATATTTCTATACTTAATACACATACATGAACGGTACACAAATATGAAATTAATATAGAAAAAAGGTACCTACATAGATAAAAATTGTCATTATCGAAGGAGTAGATGACCGAAAAATATACCTACGGAATACCAGAAAGAGATAGTAACGCCATAGGTACTACCTTTTAGTATGTGGCCTCATATATATTTTTCCTATTCCAAAATTTTCACCCATAGTAAATGTTGCTGGTATTGTCGATTTTAAAATGTCCATGAGGTTTTGTTGCACCCCGCATGGACATTTAACAAATATTAAACGGTTTGTATATAATCTGGTAGTATTTGGCAAGACAGAAATCCCTGTATGAAACAAACAGGATTTATTGTCACTGATTGCATTAAACTCATCAAACTCTTGGATTACTCTTTGAATTTTGTCTGCAATGCTTTACTCATTGGATTTGTTTTGACTGTGTAGAGCACATCGGGCTGCTTTTGTCTTTATAGAGCAGCACATCAACTTTTATGCGTGCACTCTACTCATTAATATTATTGATGACTTTGCAAACAACTATAAGGACTTAGCAGTTGTTAACCGAACTCACTCTCCGTGTTCAATGAACATTAGTCATCTGTCATCCTGGATTTGAGAATATACTGCAAAGTCTCAGTGAGTCAAATGTTCTTATTCGAATTGGCAATCTCGCTATAGATACGCAATCTCCTTTATTATTTAAAATTATATTGTTTAAATGTAAATAAAATATGAATTTGATGTTTAGATCTATACAAACATAGTTTTTAAACCACTTTTACTAGTACTAATTGGGCCTGAGTTGTCTGAATAAAATAAATTTATTATTATAGATCTAGTTGATGATGCGTTTTCGTGTTTTATAGAGCTCATAAACGCAATAGTTATTTTATAAGTTGCTTTCAAACTAATAAAGCTGATGAATGCTCCGCTATCATACGGTCATTTAAGAGTACGTAAAATGCACTTGTAGGTATATGTTTAATGATGTCTACAGTACGTTTTGTATTGGTAACAATTTGTGTAGAATTCCTGTGCGATAAGCTAACAGGTACTGAAGAAACCTATTCTGAAAATTGAGTTAGGTAAACTTACCATTTATAATCCAGGATCACCAACATAGAAACAATACAGTTTCAAACTAAGAACACACTCCGCATTTCCAGTATTTTCCAGCGAGAAACATCTGCGGGCAAAATCACGTCACACTTTTTTTTGTTATTTGTTCTTTTTTTTTAAACTGTCAACGGAATCTGCGACTGCGCCTCGTGGTACGCTTAAGCGTAATGGTGTATTTTCTAAGCGGCGCGTTAATCCAAGTTTGACTTTCGAATACACGTGCGATATTAAACTTTAAAGACTGTTTCATTGGGTGCATATCACTATTTTGCTGAGCGAAAGGATCTGTCTGGGTAAAATGTTGTAGAAAGGGGAAGTTTGTTGCTTGGAAGCTAAACGGCTGATTTAGTATTCACTCTCTAAGGTCTAGGTGAGCTGAGTCGGAACACTCGGCTCTTTACTCGGCTATTATTTAACATCTACAGGGTGATTTTGAAATCGTTACATTTTGAGAAATTATTCTATTAATTTTATTGTGAAAAACACTATTATTAATGATTATTCGGTAATGCCATAACTAATTTGTAAATATTCGTGATTGCTCGAAACTGTGAACGTTGAAAAATGTTTTCTAATTGTTAAATGTGCAAGAGACTGTCCCGGATATACGTAAACAATTAAAAGAACGATTAAGGGGGCCGGCGTCGACCATAACTTTTATTTAAATTTTCATAACTGTTCGTCCTAATATTGTTTGTCTTCGCTTAAGTGAAGTAATTTCGGGTAACTAAAAGAATTTTTTTTTCACCCCGCTATTTTTAGGTTTCCTTACCCGAAGGGTGCCAAACGGGGGTCCCGTTTATTACTAAGGCTTCACTGTCCGTCGGTCGGTCACCAGGCTGTATCTCATAAACCGTGATAGCTAGGCAGTTGACATTTTCACAGATGATTTATTTCTGTTGCCGCTATAACAACTAATACTAAAAACAGAATACAATAAATATTTAAGGAGGCTCCCATACAACTAACGTTGTCTAAGGACAGCGCTCGCCATCTACCGGCCATCTATGTAACCTTCGCAGTGCCGATGTCATGTCGTTAAATGTTAGTGTTAAACGCTTCTTGTTGGTTCCTATAGATGGCGCTGTTCTCAAATTCGATATTTGTTTAGTGTTGTAAGATAATGGTAAGGAGCCTTTCGTGCGCGAGTCCGACTTGCACTTGCCCGGTTTTTTCAAAACAAGTGCCATGTGTTTCTAAATCATGGTTAGAATGTCCCCTTGAATTTTCCAGTAAATTCGAAATCACCCTATATTTCAAAATACGGGTGTTTTAGCAAAGAGCAAGAAGTGTCCGAATCCGACGTGCGTAGTTTAGTTTAGTTTAGTTTAGTCAGATCTGAGATTTCCGTACTTAGCCTCATGGTTGGGCCATTGTACGTAGCAAAGCTGTGAGCTCACTCCAGCCAGCCTATCTCTTTTCAGAAAGCCAGCAGTGGTCTACATCAGACCCGAAGGGATCCCAGCATCCCAATGATGGCGGTCCGTTGCTTTTCCACGCCTTCACAGTAAATGGTCACGTGGGCAGGTGTTTCCTCTTCTTTGAGGCATTCCCTGCAAAGCGGGCTGTCGGTTAGTCCCATGTTGTGAAAATGTCAGCTGTCACAAACTAAAGTCACCACAAGTTGAAACAACTGATAAGTGATAGTTAAATACATAGATGTCTAACTAGCGTTAAAAAATTACCCCACGTTCAATTGTGGGATGGCGGGCAGGGCTTGTCCATTGTGTTACCAATCGGAGCGAGTTCAGTATTACCAGGCAAAATATCTATGCACCTGCAACCGCCAGGCCGCCATCTTGCGAGGTACCTCATCATCAGCCATTTGACGCCCACTGCAGAACATGGGCCTCCTTCGTGGTTTTCATAACCAGGGTTTTGCCATAACCGCCACGCTTGGCAGTACGCGGTTGGATTCTCAGGAAGACGCAGCTGCCCGTCTCCTGGTATTTGATTTCCTTAGGCGCCTTCTACGACATCCACGGAAGGAAATGGAGTGAAGCTATTCTCAATCCGGCGCCACACGGAACAGGTAGTAGAACCTACGAGTAGATATTACGACGGGTTATACTCTCTCTCTCTGAGGGAAGGCCTGTGCCCTGCAGTGGGACGCATGTAGGCCGAGTACTGTACTGCACTGACATCAATGAAGTCATTGGTCGTTTGTGTATAAAACCAACCATCGGTTGCGCTGTCACTTCCTATCGCCCAATCAACGTTCACGTCACGCATGGGGCACAGAATGGACCAATCACAGAGCGATTTACTCTGCAGCACGTCTTGCACTCATTTCATTGGTAAAGACTATGTATTTTGTAGGAAGAAATACTTCTATGGTTTTTTTATTCGTAGCTGCTGATTTGTTTTTCGCAATTTCAAAGTTTTTCCATACTAAAAATTGTTCTTATATATCAACGGGTAGAACCCCGCTTTCTATTATCTTTATTTATTTATTATTGATCTATACGGGAATTTTGTTACAGCCTGTGTATAGAATGCCCATGTTTGAGATGTTCTTGTCTGGCACCCAAAATACGCCCTGTATACTCCTAGTACGGGATAGAGGTAAGTGATCTGGTTGCGTGGACGTTATTATAGGAACAAACCCGACCCGAAATCGCACAGAGGTTCTATTTACATTAATTTAACTTTTTTTATGTAGACTATATACCTCCCACTGCAGGACATAGACCTTCTATCAGAGAGAGAGTGCGGGCCTAGTTACTACACGTGCCACCGCGGATTGGCAATATTAAGCGCTAAAGTATGTAAACACCTCAGGCGGAGCGGTAGAACGCCGGCCTCACGTTCAGGAGGTCGTGGGCTCGAACCCCGGCACACGTACCAATGACACTGTTTTCCAAGTTTCGCACATTTGTGAATTTTGTAGTAGCAATGCAGTGGCATTCGCTAACGGTGAATAAGTATATTGTAATTGAATATAATAAAGGGAAAACATATACTTTTTTTTGTCTTGCGTCCAATGCCGGTCTTTTTGCGAACATTGCGATAAATTGCGAGTCCTTGAACTGTAATGAAATTTAGTTACGCTTTCACAAGGAAAGAGGCATTTGCTGTCTGCGTTTTGAGTTACAAAAGGATTCGTTAACAATCAGAAATCGAAAGTTTATTTCAACGTAAGGAATCAATATGCGGTTTGTTGAATGTTAATGTACAATGTTATGCGCCGTGTTATGGGTCGAGTTGTAGTCAATTACCTGAGAACTTAGGTAAATTGTAAAAACCGGCCAAGTGCGTGTCGGGCCATGTGCAATGTAGGGTTCAGTAGAAAGAGGGTTTTTTATCTGCTTTACAGAACTAACAACTTCATCGAAGTAATTTTCAATGGATTTTGTACGAAATTTAACTTTTGTAAGTTGGTTGCCTATTACTCGTTAACTAGTAAAGCCTACTTAGCCGTGGTACTTTTCCTTTTAAGTTCATTATATGTGCTACTACCTTGCATTTTTTCACATTTCTACAATCAACCGTTTAGCCAGGAGAGTGGGGGACGCCATACTCGAACAAAAATTTGCGCTTTAAAGCTTAATATTTCAAACAGAACCCTAAATCAAAAAATGGTCAACATGATGGGGTAGACGAGAAAAAAAAATCATCCCCACTTTTCATGTTCGTGGAGGTACAGTAAAAAAAAATGTTTTCCAACATTTTAATCTTTAAGTTTGTCGGCGTGAGAAATATATATACGAGTACACATACCAAATAACAGTTTTCTAGACCCTCTTCTAGTTCTAGTCTTTGCGCTAGCCGCGAGCAGACAGCCAAACGGACGGACATGGCGAAACTATAAGGGTTACTTGTCGGACTACGGAACTCTAAAAATGCCAACATTATACAAAGAATTTGATAATTTTTTCAAATGACTTGTCCACTAGGCCTAGAAAGAACATGAGCCTAATCAAACCTCTTTGTGCCAGTGTTCAAGTAGCTCTTTAACAGTTTTCAGGGTTCCGTACCCAAAGGGTAAGGGACCCCATTACTAAGACTCCGCTGCCCGTCCGTCCGTCCGACCGTCTGTCACCAGGCTGTATCTAATGAACCGTGATAGTTAGACAGTTGAAATTTTAACAGATGATGTATTTCTGTTGCCGCTATAACAACAAATACTAAGAAGAGTAAAATAAACATTTAAGGGGCGCTTCCATACAACAAACGGGATTTTTTGCCGTCTTTTGCCTGATATTAATTATTGCAATGTTGTATAGTAAATGGGACCGACGGAACCCTTCGTGCGCGAGTACGACTCGCACTTGGCCGGCTTTTTAATTCTTCTCACTTGATTGGATCGCGTTCCTTTGCGTTACTCAATAGACCTTTCTTATTTCGATTTGAAAAGCCATCTTCTGGTCAGATAAATAAACATGCTTGTTAATTTTTTATCCACGTCAGCGTACGAGGTTTGTTTGAAATGTTATTAAAATATTTAAGTACTTTGTTCTATGTACTTCTGTTATGAAATCGTTGCTCCTATGGGTTGCACAATGTCTTCAGATCTCAGTGAACATCATACAAGATTTTACAAAAAAATATAAAAAATTAAAAAAGATGGTAAGTGTAAATACCTATATAGTTTTCTGTGACTTTTAGGCCCGTAGTCAGCCAGTTACATATTCTTTTTTTGTAATAGTAACATTTGATAGATTACACTTTTTAACTATATGTTTTCATGATTTAATAATAACTAAATCAGTTGTGATTTATTGTATCACTCATTAAAAAACTCACGTTAGTCACAAAAATGAAAAAAAAAAACGCTTGTTTTTTTACTATGTTTAGTTAACTTTAATATATTGAATTAAACTTGCATGCGATTTATGTCTGATACAGAGCTGATAAATTTATCGTCCGGAAAGTGATATAGAGTACTTTTTTGTTGCAACGCCACCCGTATCGAAATACAAGAGCACGCAAATGTCAATGTGCTATCGACTGTACCAACCTTCATAAAAAACATTATTAAAATTAACTAAATCCTCATGAGAAGAAGAGTGGTGGCAAGGTTTCTTCACTTTTATTTACACCTTAGTGAAGCATTTTCTAAGAGTCTTTGCACACGACGTTTTTGAACGCGCTGAGAACGCGCGTAGAACGCAATCAGGACGCTCAGCAAATGCAAAGCCGTTGTACACCTTGCACAAGATAATACGCGGTGATAAGAGATTTATTTAAAAAACTAACGTCTTAACAGTTGCAAGTCAATAAGTCCTCACAATACAGATTATAATCTAGGGTGAAGACCATTGATAAATTTTCGTAACGCCAAATTTGTAAATAATATATTTTATGTTGATTTTATAAGACTTAGTAAACGTAATTGTCTATAATATTGTGCAACAAAAAGTTATTTTTAAAATAAAAAAATATGTTATCTTATTAAACAGTACATGTTAATGGGTATTTAGACCACGATTGTGTCCAGTGCTCAAAACATTCTCGAATAATAATTGTTTAGTTGAAAACTCTGTTGAAAAGAATAAATGTGGAGTTCCTTTGTTAGCTTCTTCTTCTTCATATAATCTATAAATTCTGAAAGTAACAAATTTGACGTTCCTTAAGTAAACACTCCACCAATCCGGACTTGGCCCCCGTGGTGGAGTATGGCCTATACCTTCCTCAGGGAAGAGACCCGTGCCCCTCGGTGGGGACATAATGGATTGATGATGAAGTAAACACTTTGTTTCTTTAATGAATAAAATATTTGACTTTGCTAAAGTGCAGAGGACGCGCTCATTAAAAACGCGCGTCGCGTCGTCAGCGCGTAAAAAAACGCCGTGTGTAAAAGCCCTTATACGTTTGTAAGATACATTAGAACGTGTCATTTTCACACGATTGTGTGAGTTGTTTGCGAGCGAATGTTTTAAAATGACCAACGATTAGTTCTCTTTTCTCGCATTGCGAATTAAGCACTCGTTAGTACGGCGATGAGTGTAGACTTCTAAGAATTACCTAGATTGAAGCTTGTCAGATCTTATCCCTATGGGCAAGAGGAAACAAAAGAACTTATCTTATTTTGTTTCCTCTTGACAAAATAACCATATAGAGCGATTACTGCACGAACCGATTTGCAATTCACGATTTTGTTTTATACATAATTTTGAACACACGCAATTTCTAAAACAAGTTAGAGTGTGTGTTTGACAAAAGACTATTTTTATACCAGATTTTTTAGCAGATTGTCATTTTTCGAAGTATTTAGGGCCCTATCAATAGCCCAGCCTCCGATGAATACTGTCCAGCTGGTTTTGATCATGAAAAAATATACATACATACATAAACTCACGGTTGTATCCTAGAGGAGTAGGCAGAGACCAGGGACTGCCACTTGCCACGATCCTGATAAATAACTTTTGCTCCCTGAAAATTCATTAGTCTTTGCAGGCACGCACGCCGGAAAAAAAACATAACATATTTACAAAGACACACTATAGTTGACAGCACATTTGAAGGTTGACCTGTAACTGTCGACTGGACAATTGGTGGCCATAAATACATAATTTATAACATACTTAAATGTATAATACGTATTTATGTACAACAGACACAACTAAGAGCCCTATCACACTGGCGATTTGCGAGCGATTTGAAAGCGATGACTTTGTTACTTGATACTTCAATCAATTGACTTTGCAACTGAAATGTAAAGGTTGACCTGCAACTCTCGATGTACGATTGGTGGCCAGAAATACATAATGTATAACATACATAAATGCATAATATTTATGTACAACAGAAACAACTAAGTTCTCTATCACACTAGCGATTGCGCTTGCACACAGTGCACACCGCGACGACGCCCCGCGACGACGCTGCGCCTTCGCGGCGATGTCGCCGCGATTGTAACCGTCGACGCCATTTTGTACAATCACGTTCAACAGTCCGATCCGCCCCACTTGAGTCACATCAAAGATACGTGTGTAAGCGGACGTAGCATCATTAGAGGTACAATCGTTGTTGATACAAAGATATTTTTAACTAAAATAAAATCGTCCCGTTATATAGGATAAATAGTAGTCGTTCTCTCCCAGTCCATTACGTGATAATGAATACTCCCAAATTCGTCGTTTAATGATATCTGCTTTCGTTTTCTGCGTCTTCGAAGTAATAAAGCCAGCAGTAGATAGTGTTTCTTCGTCACATCAATCCATTTTACTACTGAGTGTCCAAAACGCGGCGAGCTCGCTGCGCAATCGCATCGGTTTCGAATCGCTCGCAAATCGCTAATGTGATAGAGCTGAGCTGAGCTGGGCAATACAACCTGCTGTATATATGCGAAATTCAAAAGAAAGTCTAAAATAAAATACGAGAACTGTAAGTAAATCATGGCATCACTAATTTCATTCGCCATCGTTGTATTCAAATAAACCTACGTGTTATGCATTAATTAGGTGAATAACTTTCTCATCACTTTGTTTGCAAAATAGTCTTGCGGACGTACAGGCGACATCGACATTTCAATTGTCAATTTAAATTTAACTCTATACCTTTGACACAATAGTGATACAAAATGTAAACGTTGATTAACCGTCAACTGTAGCTACTCTACATGGATGTGATCGCTGACACGTAAAGAAATTACACCCATAAACGTACCTAACCGTAAAACCTACGTAATAAAAGTGAAAAAACCATAAAAACTGTTTCATTTTGAAAAGGCCTTTAAGAAGAGGTCTACTTCGAAAATATGAACATTTAATTTGATTAGAAAAAGTTATAGCTGTGCTAGATGGATTAAGCAGTGTCTAGGGCTACTTTCAGTGTACAATGGACTCGGAAACGAGAGACCAAGGTTCCACTCCCAGTGCGGGCATGTACCTACGAATTTGTTTAATGTCAAATCTAGGTACATCTCCGAATTTGTAGTAGCAATACCACACGCTAACAGGAAAATATTGTGAGGAAACCCGCGGCTCGGTTGGCTCCGCTCGTATTGACTTGGGCTAGGGATAGTTTTAGCAAAATGTGAATGCTGTTTAAGCGTCTAATTATCAATAATATAACACTACACGTATTATGCAACTATGTTTTATAAGAGGAACGTTGGCATAAATAAAAAAAAACCCGCCAAGTGCGAGTCGGACTCGCACATGAAGGCTTCGGTACCATTTGAATATTTCAAGCGTCTATCCGTTGCCGTTATTAATATCGAGTAAAAAACGGCAAAAAATCACGTTTGTTGTATGGGAGCCACCATTAAATATTGATTTTATTCTGTTTTGTATTTTTTGTTATAGCGGCAACAGAAAGCTATTACGGTTCATGAGATACAGCCTGGTGACAGACAGACAGACAGACAGACGGACAGACAGACGGACAGTGAATTCTTAGTAATAGGGGACGGAACGGAACCGTAAAAAACTACATCAATAGCAAGCCTCAATTTTCGTCACGATGCTTTCCTTCACATTTGCCACAAATGAATCAAAGTACGTAACTTTAGTAATAGTAATAATAATAAAAGTATTAATAGTTCATTGACCAATAATATAACAAGGATCTACAAATAAGAATGGTCACATGAAATGACTTAAATATACAGAGTAGCTCTGTTGCCGAGCTAGGCATAAAGCCCGTGTAACGGCATCCAGCGCCAAATCCCCACGGAATATGCAAGGTAAAATATTCTAATCAATATAATGTTCAATAATTTAGAGGAAATTTAAATAAGTGCAAGGTTACATTAAGGTAACAATGTGTATTTTTGAGTCATATCTGTGAGTGTGTGTGTGTGACTCGGTGAGTGTGTGTGTATGTGTGAGAGGGTGTGTAAATGTGGTCCGAACCTACTTACAGCCTGAGAACTTAGAAATTCAAAGGCCCATGCCGGGCTTCGAACCTAAAACCGTACGCAGGTGAAGGAACTGTGCACCACTAGTCCACCAACGCTGTAAATGCAATCAATACAAACCATTAAAAAAATGTACTACGCATTCAGTACAATGGTAACGACTTGTCATTGTGGCTAACAAGTTAAATTTGAATAAGTGAACGTGAACCCTGTAATTTTGAGTAAATGGTTAGTCGTCAAATTGACGACCGCGTAATAAATTAACATTCAGAGATTCTTTTATAAAATTATCACAATTAATTCCAATTTCTAATGAAATGAGACCTTTCTTTTAATAATAGCTACCTGTCCGATGAATAAATTCAAACTTATCCTAAAATCAATGGCTGCTATAATTTTTGTCCCTAAAGGAAATTTCATTTGACGCAAATCTAAGTCAAATTATTACTAACAGCAAGAATGTAGTACCAAAAATAAGTACTCCTGTATAAAACCCGCCCACATTTCGTATCTAATCACACACTGAGGCTCGTAAATTTCAAATCGCAGACAAGACACTAATTAATTAATGGAAATGAATGCAGGAAGAATCAATTATTTACGATATTAATACAAATTAGTTGTTTCGTTTCGGTAGCGTGCTTCATAATCCATCAACGATCAATCAGATTGGTGTTAGAACGTTTGCATGCAATATCGAGTCACACGCGAAAATCAAACAACATTAGAACATTTCATCAAGTTTAATGGCATTAATTAGCGTGAGCCAACCACAAATTTAATAAGGTAGTTATTTGGGTATTATCGCAAATTCAAGATGATTAATCACGCGATATTTTAATAAATGACAACTTATCTGTAAGAATGTAATAAATAACAAATAACTTCACCGTTACCAAAACGAGTTAAGCCGGTAAAAGTAGTTTCATTCTTAGTCACATCAAATCAGAGGAGAAACGAGCGTTTGGTAGTTATGCTATTCGATACTAGATGGCGGTAAAAAAAGGTCTTGTAATTATTATGTAGAGGAAGTAGCTTAAGTTCATATACACAAAAAGGGATGGCGCTGTTAATAAAGACGTGTTTCCTGATATTGCTACAAACTATATTTTATCTAATGCAAGATTATGGAAACTGACTGATCCTCAGCTTAATTGTAACTAAAAACTTAGTCTTCTTTTTAAAAACACGATTACTTAAAACACTCGATAAACGCCGATTAAAATAGACAGTGTGGTGGAGATTTTGCAAGGAAAAGACGTAACCACAGGTATATCAGGATCGCGGCGAGTACCAGACCCTGGTCTCTGCCTACCCCTCTGGGATGCAGGTGAGAGTTTATTTTATGTTGTTTTGTTATCTTGGCTATAATACTAGTATAATCAACGTACTGTCACAATTAGGAAGCTGGGATCTATGCAGTAGGCAGTGACATCAGAACGCTGGCCTTTTGAAAAGAAATAGGCTGGCTGAAGTGACCTCACAGCTCTGCTACGTACAATGGCCCATGTTATAAGGCTAAGTGCGAAATTTTCAGGTCTAACTAACTATACTGCGTTCATGAGCCGAACTTCTAGAGAACAAAATGCTCACATCTCATTGGTCAATGCGCGCGGCTAGAGATAAGCGAAACAATAAGCGAAAACGGTCCGCTTCATAGCTTAGGCTTACTTAATGCAGTGGCTATTAAAGGTCGCGCATTAACCAATAGGCGCATATGGACAACTTTCTTTGGGAGCTCGTTTCGTGGAATGGAGTATATCTTAGCTACAATATTAGGTCACCGAAGTCTATCTAGCTTATAAGCTTCCAACTAAAATAGGCTCAGAGGGCCCTTAAATAAACAGTCAAGCGTCAAAGCCCCCAATCCCGTTTACTTTTACGGCCATTTATTGTGTGGCCATGACTCATGCATGGTTCAGTCGTAAAGTTTGTTTTCATTTCATTCGTCACATAAAGTCGATCGTGCTCTATCTATGAGACGGATCTATGGGAGAAATTGCGTATTTGAGACGGCGTTTCTTTGTCGACGGCGTGAAGGAGATGAGGGCTGGTAGGGTGGAAGTAGGTAGGCACGTATATTTTGGTTTTCGAGGTCTCTCATTGGTTTTGCAAAATGTCTGGTTGGAAAAGTAAGGTTACGATACAAGCATAACGGAATGGAAGGGAAACTACAGAGCTTTTGCAAAAACCCTAGGTATCTCATTGTTCATTTCCTAGGTGTCTGATTCTTCAGTTTCGTTCCTATTAGCATAATAGAAATAGTATATAAGATTAGATTAGATTAGAACACTTTATTGAATACACCAGAAAGCAAAATACATTTGTTTGTTTATTAAGGTGGGTCGCCTGCGGCTGTTTTTTAGCAGGGGACCCACCTCAATAAACATTACACAAAACATTCCGTTTTCTTTGCGCAAAACATTATCGTTGCTAGGGCAAACAAAAAAAAAGTTCAATTGGAGCATTGAAAACCGTTTTTTTTTTTCATGATAAACATGAGCAGGAGAGTCGGTTTTAGAATAAGCGCCTCAGACACTATAATGTATATTAATCTACATTTCATCCCGGGATTTATAGCTTTAAATTATATTAAAGTATCACACACACAACAGGTAATGTAATGTATCTTTCCCTTCATTCCATTGATATACATCTCACTTTCCGGCTGCTAATGTATAAATGTATATATTCGTATCGCTCTGTATCTTAAGATACGAAGATGTAACTATATGCATTATAGCTGTCATGTGTGGTCTCCTGACAAATTCTAAGGAAAGTTGTGACGAGATGTATCGTGGTAAAATAGACATGTTTACATTATAGCTGTGGTGTGTGAACATACTTCAGTCAACTGAGGTGTTGACATACCTCAGCGCCTGAAATCACAAATCCACCGTGGGCACGCGTGGTGATTAAGCCCATATTCTCTCTTTGGGAGAAGGCATGTGCCCTGCAGTGGGACGTATATAGGCTGCCAATGCAATTACTAGTATACAGAATTTTCTGCATGATAATATTATATAGCTACATGTCTTTGCTGATGCTTTTAAGAAAACCCTCTAAAAGACTTCCGATAAATTAAAGCAGCCTGAAAGGGCCCCTCAAGCGCGAGTTTTCAACACCATTAGTAAAAATAATGAATTTATTGGCACAATAAAACAAATATTAATTAAGGCTCCCCTCGCACACTAAACGCAAGATAAAGGGCCTATCGTGGAGGCGGCAAAATGGGGGAAAGTTTTGATTCTACGTCTACTGGAGTGCCTGAGACTTTTCCTTTGGCAAATTCTCTTCAGGCATCGTCTTAATTGGGGGGGAATTGGCGTGAAAAATGTACCTACCGTTAAAGAAGTGTGCTTCAACGAATATTTTGAGACAATATTTTAGCTTTTTAGAAGTCGGTTCAAAATAGGTGGTCACGTGGGGCAATGTGTCGTGCAGATCATTCGTTACATAATCATTTCATTCTGCTTTGGTCTAGATGTAAGCAAACCATTAATAGAAATCCTTATAATTACTTTTTTTTTAAATAAAAACCCGACTAAAAACACGCACTGAAAAGAAGAGTTCGATAATTGATACTGTGATAGATTCAATGACGGTGATGAGGTCACTTTCTTATGGATCTTACGAACAGATCTTGACCAAAATATGGAATTACCCGTGAGGTACCTTTGTAACAAAAAAGAGTCCATTAAATCGGTCAATGTGGTAAGAAATTATCGCTGAACATACATAACAAAAATATATGAGCCTCCATTTTAAAGTCAGAAAAGTTACTGAACGCTATAATATCTATTAATTCAATAAATATTAACCTCTATTATCAATCACTTGACCTTGATACTGCAAATTTCAAATCATTTATTGTTTACATACAGACGAAAGACGAATGAAAGGAAATTTTAATTTAATATACATTATGTGCACTGTACACTTTAAAAACCCTTCGCACAAAGCAAAAGAATTTCCGTACGACATTTTCTTTCCCATTAGCGTGCATTTGTTAAAGTGGTTCGAAAGCACGTTCTCTTTTTTGTCCATATACGTCCCACTGGAGGGCACAACCCTTCTCTCAGAGGGAGTATGGACTTATTTACCTCGCGTGCCTACCATGGATTGGCAATTTCAAGCATTGAGGTATATGAACACCTCAGTCACTCAGATTCTCGTTTATGCGCCGTTTTAATCGCTCCATCACTCCCCAGTTAGTACGCCAAAGACGTTTCTACGCCGAAATTCTCTCCCGCGTAATTTCAGTGTAAAATTTATATAACGCCCCCGAAACTCCGCCTGTAATGGGGCCCGCAGCCGATACTTTATGTGTAACTTGATTATAATTCCCTTTAATGTACTGTGTTTTATCTTTTGTGCCGACCGCCTGCCCTGTAGCGTCGGGGCGATATCGATGAAAATACTGGCTTGTATAATGCTCAGTAGATAACTTGAACAAAAAAGTTGGTGGGGCTGTGTCGGGTTACACGGCCGTTGGTTTAACGTGGAACGTCTATAAATAAGCTTAATTCTTGGCTCAAACTGCGCAATGAAGAAGAATAAGAAGAAGAAAGACATTTATTATACCAACAAGATACATCACAGAAACAAAATAAGCAGATAAGTAACATAATATCACAACAACAGAAAGAAAACTAAATACACAACAGACAAAACGAATAACTAAAACAGGACCATAGATGTAGCCTGTGGTGTATCTAAGTTGCCACAAAAGGCAGCTGACAATGTGTCACGCGGCACTGGCGTCATGCAGCATGTAGTCGTGTGCAATTCATTTATAATGTCGTTGAGGTCTACTCGACGATATACGACTCGTGAGTCAAAAGGATTTGAGTAATGGCGACTTTAGGGCTGTTACTCTGGTATCGTGTGCAATTCATTTATATATCGTTGAGTAGACCAAAGTAGCCATTACTTAAACCTTCTTGGCTAGTGTTACAGCCTTCGCCGACGCCACGCGTTTTGTTGCATGCGGTTTTAGCAAGAGACTCCCCCACTACCCCCTACACTGTTTTCAAAAAAATGTGGAGTATTTTTGTTAGCTTCTTCTCTATATAATGTATTATTTAAGAAACTAACAGCTTTGATGTTCGTTAAGTAAAGATTTTGTTTTTACAGTAAATAACATTTATAACTTTGACTTCGACCTTAGCGACCTGGAATACGTTTATATATAATATAAGCTTAATAATATAAGCGCACGCCACGTAAACGAAAACTTGCAAAGTTACTTTGTGACGTGCAATAAAGAGTCCTGTATATGCATTCGCCAACAAGTACACTCTCTTGCAGTCACACTTAAGTTTTCATTATTATAAAAGGTTTTTGATGGCCTTTATCGATAAAACTAAGTACATCACTTCTCAAGGCCTCCTTCAACCAATCACAGTGAAGAGTTTGAAAGGGGGATAATTTTTCGCACCAACTCCGACGCCTTCTCGCATCTGCCAGTAATAGGACTGAGAATCTTAATTTCAAGCTAGGGTTGTCGACATTAATCTACCTTTAGACTTTACAACTTTGAGATGAGATGCATTGCTTTCCACTGCTTGAGGAAATCTGACAACGTACTGTGCACCATCACTGACTACACGCTAAAATCAGGGTGGCTTGAAAGCCGCGGTTATTTAATTAGTAATTAAAAATGCCATCTATTTAAACTAATACTTCAGTACCGCCTCTCCGTCTATCAGAATAATGTCCCGCAGACCCTTGGCACGCACGCACCGCTCTGGCTAGCTACTAATGGTACTAATAGATACGAGTTTGTATAGAGATATTTTTCGAAAGTGCCCTTTTTAAAAAACAAACTAGTGTATTCGATAGCTATTGTTAAAGCGTATTAATTATTGTATGGCATTCAAAACACCCAAAATTCATGGTTTATAACCCTGGATATTTTCGGAATTTTCAGTTGGAACCGGAAATTGCAATAACTACTTTTTGCAAAATAATGGGTCTAGACTTTGCAAAAAGTACCTATCGCAAACATAGGGTTGACTTCAAATAGAAAAGCTCGATCTGTGGTTCTATGTATTTCACAATAGCTGGAACGTAATACAGTGCGTATATATTCTACAATGTGACACATTCCAAATTCTACAATGTGACACATGTATCATGCGTAGTTGTTAATACCACCAAATTTTAATATTAATCCAACAATCAGCGATACTCATCTACTGCTAGACGTAAGCACGACACTGCTTTCTGTCTTCGACCATCCTCATACAGTCGCTACGACCAATCTGCCTCAGATCGTCGGTCCAGCGAGCTGGTGGCTGACCTGCGCTGCGTTTGCCAGTTGATGGTCTCCATCCGAGCATCTTTGTCCCCATCGGCTATGAGTTCTCTGGCAAATCTGAAGAGCCTATCGCCTGTTCAACTTGCTTGTCCGAAAGGCTAAGTAAGACAATGCTTTGTGCGCGATAAAGTATATAGGTATATTTATTTCATTAGTTTACCTAGTAAATTAGAGCATGTGTCTTACCACTTCCCCTATATTACACGTACCAAATCCTGAATGATTCCAATCGTATAACTGTCAAACTCTTTATTTATTCATATCATTTAAAACTTTATTTATCAAGTAGTGATGCTATAAAGCAGAAAGAAGAGTTAAACCAGGTAAAAAAATTGTCTCAAAAAAGAACAAAAAATGTTTTAACCTTTTCAGTCCTGACCATGAAAATAACAATGGTTTTCAATTGTTATTTTCAAGGTCAGGACTGAAAAGGTTATAAGTCGTTGTAAATGACAAACTCTAACCGACATGTTTCAGGAATTGATCATTTTATACATAAATAACCATGAAGCTACAAAAGTCACAAGTTTTTATCAAGAAAGGATAAGGGGTTAATACTCAATTGGGGAAGGTTTCACGACCGTCCGACGGAACTCCAACAAGGTTAGGGCCTCTTAGGGCCACGGGCCATTGGGCACGTGATTGATATTTCCCGAGCTAAGGCTCTGTACACAAAACTGCGAATCAGCGCGATGCAAATTGGCAACGCAGAAAACTGCGACACGAATTGCAGCTGCGATGCAATTTCGTGCGGCAAGGCATCTCCCTTCCACGATTCGGGTGACCATTCCTTCGACGACTGTCAACCGTACTGAACGTATTTTGTAAACTAGGTCGTGACATGGATCGTAACAAGAAGTGTTCACTTTTGTTATTGCTAATAAGATACAGGAAAAGGAAACAAAGAAGGTATTGGGTTCATCCATTTATTACTACTATGAACGCAGATGCGAATCAATTCGCAAGTTTTTTCGCAGATTTTTACGATGTCGCATCGCAGTTTTGTGTACGGACCCTAACGGCAAAGCATCTGCGGCCGACCAAATCCACCAGTTTTCCTTATATTGGGGTCCTCAGCGTCAATACGTAGCGGAGGTCGAGATAATGATCATAAAACTTGCATAAACTTAATGATGAAAATTGCATAAACAGCAATTTGATTGAAGCATTGCATTGATTTTCTGTCAGAGAGAGAGAGAGAGTATGTGTACCATTAGTGCCCACCGCAGATTAGCAAGTTGAAAACATCAGCCTCACGATATTTTCCTTCACATTTAGTATATTGCTACTATAAATGCACTAATGTTATCCCCGGGATCCAAAGCCCGGAGAAACTAAGATATATTTAAAAATAAACATTGTGAGAGAAAAATTTAAATGATGAAAGATATAACAAAGAATAATTTTTATAGAGAATACATCATCATCAACCCATTATGTCCCCACCGAGGGGCACGGGTCTCTTCCCTGAGGAAGGTATAGGCCATACTCCACCACGGGGGCCAAGTCCGGATTGGTGGAGGCTTGTAGACTAGTGGCTCGTCTACTGTCAGAAGTTGTCAAGCCGCCCTAAGGCCTCTGACTTGGCTTAACGACTGCCATCTATCGACGGCAGCCGGCACCAACAGCTTAACGTGCCTTGCGAAGCACGGAACCGCTCGGAAAAATGCCACTAGCATTAGGCATAGACGGCGACCCATCCATGCACTGAACGCGCCCTGTGTTGCTTAACCTTCGTGATCGTTTAAGATCACTCAGGCAGCCGGGACTACGAGCGATTCTCACTCAGGCAGCCGGGGCTACGAGCGATTCATATAGACATATAGAAAGTATTTTATAAAGTAGTTAAATTCTCAATAGAATAGGGAATACAAAATACTGTCAGCCATAATTCAAACTATTACTTACACCGATAAAAATACTTCATGATATTCAAGGTCACAAGATTGAAATGGCATACCACTCATTTAATTCTAAACGTTTTCTTAGAGTAATTATTATTATTAATTCTTTATTGCACAAAGACAGTGTACAAAAGGTGGATTTAATGCTAGTGGCATTTGCTACCAGTCAACCTGCAGGAGGTACAGGAGAGTAATCTCGTAAAATAACGTTTTTATGCATAAACTAAAGGCGTTATGTGCAAGTTGTGACGTCATAGTTTGGACCCAATTTGTATGAAGCACCTTTGTTTGACTTTTCGACAGTTTACATTAATATAAGTATTAGTCGTATTTTAAAAAGTATTTACTTCGGTCTTAGGCTATTCGCATCAAGTCTTTTACTGCCATTTTGAGCAAGTCGTCAGTCCATTTCGTGAGTTGCCTGCCCACACTTAAATACTAGGCTGCACGTTCAACCGCAAAAATATCTTTTTGGTTAGCACAATTTGGAAAACCGTCGCCGATCTCATACAAATATAAAAAATACAAGCCACTCCTACAAAAAATCAACTAATCAGTAAAAAAACAGCTGTAAAGAAATCTAACTGGCTTACGTTGGAGTTTGAACTTAAAGCAATATAAGTTCAAACTTAGATTCTAAACTAATACAAGAGCAAATCGCTCTCAATTTAAGTTTTAAAACCCGCTGGTCTCAACAAAACAACGGACCGCAATGAGACTCAACCCAGAAGGATATCTTATGTTATAATGCTCAAGATAAAATAAAAATTTAATTTAGTATTGCAGAGGACAGACTATTATAAAGTCATAAGAATCGTACAAATCTCTTGATATCATAGAAACATAATTTTCAAATTAAAAAAAAAATAACTCATAACAATATCAAAATGAGGGCCAAAATTATTAATATCATTAGTTTCAAAACTAATAGATTTATGTAAGTATGTCAGAAGAAAGCTAACAAAGAAACTGCATATATTTTTTTCAAAAACGTTTTTACAACTTAAAATTAATGAACAGAACACTAGACACAATCATCTCAAGAGATTTTGTTACAAGAGCGAATAAAAAGTGTTTACTTTGGAAGACCAGCAGCCCGACGGTCGGATGATGTGATCGAGTCGTCAGAGAGCCCGTGCATGCAAATGGCGAGAGACCGCGAAAGGTGTACTTAAATACAGCAGTGGGCAGAGGTGGGCTGATGATGATTTATTTTTCGTATGGTGTACCATCAATCCACTCTATCATTTCCTCGTCTGCTTCGCGAATTTTTCGACAGCCTCCTTTTATAAGCCATAGCAGACAATGGTCCGTAAAAAAAATAACTTGGTTACACTAATCCACGCTAAGGACAATTTAAAAAAACCTATTTAGATGTCTATTACTTAAGCCAGATGTCGCTGTCACAGACATTGCTAATTAGGTTTTTCAAAAATAATAACTGTTTATTTAAAAAAAAAAGAAATATATTATTAATCTAGCTCTAGAAGATGAATCTTTATATGTGTCACATAGTCCTGATGATCATGATGATGACGATGAATTTTACTTTAGTATTTACGCTGTTTACTTTGTACTACAAAGACAATTCACCTACATGGTATAGGGAAGAGTTGTTATTAAACGGTGTATAAATCAGCTATCATACATGTCAAAGGCTTACCCTAACACCTACGTAAAAATCTCGTGCCATAGTGTTTGTTATCGAACTCCTCCGAAACGGCTTCACCGATTTTTAAGACTATTTTTGTGTATATTTGGTAGTTCTGAGAATAGATCATAGACTAAATTAATATGGCAGAAAGTTTGTTAAGCAAAGTTTGCCGAGTCCGCTAGTATTATTATTATTATTACTATGCCAAATGTCGAAATTCCGTGTGGCGCCGGATTAAGAATAGCGTCACTCTATTTCCTTCCGTGGATGTCATAGAAGGCGACTAAGGAAAACAATTACCAGGAGACGGGCAGCAGCGTCTTCTTGAGATTCCAACCGCATACTGCGATCGCCAACACGCCTGCCAAGCGTGGCGATTATGGCAAAACCCCTCATGGTTGTGAAAACCACGAAGGAGGCCTATGTCCTGCAGTGGGCGTCAAATGGCTGATGATGATGATGATGATGATGCCAAATGTCGTCCAAAATTTTTTTGTGGTTGCAAAGAAAGAACTAATCTTGCAAACACTTTAATTATTAGGGATATAATATTAGGTAATAGATGATAGTAACTGTAAATAAGCCGCATATATACGCCCCACTGTAGGGCACAGGCCTTCTCTCAGGAAGAGAATATGGGCTTAATCACCACGCGTGCCCACCGCGGATTGGCGATTTCAAGCACTGAGGTATGTAAATAGCTCAGGCACTCAGGTTTCCTCACGATGTTTTTACTTCACCGTTAGCGAGTGGTATTGCTACTATAACTTCACAAATGTACATAACTCAGAAAACAAAGTCATAGGTACATGCCCGCACTGGGAATCGAACTGTAAATAACTTCCACACAACACAATTACTTGCCCTGGTCCCAAACTAGGATACCCTGCGCTATGGTAACTGAGTTCTTTTGTACAAATGTAAGTTGCCCCTCAGTGGGAATCAAAACCACGACTTCCGGCATGGTGATCAGACATGATACCGCTAGACCAGCGAGGCATTCATTTCGTAAGTAGGTAGGTAAGTTTGCTTTTGTAGTAAGTAGTCTTTCTTTGTCTCTCTACTTTGTGGACTTTATCCCCAATGGTTACAAAGTTGCGTCGGTAACTTATTTTGCTAAGTCAGCTGTTTAATTGGTAACTTACCTGTGCTGGCAACTTACACGATTATTATTTGACTTGGCTGGATCACAAATTGATTAAGCAAGAGCAATAATGTAATTGTTGAAAATACGTTAGAAAATACGTTGAGAATCGCTCGTAGCCCCGGCTGCCTGAGTGATCTTAAACGATCACGAAGGTTAAGCAACACTGGGCGCGTTCAGTGCATGGATGGGTCGCCGTCTATGCCTAACGCTAGTGGCATTTTTCCGAGCGGTTCCGTGCTTCGCAAGGCACGTTAAGCTGTTGGTGCCGGCTGCCGTCGATAGATGGCAGTCGTTAAGCCAAGTCAGAGGCCTTAGGGCGGCTTGACAACTTCTGACAGTAGACGAGCCACTAGTCTACAAGCCTCCACCAATCCGGACTTGGCCCCCGTGGTGGAGTATGGCCTATACCTTCCTCAGGGAAGAGACCCGTGCCCCTCGGTGGGGACATAATGGGTTGATGATGACGTTAGGATCTAATTAATGGCTGCAGGCAAGGATTTTCCACAGTCAAATGAAATTGATATCTAAGTAACTGGAAATAACGTAATCCCCTATTACGAGTGGGATATACGAAAGTGAGACAGAAAATAAAATAAATGTGACAAAATTTAGGCAAGATAAGGTCGTCATTAAACAACTTAGAAAACAAAGTCATAGGTACATACCCACACTGGGAATCGAACCTGGGTCTCTTGCTTCCGAGTCCAACGCTCTACCCACCAGGCTACCACCACTGTGAAGTTATAGTAGCAATACCACGCGCTAACGGTGAAGGAAAACATCATGAGGAAACCTGAGTGTCTGAGCTATTCACATACCTCAGCGCTTGACATCACCAGTCCGCGGTGGGCACGCATGGTGATTAAGCCCATACTCTCTCTCTGAGAGAAGGCCTGTACCCTACAGTGGGACGTATATAGGCTGCTTATCTAAGGTCATCATTCAGCCACAAGAAGTCCTCTGCTGGATATAGGCCTCCTACATAGATTTCCATAGAGACCTGCTGGAAGCGTCTTCTGTCCATGTTGTGGCTGGTCGTCCTACACTGCGCTTGCCGATATGTGGTCTCCATTCGAGAACTTTTCGGCCTCATCGGCCATCATTTCTGCGTGCTATGTGCCCTGCCCACTGCCACTTCAACTTACTAATCCGCGGGGCTATGTCAAAGACTTTGGTTCGTCTACGGATCTCATCATTTCTGATTCGATCTCGTAGAGAAATTCCGAGCATAGCCCTTTCCATAGCTCGTTGCGTGATCTTGGGCTTTCTTATGAGGCCCATAGTGAGCGACCACATTTCAGTGCCATAAGTCATCATTGATCTTGAGGGATTGAGGTATATTAGAGGAATAGACTTTTCCAAGTTTCCCAAATGCTGCCCAGCCGAGTTGAATTCGACGATTGACCTCTTTCACGAAATTTGACCGGCCTAGTTGGATTTTTTGTACTAAGTAGACGTGAATACGTCTACAACTTCGAGAGTCGAGTTGTAAGATAAGGTAAAATTACAGTATTCTTTATTGCATACCGGATAAAATGTTACATGAGGTGTATTGGAGGAATAGACTTTTCCAAGTTTCCCGAATGCTGCCCAGCCGAGTTGGATTCGACGATTGACCTCTTTCACGAAATTTGACCGGCCTAGTTGGATTTTTTGTCCTATGTAGACGTGAAGACGTCTACAACTTCGAGAGTCGAGTTCTAAGATAAGGTAAAATTACAGTATTTTTTATGCATTGTTCCGGATTTGCCGAATATGCCGGAAAAAATGTTCCAGAAACTGCAATGACAAAAGAAAAGATATGATTGGCGGCCTTATTGCTAATAGCAATTAGTTCGTAATCAAGATCAAGTTTGTTTATTTTGAAATCATAATCAATTTGCCTTTTCTAATGTTTACATCTTATCTACGAGTAGCTCCGAAGGTCAACGGTAAGTAATTCCGCGAGATTAAATTAATCCTAGTTTTGCGACAGTAATTGTGTGATAAGTGCAACAATTTAATCAATCAAATGACAAATAATATACCAGTAAACCAATTATTTTAATTGTCTCCGAAATTACCTACTGTTTGTATTTCTCTAACTAAATAAAAGACTCATCGTGATGTCTGAATGATTTTCATAAACTAAGCAATATTATTTAATATAAATATTTTAAACTCAAATTACCAGAAATTGTAATCCCTTTAGGTACAGTCACCCGGAGGTCAACCTTTACATTTTTGTTGCAAAGTTGCCCAATAACTTACGTGATTAGACTGCAGGCGTGTTAAAGTGATATTCTGTTGACTGTACTTAAAAACCTAGGTGCGTGTCAGTCAGTTGTTAAGGTGTTGCATAATGATCACACACAGTTTGACTCTTGTACGAATTTATAAGAAATAAATAATTCAGATTGCCATTAAAGCACACACATAAACAATAATATAATTTACATAATGAAAACAAGAATGAGGAAAAAACACAATAACGCAACCGTACAAATGAAGACAATGTGCCTCCGTGGCAACAAAAAAACCTTCCAAGTGCGAGTCGGACTCGCGCACGAAGGGTTCCATATCATTATCTATACAACATTTAAATATTTCAAGCGTCTACCTGTTGCCGTTATTAATATCGAGCAAAACGGCAAAAACATCACATTTGTTGTATGGGATCCCCCCTTAAATTGTTTATTTTACTCTGTTTTTAGTATTTGTTGTTATAGCGGCAACAGAAATACATCATCTGTGAAAATTTCAACTGTCTAACTTCACTATCACGGTTCATGAGATACAGCCTGCTGACAGACGGACGGACCGAAGGGCCGAAGGGCCCCTAACCCTTTCGGTACGGAACCCTTAAAAGGGTTACCAACTCGGTATACATTGCTGGTGTTCTGTGAACACCCTATCGACAGTATTGCTGATTTTAGAGCAAAAAACAAAGGCACCGTTTCTTTAAACATGACATCTCTGGCGACAAAACTCTTGATTACTTGCTACGACTCGCGCTGATTCCCAGTTTGCTTAGGACCCGCCTAATTGATAAATATCAGTTCAGTTATCCTGCAAGGCTTAACTACAAAGTAAATAGTAGTTTAGGGTCATTAAGTGACCTCAATGTGCGGTCAAGTTGGGTTTCTTTGTTGTTTCAGTCCTGGATTTATTTATTTTATGGACCGTTAATAACGTCAGTGTTGAGCTAATAAACTTATAACAAAAAATAAAAACCCGGCTGGTAAAAAGTATCAAATATTGCTACCGGACCTAAATCACTATATTGAATTTTTTACCGCAGAAGACGGAATCTGTAATCTATTTCTGCAGGTAGCTATATTAGTATGGTCCCACCAGCCGAGGCTTTAAAGGTAATTTTATTTTTTTTTGCTTTCAACTTTTATTGTATTCTATTTTATCGCTAACGGAGAATGAAAACATCGTAAGGAAACCTGAATGTCTGAGGTGTTTACATACCTCAGCGTTTGAAATTGCCAATCCGCGGTGGGCATGCGTGGTAATTAAGCCCATACTCTCTCACTCTCTCTAAGAGAAGGCCTCTGCCCCGCAATGGGACGTTTATCGACTGCATAAAAAAATGAAAAAAGAAAAAAATACCGTACCATTATCTATACATTTGAATATTTCAATCGTCTACCGGTTGCCGTTATTAATATCGAGCAAAAAACGGAAAAAAAAACACGTCTGTTGTATGGGAGCCCCCTTAAATATTTATTTTATTCTGTTCTTAGTATTTTTTGTTATAGCGGCAACAGAAATACATCATCTGTGAAAATTTCAACTCTCTAACTATCACGGTTCATGAGATACACCATGGTGACAGACAAATGGACGGACGGACGGACGGGCAGCGGAGTCTCAGTAATAGGGCCCCTTACCCTTTGGGAATGGAACAATTTCGTCGGCTTACTGCAAGAAGTCATTTACTGCAAAAACTCTCTAACCGCTTTTTTTTAAAGGTATGGACATATAGATGTATTGAACAATGATACAATAGTGGTGTTTTAATATCAGACATTATTTTAACGATGTTATAAGGAAGAGGAAATACAACCATTAACTATCACGAACTAAAAAGTCGTTTTTCTCCCAATAGTGAATTGTCGTTTAATGAGTTCTTGCATTAAGCCGACGATTTATTTTTATATTAGTATCATTTTGCCAAAATAATTACAGCTGACGTCCACCGCTGTTTTTTCGTGACACTATTATGTTAAACATGGGCCGTCAACACGTTTTATTTCCCATACCCACATACTTACAATATCATATGCGCGAAAAACATTACTCTCCTTTGATTTAGCAGTCTGATAAAGATGGGGGAAAATGGAAAAACCTCACTTAATCTCATTTCGGGGGAAGACTTTCAATGTAAATGTCATGACTACTTTGTTATTGGGAGAATATACATGTTAAATTCTCTGTTGTATTATGTTTCATTTCCCGATTTCATCCACTGAGGAGTTAACCTCCTTAATCTACTTTGAAAGGTCATTTAACGACTATATCCACCTATGGTCCTTGCCGACTAATTAGATTGTTCTTTAATGTCTTATGTAACGCGGGTTGGATTTGTCAATCCTCATTCAGCAAGTTGCCTCAAGTTTAAAATAAAAATCTTTTGTTTTTTCGATTCCATTCGATTCTAACCACTCTGGATAGATTTTGATTGCAGGTCGAAATCAACAATCTTTCAGAAGCAGATCTGATCTAGACTCAAAGTAAGATTCAATGTAAAACGTATTACAACGTATTAAACGTACGTACAAAATCTCTATTCCCCTAGCTTATTGTAAAAGATAGAGCGAGTGAAGTTCTTTGTCGCGACGCAAACTTTGTGAAACGTTACAATAGTAGGTACCTACGTATGATATATTTTTAGATAGAAAACCCCAGAATTAGTAGTAAGTGTAAGTGTGGCAGTGGCAGACCCTGGTTTCTGCCTACCGCTCCGGGATATAGGTGTTTATGTCATATTTTTAATGGGAATAATGCAAACATTTAAAAGCGATGGCAAAACTACTTCCAATAAACAAAAGTTAAGAGTTTCAGTTCTATTTCTTTACGTTTTGTACGATCTTGAAATTTCACGCGGTCCATTTGTAGAAAATGTATAGGTATACATTTTTTATTAAAAACCACAATTAAAGCTTAATCTGATTCTACATTACTTCAATAATGCATTACACGCATGACTGCAGGATTTTGTTGAACGACCCGTTTGATTAGTAGAGAACATAAAACAGCTTTGTTCTTAGTATTAAACATTTAACAAGTACTTTTGGCGGTATTATCGTTAAAACCTGGACAGTTTTAATGAAGGCTGATTCATCTTTATATTTTTGTTGTAAAATGGCCCGTAATTTAATCAAATAGAGGCACTTTTTATTTTGGCTTTACAAAGAAGCACCAAATTGAGGGTCTCGATATCAAAGAAGACTCCCGAGCGATTGCAAAAACTTCACTTCTATGCAAAAAATCTATAAGACAGCAGCGACCACTCGAGACGGTTCTAGAGTGTCAGAAGGGGTCGGCGCAATCTATATGCTAATGCGCATTCCATCCAATTAGACGATATTCGTTGTACACACTTGAGGTAAAAAACGCAGCGGTATCTTACGCTACGAGTGCCAGAAAAAAACGGAGACAAACCGTAAGTAGTTACTTGCAGGTCTAATTGCAGCCAAATTTCGAACACACAGCTAAAGACAATTTGAAATTAAATTCAGAGAAATTTGAACCAGTTTTCATAAGAAAAGTTCGGTACTTTGTAGTGGTACTTAAATGATGTTCGGAAATATTTGTTTAAAATAATCTAATTACCTAGATGTACAACGTGGCACCTAGCTATACTGGGAGCTGGGGTCATCTGAAAATATGTTGTGGTTTCGGAGTTTAAATTGAATAATTTTGATCTTCAGACGTTATTTGCGACAAAGACAAGCGTGACTATATGTGTGTATGTATGAGTATTTACATAAGAGACGAACACAAAAAGACGAGCATGGAACAGATAAATACGTTATCGTGTGGAGTGAAGAAAAACATGTGCTTTCATAAAGCGGTAATAAAAATATTCAATAAAAACTGTCAATATCCAGTTTAAAAATAATAATAAATCTCATAAATAGATATGTGTTCTTGTAGCCGAGTGCGTAATGACTCTTTTCTAGCACGTCTCCGTTCGTATGTCGAGATTATTGTAGAAATGTGTCATCTACATCTGGGTGGTTATTTACTGCTTTGCTAAACTGATATTACAGAGTAGGATAACGTTGAGTGTATTTATAACCTATTTGGGTTTAATAATAATCATTGTAGAAATACAGTATATTTTTTGTGTTTTATGTTTTTTTAGTAGGTATATCTACCTGATAGGGATTTGTTAAGAGATTTCTTTAAAGAAACTAACATCCTGACAGTTGCTAGTCGGTATACCTATGAAAATATTGTGTACGTTAGGAAAAATATCAGTAATTTTAAAACTGTAGGCATTAAAAACCTATTTAGAGGCTGAAAATTCCACCCATGCCAGGACTTGAATCCGCGACCTCTGGCAAACCCTGCCAGGTTAGGGCAATAAAATAAAAATATAAACTATAGGTAGCCAAGACAATGTAAATACTAGAAATAAACATAAACTTTCGTTACCAAGATTTTGGCTAGCAAAGGTCAATAGATCCTTTATGGGGCATTGTATACGTTTCTACAATAAGATCTCTGAAGATAAAATAAGCTTGCCAGAAGCGCGGTTCAAACAATTTGTAAAGCGCAAAACGCACTTTGTGCCAAAGGGCTATTATAGCATTAAGAAATTATTTAGATGACGAAGATGACTGGAATTAAATCCAGTTCAATGCAATAGTACTAAATTTTAGAGGATTAAGATATGCAAACTCTGTTAATTAAGGAACAAAATATTTGAAAAGACTAAGTGCCACTTGCATCATCCCACTAACCCGGGGTTAACCCGTTAAACCGTTAACCCAGTATCAAATTGTAGTGATAACCATAGTAACTGCAGGTTTAACCGGTTAGCCCCGGAATCGTGGCAAGTGGCGCTTTTAGAGATTTTTGTCCGTTTTTTCTCCAAATGATCTATATTTTGAAACAAGCACCGTTTTATTGTATCGTTCAATAAGTCACAGTCGATTGATATGTTTTGAAACACAGTAAAAAAAGTTGTTTTTTTTATTTCTGACATTTCAAATTCTAAAATGTTAGTTTCATTTGTGTTACGTAATATAGCAAGTAAGTTTTTATCACATCTATTTAAAAAGCTTTTCCGAGCGGTTCCGTGCTTCGCAAGGCACGTTAAGCTGTTGGTGCCGGCTGCCGTCGATAGATGGCAGTCGTTAAGCCAAGTCAGAGGCCTTAGGGCGGCTTGACAACTTCTGACAGTAGACGAGCCACTAGTCTACAAGCCTCCACCAATCCGGACTTGGCCCCCGTGGTGGAGTATGGCCTATACCTTCCTCAGGGAAGAGACCCGTGCCCCTCGGTGGGGACATAATGGGTTGATGATGATGATTTAAAAAGAGCTAAGTTTTCGTAAACAGGGACCAAAATAGCTCTTTGATCCCTAGGATAAAAATGATTTGAGTTTGGAATGTGGATATTTCTAGTAAAAGTTCCAATCACTAAAGAGATCAGTCACGAACATTATATGAACAAGTGACTGGCTGTATAAAGATACCGCGCGCGAGCCAAATTAAAAAAAGTTTGTGAAAAAATAAAAGAACCGCGAAATGGATTCCTCTGCCTTGTTCGTAATTATTTGCATGCGGTTTAATTGTTTTCAAATTCGGATTTATCTAAGTTTTAAAAAAAAATATTGTGTGTCTTCACGTACCTAGCGAGAATGAAACTATTCTTTTAACTCCAGTGAACATTGTATGGGACGCTAAAAATGTGGTGCAAACGTTGTATTCTATTGTTATTCATACGTTGCACTTACTTATTTTTTTATAGAGGGTAATAAAAAGTAGAGTATCCTCAGGAGCAACATTTTTTTTAAGCTCGAGTGGCGTCGGCTGCGCTCAGGATTATTCGCTTGCTACGCTCTGGATTCAAAGAAACACTCTCGCTGATAGTTGACCTAGGTAAAGCATCCACTATTGTCAATTCTGTTTCTGTCTCATTAAAAAAGTAAAATAGCAATGTCGGCTAGAATATCCAGATATATATGAAATTAAATTTTGTTTTGAGCACTAGATCTTACCGGTGTGGCTACCTTTTTCGTATATCGAAATATCTATTCGCGCTTTAAATTGCATTAAATGCAGGTGTAGGCAAAGACCAGAGTTTGCCACGCGCCACGATCCCGACAGTCCCCTTTCGTTTCATTAACATTCACTAATCGTTGCATGCACGCAGGCCGGTTTCGGGTACTTTTTATCTTGCCCTTTGCTAATACATCCCCTCATCATCAACCCATTGTGTCCCCACCGAGGGGCACGGGTCCCTTCCCTGAGGAAGGCATAGGCCATACTCCACCACGGGGGCCAAGTCCGGATTGGTGGAGGCTTGTAGACTAGTGGCTCGTCTACTGTAAGAAGTTGTCAAGCCGCCCTAAGGCCTCTGGCTTGGCTTAACGACTGCCATCTATCGACGGCAGCCGGCACCAACAGCTTAACGTGCCTTGCGAAGCACGGAACCGCTCGGAAAAATGCCACTAGCGTTAGGCATAGACGGCGACCCATCCATGCACTGAACGCGCCCTGTGTTGCTTAACCTTCGTGATCGTTTAAGATCACTCAGGCAGCCGGGGCTACGAGCGATTCTTCAGGCAGCCGGGGCTACGAGCGATTCTTTCTAATGGACAACTAATGGACCTCCTGTACAAAGACGTAATTGCAAGTAAACGCTTCAAAAGTTTCCCATCCCATTACCTTCAATACTCAGCTCCTTTTACCGCTCTATAATAAATTAACGCCTTGTATTCTTCCCTTATACACTCCGGAAATTTCCAAAATACTTCCTTCAGAAAACAGTTTCTGCACTAGCTCCGGCCTCACTAACAAGGTCTCTGACGCTACAGCGTTCTCTGAAAGCGGCTATGAAAAGTTAGCGTGTGTCTTTAGGAAAGTTATTTATAATGTCGGAGTCTCGTTAGTGGTAATTCCACGGGAGATACGTGCAGGGTGTTCAGACTGGGAGATGCAAAAGAATCGTTTAGAAATCTAATCTAAAAAGATTGTACTAAAAGCTCGCCCCACTTTATGGACCCGGCCTTCTCTCAGAGAGTCGAAGGCGGCTGGGTGACATAGATTATTTTATGGTACCCAGCCGCCTTCGATTCTATGTGCCTTACATATACTCGTCACGATTTTTTTGCTTTTTACGGTTCCGTGCCCAAAGGCTAAGGGACCTTATTACAAAGATTCTGCTGTCTCATAAACTGTATCTCATAAACTGTGATAGTTAGACAGTTGAAATTTTCACAGATGATGTATTTCTGTTGCCGCTATAACAACAAATACTAAAAACAGAATAAAATTAATAGTTAAGGGGGCCTCCCATACAACAACGCCATTTTTTGCTCGATATTAATAACGGCAACAAGTAGACGCCTGAAATCATGAAATGTTGTATAAATATGGTACGGAACCCTTCGTGCGCAAGTCTGACTCGGACATGGCCGGTTTTTTGTTTTGTTGTTTTCGTGTATTTTGTTTGCTTACTCTATGTTTCTGTGACAATTTAAATAAATATCTTTTTTCTTTATTTCATTTTTTCTTTCTTTACTAACCACGTGCTTACCACGGTGGACGGTTTCAAGTGCTAACACCTCAGAAGCTCAGGTTAACTCATGATATTCTACTTCACAGTGAGCAAGTGGTACTACAAATTCACGATGTACGTGACGTAGTAAACCAGTCATTGCTACATACCGGGAGGATACAAACTGATGGTCTTACGAATACGAAAACTATTCTGTCTATTGTGCTACTGCCGTTTGTTTCGTTTTGCATGGTGTAACAAAATTCTCAAATAGATTTAAAAAACCGGTCAAGTGCGAGTCGGAGTCGCGCAACAAGGTTCCGTACTCGCGCTTGGCCGTATTTTATTAATACAATCACTCCAAGTTGAATGCCTGTATGTAATATCAGTTTTACGATAGAGCACAAGGAAAAAAACGGCGAAAAAACACGTTTGTTGTATCCCCCGTTTTTGCGTTTTCGTTTGCATAAATTTTCCCTGTAGTAAAAGTTGTTCGTCTTGACAAGTAGAACCCATTTTTTAAGTATATGGGGATTTCGCAGAGGTAGTCACGTTTCGAACGAATGTCAGCTAAGTCTCAAAAGATGAAACTCAGCTCGTTACTTCAAGCTCGGTTTTGCCTTTGCAAATACCACGTCATGTAATATTTATTTGTTTAACTACGCAGGTCGCTTAATCAGCGCTGAGGCTAGCCTGTTTCCTCCTGGGGTATCAAAGGGTGCTCTGCTCTCCGCATGAGATAAGGACAGGGGGCAAGAGAGCTCTGTCTCTATCAGAACTGGCCCTGCTTTTAACATCACCTTGGCAAATGTTCATAGATATTATGTTCACGTCAGCGAATTCTAGGTTAGACTAGATAAAAAAATCTTTATTGCACACCATACATTGCTAAATTACATGAAACATCTTAATATAAAATAAAATCTTAAATCTTAAAAATCTTAATCTTAAATGTTCACACCTCGGCTAGCATCTCAAGGCACTGTCGTGAATATTATGTACCTATATTAGACAGTAAAGTTGATAACCTCTATTGGCTTTGACATTGCAAGGATCCGTAACCTAGTTAAGTTGGGTGCGCGCATGTAAAACTCGATGTACTGCTCTCGATTAATGACTGGTATAACGTACATATTTCGCAGCTAAATTGTTGAACTGAGCACGTCATGAGCATTTTATGATCTGCTCCTTTTCATAAAATGCACTAAGCAAGTATTATTGCTACATATTAGAATACATAATATTAGAACCAAAGCTACAATTACATAAAAAATTGCAAAAAGCGAAGTTTTTTTAATTCAAACCTAGCGTGGATGGTGGACTTATGCTGAAAGTCTTAAAAATTATTAAAAGTTTATTTTTCTTTTCAGTTTCTTTTCAATTTCTCGGTATCACCATTTATTTTCAAACGCGTAACTCTCTCAAGACAGTTCTAGTAAGTTTCTAGCCCTGTAGCCGCATGTCATGGTCTAGTTAGTTAGGGAACCCATCTGAATGCAGGACGGACCGTTTTCTTTTGATTCTTAATGAGGGGTTCGCAATTTGGCCGCGGCCTTTGTAAAGCTTTTGCCGAGAAGTCAACCTTTATTTTTACAGTCGGCAAAACATCAACCTTTACGCGCATACAAAAGACTGCAAAGACCGTAAAGCGGTGGTAGCCTAGTGAGTTGAACATTGGACTCTGAAGCGGGAGACCAAGGTTCGATTCCCAGTGCGGGCGTGTACCTATGACTTTTCTTTCTAAGTTATGTACATTTGTGAAGTTATACCCGCTAACGGTGAAGGAAAACATCGTGAGGAAACCTGGGTGTCTGAGCTATTCACATACCTCAGCGCTTGAAATCGCCAATCCGCGGTGGGCACGCGTGGTGATTAAGCCCATACTCTCTCTCTGAGAGAAGGCCTGTGCCCTACAGTGGGACGTATATATAGGCTGATTATGATGAAAAGACTGCATAAATTATATATGATAATTATGGATATATCTATACCGTGTTGTAGAAATTGTATTTTTGTTTTTTTAGGAAGTTTCTTTTTATTGCTGACGTTGATAGCCGAAACCAATAGAGGGTGTGACAAAATCCCTACACGGAAATGGGGGTTTTAGTCGTCAATACGAATCACTTGAACTGTACTGAAAAATCTCTGAGGGTCTAGACAGACTGACTGCATTTAAACTGCTTTCCGACTGCAAATAATTTGCGATGAAGTACAACTGCACTCAAACTACATCCGAACTGCATTTAAACTGCATTCCAAATGCAAATTTGCAGTCAGTATGAAATTGAAATGCAGTTCGTCTGTGTGGATCCTAAATCACGAAAAATATATAAGTTTTCCCAGACATTTTAATGCACTATATTTATTTTCCTAATATAAAGTGGTCACCATCGTACAAGTTGCTTGTAATAATTAGAACCCTTTTTCGGGATTTGTTACACCCTGTATTCTAAAAGTGATCAAAAGAAAAAGAAACAAAGGAAATATTTTTAAATATGAATAAAAAATTATTGCGACAACAGATGCACACACATAATTAAAACCTGGGACAAAAAAAAACAAACTATAATATGGAAAGTAAAAAATTATAAAACGATTTTGTAAACTTTTGTTAAACACATCCTTTGACGGTTGTCACGACGCTTACTTCCCGAAAAAATACTTAATTTAGTCGCGGTGAGCTTGTGTGGGCAAGGTGACGTCCTTCCTATTACGGTGTTCTGGTGACTTTCATGTGGAAGAGATTAAAAATCCTCTTTCAAATTCCTTCCCCAGAAAGATAAAGTTCATTTTTCATGGCTATCTGAGAAAGACCACTTCGTTGCACAGAAAAAGGAAAATATTAGAGATGAGAACAGAAAAGAATACAATTGTTTATTGTACATAGAAATTGTATTTACCAGGTTGACTGGTAGAAAATGCCATTAGCATTAAGTCCACCTTTTTTACACTGTCTTTGATAAAGAATTAATAATAATAATAATATTTACAGAAATTCATCATCATCATTCAGCCTGATGAAATCTGAACACTGCTGAACATAGGCCTCCTCCATGGATTTCCAAAAAGACAGGTTGGAAGCGGCTTGCATCCAGCGTCTTCCTGCCACTAGGATGAGGTCATCTGTCCATCTTGTGGCTGGTCATCCTACGCTGCGCTTGTCCATATGTGGTCTCCATTCGGCCCCATCGGCCAACAGTTCTGCGTGCTGTGCCCGCCCACTGTCACTTCAACTTACATTAGTAAGTGGGCTATGTCGACGCCTTTCGTTCGTCCACGGAACTCGTAGAGAAATTAATTAAGCCGAAATTTACCAAAATTAGCGGCCTTATTTTAAATGTTAGTTGTCGAAATGTAAGAAGCCCGTTTTGACAGCTACACAAAAATGCATTAACTTTGGATTTACTCAACCAAAAACATAAAAAGACACATTATTTGCCATAAAAGGCATATTATTTAACGCTCGAAAGAGAAAAACAGATTTTGTAGTCCGAAAAGTTACTCACAGTTTAGATTTTTAATGTTTTTGATCTCAAACTAGGTTAGATCCCTATATCGAAGAAATAAAACGTGTTGGCAGGAGAGGAAACAAAAGACCTGTGGTCATCGAACTAATCAGCAAAAGAATGGCAAAATACATCACACAGAACGCAAATTACTTCAAAAATACTGGACTTGGAATCGATACCTTTATGGAAGGAAGACAACTAGAAGAACGAAATATGTTAAGAAAATTGCTGCGCGAACAAAGACAAGAAGGCCACCACGCAATAATAAAGAATAACAAATTGATTGTCGACGGAGCAGAATATCAACAGACCAACAATTGTACTAATATAACTGGCTTAACAACACAAACGGGAATTCCAACACAATCGGGTACTCCAACCTTCGAGGGAAACATTACCAATGTCCAAAAAAACCAGCCATTTCGTAAGTGAGTTCTTAATGAAGTTCCAAAATATACAAAGCATCGGGAACAAGACTCATCTTGTAGAACATCTCATACATAACTCCAACATTAAACTACTCTCACTATCTGAACTCTGGAAGGATGCATACTTTTGTGACTCATTAAAATTTCCAGGATACCAACTGGCATCGAAATTCTGTAGGCAACACCGTGCAGGTGGTGGAGTATGTATAATACTAAAGAATAACATAGAATATATTAATAGAGTTGATATTGTTAACTTTTCCGTAGAATATATTATAGAAATAAGTGCAATTGAAATACCAAATTTAAATTGTATAATTATAGGATTGTATAGAGCAGATCGCCAAATAGAAATATTTTATGAACAAATAACAAAAGTTCTCACAAAATTAAATAATAAAGAAAAAAATAAATACATAATAATTGGTGGCGACTTCAATGTAGACTTGCTAGATAAGAAAAATAAGCAAAGCGAAGAGCTCCTTAACGTAATGCGGTCCTTTAATCTTGAACAAATTATAAAGGAACCAACTCGTGTTACGAAAACAACCTCTACTTGCATTGACCTCATTTTCACAAATTATAAACCGGCTAAGCACAAACCGTATGTTGAAGACCACGGTCTATCAGATCACAAATCAGTAAATACCATAATAAATACAAAGGAAGACAATAAAAACCAAATATGGCTTATTGAGAAAAGAATATTTTCAAACCAAAAAATAAAAGCACTCAAAGATTCTCTGCTTGAAATAAATTGGGATGCGATAATTAAAAACGATGACAATGCCAATGAAAGCTATGATTCATTTCAAGCAGTAATAAATAAGCACTTAAATGACCATATTCCAAAACAAATAATAAAATTACAAAAAGTACCAAAAAAAGGTTGGCTAACAAATGGACTAAAAAAATCTTGCTTGCATAAAAGAGCCTTAAAGATAATATTAAACGAAACAAAAAGCGAAGTAATTGAAAAATATTACTCAACATACAGTAAAATATTAAAACTTTGTGTAAAAATTTCAAAAAGAAAAGACTATATTAAGCAAATGATAAACTCAGACAACAAAGTAATTACAATGTGGAAAATAATTAACAATAAAACAGGTAAAACAAAAAATAAAAAAATAAATAATATAAAACTAGAAATAAATAACAAAATTGAAGAATGCCCCACTAAAATAGCAAACAAGTTCAACGAATATTTTTTATCCATAGGTGATATTGATCCAAATAACCAAGCACAAGGACGTCCCGTCATAAACTCCCCAACTTGCTCCATGTACCTTCGGCCTGTTGACGAAAAAGAAATCCTAAAGATAATAAACTCAATAAAAAATAAACATAGTCATGGTATAGATGACATACCCCCAATTTTAATCAAAAAGTGCGCAGAAGAACTGTGTGCACCATTAGCAAATTTAATTAACAAAAGCTTCGAAGAAGGCGAATTTCCAGATGCATTAAAAACGGCCCTAGTAAAACCACTCCACAAAAAAGACAACAAAACAACTCCTAGCCACTACAGACCAATAGCGCTATTACCAACATTTTCAAAAATCTACGAAAAAGCAATGTGCAATCGATTATATCATTTCCTAGAAAAAAATAATATACTCGATGACAGCCAAAACGGTTTTCGCAAAACAAGATCCACAACCTTAGCTGTATACAAATATATACAAATGGCTCTCCAGCAAATAAATGACAAAAAAATTGCTCTTGGTCTACTTCTTGACATGACAAAAGCCTACGATAAAGTGTCTTATAAAATTCTACTAGACAAAATCTACCAATCTGGCATTCGTGGTCAAGCATACAAATGGTTTAACTCATATCTTCAAAACAGAAAACAATTAGTACAAATTGAACACCCAAATCGTAAAACAAATAAGATAGAAATGATACGGTCTACTGAAAAACAGCAAAGAAACTCGATACCCCAAGGAAGTGTCCTTGGATGTGTGCTCTTTCTGATATACATCAATGACTTGCCCAAGGTACTTAATAAGGATATCTCCCACCCAATACTATTCGCTGATGACGTTTCGGTATTACTAAATTTGGATAGAGGATCAGACCCAACTGATGTAATGATCGACACTATTTCACGAATAGCCAGCTGGCTTCGCGACCACAATTTAGAAATAAATTTTAAAAAAACAAAAATAATGGAATTCAGAACATATAAAAAAACACCTCTAGATATCAACATTACATTTGAAAATCACAATATAGAACAAGTAAACAGCTTCAACTTACTAGGTATGCAAATCGATACAAACTTAAATTGGAAAAGCCACATAAAACCCATAAAAGCTAAATTATCTAAATTCACTTATGCCTTATTTGAGCTAAAACATAGTACAAACACCGAAACTGCACTGTCCGCATACTACGCCTACGCATACTCCTGGCTGCATTACGGGGTAATGCTATGGGGAAACAGTGTAGATGCAAATGGATTATTTGTTTCCCAAAAAAAATGTGTCCGAATACTTGCACAAATTAATAATAGACAAAGTTGTAAACCATACTTCATAATATATAAACTTATGACACTTCCCGCGATTTATATACATGAAACTTGCGTCTTTGTTTTCAAAAACCGCCAAATATTCCCCCAAGTAAAGGACACACATAACATAAATACACGCCATAAGAAAAAGTTAAATCTACCACAATCTAGAATAAAAATGCTAAACCAAAGCCCATACTATATGGCAATAAGACTATTTAATAAACTACCAAGCTCACTAAATGATATACCAAAACTTTCACTATTTAATAATAAACTTAAATAATATCTAATAGAAATATGTCCCTACACAATTGAAGAATACTTAAAGGCCTAGGATAGGATAACTTTTTAAGAACTTACCCAGATTATAAGGGAAATGCCTACTAAATTTAAGAAAATATTTGTGTTCCCACTACATATTTTAATAATAGGTGAGCATGTTAGTTTTAAGGTACATTGCCGCGCCCGACAGGGTCCATAATCGGTGCTATACACTCAGTGTTATTTAAGACCTTGTTCTACATTATGGTGCAATAAATATTTTGATTTGATTTGATTTGATTTGATTAGATTCTGTGGTTTTTGTAGCTGTCAAAATGGGCTTCTTATATTTTGACGACTTTAATTACAGATAACTTTAGCCGTCTAAAGTTGTTTGGATTACTTTTTGACATTTACAAAATATATTTCTAGACAGGAAATAAATTAGGAACGGATAGTCTATACAATTTATTGTTATGAGTAAAAAAGGTACATAAAGTTAAACTGCACATCAATATTTTCGTATTGCTTAAGATGAAATATGGTAGACAAGAAAAACAGTGTGAGGAAGCATTGAGATAAGAAGCTACTATGGGCACGCAAAAAGTGTAGGCATTGGAAAAGTACTTGCTTCCGTCGAACTCAATTGCGCAAACAAAATACTTCAGTAACAATTTTGTTCCAAGAATTATCTTGAAAGTGAATAATTAAAAAGTTGCCTCCTAAATTTAATAAAGCAGAGGAGTACCAATATTTATAAGAAGAAAGCTATTTATTATATACCAATAAGACACATCACAGAAACAAAGTAAACAGAACGCATCACTTTACAAGGCTGGAAAGTAACCTTCGAAAACAAGTTCACGGAATCGTTCACAACGATCAAAACGTTCATAATGAGCAGATTACAAACGGTCTGAGTGGATACATTTTTAGAGTTCCATATTTCAAAATAAAAATGGACCACTATCGACATTTTTTTTCGAAACGGATAGAGCTAAAGTTGAAAAAAAGTTGTAAAAAAGTCCCGAAAAACAACGCATTCAAAAAATTTATTTATTGATTTATTATTATTGAAAACAGCGGTGATAGACTAGTGGGTAGAACATTGGACTCGGAAGCGAGTGACCAAGGTTCCATACCCAGTGCGGGCATGTACCTATGAATTTGTTTTCTAAGTTATGTACATTTGTGAAGTTATAGTAGCAATACCACTCGCTAACTGTGAGGGAAACCATCGTGAGGAAACCTGAGTGTCTGAGCCTTTCACATACCTCAGCGTTTGAAATCGCCGATCCGCGGTGGACACGCGGTGACTAAGCCCATACTCTCTCCCTGAGAGAAGGCCTGTGCCCTTCAGTGGGACGTATATAAGCTGCTTAGATTATTTTATTGATAAGGCACTCACAAAATAGTACACAAGGAAAGGAAAACATCCGTAAATTGTTACTTTAATAACTTTATAATTAGTACCCGTGTTTTATTCGAAACCCTATGCGCGCGCGCACTTTTCCGGCACTTATACGTTTTATCACGGCTTACACGTGACCGTGACAAGACAAATGAAAATAAGTAGTGCTTACAAAAGTGTCAGTGAGTGCAGTTGAAAGATCATCATCATCAGCTGATTGTTATAAAAAAACCGGCCAAGTGCGAGTCAGACGCGCGCACGAAGAGTTCCGTACCATTATCTATACAACATTAGACACAAAGATAAATAAAACAGCAAAAAAATCACGTTTGTTGTATGGGAGCCCCCCTTAAATAATTATTTTATTTTTAGTACTTGTTCTTATAGCGGCAACAGAAATACCTAATCTGTGGAAATTTCAACTCTCAAGCTACCACGGTTCTTTAGATACAGCCTGGTGAGAGACAGACGGATGAACGGACGGACGGACGGACAGACAGCGAAGTCTTAGTATTAGGGTTCCGTTTTTACCCTTTGGGTACGGAACCCTAAAAAGGAACATTTTTTTACACAATTTCCGTAGCTGAACTAATACTAGGTACAGTTTAGTAATCTTATCCCACCACGACGTTTACTGGCGCTGCCAAAGAAAATAAAATCATACTTATGTTCTTTTTTTTAGGGTTCTGTATCCGAAGAATACGCCTGTCTGTCTAAGATTAAGGACAAGGTATTCTGTCAACCAACTCTAAAATGACTGGACTAGAATGGAAAATCACAGGTAAAATTCTGAACTTTACACCGTTCAGCCCCACTCTTGTCTCGTGATAATAATTATCTACTTTTATCGCGAGCAATTGTAAAACACCACGAAAAAGATGTTCTTCAGTGAATACACACCCTAACCCGACCCCCGCGAAACGTTAGGTAAACAAAATCAGAAAGATGACTTTTAGTTATCCAAGGCATTTCCGTAATTAAGCTAAGTTCCCCCTTAAAAAGTAAGATCTAATGGAACAGCGGCCAAGTTTTTAATTAAACGAGTATTGACGTTCATTCCAAGTTTGATTGGAACGAAGATGGATTCCAATTGTGTAAATTGTAGCCCGTTTATAAGATTGATTGACAGTGAATAAGACAGTTTAATTAATGTAAGAAGGAATAAAAGCATTGCGAGGAGACCTGCTCGAAATCACCACTAAATGTAGTACTTAACAGAGAAAGTAAAATGTGATTATCCAGTAAAATGTGCATTATTCTATAGCATTGAAAAACTTAAGCTTGCAGTGTTTCATATCCGCCGCGAAAAGATAATTTTTTTACTGTATAGTATTACTTTGAATTGCATGATTATTGGAAGGTTATGGACTGAAATATACTGACTGATACATTGACTAGAATTGAGAAAAAAATGTTACATTTGTTTGGAGAGGATGAAGAAAGAAAGCTTGACGAAAGAAATATTTCGAGTTACTGCGGATACATGCATGAGTTTATGCATGTTATGTTTATGATTAAATATGATAGTTTTAATCATTTTTGTGACATCTGTATCATCCAGATACTCATATTTGTCTGAATACCTCCCTCTTACTATCTAAAATGTCATATTATGGATTTGATAGTGCCACGGTACGGTGGTTTGACAGCTACCTTTCGGGCCGTGCGCAAGTTGTTGGATTGGAAAAAAGCGATGGTACCATGTTGTTTTCCTCGACGAAACGTTTAACAAGGGGTGTGCCTCAAGGGTCTATTTTAGCACCCCTTTTATTTATTATATATACTGCAGATATCGCCTCGGTCGTGGAAACCAGCATGTGTCATCTTTATGCAGATGACACACAGCTATACATCTCCACTGTACCATCTGACATAAAGACCGCTGTCCAATCCATCAACAGCGATCTAGATCGCGTAGCATCATGGTCTGACAGGAGCTGTCTTGTGCTAAACCCTGGTAAGTCTAAGTACATGGTACTTGGTACTAAACATCAAATCCATAATACGATACAAACCTTAGCCTCCGAAAATATAGTCATCAGGGGTGAACCAGTAGAAAGGGTTATGGAAGCAAAAAATCTTGGTTTACTGATGGATGGTGAACTCCGTTTTGAAAATCATGTCAGAAACGTAGTCAGTAATTGTTTCTATCGCCTTAAGATTCTTTATAATATACGCGATTACCTGAGCACTGATTTGCGTGTCAGGCTCAGTGAATCACTAATATTATCCAGATTGAACTACTGTGACGTCGTCTATGGTGGCTGTATACTTGGTAGGACAAAAAGGTTGATCCAACGTGTGCAAAACGCATGTGCACGTTTCTGTTTCAAAATCCCTCCTAGATCTCACGTCAGCCCATACTTGGACGCAGCAAAGCTTCTGAATATGGAGGCACGTCGGCATCTACACCTTGCCAAACTACTCTTTGGTGTGATACGGACAAAAACCCCATGTTATTTGTTCGCAAAGCTTGAATGGTCCACCAGACAACGGTATGTGCACAAGGAACGGATCCTGACACCGGCGCATCGGACCATGGCTTTCCGTGGTAGTTTCAGGTTTGCGGCGTCCAAGTGTTGGAACGACATTCCCCCTCCAATCCGTGAAGCGTCCAGTGGATGTGCTTTTGGGCGCAAGCTTAAAGCATATTTGCTGGAGCATCAGAAACCGCCACTCCCTTCCCTTCCAACCTCTCGCCGCAAAAACAGACACGAGCCTGTAATCGCATGGTAGGGCCAGGCAATATTGTATATATCTATATATTTTTATTTATTTTTCTTTAATTAAGTATACCTATATATGTATATATATTTATGTACATATAAATTTAATTATATTCATAATTTTTAAACATGCTTTAAGCTGGCTATATACCTTTATTCATTTGTGTATGATTTTATTTGAGTATATCGTAGTTTATTCAGTGACTTAATAAAAACAATTTAAGTATATGTTTCATACTGTATACATAATACGTATCCTATTGTATATAATTACTATTCTGCATTACATAGTATTATACTATACATAGTATTGCTCACGGTTGTACCACACCGCGGTATGTGACGCTCGCGGGGAAACTCCTGGCACTGACTGAAAATCAGCGCTGAAGGCTTGACCCTCAGCATACTGCTGAGTCAGTTGCCGTTTATAGCAGCAGTGACACGCCGTGACCGTTTGTTTTCCTTTCTTTTTTATAACATTTCGGTTGAAATATTTTCTTTGTTGTTTTTTTGTTTTGTTATTGTGGCGTGTGCACTGTTTTTATAATAAATGTTTTTTCTTCTTCTTCTTCTTCTCATTTAAATTAGTGGCACTCTAACTGGCGCTGTCACGTAATTGGTATAGTCAACAGTACCTACAGTATCCTTTACATTTTAATTGAAAAGTCACCCACAACGAGAATAGAGTGCACAAATGTTAAGAAGGTAAGATGTGCTGTCTGACTGTGCCTAGTCTGATTGAAATTTCCAGTTTTTTTTTACCAATACATTTACATTACATTCATCATCCCCAGCCATTTGACGCCCACTGCAGGACATAGGTCTCCTTCGTGGTTTTCATAACCATGAGGGGTTTTTCCATAATCGCCACGCCTTGCAGGCGGGTTGGCGATCGCAGTATGCGGTTGGAATCTCCTGCCCGTCTCCTGGTAATTGATTTTCTTAGTCGCCTTCTACGACATCCACGGAAGGAAATGGAGTGACGCTATTCTTAATCCGGTGCCACACGTACATTACATTACATTAACAAACATGTTATCCAGAGGACCACGTTAAAAAGTAGGCTAGATTGGGTACAAACCGTAATTTTATTCCTTGATGAAAATGTAGATAAACATTCCACAAGAACTGCCAGACATAAAGTTAATGAAAACTCAAATGAATATGCTGAAAAACAAAAGGGAATGGCATTTAAATGAACCATTTAAAATAATATCTGCTCCATTTTTGGAGTTGCGCCTTTAGTGTAGTAAAAGAGACCCTGTACCTTCGCCATTTTTGGGCTCAAAAACGGTTAAAAAAAGTTTGTTTAATTCATCTAAATAATATCCAGATTCACTTTGGTCCTTACCTGAATACAAAAAAAAAATAGTGTCTTACTAATTTGCCTGCAGAAAACCAATATCGCATTCAAAATGACCGAAAAAATCGCGTAGTAATTTTATTATAAACGTATGTACCAAACGAAAATGTCTCAAAAGAACGTTTATGTTTATTTTTAGTATTTAGATTATGTTGGCTACCCACAATTTTAAAGTTCTGTTCTTTTACGTGGCGAATTAATATTCTCGTAAATATATTACTAGCAACTGTTAATGGGATAATAAGGATGAATCTTACACATAATTACATAAGCAGCCTAAACACGTACGACAGTAGGGCACAGGCCTCATCTCAGGGAGAGAGTGTGGGCTAAATCACCACCCGTGCCCACCGCGTACACATCATTAAGTTCACTTTTATTGTTGACCATACTTTATAATAGCCCGACAGAAATATTTGGACTCATCTTTTGAAGATAATATGCAAGCCATCATTTTGGTAATGACATAGATTTACTGACGGCTACTAACAACCTTCTAACTTTACCTGAATCCTACGCCCCGGCAGAGTAGGAGCCACACACAGCTAGTCAAAAACTAAAAGACGAAACCATCCTCCTGCGAGTCAGAATCGCACTTGGCCACTTATTAAATCACATTCAGCGAAGCCCGTGCACTGGCGAGCACTGAGCTACAGTGGCGAGCTGAAGGAAGCCGCAAAATTTGATAAAACGCTTTGCGCTTTACCGACCGCGAAATGTTGTGTGGATAAACCGGGATAAACCTCTTGGAGCGAATGGCGGATTGCTAAACCGTCGGAATTAATTCCGAATCGCTATAACTGGAAGTGTTGTGTGGCTGTTCGTAGATTCTACTTAAATTATTTGATGTTTTTTGGCCTTCCGTCCCGTTTTAGGGATCCGTTGTCAGAATCAGAATTATTTATTCAGGAACATAGGTACAAATATAAATGGTCTTAAATATTGTAAAGTTCTTTCCATGTTCTACCCATTATGGGCGTATTAATATTCATGCAGGCATGCAATAAGTTAATTTCAATAATATTACAAGTCCAAGAGAGGTAAACAGTTATTAAAATGTCACGTAATAACTAAAATTACCTGTTACTATTACGATTTAATTGTATTAAATTTTTTATCACACAGAAAGTCGTTAATACTATAATAACATTTTTTCTTTCATGGTTCGGTCTGAAAACCAGCGCCAAAGCCCTGCTTTGGCATCATGCTGAGACTGGCCCATTTTTGACAACCTTACTATGTCTATGTTTCATGTACCTCGGTACTTACAGGTATTTTTCCAAATGTGTTCTATGGTTTACTAACTTAATTACGTATCTATTGTTTGTAATTCTCTGTAAGGATATTAACTTGATTATGTACCTACTGTATGTAATTCTTTGTAATGTTGTCAAATAAAGTTTATTCTTATTCTTCTTATTCTAATATAAATAATTTATTTTGAAATTGTCTTAGTTCTAGGTCTATAATGCTATTAGGCATTTTGTTAAATATCAATGGGGCCATACAGAAAACACTACGCACGCGAAGGGTATCAACAGGAACCTAACTTGTGTAAATAGCTTCAGTCTGGGTGTATTTCCATGGTGTGATGTCCTTGCTTGGTTACCATAGCAAAGGCTATCCTTGTTTGGGACCAGGACAAAGTGATTGTGTTGTGTGGAAGTTATTTATTTATTTTATTTATTACTATTTCGCTGGACGTGTATCGGTTGTCTATTGGAGCGGCGCGGTGCGGGGCGGCGCGGCGCGTTGCTTGATCAGCGCGGCACGTCCTAAACGCACACGCGTGGTGCGGCGCGGCGCAGCGTGGAACGGATATTTTACATAGTTGATAAACAGCTAATTTAAAAAGGCAATACTTTTCTACGACGTTACCAATCGAATAGGTGAGCTGTCGGACCGCGCTATCTATATAAAAGAGTATGAATGAATGAATGATTTATTGCCACAAACAAACATGCTTACATACAATAATAAAAAAATAAAGGAGTGTGCGTGTCTATTTGAAACAGCGCTGGTTCTCAAATAACACCTCCACGCCAAGTGAATGAATAAAAAAAACTTAAAACTAGTAATTAAAAATTAATAAATACATACATTTGTGCCATTTAAGAAAATTATATATTTGTGCCAATTAAGAGTAAAAAGAGTATTGAAAAGTCTGGCCTTAATTAAAAATAATAATGATCTGTACATAAAAAAAAAACCAAAACAATAAAACAGATCACATAAATTCACGCCCGTGTACCGGAGGAGTAGGCAGAAACCAGGGTTTGCTTCTTGCCACGATCCTGACACATCTGTTACGCTTCAATACAATAAAAGAACTGATAGGTACCCTTTAGCTTATGTCTATATTTATGTTTAATGTGTCTTTTTGGCAATAAATGTAGTTCACTTTCTTTCGCCACGGAAAAACTATATCATTCCGAATACACAACTCATCTGCTATAAGAAGCTTTAAGCATCGTTGGTGTCGCCGCTAATGCGACGAGCACCCTTATAGGCACGTTATGCGGCTATAGGTACACACATAAGGTAATCCGCGAAATAACTTGTTGACAATCTCACGGTTTCCCTGCTGCATGGAGGTGAGAAGTAGATCAGTGGTGGTTTACGGTCATTATAACACTCTACTAAACTCGAATGTTTTCAAATGGTTTTTTCATATAACTGGACGTTACACTAAACTATGACACAAAAGTTACATAGTTAAATAATAGAATTTGTAGTTATGTTCAATGTTCATTGCAAGCAGTTGAGACACAGACATACCATAAAGAAAAATAATAGCTGAATAAGATAAAAGTACCTGTCATAAAAACCATTTCTTTTACCTTATGTAACTGACTCCCCCGCCGGATTAAGAATAGCGTCACTCCATTTCCTCCCGTGGATGTCGTAGAAGGCGACTAACGAAATAAATTACCAGGAGATGGGCAGCATCGTCTTCCTGAGATTCCAACCGCGTACTACGATCGCCAACCCGCCTGGCAAGCGTGGCGATTATAGCAAAACCCCCCATGATTATGAAAACCATGAGAGAGGCCTATGTCCTGCAGTGGGCGTCAAATGGCTGATGATGATGTAACTGACTTGTATTGTTAGGACCCTTCTATGCCGAGAATCAACAATTTCGTCAGCGACCCTTGTTCATCTATCTCGAGTGTAGATATAGGTTCCTATGTAGTATCCATTGCGGGTTTTATACAATCAGTATCACCACGTTGAAAAGATAATTATATATTGCCATCCAAAATTTATATTACATAAGAACCTCTATGTAGTCTAGTGTTGTACGCCTAAGACAGTTCTGTCACCGTAAACTTTGCCAAAGCGTTGGTGGGGCCATAAATAGACCTTGCATCACGAGTACATTGTCTTAGTTGTAGCAATCCGCTGTCTTAACTTTTCTGACAGTAAGGTCAGTAAACGGTGTACAAACAAATGTACATAACTTAGAAAACAAAGTCACAGGTACATGCCCGCACTGGGAAGCGAACCTGGGTCTCTCGTTTCGAGTCCAATGCTCTAGCCACTAGGCTACCACCGCTCGCTCGCTCGCTACCAACGGTTGTAGCGGAGCGGTAGAACGCCTGTTTTCTAAGTTACGTACATTTGTGAAGTTATAGTAGCAATACCACTCACTAACGCTGAAGGAAAACGCCGTGAGGAAACCTGAGTCTGAGGTGTTCGCATACCTCAGCGCTGGAAATTGCCAATCCGCGGTGGGCACGCGTGATGATTTAGGCCATACTTTCTCTATGGGAGAAGGCCTGTACCATACAGTAGGACGTACAAAGGCTGCATTATAAGGTCAGTAAGTATCTACAATTGCTACCTCCATGACCAGCAACTAAGTTTCAATTAATCCTTCCCTTTGGAGGATTTGCAGCCCCATTCGTTTAAGTGCTTAGCCTAAGCCTCGCAGTTTGAAACGCCCAATAGAGGGGGTAGACATTTCGAAACAACTCGTGTAGTAGATGTGACGCTTCGGATGCTTCTTTTAAAAAGATATGGTTGTTAGAACAAGACCGGTCAAAGACCTAGGGACTCTTACACATAAACACGATACGACGTATCATGTTTATGTGTAAGAGCCCTTGCGTAGAACTGTAAGCCGCGTCTGGCGCGTGATTTTTCGTAACATTACACGAAAACATTTAAACATAGGGGCGTGGCTAGACACAATTGTGTATTCAAACACAATGTTTTTGTTTTCCGAGGCCGACGGAAAACATTCCCCGCGCGGGGCGGAGAGGGGAAGGATTTGTTTCATTTTTCGTCTAACTCATGATGACGACACAAAATACTGCCCTCGCGGAATGGAACGTATAGGTGGCCCATACTAACTTGGACACAGATCTGTGTCGCAGCAGACGAATGAAACATTTTCAGCAGTAGACGGTTTGTATACGGAAACAAATATTTTTGTTTCGTGTTTTGTGTGTAATGTTTCAAGAAAACACGCGCAGGAGACACGTTTTAACGACTTAGGTAAAAAAATTGGAAAATCCGATATTGATTTTAAAAATTATGTAACACGAAACCAAAAATCTGAAACGAAAGCGAAAAAGAACAAATTGTTGACATATTGATAATATCGCACCTTCGGCAGTAAAAGGGCACAACTTACAAACAATGGTAAAATGAACATAAACATAAACATTTACATACAGGCACATACATTGCTTCTGGCCCCACACTAGGATACCCTGTGTCGTGGGAACCAGAAACAACGACATCACAAACATGTAAACGTCCAAGACCTGGGGTTTTTTTTTTTTAATTCCCAGTCGGGTATACAGAAATGAGTTAAGTATACAGAAATGCCTTAAAAACACTTCTTTATCTGGTGGGGTGAAGACTCCCATTAGATTCAGTTAAAAAGCGACTTTTTAACTAAATCTGGTGGGAGTCTTTATCCCACCAGATAGAGGAGTGTTTTAAGGCATTTCTGCATACTTAACTCATTTTACCATTTTTCGTAAGATGTGCCCTTGTACTACCGAAGATGCGATATGGTTGACTATTAAGACAAAAGTCAATTCTCGCTTGGGGCCGCCGTACTTCATCATCATCATCATTATCATCATCATCAGACATCTAACGCCCACTGCAGGACATAGGCCTCCTTCATGGTTTTCCAAGTCCCCCGATCTTATGCCTCCGGCATCCAGCGGCCCCCTGCCACCGTAACCAGATCGCCATACCATCTGGTGGGGGGCCTGCCCACGCTGCGTCGTCCGGTCCGTGGTCGCCAGGTCAGAACTTTTCCGCCCCAACGGCCATCAGTCCCCCGGACATGAAATTCACATCTCGCGGTCTTCATTTTTTGGTGGCTCGTGATAAATCTACCGTTTTCAGAGGTATTACCTCTGTGGTATTACTTTTGGCGCCCTCATTTTTATCGGGATCCCAATCGAGTTTGTAAACGTTGCGTCCTTAGCGACCCTTCAAATGTTCTGGTCGTTGTCTAAAGTTTATAAATATAAAGAAATGTTATAATCGAGGTGAGTGAATTTTATGTACTCTAAGGAAGTTTATTTGGCGTTTTTTGTCTTTTGAGTTTCAGCCTCTGCATTTCGGCGTGCTAATTATGAATAAATAAAAATAATATATATCTATTTGCGTCAAAATAAAGCTGTATGGTGAACACTTCTCACTTTAAAACACTTCTCAGTCCGTGATCAAACTGTGGTAAAGATTTTCCCTTTATCACAGACTATTAATTTTAAACTGCACTTTATAGCATTGTTTTAAGAAATCCTGTTTTTATAATTAAGACTGTATAACTTTGATCCGTCTAATATATTTTATTCCGTTCGAAACCAACAAGAAAATTACAAACGGCAATGTAAATATTGCTTTTGTAATTTTACGAGTATGAATCTATGTAAAGTTCATGTATTTTATTTTAATGCCCGCCAGCAAGTTACGCAGAACGTTCATGCAATTCACGTCAACATATTGCGATGATACTGGGGAAATAAACTAAAGCTGAGTATGAGTATTATGAGCGTTTCTGTTTTCCTTTACCAACTTTCCTTATTTTTATTCATTTTTTAACATGGCGTCTCCAATGTTTTTTTTTGTGTCTAGTGGATTGTAGTGAGTGTACAACGTGGCGTATTGTAAATCACGGCATATCATAAATCCACATCACTTTGTAACAAACAAATTTTGGTCCAGATAATAATACGCTCCATTAAAAGTTATGGAGCAGCGAGATATTTTCACAAAAGCGACCACTCTCACCTCGACAAGTCTATTTCTGTCTCAAGGGTCCACGCTATCCTACTCGCGCCATCCCGTCTGAAGTTTGACAGTTAGAACCATCTGGGTTCAGGACCGGGCTTCCGAAATACACACAACATAGAAAGAACTCTCAACGTAATCATCGAAATTACTTTCGTTCCGTTTTACGAGCTCTGAATAGTACATTATTGCAAAGGCAGCGAAATAGGCAATTGCAGGTCGAGTATGAGTTTGAAGGCCGAGCCGCAAGCGAGGACTTCAATGATACGTGACGGGCAATTGCCATTTCGGCCGAGGCATATGTAGTGCTTTTCTTAAAAAAATGCAAGGAATTAAAAAGGGGCCTTTTTCATAATAAATTTTTCTTTTGATTTTGCTGGAAGCAGGTTTTCCATCACTAATTTAGCTTCCGATCTTAAATCTGGTGGAGTGCAGTCAATGTTCATTTCATTTTCACTTTCAGAATCATCGGAACTCATTTTAATTATTTTATTAACAAAATTTACCTTTACCGCCAATTTTTATTTTTTATTTACCGTTTGTGCTGAAAGGTAAACGCATCTGTGGCTATAAAGCCACGAGAACGCAATGTATACGATAGATGAAAGAGTTCTAAATTCAAACAGCACACCGTTTCATACAACATTGCCGGCGCGCTCTTCGTTCCAAATTCAAAGAACGCGCCGGGAAGTGATTTTGGTTTTTCAGTCTACGTGAATATGATACTTCGCGTGTTCTTTATTCAAAAGTAATGACGATATTTCCGCGCATGTTTAAGAAAATACTGTTTTTTTTTAATAAATACATATTAGGCAAATTGCCTAGCAGTAGGACACAAAAGAGGCCAAGTAAAAAAAAAACGGCTAATTACTCCGCTGGCTCAGCGACCCGAAGTGGGTGATGGCCTCATACAAGAAGTCATCCTTTGTCTCTGTATGTACTGCGCGGTAATGTACTCCCCTAAATCAGCTGTTTTAAAATACATTTTACATTCTAATGGTTAGTATTTAAAATCTGAAAAAAAAAAAATTACTTTTCAAGGTCCTATAGATAGGGCCGTGAAAAGCATTTTTTTCTTTCAGATTTTAAATACTAACCATTAGAGTGTAAATCTAGGCCCGTCGATCATTATTCTTGTTTTTTTTTATGCTTCATCAAAAAATTGCAAACATGAGAGTAAATTCAAAGTCACCCTGTAGATAAGGTTTTTATTTGATAATAAAAAATATACCAAAATGGCGTAGTGAGGTCGGTCGTCAAAATTCCATAAATAGGATTTGCATTTCTGTAATTTAAAAAATTCCGTCTTTTCCCGCAACTATTCGCTCGCGCAGCGCAGTAAATCCCATACAAATCCATGCTCGGACAAAGCAGCCTTGACACGCGTGTATTAGCTTCACTTGAATGTAACTAACAAACTTACCTCCTGCTTCTCGAACAACCTGTGAATCTACTGTTAACAGCTGTAAACTTAGCCAAAGTGCACATAAAAAAGCGAATGGATCGATGAGCTTAGGTAAATTGCTGGCAGTGGCTGCATGAGGATGGCGGAGAACATAAGGAAGTGGCAAGTCTTGAGAGAGGCCTATGGCCAGCGGTGGACAAGTACGAGCTGATTAATTGAAATGTTAAGTCTGCTACCGTATTGCAAACCTTCTTTGTAAAACGTTGTTCTGTAGTCCCCACACGCGACCGGCTATTACAACTTGCCCGTGCGAGAATCACGCCTGTAAATACTTGTCGATTTGACGTTTTTATTGTTTCGGACGAAGTTTCAGAGTGCAACGTGAGAGAACGTGTTCCCAAAGTGTGAGTAAGTGGAGTAAAGTAGTGTTGTTAGTTTCACCACGAAGTGTTAGTAATAATAAATAACATTACATACATCACATTACATTACATTACATTACATTACACTACATTACATTACATAACATTACATTACATTACGTTACATTACATTAAATTATATTACATTACTTTACGTTACTAAAGCTCATACCTGTATCCCGGAGGGGTAGGCAGAGATCAGGGTTTGCTATTTGCCACGATCCTGGCAGACCTATTTCGCTTCGACGACATTCATTAGTCGTCGCATGCACGCCCGCCGGTTTCGGGGTTCTTTTTATCTTGCCCTTGGCTAATACATCCCCTATTTGGCCGAAGTATGTCCGCCCGGGACGTCCCTTACCGGTCCTTCCAGCCACATTCGCTTGATATAATTATTTCAGTCTAAAACATATATAATTTATGAACTCTTACTAGTATTTTTAAAAACCTATTTAGAGGCTAAAAATTCCACCCATGCCGAGACTTGAACCTCCGACCTCTGGCTAACCGTGCCAGCGCTCTACCAACTGAGCTAATGGGCAAGTGCAGGCATTGGCGAAATTTCGAGCCTCTTTACAAACTTCTCTGTATTACGTACATGCAGCGACATCTGGCTGAAGCAATTTACATCACTTGCAGTCCCGAGTAAACCCACTTTGCAGTTAGGTTTTTACATCGGAATTATCGCTGTACCTACATGATTATATTCTTTTTGTTGCACTAACCTGCTGAGTACAATTTTTAAAAACCTATTTAGACGCTAAAAAAATCAGCAATGCCGGGACTTGAACTCGCGACTTCTGGCTGCGTGTGGCTGCACATTGCGCGTGGCCCGAATAATTTAATTAAACAATTAGAAGTATGTATACGTGTAGGTATAATAGAAGTATAATTTGGAGTCGGTGCCCAAAATATATGTGCTGGTTTTGAAACTGGGCACCGACTACAAATTATACTTCTATAATAGATACCTACATATATATAACTTTTTAGTGCTGCAGTGTTTTGAAGTTTTTATTTTTTATTTAAAATTTGTTATTTTTAAATTTTTAGTGGGGGAGCGGGAGAAAACTAAACAACACCCTTATAACCATAAATTACCCTACTTTATTCCTTGCTTTAAAATTAAACGTTCTCAATTTCCATCTCCGAAAGTCTTCACCAGAGTATCACCAAATTACCTTGGGACTACTTTCACGCTATTTCATGAAACATACGGATATTACTAAAGGATTGGCCCCATTAGACCTTATTTACTGCTGTCCATTAAAGAGTTCCGTTCTCTATCTTTGAAAGTCTCCAACAGCAAAATGGGACCAATGGGACGTTATATTTATTCGAACAAAAAAAATAATTGTTGAAATCGGTTGAGATTTGACGGAGTTATGTGAAAACATAGCCAAAAAAAATACGCGTCGAATTGATAACCTCCTCCTTTTTGAAGTCGGTTAAAAACTAATAGTGTATGAATACAGCCATGCCAGAATTTGAAAAAAAAAGTAGTCGCAACCTTTTTTTAATAAACCGATCTCCTTGGTAGCTATTACATCCATTCAAAAAATCCAATAAAAAAAATCAAGTATACAAAATATTGCATGATGCCAGTACATTCGTAAAAATAAAAAAAACACAACTGCTCTACGATCTGACACCCGAAACTTTTTGTCGCTCAACTAACCTCCTTGGTATCAACCTACCAATGCGCCTTCAGGCTTTGTTTAAAGGCAATAGAAATTCTCTCATTTGATCCGTTTCTTGTAAATAAATAACGACGCAGCAAGATTGATAGCATTTCGGCAAATTTATGAAGATAAATACTTGGCGGTGCCAAAGAGAATACCCTGGATTAATTTGTCAAAAGGAAATTCGGCAAAATCCGAACAGTTTCGCACAATACTGGGTGGTTGCTAAGAAAAGCCGATCTTAACTTAAAAACACCTTGTCCTAATCATCGCACGTTTTTCTTCGCACAAGTAAAATGTACAGGATTACCTCAACCTGGTTTTGTATTTAAAAGCACTCTTGTTGTATGTATTTTTTCTAAGATTTATGTTTTTTAATAAGTATAATAAGGCTTTAAATAATTTTATTAAATTCGTGTTTCACGCGTTTTTTCGATGTAAATCATTGCAGCCTTCGGTAAATCATTTCACTACATAGAAAAACGCCAATAATAATAATATAATAACTTCCGCACAACACAATCACTTGACCCGGTCCCAAACTAGGATACCCTGTGCTATGGTAACCAGTCAAAGTCGTCACAAACATGAAAATATACCCAGACTGAGGCCATTTGTACAAACGTAAAGTACGGCAGCCCCCACTGGGAATCGTGCCCACGACGTCTGTTTTGGTAGCTACGCGCCTCAGCGGCTAGACCAACGAGGCAGTCCAATTAAATAAAATTACAAATTCTGATTGCCGGTAAGGGACGACCCAGACGGACATACTTCGACCAAATAGGGGGTATATTAGCAAAGGGCAAGATAAAAAGTACCCGAAACCGGCGTGCGTGCATGCAACGACTAATTAATGTACAGGAAGCGAAAGTGATCTGTCAGGATCGTAGCAAGTGGCAGTCCCTGGTCTCTGCCTACCCCTCTGAGATACAGGCGTGAGTTTGTGTGTGTGTGTATGTGTGTGTGTGTGTGTGCGTATGTCTAATTAAAGTGCTAACAAATACCTACTGCGTGTCAATGGCATTGTAACTTTCATTATGTACATTTCCAAAGCCTAAATCAGTTGATAGTGTTCTATTTCTACTTATCTGAGGAGCCTTAGACCTAATCTTAGCTTATCATCGGGCGAGGCAGACTTACAAAACAAAACCTCAGTAGATTTATCGTTGGTGTAGCGACAGAAATTCTGCGTATAAAGACAAAGTGGAACTCGACAATATCAAGAGAGAGGTAACACTTTAGGAATAAGAGGAGACCACTGAAATAACAACTCAACAGTAACATTGGCATGGAAAATAAAAGAGCACAAAAGGGTTCCCTTGTTATAGGTTACTTTCAAGATGTGAACTTTGAAGGTTTGAGAGAGGCGAAAGGTAATTCATGTACTACAAAATTAGTTTGGCTTTAATTTAGAAATAACTTGATGGATCGCAGTGAAACTTTGTTAATAATATGTTAAAGGGAAACAAATCAAGGTCTGACCGTGTTTAAAATTGCGAATAAATTTATCAAAAATGTAAATTTGAGCATTGAGAGAGTGCCCATGAAAAGGCCTATGAGGCGCTAATTTACTGTTGATTCCTTTAGAGGCATCACCCACGACGATTTTTGTACGCACTTCTAAGCGCGCTTTGTGACATTTTTGAGAAGCGATGCAAACGCACTGCAGCGTAGCGATGTTTGGGTATGGCCTGTTCTAATTGCGTTTATAAGTGACGGTTGGCGATGGCTCTTATACTCAAATGTACGCTCGATTGGCATCCTTTAAACATATTGGCATTGTTTCATTGCAATCCAGCAAGATTTTTTCGCAGTAGTTTTTGTTGACATACTTTTTTTTACTTCGAAGTTTTTAACACTCTTGTAACATATTTTTTTAAATATTAGATAGATGCAAAGCCCACATGTGGACAAAGACCTTTCACACTCGCCCTTCTCCCAGAGCTGAGAATTAATATTGTTTCCGTCACTAACATCTGACGTCTTTAGGGTAAAAACGACAATTGCCGGCCCTCCCGATTGACGTGTTTGCCCGGCCGTGTGGTGAGGTTTACGCGAACCCTCAAAGGTACAATTCCGTAGATCTTATTTAGCTGAAAATAGGTGCGGAAATTGAACAAGGTACCTTTATAATTGTGCGAAAGTGGGAATAAGAGGTTTGGTTATAGTGGTAGGGTGTGGTGCCACAATGCGTAGAACTTAAGGCCGCTTTTACTTATCTCACTCCTCCTGCTAGCAAATTTGTTGACATTTTTGTTCATTGTAAAATGATGAATATATGTAACAGCAATAGCACTCTCTAAAATTGAAGAAAATTATCGTATGGAAAACCGAGCGTCCGAGATATTCTCATAGCGATAGAAATTGCCAATGCGCGGTGGGCACGCATTATGATGTTACGTATGATTGTAAAATAACAAGTATACTTTCGACAAATTAGGTCTGAGGCGGTTCAAAAAGTTAAATCACGAACATTTTAGACATATTACTTATTTGTTATCCTATATTTAGTTGTGTGTAAAGAAAACTGGCTACTAAAATTATGACTTATTGCGCCTATTTTTCTATAAAAGCCAAGTAAGTTTATGAAATTAAAACATGTCAAAAAAGTCCGTGATTTTATTTTTTTAGTGCCACCACTCGACGGTAATTGAAATATAATGAAGACCATCGATTAAGAGTGACGATTTTTTTATTATTTATACTGGCAGCTGAAGCCATGATTCATAAATTTATGGAAAAATGCTTTTTGTGAATTTTCAACCAATTTTTTCCCTCCTGTTCTTTTTCACTTTTTACGCAGGATATCAAATAATTGTATTAACTCAAATGTTGAGTTTTATTTTATTTTATTACATCACGCAGACGATGGTGGATAGCGTGTCTTCTTTAATTTTAATATATAAATACTAGTAGATAGATGGCTCCATGCATTGTTTATCTTCTGTATTATTTTATGATTGCGGTGTTTTGGGTTCCAAATGAGCTCTTCTTTTTTATAAAGTTCTACGAATTCTAAAAATAGAAGCTTAGGCCGACTTACATCTACCACTTTCTACCACTTGGATTAAACAACATTTAAAATGATCCAATGGGCTAACGCGCCACCAATGAAAAAAAAAACATATCTATGTAAAATCACACAGATCGTATTTACAAAAAGTGTCTGTAAAATCTCTCAATCATGTTAACAGTGATTTTTAGGACTCACGACAAAGAACCTAGTATCACGAACCTGGGGCTAGATAGCTTTTATGCCAAAATGGAATGGCAACTTAAGTGACATAAAGTGACATCAGTCGGCCTTAATCACTACGCGTGCAAGCCGCAGTTCGACAATTTCAAGCACTGAGGTATGTGAACAACTTTGGCATTCAGGTTTCTTCGCGATGTTTTCATTCACAGTTAGAAAATCAAATTCAAAACTTGATTTATTATAAAAACCAAATGTTTACATAATAAACGTCAAAGCTGTTAGTTTCTAAATTAATACATTACGAGTGGAGAAGGAGCTAATAAAGAAACTTCACATTATTTCTTTCCAAATAACTTTTAACTTAATTAGCATAGTTTTCAATTTAAAATTATTACTCACAAATGTTTTGAACACTAGACACAATCGTCCCCGTTAACATTATTTTAATTCCAGACTAATTGTATTCTAAATAAATCCTTAATGTTATAGTAGGCTTTTTGGCACACAGTGTGCTTAACACATTTTTGTTAGCGAGTGGTATTGAAAAAAAGAAAGACATACACACATACATATATACATAAACTCACGCCTGTATCCCAGAGGAGTGGCAAAAACCAAGGACTGCCACTTGCCACGATCCTGACAGATCACTTTCGCTTCCTCAACATTCATTAGTCGTTGCATGCACGCACGCCGGTTTCGGGTACTTTTTTATCTTGCCGTTTGCTAATATATCACCTATTTTATCATCATCAGCCATTTGACAACCACTGCAGGACATAGGCCTCCCTTATTTGGGAGAACACATTTATTGTAATAAATTAACACATCACAACACAAGATACACATTCACAAATTACGTTACTTAGAAAAGTAAGTCAGAATGTGACTTGAAGACAATTAAACATTTATTGCCATCAATATCAATTTAAAGAAAGCACATCATACGCACATACTCTCTCTTCTGTATTGCGTATTTTTTTATCCAGCAGCTCCCTCCTATCTAATGTATGAAGACTAATTTAGGATATGAAGACACGGACTTCGAGACAAACCAGTTACGGTTTTAGGAAGTCCGAATCCATTTAACCTGTACCGATATTATGTGAACCTAAATAAATAAAAAATTGAAAATAATAATCTAAGCGCTTCTAGTTTCTTCACTCTTCTCTTCGCTCTTCCCAAAACCTACTCCTAAAGATCCCATCCCATCACACCACTTTCTACAGCCGCAGGCAGTCCGATTATGGAATGCTTTACCGGTGGAGGTTCGGAAAACCAAGTCCCTGCCCCAAGACCAAGGCTATGGTAAAGGAGTACTATCTCGCTAGTATAATTAATGTAATACTGTTCCTATTATTTGTAATATTATTTTGTTGTTATCTTTGTTTTACTTATGTCCTGTCAATATGTATATTCTGTTAAGTAGGTTTAACTTATAAATTTATGTAGTTATGTATAATATTCATTTTATTTTTATTTGTGTAAATGATTTGTATGTATCTGTTGATAATTTAATATAAGCAAATAAATACTCGGTTATTTAAGCATGTAGAATTCATATACCTCTGAAACTATATTTTTTATGTTCGTACATCCTTCTCCAATGTATTAGTCCAGTCCATCCAAAGGTTGTCTGGAAGAGATCACTTTTAGTGATAATGCCGCCATCTGTACTCTATGGCTAAAAAATATCTGTGTAGTTTCCATTTTTATGTGCAATAAAGCGTTCTCTAGCTCTGTCTATCTATCATTGGGACAAATGACTTATTATTAAAAGAACGCAACAAAAATCCTAACTTTACCAAGAAAGATTGAAATTACACAACACCTATTTATCAACAGAGAAATCACTTAAAGTGTACAAGGTAGTGTATTCCGTATTCATCCGGGTGTTTAACGAGGATTCTTTTCTTCCGTACAGCTTAAAGGATTTGTTTACATAAAAATGTTTTAGCCCAGTTGCTCTGCGCGTCCCTTTTGGGGTCTCGTATAAGTCGTTGTAAGGTTTTGTTCATACCGTTGGCTTTGCGCCAAAAACAAAGCGCAGGAGGTTGCTAAAAAACGCTTTGAATTCTAAAGTTTAATGTATGAAATATATAAAATTCAGCAACTCTCCATCGACGGTTGCCTGAAAGAAATTGCTACAAGCAATAAGGCCGCCAATTGAACTGTATTTTTGTAAATATTTCATGTTTGTGTTTTTAAAATAAATAAATAAAATAAAAAGAACTTTATTCAAAAGTAACAAATTTGCTTATGTTAAGAGTAATTTAATTTTTCCTTTTACAATAAAAAATATTCTTATCTTATCTTATTTTAACTTATGAGAATTGTATTGCATCCTGAATTCTTCGGCAGGGCCTGCCATAGAGTAAAAATATGAGTTGTATCAAAAGAAGTTGCCAAGTGGTAGTTCAACTGTTACGGGTATCAATCAGCCAATACTGGTCCACTGCTGAACATGGGCCTCCTCCACGGCACGCCACTTCTTTCTGTCCTTGGCAATCCTCATCCAGCCGCTGCCTGCAATCTGCCTCACATCGTCGGTCCAGCGAGCTACCGGGCCAGGCCTGTAACGGGTATGCCTCTATAAAAAGTTGAACTTGCACTTGGCAAGCCTTTCGTCTAAGTACCGCTTTACTTTATGCGGATTTCACTGGAATGTCTTTACGTTTCTTTGTCAAAGTAATTTCGCTTCTCCAATTGAATTCTTAGCAACTTTTTTAAAAGAAATGCGTACCAGTATTTTCATCAGAAAAAGTACATAGTACATCCTTCTTATTTAAAGGAAAATAATTATTTTATTTTTATTTACTTGACTGCAGCAAGAGATTTATCTTAAATGAACACAATATACGCTAGTAGTCACGATTAAATGAGGGTAACCGAAGAGACGTTTCCGTGTGGCGCCGGATTAAGAATAGCGTCACTCCATTTCCTTCCGTGGATGCCGTAGAAGGCGACTAAGGAAATCAATTACCTGGAGACGGGCAGCAGCGTCTTCCTGAGATTCCAACCGTATTCTGCGATCGCCAACCCAAGCCAAGCGTGGTGATTACGGCAAAACCCTTCATGGTTAAAAACCATGAGGGAGGCCTAAGTATGTCCTGCAGTGATGATGATGAACCGAAGAGAAAGACGTGGTATGCCTTAATATGCTGATCGATCGATGCTAGTAAGGTACCAAAAACAATACGAAAACAAAAATTTAAAATACGAGGTACGAGGCTCTGTCGTGTATACGGCCGTGAGTGTTACGTGAAAACGTGTGCTTAATGCTGTACACGCAATACATAAGCAGCCTATATACGTCCCACTGTAGGGCACAGGCCTTCTCTCACGGAGAGAGTATGGGCTTGATCACCACGCGTGCCCACCGCGGATTGGCGATTTCAAGCGCTGAGGTATGTGAATAGCTCAGACACTCAGGTTTCCTCACGATGTTTTCCTTCATCGTTAGCGAGTGGTATTGCTACTACAACTTCACAAATGTACATAGCTTAGTAAACCAAGTCATAGGTACACGCCTGCACTGGGGATCGAACCTGGGTCTTTCGCTTCCGAGTCCGATGTTCTACCAACTAGGCTACCACCGCATCGCGTACACGCAATCCAACAGCCATATTTATAAAAAAAGGACTTCTCAAAAATATCCTCAGATGCAGTTAAAACACTCTGTGGTAAAGGGAAAGACATAGCACAGATTACTTAAACTGCCCCTGAGTAGTGTTTTAGAGGAATCGTGTTCTTATAATAAATAATAAATATATAAATAAATCGTTTATTTACTTTACAAAAGGCTTACAGTGACATAATCGGGCAAGAACTTCCTTTTAAGTATGGAAATACTTGTATCAGGAAGCTCCGCTCCTCCACACTTGGACGCTATATCTAATGTTGGTCTAAATGCTAATCAACTTATTTTCTAGGTAGGTATTACCGTATCTATGTATGTATAGTGTATTATGATGTGTGTGTGTGTGTGTGTGTATGTGTGTGTGTGTGTGTGTGTGTGTGTGTGTGTGTGTGTGTGTGTGTGTGTGTGTGTGTGTGAGGGTGTGTGTGGGTGTGTGTATGTCTTATAAATAAGACATGTATATACAGTTCGGCGTTGATATACAGAAAATAATCCGTAAACACTAACGTACCTAGAAAACGAGTGCACAAAAACCCATTACTGTGATGTGCCCGTCGGCTGCTCGTCGGTTTTTTTTTTTTTTTTGACAAAAGCTTTCGGCACTGTAGTCTCTATCTTACCTGATCGAACTGTATTTAAGGTAAATTTTTGTATCGTTGCACCCACCCGTCGCCGGCCCGTCGTAATGTGGATAGTCCTTAAAGTCGCATCTTTCTTGCAGGCTCCTTTAAAATGGTTATCAAAAATCTCTTGTCATACAGGGCACCATTTGCCAGCGTAATTTTTGAACGTTACAGTGGAATAGCTGGCGTTTAGCCAGCACCCTACTCTCGAACCAAACTACAGTCGTTAGCAACTTTTCTAAGGGAATGTTTCTTTTTGTCATTTGGACATAAAGTATTATGACATATTTAATAGTAATGGTTTTTTTTTAAATAAGAAATGGAAAAAACATAAATGGAATATATTTTTAAATAAGCACAGGAGTCTTCGGGAAAAATCTTCGTTCAAAAAGATACTCTCCGTCTGGTTTCAGGACTAATTCCAATATGGTATTTTAGAGCAAAAAAACACTGTTGTAAAGGTGCTGAAAGTGATGCATTTGGATTCAAATTCTTCTTCCCGGAATTTACCCAGAATTTTGAGCGCCGGTCTGCACTATATATTATGTCAGATCGATCGTACTGATTTATTCACTCACAGATTCTGAAAGCCTCATCGATCCACGTCTATCGTTAACAGCAAGCCTTGCGTCAAAGTAGAGCCCCAGGAGAGAGTAATCCGCAAGTTTTGAGCATAACTTAGCTACACCTGTAGACTACCAAGCGATCGCTGTCTCTAACACTTAGCGAACTGCGACACCTTTTCTTCGGCTTTTCGGCGAAGTTCCATTGGTAATGTCTTAAGTTGGGGCTTTATTTTTATTACGTGCCCTATGAGTCGGGTTGTAGAGTTCTGAAGTTAATCGTGGACTCCGGGTAGTGATTCTTTTTAAACTTCTTGGTATTGTGCGACTAAAATGTCATGTAAACAAAGTAAGATAGGTAAATAGGTTTTTAGAGTTGTTTACGTTCTTATTTCGATCCCCTGATCCAGTAGGCAAACTAATGCCACCAATAAAAAAAATCATATCTTCTTTTACAGATCATATTTGCAAAAAGTGTCAGAAATTAGAAATCAATGATTTATTTCAACGTACAAAATTTACATTCTGTTTGCTGAATGTCATTGTACTATGTTACTATGTTAGCCGCTGCCTTGGGGCCGTATTTGTAGTGGAGAAAAAGGCAGCGGAAAACATAACTCCACTCTGACCATCTTTTCTCAAATCATCTTAAACTTATACATCAAAGCCTATATGATATGATTCCGGGATAGCCACCAATAACAATGCACCACAAAATGCCCGGATAGATAAGTTAAACCGGCTATTGTATAATATGACCTTTGGCCATCGAGACCAAGTATTGTATTTTGATACGAATAAATTTATTCGAAACTTTATATTGACTAGGGACACAATGCATGTGCCCCTTTCTTCAAAGCGACAGATTGCCAAATTGTTGGCATTCAATATTTATGACCCTATTATTGTTAAGACAATAAAACAGGGACCAGTCGTGGATACAAACTGTAGAAAAAATTCTACTTGCAAACCTCTGTATTCTGAGGCTGTAAAAAAACCTAGCATAAGTAGGTTAAGCTTGACTGCTGATTTAAACTGTCAGCGCAGACAACAGAAAAGTCCCCCTTAAACAAACTTGTCTTAGTTAACCAAAATTTACAGGGTGGCTTTTCTGGTAAACTACTAGAATTAGAGTTGTTCTTAGAACAACATAGAGTGAATATACTTTGTGTCACAGAGCACTGGCTACTAGAGTCTCAAATGAATTTTGCTATACATAATTATGAAATAGCCAGTTGCTTCAATAGAAAGTCTGCATTGCACGGGGGATCCTTAATAATAGTAAATAGTAGTTTAAAATATAAAGAACGGAAAGATATTTGCAGACTTTCTGTTGAAAAAGTTATTGAGCTATCATGTGTTGAACTGGCTAAGCACATTGTAGTAAGCGTATACAGGCCCCCCGCCAGTGACTACAGTTTATTTGAATCAGTACTAGAGGATGTCTTAAATGTAGCTTCAAGTAGTAGCAAGAACCTTATAGTCTGTGGAGATTTTAATATCGACTTGCTGGTAGATTCCACTTTAAATACTAAATTAAAACTTATTTTCAAGTCTTTTAATTTAGTTAATATTTTCTTAGAGCCCACTAGGATTACCGAAATCACAGCCACCTGTCTTGATAATGTATACTGTGACTGTGAATTTTCGCACTATTCTACAATAAATTGCTTAAAGTCAGACCACAGTGGTCAAATTGTACACTTTGAATCTGATTTTAAAAAATCAGAACAAGATATACTTTACAGGCCCATGACAACAAAAAAATTAGAATTATTTAAAACTGATTTACAAAGTAGTTTACATACCGAAAAAAATAAAACCATCAATGCTAATGCCCATTATGGAGATTTCTTTAAGGTCGTTTCAGATAGTTTTGAAAAAGTTTTTAAATTGAAAAAGCTATCTTCGAAAGGAAATAAGGTAGAATTTAGTGAATGGGCCACTGCCGGCATCCGGAAAAGTAGGGACACACTTTATTCACTATATGAGAAAAAGACATACACATATGACCCTAGTTTTCTACAGTATGTTAAATTATATTCAAAATTATTTAGGGCCGTCTGCCACAAAGCTAAATGCGAGCATATAAAAGCCAAAATTCTTAAATCGTCTAATAAATCTAAAACCATTTGGAATATAATAAATAAGGAAACCGGTAAATCCAAATCAGCGGACCCCGAATTTTCGCTTAAGATAGATAATAAATTAATAACGTCAAATGAAGACGTTGCCGCGGCTTTTGAACAATTCTTTACAAATGTTCCAATTATAACTACGGCTCCTTTAGATTCATCTCCTGATCTTGCAGAAAGTATTTTGAAAGATAATGTCCCTCTCTGCGATCACGATTTTTCGTTTGATTATATTGAAGCTCATACCGTGAATAAATCGTTTAAAAAGCTAAATCTTAAAAAAACTGAAGACCTGTGGGGTATGTCAGTAATAATAGTTAGCTCAGTTATCGATGTCCTAGCACCCCATTTGGCCAGAATCTTTAACAAATGTTTAGATGAGGGTACATTCCCTGACCTAATGAAATATAGTAGGCTCGTTCCTTTATTTAAAAGTGGCGACAGGCAAGATCCCACAAATTTCAGACCAGTCTCGGTTCTACCCGTTTTGAGTAAAATATTCGAGAAAATAGTTCTAGGTCAACTACTTACACACTTTAATAATTATCAACTTTTTCATAGTGAGCAATTCGGTTTCACGCAAGGGCGGTCTACGACGGATGCTGGTGTCACATTAGTTAAACATATATTTAGTGCATGGGAGGATCGGAAGGATGCTATAGGTGTTTTCTGTGACTTGTCGAAGGCATTTGACTGCGTAGACCATAAAACACTTCTCTT